>CM049306.1:97860307-100573641 GCA_026874595.1 Sipunculus nudus | reverse complement strand
ATATATCTGAGCATATATATATCTATATATATATATATATATATATATATATATATATATATATATATATATATAACTGTTTACCTAAACAAAATAAAAAGCATAATCCTGTTAAAAAGTATGTAAAGTGATAAAACTATATTTACCCAAAAAAAAAAAGAAATATTTGATTAACATAAAAAATGCATTAGATCGTATTAGAAATAAGATTTATAAAAAATCTTTTCCTCGACTCTATAAACTCTATTGGTTCTTCAAGTATCTTTCTTACTTAATCTATTCACAGAAAATACTGCCGGAATATGGTCAATCCATTCAAAAGTGCTATGATAACCCAAAATGAAATATAAAACCCAAGATTCCCGCAAGATTCTTGATTTGCAAATAAGGCACTCTTTTTTATAGAAAAGCACAATTTAACATACATAAACATATATACATTAAGTTCATATAGTTTTTAAGATTATCTTAAAAGGTAAGCTCGCGGCCACTTGTATAATGAAGGCAAAAGGTGCATAACATGGGAAGAAAAAGGGAAAGTATATTGAGAATGAATATGAACCAATATTACAAACATCATTCACTGATATATAATTGACGCTTAACAGAGATGGGTAGAAAAACAGTATCTGTCCATGTATTGATTAATTGAATTGAGTGGAATGTGCTCCTGGTGATCACTAATTACTTGGGTTTAATTTTACTGCGTAGTCCCGGGCGGCAGTGACGGAATGGCGAACCCCCGATAGACAATACAGGGTTTGTGCAGTTCAGTTGGGGATTGAGTGAACTGTCACATGAACTGATATATTATCTAGGGTTTCATCACTAATTAAGCCACATACGCGCCAAAATCATACGCACGTATTTGTATGATATATTCACGCGGTGTGGTAGGAGAGGCACAGCGGAAGTTGCTCGTATTTGTATGTGAAATCTGGTTTTCCTGGATTTCGCTGAGGCCTCTGACATCTTAATTACAACGACGTGAAAGATATCATCGCCACCCAGGCTCGTTCCTAAACGATGAATATGTATATGTGTGTGTATATATATATATATATATATATATATATATATATATATATATACATATATATATATGTATGTATGTATGTATGTATGTATGTATGTATGTGTGTGTGTGTGTGTGTGTGTGTGTGTGTAGAATAAACAGGGTTAATGAGGTTAGTATTCATTCATGGTGCAAAAGTATATGGTCGAAGCAAAATCATTTTTTACAGGCAACATGACAAATTAATATTTATACCAATAACTATTGGTTAAAATCGTCAAAGCTCAGGTATACTGTAGAAACATTGTAGTGAATGTACCGTTATCAGACTCGTTGACAACGTTAACAGGATTGATACGGGACAGTTTTACAAATTTTGGGGTATCGATGAGAGCCATGTTTCGTGACCCTCGGTGAGCGCGTGTTCCGGTTTGTTCATAATGAGGTGGATATCAGCGGTGACCAAACTGGTAATATCAGATTACCTATAGATAGCTCCATGTTTGTATCTGTAAAGCTGCATGTGACGTGGTGAAAAGTTACAATTCCGCTGTGTACATCAGCTGACCACCAGCGCACCAGCGCCAATATCCGCAGGAAAATATAGGATAAGGATAAATCACACGCACACGCACAAACACACACACACACACACACACATATATATATATATATATATATATATATATATATATATATATATACTTTTAGAGGTGGGTCTACTTTTTGCAAAAACACAAACACATGTAAAAATAAAACTAATATTATTGACAGATTTACATTAAACATTCAGGATCTCGTAACTGTTTAATTTGGCTTATCGTTCAGGGATACCTGCTTTGAACCACTATATATATATACCACTACTGCAACTACTTCTATACTACAACTTCATCATTTATAATGTTATTTTTGCCTTGAGAGTGGAACTTTCTTAAAGCTTAAGGTCAACTCCCAACAGAAAAGGCTGTGCATGTGCATTTAGGGACTAACGTTAAGTATTTGCTCGAAGGGAGTTAGTTATGTGTAATTAAATTTTTGTGTAAGAAAATTATCTTTTTGGTTTCAAGTATTGTTATAAAATATTGAATATATGATAAAATGTTAGGTCTTTTATATAAACTGGTATAAAAGAAAATATGTGTATGCAAGTTAAACGTTTCAGTATTCAGTATCCTGCGGCATAAACTATCATAACCATGTGTGTGTGTGAGAGAGAGAGAGAGAGAGAGAGAGAGAGAGAGAGAGCGAAGGGGAGGGGGGGAGTTTGATTATAAGCTTGTGGTTTGACAGACGGGTGTATTGGTCATACCTTTACATTTATGACCATATTTTAGTACCTGCGCTGTACGTAGGTGTAATCATTAACCTGGCCACAGGTGAGGTTATGGATCGGCATCACGCAGACTTCTTAACAAACTATAGTGCTACAAGGCCCAATTTAAAGAACTTTCATTCGCATAAAATACCGCCTACGTTCTGTTTATCAATAGATAAAGTCGATAAAAATCTTTGTTTTGGGAGAAAGAGATATATTTTTATTCTATTTTTGGTGCACATCTGTTTTGAAAAACAGCTGACTCATGCAAATAAGAACGTCAGAGGAACCACACATTCTCCGCGCAGATATAATATAATGATACCGAACATTTGCATGTATGCACCAGTCACGTGTTCATAACGTCATCAGGGCACAATTCAGTTTTGCTCAATCAGATGAATAGAGATTAATCGAAAATATAATCACAGTATCATTATATCATTTTCACCTTCTCTACAATGGAATATATATATATATATATATATATATATATATATATATATATATATATATATATATATAGTGAAATAATGAATGATTCTTTTTTGAGAATCAAGAATCATTACTCCAATTTGAAATTCTATTATACCAAGTGCAAACTCCCGTCAAGTCCAAGATGAACAGATCGTCAAATAATTCGACCGGAGGGATGGGGGGTTATCAAATATCTAAATATTGTCCTGAAGAATGTTACGCAAGTATGATGATTCGATTTATAAGACCATTCGCTAATCTTATTTAACATCATATACATATTGGTCCACATTCGCGAGGTTTAAATTTTGCGATTTTCACTGCCCAAAGGTTTTGCAAGGTTTCCATCTCACTTTACACAGAAACAATATATTATACAGAGGGTATCAATACACAAAGTATATGCGTCCCGAGGGGCTTCAGGGGACCAAGTGTTACATCTTAACAATCTATAAAAGAAGACGCAAGCAAACATTTAGAACACGTTTTTTTATTAATGACAAAGAATATAACAGATCTGATATATATGATGTGAATATTTATTTTCCATGAAACTTATAAAGATCTGTTTGTCGTTATCATTCTAACCTATTGCCCCTCCAACGTTGTATAAATATATATCTGTTAATCTATGTTTAAGTAGCTTGTTTCATATTCGAGATGATTTCCTTTCTGTGAATATGGCGAAAGTTTGAATGCCTCGTTAACATACAGCCAACTACAATATATCAGAAAATCAGTCATCAGTTGATCAATATATAGTGTACACACACACACACACACATATATATATATATACATATATATATATATAAAGAATTGGATGACCAAGATCTGCATGGTTATACTTATAAAATACTGTAAATTGCATGCACGCACAAACGCGTAAATGTAAATGAATAAAAGAAAGGGAAAATCCATGGGAGTAATCATATGTACTCAGAGAGACCAAGATAATATCACAGCATGCACTACATTATCAACTCAAAAAGACTACAGTTACCATTGGTGAAAACCCAACAGTAACCGGATTATGAATGATCCCATGTTTTTGTAACCCTATGCCATGAATATCCGACGTCATCTTGCTGCAGAAGATGACTTTCACTTTTGCTTAGAAAAATTTAGACCTGTCAAAATATCCCTTTTTAGAACAGAGTCATTCTTCTTTCAGATTTACTAAAAATGGCGCTAATTACTGTTATTTCACTCATTCCATTGCTTTTCTTCGCGAACTTTTTATCTATTTATTTTATTTAGAAAACGAGTTCTGAGTTCTAAAATAGTTAAACTGTTAAAATAGGGGTATACTATAATATGTTATGGGACATTTCACAGTGATCTGTTTGCAATTATTCGGCAAGTATTGCAACATGTTCAAAACATATATATTATCTTCATAGCATATTGACCATGCATTTGTCACAGTTTTGGAGAAGAATATATAGGGACTTTATTTTTTATTTATTTCACTTTTTTTCATTAAATTTTTCTCATTCACATTTGGTATAGGCCTGTACGCAACATCCTACCAGCCTCCTGTCTTACAGATCTCAGTTTAAACGCAAGGGATTGTTAATGCTCATTTGAAATTTGGCGAACAAAAACCACATGCAGAACATTCATGGTCCTAATTCCGGGCCCTAGCTGCGATATACGGCAAATTCTCCCGATGCAAGCAGCGGTTGGTTTGGAGTTCAGATAAATGAAACGTTTACCGCTGGTAAGGAATAGGAGTGTACTCATCTTTCTGCTCTTCATATGATTAACTGCAGAAAATCATTTCATTTCTAAAACCGAGACCATATATATGTGCTTTTACTATGCGGTTAAATTCAGAGAGTATGATTTGTCAATATATACGAGTTAAAAGCATTCCAGTTTTCATATTAACACAAACACACATATAGCATGGGCGAAACGTAAATTCATTTGAGGAAGGCTCTCTCCCACACACACAAACACACACACAAACAGCTGATATAAACGTTTAAAAGGATAATTTATAATGTCATTTATAATGTCATGATTCGATAGAATCATAAATTAAAAAAGTAATAGAATATATATATATATATATATATATATATATATATATATATATATATATATATATATATATATATACTTTGACAGAGGTTGCTCATGTGTGAAAAGATGCTGAATAAACCCAGTGGTTACATGCACATTCTGTATGATGGAATAATGCAGGATCGCATACATTTATAAAAAAAGAATTACTTATTGTACAATTGTTGGAAGAGGGTGTGTGAGATGTACAAGGTGTACCGTTTTGTATATGTGCCAACGCATGCAATAACCCCCCCCCCCCCCCCCCCCCCCACGTCAGCCATAAATTCCACAACACAACAGAAATAGACAACACATCGGTATGCGGAACCTGAAATCTACACCTGACCAAGAAGTTTACATGCATGAGAATTAATGATCTCGACCTCCAGCCAGATAGCCGTGCTTATCAAGGCATGACGTATGATTGCTTTAGCGTACTGCATTTCAACGGAACAAAATTCAACTGACCATCGTCAAGACGTCGAATATAGTTTCATGATATAAGATACATTAATCAACAAAAACAGGTTTAATTTAGGCCTATTGGTTATAAACTGAATTTAGCCCACCTTGTTTAAAAATAAACCTACCTTGTTTGGCATACACACACATATATTTTTACTAGTATATAATATAATTTATATATAATTACATATATATATATATATAATATATATATCATATATATAAATCTTTTACATGTATATCATATATATATATATATATATATATATAAATATATATATATCATTTTATATACTGTATCACATATATTTGTAAGTAAATGTTTTATTATTAAGTTATTATTGTTACCTAAATTTCAATGTTTGTGAAATCCCCCCCCCCCCCAAAAAAAAAATAATAATTCTGGGAAAAAAACTTCCCCTGGATGACGCGAAAGACTCTTCATTTATAAATTAAGTGTTAAATATGTGTATACTGGTATGATTGCTGGAAGCAGTTTATGCATTCGCCGATGATTATATGTATCTGTGTACATATATAAAAATATGGCAAGATCTGTAGAGAAAGAATGGCTGAGTTACATCTTCACAAGTATATGTGAGTCGTTTATAGCCGCAAAAGGGAATACATTTATAAACGCTTTCTAAATACAGCTATTGCCTGTATTATGTGGTATCTGTTTTTATATTCATCCGTCCGGTGTCCCCGCAATTCACCCCGGAAATGGCGTGTTTGTAAACAAGATATTGTGAACGGTTATTCGTGGAACTGTCAAAGGCTAGTTTCACATACGTGATTTAATTGACGTAGGGATGAAATCCCATTTTACTCCCGAAATTAACACTCCGTTACGTGACCCAGTTCGAGGAAAGATCTCCGTCATTACCTCACAACCTATACTGTTTCATCCGCGAAAATAATAACCTGGACTTTGACACCTTACATAAATAGGTCTAGATTGAAATCTCCTCGTTACATTGTTGCAGCCCCCTTTGTATTAACGCTCACTACAAAAGAGTATTTAGAGGCTCCTACAAAAAATCTTTCCCGTTTTCCTGACATATGAGAGAGAGAGAGAGAGAGAGAGAGAATATGAACCAATGTTTCAAACACAATACACAAATATATATCAGTGATTAATGGCCATTTTTACGTTATATAATACACACGATTTTCCAGACACAATTATGACCAAAGTGACAGGCATGCACAATTCGAAGCACTGTGTGGCGACAAACCACAAATACTGCACTCTCTTGCTACCTACCCATCCGTTCTCAGTGCGATTACTGCAGTATAACCTCAACCCCTGTATACAACCGTATGTTGCCTCTAACCGGTAAATAACTGCATTAACACCCCCCCCCCCCGAACCCTGGGCACTTAAGAAAATCTGCAAATCGTCCACAGAGTATGCGATATCGGTTATTCGGTCTGACTATTCTCGCCATTTCGAACCTGGATTCCCAAACATTAGAGATTGGTAACTGGGTCTGACCCACAAAAAGACTGGTTATTGGGTCAGAACCATCTTAAGTTGGGTCATTTTTGAAGATGGCGGGCAACATACATATCGTCGGGCTCTACAAATGCTTGTGACAGTTACGCGTTAATCTCACCGACACCTCACACAATCACATAGCACCTATCCTACACCCTAATGTACACACGATATGTTAACGCTTTTTTCAGGATCCTTAATAGTAAGTACTTAGGAAGTAATAACCTACCTATAACGCTGACGATTCATTTAATTTTTTTAGATGTTACTTTCGAGTATTATTTGAATTGATATATAATTTAACGATATATAAATGCTTTCTTAAAATTACTCTTTTTTTTTCAAATTAACACTATTTTTCCGTAATCTACATTCCATAAGTCAGATTAAGGATGCCTATCATGCTGTCTTGATTTGAATTTAATTATTCTGGACACGAATATTCTATTTCATCTTATTATTATTATTATTATTATCATTATTATTATTATTATTATTATTATTATTATTATTATTATTATTATTATTATCATTACTATTATCATTATCATCATCACTATAATCAATATTATTTTTATTATTAATTTAATTATTAATTATTATTATTGCAATTGATAATGTGTCAGTATACACATCGATCGATACAATAGGATGCGATTATCGATAGCTTGGGCAAGAATTTATAAATAATAGTAAATATATAGATAACCGTAGAAAGCAACCGCGCAAGGTTTAGTATTTTATTGATCTACATGACGATGATAACATTACACTAAAGAGTGAGAGTCTTTCAAGAATGCATATCAATGGTTTTATTTCATGCTCCAAATGGCCTACAGAGGAGCGCCAGGCAAGATACGCTGGAGAATAACTCTAGGTAATATGAAATCACGTGACCTAATTTAAACGGAGGAAGCCAGCAAGATAATTTAGGGTCGTATCTATTCGGAGGAAGAGCGCCTGTGCTGGTGTGATTAAGAGCACCGTTTCCTCACATTATTAGTGTATCATTACAAAATCCGGGAAGGCCACGCTTATCGGAGGTCACGTCTTCCGCGCCTGTTCATTGGCTTTTAAGCGGCCGACCTCAAGTGACGTCACAACCGGTCTGAGTGGACGCTTGGTTTATATTAGCGCCGTGTGCAGAGGTGGAGAAGGCTGAATGAATGATAAGGATCGGAGATCAGTGACTGCCGCAGGAAACACGAGCTTGTAGGCTTGAAGGGGAAGCAGAGTGTTTTGTTCTTAAAAGGGGCTCCACTGCAGTCTTCAAGTTGTCGTCATAACTTTGATATCGCTTGTGGAAATGAACCTTTGAGGGCAAGATAACTTTCATGGAAACGATTAATGTTAATGAAATAATTATTTCAGGAGAATCATTACGCGAGGAAAATATTCGTGTTTGTGAGAATATATGGGTCCTGTATAAAAAGGCTTTAGAATGCGACAAGACAATAAATATTATTTTCTCTGAAAATAAAGATCATACCTGAAATTACATTAACTAAATATAAACTGTACCTATATGCTAAAAATAGTATGTATCTATGTGTGTTGATGTGCTGTCCGCATGGACCAGCCTTGGTCGGTGAGTTGGCCTAAGGCCGGTAATTACTGCGTATATATACAGTGTAGAGCGAGGAAGCCTCTTGATTATCTAAAATATCGTTTTTGGGTGGCAAAAAATTATCACTGTATTTATCATACTAGGGCAAAATTGTATGATTTAAAAAAATATGGGATTTTCAAAACATTTATTCCTCTAACTAGCCATCAGCATTTAATTGAATTCAAGCCTCCACTATTCGACCGTATTCCCAGGTTCATTCGCGCATAAGTGACTCTACATTTGTAAATATTCCTTGCAGACATTAATGGATCCCGAACATGTGCCAGATCGACACCAGGATCTAATCAAATCTTCATTGGCCTATTCACGAAATGCCCTGAAAAATCTGAGATTCCGTTAATGAGATTCCGTGCATGGTTGAGTGAGTTATGTTGTGAACAAACACACGAAGAGCAATGCAGGCATACTCTCCTGCAGGCCCTCAGAGAGGAAAATTTTCAGGCAGTATAAGAAGGTTCCCGGGCCCCCTCTCTGGAAACCCCTCCCCCTACAGCTAGATGCATGGGTTCAATCAAATATGTATTCGATTGAAGGCCTAACCAATGTAGCCTGCATGTGGAAGGGGCAAGAGACAATGGTCCAGGAATGCTTGACTTTTTTTTGCCATTGGGACCATGTATAGTATGTTCCCATGAATATACTTTCACCGCCATGATATGGAGGCTTAATACACACGAATGCACGAAACAGTTCGTCCAATAAAGTGATGAAGGTCTTTTTTACTATAGTATTTTACTGTATTTAAATAGAATATTGTCTTTCAGAAATACTATTCACGTAGACCAAACCTTGAAATACGTGACAGGCTTTATTGTTCAATGGTTAATTTCAACCTCTGTGGTTTAAATTGTCTTTATTTGGCTGACAAGAGGGGCGTTTTCACAGTTCACTGGGTCTCGCCTGGTGGTCACCGGGCACGTGTCCAAGGGCGCATTTCAGTTGTGACTACATGTAATGTCACTCCGAACGCACGCTTCCTATTTTTACCCGTGAGGCCATTTAACCACCCTAAACGTCAGTTAGAACGGGCAAGGGAGTATTGATTTCATCTGGACTCGCCAAAACATGCATAACAAACAAGGCTGAAAAATGCAACATTTGTGTCACATTTTAGTAGTGTGAAGCGCGATATATTTTAATTGCACTGCATTGTTTTATTATTATCTGTATACTTGTGTACTTGCGCACTCTTACGAAGCGCATGTTTTATGTGTGAACTTATTAGACATTAAGTTTAAAAAACTGAAATTGTAATATACCTAATTAAGCAGGCATCATTACAGCCTCAAAACAAGCAAGGTACATGAGGTCACTACAAATCAGTATGTGGTGACTCATATGCCAACTATATATACTATATATATATATAAAAAAAACGTAGTTTTCACAAAAACGACAAAACAAATAGGAACTTACAAGGATTAAAAATTACGGGGACATAAACGGAAGTTTGATAGATTATTATTACTGTTATTATTGTCTGACATATCACGATGTACCGACGCAGCTAAAACGAGTGCAGATGTGTCAGTTTACCGCGCGATACATGTAGTATCCACAGTTTTGCCCCTATACACAGATATACTCGAAAAGGATATTGGCGTTAAATAAACATGGGAGACGGTACAAATTGCTCCTGTTATTCTGTGAAAGACTTGTTTTCCTATATATAAATATATACAAACATATCTCGGCTCCCATATATCAGCATCATGCTCTATACGTAACAGAATAAACCTACCAATAAGCATATTTGTTTACTCTCTAAGGACATCCACCATGTGTGGGAATAGTTTGAAATACAAAGACCAAGTGTATATATTTGCTTTATATAGAATATGTGGCATGTATATCTATACACAGATCTATATGTAATGGTCACAAAAATAAAGTATACATGCGTTCATGATAAGTTGATAGTCGACATCATAGTATGCATACAAGAATAAAGGATTTGTTAAACAGATTTAAAGTGAGATTCCCCTTCAAGCATTGCACAGCCGGAATACACAACCTTTAAACTTTCCTCAGTCATCTCCCCACAAAACATTTATATTCAGTACACATCTTTAACAATTCTATTTTATGAAAATTCTCACAACATAAATGTGATATTAATATTTAAGTTATTAATATTTAAACATTATATATCTTATAACATTATTATTTATTATATAAATATATACTTTTAAAAAGAGAAAATGATAATATTCCAATTTAAAAAATACCAACGGTATAGACTTCGGGCCCGAATAGGAACGGCCGGTACGCCTATATTTCTACAACTTTCCGGGCCCTGTAAGATAATTGCAAATAAATATAGATTTTTAACCTAATATCTTCCACAGATGTGTCGTACCGCATTCAATAAATATCGTTCCGAAAAATTTGCATGGCCAGTATGATTAAAAGGAAATGACCCAGAAAAGTAACAAATTAAACTGAAATCTACACAAATAGCAATTCAAGCGCCTGTGTGATAGTTGACCCGGGTCCCTTTGAGCCCCCAACTCGGTATAAAGCTACATATCTATAATCCAACACAAAAGAGACGTCCTCAATTTTGGCAATTTCTTGTCCCTTAATGAAGCAATTAGCGGGCCGTGTATAATAATTATTATATGTATACATGCAAGGTTATAGCCACGCCGGTCAGCGCCGGTTGGGGGTAGTTGGTACGGGCTTCTGTCGGCCGGTACAAAGATAACATTTGCAACTCACCGACGGGCGCAAAAGATCATAAAGAAAATAAAAAAAACAGCTACCAGCAATGAAACTGGTTATTTATTATACCTCCAAACTGCATTAAATTTGTACCTAAAAAGTATGTTTACAAAAATAAATCAATCGAGAGCAAAAATAATCATTGAAAAAATATAGTTATAACATATAGAACACATACAACACATAGAGCTCCTGGACCCCCCGCCGTTACCACCTCCGCTTGTTTCGCCAAAGTCCGTAAATTTAGCCGGCACCCATATTTGTCTAGCTCTAACCCTGTGTACATTGTAATTCATACGTTCGTTAAACAGGCGGGTGTGATCTGCTTCAGTCACATAACATTTTGATCTGCTAGTATAAGCATACAGGGAACTTAATATACAGTGCATGAAACCTGTACGTGTTTGAAACACCACCTGTCCAATTAGACCAACTGTCTATTAGGACCACTATTGAGTGAACGAAAGCATTCACATTAGTTATAACTGACCTGTCTTATGAGACTATCTGGGAATTAAGTCCACAGACAGGTGACCTTAAAGGGTCAGCTTGCACTCTGCCAAGGAAAACCTTTATATGATCTATATGAAAGTCAGCTAGAATCCACGGACTTGTCAGCTTGTTGCATTATCAGACCATATTTTTGTAAACCTTGTGCTATCTTGAGTCAAATGGGTTTATTCTTTACAGTAAATATCGCTGCCGAGTGTAAAATGTTATATTTCATCTGCGCATAGGAATGGTGGAATGAGATTGGACTACTAACAGTCAAATAATTTAAACCATTAATTGCTATTTCCGTATACTCAAGGCAAGAAAGATCATTTCCGTCAATACATGCTTGACTGCATGGCATGTGATGTTGTAATTAAATAATAATTTTCATTAGGATCTCAGTTATCAACATCAGAATATGTAACATGCTTATTTGTAATATATACTCAACATACATTAATCATACTTTGTAAACCGGAAAATGAAAGAGAAAGTAAAGCCACATCATCTGATCATATATACAGTATGCGACATACAAATAATTTACTTTACATACCAGCTGATGACATCTAATGATAACGATTCACACGGCGCATGGTATACGGGAAAAGGGACTCGCGCGATTCATTGATCCAGTCAAGACGACCGATAGGATTATCGATGGCTCTGGATTTTTAAAATTAAGAACTAACAAATAGTTATCAGTGGTTCTGTGTAATCTGTATAAAAAATTCTAGAAATCTGTATTAAAAAGAATATAAGCCTCCGCCATATGGATGGACCCTATTGTGGGATGCACCCAAATTCGTTTTTACTTTCACTTATTCGGCCCATATTCCAAGGTTCATCCGTATATAAGTTACTTTACATTTGTGAATATTCCTTGATTACATACCTGAATCCGGATCATGCGCCAGATTCACACAAAAAATAAATCGATTCGTCATTCGCCCATTCAAGAAATGCATGAAATTATGATTGCAGTTTTGTTGTGGACAAACACACAAATATACACTCAAATCACACACAAACACACAAATACACTCAAATCACACACAAACACACAAATACACTCAAATCACACACAAACACACAAATACACTCAAATCACACACAAACACACAAATACACTCAAATCACACACAAACACACAAATACACTCAAATCACACACAAACACACAAATACACTCAAATCACACACAAATACACTCAAATCACACACAAACACACAAATACACTCAAATCACACACAAACACACTCAAATCACACACAAATACACTCAAATCACACACAAATACACTCAAATCACACACAAACACACAAATACACTCAAATCACACACAAATACACTCAAACCACACACAAACACACAAATACACTCAAATCACACACAAATACACTCAAATCACACACAAATACACTCAAATCACACACAAATACACTCAAATCACACACAAATACACTCAAATCGCACACAAATACACTCAAATCACACACAAATACACTCAAATCACACACAAATACACTCAAATCACACACAAATACACTCAAATCACACACAAATACACTCAAATCACACACAAATACACTCAAATCACACACAAATACACTCAAATCACACACAAATACACTCAAATCACACACAAATACACTCAAATCACACACAAATACACTCAAATCACACACAAATACACTCAAATCACACACAAATACACTCAAATCACACACAAACACACTCAGATCACACACAAATACACTCAAATCACACACAATCACACACAAACACACACAAACGGAGATTAACACACACTCCTGACGGAAGAAAGTAATCTTAACGGGCAGACACAGCAAAACAGCACGCGGTTTAGATTATCCTAAAAGTAGCATCACCTGCAAAAAGACCTTTATCAATAATCAATCAAAAGTTGATTTAATCCATATCATAACCAATAAATTATAACATTATTTTAAAGCTGAAACCAGAGTTTTTCACTCGCAAGTGATGCTACCTTAATGCAGGTAATGATACTTTAATGCAGGTTATGATACATTGATGCAGATGACGCTACCTTGATGCAGTGATGCTAAATTAATGCAGGTGATGATTTTCTAATGCAAGTGATGATACCCTTATCCAGGTGATGATACCTTAATCCAGGTGATGATACCTTCATGTAGGTGATACTACCTTCATGCAGGTGATGTTACCTAAATCCTTGTGATGCTACCTTAATGCAGGTGATGCTACCTTTATGCAGGTAACGATACCTTAATGCAGGTGATGATACTTTGATGCAGTGATGTTAATGCAGGTGATGCTACTTTTATGCAGGTAATGATACTTTAATGCAGGTGATGATACAATCATGCAGGTGATGCTACGTAAATGCAGGTGATGCTACCTTAATGCAGGTAGTCATACCATAATGTAGGTGATGATACCTTGATGCAGGTGACGCTACCTTAATGCAGTGATGCTACCTTAATGTAGGTGATGATATCCTAATGCAGATAATGCTACCTTAATGCAGGTGATGCTACCTTTATGCAGGTAATGATAACGAAATGCAGGTGATCATACTTTAATGCAAATGATGATATCTTATTACAGGTGATGCAGCTTTGATGAAGGTGATGCTACCCTTATGCAGGTGGTGTTACCTTAATGCAGGTGATGATATCCTATTGCAAATGATGATATCCTAATACAAGTGATTTTACCTTAATGCAGTTGATGCTACCTTAATGCAGGTAATGATACCTTAATGCAGGTAATGATACCTTCATGCAGGTAATAATACCTTCATGCAGGCGATAATACCTTCATGCAGGTGATGCTACCTAAATGCAGGTGATGCTACCTTAATGCAGGTAATCATACCTTAATGCAGGTGACGCTACCTTGATGCAGATAATGATACCTTCATGCAGGTGATGATACTTTGATGCAGGTGATGCCACCTTTAAGCAGGTAATGATACCTTCATGCAGGTGATGATATCTTCATGCAGGTTATGCTACCTTAATGCAGGTAATGATACCTTAATGCAAGTGATGATACCTAGATGCAGGTGATGATACCTTGATGCAGGTGATGCTACCTTAATGCAGGTGATGCAACCTCAATGCAGGTGATGTTACCCTAATGCAGGTGATGATACCTTCATGCAGGAGATGATACCTTCATGCAGATGATGCTACCTTAATGCAGGTAATGATACCTTAATGCAGGTGATGATACCTAGATGCAGGTGATGATACCTTGATGCAGGTGATGTTACCTTAATGTAGGCGATGCTACCTTAATGCAGGTGACGCTATCTTAATGCAGGTGATGTTACCCTAATGCAGGTGATGATATCCTAATAGAATAGATGTTACCTCAAAGCAGGCGATGATACCTTAATACAGGTGATGTTACCCTAATGTAGGTGATGATATCCTAATAGAATAGATGTTACCTTAAAGCAGGCGATGATACCTTAATACAGGCGATGTTTCCCTAATGTAGGTGATGATATCCTAATGCAGGTGATGTTACAATAAGGAAGGAGATGCTACCTTAATGCAGGTGATGTTACCCTAATGTAGGTGATGATATCCTAATAGAATAGATGTTACCTCAAAGCAGGCGATGATACCTTAATACAGGTGATGTTACCCTAATGTAGGTGATGATATCCTAATAGAATAGATGTTACCTTAAGGCAGGCGATGATACCTTAATACAGGTGATGTTACCCTAATGTAGGTGATGATATCCTAATGCAGGTGATGTTACAATAAGGAAGGATATGCTACCTTAATGCAGGTGATGTTACCCTAATGTAGGTGATGATATCCTAATAGAATAGATGTTACCTTAAAGCAGGCGATGATACCTTAATACAGGTGATGTTACCCTAATGTAGGTGATGATATCCTAATGCAGGTGATGTTACAATAAGGAAGGAGATGCTACCTTAATACAGGTGATGTTACCCTAATGTAGGTGATGATATCCTAATAGAATAGATGTTACCTTAAAGCAGGCGATGATACCTTAATACAGGTGATGTTACCCTAATGTAGGTGATGATATCCTAATGCAGGTGATGTTACAATAAGGAAGGAGATGCTACCTTAATACAGGTGATGTTACCCTAATTTAGGTGATGATATCCTAATAGAATAGATGTTACCTTAAAGCAGGCGATGATACCTTAATACAGGTGATGTTACCCTAATGTAGGTGATGATATCCTAATGCAGGTGATGTTACAATAAGGAAGGAGATGCTACCTTAATGCAGGTGATGTTACCCTAATGCAGGTGATGATATCCTAATAGAATAGATGTTACCTTAATGCAGGTGATACTACCTTAATGCAAACGATGTTACCGTAATGTAGGTGATGATATCCTAATGCAGGTGATGTTACCTTAATACAGGTGATGCTACCTTACTCTGTATACCACAATGAACATCGTTCCAACAATTTTGAGAGTGATATTCAAAGCAATTCAAAAGTAGCATACAATAGCTACATTACTTACATGCACCATATGTATCAAAATAATCAAATTCTATATCTAGAATAAATGAAATGGAAAATAAAACCGCACCCGCCCCTCATCACGAAAAAATCAAAGGAAAAACTCAGCCCCGCATTAAAAATTATTCCTTCAGCCCGCATTCATCCCCCCCCCCCAAAAAAAAAAAAAAAAAAATTCTATAACCCGCACCCGCCCCGCCCGGAATGTTTCAGGTTTCAAGCCAGCAGTCAAGCCCGCAAACCAATAAACATTATATCAGAGCTTATTGAGCTAAAAAGTTACATATAGTCATTTGATCTCTCGAGCTATAGCGATCATTCTTTGTCCATCGTCTGTCCGTCTGACCGTCCGGCTGACTGGTCGTCCGTTTGCAAGGCACACATCGTTACCGCTTGATCTAGAAACTTTTAACTAAAAACCCATAAAGATCCATAAAAGATCTCCTCGAATACCTGAAAATAAGTCACTGCGACCTATATCCTTCCTCCCTGTACGGGGCTCGAAAATACCCCCCCCCCCCCCCCAGAATTATTAAAATTTAGATAAAAAAAACTCCAGTATCTGAATAACCATATTGATCATGGAATGTTTCATCATTTCCTGGAGACTGGTGGCGCCACCGGGTTTTTTTTTCTAACTTGTACGCATTTATATATCTATTTTTGAGACCTTCAAATGAAACAGTCCGGACGTTAATAGGGTACAAATCGTAACTATGAGACCTAGAAACTTCTAACTGTACATCCAAGGTCAGGTTAAAAGCACATCTCCTTGGAAACCTGAAATTAGGTCATAGTGATCTATATATTACGAACTACGGTCCGAAATCATGATTTTGAGCACCCAGTGAGTCAGACGGGGGAAATTGTATCCGCTAGCCCTAGAATCTTCTAACGTAACATCCGGGAACACTTGGGCAAATCTCCATGGAAACCTAAAATTAGGTCATGGTGACCTACATTTTGCGAACTACGGACCGAAAACATGATTTTGAGCACCCAGTGAGTCAACGAGGCACAAATTGTATCCATTTGGCCACAAATCTTCTGACATGACATTTAGGGCGGTCCTGGGTAAATCCCAGTTGAAAACTGAAATTAGGTCTCTGCGACCAATATCCTCGAAGCTAGTACCCCTCAGAAAATAAAAAATTTGATCAGAAAAATTCCAGTATCTGAATTACTAATGAATTGATTGCCATGATTCGTTCCCCGCATATTGATCATGCATGGAGTGTTTCATCATTTTCAGAAGACTGGTGGTCCCACCTGTATTTTTTTCTGATGTTTTCACATTTTTTTCTCTCATATTGAGGCCTTAAAATTAGGCAGTCCGGCCGTTAATAGGGCACAAACCATAACTGTTAGACCTACAAACCTTTAACTGTACATCTAGGGAAGTTATAGGCACATCTGCTTGGAAACCTTAAAATAGATTATGGCGACCTACATTTTGTAAACTACGGTCCGAAAACATGATTTTGAGCACCCAGTGAGTCAACCGGGCACAAATTGTATCCATTTGGCCTAGAATCTTTTGACATGACTTTTAGGGAGGTCATGGATAAATCTTAAAACCTGTTTAGGTCATGGTAACCTATATCCTGCAAGATATGTGAAAGAACATGATTTGTGCACCCTTTATGACATATTTACTTGATTGGTTACGATTAGACCTAGAAATTGCTAATTTGATTAAGATCCAGGGAGGTTCCTGTAAAAATTTCTTGTGAACCTGTGACCTATATTCACTGTGACCTTTATGCTTTGGGCTATGTGAAAGAACAAGCTTTTATTTTAGCACTCTATTAGCCAGATGGGCACTTGTAGCCGTTGGACAAAGAAACTTCTTACTAAGAATATAAGGAGTTTCCGGTAGAATCTTCTTGGAAAGCCTAGATAAGGTCACTGAAACCTTTTTCTAAAGATAATGGCAAAATGCATGATTTGAGCACTCTGGGAGACATTTAAAACCATCAACAATCCTTAAATTCAGCTGAGCGTCATGCCCAATGGGTAGTTTGTTAAAGCACAAACATGGATTAGCCATGCTTATATAAGAAAAGTATGATACGTTTGATGACTGGAATGTAAAATAAATTTTAATACATGTTTTAGCAATGATCATATGAAGTTCATATTTTTCTTTAAAGACATGATTGATGGCTTACATTGGATTGATATATATATCGCTATTTAATATACCGGTACCTGAAATAGGTTTTCAAAATTTACAGGGGAAATAAGCAGGCCTTTTGTTTTCTTATGAATGCTTTTACTTGAATTTATAAAAAAAAGCAACAACAAAAAATATTGTTTGTTTTCTTTACGTTATATGAACCCAAAGATACCCTTGAGTATAGTACTGGCCGTAAATATTTACAAAGCTGCTGAGATCTATATTTTCGCCAGGTGCATTCTGGTCAGTCATAATATGCTAATTGGCTGAAAATGAGACCAGTGAGAATGTCAGAGGATAAAAGATGAAACAGATAGATGTGGCTCTAGCTCAGTATATACACTGAGATAAACATGAAGAGAAAGCAGGGTTTTCTAATAGCAGTCACCACCACATTCTGCTTAGCCCAAACAGAGCTTTGACCACCTGGTGGTCCAGTCTTTATGACCCTACCAAAAGTTCAAGGTCAGTTTGGTTACCTGTAACCAGGACGTGTCTAGCACAAGATCAAAGGTACTCATGCCCCTGCATGTTCACATCCAGTCACATTATGTGATATATAAGACCTGTTACAAGTACAGGGTTTACAGTCTATACACAACATAAGGACAGGACACTTTGTCTAAAGCAGATGTAGAACAAAAGCCCCCTCCCCCTGGTCAAAAGCCCCCATGGTGAAAAAAGCCCCCTAGGTCAAAAGACCCCCAACCTTAATGATAAAGAGGACAAAAGCCCCAACCCGATATATATATATATATATATATATATATATATATATATATATATAATGATGTTTCTACAATTAATGGTTATACATAGGTGATATCTATATTTGCTTAAACCAAAACAACTGAAAATTCAGTTACTATATATTTATATGTTAAATATGTAAAAGCAATATCAACGTATACTTCACATTATTACATGAACTTCATTCATAAAGTTATTAAAGCAATCAGTTAAATAAAAATACAAATATTCAGTGTTTTGATGAATTATGATTCATGATAATAATGATGTTTATTGTTAATTTTTAAATTGTTGATATCAAGTGACTCATTAATTATGTATATATACAATATTCATACAGTATTTCTTTTACATGTCTTTCCTTGTCCATTTCACTTAGTGATCATATCCATTTCAACTTAGAAGGTAGTCGACTGTGTTAATTTAGGTCCAATGAACCTATCACCTCCTTTGTACATAATGCATGTGCCAGAAGAATTAAGGAGGTTTGAAATATATAATACCGATGTATTTTAACAAAATCTAGATATTATTGACATTTGGTATGCCAATGCTTAATATTTATTAATTCAACTTTGGAGTTACAGCGTTTCATATTATTATTTATCGCTCATTGCTGTAACTGTTCATGTACATCACGCTGAAGATTCTTACAATAGAACACTTTACATCTCTTCATATTGGGGTCACCATGGACAGTTATAATAAATTGTAGGGACGGCCGGTGGAATTCCCAGAAATTTGATTGCCAGCTACATCGCACGCTGATTGGCTGGAGTTGTCACGTTCACATTCTTGTGGCTTGCTTATTTCAGGTGGAATCCAAAGAGTCAGATTCATCCCGCTGTCCAGGAAATCAATTATGTAACAATCATTCCGTCAAACTCCAATTATATTTAATCGTCCGTGTAATATAAATCTTGTATAGGAGTCATACGTTTGTACCGTTATACACATTAAAATGTTACAATGATTGATTTCAGATCCTGTACCTGTAACACCTACAGACTAAAAAATACGTACAGCACAAACAATATATGTATATGTATATGAGTATGTATATATAAATGTATGTGTGTATGCGTTTTTATGTGTGTGTGTGTTTATAAATAATACTTAGAAGCATGGCTTAAATTTTCAGTGTATACTCAAAATAACACTTAAGCGAAAGCAAACTAACCCTATAATTTACTTGTTCAATTAAGTGTGAAGTTTCCTCCTGGCCTGGTTCACCATGAACGCAGTTTAACAGACGTGGATTGCGAGGGGATGTAAGCGATGAATGTAAAGATGGAAAATAGAAAACAGTATGTGGACATAAATTTACGTAACATGCTACGATACACAACGTCATCACGCACAGCACCTTGGTATAGACACAGCACCACGGAGGTTACAGACTGGAGATCAACTCCGACCCGACCGTGCACGTCGAATGTTGGTGATGGGGGTAATAACAAACGGTTATCAGGGGCACAGAAGGAAGCCGTTGATAGGATGAGAATACCAGCTATAAACACGTTCTCTCTGGTATATTTATGTGAATTTTCATATATAATTTCATTTAAAGTGATCCATGTAAACATGTCTTCATTTCAGGCCACTGTGACATGGTTTATTGGGTTAAGTATATATATGTACTGTATCTATATTTCAGCTTAATGTTATATTTCTTTTTTTTTTAAATATTCTTCAGGTGGTACAGTTGAGATGCAAAACGATTCCTGTAATATATATATATATATATACATATATATATATATATATATATATATATATATATATATGTCTTACATTTAGAGGTGTCAGACTAGTGCCTCCATTCCATGTTTTTCGAGCATCTTGTTTATGGATCTTTCCCCTTCATCTCTATGTTCCTGGAGGATGGAGCAGGATTTCTAAGAATCTATCCACTCCACTATCCATCCGTTTAAGCTTCTTTCATACCCAGAAACCCACACACGGAAGGTAGCGGTATATCTTTCTTTCAGAATCGGTTAATCAGGGCGTCCGTCCTTCTTCTTATATATTTCCACTCTATTTACTGCTAAGAGGATATTTTAAATCATGCTCGTTAAGGAATTTCAGAAACCTTTCGTAACGCCAGCTATATTTTACGGTAATTTTCGTTGTGCATAAACTACCTATTTATATATATCGGAATTGCAAATTCTGTTTTACGGTTGATAAAATTTAAATGGTGACGCTTTAATAGTTAAAATACGGCCATTTATAATGCACTTTACGAAGATCTGGGATTTCCGGAAGGACGATATATTTTCTTTACTTCAGGGATGTACATTTTCTTCCTACATGTCTAAGACAGCATATTGAGGATTTTCATTAGGAGATTCATCAACAAATTGTAAAGAATCTATTGATGCAAAATTTCCTTTTAGTCTTAGGTCTTTCCTACATAGGTAGAAAATGGGACGTTTCTAAGCTCACATTTATAATGTACTTGCACGTCATGTATGGCGAATGCTACATTCATGTGCGAGTTATACATGCACTCAAGTTCTCCAAATGCTTCATACCATCAGATTTAGGGTGTAACGTTACACATTGGCTTACGGGGAAAACCTAGCGGCAGTCCGTATACACGACTGATGTCCTATCTGTCTCACCTGTACAAAACATTAGTATTCAAATATTCCTCTGTGGCTTTGCGGTGATACAGTAAGTGCCACATATTGACTATCAGAAGTCTTGTACCTCCTCGCGACATTGTGTATGGACTGTACACGAGCATCTTATATAAAAAGAAACAGCTTCCGTGCGAGGAAGATATATGTACAGACGCCATCGTAACACAATGACCACATGCATTGCAAGTTTTGCTTAATAAATCAATGCGATTGTTACCATGCTATTAATTAATACACCCAGGCGTTTTCTTCCCATTGCGATAAAATAATTGCTATTTTTGTGTTATTAAAGTCTCAAGACGTCCCCACGAACGTTTATAAAATGTTCTAATTTATCGCTAAATCTGTAACATATTATTGTGATGAAATCCCTTTACATGTAGTTCTTTTGCAAGACAAGAATGTACTCTACAATACAGCGTACGGGTACTTAGGGCAGATAAAATATGTTTTTATTGGTTATTTAATTTTGGAAATGTACATGAAAACTTCCATTTAAATGTAGGCAAAATTAAGAAAAATACTTAAAGAACTTTTTAAAAACTCCTTATGCTGAGATTGGAATTATATGGACAGGTACTTGCTGAGAAATATAATTAACAGTTGAGGTGTATAAATTAATTTTTTTATCTTGAAAAAAAAATCAACTAGTTCTAGAAAATCCCAGTGTTTCATGAACCACACTTCAGAAAACATGTTCAGTGTTCAAAATATAAATAAATATTACATATCACGTGGTCACAGGACGGGCTAAGAAATAATGCTAACACACTGATGAGTCAGATCTGCGACCAAAGCACTTAAGTGCTTCATTGGAATAATATATATATATATATATATATATATATATATATATATTTATATATATATATATCGACGTTCTTAACAAGTATTCGTCTTTTGTCACGTCTTATTTTGGAGAACACCATCACAATCATGGGTGACATCTTGGTTCATTGATTTCCATCAATGAACTCTTACCATCCACACCGTCATCTTCTTCATAATCATGATCATCATTATCCAACAGTATTTGGACGCCGAACCATAATGTTTGCCTTTTTACGTTAATGAAGGATAGGGCTTGGCTTCTCTGGTTTACCACTCTCCTATTTATATTGGACTGATAAGCCTAATTATGTCGTGATATAAGCCATACGAGGGAATGTACTACAATGCTCATCCATCCTGTTGCATTCATATTGTGATAAATAGCCAATAATCTTTACATCAGGCTATGAGTGATGAATTAACACCAAAGAATACATGTAAACTCACAAACAAAACCAGAAACTCGTCTCTACTGTAACGAGTAATTTCCTACATCGCGTACAAGCTGGTTGCCCCCCAGTCACAGGCACTTGACACAATGTATTCACCGGGTGAGCGATATTACAAGCATCACTGGGCCCATTCCCATGCACTTTCACCTATCTAACCAACTTACCCACTAATTAAACATGGTTCCCTTGTTTTGACTGCCCATCAGCCTAAATTATGCCATAATAACCTCTAAATAAAGCTTAAAACAATTTTTTTACCTTTCTACTCAATCGCTTCCGCTCATGCTCTAATTTACCCTGGGTTGAAGATAAGGGAAGTAAGGGAACCATGTTTAATTTGTGGGATGGTTGGTTATAGATAGGTGGCAGGGAAATGGGCCCTGTCCACGGCAAGGTTTGTTTGAAAGTCAGCTAAAAATAGTTAGGTCTAGTTATGGCAAGTGACCTGCAGCGTTCTTATAGGCTAGGGGCATTGCCAAATATGACGAAGATATTTGCACCCTCATTATAGTGCGTAATAGTGCGGTCTTAGTTGAAGGATGTAAAGGCACTCTGACGCTAAAACGTTGGTTATAGACTCTAATGTCAGAGGGATTGAATGCCGCTAGTATAGATGTAGGCTGATTTATTTTACCTGAATTGAATAAAGTGTTTATGTTGGATCAGGATCATAATATCCATATGCTACTTTAACCACAGTCCAAGAGACACGTATACACTCTCTGACCTCAGTGCGGTGCTTTTTTAGTCCAAACAACCACTAAAGAACTTCCGCGTGGTTTAAACCTCATTCACTTCCTCGGTCGGAATTTTCTATGTATGAAACATTCCACTGACTACTACTACTAGTTTTATTTTATTTATTATTTTGATAAAAGTCACAATATGTTGGCCGTTCAATCGCCAACTAAATGTCTTGATCTTCTCACTGGCTCTGTATGTACAATAGAACATAAATGTTATATCAGAAATATGATTGTGAAATACAATAATAAAAACCATCCGCAACGTTATACGCAAGGAATGTACTTAATAAAAACGTTCATTATTACAGAAGAAGTTCGATCCAATATATAAATTATCCCCATCCCATATCTTTAAGTATTGGGCATGGTCATGATGGGTTTAGATGTTTTTGCCAGCTTTGACGGGCTAATAGCTATCACTATTTTTTACTTTACAGGCATTTGTGGTCATATAAGAATTGACAAAACGAGGAACATATGACATAAAAAATCCTATATAATTATACGGAGTTTTATGGAAGGGTGGGCCATGGGGTCGAAGAAGACATAAGATATTGTGTAAGTCGTTTCTAGGCTGTGACGATACAGTATTTCACAATACAATACGTATCGCGATACTCTGCTCGCAAAACGATACACGATACTACACACATACACACACACACATATATAATATATATATATCTTAAAATTTAGATACCAAGCCGCATTTTCCCTTACACACAGAAGAGTAAATAAGCTTACTCTCGAAAATTTTATTTCCAAAATTTCTTCGCAACAATTAGCCAATTAGATGCCATTCTGTTCATTTCTTGCCAATGACGTTTCACCCCAGATGCCTAAAATAGTACTGGAACACAATTTCTTTATATGTTGGACGTCACTTATCGTCAGTGTATAGGTCTAGGGACCTCTGACGATACCGGTATGATATTTACCGTTACGCGGTGAACCGCGCGTTACAGCCTCAGTCGGGTCCATTAAAATTTGGGACGGATCTCGAGCCACTCCTAGATGTGTGTTTGCACGTCTTTCTCATTTTTTCCAGGCAGTATTTCCAAAAGCTGTCAATAAATACCGATTATATGGTAGGCCTTGACCCAAATTATATATTTTTATACATTATTATATTTCTGTGTTTTTGCGCGAGCGGATTCGGATGTGGATCCATGCCAATGGCGGAGGTTTGTGATCTCTTAGTGCTTCTGGTATTGTAACTACATTGTTGGTCATAAATGACAAGCTTTCAGATCCGTTAAGGTCACATATGTATCTTCTTGACCCTTGTCTCATTCCAACGATCATATCATATAGGTATACAGAGGTATCTGTCTGATAGCTCGGTGATCATACTCAGTTGTATGACGAAGTAAGTCATGTGATACAGGAAGCCAGCCATGCGTGAATATTCATTTTGTCCACGTAGTTTATTATGAGTGAAACTGAAGTGAGCTTTACCGTAGCCTGTTGTGAGTGAAACTGAAATGAGTTTTACACATCCACGACGAGCTAGCATTGCTTCAGTAAAAAGGGAGGGGGAGGGGGTGCAGATGAGGATTGGAGGAAGGGCCAATTATACTATTGGTGATACTTGTAACGTTTAACTTTTGTTTTCCATACCCCCCCCCCCAACTAGTTCCATGGCGCAACTGTCGCGTGTTTTTTTAGTTTTGGATATTTGCCATCACGTGTACATCAAAGGCCTTGACATTGTTTCAGAAAAGGACTTATTCTGACCGCAGTGCTAAATGGAAATCCCCTTGTTACAATAACGGTACACAACAAGATATTGCGCCAGTTTTGTGCAATAGGGGAGCACGTCGTTACACATGACGTTGTAACAAATGTAGGACACCACGTCTGCCGGTAGAATAGACGGAACTGACCGCGAGCAGCGCTATGGGTGATCCAGGGAAGATCCGGGATAACTAGGGAATAACATGTCCACGTGTCGATGTTGCTGGAGGTGAAAAAATATTCCATTATGTGCTTGTTGGGCCGCACCTTACCCCAGCCCCCTCCCATACCGGGAAAATTACCGGCTCTTGAATGTTTGTACATTCAATCAAATATCGTGGACCATCATTCTTGTACAATACGCGGATACGTGACGTCACCCAAGATCAAGTACCTATATATATATATAAGAATCAATATGTCACAACCTCCACTAAAAAAAGGGTGTTCAGGTATATTTTAATTTTTGCTGTCTTCCTTGTGTCAATTCTGCATCTAACAGGCAAATGTTTCCCAAGAGTGATCCCGTCTATTGTCAGGTGATCACGTGACTTTTTCCATATTTGACTTTGTAATCACAATTCTAATCAAATTCAAAGTAAATCATATCTGCACAAATATAACCTGTATTTATATATATAGTTAATATGTGTGTGATTGACGCCCTGTATGAATTTGGCCGGATCAGTTTGCACTTTCATTTCCATCTTCAAGTCGAGACGTTTACTTAAGAATGTGGAAATTAATTTTTTGTTTCTTTAATATGCCGTCTTCAATACCTGTCTGGTAATGCACTTTTTTCGGCTACAAATGCCTTTAATTTTTTTAATAATCATCTGAAACTCGTTTCACAAAGGACTCAAGTTTTCATGTGTATTCTTTTTTAATAAACCAACGTCAATATAGTCTGGGACCCTATGGATAAACAGCGTATGCTGAAAATGATGTTCTGTTGAAGTATGCTTAATTATCAATATGATAATTCACTTATTAAAATGGATAAAATTCCCTCTCTGTAGCCATTGAGCTATAGATAAGGGCGCCTGTGTGACATACAAACATAGACACTTGTCTCTCACACATATGCTGTTTCTAAAAATTGTGATGACAAAGTTTCATGGATTGGGAATTATATTTATCGGGGACTTTATTCCGTGGCATATAAAACAAAAACATGAAATACTGTAAGGTCAGGATATATATTCAAAATCAAGAAATAATGAATGTATGAAATTTATTACAAGCCCTGATAATATTAGATTACAAGAAACCTGATCTATCTTTCTCTCTCTCTTCAGTGTTGGCGGACGCTCACTTTCCGACATCATCTATCTGTAAAAGTGGACCCCGTGAGCTGCGGGCCGACGGTAAGAGTTTACATTATCTTTTGTCAAAATAACATACACACCGCAACAGCATGCAGTCTCGTTCAAGGACTGCATATCCTCCACCTCTTGCACTTCCTCTAGCCCTTTTTCCTGCTGCTGCTGCTGCTGGACCTCCTCCTCACCTAATATACCTAGAACTTTCTTCATGAATAACGGCTGGTCTGACCTCAACCATGCAGGCTGCAGCAAACTTCCATTTGTTGCATGGATCTAATAAAAGTTGTCTCTCTCTATTCAAACAGGACTAACCCTTAGACAATGCATCTACCACTGACCCCTTACGTAGCCCTTAAATAAGTAATGCATTTTAACTGTAAATTAAATACTTTGAATCGTAATAAGTATATTCAGTAAATTCACGATGTTTCTATATGATTCGTAACCATTTCGAAATTGTCTTAGGTACAGCTTCTGTACTTATTAGCTTTATTGTATAGCTATTTATTAAGGATGCAATGCAGCATGGTATTTCTTGGCATTTACGCATAGTGATCCGCACTGTTTAATTGAAGGACAGGACTACATTTTTTTCAGGGACTCGGGCTTGTACTCTCAGAAGCGGATCCAGGGAAGAGGTCCAGGGGGTCCGCACCCCCCTTTTTCAGCCACTGCAACCTTTTTGTAAAGGTTTCAGACCAATTTTTGCGGCCTGGACCACCCCCATCCCCCCACCCCCTTTCCGGACCTGCAGACCTTTTTTTGGGCTTTGTCATTATAGTCCTTCTGGGTTGGACCCCTCCTTCTTAAATCCTGGAAGCGCCCCTGACTCTGACTCGGAGGGTAGGACTCGAGAGATCAGGACGAGTCCATGTCTAATCAAGCAGAAAAAAAACAAACTCCGTCTCGTTAGGCCTGACATTCACATTAGAAATTCCAACATAAAGATACTGAATATTACAAAAACAAGTTTAGACTAGTTGCCAAACGCAATCTCTGAATTGGAAGTTACATGCAATTCAATAATAAATTTTAAAAAAAAATTGCGTAATATATAAACTTGATGCAAGGTAACGCATGATGATCTCAAATTTGAATTTTAAGGTTCTCTGATCATTCATAAAGATGTTTTGGACTCGGACTTGGACTCGAGTTCCAAGAGACTCGGACTCGAAGAAGGCGGACTTGGACTTGAAACTCCAGGACTCGGACTTGGACTCGAGTGACTTGTACTTCGGATTTGCCCCGACGTATACCGAATAGTTTACGTGGAACCCACGACCTACCACGAAGTACAATTACCATTGACTATAGGAAGCGCTTCCAGAGTTATTATATACATATGACCTACACAATTTGACAAATCGTAGGAGCGGCCAAATGTTTGGAGCCTACTCAAAATTAAAACGTGGCTATGCTCACTTACGATACGCTAATAGCCGACAGGTAACTTTAACAAAAAAAGCAGAAACCTACACGAACTCCGACGAAGAGCCAAGAAACTACAAAATGTCCAGCGCGTAGCTTATTTGGGGCCCCAACTTGTAAAATTAGACACACATACAATTAGCATTGTAATTATAAATGATAAAACTTGTGCAGTCGTCCTGCAGTGAGGCCGGCTTTCTACGCTGTTACAGCCTACGTGCCCCCACTACTGTCGACACTCGTAAAGAGTCGAAGGATCTGTAGCATGTCGTGACGCTGGACGAGTCCCACACATCCTGACTGTAAGCGGGTGTTTATGTTTTCTACGACCACTCCGTGTAAATAAAGGCCAAGATTTGATAGCATTGTCCTCCAGGTCCAACAACATGCCACGGCGCCTCCACAATGTCGAACATGCCTAAAATCCTACGATTTCCTACGCATTCCTGCGATTTCCTACTTTCTAAATTTCTAAATGTTTGCTACGACAGAAACGTGCACATGTCCTTTAAACAATAACACATTGTAATTTTCCACAGAAAAAAGAACCTTTGAAAACTAGGATTATTTGGACGGTTTGCGTATCAAATTTATGCATATAAACTACACACTGATCACTTTCTTGAAAAGCGATGTACAACCAATTTATTTCTATATGCCAGTCTCAAGATTCATCTGAGAAGAAATGTCATCCTCAGTTCAACGGTGAACAAAAACTCGCGCGCTAAAATCGTGATTGTAATTAATAATAAATCAGGAGCCATCTGAATGTGGACTAGACGGTGAAGAATAATACGCAAAGGTGCTCCAGTGCTTGTGCATTCCTCGAGATAAATACACTTTAAACAGCGTTCCCACTGGAGTTTAGCACTGGGGGTACCTGCACTCTTTGGTTCCAAATCAGGGGTATACATGTTGAAATTTTTGGGTACAGTTTTAGTTTATGTTTTAATTCAAATTTTACGTTATAATAAAAAGGAGGGGTTTCCTGAACATTTTAAGATTTTTTCCTATAATTTTCTAAGTTTATAATTTTCTAAGTTAAAAAATTGATAAATAACAGATTAAACAGTACCACTACACAAAAATAAGAAAAGCCCCCTTTTATTTTAAGAGTGATTCAAATACAAAAGTCAATTGAGGATATGTTCACATATGCATGAGGGCAATATTCGATAAATAACCCCACCTCTATTTATTTATGGGCCATTCAAATTATAATCATCAGTTGTACCAGTTGCCTTTTTAAACTTACATTCCCCAGAGTTATTTATATTAAAAACAGAGGAAATTATTTGAATTTTAATTATTTTTGTATTCAAAGAATATATATAAATTTGAATTTATAGTTTAATTAGTAGGTTTTGGTCTCCTTTTTCCGATATCTTACTGTCATACAATGAACTTAAAATGCAAATTTCAATTATTTTATTTCACTTTTTCCTCTTTTATCAGTTAAATTATACTCTATCTCTTCTTGGATTAGAATAAAAAAAATGAGAACTCAGTGTTTTGAGAATACCAGTTATTCAAAGGAGCATTGAGAAGTATATATATCTCACGCTTTGCTGCAACATTCTTATATGAACCGCAGGAATGGACATCGCCCGCCCCCGCACTGGATTTCCTTCGCTACTACTTACTAGGCAGCTATTGCACTTCTTGGTTTTATCTTGAAACGTATTCAGAGAGTCCATTTTATAGCAACAAACACATCATAATACAATAGAGAAAATCTAGTACATTGTACTGCTAGTAGTAGTGGTAGTAGAAGTAGTACATGTATTGTTATTATATCACATTATTATTATTATTATTATTATTATTATTATTATTATTATTATTATCATTATTGTTATATCTATAATTTTTTATTAACATGATAATCAACATTATAATTAAATTATTATTACCAATTTAATTATCATTACCATCATCAGCACTATTAATACCATCAACATAATTATTATTACTATAATAATAATAATAATAATAATAATAATAATAATAATAATAATAATAATAATAATAATAATAATAATAATAATAATAATTATTATTATTATTATTATTATTATTATTATTATTATTATTATTATTATTATTATTATTATTATTATTATTATTATTATTATTATTATTATTATTATTATTATTATTATTATTATTATTATTATTATTATTATTATTATTATTATTATTATTATTATTATTATTATTATTATTATTATTATTATTATTATTATTATTATTATTATTATTATTATTATTATTATTATTATTATTATTATTATTATTATTATTATTATTATTATTATTATTATTATTATTATTATTATTATTATTATTATTATTATTATTATTATTATTATTATTATTATTATTATTATTATTATTATTATTATTATTATTATTATTATTATTATTATTATTACACCTGGACGCCGGTGTATAGGTGGTTATACATTCGATATAAGAACAGAAAGCGACATGTGATGAACACTTTAAGATATTAGTCATCAATGTACTGCCGTCACGTATTTTAGGACCTGTCTTTGAATTGGCAAGATGTCGTGCTGAGGAAGCCGTAGAAACTATAGAAAGAAAATAGTTCTCTAAGAGGGCATCCTCCAGGTTATAAAAGTCACTAAAAGAAAATAGTCAAAATACTGGCGACATGATCAGGTCAACTATTTAAAGTCATCCTGTCATACCCTGCCCTGACATATACTTCCGTCACGTGGTCCGCAACACTCGCATAGATTCGCCCACGGTGGGTCACGGGAATTTTTTAAGGTCATTGAGTACATGATTGACCCATCGCTGAACAAGGAAGCCGTGAAGCCTCTGTGAGAAAATGTTAAGGACTCCACGCGGTGCCATGAACCATTAGATCATTCTCTACAAGTCAGAAATAACGTATGCAGTAATGAACTATGTCCAAATTGTCTATTTATATAATTTCCATATTAGGAAATGAGTTCTGTTCCAAATGTTTGATCTGTTACCTATACAAGAGACAAATAGGTCGCATACCTCCCCCAGTACTGAATATGTTAACAATTTTTCAAGATTTAGTTAACTGTCTCAAATAAAAAATGCCTCATGATCCGAATTCCCACAACAGACATCCGCACCAGGATAGTTCTTTCCAACCAAGCGATTAATTCGGGCATGGACGATTGTACGTTTCACCCGTTTTAATTTAAGCATTAAGGCTCCTATCAAAATAAAGGGCATTCCCCCATGGTTGATTTAAAAAACCCTTATATCCGTACCATGTAACACTGACTAACGGGATGGGGTTGAAAGGGGGTGGGGGTATGGAGGTGGGTTGTATATTTCAATACAGCAACCTGGCCTTAGTAGGCATACCACTACCCCTCTAACCTGGCCCTTAGTAGGCATACCACCACCCCTCTAACCTGGCCTTAGTAGGCATACCACCACCCCTCTAACCTGGCCTTAGTAGGCATACCACCACCCCTCTAACCTGGCCTTAGTAGGCATACCACCACCCCTCTAACCTGGCCTTAGTAGGCATACCACCACCCCTCTAACCTGGCCTTAGTAGGCATACCACCACCCCTCTAACCTGGCCTTAGTAGGCATACCACCACCCCTCTAACCTGGCCTTAGTAGGCATACCACCACCCCTCTAACCTGGCCTTAGTAGGCATACCACCACCCCTCTAACCTGGCCTTAGTAGGCATACCACCACCCCTCTAACCTGGCCTTAGTAGGCATACCACCACCCCTCTAACCTGGCCTTAGTAGGCATACCACCATCCCTCTAACCTGGCCTTAGTAGGCATACCACCACCCCTCTAACCTGGCTTTAGTAGGCAAACCACCACCCCTCTAACCTGGCCTTAGTAGGCATACCACCACCCCTCTAACACAACAACCACTATTTCTGTTCCATCAGCATTTACTAAACATTAAGAATGCTTTGATGTTTAAGGTTTCATTCAGGTAAGGATCCAAAGGATTAATTCAGGCACGGACCCCCCCCCCCCCCCCCCCCACCGCCCGCTTCCCTCTCCCGTTTTCGACCACCAATTTTAATTGTCCCCCGCTCGGCGGATGCAGGGGACATTGATTTGGGTTTGTCTGTCTATCTCTCCGTCTGTCTGTCCGTCTGTCTGTCTGTCTCTCTGTCCGTCTGTCAGGTTTTCGTTTCCGTGCGATACTTTCCTAAATATTATCCGATTTAATTCAAGTTTTGGTCAGTGATTGCTCTCATGCTTACCTTGGTTGGGATTGGTTCTGGAGTTCTGGCTTCTGTCTGTCTGTTTGTCCGTCAATCACTTTGTCTCTCTGTCTGTCAGGTTTTCATTTCCATGTGATGACTTTCCTAAATATTATCCGATTTCATTCAAATTTGGGTCAGTGACTGCTCTCATGTTTACCTTGTTTGGGATTGGTTTTGGAATATCTGGCTTCTGTCTGTCTGTCTGTCAGGTTTTCGTGTCTGTGCCATTACTTTTCTAAATATTATCTGATTTCATTCAAATTTTGGTCAGTGATTACTCTCATGCTTACTTTGGTTGAGGTTGGTTTTGGAGTGTCTGGCATCTGTCTGTCTGTCTGTCTGTCCGTCAGATTTTCATTTCCGTGCAATAACTTTCCTAAATATTATCCGATTTCATTCAAATTTTGGTCTTATCCGATTTCATTCAAATTTTGGTCAGATATATTGCTCTCATGCATACCTTGGTTGGGATTGGTTTCTGAGTGTCTGGCTTCAGTCTGTTTGTCTGTCACTTTGTCTGTCCGTCTGTCAGGTTTTCGTTTCCCTGCTATAACTTTCTTAAATGTTATCCGATGTCAACCAAATTTTGGTCAGTGATTGCTCTCATGCTTACCTTGGTTTGGAATAGTTTTTAAGTGTCTGGCTTATGTCTGTCTGTCTGTCTGTCACTCTGTCTGTCAGTTTGTCAGGTTTTTTTAAGTCAAATCTGTTGATAGCTAGAATCATTATTTTGAGTTAGTGCATATTTTACCCCTAAAGTTTTTGGATGGCCCATAGGGGGAGACATATATTTGTTCTTGCGCTGCAAAAACAAAGTCATCCTTGTTAATCATACTACCACTGTTGCTATAACTACTGCTACTACTACTACTACTACTATTACCTCTACTACGTCATCTACTACTTATAGACCACAGACATCTCTACAACTACATCTACCACTACAAATACTCTACAATTACAACTTCTACTGCAACTTCTCATGCAGTATCTGCTGCGGCTACTATACTACTACTACTCCTATTATTATCACTTCTATTTTTTGTAGTAGTGGTAGTACTACTACTTGTAGTAGTATTAGTAGTAGTAGTAGTAGTAGTAATAGTGCGAGCGACGGGGGAAGACTTCCTGCGAACACTCAGCGATTACAGACCTAAAGTTGCTAAGTTATTTTTTTTCTCCCGAGCAAGATACCCAAAACGATACAGCGATCATCACGGCAGAAAATCAATCAGCCCGAGGAAACTTCATATTTACAGCTTAATGAGCTCCTGGGTATGTACATTCAAGATGTCTCCAAAACCAGAGAGTGGAACGAATCATCATCTTCATTTTAAAAAATGTTATTTTTAATCTTGACCCGCTCAGATCCATGGTGTCGTTTCGTTTTAAAACGAAGACATTATTTACAGTAATTAAAAAAATATATATTCCTGAGAAGTGCGGTTAATATCAGAACTGAGACAGAACAATGTCAAAGGTAGACCTTTTTTCTCTGTCGGAAATAGCATATACAAGCAGACTTATAACCGGTTGTAAATATAACGCTAAATATGTACACGTCTCTGACACGGCTGCGTTACGTTTGTGATACGTGGAAACCGTCTACGTAATGCATTCGTAGAGTTATGTGTATACGGTATTACGCTGTGTTTTCATGGGTCGTAATGCAGACGTATGAGATAGAACATGCCATAAAATTCCTGTTTATGAGACAAAGCTGGCCAGTACATTTTTGCGTTGTGTCTACAAATTGTAATATTGCCATGAAAGAAACGCGGAAACAATGTAAGGTTGACGTAACGTGTACGAGGGTTGCCAATACGCTGTTCAAACGTGCGATCAGTGTAATATCGCATACACATAATTGAATCTGCGTTGCAGAGTGATTGCAGACAAAGCGGTAGTTGTACACCTGGCTAAATAGGACCCTATGGCCTATCAACAAACGCCATGTCGACACATTGTAGTACGTTGTTGTACGTTCACGCCCTCTGGTTGTAATATCTTGAACAACACGTATGTTTGAGACCCCGTGTTCAGCAAAATGCACTCATTGGGCAGTTCCACGAATGAAGAAATTAGTTTGAGAGAACGTGATGAGAATGCTTCGCAGGGAGTTTAGTTGTCAAACCGATATATGGCTTTCAAATGCAAAGGCATGATTTAAACCAGGACACACTGGGACTGATTTTTTAATGCATGAGCTAGACCAGGAAACAGGTGTTTGAATGACTAATGGCGCATTGTGTCTTTATACCTTTTTAATTTTTTTTATTATTTTGAATACAGAACTCTGTCAAGGTATTTATGTTGCTTTATATGTTGATATGTGGGATCATAACTGCAAATAAAAGGAGGGAAATATTTTTCATATATTTATGGTTTTACTATATATAGGTACGAATATTCATACATTTAAAATTATTTGAAAGTAAATGGGAATCGTAAGAATCAACGAGGAAGGTCCCACTGACTTCATGAGTATATATATATATATATATATATATATATATATATATATATATATATATAATACTAACACTACATAATACGTTTATTAAAATGAAGCAAAATAATCTTATTATTATTATTATTATTATTATTATTATTATTATTATTATTATTGTTGTTGTTATTGTTATTGTCATTATTAAAGCCTTTATAAAATGCTAGTTTATGGTCAAAATTTTACATTAAAGTTGTGTTTCATCATCCCAAAGTCCAACAACCATCATCATCATCATCATCATCTCTCTCTCTCTCTCTCTCTCTCTCTCTCTCCCTCCCCCCCCCCCCCCCCCCCCTCCACGATTTATTGGCATTTGATTTGAGACAAGAGTGCACGATGAATGTAGACGACGACGCCACTTTAATAATGTTTATCTTTTCATACTGCAGGTCATTCCATCCCCGATCTCCTGGAGGCCATCCTGAAGCTCTACCCGCTGGACACGTATGTTGACCAACCTGTAGGTCAGTATAAAAAAATTGTGAATTCGTGTGATGATCGTTTTTCATCACGTGACTACCATTTGCCAACTGTATTGCTGATATTGAGATCACGTGACTTCTACTTCATGTTGGAAAATCTTTCACAGGATCACATGTTCAGCATCCGCCGTTTCAAACTACATGGCCAGAATTCAGAGGTTATGTCAGTCTTTTTTGACAGAGGGATCAGTAGCACAAAAAGAAGTTATAGGAAAGGTTTTTAAATGACATGTATTCAATATTTTCTTTAACATTTGTAAAAAATATCATGAAAGCTTATATTCATCGTCAATATCCTACAACAAGAATATTAACGTAAACTAAACAGTTAAACGATGTTATAAGATAAATGATTGAACTCCATGACTTCGTAACAGTAGACCTTTTGGTATAATAATAATATGTTATAGGGCAATGTGCACTCCTTACACAGCAAATATACATTGTGGTCGTTCCAGATCTCCTTTGCTATAACCGCTGCTTTGTATAGCAAGTTTTTCGGGGTGAACATACCTGGGGAATCTTGTTGAAAAAGCAGCGGTTAAAAGGAAGGAGATATAGAAGGACTGATGTGTATAACCGCCGCGTGAGGAGTTTAGGGGCAATGATTCATTATGTTCTGTAAAACAGGGAATCGTAAATTGTCCGTTGATATAATAACGTCACGTACTGTGATGTAACGTGTAAACAACACCTTTGTAGTGTTGCAATATAATGTTTTGTAACATCGGAACGTAGGTCTACTTTATACCATTGTAGCCGTGATGGAAGTTGTCCCATCCGATAAAGCAAAAGGCATGGGGGAGCCGCCGGTGTGGAAGAAATATAGGGAGATAGCTAACAGAGCAGAGGGGGGAGAGGTGAGGGGTCATACTGTATTACTACAGAGGTTCTCCGTGTAGGCACGCGCACGTGTGCTTAAACCAGACCTAGCCTGTGTCGCCATCTGCTCCCCTTACCAAGAACTATAAGTGTATACAATACACGATGTGAAAGATTGAGTGCGCCAGAAATGAGAGAGAGAGAGAGAGAGAGAGAGAGAGAGAGAGAGAGAGAGAGAGAGAGAGAGAGAGAGAGAGAGAGAGAGAGAGAGAGAGAGAGAGAACATAAACGGACAGACAGAATAACAGAAAGAATGAAACAAAGACTAACAGAGAGAAAAAGAGAGAGGGTAGAGTGACAGACAGACACGGACAGACAGAGGACAGGGCGACAGAAAGTAGGAGATCGAAGTGGTTCTTTTTTGTGTTTGCGACGCAATTTTACACAGGGATGCCGGGCCTGAACGTCAATAAAAGTTTAAATAAATTAAATGTTAAATATATGAACGAGCTGTGACCTGATTTAAATTACTACATATTAATTACTACATATTTAATTATTTTTCACTGTTATATCTGAGATGTAGCCTATTTCAATTTATAGAGAATTGAAAAGGTTTGTATCTATTGCAGGTCAAGTTTGAGACGGTCGAGCGGTTTGCTTTCTATGAACGAGCCAAAAAGGCTTTCGCTATTGTTCACACCGGGTAAGTTGAGTAGTAGGAAAATGATCCGCATTAAATCACAAATAATTCAGCGTCGGCAGCTCAACCGTAATTTTTTTTGTACTTACAGGAGAACATAATTACCCGTCATATAGCGAATGAATGCGAGTCATGGCTTGGGGAAAATTGAGATAATGGTATCTTTCTAGCGGCGTATACAATAGTGTAACATAATGGAAGTAATATGTGGATCTTGTTTTCCAGTTGGTTAATTATAGCGTAATTAATATTCTGTGTTAAAGTCGCCCACTCTCTCAGTTTTTCGATTTTATTTCTTACTATTCTCCTTTCATGAGCAGTTAAAAGCGTGGCCAGTCTTCGATGTGTCAGTTCTTAGCAGTATCACAAAAAGAGCATCAAAATGTGTCTCATGTACTGATGTTATGTAAATTTATAGCGCAGGGAAAAAAATAAATTAAAATATGGTACTATTAAACTTTAAGTTTAATATATAAACATCTTTATCTCGCATATACCCTAAAGATTATATGGCAATCACCTATCAAATACAGGGGCAGAACCAGGATTTAGGAAAGGGGGGGTCCATTCCAGAAGGACTAATGAAAATCCTTAAAAAAAAGGTCCCCAGGTCCGGAAAAAAGGGGGATCTAGGCCGCTAAATTATAAAGAAAGGTGTAGTGTTGCCATAGCAGCCACCATCAAACATGACTTGAAGCATGCGGTTTGCTTCATAAAATTCACCTTTTGCATTCTTCAGATATATCAAATATGATAAAAAGCGTAGTTTAAATTCCAAATAAGATAAATTGATAATTACAGACAATACAACTCTGAACTGTTTTTGCAGGATCGAAAAATTTATCCAATATCTATCCTTTAATAAATTGTAACTTTTTTATTATAAGTAACTGCATTGATAAATTTTCGCTAGAAATCTGAACTTTTTCATCAAGAATAGACTCGTCAGTAATTTTCTATATCTCGCATATACCCTAAAGATTATATGGCAATCACCTATCAAATACAGGGGCAGAACCAGGATTTAGGAAAGGGGGGGTCCATTCCAGAAGGACTAATGAAAATCCTTAAAAAAAAGGTCCCCAGGTCCGGAAAAAAGGGGGATCTAGGCCGCTAAATTTGGTCGGAAACCCTTAAAAAAAGATTGCCTCGGATGGAGAAGGGGGGTGCGGACCCCCCCCCCCCCCCCGATCCGCTTCTGAAATGAATCAGTTTTCGGGTTAGATACGCAACATGGATTTTTGAACATACGAAGTTTCTTAAAGGTTTTCCTTTTTTCTCATTACAGGGAAACGGCCCAGTATGGAAACATCATTATAAAGAAAGGTGTAGTGTTGCCATAGCAACCCACATCAAACATGACTTGAAGCATGCGGTTTGCTTCATAAAATTCACCTTTTGCATTCTTCAGATATATCAAATATGATAAAAAGCGTAGTTTAAATTCCAAATAAGATAAATTGATAATTACAGACAATACAACTCTGAACTGTTTTTGCAGGATCGAAAAATTTATCAAATATCTATCCTTTAATAAATTGTAACTTTTTTATTATAAGTAACTGCATTGATAAATTTTCGCTAGAAATCTGAACTTTTTCATCAAGAATAGACTCGTCAGTAATTTTTTTTATTAATCATATGGTGATTTTATATATAAGAATTGATTATTTGATATATTTGTACTATTAAATAAATAAATTTATGGTTTGCATTTATATCCAATTAGTTGTTTGTGTGTGCAAAGTCTGAATGCCCCAAAGTACTCTCTTCAGTTCAGCTCTATGTATTCAGTTATATGGCAAATGCACAGGCTTGGAAAAAATTTTATAGGATAACTGAATCATAAAATGCGAGAAATTATAACTATGACGAACAAGCTGAAACTGAAATCAAGAAACCTTTGGGTCAAGTACCAAAGCAGCAACAAGTATTCCGATCAAGTCTACAGCTGGTAAAAAGGAACATACATGGCTTGAGGTGTCATTATCCAACCCAAAAATTTGTAAAATTGATATGATTATGTGATGATTTCAGGTAACTTCCAGTCAGCTGAGTTAATAAAAAACTGTGTATGAGACCCGAGGAGAACATATCCAGCTCTTCAAAAGTTATCAGGCCGTATCACGTTTACAAGAAATCATCAAATCACGACATGCATACGACAGGACAGAAAATGACTTGTTTCCCCCATGGGGGCAGCACAAATATTAATAATGTGAGACGGTAACAGCTGTACCAACTGATTAAGATACCCCAGGTATTGACCAAGGAGCGAAAAGAGGCCTGCCAAAGGTAAGAGTAGGTGCTCTTCTTTGAAAAAAAAAGAGTAGAAAAATTTCAAATTAGCATTTTCCATTTTTTTTATCACAGACTGAATGAAGATGTGTTTCGCATACTACAAATCTATAAAAAATATTTATATATATATATATATATATTGTTCCCAAAGTCAGACATAAACATGGTGTACATCCTACTGAAAGAAGATAAAGACTTTTCCACACGTTTTGACAAATGCGTGACATTTGCACACTTAAAATTCATTTTTAAAGTGGACAGTTAAAGCAGGAGAGAAATATATCAGAATGCTTTCACTGGAAAAAAGCGGCTTTAAAGAGTGCTGCTGAAAAAAGAGTAATAATAAAGAGTGACTCTATTTTTTTAAGTGATTTGGCAGGCCTGGGTAATGTATTTTGTGCAATCTTTCTGGAACAATTCATTTGGATATGAATAACTAGCCGTAAATTTTGAAATATGCATAGTCGTTTAAGATAATTGGTAATGAGCACGCTGATTGGAGGTCTGAAGCGGCAGTGGCGTCAATATCTTCTATAGGGTGGGGTTGGGGGGGGGGGGGGGGGTTGACTCCCAGGCATGGGAGGTGGGACAATTTTTTATTTATATATATATATATATTACATATATATATATATGCTGTTTGACACATTTCACATATATTACATTTAAGTTTATATACTATAGGGTTAAAAAATGTATTGTTTCCAGTCCTTTAATTCTAAACCAGGTTTAGAAATGTAATATTTCATGGTGAACTCAGAAATGGAACTCGAGTCTATAATTCTATTATATAAATATATATATATATATATATATATATATATATAATTCTAATATATTTCCTAACCCTCTATACAATACATATATGAAATATGAAAGCAATATGGCGAGTGGTTGCGGAGTAATAAAAAAAGTTATCCAAAAACTGAGCTAGGTTGGGATCTATACAAATTTTGTTCATTCAGTGCTTATTACTTTTTCGGAAATTAAAATATTGGGAAGTTTTAATAACTGTGCCGGGTATTTGGCACTGTACATCAGTCTACTAAGTTTAATTTAAATATCTTCATTAGCAATTGGAGCAATGAGCCTAACAAAAAAACTTTATAGGGAGGGGGGGGGGGGGCATTCTCAACCACCGATACAATACCGAGTTATGAGTTCACAAAATAAATTTATAATGGGGGGGGGGGGGGGGGATTTACGGTAAAGTTCTCCTGAACTTCGTTATGGCGAGTTAAAAAGGTATATTTATAGGTTCCCTGATGACTGGAGATGTTCAATCTACTGCTAATTTGACCGTCCGGCGGGAGTGACATTTAAAGTTATTTTCTGGGAAATATTGAATCCAATGCAGCAATATACCGAATATTTCTGAGGTGTTTATAGATGACGTGTGGGCACACTTGGAAGCACAACAAGGACCATGTACGAGCCAAAACAAAAGAAAATTACATTTTACAATGATACATAGTTTTCTTTATTTCCGAAAAAAAAACTCGTACAATAAGTTAGGCATGCTTGCCTTATGAAACAGAGTGGCACACATGAGAGATGATATCAGTACGTAGGTGATCAGTGTTACGAAACAACATGCTGCTTTTCGCCTGAATATCAAATAATCCTGACGTGGCTGGCTGGTGCTGCCACCTACTGTCAAAAATATGCTTTATACAACTTGTGTTAAATTACTATGTATTGGTTCCGCAAGAGTAAAATTTATCAAAACCCTTTAAAAAAATATGCCTGTACCTGAAAAAAATTCAGTGGTTCAATGTGGTATGCAAGAATGGGATTGAAATTTGCAATATACCTAACTTCAAACAGATGAACAACAGTTAATTAAACAAAGCCAATAAACAGGAGCAATGAATTCATACTCACAACACACCATTTAACCCACCTATTTCATATAATCAGCATTACAAAGATAATTACACCCATGGCATTAAAATCTGTTTATAAGTGCTGAACTAAACAACCCTTGCTTTAATTATATCCATGATTATGATTTTGCACATTTTAAACAGCAAAACCATTAACTGAAGGTTACCCTTTTAAAACAACAAGAGCATGGCAACCATGAACATGACAGCATCAAAGAGTGCACAGCCTATATACAAGTGAGATTGTTCTAATATCTACAAGTCTGTACAACTTATGTATAATGTTCTTTATCTTGAAGTAGAAAATATACATGCAGTGCCAGATATGTGGTCAGCTTGCCCAAGGATTTTTATTATATGGGTATATAAAATCCCTGGTGAATATTCATATACTGTAATCACCTAAAGTTAACAACCAAGTATATTAGCCACCCTGATAACATTATATTATTTATTTTTTATTAATAGTCCTTAAGAAAAAAGCTCAAGAAATTAATTCACTGGATGTACTTTAACCAATACTACTGGTACATTTGTGAAAAATAAATATACAAAGAATATAAAAAGAGTAACTGAACACTGAAAGCATACTGCTGATTGTACACAAGGAGTGTGACAAACTAAAGCATGATACCAGTACTCTCTGCATAACATGAAGTTTCCAATATTTTGTGACAAATATTTAATGATAGTTGCTCGATCAGTAAAGCATTATAATCAATGAATATTGCTGTCAATTTAATAAATCATATCTGTGGTGATAGTGTGTCTTGTATGTATTTTAAGTATAAATATATATATACATATATATACATTTATATATATATATACACACACACACATATGCACTATTTATTCTCCTCTTGACAATTTCTGATAGACAAGGCTCTGTTTGTATGAAATAATGTATTAAATTATTAATCTAGCAAATCCACAGTGAACACTACACTAGTTTCTTTGCCTCAAAAAAGCTCTTTAGATGTCTCATCTGCCAGAACCCTGTCAGGAGAAGAATTAGAGTCTGGGCTATCGACCACCACAACACCCTCTGGTTGGTGCTCTCGCTTGTCTGACGGAAACGCTCCTCACGATACTGAAAAAAAAAACATGTTATTGTATCACACTTACCAACGTTAAAGAAAATGTGAGAAAAAAGATTGACACCTTACATAGCTAAGAACACAAAATCAACACAATTTTTGTTACTGCATCCAAGTTACTTAGGCAGGCCTATCATCCTTTAAAAATAAAGGTTAATAGGTTAAAGGTTAATAAAGTTAAATAGAATGTGTATTCAGAGCCTACAAAGCTCCGCCAGATTCAGATCAACACAGGCCCTAATTCCTATCAATGGCTGGCTTGAACCTGGGGATAAAAGGATCACCCTGTGTCATGATGAAAAAGAAGCTTTTGAATAAAAAAGATGATGATAATCTAGATTCCCTGTGAAATAAGATGGATTGCTCCTTGGGTTTTACCTTGCCATTGTCACAAGTTGCGATTCATAACACCAAGTTAAAGTCATACAACGTCACTGGTCATGGGTGTGGGAACCAATGATTTATCTACAGACACCCGGCAAAGTAAAACTGAATAACCAAATATAAACTTTATTTAATGCACATAATACACACATATGTTCCCATGTGGTTTTATGATTTCATGACACATGCTACTTGAGTGTATACTTCAAACTTGTGTGAAAACTCCAACATTTATACAATGAACGGAGGGCCCTTGCCTCTTTGCCATTATGTATGGATGTTGACATGGTATACTGTGGTTGCCTTTTTGTTTGCGAAGGTTTTAACGTGCGATATTCGCGAATGGGAAAGAATCGCGAATATGAAACCCTCGGGAATAAGACGCCTCGCTATGACAGATTTAGCAATTTTTAGTCTCTCACAGTCATCCAACCTTTTGTATTCCCCACGTCTTTTCTTGGGTTTTGGTTGTGATGTCAGCTGATCGACCTGATCATTTGCGGCCTGGTACTCCTGTGCACTCTGTTCTGCCATACATTCACGCGGATCGGGCAAACCTTCAGTACGGGGCCTCTTTAGAGACGGTCCTCGCTTAAGCCAATTGGTAATGTCCATCTTGTTTGGTGTCACTAATATTTGTGATTAGGTCAGATTAGTAAAATCTTTTATAATAGTTTGCAGGTAGGGAAAACATTCTCTTTGATCTAAAACACAGGGGTTGTTTGTACGAGGCTATTGTTATATGAGTAGAATTTCATAAACTCGCGGGCACACAGAAACCCCGCATCAAAGGGAGCCATCCTAAAACAACAGGGAATGGTGCATCTACACAAATGGATTAGTTATCACACCTCTGGTGACAGGTGAGTTATTAATGAAGACCCGACTCGCTGATCAGCAACCTGGTCCGCGTATGGTATTGGGGCCGTGCATTGTTGTGCAAACATGAGGTAATTACCAGGGCTGATTGACCATGACATAGGTCATAACAATAACGACAGTTACTGAATTGAATGAAGTATGGTGCAATTTATTATTTTATTAGAGCTTATGCATAAAAACTGATTAATTATGATTTTATTGGAACATGTTGAGATCGCGAAAATGAAACCGTCGCGAAACATTCAAAACTAGAATACGGGTAGTCGACAAGCGACTACGTGTATCCGCCAAAATCAGAGAAGGACAGGTGAAGTAAGGCATGGATTAAGTGGCAAGGGGATATAGAGTTAGATGTGTTAAATATTAGAATGGATCTCTGTCACATAATCATGATTGTAGGTGGCGCCACCTGTTATTTGAACGAGAAACTATCCAAGATATATACACAAGCAAAATTTCATGTGGAAAAGTCAAACCACTGCAGAGATATGAGTGATTTTATCCCACATCAGACAAACAGATGAACGCTGTGCAAAAATGGCTGCAGGTGGCACCACCATTTTTGTGTATGTTATAAAGCTATCCAAGGGCTACATTTGTGTAAAAAAATTTTCCTGATTGGTTGATTGAGTCCGGAGATATAAGCATGGATGTCTACAGCGTGAATGTAAATGTAGGTGGCGCCACCTGTCATAAAATCAAGAAAGCTATGCGGGATGTATAAGCATGCTGAATTTCAGGTATTTTGGTCAAACCACTGCAGAGATATGAGTGATTTTAACCAAAGGCAGACAAACAGATGGACGCCGTGCAAAAATGGCTGCAGGTGACGCCACCATTTTTGTGTATGTTATAAAGCTATACAAGGGCTACATTTGTGTGAACTATTTTTCCTGATTGGTCAAACGGTTCCTTAGATATGAGCTTGGATGTCTGCAGCGTTAACGTGAAAGTAGGTGGCACCACCTGTCATAAAATCAAGAAAGCTATCTAGGATGTACACGCATGCCCAATTTTAGGTGAATTAGTCAAACCACTGCAGAGATATGAGTGATTTTAACCCCAGGCAGATGAACAAATGGACACTGTGCAAACATGTTTGCAGGTGGCGCCACCTTTTGTTGTGTATGTTATAAAGCTTTCCCAGTGCTACATTTGTGTAAAATTTTTTTCCGGATCGGTCAAACGGTTCCCGAGATATATGGGTTTATTTGTGGAGCGTTAATGTGAAGGTAGGTGGCGCCACCTGTCATAAAATCGAGAAAGCTATCTAGGATGTATACGCGTGCCGAATTTTAGGTGAATTAGTCAAACCACTGCAGAGATATGAGTGATTTTAACCCCAGGCAGATGAACAGATGGACACTGTGCAAACATGGTTGCAGGTGGCGCCACCTTTTGTTGTGTATGTTATAAAGCTATCCCAGGGCTACATTTGTGTAAAATTTGTTTCCGGATCGGTCAAACGGTTCCGGAGATATATGGGTTTATGTGTGGAGCGTAAACGTGAATGTAGGTGGCGCCACCTGTCATAAAATAGAGAAAGCTATCTAGGATGTATACGCATGCCAAATTTTAGGTGAATTAGTCAAACCACTGCAGAGATATGAGTGATTTTAACCCCAGGCAGATGAACAGATGGACACTGTGCAAACATGGTTGCAGGTGGCGCCACCTTTTGTTGTGTATGTTATAAAGCTATCCCAGGGCTACATTTGTGCAAAATTTTTTTCCGGATCGGTCAAACGGTTCCTAGATATATGGGTTTATGTGTGGAAACAGACGCACAAACGGAGGCTGGACAGAGACGAAAGGTCAGAGGTCAAGGTCACTTGGTTAGGCACCAGTTCACATGTGACCTGATAATTTGTGTAAGTTTAGGAAAAATCTGTCCAGTAGTCTCAGAGGAGTTCTCCGGAAACGAACGCGGCGGCGGCGGCGGCGGAACCAGGTCAAAAACATAGTATCCGCAAAACTTCGTTTTGGCGGATACAATGAAGAAATCGCAAAATTTTAGCCTCGCGAATAAGAAGCCAACCACAGTATTTTTAACTAGTTCTCTGCCTTTGTTTTTCCCTTGTCTTCTATTTCCTATAATACCTGCTACTTTGTTTGACACAGGGACCAGTCCTTATGTTTTGACAAGTTTCATATAGGAAATTATGAATACCGTGTCATATAAAAAAGTTAGTTATCAGCCATAATGTTATATTTCATCTGAGGTTCATGTATCAATTATTCATCCATTCATTATATGCAACCCTGGTGAGGGTCGCACTGCAGATTATTTGCCTTGTGTAACATCCATGTAGAAGTCCATCTCAGTCATGGTACAGGACAACATGCTACCCTCACCCTCCTGAGCATTTCATCAATAATACGCTCTTTACACAGCACTTTACCCATAGGCCAACTACCTATATCAAAAGCGCTGTTTGTTATGACCTTGTATCCTTAATCTCTACACCAGAGGGGAGCACTGTATTTTGGTCCAATCAGATGAGACCCTGTGATGGAAGCAAAACGGTTTACCAGCCAAGTGAGGAATACACGAAGCCAATGTTGTTCCTTTTGTTTTGAGTAACAGCTCATCTCCCGGCGACCGTTTCAACAGGCTACAGGCTCAGAGAGAATTGCCCCACATTGGGTTTCTGGGTGGAGCCTGATGCCTGTCGAGTGTTTGTGGACTTGCATTTGGTTGGCTGATAGTTACATCAGCAGTATTTTAAGCAGACAGGCTCATGTGCACCACCTGGTGTTTAAATGCATCATAAACGGTCAAAGCAGGCAGCGGAAAAATCAGTAGCTTCTTTAGAAACGCAAGATTTCTGCTGCATCGGGAGCGTACATCAATATTTGCTCATTATATTTTTGTGTAAAGCTGCTAACAGACAAACTAAGCAATGAACCATGGGGAAAACATAATACTCCCTAACCCTCCCAGCAGAGGTATGAGCCTAAACATTTCAAGTTCTAGGTAAGTATTAAAGTGGATTAGGACAAAACTTCTGTACCATGGCACGCCTATCATGAGTGTTGCTGATAACCGATCCATTCTTTACTTCCTGGTGTAGTGACTTACCCGCTGGTAGTTCTGCTCCTTCGTGATCTGTTCCACTTGATCCAGCAGCTGTCGTACCCTGAGCTGCAGCTCGGTCAGCTTATCTTTAGCTGCTATCTGAGCATAGTCGTTAGCATGTTCTCCCACCTGGATGTCCAGGTGTACCCTCTGAAAGCACAGGTAAAACATGATGAAATATGGTCTCACACAAGCGGGGGAGGGGGGGAGAGAGGGTAGGCATAACAAACACACCAGCTCTCAGGACACTGTTATTTGGCAGTCTTAAAAAATAAGGGGAAAAGATGCATGAAAAATAGAAAAAAATAAAGATGGCATCACCTGTAAAATTTTTTAACTGATTAAAGCAGTCATGATCAATATTCAAGTTATATGGCAATCCATGCATTTATTATTGAGATATAGGAGATTTTGTATCAAATTATTAATTATTCTGTGGTGCACATTGCACAAACAAGCTCAATAGCTTTGAGAATACAAGTCCAGTGACCTTATTTCTTGTTTCCAAGGAGATTTTTTTATTGACCTCTCTGGATGTTCAGTTAGAAAATGATTTGTGCCATGCTAGCAGATGGCCAGACAAAAGCGCCACTGGCACACTGCTACAGTTTCAGTCTGCTGAGCTTAAAATTATACAATATTGACTTAATATATAGAGGCATCTCTTTACCAAATAGAAACAAAGCAAACCCAGTGATTAAATATAAAATTATAAGGCACCCATTTCTGTGTGAAATGCGATGACTGGGTAAAAGTTTAAGGTTGGATAAAAGTTTGGTACATGGCTACAGATCACAGCTGTTACTCATGAAGTTACAGGTTAAACCCTTGAATACAAAGGAGGTACAGCAGTTTACTAAAGAACACGAGTCTGGTAACTTACCAGTTTGCCCCCACCAAACCAGGCAGTGGAGTTGGAATGTAAACAGATTGTGTGCTCTCCAGCAGTGTGTGACGTGAATGTGAAGCGGCCCTCCGCTGCGTATGTCTAAAATACATATGATTAATATGATCAATTACAATTTTGATTAATTACAGGATGTGAATGAAACACTGCTATACCGTTACTTTTCAGTGATCAAAATTGCAAACAAATGATGCATAGTGATATCAATTGACAAAATACATACAACTGACACATTAGCTGTTTAAAAATAAAAATGCAAAAGATTATCCTCTGTTTCTCCTCTACAACTGGATTATGTTAATTTTGTTTCCTATGTGAGATACTTTACTGGTAAGGCCAATATCAATGCAATCATATTATGCAAATGCACAAAATATATGCATTAAGAGATGCACATGTATCATTAACTTATATCATTTAAGACATCAAGATAAGTACTATTTTTTTAAGTAACAATAAAATTATGAATTTTAATAAAAAAAATCATAATTTTGTTAATTTGATCGTACATATATATATATATATATATATATATATATATATATCCATTTATCACTAAGAAAAGACTTGGACTATACAGCAAGCAGGCAAAATACTCATTATACTGTGCTATAAATAAAAACTTAATAACATACCACCATAAAATCAAAGATTGAAACTATAAGGTTTGTTTCATTTAATTTGTACCAAAGGGTATAAAATTAAAAACATAATAAAATGAAAGTCACACAAACATTTATTTTATACCAGCAACAAAGAGGTTAAGAAATAGTCTTAAATGATAAACTTATTTTCTTTTGAATTATTATAAATAATATTTATAGAATCACAATTACCACAGAAAAACTAAAATCTACAGCAAGAAAAATTGCATTATGAGAACATTTCACTTGACAGGAAACACTCTGTAGGAAAATAGGATGATTAAAATCAGTCAAGCATAATTGGTTATTTTTTTTTTTTGTTCAGAGTGAAGCAGGTAATTTTGTACAATCAGTCTGTGTACATACTGTGACACTGAAAGAATTACAAAAATACAAAGACTGACAATGAGTTACACTGGGTCAGTGAAATAAGAAAAAGGTTATTCCAAGAAATTCATCAGAAATTTAAATGACACAACTTTAAACAAAGTTAGTATCATTGCAAAATGAAATGTTATGGGTCAAACACAGAAATGCAAACAGGTCCATCAAAGAATGTGAAACAAAGCACAACACCAAACAAAAAGAGTATTCCATGCCCAAACAATAATGATGTTGGCTGCCTTACCCTGGACAGAACCATTTTCTCATCTGAATCTTTTACTTCGACATGCATGCCCAGACCAGCTGTGCTGGGCAAGTAATCATTTAGGTTAGGGTCGAACATCTGAACTTTGTAGTTGCCTGAAACATACGGATCAATAATCAACATGGCTGTGGTATGTACACCCATTTTGCTCAATTGTCGCGCTGGGGTGACATCGCTCCTGATTGTGCAAGGTCAGCTGTATCATAACAAGGCTAAAAGCTGCAGGGATAAAGCAAAGCAGGGAGGTATCAGCACTATCAGGAAAACTGTAAGCTAGTCTTTAACTAGAGGTTTGAAGCAAAGGAACAGAATGAGGTCACATGTGAAACTACAAGCAAAACATGCAAAGCAGTTAAATGAGTGGAGGAAGACAAAGGATATGTTATAATAATGCGGAAATAAACAAGCCCTGTTCATCCTTCATGGTCAGCTAAGAATTTTTAGCCTACATTGACTTGCAGGAATTGGAAATTTTTTGAGCCCATGCCTTTATGTTCCTCTTATGTACTACATGTCTGATAAATTAGCCCATTAACTGTAAACAAACCCAGGAGATGGAAACAGCTGCTGATACAGGAGAAGGGGTGATAATGATAAAGTAGCCTATAGTTTCATGGTTTTAATTAAACCCCTACTTAAGCTGCCCAGAGATATTTAAACTCCAAAGGAACTTCTGTAACAACTGAACTGTCATGCATCTTCGGGTTTCAGAATAATACATCCATTCTCATACCACCATCTTCATCAAACAGTGCCTGAATTAGTATACACACTACCAGATGGTAGTCAGTAGCCAACACTTTAACAACAAACCACTGATGACAGAATGCAAAAATCATATTTGACTCTGAGAACTGACTCTGTGGACAGGATTACCACAAATTATGACCCACTTTACTTTGGTTACAATTTTATATATGTAATGCAGCAAAAATACAGGATGAAAACATGTCCCTGGCTACAGAAACGAACAGAATGGACTGTTTTTAAATCATGACAAGAAGAAGGAATTTCAGAGGAAACCAAATATTAACCTATCACCCACTTGTGACAAAAGAACAGATTACTTGATATCCACACACATACTTCTAACAAAATGACATACAAGACAAATATCCACCCTAAAGCCATCAAGGACAGCTACTCTTCAGTCCTAGAAAAAAGAATACCACAAACTCTTAGTGTTGACCTGTAACTGTTTTGAAAGTGATTCACTGGAAATTGGCTGCGAGTGACTCCAATGTATTTTGACAAATAACAATACAAACAGGTTTAAGATTTGTTCTCTGTTTGACTGTGCAGAGTAACATTTTATATTTGCTGATAACAGCAGCCATATGATTTTTGACTGGGTGGGTAGGACTGGAAAAACTTTATCCAAAAACCGCCAGTTGGGTTTGATCATATTAAGATCAGCCTATCATTTATCATGCAAAACACAACTTCCATATATCCCCCATGCCTGTTACTCCCAACTTTTTTTTCCCTTTCCTTCAAAGATAATGAGACCATCCTTGTTATGGATAAGACAAAGAACATTTGGTGCTATGTTCAGAAAGAGATGAAACAACCAGTAAGAAACTGAGAAGAGAACTAAGATGAGTCTTTTAGTACTGGAGGTAGACCATGATGATATGGCTGACCATTCAGCCATTTCTTACCCGGGATATAATCTCTTTGCTATCAGGGTCTGTCACTTCAACATGCATGCCCAAGGCATATGTGGGGGGAAAGAACTCCTGGTTTGTTTTATCCCACATCTGCACAGAGTACTTGGCTGAAATTGAACCAGTAGCTTATCAATTATATATGGCACTTTTTGATGAACACAACACCATATAGACCTTGACAAACCCTTAATTTCCTTGATTTATACACACAGAGGTAAGTGAAAATTGTGAAAAGAAAATGTAAATGAAACTTTTTACAAAGAACTGATTTTACAACTGTCATGTCATATGATACAACCAGAGCTGGTTTGGTTGGACCATGGCCTAGAATATCTGATATTAAACAGGAAACACTGTGATATGACAGAAATGCATTTGAATTATGATCTTTGTTTGGTTCAAAGGTATTCTTGGGCTAGGGAGAAGTGCTGGCATTCTTATTGTGCAAGAAATGCATTGCTTGATAGTTCAAACTGGTGTAACAGTGTTTTCCTCTTACAAATAGTATCCACAATAAATTATTAATCACAATGAAAGGAAAGTTAAATTTATCTATGATATTTTAGATATATATATATATTTACATATATCTTATTATCAGTCTGTAGCCAGTCCATGCAGGAAAACATGTCAGGGACACCTAGAACCTGAGAACATCCCAGAGAAGCAGACTAATATTAATTTACTATCAATTCAGATTTTCTGTTTTAATAAAAAAAAATGACAAATTTGTATATACATTTGATTCAAATGAATACAGTATTTAACAGGATTCCAAACTCCAGTCCTGAGTCCTGTCACTAAACAGACCTTTCCCGCTTCATACATACTACAAGTGCTGAAAACAAATGTCACCAAGTGTTTCAGTTTTTTATATTTTGAAGATCACATTTTGTTATTTCTCAAATGAATAAGGTATATTCTTCCTGATCTTTCACAGAGAGGTTTCAATCTCTACCTTTGGTTGGTACAAGTATCTGATGCCCTGGATCCACTCCCTCTCAAAAATTTTACCCATAATTTAAGCCTCTATAATTTTATCTTACCCCATTCCTTTTTTTAGTTACAGGTGATTTTAGGCACAGGCATTAAGTCGCAAAAAACTTAAGTCAACTGATATTTTCCACAGCCATTCTAATCAAAATTAATTTTTTCTCTAAAGGTTATGTAAGGTGAATGGGCCCTGCTTTAATAAACCTATCATGTTAACTCAATGGATCACTATACTAGCAATGCCCCTTTACTGTAATTATGTGACTACTATAAGTGCTTCAATTCAGCTGTTCAAAAGCAGTCAAAATGAATGTTGAGTCAATCAGTAGTCTCACAAACTTAGATAAGGTGTCTGCAATGCATTTTAATTTCTTAGCATCTGTGCATGCATGATGACTCAATGAGACTGGCTACAAAATTAATATGACACTGTGGATGTTGTTAAATGAGGAAACACTGTTACCCAGAGGGTTCTTCATGCAACAGAGCAGGGATCTGTACATCATGCTATCTTAGTCTTACCCGTGACAAGATCATTTTTTTCTCAGAGTCCCTCACTTCCACATGTAAGCCAAAGCTACTTATTACGTATGTATCTCTTGGCGCATCCCTTGTTTCAATTTTATACCTTCCTGGAATATAACCAACACCCAGCTACATGGCATGCAGCAGTCATTTTAATTTACTACATCAAAAATATGACCTTTTTCATGGTGGAATATTCAAACATGTCAAAATTCAAGTTCCACAGCTCGAAACAAACCCTTACTTTCTAAAAAGTGTAAAGCACACAGATCAGTGCTACCATGAAAAGAAAACAGTGATTTGGTGAGAAAAGGAAAATAATATGCAACATCACAATCGCTGTACCTGAACCATTTTGAGACAATACATGAAGCTAAGTACAGTAAACCCTCTGAATTATGACCACCCTCAGGACCTCGATAAAGTGGTCACATTGGCCAGAAGGTCGTCAAAGCAGGGTCTTATATAAAGAGCAAAAAAAATGGGACCTGTAAAAAGGGGGGTGGGAGGGGGAGTTTTTTTCAGGTGGTCGTCAAACCTTGGTGGTCGTTAGGCAAGGTTTTACTGTAGGTAGAAATACATTATAAGCTGGTCATTAACAGATGCAAGAGCAATGCATTACAATATGTAAATGTGCAATATGAACATATGAAATATACAAGTTTTAGACTACAATTACTACATATATATGGAACTATATTAAATTCCTTAATCTGAGGCTCTATTCAATAATATATTTTGGTCACAACACACATAAGAACACAAAAGACCAAACAACTACTGTAACCTTCAAAAACTTACTGAAAATAAAATTTGATACAGTTTTAATTTCAGACTTTTTATATCAATTAAAAAACAGCATGATTTATAAAATCAGTATCATTATTAATTTGTGAAAAAGATGAGTGATGATGGGTCTGTCTAAAACACGGAGAATCCGCGGAGAGTTTTTATTTGCAATCATACTCTTAAATACACATTAAAATCACTTATTATCTGCAACTATATTACTCTTAACATATTCGTTCACTGTTAAATGACCAAAATAATTTAAAATCTGTACATTCACGTAACATTGAGCTCTCTCTGTTGTTTTGGCAAAGCAAGATTTTATTTGTGCCACGCCAGTGACAACGAGTAGCATCAGGAGATTGTAGGCCTTTTTGTCATTGCAAATGCAGTTGATTTTTGTTTCATTCCAGAAATTAAACAAATTGAACATTTTAAACAGAGTTTGATGCAAAAGCACTTGGTCTCTTGTTTCAGTTCAGGGATGAATTTTTTTTACACCATTTACTATCATATGATAAAACAAAACTTTCTCCTAGAATACCAAAGCCTAAATATAATGCAACTGTAACCATTGGGACTGAATGTTTATGTGGCTTAGGAGAGTGTTCGAAGACAAGGTTGGGTTTGATAAAAAAAAGAGTATAAGTAGTTTCATTTAAAATGTGCATTTGTCTTTAAAATAAATAAAACAATCAATGAAATGGTTTTGTGAAGATTGTACAAATAATTTCTTTACTATTGCTGTATGTATGTGTACATTGTGCTACATTTTTTATTTATTATTATTATTATAATTATTATTGTACTTTGTATCGTTATGGTCAGAAAGAAGTTTGATGTATTTTGTACAGACTATAAAAAAAATATAATTCTTAACTGAAATCACAATATATTTTTACTATTTTTCTTTTATTTTATATAATCCTTATGCCAGGTTGATTCATTAGCTTAAAAGTACACTCATTGTTTGTGTAAAAAGTAAAATGTACGTAACACATTCACCTGGGGGTGAGTCCACATTTTTAAGCATAAAATGCTCAGTTATATACAGATTTTTCAATTATTTCGGTAATTTAACAGTGCACAAAAATGTTAAGTGTAATATAGTTGGAGATTTTAAGTGATTTTAAAGTGTATTTAAAAGTATCATTGCATATAAAAACTCTCCGCAAATTCTCCATCTCTCCGCGAATTCTCCGCGTTTTAGACAGACCCAGTGATGATCTAGTTTACATTTGCACTCCGCATTATTTGTAAACAAAAATAGAAAAGTTAATACAATACACTGATAACTATACATGTTAGCCTATTTACAAGTAACAGTGACACTGTATGGACAACAGTACAGCTGTCAAAATGGAATGTACCGTGTACAAATCCTGGTATATGAATAAAAAACGAACAATTTAATCGTGTGTCTTCCATCAGTGGTCTGAGAATATTTATACAAATAAAAATGCTGCCTAGGTAATTTTAGTGTGTCTAATCTGACGTGGGATTATGATGTTTAGATCTAAATGCATCAAAAGATTTGTAACTGTAAGTCTTGCTACAGAAGTAACACTAACAGTACACCTGTCAGTGACGCGACCGGCAAGTTGGGGCGAAGCGCAAGGTTTGTTTGGACATACGGTTGCTGCGATCTCTGAAAGACACGTACCTACTACCATTGTTTCGTCTGGTATTTCTTCTATGAAACATTTCTTTTCTGTTTCTCCTATATGAAAATAAAGACCTGTCGTAGTGGAAATAACCCCTAAAAGGCACAACCCTATCAGCAACCTGTCCATCTTGGCATGTGTATCGGACAAACCGGAAGCTCCAGGGGGACACGCGCAGTTGCCACGTATAGTATACGAAACTGCACAAACGTCGTGGCTATACCCGCATAATGAACTCGTGATTTCATACTTTTCCTTATAAATACATAATGTGCAATTGCAAACAAATCATGCTTAAATTTATTACTTTTAATAGATAATAAATATTGAACCAAAGACGGATTCGTGAAATAATATAAGCGAAACTAATGTATTTTATGGTAACCCACTCTGAAGAAAGAAGGAGGGGAGCGTGTTTACATGGCGCTGACAGTTCGAGCAGACGACTCAACATAAGCAAAGTGCCATTCATGCCAAAATGAGTCTTGCTCAGAAACTTCGACAAGAGTTGGAAACACTGAAGGGCGAGGTACACCATTTCTTTTTCAGAAAATCATGAAGTTACCTTTATCTGCATAAACATGTTGTCAGTATGGTCATTCCTCATAGGTTTTATCACCGTGACTGGGACACTGTATCAGTGTATGTATGTATCACTATCATTATCAATAACAGTATCAATATCATTTCATATCTAATTAAATAAAATATTTTTGTAGTAACCCCCCCCCCCCCCCCCCCCGCATTTGCTATTGTCATTTTTTCTTTATTGACATTTGCAATAATAATCATATGAAAGGATTTTCAGTCCCCCCTCCCCAACCACCACCTCAATTTGTCTCACCTTTTCAAATGCTAATATATAAAAAAAAACAATAACAAAAGAAATAAGTATACATTGTAGATCTGCTAAAATATTTACAAAATTCAGCTGAACACCATGACCCATGGTTCTCCTTTTATAAATACTGAGGATTTTGAATGTAACTAAATTTGTGATAGTGTACAGTTGATTTAAATAAATGTTCCATTTCTGTATTATCTGTCTTTACACCCCTGTGCACCTGGTTTTTTTTTCATATTGTCTTTATTATTTTAAGACACTGAGTATTGTATTCCTTAAAGTATCAGAACTGCCCCTGGAGTGTTAAATGTAAACATTATCAGGTTATCTTTAATAAGGTTTCAAATTCAGACTAGACTGTTATTGGCCTTCAGTTTGTCCTGAGGACTTTTTGAGAACAGCAAACAAAGCATGATTAAGAATCAGTCAAATAAAGTGGCTTTACCTGTATTGCTTTGTGAATACTATTTAGTGTAATCAGAGTGTAGTACACCAGAAGTTACCCACATATACAATACCCCCTGAAATTTACTTGGTCTCAAGTCCCTGCCACTCTGTGCAATACCTTATTATGTAACACCCCTGTGATGCAGTATTGTTATGTAAGCTTCCACACACTACAGGCCTGACAGCCAGACACCAGCAGCATGTGATCTTGTTAGGTGCAGGTGTTTTCTTCAGGCAGCTACCCTTACCTTATCAAGACATTCCCCAGGTTAATCAGGTTTTACAACAGAGAAGCATTCAGTCAGGGTTGGCATTCTTCAGGCAAGATAGGTATTCCTTTCCTTCCCAGGGAAGTTAGGGAAATTTCTGGGAAGAAAAGGAAGTTAGGGAAGAAATGTTTGACCTTTACCACAAACTTTTATTGAACGTTTGTATTTTTACACATATGTAACAGAGAACCACTGAATAGTGTATTACAATTATTCATTATTGACACATTGATATTTATTATTTAAACATTTAAACACACTGAAATTTTATAGAATTTAATAAATTTATTAAATAGACTGACAAATTGAGAACAGTTACACTCATTTAGACTGAGACAGATCAGTTTCGTCAGTGTTTTTGGCTCATGCCCAAGACATCTACTCTTAAAATGTGTACGGCACATTTTGGGCTAATTTAGGTGTTGTGTCATAAATTTCTCTACTTGCTGATTGGGGTTCTGTCCCATAGTGTCTACTAGATTTGGCCTACTAGTAATAGCGTAATAATCAGTAGATTAAATCATACCCTGAAAACATTTTGTGAAAAATTCCACTCAGAGATTAAACCATATAGTCATCAGCACACTTAGAGGAAGTAGAAAACTGTTACTAGAACTTTTCATACTAAACAAGTACCTTGTTTAAATATGATGAGTAAAAGATATGTAACTGTAACAAGATTCCATAACATAGAGTTGAAAGCAACAGCTACAAAAAATAAGTTGAGAGTTTTACTAACATTATGTGACATGTTATATTTTAGATTTTTACTATAACCAGGGGTTATTCTAGGTATTATAACTTGGGGCCTTTACCTACTGATTGGGGATTTTTTTTACGTAGTTTAATAGGTAAGGGGGACCTTTTGTTGTTGAAGAGGGGAATTTTGTACAAATAACAAAAATTTTGCAAGGGGGAAGGGGCAGAAATTCGGCCCTAAAAAGGGCCTAGAATAATCCCTGATAACCATTAACTCATACTAATTTATAATGAATGGTGTCAATGGTGGGATATCAAATTAATTCATTTATTTGCTAATTACATTTATTCATGTCAAATTGTTCTTGTGAAATACCCATAAGACTCCTGTGTTCAATGAGTCTAAAGTTATCTTTCACTCTTTATCTCTGTTCGAAAGACATGAAAGAAATTCAGAATGTTCAGTTCATCATTTATTCGGTTTTACCAAACACCTGGTTACCAGGGTAAAATTTGGGCTGGGTAAAATAGGTTTTTATTTTTTTTTACATCATTCCTATTGATTGGCTTGATGTCCTCAGCATAGCCAGTCATGAGTTAAAAATGTCAGTGGTAAATGGCTTCTTTTAGGGGGATGTGATATTTTGTAAAAAATATTCACAAAAGGTTTGTATAACTTCTGCTGACAAATAAGAAAGAAACAAGGCTTGGGTCCTGCTTTGAAAAAGCAAATTTACATGGGAAAAAGCTTTGGTTAATAACTTCGGTAAAATACTTTTAAAGGGATCTATCCACAAAGCAAACATGTTCAAAATACATGCAACATAGGGTGTCTGCTCAAAATATTTGCCAATATTTTGCTCTGAAACCATTTGGTTACTCCTGTGCATGCATCCAAATAGCTGGCATCAGGCGCCATCAGTGTTGCCAACATAAACATATTGTGCACACGACACAAGGGCCATACTGCACAACTTCACAAAACAAGATTTTTGAAGCTGAAGATTGGTGTTTCTTGTGTGTTTCTTCTTCATTATTCTTCTCCTCGTTAGGGAGTTGTTGCACATACTCAGGAATTGAACCTCTGGTCACACAGTCTAATTATGGTAAACAGACACGTGAACGGTGTTTTCTTACACACAGAACCATAACATTTTTTAGGATACGTGAATTTGAGATGGTATGTCCATGTGCCAGGATGGTTTGCTGGGAAACTATTTTATTAATCCAAAATGAAGTAATGCATATATTACTGAAAATGATTTAAATGTACCTTTAACCAAAGTTTTACCCACTGGGTTGGGTATAAGGATTTAATATCACGGGATCAAAAAAGAAAAAAAAAATGAAAAAAGTAAATAAGTGAAAAGTGTCACAAATAAGTAGCTTCTTGATCATTACCGTTCATAAGGAAAAACCTGTTCTCTTCATTTTGTGTGTTTCGTTTTTTTCATAGTTTCAGATATGTCGAAGGAAATTAGATAGTAAGTGTGAAGCATTACTGATTCTGAGTCAGGATCTGGACCAGTGTCGTCAAGAACGAGACCAGTTCAAGTTGATGGCAGAGCAGGTGCAGGAGCGGTATCAAGCCTTGAAGAGACAGCTAGCGGGCATAGTGAGTACTAGTTCTGCACCGGCCTCTCTGGCTCAGGGGTAAAGCACAGTATTAAAAGCTGGGGGGGTCATGAGTTTAAATCTCAGGCAAGGTGGTGAGATTTTTGCGGTCAGCCCCCACCCAAGATGAGCACTCTGCAGGCTTACTGGGAAGGCTGTGCCCCACAGGCAGGCATCGCTCACAAATGAGCCATGAAAATACAGACTAGGTTTAATGAAGTTAAATGAAACACAATAAGACTGCAAAAAAACCATATGTCAGAATACCTTATTGATTAAACATTATGATGGTACTTTGCTAATACATACACAATTTGCCTGATGATACCAGTGCAAGATATGCCTTTGTATTATGACCAAGTTTATATCCAGGCTTCCTGTGCTTTAGTGAAATATAAAAAAGTTTAAATTTCATTCCTGATTATTACATTCCTTAACAGTCATTAATTTTCTAAATTCCATGTTCAAACTTACAGCTAGTGATTGTTAAAATACATGTATGTGTACTTTGGCTGTGATATTTAAATCTCTTCATCAGTGTCTGATTAAAATGTTATATGTAGAATAAAAATTTTGTTGTGGTCAGTGCCATTTTCCTTATAACTATAAGTATATTTTATATTTTTATACCATAATGGTACTATGCACAGTCTTTACAAAGATGAGACATGGCAGTAATTTTGTAAAACATTTCTGTTAGCTGTAACAGCATGTTTAATTTTATTAAAGGGACATCAGAAATTTTATCAGAAAGCCATCAGTTTTCATTATGTCTAAACAGCAGAAACTTACATGTATGTCCATCTGCATGTCTTTTTCTCCAATAAGATATCTAAACAATGTTATAGATGGATTCAAAGCAATTGTTTGTCTGTTTGCTACACCAAGATGTGGTAATAAGATGTGGTTATCAGCTGAGCAGCATGACCCATGGGTCACTTGTCAGTGAAATCTTGAGTAGACACACTGCAAATGCTTATCTGCATGTTCCTGAAAAAAGTGAAGTTTCTGTTTCAGAGATCCTTTGTGTTGTACCACACAGAGATCTGTGCTAAAAAATACAGGAACTATTGAAAACATGCACATGTCAGAAGTGAACCTAGAAAGTTTTCATTTGGCATCATTCAGATCAGACCTGAATTTAGTCATCAGATGTAATTTATCACCGTTTTATCTACATTTATCCAGGGCCCTAGGTCAACAACCCTAGAAGACATGAACTTTACTGAAATGAAGTCTCAGGTATGGTCAGGTTTCATGTTTACATTAAATAGATATTTTAAGAAAGCTTGCTTTCCTTGGCATTTACTATATATATTATATATGCATATAAAAAGTACTTTTCATAGTATTTATGATACATCAGTCTATTTTGAGGTTTTAATTATTTGAATGTTCCTTTTTACTGTCCATTCTTAATTCAGTTGTAACGTACATAGGGCAATATTTTAATGGTAAGAACTATATTTAACTTTTTAGCTCAGCTGACTGTAAGTCATCTGAGCTATAGGGATCACCTTTTGTCCATCGCCCGTCCGGCCATCTGGCCGTCCGGCGGTCCGGGCGTCTGTCCATTAACAGGGCACAAATCCTAACCACTGGACCTGGAATCTTCTTACTTTACATCCAGAGAGGTCCGTGAAAAATCTCCTTGGAAACCTGGAATTAGGTCTCTGTTACCCATATCCTTCGAGCTATGGGGCCCAAAAGTACCCCCCCCCCCCCCAGAATAGTAAAAAATTTCCTACAAAAACTTCAATATCTCATTAACTACATCACTGATGGTCATGATTTTTGGCACACATATTGATCATGAGATGTTCCATCAGTTCCTGCAGACTGGTGGTGCCACCTGTATTTTTCGATTTTTTACTAATTTTTTTCTCTATTTTTGAGACCTTTAAAAATGTGGACATCTGTTAACAGGGCACAAATCGTAAAGACTGGACGTAGAATCTTCATTCTTGACATTCTGAGAGACCTATTAAAAGTCTCCATGGAAACCAGAAATTAGGTCTCTGTTACCCATATCTTCATTACGCATTTTTTCTCTATTCTTGAGATATATTAATACAGACACAATCTCAGCCTGTTGGTTAATCTGTTTGATGCTTCAGTTCAGTGGTTATATACTACCATTCAGATGATAAAATTTCCTTTTGCAAATCTCTTCCAAGTCAGCTGAGCGTCATGACCCATGGGTCACTTGTTTATTTGAGCACACCTGTTTAAACAAATGTTTATTTCTTAGAATAAACCTGACCTAAGGAATTTCAATGTACCCACATTATAAACAGTCCTTTTCCACCAGCAAGCAGTTACAATTATTATTGTTAAAGATTGTTGATCATTTTGTTAAACAATGTTATAAGGATGCATATGTCATATAAAGCTGTATTCCTTTTCATGCATGGTATTGATCAGTATTCCATGCTTGATATTACTGTCTGTTTGACAGAATCTGGCATCGTTACTCTGTGAGATGAGAGAAGTAAATAAGTCATTACAGTTTGAAGTGGATGATTTAAAACAGAAGCTGCATGATGCCCAGGGTGACATCAAGGTAAGTTAACAAAACCACTTTAGTTTTGTGTGTGTTATCAAGTGAAAACATAAATCTTTTAAAATGAGACAAAGATGAAATACAAGATACAAGGTGTATGATGAAATTATGGCAAATAATCCAAATGTGCTCTGCAATAAACATTTAAATCAGATGTGTATGTAAATAATACATACAGATGTAATTGATAATATAGTGATACCCCCATTAAAAAGGTGTGCACTTCACATAAAGTTACCCCAATTTTTAGCTCAGCTGACTGTAAGTCATCTGAGCTATAGGGATCACGCTTTGTCCGTCATCCGTCCGGCCGTCTGGCCATTAACAGGGAACAAATTGTAACCGCTGGACCTGGAATCTTCTTACTTAACATCCAGGGAGGTCCATGAAAATTCTCCTTGAAAACCTTGAATAAGGACCCTGTTACCCATATTCTTTGAGCTATGTGGCTCCGAAGTACCCCTTAGAATAATGGAAAATTTGATACAATACTCAAGTTTCTGAACAACTAATGCATTGATCACCATGATTCTTTGCATGGATATTGATCATGGAGTGTTTCATCAGTTTCTGCAGACTGGTGGCGCTACCTGTATTTTTTTTATTTTTTGCGATTTTTTTTCTCTATTTTTGAGACCTTAAAAGATGCGGTCATCTGTTAACAGGGCACAAATCATACCAACTGGACCTGGAATCTTCTTACTTGACATCCAGGGAGGTTCATGAAAATTTTCTTTGAAAACCTTGAATTAGGTCTCTGTTGCCCATATTCTTTGAGCTATGTGGCTCCGAAGTACCCCCCAGAATAATGGAAAATTTGATACAAAAGCTCCAGTATCTGAACAACTAATGCATTGATTACCATGATTTTTTGCATGGATATTTGTCATTGAATGTTTCATCACCTTCTGCCGACTGGTGGCGCCACCTGTATTTTTTTCTATTTTTAGCTCAGCTGACTTTCAGTCATGCTGGGCTATAGCGATGGGTCTTTGTCCGGCGTCCTTCCGTCTGTCCGGCCGGCCGGCCGTCCGGCCGTTAGCAGGGCACAAATCGTAACCATAGGGGCTAGGGCCATGAACCCTATGCAGTCTTAGAGGTTCTAAAAAGATCTCCTTGCAAACCTGAAATTAGGTCACTGCGACCTATATTCTCGAAGTTATGGGGTGTGTTTGCACCCCCCAGGAATAATTCTTTTAGCCAAAATTTTCATCCCAAACCTTCCATCTTTCACATACAGCTCACCTACCAACAGGGGAAGAACCATAATTATTTTGAGGTCACAAGGTCAAAGGTCAAGGTCACAGAACCAACTTCTTTGAAAAGCCTCAGGATGCATTTTAAGCCAAACCTTTCATCCCAATTCTTTGATCTTTCACATATAGCTCACCTACTAAGTGGGAGAAGAATCCTATAGATGTTGAGGTCACAAGGTCAAAGGTCAGGGTCACAGGATCCACTTCTTTGAAAAGGTTGTGGACACATTTCAAGCTAGACCTTTCATTCCAAACCTTTCAGCACTGATATTGCTTCTCTGCCAACAGGGGAAAAGACCTGTTGATTTTGAGGTCAAAGGTCAAGTTCACAGCACCCTCTTCTTGTGTGGGGTCATTTTCAGCAAACTTTTCATTCTATACTTTCCATCTGTCATATATGGCTTACCTACCAATAGGAGAAGAACCCTATTGATGTTGAGTTCAAAAGGTCAAAGGTCAAGGTCACAATATTTTTCTAAATGCTTGTGAACATATTTCAAGTGAAACTGTTCAACCCAAACCTTCAGTCTTTCACATATGCCACATCTATGCATCACTGAATTTGATTCAAACTTCATATTTATGGGTCTTTTTGCATGAAGAAATAACTAATTGATTTTGAGGTCAGCTGGTCAGGAGGTTAAAGGTTGCAGGTCTAAGTTATTCACTCATTGGTTGCCAAGTAATTACACCCGGCCAGATGTAAGTGGTTAGTAGTTACCCATCATTTAGAAAGAATCCAGTTGATATGTGGGCAAAAGGCCAAGGTCATAGGTCAGGGATGTTTACAATAACTTATTTTGTAGACCATCTCTATTTTTCTTGTTTTCTTGTATATATAACCATATGGCACTCACAACTGGTACATCTCACTATGTGTCCATAATTGTCAGTGACACTTGTGATAAATGACTCCCTTTTGTATCAGTTCATGGAGTGATAAGGATATATCATTAGTGCATAACAAAAACACTGTTGCTTGAATGCTTTGGCCAGGCATTAAGACTATGAGAGAAGTGTTAAGTTTAGCTACTGATTTATAAAATGATAGGAACAATTTGCAGTTTATATGATGGAATCATAGCAATAAACTTAGTTTTCTAGATATCTGAATATTATTATACAAATCATCAGATATACCAGCAAGTGTTTGTTCTGATAATATGTGGGTCTGTACCTGGATTTAGGATGGCTTTATTTGATTACAAGACTCTTAGTGATGCTTTCTGCATTTCTTTTCTTTTAGGTTTTGTAGTTTACCTACCCTGCTGACCCCATTGAATAGCAATCTGATAATTAAAACAAATTGGACTTGCACCCATTAGCCCTCAGCCCAGGCTGATGGGCTATTGTCGTCACCCAAGCTGTCCGTCCGTCTGTCCGTCCGGCAGTCCGTCCGGCGTCCGTTAACTTTTACCTTGTGAGCGGGATATCTTGAAAAGGATTCACCGTCAGAATTTTATTTCCTCGGTAAAGATGTATATCGACAAAATCTCGGTCAAGTTCGAAGATGGGTGACCTTGACCTATTTTTCTAAATTTTAGAGCTGATTATAGAAAAACACTTACATGCTTATTACTCAGGAACCATTTGGTGGATTTTCACAAAACTTTCTATGATTATTGGAACTGATAGTCTGTACCTGCTTAACAAGTTTAGTGGCGCCACCTACAATTTCTGATTTTTAATGAATTTTTATCGGATTTTTCAACTTTGGGCTTGTGAGCGGGATATCTCTAAAAGGATTCACCATAGGAATTTTATTTTTTCGGTGAAGATGTATATTGACAAAATCTCGGTCAAGTTCGAAGATGGGTGACCTTGACCTATTTTTCTACGTTTTAGAGCTGATTATAGAAAAAACATTTAGAAGCTTATTTCTCAGAAACCATTGGGTGGATTTTCAAAATTCTCACTATGATTATAGGGACTGATGGTCTGTAACTGCTGCACAAGTTTGGGGGCGCCACCTGCAATTTCTGATATTTAATGAATTTTTCTTGGATTTTTCAACTTTGGCCTTGTGACCGGGATATCTCTAAAAGGATTCACAAGAGGAATTTTAATTCTTTGGTGAAGACGTATATCTACAAAATCTCTGTTAAGTTCAAAGATGGGTGACCTTGACCTACTTTTCAAGTTCACAGAGCTTATAATAGAATAAAACTTAGAAGCTTATTTTCAGGAAGCATTTGGTGGATTGTTATGAATCATGGTACATACCTCTTCATTTTAAATTTATAACTGAGACATGTACAGATATACATCCATGTGAGAACAGATATTTAGTACTTGTTACTGTTACCACCTCGAAACACTGTTGTTTTGGCTGAGGGCTTTTGTCAGCTTCTGCTGATATTCTAGTTACATTTGCATGTTCATAAATCTGATATGAGAGCTCTCCAACCAGATCATGCCTTTTGAATTGTTTTGGACATTCATAACTGTTACATTCTTTGAAGCAATTGCTACAAGTTTAGTGTCTTATTGGAGGATGTGTGACTTGTCAGAAAACCATTATGTCTGCCAGGTAGCCATTTTAGAAATCCTTTGCCAGGACAGTTTCTGTGATTTTTTTATGATGTTTGGTCCGATTTAGAGAATGTTTGTTGTTCAATTTCCGACCTGTCAGAAGTCCAATTTGGACACCAGGCAACCATCTTTTAATTCCTTTTGATCATTTTATCTCAAGAACAGTTAAAGTGAATGCAGTTGGATGTATATTTATGTAATCTTGTAAAGGATTGGGTCAAATATTTCTGAATAAATATTACCATCATTTATAAAAGTGCAGTACAGTTGGCTTGTATTGAATAAAAATTCACACAGAAGCACCTGTTTCTCAATAATTCTTGCATGTATTTCCTTGATTTTTGCTATATATTTTGATCTTATATTTGCCCTTTGTGGTGTTCCTTTTGAGACTGACAGGTTTCAAGCAAGCTGTTGGAATAGTTCCTGATAGCTTAACAATCATGCATTTTCCTCAGACCATCAATTCACTGTGTTTTAACCAGACATAGGTGATATATATTTCCGTTGTCATAGAAAATTTTCAACAAATTGGCAAATTGGTTCTTCAAAATTTGACTGGAAGTTGTGAATCTCGTTCCATGATGTCACAGGTCATGCTTGGCAGCTGAGCGACATGACCCATGGGTCACTTGTTATGATATTTTTCTCTATTTTTGAGACCTCTTAAGATGCCGTCATCTGTTTACAGGGCACAAATCCAAAGGACTAGACCTAGAATCTTCTCTCTTGACATGCTGGGAGGTCAATAAAAATATCTCCTGGGAAACTTGGAATTAGGTCTCTGTTACCCATATCCTCTGAGCTATGGGGCTCATTTGCCCCCAAAGAATAACTTAAAATTTGGTACAAAAGCTCTAGTAACACAACTAATTGTGCATTGATGGCCATGATTCTTTGCATGCATTTTTATCAATGCTTTTTCAAAACATGGAGTGTTTCATCAGTTCTTGCAGACTGGTGGGGTCATCTGGATTTTTTCAAATTTTTATGCATTTTCTCTCTGTTTTTGAGAGTTGGTGTTGTTGTAGTTGTTGAGAGAGCAAATAGCACGGCAGCGAGTAGGGACAACAGATGAAGGGATGAACACTCGTCATTTCCCAGCACATGAAAGGGAAGATCTGGTACAGCGGCTTGAAGCATCGAGGGAAGAGGTATGATAAATACAGTTGATTCAGGAATACTTCTAAAGGGAGTTTTAATTGTGTGGATTCAGGTGCATGCCAATCAAATTCATAGTTCATTAAAGGTCATATGAGTGTGAGTTATTGTATATGCCTCACTCACATCAAATGGAATGGTTTTAGGATGTGGTGCCAGGATAACAACTACAGAATTTGAATTTTTAAAACGTGGGCCCCTTTTTACATGCAATCTCAGAGAACAGAACCTAAATAAGATATGAATATTATTTTTATCAGTCTTAAACCACAGGAATTAGTCCATAAATTTACACATTAGTTTACATGTGTGAAATTACTACATTCTGGACAGCTAAATAGACATATATTTACAAAATGCAAAGTGATGCACACACCTTAAATTTCATTTGGATCACCCATATTCATAAATAAAAAAGATGACAATACTGTGAAAGTTGTTGGCTTCAACTCATGTTTCATAAGACAAAAATAGTTGAAACAAATATACCTTTTTTTCTTCTCATACAAATTCTACATGGTGTTTACATGTATCCACCCACCTTCTGGAGTGAACTGGCAGATTTGGTGCTCTGTGTTTCTAGTTCTGCCAGTTAGAGAGAGATCTGCAACAAGTTCTAGACGAAAAAGAAGAATATGTGAGAGAGAGGGATACATACAAAACAAAATATGAGAGGCTCAACACTGAACTCAATTATATTCTGAAAGGAGATGAAAAACGTGTGATAGACATTGATGCCCTAGTCATGGAAAATAAGTAAGTACATTAAATTTGGACTTTTTTTTATGGCAGATCACACATAGAACTTTTCATCTCTATATTTCATTGTAAATTCCTTTAAGAAGAATTTTACCTTAAGTAAAGAATGTAAAATAATCAAGATAATGTGATTTGGTTATCACAGTTTCTGACATCTACACTTACTGCTATTGAACCTGTACAATCTGTTAGGACTGAAATTGTCATAGCTGTGGCCTAGGTAAATGTACCCAGCATTTTTAGCTCAGCTGACTATATGTCATTTATATTATAGCAATAGTCCTTTATTTGTCAGCTGATCATCCCACTGTCTGTCTATCTGTCTGTTAGACTGGCATGTCATGAAATGGTTGGACCTACGAATCAGAATTTGACAGACCTTTAGATGGCCCTATGTTCTCCTACAAAACTCAAAACTGGGTCACTGTGTCTTTGTTTCTTCAAGAAATTGGTGAAAAACCTCCATTTTCCATTGAAAGCCTGTTGTTACACTTCAAGACTGTCTAATATCAAATCCACTTGTTGTTTTTGTTCATATTTACTAAATGTTACTCTGTAGCTGCAGCATTAGGATTTACACTTCAAGTACAATGATATAACAAAAACTGGAACATCTTTTCTGCCTGCCAGGATTTGATTCTGTCAGAGCAAAGTTAATTGAGCGCTGCGACCCATAGGTCCCTTGTTATTGATAGGTAGTCTGAACTGGCAGCCTGTACTTTCTTTCTGTACTTTCATTTCTTCTATTGTATTCCAGATACTTACAAGAAAGGCTTAAACAAACTGAAGAGGAGAAAAGTATGGCAATGGCAACTGTCTCTAAGTATAAGGTATGTTTATTATTCTGAACTTTTTCAAGGTGTCACCAAGTACTTCATGGGTTTAACATAAGATGAAAAACATCCATTCCTTGAATGGGGTTTTTTTCAGAATGTACCTTGATATATATAAAAACAATTTTACAGTTTAATACAGAATTGCATTATAACATACTTACTTTCCCTTGCCACTAGATGATATATACTTCAACACTTGTTATGCAGACTCTCCTGGAAAGAAGAAAAGCCAAAGGAATCCTGAAACTTGGCCAGACTAGAAGCGGTGGCGTTGTAGTCACACAGAAACAAGGTAGGTCACACCTGCCACAATGTCAGATTAGACTTACTAAAACATTTGTAGATCAGCCGCAAATATCTGTTTCATCCCTGCCTTTCTTCTGCTGAATAGTAAATGACCGCAGCCTGATTTTAAAAAGCATTGGTAAATATTTGGTTATATTTTATGCACTCTAAGTGACTCAATATCATATGATATAATAATATCATATATAAAGAGTGCATAAAAGAATTTTTTTCATATATGGTTTGTTTGATAAATTTTATATGATGTACTTTATATCTGTAACCAGGTTTCCCTAGATATAACATCATAACCATTAGATACAGGAGATGTAGCCATTTTGCCATCATTTTGGTTAGTCCTGTGTTCTCTTAGACATTCCAAGGGTTACCTATTCCTGTTCATTTAAAGCCCATTATGCACCTCCTTATCCATCATGTACATTCTGAAACCATTTTTGGCCTATGTATCCCTGTATATTGTTAAGACCATCTTTTGCTTACTTATCCCTGTACATTCTGAGACCACCTTTGGCCTATTTATCCCTTTGCACTCTGAGACGATCTGCGGCCCTCTTATACCTGTGCACTCTGAGACAATTTGTGGTCATCTTATCCCTGTGCACTCTGAGACCATCTGTTGCCCACTTATCCCTGTATATTGCAAGACCACATTTGGCTTACTTATCCTTGTACACATGACATATTTAAGTGGCTCGTATTACATTTCGTATAGTATCCTACAACAAATATTTTATGGGGAGACATGTCAACACTGTGGCAAAGTAATTAATTGTCCCACTACCTCACAAATATAAAGGGAAAAAATGACATAAATATAAAAGAAATTGGTGAAACAACTTAAAGGAAAGGTTTCACTTTACATTTCTAAAGCCACCTTTTGATTACAGTACTTAGCTCTGTTCACACTGAGGCCATTCATATCCCATTTATTTTCAATCTTGTATGCCTTTTAAATCCTTTTTTAAGGATAGGTCCTTGGCCTGTTGATGGCAGTGTATATTGAATGTGGACTAAGGTAACCATACAATAAGAATATGATATTTTTGTGCCCTCTGGGTTTCAAGTTCTATATGTACAGGGCTAGGAATAGTCCAGAGGTTATAAGGTCATTCAGACAAGAGTGTATCTCTGAGTTTCTCTCAACATTTCACCACATTGTGTTGTGACTGAGGTATTGGAGGGATTCAAAGTGAGGGTCTTCTGCTTTGACATATGTTACCGGTTGACATAAAAGTAGACCGAACTGTCTTGCTTATGAATCTTGCTTTTCTTGCAAAGTTTTTGGATCGCCAGACTTGTGCACCACCAACATGAGTTCGAACCAGGAGCAGCCCAATGTTTTCCCCTGAGCAATATGTCTTCATAACAAAATGGGGGCCAGTCCAGAAGGACGGTAAACTTTGTGGCCGAGGGAATAAGCTCGCCAAAGTGTGATTCCTGGGATAATTAGTCTTGTTTTGATAGCAGAACGCTCTTAAGAGATGTGTGTTAGGGGTGACATAAAAGCGGACTGAACTGTCTCGCTAGTGAAGCTTGCTTTTCTAGAGAAGCAGTTGGAATGCCAGGCTTGTGCGCAACCAACATGGTTTCGACATCGGGATTGGCCAAACGTTTTCCCCTGAGCAATTTGTCTTCATAACACATCTAGTGCCGTAACCACCCCGCTACATCCTACCCAATGCCTTTTTATCCCTGTGTGTTATGAGATTGTCTTTCGCCTAGTTACTCTTTTACTTTCTCAGACCATCTGTGGCTTGGTTATTAATATACATTTGCATTTTATCTTTCTGTGGCCTCATTAACACACTACATTTTGAAACCATTTAAAACAGGTTTAGTTGACCATCAAACATTTAGTTAAATGTTCAGTGTTTATTAATATATTATAAGTGGTGTTGAAATTAATAATATTTAAATGTAAATACATAATTTAATGTACTTGGTAGTTACAGCAATGCTCATTTTCTGTATTCAAACAGTTCAGCAGTTACTAGAGGCTCGATCAAGCTCACTTCCCACCCACCAAACAATGGCAGATCTACAAGCATTGGCTTCAACCCTGCTGGATACAGTCAATGATAAAAACCTTGCTCTGTCACACCAACGAAAGACCAACAAGTGAGTCAACCCACATTCTGTATCAGGATCTGGTTATTTAAGTGCAGCTTGAAAGGTCAATGTATGTCAATTTATATAATATTTTAAATCTCATTCTGTTTATTTACCTGTTTGTCTTTTCTAACCTGCCAAAACATGCGCTATAGCATCAGTGAAACATTAATGTGCAAATATGCATGACTTTTTGGGCCTTTAGCTCTAACAGAATTCAATTTAGCAAATTCATGTTGGAAAAGACTCAGTGAAACATTTCTCAATCAGACTTCATCCACCTTCACTTTTGTGTGCTGTCCACCAGGTGTCTCTCTGTCACTATTCATAGGGTAATTAGGTTTATTGGATATTGTGGCAATCATGCTAAACCAACGGGTCAGCCAGCATAGAGATTTTTACGATTTTGACTTGACGCTAAAGTGGAATGTGAATTTATGTTTGCAGAATACTAGGTAACAGAGTGGCTGAATTAGAAAAGAAGCTCAAAACCCTAGAGGTTTCTGGTTTATGGAGTCTTCCAGCTGGGGGTAAGTCTTTTGGAACATTTATTTGTAAACAGTAATTCTCAGACTTGTTTTACTCTCTCTCTCTCTCTCTCTCTCTCTCTCTCTCTCTCTCTCTCTCTCTCTCTCATACTGGATCCACCTAATCAGAACAGTGAGATTCCTCTGCTGGTGCCACCATGGTCATTCCAAAGAACTTATCAGTAGAAAGTGGTCAACAGACAAGGCAATATTGCAAAAAATCTAAGAATGCAATCAATCTAGAAAAGCATCAGTATCTCTCATGCTAGATATTTTTAAGGCTCAAAGTCTTATATCATGAGACAATCCTTGCCTGACTCAGTCTGTGATTTGCAGACACAAAATATATGCTTGTGGATAGCTTAAATTCTAGTTATGAATAAATTTAAATGTACTGTATGTGGCATCATTCACATGACATCAATTAAAGAGGAAGTTTTATCATGAAGAGAGAAAAAAATGAGTTCCACTGCCATGTTAACCACAATATAATTTGGTAGGCCATCATGTAGGCCATCATATGCTATAAGCATGGCTACAAGCTCCCATAGCATTAAATAACATATTAGAATTTACAGATTCATGAATTGGGTCATTTAATTCTTCCTGCACTGGGATGTAAAACATGAAATAAGTCCTAATTTCACACAAATAGTTTTGTATGCAGAGCCATGGTTCAGGTGTTATGGCTAATGGATCACTATTTACATATGAAACCAGACCCAGCTAGATGTTTTATATAATCTACAATAAGAAATTAAGAAGGTTTGAGTAATGTTTTGGTATCACTATTGACAGTTCATCATCATGGCATTGCAAAATTCACATGAGAGAACAAATCTGCCCTCCCCTATCAATGATCAGTTCTTCTCTGGGTCGGCATTTATAATGCCATCTTTTAAAATGGATATTGTAGACCTCTACTAATCTGTCAGTCTTGTTCTGTTTAAACATGTCTGCTTCCTCAGTATGTCACTTAAAGCTGCCCATTCACCTACCTTTTGAAAAAGAATTTATGTGATTTCTGGCTTCCTGTGTGTATATATTAATGATTTAAGGGTAATTTTGGCTGTGAAAAGTTCTCATAACACCTTCGTGAAGGATGTATAAACTTGTTCATCAACAACATGTTTGTAAACACAGCAATGATGACAAACAGGAAAAATATGTAACCTAAGGTAGTAGGTTGCATATATGCTGAGGTAGAAAAGTCACTTGTTGCAAAACGCCATCTGCAAAGCTCTTGCTTATTTCACTTGCTGCCAGCTAGATGCCCTTGTTGCATTTGTTTTGATTATTTTAGTGCCCCCACATATTATAAACATGTTGATATAAACAATACAAGCAGCCTGTGTGCAGTGATACCGATGTTTTCTGGCCTATTTTTATAAAAGCTCCAGGGGTTTACCTTTAGTTTATATAGGTCAGATAGGTGATTTGGCCCCTTTAACTGTTGTGAGACAGCCCATGCACCATCTGATCAAAAAGCGTGTGGCCGCATAATGACTGTGGTCACTTGTTTTCTGACTACAGCCAGATAACAATCATGCCTCTTTTCTTGAGTTCTTTTCCACTTTACACCAAAGCCATTATTTTCATCATTTACTAAATATATGTTGTGCTTTGGAACCCATACATTTGAATAGAGAATAAAATTCTAACCTTGAAAGGTCCTATTTTGTATAATTTTTTTAATGCGAGTGGACATTCATCTGAATATACTTTCCATATCTAAGTTTTGCAAATACAGGAAAACCTCAATCAACTGCCACCTCAGTTTAGTGACCACCTCAAAATAACAACTAGTTCATATTTTTTTTATCTTAATGCAAGACATCTCTTAGATGACCACCTCTAAAAAAATGTGACTACTTTATCAAGGTCCTGTTTGTTGTCATAATTTTGAGGTATTGATTTCCAGATCAAGCTCAGTAAGTTATGTTTTTTTCACAGCAAAGAGTCCCACTCAAACTATAGACAAACTTAAACTCGAATGTGAGGAGATTAAAAAGCTGATGCCACGTCAGATGTCAGTGTCGAGTGACACCAGCGTTCTGTCAGCCAAGGATGAGGAAGGAGAGCTACATTCAGAACCACATACTCCAGGATATCAGTCACCAGACAACGCCAAATCAGATAGCTTTACTCTAGAGGATCTTGATCTCCTTCCAACCAAAGAAGCTCCTAGTGCAGCAGAAAAAGGTATGGGCTTTAACTTAATATATCAACAAGGGTGTGATGTGGCATACCAAATTTGTTGTTTGGTTTTCACAGATTTTATTAAACAAAGTGAATATCATTGGGCAACAGACAATGTCTTTCAGAATGAAATATTCACCACTGGGTAGCCAATTATCTTCACATCACTGCATGTGACCATACCTTAAGTTTGTTTATAAGCATCACCTTCTTTAACATGTTATAAAAAAATATAAAATGTTGATATTAATTTGCAGTATTCTTTTATACTATTTTAGGGTGATTTTGATGTTTATTCTTAGCAATTGTTTTAGTTCAGGCGACTGTTAGTCAACTGATGTATAGGAATGGCGCTTTGTCCGTCTTCCGGTCATCCGTTAACAGGGCACAAATCGTAACTGCTGGTCCTAGAAACTTCTTAGTGAATGTCCATGGAGGTCAATAAAAAATTTCAGTGGAAACGTGAAATTAGGTCACTGTGACCTATATCTTTTGAGCTATGGGACTTGTAAGTACCCCCCAGAATAATTAAAAAATTGATACAAAACCTTCAATATCTTGATAATTAATGCATGGATTGTCATGAATCTTGCCATGAATACTGACCATGACTAGTTTTATCAGTCCCCTAAAAGTGGTGGCGCCACCTGTATATGTTCATATTTTTTACAAATATTTTTCTATTTTTATTATGCCCCCACCACAAAGTGGCTGGGGCATATAGTTTTACCCATGTCCGTCCTTCCGTCATTCTGAAATCAAACAGTTGTACGGACTTTTTCTCGCAATGCCTGCAGATATTGGCCTGATTTTTGGTGCGTGGGCAGATATAGACCAGTTTCAGATCGAGTTCGCTTTTCGTCCCGGTTGACCTACTTTTGACCGTTTTACGGCTCCTAAACTTAGAAAATTTCATGAAAAATAGAAATTTCATGACAAATACACATGTACGGACTTTTTTTTGCAATGCCTGCAGATATTGGCCTAATTTTTGGTGTGTAGGCAGATAATGACCAGTTACAGATGGAGTTCGCGTTTTGTCCCAGTTGACCTACTTTTGACTGTTTTACGGCTCCTAAACTTAGATAATTTCATGAAAATTAGAAATTTTCATGACATATACACATGTACGGACTTTTTTTCGCAATGCCTGCAGATATTGGCCTGATTTTTTGTGTGTGGGCAGATAATGACAAGTTACAGATCGAGTTCGCGTTTAGTCCCGGTTTACCTACTTTTGAACGTTTTACGCCTCCTTAACTTAGAAAATTTCATGAAAAATAAAAATATTCATGACAGATACACATGTACGGACTTTTTTTCGGAATGCCTGCAGATATTGGCCTGATTTTTTGTGTGTGGGCAGATATAGACCAGTTACAGATCGAGTTCACGTTTCATCCCGGTTGACCGTTTTACGCCTCCTGAACTTAGAATATTTCATAAAAAATATGAAAATTCATGACAAATACACATGTACAGACTTTTTTTTGCAGTGCCTGCAGATATTGGCCTGATTTTTGGTGTGTAGGCAGATATTGACCAGTTACAGATCGAGTTCACGTTTCGTCCCAGTTGACCTACTTTTGATTGTTTTATGGCTCCTGAACATAGAAAAGTTCATGTAAAATATAAATTTTCATGACAAATACACTTGTACAGACTTTTCTTTGCAATACCTGCAGATATTGGCCTGATTTTTGGTGTGTGGGCAGATAATGACCAGTTACAGATCAAGTTCACGTTTTGTCCCAGTTGACCTACTTTTGACCATTTGACGGTGCTCTAACATAGAAAATTTCATAAAAAAGTGCACATGTATGGACTTTTTTTCGCAGTGCCTGCAGATACGGGCCTGATTTTTGGTGTGTAGGCAGATGATGACCAGTTTCAGATCGAGTTCTTGTTTTGTCCCAGTTGACCTACTTTTGACCATTTGACTGCTCCTGAACATAGAAAGTTTCATGAAAAATAGAAATTTTCATAACAAATGCATAGGTACTGACTTTTTTTCCTCAGTGCCTGCAGATACCACCCTGATGTTTTATGTGTGGGCAGATAATGACAGTTACAGATCGAGTTAGCGTTTCGTCCCGGTTGACCTACTTTTGATTGTTTTACGGCTCCTTCACATAGAAAATTTCATGAAAGACAGAAATTTTAATGGAAAATGCACATGTATGGACTTTTTTTCACAATGCCTGCATATACTGGCATGATTTTTGGTGTGTTGCTTGATAATGACCCGTTACAGATCGAGTTTGCATTTTGCCCTTGTTGACCTACTTTTGACCTCCTGAACTTAAAAAAATTTTCAAAATTTTACAAATGTTTCTAATTTGCCCCAGGCGGGGGCATTCGTGTCTTTCCGACACATCTAGTTTTTCTATTAAATGACAACATTCATGTCAGTTTCTTAGCTATGATTCCATCTAGTGTCCCAACACCTAGTGTGTTTATTGATCACAAGTGAATGCTCTATAGTAATTACCCTGTCTGTCTGTCTGTCTGTCCATCCATTTATCCACACAAATTTGTTTCCAGTTGATAACTCCAGGTTGGATTGCCATATGGATTTCAAACATCATGACTTACAGATTGCCCACCACTAAAGAAAGAACATGTATGATTTTTAGCTCAGCTGACTATAAGTCATCTGAGCTATAGTCATGGTCCATTGTCCGTCGTCCGTCCGTCTGTCTGTCCGTCCGTCCGTCCGTCTGGATGTCCGTCCGTAAGACTGGCACGTTTCGACACCGTTGGACCTACGAATCTGAATTTCGGCATACAGTTAGATGTCCCCATAATCTCCTACCATGCCAAAAATTGGGTCAATAGGACTTCATTCCCCTGAGATATTAAGGAAAAACCTCAATTTTTTATTAAAAATCTATTTTCACACTTCAGGACTGCCTAAAATCAAAACCACTCATCTGGTTTTCTTCATATTTACCATAAATAATCCTCTATATAGTTCCTATGTACATGCCAGATATTAAGTCAGTATTATATAATTCAAAAAAGTTATGGGCCCAAACATAATGGACTTTGTAAAAAAATCAGGAAGATATTTGGTCACTTAAGACCAAAAGTGTTAAAGGTAGGGACTTTTTTCCAGTAATACAACTTATATTAATCAAAATTTAATTGTATACCAAAAATTAGATCAAAATTTGTTAAATTTTTTTAAATATTGGCAAAAATATAAAATTGGTACCTTAAATTTTGCCCAACTTTGGCCATGGCACGTTTTTTTCCTGTAAGTAATGTGGATTTAATTTTCACACCATGTATACATAAGGATTTAATCTGTTAAAATCTGAAATTTGAAAATAAAAGCTGCAAAATTAGGCTAGTTATTGAATTTTTTGGAGGCTCTTGTTGTATTCCCTTACATTGTCAAGCAGTCCACTTTGATGACTGTAGGTCATTCAGTGCACATCTCTATGCTCCCCAGGCTGTTGACATAATTTTAGATGTCCCCAAAATCTCCTATCATACCGAAAATTGGGTCATTAGGACTTTGTTCAGGACTTCGGGATATTAAGGAAAAAAAACTCTGTTTTCCATAAAAAAAACCATTGTTACACTTCAGGGCTGCCTAATATCAAAACCACTGATCTGTTTTTGATCGTATTTAGGATTCACATTCTTTTATACATTTTCTATGAACATACCAAAAATTAGGTTAGTATTGGGTATTATTTTGAAGTTATGGGCCAAAACATAATGCAATTTGTTAAAAAATCAGGAAATATATTTACTCAGATGAGAATTGCTGAACCTAGAGACTTTTTTTCAGGAATATAACTTTATTTAATCAAGATTCAATTGTTTACCCAAAATTAGATCTGAATTTTGCAAATTTTTCAAGTTATTAGCATAAATAAAAAATCAATACCTTAAATTTTGTCCAACTTTGGCACTGTTGATTTAATTTTCACATCATATATACGTAAGGATTTAATCTTTTAAAATCTGAAATTTCAAAGAAATTGATTGGAAAGAATAGCTTTTATTCATGTTTTCATACACCATGTCAAGTGTTGTTTACATCTAGCCCACCTAGTTGTACAGCCTTCACTTGCATTATGTAACCCCCCCCCCCCCCCCCCCCGGCAGCTTGCCTTGGGTCAGCTTGGCCACTACCAGCAGGCTTCCCCTCTGCTCTGCACTCCCTCCCCCCCCCCCCCCCCCCCGATGGTGCATAAACTAGATGAATGTTATTATTTTCTGTATGTGATTCATTCTTTATCTAGGCTATGCTACATTTTAGATTTTGTATTGTACCACCAGGGTTACAATGATTAAAGTGTACATTTAATTGTGTCCACAAAGTGGTGTATTGCTATGAAAGTGTGGATGTTCATGAGATAAGTAATTCCTCACTTCAGAGGAGTAAAAACTTCACCAGGTGTGAAATTGACTATTAATTTCAGTAATTAATTAAAACTTGGATAGTAATTAGCACAATGATATTGTTTGTTTCTCATTCAACCAACAGTGTGTTTACTTTATTTGAAAAGATGTTTTATTTTATCAAATTTACTGAATCTTTTATTTTATTTTGGTGAATAAAATTAAGCAGGTACTGAAAACTCCAATGTGCAAAACTTTTTAATAGTGATTCAAGGAATATTCTTGTAGATGCCATGTTGTGGCATTATTTTCTTTTAAATTCAGTTTAAACATTTATGATTTAAAAATAATAAAATATATGTGTATGCATAATATGACCCAATATGAGCTACACTCTGGATATATGATGATTGTAACTTTTGCAACAATTCTAATATTTTAACTTATAGTTTCAGTTTTTTACTCTGTATATATAATGATTGCAACTTTTGCAACAATTTTAATATTTTAACTTATATTTTCAGGGTTTTTCATTTAAAATTTATAAAACCTGTAAATAAAAAAAATGATTCAGATAAAAACTTCTTAATGGAAAAAGTGGATATGCTTAAAAAAAAATAGGCTTATATATAAACTTAAATGCATTATTCCCTTGAAAGTGAAATAAAGGTATTAGTCCATTCTGTCCACTTGCCTGTCCATCTGTAAATTTTCCATCTGTAAATTTTCATACATTACAGTATCTCAAAACTTTTACTGTTTTTCTTCATGACAGTCTTGTCAGAGTATTAGTTTGCAATCATATATTTAGAACTTTACTATAACCAAGTAGGAGAGCCCCTTTCCTCTTAGCTTTTCATATTCTTATATAAATGAAAAACATTGCAATAGAATATTTCTACATCCACCTTCGTGCTGCCCTCACTTTTCCCTTCTCCGAACCCCATCCCAAAGTCAGCCTCAGTAAGCAAGAACAAGATGAATCAGATATATTCATACTTTAATATTTTGTATAACTATTCGTCCATAGGTACCTATGTACATGCCAGAAATTATGTCAATATTGTGTAATATGTAGACATAGTGGGCATCACAATAATGTACCTTGTCAAGACTAAAGAGATATTGTGTCATACAGTCACAAATTCATAAATCACTTCATCAGCATAGTTAATCATAACATCATATCTGTCAAATTGAAAGCTTGCAGACTACCATACACTTTAGATTCTTCAACAAATAGCCTTATCATCATTCTACTACTGCTTATTACTGCTGTCATTGCATTCATATTTGCTCAAATATATCACAATTTTCTACACCTCTTTAATAAATAAAAAATAAACCACTATATATGACTCTATTAATCCATCAGTCAGGTTATTTCATTTATCATTTACTCACATATTACATTACATTCCTTTATAATAGCCCAACATGTCCATGATATTCATAAGCTTTATCGACTCGATATAGTATCACAGTGGAGAAACATTTATGGTCCAATCACGATCAGCTGAGCGCCGTGACCCATGGGTCCCTTGTTGGGTCATGAGGTCAAAGGTTAAGGTCACAAGACTCACTTATTTAAAAAGATTATGGCTGCATTTTAAGCCAAGCTCTTCATCCCAAACTTTCCATCTTGCACATTAGGTGACTCACTAGTCTTGGGAGAGCATAAATGAATTTTGAATCACAAGGCCAAAGGTCAAGGTCACTGGGACCATCTGTTTACAAATTAGTTTCCCGATGATAACTCCAGTTTAGTTTGACATATTGGTTTATAACCTAATTTATATATGGCTCACATTTTTAAGTAAGAACCCTGTCAATTTTGGTGTCCAAAGGTCAGGGTCACGGACCGATTTCTTTAAAAGGAATGTGTATGCATTTTGAGCCAAACTTTTCATCACAAACCTTCCATCTTCAAGATATTACTCACCTGCCGATATATGAAGTAATCTTTGATTTGGGGTCATAGAGTCAAATTCAAGGTCATAGGGCCCATCCATTCACAAATTAGTTTATGGATGATAATTCTTCTTTGGCTAGACAGATTTTTTCAAACTTGATCTAAGAAATATTTCGATTTTCAGGGTCCACAGGTCAAAGTTAAAGGTCACATGACCGTCATTTATTATTAAATGCTGAATTGCAGCATTAAAAAAAGGTTTATATCATCTCATGATGATTATTTTTGAGTAAAACTTGCTAAAGCTGGCTGAATCAGTGGCAATACATCTTCATTTGTAGTCAACTGACCAATAAAATCAATCAAAGTGCTTCAAAAATGATTACCTGAAGTTTTGCAACTCCTTCTACTATGCTTTATATATTACAGGTCCCATGGATCAGCAAGCTGAGGAATTTAATTCCCAGAGTCTCAATGATCTGATGATGGACCACACTGCGAAGGTTTCAGACAGGCAGGAGAAGGGAGCAGGTGATGCGGGAGCAGACCATGTCAATGTCTCAGGGCTTGTAGACCACTCCAAGGCCCAACAGAAAAGAGCCACAGAGCCAGGTAACGAGGTCATCGCCTCAACACTCGTAGACCACCCAGAGTCACAACAACAAGCAGGTACAGAGCAAGGTAACCAGGTCATTGTTTCGATGCTTGTGGACCATCCTGAGTCTCAACAGCCAGGAGCGACAGATTCAGGTAACCAAGACCATTCTGATTCATCAGAGCCTGATACTGTAGTTGCTGATGTAGATGATGAGGAGGATGAGCAGGATGAAGAAGAAGAGGAAATAGATGGTAAAGCTGATGCTGATGTTGCTGATGCAGCTGAGCTGGAGATGTTGGTGACAAAAGCTGCAGCCAAGGTTGTGAATATGCAGGAAGAAAATACTGAGTCTACAGACAGCAAATTAAGTTCTGCTTCCTCTCCCCTACTGCCAAACTGACACCCTTTATAAGTAACACTGTAATACACAGTATTCTTGAAACATAGATCAGTATCTGATCATTAATATTACTGGCTGATTCATTGCAGAGATATATTGACAGCAGCCAGAGTATGACTGGGAAAGTGCCAGCATGTATTGCATAAGTAACTACTATTATGTGTATCAGCCTTAATAATTTGAATATTTCAGCAGTTTGAGCAAAAGGCTTAACAAATAGACTGAAGGGTACAAAATATTACAAATATAATTGTAATATATGCTGTCAGTACTTGTGTTGTGATACACAGTTGTTTTTAATCTTAAAACATAAATATGCATACATGCCCTGAAAATATACATTAAAAAGTAGATCATATACACTGATATATTGACCAATGTGTTGGTTGACAAACTGTTAAGTTACTTCAATCCCTAGGTGTTTATAATTTACAATAGCATTTACGATTAACTAACCTGTCCTGAAAGACTTAGTTTGCCAAACAAATATTTCAGTTTTGCAAGATTCTGTCATGCCTTAATGTGAAATTGAAAGTTACCAGAGAGTTTCAGTGCTGATTAAGGAAGATTTTGGAATTAAAAACTGATATCATTTTGATATGTATAAACATTTTCAGAATTAAATTATTTTCATATTCTGTTTACTTATTTGTTAGTATATTATAATGAGTATTTTTGCTTATGTTCTAATAAGAAAGAAACAAGATAAGTTTAGGAACATGCTAACAGATTGTACTTTATTTGCTTTAGATTGATATATGAACATGTTGTTTTCCCATGTACAGTGCAATGATATAATAATTGATAAGTTTGATACTATTGTCATTTATGAAAAAAGGGGGTAAAGACTATGAAAATTGTATATATGTGCAGTGCACAAAGACTTATTCATACCTTATAAGTATGTCTGATTGGGATAAGAGAGACCGTCACAAAACAGACTAGTCATTGTCATTGTCTGTTGACATTATACAGACACGGTTGAGCAAATATTTGGTAAGCAGATCTGTGATAATGGTATGGAAATCTGATAATTTAAGTAACCATAGAGTAAACACCTTCCTTAAATCAATGAAATGTGATGCATATACCTAAAATATAGGAAAGAACACCAAATATTCAGTGGTCTCATGTGTAATACTGTCTGATATTGTATTTTTTCTACATATCTGATGTTCTTCAATACAGTCAGGTTAAATAAGGTTTGAATCTGCGAATATACATTTATTGGTGAACATTTGTCAAAATTTCCTGCTTATTACTTTGATATAAGTTGGGTATATCAAGCTTAGGGTTTAACACAACAGAGTGTAACTTTGTTGTTGTGTGTTTGTTTATGCATATTTATGTGTATGTATGTGTTTATGTTTGTTGATGGTCTAGAATTAAGTATCATATGGCTCTGTATGATGTGGTCATTATATACAATTATATTTTCCAAGGAAATTAATATAGTATATATATTGGATGTTTAATCTGTTGAGCAGAATCTCTGGTATCTAGTTACAGCTGATGAGAGCTTAAACTCTTTGCTCAAACTGGTGGGTAGTTATAAGCAAGCTATTATTAAAGGTTAGATGACTCATTTGGTATTACTTGAATATATAATGAAACAGACATTCCCTGGTTGATATAAGTTCATCAGTGATGTAGATCTTGAGACAATTATTGTTCTCAAGAGTGGACACAACCAAGACCAATACTACCTGCACATTCAGCAGACTGAAATCAACTGCTACTGATGAGTATGTAGTATCAAAACTACATGTAAGTCTTGTTTAATTTTCCACTTTTTTGCAGGTATTGGTCTCATTGTCAGAGGTTCTGGTCTTGGTTGGTGTCATAGCAAAATGTTCTCGGTCTCAAATAAGTGCTCAACTTTGGACCCAAAAAAATTAAGGCTGTATGTAGCACCATACACTGCACATGTGTGATTTGCTCTCTGATTCATTTTTCCATCCTTATCAGCAGAGGATATGTGTTCATGCTGCTTGCTTGATTGTATTATGGTGTCAATATAACACCAACTGCTTATGGAGTTTGTGTGTGTGTGTATGTGTGTGTGTGTGAACACAGACTCTGGTATCAAGGAGTAGATGACAGTTTAGTAAATATACAGACTTCTCTTGGTCTTGGCCTCAGTTCCCTTGGTCTCTGTCTTGGTCTTGGACCCTGATCTTATGGTCTTGGTCTGGAATTGGCCAGTCTCAGCTAGATCACCTGAGTTTATTAATGACTGATCACAGTGTCCTATATCAGTGCACTAAATTTCATCTGTAACCAGTGTCACCCTTTGACCAAGATGAGATACAGTGGAACACCACCTTGTGACCACCCGACAATTACGACCACCTCCACAATTACGGCCACTTTCCTTAGTCCCAAATTAATGATCTAGGTAACTCCTTATTTCACAAATGCAACCACTCCCAAATTTCAACCACTTTGGTCAGTGTCCAAAGTGGTTGTAATTGTGAGGCTCTACTGTATCAGTAAGCACAGAATGATACTTGACAGATGTACATCAATATAAACGGTAGTTCTACCCCTTGAGATGTGTTCCATTTTACAGTTTACCACTACTCTGAAGCAGCTTTGTAATGGTTAAGAAATATGTATTACAAATACATGAAAACAGTATTTCTGTCAGCAGGAACAAGGTTTTTTTAAATGTTGAGGTTCAGTGACTCCATGCCTTCTCTTCTGCAACTCATCCACCTTCCTAATGTTTCTACTACCAGTGGAGCCTACAACTGTTTTGTTCATTTTTACAAACTGTCTATAAGAATAGGAAGATTATAAGATTTTTGAACACACCAAGTGACTCAGGCAAGTGTTTAGGGGAATTGAAACACATTTCCTAGTTGTTATTTATTGGAAAGTTTATGTAAGAAAGTTGATGAAAAAATTATGAAACAATTTTTTTCTTTACATAGGTTCTCACTAGTGGTGGGAATTGGTTCCTTTTTCATAATCGATCATCGGTTTGGGCAAACTGATCGATGATCGATTATTAATCGGTTCAGACAAATATAAAGAAATGTGCAATTATCTGTGAAACTGTACTCTTTTAACCCAGCCCGCATGTATTAGTAATTCTACCTGACAAAAAGAAGTTTTTGCCTTTTTTTAAATTTCCTTTTATCACTAAGATATGCTATTCAAAGTTTCATTTTAATTAATTATAGTAATCAAGAATTAAACCACAGTCCAGGACATCTACTTGCTGGCCCTCATGAATACTCACCACCAGCATGGACTTTCATTTTATAACAATTATGATGACTGCCGACATGCATACTGGTTTCACAGGCCTTCCAGAAAAATACTGGCCAATATAACTTTTGGTAAAAATTTAAAAAAAAGTAATTGAAAGCTAAAATATAATTACTCATGTGGCAGTGGCAGCGGCACCTGTTTAGGAGATTATTTCTAAGAGAATCTCTCAATATTGGATTTGACCTGGAGAATTATGGAGCATTTTAACGCCATACCGCCCATATTTTGCAATGAACATCTCATAAGAAAACTCTCTGCTAACTCTGTAGCTCCCTGCCTGTTCACAGAGGTTTAATAAGTCCTCCGTTCTCTCATCTACCGTGTCATACTTAGTTATATACGGAGGTTATTAGGGAACACAGACTCATTATATGAAGTGCGGAATGTTGTAAAAAATGGAAGAATAATTTTTGCCTATAACATGAAGACATCCTGGTAAAAACAATCATGAGTATGTTGTAATCGATAGTTGCCTTTGGTAATCGAGCACTTGAAAGTGGCAGCAAACCGACTGACTTTCAAAAAAACTCGAGGATCGGCCCACCACTAGTTCTCACTCATAATAGAGTAGTGAAGACATGAATCAAATGGCCCAAAAATGCACTGCATGACAGTGATATAGAGTTCCTAAAGCTGTAGATTTCAGAGACAAACCCACACATGAGATGGATTGGTGGTTTATTGCTATAATCATAGTGTTATCATAACATTACACTATAGTAGTGTTAACCTGTCCGAGTGCTTAGTTATGTCAATGAGATGGCCAAGCACATGCTATTTTGTCAGTGGTTTATGCACTAGCAGATCATCTGGTAGACTGGCTCCACTCTCATAATTATGCTTGCTTTTGCTCGATGCAGCTATTCAAAGCTTAAATATCACATTTGTAAGGGCCAAAGGTGTATGTTTGAAAGGGACTTTAACTCCAGGGGCGGATCTAGGATTTGGGAAAAGGGGGGTCCAACCCAGGAGGACTGATGAAACCCTAAAAAAAGGTCCCCAGGTCTGGAAAAGGGAGGGTCCAGGCCGCAAAGGTTTCCCTGAAGCCTATAAAAAGACATTGTTTCTGATGATAAAGGGGGGGGGGGGGGTCTGGACCCCCTGGACCCCCCCTGGATCTGCTTCTGAACTCTGTCACGCTAGTCATGTGTTGTCCTAAATCTACATGATATACTTATTTTTACACATTTTTGTGCATGTTACATTATGAAAATGATATTTTTGTTACTTTCTGTTTACTTAACAATAGAATAAACTGAAATATGGAATCCTTTGCATATATGTGTGTGAAAATAAGCAGAGGAAAGAGGGTAATTTAAAACTTAAAAATGAAAAGTGTCTGAATTAGTACAGCTATGCATATCATGATGTAGCAGTCTGGGATTATATGTATCACATTAAATTATTATGTTCGACATTTTAATTAGTAAGTTTCTGCAACAGGGAGTTCTGTATCATGTCCGTATAGTACATCTGAATATTATCTTTTATTACATATCTGATTATTATATCATCCTCTGTGAATTATAGGAATGATCTGATAATGAATCAAAAGAATCATTTATAAAAATGATTTAAGAATGATCTGACCAAACATAATCATATTGTATTATATTACAATCATATATGTGCACTGTCACTGGCATCAGATATCTCTGATATAAAGTGAAACCTGTGTAATAAGACTACCCTTGGGACTGGCAAGAAGTGGTCTTAATTCATAGGTGTCTTTTTAGACAAGTCAGCTCTAACCAATGTGAAGCGAAATGAACTCTTTTAGTTCACTCATGGGTTGTCTTAATAAAAGGGTGAGCTAATTAGAAAGGTGGTCTATCTGACACTGACAGGTTCCACTGCTATTAATAGATGAGCATATTTACACTGCTGTTTTATGTACATGACTTCATTAAATTGTCTATGCAGATAATGTTGAGTAGTAATTATGGTTTTTCTCATAATGGTTGCTTTCAAAACAAATAGTCTGAGAACACAGCCTAGAGAGTGTCATACATTTACCAAGATGATGTTTTGCGGATGATTATATGTGTAAGTAGGAACCCATTTGAAAATTCACAATGTTTCTGCAGTCTGTCCATGTATAATTTGAATTGTTAAAACAATATTTGTTGATATGATAAGGTGGCACCACTGAAAATTACAGTGTGAGTGTATCATACAAAGAAGGTACCAAAGTGTAGTGACATATTTGATTAATTACTGTATATATAACCATAAAATCATATTGTTTACATATTATCTTAACATGTTAATTAGCAGACACACTAATTTATGATGACTGTCAGAATTCACCATTGCTGACACATATGTTATTCTTTCTAACTACATGTTGGCTCTCTCAAGTACATTCAGAGGATATTTACACTAATTTACAGACTTGTTTTTCTTTTAGCTAAGGTTTTAACAGTCAGTTTAAATTGTGAAATTATCAGATATATTGTTTTGACAGTTACCTGTCTTATAACCACTGCTATCGCAATAATTCCAAAAGCTAACATATGTAATCTTAATATAATTAGTATGTGTTCATGTATCCTTTCTTCCAGTTTTGCCCGTAGATGCTCAGATAATCAAAAGCCAGGAGAATGAATTTATAAAGAGTTACACCGTAGCTACAAACATGTTCTAAGGTGAGCCTGGATATAAATGCACAGTCGTTTGTTTATTGTGTTGAAAGAACAGCATGGTGTTCTGTTAGAAACAATATATTTGTACAGTATTACGTTTTGTTTATGTTAAAGAGTGTTTCATATAACAATAATGACCTAGCACTTTTATATATTCGTTCTTATGAGCCACATTTAAAATGTCTCATAGCAGCACCATAACTCCTTCAAATAGCAGATCTGAGACTCTTTTGCTGCCCAATTTGCATAATTTCGGATTTTTCTTCTCACATTATGTTGTTATGTATGACAGTGATGGTTAAATATCATATTTGAATACCTAAGTATTCATATTTGAACATCATAATCTCCCATGACAAAATAATTGATTTTAGGCAGCAAAGATCTTTCTTGTTATAATATTTATCAGTTCATCTGAATCCGACCTTCAGATATTATTCTGTTGTGTTTTTAACTCCTTGTTTATTACACACAAACTCCGTTCTTTTCCACAGTCACTATATTTACAAAATGATCATCTTTTAAAACATCGAGTTTTGAACCTAATTGGTTAAACAATAATATATTCTTGGGAATAATATATGGTATATTTAGATTAAATATATATTGTGATATGTGTATATTGGTGACTCCCATAAAGCCGTTTGTCTTGTTAAGCTATCCTTTCTTTTCAGTAGGGCAGGCAGCAGTGTTAAAATTGTCTGTTTTGTTAAAGTGCGTGTGCCCGTTGTATTTACTCCACACATGCCCCAAACCATTTTCTCACAGACAAAAATGTAATTAAAGGGGCCTTATCACCTATCTGATCTTTATAGGTAATCCCTTGGAACTTTTATAACAGTAGGTCAGATAACGTAGATATCACCACACACATGGTGCTTGTTTTGTGTATATCAAGGTGTTTATAATATGTTGGGGCCACCAAAATAAAACAAATTCCACAAGGGAACCTGACGGCAAGTCACATAAGCCAAATCTTTGCAAATGGCGTTTTGCATCAAGTGACCGTTCTACCTCCGCATATATGTAACGTATCACCTTACATGTTTTCCCGTTTGTCAACATTGCATGGTTTACAAACACGTTGTTTATAAACAAGTTCATACATCCTGCACGGAGGTGTTTTAAGAACTTTTCATAACAAGAATTACCCCTAGATCATTAATATATACACAGGGGAAGCCATAAATCACATAAATTCTTTTTTCAAAGGTAGGTGAATAGGCACCTTTAATCAAAGTTGCATCGTGAGGTGCCTTGCTCAGTGCCGGCGTGTCAGGTATTTCATGAATTATAAATAAGCTCGCACCTGATTGGATCGAAATCATAATGGCCAACCAAATCATAAAATGAAAGCGTAGTTAAAATGAATTTTACACTTTTCACAGTATAAGCTGGAACACTTGCAACAGAACCTAAATTTATAGGTTCACAAGCTTTCATCTGCATGTTATTTCGTGATCGCCTTCTGGCATTGCAGGATCGCTCATCTGGAAGTGGTAATATTTTTTGTGCTTGGTGCGTACAGAGAGCAGACGCGATTCAAAGTTTTTTGGATACTATGTTTTCAGTTGCAGGCCACGTCCGCCACATAGGTTTCCGGAGAACTCCTCCGTAACCACTGGGCAGAATTTTTTAAAATACGGAATTATGGCCGGGTCACATGTGAACTGCTGAGCCCTCATTTTTGGTTGACCTCTGACCTTTCCTCCCTACAGGGCGTCCATCTGTGCGTCTGTTTTGACACATTTACCCACATATCTTCGGACTCTATTGACCAATCAGGAAATTTTTTTACACAAATATAGCCATTGGATAGCTTAATTACATACACAAAAATGGTGCGCCCATCAGTTCGTTGGACTTGGGTTAAAAATCACTCATATTTCGGCAGTGGTTGGACCTATTCACCTGAAATTTGGTTTGCGGATACATCCTTGATAGCTTTCTTGCTTTTATTACAGGTGGCGCCACCTACATTCACGTTCATGCTGCAGATATCAATGCTTATATCTCCGGACTGGTTTGACATACCTGCGTGAAGTTTTGCATGTGTTTGGATCTCACATAGCTCTTTATCATACAAGAAACTGGTGGCGCCAACCGCAGCCATTTTCGCACAGCGTCCATCTGTTGGTCTGCTGTGGGGAAAAAATCACTCATATCTCGACAGTGATTTGACTTTTCCACCTGAAATTTTGCATGTGTATACATCTTGGATAGTTTCTCGTTCTATTAACAGGTGGCGCCACCTACAATCATATATACGTGGCAGACATCCATGCTGATATATAACACATCTAAATCTCTTTCCCCTTGCCACTCAATCCATGCATCGCTTCACCCGTCCTACTCTGATTTTGGCGGATACACGTAGTCGCTTGTCGACTACCCGTATTCTAGTTGATTCAACTGTTTGCATGAAATGGATGACAGGGCGGCCAGGTACAGCAAGGCCTCTCCGAAGGAGCTTGGCTCAGCGAGAGCTTTGTCTAGAGGAATATGGTGCCATACGTCCTGTGTTAATCTCTATTATACGGACAGTCCCAAGATATAATATATGCGTGGACTACATCTGTCTTGCCTTTAACACTGTAACAGATGCCTGAATGGTGCTAGATTTCTGGGTGTGGATTCTTATGTTTGAACGTACTGTTCTGTCTGCTCAGCTAAGGTGTAGAACAAAGGTTATTGGTGTGATATTGAGATGTCAGTGTATGTATTTAATATATTAATGTGTGGTTATAATACAAGTTACTCGTACAGTATTGTTTAGCTGTGAAATCTGCACAATTCTATAGCCACTTATAAAGAAAACTCTTATCTTTAGGTCCTGTAACTGCATGAACAATAAATTCCCTGTGGCAGATTTAAAATTCTTTTTCTCTTTGTATATTTGTATAAATTAAGAGTGTACATTGTGTAATCGACATTATAAATTTTAATGAAAAGAAAGTGTGAATTAAGTTTTAATTTTCGACAAACGATGACGATAGACGAGACATTTTATACACGAGCCTCAATTAACATGGCATCATTCAAGACTCCAGTGGGAAAAAATTCTAGTTTATGTATAATAAAATATGTGAAATATATAAACTGTTTTATTTAAGTCAGCATGAATGCCCACGAGGGCTAAAAATTATAATGGTTTTATATTTGCCTTAGGCACTCGAGAGATCCCCTAAGTTAAAAGCCAGATTAGTTGATGAATGTGATTCGTACACGTTTAGTTTTAAGTTGTGTTAATATAATTTTAGTTTATTGTTATCACGTTTTGTTACAAGCTATACATACAGTGTCTACTTGTTTCTGTTAATATGTTAATAAAATACAAATGTGTATAAATACTAAGTTTTTGTTGTTGTTTATACCTTGTGAAAATGCATCCTACTTGCTCGTGTTTGTAGGTCCTGTGACTGGACATTTTAGATATCGCCAAATGTAGCTGAAGGTCGTGCGGTCATCACCTCTATCACAGGTGCCTCTTGATTCTATATAAGAATAACCTCTTATTATTGACTTTAAAACTAAATTCTGATAAACGCCTTGGCCTTGTGAATTTGCCGTTTCCACGATGAAATAAGAGCAAGAAAATCAACATGGAGGGGTATACATGAGTGGGAAATCTTCCAACTGGAACCTTAAACACGGGGTTCATATGGAACCTCCAGAGGGGTAATTTATGGAACCATATAGGTTCTATCAGGAATCTCTGTAAAAGGTTCCAAGAAACACCCTTCAAGGTTCTCAACGATGGACTAAGTGGGGAACCTTGAAATGTTCTTTGTAGAAACTTCAGTGAAAGCTCATTTTAAAAAAGAAGCATGGGATGTCATATCTTACTTTAAGATTATTCTTTTTGTTGGTAAAGTAAACAGTGATGATGGATGATTTGACAAAACCGTTAAGTATTTCTCATGGAATATGGGTTATTGCAAGGATCTATAGGAATTATTTGTAACATCATATTCAGTGATTGAATGATAACCAAGAGCACCGCAAATGGTGCTTAATACACCCGTTGCATATTTTGTGACCTCTATCCTCGTCAGATATGCGTGAATTTGCTGAGAATGTTATTCAGGTGAGAAATTGTATTGGTTAATCCTCTGTATGAGTTATATGAAAATCCATCAGATTTTTGGTAAGTCAAGGTGATGCCACCAAGGTTTGATGAATTCTGACCTCATTATATATGCACGGATTTTTCTGGTAATAGAACTAAGGTGAGATATTATATTGATTAATATTTGTATTGAGTTTTATCAAAATCCATTATAATCCTTATAAATTTATTACACGTTATCGCGGCGACACAACGAATTTGCCTGTAAAAAGCAGCTTGGTGACCACTGACCACATTATATATGCGTGAATTTGCTTAGAATATAATTGAGGTGTAAAACTCCATAGGTAAATATGTATAATGAGTTTCATGAAAATCCCTAGGCTATTGGTAAGTCACCACGGTGCCTCCAAAGTGCGGTGACCTCTGACCTTATTAAATATGCATGGATTTTGCCCATAATTGAACTCGGGCTGGATAATCTATTGGTTAGTAGTTATGGTGAATTTCGTGAAAATCTACCAAAGCCCTGGTGAATTATCGTGTCCTTGTCAAATCTAAAGGACACTTTGTCTATGCATTGAATAAGACTTTACGGCCACTTATGTAACATGTCAAAAGGTTTGTGTTACAGAAAAATGGGCCGCTCTAAAGGCGATCCCATGCATGGTCCCGGTGCCAGAATAATTCAAATCAGATTTTATTCTTAACTAATGTATTTTCATGTAGATAATGTAGATAATACTACCTCATACCCTTCAATTCTTTTATAATGACTCATGATCTTATATTTATGGAAACCCAAAATTAGGTCACTGTAACATGTGTTCGCCGAAAAGGACCGAACATGCATTGAGCAATTTAAAAAGGTCGAGTCCATCATTTCAGTTCCAAATAAACTCAAACTTCGTATAATTTTTCTGTTTAATATTATGTAAGTATTTCGCACATGTATATAAATGTCTTAATGGTGTGTGATAAAGCTTTCCTCTTCTTTTTCCTTTTTTTTTTTAGGTAACCGCCTACATTTTATAATGCTAGCTTAACTCTAAGTATATGTACATCTGGAGAATTCGATTCCGGTTTCGGACTACATGACAGGGCAGTATCACATGCTTCCTCTCATTTTATATTTTGGTGTTCACCAGGCCCGGTGACTACTGCACATGCGGGCCCTGGGTGTGTAATTGTCTCCAATACTGGGTCATACCACCCGAGGAACCTCCGAAAGACGCACTGAGTAAAACACGGTCGTTGGCCAAGACCTTCCCATTGAGCCTGCAGAGCGCTCACTCTTGGTAGGGGCCGACGGTGAAAAATCTTACTGCCTCGGCCGAGATTCCAACTCACGATCTCCCGGCTTTGAGTCCTGTGCTCTACCCCTGAGCCGCAGAAGACCGTCAAAGCTTTTTCAGCTTAGTGACTGAAAGTCATCTGAGCTATAGCGATCACCCTTTGTCCGGCGTCCGTCCGGCAGTCCGTTAACAGGGCACAAATCGTAACCACTGGACCTGGAATCTTCTTACTTGACATTCAGGGAGGTCAATGAAAATTTCTTTGGAAACCTGAAATTAGGCTCTGTTATCCGTATTCTCCGAGCTATGGGACTCGTAATTATCCCCCCCCCCAAATTATCATTATGATAGAAAAGCTCAAGTATCCAGATAACTACTGCATTGATCACCATGATTCGTTGCATGAATATTGATCATCAAGTGTTCCATCAGTTCCTGTAACCTGGTGGCGCCACCTTAATTTTTCCAATTTTTTACGATTTTTTTTCTCTATTTTTGAGACCTTCAAAGAAGCTGTTATCTGTTAACAGGGCACAAATCGTAAATACTGGACCTTGGATCTTCTAACTTTTACATCTAGGAAGGTCCATAAAAAGCCTCTGTGAAAACATGAAATTAGGTCTCTGTTACCCATATTCTTTTAGCTATGGGTCTCGTACGTACCCCCAAGAATAATAAAAATATTTGATATAAAAGCTCAATTATCTGAAAAACTATTGCATTGATTACCATGATCCTTTGAATGAATATTGATCATGGAGCGTTCCATCAGTTCCTGTAATCTGGTGGCGCCACCTGTATTTTTTCAAATTTTTCCAATTTTTCCCCCTAATTTTGGAGACCTTCAAAGAAGCTGTCATCTGTTAACAGGGCACAAATTGTAGCCGCTGGACCTCGGATCTTCTAACTTTTACATCAAGGGAGGTCCATGAAAAGCCTCTGTGAGAACATGAAATTAGGTCTCTGTTACCCATATTCTTTAAGCTATGGGTCTCGTAAGTACCCCCAAGAATAATGAAAAAATTTGATATAAAAGCTCAATTATCTGAATAACTATTGCATTGATAACCAAGATCCTTTGAATGAATATTGATCATGGAGTGTTCCATCAGTTCCTGTAATCTGGTGGCGCCACCTGTATTTTTTAAATTTTTCCAAATTTTTTCCCTAATTTTGGAGACTTTCAAAGAAGCTGTCATCTGTTAACAGGGCACAGATTGTAACCGCTGGACCTTGGATCTTTTAACGTTTCATCAAAGGAGGTCCTTGAAAAGTCTCTGTGGAAACCTAAAATTAGGTCTCTGTTACCCATATTCTTTGAGATATTGGTCTCTTTAATCATCCCCCAGAATAATAAAAAAAAATCATACAAAAGCTCAATTATCTGAATAACTACTGCATTGATTTCAATGATTCTTTGCATGAATATTAATCATGAAGTGTTACATCAGTTCCTACAAACTGGTGGCGCCACCTGTACTTTTTCTAATTTAGGAATATTTTTTTTTTTTTATTCTTTCAAAGAAGTCGTCATCTGTCAACAGGGCACAAATCGTAACCGCTTGACCTGGAATCTTCTTACTTTACATCGAGGTAGGTCCATGAAAAGTCTATTAGTCCGTGGGCTGAGGGGGGTCCTGTGTGCAATCGTATGTCCCCTAATTTTGACTTCTGATCCAGGTAGGACATCCTTATGGGAGTAAAAAAAAAATTGGGTAGACATCCTGGATCGTGGGCAGAAAGGGTAAAATTCAAGATGGCGTCCAAAATGGCCACCGAACCATTGAATCATATATAACTCGAAAAGTAATTGAGGTAAGGGAATGATTTTGGTGTCTTTGCCTATGTTTTCAATGTCAAGGAATCTATTGAAACCATTTCCAAGACAATACCGTATTTGGTTTCGGTGACATCAATATGGCTGCCAATATGGCCGCCGTACCATAAAATCATACATAACTCAAACAGTAAATGAGGTAAGGGAATGATTTTGGTGTCTTTGCCTATGATTTTAAGGTCAAGGAATCTATTGAACCCATTTCCAAGACAATACCGTACTTGTTTACACTAGATTCAATATGGCTGTCAATATGGCCGTACCATACATAATTCAAAAAGTAATTGAGGTAAGGGAATGATTTTGGTGTCTTTGCGTTTGTCTCAATATGGCTGCCAATATGGCCGCTGCACCATTGAATTGCATATGAAAAGCCAAGGAATCAAGGTACGGGGTTGATTTTGGTGTTATCGTCTATGTTTTTAGGGCCCAGGCGTCTCTATTAATTATTTTCAAGGCTATACTGTTTCTGGTGAAGGGGATATTTAATATGGCTGCAAAGAGAGCAACCAATGAACCATTGGATCATGTATGACAAACCAAGGAATTAAAGTAGGGGTTGATATTTTAATGTCTTTGCCTATGTTTTCAGGGTCAAAGAATCTATTTAAACCTTTTTCAAGACAATACCGGATTTGGTTATCGTGATATTCAATATGGCTGCCATTACGGCCACTGTACCATTGCACCATGTCTGACTATCCAAGGAATTAAGGTAGAGGGTGACATTTCGATGTCTTGCCTATGTTTTAAGGGTTAAAGGATCTATTGAAACTATTTTTAAGACAATACCGTATTGGGTTATGATAAATTCAACATGCTTACCATTATGGCTACAAATATAGCAGCTGCACAATTGAATCATGAGTAACTCACTACAGAATCGAGACAAGATTGATTTTGTTGTCTTTTGTTAAATTTTCAATGGCAAAAAACTACCACAATCATCATCAGGCCGGTATCTTTTCAGGCTAAAGTGGAATTCAATATGGCTCCGGCCATGTCATTGAATCATCCAAAATTCACAAAGGAATGCAGCTTGGTGATTGATTTGGGGGTATTCAAGGTCAAGGTATCTCTTGAAATTATTTGGTCGATAAAGTATTTGATAATAACGAAATTTAGTATGGCTGCCAATATGCCAGAGTGTCTTAACATTTAACGTAACATCCTTAGAACTCAAGCTACATTGACAAATAGTTGATTAAGTTTTTGATGTAAAGAAGTTGATGAAATCAACATATATCGACGGATAATACATATTTCTTTGCATGCAAGTTTCATATCTAATGGGTACAAAGTCCATCACCTTATTCAGGTTTATTGTGTGCAACCTTCCACATTTCGATTTTACATAGGTGCGTTTTACTTACTTGAAATTCGCAGAATATGAAGCAGGGAAGTCTCTGCTTCCTGCATGACCTCAAACACTAGAAAAACTAGTGTATGTCTCATAGAATGCTTTAAGGTACGGCCCTGGTTAGAATTGTTTGTTGGTGGTAGATCATGAAGTGAAGTTCCTGTTCGTTGATGCTACATTGTGTACCGCAAATGATCGACAGTTGCTATGATTTCCAAGGGTTAGTACCTGAACAAGGTATTTTTTCTGCATTGCACGGTCTTGTATATTTCCATTCATCCGTCTGAAATCACTAAGAAAGGATATTTGAGACAATTGCTTTATTGTTGTTGCTTTGGTACGGTGGTCCAAATTTGCTAGCAACGCCATTTCCAGTCAAGACATGAATGGCTGGAAGAACATATATATAAGCTGGCCGACTCTTCTGTCGGATCATGAATTGGAATATACCTTGTTTTTGTCTCCAGTTCTCCCTCTGAGCCACAGTTCATTAAGTCCATTTGACACAAACAGATGTGAAAAGCACAATACAAGTACAATCACATCTGTTTTACCAGCGCTGATAACGATCTGACTGATCGATCTATTGGACACATATCCGAGCACCAAGCCCCGGAACTGTTCAAATAGTTCCCTAAAGGTGGTAACACTGATTTTTATTAATTATATTATGACACCAACAACACTGGCAGAACATCTTTTGCTCTGGATTTGTCTCAAGTTCTGTCATTTTTTCATGTTTGTTGTTCTTTTAGCTCACCAGACTGTACGTCATTCGCCTGGGCAAATATCCTTAAAAACAAGAAATTAGGTTACTGTGATATATATTCTACCGGCTATAGGAACAAAAAAAAGTGATTTGTGCACCCTGAATGTCAGATTGGCACTTATAGTATCTAATAGGCCCAGAATCCTCTAATGCAACATAGGAGCTTCTGGAAATATCTTTAAGGAAATCTAAAGTTAATTCATCGTGACATATATTCTGCAAGCTACAGGGCTAAATGATCATGAACACCCAGACAGTCTGACTGGGTTCAAATGGTGTCCGTAAACCCTAGAATATTTTAACTAACATCAAGGGTAGTTCTGGGCAAATCTCCTTTGAAACCTGAAATTAGGTTCTAATATAACATCCAGAGAGGTCTTTGGAAAGTTTTTGTCGAATCCCTAAACTAGATCACTGTAATCTTTATGCTGTGAGCTAACGAAAACGCACGAAATTAACACTGAAAGTCAGATTGGTACAAATAATTAGAGTTTGACCTAGAATCTTCTCACACAGAATTTTAGGTCCACCCTAAATCTCCATCAACAATTGAAACTGGGTCATGGTGATCTGTTTTTTGTGAGCTACAAGCAGCAAATCTAATTTTGAGCACCCAGAAAGTCAGACAGGGCATCAGTCTTAAATGTTTGATATAAAAAAATGTCTTAGCTAAAGTAAAGGGAGGTCATTGTAATGTCACCTTGGACATAAAAAAATAAAGTCAACAAAGAAACTTATATTGGCAGCTAATGTTAACTAACACCAAAACAAAAAAAACAATTTTCTTGAAAAATAATTTCAAGAATCCATGACATTAAAAAAATTGGCAAAGATACCAAACTGAATCCCCAACCTTAATTCCTTGGTTATCAGACATGACTTAACTGTTAAGAAGCCATATTTGCAGCCATATTGAATATCACCATAACCAAATACGGTATTGTCCTGGAGTTGTTTTCAGTAGATTCTTTGAACCAGACAACAGGGAAAAAAGATCCAAAAATCAAACCCATACCTCTATTACATGGAGTGTCATACATGTTCAAATGTATAATGGCCATATTGACAGCCATATTAAATATCCCCAGGTACAAAAACAGTAAAATCTTGAAAATAATTTAAACAGTCTCCTAGGCCCTGAAAAACATAGACGATAACACCAAAATCAACCCCCTACGTTGATTCCTTGGCTTGTCATATGCAATTCAATGGTACAGCGGCTATATTGGCAGCCATATTGAATATCACCGTAACCAAACACGGTACTGTCTTGGAAATGGTTTCAATAGATTTCTTGACCCTGAAAACATAGGCAAAGACACAAAAATCATTCCCCTACCTCAATTACTTTTTGAGTTATGTATGATTTTATGGTACGGCGGCCATATTGGCAGCCATATTGAATATCTCCGTAACCAAATATGTTAATGTCTTGGAAATGATTTCAATAGATTCCTTGACCCTGAAAACATAGGCAAAGACACCAAAATCAAACCCCTACCTCAGATACTTTTCGAGTTATGTATGATTTTATGGTACGGCGGCCATATTGGCAGCCATATTGAATATCACCGAAACAAAATACGGTACTGTCTTGGAAATGGGTTCAATAGATTACTTGACTTTGAAAACATAGGCAAAGACACCAAAATCATTCCCCTACCTCAATTACTTTTTGAGTTTTGTATGATTTTATGGTACGGCGGCCATCTTGGCAGCCATATTGAATATCACCGTAACCAAATACGGTACTGTCTTGGAAATGGGTTCAATAGATTACTTGACCTTGAAAACATGGGCAAAGACACCAAAATCATTCCCCTACCTCAATTACTTTTTGAGTTTTGTATGATTTTATGGTACGGCGGCCATCTTGGCAGCCATATTGAATATCACCGTAACCAAATACGGTACTGTCTTGGAAATGGTTTCAATAGATTTCTTGACCCTTAAAACATAGGCAAAGACACCAAAATCATTCCCCTACCTCAATTACTTTTTGAGTAATGTATGATTTTATGGTAAGGCGGCCATATTGGCAGCCGTATTGAATATCTCCGTAACTAAATAAGGTAATGTCTTGGAAATGATTTCAATAGATTCCTTGACCCTGAAAACATAGGCAAAGACACCAAAATCATTCCCCTACCTCAGATACTTTTCGAGTTATGTATGATTTTATGGTACAGTGGCCATATTGGCAGCCATATTGAATATCACCGAAACAAAATACGGTACCGTCTTGGAAATGGTTTCAATAGATTCCTTGACCTTGAAAACATAGGCAAAGACACAAAAATCAATCCCCTACCTCAATTACTTTTCGAGTTATGTATGATTCAATGGTTCGGCGGCCATCTTGGACGCCATCTTGAATTTCACCCTTTCTGTCCGCGATCCAGGATGTCTACCCAAGTTTTTTTACTCCTCTAAAGGTGTCCTACCTGGATCAGAAGTCAAAATTAGGGGACATACGATTGCACACAGGACCCTCCTCAGCCCCCGGACTATATGTGGAAACCTTAAGTTAGGTCTCTGTTACCCATATCGTCCGGGCTATGTGGCTCGTAAATATCCATCAGAATAATTAATAATTTGATACAAAAGCTGCACTATCTGGACAACTAATGCATTGATCACCATGATATTTTGATTGGATATTCATCATGGGGTGTTTCATTCATTCCTGCAAACTGATGGCGCCACATGGATTTTGTCGAATTTTTACTAATTTTCTCTAATTTTGAGACTTTCAAGGAAGTGCTCTTCTATTAACAAGGCACAAATTGTAACTATTCCAGCTTGAATCTACTTACTTGACATCAAGGGAGATCAATGAAAAATCTCTTTGGAAACCTGAAATTAGGTCTCGGTTACTCGTATCCTCTGAGCTCAGTATAAGGCTCAGAAGTACCCCCCAGAATAATATTAAAAATTGATAAAAAAAAAAGCTGCACTATCGTAAAAACTAATGCATTGATCACCATGGTTCTTTGCATGTATATTGATCATTGGGTGTTCCGTCAGTTGCTGCACACTGGTGGAGCCACCCGTATTTTTCTAATTTATACGATCTTTTTCTCTATTTTTGATACCTTCAAAGAAGCTGTTCTCTGTTAACAGGGCACACATCATAACTGCTAGATCTGGAATCTTCTTACTTGACATCAAGGGAGGTCCATGAAAAGTCTCTGTGGAAACATGAAATTAGGTCTCTGTTACTCATATCCTCCGAGCTATGGGGCTTGTAAGTTTCCCTCAGAATACTTAAAAATTTGACACAAAAGCTCAAGTATCTGAATTACTAATGCATTGATTACCATGGTTCTTTGCATGAATATTGGTCATGGGAAGTTCCATCAGTTCCTGCAAACTGGTGGCGCCACCTGTATTTTTTCTAATTTTACGAATTTTTTTTTCTCTATTTTTGATACCTTTAAAGAAACTGTCATCTGTTAACAGGGCACAAGACGTAACCGCTGGACCTTGAATCTTTTAACCTGACTTCCAGGGAAGTCCATAAAAAATCTTCTTAAAAACCTGAATTAGGTCTCTGTTACCTATTTTCTCTGAGCTGTGGGTCTTGAAAGTACCCCTCAGAAAAATAAAAAAATTGATACAAAAACTTCGGTGTCTGAATAATTTCTGCCTTGATCCCCATGATTTTTTGCATGAATATTGATCATGGAGAGTTCCATCAGTTCCTGCAAACTGGTGGCACCATGTGTATTTTTCTAATTTTTACAATTTTCCCCCCTTTTTTGATACCTTCAAAGAAATTGTCATCTGTTAACAGAGCACAAATCATAACCGATGGACCTTTAATCTTTTAACTTGACATCAAAGAATGTCCATGAAAGTCTCTATGGAATTCTGAAATACGGTCTCTGTTACCCATATCGTCCGAGCTATGGGGCTCGTAAGTACCCCCCCCCCCCCCCCCAGAATAATTAAAAATGTATACAAAAACTCTGCGTTAGTTTCCAGAGAACCCCTCTTAAACCCTTGAACCAATCTTTCTGAAACCCAGCATAGTTGTTCCTTCACCTATGTTGTTGTGCCTTACAAAGACAGGGGGAACGATCAGCTATCCTCTCTGTGCAGTACGAATCTGGGTGTCTTTTAGATAACAGCCCATATCTCAGGAATGGCTCAATGTATTTTGCATGTCCATAGATCTTCGATCTCTCCATCTCATAATTGCGACTGGTGGCGCGAACTACAATACTGTTTGCGTAGTGCCCATCTGTGCATTTGCCATCTGTTCGTCTCAGTGGTTCTTCAATGTATTGGGTTGAAATTTTGCATGTTCATAGATCCTCAACACCTACATCTTGTAAACAAGACGGGTGGCGCCGTCTGCGGTCGTTTTCGCGTGGCGTCCATTAGTCCATTACATCTGGTGAGAATTGCTCATATCTCAGGAATGGTTCAAGATATTGGTCTGAAATTTCGCATGTCCATCCATCTTGGAAAGTTTTCTCGTAAACCAGACAGGTGGCGCTACATACTTTCCCGGTTTTGTAAATAAATGCCCTTTTCTCAGGAGTGATTTGCAGTATTGGCCTGAATTGGTGCATAGATCTTGGACTCCTCCATCTTGTACTCAAGACTGGTGGTGCCATCTGCAATAGTTTTCCCGTGGCATTTATCCATACATGTGGTTTGGGTGAAAATTGCTCATATCTCAGGAGTGGTTTAAGGTGTTGGTCTGATATTTGGCATGTCCATCTATCTTCGTAGTTTTCTCGTTAGCCAGACAGGTAATGCCACCTTCCTTCCAGTTTTTGTTGTATAATTTTTTCTTTTTTTTTTCTCAGGAGTGATTTGCCTTATTTGCCTTAAATTGTCTAAATCCATAGATCTTGGACTCCTCAATCTTTTACATAAGACTGGTGGAGCCACCTGCAATCATTTTCCTGTGGCGTCCATCCGTACATGTGCTTTGGGTGAAAATTGCTCATATCTCATGTGTGGTTCAAGGTATTGGTCTAAAACTTTGCATGTTCACCCATCTTGGGAAATTTTCTCATAAACCAGACAGGTGTCACCACCTACCTTCCTGTTTCCGTAGAATAAATTAATGCTCTTTTCTTTGAAATGGTATTGGCCTGAAATTGTGCATGTCCCTAGATCTTGGACTCCTCCGTCTTGTACTCAAGACTGGTATCGCCATCTGCAATTGTTTTCCTGTGACGTCCATACCTACATGTGCTTTGGGTGAAAATTGCTCATATCTTAGGAGTCGTTCAAGATATTGGTCTGAAATTTGCAATGTCAGTCCGTCTTGGAGAGTTTCCCTGTGAACCAGACATTTCTAAGGACTTTTCACAAAATTCATGATTTTTTAGCACTCTGGCAGTCATTTTGCTTATTGCTCAACATTCATTAAATTCAACTGAGCGTCATGGCCAATGGGTTACTAGTTATATGTACTGGACTGCCTTTTAACCATTTGACCTTAGAACGTTTACCTCGCCATCCAGAAAGGCCCTGGGAATTCTCTTTGGAAACCCCATTAGATCACAGAAGACTGTATTCTGCGAGCTTTGTGGCAAATACAAATTTGAGCATCCTCGAAGAAAGATTCTTCTCCGTGATCGAGATTGCTGACTAAATATTACGTGTTGGTTCATCAGATATAAATAATGGAGCTGATCTACATCATTATGACTTCCCGCATGGAATCAGAATCGGCCAATCCAGTTCTTCAGGAACGTCACTTAATTAAATAAGCGGTGATTGGTCCATCTTTAGTGAATTGTCTTGCAAACGCTTCAATATTCTAATAATTAATGCATTGATTTCCATTAAATTCGCTATACCTTTTGATCCTGGATAGCTTAATTGTTGATTTTAAAATTAATGTATTATACGACCGTTAGTAGATCTGTCCGTCTGTCGGCAGGGCACAAATCGGAACCATTAGACTTATAAAGTCCTTGCTCAATATCCAGGCATTTCTCGGTGAAACCTTTGTGCAAACCCGAAATTAGATCACCGTTATCTAATGGATGCACGACGAAAGGTCAGAAGTCATACCGAATCTATGGGGCACCATGAAGTTCACATGTGGCCCTACAATGATGAAACATTTAAGAAATCTCCGTTTAGCGGTTCTCTAGTGATTGTCCTTAAACGATCGCGGCGTTGACGGCAGAACCGGGCAGAAAACACACTATCAGCGAATCATGTTTTGTCGGATACAACTTTTAGAAAACAAATGAGAAATGAAATAATACAGTGTGCTACGTTTATCATAGAAATTACCACAGAAAACGAAAATAACATAATGCGCGTTTACAAGCAGCTTCCAAACACCAGACAGATAAAAAAACGGATTATCAGTCGGGATAGGTTTATACAACTCAACTCGGGTTAACTGTACTGTTAAACTCTGTGTAACCACAGCTCATACTTAATCAACGTGGTTATCTCCCACACAGCAAACATCCGCTTGTCGAGTCATCCACACTTTCATTCTATAACTGCCATGTGTATGTAAATAAAATAATATGACTAAAGGATATAAGGACTCGTCAAGTAATTCCTCCCATATTAAATTTTATATTTATGTAATAACCATTTAGAATTCCAAATAGTTTTACCAGTGAAATTAAACTGATACTTAGAAATTTTATATGTATAAACACACACATATTAGGTCACTATCGTTTGTTGTGTGAATGTAAAATATTAAATATATATCTCTTAAATATGCCTCAGATAATGATTGTGAAAGGCGTGTTTTTTTTCAAAATTAAAAATTTTCACACAATAACCAAGCATAACATAACATACAACTAATACATAGCCACTCACACACAGTGAGGATAAAAAGCAGTTCAGACCGGTGGTTGATTATCTCTTTTTACGAGGAAGCATATGATTTATAATTGCCCATAATCTCTGTCAAATCAGGATTTCCTAATTTTCTGTGAATGCCCCTTTGTATATCATACAGCTAATCACCACAGACACCGCACAAAGTGTACATATCTCGCTTCACTAAAACCTTGTGTATATGTACGCGCATGCACGTATGTAAATTTCCATGACGCGTAGCTCTGCTAGCTTATCAGTGAGCGTCAGAACGATTTATTCTACAAAATGATTGGACTTAGTATGCGGCATTGATAAGAAACACATGCAAGGAACAAGCCCACGGTTACATGAATTTACCGCCTGTTGTTTCTTGTGTTTTTCTGATAAGACACTTTTATTTACAGTGCCTGTGGTGTGCAAAGGCTGCACACTCAAAGCTGGATTTTTTTCATAAATTCACAAGTTACAAGCGGAATGTGTCTCAACTTGATCTTTTAAGCATCATTGTGGATGAGTCTCTGATTCGAGGGGTTAAAGTGTGATCTCGTTTCTAACAGTTTTACACAATCGAAACATAAACTCAACTGTTGTTTCTCATGTATTCACATGCGCACCGGTGCACGTGGCACTGTCCTAGGTGTTTTTCTCTACCGTGTTCGCTTATCAAGGATTATCAGATATGACAACGATAGGTGGCATGAGAACAGAACTAATGATTCTACCAATTCAGGATAGATATATCCTTACTTAAGCCGTCTACGTACTATTGAACCATTTAGAGGAATATATTTACACGAGAATTAAAAAATGCAAGACAGGGATTACAAGAGGGAAACCATTTGACAATGTTTACATGTTTTCAAGTTATGTTACCAAAATATTTGTCAAACAATATGACCACTGCACTGGACGGTATGGTTGATGTATTCAAAGGCCTTCCGGATATCGAAAATATGTCTGCTGAAACTACTTTTTCATCAACCAATGAGGTAAGTTTATTTTTTTAAATTGTAAGTTATTATCTGGATGATATCTTTTAAACACACGTGGCACGTATGTATTCAGGAAAAGTGGGTACAGAAATGAAACACTACCCATGTCCTGTAACATTGGCAATAAGGCAAGTACATTTCTTTTGTTGCCAAACCCAGTCCATGTGGTAGAGTTCATGACATGCATTTAACCTGCGCGGCAAAATGTGTTGAGCATATGCCATGTGTCCGTATTGTTGTTTGCACATCCGATTAGGTCAGGGAATCCCTTCTCAGCCATAAGCTAATCTAGACCACGTGGTTTTACCCAAAGCGAGGCTACGCGGCATCCGACCAGGCTCCAGTGTGGGAGGAGCCAGCTACAGGTGAAATGTACAGTTGGTTATCTGACGTTACATATTTCATCTTGGCGTTGGAGTGCCGTGCAGTGAGATTTGTTGACCTTTAGAACATCAAATATTGGTAGGATATCACTATATAAACGTTAGGGACTACAGGGACTGCGATACAGCGATATAAACAGCGATATATAGCATCTGATACATGTAAAGTCTTTACATATTATATAAGGGGATAAGCCTTAATCTGTGCCTTGGGACTGTCACTGAGATGAGGGAGTTCTACATACCTTTGTTTAAAAGGTCAAGTTTTTCTCGTTGACTCAATTAGTAGCTTAACAGTGCTTTTATTGATATTTAAGTAGTTCAAATTTCAGCCATGTTGTAACGAAATATGTGGATGTGTTTACATTTTTTTACTTTCTCTTGACATAAATGAATCAATGGTGGTACAATAACGATATATAGAATTACAAATAATTTTATGTACCTCAAAGCTAAGATGCTAAGATGCTCTATGATTCCTGATATAAATAGGTGTGTGCATGTCTGAATGTGATAATCCCACCAGATCCCCTTATAAAGGGACATAATCAGGAGCAATTCTGTGCATGCATATTCTTTCTCACTATCAGTTCAGTGTTACAACATTGCCAAGCAAAACAATCCCTGTTTAAAGTACACGGTTTCAGTACATCCCCTTCACCTCCTTAACGCCTTGTTTTGGTTCTGCGTATGAGTAAACGCGGTCGAGTGTGTATGTTTACCATAACAGGGCCGCGTGACCGGAGGTCCAATTATGGTCATGCGCGACAGATCCTCTTCAAGAAGTAGGCTTAACATGACCGTGCACGGTTTTTTCTTTGTTGGAGGTAATTGCCTCCATTTTTTTAAAACTCACGATCTCCCGGCTTTGAGTCCTGCGCTCTACCCCTGAGCCACAGAAGCCGGTACGGTTGTGAACACCTGATGAAAGTCTGAAAAGAAAAGGGACAACGCAGGTCGCGTTCGCGCTATGATTATGTTGGTGCCAGTGATTGCGCCCGAACCACTTTTTTAACATCGGGTACAGGAGTAAGCCAACGGTTTCAGGACAATATTTTGACAAGTACCATTTTATTTCAAAGACAGTACGCTTTCCGGACATGATTACTTTAAAAAAGGTTGCGGTGGCAAGAAAAAAAGGGGTCGGGGTCCGGACCCCCCTTGGGCCCGCTTCTGCTACTAACGAGTTACGCATATTCTCATTTCTTTCTATAGGAACAGCTTCCATGCCTGAGAACATACATTAACTCATCTTTCATATCTTCCTTATATCAATCTAGCCTTTATACGTCCAATAACAATAATATATGTAACCAGTGCAAGATCTTCGAAAATCTGAATGCCCCCGCATACCATTCCGGTTCGCAAATGTAAATATCATCACTGACTGCTTTTCTTACCACAAGCATAGCGCCACAAACTATAACTATACAATATTGTTCATATCTTATTGAGAGAGCTAACCACTAAAAATTAATATTATATTTTAAATTTTAGAATAAAAAAGGAGCCAACATTCCTAATCTCCTTTAATACATCTACCAGCAACAATAAAAAGCCCGGTTACCGGGTTTATCATCTAATATATATATATATATATATATATATATATATATATATATATATATATATGTGACGTCAAATTATCGAAAAACCGGCGCGGTCCAATTGTCGCGACTCAGGACGACCACACCAGTGAAGCCTGCAACCACATCTGCGACAACTGAAATCATACTACATCCTAGTAGAGCAGTCCCCTATTATTTTGCCTGACTGTCCCCATGCAGAGGCGAATATAGGAATTAAGAATAGGAGGGGGATGGCTCACTTTGCGAGGCCACGAAGCGGGTAAGCCGTGGCACAAAAGCCCCCTGGGGGGGGGGGGGGGAGGGTCTAGTTGTAGAGGTGTTTACACCCCCCTCCCCCCGATCCCCTGCAGATGTACAATTTTTTTTTTGCAAATTTAGATTGTAATCGTGCAACCTGGGGTGGTTTAAATGCATTATAAAGCAATACACGCATTGTAACTGGAAGCAAGACGGTGTACTACGAGTTCTTTCCCCCCAGAATGTTTTGGTTAGGTCGAAAGGGGGGGGGGGGGCGCCGTCATTCTGAAAAATCATCAAGGCGGTGAGAGGACAAGAGGACTTGGGAGGCAGATACCCAAGAGAAGAACAGAGCCTTTGTCCTGAAGCAGCCCGTGCAGGTCGGTTCAGTTAAAAAATCAGATGACCGAGCTCCAGCAGGAAGATGATCTCGAGGCTGCCTGCAAAAGCTTTACTTAATATTTATAATGATAGACCGGGGCACTGCTCAAATTTAGTTTGTTTTTCTTTTCTTGTTTTTTTTTCAGAAAAGATTCTTGATTATAACAAACAAAAAAAAAACAGAGGAAAGTGGTCAGTAGGAAATGAACCTTTTCTTCAGCAAATTTTGCTTTTCCCCCGTATTCACGATACACTTATCTCAGTGGTTAAACATGCACTGCAGTCGTTCCAGCCCTCTAAGTTTAAACCTCGTTCTAGTTGGTCTGATTACATATATTTATGGCACACGTCCAAGAGGATGTCGCAAATTTAAACTTGGAGCTGGATGAGCCAGCCCTGGTGGTGAGACCCGCAGAATCTTGCAATACAAACAGCGGTTAAAACGAAGGGGATTTAGAATGTGTGCAGTGTATATAACAACTACGAGAGGAGTGTGTGTATTCACCCTAGCTGCCAAGCATTGTTTTCTAACTTACAGACTGGAACTGTAGTTAGGAACCATGAGGAGCAGGGATATTAAGTATGAAATGAGAACTATATTGTGTTTCCTACTGCGCGAATGAAATGGTGTTGGGGATATTGATCGGTTAATTGATCGGTTATTGGTGTGTTGTGCTCTGTGTCGAAGCATAGAGACACCTGGTGGAAAAAGAGAAAACTATCTCAGCATCACTCTGGTTTGATCATTTCATGAGGGAGCGTCGTATCTGCATGAAATACGACATGTATCATCACCACTGCTAGTTGTACGTGGTTTCGGGATTAGGATGACTGTACAATTCCACTTTGTGACCGCTTTATATATATATATATATATATATATATATATATATATATATATAAAACTCTGAAGAAAAACAACACTTTTAATTCACAGTGTTAATTATTTCACGGGATGCGACCCGATCATCAGGTGATGGTGGTTAGAAAGTGTTGTTTCTCTTCAGAGTTATACCGCTCTGACCTAGTCTGTAGGCCATTGAGCACTTTACAACGGAGGGTAACTCTACCTTTTATATATATACTTATATATACATATATATATATATATATGTTTGTGTGTATATATACATATATATTATATATATATATATATATATATATATATATATATATATATATATATATATATATATATATATATTAAAAGTTCAACCGTCGGATACCGTCTCAAAATCGGTGCGGCATATTAACTGAACTAATTAGACCTTAACAAATAGAAAACGAACAATGTCAGTATAGTATTACCCTACAGTTCTAACCCCGTCCCACTTTCCCTGGCAAATCTCGCTTGTTATCTTTGTTTGCATGTACACGCCTCGGAGAACACTGTATAGTGTATCTGCCAATCTCTCCTGTTTTATGTGACCCGCTAACTTGTTGCATGTATCAAGTTACATCCGCCTCATGATATTGTAATTGACATGTACCGACTTAATCCGACGTAATAATGACAGATAAAGAAACTCGCATTCATCAAAGGACGCAAGCACACATTCAATCCTGCGAGCGCGCCATTTGCAACCCCCGAACCGTTCAGAGCTCCCATCTCTGTAGTTTGCAGATGTTGTGTCACCCAGGGGCGCGCTAACTTCCACGTGACCCTCAGGGCCAGGCCAAACATTACCGAGATTTGTGAGGACAAAAACATCTGCTGCAGGGTTTGTCTCACAGAACATGAAGGAAACACCAACATTCATGGTAAGTTTGACCTTAATTTGCTTACCTAATATTCACTTGGGGACAGGGGGTTACAACTTGTGCAGATATGCTGATAAGTTTGAACAGTTCAGCTAGTTATACTTTCCTAGAATGAACTTTTATATTTACTTTTTTCGAATTAACTTAACTTGGTACTGTTTGATTTATTTTGCTCAGTCCTTCATTGCCGTTGACAATTATGTTTAACAGGAAATGCTGTCACTGAGTACGGCTGGCCCGTGATTCTTAGGTTTGATATGCGAAGCCCTACAAGTATGACTGAGTAACCCATGCCTCCCATTATGACATTACGACGCATATACGCCTGACCTTAGAGATAAATATATATATTTATTTATATATTTTTATATATTTATATCATAAATTATATATTATATATTAAAAATGCATCATTCGCCGGGGGCGGATCCAGGATTTAGGAAAAATGGGGGGGGGGGGTCCTACCCAGGAGGAATAATTAAATTCCTAAAAAAAAGGTCATCAGGTCCGAAAAAGGGGGTCCAGGTCGCAAAATGTCGTCCAAAATCCTTTAAAAAAGGTTGCTTTGGGTGAAAAAGGGGGGGTCCGGACCCCCCCCCCCCCCTGGATCCGCTTCTGTAAATTGCACAGTTTACACCAAATGATACTATTTTATTCAGACGTTTTATATATATATATATATATATATATATATATATATATATAATTATATATATATTATTATATAATTACAGTTGATTGTTTTTTACATGAATTGCTATTATATTATAATCTGTACTAATAAATTTGAATCAGAATGCTACGATCGTTGTGACTGTTAAGGTTTTGTGATTGAGTCGGGGGTTGCAGAATATTTGTCCGAATCCGCAGTTTGCCGTGTGCACAAATGGCAGCAGTACACACATATTTTGCATTGCCACTTGTTTCAGAGTTAGTAAGGTCACGTGCATGTTTGCTCCGTAAACATGAACTCTGGAGGACGCATTTGTTGACAATGTCGACATACGCCCTGTCCTGGAGTACCTTGACAATCACATATATAGATCCATGACACAAAACAGTAACTAACAATTATATACTGGCATCACTGGCATCAACCCTCGTCGATTTTATCCGTGTAACAATCTACGGGGACGGACAGTTAAACTGCAAACTGAGGATGACTGCTGAGGTCTATTTTTAGATTTCTGAGCTGCGGTTTTATCAACGCCCAACACTAACATTATGTGCACTAACATGGGGTTACCACCGCCCTGTGTCCCTGTGCCAAATTACATGAAACAGATGCTGCTTTAATTTACATGATACCGCCGTCAACATATTTCTATCTGATCCGGTGTGATGGTGTCTGAATCACCAGACATCATACAGTTACATTGTTTAAGGTTTGTTCTTATCTGCGATGTAGATTAATATATGTATAAATATATGGTATATATATATATATGTGTGTGTATATATATATATATATATATATATATATATATATATATATATATCTGCGCGTTGATGTTTTTAACATCCGTTGACACATATGCTGACTTACTGGCTTACTGAAAATGAAGTCGGCGCCCGAGCTAGTCACAGGTCTCCGGAAAATCCGGCCCGAACTGGCTCCCTCAGCAACGAAAAACTTTGACAGCTTGAATCTGTTTCTTTAGCTCAGCTGACTGTAAATCACCTAAGCTATAGCGATCACTCTTTGTCCGGCGTCCGTCCGGCCGTCCGTCCGTTAAAAGGGCACAAATCGTAACCGTTAGACCTAGAAACTTCTAACTGTTCATCCAGGAAGGTCCTGGGCAAATCTCCTTGGAAACCTGAAATTAGGTCATGGTGACCTATATTTTGTGACTTTCGGGCCGAAAACATGATTTTGAGCACCCAGACAGTCAGACGGGGCACAAATTGTATCCATTAGGTCTACAAAAACCTCTAACCTGACATTTTTTTATATCCTAGGCAAATGTCCTTGGAAACCTGAAACTAGGTCACTGTGACCTATATTCTGCGACCTATAGGGAAAAGATGTCATATAAGCACCCTGCATGTCAGATCGGGACAAATCGTATCTTCGGAGCCTAGAATGTTCTTACACAATTTCCTGAGGCTCTAAGCAAATCTCCTAGGAAACCTGAAATTAGGTCATGGTGACCTACATTTTGTGAACTATGAGACAAAAGGCCGATTTTTAGCACTCTGAATGTCAGATGGGCACAAATCGTATCTGTCAGGCCTAGAATCTTCTAATGCAACATCCTGCATGGAAGGTCCTAGGCAAATCTCCTTGGAAACCTGAAATTTTGCCATGGCGACCTACATTTTGTGACCTACAGGCCGAAAACAGGATTTTGATCATCCAGAAAATCATGCAGCGCACACATTGTATTTGTTAGGCTTAGAATATTCTCATGTAACATTCTGAAACGTCCTTGGCCAATGTCCTTGGAAAACTGAAATTAGGTCACCATGACCTATAATTTGCAACCTATCAACCCATGTCTTATAAGCACCCAGACAGTCAGACAGGGGACAAATTGTATCCATTTGGCCTAGAAACTTTTAATATAAAATTCAGGGAGGTCTTAGTCAAGTGTCCTTGGAAACCTGAAATTAGGTCATGTTGACCTATATTGTGTGACCTATTGGCTGAAAAATGGTTTTGAGCAACCAGACAGACAAGGCACACATTGTATCCATTAGTCCTAGAATCTTCTAAAATGACATTCAGGGAAATCCTTGGCAATTCTCCTTGGAAACCTAAAATTGGACCATGGTGACCTATATTCTGCCAACTATGGACCAGAAACATGATTTTGAGCACCCAGACAGACAGGGTACAAATTGTATCCATTTTCCTCGGAACCCTCCATTGGGAAGTCCAGGGGGTTCCTGGTCAGGTCTCCTATGAATCTTGAAGTTTTTTATTTTCTAACCAACACTGTTACTTTAGCCATAGGCTATTCTCACAGACAGTATATAACATTAAAAAATGAGCACCCAGTCTAAATTAGCTGAGCGTCATGGCCAGTGAACCACTTGTTTTACAGTTAGATATTTAAGGCGAAAGTAGAAGACACTGTTAGAGTTGAAGATTGTAGTTAGAGAGGTGGAGGAAGCCGGAGAACCCGGAGAGAACCACCGACCTTGGACGGGCCACTACAACCTATTCTCATTGCAGCACCTGGGATCGAACCCGGGTCGCTAGCGGAGAAGGCCGGGCGTCTTACCCCTCAGCTGTCCAGGCCTCCGGACAGACATTAGCTATAGCTATGTTTTCTGTCTAATACGAAATAAATTATTCGATAATTAGAATATTTGTTCAAAATATATTATATTCATATTTAAGGCCTGATGGATTGAGTGGTTACGTCATGTGACCACCGGTTTTGACATGATTGAGTTTAGCTTTTGTGCACGTTATTTGTCATTTCTGATACCAATATCCAGTTATCATCAGATATATTTTTATCAGATGCGTTTGTTTTCAGTATGATGTCTGATGTCCTTTGACAAAGCTAATAGTGAAAATGAACTTCCATATTAATCTGTAAAATGTTGAAAAAATGTTGATTTTAGGGCATCTACAAATAAAATGTGTTTATTGTCTCAGGTCGAATTAGAGATAGATTATATATAATATAACCTCCTCTTTTTTTCATAAAAAACATGTCTCGTAAAAGTTTAAGTAAAATACCCCTCTCCACGGCCATATATACCCTAATACCAACCGTTTTAGTTATACATTGAAGGAGTGGTCGCGTTAGACATGTAGGGCTTGCCGGCTTATTTTCGTTTGGGACTGAATGGTCATCATAACAGAGTGGTCATGTTTCTTGGTGGTCGTCAAGGGGTAGTTTACTTTAAATAAGCATCCATAAGTTTACTACTACACAAGCGACATCTGTCGGCAATGACTGACACTGGATGTTTGGGTTATATCAAGAAGAAAAATAGTATTATAATCTCAGCTGATATAGCAAAGTCAAGGTGCTTTTTAGCGATTATGTTCATGCCGGAGTTCCTGGTTATCACTTGACATCACTTAGAAAAGTACTTAAGGTCTGGCTCATATGGTCAGTTTGCCCTGTTCGCATGCAAGTAGATATGGTTTGTTTATGATATAATTAAAAAAACAAATGCCCTCTTACTTTTGTCTCCACCGATGCAATGTATAACCATGATAGTGGCAGCTGAAGAAAGCAGCGATCAAAGTAAAAAAAAACCTACCCCCCCCCCCCCCCGCCCCCATCCCCCGCCCCAAAAAAATGAATAAATAAAACGAAAAGGAAGCCCCCATGAGGTGGATATTATAAAATGACAGAGGAAGAAGATCACGACAAATATACATTGTAAGCCAAATAACAATTGTTCATATATACAAAGTAAATAAATTGCGACGGTATCTAAATAAAGGTTAATTTTTCTGACCTTGTCAATTTTTGAGTCGGGCGCCTCTTTTGTTTTCTCAGTATGCCGGTAGGTGGCGCACCACCTCTTGCACCGTTAGCCTATGACACCAGTCTCCATCTGCATTCCTATGTAACATAGTCGCCAAAAATAAAATGAAATCACACTTAATTGCAGTTGCAATATATATATACAGTACTCGCGCTGTGTATTCACAGATAAAACAACCAATTCTTAGTTCTGCGTTTGAACTCTATCAGTAAGTGCAGTTAGACCCGAATTGTCAGCCTAGGCGTAAGGAGGCCGTGTTTACAAGTGAAATATACATGTACAGGTGGGCAATGTTTGATAAATTATTAATTTCAAGTGATGTACAACTATCTCGATGACACTAAGCATTTAGCCATTGCTGGTATTGCAATTGTTGATGTGGATATATAATACATATATGTGTGTGTGTTATGGGGCCCATATGGTTAAAACTGCATGAGCATAGAAGTTTATTACACATAAATTTGATTCTGTTGGGGAAGTGTTTGTTGTTTTATGGTGGCAGCTTATCTAAAACCCGTTTCGTGATTATTTCTGTATTGGAAGTGCTTAAAAGAAAACAGTTGCCCTAAATCACAGCCTTAAGCCTAAAGGTACCAAAAGTCAACTTATCCGGACACCATGTATTTTTTTAATAATTTACTGAGCACCTAATTTTACTTCACCATTTTCACCACATGTATATATATATATATATATATATATATATATATATATATATATATATATATATATATATATATATATATACGCATAATGAGCCGTACGTTGAAACTGGTATAGGCACATTTCCTATAAAATACAAAACATGCAATCAATATCTATGACGCTCGGCACAGGTTGTAAAATCAAAACAAGAGTGCAGTGCTTGAACAAAGATTTATCAGTACCGACTTGCAGATGAGGCTCGGCCTACATAAAACTATAGATACGTAAGTATGCTTTAACATCCGTGCTAGGACACCGCAAACTCGAGTCTGTGTACTTGATTCTACTGAATTTTGAAATCGAAGGACTTTGATCGCACTGCGCTGATTTAGTCCTTGTAACATCATACATATCACTACGCTGCTTCAGTCGTTGTAACATCACGCATATCACATGCACACGGAAACTATGTACTAGCTGCCTCCTGTGTATCCAGATTCATACCGCCTCGGTAGTTGTACTGTCTCAACATATTGTGGCAGTTATTTTGAAAATGTTGGAAGCACCGTAAGCTTTGTTGTGAATTTCTTTATCCTTTTGCAGTATGGATTCCGTCAAGGGAGTATCATATAGACTACTGAATGGGGTTTTAAATCTTGGCAGCCGCCGTCAATCTGAAAACGGTATGTAAATCAATGTTTTACTGATAAAAATGAAAGATATGTCAAATTTGAACCCGCCAGTTCATTCATACAAACAACGCGTGCACACAGACACACGTCTCAAGTTATTTTTCATCGTTTTAAAATATTTTAATGTATTTTTGAAAAATAAATCATCTAAGATTTATGAATAATTGTATTCATCTATTTCGTGTAATTTTAATGCGTCCGCTTTTGAACTGTTTGTTTTAAAGTACCCATAATACTTTTCTTCCTTTTTGTGATACATAATTATATAATTCTTACATACTTTTCAAACCAGAAGTGGAAAATTAGGCATTGTCGATTATGAATATTCTTTCCTCTCCAGATATTCTATATCTTAGGTCATTAAATCTTACATAATTTTGTAAGAAGTATTAATTCATATCTTAGTTTTGCGTTGAACTGATAACTTTAAACTTGACATATTTTTGTTTGTTTTATTCTCTTTTTCATGTAGCTTCGTTTTTTTAATTAATTTTAAACGAATATACCTATATTTGTTGTTTACACACATTGCGTTACTGTGTTTGTGCGTATCTAATTATGCATATGTCAACTTCAGGAAAGATAAAGAAAGGAACTGGGATATCAACGGAAGACCCGGACAATGAGAGAGGGACTTTGTCGGTTGACGCCCTGTTACGAGGGGACAGCCCTATGGACACAGCCACTCATAATGTTCTGTACTCGGACCTTATATCGAACAAGCCGGTTAATGAGAGACTCCCTTCTTTTGATCCAGATCAAGATGATTTAGATACACCACAGAACATCAACAGGGACAAGATGGCAAAATCTAGATTCAGTGTGTCAGTGTGTGGCCCAGAAGCCCCGGAGATTTATGCTCCTTCCGGTCTTGATGGCCCGCAGCTATTTTCTACTTCCGGTCACTTAGAAGATTTGTATATCGACGACTCTGAGACAGAAATCGGACAAGGAACGTTGTACGAAGAAATTCTTGCCAGGAGAGGTCGACTTTTTGCCAAACGATATAAACCACGGCTCGTCTCTAAAAATGGGGAGTGCAACATAAACAGTAAAAATATCAAACGCAAGAAACTTCGCTATTTGACGGACTATTTTACGACACTCATGGAAATAAAATGGCGATACATCATTCTGTTGTTTCTTCTGTGCTTTACGGGGACTTGGATCTTGTTTGCTTTGATTTGGTGGCTGATGATATATCTCCACAATGACCATGAACATGCAGATATCCAGAACACAACGTGGGTACCCTGCGTGGAAGGCGTGGTCGACTTCCCAACTGCCTTACTGTTCTCCATTGAGACAATGCATACAATTGGCTATGGCTCGCGTCTCGTGACACCAGAATGTGCCGCTGGACCAATAGTTTTGATGATACAGTCATGCGTAGGAGTGATCGTCAGCTCATTAATGGCAGGACTAGTGTTCGCGAAGCTTTCTCGACCTAAACGGAGAGGTCAAACCATTATGTTCAGTAGCAATGCTGTAATATGTAAAAGAGACGGCCACCTTTGTTTCCAGTTTCGGATAGCCAATATGCGGAAATCGCAGTTACTTGGGGTGTCTGTGCGCGCCATATTGGTCGAGAAAACCAAGGAACCGTCGGGCAAAACTCTTCCTTTCCAACAGAAAAAGCTATTATTGCAAACTGAATCAAACGATGCGTGTATGTTTTTGGCTTGGCCAATGACTGTAATGCATAAAATTGACGAAACCAGTCCATTCTATGAAATGAGTGCGGAGGACTTACTGCTGAGTACGTTTGAGATTATAGTTTTCCTAGAGGGCGCTGTAGAGGGGACCGGTATGATGACGCAGGTCCGCACGTCTTATCTTCCAAGTGAAATATTGTGGGGTCACAAACTGGCGCCATTAATGACCTACCAGACCGAAAACGGTCGATTCTACATCGATTACAGCCGATTCAATGTCACGCAGGCCACGGAAATATCCGAAGAGAGTGCCAAGCATCAGTACAGAAAGGGCCGTTGAATCAGTCATTATTCGCTTCATTTTTAAATTAAAATGCTCAATATATTTGCATATATGTAAATGCACTGAACATTATAGGCAGAGAAATGTACAATAACTTTTAAGCTTGAGTTTTGTTTACAGAGGATGTCTGTCTCAAGTTTTTATAACAAAATAATATGTATGATACAATAAACACAGAAACATAGGGGATTATAGCAAGTGGGTCATGGACCTCTTGCTCTACATCTTGACGATATCCTACTGAGGATACAACTGTACTCACGTGTGTCAAATCATATGCGATATTTTGTGTATATATGCATATATACATGGATAAATAAGAGATATAAGAAAGACTTAAGCGTCTCCAGATTATTATATAGATTTATAGGTATAGATTATGGTGAGAAATAAATATGTAATATGTATTATTTTTGCCTGTCCTCTGTAGTCATCTCAGCATGATACCAGCATGCCAAATAACTGTTACCAACATGTGTTTGGATTAAAATATCAACGTAATTTGGAACGTTGTGTAATGTGTCAGATTTAAAAAACCGGGTAATTATGGTTACTGTGTTTCGAGTTTTTAAACACATTTAGAATGACGGAGACATTTATGTAAAACGGGTTGCTTCAGTTGTAATTTTAGGGATCAACAGTATGCAGAAATTAGTAAACCAAGGTTATGCTCACAGGCACGGGCATAATTCCCTTATGCATAATTATTGGGGGGGGGGGGGGGGGGGCATGGACATCGAATCATAACCTCTACATGATTGCCTGGGGGGGGGGGGGGCAATGGTGACTTCTTATCCCCCACTCCATCCAAGGCTCTTGCATTTGGGGTAAATACAGGTTAAAAAACGCTGTCCTAAAAATTCTAGGGGGATTGGCGAACGACCCCTTTATCGGCCACGAGTTTTATCGAAATACAAAGAAAAGTAATGATTTTAATCGGTAAACATTGTATGCATTATTAAATTTACCTTTGATGTTTGGGTTCACAATGTGGATATGGATATACACGTCATATCATCAACCATTTTGATATTTTAGTTATTTCTGAAAATCTGCAACTACATTATATTTAAAGGACTTTGCAATAATGTGATATATTAATAAAAATGATTATTGTTATCATTACAAACTGAAATAGCAGCCTATTTTATGGCAATTTGATTATAAGCATGGTATGCCATGGTTTAACATGATATGTCCCCTTCAGGCGGAGAAAGTGGGGGGGGGGGGGACTAACTCCCCCTCCCCCCCCCCCCACACACACACCCTCACACACACACACACACACACACACACACACACACACTGGTACTAAATTGCGGCCATGCTAACAGGCGCCATTGTCCCGAGATGGTCTGTAAGCTTATTTCGTAAATTAGAGAGTGAACGAGACAGGCGCTCTCTGCTGCCATCTGGGTAGGAAAGAGTAAACTACAATAACATTTATTTGAAAATGTGTATTCTAGATTTGGATTCTGGATCCGCATCATCTTCGTGGTGGAGGGGATATCTCAGAGACCTTGTGTAAAAATGTCAGTACATAGAAGGTGACACCCAATCGCAATTCAGTCCACATATATATGTGTGTCCGTGTGTGTATTGTGTGTGTCCACTCTACTAGACGCATATATACATATGTATGACAAAGATAACACGTACGGTAAGAGACTGCAGATAAATTTATTTTGCAACTTCTGTACTGTCATAAACACTCATGCACTATAACACTAACATATTCCCGCGTTCGTTACGCTCGATCCGTTCATACGATTTAACTAGTCTGTTGGTATTACAAGAAACGTTTATTCTTTATATACTATGCCAAACCGGTACATATTAGGCATCCGACGGACGGCCACGCCTCCTGAAAGAAATACAATCAAGTTAAACTTCAACCCAGTCACGGAAAAAAAGTTTTTTTTTTAGTCTTCTAGATCCGACTCCCCTTCAAATATTACTTCACCAATTTTCTCTGTGCCGTATCATTGCGAAGAATTCGCTCCGACTAAGCACGTAAACCTACGTTATACTCAATTTTTAAATAATGACGTCATGCATCGTGCCGGAATAATCCAGCTACTTGTCATTGTGTACAGAGTATAATGACGACCTTCTGGATCTTACATATGTTGTCAAACATAAACAGGTTATAGGCATGACAAAACAGACGATGACTGTCCCCATATTTCTAAAATCACACGTCCTAAAAAAACACAAATAACAGGAGAGGGAACTGAAAAACAACTTTCCAAATAGATATCATCAACAAGCGTGTAACATGGAACATGTCATCGACTACGACTGTCCTATCCGTAAAAAAATCATATCATCCCCATCCCCTTGATGTATATATATATATATATATATATATATATATATATATATATATATTTATATTTATTTTTATATTTATATTCACAGGGCCATTGCCCGACTCAAATGGCAAGGGGGGGGGGGGGAGCGGAAGCGAGAGGGCAAAGCCGCCGAGGGGATGGGGGGGGGGGGGTGGGGGCGGGGTGGAGGAGGGTATGGTAAGGGGTTTCCCCCTTCCACGGTGTGGAAATTAAAAAAAAAATATGTATACTACTGCATTCAGATACAGTTTTGCTGTGAAAAAATCAACTTTGCATTTTTTTTGTCCCTCAATTACAGGGGCGCAGCAGCCCCCCCCCCCTCCGTGGCTACGTCCCTGATATATATATATATATATATATATATATATATATATATATATATATATAACTGATATATATATATATATATAACTGATATATATATATATATATATATATATATATATATAACTGATATATATATATATATATATATATATATATATATATAACTCACAACACTGTAAATTCACAATAGTCTGTTTCACGGGATGCGACCCGATCATCAGGTGAATGTGGTTAGCTCTAGACCATAGAGCACTTTACAAAGGAGGGTAGAGAGAGAGAGAGAGAAGCAAATATTGATTTTTATAAAAGAATTACAAAATGATTTACATTAGCCAGTGTACTTTTCATATTGGGATTTATGACTGAGTTTGAAATGAAACGTTAGCTCCATTTTGTGGGCCTTTAACATTGCAAGTTGTGCATAAACTTTGTTCAACTGAGAGCCCTCTGGTGGAGAATTATGAAATAATCGTGAAATGCTAAACAAGTAAAGACTCCAAATCACGAGAGCTTGCCTGACCGCCCGTCGTGGTTGCTACTTAGTAACACGCGGTAACCTGTTTTCATTTCAATGGATAATTGCGGTAAAGGTCACGTGCTCTATCATTTCATGTAAACACCAAGTTGTCCACATTCTTGCCGATGGCAGGTCGACTTTCTCTCTCACGAGACGAATTGTCAAGTGAAGTTTATAACAGAATCATGCAGGAGGTAATATACTAAGTGCATTTCTTAAAGATGAAAATTATTTAATAAGAAGAAATAGTAAATAGATTTAAAATCAAAATATTTTGTTTAAACTGTTTAGGCCTTATTAACATTACTTCCTAATCCTAGCCTTTGCCTTAACGATATCTTCTCGAGAAATTGATGTAGTCTGTGGTCTGTAGTTAGAACGAGGAGGGTCGCTGTGGTCTGTAGTTAAAACCAGGATGGTCGCTGTGTGGTCTGTAGTTAGAACCAGGAGGGTCGCTGTGTGGTCTGTAGTTAGAACCGGGAAAAAACAGGAGGATCATTGTGTGGTCTGTAGTTAGAACCAGGAGGGTCGCTGTGTGGTCTGTAGTTAGAACCGGGAAAAAACAGGAGGTTCATTGTGTGGTCTGTATTTAGAACCAGGAGGGTCGCTGTGCGGTCTGTAGTTAGAACCGGGAAAAAACAGGATGTTCATTGTGTGGTCTGTAGTTAGAACCGGGGAAAACAGGAGGTTCATTATGTGGTCTGTAGTTAGAACCAGGAGGGTCGCTGTGTGGTCTGTGGTTAGAACCGGGGGAAAAACAGGAGGTTCGTTGTGTGGTCTGTAGTTAGAACCAGGAGGGTCGCTGTGTGGTCTGTAGTTAGAAATGGGAAAAAACAGGAGGATCATTGTGTGGTCTGTAGTTAGAACCAGGGAAAACAGGAGGTTCTTTGTGTGGTCTGTAGTTAGAACCAGGAGGGTCGCTGTGTGGTCTGTAGTTAGAACCGGGGGAAAAACAGGAGGTTCGTTGTGTGGTCTGTAGTTAGAACCAGGAGGGTCGCTGTGTGGTCTGTAGTAAGAACCGGGAAAAAACAGGAGGTTCGTTGTGTGGTCTGTAGTTAGAACCTGGAGGGTCGCTATGTTGTCTGTAGTTAGAACCGGGAAAAAACAGGAGGTTCTTTGTGTGGTCTGTAGTTAGAACCAGGAGGGTCGCTGTGTGGTTTGTAGTTAGAACCGGGAAAAAACAGGAGGTTCGTTGTGTGGTCTGTAGTTAGAACCAGGAGGGTCGCTGTGTTGTCTGTAGTTAGAACCAGGAGGGTCGCGGTGTGGTCTGTAGTTAAAACCAGGAGGGTCGCTCTGTGGTCTGTAGTTAAAACCAGGAGGGTCGCTCTGTGGTCTGTAGTTAAAACCGGGGAAAAAACAGGAGGTTCGTTGTGTGGTCTGTAGTTAGAACCAGGAGTTTCGTTGTGTGGTCTGTAGTTAGAACCAGGAGGGTCGCGGTGTGGTCTGTAGTTAGAACCAGGAGGGTCGCTCTGTGGTCTGAAGTTAAAACCAGGAGGGTCGCTCGGTGGTCTGTAGTAGATACGGGGAAAAACAGGAGGTTCTTTGTGTGGTCTGTAGTTAGAACCAGGAGGGTCGCTGTGTGGTCTGTAGTTAGTACCAGGGGAAAAACAGGAGGTTCGTTGTGTGGTCTGTAGTTAGAACCAGAATGGTCGCTGTGCGTTCTGTAGTTAGAACCGGGAAAAAACAGGGTGTTCATTGTGTGGTCTGTAGTTAGAACCAGGAGGGTCGCTGTGTGGTCTGTAGTTAGAACCGCGAAAAACAGGAGATTCGTTGTGTGGTCTGTAGTTAGAACCGGGAAAAAACAGGAGGTTCGTTGTGTGGTCTGTAGTTAGAACCAGGAGGTTCGTTGTGTGGTCTGTAGTTAGAACCCGGAGGGTCGCTGTGTGGTCTGTAGTTAGAACCGGGAAAAACAGGAGGTTCGTTGTGTGGTCTGTAGTTAGAACCAGGAGGGTCGCTGTGTGGTCTGTAGTTAGAACCGGGAAAAAACAGGAGGTTCGTTGTGTGGTCTGTAGTAAGAACCAGGAGGGTCGCTGTGTGGTCTGTAGTTAGAACCGGGAAAAAACAGGAGGTTCTTTGTGTGGTCTGTAGTTAGAACCAGGATGGTCGCTGTGCGTTCTGTAATTAAAACCGGGAAAAAACAGGATGTTCATTGTGTGGCCTGTAGTTAGAACCAGGAGGGTCGCTGTGTGGTGTGTAGTTAGAACCGGGAAAAAACAGGAGGTTCGTTGTGTGGTCTGTAGTTAGAACCAGGAGGGTCGCTGTGTGGTGTGTAGTTAGAACCGGGAAAAAACAGGAGGTTCGTTGTGTGGTCTGTAGTTAGAACCAGGAGGGTCGCTGTGTTGTCTGTAGTTAGAACCAGGACGGTCGCGGTGTGGTCTGTAGTTAGAACCAGGAGGGTCGCTCTGTGTTCTGTAGTTAAAACCAGGAGGGTCGCTCTGTGGTCTGTAGTTAAAACCAGGGAAGAAACAGGAGGTTCGTTGTGAGGTTTGTAGTTAGAACCAGGAGGTTCGTTGTGTGATCTGTAGTTAGAACCAGGAGGGTCGCTCTGTGGTCTGTAGTTAGAACCGGGAGGGTCGCTCTGTGGTCTGTAGTTAAAACCGGGGAAAAAACAGGAGGATCGTTGTGTGGTCTGTAGTTAGAACCAGGAGTGTCGCTGTGTGGTCTGTAGTTAGAACCGGGAAAAACAGGAGGTTCATTGTGTGGTCTGTAGTTAGAACCAGGAGGGTCGCTGTGCTGTCTGTAGTTAGAACCGGGAAAAAACAGGATGTTCATTGTGTGGTCTGTAGTTAGAACCGGGGAAAACAGGAGGTTCATTGTGTGGTCTGTAGTTAGAACCAGGAGGGTCTCTGTGTGGTCTGTAGTTAGAACTGGGGGAAAAACAGGAGGTTCGTTGTGTGGTCTGTAGTTAGAACCAGGAGGTTCTTTGTGTGGTCTGTAGTTAGAACCAGGAGGGTCGCTGTGTTGTCTGTAGTTAGAACCGGGGGAAAAACAGGAGGTTCATTGTGTGGTCTGTAGTTAGAACCAGGAGGGTCGCTCTGTTGTCTGTAGTTAGAACCGGGGAAAAGCAGGAGGTTCGTTGTGTGGTTTGTAGTTAGAACCAGGAGGTTCGTTGTGTGATCTGTAGTTAGAACCAGGAGGGTCGCTCTGTGGTCTGTAGTTAGAACCGGGAAAAAACAGGAGGTTCATTGTGTGGTCTGTAGTTAGAACCAGGAGGGTCGCTCTGTGGTCTGTAGTTAAACCGGGGAAAAAACAGGAGGTTCGTTGTGTGGTCTGTAGTTAGAACCAGGAGGGTCGCTGTGTGGTCTGTAGTTAGAACCGGGAAAAAACAGGAGGTTCATTGTGTGGTCTGTAGTTAGAACCAGGAGGGTCGCTGTGTGGTCTGAAGTTAGAACCGCGAAAAACAGGAGATTCGTTGTGTGGTCTGTAGTTAGAACCGGGAAAAAACAGGAGGTTCGTTGTGTCGTCTGTAGTTAGAACCAGGAGGTTCGGTGTGTCGTCTGTAGTTAGAACCAGGAGGGTCGCTGTGTTGTCTGTAGTTAGAACCGGGTGAAAAGCAGGAGGTTCGTTGTGTGGTCTGTAGTTAGAACCAGGAGGGTCGCTGTGTGGTCTGTAGTTAGAACCGGGAAAAAACAGGAGGTTCGTTGTGTGGTCTGTAGTTAGAACCAGGAGGGTCGCTGTGTTGTCTGTAGTTAGAACCGGGAAAAAACAGGAGGTTCTTTGTGTGGTCTGTAGTTAGAACCAGGATGGTCGCTGTGCGTTCTGTAGTTAAAACCGGGAAAAAACAGGATGTTCATTGTGTGGTCTGTAGTTAGAACCAGGAGGGTCGCTGTGTGGTGTGTAGTTAGAACCGGGAAAAAACAGGAGGTTCATTGTGTGGTCTGTAGTTAGAACCAGGAGGGTCGCTGTGTGGTCTGAAGTTAGAACCGCGAAAAACAGGAGATTCGTTGTGTGGTCTGTAGTTAGAACCGGGAAAAAACAGGAGGTTCGTTGTGTCGTCTGTAGTTAGAACCAGGAGGTTCGGTGTGTCGTCTGTAGTTAGAACCAGGAGGGTCGCTGTGTTGTCTGTAGTTAGAACCGGGTGAAAAGCAGGAGGTTCGTTGTGTGGTCTGTAGTTAGAACCAGGAGGGTCGCTGTGTGGTCTGTAGTTAGAACCGGGAAAAAACAGGAGGTTCATTGTGTGGTCTGTAGGTAGAACCAGGAGGGTCGCTGTGCTGTCTGTAGTTAGAACCGGGAAAAAACAGGATGTTCATTGTGTGGTCTGTAGTTAGAACCGGGGAAAACAGGAGGTTCATTGTGTGGTCTGTAGTTAGAACCAGGAGGGTCTCTGTGTGGTCTGTAGTTAGAACCGGGGGAAAAACAGGAGGTTCGTTGTGTGGTCTGTAGTTAGAACCAGGAGGGTCGCTGTGTGGTCTGTAGTTAGAAATGGGAAAAAACAGGAGGATCATTGTGTGGTCTGTAGTTAGAACCAGGGAAAACAGGAGGTTCTTTGTGTGGTCTGTAGTTAGAACCAGGAGGGTCGCTGTGTGGTCTGTAGTTAGAACCGGGGGAAAAACAGGAGGTTCGTTGTGTGGTCTGTAGTTAGAACCAGGAGGGTCGCTGTGTGGTCTGTAGTAAGAACCGGGAAAAAACAGGAGGTTCGTTGTGTGGTCTGTAGTTAGAACCTGGAGGGTCGCTATGTTGTCTGTAGTTAGAACCGGGAAAAAACAGGAGGTTCTTTGTGTGGTCTGTAGTTAGAACCAGGAGGGTCGCTGTGTGGTTTGTAGTTAGAACCGGGAAAAAACAGGAGGTTCGTTGTGTGGTCTGTAGTTAGAACCAGGAGGGTCGCTGTGTTGTCTGTAGTTAGAACCAGGAGGGTCGCGGTGTGGTCTGTAGTTAAAACCAGGAGGGTCGCTCTGTGGTCTGTAGTTAAAACCAGGAGGGTCGCTCTGTGGTCTGTAGTTAAAACCGGGGAAAAAACAGGAGGTTCGTTGTGTGGTCTGTAGTTAGAACCAGGAGGGTCGCTCTGTTGTCTGTAGTTAGAACCAGGAGGGTCGCGGTGTGGTCTGTAGTTAGAACCAGGAGGGTCGCTCTGTGGTCTGAAGTTAAAACCAGGAGGGTCGCTCGGTGGTCTGTAGTAGATACGGGGAAAAACAGGAGGTTCTTTGTGTGGTCTGTAGTTAGAACCAGGAGGGTCGCTGTGTGGTCTGTAGTTAGTACCAGGGGAAAAACAGGAGGTTCGTTGTGTGGTCTGTAGTTAGAACCAGAATGGTCGCTGTGCGTTCTGTAGTTAGAACCGGGAAAAAACAGGGTGTTCATTGTGTGGTCTGTAGTTAGAACCAGGAGGGTCGCTGTGTGGTCTGTAGTTAGAACCGCGAAAAACAGGAGATTCGTTGTGTGGTCTGTAGTTAGAACCGGGAAAAAACAGGAGGTTCGTTGTGTGGTCTGTAGTTAGAACCAGGAGGTTCGTTGTGTGGTCTGTAGTTAGAACCCGGAGGGTCGCTGTGTGGTCTGTAGTTAGAACCGGGAAAAACAGGAGGTTCGTTGTGTGGTCTGTAGTTAGAACCAGGAGGGTCGCTGTGTGGTCTGTAGTTAGAACCGGGAAAAAACAGGAGGTTCGTTGTGTGGTCTGTAGTAAGAACCAGGAGGGTCGCTGTGTGGTCTGTAGTTAGAACCGGGAAAAAACAGGAGGTTCTTTGTGTGGTCTGTAGTTAGAACCAGGATGGTCGCTGTGCGTTCTGTAATTAAAACCGGGAAAAAACAGGATGTTCATTGTGTGGCCTGTAGTTAGAACCAGGAGGGTCGCTGTGTGGTGTGTAGTTAGAACCGGGAAAAAACAGGAGGTTCGTTGTGTGGTCTGTAGTTAGAACCAGGAGGGTCGCTGTGTGGTGTGTAGTTAGAACCGGGAAAAAACAGGAGGTTCGTTGTGTGGTCTGTAGTTAGAACCAGGAGGGTCGCTGTGTTGTCTGTAGTTAGAACCAGGACGGTCGCGGTGTGGTCTGTAGTTAGAACCAGGAGGGTCGCTCTGTGTTCTGTAGTTAAAACCAGGAGGGTCGCTCTGTGGTCTGTAGTTAAAACCAGGGAAGAAACAGGAGGTTCGTTGTGAGGTTTGTAGTTAGAACCAGGAGGTTCGTTGTGTGATCTGTAGTTAGAACCAGGAGGGTCGCTCTGTGGTCTGTAGTTAGAACCGGGAGGGTCGCTCTGTGGTCTGTAGTTAAAACCGGGGAAAAAACAGGAGGATCGTTGTGTGGTCTGTAGTTAGAACCAGGAGTGTCGCTGTGTGGTCTGTAGTTAGAACCGGGAAAAACAGGAGGTTCATTGTGTGGTCTGTAGTTAGAACCAGGAGGGTCGCTGTGCTGTCTGTAGTTAGAACCGGGAAAAAACAGGATGTTCATTGTGTGGTCTGTAGTTAGAACCGGGGAAAACAGGAGGTTCATTGTGTGGTCTGTAGTTAGAACCAGGAGGGTCTCTGTGTGGTCTGTAGTTAGAACTGGGGGAAAAACAGGAGGTTCGTTGTGTGGTCTGTAGTTAGAACCAGGAGGTTCTTTGTGTGGTCTGTAGTTAGAACCAGGAGGGTCGCTGTGTTGTCTGTAGTTAGAACCGGGGGAAAAACAGGAGGTTCATTGTGTGGTCTGTAGTTAGAACCAGGAGGGTCGCTCTGTTGTCTGTAGTTAGAACCGGGGAAAAGCAGGAGGTTCGTTGTGTGGTTTGTAGTTAGAACCAGGAGGTTCGTTGTGTGATCTGTAGTTAGAACCAGGAGGGTCGCTCTGTGGTCTGTAGTTAGAACCGGGAAAAAACAGGAGGTTCATTGTGTGGTCTGTAGTTAGAACCAGGAGGGTCGCTCTGTGGTCTGTAGTTAAACCGGGGAAAAAACAGGAGGTTCGTTGTGTGGTCTGTAGTTAGAACCAGGAGGGTCGCTGTGTGGTCTGTAGTTAGAACCGGGAAAAAACAGGAGGTTCATTGTGTGGTCTGTAGTTAGAACCAGGAGGGTCGCTGTGTGGTCTGAAGTTAGAACCGCGAAAAACAGGAGATTCGTTGTGTGGTCTGTAGTTAGAACCGGGAAAAAACAGGAGGTTCGTTGTGTCGTCTGTAGTTAGAACCAGGAGGTTCGGTGTGTCGTCTGTAGTTAGAACCAGGAGGGTCGCTGTGTTGTCTGTAGTTAGAACCGGGTGAAAAGCAGGAGGTTCGTTGTGTGGTCTGTAGTTAGAACCAGGAGGGTCGCTGTGTGGTCTGTAGTTAGAACCGGGAAAAAACAGGAGGTTCGTTGTGTGGTCTGTAGTTAGAACCAGGAGGGTCGCTGTGTTGTCTGTAGTTAGAACCGGGAAAAAACAGGAGGTTCTTTGTGTGGTCTGTAGTTAGAACCAGGATGGTCGCTGTGCGTTCTGTAGTTAAAACCGGGAAAAAACAGGATGTTCATTGTGTGGTCTGTAGTTAGAACCAGGAGGGTCGCTGTGTGGTGTGTAGTTAGAACCGGGAAAAAACAGGAGGTTCATTGTGTGGTCTGTAGTTAGAACCAGGAGGGTCGCTGTGTGGTCTGAAGTTAGAACCGCGAAAAACAGGAGATTCGTTGTGTGGTCTGTAGTTAGAACCGGGAAAAAACAGGAGGTTCGTTGTGTCGTCTGTAGTTAGAACCAGGAGGTTCGGTGTGTCGTCTGTAGTTAGAACCAGGAGGGTCGCTGTGTTGTCTGTAGTTAGAACCGGGTGAAAAGCAGGAGGTTCGTTGTGTGGTCTGTAGTTAGAACCAGGAGGGTCGCTGTGTGGTCTGTAGTTAGAACCGGGAAAAAACAGGAGGTTCATTGTGTGGTCTGTAGGTAGAACCAGGAGGGTCGCTGTGCTGTCTGTAGTTAGAACCGGGAAAAAACAGGATGTTCATTGTGTGGTCTGTAGTTAGAACCGGGGAAAACAGGAGGTTCATTGTGTGGTCTGTAGTTAGAACCAGGAGGGTCTCTGTGTGGTCTGTAGTTAGAACCGGGGGAAAAACAGGAGGTTCGTTGTGTGGTCTGTAGTTAGAACCAGGAGGTTCTTTGTGTGGTCTGTAGTTAGAACCAGGAGGGTCGCTGTGTTGTCTGTAGTTAGAACCGGGGGAAAAACAGGAGGTTCATTGTGTGGTCTGTAGTAAGAACCAGGAGGGTCGCTCTGTTGTCTGTAGTTAGAACCGGGGAAAAGCAGGAGGTTCTTTGTGTGGTCTGTAGTTAGAACCAGGAGGGTCGCTGTGTGGTCTGTAGTTAGAACCGGGGGAAAAACAGGAGGTTCGTTGTGTGGTCTGTAGTTAGAACCAGGAGGGTCGCTGTGTGGTCTGTAGTTAGAACCGGGGGAAAAACAGGAGGTTCGTTGTGTGGTCTGTAGTTAGACAGGAGGGTCGCTGTGTTGTCTGTAGTTAGAACCGGGAAAAAACAGGAGGTTCTTTGTGTGGTCTGTAGTTAGAACCAGGATGGTCGCTTTGCGTTCTGTAGTTAGAACCGGGAAAAAGCAGGGTTTCCATTGTGTGGTCTGTAGTTAGAATCAGGAGGGTCGCTGTGTGTAGTTAGAACCGGGAAAAAACAGGAGGTTCGTTGTGTGGTCTGTAGTTAGAACCAGGAGGGTCGCGGTGTGGTCTGTAGTTAGAACCAGGATGTTCGTTGTGTGGTCAGTAGTTAGAACCAGGATGGTCGCTGTGCGTTCTGTAGTTAGAACCGGGGGAAAAGCAGGAGGTTCTTTGTGTGGTCTGTAGTTAGAACCAGGAGGGTCGCTGTGTGGTCTGTAGTTAGAACCGGGGGAAAAAACAGGAGGTTTTTTGTGTGGTCTGTAGTTAGAACCAGGAGGTTCGCTGATTGGTCCTCATTTAGAACCGGGAGAAAACAGGATGTTCATTGTGTGGTCTGTAGTTAGAACCAGGAGGGTCGCTGTGTGGTCTGTAGTTAGAACCGGGGAAAACAGGAGGTTCATTGTGTGGTCTGTAGTTAGAACCAGGAGGGTCGCTGTGTGGTCTGTAGTTAGAACTGGGGGAAAAACAGGAGGTTCTTTGTGTATTCTGTAGTTAGAACCAGGAGGGTCGCTGTGTGGTCTGTAGTTAGAACCGGGAAAAAACAGGAGGTTCGTTGTGTGGTCTGTAGTTAGAACCAGGAGGGTCGCTGTGTTGTCTGTAGTTAGAACCGGAAAACAACAAGAGGTTTTTTGTGTGGTCTGTAGTTAGACCTAGGAGGGTCGCTGTGTTGTCTGTAGTTAGAACCAGGACGGTCGCGGTGTGGTCTGTAGTTAGAACCAGGAGGGTCGCTCTGTGTTCTGTAGTTAAAACCAGGAGGGTCGCTCTGTGGTCTGTAGTTAAAACCAGGGAAGAAACATGAGGTTCGTTGTGAGGTTTGTAGTTAGAACCAGGAGGTTCGTTGTGTGATCTGTAGTTAGAACCAGGAGGGTCGCTCTGTGGTCTGTAGTTAGAACCGGGAGGGTCGCTCTGTGGTCTGTAGTTAAAACCGGGGAAAAAACAGGAGGTTCGTTGTGTGGTCTGTAGTTAGAACCAGGAGTGTCGCTGTGTGGTCTGTAGTTAGAACCGGGGAAAAACAGGAGGTTCATTGTGTGGTCTGTAGTTAGAACCAGGAGGGTCGCTGTGCTGTCTGTAGTTAGAACCGGGAAAAAACAGGATGTTCATTGTGTGGTCTGTAGTTAGAACCGGGGAAAACAGGAGGTTCATTGTGTGGTCTGTAGTTAGAACCAGGAGGGTCTCTGTGTGGTCTGTAGTTAGAACTGGGGGAAAAACAGGAGGTTCGTTGTGTGGTCTGTAGTTAGAACCAGGAGGTTCTTTGTGTGGTCTGTAGTTAGAACCGGGAGGGTCGCGGTGTGGTCTGTAGTTAAAACCATGAGGGTCGCTCTGTGGTCTGTAGTTAAAACCAGGAGGGTCGCTCTGTGGTCTGTAGTTAGAACCGGGGAAAAAACAGGAGGTTCGTTGTGTGGTCTGTAGTTAGAACCAGGGGTTTCGTTGTGTGGTCTGTAGTTAGAACCAGGAGGGTCGCTCTGTGGTCTGAAGTTAAAACCAGGAGGGTCGCTCGGTGGTCTGTAGTTGATACGGGGAAAAAACAGGAGGTTCTTTGTGTGGTCTGTAGTTAGAACCAGGAGGGTCGCTGTGTGGTCTGTAGTTAGTACCGGGGGAAAAACAGGAGGTTCGTTGTGTGGTCTGTAGTTAGAACCAGAATGGTCGCTGTGCGTTCTGTAGTTAGAACCGGGAAAAAACAGGGTGTTCATTGTGTGGTCTGTAGTTAGAACCAGGAGGGTCGCTGTGTGGTCTGAAGTTAGAACCGCGAAAAACAGGAGATTCGTTGTGTGGTCTGTAGTTAGAACCGGGAAAAAACAGGAGGTTCGTTGTGTCGTCTGTAGTTAGAACCAGGAGGTTCGGTGTGTCGTCTGTAGTTAGAACCAGGAGGGTCGCTGTGTTGTCTGTAGTTAGAACCGGGTGAAAAGCAGGAGGTTCGTTGTGTGGTCTGTAGTTAGAACCAGTAGGGTCGCTGTGTGGTCTGTAGTTAGAACCGGGAAAAACAGGAGGTTCGTTGTGTGGTCTGTAGTTAGAACCAGGAGGGTCGCTGTGTGGTCTGTAGTTAGAACCGGGAAAAAACAGGAGGTTCGTTGTGTGGTCTGTAGTTAGAACCAGGAGGGTCGCTGTGTTGTCTGTAGTTAGAACCGGGAAAAAACAGGAGGTTCTTTGTGTGGTCTGTAGTTAGAACCAGGATGGTCGCTGTGCGTTCTGTAGTTAAAACCGGGAAAAAACAGGATGTTCATTGTGTGGTCTGTAGTTAGAACCAGGAGGGTCGCTGAGTGGTGTGTAGTTAGAACCGGGAAAAAACAGGAGGTTCGTTGTGTGGTCTGTAGTTAGAACCAGGAGGGTCGCTGTGTTGTCTGTAGTTAGAACCAGGACGGTCGCGGTGTGGTCTGTAGTTAGAACCAGGAGGGTCGCTCTGTGTTCTGTAGTTAAAACCAGGAGGGTCGCTCTGTGGTCTGTAGTTAAAACCAGGGAAGAAACAGGAGGTTCGTTGTGAGGTTTGTAGTTAGAACCAGGAGGTTCGTTGTGTGATCTGTAGTTAGAACCAGGAGGGTCGCTCTGTGGTCTGTAGTTAGAACCGGGAGGGTCGCTCTGTGGTCTGTAGTTAAAACCGGGGAAAAAACAGGAGGTTCGTTGTGTGGTCTGTAGTTAGAACCAGGAGTGTCGCTGTGTGGTCTGTAGTTAGAACCGGGAAAAACAGGAGGTTCATTGTGTGGTCTGTAGTTAGAACCAGGAGGGTCGCTGTGCTGTCTGTAGTTAGAACCGGGAAAAAACAGGATGTTCATTGTGTGGTCTGTAGTTAGAACCGGGGAAAACAGGAGGTTCATTGTGTGGTCTGTAGTTAGAACCAGGAGGGTCTCTGTGTGGTCTGTAGTTAGAACTGGGGGAAAAACAGGAGGTTCGTTGTGTGGTCTGTAGTTAGAACCAGGAGGTTCTTTGTGTGGTCTGTAGTTAGAACCAGGAGGGTCGCTGTGTTGTCTGTAGTTAGAACCGGGGGAAAAACAGGAGGTTCATTGTGTGGTCTGTAGTTAGAACCAGGAGGGTCGCTCTGTTGTCTGTAGTTAGAACCGGGGAAAAGCAGGAGGTTCGTTGTGTGGTTTGTAGTTAGAACCAGGAGGTTCGTTGTGTGATCTTTAGTTAGAACCAGGAGGGTCGCTCTGTGGTCTGTAGTTAGAACCGGGAAAAAACAGGAGGTTCATTGTGTCGTCTGTAGTTAGAACCAGGAGGGTCGCTGTGTTGTCTGTAGTTAGAACCGGGTGAAAAGCAGGAGGTTCGTTGTGTGGTCTGTAGTTAGAACCAGGAGGGTCGCTGTGTGGTCTGTAGTTAGAACCGGGAAAAAACAGGAGGTTCGTTGTGTGGTCTGTAGTTAGAACCAGGAGGGTCGCTGTGTTGTCTGTAGTTAGAACCGGGAAAAAACAGGAGGTTCTTTGTGTGGTCTGTAGTTAGAACCAGGATGGTCGCTGTGCGTTCTGTAGTTAAAACCGGGAAAAAACAGGATGTTCATTGTGTGGTCTGTAGTTAGAACCAGGAGGGTCGCTGTGTGGTGTGTAGTTAGAACCGGGAAAAAACAGGAGGTTCATTGTGTGGTCTGTAGTTAGAACCAGGAGGGTCGCTGTGTGGTCTGAAGTTAGAACCGCGAAAAACAGGAGATTCGTTGTGTGGTCTGTAGTTAGAACCGGGAAAAAACAGGAGGTTCGTTGTGTCGTCTGTAGTTAGAACCAGGAGGTTCGGTGTGTCGTCTGTAGTTAGAACCAGGAGGGTCGCTGTGTTGTCTGTAGTTAGAACCGGGTGAAAAGCAGGAGGTTCGTTGTGTGGTCTGTAGTTAGAACCAGGAGGGTCGCTGTGTGGTCTGTAGTTAGAACCGGGAAAAAACAGGAGGTTCATTGTGTGGTCTGTAGTTAGAACCAGGAGGGTCGCTGTGCTGTCTGTAGTTAGAACCGGGAAAAAACAGGATGTTCATTGTGTGGTCTGTAGTTAGAACCGGGGAAAACAGGAGGTTCATTGTGTGGTCTGTAGTTAGAACCAGGAGGGTCTCTGTGTGGTCTGTAGTTAGAACCGGGGGAAAAACAGGAGGTTCGTTGTGTGGTCTGTAGTTAGAACCAGGAGGTTCTTTGTGTGGTCTGTAGTTAGAACCAGGAGGGTCGCTGTGTTGTCTGTAGTTAGAACCGGGGGAAAAACAGGAGGTTCATTGTGTGGTCTGTAGTAAGAACCAGGAGGGTCGCTCTGTTGTCTGTAGTTAGAACCGGGGAAAAGCAGGAGGTTCTTTGTGTGGTCTGTAGTTAGAACCAGGAGGGTCGCTGTGTGGTCTGTAGTTAGAACCGGGGGAAAAACAGGAGGTTCGTTGTGTGGTCTGTAGTTAGAACCAGGAGGGTCGCTGTGTGGTCTGTAGTTAGAACCGGGGGAAAAACAGGAGGTTCGTTGTGTGGTCTGTAGTTAGACAGGAGGGTCGCTGTGTTGTCTGTAGTTAGAACCGGGAAAAAACAGGAGGTTCTTTGTGTGGTCTGTAGTTAGAACCAGGATGGTCGCTTTGCGTTCTGTAGTTAGAACCGGGAAAAAGCAGGGTTTCCATTGTGTGGTCTGTAGTTAGAATCAGGAGGGTCGCTGTGTGTAGTTAGAACCGGGAAAAAACAGGAGGTTCGTTGTGTGGTCTGTAGTTAGAACCAGGAGGGTCGCGGTGTGGTCTGTAGTTAGAACCAGGATGTTCGTTGTGTGGTCAGTAGTTAGAACCAGGATGGTCGCTGTGCGTTCTGTAGTTAGAACCGGGGGAAAAGCAGGAGGTTCTTTGTGTGGTCTGTAGTTAGAACCAGGAGGGTCGCTGTGTGGTCTGTAGTTAGAACCGGGGGAAAAAACAGGAGGTTTTTTGTGTGGTCTGTAGTTAGAACCAGGAGGTTCGCTGATTGGTCCTCATTTAGAACCGGGAGAAAACAGGATGTTCATTGTGTGGTCTGTAGTTAGAACCAGGAGGGTCGCTGTGTGGTCTGTAGTTAGAACCGGGGAAAACAGGAGGTTCATTGTGTGGTCTGTAGTTAGAACCAGGAGGGTCGCTGTGTGGTCTGTAGTTAGAACTGGGGGAAAAACAGGAGGTTCTTTGTGTATTCTGTAGTTAGAACCAGGAGGGTCGCTGTGTGGTCTGTAGTTAGAACCGGGAAAAAACAGGAGGTTCGTTGTGTGGTCTGTAGTTAGAACCAGGAGGGTCGCTGTGTTGTCTGTAGTTAGAACCGGAAAACAACAAGAGGTTTTTTGTGTGGTCTGTAGTTAGACCAAGGAGGGTCGCTGTGTGATCTGTAGTCAAAACCGGGGGGAAAAAAGGAGGTTGTTGTGTTGTCTGTAGTTAGAACCAGGAGGGTCGCTGTGTGGTCTGTAGTTAGAACCGGGAAAAAACAGGAGATTCTTTGTGTGGTCTGTAGTTAGAACCGGGAAAAAACAGGATGTTTATTGTGTGGTCTGTAGTTAGAACCAGGAGAGTCGCTGCGTGGTCTGTTGTTAGAAACGGGAAAAACAGGAGGTTCTTTGTGTGGTCTGTAGTTAGAACCAGGAGGGTCGCTGTGTGGTCTGTAGTTAGAACCGGGGGGGGGGGGGGAAGAGGTTCTTTGTGTGGTCTGTAGTCAGAACCAGGAGGGTTGCTGTGTTGTCTGTAGTTAGAACCGGGGGAAAAAACAGGAGGTTCTTTGTGTGGACTGTAGTTGGAACCGGGGGAAACAGGAGGTTCATTGTGTGGTCTGTAGTTAGAACCAGGAGGGTTGCTGTGTTGTCTGTAGTTAGAACCGGAATAAACAAGAGGTTTTTTGAGTGGTCTGTAGTTTGAACCAGGAGGGTCGCGGTGTGGTCTGTAGTTAGAACCAGGATGTTCGTTGTGTGGTCTGTAGTTAGAACCAGGATGGTCGCTGTGCGTTCTGTAGTTAGAACCGGGGGAAAAGCAGGAGGTTCTTTGTGTGGTCTCTAGTTAGAACCAGGAGGGTCGCTGTGTGGTCTGTAGTTAGAACCGGGAAAAAATAGGAGGTTCGTTGTGTGGTCTGCAGTTGGAACCGGGGGAAACAGGAGGTTCATTGTGTGGTCTGTAGTTAGAACCAGGAGGGTTGCTGTGTTGTCTGTAGTTAGAACCGGAATAAACAAGAGGCTTTTTGAGTGGTCTGTAGTTTGAACCAGGAGGGTCGCTCTGTGGTCTGTAGTTAGAACCGGGGGAAAAACAGGAGGTTCTTTGTGTGGTCTGTAGTTAGAACCAGGAGGGTCGCTGTGTGGTCTGTAGTTAGAACCGGGGGGGGGGGGGGGGGGGAGAGGTTCTTTGTGTGGTCTGTAGTTAGAACCAGGAGGGTTGCTGTGTTGTCTGTAGTTAGAACCGGGGGAAAAAACAGGATGTTTATTGTGTGGTCTGTAGTTAGAACCAGGAGAGTCGCTGCGTGGTTTGTAGTTAGAACCGGGGGAAAAAAAACAGGAGTTTTTTTGTATGGTCTGTAGTTAGAACCAGGAGGGTTGCTGTGTTGTCTGTAGTTAGAACCGGAATAAACAAGAGTTTTTTTGTGTGGTCTGTAGTTTGAACCAGGAGGGTCGCTCTGTGGTCTGTAGTTAGAACCGGGGGAAAAACCGGAGGTTCTTTGTGTGGTCTGTAGTTAGAACCAGGAGGGTCGCTGTGTGGTCTGTAGTTAGAACCGGGGGAAAAAACAGGAGGTTTTTTGTGTGGTCTGTAGTTAGAACCAGGAGGTTCGCTGATTGGTCCTCAGTTAGAACCGGGAGAAAACAGGATGTTCATTGTGTGGTCTGTAGTTAGAACCAGGAGGGTCGCTGTGTGGTCTGTAGTTAGAACTGGGGGAAAAACAGGAGGTTCTTTGTGTATTCTGTAGTTAGAACCAGGAGGGTCGCTGTGTGGTCTGTAGTTAGAACCGGGAAAAAACAGGAGGTTCGTTGTGTGGTCTGTAGTTAGAACCAGGAGGGTCGCTGTGTTGTCTGTAGTTAGAACCGGAAAACAACAAGAGGTTTTTTGTGTGGTCTGTAGTTAGACCAAGGAGGGTCGCTGTGTGATCTGTAGTCAAAACTTGGGGGAAAAAAGGAGGTTGTTGTGTTGTCTGTAGTTAGAACCAGGAGGGTCGCTGTGTGGTCTGTAGTTAGAACCGGGAAAAAACAGGAGATTCTTTGTGTGGTCTGTAGTTAGAACCGGGAAAAAACAGGATGTTTATTGTGTGGTCTGTAGTTAGAACCAGGAGAGTCGCTGCGTGGTCTGTTGTTAGAAACGGGAAAAACAGGAGGTTCTTTGTGTGGTCTGTAGTTAGAATTAGGAGGGTCGCTGTGTGGTCTGTAGTTAGAACCGGGAAAAAACAGGATGTTTATTGTGTGGTCTGTAGTTAGAACCAGGAGGGTCGCTGCGTGGTCTGTAGTTAGAAACGGGAAAAACAGGAGGTTCTTTGTGTGGTCTGTAGTTAGAATTAGGAGGGTCGCTGTGTGGTCTGTAGTCAGAACCGGGAAAAAACAGGAGGTTCGTTGTGTGGTCTGTAGTTAGAACCGGAAAAAACAGGAGATTCTTTGTGTGGTCTGTAGTTAGAACCAGGAGGGTCGCTCTGTTGTCTGTAGTTAGAACCGGGGAAAAGCAGGAGGTTCTTTGTGTGGTCTGTAGTTAGAACCAGGAGGGTCGCTGTGTGGTCTGTAGTTAGAACCGGGGGAAAAACAGGAGGTTCGTTGTGTGGTCTGTAGTTAGAACCAGGAGGGTCGCTGTGTGGTCTGTAGTTAGAACCGGGGGAAAAACAGGAGGTTCGTTGTGTGGTCTGTAGTTAGACAGGAGGGTCGCTGTGTTGTCTGTAGTTAGAACCGGGAAAAAACAGGAGGTTCTTTGTGTGGTCTGTAGTTAGAACCAGGATGGTCGCTTTGCGTTCTGTAGTTAGAACCGGGAAAAAGCAGGGTTTCCATTGTGTGGTCTGTAGTTAGAATCAGGAGGGTCGCTGTGTGTAGTTAGAACCGGGAAAAAACAGGAGGTTCGTTGTGTGGTCTGTAGTTAGAACCAGGAGGGTCGCGGTGTGGTCTGTAGTTAGAACCAGGATGTTCGTTGTGTGGTCAGTAGTTAGAACCAGGATGGTCGCTGTGCGTTCTGTAGTTAGAACCGGGGGAAAAGCAGGAGGTTCTTTGTGTGGTCTGTAGTTAGAACCAGGAGGGTCGCTGTGTGGTCTGTAGTTAGAACCGGGGGAAAAAACAGGAGGTTTTTTGTGTGGTCTGTAGTTAGAACCAGGAGGTTCGCTGATTGGTCCTCATTTAGAACCGGGAGAAAACAGGATGTTCATTGTGTGGTCTGTAGTTAGAACCAGGAGGGTCGCTGTGTGGTCTGTAGTTAGAACCGGGGAAAATAGGAGGTTCATTGTGTGGTCTGTAGTTAGAACCAGGAGGGTCGCTGTGTGGTCTGTAGTTAGAACTGGGGGAAAAACAGGAGGTTCTTTGTGTATTCTGTAGTTAGAACCAGGAGGGTCGCTGTGTGGTCTGTAGTTAGAACCGGGAAAAAACAGGAGGTTCGTTGTGTGGTCTGTAGTTAGAACCAGGAGGGTCGCTGTGTTGTCTGTAGTTAGAACCGGAAAACAACAAGAGGTTTTTTGTGTGGTCTGTAGTTAGACCAAGGAGGGTCGCTGTGTGATCTGTAGTCAAAACCGGGGGGAAAAAAGGAGGTTGTTGTGTTGTCTGTAGTTAGAACCAGGAGGGTCGCTGTGTGGTCTGTAGTTAGAACCGGGAAAAAACAGGAGATTCTTTGTGTGGTCTGTAGTTAGAACCGGGAAAAAACAGGATGTTTATTGTGTGGTCTGTAGTTAGAACCAGGAGAGTCGCTGCGTGGTCTGTTGTTAGAAACGGGAAAAACAGGAGGTTCTTTGTGTGGTCTGTAGTTAGAACCAGGAGGGTCGCTGTGTGGTCTGTAGTTAGAACCGGGGGGGGGGGGAAGAGGTTCTTTGTGTGGTCTGTAGTTAGAACCAGGAGGGTTGCTGTGTTGTCTGTAGTTAGAACCGGGGGAAAAAACAGGAGGTTCTTTGTGGCGACTGTAGTTGGAACCGGGGGAAACAGGAGGTTCATTGTGTGGTCTGTAGTTAGAACCAGGAGGGTTGCTGTGTTGTCTGTAGTTAGAACCGGAATAAACAAGAGGTTTTTTGAGTGGTCTGTAGTTTGAACCAGGAGGGTCGCGGTGTGGTCTGTAGTTAGAACCAGGATGTTCGTTGTGTGGTCTGTAGTTAGAACCAGGATGGTCGCTGTGCGTTCTGTAGTTAGAACCGGGGGAAAAGCAGGAGGTTCTTTGTGTGGTCTCTAGTTAGAACCAGGAGGGTCGCTGTGTGGTCTGTAGTTAGAACCGGGAAAAAATAGGAGGTTCGTTGTGTGGTCTGTAGTTGGAACCGGGGGAAACAGGAGGTTCATTGTGTGGTCTGTAGTTAGAACCAGGAGGGTTGCTGTGTTGTCTGTAGTTAGAACCGGAATAAACAAGAGGTTTTTTGAGTGGTCTGTAGTTTGAACCAGGAGGGTCGCTCTGTGGTCTGTAGTTAGAACCGGGGGAAAAACAGGAGGTTCTTTGTGTGGTCTGTAGTTAGAACCAGGAGGGTCGCTGTGTGGTCTGTAGTTAGAACCGGGGGGGGGGGGGAAGAGGTTCTTTGTGTGGTCTGTAGTTAGAACCAGGAGGGTTGCTGTGTTGTCTGTAGTTAGAACCGGGGGAAAAAACAGGAGGTTCTTTGTGTGGTCTGTAGTTAGAACCAGGAGGGTCGCTGTGTGGTTTGTAGTTAGAACCGGGGGAAAAAAAACAGGAGGTTTTTTGTATGGTCTGTAGTTAGAACCAGGAGGGTTGCTGTGTTGTCTGTAGTTAGAACCGGAATAAACAAGAGTTTTTTTGTGTGGTCTGTAGTTTGAACCAGGAGGGTCGCTCTGTGGTCTGTAGTTAGAACCGGGGGAAAAACCGGAGGTTCTTTGTGTGGTCTGTAGTTAGAACCAGGAGGGTCGCTGTGTGGTCTGTAGTTAGAACCGGGGGAAAAAACAGGAGGTTTTTTGTGTGGTCTGTAGTTAGAACCAGGAGGTTCGCTGATTGGTCCTCAGTTAGAACCGGGAGAAAACAGGATGTTCATTGTGTGGTCTGTAGTTAGAACCAGGAGGGTCGCTGTGTGGTCTGTAGTTAGAACTGGGGGAAAAACAGGAGGTTCTTTGTGTATTCTGTAGTTAGAACCAGGAGGGTCGCTGTGTGGTCTGTAGTTAGAACCGGGAAAAAACAGGAGGTTCGTTGTGTGGTCTGTAGTTAGAACCAGGAGGGTCGCTGTGTTGTCTGTAGTTAGAACCGGAAAACAACAAGAGGTTTTTTGTGTGGTCTGTAGTTAGACCAAGGAGGGTCGCTGTGTGATCTGTAGTCAAAACTTGGGGGAAAAAAGGAGGTTGTTGTGTTGTCTGTAGTTAGAACCAGGAGGGTCGCTGTGTGGTCTGTAGTTAGAACCGGGAAAAAACAGGAGATTCTTTGTGTGGTCTGTAGTTAGAACCGGGAAAAAACAGGATGTTTATTGTGTGGTCTGTAGTTAGAACCAGGAGAGTCGCTGCGTGGTCTGTTGTTAGAAACGGGAAAAACAGGAGGTTCTTTGTGTGGTCTGTAGTTAGAATTAGGAGGGTCGCTGTGTGGTCTGTAGTTAGAACCGGGAAAAAACAGGATGTTTATTGTGTGGTCTGTAGTTAGAACCAGGAGGGTCGCTGCGTGGTCTGTAGTTAGAAACGGGAAAAACAGGAGGTTCTTTGTGTGGTCTGTAGTTAGAATTAGGAGGGTCGCTGTGTGGTCTGTAGTCAGAACCGGGAAAAAACAGGAGGTTCGTTGTGTGGTCTGTAGTTAGAACCGGAAAAAACAGGAGATTCTTTGTGTGGTCTGTAGTTAGAACCATGGCAGGAGGGCCGCTGCGTGGTCTGTAGCTAGAACCAGGATATTCGCTGTGTGTTGTGCAGTAAGAAGCAGGATGTTTGCTAATTGGTCTATAGTTAGAAGTCACTCTCTACGATCGACCTTTTAATGGCCCTGACGTTGTGAATGGTAAGAAGCAGGATATTAACTATGTGGTGTATAGTTAGGACCAGTGTGCGCGTATATATGCGTGAACTGGCAAACGTATATATATATATATATATATATATATATATATTAGCCTTTTAGATATTGCCGTGATATAACCTTTTAAATTATGCGTATTAATACATTTTAGACATGCCTCATATCTAGCCATCGAGGAACATGCGGGACAGAAACTGGGGACCTTTGAACCGCACTCATTCTTAGCACAGTTTCATTCAGCCTCGTATCAAATCAACTATATGTTACGTTTTCTTTGCGCCGGCGACTTTTTAGGGGTTTACTGTATACATGATGTACAGTGGAACCTCACCTGACCAAAGTGGTCGTAATTTCGGGGTGGTCGTATTTGTGATATTCTAATTATAAGCAGGATATTATATATCCTTATTATATATAAGCAATAAAATATTCAGCAATCGTCCATTTGATCTTCTAAATCCGTCTCTCGTCACTTGATCTTTTAAGAACAGGTTAAGGCAACAAGCAATATATGAAGACCGAAATATCGCTCGAACTGGTTATTTTAAAGACGTACGGCGAAAAACCCAGATACGCCCTCTTATGTTAACGTCACGTATGACTGAACGTAAATGTTCGTCTGCTGACACATGTCCTTCCCACCCTTTCTGGGGTGTCAGCAGTTAGAAAACAACGAAGATACTAACTTTAAAGGTTATCATGCAAAGTTGTGCTTTAGCTTGCAGAATACCTGTATAGGTGAGCTATTTCAGAGATGATCAAATTTACACATGGTGGTCGGTACTTGTATGGCCGGGAAAGCAATGGATGAATTACATGTCAAGGATGCTAGAGCATATATCTGTTCGGACGCATGAATAACGGCATGGTTTACTATGCCCCAGTTGATTCTGTCTTGTGTAAAGTCTCTTCACTTGATAGGACCATGTACCGTACATACATGTGCATATGGTTTCAGATTTTGGTAAATAAATGAATAATATTAGGCTTGTCCTTTGGGGGAGTTTCAGTAATTATTTGGCTGGAGTTAAATCCAAAGTAAATGTCAAGGGTTGGGGTAGGTGGTGTTTTGAAGCCCAGTGCAGTCACATGTTAAGTCACATGTGAAACCCATGTCTTCTGCGAATGCCCATAAATCATATACCACGCTTATGAAATTCTGTTTTGGTATATGCATTATACGTCCTGCCTAACCATTGTCTGTGTCTACCCACCTCGAACACAGAGGTTCCCTGTGACCAAAGTAAGACGGGCACATTACCTGCCTTTACGTATATACCCTCTATGTCGGTCTTCCATGTAAAAGTTGTGCGTGAACCGTTGGAATTTTCTCCTCCTTTCCTCATTTGGTCTGATATTTTAGAGTTAGATTTTGTGAACATGTCGATCAATTTTACGATATTTTTACTTTTTTTTCCGTTCGCAAAAGTATTACATATGGAATAATATTTTTACAAATTATAGGTACAATTCCCCTGGAAAAGTATGTAATCATAAGCTCAAACATTTTCTAGATGAACATTGGAACTGTATTGCTGTAGTTGTTTCCTGACTTGTCTGACGCAGTTTGGCAGAATATCAGAAAATGTGCACAATTAAAAGGCAAATCAGGTAAATGCGTGGCATGCATTCTGTTCAGCAGGGGTAATAAAAGGTGCTGAACCATTATCTAATGTATGCCCAGCTGGCAAATGGACTAAAGTGCTTCTATATTGTTAGTTTTCATGGCAATCTGTGTTGATTATAGAAGAAAAAACAACTATAACTTTCAAACATAAAATATTGAAATAAACACTAAAATGTAGAAAATGGAAACATCGTTCCTGCAAGTGCAGTTTTGTGACATTGCATATATTATATATTATGCTCTGTGCAAATATGTGCAAATATTATGGTTAAATTTAACACTTTTTCTAAAAACATATCTTTAAATCCCTCCTTTCTTCAAAATACAACTTCCTCCAGCATGCAGTTAATGCTGGTAACAGTTCACATTATTCAAGAAACAAACTTAAGATTATTTCTTTCTTTTAATATTTGCATAATTATGAATATTCAAAACACCATACCGTCTACATCTGCAAGTTACGTGTCCTCTTAAGACAGGCTAGGACATATTCACAAATGAAAAATTCCTTTACAAATATTCCTCACAATGTACGATGCTCGTAGATATTTTTTATATGTTGATCCAAATCCAACAACTATCTTTGGATTTTTAATTTTTATCAAGCTAATGTGCATATTTAGCATAAATTTGCATAATTTAACAGAAAATAACCGGTCAATTATGACCAGTTTAAACGTAATTTTTGTAGATTATAAAAAAAAAACACAAAAAAACCAGTTACCTGCAAGTTTCATTCCTTTTCCCCTAAGGTAAGTTTAATGCATATTAAATGTAAAACGTTATGGTTCCATATGGTAAGGGAATTTATTGGAACTTGATAATATATCTAGTATACATTGTGAGCAGCACCGACGTTTATTCAAGCTAAGCGTCAGCAATTTGTTTCAGTCCGTCGTCCTGCTATGAGGCCATCCCTCTGGCCATTAGCAGGGCACAAATCGTAACCATACTATATCATATACCATACATTTTAGGTAATGAAGGATCATGAATCCAAATCTGTCGGATTGTTTCCATGGCAACCTAGGCGAATTTTGCAATATAGCTGATATTAAAATAAATGGCTATACAATTGTTGATTTTTATTATATGAAATGTTAGAATAAACGTCAGTATGCAGTAAATGGATATGGATTTTCCCAAGGTACATTTCTAAAATATTCTGTAATGTCCATCATATTTTATATGTAAATTTGTGCCGCTTTTTAGCTCAACTGACTGAAAGTCATCTGAGCTATAGCGATCACACTTGATTCATCGTCCGTCTGTCTGTCAGCACAAATCGTTACCCCTCGACCCAGAGACTTCTAGCTGATGCTTCAGGAAGGTCAATAAACAATCACCTTGGACATATGGGGTTAATTCACTGCGATGTATATTCTCCGAGCTATGAGGCCTTTTTGTGCTCCTTAGAATAATTAAAACATTGATACAAAAGCTTCAGTATCTGAATAACTATTGCAATGATTGCCATGATTCTTCCCATGCATATCGATCATGGATACTTTCATCAGTTCCTTTAAATGATGGCGCAACCTTTATTAATTTTTCTTACACACGCATTTTTTTCTCTTTTTTTTTTGGACGTTAACAGGGCACAAACCGTAACCGTTTTAACTAGGAACTTCTTACTGTACAACCTGGGGGTCATAGGCAAATCTCATTGGAAACCTGAAATTAGGTCATGGCGACATACATTCTGCGAGCTATGGCCCGAATTTATGATTTTGATCCCCGAGACAGTCAGACGGGGCATAAATTGCATCCATTTGGCCTAGAATCTTCTAATCTGACATTCAGGGAGGTCCTCGGCATATCTCCTTGGAAACCTCCAATGAGGTCATGGTAACATTTATTTTGCGAGTGACTGGCCGAAACATGATTTGGGGGACCTAGAAAGTGCACAAGTTGTATCCGTAAGCCCTATTATCTTCTAACACTTCATCCATGTTGACCCATATTCTGCGAGACAAGAATTTTAACATCCAGGGAGTCAGATAGGCCATAAATTGTATCAGTTCGCTTATAATCTATATCCTCAGGCAGGGCACAAAACTTTACTGATGGACCTAGGACCTTCTAATATAAGACCCAGTAAAGTCATTTCCAAGTCTATTTGTGACATCTGTGAAATATATTCTGTGATTTACGAGCAGAAAACCTAATTTTGAGCACCCAGAAAACATTTGGACACAAGTGGTAGCCTTTTGAGGAGGGTAATTTTAACTTAGTATCTGGGGAGTTCCTGGTAAAATCTTCATAGAAACCTTAAATATGGTGATTGTTGCCTATTTTCTAAGGACTACGGACAAAATAACATGATTTTAAGCACTCTGGAATTGCGGGGATCAAGGCAGAAATCATGCACCAATTTGTGGCGGCTGAAAATGTTCATGACACCCTACCGTAATATCATACATCAAAATAACTATAATATAGATCCAATAAAGTTATATCCACAAGTGAACAATTCCTTTGCCAGCTTTCCTCAGAATGTATAGTTTTTTCACCTCTAGATAAAAAATTCTACAATATTATTTTATATTTATTACATATTTTGTATCAATTTGCATAATCCATTAGAAAGTAGCAAATGAATATAATCAGTTTAAAAATGATTCTGATGATCATTTTTAAGTAATAGGTACTATATATGTAAGCATTTACAGTTTATATTCGCTTCAGGTAAGTTTGTGAATTTTGAATTCAACCAACCACTTCCAACTGGAATAACCCACCAGGAAACCAAATTATTAATAACTTTGACTTGCAACCTTTGACCTGTATAATGAAAAGTTTGAATTAAACACACAATCAATTATAACAGGAGTTGACCATTTGAAAGCAAAAGTTAGAGATTATAATTTGTTCTCTGCAAATGACAAGTTATGCAATGTCACAAATGTGCTCTTACAGGAACATTGTTATCATTTGCTACATTGTATTGTTTATTTCAATGTATATATTTTAAAATCAACAAAGTTATAGCCATTTATTTAAACATCAGAGTTACTGGATAATTAATACAGGTTGTCATGGTAACCAACAATTTTGATGCATTTTGGTCCATCGGCCAGCTGGACATACAACAGACTTGGATTCAGTACCTTTTATTTGCCCCTAAAGTTACCGTTTGCCGTGTATTAAAACGATATTCCTGTAGGGTCAAGATTTTTGTTAAAATGACCTTGTCCACACGTTCTGGGTGTACGCAAACGCTGTCACATACAAATGACCCGCTTTTATTCAAACTGTTCCCAACCCCGATTCTGAAGGCTGGCCAAGTGTGACAAACGGCTCTGTTGACACTCACGGGAGTAATCCCAGTACAAAGCAGACTTTAAAAGACACGGATTTCGACGACATGCACGTCGACAGTGACAGGAAATGGACAGAGCAAGAAAAGTGTGGACGGAACAAGAAAAAGCCAAAGGACCAGGATGGAGAGAAGAAGGTAGGTAGAAGCATGACATAGGAGCGATGAACTGTGGATGTGTGCCATATGGTCAGAATCGTCTAGTTCAACAAAGCTAAACATGAGTTCCTACTTAATTTTGACCATTTGTTAACTTTCTTTTATTCACAACGTCATGGTTTTGTTCCGCGCCGTCACAACTTTATCGGGCATGTCGGATCTTAGAGTTAAAGATCTAGCGTATCTTATGTGTGATTATTGTGAACCCGAGCATAATTATTTAAAGTAAAAGGACTAGATTTCTTTCTAATATATATATATATATATATATATATATATATATATATATATATCGGTTAACTATTTAGGTATTACGACATCCGATCCTGACGTTCAAGTCGTGGGGATATCAAGCAGAACCGAGACCTGGAGTGAATTAAGTGCATTCATGCTTGTCCTCACAGGCGTTGATATAAATTGATGGGAGTCATGAAGTTGGAGGACATTTAAAACCATTTATATCTGTCCTGCAAAAATATTGTTGTGATGCCAGAGTTCAGACGGAGGTATTCTATTTGCATCGAGGTCGAATGGTTCGTTGAACTTTGTTGGTTGGAGCATGTCTGGTAGCAACTTTACCCAGAACAGTTTTTTAGTTTATTAATTTTGAAGACATTGTTTGGGGATAAGCTGTTGATGGATAGCATTCAAAGAAAAACTCTTTATTTGTGGGAGGCAATCTGGATAAGTAATACATATATTTTAAGGATTCTAATACAATGGTTTCTGAACGATTTGCGTTTATAAAATTCGAAGCATTCTCAAGCTGGGTAATCGAAAAGTTCATCAGGAAGGGGTATACTGGGTTATTCGCCCGGCGTGCACCGCATAAAAGTCACTGCAATGTGCATAGGCCTACCTTTTTAAATCTCACTCATGTTTATATTTACTAATTATATAAAAATAGGTATACATTAGAATTATACATGACCTATTTCTTGTCAGTTCACATGCCAAAATGATAATTAAAAAAACGCGTGTGCTAATCGAGAGATATTCGGAGTTTTTGTAGCTGTGTAAAGGACAAGCTTCTCGTATTTCATTCAAAGCAACAGAAACACAGGTGTTCCGCAAGATCATCAAATCAACGGAAAACATATTTATGGGAGTGAATTCGCAGTTGAATATATATTCGATATTTGGACTGTTGCTAAATCGTCATTTGGTGTCATATATACACTTTAAGTGTCCAATTTGATAAATCGGGTTTTCTTTCTCTACATGCCGGAAAAATTCCTTATATATGTTAGTAAACGTGCTCTCGCGGCACGTGTCGATGCCAGTCATGTGTATCTAGTGCTGGGGCCTTGCTTGTGTGACGCTCTCCGAATAATCTGACCTTGATTCCATATCCCCGGACTTGGTCCGACGAACCAGTGGCGGAACCAGAGGGGGATGCCCGACCCCCCCCCCCCCCCCCCCCCCCACGTTCAGCTGTAACATCTGTCAATATATCTATTTTTCCCCCAGTTATTTGTAATTAATTTATATTTTTCGGAGATATTTTTATGCCCCAGTAATAAAAAAAAACTATCAAGTTATCCACTGGTTAGTACTTTCTAAATTATACGAAGAAGATGTCAATGAACAGCTCTGTGATTTGCTCCATTAATGAAGACAGTATCCTAATGTTTCTATACTCAGGGATCGAGGCTTTCTGTTATTATACTCTGCTGGGTAATAACACCGAACACCTGATACTCGGCTGATACTCAAACTCACGATCTGTCCTCTGTTGAGTCCGGCGCCCAAACTGCTGCCACAAACTGTCCTCTTTACAATGCGTATTTAAAAATTTTCTCAATATGGCCCCCTTCCATTCCCTCCCCCGGGTACCTGTTATTATAACTTGTGATTAATAAAAAGTTCCTTTAGATTTTAAATAAATAAATAAATAAAAACAAATAAATAAATATATATAAATGTATACACATTTCAAGAAATCAATCATTCTTAATACCAATCAACCCTCGAACCCAGTATTAGCGCCCTATGTTCTCAAAGTTCTAGATCCTCCACTGCGAACGTCATCCCAAAATAAACCAATTTCCCAATGCTTATTCGTCCTGAGTCAAAATCAAGACGTAACGAAACTATTGCCTACATGTATATCCAGTCGTACGTGATAGATTTTGCAAGTTAACTGCTGGTGCTATAAATACATTTGCTTGTCCTGGCATCTAAAGCTTCTGATGTTCAAATATAATCAAGAAAGCAGATGTGAGTAAGAAGTTCGTTAACCCGAGACTGGTGATCTCTGATTTCTGCGCATGCGCGCCTATGTTGTGGAAAGGACTCGTCTGAATAGTATAGTTGGAACATGGCTACGCTCTTTACACAGCGCTTTACCTATAGGGCTACTTCCTATATCGTAAAGCGCTGTTTGTTATGACCTCGTATCCTGCTTTGCAACACCAGAGGGGAGCACTGTATTTTTGTCCAATCAGATGAAACTTTGTGCTGGAAGACAAAGCCAAGCGAGGAATACACGGAGCCAATCATATTCATTTCTTTTTGAGTGACAGCTCATCCCCCAGCGTAACCGTCTAAACAGGCCACAGGCTCAGAGAGAATTGCCCCTGACGTGGTTTGCTTAGGGCCTTGGGCACATAGGATGCTCGGCCGGCGAGCTGTAATTCAAACGAAACGTAACAACAAAGGCTGCGTGCACACCTCGCTGGCTGGTTTCAGTTCTGCAGACAACAGATACATGGCTACGCTAACACAGTCATAATGTCATAATCGAATCGGTCGATGATGCGAGAATGCAGAGGGAGCAATTTTAATTCGACCGGAAACTCATCAAACGGCGCATGAAGCGCGGCAATGGGCGGAGCCAGGATTCCTGTCGAGTGTTTGTTTATTGGCATCTGATTGGCTGCTTGTCACATCGTACGCACGTTTATTTTAGTGGACAACAAACCGCCATCTGGTGTCTAAATATATCATAAACGGTCAAAGATGGCAGCGTGAAAATCAGTTGCTTCTTTAGAAGCGCAAGATTTCCGCTGCCTCGGGAGCGTAGAACATGGCCCGAATGGAACTTTGTTCCTCCATCGCAAACCCGTATATGATTTCGGTACCTCTTTACATATACACGTTAAAATATAATCACAGATTTCACCTTGTTTACACATACTTTTGGCATTCACTTGTTTGCAGCATAGCCAAATATTCTTTAATTTTATATACAGAAGTCTGTGTATGTAACGGGGTGGTATTTCGATGAGTTCTTCTAGACTGCCTATAGGCAGATTTTCCTGCGGTGCGACGGCGTTGCGTTGGCGTTACCTGACGAAGTGTTCAGAAATAGCCTTTGCAGAAGCGTTTTACGTTATTACATTAGATATAACTGGTATGTAGAACTCAACAAATTTTAAAAGACAAACCTAAACAAGCCAGTTAAGCTGTATTTCCATGTGTGCGTATATGCGTATGTGGAGTGACGGGAGTTCACGCAGGCCCTATGGGTGAAAATCGCTCCTGGGATTATTTTCACGCTAATACGCTGACGGACACATGAAAACCATGCATAGATGCAATAACATATAAGCTATTTTCATTTATAAATAGAAAAACCTCTTAATACAATTACGTAATTACATTAGAAAACAGAAATATCTTGGAATCGGAGATGCATAATATCCTTAGACAATTAAGGCATACCGTCTGGTAAAATATGCCCCTTCTTCAGAAGCACTTCTTACACTTGACAAGCTAAGGCCACCATGATTGTTTGAACTTCGGACATCTTGGTGATGACAATACACATATCATATTTGAAGAAAAGAAAAGCAGTTATTAAAATGTTATGGGGTTCACAAAAATCCTTCGTTTATTCAGGTTTGACCTTGTACACCAAGGTCACTAGTCTTTAAAAAAAATCCCAAGATATTGGTGGAAATACTTTTGTCAAATTTACAGGAAACAGATGCAGTACTTCAAAAGTTTTGGGGTAAACAAAAATCCTATAAATTCGCAGATTTGACCTTGAATACCAAGCTCAAGGTCACCAGTCTTCGAAAAAATCCGAGGTATTAGTGGAAATATTTTTTTGTCAAATTTGAAGGAACAGATGCAGTACTTCACAAGTTATGGGGTTCACAAAAATCCCATACATCGGCAGATTTGACCTTGAAGGGCAGGGTAAAGGTCACAGGTTTTCAAACTCTTGCGATAACATATCAGACAGGTACTTCATTTGGATTTTCAGAAAGATACATATTTCTACGTGAAAAACAATGTTTTGTTGTTTTTCACCGAATATAGAAATATTCAAGGTCAAGAACACCCTCAGAGTAAGGTTCATGAACCTTTTTTTAAATAGACTTTATACTTTAACTCATATCTATGCATGTGCATGATATGAAAGAAATCTGTCCATTAGGTTTTGACTTGTAGTGCTCCCCCTTCTATTAGAGGTCCTGATCCCATATTAAAAAGGCTTCCTCCTCTCACCAGTGTCTATGGACATTTAAAGTTTGGTAAATGTCCGTGAACTATTTTGTGAGTTATCGCGCTGACGAACACGTAATAATACAATAACACGTTATAAATATCTGAAATTTTCACTAAGCCACAAACTCATTCATGCAGCCAGTATGACATTGTACCCTATACGAAGTTTCCATTGTTCAACGTTTGTATCATTCGTAGAACGTAACGTATAGCCAAAGTTTGAAGTAAGATTAAATCCACTTACACAAAGACCGCTGACAGAGGCACACTTTGTGATGTTTGTTACAAATCCCGTGTATTGGTGTTTATAGACAAACACAGGCATCATTCAGCTGACTTCACACATTGTATGCTTATTAACATGTCTTAGCTATTTTTCCTTTTAATAGACTGAAAGGCCTTAATATCTCAGTAGTTTAACTGTACTAATGGCTCAGCGTGAAGTTCACGAGCTACTAGATTAACTCTTGATGAAGCGCATTGTGGTCCTCGGAGCGACTGATCAATAAAAACTACTTGACCTCTGTGACCTTTTATCAGTGACTCCTCAGCTGATACTTCAGAAGGGTCGTCTTTTATAGTTTTTAGATGTTTGTTGAGTATTTATAGTCCCACAGGTCACTGCACGTTTAAATTTATCTCAGTTTGATATATTACAAAAACGTACACCCGTGTTTACTGTACATACACACGCGCAGGCATATTTACACGCAATCAATCATGTTTCACTTGAACATATTATAACCCTCTGTCTCTGTCTTGGTCCCTTTGTTTGTCCCTGTCTTTCTCTCTTTTTGTTTGTCTTTGTCTATCTTTTCCTTGGTTTGTCTCTGTCTGAACAACTAATGCATTGATCACAATGATTCTTTGCATGGATATTGATCAAGGAGTGTTTCATCAGTTTCTGCAGATTGGTGGCGCCACCTGTTTTTTTAAATTGTTTTTACGATTTTTGTTCTAACTATGAGACCTATACAGATGCGATCATCCGTTAACAGGGCACAAATCGTGACGAATTGACCTAGCATCTTGTATCTCGACATGCAGGGTTGCCCATTAAAAGTCTCCTTGGAAACCAAAAATTAGGTCTCTGTTACCCATCTCCTTTAAGCTCCAAAGTATCCCCAAGAATAATGGAAAATTTGATACAAAAGCTCTAGTATCTGAACAACTGTTTATTTATCACCATGATTCTTTGCATGGATATTGGTCATGGAATGTTTCATCAGTTTCTGCAGACTTGTGGCGCCACCAGTATTTTATTCGATTTGTTTACATTGTTTTTATTCTGTTTTTGAGACCTTTAAAGATGAGGCCATCTGTTTAAAGGGCACACATTGTAATGTCTGGACCTAGAATCTTGTATCTTGCCATGCCTGGAGGCCCATGAAAAGTCTTCTTGGTCTTCCGCGCTATGGGCCTCAGAATTACCCCGAGGGAATTACTAAACATTTAGTACAAAAGCTCCAGTATCTAAACAACCGATGCACTGATCACCATGATTGTTTGCATGCATATTCATCATAGAGTGTTTCACCAGTTCCTGCAAGCTGATGGCACCACCGAGATTTCTTAGAATTTTGAGCAATTTTTTTCTCTATGTTTGATACCTTTAAAGATGCAGTCCTCCATTAACAGGGCACATATCATAACCACTGGACCCAGAATCTTCTTACCTAACATCAAGGGAATTCGATGAAAAATCTCCTCAAAAACCTAATATGAGGTCTCTGTTTCCCATTTTTTTTTAGCTGTGGGGTCTATAAATACCCCCCATAATTATTGAAAATTTGATACCAAAGCAGGGCACAAATCATAATCATTGGACCTAGAATCTTGTTACTTGACATCCTGAGAGTTCCTTAAAAGTTCTCTTCAGACACATTAAATAAATTTTCTGTTACCTATATTCTCTAAGCTATGGGGCTCGAACCCCCATAATAATTTAAAGTTTGATACAATGCTCCAGTATCTAAACAACCGATGCATTGGTCACCATGATTTTTTGCATGCATATTCGCCAGGGACTGTTTCACCAGTTCCTGCTGACTGGTGGTGCGACCTGAATGTTCTTTCTCTCGAATTTTATGCATTGTTTCTCTGTTTTTGAGACCTTAAAAGATGCAGGGTACACATCGTAAACATTTATCCTAGAATTTTCTAATTTAAAATGCAGAGACGTATATGTAAAATCTCCATGGAAACCTGAAATTAGGTCTCTGTTACCCATATCCTATGAGCTACAGGGCTTGTAAGTACCCCCAGTATAATTAAACATTTTACATAAAACCACCAGTTCCTTATCAACTAACGAATTCATCATTCTTTGTATGCACATTCATTATGGAGTGTTTTTATCAGTTCCTGCAAAATGGTGGCGGTAATTTGATTTTATTTTTAAAATTATTTCGAAGTTCCTCAATTTTTTTTTTGATACCTTAAAAGATGCGATCATACGTTAACAGGGGACAAATCGTAACCATTGCACCTAGAATATTCTCATTTGACATCACGGCAGGTCCATGAAAAATCTCCTTGGAACCTGAAATTAGGTTTCTGTTACCCATATCCTCCGAGCTATACTTAAGTTGAATGGGGGTACCATCTATAAAAATTGGCATTGATAAAATTTCTTTTGCGAATGTTTTCCAAGTCAGCTGAGTGTCATGACCCCTGGGTCTGTCTGTCTCTACATATATCAATTAAAATGCTTCGACCTATGGGAACGGGGCGTCCCATGTTTTTTGCCAAACTATCATTCAAACAATGGTTAGCACAGCAACTTTTAAAATGTATAGGTCATATAAGAGACGGCGTAAAATACACACACCAACAAACATATATGAACACTTATGTCACATTGATACAGGTATCAAATGCGCAACAGGTATATTAACATAAATCCATTGTTGTGATTACCCTTGTACTAAATTTGCAGACGTGGAGAGCAAAACATTCACTCTCACTCTCAGTGAAGTAGATACACTCGGATGCCCTGTTGAATAATATATGTGGCACATAAACAGAGACATCATAATAGGAATAGGGGCCGAGAAAACTCTATAACCCCTATAGAAACCCTTGGCACATAGGCCAAACACGTGGCACATATTTCAGCAATGAATAAACCTGGTTATATTTTTTGTGAGTCTTGTCTGTCATTAAAGTGAACGCCAATAGCAAATAAGACCTTAATGCAGATGCACTAAATGCTACTTTCAGCGTTGTCTGCTATTTCAAAGCTCGCCTCAGGGTTTCTAAAGATACACAGCTTGACAGGGACCTTCGAATAAACCCCTGAACTTAACATCCTTGAAACGATTCAGTATAAAGATCAACATGCAGGTGTGTGAAAATCTAGTTTATTTAGTAGCAATTTACTTCAATGTGATATATCATAATACTATTTTATAAACTATTAGGTGATTAGGTCTACTATGTTTGACAGGTTGGCCATGATTGTTTAAGTGAACCATCTGAACTACTCATGGACATATTTTTAAATCGGAATCAATATCCACGGAATTATTATTTTGTCGTGGTTGGTTGAGGGTTGAGTTGACTGTTAGCAACTTCAAGAAAACGATTCAACGGATTTGGTGAAATTTGATGAAGGGTTTAGGTAACCCCCATCGAACATCCCGTTTTATTTTGAGGTATTCATGATCCGCATATTATTATTTTTTAAGGATTCTTAACAAATCTATCAAAGAAAAATCGAAGCCGTCCTCATTTACTCAAGTTAAGGAAGCGAGGTGTTTGAATATCCGAACGGAATGAATGTATAGAGGTGTCACCTGGTTGAAGCCACCTTTTTTGTGGCTGGCAGATCTGATCAGTGATGCAACCATTCAGATGGTGAAACGTGACAGACTTTCTCTTGGCCTTGATTAATATATATATATATATATATATATATATATATATATATATATATATATAAATTTTGATCAGGATCGTGGTTATATCCCTGATTTGGTGATCCAGAATATTGTCATAGGTATTCACGCGTTCTCGAGTGCTTTCTGTAGTTTTCGTATTATCGAACGGTACTATTTGCATCGAATTCTGCCTTAGATCGACTCATCTTGGATTTCCAGTCGTCAGTTTCCTGGCGTCCGTTACAGGGCTCAAATCGTAACCTTTAAACTTAGAAAATATTTTGTATTTTACTGATTATCTTGTTTTTGTTCGGTAATGACTCTCTGTATCAGTGTACATATATACTAGAATTCATAAACTTAGGCGCATGTGTGTTTATCGTTTTGCATTTCTTGCCCAAGCGGACCCACTTGCATTTTTTATTTTCTTATCACGTTGTCTTTGGTATGATTGGCCATACATTTTATGACATATTAATAATTTTTAGCTAAGCTGACTGTAAGTCACCTAAGCTATAACAATCGCCCTTTTTCCAGCGTCCGTTCGGCCTTTAACAGGGCACAAATCGTAACACAATTCTAACTGTTACACGTAGGGAGGTCCTAGGAGAATATCCTTCGAAACTGAAATTAAACCGTGTTTACCTAAATTTTGTGACTTACGGGCAGAAAACATGATTTTGAGCACTCAGACAGTAAGACAGGGACACTTTTTATATCCATTACGCCTAGAATCCTCTAGCGTGTGTTACGGAACCTAATATAAACAGATCACGTAAGCGTGGTGAACACAAATTTTGTAATGGAGATAAAAAAAAACAGATTCTGTAACACTAGGCACCGTGAAATGTCTGAAATGTGAAATGAATAAAGAAGTCAGTGTTTTTTTATTCACAAATAACTATAATTTATTCTTAAAACAACCCTAACATTACAGTACACTAAATCAATACAATTACACAGTACAATAACAGTATATAAAATCAAATCAATATAATCACACAGCGCACAGTGCACAGTACCTGGATACCACCACTGTCACAACGATAAATCCTGTAAGATGTATATGCCGGATGTAAAGTCTACACAAATCCTCTCGGAGAATAACAGTCCAATGTAAAGCTCTTGTAACAATCCAGAAAGTAAACTTGAGTCAGGCAGCATTTAATTGTATAGAGTTAGTAATAGTAGAATCCCTGAAATTACTGTATACTCGGACAGTTCCCACAAACTGACATAAACACGTCTGTGTCCGCTGGAATCTTACCTCCTCTCTCTCGGTTTAAAACACAGCCCCCTATTTATAACTTCTCACCCCAAGCCGAGAATTTTCCACTTCTCGAACAGTCTAAAGAATCCAACACAACACACAGTAAACACGCGTTACAGGAATCATCTAGAAAAACATCGCTGTGTCTCTATATTGTTACGGGGTGACATAAAAGCGGACCGAACTGTCTCGCTAGTGCAGCTTGCTTTTCTCGCGAAGCGGTTGGTATGCCGGACCTGTACACCACCGACCTGGGTTCGACTCCGGGATCGGCCCAGGATTTTCCCATCAACAATTTCTCTTCGTAACAAAATGGGGGCTCGTCTAACATGACGGTAAACTTTGTGTGGCCCAGGGAATAAGCTCACCAAAGTGTGACTCCTGGAATAATTAGTCTTGTTCTGATAGCAGAACGCTCTTAAGAGGGGGTGTGTTACGGGCTGACATAAAAACGGACCGAACTGTCTCGCTAGTGAAGTATGCTTTTCCAGCGAAGCGGTTGGTACGCCGGACTTCTGCGCCACCGACATGGGTTCGAATCCCGGATCGGCCCAATGTTTTCCCCTCAGATATTTGTCTTCGTAACAGTATATTAGTTCACACGTGGGCTCGGCCAGGCGAGAAAGCCCCAAGCTAGCATGACAACGAGAGTTCAAACAGTACGGATTAAACAGAGAATGCAATACGCGGCCAGACACGGGCGCTACAACACGAGTTACGCCCGTGTCACACAATAAAAAGGGCACCTGTAACACGTGACATTTAGAGAGGTCATAGGCAAATGTTCTGAAACAAGAAAGTAGGTCACTGTGACTTATATTCTGCGACCTATAGGGAAACGATGTCATATGAGCACCCTGAATGTTAGATGGGGACAAATCGTATTTCTAAAGCCTAGAATTTTCTAACACAATATCCTGGGCGTTTCTAGGCAAATATCTTTGGAAACCTGAAATTAGATCATGGAGACCTATATTTTTTGACCTACGGGCCGAAAACAAGATTTCGAGCACTTGAATGTCAGATTGGCACAAATTGTATCTGTTAGCCGAATAATCTTCTAACGCAACATCCTGGGAGGTACTGGGCTAATCTTCTTGGAAACAGGAAATTAGGTCATGGTGACCTACATTTTGCGACCTAAAGGTCGAAAACAGGATTTTGGGCACCCAGAAGGTCAGATAGGGTACACATTGTATCTGTTAGGCCTAGAATCTTCTAATGTAACATTCTGAGACGTCCTTGGCAAATGTCCTAGAAACCCGAATTTAGGTCACCATGACCTATATTTTGCGACCTATAGGAAAAGATGTCATTAGGCACCGGACAATCAGACGGGGCACAAATTGTATCCATATGACCTAGAACCTTCTGACATATAATTCAGGGAGGTCCAAGGCAAATTTCATCGGAAACCTGAAATTAGGTCATGGTGACCAATATCCTGTGACTTATGGGCCGAAATATTGTTTTGAGCACCCATACGGTCAGACAGGGCATAAATTTTATCCATGAGGCCTAGAATCTTTTGCAATAATATCCAGGTGAGTCATAGACAAATGTCTTTGGAAACATAAGCTCACCAAGTGTGACTCCTGGAATAATTAGTCTTGTTCTGATAGCAGAACGCTCTTCGGGGGGGGGGGGGGGGGGGGGGGTGACGGGGTGACATAAAAGCGGACCGAACTGTTAGTGAAGCTTGCTTCGCTGGCGAAGTGGTTGGTACGCCGGACTTGTGCGCCACCGACATGGGTTCGAATCCCGGATCGGCCCAGTATTTTCACATGAGCAATTTGTCTTCGTAACAAAATTGTGGCTCGTCTAACATGACGGTAAACTTTGTGTGGCCCAGGGAATAAGCTCACCAAAGTGTGACTCCTGGGATAATTAGTCTTGTTCTGATAGCAGAACGCTCTTAAGAGGGGGTGTGTTACGGGATGACATAAAAGCGGAGCGGTTGGTACGCCGGACTTGTGCGCCACCCACATGGGTTCGAATCCCGGATCGGCCCAGTATTTCCCCTTAGCAATTTGTCTTTATAACAATATTCTGAAGCAACATCCGGGGAGTTTATGGGCAAATCTTTATATATATATATATGAATTTAAACATCCAAACCGACAAGGTACAAATCTATTTTCCTCTGAACCTTATATTGAAAAGTCTAGGGAGGCCTTTGGCAAGTCTTCTTTGAATCCTGAAAAAAGGTAACTTAATTCTTATTACACATTTCAAATACAGTCAGATAGCTAGGGCACAATTGTATCCTTAAGCCCTAAAATCTTCAAACACAACATCCAGGGAGATCTTGGCAAATCCCAATGGAAACCCGCACGTGACAGGACAATGGGTACACATTGTATGCATGAGGGCAAATATCCTTTGACATTTCAAATTAGGTCTTGATGACCTATAATCTGCAAGCTACTGGCAAGAATCATGATTTTGCGCAGTCAGACAGGGCGCTTATTGTTCCATTACCCTAGACTCTTTTAACATGACATTCAGGGAAGTCCTTAGCAATGCCCTTCGGAAACCTGAAATTGGGTCATGGTGACCTATATTCTGCGAGCAATCGACCAGAAACATGATTTTTAGCACCCAGACAAACATGGTACAAATTGTATCCATATTCCTTGGGGGGGGGGGGGGGGCTTGGCAGGTCTACTATGAATCCTGAAATTTTTATTTTCTGTCGATTTTTCAACAAAGTAACATTAGCGATAGGATATTTTCACAGACAATTTATAACATCAATATAAGAAATGAGCACCCAGTCAAATTAAGCTGAGCGTCATGGCCCATGTGCCACTTAAATAGTTAAAAAATGTTATAAAAGTTCATTCATTATGAGGTGATACTTTAATTTGCATTCCAGAATTATATAGGTAAGTCAATAAAAAGTATATTAAGCATGTTATATTAATCTTTGTATTTTACATTAACTTTATGGCAGTCCAGGGAAAATAAATTATTAATAGAGAATACTTAAATCAATAACTGAGACATTTTCTTCACATATTTATAGAATAAAGTTTGCCATAGTACTTATTGCCTTGTACATAAAAAATAAATGATTATTTATATATATCATTTTCGTTCTAGTGACTTGCATTACCTCACTAGAGTGCAAAGGGTGTTCTGAAAGATAATGGTTTACAAGCATAAAAACATCTTCCAACCTCACACGTATGAGAGAGGATGGGGACATATTGAACAGACCTGCGTAATTTGTTTATTAATTAACGATTAATGAACGAGTGGAATCCAGATCACGTAGAATGCAACATTGTACATTTAGTTCCTTATCCGAAAGGGGCTAATATATATATATATATTTGCAAAGATGTATGTTGCCCGAGATCATCAACATGTAAGTGTAGTTTATAGAACTCATATTAAAAATTATTTAGAAAGTTCTGTATTAAATAGCAACTAAAATGATTGAAATAGCAACTAATATTATTTAAGATTTTGAATCTCTGTATTGAAATAGCAATTTAAATTAATTTTTGAGTAGTGTTCATGTATGTACCCTCTCAGCTGGGATTATGTTTTTGTTATATGTCAATAATGATTAAATAATATTCTATTACATAATAACTGATAATATTTTAAATATTGGTTGTGATGTCCCTACATTCACATAACTGAACGTAACTAAAATATTGCATTCATGTGATTATAAATGTTATCGATCTGTAGTCTGTTGCCATGGTAACTGTTATATCTATTAAATAGTACAGAGTATGATACATTCGGTGACCATGGTTACTGTGATATAACATAGAAAGGTGAAGTGTAGATATACGTGAGGTTTAAATAGTTTGTAACCATGGTGACCGCTATATATATATAGAACACTTCCAACTTAATCCTTGGATACACCAAAATTTATAGAATACATATGATATTTACTTTTTAAGTACTGCTTTTACAGCACCTCCAACTCCATAGATTGTCCAATGAGTCCTAAATGATTGCGGCACATCTCTATATCGACCAACAAATTCATAGCTATGGATAATTGCAAGCGGGGCGATTTCATGTATATATATATATATATATCTATATATATATATATATATATATATATATATATATATATGAAAGATAACAAAGTGCATGATATCATTATAATTGTCCATGTACGCAGATGCAACACGCCTGTATTATTCTTTCACTTTTCTATTCCGGCTTAATATATGGTGTAAAATCATTATTATTATATGAGGAGATGTATTTCTTTAGGGCTTGGTCCTGTTGTCAAATCTTCTTGCTATTTTGTTAAAATATTATTGTTCAAATCAAAGCCCTTATATTTTGCGCAATGTCTATATCGGGTGATTCAGGAAAAACGTCCTGGACTTTGGGGGTTAATAATTTTATAACTACTACATGTAATGTGATGGTAGTTGGTTTGTAGAAAGATGTATATAATATAAATATGTCTGTATAATTCCATCGATCCAGGGGTTCAATTCCCTGATTTATGACAAGAAAAAAATTGCTTAGTGAAAATTGAAATATCCATTGCTGGATATAGAGCTGCATGATGTCCCAGGTTGTTGGTATCAAGTGTCATCTGGGTATAAGACACTGGGTACAGGTGTGATGTCCTTACCGGTACCAGATTGTCATCTCGTTTGTCATTTACATTTTGACATTAGGAGATTTAACTCTTTTGTCAATCGGTGCACTAAATTTTGACTTATCCACAAGTTACTAGTAATTTTAATCTGGGACTCAGTGTACCCGGATTGTCCTCTTGAGAAAGAAGGCTCTCTTCAGTACGGTCCTAATTATTGTTCGCCTGGATCAAGAAATTTTAGAAACCTACTCAAATTATACACACCAACTACCAACAACCTACATGCAGTATTCACCACTAAGGTTCGGGACTTTTTTTTCTAAATCATCCGATATATGGAATTGTTTTTCCCATTGGAAAAGTTATACCAACAGACAGTGCTTGGGGTTATATACATGTAACATAAGTATTCCTTTCGAAATTTCTACCAATCTCAGTTGAGACTCCCTCTCAAGTCTATCTCCAATACATGTTGGTGAATGCATGGTGTAGGAGTCTCAGAGTTGTACTTTAGCTGTGCTTACCTGAAGGCTACAACCTTTGACCTCCGTTAAATATGATGTCAGCTTACCAGCTCGGACATATTTTACCAAAAGTTATTTATTTTAGATACTTTCTTTCATAGATACCACAGGGTCCTCTCTTAATTGCTTAAACATCTTAATAATTCTATTGTAGGGGCGGTGTCTTGTTTACCCATGTCTCTCTTTCCGTCTGTGTTCTTGTCTCACTCTCTGTATTTGTTCAAATAATTTGTCAAATAATGCTCATTGACAACTAATTATTTACCAAGGCAGAGTTAATAATATCTATGTGAGGACTTGGATCCACATGACTATTAGATAAAGGGTTATATATCATTTTATGTTTGAACATCTGTCTGTCAAAAAGCTGCAACTTGCGCTGACATCTAGTCAACAGCTTGATAATGAACATTTACTTTTGGTAAGGATGATGATGAATTTGAAGACAAAATTATGTGACGTTGGCCAATAGAATCCATACACGATCGTGACACCATAGGATAATTAAAAAATCTTATGGCAACAAGAATTAACTACTCGTATGTAATATGTAATAGACTTTATTTTAATATCTTATAACACTATATATGTTGGATTTGTGTAAATACCGTCTTTCATATAATCTAGACCGATGTTCGTAAAACTGACATACAGAATAATCGTTAATACGACGTTGAGTATTCACCTTTACTATACGCGATCATGTTGCTGCGGTAGGTAAAATATGATGCTTTATCAAAGGTTGAAAGCAGACTGATAAATGCTAGATTAGTTCAATATATTACAAAAACGTCCCTGGTCTTAAAGCAGCATATAAGGCTAGTAAATCCATCAGCCAGGTCTTCAAGTGGCCCTTCAAGCGAAACATGGATCCAGCTATCTAGTCCACAAAACATTGCTCTGTTTAGTCTTATACGGTGATTTGATGACGGTTGCTAGACCTACAATGGCACAATTTGGTTGATTATGTATGTTGGGTTTCTTGGTTGGGTGTATAAGTTATTAATTTTTCGTCATGCAGAGTATGAAGATTTTCACGGTTTTCGGGAGGAAGGGCTCCGCAGATCTGCATCAACCTGAAGAAACGCCCAAAGGGGTAAGAAAACATTTCTTTTTACACTGAGACAGTCCCCTCAATAAATACATCTTAAGAAGAAGTTAGTTTAAACGAGAGATAAAAAAAATCACAGTGTGAACATACTTGATATTTCAAGTGTGTTGCACTGAACAAGAGCTCTCTCTCCTGTACTTTTGCTAAATAAATATATCTTATCCATGCAATCATTAGATCCAGACCACATCAGACCATTTCTGTTTTAAGTTGTGTAATATTAACACCAAATACATAATGTATATTGTACATATTATTATATAATAATGTGCACCATAGTCATTTGCGTGTGATGGGTGTATAAAGTTAGAATTATCATAAGGTTTAACATTAATTATTGTCATTGGCACTACTGAACCGGCTTTTAAGTATAGAGAAGTTCATCGAACAATCTTGGCTCGTCGAAACGATGGTAAGATAAGCGACGATACAGCATGTAAAGTATTTGGACTTGTATCGAAATAACAACATGAAACATCTCTCAAGAGGATGAAGCTTATCTCTCTAATGTTCAAGCTCAAAGAAATATTATTTTTGTTACAAAAGATGTTCATTAGAAAAGTCATAAAAGTTTAAAAAGTTCACTTGAGTCATTTTTTACGGCTCAATCCTGCATGATATAGTCGTTTCATAGAAAGATGTATACACAGATATTTATGACAAATTCTGACAAGAAGCATTGTAAAGTTACAAATTAGATATGTTATCTCCTGTAATAAAAGGGGTTTTTGAATCATATATAAAACAAGGCTGCGTAAATGACGCATGACTCACATGGTAATTCTGGTAAGCCAGACGTACCTCCAGTATTTGTCATTGGGTTATATACTTTGCTCTAGGTAACAGGAATATTTTCCAAACCGGCATTTAGGAACACAGACATTGATTATTATTGACGGTAAGTGTTTATATCTGTGTGGCATATAAAAAACACTGTTTGTAAGGCATCTGGCGATGGCAAGGATATATATATATATATACATATTCCAGCGCACCTGCAAGAAGAATTACTGAATTACCGTGTCCAAATAATTGGGCTTGCTATTTTTTTAGTTCAACTGACTAAAAATCATCTGAGCTGTATCGATACATTATTGTAAATCGTCTCTCAGTCACCTTGTCAGTTTGGCCGTCCTTATGTTAAAAAGCCACAAGCTCAATATTCAAGGAGATCAAGTTGTGATGACCTAAATTCTTCGAGATGTCGGACAAAAACATGTTTTGAGCACGTTGAGAGTCTTTCTCTAATGTGCTGAGCAAATATTTTGTGTTGGTTAACAAAATTGAAATGATGCTCCTTCGGAACCGACTTCTGGCTTTTTGAGTATAATTAAGGGTGCTCAAGTGTACTTAACTCACAAATTCGTGCAAAATCAACAATATAATTAAAGAGGAAAAGTGTTCGTACAGTCTCCCATATAATAAAATAATCCACAGAAATAATGATTTACAATAATGGATCTAGACCATGAAGTATCCTGAATGTATATTCTGACAGTCCACGAATTCATTTCAAATACTGAAATGTCTCTCACCAAACAAAGAGATCTTCGAGACTAATTCGATTCTTCTTGTTTTGGTGTCATCGTTCTTTACGGCCAGCGTCCTTGCTTATTGAACTCTGACTCTTGACTTCTGCTCTACACGGAAAACTGATCACGTTTCCTCATCTGGTTCTGCAGCCTCTTATTTGTACAGAGCACATAACATCTCACTGTGGAAACACGTCATGTGCTCAATTCTAACACGTATGTATTCTCAGGAATTAGGGTAATATGTCCACGACACTGGACACGCCTCGCACTTTTTCGTAAGAATAAAGCATCAAGGTCATCATTTGCAATGTCCATCCGTTAGTCGAATTCACGTAGAATGCGGTAATTCCAGGTACTATACGGCTACACAACTAGAACCTACCGGTGTCTTTGATATGTTTTCCTTAGAAATGTACCTACCTCTCGTCAAATTATGACAGGCACCACTAACCATTGGATCAATGGTTCAATGGATCAATCACTTCAAAACATGAACAGCTGAAATCAAAAGCCGTACATAATTCTGCTAAGAATCATTTCCTTACAGTTTAAACATTAAACATTAAAATAGACTTAACAGCCTTTAATGAGGATACAAAATCAGTAAAATGCTTACCTACATTGTCACCATAAGCTTGTGACATGACGCCTATCTTTATCACAAAAAAAAATATATCGAGAGTCACAAGATGATCCGATCATCCTGGTTCTTGTTACAGACATTTTTCAAGTAGATAATTTAGACCGGCTTCTTCAGATATCTCGTGGAAGCTGGCAATGCAACAGGGAAACTTTTGTCCCGTATATATGCCTATGCATATATATCTGTCAGGGTCAGTCAGAGGACCCCGATGAACTTTTTGTGCGGGTCTGGATAAAGGGTATGATCTGATAAAATTATTTTGTATTGGCGGAAGTTGGTTGATAATTTAGTCCCCCGCCCCCTCTCTCTTGGTAAGGAAGGCTTATAGGGTTTCAGGAGTCTATTTCTATATTCATATTTGGGTAAAAATGGTCAAGTGGGGGACTTTCTAAGGTCCTCTTGTGTGCAAGACCATCCATTACATTTTTTTTTTGTTCCATGCACACTTGCATGTCATAGGTGCCAGTATTTCAAAAGGAATCTTTACTCATTAAGTGTAAATATTCATGTATTTCTTATCACTTAAAGAGGCTCCATCGAGGGATTTGCACTCGCGACACAAATATAACCTAGTGTTCTGCACTCACAGCACGTAAATGATCCATGGGGACATCAAATCTACCTGTTCTTGTTGTATGAAAGTTGCAAACCGGACGAATAATGTGTGGTCTAAAATGCCCGATTTTTTCCTACGCGGCTTGTTGTTTTCCCCAACTCATTCTAACCCAGTTTGAAAATGACGAAATAGCCGTTCAAAATTGCGAAGTTTATGGTAAATGCAGATAATCCTGTCTTACACCCGATTCCGTTTTTGGCATACAAGTTGCAAAGTCACGACAAATATGTCAGATACATGGTATTTCAGCCGATTTAATTAAAATAAAACATCTTTGATAGACATGTTTAATTCTCACTACAAGTCGAGAATGATCTTTTAACGACACCCATGGTCTACCGCACATTTAAACATCTGAGTTGCCTAAGTGACAAAAATATGTTTTTAGAAAGAGGCAAAAGGCAAACACTAAATTTTGTCCTTCTGATCCCTTTACGCAGCTTTATATATTTAACATAGACGCTGATATTTGCTGCCGACTCGGTGTAAGTGAGGCGGCAGCATTGCTTTAGTGTCGAGAATGATCTTTAAGGGGCTCTTTAAACAGGATTTATTAGAAAAGTCCTGTGATACTAATGTGCGGTGCTCATACTTGAGCTCATATGCTGCTGACACGGAAAGATGTCTAAATAAAGGCACGCTTTCAGCTTCAACAGTATATATTTATATGGTCTTCCCAAATTAACTGAAGATTTGGACCTTGTTAAGCCGGCAGTATATATAACTTTGTTGATAACCTTGTTTGTTTACATGTTTCGCACCTGTTGCGACGCTCACAATGTAAATACCTACGTTGCAACATAAAAGTGCTATATTTATTTACTTGTATCCTGCATGATTGTTGCATGGTGTTGTATTTTTGAGCTGTACTCTCAGTTATATTGATGTTACTTGTTGTATAATGGTTTGTATATGATAGAATGGGTCAATAAATCCCTTTGGTGTAAGTTTTTTTATATATATTTAATATATTGTATTCATCCGTCATTCTGATATACATTTCATTATTATTGTACCCATAAATGTTTTCAGCACCCCTAAACTTCGTTCTTTTTCTCATATAATATCAAAAAATTGTTTATAAACTTTTTATTTTTTTATTTATTAATATATCCTTACACTTACAGTTATTGTCTAAAATGTGAATTCAAGAGACTATATGTTATATTATTATGTTCCTATATGTTAGCAAAGTATAGTGAAATTTAGGGAAGCAATATCGCAGGGTTCTCTCCAAATTAAATAGGCAGTGCATCATGGGTAGTTATCTTTTACAGGACTCAATATTTACAAGTAAATACATTGCGTATTAGTTGTACCAGCTCACCTCAGTTTAGAAAATGGTCACCTGGGTGTCCTTAAATCTAACATCCTGTTTACCGTTTTAGTGATATGACACTGAATTATCAACACCGAAATCCGCCTAAAAAAGACAAAATATTGATCTTTATTCACGACAAACCATATTCTTTTAACATATGTAACAACGATCTCACACGCTCTTATTGTCAGAGCCCTCACAACCTTTGAACAGTCGGATTGAGAACACTATGAATTCACATGAGATTAATAGGCTTCATCGGTGCGTCTGTATTCAAAACGAAATTGCCAACAGATCCTTAGTCTGCTGTTGAGGTACACTCATTTTCAATGATAGGGAGTCGTGTAATATCATAAATATCATTTTATCATAAATGATTTACTGGATTATATGAATTAAAAATAAATAAAAGTACAAAATGAAATGAAGGACAAAGGGGGAAATTTGTAACATTTAGCTTAACATGTTTAACATGCAGGTACATTAAGCGAATGAATATATGTTCGATTTTCAGAACATTAAAACACCAGTAGTGTAAATAATAGAACATTTCACGACTCCGTGCTCTCTGAATAAAAGCTGATGGACTATCTTAAAAAAAATAAATAAAGTAGTTGTGAAGATCACGCATGTAAAGGTATTTTAGTTATATTTTTGTAGAAGCTAAAATTCCGTCTTTTTTTTACCTGCAGGTTGCTTTTGAACATGGGGTTTATAACCCCGCTGTAACCCCAGACAGCACGCCTTCCGGGTCTGGTTCACGCCAAGACATGGCGACTACTGGGTCACGTGACGAGCTGCTTACATCGGAAGGTGAGTACAGAAACAAATGAACAGGCGCCAATAACTGCTTAAGTCTTTCCAGGGGTATCAAATAAAGGCAGTTTTCCAAACCGTGCTGTCGAACTACTTTCTTTCATCAGCCTATTCACTGGTATCACTTGGGCAACTCTGAACACGTACCCCCTATCCAGCATTCTTTTATGTCCCATGTATTGGTCCAGAAGTAAACGCTCTCGGGCCTCACAGTCACCCCAGTCCTCCGGCCGTCAGCATTTGTGAAGCCCTTTAGCGTATACGCTCTCGAGGCAGCGGAAATCTTACGCTTCTAAAGAAGCAACTGATTTTCACGCTGCCAGCTTTGACCATTTATGATATATTTAGACACCAGATGGCGGTTCGCTGTCCGCTGAAAAAAAAACGTCCGTATGATGTGACAAGCAGCCAACCAGATGCCAATAAACAAACACTCGACAGGCATCCTGGCTCCGCCCATAGCTGCGCTTCAAGCGCCGTTTGAAGACCGTTTACGGTCGAATTTTAATTGCTCCCTCTGCATTCTCGCATCATCGACCGATTCGATTCTGACAGTATTGGCTGTGTTCGCGTAGCCATGTATCTGTTGTCTGCAGACAGATTCCAGCCAGTGAGGTGTGCACGCAGCCTTTGTTGTTACGTTTCGTTTGAATTGCAGCTCACCGGCCGGGCATCCTATGTGCCCAAGGCCCTTAGCAAACCAAGTCTGCGGCAATTCTCTCTGAGCCTGTGGCCTGTTCAGACGGTTACCGGGGCGATGAGCTGTCACTCAAAACGAAATGAACATGATTGGCTCTGTGTTTTCCTCGCTTGGCTGTGTCTTCCAGCACAAGGTCTCATCTGATTGAACAAAAATACAGTGCTCCCCTCTGGTGTAGCAATTCAGGATACGAGGTCTATAGTTAAAGCGCTGTGTAAAGAGCGTATTTAGCTTGCAGTTCTGGACTACCTTTGTATGTGTTATCCTCAAGGGTGACATGGTACAGTTTGGTTTGTCGGCGTCCTCGTCTGTATTATTTCTTGTGAACCTTTGAAATACTTAGCATTTCTTCATTAAATTTGAAATTTTTAATTGTTTCTTACAATATCTCGGACAAGTTTGAAAACCGGTAACCTTGTCCTGGCTCTACAAGGTCAAATCAGCTGGAATAGAAAGTATTTGTCAACATTTTAACTTTTCAAGTTATTCGACTCGTGAAACGTTTGTACAAAAATCTCGAAAGTGTCCGGAACTTGGTGACCTTGATCTTCATCATCAAGGTTAAATAGGCCGAAATAGAATTTCTTTGTGAAATAATAATTTTTGAGCCATTCAATATATTTTGATGAAATTCGACTCGTGAAATTTGTCTACCAAAATCGCGGAAGCGTTTCGAAACCGGTGACCTTGACCTTCATCTTCAAGGTCAAATCAGTCTGAATAGAACTTATTTGTAATGCTGTTGTTTTTGAAGTAGTCCATATTTTTTTCCCTACAGTTGAGGGACCATAGGAAGGGGAGATATGGCTGTTAAAAAAACCTCTTTCAATTAACCAAACAAGATGTTTGATATAATTGCAAACATGTCAGCTGAGGGATACATCCATGGCAAGCGAGCGGGGTAGTAATTTTCTAACAGAACTGAGAATCAAATTAAGCACAACTGCAACACGATTTCACTTATAATTTTAACAATGAAGCAAACAGGAGATTGGTGGAAATAATAATGTTATGCACCCCTCCAGTTCCTCCCTCCATCGTGGAGTTCCTACCATCAACTAATTTTCAAAAGATATTTCACCTGTGCTTATACAGTAAAACCCACCTACGGGACCAGGAAAAGTGGTCGTGTTAGCGGGATGCTTGTACATAAGTCTGCCAGTATTAACGCAGTCGATAATATGGTTATTTCAAGTGAATGTTAAGTTGTTGTCCCTTTTTATTTTATAATTTGAAATATAAAGAAAAATAAATAACAAACATGAATTTGATTCAAAAGTTTTATTCACATAGAAATAAAACACACAAATGAAACAAATAGTTGGCGTTCAAGTCATTCTTACAGCATTGTTCTTAACTCTCAGAGGGTCTGGTGTCGAACACGTAGTGAGAACAGAATGAAAACAGCACCTTCTAAGTGATATTTGTATGGTTGATCATTGAATGTGGATTTGTCACAGTTTTACTTTACGCACCTGAACGTATGCAGGTGGTGTCAGTTGTGTTTGCCTAACTCCTTCTTGATCAGTATGTTAAATGCTAATCTAACAGCCGTGCTCAACAAACAGTGTAACGGACCATGGACTCCGATATCTAATGATGCTTATAGTTTGACTAACAGGTTGGGCGGCATAATAAACAAGCCTACTAAGGTTGGGCAGATGAAAGCGGGCTTTCCCATGTGCTCGGCTAATTAATCAGAGGCTATTATCCAAGTCCAATCTTGGCGATGAGCGAGTCATCTGCTCGACGGGCCGCGGTCGCCACGGGCCAGTGGTCCGGGGCTCATCAGAAGGTCGGGACCAAAAAAGGTCGTCGTTGGTCGTAATAGCGGGGTGGTCGTGTTACCGATGTTTTTATATGATAATTTATATTAGACAATTCTCGGACCAAGAAAAGTGGTCTTGTTAGCGAGGCGTAGCCAGGATTGAGAGAGGGGAGGGGGCCATGATCAGTGGCGGATCCAGAATTTCGAAAACGGTGGGGGGGGGGGGGGCACTCATATGCATGTATGGGTACTATGAAAACTGTTTTATATGCGTGTATATGTATGTATATATATATTATTATTATTAGTATTACTATACGTTATATATTTTAGTGTATGAATATATATATATATTTTTTTTTCAATTATGAACCATGGTTTATTAAGGTTAGTTTCAGGTACATGGGGAGGGTATGGGAGGGGGTATCCCCCTCCCATATTGGGGAATTTTTTGAATATGTAATGTAAAAAGGATATTTTTAGGCAATTTTACAAAAAAATGAGGATTTCCTGTACCTGAAAAAAACAGTTCCCTCGTGTCTTTGCGTAAGTAGTCAAACTGTAGAGAGGTTCAATATTTAATATTTATATTTCTTCAAAATTATGACATAAAAATAAAACATGTTAAAGTCAATGGATCAAAGGCGCATTTACGTTTATAACTTGCAAAATATTATCTTTTAAATGTAATCTCGGAGTGAAATAACTGATATGTTGATGTCTTATGTTAAACTTTGTTAAACTAAATTTTACCGGGATCCGTGGTCTCGAGCACACAGAGTAACGTACCAACAGAGGATCGAGCCATGTGATTGTCCACGTCCACGGTCAACCCAAACTAGGGCCTGGTGCTCTGCAGTTGTTCTGCAGCTGTTCATAAATATCCTCATCCTCAACTAATGAATTTGCAGAGTAATAAAATGCAGATAACTTAAATAAAAATCTTAGAATCTTAAAATCTAATTGCTAATTAATAATAAGAAATAAGAAAAAAACGAAAATTGGGAAATTAGATAAAATGAGATAATATTATTACAGCTCAACGAGGGGCCGCGCGTCGAAGGCGCCCTCTCTGGACCCGTTACTGATAACAAAGGCAATTTAATGCATATATAAATATATATATGTGTGTGTCTGTATATATGTATATATATATATATTTATATATATATATATATATATATATATGATTAAGTGAAATTCCGAAAGGAAGGCGAGTACTGGATACAACGGAGGGGGGGGGGGGGGGGGGGTCGTCATGCGGGAGTTCACTGTAGATGTTTTCATTTCTGTAAATTTGCATTTCAATTACTTTACCGCTTACCATTGCGACAGAGTTCATACAATCAAAAGATGAACAAATAATATACAAGTCTGTCATTACATGCGTTGCCACAAGACCACCAGAGACGTGAGTCAAGTGGGGACGCAAATTGTTTCCAAGGTCTACAGTGTGCATGGCAATTTCACCTTCAGCTGAAAAAAAAAAACTTATAGCTAAAGGTATTACTGGACTGTGATTCAGTCTAGTTAGAAAAAGAAACCGAGTTTTCACAAAAGTCTAATCTTATATTTCTTACATATTTTATTTTCTTAAATTATGCTTTACGGAGCTTTGTTCCGGGGAGTGTTTAAAGTCGGTATTTAACCTTTTATTTGAATATTTTTGGTTTAATTTGCTGAGCACCTGTAAGAACTGCCCAGTATGCATACGTAGTGATACGGTTTTAATGAACGATAAACGGATCTACAATTTAAGACCTGCTCCCCACAGCCCACAGGTCGAATGTTCCTGTACATTTCTTCAGTCTATATAATTCCAGTTCTTGGATCATTTTTAGAAACTAAAGCGAGGTTAATGAGGTAATAGGGTAATTATGTGATATATCGGGTTTCGTTTAAATACGACGCCTACTTGAGGTTTGCACATCACGTGATCTTTATCATAATGGAGCCTGTGTATGGAGATATTGCGGGGTATTTTTGTCGTCTGCCGGGGACAGTTGGCAGATCACCTGAATTCTTGTATGATGCTATTTTTAAATACTGCTAAACATCTTGACAGTCAAGGGGACGCCAAATATGTTATTATAAGGCATACATGTTTTATTTTTAACCGGCCAAGGTACCGATATAGACCTTTATGTTGACGCATCTGCTTTGAAGTCTTTTTGTTGTGTGTATATGTAGGGTGATTAGCTGTTAAGTTTATGATTAATAGACATAATTTTAAGTACCATATTTGGAATGTACTATGTGACACTTTCATGTCACTAAAAATATATAGCTTTATTTTCGTCCAGTATATATCAGCGGTAGCTTTGTGTGGACAGCGCGATATAAATGTGGTATTTCTTATAGTATTTATCGGACTACGTGAAATTTTGTCTTACTCAGAACTGACACAACCTGATTTAATTATTTATCTGTGATAGAATTGGAGACGTTGACAGAGTATATCAATTAGCGTCATGGTAAAAGAGGTAAAAGATGAAATAACATTTTTTATCATTATTTATCATATCGATATCTTGGCTGTCAACTTTCGACGATATATATATATATATATATATATATATATATATATATATATATATACATATATATATATACACTCACACACATTGTATACATGAATAAAATCGAGAATTTCTGTTACATTCTGGTCATCGATACGTCGTCTCAGCCATATATATAAGGTCATACTTGCAAACATATCACTACTTTGTTTCAATTTAAAAAAAACATTTAAATATCTCATTTATCTTATTTTTTAACCTTGGGGTTACATCTGTTATAATTTTTTATCTAATTTTCCTTTTAATTGTACGAATAATAGAAACTTCTTGGGTTCTTGCAACTAAATTATTATCAGTATATTTTAACGGGTGATGTACTTGAATAATATTTATGGTATTACCTCATGTTTCTAACGTCTTAAAGAAAACATACTGTTACAGATGTCTATGTGCAAGGATGTTCCATGTGTTGTTGACATTTGGTTCGTGCAGCACGCATAGCTCGTTGCCATGATAGCATCGCCTGGCCGAGCCGGGTCGGCCCACGTGATATGTAGAATTACAGCGATGTTGTTCTAGATGTTTTCTGTAACCTGTGTACTATTGGGTTCCTTGGATTGTTCGAGCAATGGAAAGTCCTCGGCTTGAGGTGAAAAGTTATATAAAGGGGTTGTTTTTTAGAGCAGAAAAGAGGAGAGAAATATTCCAGCGGACACAGAAGCGTATAATTCAGTTGTGGACCTTCTCCGATAAGTGCTACAGTTATAGATTTTTCTTCTAAATTTGTGACGGATCTTATATAGTCTTCAGTTTGCTTTCGGGATTATAACAAGAACTTCACTTCGGGATTACAACGGATTAATTTTGTGAATGAACTGGAATGTTATTCTCTGAGAAGATTTATGTGAACTGTTCATATGGGATGTACGTTATGAAGGACTTGTTGTCGCCGTGACAGTTGTGATATCCAGGTACTGTACACTTTATGTTTATACTCGTATTGATTTACTGTTGTACTGTGTTATACTGTGTAATTGTATTGATTTAGTGTATTGTAATGTTAGGAATTTTTAAAGAATAAATTCTAATTATTTGTTAACAAAAAACCACTGACATTTCACGCTGCCAAGTGTTACAGAATCTGACTTTTTTTCTCCATTACAAAATTTATGTTCGTCACGACTACGTGATCTGTTGATATAAGGTTCCGTAACATAAAATTGGGGGCTCGTCCAGGATGCTTAATAGTTTTGAAAACTTATTAAGCCTTGACCTAGACACATTGTTTACAATACATTTTTTTACAAGATTACGTATTGTTTACAATATATTTATTACAGGAATTATCTCAGTTTTTTTTGTTATTGTTTTAACATCTTAACATGGCAGATTTCAAACCTGAGACATTTGTTGACAATCCCGACCCTGACCAACTTAAACAGTTGACAAAGGAACAGTTGTTTGGGACAACACTTAAGGCTAAGTGTGAAAAAAAAGCTTTGAGAAAGCCTGATATCATTGCTAAAACCATGCAGGATCTAGTAAGCAAAGGTTTAATTGAAGATAGTAAAGTGGAAACACCAAAAAACGACAGCCTTGCTGTGCAGTTCGAATTAAAAAAGCTAGTAATGCAATAAAGGTTAGAAAGAGAAGACTAGAAAAAGAAAAAGAAATTGAGTTAAAACGACTGGAGTTAGAAAAACTAAAATTAGAACATGGTCTAAGTGCTGCCCTAACTCACAGTTTTGATATTACTTAACACATTAGACTTGTAACACCTTTTCAAGAAAAAGAGGTTGATAAACATTTCTTACACTTTGAGAAGGTAGCTGAAAATTTAAAAATGGCTTAAGGTAAATTGGACTATGCTGTTACAAAGTGTATTGACTGGCAAGGCCAGAGAAATTTATACAGAGCTGTCAGTAGAAGCCGCTGCTGACTATGACCTGGTAAAACGGTTAATCCTTTTATAACATCTTAACATGGCAGATTTCAAACCTGAGACATTTCTTGAGGATTCCGACCCTGATCAACTTGAACAGTTGAAAAAGGAAAAGTTGTTGCGATCGGGACAACATTTGGGGCAAAGTGTGAAAATAGCTTTGAGAAAGCCTGATATCATTGCCAAAATCATGCAAGATCTAGTTAGCAAAGGCTTAATGGAAAAGAGTGAAGTGGAAACAGATAGGGAAGATAGGGAAGAACGGTTAGAAAGATGAAGACTAGAAAAAGAAAAATTGAGTTTAAACGACTTGAGTTAGAAAAACTTAAACTAGAACATATTCTACATGCTGCCCTAACTTACAGTTTTTGATGTTACAAAACACATTAGACTTGTACCACCTTTTCAAGAAAAAGAAGTTGATAAATATTTCTTACACTTTGGGAAAGTAGCTGAAAATTTAAAATGGCCTAAGGTAAATTGGACTATGCTGTTACAAAGTTTATTGACTGACAAGGCCAGGGAAATTTATACAGAGCTTTCAGTAGAAGCTGCTGCTGACTATGACTTGGTAAACCGGTTAATCCTTAAAGGTTATGAGTTAGTTCCGGAGTCTAACTGCCAGAAAGTCAGCAATTGGGAAAAGCGCAAAGAACAGACCTACGTCGAATTTGTTAGGACAAAAGAGCAGTTGTTTGATCGCTGGTGTTGTTTTGAAAAATGTAATGAAAGATTATGACCATTTGCGCCAATTGATTTTGCTTGAAGAATATAAGGGCTGCATTAACGCAGATGTTAAAACTTGTCTTGATGAGAAAAGTCCGGAAACACTTGAAATTGCTGCTCAATTAGCTGATGATTATTCGTTTACACATAAAACGTCCTTTCCTAGCAAATCAAACCAGACATTCACAAACAAGAATGTAAATCAGTATGGTCAAAAGAAGTATAAGGCGCAGTCACCAAGTACTAGTAGTCCTGGTAGTTCAGCAAAGTCCATTTCTACACCTCAGTCCACGTCCACTGTCTCTGAATGCAACCAAGACTAGTCATTTTCAAAGAAATATGTAATTACTGCAAAAAGGAAGGTCATCTAATATCTGACTGCTGCAAACTTGCGAATAAACCAAATAGCAAACCTTCTGGTTTTGTTTCAAAATCTATGCATAGCATAGTACAAGAGCCATGCTCTTTTCATGTAAATAAGGGGTAAAACTCGTTTATTGACTCTAAAAAAAAGAGTTTGATGCTAAGGAGGCCAACGTGCTTGCGGGGTAAAAACCTCAGTTGATTCCTGCGAGGAATTTAATAAGGCTAGGTCCTTTCAAGACTCCTGCGAGGAGTATCCTTTAAATAAGGCTAAGTCCTTTTATGACTCTTGCGAGAGTATTTCAAATGAGGCCAGGTCCTCTTATGACAAGCAGAAGTTTCTTTCTGCTGAGGAAAATTCCTCTGTTGACTCCCATGAGGAGTTTGATTGTGATAAGTATGTAGATTCCTTTAATGACTCTGAAAAAAAGTTTATGACAGACACTATCAATGATAGTTCTTTGTTTGATGAAACTGAGGTAACAGATTCCTCTCCTGACTCTGAAATGGAGTTATTTGAGCCATTCATACATGATATTTTTGTGTCACTTTCAAGTGATTTTTCAGACTATACCCCTATTAGAATTTTGAGGGACACTGGTTCAGGCCAGACTCTCATGTTAGCAAACACTTTGCCATTTTCTAAAAAAGGTCTTTTACTGGTGCACATGCACTTGTTAATGGTGTGTTTTCACTTGATCAGGACACTGATCCTGAAAGACAGGAAATTCCTCGTTTGTACCCTTCATGTGCTGTTACTAGATCTATGGCTAAGAAAACAAATATGTGGATAATGGTCCAGATAATAACAATCTGGGAGTCACTAGAGACTCGTCTAACGACTCGCCCGAACATGATACAGCATTTTCAAGATCAGAACCTATCGCGAAACAGCATAAGGACCCTGATATTTCATGTTTGTTTCCCTGGGTAGTTTTTAAGATGAACTGTCACAGAACCCAGTTTGATTCTATGTTAAAATTAGAGTGCTAATGCGTAAATGGCGACCACCTGATGTAAGCGCTGTATTAAGTGGGCAATCAAACATCAAATAGTAATGCCCAAAAGCTTTCGCAATAAAATTCTTAGCATGGCACATGAGGCTCCTTTGTCTGGCCATTTAGGTATAAATAACACTTATCAGAAAGTTAGTACACACTTCTATTGGCCTTACCTCAGGAAAGATGTTGTACAATATTGTAAATCATGCCATACATGCCAGATGGTAGGCAAGCCCAATCAGAATCCCCCTAAAGCCCCACTTAGGCCTATTCCTGCTTTCGAGGAACCATTTAGTAGGTTTATCGTTGATTGTGTTGGACCACTGGCCAAATCAAAATCTGAACATGAATACTTGCTGACAATTATGTGCGCATCTACTGGGTTCCCTGGAGCAATGCTATTGCGTAAAATTAATGCCAAAAGTGATGCCAAGGTTCTGACCAAGTTTTTTAACAACTTTTGGATCACCAAAATCCGTCCATCCTGACCAAGGGTCTAATTTTATGTGGGGCTTATTCCAGCAAGTCATGCTTGAGCTCGGTATAAAACAGTACAGCTCTTCGCCATACCATCCTGAAAGTCAGGGCGCCCTCGAGCGTTTTCACCAGACATTAAAAACGTGATCAGGACCTATTGTTATGGCACACAGAAAGACTGGGATTAAGGAATCCACCTATTGCTGTTTGCTGTCAGAGAATCCTTTCAAGAGTCCTTGGGTTTCAGTCCCTTTGAACTAGTTTTTGGACACTCAGTGCGCGGTCCATTAAAACTGCTTAAAGAAAAACTCTTGTGTGGTAATCCTGATTCTCTTAGTTTATTACAGTATGTCTCAGACTTTCGCACCAAACTACACAATGCTTATGAGATTGCAAAGTCAAATCTAAAATTTGCACAAAGTAAAATGAAAACAAAGTATGACAAGCGCACTGTAAGTAGGACGTTTGAGCCTGGTAAAAAGGTCCTTGCCTTGTTGAAATCATATTATGACAGAAAAAGCACATCAGATGTTGTACATAATGTTACTGCTGTAAATTGTGTGAAAACTAACCCTGACCCAGTTAATGTAGATACTGATTGTAAGGGTGATGTAGACATTCAATGTGGTACAGTACCATAAAAAAACTCAGACGTGCTTAACAACCTTGATGCCAAACTGTCACACCTTACCGTACAACAACAACAAGACCTCAAGAACCTGCTGCGGAATTATGAACGATTGTTTAGTGACACTCCAACGCGAACTAACATATTGTGCCATAACGTCGATGTTAGCGAGGCAAGCGCGGTCAAGCTACATCCTTATAGACTGAATCCAGAAATGCAAAGGTATCTACAAGATGAGGTTCAGTATTTGCTAGACAATGATTTTATTGAACCTAGTAACAGTAACCGGAGTTCACCATGTATTCTTGTGCCAAAACCTGGTAGAAGTTACCGTATGTGCACAGATTATCGAAAACGGAACTCTGTCATTAAGACGGTACCGTTCCCGATTCCGAGGATCGATTATTGTATTGATAGAGTCGGTAGCTCCAGATATGTCTCCAAGTTTGATTTGCTAAAAGGATTCTGGCAAGTTCCGCTGACAGAACGAGCGAAAGAAGTGTCCGCATTTGTGAAGCTGCAAGGACTGTACCAGTATAGAGTTTTGCCGTTGGGCATGAAGAACTCGCCAGCCACGTTCCAGCGCCTCATCCATATGGTTGTTAAGGACATTCAGGGCTGGGACGCATATATTGATGACCTTATCGTGTACAGCGAGGACCTTATGGTGTACCTGGGAGAAACATCTGCAAATTCTTCGCGCCCTCAGTGAAGCATGTTTGACCGTCAATTTGGTAAAATCTGAGTTTTGTCATGCACAAGTAACATTTTTGGGTCATATTGTAGGGCAGGGTCGAGTAAAACCTGTTGATGCTAAAAGAAGTGCTATTTCTGCATTTCCTAGACCAGAAAACAAAAAGCAAATAATGTGTTTTCTTGGTATGGTCGGGTACTACAGGAAGTTTTGTCCAAATTTTTCTGCTGTTGCTTTGACTAATTTGTTAAGGAAGAAACAAAAGTTTGTATGGACTGTTCAGTGTGAAAATGCATTTCAGAATGTGAAAGCAATTCTGCAAAGTTCACCAGTTTTAGCAGATCCAGACTTTTCTGTACCTTTTAAGTTAGCTGTAGATGCTAGTGATACTGCTGCTGGTGCTGTGTTGTTACAAGAATGCAATGGTGGCGTAGATCATCCAATTTGTTATTTCTCAAGAAAGTTTAATGCAAACCAGAAAAACTACTCCACTATTGAAAAAGAAATTTTGGCTTTAATTTTGGCATTGCAACATTTTGAAGTTTATGTGAGTTCATCAGTAAAGCCTATCATTGTCTTCAGTGATCACTATCCCCCCACGTTTATGAACAAGTTGAAGTGTAAAAATCAAAGACTGTTGAGATGGAGTTTGTTCCTACAGGATTACAATCTTGAAATCAGACACATTAAAGGTAAAGACAATATACTTGCTGATTGCTTATAGAGATGTTTATGTCATGTTGAAAATAAGATGATTTTTAGATGTTTTAAAAGTTTAGTGATTGTGATTGCAAAAAAGAAAGTTTTCCGAGAAAACTTTCTTTTTTCTTACAGGAGGTTGGGGGGGGGGGGGGGGGAGTTACAGATGTCTATATGCAGGAATGTTCCATGTGTTGTTGACATTTGGTTCGTGTAGCACGCATAGCTCGTTGCAATGACAGCATCGCCTTGCCGAGCCGGGTCGGCCCACTTGTGAACCCTGATGTGTAAAAACACAGTGATGTTGTTCTAGATGTTTCCTGTAACGTGTGTACTATTGGGTTCTTTGGATTGTTCGAGAAATGGAAAATTCTCGGCCTGAGTTGAAAAGTTATATAAAGGGGCTGTTTTTAAGAGCAGAAAGAGAGGAGAGAAATATTCGAGCGGACACAGAAGCGTGTAAGTCAGTTGTGGACCTTTTCCGATAAGTGCGGCAGTTATAGATTTTCTTCTAAATTTGTGACGGATCTTAAATAGTCTTCAGTTTGCTTTGGGATTACAACGGATTAATTTTGTGAATGAACTGGACTGTTATTCTTTGAGAAGATTTATATTAACTGTTCATCTGGGTTGTACGTTATAAAGGACTTGCTGTCGCCGTGACAGGGGTGGTATCCAGGTACTGTACATTTTATTTATATACTTGTATTGATTTACAGTTGTACTGTTGTTATACTGTGTAATTGTATTGATTTAGTGTATTGTAATGTTAGGAATTTTTTAAGAATAAATTCTAATTATTTGTTAACAAAAAAAAACCCTGACTTCTTTATACATTCCCCTGGACATTTCACTCTGCCAAGTGTTACAGAATCTGATTTTTTTTCTCCATTACAAAATTTATGTGTGTCACGACTACGTGATATGTTGATATTAGGTTCCGTAACAATACTAACAACACTATGATACTAAATGATAGGATGTATATGAAAAACAGATTTTCTGTCTCACACATTTTCACGAACAGAATGCCCTTTAATCTTTATCAGATTGACAGGTTTGATTGGTGTTTATGAGGAGTCCATCCCTATTGAATTACAGACCTGTCCAAAATCAAATATCGCCGCCAGAGTAAAATCGGTAATTTTATATTGCACATAATATTTCAATCATTTCTTCTTGAGTATGATTTGAACCGATAGGATTTTTGTTCCCTCAAGCCTATTGATAAATAACTGTTTCTGTTTTTCATATTTTTAAACTACAAACTAAACACTTTACCCATGTGTAAACTACTCCAGCCTTACCAGAAATGCGGGGCCCCAGAGGACCCGTGTCCGACCACATCCAGTGTACTTTTAAGAGCAATATTGTAATTTTTTTTAAACAACTTAATTTATATTACGCAGGTGTTTGCATTGATACAGTTATTTTCATATATTTACTTTTTTGTTGCGTTTTTATATGCTCATATGAACATATGAGTTACAAGTCGAATATTAAATATGGTTTTGTATTGCCGTGTAAGCATGTTTTGTTACGAAGACAAATTGTTCAGGGGAAAATATCGGGCTGATCTAGGATTCGAACCCATGTCGATGGCGCACATGTCTGGCGTTCCAACATGCTTCACTAGCGAGACAGTTCGGTCCGCTTTGATGTCACCCCGTAACACACCACCTCTAATGAGCGTTCTGTTATCAGAACCAGACTAATAATTCCAGGAGTCACACTTTGGTGAGCTTATTCCCTGGGCCACAAAGTTTACCGTCACGTTGGACGAGACCCCATTTTGTTAAGAAGACAAATTTCTCAGGGGAAAATATCGGGCGGATCCGGAATTCGAACCCATTTCGGTGGCGCACAAGTCCGGCGTTCCATCCGCTTGGCTAGAGAACGTGTTTCACTAACGAGACAGTTCGGTCCGCTTTGATTTCACCCCGTAACAATGTATATTCACTTATATGAGAATAATATAATTCTCTCATTTTTATCGAATGTGTACATGTATACTGCAGAGTATATTTTTACAATAATGCGATATTTGTAAGATGTAAGCCTGTAACCCCATAGTGACAGATGGAGGTGAACAATGTGGAGAGATATTCTTGAAATTTCTTTAGTAGCATATGTATATATATATCTGGCAATAACAACAACAAGGCTTCTTCAACTCAGTCAGTCAGTTAAGTGTAGGATAGAGTGTTCGGTATAAAGCTTAAACAGTTGGCACGGATGCATGTTAATGTGTCCTAGATAGAGATATATATATAACATTTGGATATATAAATATCCAATCGGACCTTATATATGTTTGTTTATATTAACAAGATGAAATAATTCACCGGAGGCAAGATGTGCTATTTCAGTTAATCAGGTAAAAGTTATACCTGTTTAGCGCATACATACCTGTCAGCTTGTCGATGACTGATTGGCCATTCACACAGTACACTTGACAATTTAAGCTGAAGTTTAGATATAATAAATACTGAATAGTGGCGTATATAAAGTACAAAGTCCTGCAAACCTTAAGAGTAACAGTTCCTAATGTACGTACTTCAGTCAGCGATATGGAGAAGACAGGTAAGTTACTTACTTTTATATAAAATAATACTAATTGAGTGATTGACAAAGTCATTTAAAACTTTCTGGATAAAATGCCCATTTAATTTTTTGTTTTGTTAACCTTTCATACAGCAACTGGGCCAGTAAAAAGGCACTGCATGCACAAATACGTTCGAATTAATAAGTTTTATTCCTATGAAACGGATACCTTAGTCCAAGCAACAAGCATATTCCCATGCATTAGACTCGGGGCCTTATTAGCAAAACTGAAAGGGAACATCTAAATATTTGAAACAAACAAAAAAAAATGAGAATATCCGTTCATATCGCGTGCGTTTTAGATAATATCAATCACATGCAACAAAATATATTTTTATTTTCTGGTCGTTGGCGTTAGGTGATACATTAAATATAAGTATCGTACCAAATCCGAGTATACTTTTATACCACGGTATTTAAGGTATTAGGGGTATGGAAATACTCGTATGATATCAGAGTTGTAGTCGTGTCCATACTACCCGAGTCCAAATGCAAATCCGAGTCAAGGCTTGCCGAGTCCAAATCCAAGACTGAGTCCCTTAGGTTCAGGTCCAAGTCCAGCTTCATCGAGTCCGCGTCTTTCGAAACCGAGTCATTCGGAGTCCAATAACAAATATATTTATAGAAAATAAAATGGAAATCTGGGATAATTATGTATTTTCTTGATAGACCATGCATGCCTGCAATTTTGAGTTTAATGATAAAGTATGTTTATCCAATTTTATAATCTGGAGGTAATTCAGTCTGGGCCAGTTTAATTGTGTTTGAAAAATTTGTAAGTAGTTTGTAAAAATTCTAATTATTTGGGGTACGTCTTCCAGTATACTGTCGTCAGGATAGGCGGAACCTCATTATTCTGCTCGAGATGGACTGGTTATGGTATCTCGTGTCTTGACCTCAGAGTTCAAGTCCGATTGGAGGACCATCGAGTCCAAGTCTGAGTCCGAGTATTTGAAAAAGTGATGGACTCGAGCCCGGCCTCGAGTCCCGAGTCCGGATTCGAGTCCTTCATCACTGTGTGATATGTTTTGATAAAAGTTTTACTGTGGTTCATTTTTCATTTTGGTGCCTTTTTGGTGCATCAAAGGGCGTTACCTGCCCTACTCGATTTTATATGAATTAAATGTTCTCTGCCAATGAATTAGCTATATAGTTTGCGATTGGATATACCGACTAGTATAATGGAGGTGACAGGAGTAAGCGCCACCTGTCACTGTCTAGCTGAACTGAGTTCGATTTCCTGTGACATTAGCAATATTGGGAACTTTCACAGGTTTATCATGCAGATATAGCGTATACATTAATATAGTGATTCAGTTATCGCCTTCATAGGTCATAAGCGTTAACGAAGTGGAACTGCAAGATTCTCCCAACTGCCTCAGGGCGTCCTGTTTTATAGTAGTCACCCCGTTCACTTGAACTGTATAAAGCTAGCATTTCATACATGAGTATGCCAGTGGCGTCAATTTTTCTTCCGGGGGGGGGGGGGGGGGGGGGATGACTCGCCGACACACCCACACACATACATCTAGATGTATACATGTATATACTTAATCACATTTCAGATATATTTCAATATAATATTTCACAGAAAACTCATAAAAGAAGCCTGTCTATATTCTATTCAAATCGATATTTCATTTACAATATATATATATATATATATAAAATTCTCTGAAAAGTAGGGGACACGATATCATTGACCATCCTCCCTTGCCAAAAAGTGGGGGAGGGGTATATACCCCCCCCCCCCTATATTGACGCCCCTGGAATATGCAATACGTATGCGTATGCAGTATGTAAATGCGTTGAGAAAGCGGTCTGTGATTCCATTTCGTAATATATAATAAATATTTCGTAGGCAGCAAAATCGGGTCGATAGTATAGAGTTGCAGGAGTAACTCATCTGCCAGAGGAATACCCTATCACTCACAGGGGTTTGACACAGAAGACTGAAAAAATAATATCCCGAAAGTTTGAGACACAAAACCTCAAGAATAAGCAATACAACCCATTATGACATATGCAGCTTCTTGACTACTTAATACCAACACAATCGGGTTAAGTCCTTCAATGTCGCCCACTGACCGTCTCGGCTGTCACCACTTTATTTCCCATTAGCCCACAATAACCGCCGCTGACCTAATACAGATGAATCAAATGCACACACGTGCACCATGAAATCGTTCATATATACGGTTATTTACTGTATCCACTTTTATCAACGAGTATTGACGGCTTCCCGCCGCCTTGACAGCAAGTGCTTGGTTCCTACTTCCGGCGAGGAACTTGATGCGGGGCTGGCTGATAGGACACGTGGCTGTATTTATTTTCCCTATATAACATCTATAAAACACCTAAGGGTTTGGGCCTCTTTTACATAATTTTCAAAATAAATTCTGACATTAAACCTTTTTTTACCTGAGAATTTGTTGTTTCTTCAGTCAAACTAGACCAAAAAAAGTGGGCTTGCGTATCTCCTTTTGTAATCATCCTGGCCCGAATGAAGTGAAGCCCAAAATACCCCACCAAGCAGTCCCAAACAAGCATTTGGACAACATCTCTTTGATTGGGCACAGATTTAAAAAAAAATGACCAATACTGTCAATTTTATTGGAGAGTTTGCTTAACATACTTAAAAATAAAACAATGTAGTGTTTTTGATGCTCCACTACGTGATGGCTAGAGCCAACCAGAGAAAGCCAGACCATTCACTACTCTCCTTTAGGTTCAGTGCTTGGTGACCCCAGGTCATGTAAAACAAATAGGGGGCTTGGTGACCCCAGGTCATGTAAACAAATAGGGGGCTTGGTGACCCCAGGTCATGTAAACAAATGGGGGTTTGGTGACCCCAGGTCATGTAAACAAATAGGACCACGTGACCTGATAACACGGAGCGGAACGCGGAACCAGGGCCTAGTTTACGGAACGGAATGAAACAAAGATACAAAAGGTGTTATTACTTTTAAATGGGGGAATTAATTCTAAACACATTCATCCTGAATAAAGATGTTAAAGATATAAGTGATATATTTGGAATGGAATACTTTAAGATTACGTCATGGTATATTATTGAAAAAATGGATTATTGTTTTGTTCCGTATATCAGGCCTGATGCAGATCAGCGTGTAGCATTTATAGGACGGCGGTAGAACACTGCTTCATACATCTACTTGGCTGATTTACCATTTACTTCTGTGGGCAATGCTGACATCATTTAGGTCACGTTGAAGTCTGGTCAGGTGCTATACCGCTCGAGATATGAGGATCCAATTTTCCCCTGCGAATTCCAAGCAGCTTTATACTGGTAAAAGCAATTATAAAGAATTTGGTGCCTCAGTAACGTCAATCTGGGCAGAGGATTACGTTAAATTTTTAGCTCTAGTTGCAAATATTATTACTATTGGCCTGACTGTCCCTGTTCTTTATTGTGTTCTAATGCAGTCCTATGAAGAATCATTGAATTGTTTGTGTAAAAACTTTTACTTTTTATAAAAGGTGTTTCCGTATGTGACTTGCGGCCCTCGATGATAAATGGTGCCTCCTCTGTCAGTACATTCCCTCTCTTGGCTCCGATCAGCAAGTCTAGTTACTGGTGCGCATTGATTTTCTTAATTTTAATTAACAATTGAGAGAAAAATAATATAGGGTAAGTTTTTACAAAGTATTTGATTTTCTTCTCAAACACAGACCAAAGAATACTTTTAGAACTTAGGATTGTCATGTAAATATCTATATTTTTAAATAACAAAATTTGTTTATTACTTGAAAAGTAAATGTCAAAATGTGCTTAAAAATTATGCATACGCTTTTCCCATTATGTGAACCGCGTATCTTTCCTAATGCATATTTCTTAATTTTATAGTCTTGATTTAAATCTTTCAACGTTTTATTGTCCTGAAGGTGCCTGCTATTAGACCGATACAGAGGAAATACTAAGTATACAAGCCAGGTCAGGTGATTTATACTGTACCTAAGAACCATCAGCAAGACCAGCCTCCAACAAATATTAATGATAACAGTCACCTAATATATTTACTTCCATCAGAATATTTTCTATAAATATCGCTATTTTATCTCCATTTCTGATAAAGGATTAAATTATCTAAGACTTTGTGATTTGCAACAAAATTCGCTGCGTGAAAGGAGAGGTAGGCCTCATAGGAATGTTCGAACTTCGAAATACATTTATGCATCCACCCATTGCTCCACGTTGTTAAAAGTTTTAAAATCGAATATCTGAACCTGTTGATTGGTGCAGATAATTATTACCAGCACCAAAGAAAGAGGGCCAGATAGTGCCGAGTTCTGGCGATCTCTACCAGGGGTCGCTCCGTTACAAGTTTCCACAGCTTGTGGAACACGTTTTGAATTCAATTGACACTGGGTACACCAGTACTGTGTGTATCATGAATTTTATAGAGAATATGATGAGTATCGTGAAATAAATCACCTGACCCAAATCAGGCTTATCGATAGATCGTCACGCGTCAGCCTTTAATGCAACAAAACAGGGCGTCTATCACTAACACACGTTTTACAGTTTTATGTTAACTTTTAATGTGACGTTAACAGAAATCGTCGCTGAATGATCATGTTTAAATTATTTAATCATTCAACACAGGGCATACAATAAATTGATCATCTGGTCCTGCATATTAAGGAGGTACATGCTTTTGTCAGTATAGAAGCTCAGGCATGGTTTGTGACTCGCTAGGCCCAGAGATGGGCGTTTAAGTCTTGTAATTTACATTTTCTTCTCCTTTTGAGCTAAATATGGTGCGACCTAATAGGCTTTAAAGCCTTTTTCAACTCAGCAGACTGTTAGTCATCTGAGCTATAGCGATCACGCATTTTCCGTCTGTCCGTTAACAGGGTACAAATCTTAACTGTTAGACCTAAAAAAATGTCCTGGGAAACATTAAATTAGGTCACTGTGACCTATATTCTGCAACCCTTCAGGAAAAAAAATATGTTACATGAGCACCCTGAATGTCAGATGGGCACGAATCGTATCTATTAGGCTTATATATCTTCTAAGGCAACACCCAGGGATGTTCTGAATATAACTCCTTGGAAGCCTGATATTATGTCATGGTGACCTATATTTTGCGATCTACGGGCCGAAAACATGATTTTGAGCACACAGACAGTTACTTCTATTGTAAAATCCATAGAGGTCCTTGGCAAGTCTTATTTGAATCTTGAAATGAGGTCACTTTGACGTATTATTTTCTGTAAGTTTTAGGGAAAACAGTAATTTTAGTATTGTAAAATTCATCTGGGCACAAATCATCACGGTTGATCCTAGAATCTTATAACTTAAAATTGAAGGAGGTCTTGTGGAAATCTCCGTCAATACCTGAGATTACCTCATGATGCCCTATTTTCTGTGAAATACGAGCGGAAAACTAAATTTTGAGCACCCTGAAAGTCCAAAGTGACCATAAATTTAACTGTTGGATCGAGAAACGTGACTGTAATGTCTCCTTGGACAACCACAATAAGGTCAATGTGAGTATATAATTCTGTATTTTGTGGTCTATGTGATAGATTATGATTTCAGCACACTATGAATCAGACGAGCAAAAAAGGTTACACTTGGACAAAGAAACTTCTAATTTTATTAAGATCCAGGGAGGGCCCGGTGACATCTTAATGCAACCCTAAATAACAATACTGTGACCCATATTTTGTGAGCAAATAGCACCAATTTTGACGCACATAAATCGTAGCAGAGACTGACATAGTACTTAGCATCTAGGGATTTCTTGGTGAAATGTTCTTCTAAACACTAAATAAGGTCACTGTACCTTATTTTCTAAGGCCTAGGGACAAAACGCCTGATTTTGAGCACTCTTGAAGTCATTCCATCGTTTGTGCAAGGTTCATTAACACTTATTTTAAACCAGATAATGACATTAATACTGAATAAATGTTTCACTGAATGTCAAATTAAGCTGAGCAATATGGCCCATTCAGTGCCACTTGTTTAAAAGAAAATTTGCACAGTATAGTGTTACATATTTTAATTTTTTTTACAAAATCGGTCTTGAAACAGCTCTGATTCCAACATGTTTCAACGCCCTTCATCTACTCTCTTCGCTACATTTATAATTCCGCCATTGGTGTATTTGATTATGGGGATGGGGTGGTTTCTGTTTCCATACTGATAGTCAAAAAAGAGTAGTGTTGTATCCTTAAGACTGTGAGTGGCGTGCAATATGCGGCAAAAGCGGAAAAATTGATGCACGAGCTATCGCAGATATTCGCCGCTTGGTCACCCTCTTGCCGGATACATTCAGTGAAGCGATTTACACGCCCTTTCCTCAAAAACTTGGAGTCCAGCAGTTCAGCAGTGATACGTTTCAGCGCTATCTCCTAGCTAACTGAGGTACTTTCATAGTAAAGGGCAGTCCTTTTACCTCTGCGGTGGTGCATGCATGTTTTGTTCTCGAGCTGCAGGACTTGGGCGTGTCATTATGTCGTCAGACGTAGAGCCGTTTTATAAAACTGAATTGAAATGGAACGACAGATTTTTTATGTTCACATACCTTAACACTTCTTTGAGTGTCATTTACTATGTCATGATGTAATAACATGTCTCGTTACGCATAATACCCCATGATTATATTACGGGAGCTTTGGTCAAATAGATATATATTTTCAGCAAATAGATAATTCTGCACCTTTTCAAGTCTTCATTCACATTATGGCTGATACCATTTATTTGTACCTATAAGGAAAGGTGTGCTTATAGTTTCAGGTCGACGTTTATATATATATATATATATATATATATATATATATATATATATAGATAAATGTATATATACATACCCCGTATGGCTTCAGGCCCCAGAAAACTTACACAAAGCAGTCGCTCATCTGTTCCAGGGAGCGATGAACCGTGTATAGCTATCTCATGAATATTCATTACACTGACCTGGTGGGGCTGTACACTCGAGTTTTAAGGGACGAAAAAGCCGAAAGGTTGTCGGCATAAGTTTGTAAACGATTTGTTTATTTATATTCCGACTGAGAATTCCATTTTAAAATGAGCCAGAATCGGGCCATACGACGGGGATTTGGGCGGGAAACAGCCAAACGATCCAAGAGAAAGCGTGAAAAAGGTGAGCCATTAATTTAAATTGAACTTATACACAGAAGTGGTACAGAAGTGTTACGGGCGGGTGTCCGTTACTGTGCTTGATATAACGTGATTAACAGGAGTATTTTACATTGACAAATTAAAAGCTGACGTGACAAAACACAATACACACATGTAGGTTCAGGGACATATTCATGTATATTTTTATACACGTATATCTGTTATATTCATAACTAGTCTATTTTCAGTACACATGCGCGTAACTTAACAACTAAATCGTGGAATTCACCTCGCCCTCCTTTGAATAAAATACTGTCGTTTTATACATATCACCGACAGACTGATCATATTACAAATTTGGAAATTTTGTCGTCAGCAAATTCCTGGGGATATTACAGTATTGAAGTGTATCCTATATGTTAATTCTCACTCGGTTTTTGATGATTGCTCCTTAACACACCCATGCACACACTTGCGTATACATCAAGGATTTTTTAAGGTGGTTAAAAAAACTAGATACAGTGTTAATGCTGACACCACCGAGGTACCAACTGGCCCAGATTTAAACTGAGAGGACAGATACGACAGGTCTCGAGGCCATATTCAAATTGAAAAATCAGGCCTCGACAAGGCCAGTTCTGAACTGGACTATAAGGTTTGTCGCCAATATATAATAGGGATTAAAGACTGATATTCTTGATTTCATTACTCTCTCTCTCTCTCTCTCTCTCTCTCTCTCTCTCTATATATATATATATACATATATAATTATATATATACTTATATATATATATATATATATATATATATTTATGTATAAATGCTATAAAAGAGGTGCATTTGAATTATTCTGACTGTCCTATACACACCTTCATGTTCTGTTCCTTCCCGATAATATGACAACAGGTATTGTTATTTATACATTAATATATAGTTGGTGCACCATCCATATAGTGCATGACTAAAATCAGTTAGACCTTATCTTACATACTTGTTATCATATTTCGCTTTATATACCGCTGGCAACATAAAGGGACGACCAAAACAGAAATACTATAGGGTGATCAATATCAGATAATTTTATATGCGCCATATATATATATATATATATATATATATATATATATATATATATATATATATATATATATATATGCGCCAATACTTAGCGGGATGTACATTTGTCACCGATATCAATGTTGTCCACACTTATAAATGTGAGGACAGAGGGAATAAGATATGTATATGCTACACTTTATTAACAAAAATTGAAAAAGTTGTTTTTGGTTGTTGATGTTAATATCTTCCTGCTGAAATTAAAATAAGCTTACATAATCAGAACAATGTATATACAACAGTATACTTGACCTACACTAAAATTGAACAGGAGAACTTGAAAGTATAACTATTTAATGATGTAGTAAGTCATTTTTTGGACATATCTATGTAAGTGTAATATTTTGTTTTTGGAAAAGTTTATATCATGGTGGCCCTCCAAAATAATTGTGACTCCTTATACTCGCAAAAGTCGGCTTCAATCGAATTCAGGGAATTCAGTTATATGAACAAGATCGTCTTATTCACTTCATACGTTCATCCTGACAGAGTAATATATACATTTTATATATTATACAACTGTAAAGAGGTTACGCATGGATATGGCGTATAATCTGTTAAATGTAACACGTGACGCATTTTCGGTCAATATGTAATTTTATATTTCATGCCGTTCATTAAATACGAATGACTTCGCTTAAAATATATATACAACAAAAGGATCGGATCCGGGGTAGGGGGTTAGCTGGGGTGGTTGGGAGTTGGGTGAGGATTTTGAACCCCCCCCCCCCCCGGCGCTTCGACCATGATCAATTTATTTCAACAAGCTTATATTTAAAGTCCATAACGCCATTTAAAAAGCGCCTTCAGCAACTAATTTGATAACTTCTCATGACCTGTGATAGTGAAAGTCTGACATTCTAAAACGTATACTTTCAGACCTATTTTATATTTGTGTCTCCCTTGGTGACTGAATATGAGCAAAGCTAGAATCCTAGAAACTAGCTTTATTGGTCACTTTACCAGAATAAGTGCATGCTGAAGTAGTAATCACGTCATGCTGCTTCGAGCAATAGGTTCAGAACAACCCTCACCCCTGACCGGGGCAACCCATGAAAGTATCAGTAATGTGAAAATGTAATGTGGCACAGTTCCGGAACGGACAACCTCCACAAATCACTCTATGAGTTATAATACTAGATGTTCAGAATCATGTTGCGCTCAGTGCGCTTACAAATTGTCACCTGTCGCCTGCCAAAATTAAACGTGCGATGAAACGTTGCATTCTTCTGACTGTTTTTGTTTCTGAGACTGGTAGAGCTGAGGAAACTGATACGGAGTAAAGCGACAGCAAGTACACTTACGGCCTACTTTTTCCACACCAGCGCTTTCACGCCTACTCATATCACGGGACAGAGAAAGCATAAACACTCCAGTACGCACGGCCGCGTGGTTTTCCAGAGCACGTTGTAATAGAGGATGTTGTGATCCTACCCCCCGCCGAACGCTGTGGACATGTAACAAAGGGTTATGTGAGGACAACGATCAGCATATCCCGCCATGTTGGATTACCGGGTAAACGGCGGGACCCGAAACAGCAACCAGGACCCGTGACTCTCACAATCACAAAACAAGCATATAGTTGAAGTTGTACCAGGCGTACAGGTAGAGAACGTCATCACCTGCGGCGTTACTAGTGAGTAGCACATACGCACTGAGTACACAAACTGCCGCAGATGAAAAGTCCACAGCTTCTTTATTGTTACCCCCCCCCCCTTCGGCACCCAACACCATCCGCCCCGGATATACCGGGAAAACTCGGGATTATTTATCTGATAGAGTCCAGGATGGATGCATCATTACTAGTGCTTTATCAAAGCTTGGTTTTGATCACTACCAGTGAGCAGATTCCTGTGTTGTCATTGTTGACACTGTACGTGGTTTCTCTTTTCATGCAAACCCACTGTGTCAGTGTCTTCGGAAGTAAAAGTCGTACATGTATAATCTCACTGCAACCAGCGCCTACCCATGCTCCGTTTGTCAAGATGTCGATTTATCAAACTGAATACACATTTATTAATTTAGTATTAATTAGACAAGTAGAGTTTAAGTACATGGTTATATATTTCTCTTGTAAACAAGAAAATTGACATGCATGCACATAGGGATAAGCCTCTCCTCCCACAAGAAATGATTCAGTACCAGTCGCACAGACACACACCGTACGTGTGTGTGTAAGTGTAATACCTTATTAAGGCAAACGTCCCACCATGTCCGGTTATACAAGGTGACAATGTCACCCTTATATCACATAGCAGTAAGTCCGGTCAGTCACTGCAGCGTGAATGCTGACACCTCTATAGTATAGCAACTGCACAGCAGTAAACATGTCAATCAGGCTTAATTAACGATATACGGTCTATGACCAGGTACTATTGGCATTTATACTTGTTAATGAACATTTTCATACACAGACATACATATATTTTAATATTGTGTATGGGTGTATGAAAGAGACGGATAGAGACAATATTTGTTATGACCAGTTAAATGTAAACCCAATATATAATTATATATATATATGTATATATATATATATATATATATATATATATATATATATATATATATATATATATGTAATATGTTTTAAAAGGTCAGGAGAGAAATAAGCTGTATGAAAAAAATGTAGCAGTGGTTAAGCACCTAATATGACATGGCAGCTGCAAGGTCGTTCCAGGCACTGCAGGCGATTAGCAGGTTATTGCAGGTACAGGCATGGCCAGTATTTAGTGATGTCAATCGGACTAGTTTCGGTCATCAAGGAATATTGCTGACCATGTAGGTTATATAGAGACTGCAGGATAGTCCAATCCCCTATGTCGGGATGTTAGGATCAGGATGAACCTAGTAATCTTTAGTGTATTAAGTTGTTATAAAATGATATTCAAGTTTTGGGAGCATTACATGGATAAACATTAATTAAAGAATACATTTCGGTCCACGGGCGTTTAGATCAATATGTGACATCAGGTAACCTTCTCCGGAAATTGGGGAGTGCAGGCCGCAAAAATTCGTCTGAAACCCTTACAAAATGTTGCGGCGGCTGAGAAAGGGGGTATGACCCCCCCCCCCCCCCCCCCCGGCAACTTCTTCTGAATTTAAATATGGAGAAGTGGGCAAGCAGCAAGACTCGTTCACAGTCAGCCGTAAAAGTACGACAGGATATACAGAGTTACAGACATTCTATAATTTGACTCCTATAGGTCATCTCGGCAGGATCTCCTACACCAGAGGGGCAAAACGTCTCTTACGTTATAAGCCGGCTAGTATACGTTTTTACCTGTTATCTGGTTTATACTTTGTACCTGGATGAATTTATATATTGTATCTGGATTGGTCCCTTCATGAATGTAAATGATTGGTTTATATCTTGTATCTGGATTGATCCCTTCATGAATATAAATGATTGGTTTATATCTTGTATCTGGATTGATCCCTTCATGAATATAAATGATTGGTTCATATCTTGTATCTGGATAGGTCCCTTCATATATATTTATGATTGGGTTATATCTTGTATCTGCATTGGTCCCTTCATGAATATTAATGAATGGTTTATATCTTGTATCTGAATTGGTCCCTCATGAATATTTATGATTGGGTTATATCTTGTATCTGCATTGGTCCCTTCATGAATATTAATGAATGGTTTATATCTTGTATCTGCATTGGTCCCTTCATGAATATTAATGATTGGTTTATATCTTGTATCGAGATGGGTTCCTTTTTGAATATTTATGATTGGTTTATATCTTATATCTGGATTGGTTCCTTTATGAATATTTATGATTGGTTTATATCTTGTATCTGGATGGGTTCCTTTATGAATATTTATGATTGGTTTATATCTTGTATCTGGACAGGTCCCTTTATGAATATTTATGATTGGTTTATATCTTGTATCTGGATGGGTTCCTTTATGAATATTTTTGATTGGTTTATATCTTGTATCTGGATGGGTTCCTTTATGAATATTTATGATTGGTTTATATCTTGTATCTGGATAGGTTCCTTAATGAATATTTATGATCGGTTAATATCTTGTATCTGGATTGGTCCTTCATGAATGTTTAAAGGTTATTTCAGGCGCGCTTTATAATAGCCCTGCTTCCCAGGATCATGTCGCCCGGATCCTTTGTACTCTTGACCGTTTGTCTTATCATCAGTTATCTATCAAAGCCCGTATATTTGTTGCATATTACTTCTGAAACAGGTCGCTGATACTGGTACAACAGAGAAATTACAATAGGGTTAATAAGTAAAACTATTATTTTCCCTTCAGCATCCTCTCTTACTTCCGACTGAGTCCGCACGTTGTTGTCAGGTTGCCAAGCCAAGCTGTCAGACATATCCATACTGTATTACATGTATATTGTGTATGTTTTTGTAGCTTGTACCCTCACTCAGACGAATGTCAGCTTGATATCACCTCAGAATTTGTGTTCTAAATAATAGTCAATATTGTTCATTTTTTTTCGAACATGGTGTATCCTTATACATGAAAGGTGTATATATCATTCCCACCAGTGATGTATTCAAGTCCACAGTTTCAGAGCAAGAGTCCGAGTCCAGGCCACCCGAGTCCGAGTCCAGGCCACCCGTGCCCCAGTACAGGCCACCCGTGCCCGAGTACAGGCCACCCGAGTCCGAGTCCAGGCCACCCGTGCCCGAGTACAGGCCACCCGTGCCTGAGTCCAGGCCACCCGAGTCCGAGTCCAGGCCACCCGAGTCCGAGTCCAGGCCACCCGGGTCCGAGTCCAGGCCACCCGAGTCCGAGTCCAGGCCACCCGAGTCCGAGTCCAGGCCACCAATGCCCAAATCCAGGCCACCAATGCCCAAATCCAGGCCACCCGAGTCCGAGTCCAGGCCACCCGTGCCCGAGTACAGGGAAATTAAGATTATCACGTGTGATTTTATATTAATTTATACCAAAGCTTTATACATATAAATGTGTCATAACATGTATCTAACGACGAAAACTGGCTGGTAATAGATACAACCTTTTTTTGTTATATCCCGTTAACAGCTCGCACATGTATGTAAGCCTCCTTAGCATTTGAAAGAGATTTTCTTTTTCTACAGGACTCGAGATTCAGTGGGCCTGATTTTTTGAGTTCTTACCTCCGACTCCCAGTACAAGTCCGAGTTCATGACCCTGAAGTCGATGTCAGAGTCCCTATATAAAAGTGAACTCGAGACCGGGTCCGGACTCGAGTACTACAACACTTATTCCCACATATAGCCCTGCCAATATGCAATATGGGGGTGTCACCTGCATTATACATTCACTACGCTTCGGCCTTTTGAAATCAGTTCGGCAAAGTCAAAACAAAAGGCCTCACTCACACCTTGGTCGGGGGTCTTCCGGGTCTGGCCTAAGACTCAGAACAAAAAAGAAAGCTGAACAGGGGCTAAAATAAAAATGTTACAAATCGCATATGTTGAAATACGTTTATTACTATAAATTATGTCATAAAACATTTACTAATTTAAAAGCTATGACAATTTTTATATTTTTGTTCCGTTCCGTTCCGTAAATAAGGCCCCTGTTCCGCGTTCCATGTTCCGTTCCACAGGGGCTAAAATAAAAAAAAATAACAAATCGCATATGTTGAAATATGTTTATTACTATAAATTATGTCATTAAACATTCACCCATTTAAAATCTATGACACTTTTTATATCTTTGATCCGTTCCGTTCTGTAAATAAGGCCCCTGTTCCGCGTTCCATGTTCCGTTCCACAGGGGCTAAAATAAAAAAAAATAACAAATCGCATATAACTATAAATTATATCATAAAACATTCACCCATTTAAAAGCTATGACTCTTTTTATATATTTGTTCCATTCCGTTCTGTAAATAAGGCCCCTGTTCCGCGTTCCATGTTCCGTTCTATTCCGTGTTTTAGGCCAGCCCCGGAAGACCCCCCCCAGGAGGTGTGACTGAGGCCTTTTGTTTTGACTGCCGAACTGATTTCAAAAGGCCGAAGAGTAGTGAATGCTGCATTATACACACTGCCCTACGAGTTTGAAAATAACAATGTTGAAATAGTGATTTTCCCTGTGTAATAGGGATATTGAATGCCATCAATTAAGTGAGCATGAGAGGATGTATCTCACACGCGTCAACATTCTTTGTTATCCTGCAGGGACGGGAGATATCCAGTCTCTTATTCTATAACATGTAAGGGTCATAGTATGATATAGTAGTGGGTAAAATAGTTAACTAATACATGAAATAGAATGTTCTCACTTTTTCCAGAATGGCATATCGGCAAATGTATACTGGTGAACAATTTACCCTTGATTTGGCCTTTGTTTATATTAAGGGCACCCGTTATATCTGTTTACAATTATAGGTGCATCCTTGTATAATTAAATTAACATCATGGAAGCATATACTTCGCGTTGGATGATAATTTACTGTGTCAATCAGATCTAATTTATATAGGAAATCATGTTATATGTAGGTGTGACGGTATATACCTTTTATTACTGGAGAGGCCTAAACCACCTGTGTGCAGGTGTATGTATATACAATGTGCGGGGATATGTTAGCACTCCCCAAAAGCGCTTTATCAACACTAAATAAATTACAAAGGTAGCTCGCGTCGTCTTGTGAGAGACGTCATTTTTTCTGGCTTTTAAGGCAATTAATTTCAAACACATGCATTTGTCATGCATATTCATAATGTTTTTATTATTTAAATAAAACTAAAAAATGTGTATATATGGGAAGATGCATGGAACATGCATGGTAAACTTGGTGACCTTTAGCTGGATCTAAATCAAGAAATGTATGACTGAGATGTTTATGGGATATTCGGAATGACAGTGGATTTAATTAGAGGTGACTTTCGTTCCTAATTTAAAGTAATGTCGTCGCTACGATTCGGTTGACTGAGTTGACGTACAGTATAACATAATCACTGATGTGTGCAGGCTGTTAGGGCTGCCAAAAGTTATGAATAGGCGTCGTATTTAAACATGCCGGTTTATGCAGGTAATATCCAGATCTAGAAATATGAGAGGTAAAGGTGAGTAAATGTTTACTTTACAGTATTTAATATTTAGAAATAATAAGAATTAACAGAAGAAAAAAAAATTACAAACGTAGGGCGTTTGTGAACTTTTACTTTACTTCAGGCATAATAAAAATAACTGGCTGTCAGAATTTCAAGGGACCGTACTTGACAAAACATCTTTGTGACATGATTTAACCACAATATGTTAATGTAATGCGTCTCTCATTGGTTTGATTCGGTCGATTCATCACATGGAATTATTCTTTTACGGGCTCATCCGATAAACAAGTTTATTTATCAAAATATCTGACAAACCTAACATACACAAGTTCGCATGACGTCAGGTATTGTTATACAAGCGTATAAAGGTCGGTGTATTATTAGCTTCTGTAATTTTCTTTAAGATCAATTATTTGACTGTGGCTTTTTCTGTTCCTTCACGGTGTTTTCACATGTTGTAACGATGTTTTATATCGAATATGCTGTTTTGCCTTAAATCAATGTGAAGGTCAGTGTTAGCTAGTAGTGTTTTTTAGTGATTGAAGATCAAGGTAAACAAGGATGATTTGCAGGTGTACTTTCTTTATTTGCTCTGAGCTGAATCATTTTTTTTAGCGAGCTTAAAGGAAGTCATCTTAGTGTAATAGCGATGGGTCTCTGCATGCCCGTCTTCTGTCTTATCGCCTGGTCGTCCATTTTTGTATTTAACTATGTACTCACCTTATAGCATCTTGATCAGGACTCTATATAGAAAAACAGCTCATGCTGAATATAGGCTTTCCAAGTTAACTATGTAGTATCAGTTGCGTCTCTGTCTTTTTGGCAGGGTAATCAAAGTTGGGACAACTTAAAAAAAACACGCACACACACACATATATATATATATATATATATATATATATATATATATATATATATATATATATATATATATACCTTTATTGTCTGTGTGACACATTTCAAGTTAATCTAATACTTATAAAAGGAATTCGGTCCACCTCTGTTCGCAATGTTCTCTAAAACCGCGTTGCGTATGATTCTGTGCTATACCTCATTTTAAAGGTTATTGTTCCCTCGGTGACATGGCCGACATAAGAATAAATAATTTTTAATATACACATCATTTTGAGTGATTTTTGAGTGTTTTCTGATATGAGCGGAGGCTATCACCGAAAACAGTCGAACTGCCTTCGGCAAAGACCGGATTTTTTTGTGGTCACCCCAAGCCAAGAATTAAGCCATTTTAAGGGCTATCGTGCATATGAATAACCTTACTTTCAGTGACGGATTTATGCATGTTTGGGCTGACATTTCACAAAGGCTCTGACCCATGTGTGTGGTCAGTCAATGTGAAAAACACATGACTCTGGCTCGCTTTACGAAAAGGAGGGGTTCAACCCAGGAGGATTAATGACAAAACCCATGCAATACATGGTTCCCATTTCCGGAAAAGGGTTTGGGTGGGTGGGGGGGGGGGGGGGGGGAGCGAACGTTCCAGGCCTCAAAATTGATCTGATACGATTAAAAAAGGTTTCAGCTAGCTGAAAAGGGGGACCGACCCCCTGGACTCTCCTTTGTTCCGCTTCTGCTGCTAACGAGGTATGCATATATTTCCGTTTCTCTCTTCAGGAACAGTTTCCGGGCCTTAAAACGTACATTTAATTAATCTTTCATGTCTTTCTACTCCGATTAAATTAGAGGTTAAGTTAAGCATTGTTGAATTAATGTTTTCCTCACATTAACCAGTACTTTAAACGTCCAAAATTAGTAACCAGTCAAAGGTCATCGAAAACTTGAGGGCCCCCGCGTCTCATTCCGGTTCGCAAATTAATGTAAAATTCACCACTGACCAGGTCTATAAGGTCAACATACCGGTGTATGAATTCCTTGCCACGAGCAGAGCGCCACAAAATAAATGTTAAAAAATATTTGTACATATCTTATTGAGATTGTAAACCACTGAACATCTATATTTTCTTTTGATTTTTAGCTCAGATGACTATAAGTCAACTGAGCTATAGTCGTGGTCCATTGTCCGTCGTCCGTCCGTCCGTCTGTCCTTCCGTCCGTTCGTCCGTCCGTCCGTAGATGTGGCACGTTTTGAAACGTAAGACCTAGGAATCCAAAATTCGGCATAATGTTAGATGTCCCCAAGATCTCCTACCAAGCCGAAAACTGGGTCTTTGCGACTTCGTTCCTTTGAGAAATTAAGGAAAAACCTCAATTTTTGATTAAAAACCTATTTTAACACTTTAGGACTGCCTAATATCAAAACCACTTATCCGTTTTTCCTCATATTTACCATAAATATTCCTCTATATAGTTCCTATATACATGCCAGAAATTATGTCTGTATTATATAATTTAAAAAAGTTATGGGCCCAAACATAATGCATTTTGTAAAAAATTGGGAAAGATATTTGATCACTTAACACAAAACATGTTAAAGCTATGGACTTTTTTACAGTTATATAACTTTAATTAATCAAAATTAAATTGTATGACCAAAATTACATCAAAATCTTTTAAATTTTTTTTTTAAATATTAACAAAAATAAAAATATTGTACCTTTAATTTTGCCCAACTTTGACCGTGGCACGTTTTTTTTCCTGTAAGTACTGTGGATTTAATTTTCGCAGCATGTTTTTGTTAGCATTTTGTCTGTTAACACCAAAAATTTGAAACCAGTTGATCAAAAACTGTAGATTTTATTCAAGTTTTCAAGCACCATGTAACATATTGTTTACATCAAGCTAGTGTTATGCAGTTTGCAAGAGCTCAGCTCCCCAGCTTCAGCTCTCAGTTCCTAAAATTTCGCATACAATTAGATGTCTCCAAAATCCCCTACCATGCCAAGAATTTGGTCACTAGGACTTAATACCTTTGAGATAATAATTTTTTCCATTACAAACCCATTGTTACACTTCAAGACTGCCTAATATCAAAACTACTGATCTGACTTTAATCATATATAATATACATCTTTTTCTATACATTTTCTATCCACATGCCAGAAATGATGTCAGTATTGTGTAATTGTTTTAAGTTATGGGCCCAAACATAATGCACTTTGTAAAAAATCAAGAAATATATTTACTCCCTTAACAAGGGTATTGCTGAAGCTAGAGATTTTTTGTCAGGGATGTAACATTATTTAATCAAGATTCAATTGAATACACAAAATTAGTTCTGAATTTTTCAAATTTTATAAGTTATTAGTATAAATATAAAATTAGTACCTTAAATTTTGCCCAAATTTGACCATAGCACGTTTGTTTTCTGTGATCACTGTTTATATAATTTTCATATCTTGCACACATAAGGATTTCATCTTTTTAGTTTAGAAAGCTGAAAGAAATTGGCCAAAATTGTAGCTTTTATTAATGTTTTTATGAGACCATCTCAGACCTTGACTCTCTCCAGCCCCTCTTGAGTCACCTGTATGTTGACCTTGTTGAACTTTCAGCAAATTATGCATGCTTGAGGTGAGACATACACTGGGGCAGCCTGGCAGCTTATGGCCAACCACAGTTGATCCAGGTGTCCAACCCAACTCATCTAGTAGTTTTAACCAACAGCATAACAATAAACAATAAATTAATAAATTTTTATTGGTTTTTAATAACAAATTAAAGAAAAATAGAAAAGGAATTTGTTAGTTTATTATAACAGGAAATTAACTTGCAGTTACTGATGATATAAGAATCTTGTATCGATGGATAGAATGTCATGTATTCCAAATAACACCATGCAGTCACCTATGGTATTTTTCAGTTCAATTTTAATGATAAAAAGGTAAATCATATTATTCATTACTAATCATTAAGGATCATATGAAGGAAATTAATGATAGACTAAGATGCAGTTGATAATATTAATCTAGATTCCAACTGTGTCTAGTGTGTACATTGATGTGAAATCAGTCCAAAATGAATATATTACATTTATTTTTTTTTAAATATAAATAAAAGCCATAAAACAAGGTACTTATGATCATTATTTAAAGGTGTGAATTTTGTATATTCTGGATTCTCAACATCATTGTTTGGTGAAAACTGTGCAATTGTATTTAAATACGAATATGAATATGTACTCCATCATAAAATTTCTTGCATAAAGAATGGGAATTCAGGTAAAAATGAAAGTATATGAATACCAGTGCAAATACTTTCAAAATGTATTCATGAATGCATTCATGAATATATTCTTTAATATTATTTTAATAATCATTTCAGTTATATTTCATTACTCATATTATATGTTCTGCTTATAAGTTATATGGCCAAGTCAAAATCTGTGTGACAGTAGTACTCCATTTGTTAATAAAATAAATGAAATCAATCCTCTTTCCTGTCTCCAAAGGTACTATCAAAATCATACATAAGCTTAACAACAACAACTCATAATAAAGCTTATATTTATTACCCCACAAAACCAGCATGTGCCTCATTTCTAAATCATATTTTTTATCACATATAACAGCTGAGCGCCGTGACCCATAGGTCCCTTGTTTGAATAAAAAAAAGGATCTAACAATCCTGTCAATCAATACATTTCTCCAACCTTGTAAAAATCCCGTTATACCGGGTTTATCAGCTGGTTAAAAATAAGTACAGGTATTTTCTAATGTTAATTTTTAACAAGGATAAGGTATATGATATTTTACGGTATAAATAACTTAGAAATGGAGCCATTTATTATTCTGATTATTAATATATTTCATTTCCAATGTATGAATGTTATTCTCTAAATATCGGGGGGGGGGGGGGGATTGGGGGAGGAATTACATTGAACATCCCCCTTTGCAAAAGCGGCAAGGTGGGGGTATATACCCCACCTGTTAATAAATAAAAAATAAGGGCATAAATTTTAACCGTTAGCTATTTAAACTTTTAATTAAAAATCCCGGAAGGTCCTTGCAAAATATTCTTGGAAACAAAAACTTGAGAAAATGTGACACTTCAGGTTTCATGTCATAAATAACCAATCATTATAGAGTAATTAAAAGAGTAGAATGAAGTTAAAATACATTTTAAATGTTGTGTTTACGGAACTTTAAATTTTGATCGCAACAAATTATGACCATTTTATTTATGAACATATACAATATCAGGTCTGCTGTCCGATATCTCATGTGCTAGGGGCACTCGATGTTACGGTCATATTATTATTGTGATTGGTGTCTCAGTGCAAGCTGCAGGTGGCGCCACTTTTGTTGACTAAGTTTCTGTGATTCAAAATTTTCTTCTCCACTATTTCCAATTCAAATTGGAAAATATTAACGGTTTAGCTTTCATGTGAAAGTTCGATTCCTTACTGTTCATATTTAAATATATGTTCGTCATGTCGATTAAGACACGCTTAATCTCGTTAGTTTTTTCATAACCTCAGTCGTTAGTGTTTTTCATAACCTTAATTTTCTCCTGAACCGAGGTAATATCGAAGCGTTAGTTCGTTCCTGGTAAAACAGGGATCTAATATTCTGCCTTTATACCACCTATAAAACACTTTACGGGGCCATAGCAAAATTATGCAAATGACTGGATGGTTTAAGTTCAGTTGTGTCCATGGGTTATTTAAAACCCATATCAGACCCATTTAGTATTCATTATTTTAAACCTAGTACAATGTTCTTCTGATGATACACACATGTTTCACTTTGCATTCATTTTAATGTGATATTTTAACATTTTGAATTAAAAAAAATCGATGGTACGCTATTTTAAGCACCCAGTGACAGCCAGCCTCTTTTAAGGTGGCTAATGTGAAACAATTGACAATATCTCTAAAGTTTTCCCTCGACCATGTCTCTAACTATCATGAAACTTATATTTTAAATTTTTATTCAATAACAATTTTACATTTCATTTTTAACCAAGAAAGTCACACGACTTGGACTTCTATGTTCGTGGATAATATTTCTCGTATAATATTTTGTTTATTTTCGCATTATAAACCATTAGGAATTTTTAAAATTGCTTAATTGAGCTGCATTTTATGCTTATTATATTTTAAAATTTCCAGGTCGTTTGTGGGTCTTAACATCTCTGGGCAATAATAATTAATGTTATCATAATCGCCGATGCGATTAGCAAATTAATAAAGCACACTTAAATAAGATCGCATACTTATTACGCACACTGCTGACGTCACTCCACTGACAATAACTACACATACAGGTACTTAACTATATAATAACACAATTTTTCCTCGCAAAATGTACGGAGATGAGGCCTGGTGATGGTCATAATTGCTTATATCACTAAAACATTCAAAGGACTAACCGCACACGATACAGTTCATGAACGATACAGTACGCATGTGCTCTATATATAGACCGATCTTTAAAGGGCTTGGTCTCTGCAGCTCTCTCTCTCTCTCTCTCTCTCTCTCTCTCTCCCTGTGTGTGTGTTTTCTCTCAAATAGTAGGGCCTATGATGACCAGTCATGCAGGTCGTGTACGTCAACACGGTCTTTTTTTCAGTTAAATAATTTCACACGTTTATTGCAGGGTTCCGTGAATTATGTATATAGAAGGAGGAAAGTGCTAAATTGGGGCAAATCTGAATTTAGTCAACGTACGATGTCGGTATACGAGATGAGGTCTCGTTTTTTTTTTGTCTTTCTTTTTACCAGCCTTGAAATGTGTCCAGAGAACAGACCTTGCGCAATCAAGTAGTGACGCCTATTGGTGAATTTTAACACTGCGTGTTCGGGTCTAACCCTTCAACACTGAAATTCGATAATCAATATGATCTGAACTAACATGGGGAAAATGATTTTATCTTAAACGACTTAATCCTCTGTGATGTAGCTGAATTCGCTAGAGCGTTTGAACACAACAGACGTTCATTTCGCTGTGACCATGCTTGTGGAAAAGCTATATTGTATTCCATCATTTCCATGTATACATGTAGTTACGCTCCCGAGGCAGCGGAAATCTTACGCTTCTAAAGAACCGTATAGACAGTAGGCCTATAGTTAAAGCGCTGTGTAAAGAGCGTAACATGTAGTATATTTCGATGTTTTATAACAATAAACGACCAAGCGACCGGGGCATGAGAGTGAAAGAGTAAACATGGTATTTACATCAACGGGAAGTCTCTGAAGTAAATGAGTAATATCCAGAGACGAAATTGTTAACCTTTCACCTCGCATTTCTGGTAGAACCCTTTTCAGATTTTTTAACGTCTTAATGTTAAAAACATTTTTGAGACATTACAGGTCATGCAAGATTAAATTCAGGCGTACATGATTTATACACAATATTATAAAATGCAATTCCGAACTTTAGCTTGTGCCTTGGTTATAAAATGAGGGAAGGGAATGCAACTTAAATTTCCAGTTTAATATGCCTGTAATTGTTAATAAACAGGTAAATTCAAACAAGCTTTAGACAATGTTGTCTTATTAAGCTGTGTAAGCGGAAGTGACGCAATGCTCGGAGAAACTTGTGGATCTATTGGCGATGCTATACCTTTAAGTCACGCTGTGTAATATAAAATTCAAAATGGGCAAAAAGAGAAGATTCGTTGTAAATGTATTGTCGAGGATATTTATTACAATAAATGTTTGTTAATATTTAATATTCTGTACCCGGTATAAAAGTCCGTGCTGTAACATATACGTCTGACATGTATGCGTTATCCTTGTGTTCACGATAAATATGACACAGCGTAGTCATAAAAAAATCAGAGCACAAGTATTTCAGAATGTATACTCAATATATAGCATGTTATCACATGGGTATATTTACGTGATGTTAGTTAGGGAAGCAAAAGAAAGAAAAAAATTGGGTCAATGGTTGGTGCTCGTTCACACAGCATTCGTCACTTCTTCTTGGGATCCGTGCCTTTATGAACCATTAATTAAGGCATGGCTTAATTATCCCTCTGCCTAATGACATTAATTAATTTCATAAAATGACATGCAAGATCCATTTTCCCACCTGCCCAATTACCATACATATTTGTCAGAAATGCAGCAACATATGCGAATTATGCGTCTGTTCACGTACAATATATATAAATATATATATAAAAGAGAATTATGTATAGTTATATCTTTTTGTTATATAGTTATATGTTTTCTTTTGTATATACTCTCTCGTATAATGCATGGGTGAGTTTGGGTATTTCATGAAGATCAGTAAACAAAAATTTGCAAAAAGAAAATGAAGTAAACGATCTGTTTAGCTCAGCTGACTGTAAGTCATCTGAGCTTTAGCAATCACTCTTTGTCCGTCGTCCGTCCGGCCGTCCGGGCGTCTGTCCGTTAACAGGGCACAAATCGTAACCGCTGGACCTAGAATCTTGTAAGTTGGCATTCTGAGAGGTCCATGAAAAATCTCCTTGGAAAATAGAAATTAGGTCTCTGTTACCCATATTCTTCGAGCTATGGGGCCCCAAACTACCCCCCAGAATAGTCAAAAATTTCATACAAAAACTTCAATGTCTCAGTAACTACAACACTTATGGTCATGATTTTTGGCATACATATTGATCATGAGATGTTCCATCAGTTCCTGCAGACTGGTGGCGCCACCTGTATTTTTCGATTTTTTACGAATTTTTTTCTCTATTTTTGAGATCTTGAAAATATGAATATCTTTCAACAGGGTACAAATCGTAACAACTGGACCTAGAATCTTCATTCTTGACACAGCGAGAGACCTGTGAAATGTCTCAATGGAAACCTGAAATAATGTCTCTGTTACCCATAACTTTTGAGCTGTGGGGCTCCCAATTACCCCCCCCCCCCCAGAATAATGGCAAATTTGATAAAAACAAACTGCAACATCTCAATAACTACAACACTGATGGTCATGATTTTTGGCATACATATTGATCATGAGGTGTTCCATCAGTTCCTGCAGACTGGTGGCGCCACCTGTATTTTTTTTTAATTTTAACGAATTTTTTTCTCTATTTTTGAGACTTTTAAAGATGTGGTTATCTGTCAACAGGGTACAAATCGTAACAACTGGACCTAGAATCTTCATTCTTGTCATGCAAGGAGGCCCATAAAAAGTGTCTGTGGAAACCTGAAATTGGGTCTCTGTTTCCCATATCCTTCAAGCTATAGCACTCCGAAGTATCCCTCAGAATAATGGAAAATTTGATACAAAAGCTGAAGTATCTGAACAACTAATGCAGAGATCACCATGATTCTGTGCACGGATATTGATTATGGAGGGTTTCATCAGTTTCTGCAGACTGGTGGTGCCACCTGTATTTTATTCAATTTTTCGAATATTTTTTCTCTATTTTTGAGACCTTTAAGGATGCTGTCATCTGTTAATGTGGCACAAATTGTAACAACTGGACCTAGAATCTTCATTCTTGTCTTTTAAGGAAGCCCATGAGAAGTGCCTGTGGAAACCTGAAATTAGGTATCTGTTACCGATATCCTTCATGCTATAGGACTCCGAAGTATCCCTCAGAATAATGGAAAATTTGATACAAAAGCTGAAGTATCTGAACAACTAATGCAGAGATCACCATGATTCTTTGCATGGATATTGACCATTAAGTGTTTTTATTAGTTTCTGCTGACTGGAGGAGCCACCTGTATTTTTTTTTTAATTTTAACGAATTTTTTTCTCTATTTTTGAGACTTTTAAAGATGTGGTTATCTGTCAACAGGGTACAAATCGTAACAACTGGACCTAGAATCTTCATTCTTGTCATGCAAGGAGGCCCATAAAAAGTGTCTGTGGAAACCTGAAATTGGGTCTCTGTTTCCCATATCCTTCAAGCTATAGCACTCCGAAGTATCCCTCAGAATAATGGAAAATTTGATACAAAAGCTGAAGTATCTGAACAACTAATGCAGAGATCACCATGATTCTGTGCACGGATATTGATTATGGAGGGTTTCATCAGTTTCTGCAGACTGGTGGTGCCACCTGTATTTTATTCAATTTTTTGAATATTTTTTCTCTATTTTTGAGACCTTTAAGGATGTTGTCATCTGTTAATGTGGCACAAATTGTAACAACTGGACCTAGAATCTTCATTCTTGTCATTCAAGGAAGCCCATGAGAAGTGCCTGTGGAAACCTGAAATTAGGTCTCTGTTACCGATATCCTTCATGCTATAGGACTCCGAAGTATCCCTCAGAATAATGGAAAATTTGATACAAAAGCTGAAGTATCTGAACAACTAATGCAGAGATCACCATGATTCTTTGCATGGATATTGACCATTAAGTGTTTTTATTAGTTTCTGCTGACTGGTGGAGCCACCTGTATTTTTTTTTAAAGTTTATGTATTTTTTCTCTATTTTTGAGATACAAGTATATAAATACAGACACAATCTTGGCCTGTAGGTTTAATCTGTTTGATGCTTCAGTTGAATGGGTATATACTACCATTCAGATGATAAAATTTCCTTTTGCGAATCTCTTCCAAGTCAGCTGAGCGTCATAACCCATGGGTCACTTGTTACTTAGATAAAGATCCAGCGGACGATAAACCATCCACCATCGCCCAAACATCTGCTATATATTGGTTAGAGTGGAAAAACTACCCGCTGCCGATTAGCACGAATTCACAAGTTTAGTTCCGACAGGTTCCTACCTCTATAGTGTTTTAAAGCGACATGGTCCTCATATTAATTCAATGGCTAGCGTTTTTACATGTATGCATTGTTCTTGATAAAAAAAATCTTGGTTGAAATGTAGTAATTTAACGAAAACATACTTGGTCTTACTCTGTGGTGGTTTAAAATGTGTTTACAAAATGGCTAAATGAAGTAATAGGTAAATATTCAACACAAGTATTAATGACATCGTGTAGGTTTAACGATACCTTGTTGATGTTGTTTAGTAATTTATTCACAAAACTATAGAATCTGACCTAGGCCACCTGACATTTGGTCTTTTGACAGTCTTGTATTCTCCAGTTTAAAACTCCGCCTCTGTCAGCAAGTTAATTGTATCCCCAGACAAAGTCGGGGGATACTATGTTTTCATACTGGTCCCGCCGCCGCCGCCGCCGCCCGCATATAAATCTTGTTGGCGCGATAACCCAAAAAATATTTCACGGAACTTTACCAAACTTGGTTTATGTATAGATATGGGTAAGAGGACGACGCCTATTTAAAATGAGGTCATGACCTTTACTAGGAGAGTGTCCTTGACCTTGAATAGGTCCTATTTTGGGGAAAATCACACAAATTCTTTAATATCTCAAGAAATCTTGCATGGATTTATCCCAAAATCAAGTTGATGGAAGATCATGAATAGGGTTGTCGTGTTCCAGAAACTGGTGGCGCCACCTATTATTCTTTACTTGTTTTCATGCCGTTTAATGCCCCCAAAATTGCCACCTTACAGTACTGTGAGCATTATAAGTCAAAAACTAATGGACAGATTTCTTTTATATTATGCATATACATAGGTATGGGTTATGGGATGATGTTTATTTAAATTGGGGTCATGACCTTTCCTATGAGAGTGGCCTTGACCTTGAATATTGCCATATATGGTGAAAATCACACACCTCTTATGATATCTCCAGTGTTGATAGCCATATGGATTTCAAACATGACTTAAGTAAGAACCCTATAGGTTCTAGGGTCATGAGGTCAAAGGTCAAGGTCACTGGACTGGCATCTTAAAAGATACTGTGGATGCATTTTAAGCCAAACTTTCATCCCAGGTCTTCCATCTTGAATATATAGCTCACTTGCCAATAGTGGATGATCCATATCAATTTTGGGGTCACAAGGCCAAAGGTCAAGGCCACAGGAGCTATCTGTCCAAAAATTAGTTTCTGGATGATAATTCCTGCTTTTATTGATGTATTGATTTCAAACTTGACTTATATATGTCCCATTGAAAAAGCAAGACTCCAATTGATTTTTGGGTCATGAGGTCAAAGGTCAAGGTCACAGGACACATCTTTAAAAACATTGTGGATGCATTTTCAGCCAAACATTTCATCTCAGACCTTTCATTTTGCACATAGAGTACATCTGCCAATAGAGGAAGACCCCTATCAATTTTGAGGTCACAAGGTCAAAGGTGAAGGTCACAGGAGCCATCTGTCAAAAAAAAAAAAATAGTTTCTGGATGATAATTCCTTCTTTTATTGATGTATGGATTTCAAACTTGACTTGTATTTGACCCATTGGAAAAGCAAGACCCGAATTGATTTTGGGGTCATGAGGTCAAAGGTCAAGGTCACAGGACCCATTTTTAAAAAGATGTGGATGCATTTTCAGCCAAACATTTCATCTCAGATCTTTCATCATGCACATATAGTTCACCTACCAAGAGAGGAAGAACCCTATCAAATTTTAGGTCACAAGGTCAAAGGTAAAGGTCACAGGAGCCATCTGTCCAAAAATTAGTTTCTGGGTGATAATTCCTGCTTTATTGATGTACAGATTTCAAACTTTACTTGTATATGCCCCAATGGAAAAGCAAGACTCCAATTGATTTTGGGGTCATGAGGTCAAAGGTAAAGGTCACAGGACACATCTTTAAAAATATTGTAGATGCATTTTCAGCCAAACATTTCATCTCAGACCTTTCATTTTGCACAGAGTTCATCTGCCAATAGAGGAAGACCCCTATCAATTTTGAGGTCACAAGGTCAAAGGTGAAGGTCACAGGAGCCATCTGTCAAAAAAATAGTTTCTGGATGATAATTCCTTCTTTTATTGATGTATGGATTTCAAACTTGACTTGTATTTGACCCATTGGAAAAGCAAGACCCGAATTGATTTTGCGGTCATGAGGTCAAAGGTCAAGGTCACGACCCTTTTTAAAAAGATGTGGATGCATTTTCAGCCAAACATTTCATCTCAGATCTTTCATCATGCACATATAGTTCACCTACCAAGAGAGGAAGAACCCTATCAAATTTGAGGTCACAAGGTCAAAGGTAAAGGTCACAGGAGCCATCTGTCCAAAAATTAGTTTCTGGATGATAATTCCTGCTTTATTGATGTATAGATTTCAAACTTTACTTGTATATGTCCCATTGGAAAAGCAAGACCCGAATTGATTTTGGGGTCATGAGTTCAAAGGTCAAGGTCACAGGACACATCTTTAAAAAGATCAAGGTCACAGGACCAACATTCTCAACAAGATTGTGGATTGATAGATGGAAGAAACAATAAATATGCCAAGTGTCAGTATATGCTGCTAAAAATGGGGGCCTATTCTTAAAGGGGGGGCGACTATGTCTGGGGATACTCTGGCACCTGCGGTGCCAAGAAATGTCTAGTTATTAATTTAATGCTTTAATATATTTAATCCATTAAAACAATCAACCATTTGCACCAAAAAAAAATATGGAAGGGAACATGCCCGGAATCCCCTAGAAAGTCTTTCTGCTTTCTACGTTTAAATATGCGTTACTAAATAAGTTCGACCATGGTCGTATAATGTCCTCTGTTGCCTGACCAATCTCAGAATGTCATCGCCTGCATCCGGGATGAAATTGCTGTCATATGTATATACGGGGAGGGATTAAGTAGAACCACGTGCATATGGGGACACCCAGACAGCCGGGGTATCACGTGGGAAATGAATACAGGAGATATAATAAGTTTCTGACCTGGATGACACAGTTTTAGGATAGCCAGCCTCATGTATATAGGCTGCAGTGCTTTCAAAACAGACAATGCGCCTGTACAGTGATACTAGACGTCGAGCTGCATCACGCCCAGCATGCTCAGTCATAAACAGTGGTGTACATCAGGGGGTGGGGAGGGGGGGGGGGGGGGTTAGGGACAGGTTGAATTTCCCATCATGTACAGTTTTTAGCTCAGCTGACTGTAAGTCAACTGAGGTATAGGAATGGCGCTTTGTCCGTCGTCCGTCCGGTCGTCCGTTAGCAGGGCACAGATCGTAACTGCTGGTCCTAGAAACTTCTAGGTGAACATCCATGCAGGGAGTCCATAAAAGATCTCCTTGGAAACCTGAAATCATTTCACTGCGACCTATATCCTCCGAGCTAAGGGGCTTGAAAGTACACCCAGAATAATAAAAAAAATTGATACAAAACCTCCAGTATCGTGATAATTAATGCATGGATTGTCACAAATGTTGCCTTGAATATTGTGCATGACTAGGTTTGTCAGTTCCCGAAATATATATGTATATATATGTATATATATATATATATATATATATATATATATATACATATATATACTGCTAGAGGGTCAGGAGGAAATTCAGTTGCTTATACCATTCCCGATTAGCTTTTTTTTCACTCTAGCTGATCAAAATATAAGTATATTATTTAAAATATGTTTTCCAGTGGTTCCAGTGGTTTCCTATAATCATATTGTGATGTGTATTGATACGAATTAGTCAATCAGAATACACATAACATATACGCAAGGTATTACTTGATTGTCCACTCTGCGGTGCAAACAGACACGTATAAGCAATTACTTTTCACTTTCTGTATATCGAGCATCCATGTGTGATACAAGGGTGGACTTTGGAATGTCAGATTCAATGAGCGTCTGTAACTGCTGAGGTATATTTGCTTTTCACTCTTGATATCTGCACATCGAGAAAACTGTGGTATTTAGACAGAGGAGTCCTATTCAGTTTTTTATTCGTCATTGTTCTGATATTTTCAAACAAAAAAATATCCGATAGACAAAACATTAACAAAATACTATTCACTCTGTATCCCTGATCATATGAACATACACAGATGTCTATGAATGCGCCAACATTTAATTTACTCTTGCAACATCAGAAAAGAACCCATGCAAGGCACGTACTATATCACATGCACAACGAATATCAACAAAACACATTCGCGAATAGCGTCCCCAGGGCGACCTTGCTGCTTCACACGCAAGGACACACTGACACGCGATAGGAGTTGTATACAGACACTTGCACATATATCCACGTCCCACGTCCAGACCCCCCTTTCTCTTTGAGCCCTGTATCTTTCACCAACAATAACTATACTAGTTTTCAATGGAAACTACTTTCATTTTAGTTAGCATGGCCACAGTGAACGCTGATAGCCTTGAGGATAAACCTGAGATGTGAATTACCCCAACCCACCCTTCAGTTAAAGCTCTATACGAGCCTCGAAGGACCAGGTCATCCAAGGACACGCCGTCTGTGTCAACCAGGAGATGTCCGAGGCTGTCAATTTGCATAAATAATCTCGACATAAACTCTATTTGGACTGGTATCGATGTAACAGCTGTCTAGCTTGGTATATCTCTTTAAAGTCAGCATAGAAAATTCTCACTGGTATTACCTGAAAAAAAATAAACCAAACAGGTGTTTGAATCTTGTCTATAAATAGTCTCAAACTTCACAGAGTAACTGGGAAGTTTTAATCGTTGTCTCAGCAATGTTTTCCCCACAAAACCAAAGAAGGACAAATTGTCAATAGCTGTGTTCATAAGTGGTTTTATCAAATATAATTGTCCTATTTTGTCAGGCTCAACAACTTAAGAGCTTTTATACACACTTGTGCAGGCAATACTTAGTATTCCATCTCATTAGAACCTCTGCCAAGTGGGTCGAGTGTCTCTGGTCACAGAGATCTGTGGGGAAACTGTGTGTTAGGGTACATGATTATTGTGAGCTGAATATTAATGCCCTTAATTGACAATTTATGCAAGGTGATGTTGTATAATAATTAACGAAATATAAAGTGTGTTCGGGGATGGATAAATTACTAATATGCAAATATAACCATACTTCAAAGAGTAGGATGTATAAAAATAGATCTCTCTCTCTCTCTCTGTCTCTCTCTATATTCTATATTATATATATGGGTATATGCATATATAAAATATACGTATATATTTATATATACATATATGTATATGTATATGTATATACTTTCATTTGAACGCAAATGATATACATACATATGCACACTCTTGACCATAGAATACGTTACGTACAATAGGTGGTCAGCTTACGATATGAGTGTATGGACCGGAGGACAGTACGTCACACACTCCTATTGACAATGTTACACGCTTTCGAGCAAGGACATTGGGGGACCATGAAACAATCCACATTATGCAGATTAAATGTGTATGGGTCATGGGTTGCAATCAAACCACTGAGAGAATCCTGTCTGCGCATTCATGTAAGCCTCATACAAAGCCCGCTCAGCCCTTAATAAAACAGAATATATTTACCCTGTACTTCAATCCATTGAAGTGTCAGGGGAGAAAGTCGGACTCAGGAGGCGCGCGAGGTGATGTTTGTGTTAAGAAAGTGCAGCTGATTTAAGCAAGGTGAACGTGATTGTTTAATGAAGCCCTTTTGTCAAGCTAAGTGGTTAACTTGTGATGCGTGCGTTACATAATGGTTCATTATGGCCAAGACAAATCAGGTAAGCACTCGATACAGTTTATCACAGCTTTAAGCCCCTGATTACTTCAGCCGACAGAGGTTATAATATAGGAGTTCCCCTCTGTTTTTCGACCGATTATTTGTCTACACAATTTCTTCCTGAAGTGCAATAGAATTTTGTGTTAAGGTGGGTCAGTGTTGGGACAAGGAACAATTGCTAAAATATTCAAGCGGATCGATTAAGGTAAGGGCGGATTTTGATGCGGATCAGAACCCATCCAATCCATTTTGTCAATTTAAAAAAAAAAATCCACAACCTATATCACAGATAAATTCTTGCTGAACTTCATTGCTAATGCGAAAATTGTGCTATCTGTTAGTTGTGAGCTATGAAAAAGGTGAATAGATTTTGTGGCGACTCGTTCAAATTTGGATGCGGAACCAGGCTTTGGTGGAGGTATGCGCTTTCAGACCGCTTTCTAGTCCATAATGTCACCGCTACATCAATGTTTGACATTCCGCAGCGGCTGCCTGTCCGTTATATAACACCCCGTTCTCCCCGAGCCCATGCCCCCACTGTCACCGGGGCAGGGTTCTATAAATACCCCTCAGCGTCTGACAGAGGGCATATTGTGACCTCCCCATGCGGTGTTCTGGACGCACGGACATAATGCACATAAAGGATCAGCTCACAGATTCACCCGTAACGCTACCTCCCGTTATACATGGAGCCAGGGCAACTACAGGTAATCTTTTAAAGACAAGTTAAGGAAAATACAGCATATATATAATATCTTAGTTTTTGCAAATATTTGACAATGCACTGTGACAGTTGGCGGATTTGTGTGACAGGAATCATACATTCACTAGTATACGGGCCGTTTTCCGAAAAATGATGCTCTTTACCATGCATGTGAACATCGATAACTGCGGAAACGTTTAGCTTCCGAAACTCTTTGTTTGGGGGCAAGAGGCCAACCAGCTGATTCTTTGGGATGTCTTTAGCACATGCTGTTTATCCACTTTTTTGTGCCAATAATTCAGTCTCAAAGATTCTCTGTTTCACTTCTCTTTTCCTGTAAGTGATATATCTATCACAGCTCTACTGTCTGCCCAACCTAAGGTAATGAATTTTCCATTTGTGTGTCGTTTTGATTGAACCCGGAAAGTAGTGTTGTTATTTTAATTTTACAGACCGAATTATACTCTACTGGTTAATGTGTCCATGATTTTGAATTATTTCTTACAAATATTGTGCGATTAGCATATCTCATAGCCCCTTGTCTTAATAATAAATTTTTAATACTCAAGAATTCCCGTTTCATAAGTTCCCTCAGCACACTTTTTTTCTCGAATTTTGAGAGGTTAAATGATGTTCACAGTGAATTTGTAAACATATACAACCAGGGAACTTTATAATTAAATCATCAGATCCTCAAAAGTCAGGGAATTAGAATAATTTATCTCTTATATTTTGTCTAATGCCAAAACTGCTCGTCACTGGATGACTAGCTTACAGCTGGCCTTTTGTTATACATACGTGAACTAATGGTATACATGTACAAAAAACATCCTACAAGTCTTGTATCACAGCACTGCATGATTGAAGATATTTCAAACTGGAAATATATGGTGATCATCCTCTGCCAGAAAAAGGTGAAAATAACTACTTCTTTAACCTCGAAATTTAGAAATAATATCATAAATATGGCTCAGAGGGTAAACCTCCGAAATTCAGCTAATGCGCTCATAAATAATAAAATTGTGTCACTTTGACCTACTTTTAGGATTACCATGTTTTTATTTCATACCTGGACTGAATAATTAGAGAACAATAGTTATGGTTCGGATATAAAGATGGAAGAGGTTAGTGGCTAACTAATAAAGTAGCCTGTAGGTGTCGCGGTGTTATGTGTGACGATGAAGACGGCCATGTGATAAGGATATACGAACGGTAAACCTCCTGGATTTAAAGGGTTAAAATCATGGTGTTTTGAATAATACCTATTTATGGTTAACTGTTTTATAATTGACGATGGTACAATTAGTGCCCGGAGTCGGCATTGTTCGTTTTTCAGCTCAGCTGACTGTAAGTCAACTGAGGTATAGGAATGGCGCTTCGTCCGTCGTCCGTCCGTTAGCAGGGCACATATCGAAAATGTTGGTCCTAGAAATTTTTTAGTGAACATCCAGGAAGGTAAAAAAAAATCTCCTTGGAAACCTGAAATTAGGCCACTGCGACCTATTTCCTTCTAGCTATGGGGATTGAAAGTACCACCCAGAATAATAATAAAAAAAAATGATAAAAAAAACTCCAATATCTTGATTATTAATGCACGGATGGTCATGACTCTTGTCTTGAATATTGACCATGACTAGTTTTGTCAGTTCACGAAAAGTGGTGACGCCACCTGTATTTTTTTGTTATTTTATCTATATTTTTTACTATAAAATGTGGATGCATTTTAAGCCAAACTTTTCATTCCAAACCTTCCATCTTGCACATATAGCTGAGCTGCCAATAGGGGAAGAACCTGATTGATTTGGGGGTCACAAGGTCAAAGGTCATGGTCACAGGGGCCCAACTGTCCACATATTTGTTTCTGTATGATAACTCCAGTTTGGATTGATATATTGGTTTCAATTTTGACTAATATATGACCCACCAATAATGTAAGATATGACCCTCCAATAATGTAAGAACCCTTTTAATTTTGGGGTCATAAGGCCAAAGGTCAAGGTCATAGGACCCAATTTTTTAAAAAGATTGTTGATGTATTTTTAGCCAGACTTTCTGTCCCAAACCTTCTATCTTCCAGATGTTGCTCACCTGCCAATAGTGGAAGTAACTAATGGACATTTGGGTCACAAGGTAATAGGTCATTTTCATGGGGGCAATTTATCTACATTTTAGTTTTTAGTTTGGTTTGAAATATTGGTTTCAAACTTGATTTATATATGGCCCACCGCTAAAGTAAGAACTGTTGATTCTGGGGTCATAAGATCAAAGTTCAAGGTCACAGGACCCACTACTTTAGAAAGATTGTGGATGCACATTAAGCCAACCTTTTCATCTCAATCCTTCCATCATCAACATGTGGTGCACCTGCTAATAGGGAAAATTTCCTTTTGATTTTGGGGTCACAAGGTCAAAGGATAAGGTGACAGGGCCCATCCATTCACAAATTAGTTTATGGATGTTAAATCCAGTTTGCTTAGACAGGTTGGCTTCAAACTGATCCAACGACTAATATTTCGGAAAACCTCATAAACATTTATCTTTATATACAAAAGCAGCTGAGCGTCGAGATCACAGGTCCCTAGTTAAACATTTATTCGTGGATGTAACCGCCTCCATTTGTTTAAATCCTGACTTATCTAATTCTTAACCTAAGTATGTACATCTGCAGAGTTTCCATTTCGGTTTGGGACTACTAAACAGGGCGGTATAACTCGCTTTCTATCATTTTTATTTTTGTATCCTGGTGTCACAAAGGCCCGGTGTTTACCGCACCTGCGGGCCCTGTGTGTAATCATCCCCATTGCTAGGTCATAACACCGAGGACCCCCCCCCCCAAAAAAAAAAGACTCACTCGTACATTTTTCCTGCAGAGCGCTCACCCTTGGTGGTGGCCGACCGTGAAAAACCTCATCGCCTCGGCTGAGATTTGAACCCACGATCTCCCGGCTTTGAGTCCTGCGCTCTACTTATGAGCCACAGAGGCCAGTTTAGTTCGTTTTTGTTCATATTAGAGAAGACTGTTGGTAATGATGCCCCGTATGTGTTCTGAAGTGGGAAATTTTCTTAGTTGGTCGTAAATCCTAAGGAATCGGACAATATTGTGGAATATTAAACTCAGCGCCATCTATCAGAAACTGCGCGAGTGTATCCCACGGATAAAGTTTGTCCATGGGAAACCAGAGTGGCGCTGTCCCAACCCACAATACAAACTAGTAGTAATACATTGAGACATTAGTATAAACCACTCAAGATCTTTACAGATTTAATAAATAGTTTCTCCGATCTTCAGCTTCCACGTAAATCACTAGAAAACATGATGTCAGAGATTCCAAATCCTCCACTAGGACCATGCTTTTCGAGCTGCTTTCAGCGTTTGTTGTTGGACGGTGTCTACTGATGATCTCACTGACCAGGTCAGCTCCTGGCTGATAACACGGGCTGATAACACGGCCAATCAGCCATTCCTAGAAACTTGTTTCCTCGGGGCTTGCCAACTTACGCTCTTAAGGTGGCGCTGAATGCAACGTTCCTAGAGTGCATTAAAATCCAGTCAAATTTGGTCATATCTGGTCAAATCCTGTCAAATCCGTAACCGCTTGGCGGAACTTTACGAAACCCGGGTTTATGTTCGGGTCACATGTGAACTGCTGCGCCCCGATTTTGTTTAGACCTCTGACCTTTCCTCTGCGCTCTGCGTCCATCTGTGCGTCTGTTTTTACACATTAACCCACATATCTCGGGAACCGTTTGACCGATCAGGAAAAATTTTTCGCACAAATGTAGCTCTTGGATAGCTTTATAACATACATAAAAATGGTGGCGCCACCTGCAACCATTTTTGCTCAGCGTCAATCTGTTCATCTGCCTTGGGATAAAATCACTCATATCTCTGCATTGGTTGGACCTATCCACCTGAAATTTTGCATGTGTTTACATCCTGGACAGCTTTCTTGATTTTATGACAGGTGGCGCCACCTACATTCACGTTTACGCTGCAGACATCCAAGCTCATAAATCGGGAACCGTTTGACCGATTGGGCCACAATTTTGCATGTGTATAGATCTCACATAGCACTTTATCATAGGCAAAACTGGTGGCGCCACCTGCAATCATTTTTGCACAGCGTCCGTCTGTTTGTCTGACTTTGGATAACTCAACAACATACTGCAGCTTTCCCAAATTCACAGGGATGATTGGTACCTATGAGGGCTTCAGACCTATCGAATTACAGACACGTCGGAATTCCAATATGGCCGCCACAGCCCAATCGCTGATTTTCTTTCGCGCGCGATAACTCAACAACATACTGCAGCTTTCCCAAATTCACACAGGGATGATTGGTACCTATGAGGGCTCCAGACCTTTCGAATTACAGACACGTCGGAATTTCAGTATGGCTGCCACAGCCCAATCGCTGATTTTCTTTCGCGCGCGATAACTCAACAAAAAGTCAACAACATACTGCAGCTTTCCCAAATTCACAGGGGTGATTGGTACCTATGAGGGCTGCTCAAGACCTATCGAATTACAGACACGTCGGAATTCCAATATGGCCGCCACAGCCCAATCGCTGATTTTCTTTCGCGCGCGATAACTCAACAACAATATACTGCAACTTCTTCAAATTCACAGGGATGGTTGGTACATATGAGGGCTTCAGACCTATTGAATACAGATCTGTCGGAATTCCTATATGGCCTTCAAAGCCCAATCGCTGATTTATTTCGTGCGCAATAACTCAACAACAACATACTGCAGCTTTCCCAATGTCACAGGGATCATTGGTGCCCATGAGGGCTCCAGACCTATTGAATTACAGACTTGCTCAAATTAAAATATGGCTAACAGAATACATTCGGTGATTTTCTATTGCACACATTATTTCAGACATATCTTCTTTAATATCATTTGATCCAGTAGGATTTTTTCCCTCATGCATATGGATAAAAACTTGTTTCTGTTTGTCATACTTTTCGAATTTAATTTATTTTTTTTCACCCATATGTAAACTAGTCCAGCACTAGCAGAAAACGCGGGGCCCTCCGAGGACCATTGTCCGACCACATCTGGTTTCACATAATTCTGCTTTAGATTTTAATAAGCGGTGGGCGAGTGCACGTGTTCTGCATTAACCATGTCGTATAATTCAGGTAGACTATTACTTCTAATGGAAGATGTTTACTCATTGACTTAACGATGATGCGACTTTTTAGAGCACGTAATCAAAGTAATAAAGTAAACATCAGGATTAGTCATCTTTAATATTTGTAAACACTAGACAAGGTCAATCAAGTCAAGTTTTGAATATCATGTGAGTATATACAGCAGTTACTTCAGTACATATTCATATACTAGACAGACATGAATATGGACGGTACAACTCCGGTAACAGCTTTACCTTGGGTCATTAACTGGGATCCTGACATTACAGGTAACAATACACTTTCTAGATTTATAGGATTAACGGCAGGTAATTTGTACGCATATGTTTGTCCGTAAAGTCAGCATTTTCACTCAGATTTTTGTTGCAATTGTTGTTTATTTAAGGCGTTGTTCCGATAGGAACTCGACGTTATTTCTCACCGAAGTATCTGTCTCCGTTCCGCCATGCAGTATATATATGGATCTGGTTGAACATGTGGTAATTAACAGATACCACTATATATATTCTCCACAGTTTCCCCGTTTATTGAAAAAAGACCTCTCTCTTTCATGGGCCTTTATGCTAATACCAGTACTGAGCACAGGGGGCTATACTTATGCAGTGCATATCTGTATTTTTGAGTTTATAGGTAATCCGCTCTTGGGTTTTAACGCTTGATTCCGCAGTTTTATAAGCTCAGCTTACTGTAAGTCATCTGAGCTATAGCGATCACTCTTTTTCCGTCGTCCGTCCGGCCGTCGGGCCATCCGGCCGTCTGTCCGTTCACAAGGCACAAATCGTAACCACTGGACCTGGAATCTTCTCACTTTACATCCAGGGAGGTCCATGAAAAATCTTGGAAACCTAGAATTAGATCTCTGTTACCCATATTCTTCAAGCTATGGGGCTTCGAAGTACCCCCCAGAATAATGAAAAATTTGATACAAAAGCTCAAACATCTGAACAACTAATGCATTGATCACCTTGATTTTGTGCATGGATATTAATCATGGAATATTTCATCAGTTTGTGCAGACTTGTGGCGCCACCTGTATTTTTCGATTTTTTACGATTTTTTTTTCTCTATTTTTGAGACTTTAAGAGATGCGGTCATCTGTTAACAGGGCACAAATCGTAACGCCTAGACCTAGAATCTTCTTTTTTGACATGCTGGGAGGCCCATGAATAGTCTCCATGGAAACCTGAAATTAGGTCTCTGTCACCCATATTCTCCGAGCTAATGGGCTCAGAAGTACCCCCAAAATAACTAAAAATTTGATACAAAAGCTCTGGTATCTAAACAACTAATGCATTGATCAGCATTATTCTTTGCATGCATATGCATCATGGAGTGTTTCATCATTTTCTGTAGACTGGTGGTGCCACGAAAGAAATGGCTCCACAGAATAATTTATGGGAATTAAGGGATATTCAGCGTCGTTAGAGGTGACTATGTTGTTTTATACCGAGGACGGTAGTCACCGAGGCTCGTGGTCACCGAGCATGCCGTACGTATATGTGTTTACTGTTACTGGAAAAGTCGAGCTGATGTGACAATGACTAATGGAGTATGTTCAGTGAACCTGCCCTGAATGTATACATCATTACATGTACATACATATCCTCATGGGTACATTCATATATTTTCCGGAGGGGACCTAACATCTATGAATACAATTTGTTGTTATTTTTTTGTAACACAATATAATTGCATCGTGCAACTCCATGGTCTTTTTAATCACCAGGAATTCATAGTTTCCCTTTAACTCCACATGAATCCCTTCAATTTTATGTTACACATGTGTATTATAATAAAAAACAGACGTTATTTGATAAGAAATTATAATAGGATTATTTATTTGTTTTTTAAATTACACGCAATATACGTGTATTTAGAAATATATTCTTATAGAAGTTTTTAATGCTAAAGGATACACTATTCCATAAGATATAAGATTGTGATTGGACACAAGTCATGGGAAAACGAGGGTTACATAATATTTCAAATATTGTGAAATACATATCAGATTTATCATTTTTTTCTTCATTTTAAAGTTTTTAATGAAAACAAGTCAAGTGTTATAAATGTCCAGGATATATATATATATATATATATATATATATATATATATATATATATATATTGTACTTTTCAGGATGGCACAATCAATCTATTGTAAGGCGAGGTAAAAGATAAGAGAGACGGGCGTTTATATATATATATATATATATATATATATATATATATAAATATATATATATATATATATATATATATATATGTAAATGTAGCATGTGCCATGCAAAGCCACAGGTGTCACCAGGCAGTTCTTGGGTAAATGTTACAAAACTGAAGAACCCAATATAGCGGTTCCCTAAAGATGACGAAAAAAAATCCCAATAGATATGCCACAAATTACTTTCACTGCCAGGCATGCCCATATGCATATGGGAAAGTATCCCTTCAAAGAGCACCGCCTTTAATGTCTCAAAGTAAACGGAAAATCCAGATAAACCGATCTAAGGCTTGCTATACATGTTTTTTATATATTGAAATCTCGGTGGTCTTTACCAGACGTTTTCACTTGTATTGTTCATATTTACGCAGACATGGTAACTTATGAAATGATATATTAGGTGAGAGAGACAGTATTATATAATGTAGAACACGTTGCATATTAGGATTATAATAAGACCTGCTAGCTGGAAGTGAGTGTTATAAGACGAGATAAAATCATAGTCGCATCATATATACATTATGAATATGACGTCATCTAAGAAAATTCCCGAGAGGATTCACCTTGCAAAACCAGAAACTCGGACAAATCGAAAAGGTACTGAAAATGCAATCTCTTTTGCTTTAAAATGCAACTTACAATTTATACAACTGATGGCATGCGCGTATGTGTGAATGTGTTCCAACCTTCATCCATCTGTGCTCGATTATTATCTGATTTAAAGAAAACTAGCCACTGATATATATATAATTTAAATGTATACTGTTTTTAAAAGCATACTAATATAATGCTTCTTAATACTGCAGCTTAAATATCCCCCGTTTCGTATAGAAATAAAAAGTCCTTAATAGCACATTAAAATGCCGCGTAGGAGTCCGATTCCCCATTTTTTAGTTCACCTCTGAGGACTACAAGAGTTACTATGTATTTTATTCATTTATTACTTGCGTTCATATGCTGTGTTTTGGCATAGGTTTAATTGTCCCGATGATATACGTGCATGCACATACACTGTGTGTTGATTCTGGATTCTTGCGATCGTTGTTTGTAGGTATTTTGAAGACCTGCACTATAACGTATATATATATATATATATATATATATATATATATATATATATATATACTTGTGCACACTGGAACATGGAGGAACACATATATTTTAGAGATTAGGAAGAGTGGTATAATCTACATTATATGTCCACCAGTAAAATAGTTTACGAGTTATATGCGTGAAGTACTACCAATGTGAAAAATCCGTCCAGGTGTGCCATTGATCAAGATACATCGCATGCGGGACAAATTGTCAGCTTAACGCAATCGTTCCCGGTTAACGCCAGTTTTACTGCAGTGTTAAACCCCTGCCAGAATCACATAGGTCAACAGAATTACCCAACTGTAGTATTTTTAAGGTTTACGTTAGTCCGTGCGTGCTGCTCACTACAATAACACAGATGTAGGAATGCTTGCATGAAAGAATGCTGAGGCCAAAGTGGGGTCCTTCCTGTGGCGACAATTTACTTGAGTATTGTCCTCGGATCCATGGCCCTTTAATGCATAATGTAACTACCAATTAGGTATTCTATATGCGCAAAACGTGTATGTGTAAAGTTGGTCTTAACAGAGGGCTACGCGTGCTGATTCTTGATATATAATAGATTGAATAGTGATCTTTGTTAACTCCACGGACATCTAGTACACCATGCACCATATTCCAGGGCCTATAAACTGTGACATTACAAATAGGTTCTGTTTATTTCGGTTCAGGTTTATATTGGAGCGTGGTACCTTCATGGAACAGTTGATTTCAGTCCTTATACTACTCGCACTTTTAGATGAAAATTCAGAACAGGTTCGTGTTGGTTAACTTTTATTGTGAGTTTAGTTGCGATTTAGGGTGTTTTTAGCCACTGTGGGCGAGTCGCCCTCGAGAGATAGATTCTGCTGGTTTGCAATTGCGGGCAAAGAAATCGTTTCCCCGCAATGAATTGGGGTGTAAATACTTCAGTAACGTAGGTGTAAAGTGAACACAGTAGATGTAATCGATTGAAATAACATAGATATAAAGTGAAGAGAGTAGCTATAATTGATTGAAAAACCATAGGTGTAAAGTAAACAGAGTAGATGTTATCGATTGAAATAACATAGGTGCAAAGTGAACCGAGTAGATGTAATCGATTGAAATAACGTTGATGTAATGTGAAAAGAGTAGATGTAATCAATTGAAAAAAAAAAGTAGGTGTAAAGTTTAGAGAGTAGTTATAATCAGTTAAAATAACATAGATGAAAAATGACAACAGTAGATGTAACCGATTTAAATCACGTAGGTGTTTAAGTGAAGAAAGTTGATGTAAACTATTGAAATAACATAGATGTAATGTGAAGAGAGAAGGTGTAATCTATTGAAATAAGGTGTAATCTATTGAAATAAGGTTATTGTAATGTGAAGACAGTAGATGTGATTAATTGGAATAACATAAGTGTAAAGTGAAGAGAATAGTAGAATCTATTGAATAAACGTAGATGTAAAGTGAAGAGAGTAGATGTGTAAAGAAATGAGAGTATATTTAACCGATTGAAATAATGTAAGTGTATCGTGAAGAGAGAAGATGTAATCTATTGAAAAACGTAGATGTAAAAGAAAGAAAGTAGATGTACTCGGTTGAAATAATGTAAGTGTATAGTGAAGAGAGAAGATGTAATCGATTGAAATAACGTAGATATAAAGTGAAAAAAGTTGTCGTAATCGATTGAAATTCGTTTGAACAGATTTGTTTCAAGGTATATTTAATGACCTTGGATTGTTTCATGAGGATGTATTGAAAAAAAAAGAAAATATTTGCTTTGCATGCATATGTTCGAAATAACAGAAGACGTTTCTTTGACTGTATATTTTGATTCTGCATGAAGTTTCAGACAAGTAGAAAACGGCCGGTGCACGCAATACCGAGAAGAGGTTTGTTTTGAGTAAAAGCGACCTCTGACGGAAGGCTGAAGAGTGGTTTGTTCTTAACCACGGATACCCTGTTGTATATGTAATGGCTGCTTAGGAAAGGGTAAATGATGGTTACAACGAAAAATCAAAAGAGAGCGTGCAATGTAGGATGTGACATAATTTTTATATCAACTTTGAACACGTTTAACCATATTTACAAGGTTTATCTAGCCAAAAGTCATCTTATTTAAGTGATTCTGAACAAAGTCAGTGTTGTTGTCGCAAACGAGGATGTTATCAATATGATACATAGACCTATAACCATAGATAAGAGAGAAAAGTGTTGCTTTAGGAATACATTTCAGCCATAAGTTTGTACTTCAGATGTGAGTAGTGTGAACGCGTAACATGTAATTCACGGAAAAGAGTAAAGGCAGTCTATCTTCTGCTGAAGATGACAGAAAAATGAGTAAGTCAAAGTAAGTATTGCTGAAGAGTAGTCCTGTGTGCATAGAATGCTCGGTTGTGCGAGCTTTCCTCAAAGTTAACACAGTTTTTGTAAATCGAAGTTTATCCCTTATTGTTCTGCGAAATTGTATTGTAATTTATTAAGGGCCTTCACGAAACCTCACTGTATTCACTGCCAAATATTCATAAGAAATTTATATTGCATCATTCTTTTGAAAAAGAGCTATATAGAAGATTTAGTTTCCTAGTTTTATCATCAGCACGAGACTCGGTGTAAAAAAACCCTAATCACGTTGCAGCTGCATCAAGGAAATTCAGAACTCGGCACGTATCCGTACCCCGATCTGGCTTTTATTCCTCTTTAAGGAGTAGGGCTGATATATTCAAACAGCCTATAAACTTCTCGGTAATTTTTGTACTCTGCAAGTTCCACTTGAGTCTGTTACACGGTGGTTCAAGTTAAATATCACACATTATTTGATTAAAAAGGTCGGAATCATTTTATCCATCAATATAGAGGGTCGTAATCGTTTTCTAAATTAATGTATACATTACCTGATAACCATTTGATTATAATTTATGAACGATACAAATAAATTATTTGCTAATCCTTTTTATATACAATACATCCCATAAGTGAACATTATATATATATATATATATATATATATATATATATATATATATATATATATATATATTCATATAACCATGTTAACCAGGCAGGTATGCCCCTCTGAAGTAAATTATGTAAACAATACCTGCTAAGTCAGAATATACTTATGGAGTCGTATTTTCATGGCGAACAGGGGCGTTCTATCTCTCAGAGAGTAACGGAAAACGTCACTGGAAGGTTGGTAAGGGTCAGAAAAGGTGCTTTTTCACATGACTGATGTCTGTTTTAGTGAGTGTGTTTTTGCCAGATTCCCTGCTGTCAGTGGTAAAAATGACAGAAATCTGATACAGTGAGGGCATGATATAAGCCATTTCGTTCTTCATGTCATGTGACTTGTCATCCTTAACCCTCCTCCCTATATGGCACAAAGAGTAACACGAAAATATTTAATTTTTTTCTCAAGTTAAATCGTACATGCGGTTTTCTTATCTTTAAATGAATGCATTTCAAATTCAAACGGGAAATGTCGTTATACCCCATGCGCTAGTGATATACATGTGTATAGTTCGCCACGAATCATTATAGAGACTTGCGGGGCCAACTGGAATCGTTTCCCATGCTCTTTTGGTCAACCCTTGAGGTTTATCTGGTAGAAACATGTCACAATTCATACGCTGAAAGGGACGAGAAAATACCTTACACCATTACAAACCGCTGATGATATAGCATCACCGGAACTCGTCCAACCTTTATTGGAACTTAGTGAGAAATAGCATAATTTGAGTCCTTGCAGTGATCTAGGAGTGCCATGCCAGGTCATACAGCTTTGCAGGTCTCGACTGGCTATTTGAAAATTTGCCGATGACATTGTGAGATCAGAGAATAACCTTGTAACTCTGGTTTTAACCTCAGTACAGATAAGTGTGACATTTGACTTTACATGAGTTGATGGTATTACCTATTTGTTTATTGCTTTCCAAGTGGGCCAAAAAAGTGACTATATTCCCCCATAGACCCGCAGAATACAAAAATGGCCTATATACAATATTTGTCATGATGTTATAAGTGTACTCCAGCCACAGGGGTCCTTCACACATAAGTTTAAAATATGCGAAGCAGACTTTACAACAGGAGTAGAATAGAGCTCTCGTCAGGAGGAGAACATCGAAACAAAGAGACGCTAAATGTAAAGGAAATGCATTTTCTGAGGAAAAGCTAAAAGAAAAATGTCGAGAACTAAGGGTAAGGATTAGACGTATATAGTTTGTATAGATATAAATGTGAGAAACAATTTAGCTTTTGCTTGACTTCATGTAGTGCGATACTTGTGTAGTGCCGCATATTGACAAATATATTCAGGCAATTGTATATGCGACATATATACCATATAGTTAACCCTTTCTTTACATAATGCTGATTGATTTAGTTAATCTATTTATCCATATTTGCATTTTTCTATCATAATACCGAAACTATAGTCGAATATCGGCTGCCGTATGCAGTTATATAAAAGCTTCATACAGGCTTTTGATTGGGAAAAATATTTTACGACCAATATATATATATATATATATATATATATATATATATATATATATATATATATATATATATACATGACAAAAGAAAATGTCAACATAGGCCAATATAAGACATTTATATATATATATATATATATATATATATATATATATAACTCTGAAGAAAAACAACACTGTTAATTCACAACAGTCTGTTTCACGGGATGCGACCCGATCATCAGGTGAATGTGGTTAGAATGAAGCTAACCACATTCACCTGATTTATACCGCTCTGGCCTAGTCTGTAGGCCATAGAGCACTTTACATCGGAGGGTAACACTACCTTCTATATATATATATATATATATATATATATATATATATATATAAATGTCTTATATTGGCCTATCTTAACATTTTCTTTCTCGATTGGTAAGCTCCTCTTGACAAGTCATCTGAGCTATAGCGATAACCCTAGTTATCCTAGCCGGATAGTCCTGTTGTCCGGCCGTCCGGTCGTCCGGCCGTCTGTCCATTAACAGGGCACAAATCGTAACCGTTAGACCTAGAAACTTGTAACTATACATCCAGGGAGGTCCTAGGCAAATCTCCCTGGAAACCCGAAATTAGGCCATGGTGACATATATTTTGTGAACTACGGGCAGAAAACATGATTACGAGCTCCCAGACAGTCAGACGGGGCACAAATTGTATCCATCAGGCCTATAAACCTTTAACCTGATATTTTGGGAGATCCTAGGCAAATGTCCTTGGAAACCTGAAACTAGGTCCCTGTGACCTATATTCTGCCACCTATAGAGAAAAGATGTCATATGAGCACCATGAATGGCAGATGGGGACAAATTGTATCTGTGAGGCCTCGAGTCTTCTTACACAATATCCTTGGAGTTTCTAGGCAAATCTTCTTGGAAACCTGAAATCAGGTCATGGTGACCTATATTTTATGACCTACAGGCCAAATACAAGGTTTTCAGCATCCAGACAGTCAGACGGGGCACAAATTGAATCGATAAGGCCTCCAATGTGACATTTAAGTAGGTCCTAGGCAAATCCCTTTGGAAACGTGAAATTAGGTTATGGTGACCATTATTCTGCGACTTGTAGGAAAAAGATGTCGTATGAACACCCTGAATGTCAGATGTTGACAAATCGTATCTAGAATCTTCTAATGCAACATCCTGGGAGGTCCTAGGCAAATCTTCTTTGAAACCTGAAATTACGTCATGGTGACCTACATTTTGTGACCTACGTGACAAAAACCTGATTTTGAGCCTCCTGAATGTCAAATTGGCACAAATCTTATGTGTTAGGCCTAGAATCTTCTAATGCAACATCCTGGGAGGTCCTAGGCAAATCTCCTCGGAAACCTGCTATTAGGTCATGGTGACCTACATTTTGTGACCTACAAGCCGAAAACAGGATTTTGAGCACCTAGGAAGTTATGCAGGGCACACATTGTACCTGTTAGGCCTAGAATCTTCTAATGTAACCCTCTGAGACATCCTTGGCCAGTGTCCTTGGAAAACTGAAATTAGGTCACCATGACCTATATTTTGCAACCTATCAGAAAAGATGTCAGATAAGCACCCAGACAGTCAGACAGGTCACAAATTGTATCCATTGGGCGTAGAATCTTTTAACATAAATTTCACGGAGGTCCTAGTTAAGTGTCCTTGAGAACCTGGAATTAGGTCATGGTGACCTATATTATGTGACCTATGGGTTGAAAAATGGTTTTGCGCACCCAGACAGACAAGGCACAAATTTTATCCATTAGCCCTAGACTCTTCTAACATGACATTCAGGGTAATCCTTGGCAATTCTCCTTAGAAATCTGAAATTGGATCACAGTGACCTATTTTCTGCTAGCTATGGACCAGAAACATGATTTTGAGCACCAAGACAGACAGGGCACAAAGTGTATCCATTTTCCTTTGAACCCTCTATTGTGAAATCCAGGGGGGCCTGGGCAGGTCTCCTATGAATCCTGAATTTTTTCTTTTCTGTCTATTTTCAACACTGTAACTATAGCCCAGTCAAAATAAGCTGAGCTTCATGGCCCATGGGCCCTTTGTTTATAGATTGTCTTAAATAAGCAATATCACTCGTGTAAGACCAGCAGAAAATTGTCATACCAAAATACTTTATCAAGCTTGACAGTGTTTGTTATGTAATTATTGTGATAACACCCTCACGTCAATATAACTTTCAATGCATGCATGATGTCATGTATTTACAACTAATAAAGGTATCGTTTCCTTAATGTGGTTAAGTTAAAATAATAATTAAAAACTGCAAGGATACTACAAGAAATGAGGGACGCTGTTCAGCAATGAGGTACTTAAATATAAATGTAATATTATTATTTTAAAGAAACAGACTATCGGACTGACAGCTGTAAATAGCGGTGCAAGTGGACATAATGGAATTTGAAATAGGGGCGGGATTTGCAAAGAGAGTGTTGCATTGACCCCATGGGAAAATATAACGGATATAGATTAAAATGAATCCTTTATGTATTTCACATGAGATTCCTGATGAAACATGCGGGGTATATTTAAACAGAATTCTGTGATGAGGTTACCACACGAAGGGATAGTGATGCAAAGAACCGGCTTTAACTGCTCTGTCTGTATTGGTATTAGACACAATGTACCAAGAAACAAGCCCCACTTTTATTTCTTAGCGTATTGCACTAGCCTCTTATTAAAGGTTTTGTTTGAACAAGACGGGAAGGTCCACATAACCACCATAGAAGCTCAGTAGCTCCTTTTTTTACTGACTGTTTTATAACCTCATAAAAATATCCCTCATATTGGTTTAAGTGGCAGCAAACAAAACTGTTTTTGTTGAACTTGTTATGGATAAAAACTGCATAGTGAAGGCTGTTTGGAGACAAATTGACATATTTTCATTATTTTTTTTCAAGGAAGTTAATTCTATTTTCTGCATATTTCCTCATTTTGGCCTATTTTTATCTAAGCCTACCGTAAGCCATCTGAGGTTAAGTGATGCTTATATATATGTATACGTGACCCGTTCGTCCGTTTGACTCACACGTTCTGTAACCGCTGCACCTACGAATCCAAATGTGAAACTCAGCTGTCCCTAAGTTCTCCTGTCAAACCCAAAACCTGGGTCACTGCGACTTGGTTCCTTCGAGAAATGAAAGAAACCCTCAAGTCTTCCAATGAAAACCTGTTGGTACAATTCAGGACTGACATATGGTATTAAATTCACTCGTCTGTTACAGTCAGTATTTTGCTAAAGATTCGTATTTGCCGAAAACTAGGTCAATATTACATAAATTTGAAGTTTTAATTCATTGTATAACAGAAATTAGATCAGAGTTTTATCCATTTTCCTTTCAGTTTCGTATAATATGACACTCGGCTAAGACATTTCGATTCTTTCGTCGTTAAACTCGATAATTTCTTGAAGGCTGTAACACGAATGCACTAAGTTTATATAAAATATTTGTATATTTCTCTCACATTGTGTGTCTTTATATTCTGTAGAACGGAGGATGCGGTTCTTGGTGACCCGCTATGATTCCCTTGGCAACATCCAGGCGGAAAAGTCACCAGACGATATCCATGACGAGACTGCCACCACCAGACAGTTTTCGCTGTCGTCCCTTGTCCGCAGATTCTCCCATCAAACCTCGGTCCTCAGTCATGCGACCCCCGTCAATGAACTCCCGACCACCGAGGGAGAGAGGGTGGCGCGGCGAGGGCGTATCTTCGCCAAGCGATACAGGCGACGCCTGGTGTACAAAAGTGGCGAGTGCAATATATCTTACAAGAACATCCGAAAACGGCGGATGATGTATATGATGGACTTGTTCACGACCATGATAGATCTAAAGTGGAGGTATATCTTCTTCATGTTTGCGATAGCTTTTGTTGCCGGTTGGATAATGTTTGCCTTAATCTGGTGGGTTTTATGTATTGTCAATAAAGACCATATACACAAAGACGATGACAACCATCACAAATGTGTGGATAACGTTTACGATTTCCCCACCGCGCTGCTTTTCTCAATCGAAACACAGCATACCATTGGTTACGGCCTACGTTGTATGACCCCTCACTGCCCGGTGGCCATCCTAACCCTAATGGCCCAGTCGTGTTTTGGTGTTATGGTGCAGGCAACAATGGCTGGATTGGTGTTTGCCAAACTCACGCGTCCGAATAAACGGGGTCAGACTATTATATTCAGTAAAAATGCCGTCATATGCCAAAGAGATGGCGTTCGTTACCTTATGTTCCGTGTTGCTGACACTCGCAAATCTCGCCTGGTCGGGACCACCGTACGCGCTCTCTTGATTAAAAAGAAAGAAACAGAGGAAGGGGAAGTGTTACCGTTTTACCAACATCGTATTGAAGTTTTACCAGAGACCGGGGATGACTATTTAATGTTAGTTTGGCCTCTGACATTAATACATAAAATCGATGAGAACAGTCCATTTTATGACATGTCAGCAGAACAATTATTAACAGAGCAGTTCGAGTTTGTCGTATTCTTGGAGGGTACTGTGGAACCTACCGGAATGTCAACACAGGTTCGTACCTCGTATTTACCTTGTGAAATCCTTTGGGGTCATCAGCTGGCGCCTCTGATGACGTATCAGAAGGAAAACGGGCACTATTTTATAGACTACACGTTGTTCCATGCCACCAAACCGTGTCAGATGTCGGAAACAAGCGCCCAGGATCACGCTGATTACTCGTTCAGCCGATCACAGGAGGAAGAACTACACAGCATCAAAGAAGCCGAGGAAGAGGTTTTTGAAGAAGAGAAAACCCAAGAAGAACCTTTAAGTGAGAAAGAAGAACCTATAGGTAACGGGACCATAGCTGGTATGGTGCATACAAATATACCTAAGACTGTACCTAATAGCCTCGATACAAACTCCAACGTGTGCCATATAGAAGAAAATGAGGTCTAAAACCCAACCATTTCGGAGGGTTCCTTCAAGGAGACCAAAAGTTCACTTTTGTTTCCATGCCGACAGTTGTCGCCAGAAAAGGTTAGTCTCATGACCGTTAATGCTTCCATCTTGAATTCACGTTTAACACCCTCACCAGGGAAGCATTTTATCGACTTGATCACCTCATAATGCAGATATTGTTTGGTGCCATATAAAGGGATTTATATATTTTAAAGAACTGTAAATGCAAATCAGTCAGGGGTAGATGTGTTGGAGTTGACAACCACTTTTTTTAAGAGTACCTTTTGTTTGAGACCAATTTTGGCTTCACATTCGGTATCTCTTCCCGACATCATAGTGGGTTTAGGTAAATAATTTATAGGTATCAGGTATATTGTTGATAGGTGAATCAACTGGCAACAGTTATTCGAGACTGACCTTCTTGCACAAATATTCCAAGCATCAGGTAAGGGGGGTAGGAACATCCACAGTTGATGCCAAAATCAATGTATCGTCATATCAGTAATTCTTGCATTCCAGTCATTGTATAAAAATATGTAAAAGATCATTCACATATCTGCAAGTATATCATTACCAGTTGAATGAACTCCTTTAAGTGTGCCTTGAAGGCAAAGCCCATGAGCGTATGTGTTCGTGTATGTGTAACAAAACGCTTACTGTAAGTTTAAAACTCTTGTTACGTATTTTCGCTATCGTTCCAGTGAGGAATTCCGGAGTGATGTATACAGCATGCACTCGCAACATCATTTCGCAGGAATTTTCTCATTTTCAGCATGCACATGGGATTTAGACTTTATAGGACTGATATAAGCGATGTTTCACGTATAGACCTATGTGCCCGCTCATGGATTTAAGCTCATGTGTATACTGCAGACATTCTGAACTATGTATAAAATACTGTGCATAATATTTGTATTAGGTACATTGTATACAATCGTGCCCTTACATACCGTTGTTGTTGCATTTAATAAATGATATATGTCATTGTTCTATGTTTTGTCTAATCGGTTTCATTGATTTGCATGTTACGGAGCTTAGGTGCAACGGATAAAATACTTCCAACACGAGAAGATCTGTATCAAATATTCCAATCATTTTTTATCTTTTCTGGTGTTTAAACGGTAAAGTTCGAGTTTTTGGAAGCTTAAATGGCAGATATTCGCCTATGTTACAATACCAAAGTCTGATCCAAATGGAGTTGTTATGGGAACATTAGTTGTAAATATATACCAATGTATAATGATTTGTCTACAAAGTGATTCTCTTGTCTTGTTAATAAGTTATGAACAATGCAGTTTTAGAATACCACTTGTATTTGTTAAGATTCATCAAAGATGGCTTGTATTAAAGAAATACCCAGACTAAGATATATAGATATACATTGAAGCTTGTTAATCTTACTTTTAACCAATACTGGTAGTTACCTGACCTGTTTTTAATGGGGTCATTAAAGGCCGCTGCATATTTATTGTGTAGGGTACCTAAATTGACAGCGCCGCCTATTGTTCTTTCGATGAACCAAGTGCTCTGGAAGAAGTTTCCTCATAACATGTATTGTGAATAATCTGAAATTATAATTTAATTATTTCAACAAGATGGCGCTGCAGCTTATTAAATGTACCCTTTACAGTTAATATCCAGCGACAGTATACTTTTCCATATTACCATCAACCAGGGATATTGTATAAAGAACAACAGTATTATGATATCATTTATGCTGCAGCCCCGCATCTTAGCTGAGTATATACATTGTAAGATTGTGAGTCTCCAAGCACGAAGGGCTGAAATAATAACCATAGGAGTTCAGTCATTTTATTATAATATTTTGTATTTATTATGGATTGAAAGTAAAGTTAACAACATAAGTTGTTTAATACCAATAGAGATGTTTGTTTCAACGTTTACACGGTTATGGATTTAACATGACGCCGTTGAAATACATGTAGCAAGATGTTAAATATTCAGCGAGCAAACTGGTTACGTTCTAAGAGAGTATTTGTAGATGGCTGCGTTATATACATACAGGTATTTATGATTTCTGATTAACATATCTCAGTGTTTCAGGTATATGGTTCTGTACCCAATGACCCCTGCCAGAGGATACTTTTATCTTGAAACGTGCATATTCAATCATGTAAACTCCATACGAACGACACCATAACCATTTTGGTCAGGTCATTTTAGATTACCGTGACCTTTATTGATCTAAACTCACAGAGAATCTGTATGCATTACAGGTGAAGTGTAACTCAAACACCATATAATAGGCGCCGATGAATGAAATTACCAAAGTGACCTCCTTTTGTTTGAAAACACGTGGGGGGGGGGACGTTTTTAACACTCACATTTCTTTAGTAAACTTCACTATGGCTGCCTACATCGGTATTACAACCTCAGTCCGGGAGGATATGCTTTCCCCCGTGTCTGTGTGTTTGTTCGTTTTCTGTTTAGCAGGATAACGGAAAAAATACAGATCCACACGGAACTTTATAGTAAAGACCCCAGTACATATTTGAATCAGGATATAGAGGCGAATCCATGGCGCTAGTGTGCGCTCTACTTAGAGCCATTCTGGTTTGATGCCTCTGCAGTCACTACCTCAGCAAATATAATATGCATTAAAATCATCTTATTGAAATACTGTCCTTTCTCCTATAACCTTCTTGTATGATAATCTGCTACGTAGCTTGTGAGGGGGAAGAGTTATATATAGGTATTCGAATTGCTTACGACTGACCATATGGTATTGGTGATTCCTAATATATTATGATAAAGAATAAAAGATTACACCTTAAACCGAAGAGGACGAAAGAAGCAGCGAGATTTACCAGAAATTCTTATTTCATCAGAATAAAACAAAATAACTCTGTAAAAAAATATACGGTCAAAACCTAAAGGATTTAAATATTTTGTGATCACTTTGCATATTAGCAAATTCAATATATGTTTCAAAACCACAATTTTGTCAAATTTATCTCGCTTATTGTCAAGATAGGCTGTTTGTGAGTTGTGTATTTAAGTATGTGTATTTAACATCAGGAAATGTTCAAAGTCATGACGTCATCAGATCTTGGCCATTTCGCCACTACATGAAGAAATTTCAGTCTTCCCATAATGCATTCACATGAGGTTTTACTATGTATCGTGTTCTGATGTACGTCAAAATATTGGTGGTGGTTCATAATCATATTTTTATCATGCTATGACATAAAAGAATTTTACAATACATATATACAATCATGTTTAATTGTCCACTTTCATTCCATTGATTAAGAGTATATTAGCAGCGCATGGACTGTCATACAATTAAGAAACTCAGTTTTTTCAATGTCAGATTTTTATATGGTAAAAGTGGAACATTGTTTAGTATATATGGTGTAAATTAGTTTTAAGATAGAGCAGAAACTGAAAAGTGAGTCATAGAATCTACACGTGTGAAAAAAAAATCTTGATACATTTAAGTTTGTGATTGTGATCATGTGAAGTAACTTTTTAAAATCAAGATTTAGTGTTGTGCCCATTAGAGACATGATAATTTCAGGAAAAAGATGTTAGCATATTAGATAACTATAGACTATACCAATATAGATGTCAAAAATGCGTGTTACAGATCATATAATGAAGTTCTTATGCAATGCTGTGACATTGCCATTAAGGTGCCATGAACGCTGAACATGAAGTACCTATATTTGTTTATATAACACACCAGTTGATTTAATATGACAAGGTATTTTAAACATACCAGGTGGGCTTTATAGTGTGTTCGCTGTTTGGGTCCTTGTATGTCAGTTAGTTTAGAGATATGTAACTTTTTTGTTATCACTTGAGACCGATTTGTAAAACCATACATGATTTTTACATGATTAAGCTTTTACTCAGGGTGAGCTATTTCCTATGAGATTATACCTGGGATTATACCAGATACTTCTGAGATTATATAACCCACTCCATGATCTTCCAAACCTCAGGTGCCTCACTGAAAGTATTTTGCCTTTGTATTAAAGAGTGCCTAAAAGTGAGTGCCTGAAAATGAGTGCCTTAAAGTGATTTATATATTAGAGACACGGTGGCGAGGAACTGTAAACTATTAATAATTTTCAGAATTTAATAACATTTTTATAAGTATTTATGTATCGATATTCAAATTTTGTCATATTATTAGTAATCCAGACCAATAGATAAAAATGTCAGGTTTTACTCTCAAAATATGTTTATGTTCTTATAAAAACCCGCAGAAGGGTTAATCAGTGCTGTTTAATTCAGTAAGATAAAGAAAGAGTTCTTCATGAATCATCATACACATATTTTATCATTAAACATGACGGCATCTATATTTCTCTCTTTAAGTAGGAAATGGATTTCTTATCTGTTAGTTATAACTTTCACGTTTGGATTTTTAATGGTGCTGCATAAACCATGCATTTAAGTAACCCTATACATTACAATAATGGCTGCCTTCTTAGAGCATTTGATAAGTAACGTATTTGTTGGTGCTACTTGGTACCACGGATGGTACGCGTGTTCATGATTTTTGCTTTCTCGAGATGTTTATCTGTTTACTTGTTCTGAGTGTTTCGGGACCGCCAGATACTTATCAGCGGCAGTGTGCGAATTCATGCCACTGCATGCAGATTGTTTTCACTTTATATTGGAGATAAAGACTAGCCAGACGTTTTGTATGAAACAACACAGCCTCATTGAAGAAGCCCGCGTATCTCCATGGCAACTATGTTCTAGGATCATACGGGCATAAAGAAACAGGGAAGGCTGGGGTTGGGAGGTTGTGCATTTGTTAGGCAAACATGAAGACAGGAGAGTCTCGAAATGTTATTTGTTTTGATATAAATAAAATAAATTTCAATAAGACCCATTCTATGTTACGCTTAATATTAGCCTCAACCCCCCCCCCCCTCCCCCCCCCCCCCCCGGGTCCCTTGGGACTTACCAAAAGTGAACTTTATTCACAGGTGGTCTTGTTGGACAGTTAAAATATAACCAATATGAACTCTTTGGTTCACTCGGTTGAATTTTATAGGCAGTTGGCCCTCTCAAAGAGGTGTTCTTTCAAACAGGTCCCACTGTAAATCGATCTACGCAAATAACAAGGTAGGTATCAGCCATCGGATTTATATCGATATGAACATGATTGGTATGTAGCAGACAGAGGGTGATGTTATAGAGATCCTCATTTGTTTTACACTATTTACGTTTCATGACATTGTCAGCTAGCAATGCTGTTTAAGGTCAGAGGTCAACTCTTTACACCAAGACTGGTGTCATAGATAAAAAGAAATGTTATTATATGATGGATGCTAAAAATGTAATCATCTGTAGCTAGCTCTAATACGAGCCAGTTCTGTTATAATAAACTGATGTCATTCCAGAATGTCACTAGTATGGCCTGGTCCAACAGTATTCCTCATGTCCCCGTGGAGTGGAATCTAATCATCACAGGATATCACTGAAATTCAAGTCCGTCTGTTCGTCCTTTAACAGGGCACATTTTGCTATCATAGGCACCACAGTATTCCATTTTGTAGTGGAACTTCTTCGAGTTCGCCGTGTCACCTGACTTTAAACCGGATCACTCTGACTGATTGTGGTTTTCATTCCTTAGATATTAAGGTGATATATATTTTAATCTGGCACTCTTCAACGACCTGGCTTGATATGTAAATCGAGTGTATCTGTAGAAAACTTGTAGATCAGAATAATTGCAAAAACACACACCTACATGTACCCCCCCCCCCACACACACACACAGTTACATAACTTACACTGATTTTTTTTAATGTTGCGGGTGATCAGGGTGACATACAGCCACACATACCTCTGATATACTAGCGTATTTTCTGCTGTTACACACATACACACATGTACATTTTTTAACAAAATGACAACGGCTTCATAGCCATCGTTGGGTGACAGGAAGTACCATTTATGTCCACAATGTGTTAGATTAGTGATTAAACTTTATTTATTCAGTGACTGTAACTGATGGCGAGACACATTGTTTACAGGCAGCTCAGAACAGGATTGACTGGCATTCAGCTACTAGCCCATATTAAAGTGCTTCATTACTGACTGATTTATATAAATATATATATATATATAAATATATATATATATATATATATATCCAATATATATAATATATATAATAAATATTGGTGCAACTAAATATATATATATATATATTTATATATATATATTATATATATATGTATTGGTGCAACTAAATATGCAATAATTATCCTATATGCATTTACTTACTCAATGATGACATTGTACCGAGACAGAGTTGTGATTATGATAAAACTGACATTCCTCTGACCTATTTATTTCCAGTGGTTATTTCGTGAGGACCATGCTTTGTTGGTTCATCAGTGGCGAGAGGCTTATTTTCTCTTCGTACAAAGTTGTTATTGAACCAGATATAAGATGTAAATGACCATCATCGCGGTCCATGATCTCTGGAAAGTTACACTTTCCCCAAATAGATGGCGCTTGAACTGGTACCCTTCTTGCCTTTCACCTGACCCCACAAGCCTTTCGATTTCGTTGTATTTGAAATCTCATATCATTGAAGAAACCTCGTATTTATCTGAGGGATTTGTAACATGGATATATAGACGAGTCGTTTCTGTATTTTGCACCCTTCAAACGGGAGATCATTTTGCTTGCCAACAAAGGTCTCATTTTATTAACCGTGTACAGCCCGGGTGAATGTGTAACGTCGATTTTACTGATGTACGCAATCTGCACAATATAATGTCTTGCCACGAGCTATCATATGTATGTCAAATAAAACTTTTGTTTTGTATATAAGATGTGAATAAAATATGCATGATTAATATTTTTAAAAGACCATTTTGTTGTCATTTTAATGAATGTGAATGGACCAACAAATGTAATTGAGTGTGCTATTAGCTGAGCGTGTGTTCGTGAGTGCGCGATTACTTGTGCAAATGAGCTGTGCACCTTACCAAACCTGGCACAGGGAACGTAATACTTTGAAATGTTCACCTTTTTACGGAAAGACATTAATACTGGTAAGCTTTTTCCGCAGAAATATTTTCTTTAGCACTAAAGATGCACCCTACCATCATATCAAACTTTCAGTCACACTTCATTCAGTGTAAACCTGATTCTGCCATCTTAAATGCCATCCTGCATGCACCCTTGCATGCAAAAGAACTGATTGTTATAAGTAGTAAGATTGTTATAACAGCAATATGATTGTGTTGTGAAAAACAGAAAAATTTAGGAGATGAGGGCGTAAATACCACAAAGCATAAGAAATTAAAGACCATTTTTATAGGAAATATCGGAAATAAAGGGGAGTTGGTGGAACACCGCCTGTAAAATATTTCGTTTTTGTGCCATGGACCCCTGTGGCATCTAAACCCGCCCACGTGGGGAGACACGTGACTGCTCAGCTGAGGAATAACAGCTTATTTCATAAACTGAACATCATACATCGCAACTCATCGTTTTATATTGTGGTTCATGTGACACCTTACCCTATGTCCCTATGTCCTATGTCCGTTGACAAAAGAGCACATCTCATATAATGGAAAAACCTCGATCTCTTGTAGGATTTTCAGAAGTACATCATTTGACCACACGATGTAAGTCCTTAACTGTCGCTATCCAGAATATTCCTGTATACCAAAATTCCAGGGGTAATTTTATCCAGAGGTCATTTTAGCCAAGACTCTTAATGACCTTGCTTTTCCCTCTGTCTTTATGGAGGGTACGGACTTGGACTCGAGTCTACTTTTTTAGGGACTTGGACTGGGGGGGGGGGGGGGGGGGGGGTCCTTGGTTTGAACCTGAACTTTGAGGTAAGTACTAGTGATATCAGTCTAATTTCATCTCGATTCCAATAGAAAACATTACTCCATCACATATTATACAGATATATACAAGTGCAAACTAGAATATTACCAAAAAATTTAACACCATATACACCAAACATTAGCTCAGTATCGGGGCTAAAGGTAATTGTATCCCCAGACAATGTCTGGATACTATGGTTAAGCACGGTCGCGCCGCCGCCGCTGCCGCAGAGATTTCTTTTGGACGCGATAACTAAAAAGAATTGTTCACGGATCTTTACCAAACTTGACATGAGCATAGATATAGGTGAGAGGACGAAGCCTATTTAAAATGGGCTCATGACCTTAAATAGGAGAGTGACCTTGACCTTGAATAGGTTTTTTTTTTTTTTTTTTGGGGGGGGGGATCATACATATTCTTAAATATCTCAAGAAATCTTGCATGAATGGATCCAGAAATCAAGTTGACCGATTTTGGATAGTGTTGTCATGTACTTTAAACTGGTGGCGCCACCTATTTTCATTTCCTGTTTTCGTGCCGTTTAATACCCCATCATTGCCCCTTAACAGTTCTGTGAGCATTTTAATAAAAAAAACTAATGGAAAGATTTCTTTCATATTTTGCATATACATAGACATCAGTTATGGGATGATGTATATTTAGTTTTGGTCATGACCTTTCCTATAAGAGTGGCCTTGACCTTGACTATTGCAATATATGGTAAAAATCACACAAAATCATAAATATCTCAATAAGTGATGCATGGAGTGGTACAAAAATCAAATTTATCGAAAATCTTGGATAGCTTTGTCTTCTGCGGAAGACAGGTGGCGCCACCTGTCTTTTCTTGTTTTCGCACCTTTTAATACCCCATCTTTGCCACTTGACAGTACTGTGAGCATTATAAGTAAAAAACCAATGGACAGATTTGGGTGAAATTGTGCATGTCTCTTGATCTTGGATACCTCCATCTTGTATTTAAGACTGATGGAGCCATCTGAAATCTTTTTGCTGTGGCGTCGATCTGTACATGTGCTTTGGGTGAATATTGCTCATATCTCAGGAGTCGTTACATGTGTTGGTCTGAATTTGGAATGTAGATCCATCTTTGAGAGTTTTCTTGTCAACAAAACATGTGGCGCCACCTACATTACCGTTTTCATAGTATAAATGAATCCCCTTTTCTCATGAGTGATTCACCGAATTGGCCTAAAATTGCATGTGCAGTCCATAGATCTTGGATACCTCCATCTCGTATTCAAGACTGGTGGCGCCATCTGAAATTGTTTTCGTGTGGCGTCCATCTGTACATTTGCTACACGTGAAAATTGCTCTAAGGAGTGGTTCAATGTATTGGTCTGAAATTTGGCATGCACATACATCTTGGGAAGGTTTTTTTCGCAGAAAAGATAGGTGGCGCCACCTACCTTTCTGTTGATGTAGAATGAATTAATGCTCTTTTCTGATGAGTGATTGGCCCTATTTGGCCAAAATTGTGCATATCCATAGATCTTGGACTCCTCCATCTTATACACAAGACTTGTGGCGCCATCTGCAATCGTTTGCTGTAATGATATCTGTACAAGTGCTTTGGGTGAAAATTGCTCATATCTCCGGAGTGGTTCAAGCTATTGGTCTGAAATATGGCATGTCCATCCATCTTGGAAAGTTTTCCTATACACAAGGCAGGTGACGCCACCTACCTTCCCTTTTTGTAGAATAAGTGAATTCTCTTTTCTTAAGAGTGGTGTGCCGTATTGGTCTGACACTGTGCATGTCCATAGATCTTGGCCTCCCCCATGTTGTACTGGTGGCGCCATCTGCCATGGTTTTTTTCGTGTGGTGTCCATCCGTACTGGGTGAAAATTGCTCATATCCGAAGAGTCGTTCATTGTGTTGGTCTCCAATTTGGCATGTACATCGATCTTAGAGAGTTTTATCGTCAACCAGACAGATGGCGCCACCTACCTTACCGTTTTTATAGTATAAATTAATCTCATTTTCTAAAGAGTGATTCACCGTATTGGCCCCCATATTTAGTGAAAAATGTTGTTTCTCAAGTTGATAAATGTAGGAAACCATAGTATGCTGCTGAAGATGGGGGCCTATTCTTAAAGGGGGGGGGGGATTAATTTTCTCGAGATACTATGACACCTGCGGTGCTAAGAAATATCTAGTTATAATCGTTATAGTAAAAGCATATGTCGACTATAGTCCGTTTCACCTCCTGCTGTCGACCTGTTTTGTGTAGACAATTTTCTTTAAAATTTGACATTTGTATTTTTCAATTATTTCCTAGAAAACTACATATAGAGGTGACAACCTAATATGGCAATTAGGAATTTAACAATAAATCCCCAGTTAATTTTTCACAACATTTATGTCTCTTTACAGTAGATCTGGTAGATATGATGTGTCCCTGCATGAGTAGCCATATTTGTTTTAGCTGATTATAATTTTTAGAGTGTTTCCATGACATCCAATCAGAAGCTGTCAGTTGAGGCTGTTTTTACATGTGACCAATGCATTAATGACCATTAGTGGGTCTGATATATTTAAATAATTCTTTTTTCTTAAATAAGGTGTCAGGTAGGTATTTATTTTCCTCGTTAAAATATTAGGGCCCCGCTTGACAAGCGGTGCTCTATGGTGTTCACCGTGTCAGTCCGTCCTTCCGTCCTTCCGTACTTCCGTCCTTCAGTCAGTAACACTTTCTTTCGCACGCGATGACTCAACAACAACATACTGCAGCTTTCCCAAATTTACAGGGATGATTGGTACCTATGAGCGCTCCAAACCTATCGAACTACAGACTTTTCAGAATTCAAATATGGCCTCCACAGCCCAATCGCTGATTTTCTTTTGCACGCGATAACTCGACAACAACATACTTCAGCTTTCCCAAATTCACAGGGATGATTGGTACCTATGTTGTCTCCAGACCTATCTAATGACAGACATGTCGGAATTCAAATATGGCCGCCACAGCCAAATCGCTGATATTCTTTCGCACGCGATAACTCAGCAACAACATACAACAGCTTTCCCAAATTCATAGGGATGATTGGTTTATATGAGGGCTCTAGACCTATCGAATTACAGACTTGTCGGAATTCAAATATGGCCGCCACAGCCCAATCGCTGATTTTCTTTTGCACGCAATAACTCTAACAACAACATACTGCAGCTTTCCCAAATTCACAGGGATGATTGGTACCTATGAGGGCTCCAAACCTATTGAATTACAGACCTGTCGGAATTTCAATATGGCCGCCACAGCCCAAATGCTGATTTTCTTTCATGTGCGATAACTCAACAACAACATACTGCAGCTTTCCCAAATTCACAGGGATGATTGGTACCTGTAAGGGCTCGAGACCTTTTGAATTACAGACCTGTTGAAATTTCAATATGGCTGCCACTGTCCAATTGCTGATTATCTTTCATGCGTGATAACTCAACAACAACATACATCAGCTTTTCCAAATTTACAGGGATCTTTGTTCCTTATGAGGGTTCCAGACCTATTGAATTACAGACTTGCTCAAAATCAAATATGGCTAACAGACTACATTCCGTGATTTTCTATTGCACAAATTATTTCAGACATATCTTCATTAATCCAGTATGATTTTTTTCCCTCATGCACATTGATAAAAACCTGTTTCTGTTTGTAATAATTATAAAATTTAACTTCACCCGAATGTAAACTAGCCCAGCACTAGCAGAAACGCGGGGCCCTCTCAGGACCATTGTCCGACCACATCTAGTTTCCTTTAATCCTCTACTCACCACCATAATTGTTTGCCTACAATTCTTTCCCATCATATACCTGTACATATCATGCTCTGTTGGTAATAGTTCGCTATGTGACCGCGGAGGAAAGCCTGCATTCGTCCCATACCTGGTGTTAGTTCTAGAGTGTACCACCAGATGTCAGCCTCTAACAAAGCTCGCTTAATGGACGCAGCACAGACACGGATATGTTTCGGTAAATATGATGTAATAGCGAAGCCTAATTTATTATTCTGAGACAATGAACAATGTGTTTGTTTGTATGTGCGTGCACGAAACCTGTCGTGGCCTAACGTTTGATGATATGATTAACCTATAGCTGATCCGGCATATTTCTTGATGCTGCGGAAAACCATCGATCAGGGATACATTAAAATCCGTGTACTCAGCATATTACGTAATAATTAACACACACACTCTCTGATACTGCACATATATAGAGAGATATCACGTCAGGGAGATTTTTGTTTGAAATTCTGTGTATGAGAATGAAAAGACACAACACAAAACACCTAAAGAGGGTACATAAAATAAGGAAGTAACCAAGTTGGCTCTGGTATTTGCGTTTTGTTTGAAGTCTTGTTGCGGCTCACTTAAAGTCCTGATGCGACGTATGATACACCTTATTCGGCGTACCTTCTGATAAGACCTACTACACTTAAAATGTGATTAATAAAATTAATCATCCCAAATATGGCATTTCTTAAAGATGTGCCGTGCGTGAAGGTATGTCACATAAAGACGATTTGACACACATAGCCCATGATTCTGATTTTAATTCACACAGCGTTCTGTAAACACTATTTGGTCTCGGGGAGAAATGATTAATAATTGGTACGTCACATGAGTAGTTGGAGGGAGTCAATAAAGGACTGAGCCACATCAGGGTATATCATCTTGTGTGTGTGTGTGTGTGTGTGTGTGTGAGAGAGAGAGAGAGAGAGAGAGAGAGAGAGAGAGAGAGAGAGAGAGAGAGAGAGAGAGAGAGAGAGAGAGAAGAGATAAAGAGAGAAAATGAGTTTAAGTAACTAATTAATGGAAAATTTGAATATGAATCACGATCCGTTTTAAGAAAAACATCCCATTTATTTTTAGAAAATAGTGAAGGCCAAATGAAGGAAACTCGTTTAAGAGTCGGGAGATCGTGAGTCTTTTTTGACTAAAAAAATAAATGGTTGTAAAATTTAAAAAAAAATAAGTAAATGTTTAGACAATTCGTGATAAAATCAGCTGTCTACGAACAGTGATATAATCTCTGGAAGTTCTTATAATACATTAATAAAAATATATTCTTATGATCTGAAGACAAATGATGTAACAATATAAAACACGGTGAGTAATCACAAGTTGGTGCTGCCATCTTGCGGGGAACCCTTGTACTGAGATCCAGATCCTCTTTATGATAGACGTGACTCCACTTCGGACAAATCATTTTACCTCAGTGTGCGCTCTCAAAAAAAACACATCCAATTTAGTGACAGCTGCAAAAAGCTAGCCTGACAGGAGACAAAAGGAGGTGTCAGAGGTGTCAACTTGTCTGGCTACAAGATGAAATCTCCCGCAGAGAGGCTCATGCATATTTATACGAATCCCGTGAGTCCACTTTTTTCCTGGGTTCAACATGTCAGGAAAGAAGGCCCTTGTCAATATTACAATTGTGGACTATAACTCTGGATATTTGAGTCAGAATAACATATTGTGATGCTATAACCATAACGTGTCACGTCAAATCATTGAATAATCATGGTCGTCATGTTGCACGAGATTCTCGCGGAACCACGCGTGAACAAGAACGTAGACTGTCCAGTCCACAGAGAAACCGAGAGCTTATTCTGTTATAATGACATATTGTATAGATGACATGAATGGTATGCAAATAAAATGATATAAAAGCAAAAAGAAATGATATATTGAACTGGACAGCTGCTGCAACTGTTAAATGAAATGTATCTGTTACAGGTAATTAGTTGAAGAAACAATAAGCTAATTATAATGCTATAAAATGAATGTTGGAAATAAGAAGATATAAAGATATAAAGAATATGTTTGGAAGTTATATAGTGCTTTGACATGAAAAGGGAATCCTTGCTTAAGGGTGCCGTAAACAAATGACAAAATATATCGAAGACCAAGGAAGCGCATATAGGATCAAGAGGAGAAAGGGGTAGGGTGAAGCATATAATTTGTCATAGGATGGGGCGAAGTGTAGACTGAGGTTGAGAATAGGTCTACAGAATGGGATGAAGTATAGGACGGAAAGATGTGTAGGATGATGTGAATGCAGGGTGGGATGAAGTATAGGATGGGGTGAAGTATAAGGGGGGGGGGATATGATGTTATGATGTATAGGATGGGGTGAAGTATAAGGTGGGGTGAAGTATATGACGTTATGATGTATAGGATGGGGTGAAGTACAGGGTGGAAGTATAGGACTGGGGACGTATCGGATAGGGTAAAGTATAAGATGGAATGGAATATAGGATATGATGAAATATAGGATTGGATGGAATATAAGATGGGATGAAGTATAGTATGGAATGAAGTATAGTATGGGATGATGTAAAGTATGGTATAAAGTATATGATGGGATGAAGTATAGGGTTGGATGAAGTATATGATTGGATGAAGAAGGGATGGGATGAAGTATATGATGGGATGAAGTATAGTATGGGATGATGTAAAGTATGGGATAAGGTATAGGATTGGATAATGTTAAGGATGGGATGAAACATAGGATTGGATAAAGTACAGGATGAGCTGAAGTATAGGATGGGATGAAGTATAAGTCGTATGAAGTATATGATGGGATGAAGTATAGGGTTGGATGAAGTATAGGTCAGGATGAAGTATAAGATAGGGTGAAGTATACAATGGGGTGAGGTATATGATTGGATGATGGAAAGGGTGGGATAAAATATAAGATGGGATGAAGTTAATGGTGGGATGAAGTATATCATGCGAGGAAGTATAGGATGGGATGAAGTATAGGATTGGATGAAGTATAGGATGAGATGAAGTATATAATGGGATAAGGTATAGGATTGGATAATGTTAAGGATGGGATGAAACATAGGATTGGATAAAGTACAGGATGAGCTGAAGTATAGGATGGGATGAAGTATAAGTCGTATGAAGTATATGATGGGATGAAGTATAGGATGGGATGAAGTATAGGATGGGATGATGTGAAGGATGTGATGAAGTATAGGAATGGATGAAGTATAGGATTGGATGAAGTAAAGGATAAGATGAATTATATAATGGGGTGAAGTATAGGATTGGATAATGTAAAGAATGGGATAAAATAGAGGATGGGATGAAGTAGAGGATGGGATGAAGTATATGATGGGATGAAGTTTAGGATGGGATGAAGTATAGGATCAGATGATGTAAAGGATGTGATGATGTATAGGATGGGATGAAGTATAGGATGGGATGAAATATAGGATGGGATGAAATATTAGATGTGTTGAAGTATAAGATGGAGAGAAATACAGGTGGGCTGAATATAGAATATGGGTCGTATCGAATTGGATTGTAAGTATAGGATGATATGTAATATAGTATGAGATGAAGTATAGGATGGGATTAAGTTTAAGATGGGTCGAAGTATAGGACGGGGAGAAATATCGGGCTGAATAAATTATAGAATGGGGTTAAGTATATGATTGGGTGAAGTAATGGATGAAGTATAGGAAGGGGTGAAGTATACGACGGGTAATATTATAGGATGGGGTTAAGTATACGATGGGTTATAGTATAGGATGGGGTGAAGTATAGGACCGGATGAAGGGTAGGATGGGATGATGTTAAGGATGCGGTGAAGTATATGATGGGGTGATGTTTATGGTTGGGTGAAGTATAGGATTTAACGGTGTATAGTATGGGGTGAAGTATAAGGTGGGGTAATGTTTACGATAGGATGAAGTATTGAATGGGATGCAGTATAGGATAGGATGAAGTACAGGATGGGATTATGTATAGTATGGGGTGAAGTATATAGGATGGGATTAAGTATATGATGAGTTGAAGTATAGGATGGGATGAAGTATAGGATGGGATGATGTGAAGGATGTGATGAAGTATAGGAATGGATGAAGTATAGGATTGGATGAAGTAAAGGATAAGATGAATTATATAATGGGGTGAAGTATAAGATTGGATAATGTAAAGAATGGGATAAAATATAGGATGGGATGAAGTAGAGGATGGGATGAAGTATAGGAAGGGATGAAGTATATGATGGGATGAAGTTTAGGATGGGATGAAGTATAGGATCAGATGATGTTAAGGATGTGATGATGTATAGGATGGGATGAAGTATAGGATGGGATGAAATATAGGATGGGATGAAATATTAGATGTGTTGAAGTATAAGATGGAGAGAAATACAGGTGGGCTGAAATATAGAATATGGGTCGTATCGAATTGGATTGTAAGTATAGGATGATATGTAATATAGTATGAGATGAAGTATAGGATGGGATTAAGTTTAAGATGGGTCGAAGTATAGGACGGGGAGAAATATCGGGTTGAATAAATTATAGAATGGGGTTAAGTATATGATTGGGTGAAGTAATGGATGAAGTACAGGAAGGGGTGAAGTATACGACGGGTAATATTATAGGATGGGGTTAAGTATACGATTGGTTATAGTATAGGATGGGGTGAAGTATAGGATGGGATGATGTGAAGGATGTGATGAAGTATAGGAATGGATGAAGTATAGGATTGGATGAAGTAAAGGATAAGATGAATTATATAATGGGTTGAAGGATAGGATTGAATAATGTAAAGAATGGGATAAAATATAGGATGGGATGAAGTATAGGATGGGATGAAGTATATGATGGGATGAAGTTTAGGATGGGATGAAGTAAAGGATCAGATGATGTAAAGGATGTGATGATGTATAGGATGGGATGAAGTATAGGATGGGATGAAATATAGGATGGGATGAAATATTAGATGTGTTGAAGTATAAGATGGAGAGAAATACAGGTGGGCTGAAATATAGAATATGGGTCGTATCGAATTGGATTGTAAGTATAGGATGATATGTAATATAGTATGAGATGAAGTATAGGATGGGATTAAGTTTAAGATGGGTCGAAGTATAGGACGGGGAGAAATATCGGGTTGAATAAATTATAGAATGGGGTCAAGTATATGATTGGGTGAAGTAATGGATGAAGTATACAAAGGGGTGAAGTATACGACGGGTAATATTATAGGATGGGGTTAAGTATACGATGGGTTATAGTATAGGATGGGTTGAAGTATAGGACCGGATGAAGTGTAGGATGGGATGATGTTAAGGATGCGGTGAAGTATATGACGGGGTGATGTTTATGGTTGGGTGAAGTATAGGATTTGACGGTGTATAGTATGGGGTGAAGTATAAGGTGGGGTAATGTTTTCGATAGGATGTAGTATAGAATGGGATGAAGTAAAGGATAGGATGAAGTACAGGATGGGATTATGTATAGTATGGGGTGAAGTATATAGGATGGGATTAAGTACATGATGGGGGTGAAGTATAGGATAAACTATAGGGTGGGATGAAGTAATGGATTAACTATTGGATGGGAATGAAGGATAAAGTTTAAGATGGATGGAGTATAGGACGGCGTGAAGTATAGAATAAAGCATAGGGTTGAGTGAAGTGTGGGATGAAGTATAGGATAGGGCGAAGTATATGATGAAGTATAGGATAAACTATTGGATGGGGTGAAGCATAGGATTGGGTGATTTATAGAAAAAACGTTCAGGGTGGGTGAACTATAGGATGAGGAATAGGAAGGGGTGAAGTGTAGGATGATGTGTAGGATGGGGTAAGGTAAAGGATGAAGTTAAGAAGGAGGTGAAGTATAGAATGGAGTGAAATTTATTAATGAGATTAAGTATAAGGTGAAGTATACAATGGGATAAAGTATAGGATGAAGTATACGATAGAATGAAGTACAGGATGAAGTGAACTATAGTATGAAGTGTATGAATGTGGTGAAGTAAATAAGTAAGTAAAGGATGGGATGAAGTATAAGAAGAAGTATACGATGAGGTAAAGTAAAGGATGAACTATCTGATGGGGTGAAGTTAAATACGAAGTATAGAATGAGTTAAAGTATATGATGGGATGAAGTATAGGATGGAATTAACTAAAGTATTTGAAGAATAGGATGGGTGAAATATAGGAAGAATGAAGTATTGGATAGGTGAAGTATAGGATGACGTAGACCTACAGGATGAGTGAAGTATAATATGATGTGTAGGATGGGTTGAAGAATAGGATCAAGTTAAGAAGGAGGTAAAGTATAGAATGGGATGAATTATATGATGGCGTGAAGTATAGGATGAAGCATCGGATTGAATGAAGTATAGGATAAGGTAAAGAAAAGGATGGGGTGAAGAATAGGATGAATTCAGGATCGGGGAAGTATTGGATGAAGTAAAGGATTGGATGAATTATAGAAAGAAGTATACGATCAGGTGAAGTATAGGATGAACTATTGGATGTGCGAAGTTTAGGATGCATAATAGAAAGAGTTGAAGTATAAGATGGGATGAAGTCTAGGATGGAATTATGTAAAGCATTGGGAGAAGTATAGGATGCGTGAAGTATATGATGGCGTGAAATTTAGGATGAAGTATAGGATGGGGTGAAGTATAGGATGGGATAAAGTAAAGGATGGATGAAGTACAGGATGAATTTAGGATGGTGTAAAGTTTAGTATGAAGTAAACGATGAGGTGAATGTATGGGATGGGATAAAGTAAAGGATTGTGTGAAGTATAGGATGAAGTACAGGGTCATTGAAGTATGGGATGAAGTAAAGGATGGGGCGAAGTAAAGGATGAAGTGTAGGATGGAGTGTAGTATAGGATGAAGTATAGAAAGGGGTGAAGTTAAGGATGGGATGAAGCATAGAATGAAGTACAGGAAGGGGTGAAGTATAGGATGAAGTATAGCATAGAAGGAAGTGTAAGATGGGGTTAAGTATAGATGGGTTGAATAATAGGATGAAGTATACGATGGGTTGAATATATAATGAAGTATAGGATGGGTTGAAGTACAGGATAGTGTAAAATGTGGGACACCTAAGGTAAATCAACGAGCTTTGTTGTGGGATGGGGTTCACTTTGTGGTGCATTCCATTTTCCCGAGAGTCCTGTGTAATTTTTTATTATTTCCTGTTTATTTTTATTGACAAAAAAGAGTGCTAAAAGAGTGTTAAATTTCACTTTTAAAAGTGGTAAAAAAATAACGTTTCTTAAAATTCTTTCTCTAATGAAACGTCCAGAAAAGTATTTTAACAAAAAATCTTTCATACGGATATGATTACCTACTGCTAAACTTGGTGCTTTCATTTTCTGCATGTTTTTTTTCCTTATAGACCAAGCCTGCATACGCCGACAGCATTGATATTCATCTCTCTCTCTCTCTCTCTCTCTCTCTTATATAGGAGATAACATCTTAATATCCGTTTGGTTAGTTTATGTAAATCAGTCGTTTCAATGTTATGATCAGCATTGGCTCAGGTTTCGAAATCTGCAGAGAAAATATAGCCCTCAGTCCGGAAGACAAAGAACTCCATTAGAGAAGGGTCCGACAGATGGCGGTTTTAATACCCCATGGGTATTTTATATTAAACTGAATGCATGGCGTAGGACCCCTTTTGGTATAAATAATGGAAAATTGTCACGCCTTGGCTATCAGTTCATGGATATAAAAGCACGCTGATGGCATAACATCTGAAAGAGGAAATTACTTGTGCTTAATGAAAACAAACATTCTCATAAGGCAACCCTTACTGCGGGGGAGTGAAATAACATGGCCACTCCCGGAAGTTCCGGGAGCACCGGAAGTACGCAGGGCACCGCGGCAACCACTGAATATTATCCCTAACGTCTCAGTGTTGGACAGATATGGTCAATTTCATATTCTTGAAGCGGCTGAAAATCCATAGATATCAGTTTAGATATCTGTAATTGACAGGGGCAATGAAAACAACGAGAAAATTATTCATTATACATTATGTTTAGGTCGCCAACAGTTTCTTTAGAATGTGACCAGTTTAACAGGCACCTAAAGAAAAGGCAAATTTGGTCTCCGAATACGAAAATAAGTTGAACAGCTAAATGGATTGATGGAAATTATTCCAAAATATTCTTTGCAGCTTCTTATAATCTGGTTTCATATTGGCCTGTTGCGTTTAGGTATATATTTCCTGAACATTCCATACTGTAATAATGGAACATGTTATTAAGCTAAGAATTATTATATTATATGCTAGCTGTTTCAGTTATAGCCAATTTTTTAAATTATTCTCCAAAAACTAGTTACTTGAAATTCACTTTCTGATCTTATTATTACCAACAGACATTTAATTATTATATTTTATAGTGCAACCTGTGTAATAAGACAAAGGACATTTCCAATCAATAACTCACTCAGTATAACAGTTTAGAAGTTGAATGATCATCCATCATTATCTGCACCTCCCCCCCCCCCATGTTTTCTGTCTGTCTATTTGTTTGCCCCCATGATTACTCAAATGTGATGTCTTGTCCAATATTTTTGTGCGTTTTGATTAAAGGAAGTTAATCAAAAGCCAGTGTTGATTTTGATCTATAGGTGGATGATGGATTAATTTATTTTCTTTGTGTGTTTCAGTGCATTATCATAGGAATCATTTATATATTTCTATGGTACTTTTCGCGGAGGCGTGTCCTAATGAAATGAATTTAAGAACATTGCATGTGATGTAAACATTGGTGTATGATTCGTCAGCTGGTGGAGGTATGCGCTCTGTTAGTGCTATCTGGTTGGTTTTGATTAAAATAAGATTCCAAGGTAAATCATGAAAATAAAGTGTGTGTCCCGGGACACATGCATTTAAGCAGTTTTCATACAATAAATGACATCGGGTAACTTTTAATTGTCCGCCCCATCCTTTTTCTGGTCACACTACATATGTTCCTCTTTTGCGTGTCGATACCATATCTATGTATATCGTATTCGCATAAGTTTTTGCGTGACTATTTTATAACAAATACTTATTCTATCTGTTCTGCAGGGCTTCCGAGAGAGGGGTCAGTCGGTACATCCTACCGGGGCCCGGGGGGCGAAAAGGGGGCCCGGGCTGGCGAAAAATTTCCAAGAAGACATAAAAAAGTTGGAAGTATAGAAGACTCATCAAAATTATTTATTTAAGTGACATATTGTTCTTAATCCGGATTCTGGAGTGCTAATAAAGGACTCGGCCGACCAGGATTTCCACAACACCCTATGCAATGCATGAACATTATATTTTTAAGTGTATATAAAGTAGGACCAGTTGTTAAAGGGGACCCTATAGTGAATATATTGTCCAATAAAAAGCTTGTAACCGAAAATAAGGAAGACTTTCTTTTTTGCAGTTACTTATACATGTTTTGAATCAGAGAGGTCTGTGGGGCTCGGGCCACCAAGGAGTTGTATTGGGCCTGGGGTCTATGTATGTTTTATTTGATTGCCTGTTACATGGTTTCAATCATTTTCAAAATTTGTGTGTGTGTGTATCTTTTTGTATGACTTTAATCATGCGGGACCGTTCAAAGGGGCTCGGGCCGGCCATAGCTTTCTGGGGAAGTTGAACCTAAATACATAAAATATGGAATATGTTTAATTTGTCTTGAGGGTTATTCTGCTTTTTAATCCATACTGATCGCTGTTTTCATAGTTTTTCAATATATATATATATATATATATATATATATATATTGTTACAGGTGCATTTTTTATTAAGTGACACGGGCATAACTTCTGTTGTGGCACTCGTGTCTGGCCGCGTATTACATTATATGTTTAATCCGTACTGGTTGAACTCTCGTTGTCATCTTTAGTCTTGGGTTTTCACGCTTGGTCGTGGGTCACGTGATGAGCCTGGTATGTGGGGGTACACAGCGCTGTTTTTCTGGAGAATTCCTAAAACGCGTGTAGACTGTGTTGTGCAAGATCTTATAGACTGTTCGAGAAGTGGAAAATTCTCGGCTTGAGGTGTGAAGGTATATAAAGGGGTGTGTTTTAGAACGGAAGGGCAGAGAGCAGAGAAGATTCCAGCGGACGCAGAAGCGTGTGTCAGATTCTAGGACCTTATCCGACTAATGCGGCAATGATGGATGTTCTAAGACTTGCTTCTGGATTTTATGCATTTAGACTTCCGTTTACTTTCTGGGTTGGTGCAAGAACTTTCCACTGGACTGTCATTCTCCGAGAGTTTACATTTAAAGGACTTATCGTGGTGACGGTGTTGGTATCCAGGCACTGTGCACGTTATTTTTCTATGTGATTGTATTGACTTGTTGCTATACCGCTGTTTTACTGTATAATTGTATTGATTTCGTGTATTGTCTTGTTAGGGTTGTTTTAAGAATAAATTATAGTTATTTGTTAACAAAAAAAACCCCACTGATTTCTTTATTCATTCCCCTAGACATTTCACGTTGCCTAGTGTTACAGAATCTGTTTTTTTTAAATCTCCGTTACAGAATTTGTGTTCATCACGCATACGTGATCTGTTTATATTAGGTTCCGTAACAATATATATATATATATATATATATATATATATATATATATATATATATCCTCTTTGTATTATATATAAAATTTAAAACAATAAATAACTTCCTTGCCCTGCCCTGTAATGTTCCAGTAGCGCACATGTACCCCGACCAATCCTATTGTGCACCCGAGGACAATAGGATCAGTGTCAGTCTTTCATATACCCCCCCCCCCCGCCCCGAATCGCACTACGCATAATCTCGTAAAGACTCGGCTTTTCAAACCACGCCGTTAGCTTCATTCTAACCACATTCACCTGATGATCGGGTCGCATCCCGTTAAACAGACTGTTGTGAATTAACAGTGTTGTTTTTCTTCAGAGTTATATATATTTCACCTGTTAAATGCGGGCAGCTGTCTATTACGACCACCTCGAAATTCGGTAATATTATCTATGGATAACCTGTGAAATACGACCACCTGTCTATTAGGGATTACGGGCAGTTTTTCCCGCCCAATGTGGTATATTGACCTGCTAAATGCGGGCACTCTTTGAGCTACTCACTAACCAGCGCTGACCGGTCAATTGATTGACCATGCGTGAAGTTGCGGTCACTTGCACCGCTGTTTGTTTTACTGGTGGTCGTTTGGGAGCACCCTGGACCATGAGCCCCGGCTTGGCCACATGAATCGCTCATACGACCACACAGGAATTAAGGTCCCCAAAAGTTGATCTCTGGCCAGAGCCCCTGTTGTTTTCTCTGAGATCTATTCAGTGTGTCATGAAAGTCGTTATTACAAAGAGTTGATAATCCATGATGTTCCTATGATGCAAGTGATGTTAGTAACCAGTGACGTCAGCAAACAATTTTGAGTGGTTCATTTGAGGGTGTGTAGCTGACAACGCATTTTTTTTATTACGAGGGTTTAAATATAGAAAGGGCATAGTTATGAACAATGTTCAGTTTAAAATGTTTTTTTTAAATGAGCAGCTGTTCCCAGGCTAAGAATGTTGCCTTCGCCGTGAATTTCTGACAGCCTTAATCGTTCTAAGAACTTATTTGAGATCGTTCGAAATTGCCCTACGGCCTGAAAATTTACGTTTTTCCGTAAGGCTTCATTAATTGCCTGCTTGTATGCACGGTAGCCAGTCGGCAATATTCGGAAGAATTGCTATCTAGGGCAATACATGTCATTTAAATTTGTGCAGTTCCAAAATTATCAGAACTTGTCTAATACGACCAAATGTCTGTTACGACCACTTGTGCCAAGTCCCTTGGGTGGTCGCATTAGACAGGTTCGGCTATATATATATATATATATATATATATATATATATATATATATAATAATAATAATAATAATAATGATAATAATAATAATAAGAGTGCTTTGAAGGGGGCAGGGGCCCGGCAATGTTTTTGTTCCGCCTTAAAAGAATCCTCTCGGAGGCTCTGCTGTCCGGCATGAAATCTAATGGTAAAATGCATATGATCATAGCGTGCGTGAATTATTTCACATCAATTGAAAAATAAATATTAAGGTAATGAATATAAAACATGAATCCATATAAAAACAAAGGCATAATCATTTTAAAATTGTCATTCTCCATGAAATTCCATCATTCCCATAACCGCAGGAATTATCCATATTCTTACCTGTTTAAGTGATATTGTTACACGCTACGAACAAATTTCATCAGATTGAAAGTCTTCATGAACTTGCATCCCATCAGCAAAAGAAATCCTAGTCCTAATTTACCCGTTTAAAGCAAACTGCTGGCGGGCAATTTATTAGGCTTCTCCTGTCAAATCAGATATCTTTTAAGCAAAGCTTTTTAACGCCTTTTGTCAATACATTTTGGCTTCAGTAATTTCAAAAATCCATATTAATCATAATGACGTCACAGCGATGCTTGTTACAATTGCTTGTTAATAAATAAGACATTTGAACTCATATGTATCGGGATGTCAATTTACTTGGACAATCTGTTAGCGCAGACAACACCTTTAAGGTAATCACCTACTAGAACCTAGATTAATATACATTATCAGAAGGCAGAACTGAAGTTTATCATCACGTCGATGGCCTCTGTCAGGAAAAGTAAAAGATGTGTGTTATTGCTAGTAGTCAAGACATTTCGAGTATTTGTCTTACCTTAAGAAAGTCAATTGGATGCCGAGACGTGCCAAGTCTAATTCCATTCAGCAGGATTAGGAAATTTGTGGGCCACTTTGTTATGATGTGATTTTGTTAGAATCTCTTTACGGGGTGCCCTCTCGGTACAACATAGACACGGTTTATAGGACCTGTCTTGCAGGTTACTATGAGCACATTGACTTTCTGAGGTCTCTGGCTGATTAAGATTAAGAGAGTTATAAATCTCCATTTTATCTCCAGACACCCGGTCGTCTACGGCAATATGGCTCACCCCGAATGGCGGAGATTATATTTTAAGCCTATACAGCCGCTGCAAAGACCTATATTGTGTTTAAGTTGGAGCTGTTTTCGCGCTAACGGCGGTTAGATTTTGCAAAAATTCCAGAAAAATGTTCTATACCTCCGAAATTATTCCGCCATGCCTAATTATATCTGCATGGTCCTATAAAAAGGTTAATTGTTTTAAAAACTGTCACCAGAGGGCCATTGATTTACACTTTACTTACACCTATGATGTTTGAGTTGAAATCTATTTGGCGCTAATGGCGATCTGTTTTTCCAATAAAGGTGTCAATATGTAAATAAATATACCCCGATGTTTCATTTTATCCGCTAGATCATATATAAAAGTAAACATTTCATATATAAAAATTACTTTCTCCCATGGTAGGAGATATCTTATAAGATTACATAAAATACTCCTGTATTTTTAAGGGTTTGGGCTATCTTTGTGATAATACGCTTTGTTTTCCCTATATTCCACAAAACTACAAAAAAGAATAACCTCGATGGCTGAAGATATCTGCTGCACCATATAAGAAACTGACCATTAAAAAACTTCAATGACCCATGACATTCAATATTTTTTCTCCATACGTTTCTACTCTCTTTTTCGTAGACGATCCGTCATACCTTTGAAATTCTATCTTAGACTTCATATATAGAGATACTGGTTCTTATTTCACGGATTTCCCTATCCGAAACATTTCTTTGTTCTTTTTATCTAGATTTTACTTTTATCTATATATCCAGGCCACTCATAACATTCGTATATAATGCACACAAAAAAAAAGATAAAGTAAAGTTGGCAGATTCGATTATATTTGTGTTTTTCTGTTCAGCTTGCATTGTCGTTATTGAAAAAGTTCCAGGGTTTCCTAAAGAGGCTTAGGATTCCATATAAATTCTGCCGAAGGGTCGTGTCCGTATGTTGGTTATTCAGATATAGAGCGTTGACCTATTTAAAGGTACCATTTCCAAGTCTCCATAATTTCGAAAAAATCTGTTCCAATTATTACCTTATTACCTTGTCCATCACATCCTACTATTACGAAATAGCAAATTATTTATAAACTCAAACGTTAAAGCTCTAAATGCATTGATTAGAGTAAAAAAACATATCTTTCTTCAGCGTCCAGTTCATGCCGGAGCATTTGGCTTGTGTCTTGCTCTTATTTATAAAATGCGCAATATAGTCAGTATCATGTGATCGTCATGCACGCACTGTGCGCGCGCTTGTCACAATGATGTGTTGGATCCTGGATTTCAGTATATTAATCTCTGTATAATAGCCTGGTGTCAGAAGAGTATTGTTGTAAGATCATCCCATGAATATAATTTAGGAAAAGTAAACCCCCAACACGCTAATGATCAGATGCTAAAACGCGTCAAAGAATCTATTCGGAGGAAATTCTCTGCGATGTTTATCAAAACCACATGCATTTTAGCTGAAAATTAGAAGGTTGCCAACAACCAACACTTAAAAAAAAAACTTTTCCCTAAATATTCCCTGACTCACAGCTGGTTTTCAATGATAAACCGACATGTCAAATTCGAATTCGGTTTCAAAAACATCATTGTAGAGCCAACTAAAAGCAAAATTTTATTTTAAACATGAGCAGATGCAAGTTCACCCAATACAATAAAAATAATGATATAACAAGTTTTGTAAATAAGTTACTATTTTTCGGGGAAACAGTATTTATTTACATGTTTATTTTACATGGATTATACAAACATTTGTTATAACTATAATCTGGGCACTCTCCGATGGCTCAGGTGATGGCGTTCGGTAGTATTACCAGGGTAGAGGAAACCGGAAAACCAGGAGAAAACCACCGGCCTTGGACCGGCATCTATAACCCGCTCTCATAGCCAAGCCTAAATTGAATCCGGGTCGCCATCGGGGAGAGCCGAGCGTTTTACCCCTCGGCCGTACAGGAGGGGTACAGTTAAGTCCTTGTAATAAAAAAAAATACCATGACTCTTACAGAAAAAAATCTTAAATTGTCCCTAGTTTATCAACAATTTACCACGTGGCACATAAAACTTCTTATAAGATAGGACTTTTGTTGTTGATAGACAAAGGGGATTCGTGTGAATTTATCCACATAAATACCCCAAGGATGCCTTAAGTCACCTCTAAATGCTTCTAAGTGCAAACCAATCTTAAACTAGAAATTGGGAACTGTCAAGTAATTTTCAAAGCACATTAACTCTGACATCTAGCATTTATCACGTGAAAAACTTTATCACACGATAACAACAAATGGATCAACATAACTACACCGAACTTTGTAGTTCGTTATCGATGCAGGTTCATGTATTTGTTTATTAGAACTTTATATTAGCTGTGTATAACAAGTTAGAGTTGGCTGATTAATCACAGTTGGTATAATATGTTGTATATCCATGCTCTGTATATATAACCTTGATTTGTATGCATGAATCAAAGGGGAAACCGAGTTAATCTGCAAACATACAATGTCATCAATTTTAATTGAAACTGAAAAAGAAAATTTAGTATTGGACCATTGAATGCGGGCTCTAGAAGCAAGAAATGTCAAAACTGTTCAACCTGATAACCATGTACAGCCGCCATAGTAACTAGATATTCCCAGACGTTTCCCATACTTCCTTAATATCCACATAATTTACTGATTTTTTAAATGAAATTCACAGATTTGTTCCCTGACCTCAAACAAAATAAAATTTACTAACCGCCGGCATCCCTGTTACAGGAATACCTATAGCAACATTTAAATTAAAATTGGAAATAGTATAGAATGGATCTCAGAAATGAATGTCAGAAATATGTCGAAAAATGGGAAAAGGTCAAAATGATAGTTAGCTAGGTAAAATCTATTCATTATTATCTTAATGTACACAAAGTTTGAGTGATATTAATATATTTGAATAAGATCCCACAAATAAAGATAAAGCAAAAAATCAAAGCAATCAGGGGATTCCGCGAAGAATCTGCATGGCTAGTACTGCAGTAAATACTGATTACTTTCTCATACGCCAAACAGAGTCACTCATGGCGGACCTGTAATGAAAATAAAGACGCGGCGGTGATAGCCTAAAAACATAATTTCTTATACAGCATATCCATGCACATAGTCATGAAGTCCGATGGTAGCCAAAGAAACTACACTAGAATCAGGCTGATCTGAGGATGTTGACATCCAGGTGATAATCGAGTTACAACCCATGGGCTTACGTGTATCAGACAATAGCAGCGCATTAACTTAGTCTAATCCGAAGGTGACAAGCGTATTAGCAAGTGTCTAACGGGCATTCCCATCAAGGCAAGATCGGATTCTTGTTATACATCGGAATTGAAACTGACATGATTTTGGCATTCCATTAATCCACGTCACTATTGAGATGTGAGCGTCTCAGCGGACGCCGAAGTTCCTGACAGTCATGGAGCCAGTTACAACGGAGCAGCATGATTTAATGGTGATGCTAGGTGTGTTTCAGATGCACGGGTTGGGGGTCCAGGTTTATTACGACTTTCAGTTTATACCGACATTTATGTTAAAGTAAAATTGGCTATATCATGTCAAGGAATCTACAAAAAAGCTACAGTTAAATACAAAAAAAAATATATCCCAATTCCAGCATTCCAATCCTGAAACTCCTTTAGATTGAGGATATTGCTTTCATTTCCCCATACATTGCAACAATCTTTCTTTGATCAAGTTTACTTTTGAGCCATGTCGGTTACGTTCTTTTTCAGTATCGGGCTGACAATTGGAGAGTGACAGAATGTGATACGGAATGGTTAATTTTCGATATTGATTGTTATGTAATAACTGTCAAATAAACATCGTACAAGGGGACATTCAACTGTGACCTGGTTTGAGAGTATTAATATCCTGAATGAGCAGGGCTTCCATTTATGGTATAAATTAGCACCGGAGCCTCCAGCCTGTGCTCGACTGATTTGAGGAGTAATGATAGTAAAGTTGTAGTCAAATTTGTATGCATTCATCAAAAGACAGTCTTAATTCAAATTGCAAATAATCATGTCAAGGCAATCAGTCAGTGATACACCTCTGAAACTTTGATTGTTATTATTACTGATATTTTGAAAATATTAATAATAGTTATCACTATTAATAGTTAAAAAGCGGTTGAGGAAAGGCTTAGAAAGTTTAGATTGGAACATGCTTCACCTAAGCAAATCTTCGAGGGCCAACATTGGCTGTGGAGGGTGTCCCAATACTGAATACAGAAATGCCCACATTGGCTAAATATTATCAAGAGTAAACTAGACGACCATAGGTCGAGCGCTTGACAAAAAGTGAAAAAGGACAGACAGAAGGAATTGGGAATGCTAAGGCTAACGAGAATACGGAGTCAAGCGACTACGTGTATATAGTGATAGAGTGAGGTGTGTTGCATATTAGCATGGATGTCTGAAGCCGAAATGTGTATGTAGGTGGCGTCACCTACCAAATAATCAAGAAAGCTATCCAAGTTGTATACATATGCAAAATTTTAGGCAGATGAGTCAAACCACTACTTGTATATGAATATTTTTATCCCACAGCAGACAAACAGTAGGACGCCGTGCTAAAATGGTTGCAGGTGGCGCCACCAATTTTGTGTATGATTAAGAGCTATGCGAGATCTATACGCATTCAAAATTTCAGGGGGATATTTCAAACCAGTCCTGAGATACAAGCCTGAATGTCTGCAGCGTAAACATAAGTGTAGGTGGCGCCACCTGCCACAAGTCCAGAAAGCTATCCAAGATGTATAAAAGTCAAACTACCGTCGAGATATGAGTGATTTTATCCCACGGCTGACAAACAGACGGACACTGTGCAAAAATGGTTGCAGGTGGCGCTACCATTTTTAGTGCATGTTATAAAGCTATCCCAAGGCTACATTTGTGCAAATTTTTTAGCATGATCGTTCAAATGGTTCCCGAGATATGTGGTTTTATGTGTGGAAACAGATGCACAATTAAATGGACGCTGGGGAGAGAGGAAAGGTCAGAGGTCAACCAAAAATTAGGGCGCAGCAGTTCACATGTGACCCGATCATAATTCCCAATTTTCTGTCCAGTGGTTACGGAGGAGTTCTCCGGAAACCTAAGCGGCGGCGGCGGCGGCCGCGTTCAACTGAAAACATAGTATCCGTAAAACTCTGTTTTGGCGGATACAATAGAATGAGCTATAGTTTGTGTAGACAGAACAATTTTGGGCGACGTTATGAGCAAAATAATATTTTTTTTTCGGTGACTTTGCCCTTGACCTATCTCAACTAAAATCAAAAGAAATGCAGGAGTTTCTTTCTCCTATCAACTGTATAACGTTCAGACCGTTTGCTTGAGATTTGTGGCCTGTACAGCAAAAAAAAAAAAAAAAAAAAAAGGAGAATATCCCGTTTGACGAGTAAAACGGTACGAGACTTCCCGAGATTTGGTGTAAAGTCAAGTGAAACTTATTCAATGGTGCTTGAAGACCTCTCTAGCTTTAAATGTGACACAGTTAGATAAATGAGTCTCATATTTTGGAATATCATGACTTTCCCCCAAAATACATAACCATGGTTACATTAGATTTTGACAACTACACATCGGAAGAAAGGCCATGAAATTGCGAGTAAAATGGGCTACAGTTCATGCGGCTATAATACATTTTGAAGAAGATATGAAGAAAAAAAATATAAAAAATACCATTGGAATATTCACTCTAAAAGATATCAAGAATTCTAGAGCTTTAGGTATTATGTTAAACGTATAACATTCAGAGGGATTGTTTATACGTTCTGGCCTGTGGAAAGCCAGATGTCAGACGATATAACAAGCAGGGAGGCAAATTTGACGACAGCTGACAAACAGACGAATATATATATACTGACACACTAAGAGATCCGAGATGACAAATTACTAGAACATCAACTGGAGATATAAGTGTAAAACGTAAGATATAACAGTTTATGTAGGACTCAAGAACCATCAAACAGGCGAAACTGAGGACAATTGATAACAGACAGACATACTGACACACTAACACATCCAAGATGACAGTTGACTAGACCATCCTCTAAAGAAACCATAGAGGAAACAATTGAGCTATTATTTATGTAGCTAATGTTTATAGTTTTGAGATATTACAAAATTGTGGCCAGTAGAGTGGGAACAGACTCACAAACCCTCCCATAACAGACATATGCAACTGACCGACATGCAACATGCAACAAAAATGGGACTGCCGCAAAGTGCCCACTTTATAGATGTGCCCACTTTATGGAGGTGCTCAATAGGAGAGGGTATACCATAGTTTTATCATGACTGTATATCATAGTTTTAAACTCAGTTTGCAAGATAAATGCCAGCAAATAATGGCGAGAACACATTTTTAATTTGTCTGTGTGCAAAGGATTTTCTTTGATTAAAAACAGAATTATTTGTCAACTATATATTTTTATCATCTAAGTTTCGTGGGTCCATGTCAAAATTTAGATCCAATAATAATATATTGCCCGTCAGGGAAGGACGATTTCAACGGTTATCCTATGAGGAAAGGTAATGTATAACTCCTCTGTGTTTGGCATAACTATATGTGCTTACGAGGTTAATTAAAAATAAAAGATTATTTTGAGATATTTTTTCTACTGATAATTTTGAAATATAAATTAGACCATTTTGCCTCTTCCACGAAAAGTGCCATATTTTGTTATTGGTTCACTTTAAAATCAGCTTGCTGCCACCTTTCAATTTTTCTTTTGTCTGATCGCTCATGTACCTGTAAGTAATAAAATATGTCTGTGTAAGCAAGTGTGCTCCTGTGGTAAAGATTTCTGTGCTTCATCTACATATATGTGCTCCAAATTCGATAACAGCATCAGTGATTGTCAAGAGTCACGCATGCTTTAAAAAGTTAATTCTCGATCAGAGGCAAAGAACTTCAAACTTGAGAAGATGATCTCATACGCATAGAGCATCTCATGTTATCCCTATTTGTACCCTGAGGTACGTCACCAGGACGTTCCAGAGCACACTACACAGCTGGCTCCGCGCTCTCAATCACTAGTAGAAATGACAGAACAGTGTCAATAATTTTGCCACCATCATGTAGATCAACAAGTCGGAAGGTGTTCACCCATTCCCAATTTTGAAGCCTGTAATTAGCGTAAGATGTAGTGTAATAGACGGAAACCAACAAATCTTAATTGTAATGCTTCTGTACAGATATTTTGAATTTACATCCAATCGGTCTTATCGTTTAAACTCATCAAGCGACTTTGAATGATTATCAGAAATTATCGGTTTCCGTAAGGTAAGATTTAGCTGGTGTGCAGTTAGACAGCTTTATACAATTAATTGAGTGTTTTGCTTTTATCCAATCAGCTCAGTTTTTAATGACTTCTAAATGGTTTGTTTGTATTTGATCTATTTTTCCTTGCTTGACACATGTTTTTTCTTAATATATATGTTGTTACTACCAGTTTTTTTGTCAATCGCTGATTTAAATTCATTTTTAATTTCTCACTATTTTTTTCTTGAATCTAAACAGTTAAAGAAAAATAAGTGTGTACATTAAAAGCGTGACATGGATACATTTTCCATTCATATTAGCTATTTATATAACAGTTTATAAAGCATGATAAAACTACACGTGGCATTATGACACATGGTAATACTGAGCCATTATTTCAATCTCATTTAATACACAATACACGTTGTCATATATATTGTTCCTGGGTCCGGTGTTAATGGCATTAAATGCTTTTTATTTCTACATAGTGCAGGGTTATTTAATGTATCCTGAAATATGACAGCCTAGTGATAGCAGGTTAATTTATCACGTGTGTCCACAATGCCACTGTAAGCTTTACTGTTACACTGAATCAGTCACTTCATCTACAACAATGACACCGATATGCCCATAACAAAGTAAAAAAATTGTGACTATCCAAAAGAATATATATGTATTAGAGTGATATACAATGGTTTTTTACGGTTACAGTTTCTGAGGTTCTGGGAACAAACAAATAGATAGAAGATTCTTTTAGTGAAAGAAAAGATTAGTGGAGTAAGATTAAACAGGACAAAGAAATACAAAGCAGATCTTTATTAGGCTAAGCATTGTTAAACCAATTCAAATGTATTAAGATGAATACGATGATATTAAAGACAGAGCTAGCATTATTCATGGCCAGGCGTGCATATATGTAAACCTGAGACGATAACTTCAAGTTTCTCTTCAGTCTTTTTCTAAAGGTCATAAAGCTCTGGTCTGTCCAAACAGTGGAAAATAAGTAGATCTAGCTATTAAATTTCAAACACAAAGCCCGACTCTTTAGTACACATTCCATTGTGCAGGACAGAAGTACAAAAGTATAAAAGTATATTTGTGTATTTAGATTTATATTTCTAGCATCTGGCAAATAGGGTTAAAACTTCTTCAGCATCACTGCAGACCCTCAAAATGGATATTTGGAAGGTTTTGAGCCTGTTTTTGTATGAGTAAGATGGTAGCCTGGCATTGTTCTTAATCTTGATATTGCTGTGTTAATTGGACGTCCCCGGTTTGTCAAATCCTCAATTCATTTTATCTGTTAAGGGCTTAAGACTCTCTCTGGAGTGTGAGTAAATATGGCGGCCAATTGACCTAATTCGACAACACTGTAGACATATATCCATGGACGTAAAAAAAGGCCATAAGCAAATGTAATTCAAAGTATTTTTAAGGATAATCACAATATCAGAATCGTTGATTTAAGTCGAATAAAGTATAACATAAAGTATAGATGGTCTTATCCAGTTAGGCCCTACCCATTTAGACACGTGCATTTATATATTAACCTTTGTGAAAGACGTGTGCCGGATAGAAGGTATAACGTAGGACACAGATCCAGTAAGGCTGGTACCTACATACATGCGTCCTTTTATGGTATACTTGGTATAATGTGGTCTTACTTAATTACGGCCAATGTGCTATGTACGTGAAACGTAGAAACGTACGTTTACAGATGTTAACTTGAGATGTTTTTCTTTTTTTCACATTGCATCAAGTTTTAGACAAAAGTTTATATCGACTAATATGAGAGTTCATATTACCTATGTAAGCTTTTTAAGTTTAGTATTTCAGTTTTTACAACATTTATATCAGACAAACAACATGCGGATGTTTAACAGGTCAACCTCCTTGCACCATTGAGGTATTTTTCTTCAACCACTGCCAAATTACTGACTCAGCTGTAATGTATCTCCAAGACTTAAATAAATTCTTTGGATCTGTATTTATATTTTCCATCACTTTAAAATTTTTTTGAAAATGTTTACATCATGACCTATAAATGGAACGATACTGTGAATTCCGTATTACTATTAGGTAAATCTTAGTTAATCTCACTTTTTTATAATCAAAAGCATTCATAATAAGTGTACTTTGAAGAGTTTTAGGTTGGTCATGGGTATGCTATAGACGTCCGTGTTACCAGTGTTGAGCACGTAAACATATCATTTTATTTCTCTTCACAAGCATTACAATTTTATTCCAGGGAAAGAAATCAAAGTTAAAGTCATTTGTGTTTTATCCTGTAAATAACGTTAAATAATGTATCACCGGTATGTTGTGTTAAAAACAAGGCGTGTTCTTCTGTAGTTTTCTCTCCTTTGGTAGAAATAACACGAAAACAAGCTCGGATTCATAGATGATATCATTGAGTTTGATACCAGCCGCATGGTTTTCTAATTCATAGCGGTTTTACCAAAGCCTCGGAAAAGATTGCACGCCGCAGGAGGGGGAGATGTGAGTATTGTAGTGTTCACTGCCGGTATTATGGCCCACAGCGTCCCCTGTGCCAGGTGCTACAGATAAACCCCCAATGAAGGAAACGTCTGATGGGTAAACGTCAGAATACACCCACATCAAAGACAACATTAAGACAAAACCGACACAGCGTATTACAGTTTCTTTCTTTCAAGAGGGTTGGACACAGAAAGGGGTAACTAGCAAAACAAGACCAAATAACAAGCAGAGTTATTATAGCGGTCTAAACCCAGACAGCGATAGGGCTGAGGTGATTGATCACGGGCCCTGATTTATCTACAAAGCGTCTTTTATCACCCCGGGAACGAAACCCGCCAACTCCACGGAATCAATGAATTAAAAGCGGACCGGTACCGACAGCGGAACAACGCGCTATTAGGCCAGGCGATACAGGCAAAAATATGGAGAGGGAAGTTATTGGTGCTGTTGACACCTTGAGAACATGCGTCAGTCTAAAGCTACTGTCTGAATGTCCGTCTACTTCGTACATCGCACAATGAGACTTCACGGTGGATCGTTAAACAAAACACCTCATGCTCGCCTCGCAATAAACACCTCATGTAGCATCATTCAAACTCTCCAACCACACATCTTTCTTCCTTACCATCTGCATCATATCATCTTTAACCATATTTCATTTTCATTATCTTTATTTTTCCTCCCCCACTTTCTTAGGTTGACGTAAAATATCATGTCTTGTCATGAGTCAGCTTGGTTTTTGCCTTTGCTGCAACTTTGATTCGACATCCGCTCAGGCTGACCACTGAGTATGGTGATTAGACTGAAAGCATTGACTCACTACCTTGTATGTCGTTATATAAACTGATGATGCAGTCATCCTTCTGAAAGGAGAAGATACATTTATAAAAGCCTTACATTGACACATAATCCTCTCATTCTGATGAATAGACTTGTTTGAATATAGCGATATTTAGTTTCTATATCTTGCAGTCACATATGTCCGGGCAACCTGTCTTCTCTTGACAAACACGACGAATGATAGCAGAGTCGCTTTATAACTTTAACATTTACTTGACGAGTAAACGTCAGAGATATCTGAGATCAAAGTTTCTTCTTATTAAAGGTTTCCAGTGCCCTGGCTATAAGTACAGAGAAAACTTTTCCCTTTTTTCTCCATGACACAGTTATTCTAAAAACTGCCAGCGGCATAAAATTTATGCATCCCCAAACACTCATCGGTGAAGTCACTGCGCAATATCTTACATCTCATTTCTTGTGATTGTTCTATCAAAGGGAGCTAACTTTTTTCATAAAAGACCTCAGAGTCATATGCTTCATGCCAAGACAAATCGCCACCAAAGGAGCAAAATCAATGGTAACCGCAGATTTCGATTTATATTTGCTGGAATTGGCTTCATATAGACCGATAAAAATATATGGCTGTAAAGACAATACGCCGTGGCTTTCATTTATCTTCAAGAGTTGGCATGATACATAAGCGTATGTTGGGGCAATTTTTTTAAGCCCACAAATGTTGACATTTCAATAATATAATATAATATAATATAATATTATATAATATAATATAATATAATATAATATAATATAATGTGTGTGAACCTTAATATATTTGAGATGACTCATCTGTTATTGCTCTCAGACAGAAAGGCAGAAATGTTATCGAAGTCTATCATTCTAATCATCTGTATATTCTGTTTCCGGTGTATATTAATCTTAATCTCAGAATAGTCGTGGGGATTATTAAAATGATCAGTGCCTCTTTTCATGCTAACGATTAGGGGACATATGCCCTCATAAACCCTATGTCGTTGTCCCCGACAATACGGCCACCTTATTCGTAATGCATTGATTGCTTTTTTCCTCGTATTATATGCCATTTTATGACATTTGAGAATGATACCTGACCTGGAAACGCTTCCGGGCCACCCGCATAAACGTTCTGAAACCGTGCCGATAATACAAATGGCAAGAGTCCGGAAGTACGTGTCTGGTATTTTGCCTACCCCATGTCACACTAGAAAACAGCACAAGTACTTTAGCAGTGAGTTCAACTGGAATGACATTATTATCAAAGCCCTTATGCGGCCTACCAATTTTTGTATTTTTAGTCAGATATCCCACCTCATTTTGCGAAATAATAGTCTACTTGCCATCACCGCTGTCATTATAACTAGATTCCATATGAAATGTCTCAGATGTTGGTGGGTGAAAAAAATAGAAAAAGAATTATGTGAAGAAAAAAGAAAAGATTATGAAATGGCTAAATGATTTCGACAATTATTCTTACCTGTTTTATAGAATGTCAATAAACTTTTACATCCCATTTCTATCTTTTTTGTGGCTCTCATCATGACGTGTTGGATTACCTTTATTTAAATCTCCGGATTTTTGTATATATTCCACCAGTTTCTTCCCAGAATCCCCTGCGTGACTTTGATCGTTCCTCGCACTTCGAGAACAAAACGCGTCTCCCAAAAAGATCTTGTTAAGGACAATAAGACATGCATTTGACAAAACAATGATTTGCTTAACAGAGACTGACACAGATAGGGTACGAATACGGAAGATGATTGTTGTCTTCGAGAGGAGGGTATGCGTTCATCCCAGTTCGTGTGTGTGTTTGTGTGTGTGTTTGTGTGTGTGTGTGTGTGTGTGTGTGTGTGTGTGTTAGGGTGTGTGTGTTTGTGTGTGTGTGTTTGTGTGTGTGTGTGTTTGTGTACATACCTCAAGCAACCATGAACGGAATCTTATGAAATTTTCAGGGTATCTCGGAATGAAGAATTGATAAGATTTTGGTGTGGATCCGGCACATGATCCGGATTCAGGAACATCTTTAAAGACTATTTACATATGTACAGTCACTTATGCATGGATGAACCTAGGAATATGGGTCAAATAAGTGAACACAAACCCGGTTTTTTCCACATTACGGAGGATCGCTTTCCTTAGATATTTATTTCGATCCCTTCTTCATGTCTTCTTGTTTCTTGGCAATACTTTGGCTGAACATCTGCGAAAGCGTAAATTTGTTTTAAAAAAAGAACATATAAATCATGGGAATCAGAACCATATGACATGACAAAGTTTACCATCAAATCCTCGCTTTTCATTTGACTACTGCCTGAACTCTGATAAGATCTAACCTTATCTGTGGATTCTTAATGCATGACTCTTGTAATAGTGTATTAGGAGTCTAATCGACTTGGAATAATGTATGTACTTTCATATACACCAAATCATTGTTAAATATTGCAATGATTCAAGCCCTGCTTTCATCACTGCAGTCTTATGCAGTCCATTATGACATGTATATTATAAATTTTGAGACAGACTGAACCATTTTCCTTATATTAAAAATGAAAATAAATTATGATGGCATGACGTGTCCGTTAAGATTCCTTAACAACTAGTCATGACGTCTCGGTTACTCCTAGCCCAATTCATTTCTGAAGTCTAAACTTCTGGCTGAAAAATAAGATATTACCCGCACGTTAAAAATACCTTCATCGCAATTCAATGGACAGTGCCAATATCGGAAATAGACATATCCTTAAAAAGATTTTAAATAATTTAGTCATAAAACATTGTCCCACTGAAATCCTACTAATCCTACTAATCCTACTTAAGAATTATTAAAATATAACCATGATACATGAAGGCCATAGGACAAACACATATTTTATTGATTTTCAGACATATATATATTGAGTTCAGCACTGGGCGTGCATGACGTTTAAGCAGTGCTGCTGAATCCACTGTCCTGAGCACGGATATGAATTAGGACCTGACAAGAAGGAGCTTCAGTCAGCCTCTCTTCTCCCAAGATCTGACAATGATCCAAAGAGGAAGGTTTTTATTTTAAATACATGTAATAGTAAATGGATCTCGTTTCGTAATATAAAAGTCTAATCCAGTTTTAAAACATCAAAGCCTCTATAGTGGCAGGTACTTATTCGAGTCGGCATCTACTCTTTATTGATCGCTCACTATATATATTTGTTATATATATATATATATATATATATATATATATATATATATATATAAATCACCTGTCAAATAAACGGGCTTTCCACTCTATTGTGCAACTGATGGATATTGAGGTCCAGGAAAAAATGTTGCCGTGTTTTTGTAGCTGCGCAATTAGAACCAGCCTTATAATTCATATTTTCTACAAATATAACTTCGTTTCCATAAAAGAAACCTTTCATAAATATACTGTATTTTACAGAATACGACAAATGGCGCTTTTATTAATTTTATGTATACTATTCACGTAATATACATTCTATCTACCGTAGTATACCTGAGATCAAGCAATTCTTATCATGAAAGTTTGTAAAGAATATTATGTTACTTTCTGACAATTTAGATAGATTTGTAATATGTCAAGTCAGTCAACCGTTGCGGGAAATGGCCGGCATAGGCACCGTATCGACACATAAGTAAACCATTCTGTAGCGAGCCTGATAGCCAAATGGAAATACGATGATCAATCTAATTTAAATCTATGCAAAAACTTGTGGATGAAAATATACATTCATTTGATCAGAGAGATGTTTCTTTCAGTTGATTTATGTTAAGCGGGTGTGACGTCCACCGATCCGCAATGGACACGGGGGAATTTTTATGAAAGATAATTTCTTATTATGTCAACCAATTCACCATTCAGTACATCACCATCTGGTCAACAAATTAATTACTATACATTGCTTAGTTCTTCTGTGTGAGGTGCTACATATCTAAAATGAAAGGGACACAATTACTATTTACCAAACTGTAAAGCATATACCAAATGGTAGATGTAATACAAGGTTTATTATGCAATCAATTACCCTTAAACGGTTCCATTATTTATAATTACTAGTCATATACTCTTCCGACACCCGACTTGCAACATCGGACATCGAGAATTCATTCCTGATCTGATGGAAGAGAAGAGTTATTGAAATGCATGTGAGGTACGAATCAGTCAAATCATGCCAAGGCAAAAATCTTTCTGCGGAGAGAATATGGCAGGATTGGACTCGTAGTGGCAAAGAAGAGGCCGAAGTCACATATCGGCTATGCATTACTGCAGATGATAACAGGATTTCATAAATATAACTTACGAGCGCTTTCAGTTATATGATCTGCAATGGAATTGAAAACATATATCTATGTACATGGCGTGCGTATTGTTGCAATCAATTACTTCTCTAAAACATAGTATAAAAGAGGCGATTCTCATGGCCCCTGTCTCATATAAGGTATCGTAAGAGACTGGCCATGTCAATTAAAATGCTTATTTATCGAGTTACCTTTTCTTTCTCGTCGATTCACTGGAAACCTCGTCTGTAGCTTTTTTACGACATATATAATTATGGAACAGGTGGTGTAATGGAAAATTATCTTACTTCTTTGTCTCAGCTATCTGCAATTGTAAATTATTCTATGAAAGATAACACTGCATCATATGTTTTATGGTTTTCTTTGATTCCATGTTAATAGTTAGAATTTATTGCTTTAATTCGTGAGATTAATTTTTATAGTATTTAAGTCAGTGTTTTCATTGTCTGGGTGTCATATTAGCGAAAAAGTGACTTCTGATGCACAGACACATGGTTTTGTTCCTGTATCCTATTTCTGACGCTTCTGCTTATGAACGAGGTATCATTTTTCTCATAATCAAGCTTTCTGCCGAAATTAGCGCCCACGAGAGCTTAACTCTGTTCCAGCGCCCAGGTCCACCCCTTAAACGTGATATTTCAAACTAATTAATTAATTAGTTGCAAACTAAAATTCAGCAGACATTTAAATGAGTGCGTCCGGTAAAGTGGCTATACTAATGTATCTTTATGATAGGAGTGACGTTTCTACATATTGGGGACCACAGGCACTTGTCACAATAAGCGTTGGAAGACCCCTCCCCTAACTATCATTTTAGCATATCTTATCCTTAATCAAACTGTTTTCCTTACTTTTAGTGTCTTTTTATCCAAAATATGCCTTTTTCTTCTCAAAACGCCTTAAATATATATAATTTTTCAAACATTTAGTAGTGCCCCGCTTCCAATGGTACCCATTAAAGGACAAGGCATGAAACCTGAAATCTTGAAACGAGAGGTCACGACTTCGTCTAGAACGTAGATGAATATTCAAATATTACAAAAACTAGGTCCAGAATTGAAGATGTCCACAAAAACACAGGGATGTGTGCGTTCATAAGCCTAAAAGCCGGCCCAGTATTTAGACTACACTTATTTATATTAAGAATATAAACCGCTGCATATTCACACATATGCGAACCGCTGCATATTCACAAATGATATAGGCGTATTCCCATACAAGTTGCCTCCTAAAATCTCTTTGTATTCATAGACGTGCGTCTTTTCTTGTTTTTACCCATATAAGTTTTTTTTTCATTTTTTTAGGACAGATGCTAATTAACTTAATACAAATAATAAGAATGCAACGTTTTTGCGTATTTATTATGCGTTTCAAAGGGGGTATTTCCACAGACTGATAACAAGCACCGTTTAGTCCCTGCTTCTTTCAGCCACCCGTATATATATATATATATATATATATATATATATATATATATATATATATATATATATATATATATATCTAGTATTTTACAAACGGAAAAATGCGACCCAGGAAAATACCAGGTCAAAAAATCTTTGACAATAACCAATAAGATCGTCTTATATGTATTAATATGCGTCGTTACGAAGTTGCTGTCGGTATGTTCGTTTCAGCAGAACTCTGCCGGGCGGAATATTTTGACACTTGGCATAAATATAGGGTTTCAAGTATAATGGTGTCTATGCGGTTTGATGAGATCCATGGTCGTGGCGTACATCTGTGGACCTGTTTTGAATGAAAATCACACATCTAAGGAGTTGTTTGATGAATGGGCCTGATATTTTGCATGTTCACTGATATAAGACTAAAACCCAACATTTCCTTTAATTTAGGGAGAAAACCGTACATACCTTAGGACTGGTTTTCATATACTAGCCAAAATGTTGCATGTCCATAGATCTTGGACAGCTTCTCGGACAGCCATAGGAAGTATAAAGTATATATAAGTGCCACATACTAAAAATGGTATTTATTTTTAGTGGAGTCTATCCGCGTGCGCGTATTTCAAGCGAAGATCACACATCTCATTATCATTCATGTTCGTAAACATGATCAGCTGAACATTTGTTTGTTGCAGCATCTATATATCAAGTCCCTGGAAAAAGTCTGTTGATACTTCCCCTGTCTTGGGCCAGGAGTTTGGAGGACTCTCACTTAAGGGGGGAAATTCCAAGCCTAACAAAGTCAAGGCCTCCGGGATTCTGCGGATCGGCGTAGTCGCCGTTCAGCTGGCTATGTTCTGAATGTTACAAAGATGTCTGTGTTCACTTTACATTGTAAAATCCCTCCAACTGCCTAGAATTCATGGTGAATACCTCTTGTGGTTTGTAAAAAGTTATACTAGCACATTACCGCATATATCATTGCGTTGGTATTATTTTTATGTAACGTATAAATAACACAGAAATTTAAAAATACACTGTTATCCACACTCTGTATGGAGTCTAATTGTATGTGATTTATGAACAGCGGCTGAAAGTGCTCTGTTTTAGACTTGTCCGCCACACGATTAAGGTACCGGTAGTGTTTGGTAAATTAGGCGATAATTGACAGAAAACCATCAAGGGGACCAGTTTAAAAACTGATTTAATGACTCTGAGCGGAATACAACGGGATATTGGGGATAATATAAGAGCCGCTCCGTTTGATTAACGCATCCTTAACTAATTTATCTTACGTGTACATTATCTCTTACACTTAGGTAGATTGTCCTAGCTACCACGGTTTAACCGCCATTGCCATTTTAATTAAAAGAAAACTAATTTCATGTTAATCAAGTAACAAATGGAAGGAAATGAGATTTTGTGAACGCTTTTTGATTTGCTGCAATTCGTCTGCTCCATTTTTTTTTCTAAAATTAAAAGAGGATTCGCAGTAAATTGCGTGTTAAGCGTGTTTAATTATCTGATACTTTATTAACTATTTTTTGCTTTTTCTCTCTTTTTTGAAAGGAGGTTGTACTAAATTAATCGTCACAGCTGAGTCATTTAAGACAATAATAGAAATCATTCAACAAAACAAATTTAATTAACCAAGACATTTCTGACCTTGTGGTTTAAACATGGAGTAGCCAGCAGTGGAAGAAGGTACGTTTTATCTGAAAATGGGTCTGATGGGAGGACCATTTTCAGTCATTGTGTAGATTATTACGCAGCTAAGCACACGGGCACATCACATGTCTTTAAAATAAGCTGGAGGAAGGACTGGAATAAAAGCAAGACAAGAGATCATACGCCTCAGAATGAGTTAAGCAACAAAGACAATAGGCAAAGAGGTCTTTTTATGATACTTCTTTGTAAGGTTGTAAACGTTCCCGCTATACACTGCAATCGTTCCAACGCAGAAAACGTCCGGAAATAAACTTCTTGATGTATAGCTCATATAACGACGACCTATTTTTACAACAGTCTGTCAAATAATATCATCTGCTGTGAACTGTGACCGAACATCAAGAGATGTAATGAAAAAAACACTGAATGAAAGTTTTTTTTGCATCAGTTAAGGATTTAGGCGACAAGTTTAGGCACTCCCAATGGTTTAGATATTTGGCTGGTTTGCCACAAAGAGCCTCTCCTGATACTTGTAAGAGTGGCAGTTTAAGTTGCCTCAAAACTTGTGGTGAAAAACTGTTCCTCACCTTTTGACATGTTTTCACCGTTTATTTGTATCATGCATAAAAGAGACCTGATCAGTTGTCAGAAATATTAGTATAGTAAATTTAATGGTGTCTATCATAAAATGTTCTGTTATGAATAATTTTATTCCTAAAACCCCTAGCCGTGAACGCACATTTATATAGTCGTGGTAGAAGCCCTACTGGGAAATGCATTGAAAGGGAAACTTATGCCGTGCTCTTGTAGTCGACAATCTTAACATTATTTAACGAATGATGAGTCAACTCAAAAGAATACATTTGAACTTATAAACCAACAACCTTCACTTTGGTAAGGAGTCATTTTGCGTACAAGCAACCCATGCGAACCGTGCTTGTATTCATGAGGAGGGAAATTCAACAAAGGTGTAAATGGATTTACCAATATGCAGATTTAAAACGGAATTTTTCTCGCACATGCTAAAAGTTATTAGAATATATACTAAAACATTGTAAAGACTGGTCAGGTTTGTGTCAGGTGAAAGCGTTCTTGTAGGCCATGAGGCGTTGTCAAAAATGACGAAATCATCTGCATCCTCATAACGCCTTATAGCGCGGTCCTCGCTAAGTGATGTAAAGACACTCTGATGTCAAGAAAGGTGTTCGAAGCCTCACTATTAATCCCCCTGCATGTTTCTTCTCCGCAAATAATTATAGGTGACACAGGGAAACGTTAACGGTCGACATGCAGACGGGGTTTAGGCATTGGTCTTTTCACTCAAGCCTTCTTCGGTTGGTGTTCAGCACTTCTATTTATTAATATATTAATATATTGAAAGACCGGTGTTCTGGTACAGACACTAGTATAAATGTCTTCATGACTCAAAGATTTTTCTGTCGGCTTAATATCAATTCTTGCTGAGTAGGGTAATCATAGCTACGTGGGATAGTACTTTATTTCTCTGCACTTGTTGCACAATGGAATATTACTCGTCACGGCATTTATGCAATATTAAAAAAACCAGGTTTTGCAGTAAGAGAATTGTTATTTTTCTTTCAGCACACTAAAATCGCCAGAATTTTCCTATGCTCTCAATGTACTCAGATAAATGTCATACTGAATAATGAATTTGATCAAACTTCGCTCTCCTAATAACTATATAAAAATCACTAGATTACTAGAATTGACAACCAATCTTTTTGACATTTGGCAAAGTGCACTTACTACAAATTAAATTGATATGTTTAAATAAAAATGCCAGCGATGCTAATTACATATTATGCTTAAATTATAAATTAATCACGAGAAATGAGAGAAAGAAGAAAATGAATTTCTAATAAAACCGCACGGATGTATGAGACAGGTGAGGTAAGAAATATTGTAATTATAGACTAATTATGATGTGACAGAAACATACGACACAAACTGGACTCACGCGCGTGGTCTCGAGGAACTCTAACCATTGTCTGCGCAGGAAGGGAAGACCCTGGCTGTTCTGTTCATAACAATCACCGGTTGTCATGCCGGAGTGATGACAGGAAGTGGCATGCTGGGATAGCAGGTGCCCGTAAGTCGCTCAGATGCATCATCGTGTCTTCTTGTCCAGGATAATTAACGCTAATTGATTAGAAAACCATCACTTATGATCAACGAGGTTTGATATTTTGTGACAACGCCTGTGCTTTCAGCACTTATTTTGCTCTACAAAATACCCCATAATGTATTATTATTTCTTTTTTTTTAAATACCAGTCATATCATTCAGTGATAAATGTACTATTGGTTATTTGTCATTTAATTGTCACTTACGTGAGTTTTAGTATTCTTTCTTTGAAATTTCCAAAATTAAACAATAATGTGGGCATGCACATTTGTACGATGTTCCAGCGGAACACACCTCAGAGTAAACTTCATTATGCATGCAGGTATTTCAGAAAGTCACAGGATTTAGGATTAAGTTATTTGATGAATTTAAAGCTAGCGAATTTATTATAACAATCATCGCTATTTTCTTGAGATATCTCGAAGATGCGCCAAACAAACACATAGAAACACCTGTTATATCTTTGCCTATTTCTTAAATGGCTACACACAAGCAAAAACAACAATTTACATAACTTTTTGAGATATCATTTAGATAGCCAAAGACAAATGGGTAAAAAATAACGAGAATATACAATGACCTCCAATAAACCATGAAAACGTAAATACAGGTCCTAAGTGTTCGCGATATTGGTCTTGGTTTTAATTTGGATTGTTTTTGGTGATAATTTTCTGTTTCTAGTTATATAAATATTCTTCCAGATGCAAACTTCACTAATATCTAGGCCGAGTTCCTGTGTTTAACTTATATATAGTTCTTGCATGTTACTTTGTTGAGCCTGGAGATTTGTAGCTTGAAGGTTGTGGGTTCGAGTCCGGTTCAGACCAATAAGAATTCTGGTTAAAGCCTTAAACATCATTGTAAGCTCTCTCCACCAAGAAGTGATGGGTACTGGTCATTCATGGGCATCTACACGGGGACAGAGAATCTCCCTGTGTCACAATGGTATATAATTATTTGAATTAAAAATATATTGTGGTGATCAAGATTACCATAAAACTAAATATTCCTTGAATTATTCCTTGGGTGTTCCTGCAAACCAAGCCCGGGTTCCTCAACAAACCACTTATTATTTTTTTTTTTTGCGAAAAGTTGCTAACAGACAAACAAAACAATCAATCAAGGAAAAAATATAACAGCTTCCTGTCAGAGGTATAATAATGTAAATTAAACTCTAGAAGGACCACTCATACAAATTGGGAAGATAATACTATTTTAGGTGAAAAAAGACAACTGTCGATTGTTGGCAATGTTATTCTCATTACCAGTTAAGCGAGGATGATGCGTCGTTTCTTTAATAAAACTAGCCCTCCATCGTATCTTGTAAAAGAGAATTTTAAAAGTCGACACAATGGAAATTATTTAATCTTGTTCGGCGAAACATCCTAGAAATAGTGACATTTTATCTGAGCGCGTATAACTACAGCCATCTCATGCCCTTCCATCCGCTGTCAGTCCAGCCTTGGCTTTAAATAACCAGAGAACCTCTCGGCGATAGAACCATTTGTTACATAAGACAATGCGCTAGGTGCTTTTAGTGGATGTTTACTGGCCTTGTGTTTATTGTTTGATGTCCAGTGGAACGGGCTAGACAGTCTTTAGGGCTTGTTGATATTTGTTGCCTAAAAGAAAACATTTATAACAAAAGACTTTCCAGAGAGGTAATCCATTTGCTAGCTGGCTTAGTTTTGCCGTCAGAGGTCACAGTGTACCTTTCTATCGGCAAAAACTATAACGACACGTTGAACAGTATCGTGAACTAATCATTTTTGCACTTAATACAGTGTTAATCGGTGCTGTAGTAGGCATGTCGCTTTTGAGAATAGCTAGTTATTGGTAATGATAAATCAAACGGCTTTTTATAAATCCGCATTTAATGTGTTCCCCGACGGAGAATGAGAAGTGAGTTTTTTTTCTGGACATTGCTTATAATGTTCCGGTTGTTTGTTTGCATTACTTTATTACTAGTGTGTCGTGCTAAGTATCAATACGGAGGAGGTCTGCCAGGTGTTCAGTATCATTATGGATAAGGTCTGCCAGGTGTTCAGCATTATTATGGATAAGGTCTGACAGAATACATTTTACGAACATTGTTCCAGTAGGCAAGGAAAGTCCGGTAGGTGAGATATACCAGGTTTCCGATATCCTATAGTTCTTCACGAGAGTCTGAAATAAAATACATAAATCTATGATAAAAATGGTAATAAGAATAACAGTAAAAAACACAGAAACTATCAGATGAAAGTTAGAACTTCAGTTAAAACTAGTAAGTTGTGTTATACAACATGTTTAAGAAATAGAACATTTTCTAATATCATGCAGCCTGATGCACGGTGCCAGGTTTCATTCACTGGTACGAGCCAACGGAATTCCAAGAATTAAAGTTAAGGCTGTGAAATATGTGGTGAAACATGCAAGTTACGCAACGAGTCAGCCAGAAAACACAACATTTGAAATTAACTAGGTTTAATTCAAAAACATATACTAAAAGAAATAAATCATATACTAAATTACCTTTGTTTCATATATCTTAAGATACAAGGCCTTTGTGCTACCTTATAAGTAACGTAATTTTGAAGCGGAAAAGATCTCTTTAAAAGCAATGGTATTATGTAACAGGTAAGATGAAAGTACAAAATAGCCAGTTTGTCTTTAATTGTAAAAAAGGTAATTGATAAGAGGGTGATGGAATATTTGCACACATATATTGCATAAAACACCTCAGATTTGGCGTTAAGTAAATGAAGTATACCAGAAACTAACATATGCATATTATGTCCTACTCAAAGTATGTTACGTTTGAACTAATATTGCATCGTAAAGGAAAATCATATTACGATATTGCTCTTTGATTTAGAAAATGTAATGCTTTAACACAAACGATGTCAGGTTTCAGGTAGGGTTTACAAATAAATAATACAGGACAATTATCCCGACAACTGAACTCAGATTTAGAGGGGCCTATTCAAATACCAAATATGTTAAATATACATGAAATATTATGTTTTCTCATCATTATGATAGTATTATGGTATCTGTCAGTATTTCTTTTTCAAACTTTTTTTGCTCACTCCCGTGAATAAGTGGGAAGAAATCTGCTGCGGGCGCGTTCAGTGGGGCAAACATTTACATCGCGTATACGCCAACTGTTGGTCGCATCGCGCAACATCATAACATTTTTTTTCAGGGGTACAACCGGTATTTCCTCTGTGTTTCTTCTTCTATTTTTCTTTTCCTTGTTGGAAGTTGTCGCGCATGCGCAAGATTGGACCTCTGATCACATCTAGTTATAGTTAATATACGCACGTTGGTGGTGTTAATACCCGCACACAGAACCATGGAAACGTTAACAAAAACAATAAAAAAAAACATGTGAATTTGAGAGAGAAATCAGAGGCGGCATTTTTTTTTTTTTTTTGCTAGAAAAGCTTTATGTTCGAGCTAGCGTGGACTAACAGCGTGAGTTAATATATAAATTATTGCAATGTTTATGTACGTTTCACATATGAAGCTGACTGAGCATTATATATGTAAAGCATGTTCAGGCTACTTTATCCATATCAGTTTTTGAATATATGTTCGAATATTTTAAACTACTTACGTAAGTAAGCATGAAGAAATAATTGCAAGATGAGGGTACTGAATTTCAGGGATGCCGCATGATAACATAGGGAGATGTTGCTGAGGGCAAAAACTTTTTTTCATTCGGTCCAACAACCACAGCATTAATAAAGACCGACGGACTGAGCGGCCAAATGTCTGATTCTGTCGTTAGGGAATGAGCCATTTCACACAGCGTTTCCACCAGAAATAGATAAACCGGCAAAATTTAAATTCAAGCTACAGCAAACTTGTGCCAATTGTGACTGTCTGTCTAGACCTAACTGTACCCTAGTTTACCATTCAGCAACCGGACGTCGGTTACAGAAACGCCTGGTTGGTTTTAGGGTGAGGTGAGAGCTATACACTCGAACTTAAGGATTTCTTTAAAGCGAACATTAAACAGCAGTGTGACCAGTGGTTGGGCTAAAAGGGTTCAGATATTTTAGTATATTACACATATGTTGCAAAAGTCATTGGACATGTTCCGCTGATTAACCTTTATATTTATCATTTCCAGATTCGTATGTGTGTGTCAAATCCATCAGATTTATTTATTTATTCATTTATTCTACCAATAAGCTGGAGCGCAGATTACCATAATGTATACATACAGTTGGTATAATACCTACAATACTAGCAAATAAACACCCGACTCGTAACGGAAACGGCACTAAGGTATGTTACTCCTCCATACTCCATTTAAACCACATCCTGTAGAAAGCACAAACATGGCGTGCGGTTGTCTTCAGAAATAGCCTGCCACTTGAATTTGAAGGAAGGGCCTGTAAGACTTGTTTGAACAGCCTCACTGCGTCCCGGATGTTAAACACACTTACTTTCACGATTGTCGTAAACTTTTGTGTGTCGTAATGGCTTCACAATTTCTGCCATTGTGATACAAAATTGCTTCGTTTCATGACCGGTAGCCGGCCATTACTGCGGTAATGTACACATAATGAAACTTACCGACAAGAAGAAGTCGTCCGTGTCACGTTTAATTTGGCTTGTTCGCCACATTCTTTCACTTGTCACAATAATCGGACAAGTGATGCCTAAACTCGCAAAGATAGCTCCGAACTCATTATTTTTTAAAGCGTTGAATGTTGTTGCAAGCCGCCGGTAGGAACCCAGGCTCAAAGGCAAGCTGTTGAAAGCTGGTTCGAACCTTAAATCTGGCCCGTGGTAAACTTGAAATCTGAAATGATATTACTCATTGCCTTAAAAATTTGAATCTCAACAGAAAATAACTCACCTAATTGGTAGAGCAGTGTTCATAGTGTTGTACGTAAAACAGGCACCAATGAAGATAAAAACAATAAAAATCAGATCTCAAGACATCTGGGTATGAGAATGATATTCATGAGGCAAATAAGAACGAGAAGGAGAACTGAGCGACCTCTATCTTCATTTAGAAACCCTGTACGTGACTGAAGGTTTGTATAACAAACGTTCTATAGTAAATGTTCTTAATAATATGCGCATTGTGATTCAGTTTTGAAAACAAGAACGGTAAACCATATCACTTAATGTTATGCCCATTCCGCTATACTACGTATTTTATCTAAAGATAACCCCTTCAACCTCATAAAAAAGGTCAGAAAATGCTGTTCCCACACTGTTTCTTTTGTTTATATCCACTTGCTTATAACGAGGGGTGGCATCAAAATAATCCAGACACATCCAAAAAGGATATATTGGCAATTGGCAGACGAAGCAGTTTAGAAATAGGGTTTTAACAACTAGTGCTCAGTCAGCTCCCCCCCCCCCCCCCCCCAATGTGCAACCATCCTACTTAGGTTACATCGTTTTTCTGTTTGTCATCACTGTGTATATGTTACATGTTTACTGTTACTGTTATAAACTGGATAAACAAGCTCACACATCCGTCAGATAATGAACAGAAATAACCTCTGTTCATTTATTTGTATGCAGAGTAAGACAGAAATTAAATAAAATTCTACACAAATGTAAGTGAATAGCTGGCTTTAAAGATATGAGGCAAGATATATTGAATAGATTTCAGGAGCATTGGTGACAATTAGGTCAATAATACTAGAAACTGAAGGGGTAACCTTCGTCGGCGTTTAATCAATTGATGTTAGTGGGAAAGGTCATTTAATTGCTCGGTTATTGCGTTAGACATCGATGGATAAATCGGTATATCAAGGTAAAATTCGCGCGAAATAAACAGCGGATGATTGTAATGTGATACGTTATCCATACATGCAATTAGGATATCTTTAATATTTAAACAGGCTGGGGTAGGCGCTAAATAAATGCCGTCATTACTTTCCTGTTGTAAGATTGTAGGTTTTACAATGTAATAGTTTCTAAGTTTAATTAACAAAAAGTACAAGAAAGAATTACTTTACACAAAAAATAAATCCTTCTGTTGTTTTATTTATATTTTAAATTATAATTTAGAACATAAGTCTACGACATGCCAAATGTGGAGTATAGGATGGGGATTGGTGACAAGACCCAAATGTCTGCCATATAATTATATTGAGAGGCGTTCATATAGCTGTCATCATGATTTATTTTAGAAATAATTTGTGGACACCTAAATGAAGAGAGTACGTGACATGCACACATATCTTTGACCTTTTTCATGCTACGGATAGCATTCATTTGTGAAATATGTAACATCTTTAGGCATATAATCTTTGTCAGAGACATGGCCTATGGGGATACATATCGAAACAAGTTAAATCAGTAATGTTAAGTAATGTGGAATGGTACTTTAAACTAAATTCAATTTACTCGAAACCAAAGTATTGAGTTAAAGCGGCTAGGCCGTAAGCCAAGCGAGGTGTTCCTCTAGAGCCTTGGACAGGCGTTGCTTAACTAGTTCCTATTTACGCTTCTGTGTCACGTTTCTAATGGGCATAACGGACCAGTCTAGGCTTTTAAAAGCCAACCCAGACAGGTTTATTGAGCGTTTAGGGTGTTTTGGTTAAAAGTTTACATCTACACAAGGTGAACGTTCCTTTAGGATTATCAGGCAACTAATAAGACGTCACTTACCTGTAAGACATGGTTAGCTGGTAAAATCAATTGTCCAGACCGTCGCTCCGTTTGCCAATAGTTTCATAACATATATGGTATGAGAGAGAGAGAGAGAGAGAGAGAGAGAGAGAGAGAGAGAGAGGAATACTTGATAGCTGATCTTGAAATGAGCAGTCTTAGCCATTTCAACAGAATCTTTTAAGTTTAAGAATATTTCGAAGCAGTTTCCTCTTTAAGGTCACGTGATAATAAAAACTATTGAATATATTACACATTTACCAATACAAACAATAGTTATGCTTTCTCCACATAACAACAAATCATTGAAACACTTAATTAGGAAACGGTGATCGGGTTAGCCCTCCTTTGCCGCCGAACCTCTAGCGTCAGATACCCAATCGTCAGGATGATCGACGCGCTGCCTCTTAATTTTGTTCCTTTTATTTCAATTTGAAACACAATCACTGTTCTAAAGACGAGTTAAACAATTGTTATGTTTGTATGAGCGGACTAAGATGATGTGAGAAAAAATCACCGTTATATTCTGTGTTAGATACCTTTCCTCCGCCAGTCTAATTAGTTTTGAAACCTGTTTAGTCTAACGATAAATTAACGAATGTCTGCCAAAAGTAGGCCTGGCCATCAGGTCTGGCTTCATTCCCAGTCTAGCCGACTTTTCAATTAACTTTCTCAGGGAGAAAAACAAAAAAAAAAGCATCGCACATCTCAAAGGAGAAAATTTTTAACTAGCTATTCATTGACAACTGTATTAATGTTTCTTATAAATCCAATTTATACGAACTGTAAGCGTAATAAACTGATTATGTTAATCCTGATTGATGGTATACTAAAATGAAAACCTATATTATACATAAGCTAATAAGGGATAAAACATTACATTTTTTTAAATTCTGAAATAACTGTACGTAACACATTCTTTTTTTTTCATGTGAAGCGCTCTGGTTGTTTCGCAATCTAATGTCAGATTAAGTGATGAGATCAATGTTTATTGTAAACAAACATCAATATTCCAAAAAATTAAAAATCCATAAATAAACGAACTTTTATTTTACAGTCCATCAAATTTACCTAAATATTTTACCTGTTCTGATCGGTTTTGCCTCAATTAAATGACATATGTTCATTCTGGTGTTATTTTACGCGTCTGGTCTGATTTATACCTTAAGGCCAGCTACTCACCTGCCTTTTCTATTAAATTTATGTGACTTCTGGCTTACTCCGCGTCCCTGTTAATGAATTTTAGGTAATTCCTGCGTATAAAAATTCTTATAAGGCCAAAATAAAAAAAGGTATGGTTCTCAGGCACTTTTTTTCAGAAATCAATGCGGGTGGGCGCTTTTTTATTTTAAATTTTTTGGTATGTTTCGATAAAAATGTCAAATGATAAGGGAAAAGCATGAAAATAACAGTTTTATTTTGCTAAATAAGTAAAAGCACTACAAAACAAAACAAATTGTATGGGATTATTTTCTTGAAAGAGATGTCAGAGCCAATGATGCGGGCCAGGCCTGAGAACCATACCTTTAATTTTTTTTGGCCTAACGCTTGCTCATGGAGATATGAATTCTTTTATCTACTGCCTGTCAGTAAATATAGCAGTGTTGACAAATACCTGAGGTGGTTGGTTGCATATGTGCGGAAGTTGAAAGGTCACTAGTTGCAAAACGCCCTTTGCAAATCTCCGGTTCGTCTGGCTAGCCGCCAGAAGTCCTTGATGAATATTGAATGTGCTTGGATTATTTTTGTCGGACCTAACAAATGTTATAGACATGTGTATATAAACAAAACGAACAGCCCGCGTGCGATGGGATCACCTTTTTAGTAAAATTTCAAGGTATTATCTTTAATAAATAAACGTCAGATATCGGTTTATAGGCCTCTTTAAGTTTTTTCACCAACCCTTTAATTGAAAGTATGAATATGTCTGCCGTTTGCATTTATGTCTTAGCTGGGGTGAGGGGTTTTTATGTTTTGTTTTACATGAGCTATTTTACTTATAATTTCGACACATATATAGATATCTTCACCACAGAATAATAACCATAGGTTTAGCAATTCAACGATTCAGTGGCACTGTAATATAGTTCCTGCGCTTGAAAATTCCATAGGGAATTAACGTAAGAGATATTCAAATATCTGAGTCTCGAAAAACTGGTAACGATGTCTTTAAATATTTCCAGCTTGACTTGATCTGAGCCTTAAAAGAAACTCCTGGCTTCCCGTTTTCTAAGGGTATAACCTGAAACAAATTGGTACCGGTGACCTTATTCCTCTCTCAAAGAACTCTTCTTGTAGTTCCTGTCTTTAGTGAACCGCCAAGGTGCAAAGTTCCCTTTTCTGACTTTAAAGCGCTAGACCTCAAACAACCCTTGCTATTTTCGCGTCTTTACCCAACATGTCTCATTTCCTCGACGCATATTGGTTCATCAAATGATATAATTTTTCTTTTGAGCTAATTTAAAGAAAGGAAATACGAAAACATATTTGATTGATACACGTTAAAATTAAACAAATGCACCTACATTTAAACATGCAGCAATTTGTAATTTGACCAATCTGTACTTTTTCCAGGTCATGTACTGACGCAAAGAAAAAATATGTGCCATTACTTTTTAATCGTCTCAAGCAAATAGGGCTGAGCTGTTATGAGCTTTTAATAACATCAGCAGCTGTTGCTGGCAGTAGAGGAAATCAGTCAACTGGCACCTGACCCGCAGGACTGAAAGGTCAAGGCCTTTCACACTACCACTATTATAACTCTATTCAGGTATTAATGATTTGGTGGTCATCATTAAATGGACAAAACCGAGAAACTTTCTCAGAAGGAAAATAAAGTATGGTTACTATAATGGTTTGAAGTGAAGGGGAAATTTATGGTATCTTTTTTAAATTAGTCTTCTTATGTAATAGAAATGTCACTTCCGCAGGTTTTGTATTAAATGTCTCGGTGTTTAGAATTAAATTGTTAAGGATCTGCAGCAATGACGGATTAGATAAAGAAAGACAACTGCCGGAAAGGTATTTGATGAAATTTAAACGATTAAAGTCAGATATTCACCGACACTTTTTATAGAACTTATGTGGTTCTAGCTTTAACTCTCCTTACATATTACCAAACGTTTCAAAAGGGTTCTTATAAATGTGACAGATATAGGGGCTTATTTACCTACAATACTGACGAACGGGAAATCCATATGACCTAAGGGGGTTGGTTACATATGTGCGGAAGTTGAATGGTCACTGGCTGGAAAATGCCCTTTGCAAAACCCTGATTTGAATTGCTGCCAGATCACCCAGTTGAAGGCGTTTGGATTTTTTTGCGGTATCCAGGAATGTTATAAACACGTGAATATAAATTGAACGAACAGCCTGTGTGAGGTGCGATCGGCGTTTCCGGGGCTATTTTATGAAAGTTTACAGGGATTTCCTTTAGTTAATAGACGTCAGTTATCAGAATTGCCCCCTTTAAGATAATTTTTTAAACAAATCTGTAACGTGGATTGAAATTCGTCAGACATGATTACATACACGAAAGTTTCAGATTTAATGGAACATGGCCCGTCAGAATCCGGCACTGGGATTGATATACGTAGGCTTGGAAAATCATAACCGCGTGTTTTTATGTGATAAAATTTAAGGCACTAATTTATTCCTCGTACTATTTATACGTCAAAAGGCACAAGGTCTAACATACTTAATAATCTTTTAAATTATTCATATAAAAATAATAATTCAGAACTAAACTTTATGAAATCTTAGAAAATTGTTAATGATTAAACACACATACAGTGTGACATGAATATTATGTTATCCACAAGCCGAGCGTTTACATTTTAAAGTAGGTTCCTCATTATAATTTAATGTATTGTGAGTGTTGATGAAAAGCCAATGAATTTTATCTCTAGGAAGCGTATGTAGCCTGAATGTAAGGATATCGTAAAACTAGCCTTGAAATCATTTTCGGAAACTACTGAAGTTTTCAGGTAATGAAAATAATGTCATAGATCAGTTGCATATGAATAATCCAGCGTAATGTCGTGACTGGTTACCTTATCATGCCAGTAGATGGCACTTCCTGTGGTGATCAGAGAAGATATAATGGAATACAGATATAAAGTAGATATATTGAAACAGGGCGGAAACCTCGTATAACAAAGTATAATTACACGAGAGTCTAATTAGTGGTAGGAATTGGTTTTAAAATCATAATCGATGATTGAACAATAAAAACGACCGATAATCGATTATTATCGATTATTTAATTGTATTACCTTCTAACATGCTTTATTCTAGTACCTAAAATATAGACCGAGAGCGTATTGTGCAATTCGCAGTCACAGGTTCACTCTCATTCCAATTGATCCGAGCACGTCCTTCAACGGGATGTAAAGATTTTTAATTCAAAACAAAGACCACATGACTACGTTTTCAAAGCGAGGGATTTTCAGTTTTGTTAACACAACGAACAGTTTCAAGACCCCCGTTTAACACTTTTATGGATATACAGATATTTTGAGTTCCATACATTCATAAATATCTTTCCTTTATGTCCATGGATTTATACTTCATCCAATTTATCTGTTCTGTGAAAAAAAAACTTCAAAGCCATATAACTTAAACCCAGGGGGCAGGGGTAAACAAATATTTTATTTAAGAATCCGTAATCTCCAGGGTCATTGAAACATGAAATAACCGGTATTTTTATAACTGATAGGTGTTCTTTTAACAAACTAGATTCCGCAGTCGGAGTCTAAAACCCCCCACCATTATCTCCTTATCCATTATGTGGTCAAGTGCACACTTTTCATGTTTAAACACTGCTTCGCTTCAGTGACCCGGTTTCACCTGGTGAGTGGCAGACCAGATGCATATGAATGGGCGGATTCTACATAGGGACAAAGGAATATTTCTTTTAAAAAATGATATAAAAAAATATATTATGTTGATTTTTATATCCTCCAAAAATTTATGGATCGTTATACAGTTTTACGCTAACCCTCTTCAAATGTTCTGGAAAAATCCGGATATACCTATTTCCGTTAATTTTACTTAAGACAAAACAATGAACCAAATCTGATGTTATATCTCTGCTGTTTTTTTTCTGGGAGCATCACCAGGGTCCGTTTAACCTGATAACAATAAACAAAGCTCAGGACAAGTATTTTATCTTGCTGGAGTCTGCCTGTCATTCTACATTTGCAGCTTTTAGTTGATTTTCCCCTGCAAGAGCATGTATGTGTGTCAATGTCAAATATACCTAAGACTTTCATCAAAAAACAACTAAAACATCGTTTATCGTGATGTCCTTTTAGCTTCAATTTTTACATATTATCTTTCAAATACTTTCGTTTTTCTGTATACAGTCTTAATTTTTTATACATACAATATGTTAATCATTTTTTGCTCTGGCTGACTTAATTTAAATTCTGGAAGTTTCTTTAAAAAATGTATAATTATTATCATACCGAAACTATGCGCCATTGTCGTTATATGTATTTTTAAGTAATATTTCCAAATATCTTTCATATAAAATTTCTCTTTAAATCTAGTGTTAATACATTTGCCTGAATGTATGATATGCGACATGTATTGTTGTTCCTTAAATTCACTGAAACTACTTGTTTACTTAAACTAGTAATAGTGTAATGACATGGTCCGTATCTAAATTATATCCAGAACCTCATGCATGCAACCTTAATCCAGCTTAATGGGCCATATAAACTACAAAATGTAATCCTTTTGTAGATCATTTCGATGAAGTTGTGGTCTGCGAATCCCGGAACTGTCATCGGTCGGATCGTATGAGGAATCACAAGCTAATCATTTTAATTTAGTTTAGTGGCAAAACTAGTCTGGAGTTTATGTGCCCAGGTCCTCATCGATCATGAAAGCTCTAAATCATGCCTTCAATTTGGTCGTGATGCGGAAAAATCCATAAGATATCATTGTTGAATTAATTAGCTGTCAGTCAGTTGTGAGCATCACAAGACGTGGGCGGCTTCGACATCACGCATGAAGGAGAACCGGAATTAAAACACGCAAGTGGCCTTGACCTTTATCAAGATGGGAACAGCGAAAATATGACTTTCTCCGCGAATTATTCAAATTTAGAATAGGGTGTGCTATTTTTGTCAGTTGTTGCTCAGTCATGCAGAATTTACAAATAATTTAGTGCAATGCTACAAATAATTAAGTGTAATGTTTTAATAACAAGGATCTAGTGCCGGCCACACACCAGGACATTTTTTGTTGTTGTTACGCAACAAGTTGTTTATGTTTGTGAAAAAAATTTCTTGATTCAAGTGTTCTTCAACATGTTTCATTGAATAGGATCTAATGCCGGCCACGCACCAGGACATTTTTGTTGTTGTTACGCAACATGTTGTATATTTTTGAGAAAAAAAATTCTTGATTCAAGTGTTCTGCGACATGTTTCAATGAATAGAACACGTTCATATTTTCATGCAATATGTTGCACATTGTCAGGTGTCATACTATTCAGTTACGTTTTACGTCATATTTTCCGGAAAGATAATACACTCGTAGAGTTATAATTTGACAGACTGTTTACCAATCAATATAATTAGTATATGAGTATAATAAAACCAGCCTCTGTACAAAGGTATTCAGCATATCGTATGTTCCAAAATATAGTTTGAACCGACCTTTTCCTTTTACTTAATGTGTCAAGTGACATTATATACATATCAGCTTCTACGTCATTAACCCGGCTGTGAAATATAAGATATGTTTACTTTAATCATGTGAGATACAACAAAACTTCACAGACCCGAACACTGAGTGTCAGTCGTCACATACAGATGGCGCTAATGAGATGGACAAAGCGTATCGCCATGCAAATATTAATGAGAAAGTAGATGACACCTTTATCGAAGCCACCCCGGAACCCTGTGGCCCAATTGTGCTGCTGGTGTTCAGGTCCTTTCTCCGAGTGGAAATGCAGATTAGTAGTTGTTCCCGGTTGACATGATTAAATTGACAAGGACTATTTTTTTTTTGCTCTTGGCAGTACTTTATTTGTATTCAGACTCTCATGGTAAAAATCAGATGCAAGGGGTTCAGGTTGTCGTATATTTTTATAATAGGTCGTCCAGTATTGTGTTTAATGATCGCTTTAAGTATGCTTTTAATATGCTTGATACTCTTTACAAAATGTGCACGTTTTCTTTGTATATCGGCAAACTTTATTTTTCGGACCTATTTTCATTAATACTTTAATTTAGGTTAAAAACGCTCTGGTTAAAAAATTGTTTGTGTTGAGAAATAAAATTCAGGTGGTTCCTAAAGAGACAAGATGAATGAGGCTCACCGGGAAAAGGACCGTCAAGATAAAAAATCAAAAGCACACCGGAAGCAGCAATTTGCAGATACTGTCATGTGGATGACAAACGTGTATGGATTTGATTTTCCTGAACGGCGCAGTAATAATGCGGCGTTGACGGCCCATTACACTGTAAGTGTGGTTTGAATGTTAGAAACATCAGCGTCCTACAATGATGCTACTAGAGTGTTAATGTGCTCGCATCCATCACGGAGGAAAAACACTATCTTGTTCATGGAAACCTCCAGTGACTCATTATTCAAGCATTAGGTGTTAACAATGTCAGTGATTATCTAATACCCTCAAATTACACTTGGATAGTTTTGCTATTAATCATGTAAAAGCGTTCCATCATTGCCTGAAACCCCAGCCCTCCTCTTTGGAATAACACAAGACTCCTTGGAGCCAGGTCTTATTAAAACGTCACTCTCACAGATTCACTAAACTACATTAGTATTACAAAAAAAGAACCGGACCGTGATCGTTTTATCGGGTATCTATAAATTATAAACAAGGGTTCAAAATTCTTATAACTGCATTTTATTATTATAAATAGGAAAGCTTATGATCTTTAAAATATAATTTTATCATCAACAAGAAAAATGAACCAGTTTAATTAACCTATTCATTCATCAGGTATGTTGCATATACATGGACATACATTTATACAGTGTTTTCCCCTTAAAATATAATTGTATCTGCGTATATTTCTTCCTTAAACCGTTTGGTTGCTCCTGTCCCAGTGTCGCATAGAGTCTTGTTGTGGTAAACAGACAGAAGCGGACTTTGTTTACTCACACACATATAACCAAAACAACACATGAAACAATCGGATTAGAGACGTGTAATTAAGACTTTACTTAACATTGGAAAACAACTTCCTTTCACACTGCACTTCATTTTTTACGACGTAGACTTTATGACCACTTAACTCTGTAAAGATTTAACACCATATTCAGACTGGACAAAGTGTATATTATTTTGTTGGATAATTAAGTTCGACCACCAATATAAGTGTTGCGATCTGTATTATTATATGAAACAAGTGTCTCCCTCTCTCACTATTCACATTTTGCAACTCTTTCTGTGTTATAACTTTTCGGGTTTACTTTTTTCATTGTGGTCGTAAAATTTTTAAAGGTAATTAAGATAATCAGGACCGGCTTCTGTGGACAAGAGGAAGAACACAAGGTTAAAAAGACACTGAATCGTTCGAATTGCCGCCGGGTGAGATTTTATACGGTCGGGTTGGCACCTTTACCCAGAGTAGACGCTCTGAAATTGTAATGGGAAGACTGCCCCACGGCGGTATTTCTCACACAAACGAGTGCGAATTTAGGGGTTCCTCCTTGATATAACAATTAAACCAGTGTGGTTCTGTTACGTAGTCCGAAAGCTGAATGGAATTCTTTACATGTAGTGAGTGCTTAGTTAAGTCAGCGTTCAAATGGAGGCAGTTACCCTTACAACAAGCTTATCAGTCAACAATCAACTGATACACGATATCTGCGGAGAAAGTGTGTGTATGATAATGTAATATACCGCGTAAAACAGTCAAAAGGACTAGACCGGCTCGTTTCCGTGATAGGACTCAGTATAAACGTGAGGAAAACCAAAGTTGCAATTGTCATTCATAAGAGACTGCATGAGAAAATAGATTTTTTTCTCACTATAAAAAATAATATGTTTCTTTTTAATCTATTTGTGGACTTTAAAATAATTCTGAGAAGGATAACTGCGATCATGTTATTAATTTGTAGTGTTACAATATTATTATTCTGTTGTTGAACGAGTGTTTGCGGTATTGTGTGATTGAGCTCTCTAGTGATGGAGGATAATAAAGACCTATCAATCAATGCATCATAACCACTCGCTTGTAACAGTAAGGCAAATACAGCCCTCGCTTCAAGATTATAGAAATCAAGCCAGAATCATCCCAAGACAAGGCCAAGGTATTAGAACAGCCTCGTTTTGAGAGTTTTACCTGTGCCAAGATTTGCCGGTAATTTCTGCAGGTGGTTAATGTGAGGAGTTGTCAACATAACTCAGGGGCGTGTTTGATTTCGTCTTTGTGTGGATCTATAGGCACTGGGAAATTCCTGAGGGTCTGAATAATGACGAAAGCTGATAAGGCGGTGTCGCCATTATAACGCTACAGAAATAGTTCATCATCCCTCGTTTCCGACCGATATTTCAAGAGTCCTTTTGTCGAAATGAAACACACTCTCAGAGCACCTACCATGAAGATCAAATAAATCTCATCCATGATGGGAACAGCGTCAAAACAAATATTTGATATTGTTATAATGCTAAGGAAAGAAGATATGTTTTAATTCAATCAGTTTAATAAAATTGTTTTCATATTCAACTTATGCTTTCACGCTGACTGATAATATTTCTTTCACCTATTTTTTTAAAGTAAGATAATGTTGCTGCATTCATACCTCAGCACGTATGGCCTAAAATTGCCAGATGACTTACTTCGGAGCTGTAAAACTGCACATGCACGTGCATGTATGACTGTGTTTGAGGGATGAGAGTTTGCACAATATTGCAAAGCCAGGGCAAATCTTTGGCGAGTGGTCTTGTCACCGTTGCAGTCATTTGCAGTCCGCTGTAAGTCAGCCATGATGAATAGTAAAAACTAAAGTCGGGCAAGACCCTGGCTGTGTTACAACGGTGGCCATGTAATTTCTGAAGGATATATCTCGGCATTTAGGGTTTTGGATGTGAACTCTTCAGAAACTGTCCTATGCGGCGGCGTGCACACAATATATATATTATTACTTTTGGTCGAAAGTCTCCTGTGGACCAACAACAGTGTAACGGATATGTCATACAGGATGTTGAGCGTTTAACGTTCATGAGTATGTTGCTTGTTCAGGTACATTGGCTCATACACAGTGAATGCTTATTATATTATGCTAGCAAGTATCAATTCAATTCAGTCTCCTGTATTCTTTATCAATGTCCAAATTAGATAGCTGAGAGATCAAAGAATATTACCCCGAAAAAGCCAAATATAGAATATTGATGATCGTATGCTATATAATAGAAAGTTAACGGCTGACAGCACGTAAATTAATTTTCCATTTTATTGGATAAGTTGCCCGGGAGCAGGTTTGTTCAGATTTCGAGACCCGAAAAGAAAAGAATAAAGTATTTCTGTGAATTATGCACGCGGGATAACTCACAATGCTGAGTAGTTAATAGTTACTTTCATGATTAATTGCGTTGGCATATGACCAGAAGATGTATTGAGGACTCTGTTCTTCATCAGATCTGAAACTTTTGAAAGATGCCCGGGCTTATTCCGGGTATGGCAGGCTTTACTTTATCCTAAGACACTTCGTCTTCATCCGGCTTTAACCGCTGTACAATTCTCCTTTGTCTGGATTTACGTGAAAAACGGAAACATATATTTTAACTTATCAGTCATATCAGCTGGGGTTCTTTTAAGTATTAATTCTGGTGATCTATAGCCTTATAATCCAGTCGGGGTCGCGCAGGCATTTTGTTCTCATATTCAGCATATTTCTCAAATATCACCCATTTATTTTCAATTAGGGTAAGGTATAGAAGTTTGTGTGTTACAATTAAGAATAATAATTAAACAATATACGAACAGAATGTTGACCGTTAAAAGATAAACGTTTAATGATACTTGTGTCATTAAGCAGAGCATAAAAGCCATTGATGAATATGCTCCCATCCTATGAAGTTAGTTAATAAAAGAAGAAAGGCCCGGAAAAGTAAATATTATGCCATTAAATAGAATTGTTTTCAAGTCGTTACAGTGATGAGAGATTTAAAAAATCTTGAAATGGCAGTGTTCTCGGTTACATGAATTTTAATTTCATGACAGATTAACTCGAACAAATGGGTTAACGTGATTGCATTACCCCGTTTCCAGCAGATAAAGTACAACCATTATTAGTTGTGGAACGCCTTGTTTCAATAACATGTGTATTATCAAGGGGTTTGTGAGATGGTCCGTAATAATATCTCGACGTGAACACATTGCGACGTCATATTACCTCTGTTTATGGGGTTATATTTCCGCCTGTGGGTGTTCATTTTTTAGGATTAGCTAGTACGTAAGTAGAATTACACTCACAGTACTGGACCCATTTCCATGAAATTTTGTTTACGATTTGGAAACGGGTCAGGAACATCCATTAAAAGTCGGTGTAGATCCGGAAGTTGGTGAAAAACCGGAAGTTTGTGCAGATCCTGACATTGGGGTCAATCCGGAAGGTCGTGTAGGTCCGGAAGTTGGTGCGGATCGGGAGTTATATGCTAACGGGTTATATTACATATAAAGTCAATTATCCATACGGGGACATTCCATGATATATTAATTTGGTAACACGTTACATGTTAAGTATATATATATATATATATATATATATATATATATATATATGTGATATACTGAACATCACTTAACAAAAACGAATTCCACTCTTCCGTTTTCATCTTGACATTTGAGTTTTTAATCTTGTATATTGATAAAAATATGTCACATTAATGAAAAACTCAAAGTCTTATAATGCTTTTTCAGACCAAAATGTTGTAAAACCTCATCAAAATTTACCCACTTTAACATGAAAAACTACTGAGCTTTTACATAACAAAACCTTATGTTTGTTTTTTAGCAAAACTTGACTGGCTTGGGAAACATCAAAAGAAAAACCCACATTAGAGATAATATAAATAAATCAAATGGGAATAATTAACACAAGTATTTTACGCACATGAAAGATACGCATTTCATCATTCTTCCTAATTTTTATTTATTTCTGCGCAAATTTAACTCGTGGAAATATATTAGTACACGTTGGCAAGAAAAAACAACCATATGTGTATACAGATACATGTGGTATATGCCCCCGAAGACCTTTCACAAAAAAAAATGTTTCTGCATAGGAGAAATGAAAACTATGTCTAACCATTTGAGCATACATTTACCATTATACATAAATAAATAATGCATACATTTACATTTTTTATACACTGTATGAGGAAGCTTTTAAGTGTTTATCTTCTGCTAAACCACTTTTATGGGGAAATTCTGCATTGTCTGACCAATGAAAGATTGTTGATATTTCTTTCCTTATGATGTTCACCGGAATATAAGTCACATACATCACTACCATGTAAAATGTTAAGTGGGAGCTCGGAACTCCGGATGTAATCGTTTACTTCCTGCATAAATAACATTAAGCCCAGCCTGACATAGGCTCGTACATTATACCGCTGAATTTTTTATTCATAGCAGTACATACAGAGGTTTGATAAAAGAGCTGGTCTTGGTATAGAGTAGTAAGCAATCAATTAGCCACCACTGCACGGTATGTTATTGCAACATATTGCAATATATATATATATATATATATATATATATATATATATATATATATATATATATATGTACATTGAATGTTTCCGTGACAGATTTGTACGAGACCGAACTATTTCAGCACAATCGGTGGGTGTAAGGTTTCATTTCTAGAGATTTGTATGTGGTCGATTGCCAAATTTCCCGGCAGATGGCGGGATTGAATTAAGTAGCTTCTGAAGCGATGCAGGTCGGGGACGGGATGGATTTATAAGAGACGTCTTTCTATAACTCAGCCGAAAATTCCTTATTTGATCTGAATCAATATCCATGTCCCCGTGCTAGAAACGTTGCATTAACGAATTCACTGGAGGAAGGGCTTTGTGCAGAAAGAAACTGCCGAGCAAAACAGTCCGGCCGATCCCTGAGAGAAAGACCTGTTTTCTGTTACAAATCAAAGAGTTGAAGCATTCATATGAAGCCCGATCGATGTTGGCGAGGGAAATTGCTCTCACTAACTTCCCCCCTATAATGAGTCCATTGGTACCCGGCAGGGTTACAAGCTGATTGAATATAATATGAATCAATCATTCCAAATCTTGCCCATCTATTCACCATTGACAGGTCTACATTCAATTCCCCTTGAAAACATTTTCTGTGAGGTACATTGCAAATAGCAGGTCGTAACTAGCACAGTGACAGCTAGTTAGGATTAGGCAGGCTTGTCCGGGGTCCGGACCCCGCCAATTAATGACGTCATCATTTCCGAACCTCCCCAAGAACTGCCACTCAAACATTGATCCGTATAAATAAAAAAAATACTGCAAATTTTATATAAATCATCCAAGGAAACTCTGCAATTTTAGTTCCTCTTATCTTCATGATGTCGGCCTTCTTGGTGTACCGTTGAACAATGCTAAAATAATGCTACATATACATTTATTACAGAAAAAAGGATACCATGCCATTATTTGAAATTAAAACGCTTTCAAATAATGCAGCCCTTCCTTATCCAACTTCGGCGATGACATCATATTTCATTGGACTTTAAACTAAAATGTTCAAATTAAACATAAGGATTATTTAATGATTCTTGTGGCTCTTGTGTATATCCCCAATTAAGTGCTTCCTGTAGACTTTATCACTGTTCAGTCAGCCAATGCGCTGGGTTACGTACATTATGATCCGCAACCTCTTTTTCTTTCTGGACCATTAAGATGGATATTTTTCAGCTTTTCATCTTTAATATCTGGGGGTATCCCCATCTATTTCCCTGCTTAAAACTAATGCCAAATATAAGCAGCTATAAGCAGTTCCTCCACAATCAGTTCAAGGTGCTGTATATCGGGAAAGCCCTGGTTCAGGAAAGACTTGCCATTTTCAGTAGAACGTCTTAAGGTAGCCATCAATCAGCACTAACTGAACTTTCGGTCGAGTCGGCTTTATCTCAAGTTTTACTTCGGCTGTATAAATTTAGATAATACTCAAGGACATAGGTACTGCCAGTAGATCACAGATGTGGGCTGGATGGGAAAGATATCGTGAACACGAGGGTTTATGAGCTGGGGTCGGGCAAATATGTGTACTCGCGGGCATCATATATCATTAACATGGCCGTTACAAATTCACCTTTCCGCAGTATATTTCTATATTAACAAAAAATGAATTCATTCTCACGGCAACAATTTAGACTCTAATATCTACTAGTATATTGTATGTCAAACGCATAAATGCGTTCGAATAATAATAACTTCATAGTTAACATCAAAATTATATCGTAAAGCGAAACCTGATATATGGATAGGTTGGACCAAACATTTGTTATACGTATGTTAAAACTGAATACGACACGTCTATTGGAGTATCTAGTAATAGGCTATATTACATTGGGACGCAACAAATGTGTCATATATGGAAGAAAGTCACAATAAGACAGAACGAAACATCCTTTGTTAAACAGGAAGAATTGTAATGATTTATATACGGCGTTCATGATTAGGTGTGAAGTCATGACAACGCCGAAGACAGGAAGTACGGTCAAATCATGTTCTCGAGGGCCGGACACTAGGCCTCAACAGTTAATGAAGCCCGGCAGGGCTGGTTGACCATTGCTCTCACTTAGTTTCCTGGTTTCTTTGGACAACCCTTCAGCACACGGACAAACAAAGCCGTTACACCAGTGGCGTCAATTTTTCTTTAAGGGTGGTGGGGGGGGGGGATGACTCACAACTTTTTTCACACACACCAACACACGTGTTTGTATATATATATATATATATATATATATATATATATATATATATATATAATATATATATATATATACATACACACATATATATACCTTTTATTGTCTATATGACAAATTTCAAATATAATACAATTAAGTATAAGGTTTTAAAAAATAAGGTATGTTTCCAGTGTATGTTAATTCTTAATCAGGTTAAGATATATAATATTTCATATAAAAATGTAACCAAAGTCTATAATTCTAGTTATATATATATTTCATTTCCAATATATAAATATTATTCTCTGAATATCAGGGGGGATGATTACATTGATCATCCCCCCTTGCTAAAAAGTGGGGGGTATTAACGCCCCTGCGTTACACTATCCTGACTCTAACAGACTAACATCTGACTAGTCAGATCTGCTTCGTGTATTAAGGTGTTAAGCCTTAAAGCCACCCGCTTTCATAACATCCCTCCTCCTGTCATCTGAAATGGATTTCCCGAATTAGAATCACCTAATTTCGTAAACCTCTTGCACAGTTTAGATTATGCACTTATTACACTTACTGATATAGAATCTTATTTTCTAATGCTAGATGTGTTAATTAAATAACGTGTGATGAATAAACGATTGAAAGCTACCCTGAATATAGAAAAAAAATATAAAACAGTCACACAGTTTTAACTCATATCACTCCATACATGAGAGAATTGTACATTACAGACAAACATAAGATATTCAAAGATTCAAACCAATTTAAACAGAATCGAGAAAAAAAATACGATAATCATAAATGAATATTGGTTAGGAATATACAATTACAACTCTACAAGCCAGTATCTAAATAACCCGAATTGTAATGTGAAATTATACAGGGTATTGTTGGATGACACTGATTTCAAGTTACCCCTGGGCCTAATCTGATATCTATTACATCCTAGTCATCCTTGTAATGGTAATTTGATTAAATGAGGGTAATCTGTAGCGGGGGTACCTGAAATCGCTAAACCGGTGAAGCCAATGGAAAACAAGCTACAAGATACTGTTCTCAAACTCTACAGGAAATTACCTGTATGCAGCTTTCTATCTACAAGCATATAAGCATCCCTTTAAAGAAATTCATTTCCTGTTACACTGGTGCAAGAATTACTCATATCCGGATTAACTTCATCAAGCACGGGCTCTTAATAGTAGCTAATATTTACTCCGCATACCGTAGAGTCTTAATGTGCTTAATTTCTCAGCACCTATGGATGCTACCTCCGGGCGAAAAGGCGTAAACTAATGGTACAATAAAGAAGAGAGGTCACACTATAGCTGTACACCTGTAATATATTCTTCTCCTGGAGTTTTATAGTAAATACGTTAAGAAAGTGTACATTTACCTTTAGAACTTTTCTTGGAAAATATTATTTTGCGTAAAATTCTTTTTCTGATCCGGGATAGGAGTCCGGTTGTCGATTCCTGCTGACGTCATGACTAACCTGAGAGCTGCTTTACTGAACGATTGCAGGAAGCAGCCCCAGATGTTCTAATGTTTCATATCTGTTTTACCAACTCATGGTTCTAGAAGTGTAAACATGGTGCCTGGATTGGTAATGTGCTACTTAAATATTGAATATTTCTTTAGCTAAAAACCCATACTCTCTTCGGCATTAAACTCGAAATGTAAATTGTTGACTGCAGGAAAATCCTTTATATATGATAGTGCACATACAAAATAAAAAAAAAAGTATGCACGCTGCGGAATAAAGATAAAGAAATAAAGTCTATAAAATATGCTATCCCACTGACAGGGAACAAGGGGATATTGTACGGTGCTCTTTTTTATTGTGTGGCACGGGCGTAACTCGTGTTGTGACGCCCTCGCCGGGCCGTTTGTTACATTCTGTGTTTAATCCGTACTGGTTGAACTCTCGTTGTCATGTGAGCCTTGGGTTTTCACGCCTGGTCGTGGGTCACGTGATGACCCTGGTGTGTGTGGGGATACACACGGCTATGCTCTTCTCGATAATTCCTGAAACGCGTGTTTACTGTGATGTGTAGGATCATTAAGACTGTATGAGAAGTGGAAAATTCTCGGCTTGAGGTGTGAAGGTATATAAAGGGGCTGTGTTTTAGGAGGCCAGAGAGCAGAGAAGTTTTCCAGTGGACGCAGAAGCGTGTGTCAGTTTCTGGGACCTTATCCGACGTGTGCGGCAATTATAGATTTTCTTCAGAGGTTCTCCTGGATTTTGTGCATTTGGACTTCAGTTTACTTTCTGGATTGTTACAAGAGCTTTACACTGGACTGTCATTCTCCGAGAGTATACATTTAAAGAACTTATCGTTGTGACGGTGTTGGTATCCAGGTACTGTGCACATTATTTTTCTGTGTAGTTGTATTGATTTGTTGTATTGTAATGTTAGGGTTGTTTTTAGAATAAATTATAGTAATTTGTTGGCAAAAAACCACTGACTTCTTTATTCATCCCCCTAGACATTTCACGCTGCCTAGTGTTACAGAATCTGATTTTTTTTAATCTCCATTACAAAATTTGTGTTCATCACGCATACGTGATCTTTTTATATTAGGTTCCGTAACAATATTTCGGGTAATTGAGAAAGCAGTAGACAGCTTTTACCGACTTCTCAGCATGAAGCCGAACAGCTTTAACGGTTGCATATTTAAAAATAAAAATAAAATCGATTAATATCTATAAATATATGATTTAAATTTGAATGGGAGAGAATAAAATATCAATTATGCAAGCTGGGACCTTTTAAAAATTTCCATGCTTCATCAGAATATTCTTCATTCTTATTTTCAGTGATGCCGAAATGAACAGACAATCATTATCTGTTAAGAGAGTATGATAAGGTAGACTGCACATTTGATAACAACGATAAGGAGCGGATGCCTGCTTATGCAGTGTATAGAGGGCTATTTCAAAAGAGTGTACCTGTGCAGACGGTATGAGATCACCGTAATCTTCTAGTATTTATAAAAGGAATTCGCTCCACCTTTGTCTTCAATATTCTCTGAAACCGCATTGCGTAATTCTAAAGGTCATTGCGTCCGCAGTGACATGGGCGATATGATGATAAATAATTTTTAATGTACATATAATTTTGAGTGATTTTTCCGTTTTTACCGACTGGCGCGGAGGTTAGGCCGAGCACTACCGAACTGCTTTCGGCAATGACCAGAATGCGTGAATCGTGGTCACTCAACCTCAAACACACGATTAAAGACTTTTGTTCATATGAATAACGTTTGCTTTCAGTGAGGGATTTGAGCATGTCTGGCCTTTCATTGGACCCAGGCTCTCACACACGTCCGTGGTCAGTCAAAGTTAAAAACACATGTTTCTCGCTTTATGAAATGAAGGGTTCAACCCAGGAGGATCAATGGCAAACCTAATTCAAGGTCCCAATTTCAGGAACAGGGAAGGGGTGAGGTGGGGTGGTGGTGGGGGTTTCAGGCCTCAAAATTGGTCTGACTTGATCAAAAAAAGGTTGCGGCGGCTGAAAATGGGATACGGACCCTCTGCATGGAGTCCCGTTGGGTCCGCTTCTGCTACTTACGGGGTATGCAAATTTCTGTTTCTTTCTTCAGGAACAGTTTCCTTGCAACATTTAATTAATCTTTCATGTGTTCCTCACATCAACCTATTCTTTATACGTCAACCAATAGAAACCAGTCAAATATCATCGAAAAATCTGAATGCCCCCGCGTCTCATTCCGTTTTGCAATGTAAAAATCATCACTGACCAGGTCTTCAAGGTAAACATAACGGGGTATGAATTTCTTGCACAACAAAATAAACGTAAAACAAATATTTGTACATGTCTTATTGAGACAATATCCTATTGAAAACCTTTAATATCTTTTAACTTTAGAATAAAAAATGAGCCAACATTCAATGTCTTAGTAAATATATCTCCCCAACCCCAGTAAAAAGCCCGATATACCGGATTTATCAGCTAGTCGTGAAATAATCATATGGTAATATATTGTATATTTTAGAATATTCTAGCTATATCGGCAAATCTTTTGAATCTGCGTCTGAGTCCATTCAAGAACCATTTAAATATAATGTCCGAAACCAGAAAGGTATTTGTCTTTGTTCAGAATAATATATACAAATACAGCTCTATCCAGAACAATAATCAACCTAAATTAAGATGGCAAAAATATTTTAAAATTTCCAATGAAATAGTTCTTGAGTAAATCCAATTAAATTCAGCATCAAACTGCTGCTTCATGATATCATTGCCGTAAAAACGATAAAAAGACATACTTTGTATCGGTGTATTAAAAACACACGACTTTGGCTGAAAAATAATCTGAAATAATCGATACCAATAAATATCAAGTAGCAAAGAGGAGTGTGCTTTTATCGTTGGCATTACTTTATAACTGTAGTTCCGTGTTTTTTTCCAGTTTAATAACATTGTAACATAGTATTCATAACCACATTTCGCCCGTCGTCCGTCTGGTCTACAGGGCAAGTCCTAAAAATGTATAACGTTATAACTGGACGATCCTTGAAAGAGTTATGGGGCTTCTTTGTCCACCCAATAATATTTTATTTTGATATAAAAGCTCAAGTATCTCAACAATTAAAGCAAGGATTGCCATGAATTTATAACCTCGAATATTAATCATAGAGTTTAATATATCAGAAACTAATGACTGGTGAGCTACCTGTCATTCTTCGAATATTTACGCAATTATGTCTTTATTTAAAAAAACTCAAATGAGAGCATTTGTATCTGTACCTGGAACCTGTTGTACTTAATGATGATCGATTTGTACCACCAGTTCTTTAATTCTGGTGGCGCCACACGTATTCAATCTAATTTTCACGAATTGGATCCTTTAGTCTTTTTAGATCATCAAAATACAGTCGTATCAGTTTCTCTGTGGTGGTTTTATCTGGTTTCCTGTAATATTTTATGATTAGTGATCATGTCTGGGTTCATCAGTTCCTGAGGACTGGATCCGCCAAGTGTATTTTTACTTTTTTTTACGAATGGCTCATTTTTGAGACCGTCAGAGGACAACAATCATTTAAGTTTCACACCTTATAGCTTCATCTAATGTCCTGAAACCTGGTATGCTTATTAATCATGACTAGTTTATCAGGTAATGATGACTAGTGGCATCACCTGTAATTCAGGTCTATTTCAAACATTTTGCCTGTATTTTTGAGACTGCCAAATTCTGCGAGTTCCTGAAACTTCGATGTGCTGCAGGCCACAAATCGTAATCGTTGGACTTAAGGAACGTCTAATTAAATATCAATGGAGGTCTTGAACAAATATTCTTGGAAATCTTAAACAGGTTCACGGCGGCCTATATTTTGTAACAAAATTACATGACGAAAATTTAAATTTCATATTTACAACTAATTGTAAATGTCCCGTAATGACTAGTATCATAATCGCTGGTGCTGAATTGTGCCAAATTTGCAAAATTTAGTAACCCTTTACCCAATGTCAATCTCCACATGGGTAATATATATATGGTTACCATGAACTCATTTGCAGGGGCGTCAATGAAGAGTTGGATGGGGGTATATATACTCCCACTTTTTGGCAAGGGGGGATGGTCAATGTAATCATCCCCCCACTATTCAGAGGATAAAATTTACATATTGTAAATGAAATATATTAATAAATATAAATTACAGACTATAGCTCTATTTATCAGTTTACCATGAAATATTATATTTAAACCTGGTTTGGAATGAACTTATACTGGAAACATAGTACCTCATTTTCTAAAATCTATACTTAATTGTAATATATGTAAAATGTGATTAAGTATATATTTAAAATGAGTCATACAGACGATATATATATATATATATATATATATATATATATATATATTTATATATATATGAGTGTGTTCGAAAGAGTGTGTGTGTGTGTGTGTGTTAGTCTCCCTGTCATCCCCCCCCCCCCCCCGACCCTGGAAGATTAAATGATGCCACTGCTCATTTGCAGGCTTATGTACAGTGCCCTCAGGACGGACAGCTTGTACTTAACAAAAAATCGCATCTAGTATCACAATCACAGCAAACACGTCGGTCAGCTGAGCGTGATGACAAAGATGTCATAATGGAGAAGTCCTTGGTCACATGGATACCGAGTCTCTGATAGATATGATCTTATTTTGTCCGCCTAGCTGGAGGTTCTCAGCTTTTGGATACATGTTCCTCGTGGCTTGATGTAAATCGTCTCAGGTTTGTGTAACTTACAATTGTCCAACATATTCACTTAAGTAAACTTCAGAAAAGTTTCAATACATTCAATCTTGTGCTTGATGTTTACCGCCAGGGGTGCGTTGAGATGTATTAAAGATCGGGTTGTATTAACGCTAAAAGCATATGTCCATCTCTCATACATTTTTAATTTTAGTAATTAAGTAACGCATTGCGCCAGTGGCTTTATGCTGTATCAAGGTAATTTTAATTCCCATAAAATACCTCAGGCTGCATCAATCTGTCTTTACCCTTTACAAGATGATAAATCAAAGCCTTTTAACAAATTATATCATGGCCGGAAAACAATATACATTTATATAAAAACCGTATCTTTGAAAACAGACCATTAAATCAATTAGATCTTGCCTGGCAGATACAACCAATAAAATGCCCGGGGTTCTTTAATCTCACTACTAAGAGAACTCATAAAACTTTGAAACTTAAAGAAGAAAACAACATATATAATGCATCTTTTGATGTGTTTTCTTTATCAATGTTTGTTTTGCAGTTATATAGATCCGGGAATACTTCTGTCGTAAGCTGCAAGATAAACACTCCGTGTTACTCAGAACCACAAATATTTCATCAAGTAACATGTTTTGTTCCAGTCGAAAGTATTACAGCTTTTAAAATTTCCTGAGGGATTGAATTAAATTTCAGCTAACTTCATGAGTTTACTCTGCACGTATGTGAATTAAAATTTTTGCACCAAAACAGACATATCTTGTGTACATATTATATCTGCGCTATATCTGATATATTACATCGCCTACGTGACGGCGACGTAGCGTTATTTGTACATAATATCAAGCTGCTTTTTCAGCGTCGTAACGTGAACTTGAAAACATATAGCATAAAATAAAATGTCTGAAAGTAACGCTAACGCATCCCAGAAAAAAAGAAGGGGCAGCTTTAATAATGGTGTGTTTTCATTATGGACTAGAATCTAAAGATGACAATATTTTGTCTACTATAATAATGTTATGCTACGTCTGTATTATAATTGTGGAAGTGATCGTATACGTAACTGACCGAGAACGCTGTAAAGACAGAATTATAACTCGACTGAATATGCCGTGTCGGAGGTACCTCATTGGGCTATAAAACTGGAAAATCACTAGAACAGAGAGATGATACTGATCCGTGCTAACTGATGCCACCTGAATATAATGTTCCGGACCTCCGCCGTGTTAACACTAATGTCGGCTGTGACCCCCCCCCCCCCTCCCCCTTATATTCCCAGTTCATAAATTATCGTTTTATATAAATTTATATTAATACAGGAGAAATAACAACTAAAGCAAAACTTCATTGCAAAACTCTTCATTACAAAATCTTGTAGGACGACAACTTTTCAGAAAACTTCATTCACGAAGGCGCCTTAACATTCGTCAGTACACTTGGGCAATAATAGGGGGGGGGGGGGGGCCGGGGCTACTTGTAGCAAATTTGCAATTAAGTCTCTGCCTCATATAATATACATGGTAACTGGTAGCTATTTTGTAGTTATGAACAACTTTTTATCATCTGTAGAGACAACGATTATTGAAAGGTTAAGATACTTTATTCCTATAATATATCTGGATAAACCTATAAAAATTTGTATACAAGTTGCCCCTGTTACGGGGCAGATTGATACAGCCTGTGGGGTACCTTGTTACACAGGTCATAAGATATAAAGGCATATCTTAATGTGTTTTATAGTTAGCAGTAATTGCTAACAACTTGTCACGTCCTTTTCTCTCTCTCTCTCTCTCTCTCTCTCTTGCTTCTTTTTTTGCAATTTAAAGGGCCCTTTCGCCTATCTGACGTTCATAAACTAGTGGTAATCCCTTGGAGCTTTGGTAAAAATAGGCCAGTAAAAATCATCGCACACAGGCTGCTGGTTTGTTTATATATAAACATATTTATAATATGTGGGGATCCGCAAAAAGTAATCACCTTTATTCAAAGCCTTAAAAAAAATAACGCCTTTCAGACCACTCCCACATTGCATAATCAGTGCAATGTATATTTTGTGGTACTTTACTTTTTATTATATATATTTTAAAATGCATATTTGATACGATTGGGTAATAGTCCCGGGGGGGGGGGGGGGGTAAATGTCCTGTTGTCCCGTCATACATATCATAATAAATACATTTCATATATTACTAAGCGGTAAATGCAGTATATATCAGGGAGGGAATAAATGAGACAGGAGCGTGGAAACAGTAAATATAGTCTTGGAGAAACTGGCATAAAACGTAGATAATCAAAATTGTGATATGTTTTTAATTTAACGAATAAACATTTTCCTGTGATGTCATGTTTTGTCAGGCATCTTAAACTAATAAACTTAACAAGAGGACTTTTTCTATTTGCTGGATTTGGTTCCTATATAAATTTCATTGTCATGCTATGCCTCGTTATAGGATCTATTATAAATTCAATGTTATTTTTTAAATTTAGAATATTATTAAATATTTAAAAGGAAAAAAAAATATTAATTGTGTTGTAAATATATGTACAGATACACGCTGATAATGTTACTTGAAAATCAACTGCTATAATTAAACTGCTTAAAACTTTCATGATTTCTTATTCAGACGCTCTCTCATAGAATCAAGATTTGTAGCAACACATCAATTAACTCTGACCTAATTTAAAAACGAGGAGGAAAGGTTAGACGGAGCAAGTTGTTATAGTTATTTTTTACTGGGGGTACCTTGTTACATGTTGTTACAACTTACCCCATCCCGACATATTAACATTTGGCCGAAAATATGGTCAATAGGTTCTGTGATCAAGAAAAAAACAATAATTCAGGAGAGAAGACATCCCTCTTCATTAACCAGGTTTGGTATATCTAGCTACGGTTCACACATTTGCTTGGAGAATAGAAAACAGAAAATTTTTAATTTTCAAGTCGAAAATCGGAAAATTATTCCTTTCGCTGTTACCCATGAAGAAGTTTCCACACCGACGGCGTCAAGTGCCACCAGGGGGCTGTGTTGATCACGGGTTGTGAAAGTGACCTCCATCTTTTAAACAACGCCTGCACTAATGCGACTAGAAGTATACACCTAGCCCCGGTCTCCGGTCTTCAACATTTAAGATATTCCGTACATAGAAGAACCTAAATGTTAGTTTCAGATACTTTGAACAAACATTTATCTTCACTATGTAGAATAATGTGAACAAAAACGTCAATTTATCTTCAAGGAAGGTGGGTATATATATATATATATATATATATATATATATATATATATATATATATATATATATATATATATATATATACCCTTTACGGGTCCTTTGACACATTTCACATATATTGCAATTAAAAATAAGGTTTTAACAAATTTAGTTATTATGTTTGCAGTATATGTTAATTTTGAACAAGGTTTGGATATATGATATTTCATAGTAAATTCAGAAACAGGAAAAAAAATCTATAATTTTAATTATTTATATATGACATTTCCAATTTGTAAATATTATTCTCTGCATATCAGGGGGGATTACATTGACCAACCCCCGGCTTGCTAAAACGTGGGGAGGGGATAAACCCCCCTCATTGAAGGAAATAGGTGTCTAGTAATCACTGACACGTGATCTGTCACGGTATAAAAAAGAATGACTGCATGCGTCCAGTCTCCGCCACTCTGGTCCCTATATATACTCTTTTTGAATATATCTCATGAAACAATTCTAAATGACACATAAAAATGTTCTTAATAATTGAAGCCGATATTGTTTCCTCCATTTTCTATTGACCAGTTACTGTGATATCGATGTTAGTAGACCAAGACCCCGACCCCGAGCGTTATGATCATATATGAGGACAGGACTGAACGGGACACCTAACAAAAAGGGCACTCTTGTGACCCTTGTTGTAATAACGTCCCATTTTGTAATAATATAACAAGAGGGGTTACAAACGGGGTGTTTCTCAAGACTGCTATTATAATAACATGCTTTTATTCATATTCATTACATTAACCCCTATCGTTATATCTGTTTTGTTACATTAGGGTTTTTTTTGTGTCGGATAATGGTAGATAAATATGAATGGATGTGTCTGTATGACTTTTCTCAACCTCCGTTGTAAAACTTCACGCTTAAGTTGCATATAACTCTTAACTTCCAGAGCTGCTATTCTACAGAAGAATACTAATTTACATAAGCGATAAAATGTTTATTATTTTACTCGACTGAAAATAATCAATGCTTATTTACTGGTCCCGGCCCTGGTATCAATCAAGGTGTGTAAGGCATAATAATAATAATCAACAAACAAAAACGTTGTCAGCTTAACATTCTTGATAACATCCTTTAACCATGTAAAAGGATGGTAATAAAATAGAGAAATCCTCAAGAAACCTTATACCTCCAACAGCATTCTGGATCATCATATCCGAAATATACCCAGGATCCTGGTCAAACGGTGTTATGTAACGTAATCAAGGAAACACGTGAGTGTGTTTGCATCAATGGTCAGTCCTGCCCACCTGAACGTGCTGAACAATCATCAGCGCCGTCACAAAATCAATTCTGCTTGCATATGATATTGTACTCTGCTTATTTCAGGAGGGTAGAGTAGATTACAGGTGACATTAACCACTGATGTTAAAAAGGTGAAGTCTCCCCAACGAAGGATGTGTTATCTGGATTTCCAAACCTTGAGACTGAGAATCAGGAAGAAAAAATTACGGGAATTATGTCTGATGCAAGCACGTTACATGATATATATATGTCACTGCAGTCGAAAGATAATGCCAACATTTCTAACTTCAAAATAGTCACATACCAGGCCAGATATTAACAACATATTTACAACAAATGTGCTGCTATGCGGGGGTCCCTATTAAAGGATGTTCCCAAAACCGTGTTTGCATTCGCCCATATTCCCAGGTTCATTCATGCATACATGATTTTAAATTTGTGAAAATTACTTGATGACGTTCCTGGATCCGGATCACGTGCTTTATCACCATCAAAATCTAACCGCTTTTTATTGGTCAATTCCCGAAATGCCATGAAAATATAAGGCAATAATGTCTAACTTAAACTCATAAGTATAGTTAAATAAGTATCAGGCCAGATGTTAAGGAAATAGGAACAAGGGACAGTGCAATAATGCTGAAACTCTTTTGAGGCATTAAAGTTGTATATAACGGATGAAAGTAGCTCTTAACAACTGATATATTCAGAACCCACCGCCAGCTCTACACCGTGTGTTTGTAAAAGGGAGATAAAAGGCTCACTGAGCATGTCACATGACACGTGGAGGTGGCAGCGTATATCAATGATACATGAAACAGCAAAGTTATAAGCTGTAAGTTACTTGCTTATAGTTATCTACCGTGACACATTGCTGCTAAATGTCGACAGCGCCGCTCTCAACCTGCCTCCGTCCATGTATTCCCGAGAATTAATCATCTCATTCTTCATACTTCCCGGCGGTTTTTTTTTAACCAGTTCTTATATATGAAAACATAAATATTACAAATGTATTAATCATCTCATTCTTCATACTTCCCGGTGGGTTTTTTTAACCACTTCTTATATATGAAAACATAAATATTACAAATGTATATGTAGGAGCGTCGTAAATACGCAAACTTTCTGGCTGCTTGTCATAAATTTACAGAAAATGAACTATACATTTACCCTGCTGAGTAGGTTAAATCCGTAAAACGCCGAACAGTGTCTGTCTATCATAACCAGATAAGCTGCTGAACAGATTCTGAACTGAATCATATTTTCTAAACCGTGATAAAATGTCATCATTTAAAGTGAACTAATCACGTGCAAACCATATTAAATTAACACGCAAAATAGTGTCCCCTCCATGATATAAAAACCTACCCCCGTTTGAAATATTGCCCTGAAACCTTTGGCTTACAACTGTCCACATGTATTAAAAAAAGTAGTCCGGGCGCGATCATTGGCGCCAACATAAACATTGCACGAACGCCACCTGCGTTTTCCGTTTCCCTTTCCGGCATACAACCGGTGTTTACAAACGCGCACGATCATGTTAAGACTACTCCATATTTTGGATCTGTCCCGTATGCACAAACTGGGACCTCCCGTCATACGTCTTTATTATGGTAAAGAGACACGTGGACAATGTTTATTCACACGCAGAACCATAACAAGCAGTTAAACAGCTGAATGGCAGGTACTGCTTTGCTGGGAAACTTTATAAAGCAAAACTGAACTGATAGTGTAAAATAATAGGCATAATATTGCTCCTGATTAACATTCTATCCATACTCCTGAGACAGGTCTTTATTCATTCGACAGATCATATTTATTATACGGATAATGTAATATAATACCCAAGTATCAAAACTGTCACACGTTGATGACGGCATGCTAGACCTTGCGGAACTTCTTTAAATCTGTTAACAGAACAATAGCTATAATCAGCACTTAACTCCACATTCAAAGGATTTACTTTTAAATTGGGGACAGTGAAGGAGATATGTTATCATTTCGTGTCATAAATGCTTTTGGTCCTGGTGATCTTTAGTTTTCATCATAATTCCATCTCGTCGTTAATACAGTATTTTATTGAGATAAAATGTACCCGGCTTCTTCATAGGCTCCATATATGTTTTATCATATATGACGGATAATGACGCTAATTATTTATGCATGTACGCGTTTTTATGACAAGGGCATCACGTATATCATGGAAACAATTATCTTTATAGTAAATCGACATTTGTCAATTTGATTTTTCCATTTTAATGGTAGCTTATGTGGCCTCTTTAAATGTCGGATTTGCATATATAAGGATTGAGCATGCACCTACCCTGGGTTTCTTTTTCAAGGGGGTTCGGCCTTCATATATTAATTTCTTTTGTTTCGTTAAAACTCCTGGCAAAAATAATGTGTAAGCTAAAATCCCAAATTTTGTAAAACATATTGATAGAACCTGTAGTTTTACATCTTCTAGGCTATTGCCAACAGTACTATATATTACATAAGTACAACACCATATTTATAGCGAGACTTTGTTTAAGATATTTAAGGTTAAATATTCTTTTAATCAATGGAAAATTACAGCAATGTTCTTTTTTTTATTGGACAGATTAAATAGAGAATGTTTTTTATGACCAGATACTAAATTCCTTCCCCCAAGATTTCCTAGCTCAGGACCTCGATTTTTCTTTAACCCATACAGTAGGCCTGCTCCCTGGTTCCTGCAACGTGGTTTACAAAACGTTCTAAATGCAGCGTTCTAACGTTCAGCGTAAAGAAGGCTTAACCTGGCTCCTACCGAACCACTCCCTTGGTCAATGAGGCACGACCTTAATGGGTACAATTCATGAAGCCAGGGAGATTTTTTTTAGAATTCCAGTAACAAAACCCCGGTCAATGTGTCTTATGTTGTAAAAATATTTTGTCTTCTCATACTTCAAATGAATTTCTTTTCAGAGTTCTGCGAAGTAAAGTTTGTGCTTTCTTCCGCATAATGGGCCTAATACACTTATCTTTTTTTATATTCTGGGTCATTTTTATGATATTTTATTTCACAATGTTAAAAGGGAGGGGTGATTAGTAAAAACTAATTGTATTTTATAACGACGGTCCTTCCGTTTTCAAAGCTGTACGTAAAACGGGTGAGTCTCATAAAATAAAAAGCAAATTTAATAAATGAAGCGTTGATTGTGATATAATGAATGCATTATCGAGAGTAAAATATTAATGCACACAAATGGATACCATGTCCTGAAGGCTAGTGGAAAACAGGAGAAGAAAAACACAATACTAGATTTATTGGTTGAGTTATAAGCAATGTGTGTGTGAAATCGTTATGAAAAATAAAACTTGAAGTTTGGATAAGAAGGAATTAGAATAGTTATTTCATAAAGAAATACTTAAGGTGACATAGATTATTTCTACATACTTAATTTCATAATACAGTTGAATCCAGGAACGAGTGCAATGGCAGTGAGTATGTGAGACATCTTTTAACCCTTACAGTTCATGGTTTCGGTTACACTTCATCAATCTCCACACAGAAGTCATGGCTTAAGCTCTGTGGCCGCCCATGTACACATCATGTTGCCACCAGGATTTACCGATATTCATGTGGTAATTGGAATCGACTCAGTTCCAAGGTCAAACACAGCACCTGTCTCAACAGCATCAATTTTGAGAGTAATAATGTATTTGGTTTGCCAAATCGACATTTTGTGAAATCATAACATATACTTATAACCATAAAATGTATTATTATTATTATTAATATTATTATTATTAATATTATTATTATCAAATGATAAAATGGTTTTACAAACATTGTGTGTCATGGCGGTTTAAATGTTTGGGCACTTTCCCGTGTTTCTCTCACTCTTTCCTCTTCCCTTCCTCTCTCTCTCTCTCTCTCTCTCTCTCTCTCTCTCTCTCGGACACACACACATGTCACACATACCAACACATTCACGCAACTACATAGAAAGGTCGGGTCACAAAATTGGCTTTGGAGGGTTTTATATATGATTTTAATTTGAGGTAAGGATATATTTCTGACTAGGCATATGATTTGGCCTACTTGTCATACGTCATATTGATAACAATCTTCTGTAATAACCCACGGCCCGACATAATCCAGTTTCACAAATTGTATCTGCCGTAGACAGGACCTTAATCCGTGAAGACCAATCAATTATTCGATATCTCATTAAACTAAAGTGCATTATTATCAGTGCGTCTTCTGGACGAAAAGAACGTTTCATATGACCAGATACTGAATCCTTCCCCAAGTTCTCCTAGCCCAGGACCTCGATTTTCTTTAACACATGCAGTGGGCCTTCTGCCTGGTTCCTGTAACTTGGTTTACAAAACGTTCTAAATGCAAACTTGTTCAGCGTAAAGAAGGCTTAACCCGGCTCCTACCGAACCACTCCCTTGGTCAATGAGGCACGACCTCAATGAGTACGAATTCATGAAGCCAGGGAGCCTTAATTGGAATTCCATTAACAAACCCCGGCCAATGTGCCTTATGTTATAAAAATATATTGTCTTCTCATACTTCAAATGAATTTCTTGTGAGAGTTCTGCGAAGTAAAGTTAATGGGCCTAATACACTTATCTTTTGTTTATATTCTGGCGATGGGTGCTGAGTAAAAAGTAATTGTATTTCATCCAGAAGGTCGTTCAGCTCCCCAAGTTGTACGTCAATAGGGCGAAACTTACAAAATAAAAAAAAAACAAATTTAATAAATAGCAATAATGGTTTTATATTTAATGCATTATCGAGAGCAAAATATTCATTCACGGAAATGGAAACCATGTCGTAAAGGCCAGTGAAAAAAACCAGAAGACAAACGCATTACTAGATTTATTGGTTGAGATATAAGCAATGTGTGTGTGAAATCGTAATGATCAATACAACTTGAATTTGGATAAGAAGTAAAGAGAATGTTGTTTTCACAAACAAAATACTGTAAGGTGACGTACTGCGTATTCTTTTCACAACAGAGTTGAATCCAGGAACGAGTGCAATGGCAGTGAGTATGTGAGAATTCTTTAACCCTGGCAGTACATGGTAACGGTAACATTTCATCATTCTCCACACAATAGAGTTATGGCTAAAGCTCTGTGGCCGCCGATACCCGCGTCATATTGTAACGAGAATTTACCGTCCGTTCGTGTGGTAATTAAAATCGACTCAGTTAAACGTTTAAACACAGTACCTGTTTCAACAGCACTCGTTATAAGAGTAATAAAGTATGTTTTTTTGTTGGAAGTGACCGCCTCCAGTTTACAATGCTAACTTAACTACGTATATGTACATATACAGAATTCCATTACGGTTTCGGACAAGCAGTATATCACAGGCTTCCTCTCATTTTTTATCCTGCCGTTTACCAGGCCCGGTGACTACTGCACCTGCGGGTCCTGGGTGTGTAATCGTCCCCATTGCTGGGTCATACCACCGAGGAACCCCCGAAAGGCGCACTCGTTCGTGTTTAAACACGGCCGTTCGGCACGGCCTTAAATTCCCATTTAACTCACCCTTGGTAAGGGCCGACCGTGAAAAAAACTCACCGCTTCGGCTGAGATTCTAACTAACAATCTACCGGCTTTGAGTCCTGTGCTCTACCCCTGTAATAAAGTATTTGATTTGTCAAAATATTTGACATTTTCTGAAATAATTACATATACCAATAACCATAATATTAATTATTATTAGGCCAAAATAAAAAAAAAAGGTATGGTTCTCAGGCACTTTTTTTCAGAAATCAATGCGGGCGGGCGCTTTTTTTATTTTAAATTTTTTGGTATGTTTCGATAAAAATGTCAAATGATAAGGGTAAAGCAAGAAAATAAGGCCAAAATAAAAAAAAGGTATGGTTCTCAGGCACTTTTTTTCAGAAATCAATGCGGGCGGGCGCTTTTTTTTTTAAATTTTTTGGTATGTTTCGATAAAAATGTCAAATGATAAGGGTAAAGCAAGAAAATAACAGTTTTATTTTGCTAAATTAGTAAAAGCACTACAAAACAAAGGAAATTGTATGGTTTTATCTTCTTGAAAGAAATTTCGGAGCAGCAGCAGCTCAAAATTGGAAAATTTTTATTGAAAATTAAAATAAAAAGTTTTGATGCGGGGGTTTAAAATTGATGCGGGCGGTGCCTGAGAACCATACATTTAATTTTTTTTGGCCTAACAGTTTTATTTTGCTAAATAAGTAAAAGCACTACAAAACAAAGGAAATTGTATGGTTTTATCTTCTTGAAAGAAATTTCGGAGCAGCAGCAGCTCAAAATTGGAAAATTTTTATTTAAAATCAAAATAAAAAGTTTTGATGCGGGGGTTTAAAATTGATGCGGGCGGTGCCTGAGAACCATACATTTAATTTTTTTTGGCCTTATTATTATTATTATTATTGTCGTTGTTGTTGTTATTGTTGTTTTTGTTATTATTATTGTTAATATTATTATTTTTATTATTATTAATATTATTATTATTATCATTATTATTTTTAAATAATAAGATGGTTTTACAAACATGAAGGGACATGGGCGTTTAAATTTTTGCACTTTCCCCCTCTCTTTCTCTCTCTCTCTCTCTCTCTCTCTCTCTCTCTCACACACATACACACACATACACAAATTCACACAGTGGGTCGGGTCATCAAGTTGGCTTTAGAGGTTTATATATAGGGTATTAACTTGACATTTATGACTGGGACTATGATTTGGCCAGCATGCCATACGTCATATTGATAACATAATCTTCTGTAATAACCCACGGCCGACATAATCGAGTTTCGCAAATTGTATCTGCTGTAGACAAGAGTTTAATCCGTGAAGACCGATCGATTTTTCGAAATCTCATTCAAGTAAAGTGCATTATCATCAGTGCGTCTTCTGGTCCAGTGCAGGTTTTTCATTCCCCGGCTTTACCGATGTGCTTTATTTCGCTACAGTTGAACAGTGTTTGGTCCAGCTGGTCTCTGCAGGCGAGCCGGCAGTCAGGCAAAGCCGATTCATAATAGACCGGAAACAAGTTCAAAAAGCTCAGTCAACCATATCGGGTAATTAGTAAGTCTCCACGCTACCTTTGAACTGTTTGCACTCGGTCTGTGTTTATTTGATGGTGTATTAATCCTTTAGTTCTTTTCATATTCAGACAAGATTTAAACAGTAGATAAAAAGGTTTACTTTGTAATATCTCCGATGGTGTCAGTCAAATTTGACTTTTACACTTGTTCCTAATTACCTATTCCTCTTTATTTTCCCAGCTTTGAATTTATACCAACCCCAGGGAATGTAAATTATATATTAAAAATTTGTACATGATACTGTTTAAACAGAGGTTACTATTATCAAAATGTTTTTTTTTTATTTTCTCTCTGAAATAAAAAAAATGTGATATCCCAGTAAAGAAGGTGAACAGAGGTATGTACTGTCATGGCTGGACCGTTACCATTAACTCCATAAAACAATGTTAAGATGCCCCAGTAAACCTGCTGTAAGAAATCATGGGATAATTATTAATAGACTACGGTTCGGGACATGTCCCTTGAATCAGTACTTATTTAAAATCGGGAAACCGAGAATCCATTTATAATACAGTTGCATTGTACAGCCACTGTCGACAAGACTTGTTTACCCGCAGCAAACTGCATTTGACGACGAAAAATTCGATGCAAACATTAATGTTAATAACCATTCTCAAACAAGAAATTAGAAAACAAACTAACAGAATTTATATTCTTTGGGAGAGATTACCCATGGAAATATATGAGATAAGATAGGCAAAGCCCTATCACGGTTTATTTCACAAACCAACCGTTTTAAATGATGACATGTGTCACAGTGCTTCATCTGAAACCCCCTACAATGTTATAATCATCTGTTCATATGTCACATGTACCATTTCGGTACTGTAATTGTATGGAAATATGTTATATTTTTTACAGGAGAGTATGTGTATAAGCCATTGATATTTTTTAATCCTGACAAATAAATATATTGTATTATCATATTATATACATTATTATATATTCTAACCAAATTGTTAAGTCACGTGTCCACTTCCACGTGCTGAAAGATATATGAATATATGTCCCCGTTTGTGCGGTGCAGAGTGCAGTCTAGCGTACCTTTTGTCCCGGCGGAGCATGTAGCGGTATGCACCAGAAGCGGAGCCGGGGGGGTGGGGGGTCCAGTATGTCAAGACCCCCACCCCACCCCCATTCCCTTTTTTCAGCCACTGCAACCTTTTTAACAAGTTTCAGACCAATTGTTGCGGGCTTGACAACCCCCATCCCCCTTTCTCAGACCGGGGGACCTATTTTAGGTTTGTCATTACTCCTTGTTGGCTGGACCCCTCCTTTTCCTAAAGTCCGGCCCTGGGTACGGGAACGCATGCGGAACTTGCCGGGTACAATTATGATGAAAACTCTGAAAACAGCACAAAAGCACGTGTATATCGAAACGCCCCGCATTTGTGCCCGCATGCATAGGCCTACCCTCACCGCGGTCGTTCAAGTTTTCACTTTGGGGCTGAAGTGGTTAACAGATCGCTGATTACGGGAGAACGGGCAGACAGAAAACGGAAAATTCTATCACATTGACCTCATATTATACACTTGGAGGACTTATTGATTTATTGAAATTCGGGCGATTACCTCCACACTTAACATCAGAGTGAAATGGCTAAATGGGTTTTGTTTGCAATTATTATCTCACAAAACTGTGAGATAATTTACGCATGGTGCTTCATGAATAGCCGCTTTGATGATGCGTCGAGATTTCTGGGCCGTATCTAGTATTTAAAGAGAGAGAAAATAAAGGACATCTGACGACCTCAAGAAAGACAGGGACAAAAGCAGAAATGTAAAAACGTCGTAAATATAATCTGAATGAAAATTACTTAACCTGTCTTTCATCAAAGGGTTATATAAAATCCTGAGTAAAAGTGACCTGAATTAGTCTCCTAACATTAATTAGATTATCCATTTTACATCCTGACAAGCTCTACAGCGACACTGGCGTGTTTAAATCTATTACTTTACATAAATCAAAACCACTTTCCTTTAAAGTGTCAGCAGTTGTTGCTATGGAAACCATGATGTCTACAGGACTTAAAAAAGCATTAATTACCAAATTGTTTGAAATAAGACCTTTTGTTTTCGAAAAGCCCTAATGGTTTAACACTAATATGGCTTCCTTAGCCAAAACCACTCCCTGTAAAAACCTTTGCTGCAGTAACTGAAATTGCAGAACTGCGTTCGTGAATACCGGTTCCCGGGGTTTTCAACTTGATTCTAAAATTTTAATTGGAAACGTATCACTTGACTTAGATGTACAACCTAACAATTGTGGCACTGGCGGTGATTAATCTTATAGATTATGTATTTCAAATTAAACATTCACCTAGAAATATCAGTTTGGTGAAATGATGTATTCACTGTCACTTCGAGAGGCAAATGTGTGTTACATGATCTGCTAACATTGAAGATGTAAGAACAAAACATTAGCCGCCATATTGGGCTAAGTTTTTCTTTTCTCACTTAATTTTAATGAAATGTAGCAGACATCACTTTCGAGATTTTGCTTTTGTTGGCGCTGATTCTAATTTACAATTTATTCGAGGAATTCACGTGACCAAACCCAAAGTGCGTGGGTCTAAGGCAAATCAGTGATATCAAAATGGTTTTAAAAAAAGACACTGAAGTACAAATTCTATTAGGATAACATTATGTCTATATTTCTATCAATACTGAATAGGAAATGAGGCTGAAATGTGTGATTGTCAGGCAATATATTAAATAAGAGATTAGGGTACTTCCTGGAGTCAGACCTTCAAATAAAGATACTGGAGAACATGCATGGTATGTTGTAATTCTGTTATGTATACTTAGTTAGAGCAGGCTTATGTATAAAATTGTTAGAACTGTGACGATATAATGTGACCATACTGCCTAACAGATATCTCTCCATTTAAAGTAATAAATTACGAACCCCATTTAAATGTAACAGACCCCTTATCTTTAATGTATAAAACAATTATACAGATAGCCTAATATTATATAGACAACCTAAGCTATAATTTTGCAGATGCCACCAGGAAACACCATCCAGCGTAGCTTCAGACAACCCGCACCGAGGGCAAGACGAGAAGGAGGACGGGCAAGCAGAGCAGCAACACCCATCCCAATTCAGTGTCGAACGTATGCATACCAACAGCATGCAGACAGATTAGCACTTGTCTATAACCTTTACAACGAACGATTTAAGAACAATCTAAATCATCAGATCACAATTTTTTATAATCACTGAATTAAACATACTTACCCAGGATTCCAAAAAAATAATGGTTTGTTCATGGGGTGTTATCCTAACCCCCCCCCCCTCCCCCCAAGAAATTCATTAAAAAAATCTGTACAGAACCAAGGAAAAGGAAATATAGTACCCGACCACTTGGAGGAAGTATTAATATTAGTGCAGGTCACGAATGGAATCTTATGAAATATTCCTGACGTTTTGGGAATGGGCCAATGAAAAATCAATTAGATTTGGCGTAGATCCGGCACATAATCCGAATTCAGGAATCAAGAAATATTCACAAATGTAAAGTAACTTATGCACGATTGAACCTGGGAATACAAACATTGATTGGGCGCATCCCACGAAAAAACCCACATGGCGGAGGCTTGATATCCTTTGAATGCAGATTTCTAGTTTATTTCAATTATTTTAGTGAAATAAGAATATCAAAATGATATATCTGAAATAAGAATATCAAAATGATTTATCTGAAATTAGAATATCTTAGTTATTCATCTGAAATCATATCCACCTAATTCACTTAAAATATCAATATTTGCGTATAAATTTTCTAATAAAATTACAATAAAATGAATACCTCATTTTGAGATTTTCTCCCAAGGAAAGGCGGGATTGCTGTTGTGCCTTTATAAATTATACAATGTATAATATACTATACAAGACAGTAAAAGGTTAATGAAACTTATTTGTCTAATACTACATTGGGTCATTAATATCGTAATCCATAATTCTTGATGTATTCATGTCTACAGAAAAGCAAGCAAATAATTGTCTCTACAGCCGCAGTCACCATTAAAGGAACCAATTTAAAAGGCGACCGGGAAAGCAAATATTCTGACTGAAACATGGCTTAATCTGGACGGACACAATTAAATCAACCAGACAGTACACGTTTCTTATAAACACATAAATCGAAATTTTATTCTTAAAGTCATTTGCGATATCGGTTTGCAAATTTATTTGAAACATCATATTTTATTCTGCTGATTGGATAATGGTGTTTTGGTTTCTTTTGGGGAAAATAGATTAAATATTTACAGATTTTAAATTGAATAAAGTTAATTTATATCACTCTTGTGGATCCTGTCAACGAAAGGTTTATCTTATATTCAATAATAAATGACAATCTTCTTTTAAAATCTTCTTTTATACAGCTAATCGTAATTGGATTTATTCGGAAAACTTAAACAAATCATGAATACCGTGTGTTATGGTGTTTTGGCATTTAGCCCAGCATGAGTGATTTCACTAATATTATATTCATGCCTTATAAATAAAATATTGTCAAATTCAGTTAGGGCTCAAGCTGTCGCGGCTAAATCAGTAACAATTGAAGGAAAAAAGAAAACTGTGGCGATAACGCCACCTCACGCCCGCCATCCCTGCCTCCTCTAGGGAGAGTTTTTCCCGCCGCCCTTAGCCTGGTTTACGTCATTTGTTGCGTGTTAAAAGTTACTTGAAGCCTGGTGGGACAACTGGCCGAACCCTAATGTATTTCAGAAGACAGATCTCGTGGTGGAATACTTGAGAAAGACGATAGAATCGGCACCTTTCGAATCTAAAAACAGTGGACCGTCGACATTACGTTGCATGCGTCCGTTTGAATGTTTCCATGAATATATCAACGGTATAGTCTTATCAAAGGGAGGCCCAGAGACCTACCCCTGCACAAATTTCATCAAAGCGATCCAACCTACGGCTTTTGTCCGCCAGACACCAAAGCCTGAACACAGAAGATACAGGAAGTATATTCGACTAATGCATACTGATAATAGCCCGGGGAGCAAATGAAAATAAATCAAGTTCCCGAGGAAAGTCGCGCTAATGTGAAGAAAAACCTCCCGGAGTTGCTGAGTCGACCTCATATAAAACCAAACTCCGAGGTCCCGCTTCCATACTTGAATGATATACGCACAGAAGCCGCAGTTACTTCCCATGGACTTTGACCGATTAAGTACCTTTGGAGGAAGTCGGCACCGTAAAGTTATTGGAGGTGAAGAAAAAACTCTAACCTGGACTAAAAGAGCCGCTGTTATATCAACTCGCGCTTGTAATTGGTGAGTCGTGTTACATTTTCTTTGAACTCGGGATTGGCGGCTGGCAGAGGGCAGGTCCCTGGGTCTTACGGGAGGCCACTTTTATCCTTTAAAGCTTAGCCTTAAGCCCCTCATTATTGGTTCCATTTCTTTGGTAGGAAGCAACCAAATCTCGTTATGGCACTCTCCGTTCTGGGCCGCCCGTCTACAGTCGCTTAACCTAGGCTTGACTAAGCTACGCTTTAATTATATTTAATTCAACTTGATATCTACCAATTTGATTTCAATCCTTCAATGTTATGTCGCTCAATATGTCTTCTCAAAGGTTTCTGTGCAAAAAGACGGCAGCTTACTAAAGCAGTCGTGGACGGACCTGGGTTCTTGACAGAGTGTTTTTTTTGTAAGAGTCATCTGAAATTGCTTAGTAGGAAAAATGTTATTTTTTTCAATTTATCCGGAGGACTATCAATTCATCATTTCAGATATACCTGAAAGAACTTCTCACTGGATCTGACAACTATTAAATGGATGTTTATCGGGATGATATCCTAGTTTTTTTTCGAAAGGGAAAGCAACCTCATATTATTATTAACTTTATTAACAAAAACAGAATATAGTTTTTAGAAGAATATTTGGAAATAATTGCGTGTTAATAGGGGCATCATATTCGATCGTATACCAAAGCCCCTAGTATTTGACAAGTATCAGATAAATTTGTGTCCGAATGTCGATACAGCTCTTCTTGTTGTCCCAATCGATGTCATGGCAGGGGTTAGATGTTTAAGACAAGTACACATACATTTGCACTTCATTGGCGGAAGATGTTAAATTATATTTGTAACAAATAAAATTTTATTTGAAACTGATTTCTTTAAATTATTTAATATTTTATACAATTGCAAGGAAATCATAACGAAAGAAATAAACATGGCGGTTCAAGAATTTTAGAAAATTGACACAACATCCTGCCTTATGTGTAAAGCTCTGCTAACTAGACACGTTTAACTCTCGCATAGAATTATCGGAAAGAAAACGGTGCGCAAGAAAAGAGACGCAAGGATGAACCATGTATCATTCCATTTCCGAGGATTTTAGGTAACAAAGAGGAGCGTTTGCCCATCTAAATCCGCCCCTGCCGAGCGTTCATTCTACCTCTTTAGGGTGGCGAGGTATTATTTAGTATCATGGTTGGTTAGTTATTTTGATTGCATCTTTACTCACAAAGTCACGAGCAGATCTTCGTGACATTATAATGGAGGTTTAGGGGTAACATCCCCGAAACAAGCTATTGAATTTTGGAGATAACCTCGATCACAATAATATGTTCCTAATTTAAAGGATTCTTTTTTTGGGAGGTAACCTGATCACCATAATATGTTCCTAATTTAATGGATTCTTTTCATGGGAGGTAACCTGGATCACCATAATATGTTCCTAATTTAAAGGATTCTTTTCTTGGGAGGAAACCTGGATCACCATAATATATTGCTAATAGAAAGGATTCTTTTTATGGGAGGTAACCTGATCACCTTTATATGTTCCTAATTTAAAGGATTCTTTTCTTGTGAGGAAACCTGGATCACCATAATTTATTGCTAATAGAAAGGATTCTTTTTTTGGGAGGTAACCTGGATCATCATAATATGTTCCTAATCTAAAGGATTCTTTTCTTGTGAGGAAACCTGGATCACCATTATATGTTCCTAATTTAAAGGATTCTTTTCTTGTGAGGAAACCTGGATCACCATAATATGTTCCTAATTTAAAGGATTCTTTTCATGGGAGGTAACCTGGATCACCATAATATGTTCCTAATCTAAAGGATTCTTTTCTTGTGGGTAACATGGATCACCATAATATGTTCCTAATTTAATGGATTCTTTCCTTGGGAGGAAACCTGGATCACCATAATATGTTCCTAATTTAAAGGATTCTTTTTATGGGAGGTAACCTGATCACCATAATATGTTCCTAATCTAAAGGATTCCTTTTTTTGGGAGGTAACCTGGATCACCATAATATATTGCTAATAGAAAGGATTCTTTTTATGGGAGGTAACCTGGATCACAATAATATTTTCCAAATTTAAAGGATTCTTTTTTGGGAGGTAACCTGATCACCATAATATGTTCCTAATTTAAAGGATTCTTTTCATGGGAGGTAACCTGGATCACCATAATATGTTCCTAATTTAAAGGATTCTTTTCATGGGAGGTAACCTGGATCACCATAATATGTTCCTAATTTAAAGGATTCTTTTCATGGGAGGTAACCTGGATCACCATAATATATTCCTAATTTAAAGGATTCTTTTTTGGGAGGTAACCTGATCACCATAATATGTTCCTAATTTAAAGGATTCTTTTCATGGGAGGTAACCTGGATCACCATAATATGTTCCTAATTTAAAGGATTCTTTTCTTGGGAGGAAACCTGGATCACCATATGTCCCTAATTTAAAGGATTCTTTTCTTGGTAGGAAACCTGGATCACCATAATATATTGCTAATAGAAAGGATTCTTTTTATGGGAGGTAACCTGATCACCATAATATGTTCCTAATTTTAAGGATTCTTTTCATGGGAGGTAACCTGGATCACCATAATATGTTCCTAATTTAAAGGATTTTTTCCTTGGGAGGAAACCTGGATCACCATAATATATTGCTAATAGAAAGGATTCTTTTTATGGGAGGTAACCTGATCACCATAATATGTTCCTAATTTAAAGGATTCTTTTCTTGGGAGGTAACCAGATCACCATAATATATTGCTAATAGAAAGGATTCTTTTTATGGGAGGTAACCTGATCACCATAATATGTTCCTAATTTTAAGGATTCTTTTCATGGGAGGTAACCTGGATCACCATAATATGTTCCGAATTTAAAGGATTCCTTTTTTTGGGAGGTAACCTGGACCACCATAATATGTTCCTAATTTTAAGGATTCTTTTCATGGGAGGTAACCTGGATCACCATAATATATTGCTAATAGAAAGGATTCTTTTTATGGGAGGTAACCTGATCACCATAATATGTTCCTAATTTAAAGGATTCTTTTTATGGGAGGTAACCTGGATCACCATAATATGTTCCTAATTTAAAGGATTCTTTTTATGGGAGGTAACCTGATCACCATAATATGTTCCTAATCTAAAGGATTCCTTTTTTTGGGAGGTAACCTGGATCACCATAATATATTGCTAATAGAAAGGATTCTTTTTATGGGAGGTAACCTGGATCACAATAATATTTTCCAAATTTAAAGGATTCTTTTTTGGGAGGTAACCTGATCACCATAATATGTTCCTAATTTAAAGGATTCTTTTCATGGGAGGTAACCTGGATCACCATAATATGTTCCTAATTTAAAGGATTCTTTTCATGGGAGGTAACCTGGATCACCATAATATGTTCCTAATTTAAAGGATTCTTTTCATGGGAGGTAACCTGGATCACCATAATATATTCCTTATTTAAAGGATTCTTTTTTGGGAGGTAACCTGATCACCATAATATGTTCCTAATTTAAAGGATTCTTTTCATGGGAGGTAACCTGGATCACCATAATATGTTCCTAATTTAAAGGATTCTTTTCTTGGGAGGAAACCTGGATCACCATATGTCCCTAATTTAAAGGATTCTTTTCTTGGTAGGAAACCTGGATCACCATAATATATTGCTAATAGAAAGGATTCTTTTTATGGGAGGTAACCTGATCACCATAATATGTTCCTAATTTAAAGGATTCTTTTCTTGGGAGGTAACCAGATCACCATAATATATTGCTAATAGAAAGGATTCTTTTTATGGGAGGTAACCTGATCACCATAATATGTTCCTAATTTTAAGGATTCTTTTCATGGGAGGTAACCTGGATCACCATAATATGTTCCGAATTTAAAGGATTCCTTTTTTTGGGAGGTAACCTGGACCACCATAATATGTTCCTAATTTTAAGGATTCTTTTCATGGGAGGTAACCTGGATCACCATAATATATTGCTAATAGAAAGGATTCTTTTTATGGGAGGTAACCTGATCACCATAATATGTTCCTAATTTAAAGGATTCTTTTTATGGGAGGTAACCTGGATCACCATAATATGTTCCTAATTTAAAGGATTCTTTTTATGGGAGGTAACCTGATCACCATAATATGTTCCTAATCTAAAGGATTCCTTTTTTTGGGAGGTAACCTGGATCACCATAATATATTGCTAATAGAAAGGATTCTTTTTATGGGAGGTAACCTGGATCACAATAATATTTTCCAAATTTAAAGGATTCTTTTTTGGGAGGTAACCTGATCACCATAATATGTTCCTAATTTAAAGGATTCTTTTCATGGGAGGTAACCTGGATCACCATAATATGTTCCTAATTTAAAGGATTCTTTTCATGGGAGGTAACCTGGATCACCATAATATGTTCCTAATTTAAAGGATTCTTTTCATGGGAGGTAACCTGGATCACCATAATATATTCCTAATTTAAAGGATTCTTTTTTGGGAGGTAACCTGATCACCATAATATGTTCCTAATTTAAAGGATTCTTTTCATGGGAGGTAACCTGGATCACCATAATATGTTCCTAATTTAAAGGATTCTTTTCTTGGGAGGAAACCTGGATCACCATATGTCCCTAATTTAAAGGATTCTTTTCTTGGTAGGAAACCTGGATCACCATAATATATTGCTAATAGAAAGGATTCTTTTTATGGGAGGTAACCTGATCACCATAATATGTTCCTAATTTTAAGGATTCTTTTCATGGGAGGTAACCTGGATCACCATAATATGTTCCTAATTTAAAGGATTTTTTCCTTGGGAGGAAACCTGGATCACCATAATATATTGCTAATAGAAAGGATTCTTTTTATGGGAGGTAACCTGATCACCATAATATGTTCCTAATTTAAAGGATTCTTTTCTTGGGAGGTAACCAGATCACCATAATATATTGCTAATAGAAAGGATTCTTTTTATGGGAGGTAACCTGATCACCATAATATGTTCCTAATTTAAAGGATTCTTTTCTTGGGAGGTAACCAGATCACCATAATATATTGCTAATAGAAAGGATTCTTTTTATGGGAGGTAACCTGATCACCATAATATGTTCCTAATTTTAAGGATTCTTTTCATGGGAGGTAACCTGGATCACCATAATATGTTCCGAATTTAAAGGATTCCTTTTTTTGGGAGGTAACCTGGACCACCATAATATGTTCCCTAATTTTAAGGATTCTTTTCATGGGAGGTAACCTGGATCACCATAATATATTGCTAATAGAAAGGATTCTTTTTATGGGAGGTAACCTGATCACCATAATATGTTCCTAATTTAAAGGATTCTTTTTATGGGAGGTAACCTGGATCACCATAATATGTTCCTAATTTAAAGGATTCTTTTTATGGGAGGTAACCTGATCACCATAATATGTTCCTAATTTAAAGGATTCCTTTTTTTGGGAGGTAACCTGGACCACCATAATATATTGCTAATAGAAAGGATTCTTTTTATGGGAGGTAACCTGATCACCATAATATGTTCCTAATTTAAAGGATTCTTTTTTTGGGAGGTAACCTGGACCACCATAATATGTTCCGAATTTAAAGGATTCCTTTTTTTGGGAGGTAACCTGGATCACCATAATATATTGCTAATAGAAAGGATTCTTTTTATGGGAGGTAACCTGATCACCATAATATGTTCCTAATTTAAAGGATTCTTTTTATGGGAGGTAACCTGATCACCATAATATGTTCCTAATCTAAAGGATTCCTTTTTTTGGGAGGTAACCTGGATCACCATAATATATTGCTAATAGAAAGGATTCTTTTTATGGGAGGTAACCTGGATCACAATAATATTTTCCAAATTTAAAGGATTCTTTTTTGGGAGGTAACCTGATCACCATAATATGTTCCTAATTTAAAGGATTCTTTTCATGGGAGGTAACCTGGATCACCATAATATGTTCCTAATTTAAAGGATTCTTTTCATGGGAGGTAACCTGGATCACCATAATATGTTCCTAATTTAAAGGATTCTTTTCATGGGAGGTAACCTGGATCACCATAATATATTCCTAATTTAAAGGATTCTTTTTTGGGAGGTAACCTGATCACCATAATATGTTCCTAATTTAAAGGATTCTTTTCATGGGAGGTAACCTGGATCACCATAATATGTTCCTAATTTAAAGGATTCTTTTCTTGGGAGGAAACCTGGATCACCATATGTCCCTAATTTAAAGGATTCTTTTCTTGGTAGGAAACCTGGATCACCATAATATATTGCTAATAGAAAGGATTCTTTTTATGGGAGGTAACCTGATCACCATAATATGTTCCTAATTTTAAGGATTCTTTTCATGGGAGGTAACCTGGATCACCATAATATGTTCCTAATTTAAAGGATTTTTTCCTTGGGAGGAAACCTGGATCACCATAATATATTGCTAATAGAAAGGATTCTTTTTATGGGAGGTAACCTGATCACCATAATATGTTCCTAATTTAAAGGATTCTTTTCTTGGGAGGTAACCAGATCACCATAATATATTGCTAATAGAAAGGATTCTTTTTATGGGAGGTAACCTGATCACCATAATATGTTCCTAATTTAAAGGATTCTTTTCTTGGGAGGTAACCAGATCACCATAATATATTGCTAATAGAAAGGATTCTTTTTATGGGAGGTAACCTGATCACCATAATATGTTCCTAATTTTAAGGATTCTTTTCATGGGAGGTAACCTGGATCACCATAATATGTTCCGAATTTAAAGGATTCCTTTTTTTGGGAGGTAACCTGGACCACCATAATATGTTCCCTAATTTTAAGGATTCTTTTCATGGGAGGTAACCTGGATCACCATAATATATTGCTAATAGAAAGGATTCTTTTTATGGGAGGTAACCTGATCACCATAATATGTTCCTAATTTAAAGGATTCTTTTTATGGGAGGTAACCTGGATCACCATAATATGTTCCTAATTTAAAGGATTCTTTTTATGGGAGGTAACCTGATCACCATAATATGTTCCTAATTTAAAGGATTCCTTTTTTTGGGAGGTAACCTGGACCACCATAATATATTGCTAATAGAAAGGATTCTTTTTATGGGAGGTAACCTGATCACCATAATATGTTCCTAATTTAAAGGATTCTTTTTTTGGGAGGTAACCTGGACCACCATAATATGTTCCGAATTTAAAGGATTCCTTTTTTTGGGAGGTAACCTGGATCACCATAATATATTGCTAATAGAAAGGATTCTTTTTATGGGAGGTAACCTGATCACCATAATATGTTCCTAATTTAAAGGATTCTTTTCTTGGGAGGAAACCTGATCACCATAATATGTTCCTAATTTAAAGGATTCTTTTCTTGGGAGGAAACCTGGATCACCATAATATATTGCTAATAGAAAGGATCCTTTTTATGGGAGGTAACCTGATCACGATAATATGTTCCTAATTTAAAGGATTCTTTTCATGGGAGGTACCCTGGATCACCATAATATGTTCCTAATTTAAAGGATTCTTTCCTTGGGAGGAAACCTGGATCACCATAATATGTTCCGAATTTAAAGGATTCCTTTTTTGGGAGGTAACCTTGAACACCATAATATATTGCTAATAGAAAGGATTCTTTTTATGGGAGGTAACCTGATCACCATAATATTTTCCTAATTTAAAGGATTCTTTTCTTGGGAGGTAACCAGATCACCATAATATATTGCTAATAGAAAGGATTCTGTTTATGGGAGGTAACCTGATCACCATAATATGTTCCTAATTTAAAGGATTCTTTTCATGGGAGGTAACCTGGATCACCATAATATGTTCCTAATTTAAAGGATTCTTTTTTTGGGAGGTAACCTGATCACCATAATATGTTCCTAATTTAAAGGATTCTTTTCATGGGAGGTAACCTGGATCACCATAATATGTTCCTAATTTAAAGGATTCTTTTTTTGGGAGGTAACCTGATCACCATAATATGTTCCTAATTTAAAGGATTCTTTTTATGGGAGGTAACCTGATCACCATAATATGTTCCTAATTTAAAGGATTCTTTTTTTGGGAGGTAACCAGATCACCATAATATATTGCTAATAGAAAGGATTCTTTTTATGGGAGGTAACCTGATCACCATAATATGTTCCAAATTTAAAGGATTCTTTTCTTTGGAAGAAACCTGGATCACCATAATATGTTCCTAATTTAAAGGATTCTTTTCTTGGGAGGAAACCTGGATCACCATAATATATTGCTAATAGAAAGGATTCTTTTTATGGGAGGTAACCTGATCACCATAATATGTTCCAAATTTAAAGGATTCTTTTCTTTGGAAGAAACCTGGATCACCATAATATGTTCCTAATTTAAAGGATTCTTTTCTTGGGAGGAAACCTGGATCACCATAATATATTGCTAATAGAAAGGATTCTGTTTATGGGAGGTAACCTGATCACCATAATATGTTCCTAATTTAAAGGATTCTTTTCATGGGAGGTAACCTGGATCACCATAATATGTTCCTAATTTAAAGGATTCTTTTTTTGGGAGGTAACCAGATCACCATAATATATTGCTTATAGAAAGGATTCTTTTTATGGGAGGTAACCTGGATCACAATAATATGTTCCAAATTTAAAGGATTCTTTTCTTTGGAAGAAACCTGGATCACCATAATATGTTCCTAATTTAAAGGATTCTTTTCTTGGGAGGAAACCTGGATCACCATAATATATTGCTAATAGAAAGGATTCTTTTTATGGGAGGTAACCTGATCACCATAATATGTTCCTAATTTAAAGGATTCTTTTCATGGGAGGTAACCTGGACCACCATAATATATTGCTAATAGAAAGGATTCTTTTTATGGGAGGTAACCTGGATCACCATAATATGTTCCTAATTTAAAGGATTCTTTTTTTGGGAGGTAACCAGATCACCATAATATATTGCTAATAGAAAGGATTCTTTTTATGGGAGGAAACCTGGATCACCATAATATGTTCCAAATTTAAAGGATTCGTTTTTGGGAGGTAACCTGATCACCATAATATGTTCCTAATTTAAAGGATTCTTTTCTTGGGAGGTAACCTGGATCACCATAATATGTTCCTAATTTAAAGGATTCTTTCCTTCGGAGGAAACCTGGATCACCATAATAATGTTCCGAATTAAAAGGATTCTTTTCTTGGGAGGAAACCTGGATCACCATAATATGTTCCTAATTTAAAGGATTCTTTTCTTGGGAGGAAACCTGGATCACCATAATATGTTCCTAATTTAAAGGATTCTTTTTTTGGGAGGTAACCAGATCACCATAATATATTGCTAATAGAAAGGATTCTTTTTATGGGAGGAAACCTGGATCACCATAATATGTTCCTAATTTAAAGGATTCTTTTCATGGGAGGTAACCTGGATCACCATAATATGTTCCTAATTTAAAGGATTCTTTTTTTGGGAGGTAACCAGATCACCATAATATATTGCTAATAGAAAGGATTCTTTTTATGGGAGGTAACCTGGATCACCATAATATGTTCCAAATTTAAAGGATTCGTTTTTGGGAGGTAACCTGATCACCATAATATGTTCCTAATTTAAAGGATTCTTTTCTTGGGAGGTAACCTGGATCACCATAATATGTTCCTAATTTAAAGGATTCTTTCCTTCGGAGGAAACCTGGATCACCATAATAATGTTCCGAATTAAAAGGATTCTTTTCTTGGGAGGAAACCTGGATCACCATAATATGTTCCTAATTTAAAGGATTCTTTTCTTGGGAGGAAACCTGGATCACCATAATATGTTTCGAATTTAAAGGATTCTTTTTTGGGAGGTAACCTGATCACCATAATATGTTCCTAATTTAAAGGATTCTTTTCTTGTGAGGAAACCTGGATCACCATAATATGTTCCTAATTTAAAGGATTCATTTCATGGGAGGTAACATGATCACCATAATATGTTCCTAATTTAAAGGATTCTTTTCATGGGAGGTAACCTGGATCACCATAATATGTTCCTAATTTAAAGGATTCTTTTCATGTGAGGTAACCTGGATCACCATATTATGTTCCTAATTTAAAGGATTCCTTTTTTTGGGAGGTAACCTGGACCACCATAATATGTTCCTAATTTTAAGGATTCTTTTCATGGGAGGTAACCTGGATCACCATAATATATTGCTAATAGAAAGGATTCTTTTTATGGGAGGTAACCTGATCACCATAATATGTTCCTAATTTAAAGGATTCTTTTTATGGGAGGTAACCTGGATCACCATAATATGTTCCTAATTTAAAGGATTCTTTTTATGGGAGGTAACCTGATCACCATAATATGTTCCTAATCTAAAGGATTCCTTTTTTTGGGAGGTAACCTGGATCACCATAATATATTGCTAATAGAAAGGATTCTTTTTATGGGAGGTAACCTGGATCACAATAATATTTTCCAAATTTAAAGGATTCTTTTTTGGGAGGTAACCTGATCACCATAATATGTTCCTAATTTAAAGGATTCTTTTCATGGGAGGTAACCTGGATCACCATAATATGTTCCTAATTTAAAGGATTCTTTTCATGGGAGGTAACCTGGATCACCATAATATGTTCCTAATTTAAAGGATTCTTTTCATGGGAGGTAACCTGGATCACCATAATATATTCCTAATTTAAAGGATTCTTTTTTGGGAGGTAACCTGATCACCATAATATGTTCCTAATTTAAAGGATTCTTTTCATGGGAGGTAACCTGGATCACCATAATATGTTCCTAATTTAAAGGATTCTTTTCTTGGGAGGAAACCTGGATCACCATATGTCCCTAATTTAAAGGATTCTTTTCTTGGTAGGAAACCTGGATCACCATAATATATTGCTAATAGAAAGGATTCTTTTTATGGGAGGTAACCTGATCACCATAATATGTTCCTAATTTTAAGGATTCTTTTCATGGGAGGTAACCTGGATCACCATAATATGTTCCTAATTTAAAGGATTTTTTCCTTGGGAGGAAACCTGGATCACCATAATATATTGCTAATAGAAAGGATTCTTTTTATGGGAGGTAACCTGATCACCATAATATGTTCCTAATTTAAAGGATTCTTTTCTTGGGAGGTAACCAGATCACCATAATATATTGCTAATAGAAAGGATTCTTTTTATGGGAGGTAACCTGATCACCATAATATGTTCCTAATTTAAAGGATTCTTTTCTTGGGAGGTAACCAGATCACCATAATATATTGCTAATAGAAAGGATTCTTTTTATGGGAGGTAACCTGATCACCATAATATGTTCCTAATTTTAAGGATTCTTTTCATGGGAGGTAACCTGGATCACCATAATATGTTCCGAATTTAAAGGATTCATTTTTTTGGGAGGTAACCTGGACCACCATAATATGTTCCCTAATTTTAAGGATTCTTTTCATGGGAGGTAACCTGGATCACCATAATATATTGCTAATAGAAAGGATTCTTTTTATGGGAGGTAACCTGATCACCATAATATGTTCCTAATTTAAAGGATTCTTTTTATGGGAGGTAACCTGGATCACCATAATATGTTCCTAATTTAAAGGATTCTTTTTATGGGAGGTAACCTGATCACCATAATATGTTCCTAATTTAAAGGATTCCTTTTTTTGGGAGGTAACCTGGACCACCATAATATATTGCTAATAGAAAGGATTCTTTTTATGGGAGGTAACCTGATCACCATAATATGTTCCTAATTTAAAGGATTCTTTTTTTGGGAGATAACCTGGACCACCATAATATGTTCCGAATTTAAAGGATTCCTTTTTTTGGGAGGTAACCTGGATCACCATAATATATTGCTAATAGAAAGGATTCTTTTTATGGGAGGTAACCTGATCACCATAATATGTTCCTAATTTAAAGGATTCTTTTCTTGGGAGGAAACCTGATCACCATAATATGTTCCTAATTTAAAGGATTCTTTTCTTGGGAGGAAACCTGGATCACCATAATATATTGCTAATAGAAAGGATCCTTTTTATGGGAGGTAACCTGATCACGATAATATGTTCCTAATTTAAAGGATTCTTTTCATGGGAGGTACCCTGGATCACCATAATATGTTCCTAATTTAAAGGATTCTTTCCTTGGGAGGAAACCTGGATCACCATAATATGTTCCGAATTTAAAGGATTCCTTTTTTGGGAGGTAACCTTGATCACCATAATATATTGCTAATAGAAAGGATTCTTTTTATGGGAGGTAACCTGATCACCATAATATGTTCCTAATTTAAAGGATTCTTTTCTTGGGAGGTAACCAGATCACCATAATATATTGCTAATAGAAAGGATTCTGTTTATGGGAGGTAACCTGATCACCATAATATGTTCCTAATTTAAAGGATTCTTTTCATGGGAGGTAACCTGGATCACCATAATATGTTCCTAATTTAAAGGATTCTTTTTTTGGGAGGTAACCTGATCACCATAATATGTTCCTAATTTAAAGGATTCTTTTCATGGGAGGTAACCTGGATCACCATAATATGTTCCTAATTTAAAGGATTCTTTTTTTGGGAGGTAACCTGATCACCATAATATGTTCCTAATTTAAAGGATTCTTTTTATGGGAGGTAACCTGATCACCATAATATGTTCCTAATTTAAAGGATTCTTTTTTTGGGAGGTAACCAGATCACCATAATATATTGCTAATAGAAAGGATTCTTTTTATGGGAGGTAACCTGATCACCATAATATGTTCCAAATTTAAAGGATTCTTTTCTTTGGAAGAAACCTGGATCACCATAATATGTTCCTAATTTAAAGGATTCTTTTCTTGGGAGGAAATCTGGATCACCATAATATATTGCTAATAGAAAGGATTCTTTTTATGGGAGGTAACCTGATCACCATAATATGTTCCAAATTTAAAGGATTCTTTTCTTTGGAAGAAACCTGGATCACCATAATATGTTCCTAATTTAAAGGATTCTTTTTTTGGGAGGTAACCAGATCACCATAATATATTGCTAATAGAAAGGATTCTTTTTATGGGAGGTAACCTTATCACCATAATATGTTCCTAATTTAAAGGATTCTTTTCATGGGAGGTAACCTGGATCACCATAATATGTTCCTAAATTAAAGGATTCTTTTTTTGGGAGGTAACCAGATCACCATAATATATTGCTAATAGAAAGGATTCTTTTTATGGGAGGAAACCTGGATCACCATAATATGTTCCAAATTTAAAGGATTCGTTCTTGGGAGGTAACCTGATCACCATAATATGTTCCTAATTTAAAGGATTCTTTTCTTGGGAGGTAACCTGGATCACCATAATATGTTCCTAATTTAAAGGATTCTTTCCTTCGGAGGAAACCTGGATCACCATAATAATGTTCCGAATTAAAAGGATTCTTTTCTTGGGAGGAAACCTGGATCACCATAATATGTTCCTAATTTAAAGGATTCTTTTCTTGGGAGGAAACCTGGATCACCATAATATGTTTCGAATTTAAAGGATTCTTTTTTGGGAGGTAACCTGATCACCATAATATGTTCCTAATTTAAAGGATTCTTTTCTTGTGAGGAAACCTGGATCACCATAATATGTTCCTAATTTAAAGGATTCATTTCATGGGAGGTAACATGATCACCATAATATGTTCCTAATTTAAAGGATTCTTTTCATGGGAGGTAACCTGGATCACCATAATATGTTCCTAATTTAAAGGATTCTTTTCATGTGAGGTAACCTGGATCACCATATTATGTTCCTAATTTAAAGGATTCTTTTCATGGCAGGTACCCTGGATCACCATAATATGTTCCTAATTTAAAGGATTCTTTTCTTGGGAGGAAACCTGGATCACCATAATATGTTCCGAATTTAAAGGATTCCTTTTTTGGGAGGTAACCTTGATCACCATAATATATTGCTAATAGAAAGGATTCTTTTTATGGGAGGTAACCTGATCACCATAATATGTTCCGAATTTAAAGGATTCTTTTTATGGGAGGTAACCTGATCACCATAATATGTTCCTAATTTAAAGGATTCTTTTTTTGGGAGGTAACCAGATCACCATAATATATTGCTAATAGAAAGGATTCTGTTTATGGGAGGTAACCTGATCACCATAATATGTTGCTAATTTAAAGGATTCTTTTCATGGGAGGTAACCTGGATCACCATAATATGTTCCTAATTTAAAGGATTCTTTTTTTGGGAGGTAACCTGATCACCATAATATGTTCCTAATTTAAAGGATTCTTTTCATGGGAGGTAACCTGGATCACCATAATATGTTCCTAATTTAAAGGATTCTTTTTTTGGGAGGTAACCTGATCACCATAATATGTTCCTAATTTAAAGGATTCTTTTTATGGGAGGTAACCTGATCACCATAATATGTTCCTAATTTAAAGGATTCTTTTTTTGGGAGGTAACCAGATCACCATAATATATTGCTAATAGAAAGGATTCTTTTTATGGGAGGTAACCTGATCACCATAATATGTTCCAAATTTAAAGGATTCTTTTCTTTGGAAGAAACCTGGATCACCATAATATGTTCCTAATTTAAAGGATTCTTTTCTTGGGAGGAAACCTGGATCACCATAATATATTGCTAATAGAAAGGATTCTTTTTATGGGAGGTAACCTGATCACCATAATATGTTCCAAATTTAAAGGATTCTTTTCTTTGGAAGAAACCTGGATCACCATAATATGTTCCCAATTTAAAGGATTCTTTTCTTGGGAGGAAACCTGGATCACCATAATATATTGCTAATAGAAAGGATTCTGTTTATGGGAGGTAACCTGATCACCATAATATGTTCCTAATTTAAAGGATTCTTTTCATGGGAGGTAACCTGGATCACCATAATATGTTCCTAATTTAAAGGATTCTTTTTTTGGGAGGTAACCAGATCACCATAATATATTGCTTATAGAAAGGATTCTGTTTATGGGAGGTAACCTGGATCACCATAATATGTTCCAAATTTAAAGGATTCTTTTCTTTGGAAGAAACCTGGATCACCATAATATGTTCCTAATTTAAAGGATTCTTTTCATGGGAGGTAACCTGGATCACAATAATATGTTCCAAATTTAAAGGATTCTTTTCTTTGGAAGAAACCTGGATCACCATAATATGTTCCTAATTTAAAGGATTCTTTTCTTGGGAGGAAACCTGGACCACCATAATATATTGCTAATAGAAAGGATTCTTTTTATGGGAGGTAACCTGATCACCATAATATGTTCCTAATTTAAAGGATTCTTTTCATGGGAGGTAACCTGGATCACCATAATATGTTCCTAATTTAAAGGATCCTTTTTTTGGGAGGTAACCAGACCACCATAATATATTGCTAATAGAAAGGATTCTTTTTATGGGAGGTAACCTGGATCACCATAATATGTTCCAAATTTAAAGGATTCGTTTTTGGGAGGTAACCTGATCACCATAATATGTTCCTAATTTAAAGGATTCTTTCCTTCGGAGGAAACCTGGATCACCATAATAATGTTCCGAATTAAAAGGATTCTTTTCTTGGGAGGAAACCTGGATCACCATAATATGTTCCTAATTTAAAGGATTCTTTTCTTGGGAGGAAACCTGGATCACCATAATATATTGCTAATAGAAAGGATTCTTTTTATGGGAGGTAACCTGATCACCATAATATGTTCCTAATTTAAAGGATTCTTTTCTTGGGAGGTAACCAGATCACCATAATATATTGCTAATAGAAAGGATTCTGTTTATGGGAGGTAACCTGATCACCATAATATGTTCCTAATTTAAAGGATTCTTTTCATGGGAGTTAACCTGGATCACCATAATATGTTCCTAATTTAAAGGATTCTTTTTTTGGGAGGTAACCTGATCACCATAATATTTTCCTAATTTAAAGGATTCTTTTCATGGGAGGTAACCTGGATCACCATAATATGTTCCTAATTTAAAGGATTCTTTTTTTGGGAGGTAACCTGATCACCATAATATGTTCCTAATTTAAAGGATTCTTTTTATGGGAGGTAACCTGATCACCATAATATGTTCCTAATTTAAAGGATTCTTTTTTTGGGAGGTAACCAGATCACCATAATATATTGCTAATAGAAAGGATTCTTTTTATGGGAGGTAACCTGATCACCATAATATGTTCCAAATTTAAAGGATTCTTTTCTTTGGAAGAAACCTGGATCACCATAATATGTTCCTAATTTAAAGGATTCTTTTCTTGGGAGGAAACCTGGATCACCATAATATATTGCTAATAGAAAGGATTCTTTTTATGGGAGGTAACCTGATCACCATAATATGTTCCAAATTTAAAGGATTCTTTTCTTTGGAAGAAACCTGGATCACCATAATATGTTCCTAATTTAAAGGATTCTTTTCTTGGGAGGAAACCTGGATCACCATAATATATTGCTAATAGAAAGGATTCTGTTTATGGGAGGTAACCTGATCACCATAATATGTTCCTAATTTAAAGGATTCTTTTCATGGGAGGTAACCTGGATCACCATAATATGTTCCTAATTTAAAGGATTCTTTTTTTGGGAGGTAACCAGATCACCATAATATATTGCTTATAGAAAGGATTCTTTTTATGGGAGGTAACCTGGATCACAATAATATGTTCCAAATTTAAAGGATTCTTTTCTTTGGAAGAAACCTGGATCACCATAATATGTTCCTAATTTAAAGGATTCTTTTCTTGGGAGGAAACCTGGATCACCATAATATATTGCTAATAGAAAGGATTCTTTTTATGGGAGGTAACCTGATCACCATAATATGTTCCAAATTTAAAGGATTCTTTTCTTTGGAAGAAACCTGGATCACCATAATATGTTCCCAATTTAAAGGATTCTTTTCTTGGGAGGAAACCTGGATCACCATAATATATTGCTAATAGAAAGGATTCTGTTTATGGGAGGTAACCTGATCACCATAATATGTTCCTAATTTAAAGGATTCTTTTCATGGGAGGTAACCTGGATCACCATAATATGTTCCTAATTTAAAGGATTCTTTTTTTGGGAGGTAACCAGATCACCATAATATATTGCTTATAGAAAGGATTCTGTTTATGGGAGGTAACCTGGATCACCATAATATGTTCCAAATTTAAAGGATTCTTTTCTTTGGAAGAAACCTGGATCACCATAATATGTTCCTAATTTAAAGGATTCTTTTCATGGGAGGTAACCTGGATCACAATAATATGTTCCAAATTTAAAGGATTCTTTTCTTTGGAAGAAACCTGGATCACCATAATATGTTCCTAATTTAAAGGATTCTTTTCTTGGGAGGAAACCTGGACCACCATAATATATTGCTAATAGAAAGGATTCTTTTTATGGGAGGTAACCTGATCACCATAATATGTTCCTAATTTAAAGGATTCTTTTCATGGGAGGTAACCTGGATCACCATAATATGTTCCTAATTTAAAGGATCCTTTTTTTGGGAGGTAACCAGACCACCATAATATATTGCTAATAGAAAGGATTCTTTTTATGGGAGGTAACCTGGATCACCATAATATGTTCCAAATTTAAAGGATTCGTTTTTGGGAGGTAACCTGATCACCATAATATGTTCCTAATTTAAAGGATTCTTTCCTTCGGAGGAAACCTGGATCACCATAATAATGTTCCGAATTAAAAGGATTCTTTTCTTGGGAGGAAACCTGGATCACCATAATATGTTCCTAATTTAAAGGATTCTTTTCTTGGGAGGAAACCTGGATCACCATAATATATTGCTAATAGAAAGGATTCTTTTTATGGGAGGTAACCTGATCACCATAATATGTTCCTAATTTAAAGGATTCTTTTCTTGGGAGGTAACCAGATCACCATAATATATTGCTAATAGAAAGGATTCTGTTTATGGGAGGTAACCTGATCCCCATAATATGTTCCTAATTTAAAGGATTCTTTTCATGGGAGGTAACCTGGATCACCATAATATGTTCCTAATTTAAAGGATTCTTTTTTTGGGAGGTAACCTGATCACCATAATATTTTCCTAATTTAAAGGATTCTTTTCATGGGAGGTAATCTGGATCACCATAATATGTTCCTAATTTAAAGGATTCTTTTTTTGGGAGGTAACCTGATCACCATAATATGTTCCTAATTTAAAGGATTCTTTTTATGGGAGGTAACCTGATCACCATAATATGTTCCTAATTTAAAGGATTCTTTTTTTGGGAGGTAACCAGATCACCATAATATATTGCTAATAGAAAGGATTCTTTTTATGGGAGGTAACCTGATCACCATAATATGTTCCAAATTTAAAGGATTCTTTTCTTTGGAAGAAACCTGGATCACCATAATATGTTCCTAATTTAAAGGATTCTTTTCTTGGGAGGAAACCTGGATCACCATAATATATTGCTAATAGAAAGGATTCTTTTTATGGGAGGTAACCTGATCACCATAATATGTTCCAAATTTAAAGGATTCTTTTCTTTGGAAGAAACCTGGATCACCATAATATGTTCCTAATTTAAAGGATTCTTTTCTTGGGAGGAAACCTGGATCACCATAATATATTGCTAATAGAAAGGATTCTGTTTATGGGAGGTAACCTGATCACCATAATATGTTCCTAATTTAAAGGATTCTTTTCATGGGAGGTAACCTGGATCACCATAATATGTTCCTAATTTAAAGGATTCTTTTTTTGGGAGGTAACCAGATCACCATAATATATTGCTTATAGAAAGGATTCTTTTTATGGGAGGTAACCTGGATCACAATAATATGTTCCAAATTTAAAGGATTCTTTTCTTTGGAAGAAACCTGGATCACCATAATATGTTCCTAATTTAAAGGATTCTTTTCTTGGGAGGAAACCTGGATCACCATAATATATTGCTAATAGAAAGGATTCTTTTTATGGGAGATAACCTGATCACCATAATATGTTCCTAATTTAAAGGATTCTTTTCATGGGAGGTAACCTGGACCACCATAATATATTGCTAATAGAAAGGATTCTTTTTATGGGAGGTAACCTGGATCACCATAATATGTTCCTAATTTAAAGGATTCTTTTTTTGGGAGGTAACCAGATCACCATAATATATTGCTAATAGAAAGGATTCTTTTTATGGGAGGAAACCTGGATCACCATAATATGTTCGAAATTTAAAGGATTCGTTTTTGGGAGGTAACCTGATCACCATAATATGTTCCTAATTTAAAGGATTCGTTTTTGGGAGGTAACCTGATCACCATAATATGTTCCTAATTTAAAGGATTCTTTTCTTGGGAGGTAACCTGGATCACCATAATATGTTCCTAATTTAAAGGATTCTTTCCTTCGGAGGAAAACTGGATCACCATAATAATGTTCCGAATGAAAAGGATTCTTTTCTTGGAAGGTAACCTGGATCACCATAATATGTTCCTAATTTAAAGGATTCTTTTCTTGGGAGGAAACCTGGATCACCATAATATGTTTCGAATTTAAAGGATTCTTTTTTGGGAGGTAACCTGATCACCATAATATGTTCCTAATTTAAAGGATTCTTTTCTTGTGAGGAAACCTGGATCACCATAATATGTTCCTAATTTAAAGGATTCATTTCATGGGAGGTAACATGATCACCATAATATGTTCCTAATTTAAAGGATTCTTTTCATGGGAGGTAACCTGGATCACCATAATATGTTCCTAATTTAAAGGATTCTTTTCATGGGAGGTAACCTGGATCACCATATTATGTTCCTAATTTAAAGGATTCTTTTCATGGCAGGTAACCTGGATCACCATAATATATTGCTAATAGAAAGGAATCTTTTATGGGAGGTAACCTGATCACCATAATATGTTCCTAATTTAAAGAATTCTTTTCATGGGAGGTAACCTGGACCACCATAATATGTTCCTAATTTAAAGGGTTCTTTTCATGGGAGGTAACCTGGATCACCATAATATGTTCCAAATCCTAAGGATTCTTTTCATGGGAGGTAACCTGGATCACCATAATATGTTCCTAATTTAAAGGATTCTTTTCATGGGAGGTAACCTGGACCACCATAATATGTTCCTAATTTAAAGGATTCTTTTCATGGGAGGTAACCTGGATCACCATAATATGTTCCTAATTTAAAGGATTCTTTTCATGGGAGGTAACCTGGATCACCATAATATGTTCCTAATTTAAAGAATTCTTTTCATGGGAGGTATCCTGGATCACCATAATATGTTCCTAATTTAAAGGATTCTTTTAATGGGAGGTATCCTGGACCACCATAATATGTTCCTAATTTAAAGGATTCTTTTCATGGGAGGTAACCTGGACCACCATAATATGTTCCTAATTTAAAGGATTCTTTTCATGGGAGGTAACCTGGACCACCATAATATGTTCCTAATTTAAAGGATTCTTTTCATGGGAGGTAACCTGGACCACCATAATATGTTTCTAATTTAAAGGATTCTTTTCATGGGAGGTAACCTGGACCACCATAATATTTTCCTAATTTAAAGGATTCTTTTCATGGGAGGTAACCTGGACCACCATAATATGTTCCTAATTTAAAGGATTCTTTTCATGGGAGGTAACCTGGATCACCATAATATGTTCCTAATCCTAAGGATTCTTTTCATGGGAGGTAACCTGGATCACCATAATATGTTCCTAATTTTAAGGATTCTTTTCATGGGAGGTAACCAGGATCACCATAATATGTTCCTAATTTAAAGGATTCTTTTCATGGGAGGTAACCTGGATCACCATAATATGTTCCTAATTTAAAGGATTCTTTTCATGGGAGGTAACCTGGATCACCATAATATGTTCCTAATTTAAAGGATTCTTTTCATGGGAGGTAACCTGGACCACCATAATATGTTCCTAATTTAAAGGATTCTTTTCATGGGAGGTAACCTGGATCACCATAATAATGTTCCGAATGAAAAGGATTCTTTTCATGGGAGGTAACCTGGATCACCATAATATGTTCCTAATTTAAAGGATTCTTTTCATGGGAGGTAACCTGGATCATCATAATATGTTCCTAATTTAAAGGATTCTTTTCATGGGAGGTAACCTGGATCACCATAATATGTTCCTAATTTAAAGGATTCTTTTCATGGGAGGTAACCTGGACCACCATAATATGTTCCTAATTTAAAGGGTTCTTTTCATGGGAGGTAACCTGGATCACCATAATATGTTCCTAATCCTAAGGATTCTTTTTATGGGAGGTAACCTGGATCACCATAATATGTTCCTAATTTAAAGGATTCTTTTCATGGGAGGTAACCTGGATCACCATAATATGTTCCTAATTTAAAGGATTCTTTTCATGGGAGGTAACCTGGATCACCATAATATGTTCCTAATTTAAAGGATTCTTTTCATGGGAGGTAACCTGGACCACCATAATATGTTCCTAATTTAAAGGATTCTTTTCATGGGAGGTAACCTGGATCACCATAATATGTTCCTAATTTAAAGGATTCTTTTCATGGGAGGTAACCTGGATCACCATAATATGTTCCTAATTTAAAGAATTCTTTTCATGGGAGGTATCCTGGAGCACCATAATATGTTCCTAATTTAAAGGATTCTTTTAATGGGAGGTATCCTGGACCACCATAATATGTTCCTAATTTAAAGGATTCTTTTCATGGGAGGTAACCTGGACCACCATAATATGTTCCTAATTTAAAGGATTCTTTTCATGGGAGGTAACCTGGACCACCATAATATGTTCCTAATTTAAAGGATTCTTTTCATGGGAGGTAACCTGGACCACCATAATATGTTCCTAATTTAAAGGATTCTTTTCATGGGAGGTAACCTGGACCACCATAATATGTTCCTAATTTAAAGGATTCTTTTCATGGGAGGTAACCTGGACCACCATAATATGTTCCTAATTTAAAGGATTCTTTTCATGGGAGGTAACCTGGATCACCATAATATGTTCCTAATCCTAAGGATTCTTTTCATGGGAGGTAACCTGGATCACCATAATATGTTCCTAATTTTAAGGATTCTTTTCATGGGAGGTAACCAGGATCACCATAATATGTTCCTAATTTAAAGGATTCTTTTCATGGGAGGTAACCTGGATCACCATAATATGTTCCTAATTTAAAGGATTCTTTTCATGGGAGGTAACCTGGATCACCATAATATGTTCCTAATTTAAAGGATTCTTTTCATGGGAGGTAACCTGGACCACCATAATATGTTCCTAATTTAAAGGATTCTTTTCATGGGAGGTAACCTGGATCACCATAATAATGTTCCGAATGAAAAGGATTCTTTTCATGGGAGGTAACCTGGATCACCATAATATGTTCCTAATTTAAAGGATTCTTTTCATGGGAGGTAACCTGGATCATCATAATATGTTCCTAATTTAAAGGATTCTTTTCATGGGAGGTAACCTGGATCACCATAATATGTTCCTAATTTAAAGGATTCTTTTCATGGGAGGTAACCTGGACCACCATAATATGTTCCTAATTTAAAGGGTTCTTTTCATGGGAGGTAACCTGGATCACCATAATATGTTCCTAATCCTAAGGATTCTTTTTATGGGAGGTAACCTGGATCACCATAATATGTTCCTAATTTAAAGGATTCTTTTCATGGGAGGTAACCTGGATCACCATAATATGTTCCTAATTTAAAGGATTCTTTTCATGGGAGGTAACCTGGATCACCATAATATGTTCCTAATTTAAAGGGTTCTTTTCATGGGAGGTAACCTGGATCACCATAATATGTTCCTAATCCTAAGGATTCTTTTCATGGGAGGTAACCTTGATCACCATAATATGTTCCTAATTTAAAGGATTCTTTTCATGGGAGGTAACCTGGATCACCATAATATGTTCCTAATTTAAAGGATTCTTTTCATGGGAGGTAACCTGGATCACCATAATATATTGCTAATAGAAAGGATTCTTTTTATGGGAGGTAACCTGATCACCATAATATGTTCCTAATTTAAAGGATTCTTTTCATGGGAGGTAACCTGGATCACCATAATATGTTCCTAATTTAAAGGATTCTTTTCATGGGAGGTAACCTGGATCACCATAATATGTTCCTAATTTAAAGGATTCTTTTCTTGTGGGAAACCTGGATCACCATAATATGTTCCTAATTTAAAGGATTCTTTGCATGGGAGGTAACCTGATCACCATAATATGTTCCTAATTTAATGGATTCTTTTTATGGGAGGTAACCTGATCACCATAATATGTTCCTAATTTAAAGGATTCTTTTCATGGGAGGTAACCTGATCATCATAATATGTTCCTAATTTAAAGGATTCTTTTCATGGAAGGTAACCTGGATCACCATAATATGTTCCAAATTTAAAGGATTCTTTTTTATGGGAGGTAACCTGATCACCATAATATGTTCCTAATTTAATGGATTCTTTTTATGGGAGGTAACCTGATCACCATAATATGTTCCTAATTTAAAGGATTCATTTCATGGGAGGTAACCTGGATCACCATAATATATTCCTAATCTAAAGGATTCTTTTCTTGTGGGAAACCTGGATCACCATAATATATTACTAATAGAAAGGATTCTTTTTATAGGAGGTAACCTGATCATCATAATATGTTCCTAATCTAAAGGATTCTTTTCTTGTGGGAAACCTGGATCACCATAATATGTTCCTAATTCATAGGGTTTTTTTCTTGTGAGGAAACCATGATCACCATATAATATTGCTAATTTAAAGGATTCCTTTTTGTTTTTGGGAGGTAACCTGGATCACCATAATATGTTCCTAATTTAAAGGATTCTTTGTATGGGAGGTAACCTGATCACCATAATATGTTCCTAATTTAAAGGATTCTTTTCATGGGAGGTAACCTGATCACCATAATATGTTCCTAATCTAAAGGATTCTTTTAATGGGATGTAACCTGATCATCATAATATGTTCTTAATCTAAAGGATTCTTTTCTTGTGAGGAAACCTGGATCACCATAATATATTGCTAATAGAAGGATTCTTTTTATGGGAGGTAACCTGATCATCATAATATGTTCCTAATCTAAAGGATTCTTTTCTTGTGGGAAACCTGGATCACCATAATATGTTCCTAATTCATAGGGTTCTTTTCTTGTGAGGAAACCTGGATCACCATATAATATTGCTAATTTAAAGGATTCTTTTCATGGGAAGTAACCTGATCACCTTAATATGTTCCTAATCTGAAGGATTCTGTTTTTGGGAGGTAACCTGATCACCATAATATGCTCCTAATTTAAAGGATTCTTTTCATGGGAGATAACCTGATCACCATAATATGTTCCTAATTTAAAGGATTCTTTTTATGGGAGGTAACCTGATCACCATAATATGTTCCTAATCTAAAGGATTTTTTTATGGGAGGTAACCTGATCATCATAATATGTTCTTAATCTAAAGGATTCTTTTCTCGTGAGGAAACCTGGATCACCATAATATATCGCTAATTTAAAGGATTCTTTTCATGGGAGGTAACCTGATCACCATAATATGTTCCTAATCTAAAGGATTCTTTTTATGGGAGGTAACCTGATCACCATAATATGTTCCTAATTTAAAGGATTCTTTTTATAGGAGGTAACTTGATCATCATAATATGTTCCTAATCTAAAGGATTCTTTTCTTGTGGGAAACCTGGATCACCATAATGTTTCTAATTGAAAGGATTCTTTTCATGGGAGGTAACTTGATCACCATAATATGTTCCTAATTTAAAGGATTCTTTTCTTGTGGGAAACCTAGATCACCATAATATATTGCTAATAGAAAGGATTCTTTTTATGGGAGGTAACCTGATCATCATAATATGTTCCTAATCTAAAGGATTCTTTTCTTGTGGGAAACCTGGATCACCATAATATGTTCCTAATTCATAGGGTTCTTTTCTTGTGAGGAAACCTGGATCACCATAATATATTGCTAATTTAAAGGATTCTTTTCATGGGAGGTAACCTGATCACCATAATATGTTCCTAATTTAAAGGATTCTTTTCTTGTGAGGAAACCTGGATCACCATAAAATGTTCCTAATTTAAAGGATTCTTTCCTTGGGAGGAAACCTGGATCACCATAATATGTTCCTAATTTAAAGGATTCTTTCATTGGGAGGAAACCTGGATCACCATAATATGTTCCTAATTTAAAGGATTCTTTCCTTGGGAGGTAATCTGATCACCATAATATGTTGCTAATTAAAAGGATTCTTTTCTCGGGAGGTAACCTGGATGATCATAATATGTTCTTTATTTAAAGGATTATTTTTCATTTTCTGCAATATCATTATCCTCTTGACGGCCAGCGACATTCACTCTTATTTCCCTTGTTATACAGCTGACTTTTTTCAAATAACGAGTTACTTGATGAACCATGACACACTTGTTCTGTGTAGCTGCATACATGCAAAGCAAAGTAATATTTTGATATTTGGTTGTTTTATAGTTAAGAAATGATACAAAGGTTGGTCTGTTAGTGCATGGACTTTTATGTTACCACAATATTCTGTGATTTGTTATCATGATATTTTGTGATATGTTAACATGATATTTTGTGACAAATAAAATCAGATTGATAATCCATTTTGATGGCGGCTACATGTAAGTTTCTCGAACATAAAAGTTTTACAACATAATGGGTCTCTGATAAACGGATCTGGCCCAGCGGAAACCTATCCCTGTACACTTTGGAACTCGGAAATGTAGCATGTTTTGTTTCTCGATATTTTACGTGATTTAACCACATGATTTTTTTATCACCATGCAATTGCCTAATGCACATTTGTCTCATCTGTGTTTTCCCTTCCTGCCACGCAAATGTCAGAACATCATCCAATGGTTAGAAAAAGGAGATTTCACGTTGCTACAAAGAAAGTCTTGTTATGTGGTTTTAGAGCATTTTTCTGTAAAGATTGCCTAATGACTCCCACCGTAAGACCTCAGTTATAAATATTAGTTATGCTATTACAAAGGCTTTATAGCCTTGGTAACCTTCTCAAAACACCAATATAAGGGTATGTAATGTGAGATATTTTGTCTACCTGGTATTTACATGCTTTTGATAACAAAACCAATGACAGGTACTGAAATAATAACCATTACTTACTATAAACCGTATATGGCCATTCTTCTGTATAATCAGGCTGTTTAAGTAGAGGTTTATTTCTGTACTAATAACTAGAATGTGTCGAAAATTTTACTTGGAAGAAAAGGACAATCTTTGAAGAAAGAACATGGAAGGTAGACAATTAAAATATCTTTAAATACATAACTCAAACGGGTATACCATATTCAAATACGTTCTTATTACCTTCCTATTACTTCTTTTATGGTTCTCTACGCCTCACCATTGTTCATAAAAAAATAGAATCAAATTTGAATATATACTGACACTAAATTCATATAAAAGAGGAAGTCGGCAAAAATGTTTATCTTCAAAGTGTTATAATTTGCACGGATATATCATATTTGCCCCACAGTCTCTCTATACCTTAATTATTTCACGAACTCTATATAGATCCATGTATCTGACGTTTATATGATATAACATTCCAAAACCTTAACGCCATGGATAATTCTAGACACTTGTCATATTATGGATTACATAAGGTTTACTTTTTCAAAGACATCTGATTTAGAATGGCGCTGGAGAGTGCCCATTTGTAAAATGATATTTTCTAAAGGGAGGGTTATATGGGCATTGTCACGCCGCCGCGCCCACTGGTCGGCCGTTACATCATAACCCCGGCAGTAATAGGTTGTATTGTATGCCCTCAAAGGACGCAGAAAACTCTATGATCCAAGGTCTTCTACAGCAGAAGAAAACTCTCCATAATAGACTTTATATTGTAACATCATTCTGCTGGCAGTTTTGTATTAAAGGGCCTGATGAGGAGGTAGAAGGGGAATAAAGCGTAGGTCTGACCCCCTCAAGACAGTCGCCACCTCCGACTCCTACATCCAAGAGCAAACCCAATAAACAGATCGAATGCTCATAAATATCATATTTTAAACTATCCTGTTGTTCTTCTGCTTTGCCCATGTTAGAAATGTTTGACCTTTGAGCGCGCGTGGATGTGCATAATTTCTAAACGGAAGGTATGTGTGTGGTTGTGTTAAAGCGATCTAATTACTTGCAAGGCATATTGAATTAACACGGAAAATAACTTCAACTCTTTGAAAAAAAGGTACCTGCCAAAATATCGTACTCAACCCGTTGGCTTACTCCTGTACACGAGTGTTAAAAGCTTACAGCCGGTGTATCACAACCATATTTGGAATACCCCTAATTTGGGATCTGTCTCGTATCCCCAAATTGTGAACTTCGGTCACGCTTCCTTGTTATGGGAAGCAGATACACGGGTATACTCACACGCAGAACCATAACAAGGTGTTAAGCACTGAGACCGTGTGCTGGGATGGCTTTGCTGGAAAACTATTGTATAAAGAAAAACTGAACTGATAGTGTGCATAATATTGCTCCTGCTTATGTCCCTTTAAGGTTTGCTTTTGTTTATATATTTTTATTTCTGTTTTATTTCTCAGTAGCTTCAGTGTTAATATTAATTGACAGTTAATACTAATCATCTGGCAGTAACAGTGTTTTAGAGTGAACTTCACCCAGTTTAAGATGAAACCGTGAAATGGAAGCGACACTGTACTGGTAACTAAACAGTTGTATATTGGTGTTTTATGAATGTAAAACTGTTATGCTTGAAAACTAGGATTGGACCCAGTTTATTTGCAAAAAAGGGAACTATAAGAGCAACTTGTAGCGATCAGAACTCGTTTGTTCTAAATGATTAGTTGATAAGCATATGGGCTCTATTTTAATATAGTTATATATTTATACCAGACACCAAAAAGGCATACGAATAAATCATTGTTATATATAATTGTTTTTTTTTTGTTCTTTTCTGTCTGGATTTGGCTTTGTTAGCGGGATCGCAAGCAAAAAACTAAATGAAAGGTAATAAAATTTGTCCTCGTGACTCGTCGAATATTTTTCAATAAGCTTTTATGGTTGTCAATCTCATTCTCACGGTTCTGTATATAAATCAGTGGGTCTTCTGGATGTGGAAACAATGACAACTGGGTCAGGGAGACGATCAAATCCTGGCGTAAAGACCACAAACTTCCCTCCATTAGGGTTACCCCGGTTATCTCAAATTGTTTTTAAATTACCTCCGGGGTAAGCTGAACTTAATTCTAATTTAGCCTCGCACTGTTCCCATTTACCTTCACCACAACCCCTCCCAACCCGCCCTCCGGTCCTCCACGCTATAGCAGCTAAATGATAAATTATTATGTTATATAAATTACATTCAAACACTTAAACGATACAACATAAAAAGCTAAATCAAATATCTTAAGTATAAAACACTTGCATAGATGTGCATAATTTCTAAACGGAAGGTATGTGTGTGTATGTGTTACACACAATATCTAAAGTATAAAACACTTAAAAAAGTTGAAAAATGTTTTGATATTGACTCATACACTTCAATAAATCGCTTGATACATTGCATACAAAAATAATTGAAAAGAAATATGAAAAAATCGAAAAATTTCGGAAATTATAATACAGACATTATAATAAACTTAAAAAAGTAAATAAACGACTTTTCAAAGGGCAAATCTGAAATCGTTGGGGTAATCTGGAATTGATTTAAAATTACCCCAAGGTTACAAACTGAAGTGGACGTAATCTGAAATCGGGACAAACAGTTTAGACTGGTCTATTTTCTAAATATCCCTTGTATTTAAGGTTTGAACGGTCAGCCTGGCTCCGCCTTTTCAGTTTAATATTTTGTATGACTTTCACTTACGTTACACCATGTATATCAATATTTATACATTGTTACAGGTGCTCCTTTATTTGTGTGACTCGGGCGTAACTCGTGTTGTGACACCCTCGCCGGGCCGTTTGTTACATTCTCAGTTTAACCCCTACTGGTTGAACTCTCGTCATGCTAGCCTTGGGCTTTCTCGCCTGGCCGAGGTCACATGTGGACCCTGGTGTGTAGAGACACAGCAACGTTTTTCTAGATGATTCTTGAACGTGTCTTTACCGTGTATTGTGTTAGGTTCTTCGAATGTTTGAGAATGTTCTCGGCTTGGGGTGGAAAGTTATATAGGATTCCGGTGGACGCAGAAGCGGGTGTGTCAGTTTCTGGGACCTCATCCGATGAGTGCGGCAGTTATAGATTTTCTTCAGACTCGTCCTATTTTTTCAGACTCGTCCTGTATTTTGTGACGAGTCTTGTTTGGACTTCGGCGGTTTACTTTCTGGATTGTTACAAGAGCTTTATACACTGGACTGTCATTCTCCGAGAGTATACATTTAAAGAACTTATCGTTGTGACGGTGGTGGTATCCAGGTACTGTGCACATTGTTTGTTTTACTGTGTGATTGTATTAATTTGTTGTTATACCGCTGTTTTACTGTTTAATTATATTAATTTAGTGCATTGTAATGTTAGGGTTGTTTTAAGAATAAATTATAGTTATTTGTTAACAAAAAACCACTGATCGCGACTTCTTTATTTGTTCCCCTAGACATTTCACGCTGCCTAGTGTTACAGAATCTGATTTTTTTTTTATCTCCATTACAAAATTTTGTGTTCATTACGCATACGTGATCTGTTTATATTAGGTTCCGTAACAACATTTATTTATGTAATGATTATACTGTGACATACAAGTTCCACGTGCATTTATTTATTTCTAACACCTGAACTAAGAGTTAATTCACAGGAGTGAATGTCCTCTCGAAGTGGATTTCAATTATGAAACCACGTGATTTGGGAAAAGACGGGCGTTGATTAATATCTTTTTTACAATATTTCGGGTTAATTAATTAATTATTATTACAGTCCACTTAACGCGCGACAGCTCACGGGCTCTTGTTACGTTTGTTGTCTTATAAAGTGATTCTTCATAATTTCACACCATCTCACAATGACAGCTTTCAAAACTTTGGAATTAACACTTAATGAAAATTTAAATTTGAATATGAACAAAACATCGCAGGTTTTGGGATTATCTCATTTACTACAGATTACGGTTATTTAACACACAAAAAGTCAAATTACGTTTCTGTTTTGAATTTTGTTCTCATTTATATTTGACATTTCATGGATTTTGATAATGTGTTTAAATGTGTTTAATTGAGAAAACAACTTAAATACCCCATCGGTCAGCAACTTAAGGATACCTAAACTTAATTATGGAAGTTAGAACCTCGAAATGTTCCAATATCGAAGGAAGTTAGCGTAACACATGTCCTGATATTCTCAGAATGAAAAATAATTTTTGATAGATTAATGGTTAACAATGATTGATATAAATACACATTTTTAAATGTTGTTAACATAGATCGTGTATGGTGTCTTCTTGTATCTTGAAGCATCTTTTTAACCTTAAATTATCTTATCCCGAATTTTCTCATTTTATCTGAAGTATCTTAATTTATATTGAAGTATCTAACTTTATCTCGGAAAGTTTAATTAGAACTTAAAGTACCTTATTCCATCTCAAATGTCTGCGTTCTAATCAAAGAGTACGGGTGTGACCTATATATCTTAATTCTAGTTCACAAAAAAAGTTTTTCTTCAGATTTCTGAAGTGTTTTTGGCAGCTACTATGTTCTTTTTTGTCAATAAGTTTATCTTTATACGTTTCACTCCGATCAAACTTTTTTTTCTTAAAATCTATATAGCTGTCTGCTTATATAGCTTCATTTTTTGTCTGCTCTCTGTCTGTCTGTCTCTCTCTCACTGTACCTTTATTTGAAATTCAGCCGTTATTCAGTCCATGTACATCATTCTTCACGCAGAGTGATACTTACCGTTATTCAAACTTGTTATTTATGTTGGGTTCTGTTTACAGGGGGATAATAAAGAAAGTCTAGCACAGCCGTAATTCTTGCCCTAGCAACAATGATCAAATAAAGTCTACTTTATATCTGCCATGTATGGAGTTTATGTGGTACATGAGCACACGTAACTGTGTATAATTCAGAGACTGAGGATTGATAAAATGTCTGCTCGCCTCGCTGAATCCGTCAAACAGATTACACCCAGGGGGTAGACAGCCGGCCACAGAGAGTCTGATATCCGAACACGAGCCTCTATCTGCCTATATATGGTGAAATTTTTCCATTTAGAAATGATCGTGTATGTCAGATGTTTACAGAAATTATACTTTTTTCGTGGATTCAGGGAGATTTTGTGAGGGTTTATTGATCTTCTAAACGTTCAATCATGATCTATCGAATTCCTTAAAGGTGCCCATTCATCTACCTTTAAATAAAAAAAATTATGTGATACCTGGCTTCCACTCTGTTTATATTGATGATCTAAGGATAAATTTGGTTTGAAAAGTTCTAACAGGGCCTGCGTGGAGGATGTATAAATTTGTTTATCAACAAAATGTTTGTAAACACAGCTTTGTTGACAAACCAGAAAAACATGTAACCTAAGGTGGTAGGTAGCAAATTTGCAGAGGTAGAAAGGTCATTTTTTTTGCAAAATACCATACAGACAAAACTTCCAGGGATTTCCTTTAGTTTGTAATGGTCAGATATGTGATTGGGCCCCTTTAACAAATATCTATACGCTCTTTAAATGTTCATGTAAAACAAATGTGCAAGGTTGGGGCCGACGAAAAATAAATAGAAAAGATTTCGGAATACCGAGGTCGTCACGTGTAGAGGTAGGTTTGGTGAAAAGATTTTGAAACACAGCTGTGGTCATATATAAATACATATAAAGTTAATGTAGACTTATTATTTGTTCAGATTAAATTTGAGGGTTGATATTTCTACTTATTTCACGAAATAGCACAGCTGCTACGTTATCTTTTCCCAGCTTACGTGAACAGTATAGCAAAAATGCCATTAGATGTCTGGAATTATAAAATAGAGGATGTCGCAAACCTGAACGCTCCGCTGCACAATTTATGCCGCAAAATAAACTTATAGGAAATCTATGATTATTTCATCACAAGGACCATGTCTAGACGGACATTCACGAGCAATTGAACCCGGTTGGTTTGGTTGGCCTGCAGCCCACATTAGGATGTCTAAGGACATTTCAGCTCCCTTTCCGGTGCCCAAGGCAACGTGCATTCACGAATAATAATAAACATCTAGGTCGCTCAATAGATATTATCAGACCAAGGCCGGTAGATTTATTCTTCCCTGTGCAGACCGTACTTGTTGCTTGCCGGAATCAAAGATTTCGGCAAGCATATTACTCAGTTGCGTATGTCTGTTTGTCTGTTTGTCTGTTTGTTTGTTTGTCACCACTCTCCTGGCCACAATTTTGCCACAATCACCTTGAAACTTACAGGGATGATGAAAAACATAATGTCTAGGTGCCCTATTGTTTTTGGTTAAAATAGGTCAAAGGTCAAAGGTCAAGGTCACGACAGGTATGGTTAACGGTTTTTGCACTATAACTTCGCCATAAATAGGCTTATCCACTTCTGCAATAGCTCATTTTTTTCGTCATCACCTGGCCTGTCATCTGATGTGTAGCTGACTCAAATTTGAAGTAACCATGGTAACAAATATTTGGGGAAAAGTCATGATATTCGAAAATAAGGGGTCTAATTTTTGTAACTTTGTCAGTTTTAAAGCTAGAGTGATCTAGTTTTTTGCATCAGGTAGCATTCAACTAGTACTACAAGATTTTATAAAAAGTCTTGCAGTATCTCGAAAAATATCTCGTGAATAGAGATATTTCGAGATTTCATTCATCTTGCGCCGAAGGCCACATTATTGCAGGAATCTTTTTGAAACTGACATATCATAAGTCCTACACTAGTATCTCGAAATGGTTTTTTCATTTTTTGAATATGGCTGCTAGGGGGCGCTGCACACGAACCTCACACACATATCATTACATTGGCCATATCTCTAAAACCCAAAGCCTCAATTACATAAACTATAGCTTATTTTTTCCCTCTGAGTCTTCTCCATAAACTGATGATGTCATCTGGTCTCAATGTTGTGTCACTTTGTCATTGTGTCCGTCTGTTTGTCAGTTGTCCTGAAATTCGACTGCTTGCTCTTGCGTCTCACATATAGCATTCTACAGGCTACAGTTTTGAAAGAATCCTTTTGAAACTATTACATCTTAAGTCTTACACTAATATCTCGAAACCAATTTTCCATTTTCCGGATATGGCCGCTAGGGGGCGCTGAACTCGAACCTCTCCCAACATATCATGCTTTGGCAATATCTCCAAAACTATAAACCTCAGTTACATAGACTGTAGCTTTTTTCTTCCTTTGAGTCGTCTCCATAATCTGGAGTAGTCATCTGGACTCAGTCTTGAGTCACTTTGTCAGTGTGTCCGTCTGTTTGTCAGTTGTCCTCAAATTCGCCTACTTGCTTGTTCTTGTTTGTTTGTTTGTTTGTCACCACTCTCCTGGCCACAATTTTGCCACAATAACCTTGAAACTTACAGGGATGTTGGAAAACATAATTTCTAGGTGCCCCATTGTTTTTGGTTAAAGTAGGTCAAAGGTCAAGGTCAAGGTCGTCAAAACTTCTCAAAACGTTTTTTTCTTCATATCTTTGTGACTATTAGTCGTATCTACTTCAACAATAGCTCATTTTAATCGTCATTCCAAGGCCTGTCATCTGGTGTGTAGCTGACTCAAATTTGCCGTAACCATGGTTACAATTTTTTGGGGAAAAGTCATGATATTCGAAAATAAGGGGTCTAATTTTTGTAACTTTGTCAGTTTTAAAGCTAGAGTGATCTAGTTTTTTGCATCAGGTAGCATTCAACTAGTACTACAAGATTTTATAAAAAGTCTTGCAGTATCTCGAAAAATATCTCGTGAATAGAGATATTTCGAGATTTCATTCATCTTGCGCCGAAGGCCACATTATTGCAGGAATCTTTTTGAAACTGACATATCATAAGTCCTACACTAGTATCTCGAAATCGTTTTTTCATTTTTTGAATATGGCTGCTAGGGGGCGCTGCACACGAACCTCACACACATATCATTACATTGGCCATATCTCTGAAACCCAAAGCCTCAATTACATAAACTATAGCTTATTTTTTCCCTCTGAGTCTTCTCCATAAACTGATGATGTCATCTGGTCTCAATGTTGTGTCACTTTGTCATTGTGTCCGTCTGTTTGTCAGTTGTCCTGAAATTCGACTGCTTGCTCTTGCGTCTTACATATAGCATTCTACAGGCTACAGTTTTGAAAGAATCCTTTTGAAACTATTACATCTTAAGTCTTACACTAATATCTCGAAACCAATTTTCCATTTTCCGGATATGGCCGCTAGGGGGCGCTGAACTCGAACCTCTCCCAACATATCATGCTTTGGCAATATCTCCAAAACTATAAACCTCAGTTACATAGACTGTAGCTTTTTTCTTCCTTTGAGTCGTCTCCATAATCTGGAGTAGTCATCTGGACTCAGTCTTGAGTCACTTTGTCAGTGTGTCCGTCTGTTTGTCAGTTGTCCTCAAATTCGCCTACTTGCTTGTTCTTGTTTGTTTGTTTGTTTGTCACCACTCTCCTGGCCACAATTTTGCCACAATAACCTTGAAACTTACAGGGATGTTGGAAAACATAATTTCTAGGTGCCCCATTGTTTTTGGTTAAAGTAGGTCAAAGGTCAAGGTCAAGGTCGTCAAAACTTCTCAAAACGTTTTTTTCTTCATATCTTTGTGACTATTAGTCGTATCTACTTCAACAATAGCTCATTTTAATCGTCATTCCAAGGCCTGTCATCTGGTGTGTAGCTGACTCAAATTTGCCGTAACCATGGTTACAATTTTTTGGGGAAAAGTCATGATATTCGAAAATAAGGGATCTTATTTTTCTAACTTTGTCAGTTTTAAAGCTAGAGTGATCTAGTTTTTTGCATCAGGTAGCTCTCAACTAGTACTACAAGATTTTATTACAAGTCTTGCAGTATCTCGTAAAATATCTCGTGAATAGAGATATTTCGAGATTTCATTCATCTTGCGCCAACGGCCATATTATTGCAGGAATCTTTTTGAAACTGACATATCATAAGTCCTACACTAGTATCTCGAAATGGTTTTTTCATTTTTTGAATATGGCTGCTAGGGGGCGCTGCACACGACCCTCACACAGATATCATTACATTGGCCATATCTCTAAAACCCAAAGCCTCAATTACATAAACTATAGCTTATTTTTTCCCTCTGAGTCTTCTCCATAAACTGATGATGTCATCTGGTCTCAATGTTGTGTCACTTTGTCATTGTGTCCGTCTGTTTGTCAGTTGTCCTGAAATTCGCCTGCTTGCTCTTGCGTCTCACATATAGCATTCTACAGGCTACAGTTTTGAAAGAATCCTTTTGAAACTATTACATCTTAAGTCTTACACTAATATCTCGAAACCAATTTTCCATTTTCCGGATATGGCCGCTAGGGGGCGCTGAACTCGAACCTCTCCCAACATATCATGCTTTGGCAATATCTCCAAAACTATAAACCTCAGTTACATAGACTGTAGCTTTTTTCTTCCTTTGAGTCGTCTCCATAATCTGGAGTAGTCATCTGGACTCAGTCTTGAGTCACTTTGTCAGTGTGTCCGTCTGTTTGTCAGTTGTCCTCAAATTCGCCTACTTGCTTGTTCTTGTTTGTTTGTTTGTTTGTCACCACTCTCCTGGCCACAATTTTGCCACAATAACCTTGAAACTTACAGGGATGTTGGAAAACATAATTTCTAGGTGCCCCATTGTTTTTGGTTAAAGTAGGTCAAAGGTCAAGGTCAAGGTCGTCAAAACTTCTCAAAACGTTTTTTTCTTCATATCTTTGTGACTATTAGTCGTATCTACTTCAACAATAGCTCATTTTAATCGTCATTCCAAGGCCTGTCATCTGGTGTGTAGCTGACTCAAATTTGCCGTAACCATGGTTACAATTTTTTGGGGAAAAGTCATGATATTCGAAAATAAGGGATCTTATTTTTCTAACTTTGTCAGTTTTAAAGCTAGAGTGATCTAGTTTTTTGCATCAGGTAGCTCTCAACTAGTACTACAAGATTTTATTACAAGTCTTGCAGTATCTCGTAAAATATCTCGTGAATAGAGATATTTCGAGATTTCATTCATCTTGCGCCAACGGCCACATTATTGCAGGAATCTTTTTGAAACTGACATATCATAAGTCCTACACTAGTATCTCGAAATTGTTTTTTCATTTTTTGAATATGGCTGCTAGGGGGCGCTGCACACGACCCTCACACAGATATCATTACATTGGCCATATCTCTAAAACCCAAAGCCTCAATTACATAAACTATAGCTTATTTTTTCCCTCTGAGTCTTCTCCATAAACTGATAATGTCATCTGATCTCAATGTTGTGTCACTTTGTCATTGTGTCCGTCTGTTTGTCAGTTGTCCTCAAATTCGCCTGCTTGCTCTTGCGTCTCACATATAGTATTCTATAGGCCACAGTTTTGACGGAATCCTTTTGAAACTATTACATCTTATGTCTTACACTAATATCTAGAAATAAATTTTTCATTATAGGGATATGGCCACTAGTGGGCGCTGCACACGACCATCACACACATACCATTGTATTGGCCATATCTCTACACCCAAAACCTCAGTTACATAAACTTTAGCTTATTTTCTTCCTTTGAGTCTTCTCCTTAACCTGATTAAGGCATCTGGTTTCAATCTTCTGTCACTTTGTCAGTGTGTCCATCTGTTTGTCCGTTATCCTCAAAGTCGCCTGCCTGCTGGTTCTTACGCCTTACATATAGCATTCTACAGGCCACAGCTTTGACGGAATCCTTTTGAAACTGGGACATCTCATGTCATACACTGATAATACGAAACGCATTTGTCGTCTTCGAAATATGTCCGCCAGAGGGCACTACAGTCGAGCCTCCCAAGTATATCATTAATTCGCCATACCTCCAAAACTAAAAATCTAAATTACATAAATTATAACTCATTTTCTTCCTTTGAATCTTCTCCATAACTAGGTTAAGTCATCTGGTGTCAATCTTGTCTCACAAAGTCAGTATGTCTGTCTGTTCGTCTTTTGTTGTCAGCTTTGTCTGCTTGCCTGTTCTTTTGTCTCATATGTCATTCTACGGGCCACATATTCTCAGCAATGTCCCTGAGGGTCATTCCATTAATAGAAAACCAACAATATGTTCTGTCTCTCCGTCTGTGTTTCACTTCCGATTTCCGGCAAGCGTTCGACCTATGGTCGTCTAGTTTTTTTATTTAATATATCAAATTTTCAAGACCAAAGGAAAACCTAAAAGATTTTTTTGCCAATAATGATATTATTCAGTGGAAAGTTTAAAACGGTTTTATCTGGTTCTGAGAATATTGCATCTGCACTCCTGGGAAAGACGATATAAATTATGACACCGTGAGCTTACAAACTTGAGAAAACCCAGTCTGGAGAAATATTCTTAATTGCTTTAATTATTTTAGTGGACCCTGGCGTACGCTCTTGTGAGTTTTTAAAGCGAAATGAAAAATAAAATAAAATGAACCATATCTTGTAAGCGCGAAAAATAATGCTCTAAATTTTTGACGTAGCCTTAAAAATCATATCGGTTCTTGGTTTTATTCCTGTCACAGCCATCCATACTGTTATAAGGTTTTTTCGTGGCCTTAATAATCGTATCGTTCTTGGTTCTATTCCTATCAGAGCCATCGACGATGTAATCAATTCTTATCGGAGTCATCGATTATTGTCGCGATATTTGTCAGAACTATCGACAATCAGATATTTAGATTAATTGCACACACTCGCTAGCCACAAAATACGGTATTTTAACGCTAACCCTTGGCTAATATTCGATCTAAAAGCTAAATCCTGCGACAATCGATAATCTGCAGCTAACCTATGGCCGATACTTCATGTTAACGTGTCTTTGGATTTCCAGCCATGGCAACAGGACAACTACTGCCCGGACAATTACCCCCCGGACAATTACCCCCCGACAATTACCCTCTGGACAATTACCCCCAGACAATTACCCCCTCGGACAACTACCCCCCCCCCCAGACAACTACCCCCTGGATAATTACTGAGGTAGTTGTCTGGAGGTTAGTTGTCCGGGGGGTAATTGTCCAGGGGGTAGTTGTCCCCATAGCCTCCAGCCATAACATAATCAAAATCATCGTCCAGGTGCAACTACAGCTATGGTGCTCAGTCTTACAGGAAAACAGTTTTGGTCTTTCTTTTTACAGGAACACACTGACGGCACACCACAGCTGTTCACATATCTGATTTGGTTCCGCCAGGAGGGTTTGCGTTTATTCCCGCTCTTAAGTGTGTGTGTGTGTGTGTGTGTGTGTGTGTGTGTGAGGGTGTGTGTGTGTGTTTGTGTGTGTGTTCGTATGTTTTTTCACACCATAACTCAGTCATGAACGGGATCTCATGAAATTTTCATGGCATTTGGGGATGGGCCAAGTAAGAATCGATTAGATTTTGGTGTGGCTCCGGAATCAGGAACGTCATCAAGGATTATTCACAAATGTAGAGTCACTTATACTCGAATGGACCTATCAAAGTGGGTCGAAACAATGAATGCAGACACATGATGGAGGCCTGCAATCCTTAGAATGCTGATTTATAGCAAATTCATTGGATATTGGAGGCCCACACGACAGATATATAATACTGGAAACACCACCGTAAAAATTCATCAAAACATCTCTTCCTAAACTCTTCCGTTTTATATGTAATAATACTGCTACAACATAGGCAAAACAGTGTTTTGCAATGAACAATAACACGGGACTGCATGGTTTAGTATTAATCAATTTATCAGCACAGCGGTTCACATATTGTGTGCACAACCAGGTGTCACTGTTGATCCAAAACGAGAGTATATGAGCTCTCCTTTTTCTCTACCTGTTGTTTGCCTTGTTTATATCTCTCATGACTGTCGGCAGTTGGGTATCTGTATCTCCTTAAGTCCTAATGTGTATGTATGATATAATGGCTTAACGGTGGTTTATATAAATTGATATTCAAAAGTACATTTTTTTTTACTCTTCATGGACATTTGATGTGAGTGGATCTCATATACTAACTATAAAAAGCTCTCACTGAGAACGTACCTCCGCAATTGCTCTAACTGACCCTAAACTAGATTCGCCTCAATATCTGATTGATCTGGAAATCTAGGAAGATACTGACAAACGTAATATGCAGCTAGTAGGCCATTCAGTTAGACGTTTATCGCTTACTGATGGCTTGTATCGTCATCGGTCTATAATAGTTTCTAACTCGCGTAGATTGGTCTGTAACGATTATAATAACAGCATGAAACTCTATGCGGTGAACTTATTCTCTTTAAAACATCATTATTACCATGTCATCGCTGTGACGAGATATCTGCAATTTTACGACGTCACCATGACTGCGTCATTACCTAACCTTCGAAATAAGAAAGTGTAAATGTACCTAGATTTTCAAAAAAATGACAAAGAAAGTTTAATTAAGTTGAATGTAATTTTGTGGATGAGGAAGGGTGAAGAAAGAAGTATTATGGATTTTTTTTTTTTGGGGGGGGGGGGGGGGGGGGACAGATATATTTGTGGAGATATTTGACGGGGAAACATAAAAGACGACAGATGGAAATGAGAGAATTCGGTTATATCCAGGTCCATGTACACACATGAATTTTACTGATTCGTTTAAAAATTATAGCTTTACCTTTCCTTCTCAAATTTCAGTGAAAAACTTTGTCGATACTGCTTAGTCCAACACATAAACAAACTAGACGACCAGAGTGCATTGAAGCAAAAACAGATAATATGTTTATATAGCTATGCTAAAATTTGAAAAGTGGCGGAATAATAGACCAAGACGGACAGATGGGAAAACACAAGGCCAAGAACAGCTAATTCGTTTGTTTCATAGAAAATGGAAAGAAGGGAAAAAAAATGCGCCACAGCTTTAGAGGATACGAAGACTATAAACAACAATATATTGAAAAGGGACCATAAAATAGATAACCCTGGTAATGCCAGATTCGGCAACGCGTGTGCGTGAGCGGTTTGATGCCGTATCAAACAGCCTTGAATTCTTTTTATCTGTCGCTTCCGCAGCCCTCAAGTCAAGCGGCCATTCCGTTTTCATGACCCTGCGCGGCTGAAATCCTCCTGGGGATATCTAATAACCAGTATTTTGAATAAAGAAAAGAATGCTTCTGAAAGTTTGTTGTGTTAAATATCTTTTGCTATAGCTAGAATGTATAAAAAGGATGGGTTACGTGTTTAAGTCCCCGGGCGTTAACCTTTAAGCTAAAATTTAACATACCATCCCTACCTCTTCTAGAAATGTTTAATTGTACTAAGATATGTGGGTCAGGTGAACAGGATTTTCATGACACCGACGGCTTGTCCTAAGTGTCCGGTTAAAGATTGGAGGGAAAAAGATTTTTTTTGTATCAGTGGTGTGACACAGACTCTTTTGAACTTTTTGTTACATTTCCGCCTCTCTCTTTTATCCGTAGATGATATTGGTATTTTTTATCTTTTACTTGTGGAAGTTATTTCAATGTGGCTGAAACAGTTACAACAATTTCCACCTTCTGAAGGTAAAATGCCGAATATACATGTGCTACACAATTCGGGGAGATTTCAATATTAACATTATATATATGAACATATATATATATAATTATATATATATATAATTATATACATATATATATATATATATATGTATAAATTGTTACAGATGTCTGTTTTATTGTGAGCTGTTGACTTGTCTCTTTTATTGTGCGTTGTTGACATTCTGATTCGTGTTTGGCTCAAGCCCTTGGCGTTGCTATGCTACAGCGTTCCTTGTTCTAGCTGGCCGGGTGCGGCCCACGTGTTAATACAGCGTCCTTTGTTCTAGAGGTTTCCTGTAATGTGTGTACTGTGTATCATGTTAGGTTCTTTGGATTGTTCGGGAAATGGAAAGTTCTCGACTTGAGGTAAAAAGTTATAAATAAGGGGCTGTGTTTTAGAGCCGAGAGAGAGAGGATAGATATATTCCAGCGGACACAGAAGCGTGTAAGTCAGTTGTGGACCTTTTCCGATAAGTGCGGCAGTTATAGATATTCTTCTAAATCTGTGACGGATCTTATATAGTCTTCAGTTTGTCTTCGGGAATTATAACAGGAACTTCACTTTGGGATTGCAACAAGTTAATTTTGTGATTGAACTGGACTGTTATTCTCTGAGAAGATTTATGTGAACTGTTCATCTGGATTATATGCTTTAAAGGACTTTTTGTCGCAGTGACAGTGGTGGTATCCAGATACTGTACACTTTATTTATTTACTTGCATTGATTTACAGTTGTACTGTTGTTAAATTGTGTAATTGTATTAATTTAGTGTATTGTAATGCTTAACAACCTGGATGCCAAACTGTCACACCTTATCGCACAACAACAACAAGACCTCAAGAACCTGCTGCGGAATTATGAACATTTGTTTAGTGAAATTCTAACGGGAACTAACATATTGTGCCATGGCGTCGATGTCGTCGAGGCAAGCACATCCAAGCAGCATCCTCATAGACTGAATCCAGAAAAGCAAAAGTATCTACAAGATGAGGTTCAATATTTGCTAGACAATGATTTTGTTGAACCTAGTAAGAGTAACTGGAGTTCACCATGTATTCTTGTGCCAAACCCTGATGGAAGTTACCGTATGTGCACAGATTATCGAAAACTGAACTCTGTCACCAAGACTAACACGTTCCCGATTCTAAGGATCGATGGTTGTATTGATAGAGTCGGTAGCTCCAGGTATGTTTCCAAAATTGACTTGTTTAAATGATTCTGGCAAGTTCCGCTGACAGAACGAGCGAAAGAAGTGTCCGCATATGTGACGCCGCAAGGACTGTACCAGTATAAAGTTATGCCGTTTGGCATGAAGAACTCGCCAGCCACGTTCCAGCGCCTCATCCATATCATTGTCAAGGACATTCAGGGCTGCAACGCATATATTGGTGACTTTATCGTGTACAGCGACACCTGGGAGAAACATCTGCAAATTCTTCACGACCTTTTCGAAAGACTCAGTGAAGCACGTCTGACCATCAGCTTAGTAAAATCTGAGTTTTGTCATGCACAAGTAGCATTTTTGGGTCATATTGTAAGGCAGGGTTAAATAAAACCTGTTGATGCTAAAATAAATGCTATATCTGTTTTTTTTCTAGGCCAGAAAACAAAAAGCAAATAATGCGTATTCTTGGTATGTTTGGATACTACAGGAAGTTTTGTCCAAATTTTTCTGCTGTAGCTGAACCTTTGACTAATTTGTTAAAGATGAAACAAAAGTTTGTAATGAATGTTCAGTGTGAAAATGCATTTCTGAATTTGAAAGCAATTCTGCTTGACTTGTCTCTTTTATTGTGTGCTGTTGACATACTGATTCGTGTTTGGCTCAAGCCCTGGGCGTTGCTATGCTACAGCGTTCCTTGTTCTAGCTGGCCGGGTGCGGCCCACGTGTAAACACAGCGGTCATGCTAGTCTGGGGCTTTCTCGCTTGGCCGAGCCGAACCGGCCCAAATGTGAACCCTGACGTAGAAATACAGCGTTGTTCGGGAAATGGAAAGTTCTCGACTTGAGGTGAAAAGTTATAAATAAGGGGCTGTTTTTTAGAGCCGAGAGAGAGGAGAGATATATTCCAGCGGACACAGAAGAGTGTAAGACAGTTTGTGGACCTTTTCCTGTAATTGCGTCAGTTTTAGCTATTCTTCTTGAAAATTGTGACGGATTTTAGTTACTCTTTAGTTTGCCTTTGGCATCGCTATCAGTACTTCACTTTTGGATTAAAACAAGTTGATTTTGTGATTGAATTGGACTTTTTTTCTCTAAGAAGGATTATATGCTTTTAAGGACTTTTTTGTCACTGTGACAGTGGTGGTATCCAGGTACTGTACACTTTATTTATATACTGTTATTGATTTACTGTTGTACTGTTGTTATACTGTGTAATTGTATTGATTTAGTGTATTGTAATGTTAGGATTGTTTTCAGAATAAATTATAATTATTTGTTAACAAAAAAAAACCACTGACTTCTTTAGTCATTCCCCTAGACATTTCACGCTGCCTAGTATTACAGAATCTAATTTTTTAAAATTTCAATTACAAAATTTATGTTCGTCACGCATACGTGATCTGTTGATATTAGGTTCCGTAACAAAATACATATATTTATATAGAATATATATCCTATGGATGATATGGAAAACTTGTACGACATCCGGTATTAAGTGAAAACTAAATGATATATTGGTGGTATTGTTACTATTAATTTTTGTGACAAATTTATGTATCATTCTTGATCAAGTAATTCACATCAGCACCACCCTAATAAGATATGAAGGGTTGCTGGATGAGATCCCTACATTTCTGTGTGGCCGAGTCTTTCGATTGTATTTTTAAACCAGACACAGTAAAGTGTGTTGTTGGACGTATATATCTCACACTGGCGACGAGAATCTACCCCCATTTCCAAAAGGAGGAAAAACTAGTGTTCTTGAATCATGACATGGGGGGGGGGGGGGGAAGACACTTACAACAATAATGCTTGCAAATTTTTATATCGCTATAAGCAGAAACGAGTGTGTCTAAGTACATTTTTTGTGGGAGAAAATATAGAAGACTAAGAGTCTCATAAAATTGCTTTATAGTCACCGTGCTTGGTAAAACCCTAGGATAAAAATGACCCGTCTCTTACTTTTAAATATAATTTGCTCTCAGACCAGGACTGCGTCAAATATTGGTTTCTGACATTTGAACATCGGATCAAACAATGAAATCACAATAGACTTGCTTCGGATGAATCTGACAGAAGACAGTGCATCTTTAATGATTTAGAAATGATTTAGATTTAGAATGATTTTATTCTTAGAAACATCTATCCGCGCTCTGCTTTACAAAAAATATAAAACCATTGATTCATTTGTTACATTTTAAACTATTTTTTAATGAATAAAATATAACCCCTGCGTGACTGAACTCTATAGCCCTATAACAGAATCAGGCTGGTATACATAAATAAAATATGAAGATACTGCTGAATTCAGAATGCTTGCCCATCATCCAATCTACGCAACAATAAACGCCAAAGTCTCAGACATGTGCGTGTGAATGTTTTGTGCCGTATCAAACAGCCTTGAATACTTTTTCACCAGACCCCTTCACAGTCCTAAAATCAAGCGACTCATCCACTTCTGCCACTGAATTCACCTGGGGATATCCAATTACTGGTATACTGAATACAGAAAAATGTGTCTTCCATTTTCCCCTTTGAAACTTTGTCTTTGTTTAATGTAATTGAAATCGTATGCTTGATCAAATCGTTACAAAAAAACTGCTCGTTTCATGTTTTTCTTTGAAGCTGTGAATTCCCTGACCGGGCGTTAACCTTAAAACAAAAATCAAACGTACCCACCCTGTAACCTACTAGCCGTGTTTATTTTTTTTTTCAAAGTACGTGGGTACGGAAGTACTGAAATTCTTAAAACATGCGAAGGCTTTTTCCTCAGAGCCACGACCCATGATGACTTGAATAACATCTTTTCTTTATCAGCGATAGGATAAAGGTGCTTATTAACTCCCTATTATAGAAATAAGTAATGATGAGAAAATGGATTCCCAGAAGCTTGGCGGGGTGCATGATAATTTCTGGCCATTAAACAGAAGATCATGAAGGAAACTGGAGACAAGATGGAGCGCCTTACCATCGGCTTTGGGATGTCATTTATAGTCACAGCATTCTCAGATCGGCAAGCCGATCCACTTTCGATCTCGCTTATCTGTCTGGCCATCCGAGGGTTGTGTCCGTCGTTGGCAAAATTTATGGTACATTTCTGCAGGAACTTAGAAGCGCATGTGCATAATAGATGGATCGAGGCGTGACTGGACATAGATATGCTTAGCCTTACTAATGACTCTGGTATCCATATTTTATGATTGGTGTTAGTCATCCAGTCTGGGCCGCTCGGTCGTAAGATTCCCATACCACATTTTTTTGGCAGAGACATGATTATAACAGAAAGGAGGACGGGTAAAAGAATATTGTCTCCTCATCAAGTCCCAGGACATTCATCCCGGCATCCTCCTCGTAAGTTTTTCCTCTGTTTCCGATAGAGGGAGTGGCGTCAGTTTATCTTCAAGAGAAGTGATGATTCAAAGCCGTGGGAGGACAACAACAGTTGGGACAATGAATAATTAAGAATACAGTTTTGAAAACAAAGGTATTATTTTTACACTCTAAGTTAATTCTATAATTGGTTTAGGTATATCATATTGCATATTAAACCAAACTCTTTTATTCTACTTATTAATATATTAAATTTGAGATATAATTTTTCGATGACTAGCAGGGAGTTAATTACATTGACGATGCCCCTTGCTAAAAAGTTGCATATATACCCCTATCCCCTCTTTACTGACGCCCCTGGAAGGACAAAAGTCAGCAATCTGTGCGGCCTGTCATGGCGTGGCAATGTTGAACGACCGTCCCTGCATGTAATCTTCAAGATGCCGGTAGCTTGGTCACCAAATTGAACTGTCAAAAGCACCCTTTTGAAGCCCTACTACTTTGACAGGGTGATAAGTCAGGTGGTGCCCACGTCAAACATTTCTAAGCCTTAATTAAGCACGTTCTGTACACACTCTTTGTGGTCTGGATTGATGTCAACTTAAGTTGGTCCTATAGGGCAAAACACCCTGACCTACGGGGCTTCATAATTTTATATATAAACAAATAAATTCGAAGTTAATGTCCATAACCCATCTGGTCGCCCTGGATTTTCGACTTATAAACATGAGTTCTGCATATAAGGATAGTGGCATATTAACTGCCAACATTTTATAAGATGCAGAAGTTAATTTCATAACCGATCAGGTCGCACTGATAGTTAGACTTATAAAATGAGTTCTACAAAAAAAAGGTATTGGATTATTGACCAGCAACATTTTTATGAACTGCAAAATTATGAGTGTTTAAAATATTTATATAGATTTACGCTCAACACGTTCATTTTTTAAATATCTCTTTCTATATGACATTGATAAAAGCCAAAACTGAGTACATAGCCAATGCCCCCGCATATTCGTAATGATGATATTATTTCATGAAAATATAAAAGTATAAAGGATCAACTCCGACGAACTTAATAACTTTATATCATTTGACTTTTTATCTATATGTTATGTTTAATATATCTAGGTTTTAGTAGAATATAATTTGATACATCTACGTTTCTCTTATTACAGTATAAAACGCAAGAGTTTCATAATACAAGTTTTATCAAACTTGTTTCAATTTATACCAAAGGAAAAAAATCACTGCAAATACTTTATCGGCAGTACATATCAGCAATAAATGTTATTTGTCCAAGAATATCATTAATAAATATTTCAAATGAAATGTTAAATGTATGTAAGCATTGATTTATATAGTTTAAAGACTTAATGAGTGGCTAATAAATTGTTCATCGGCTTTGGATTCAATGTGTTATCGAATAACAACTTTGAATCACAAAGCATGTACTTTTTTTACAGTTCAAAACCATAAATCGGATATTTCCGAAGCATTGCCATAAAGGGATTGTGAGACAAGGCCGCCAGGTACAACGGTCAGTTATAATATAAATTAATTGCTTGTGTCATGACTTCAGTTGTTTATGTTTTGTCATCTCCGAGATGATAAAATATTCCTTTAAAAAAAAGAAACGAAAAATGTTCCATATTTTATTTTAACTGTTTGCAGAAGAGTATAACATGAAATTGATTATTGAAGAGCCAACTTGCCATTGGTCTTTCATAGCCCTAGCAAACGTATAAAAATAACAAAGTACACGTTTTATCATGAGAAGGTGACAACTGACACATCTCAGAACAATGATATATTAAAACAGTTTTGTTATCCTTATTACAGTCACAGGTTACTTGTCGTGTGTCCCTTTCAAGGCCTTCTATGTGACGTTTCGACAGGGTATACGAGACTGGGTATAGTCTGCGGATAATATTTTTATCCCACATGTCATATTGAAGGTATATTCAACACGGTAAGAAGCTGCGCCAGATGATGACATATTTGTTTGGCCACGTATATGAACGGTGAGGGCGGTCAGGCGAGCCATTTTTCTTGATGGACATATACAATTTTCTCAAGCCATCGAGCTCCAGTCAGTTGATTACAAGCAATTGTCGTCACCTTTGCTTGTTTGGGATTCTGAGTTAGGTTGACTGATAGCCGGATTGGCCGATCTCTACATCGTTACGCAGGTATACGCAGCATAAGGACTCAATTTGCTTGGTCAGTTATTTCTCACTTATACAGACTACATTCAGGAACTCGAAACCATCCGAGTCCTAAGCACTATTTTTCCTATTTTTGAAATGTTTATATTCAATGGAAATTCCATGTCAAATCACCTTTAATATATAACAGAAAATTATTCATCAGTCAACAACTTATTTCCATGAGCCACATATGAGAAAAATAAAATATACGTTTTACTGATAGTATTATCATAGAAGAAAACATTCATTTATACGCTATAAGATGATTAAACATGTTGAATCAAAACAGTTTGGAAAATAAAGCTTTACATAGATCCACTTATTGACTCAATGAATTAAATTACTCGTTTGCTTGGTAGCTCCGCCAAACATTAATTTAATGGCATTAAATCTGAGGTAGATGTACACATATATTGACAAATGCCATCAATATCCCTCCAAAGGACATATTAAATACAAACGTTGGTATTATAAAAGTATTTATTTTACATGGGTAATCAAAAAGTCATATACAATAATATAAGCAACAGGTGGTGGCGTTCAGCAGTGCCTATATATAGGTGGAAGAAACCGGAGAACCCGGAGAAACCCCTGGCCTTGCACGGGCCACTACAACCCACCCTCATGGCCACGCCGGGGATCGAAGCCTGGTAGCCAGCGGCTAGAGCCAAGCGTTTTACCTCTCGACTGTCCAGTTGGTGATCAGCGTAGAACAAAAACTGCCCTGGGAAACCATACATTCACCTGCCTTTGAGTTATGTTAACAGATGAATTGTACAACTAAAAAATCTACCACGACAAGAAAGTGGACAAGAACTTGTCTAAACTAACATCGTCAAATTGTTATTCGTTGTTATATAATAACTTCATTTCTGTTACACGTTTGTGATGAAGTTTATGCAGTGTATGTCTTTGTAACATAATTTGACGAGCTTATATATTTTTTATATGAAATTAAACATTTTAACAAATCAAAGAAAAAATATGAAATAAAAATAGAGAAAGGTAAAAGTGAACAAATTCCTATTTGCAAATTTTAAAATTTTTGACAAATGTATGTTTGATAGTACACTATTGTTGATTTGGTTAGGATAGGTCCTGTTTACAGGCTTTACTATGTATTCCTAGTTCCTTCTCTCGCCGAGTTCCATCAGTAACGGTCAGGGACGGTCGTACATACACATGACAGGCTGGTCTAAGTGCAGGGGTGCTGATCGTATCCTGAATGTTGAATAGCCAATTATGGAGAGGTGAAGAACCCTCTACATAAACCTAATAAACTGCCAGCGCAATAGGCCCTTTGGGGAGACAAATCTTCTGGCAGAGCCCTATAGTTTTATCACTGTCTTAAATGAAGCTAGGGAAGTAAATAAATAAGCTTTATTCCTCTCTCCCGATTTCCGTGTTCTCTCAGTGTGTTAGGGTGTCAGGTACATTATTGTTCAGATCTTTATACTGGTGTATTGGTCTGATGTATCCATTAAGGTGCTATTGTCAAAAGCGATAGGGACATACTTTCTGAATTTATGGAATCATGACATTTGACTTAAAACAAAATAGCAAATAATGATTTTTCTTGCACTGATTTAAACACACACAAACATATATGCATGGTGGTCAGCAAGTCACATCCGCGTGCCGCAAACCGTGTGCCGCAGGACACACCGCAATATGACACCTATGGGCCACCGTGTCAGTGTCCTTATTTCAACAAAAAAAAAGCATAACTGAGTTTTGTTTCTCCTTCAGTGGCACCTTACAAGTTTTTAACTGTGTGAAGTCCATCAAAGTTCACCAGTTAGAACAATGAGAGCGTACGGACTATTGGCTGAGCTTAAACACAAGTTCTTGGTCATTTATAACATTTAGTCCTCATGTATATCCGGATATGTCGCAAACAGTATGAATTGTTATTTTTTAGTAAACGGGCCAAGGATTAAACTGTATTTTTCTCCACCAGGAGGAAGGCCGTGAAAGCTGTATCATTCATCACATAAAGATATTAGTAAGGCACATAAAGATTCACAAAAGCGTGCACAAAAACACTTTAGATAACCCCCACAAAAAAGTTAAATCTCCATTTTAGTCTGTAAAGCCTATAAAGGAAAGACGTAATGCCTCCCGCGAGCAATAGGTCGCTGCGCTTAAAGACACATTTCATCTAACGGCTTAAGCACAGTAGGGTAACAACGTTATTACATCAAAAAGTCACACAATAAATTGCGTCTCCATTTCTCCCTTTGACAACTGAGAAAATCTTTGCTTTGGTTTGATGGCATTCCGCTGGCACGTCGGGCAGTCAGACTCATTAAGAGGTCATCGGTGTTCATTTCAGACCTATTTGTTGATTTCATCTAATCGCTGTGAGTGTTCACGTAGTTGTGTAGTCGTGCCTCATACGAGCCTTAAAGCCACATAAAACAATTTTATGACATCTCTATCACCGCACGAGGTCTCTGTAGCACGCACAAATTCATCTCTGTCACATTTGTGGGATTATTTGATTTGAACCCGTCAAGATGCAATTACCCAGTTATTGCTAGAGACCATGTTTTTTATGCACACAAAACATCTCACGGATGCAGTCAACCATGATTCCAGCATATTTTTAGACAAACCAGCAAAACCATGTTGAACAAATGTATCTTGTTGTTTAAATATGTCAGAAACGATTGAATTATTACTAAACGTGGCATATTTCGACAAAAGTAACGACAAGAAGAAGACATTATCATGTTAGGTTTTTAAAGTGAATTGTTAAGAAAACTGACAAGACTATACCTTCAATACGGTAAGTGTTCTGAGGGGGAACTATTTTATAAATTCATTTCTTGAATAACAACGACAGATGAACATGCTTTAGAGAACACCTTGACCTTTCCCGGTTGGTATTATTATGTATTAAGTAAGAGCACCTTGCTATACATTTAACTTAGGGAGTCTTGGACCTTGCGTTTCAAGTATATAATATGCACAATCTGTAAAAAAAGAACTGTAAATTATAAATAATTCAAAACGTTATTTGATCATTGGCACAACCTGACCCGTTTTCATAACAAGCAAAAATGTACACCTTACTCCACCGTAAAGCTGTGATATTGCGTGAATATTTACTGCTTAAATATAGGAGAATACAGAAAAAAATCATAACGCTGGTGCTCACAAATCAATTAATAGTTTATGGCCTATGCATGTGATTTCCGGTCTTTCAAAAATGAAAGAAAATCGTATAATATTCCTTTTGACAGTGTATTAAAGCATTGACGAGCAGTGCCAATCGACTGATATAGTTTGACGTACGTTCCATAGTTTATATGAGGTAAAATGAAGATAAATCTGCGTGGGCAAGACAGAGCCCCATAAATCCAAAGCACAGGTTCGTAAATTATCTTATTTATCCTGCATGCACTGTTCCCAAGGTTATAGTTAATCCTTTGAATGTGGAGTTAGGTGCTGATTGTTACTATAACTGCGCGTTTTGTTCTGTAAGCAGGTTAAAAGAAGATACCGCAAGGTCTGGCATCCCGTCATTAGCGTGTGTCAGTCAGTAATAATACTTTGGTATTACATTATCTGTAATAAATATGATCAATCGCAAGAATAAAGACCTGTCTCAAGTGTATGAACAGAATGTTAATCTTATTTAACCGGACGGTTAAAGTATTTTTTTCTTCTAGACCTGACTCGGTAAAGCTTTACAGTCAATGCCCTGCTTTTATATTAAATTCTGTGGCTCTATTTATTCCTGTTGAATATATTTCTATATTTCATTGCTTTCGTGTGTTTGTACTTAAATAAACTTACGCATTAACAAAAAATAGAATCATCATGAAACTGGCAAAATGTTCAAAATAGGCGTTATTCCGCTTTCAACTTTGCCGATACACGTCCCTTTTTTTTAAAAATTCTTTCCGCAAATAGTTTCCCGTCTCGAAGCTGTCCGAGGGGTACGTTCTTTTCGCATCCCCGCGTCCATATAGAACTCTGATAGATTTATTTATCCCAGTTCTCAAAACCGGTCATAGGGGTTGCTTTTGGGTTAACACAAGAATCCGGATGGCACAGGTCGCATGTCAAAATTATTGTTTTAAAAAAATTGGACGGAAAGGGTTTCTTATGGAGAAGGAGTGTGTTGCGATTGAAATAGGACCCTTTGTAATGTCATTTGCTATTTAAAATGGAGAGTGAGATTAAAACCTGCCAGTTGTCATATTCCGAAATTAATATAACTCTTTATACATAGAATGTCATTATTTTTATAAGAATCAGATGGCTTTATAAGGCTGTTATGTACTGCAAAATCAGTACAATATGAACGGTAAATTATATTATGTATGATTCAAAACGTTATTTGATAATTGGTATATAGCAACACCTGACCCGTTTTCATAACAAGCAAAAATGTACACCTTACTCCATCGTTAAGCTGTGATTTACATTTAATTTTTATTGCTTAAATATAGGATGTTATAAATCTCATGAACCCCATTCATCCAAAGCATAGGTTCGTAAATTATCTCATTTATCCTACATGAACTGTTCCCAAGGTTAAAGTTAATCCTTTGAATGTGGAGTTAGGTGCTGATTGTTACTATAACTGCGCGTTTTGTCCTGTAAGCAGGTTAAAAGAAGATACCGCAAGGTCTGGCATTCCGTCATTAGCGTGTGTCAGTCAGTAATAATACTTTGGTATTACATTATCTGTGATAAATATGATCTATCGCAAGAATAAAGACCTGTCTCAAGAGTATGAACAGCATGTTAATCTTATTTAACCGGAGGGTTAGGGGTTTTTTTCTTCTAGACCCGACTCGGTTAAGCATTACAGTCAATGCCCTGATTGTATATTAGATTCTGTGGCTCGTGCTGATATAAACCATATTTATTCCTGTTCAATATATTTCTATAGTTCTTTGTTCTCGTCAGTTTGCACTTAAATAAACTAGTGCATTAATATAAATATATATATATATATATATATATATATATATATATATATATATATATATATATATATCAATGTTTATTTTATTAACACACGCGTCCGTGACCTTTTACGCTCAAAAAGGTGTCGCTTGTATGGGAGGATAAGGGAACTAAATATTAATTATAATGTTAAAAATATGTAAAAAAGGTTTGAGACAACGAGTGTTAAAAGATTCAGGAATCAATTAAGGATGAGAAAAAAAAAATGAAACATCATGAATCTGGCAAATGATCCAAAAATAGCCTGTTTCCACTTTCAACTTTGCCGAGACACGTCCCTTGCCCTTTTTGGGATGGCACAAGTCCCATGTCAAAATTATTATATTACAAGAATAGGGCGGTAAGTGTGGTTTATGGGTAAGGAGTGTGTTGCGATTGAATTTGGACCCTTTGTAATGTCATTTGCTATTTAAAATGGAGAGTTGAATTAAAACCTGCCAGTTGATAAATTCCGAAATTATTATAACTTAATTAATATACACAGAATATCATTGTTTTTATCAGAACTAAATGACTTTATAAGGCTGTAATATACCGTCCTTGTTTTATCAACATCAGATGACTTATTAAAAGGCTTTTATATACCTACCTTGTTTTTGTCAACACCAAATGACTTTATAAGGCTCTTATATACCGTCCGTGTAGATATGGACAACTAACCCATATAGTGTAAGCGGCAGCCATACATTAAACAGTTTAATTTTATTGTTTAATCGTCAATTTTTCTATGCCTTAAAATCCACCTTACTGTAATAATTGATTGAAATAAAGGAAACACTGAGACGTGAAAACAGACGCTCTAAAAGAAAGTTAATGGTTGTTAATAACACAGCGTCCCTAAAAATTTCATGTTCGTTTGATAGACAATGCCATAGATATCAATTACTCCTCCAAGAGCTTGTTTCATAAAAGTGACCTTTGTTCTTCGTGATTTTTTTTAAATTCATGGTTATGCGTTATTGCACTCTCGTATTTATTTTTTTAGGTTTAGAAACGGCCAAAAATATTTACATTTAGTGGGCCGTAAAATCAATAACTGATGGATATTTCAGAAAATTACACGTTTTGTACAGGTATACGTGCTGAGAGTGGCATGAGTAAAAATTTGCGGGTGGGGGCGCGGTCACCGGCAGAGCGTTCTTCTTGCTTCTACGTGCAATATACAAAACTATTGGCCACCAGATCCTCTACGCAGATAGTTTTCCACCTCCAGAATGTTCTAGGAGTACTTTCCTTTTGGGTTGCTATGCCCTCACCACAACCTGACCTCATAAAATATGCGAAACCGCTCATGAGAGCTGCCATTTTACGCAAACACTAAAACACGGATGTCACAGGTCGCAAGTCGGAATAACGGGTATTTCGGTAGTGAGCTATTAATATCCAAGTTTAATACACTGCGAGATTTGTAAAAAATTATTATTATACCCATGCAGTCTAGAAAACCACTAATAAGCTTGGAAGTTCTACGAGTATAAGACTTTGGAACGTTTGGGTACAATGTTTACAGACTTATGTACCATTCGTCACGATTGTGTTACCTGAGTAAAATGTCACCATTAGGTGAGGTATGCTTGCTTTGCTATTCTGACAGTTGCACGATTTGAGAAGGGGGTTTTGAAAAGGTACTCCGAGTACTTTTCTAGTTTTGCAAAACGCATTGGGTACAACACAACACACCTGTCACAAGAAGAGGCTTATGTCAGGGATATACCTATCCGAGGTCGGAGGCGGCATCAGAGACAGCCTGAGGGGACCGAGTCATACTTTATTTATGGCCAATAACAGGACGAAATTGAACTTGATGGATGGTAGGTTGAATTTCACATGAAAAATCTCTACGCCCATTCATCAAACTCCCGGGCTTCAGAGGTGGCCCCCGAGCCCAACTGAACACCCCTGTACTAATTTAACAAAATATTCCTTTGCTCTGACGGAATTGAGACGGGTCTTGATGGATTGGTTTTGAAAGAGTTAAATGAAGTCATCCAAGATCTTTTAATACAATCTTCGACCATCCAGGTGACCCTGGGTAATTTTTTCGTCCATGCATTTGATTCTCTCTTTCTCAACAAAACGGTGTGCGCCCAATTTTACTTGCTAAATTTGTCGGTGTTTTAGCAGACTTGTCAATTGTATGAATTGGGTTGATTTATTGTGTATTATTGATATTTTCTAATTTGATTTGTGGAAGATTGTGGTTCTATTACCTGGCTCCTTATCCACATTATGTTGATAGTGGTGTACTTTCTTTGGAAGTTTTGACTTCTCGAAAATAGAGTATTGAAAACAAAAGAAAACGAATTTACTGTAGATACGTCATCTTCAATTATAACAATAACATAAATTAATATTATAATAATAATAATAATTATAATAATAATAATAATAATAATAATAATTATAATTATAATGATTATTATTAGTATTATTATTATTATTATTTATAATAATTATTATTATTATTATTATTATTATTATTATTATATCAGAGTTGTCTTATAAATGTGTGTCGTTAGTTCAAGGATAGTCCATGAGGTATAGGGTTATAATGTGAGCTTAAGCAGGTTTTGGTTTAGTTTTCTGCAGAAATTCGCAGAATTCCAAGATTAAAAGACAAAGAAAAAAATATGCTATTTTTATGTTCCGGCACACTTGAGTCAACATGGGGGAATCTAGGTTTATACATTTGAATATACATTGAAAGCAGTAATGTAGTCGGGTCCTCATCAACCGAGTGCAGGCCAATCGAGTCCATGTCCGAGTCCTTAAGGGTTCGAGTACAAGCCCCTCCTCCTCCTCCTCCTCCGATTCATATTGAACCCAAGTCAAACTCCGATTCCAATAAAAAATATCCTTGAAAAGCAATTTATGATATATATTTAAGTTTTTTTATGTACATTTCAAAGTTAGTTCACACATGCTTTCAGTCTGGTGGTAAATGACATGTATAGCTCCCGATGCCGAACAAAGCATGTTATATAAAGTGTAATTATTTTGAAATATTCTGTAAGTAGTTCGCACATGTACATAAATCTTTATAATAAGTGACCGATTTTCTTCTATTGTACTCGAGATGGACTCGGCCTGATTTCTCGAGTCCTTACCTCCAAGTCCGAGTCATGGACCCTCGAGTCCAAGTCCGAGTCATGGATCCTCGAGTCCAAGTCCGAGTCATGGACCCTCGAGTCCAAGTCCGATTCACGGACCCTCGAGTCCAAGTCCGAGTCCCTAAAAAGTGGACTCGAGCCCGGACTCGAGTCCGACATCACTGAATGAAATAGAATAATCATTTGCTGACAGTCCGTCAGTCTGCCTCTCCTAGCGGTGTTTTCCCCCTCAGACGTTAGAGAGTCTACAGAGATGTTAAATTAGGCCCTAACGGTCCAATTAGAATGTTTCCTTACTCGCGTGTTTTCATACCATGTACGTCTAATGTTTACAGTTTTTACTTTCAATCAATGACGTCAATTATAAATAACTCAACATCAAAATCAAATATCGAGACTAATATTGTTGAATTACATGCAACATACACGTCATTCACTTCAGTCATGGCTCAGACTATCCCATTTCATACCTGTCTTTTATCCTCCTTTACCATAGTTGATTTGATATGATAATAATCTGTGAGCTTCAGACCCACTGCGGAAAGAATCTAAAACGTTCGTATTAAAATTTAAATTAAGAATTAAAATGCGGATTTAACTGAATGTTTGATCATCTAGATTCTCGATTAAAATGGAGATCTAACTTAAAGATTGTTAATCTTTCATTTACAAGATGTCAAGGAGCACCAAAAATTTAATCTCAGGGGAAAATAATTCCAAGGAATTAATGTTGTAGAAGGGCTTGTATTGTGTCCGAGCAACTAAACTCTTTTGTCAGAGCTGGGTGGCTCTAATTAGGCGCACCGCTTTAGGGTCCCCTGGTGATTGTGTGGTCTGTATTCACTACACGTCGACAGGAGGTGAATACAAGTGGGTTATGATGAACGCTGGGGGTCGCCCGTCGTGTGAAGAGGAATAGGTTTTAATTTAATTTTCACACGGTCCTCCCTTGACCTCGGCTTTGTATATACACTGCTCAGGTCAAACTTACAACTTATTGGAACGTACTAAACAGATTTTAAGGAAACAGGGTCTATGAATTGTTTTGCTGAGACTAATATTGTTATCCAGTATCTAGTCCCCACTGCTTCAAACGAATCCAGAAATCCCTGGGGTTTGCGTTCCTTATGTAGATAATGTGTTGATAAAAATAAAAAAAATATAAATACAATTATAACTATATATACTGTTAACACCATAATAAAATTATGGAAAACACTTTAATTCCTATAAATCGGGCAGTTCATAAAAGATTGACTAAATCCGCAGCTGCACGTGGCTGGGAACGTGTGATATTCCAATAAAAGATTTTTAAAATTTTATATCAAAGAATTTTAAAATAGCTTTTATTTGATTATAGCAGATGCAAGGCTTTTATGTTTTCTAACCCCAAAAATTGGTATGATTTCGTGTTAAAATATTTTTGCACGACTGTTAGAATGTTTGGTTTATTTCTAGATATCGCAGTTAAATTCTAAAGGCTTCATTGAAAATTAAAGAAACCTAATGCATACACAGATGTGCCGAATTACTTCCCGAGACGCTAATCTGTTGTTGTACAACTGTGTGCGTCATGCGGTCAACACGCTGCCCTTCAGATCGCCCACGGGGCTGACCGCGTTGACGCTACAGGGTAAAACAAGGTCAAATGGTTTCTATCTGTTTAATTAAACGGTGGCAAAGGAAATTAAACGGCGAAACAGCCTTGTAGACACCTGTCCTCTGGACTATGTCTCCATGGAGATAATGGGGGCACCATTACCGAGGAGAGCGCATTAAACCAGGGGTGATATGGGAATCCCGTCCACGCCTTTTAGCTTTCTCATAAACGTCTGTATCCTTCATTTAGGAAGGAAAACACGAACTAATTACCAGACACGTCATGACTTAAGTAAGAGTTTGCTGTGAGCGTGAAGGAACATACATACAGAAACATAATCACACCCCGTTGTTCAGATTTAATCTACTCAAATGTGTCTGTTCAACAATCTTGTCCAAATAAGAAACAGAACTAAGGCCTTCTGTAATGAACGACTTAGATATCATGGACCGGTCTTTTCCCATTTCTTCTACTTGAAAAGAAATATTCTATTAGCCTTTAGTTGATTGTTAAAAAGTTATCAACCTATAGTTAAGTTGCGTAGCACGTTGGGGATTTGTTAGAGTTGGGAAAAATTTGAAACATATTGAGTGTTGATTACAATCTAGATTATCTTTCCCCTTAACTTGAGCTAAATCCGTATGGAAATAATGTTCGCCGGTGGATTCCGCAGCTCTGGACGCATGGAGTTCGCATTGCCTTGTTTGCAACTACATTATATATACAACAACTGGAACAGGAATAATATTTCCAACTGTTTACTATATATTCATTAAGGTTATATTTAACTTTTATTCAACCAGAGCCAGATGTTAATCATCAACAGAGCCATCTGCTGATTATATATCCCTGTTTGTCAAACTGGTTGACCAAAAGTAAATATCATCAATAGTATCCATTGAAAATGTTCCTGGTTGTTGACCAGAACAGGATGCTGATTATATTTCCTCTTTGTTGACCAGAGACGGAGGTTGATTATATTTTCCTCTTGTTGACCAGAGCGAAATGTTGATTATATTTTCCTCTCTGTTGACCAGAGGCGGATGCTGATTATATTTTTTCCCTCTTTCTTGACCAGAGACGGATGTTGATTATATTTTCCTCTCTGTTGACCAGAGAAGGATGTTGATTGTATTTTTATCTCCTTTGACCAGAGACGAATGTTGATTTAATTTTCCTCTATGTTGACCAGAGACGGATGTTCATTATATTTTCCTCATGTTGACAATATCCGGATGTCGATTGTATTTTCCTCTTTCGTGACCAGAGACGGGTGTAGATAATATTTTGCTCTTTCTTGACCAAAACCGGATGTTGATTATATTTTCTTCTTTCTTGTTAAGAAATAAATATTGATTTTATTTTCCTCTTTGTTGACCAGAGACGGATGTTGATTATATACTTTCCTCTTTGTTGACCAGAGACGGATGTTGATTATATTTTCTTGTTTGTCAACCAGAGCCAGATATTGAGTATAATTCCTCCTTTGTCAGCAAGAGCCAGATGTTGATTATATTTTCATCTTTGCTAACCAGAGCCGGATGTTGATTATATTTTCATCTTTGTCAACCAAAGCCGGATGTTGATTATATTTTCCTGTTTATCAACAGGAGAAGGATGTTGATTAATTTTTTTTTTCAGCGAGAGATGATGATTATAGTCCTCTGTTTTTTACCCAGACCTGAATGTGTTTTTTCCTATTCGTCAGTTAGAGCCAGATGTTGATTATATTTCACTGTTTGTCATTCAGAGCCATATGTTGATTATATTTCCTGTTTGTTAACCAGAACCAAAAGGTTGAATATATTTCCCTGTTTTTCAACCAGGGTCGGATTTTGATTATATTTTTCCTGTTTGTTGAGCACTCTTTATTTATGAATACGATGATATTTTTATATTTGTGCAGGCGCAGTTTATCTACACCCACAGGATATAAACACAGATGCCTATGAAAAATAAATAACTAATCTCCCATGTTTCAATTGAACACCCATGGATTCAAAATTTGCGAATGGGAATTGTTTTTTACATTCCGCTTCTGTTCAATGCTCTGCATTAAAAAGCTAGCTCACATTTGTCAAACATAATTGTTGAGGACTGGTCAAATTGAGGAAAATCTTATTACAGGTGATAACATCTTCACCAATTTAATACCAAATAATGGTGAGAATAATTTTCCATTTCTAGAAACTCAATGTAAAATAACAACACTTCATTAAATTTAACACTCATTGCTGCCATTGAACCACCAATTTATTTAATTCATAACACTGTCTCCTTGGAATCAATAAATTAATGGAAACCAGTTGAGAGTCATATGAAGTCCAGTGTTACTACGTGAGTGGATACCTTATTCAGTTGAGTTTCGACAGAGGAGACGCATAACACACCTTACGGTAAAAAGAGGTGACCGGGAGAGACATGAGTGCAAATTAGATATTGAATTGTTATAGAAAGCGGCTGTCTCAGGCTTTTATTATTAGCCATTATGCAGAAACCTCACTGTGCTGCAGAAAAGCAAGAGAAGTGATGAGTGGTATACCCTGGACTGAATTTAGAACTGTACACAATGGAGAACTCTAGTGGATATAATCAACACATACCGGAGCCCTTGAGTTTTGCTCATGTGGCACTTTGTTTATGGAAAAATCATTCACCCGGCACAATAAAAATACATACGGAAAATCGATAATGTAAAGCTTATAGGATATCACCAGTCATTGAGAAAATTAAAACATTTTCCATATTGAATTAAAGTTTAATTTTGTCAGAACATCAACGCTCGATATGCATATAAGAGTATTAAGTATTAATTGAAAAATCCTATTCTTTTTCAATTACAAGTGGTTAATTAATATTTGAAAAAAAAATAATATAAAAAGACACTCATCAATATTCTGTAGGTTGGGCAGTCTCGTCTTCTTGTTTTTATATTCTGTCTGGATGATACATTATTAACTCTGACATCCTAGGCAGGATTTATGTATTGCGACCGGCGGCCATTTTTTCCTGTGTTACCCTGATTCTCCCCTCTCATTGTAATCTTGTGTCTTCTCTGTTTTCTGTTAAGGTATCGATTTTGAACATCCAGTTGGTCGCCTGTTTCTTATTTGTTTATGGTTTCTTATTACTTGCGTCAATAAGGCGTCCTGTTTGTGTTTTCAGTCTATATCTTAATTGTGCCGACAAGCAAATTTGTCTGCCCTTTTTAATATTAGTCATTCTTTGTTATTCCTTTCATAAGCTGCTCCTTTTTCTGTCTCTCTGCTTTGTACAGACCCCACCGTTCTGCCTTGGCGGCTTCATCTAATAAATCTGTTTTCTTGTTGTAATATTCAAAGTGATTCATATTTCTCTCTCCGTTTTTGTCATTTTCTTCATGGCCCCGAACTCCGTCGTTTAAACTGCCAATCTTTTGTGACTCCAACTTCTTTTTCTCTGTATATTTCTTACGTGCAATACATTTTCACTCTCCCTCTATAAATAATAGAATGAGCAAAACTTTTTATTAATATCAAATAATTCCATTAGAATATTTTAAAAAAGTTTGAATGGAATTTACGTATACAGATTTTATTCCAAATTATATTTGGCGTTACCAGGTCATATTTTGGCTCACAAATCTTCACATGTTTGTAGGTTCTCTCTCTACACGTTTAAATCCTTGTGATTTTCGTTAGTGATATTTTTATTAGACTATTTTCCAGTCCAGGCGAGCAATTTAACCTTGAATTAAAACTTAAACATTTTTCATGCTCCATTTTTCGGTCGGCGCTCAGCAGGCTCAATGGAAAGATTGTGGCCGACGGCCGTGTTTCACTCACAAACGAGTGCGCTTATCGGGGCTTCCTAGGCGGTAAGACCAGCAATGGGGAAGATTACACACCCAGAACCCATGCACGTGCAGTAGTCACCGGGTCTAGTTTACACCAGGAAATAAATGAGAAGCTACTGTAGCGTGTTTCTTTCTTGTTGTCTGAAAACGGACTATATTTCTGCAGATGGAAACTGGGATTAGCAAGCATTAAAGAAAATGTAGGCAGTTAAGTAAAAATGGACATCGCCAACATACAGGATCAAGTGAAAGGCCGAAGCCTGCATGTGTAGCCGTCATATTAAACACTTAGTTCAGTTGACAGTCGTCTCCTTTGTTCTCACACCAGACCCTCTGATAGGAATCAGATGTCGGTCGTTACCTCATTTACTCTCACACCAAACCCTCCGGCCAGTTGACGGTCGTTTCCTGGTTTTTTCTCGCACCAAACCTTTTGTAGGAATCAGATGGCGGTCGTTACCTCATTTGCTCTCACACCAAACCCTCTGGTCAGTTGACGGTCGTTTCCTGTTTTTCTCACACCAAACCTTTTGTAGGAATCGGATGGCGGTCGTTAACTCATTTACTCTCACACCAAACCCTCTGGCCAGTTGACGGTCGTTTCCTTTTTTTCTCTCACACCAAACCTTTTGTAGGAATCAGATGGCGGTCGTTACCTCATTTACTCTCACACCAAACCCTCTGGTCAGTTGACGGTCGTTTCATGTTTTTTTCTCACACCAAACCTTTTGTAGGAATCGGATGGCGGTCGTTACCTCATTTACTCTCACACCAAACCCTCTGGTCAGTTGACGGTCGTTTCCTGTTTTTTTTCTCACACCAAACCTTGTGTAGGAATCAGATGGCGGTCGTTACCTCATTTACTCTCACACCAAACCCTCTGGTCAGTTGACGGTCGTTTCCTGTTTTTTTTTTCACACCAAACCTTTTGTAGGAATCAGATGGCGGTCGTTACCTCATTTACTCTCACACCAAACCCTCTGGTCAGTTGACGGTCGTTTCATGTTTTTTTCTCACACCAAACCTTTTGTAGGAATCAGATGGCGGTCTTTACATTTGCTCTCACACCAAACCCTCTGGTCAGTTGACGGTCGTTTCCTGTTTTTTTCTCACACCAAACCGTTTGTAGGAATCAGATGGCGGTCGTTACCTCATTTACTCTCACACGAAACCCTCTGGCCAGTTGACGGTCGTTTCCTGTTTTTTCTCACACCAAACCTTTTGTAGGAATCAGATGGCGGTCGTTACCTCATTTGCTCTCACACCAAACCCTCTGGTCAGTTGACGGTCGTTTCCTGTTTTTTCTCACACCAAACCTTTTGTAGGAATCAGATGGCGGTCGTTACCTCATTTACTCTCACACCAAACCCTCTGGCCAGTTGACGGTCGTTTCATTTTTTTTCTCACACCAAACCTTTTGTAGGAATCAGATGGCGGTCGTTACCTCATTTACTCTCAAACCAAACCCTCTGGTCAGTTGACGGTCGTTTCCTGTTTTTTCTCACACCAAACCTTTTGTAGGAATCAGATGGCGGTCGTTACCTCATTTACTCTCACACCAAACCCTCTGGTCAGTTGACGGACGTTTCCTGTTTTTTCTCACACCAAACCTTTTGTAGGAATCAGATGGCGGTCGTTACCTCATTTACTCTCACACCAAACCCTCTGGTCAGTTGACGGTCGTTTCATGTTTTTTTCTCACACCAAACCTTTTGTAGGAATCAGATGGCGGTCTTTACATTTGCTCTCACACCAAACCCTCTGGTCAGTTGACGGTCGTTTCCTGTTTTTTTCTCACACCAAACCTTTTGTAGGAATCAGATGGCGGTCGTTACCTCATTTACTCTCACACCAAACCCTCTGGCCAGTTGACGGTCGTTTCTTGTTTTTTCTCACACCAAACCTTTTGTAGGAATCGGATGGCGGTCGTTACCTCATTTGCTCTCACACCAAACCCTCTGGCCAGTTGACGGTCGTTTCCTGTTTTTTTCTCACACCAAACCTTTTGTAGGAATCAGATGGCGGCCGTTACCTCATTTACTCTCACCCCAAACCCTCTGGCCAGTTGACGGTCGTTTCCTTTTTTTTCTCACACCAAACCTTTTGTAGGAATCAGATGGCGGTCGTTACCTCATTTGCTCTCACACCAAACCCTCTGGTCAGTTGACGTTCGTTTCCTGGTTTGTTCTCACACCAAACCTTTTGTAGGAATCGGATGGCGGTCGTTACCTCATTTACTCCCACACCAAACCCTCTGGTCAGTTGACGGTCGTTTCCTGTCTAGTTCTCACACCAAACCTTTTGTAGGAATCAGATGGCGGTCGTTACCTCATTTTCTCTCACACCAAACCCTCTGGCCAGTAGACGGTCGTTTCCTGGTTTGTTCTCACACTAAACCTTTGGTAGGAATCAGATGACGGTCGTTACCTCATTTGCTCTCACATTAAACCCTCTGGTCATTTGACGGTGTTACAGGTGCTCTTTTTATTATGTGACACGGGCGTAACTCCTGTTGTGGCACTCGTGTCTGGCCGCGTATTACAATCTATGTTTAATCCGTACTAGTTGAACTCTCGTTGTCATGTTTAGCGTTGGGTTTTCACGCCTGGCCGAGGTCACGTGATGAGCCTGGTATGCGGAGATACACAGCGCTGTTTTTCTAGAGAATTCCTGACACGCGTGCACGTTGTGCAAGATCTTGAAGACTGTTCGAGAAGTGGAAAATTCTCGGCTTGAGGTGTGAAGGTATATAAAGGGGCTGTGTTTTAGAATGGGAGGGCAGAGAGGGCAGCAGAGCAGATTCCAGCGGACGCAGAAGCGTGTGTCAGTTTCTAGGACCTTATCCGACGAATGCGGCAATTATAGATTTTCAAAGACTTCCTCCTGGATTTTATGCATTTTGGACTTTAGTTTACTTTCTGGGTTGTTGCAAGAACTTTTCACTGGACTGTCATTCTCCAAGAGTATACATTTAATGAACTTATCGTGGTAACAGTGTTGGTATCCAGGTACTGTGCACATTATTTTTCTATGTGATTGTATTTATTTTTTTGTTATACCACTGTTTTACTATATAATTGTATTGATTTAGTGTATTGTAATGTTAGGGTTGTTTTAAGAATGAATTATAGTTATTTGTTAACAAAAAACCACTGACTTCTTTATTCATTCCCCTAGACATTTCACGCTGCCTAGTGTTACAGAATCTGATTTTTTTATCTCCTTTACAGAATTTGTGTTCATCACGCATACGTGATCTGTTTATATTAGGTTCCGACCAATTGTTGCTGAAAAATGATACTGATAACCCTGGTGTCGTCTTTTTATTATCATATTAACATCATCCTATTTAATCCTCGACTCGTATCATCCACTTAACGAAACTGAATCTCAACTCGTTCCCCCGTTCAGTCCACATGTATGGCTATAACACTTTCTTAAGCTATTCTGTAAAATGTCCAGTTACTCCACTTTTCGATCTAAAAGTAAAGATTGCTTATTTACAAAGTCTACCTATTATTTTACGAGATTTTTGTCATTAACAATATTTTGCAAAACTAGCCAAATTTTCAGACTGGAAAGAGTATACACAGAAATTGCTATAAGAAAATCATTAACTTGAAAAATTATTGTTATCTTCATGATTTAAGGTATACAAGCCGACGGGAGGCAACCGAATAGGGGTGACACGTAGAGTGTAACCGACACATGGAGTTAAACCGCGATTGAACCCGTAGCGGGACAGAACAAGGCGAATTCAGATGACAAATTGCAGTAGAAATTTGAGTAGGAACCTTATATTTCTTACAAAATGTGACATATCATTGTTTTCGAGTCATAAAATAATAATAGAATCACCTTTACGAAAACATAAAATTATCGTAACAGATGAAAAAATAGAGGCGTTATCCAAAAGATTTAGTTTGTAATGTTACTATAGATAGTTACCTGGATATTCAACCCTAATGCTCATGTTTCCCTTGGTAAAAATGTTTAGTAAGACACGACGAGAAGGGTACATTTTGCGGGCACCTGCTGTTCATGTCTGTCGCTTCAGAAGGAATGACATTAAGTGAAGGAAAAGGGAGAAAAGGGAGAAAAAAGAACGAATCGTTAGAAAGTCAGTTGGGATCATCTTAGCAGACCGGATTGGATAAGAACAGCTAAGGAAGAAAACCGGTTTTTGGAGACGCTTTTCTTCTCAAGTCTGCTTTGATGTCGACGAAGAATTGGGCAACCCAGATTCCAAAGACCACACACAAGAGTGTCTGTGGACATTGATTGTGAAAGCGGGATAAAATCCGGTCGTCTCCTGCAAGCATGCTTTCTTCTCCACGACAGGCGAGGCGGACATGAATGACTCGCACTTAAACAAGATGTGTATACGAGGTATTGGACCATCATTTGGCGCATCCAGGGAGAAAAAGTGATCTAGCGAACGGTCAGCAGGGTGCATGAAGTCTATATGCTTCTTCTTTTCTAGTTGAAGTTCCCCGTATTCCTCGTTGAAAACTGATTCGCACACACTGGATCCAATTCCAGTTATGTCATCAAAACAACCAGGAGAACGCGGACATAATTCTCTGTTGGTTTGTTGATGACGTATCGACAAGTATGAACTCTCGCTGGAGCAGAATAAAAAGCTACGTGTTCTGGTGCTGGCATCACTTTCCTGGTGGTGTTTTATAAGCACCCGTGCTTAAAATTCCCTTATGAAATGAGCTTCACACCCGGTTTGATCAGCTGAGCACCTGTCTTTAAAATTGGGTCGTCATATGTCACATGGTTGGCGACACGAATTTCTAGACAGAATGTCTATAATTAACACCCCATGGTAATAATATCTTTCGGCGTTTTTTTATGGCTTCATTCATATGTAAGTAATTGAAACTCATAGGAACGTACCTCGGGGGTCCACCGTCACTTCCTGAGAATTAGAATCTTTGGATGTAGCTATCCTTAGCGCAGCAGATATTTAGGAGACAATGTATCAAAACCAACAATAGTTTTAAATAAATATAAGGCGTAGATATAAAATCTATTTGTTGACCCTGAATATTTGAGTCTCCGTTCAAATCTGAGCAAAAAACGGTTTCTGCCCGAGTTATATTATTAGAAAAGGTAGTCAGCACACGAAAAGCTGTTAAACACAATAAATGAACGAGTTGCAATATATACATTTTAGAATAAACCACTTAAAATTAATATACTTTTACCTATAGGTATCACATTTAATTTACAGCTCGGAATATTTTTAGTCTATCCCTTTTAAATCAAGAATTGTAACGGCCAGTACCATTTTAGAGATTTATCACAGGGTTTTCTAGTTTTTCATAAAAAAGATCGAGCTATATCCATAAGCAATATAATCAATTCCACCGATACCATTTCCGATAGCTTTTACCGATAACTATAGATAACCATTCCTTGATTTATCTATGGTTATGGAATGGTTTGCAGTCAGGAAGAGAAAACAGAGATCTACAAAAATTACCACCATTGTAACATTATATCACGTGAAACTGAATTTTTCATATTTGTAGGTTCTGTTTCAGCCCACTCTATACTTAGCAATTTATTGATGACAGGTTATAGGTTTTACGATGCTTGAATTATGTTTGTCTTAAACACCTACCTGGAAGCAATATATATTGATGACATTTCTGGATTTATTTCTCTGAGCATTTCACAAGTAAATGTCAAGTATTTTATGATTTTAATATTACACAATTCTAAACAACAGTACCCATGGATATGATTTAAAGCGCAAACATATTTAATAAAGCGTGTTAAGTAGGGTATTATACTGATGAAAGAAGAGCGGAAAAAAATGGTCACATAATCTCACACCTATACGCATACAGCAGAGCTATTATATATTCATGAAATATATATATATATATATCAGTGCATCATTGCCAATATTTCCGCAACCAATTTCCACGATTGGTTTGTTTAGGTTTGTTTTAATGTAAAACATCTGACGTTACAATGGGAAGTTTCGCCGGGCAGAAATCTGTGAGATTGTAGGACTATTTATCGCTTCGAAATGTAAAACCGTTTGTTTAGATATACATAAAGTATAAATGCATGTCATATTAAAACCTTGAAAATTGACCGAAACAAGAATCTCACAAATACGATTACCCAAATATTACGCCCTCTTTGTTCTGTCCCCCGGGGTGGTCTTTATCGTGGGGTTCCATTGAGTATATATATACATGTATATACAATTGTTCTTTCTAGGCTGTTTGCAATGCACTGATGGCAAAGTGCTCGATGGTAAAGCCATAGGGTACAACCAGATGTTCAATATACAACCCCTCTATAGTCATACCGATCTGAAGAGTGCCATACAACGGTACTAAACTAATTAGAAATCAAGAACACGATGCTTACAATCGTTTGATTCCTTACATATTTTATATATATATATATATATATATATATATATATATATATATATATATTAACCTAAATTATTATATATTTATATAAATGTATATATATAATATATACATATAAAATATCATAATTTTGGTTAAAATATTATGAAGAAGCTATTTTATATCATTTTATAATACATTAAATAAATTACAGCCATAAGTCTAAAAATAAGCCACATATATATTAAAACAACATTTCATAGAAACAAACTTTTAAAATCATAAGTCAGATATAAGGAAGTCTTGTCGTTTTAGCTTGGCACTCTGAGGCAGAGCGGCCGAAAGGGGAACGGCATATACTATACATAGAACAATGGCTATGTCTTCTGTCCACATCAAGTCCTCTCCAAAGTACTTTCGTTTTTGATTACCAAGCGGTTCTTTCCTGCACCTTCTCACGTCTGTTTACTTTCACTTTTCAATCCATAAGTTCTCTTTGTAGTCTGTTCTACCCAGTCCTAAACCTACGTGATGGCTTTGGTTTCTTTATAATAAGCCACGACCACCAATCATCCTTTAAACAGCCTGTCCTCACCTTCTTTCCGTTTCTGACTATATGTTCCTCTGGCTATGTATTTGCGTTCCTTCTGGAATGCGCTCATGCACCCTGTATTCTAAATATCAAAGTGAGGCTCAGATGCATATACCGCATCATAATACATTAATACACTGTGATGTATATATAAATATATATATATATATATATATATATATATATATATATATATATAATGGTTAATTCCGAACTTAAAGGGGCCCAGTCACCTATAAAGCATGTTGAACTAACACGAAAAATAGCATCTTCGCTCAAAAATCAATTTGTACCTGTCAAAGTATTGCCCTGAAACCGTTTACTTACTCCTGTAAACAGGTTTTAAAACAGTGGACTGGGCGCGATCACATGTAAACATAAACACCGCGCGTGCATCGACAGGCTACAACACGTGTCAATATGGAGATGCCCTGATTGATTAGGGCTAAAAATATAATACCTTTTCCTGCAGCTGCTTGCTGAAACAACACATGTTGCGGCTCATAATCAGACGTTGTTTTGGTAAACAAACCTACGTGGACTGTGTTTACCAACACGCAGAGCCATAACAAGGTGCTAAACCGCCGTATGTGAGGTACTGAGACTGTGTGCTAGAATGTTTTTGCTAGTACACTTTCGTATAAATCAAAACTGAACTGATAGTGTGGAAGAGTAGGCAAATAAAGCTCCTGATTATGTCCCTTTAAAGCAAATAAACGGGAACTCTTCCGGGAACGGGTACCCCAAAGGTTGAAGTCTTAACTGTAACAGGAGCCGTTTTGTAATCAAGATGTAATCTAGATTGAATAAGCTGATCCCGAAGGGTAGTTATTTTCAGTTCCAGAAATATCATAAAATTTAAATTTTGTTCGCAAAAGCTGTCAGTACATGTTTTCAAGTATGTATTACCGACACATATTCAGGTAAAAATGACATTAAATTATATGATTTTATCATACAATATTGCATTCGGATACATTTTATAATACTCGTTCATACTATATGGTATTATATGAAATGATATGATATTATATTTAATCATATTAATTAATATTATATTAATTCTTATTATATTATATTTTATTATATTTTACATTTCTATCTGTATTCCTCTTTTTCATATCACACGAAGAAATAATTCACATCAATAACCAGAAGAAATTCTCAAACTTTCATTAATTTAAATAGAAACACAGAGTGGACACCCAATTAATATCAGATCATGTGTCTATATCTGCCTGAGGGGATGCAGAGTCGGCTGCCCACGTCGTAGCCGTGACAGGTTAGCAATATTATCGGCAGATAACCGGTGTCTCGGTATGAGCTGAGCCGTCAATCTGAGGATGGCCTTGGGACGAATCCTTGAGCGCCGATACATGGCTGTCCGTCCAATTTACCACGGCGGCATGTCAAGTAATTGCACCGCTGTTGACCCCCCGTAGCCTATGTATGCTGACCGGCTATTCATCATCACGGATAACTAGCAGTGGACTCCTTCCGCCGGGAGCAAAGCTCCGCCGTGACTTATGAAAAGTGGCCAGGAAAGAGGCAAATAATAAAGTGGGGACTAAGAAGACTTAGACAGAATCCTTCCACGGTCGTTTTGTCGTTGCTGACGCCTGACTTTCCCGCACCGACAGGGTTATTAGCTCCAGCCAAAGCACTGGGAGTTATGAAAACTTCCAAAGATGAGACCACTTGCGATATGTATCAAAACAGCAACATCATCAAATGTCACGTGATATGTATCATGCATCCGCGACAACATCAGTAGCCGTCGGCAGAAATCCTCCACAGTGGCGTTGACCTTCCTCTAGGTGGATTACATCGGACTCTATATTAGACCCTCCCTTATAGAGACTGAATCCCCTACAGAGGGAGCTATTCCAGTATAAACCTTAAGAGCTTGTACCCTTTACCTGTTTATTGCTTAGCTACAGGACAGAAGCTTTATAATGCATTATATACCAGTGTACATGTTTTTGTAGGCTGAGACCCATAAATCAGACAAATCACTTCAATACTGCGTAAATTGCTCGCCTTTAAACTGAAGAATTAATCATCCGAATAGTAACATCTGCTAATAACCGGAACTTGCGGTTAGACGGAGGGAGAGAGGTAAACCATCGAGTATTACCGAGCGAAGGTAGCTATAGAGATTGGTTTGGTTTGATTGTTTTGTGTCCTCAAGTTTCTTTTACCCATTGAAGCACGAGATTATGAACGAGAATTGGGATTTACATAATACCAGGACAGAAAAATTACACCATGTATGCGGGCTTTTTACTCTCAAATCGAACGTAAATTTGTCAAAAACGTACGTTAAAAAATTGTTAACTGTTCCTGCTGGTGGCCGTGGCTTATATTGTTGAAATCCTCTCTGTATTGGAATAGTACTTTCTATTTATAACAAGGCTAATGCGTCGGATTCAATTGGGTTGACTGAATTCAGGGTCGGTTTTTTTCCGGCAGAAACCTATTTCTGCCGCACGGCAGGCAGGAGGTGGCAGAAACCCTTTTCTGCCGACAAAAACTTGTTTCTTCCGGAAGAAATTGCAATTCAGGAAATCAGGTATATTGAAAATGGTGAAGCCTCTGGCTGAGTATTTAATTTTTTTTATAGTAAGATTATTGATGTTTCTTCAGGATTAATGGGAATTTATAAAAGCAGAAAGAAAATAAATTGGCAGAAAAAAAAATCTGATCTGAATGACACAGTCAAGTTTATACAATTTATATTCATACATTCATGTTATGAAATAGTTTATACTTATTTCTGCCATGGCAAAAACCGGCAATGGCAGAAACATGCCAACCCTTACTGAATTAAATTAAGAAGTCTGCTTATTTTTCCGCTTTCAAGTTCAAACCGTGTCCATTCTTCCCATTTACAAAATATTGAAAAGACAAAAAAATAATAACTACGCCAGTGTATCCAGCGCGGCCCGTCCGGGACGTTGGCGGATCTGTCCCAACGCGAAAATGCTTAATATGCTAGTATTATAAAATGATGAATAATTCTTGAATAAAATTCGAGGGAGAAGCTCAGTGCGTGAGGTAGGAATAGAACTATCATCTTGGATATCGTAATCAACTTTACATGTAAGTGTGGTTTTTCTCGGACAAGTGTAAAGAATTAGCATCAGATCGCTATTCCCGTAGTCTAAAATTTTGGTGCATAGTTTATCTCGTGAAAGACCTTCAATATTCTCAAGTAATCATAGAGTAACCATGGAGCTTAATGATATATATTTGAATTTGTTAGAATATAAAAGAGTGAAATAATTATGAAATATAAAATCCCATGTTTTCTATGAACACAAACTAGCTTGTTAAAATGAGAATATCCTTATATATCAAGCTGAATCTTGGTTTTCCTTGCAGTACTCCTCATATGCCACAACGGCCCCTTCGGATACTCGACGGGGATCTGTTTAATGTGTGGCTGGCCGTCGGTTCCTTAGAGATAGGTGTAAGTAAACCAGAGACAGATAGATACCGTGATGGCGGTGAGGGGACACGCGAGTTCCGGCCCGTCACGGCAGAGAAGTCTGGCTTTAGGTTCTGAACATGACCGGCATACTGCGCTCCCGCCAGCAGCAGCTGAACCAGGGAGAAAAAAATTACGAATACACAGTCCATCTGTCAATAATAAATCTCTGGCTTCAGTCATATCAGTTACAGAGCCCGAGCTTACGTGTGGAAATAGTAATGGAAAAACATGCAAGGACCAGTCAGAACAACTGCTAGAGGAATATTTTCCACAAGCCTGTTTGGACTTTCTTTTGGGGCATAGTTTTTTAAAAGCTAATGTTATGATTATGGTGATTATTGGGCCAAATAACTATAAATTCTTGTTACTCATAAGTTTAGCTTATTATACAGGTTCATCCAGTACGAGCATGTAAGCAGAATCCTTTACCCCCTGTAGCTCAGAAACCCTTTACTGGTCATCTTGTGTTGACAGGGGTCTCCTTTGAGTAATTGTTTGTGTTCAGGATTGTTTAACATTGCTCCTCCACTGAGCAACTTGATCTTAAGGTTGTCAACTTGACTTATCAACCAGATTTGTCATTTTATATAAGACTTTATGTAAGTTCATCATGTCAATATATTTAGATGGTATGGATGGTCAAGATTTTCCTTAGTTCTAAATGGACAGTATTTTTAATGCTTGTTTTAGGTCAGTATTATAATATTCAGTAGCTTAAATCAAGTATCTGGTTGGTTAGTCAGGTTTAGGGACATGTACTTTAAGGGCTTTACAGGCCTCGGACAGACAGGCACTTTTGGGCACTTTTAGACATGGCAGGACTCTGTCCTGTTTTTATTTAAATTCATAAAGCCTCATATTATTAGATTAGAAACTTTTTAAAGGAAGATCTTATGATCATTTTTGTAGTTAGAAATGTCAACCTTCAACATTTTGGATGTATATTTTAATTTGTGAACTAAGAAGAAAATAAACTTTATTATTACCATATGGATGGACTTTATCATGATTTATCATGATCGGTGAGAAAAGTGAACAAGAATACATGGACGTTTATATATAAAATCTGCGTGGAGCTAATTCCCCCGTTTCCCTGGATGCCCAAGGAACGTAATACTAAAGTATTTTGTTCACTTTTATGAATAAAATAATAAATACAAGTGAGAATAAATATGTTATTCCAGATTTTTGTAGATTAATTCCAAAGAATGTTTCACTATCTTTTTTTATTCTAATCAATTGATTTAACAGATCAAATGCGGTTAACAAATCTTTGATTTAGTCTATTATGCATTATTTGTTTACCACGTTATCATCCATCAGAAGCTATCACGTGTGGGTGTTTTTCTGCGTGCGAGCTAATACGTGGGTTTGAAACAGGAAATTATGAAAAGTGTTATTCAATTCCTTTGTTGTGCAAAAGGCCATGCCTTCGGTGCCTCTCACAAATATTGCTTTTAAAAACGAGTGCTGTATTTTGTATTAATACTGTATCATATGTAGTAAGTAGCTGATGAGTGAAATATTAAAACCTGCGAAGGTTCTGTACCTTGTCCATTAATTTTATTATTTTTTTTTATAAATTTAAATCAATTTAAATTTGTGTCTGCTTTGTTTTTGAGATAACAAATGTATACAAAATATTATCAATATCAGTTAAATCCTACCTGCGTCAAGTTGATATTGTTGATCGGCTATAGGGCCTGAAACAACTTATGATGGGTCTGAACCAAATAACCAATAACTGTTATCAGTTATTTTGTTTAACTGATCTCGGTATTTCCAAACCTAATTCTTAGACATTACTGATCGGTTATTGCATGGGCATGGCCCATCTTAAAATGGGTCTGAACAAATAACCGACATATAAAAATATTATCGATATCAGTTAAATCCTATCGGGAAATGAGCTTGTTCCAAGTTGACATTGTCGATCTGTTATTTGGCCTGACCTATCTTAAGATAGACCTGACCTACAACCGACTTCGGTTATTGGGTCAGATCCATCTAAAGATGGGCCGGATAAGGAGATGGTGCACATTATTTACACAAGTCAGACTGTTGCTGGGGCTGATTGAACAGATTATAAAACCCAGTTTAACCGTTACAGATGGACTGACAAATGTAAGAATCAATCAGCATATTCATATGAAGAAGCATTCACTGAAAGCTGGCAACAAAGGAATAGGCAAAGGACCTATTTTTACATTATACTCTTTATTATCTCGAAACTTCTGTTAATTTTCTGTCAATATCTCTCTATGTGTCAAGACAAAAGTGAACTAACATTAGACGTCTTCAATGTATGCTACCTCTATTAATCTTTAGTTGCGCAGCCATTGGAAAGAAATGGCCATAAAATATTCCCTTTTTGATGCCTACCGACATTGCAGAATATAGTTAAAGGAAGAAAAATGAAAAGATGGTTATTTGACATAATTGTAATAACATATGATTAATTTATGTAAATGTTCTTATCTTTGATTCACTTAGTGTTTGTATCACATGTCAATATTGTTGTCCATTTAAATTTTATTGTATTATTGTTTTATTTTATTATTTTATTTTTAACTTTATTTGATCCTGGTTAGTATTCATACCTTTCAATTATCTTCATCTATTGCCCAGATCTTTTGCCATTGATGGACGGCTCCTTGACGAGTCCTTCAATTTAAATAAATGTTAACAAAATGAAAAATAAAAATAAAATACAAAAGCAAGAATAGCACTATATAAAGGCTTTCAGTAAGCATACACATCTTCGCAAAACACGGTTCTCCAAATGCACGCGAGCTGATTGACAATAGCACTGGAGTATCTGCAGACGCCGCGTAGTCTCGGATAATAAGTTAAGGGCAAATATAAAACATATATTGACGAAAAAAGACGACAGGAGCCTCTTTGCAACAGCCTTTACGTGAAAAATTTGTCTCGAACGCTAGTGCGCTAGCGGCATCCCAAGCTTAGACAATCCTGAAGATACTCACGGTTACCTGTCTACAGCCTTAACTAACTCATATATCAGCAAACAGCCGAGAAGTGTGTCATGTTGAATCGCTGTCAGGGCCAGCTGATTCTCCTCTCATGGCTGTTAAGGACTGTTTCTTGATTTAAAAGTAATTGCAGCCTGCAGCCAATCCTGGGCAGATGACCTCACATCGCAGCAATGACTACTGTTCAAATAGAGTTCGCCGCTAGGACCTTGTTGAGAGAATCGTCGAGGACCTCGAAGTACTAGGGATGAATCTGCATTTGGCAAGTATCACAATTATGTTTAACAATCTGTCCCGTATAAACAACAGGTCACATGATTAAATTAATCATTATCTTATTCTTCCCAATACAAATATGACATCTAAATACTATTTACCATTAAAATCTTTAGAATGGGAACTCCCACTTGGAAATAGTTTTGCCTGTGACCGCTTGATCAGCTGTGTAGATAAAGAAACCTGTTTAATTTTGATAACATTCAATATATCTTATTGAAAAGTCTTGCGCATTTCAAATTAGATCATCATGTCCATATGGTTATGCGTTTAATCGAACAATTTACAATCAATTATGCATTACGAGACTGAATAAAGCCAGATTGTTTTATTCAAATATGTCTTAGATATTCTTGTCTGGAGGACATATGAATTAAATATAATCATCTCGCACAATGTGTCATTTATTACTAGGCTACAGGCCGGTCCCAAGTTTTCCTGGCTCTTCGTTTATAGATAATATCAGCTGGCGACTTCACGTCATATGTATACAATGTCAAATATTTTATGCTCAAGGAACGTCTGGGAATCCAGACCAATTTATCGACAAAAAAACCTTTTTTTCTTACACACCGTTGAGACCTGAGAGCTACAAGTTATATTTGATATCATCGAGTAGTAAAACCATGTCTTTATTGAAAAGAAAATAGTAGAATTCTTTGTCTTAATTGTCTGTACTTCAGACATACTATCAAAACTACAATGGCCATGAGGATTATAGCTTTTGTGGAGTGGCCTGTTCTGAGTAGAATAAAGAGTCAGGTTTAACAGCACTGCAGCCATATATACCGCAACTACAGCATCAGGGATGACGGAACGTAAACCCGCAAGTCAATGCCATCGAACCTGAAGATGAAGCTCTTAAATCCTTATGTTAATTACTTCAATGTTTAATATATATGAATTTAGCTGTCAATATATATACATAAACAAACATTGCAAACATTCCAGATGAATATATGATGTAATATTTTATTATTGCGTTATGTTCTCTAATTCTTTATCGAATTCTACTATAAGGAGCAGTGTTTAAAATTAATTCATCAATTGTAACTTGTCCACAATATTTTAAATAAGTTTTATTTAAAGGGTCAACAGAACTTTAGGTTTTGATTTTGCGGACTTCACCCAATGGACATTATGAATAGAGTCGGAACGATTGGGGCTATGGTAGCCTGGTCTGAGAGGGGGCGAGCTGAGGGGAGAGGAGAACAATTACAAAAGGACAAAGTGAGTTTCAGGTGATACGGGATTAGTCATCATTATTAAAAAAATTTAAAATTTCGAAATTCAGTGACATTTGAAAAAGACAATACAGGCTCAGAGTTGTGCTGATTTGGTTATATATCACCTTCAAATACTCTTGGAGGTAATTATTTTTTATCAATGCCAGCAAGCTGCGTCTGTCTGGATAAATCTGTTGTTAATTTGTTCAGTGAATATAGTAAGGTTTCAATACATTTTGGAGAGGTAAGCTAGTAATTTAATATATATATATATATATATATATATATATATATATATATATATATATATAAATGAAATCGACATTGCGACTTGCTTTGATGTTACCGTGTATGGATACAAAGAAAATTACATCACGCAGTTTTAAATTTATACAAAAACAATGTTATATCGATTTCATATCACGACTCGACGCGCTTGACACCTACGCCCTCAGATAAGATAATACAGACACGTGCCGGGTAACTTTAATACTCGATGTTAACCCGCGCCCCAGCCCAGGCATCACATGTCCTTACGCGTAGACCGAGGTACCTATATTCGGTCGGATATATATTAATATATATACATATATAACTAATTAACGGGAAACTAAGTTGGGTGGTGAGCGCGTGATTGTTCATCTCATCAAGCGTTCACCGCCACCACTACCTCTCGTGGTCGTTACAACGGGATTCCTTTGATTATCTGAAAACAGAAAAGATGGCCTTGGGTCGTCAGAGCGGGATTGTCGTGTTAGTCAGGAGGTTTTGTGTAGGCCAAATGATTAACATTAGATTTTTCCGGGACCGAAAACAATGGTGATGTTAGCCAGGTGGTCGTATCAGCGGGGTGGTTTGCAGACGGAATTTCAATGGATATATGCATGTATGTATGTATGTATGTATGCATGCATGCATGTATTTATGTATGTATGTATGTATGTATGTATGTAAACATGTATGTATGTATGCATACATGTATGTATGTATGTATATAAATCTATATCTATATCTATATATATATGAGTGTATGTGTGTATGTGGTTCGTATATAATTGATATACACAAAAGGTAATAGGAATAGGCTGAAGAGAGTTTAGATCAGTTAGAATGGGTACACCGATCACATGACTGAGTGCCCAGACTAAAGAGCTACCGCAATTTACTTTCATCAGATTCTGAGACCTTGCATACCTGCTCAATTGCCTGAGATGGAAAAGATGATCTGTTTGAAAGAAGGTCGTTCAAAATGGCGGCCCGGAGAAGTGAATATGGCGACGTTAACACCTGTGTTGTTTTTTCCCCCGTGTCTTCAGAAGCCGGCCGTCGATACAAGTTACCGAATCAGGAGGCATTGTTCGGGACCTCAATACATCCTGCCTAATAGATAGTTATTACGGCATTAGGTCGTTACCAGACACTACGTAACAGCCCTGGGCATCAACTTTACAGCCCATGAACACGCAGTCCTTGTGATAAGTGTACTTAGATGTGGCTCATCGTGTGTGTATTTCAGCTGCTGCGATAAAGTCATAAGCACTACTGCTTAAATTAAAAAGGTTAACTAACATATAAAGGGTTACCTGTTTTAGTTGTTATGTCACATTAATACACACAAACACATATATATAGAGTGAGAGAGAGTGAGAGAGAGAGAGAAAGGGGTAAACTATTTTACACAAGAGTAATACCTTTAAGACACACCAACATTTTATTATCACACACTATTTAGTCTATTTAAAAGCCGTCATTCTTACTTTTCACCTACACTTCGACAAAAGACTAACAGAACTATACCATTAATTATATATATATATATATATATATATATATATATATATGTTTATATTCAGGCATATTCTTACCACACATTTCACCAGTACGGTTTTTATATGATCTAAGCTGTAGTCGTTTAAAACACCAACACCAGCATCAAACAATATATATATATATATATATATATATATATATATATATATATATATATATATATATATATATATATATATATCCATTTGACTGCTGCAGTTAAAAAGGACACAATCTTTCACAAACAAGCGAGAAAATTGATTAGTCTAAGGCCACTTTTGATATTCCAGATGCCAGTGATCAAGTGGCCTAGACTTGAGCGTGGAGATTTTCTGATACTGCATTAACATAGGGTTCTTTTGGAACCAATTTCAGTTGCCGTCAACAGAAAGATCCCGCGTGAACGGCATGTGACGTAACAGACTTATGGCCAGATTTCTGTAGACATCTGTTCTTGCTGCTGAGGTTTTATTCGCTATCAAAATGAATGTCCATGGTCCGGCTAGAAAGGCTAGACGCAGACACTCGAGTATAAGAAAGGACCCGCGCAGAGGACTAAGTGCTTGGTAAATTCTGTTGTAATTTACTGAAGTGGGCCACATCTGTTGAAGATATAGAAAAAAGAAGAGCTAGACTAGATGTGGGAAAGCGGGGAATATCTTCCTCGAAGCAACACCAGCGGCTCTTGAGCAGAAACAGGGCAACAAAAGACCCGGATACAATGGCTGCGTATCATAAACAGAGTTCTATAGGCCGGAATGCTTGTCGATTCTTCTTTGTGCTTTTATGGTATCGATTAAGAAATAATTGGAAAATATTTATCTGCCTTTATTGCATAAATACTTGACCAGTAACTGTAGCTGACGGTAATTTCTATAAGGGTTTCCCGCCCTAAGTGACACTGATTACTTTAATGGATACAATATCTGTCAAGTAGTTAGGCTAGGCCTCGTTTTGGCCCATGTTGTCCACCTCCTACGGCTCCATAACCTCTTCATATATATATATATCATCAGCCGATTTCACTTTTATAATGGATATCAAAGTGGTCACACAACATTAGGAAATCTGTTCTGTACTCCACAAACACTACGCCGTTACAATTTAACTTGTGTGCTGTCTTGTTCACTCTTTTTATTGAAGCCTCAGGACCGTGACGTTAAAAGGGTGTGTACACACACCTGCATCGCTGAATGTGTTTATTAGACAAACAAAAAATCTCTTGTTTTGATTATCTACTTACATGAAGGGCTATTAGCCTATTTTCAAGCCGTGCTATACTGCTGTCCATGGTATTTCATTTCGGAAACAATGATATCACAGGCGTTGTTCATTTGCCGACTTTGACAACATAAATGCTTTCAAATATTGGCTTTTCCTTATATGGCTTAACATACCAAGTATTACGGCAGCATTAAATATTGACGGTGCAATGTCCCCGCTTTTAATGCAATCTAACGTATATGAATATATAATGTAGAAAATATTGTAGATTGACAGGTAAATAAAGGCATGCAACAAGTGGGCCATGAGTCATGACACTCACCTGAATCTGACATTCTAATAAAGGTCATTGAATAAATATAGGTTACAGTTTTCTGACTCGGTTTTCGGCTCACATAAATAAAGTAAAGTTAGGGGGAGCCACCTGTAACTTTTTGGTAATGGACATCCCATTTAAAATGAAGGCACAGAAATCAATAAATATACTGCAATACACGTGACTTGAAAATCAATATAGCTTCTATTAAGATGAAAAAAAAAATCATTTTGATTTATAATCATTTACAGTGGCGTCGATTTTTCTTGGAAGTTGGGCGGGGGGTGGGTAACTTGAAGACACACCTATACACACACATACGAACGAATATATATCTATATTTAATATAAATATATATATATCTATATATCTTTTTAGCGTCTGTATTATCACATTTCAAATATTTAACAATCAATTTAAAGGTTTAAGAAAATAAGATATGATGTTTCCAGTGTAAGTTCATTCTAAACTAGCTTTAGATATAATATTTTAGAGTAAACTCATAAATGAAACCAAAGTTTATAATTCTATTTATTAATATATTTCATTTTCAATATATAAAATATCATTCCCTGAAGAGTGGGGGGGGGGGATGATTATATTAACCATATTGACGCCCCTGCTTATATAATATAACATAAAAGCTAAAGTGTTTGGGTGAGACTTGAGTCATTGAACGGATTGTTTTGTTCACAGAAACTTGGCAGTCGAGTGGTAAACTCTCAACTCCCTCCGTTAGTCACAAGGGTTCGATTCACGACGTGGCTATATGAGATAGGGTTGTAGTGGTCGCGCAAGGTCTCCGGGTCCTTCTGTTTCCCCACCGATACAGAATACCGAAAACCAACATCTGAGCCAGTTGGATAGTCTCGCAATAACAATTATAAATAATTGTACAATCCATGAAAATAATTTTTATATTTTAAAAGGTGATGCCACCTGCAGCTTACTCACATGTATCAGTCACATCATCAATATTACTTTAAAATCTAGAGCTGATAGATGCACCTGCTTATGAGATATAATATGTCTGCCTGCACAAACAATATCATGAAATATAAATAAATCGGCCAGCAGTTCGGAGAAAATTGGTCCAGTTCGTTTGAAATCTTTCATGCCTAATTATGTATCTGATTATGAACCAGCATAACATAATTGATCAGGAGCCTTTAAAACTAAAACCCGTCATCTTTAGCGTCCACAGATTCGTGTGTTGACTAGTAGAATATAGGTTAACGTGAATAAGTAATAGACAATGATATGAGACAAAGATTATTTAGAAAAATATGCTCTACGATAATTTCAGTAAAATAAACACCAGTAACATAAACTAATATAAGTCCTCTCTTCGTTCATTTATATCTTTTCTTTGTGTTCTAAAAAATTATGAAGGGATTAATTAGACGGGAAATATGATAGCAAAGTCAATTCCGACAAATTAATCTTGATCCGGTGCAGAACGTCACATTAGTTAATATTTGCATCCCTTGATCGTCCGACTGGAAAATAAGTCAAGCCTGATATATGAATAATATGTAGATGTGCCGTCTGCTGCCCCAGCAAGCCATTAGCATGCTGTGAGGGCTGTGGTGCTGCGTCGCCTCTGGGAGCAGCTTCATAAGCTCCCTAGCATTTTCCTGATTGTTTAGCATCTTCTGGCTGCAGCGTCCCTGTCCTTTAAAGACGAGTGTCCTTAACGCCTGAGGTAACTACTGCATGGCAAGATGTGCCATGCTATCGATGGTTGCCATACTCCTTTCTGTGGTAAGTCTATATGCATGTATACTTAAGTTGCGTTAGGGAAAAGGACGACAACAGACACGCATGCATAATTTGATTTATCTTCGTTAATAAATTATGGATTTGTGTCTCATATTATTCAATATCTTACGATCTTACCTCGTTACTGCATAAATTTTAAAAACTACAGTTTATCAAAATAACTGAACTTTAAAAATAAACAAACTACAAAATACCATTAATCCGAAATTAATGATAAAAGTTAACTTTGGGAATTATTTGCATCTTGGTTCTTTTTATTGTGCTACAGCTGCACGTTCAGTCTACTATTAAGACTAAGGTGCACCAACTTCTGGTTTACGACTATAATGTTTTTATGTTGTTTGCGCTGTGTGTGCACGGGTGATAGTAACCACCCACCGGATGTTGGAATCAGCAAGCAGCTTCAGTCATTAAAAACGTTTTACCACTACAAGCGTGTCGAATACAGTTTCCCCATACCCAATTCAACACACCTTATTCCATACACTTATGTTCATATTCATCAGAAAAAAAGGCGAATTCAGCACCCTAATCGATAAGGTGTTCGGTTCATTTCTCGTGATTCACTATGTTTGCAATTATAGCGAATGCGTGTTAATAATCTTCCTAGAGTGTATGCATTGAGGACATGGTATTCGATACATTTTAATGCGTGTTCACACTAAATTGGAACGAACACCATATTAAGGTAGTATCTAACTGGAGTGCGACAGCTTGCGACTAGTTGAAGACATGACAATTGCGAGAAAATACGCGAATTAGCGACAATTTTGCAATCACACTGAATCGTATTTACGACATGTTTGCGAACATCGTACGAGTGTTTGGCCCAAAATTCAGCCGGAGCTCGTATACCCGTCGTGCGAATGTCGTGCGATGTTCACAAGACATTCGCACGACATTTGTGAAATATTCGCACAATCATTCGCGACCAGAATGTCAGATTCTCATTTTTATCTCCAAATATTCGCAATATAGCTGCATAGGTCGCAAACCCCTCTCAAAGTTGTCTCGCAGTTCTCGCAATTCCTGACTCGCAGAAACTGACTTGAGAATAGTTCGAGACATGTTTGAGACGGGTTTGAGACACAAGCGACGCCTCTGCGACTATTTTGCGAGAAATTTTGTTTTGCGAATTTTTTAACATGTTCAAAATTTGTGCGACATGTTAGCGACACTTTGCGAATCACGCGAGGGAAATGAGAACCGCCGCGAATGTTTAACGACTCTTTCGAGACTCTCTCGCGAATGAATTCGCATTTTGTCGCAAAGCTGTCGCAGCCAAGTGAGATACAGGCTTTAAGCAATTGCGATTGCGAAATTACCTCCCCCCTAGTTATGGCTCAGCGAAGCGATACTGGTGCCGTGATTTGAACGTGGATTCGGAGGCGATAAAACGGTACTCGATATCATATTCAATGAAAAACGCGCGTTTAGTGTGAACACGACTTAACAGGAAGCCAGTTAAGTAGAATATCAAGTATACATTATGATCTGACCACTCACTGACCCTTGTCTGTAACAGTTTAGATTTATCTTGAAGAAAGCATTGCAGAACGAGCTGCAAAAAAAAACACATTCAAATTTATTGCATTCTCTGTTTTCTTCTCTGTTTTACCTCATATTAAGTCATTATAGAGACTCTCTTGCCAGGTGTATGAGTGGGTATTATACTGCAGAAAGGAGGAAAACATTGAACGAAATATTCTATCGATTTGGCAGAGTTAAATTATAGCATGACTTGGCTAAAGGTCACTTTAATAAGAAATATGAAAAAGAAATAAGATGAAAATGGCTGATGGTCTTTTATATAAAATGTGAAATTTGCTTTAAATATCTGTAGGGTGACATGTCTGTTTATGTTACTGGATAAGGAAGTGATTTGAAATTGTTGGAAAAATGACAAGATTAGTCATAACAGTGAAAAGACTGGTTCCACGCCAATTACATATTTTCCTTTGGTTTCAAGGTGCATAAAAATAAAATATCTGTTCCTTGTAATAGTGAAAACCTAGGAAGAACCGACAGATAGATAAAAAGAACACTGTAGCAACATACAAAGACCTTAAAATGATAGCACAGCACGATAAAGTTTTATTTTTTATCACATGACTAGTTCAATTTGCATTTTATTATAATTAAAAGGGATTTAAATAGGGAATTTTCACCACAAAACAAAGTGCATAAATACACATTCCAAAACAGAAAATGATACTTTCTTCTTAAATCATTGGAACAGCTAGACTGGGGAAAATGCAACACACATGATAATCTACTGTCTAAATTAAATTGCAGTTCCACCTGATAGCAGTCAAAACGGTGTTGAACCAGGAAGTTCTTCCCTGTTGAATATAATTACTTTTAACGGCAATATCATGGTAGGATATATCTTGATAAATCGCGAAAACATTAATTATCATATTATTCTATTATTTCCTTATATTATTAGTAAATAATATTAGTAATACTCTTGTATGGAAATGGAGAAAAGGTACCGTGTCAATCTGCGTTGATTTCTTGATGCATGAAACATTTTTTAATGTGTAAACAATTACTGACCTGATACACTGAACATTCTTACCTGAAAGATATAAATACCTCATGTAGATGTTCATCCTTATTACCATCAACAGCTTGGACTTATTCTATCCATGATATATATTCAATTAAACACAGAACTTTTGAAAGACAATACGAAAAGCCTGGTCATGGTACAATCTGTCCTTTGAACCTTTTGGTAAACAGCAGATTGACGTTCACTTCGGATTTTTAGTGTCTGTTAAAATATTGCTTATGAAAGCCATTTGGTGGAATTAGCTCTAATGCGAATTGACAGAGAGAGTATGCACTAACCAGTGACTAATCCAAAAATGTTTAGTCCTTTATTTATTTTTTAAGACCTTTTATTTTGTTCCTTCGAACATCACCTCAAAATAACATTAGTTGTGAGCTGCTCTTCCCATTAGGATCACATGAGGGCATTTTTAAAGTATTATACTCATAACAAGGACAAGATGAGAAAATGATAAGCGAAGTGGATTGGATACAGAAGCAAGATAATGCAAAATTGGAAGTCCAATTTCAAGAAAATCTTCATTTTGGATTTATTTAAATCATTTTACGCCTAATGATTGGCCTTATGATAAGACTCATTATATGGGTTTGAATTCAATATTCTCTTGTATAGTCTCCCTGTGCAGGGAGTCCTTCAGAGGTTGATGAGTCAATTTCTACGTCAATATTTTGGACACATTTTAGGATGGGGGTGGGATAAAGGACTTATTTAGGTCCCCCAAGTGCAATATCATCAAAAACAATTGATTTTCGTTTGTTTTCTTACTTCTGGCAATTTTGGTGCCAGATCTTATACACGGATGAATTTTCAAAACAGAATTTTGGACACAGTAATCGCTATAGGTGAGATAATTAAAGCTATTATTTTTCTTTACCTTTTTATTATCGCTCAGGTCGGCCCATGTTTGTACTAGATTTCCAATATGGTCGATTTTAAATTCTGACCTTGGTAGGAATAAAAGTCATACGCAGGTGACGAATTACACATGATATGTATTTGTGACCTTCACATGATTTGCAAGGTCATACACCTAAGCCCACGTTTGCGCTGGATTTCTACTACGATCGATTTCTCCTAATTGACTTTTAGCCCGAGTTATGGTCATATTAATAATTTTACATCTGATCTACATAGCCTACTTCCATTTAAGGACTTATTCACATTTCACAGGGGCTGATCCAGGATACAGGAAAAGAGGCGTCCAGCCCAGGAGGACTTATGACAATGCCTAAAAAGGTCCCCAAGTCCGGAAAGGGGGGTCTAGGCCGCGAAAATTGGTCTGAACACCTTATAAAAGGTTGCGGCTGTCCTGACCCCCCCCCCCCCTCCGCTTCTGTACCAGGTATATAATGCGTACATAGTTTTTTCCTTTTTTTTAAATAAATTTTACTGTGGAAAAAACTTACACATTTCACACATAATTATACACAATCACATCAACTAAATTATATAGAATTTATACAAACACATTGCCTTGATATTATTCATACTATACTTCAAATTTTCAATCCTTGAAATTTGCACAACAGAATACATTTTCCCTTAGCTTTTTCTTTCAATACTAAAGCTACAATGCTACTGTATTTTATAATTTTTTTCTCCTTATTTTTTCCCCACTCTTCTCAAGATAAGTAGTAATCTAATATTTCTGTTTTGCTATTATATTTTCAGTTTTCTCTATATTTTTCAGTCTCCTTAAAAAAATTTGGCATTAAATTACTTTTGTTCTGATTATGTTCATTTCTATTTTGATATAAACACACTTTTTTAATGTAAGGAGCACCTGATTTATACATTTGTGTTCGCTTTAATATTATGGTATTAATATTTTGTTGTCAATCCTTGTGCTTTTATTAAAAAAAAATGAACTTGTACAGGGTTCGATGAATGGCGCGAAACATACATAGCGCGCTCGCAACCTGGTGGCCTTACCGCGCAACTTCACAATTCACGTTTCCAACCGTTTTTCTTGGGTGTTTCTTATTTTATTGATTGGGAGTTGCCAGGAATACTTGAGATAGGACGAATGAAACGTATGAAAAGGTGAACTGAACATAGTCAGGCCGTCTGCCAAATTGGTTGTGCTGGGAAAAATTTGTATTCAACCAAAATAAAGAAAGAGCGTGAGATGATACACGTTATTACAAATGTTTAGTCATCTGACCTTTATCGGAGTCGGTCTTTAACCTAACCTGTCTAACGTACAAAAACTAGTGTATTCTATAGACTATAAAAGTTGGCAAAGTGTTTTTCTCTTCATATAATAGTTTTATCAATACAGGATGTGTATTTAAGGGGATACCTTGACCGAGAATGTGAAGCACTTAGTGGGATCGGATAGAGGTTGAAGGATGGAGAGGATGGGATGAGGATACAGGGGTAGTGTGATGAATCACTGCACTGTGTGATATGTTACCGTGACAAATAGGTCTGGGTGATATACGACCGTGACGAATTGTAAGGCGTAACGAACATTGTGACAAATGAGAATTAAATGTGCCGTTGTCGTCGGTAGGATATCCCGATATCATTAGATACTTTTTGTCTACCTGGCGCCCCGTTACTTGAAACTTCACCTTGGAAGTGCGAGTAACACTGTAAACATGCGATACAGGAATCTGCACAAAGGGTTGAAAAAGTATTGTGTTGCAACTGCTTTGTTCTTTAGTTTTCTTGATTGTTCATGTTTAGAGTTGCGCCAAAACCAAATCGCGACGTCACGAAATCTGGTAGTCTTAAGCTGTTAACACATACCAGCCTTTATCGCATTGCATTTATCGCGTCCGGTTTTCATGTGCGATCAACGGACGGCAACCATGCGGCAACACATGACACATACACTTGTAAGCGTCATACACGTGACGATACGTCGTATTGTCCTTTAAGATCAAGGTTTATGCATGTAAACCTAAATGATATTTCAATAAAAATATAACATTAATTATGTTTTAAATAAATTAATGGGGGATACGACCCTCTTTCAAAAATAATTGTCCTGGCGCCCGTGTTTAACGCTTAATTTTGCTTCCACTTTAAATGTCACTTTTTATTGCATCAGATTCATAGTTGCAATATTTTGGTGATATGGTAAGATGCATGTTGCGTGTTATAGACATGGGGTCTTTAATCACAGTAATACCCCTTCAATGAACTTTAAAACTCATATTTCGTTAATGAAAGTGAGGGCTTCCGCAATTTTACGACAAAAAATGGAATCCCCGTTAACCGGATGCATCCATCGCAAAAATCGAGCAGTGCTCAAAATCTGCGATCAGTGGGTCCGTTGAACGCAGCTAACAATCGTTGCCGGAAATATGTGTCATGTTCATCTGAAATTATAGTGTCCAATATTGTATAGATGGATGGGATGAACGGATGCGTGAATCGGATGCGATAAAGGCTTGTATGGGAGGTGGCTTATTCGCCACGCTTATTTGATAGACGCCACGCTGCATGAATTTCGGGAAAATTTTAACTTCATCGAGAAGCTCATATCTTGATCTTTACATCTATTCAAGAGGATATGCCGGTTTATTAACGCAAAGTCAGTCTTATGATCAGAACGAAATATTATTAAACCATCTGAATTTAGATGAACAGGAGCGCTTGAGGGACATATAATGTACGGCGTGTCGGCGGCGGCGTCGTTGCATGTGGCATTTCTTGTGAACGCGATAACATTCAATTGTTGTACCAATATTTCAAACGCATTCGATAACCCCTGACCTTGACCTACATCTTCACTGTCAAATAAGTCGAATAGTGTCAAGTAAGTGAACCCCATAACGGTGAAAGTTTGGAATATCTTTTTCTCAAATCTCATGCGCATTTTCATCGAAGTTCTCGCAAGAGTTCGAAAACTTATGACCTTGACCTCGATTTTCAAGATCAAATAAGCCGAACTATTGCTCATTGTTACTAGGGTTTCTTTTGAATGTGAAAACTTCTGTAGCACTGCATAAAATTTCCTCAAATTTGAAACACAAGTTTTTTTCTCAACCAAGTTCTTGAACAAGATAGAAAACTGGGGACCTTGACCTCGATTTTGAAGAACAAATCAGACGAACTATTGCTCATTGTTACTAGGGTTTCTTTTGAATGTGAAAACTTCTGTAGCACTGCATAAAATTACCTCAAATTTGAAACACAATTTTTTTTCTCAACCACGTTCTTGAACAAGATATAACTTGAACCCCAGAAATCTGGGGACCTTGACCTCATCTTCAAAGTCAAATTAGCCGAACTAACAAATGTGAACGATATAACTTTTAAACCACTAAATATTTTAAGGAGATTTGATACGTGATTACCAAAATCTCGAATTAATTCGAAAACTGGTGACCTTGACCTTCATCCTAAAGATTATATAAGCCGAAATAAACTTATGATAATGTTGATATTCTTTGCAAAAGAAGACATCTTTATAAATCAATTGTTACAAAAAGGGTATTACAGGGAGTTATCAAAGTCTTGAAATGTAAGTAAGTAACGAAGTTCAGCTTGGAATGTCAGCAGCTGCACATCATTGAACTTGCGCAGTTACATAGTCCATTGCATTAACTACAAGCCAAAGTTTTAGCCCTGACTTCAGAAAAATAAATTACTTATTTACAGCAATATATATCATACGAATAAGTCTGCATATTAAATCATATTTCTTTTAATCAACGCAGCCCTGAAGTACCAGTATTAATTATACCACGAATCCGCGTTGAATTAGGTTTCTAGCGACTACCCCCTGGTTCCATATATATTTAATTGCCGCCGATATTGGTTAAGATTTTTGTTCTCAGTTTGTAACAGGGATGATGTCTAAAACAGGTCTAATTTCCTCACATCACAGAGTGTAAATGACGCCCAAATTAAGGCATCTATCGACCACGCATGTGTTTTGTCACAAACCGCCGCTGTTTTATTAGGATCGTCTAACCATGGCACCATTCAGTCCAACATACGTTACAAAAAGCGGCTGTGCCGCAGGGACCAATTCACTGTTCCTAATTAGCCTCGTCTTCGGCACCCTTTGCGTTTTTGTGACATCGTCTTTGGGCTGGTGGAGCCAAACAGGCTTGGTTTCTTGTTGGGGCCATGTTTAATTTGAGACATTTCTTGCCGATTTATTTGTCACCTGACCTGGTTCTCATGATCAGAGACGGAGGCTGGTCGACCAGAGATGACACCAGGCAAATTGGATGGGTGTCGCGATCGCTCCCTTCATCTTTTTACCTCGGCGTACCTGCTTTTTGTACACCTGTCGCCACTTCCGACCTTCCTCTAGGCGGCTCCGGGAGCATTTATAAATATTTGTAAATACCTCTTCAGATTATTAGCAGTCGTTATCTATTGTGCTGATGGTCATGGTTGAAACTAGCGACAGCTTGTCACCCAACACGTCGATTTTAGATATACTGAAGACGATGGGGTGACAGTACAAGCTATTGGGTTCGCATCAATTCTAGTATGTGCAGATGTGCACGCCATTTCTGACACTAATTTTTCATTTTCATCTACTTCTCGAGCTGTCACTTTCCTGAGTTAAGACAAAAAGTGACGTTATTCCGTTGGCGAAAATAATAATTATTACAACCACGGTTGACTTACGTGTATTCGTGCGGCAGTTTTTAATACCGAGGCTAGTTTTACTCGAAAAACTCGTCTCCACGTCTGTCAGCGGGAGAACCATAACTTCCGGTAGGGAATTCCCAAACGGCTATGTGTAAAACTCGGAAGTCGGAAGCAAGGATTTTTTAAATAAAGCAATGATCGAAGCATTATTAAAATGCTACTACATCAATGGAAAGTACTATTTTATGTTTATTGATAGAATAAGGTTTTTTCTATCATAATGCAAAAATCAAAGTTATCCATCCGAAGTTAAAGACTCTTTTTTCTCGGAAATGCCCGGTTATGGTCCAGATGTGTAAAACTCGGAAGCCAGTATTGGCTAATACACTGGTCATCATATCGTCAGCAAACGTGTCAAGCATTTTCAATTATTTCAATATGACATTTATTTGATAAACTCAATCTGTTTTTTAACATTCATGATGCTGTTTTTTTATAATATATTATATTGATATTTTATTTCATTTGTAAAACAAGATTATATTAACTCATCAATATTTTACGCTGTTACGTATTTTATGTTGGGAGAAAGTTCAGTAAATGTTTAAAAATAAATTGTTACATAGCAAATGTTAAAGATATAACACATTCTGTTTAATTAAGAACCTGGTACCAGCAACTATTTAGTTCGGAGATAAGGATGTCCGAAAGCGCACGGTACTACTGTATCGAGAATTCCGACTATAGTCCGGTTAATTTTGTTTTCTGAGGATAAAAATATAAGAATCAAATAAAAACAGTGAGTATACACGGAATATTCAGATAGAGATTTTTATAAGGATCAAAATATATTGAATTTTCATATTTGTTCAACGTATGGGAAATATATTACTGTTTTTATTTTGAATGACATCGTAATTTATTATTATTTTTATGCCGTATTAAGGTTTATTATACCATATTTATTATTCAGTGGTGCATCCATAGAGGGCGCAAGCCCGTTCAGACGTAACATCTCTCATTTTATCGAGTTATTTTCCAATTAATTCGTAATTAATTTTCCTCTCTTTTTCAGATTACTTTTTATTCCCCAGCAATTTCATTATTATATTTCTTACTTTTCAATTCATACGTTTGTGATTTACTCCACTATGAGAGCATCCAAATATATACTATATAGTATATTGAGGAATCCCCCCCCCCCCCCCATCCCATTACCGTGCGAGTCATGCACGGTCTCCCTTCAGAGCTGAGCTCGGGGTGGGATCGACCGTGAAAAATCTCACGCCTCCTCGGCTGATACTCAGTCTCACGCACTGTGCTCTGCTGCCCGAGCCTGGGCGCTCACAGATCACAAATGTCGGTAAAATGCAAAGATTGTCATAAGATTTAAACATATTAATTATTTGACAACGAGTACTACCTTTAAATAGTGACATTTTGCAAGTTATAAATGTATAGACGCGCGTTTCATCATTGACATTAACATGTTACGAACTTTTGAACATTTGGACTTTCCAGTTTATACCGTAATTTTATAGAAATATAAATATTAAAGCCCAACAACATCAGGTTTGAATATATTGTTCAAAAACATGTAGGAGAATAGTTGCGGAACAGAAAATCCTCATAATCATTTGTTTAAGGTGCCTCAAAATGTCCTCTTTACATTGCATATTTTAAAAATTAATCCCTTCCCATACCCTCTCCATGTAAATATAAATATATTTAACAAAAACAAAGCTCTAGATGGGGTGAAATATATTACGTGAAAATAAATCCACACATATGTATATATATATATATATATATATATATATATATATATATAAAATTAACAAATAAAAAAAAATAAGAAGTTATAGTTTTTCGATTATGTATCATGTATTGTATTATACACTCATTAAAAGCAGAATCATGCATAAGCAATTTTAATATATGCATGCAACTATAATTATAATGAAACTGCATTTGGGCTGTGGCTCTTAACTGACCACAAGTTAACCAGTGCGTCTCTGTGACTTCCGAGTTATACACATTGGATCACATCCCAGCACTTTTGCCTGAAACCCGAGATGTCTTCCGAGCAAAATCATCCATAACTTTCAGATTAAAGAATGGATCACTATTATTCTTCACAGAATGATAATAAAGATCTTATTCTATCGGGGGAAAAAACAAAACGGTATTGAAGCGTTAGCATTTTGTACATGCTTTAAACTGCTTTATTTATAAGACATTCCTTGGTTTCCGGCTTCCGGCTTCCGACTTCAAAGTTTACATACACGACCGCGCCATGACACCTTTAGTTTTGAATAAGAAGTACCGCTTCACATGAATCGGTGCCACAGTGATGAAAGGAGGTAAAGAATGTAATTATTTTTGTGTAACAACATTTCTTCTTCGATATTAAGCACATATAATACGACTTTATAAGCCTGTGATGCCAAATAATACCAGACAGTAAATATTTTGATCCGACCCTTAGAATGGGCGTTCTGTTGTGACTGCCATCATGACTCCAGGCCCTATCAGTTTATTTCCGAAGGCCTGAGTGTCATGTTGTCATGGCTAGGTTGAAACTGCTACTGCTACACTAAAATGACCCCTCTTCTTAGTGATATGTTATCAAGAAACCCCTTACTGTATATTTACATTTACTTAGGTTCGTCAGTAGTCTATATCAAAGACACACAATGGTGAATGTAGTTTCTATTATCTGGCTAAAATATTACCAATCACTATTTTAATCGGTATTTTATCTATATTTTCTTTTTTACAAGAACTACTAAACTAGCATCCATATGGACAACAAATATTATAGACTTTGGCAACGAAAGCATTTTTTCTAAAATTAAGTGTGGTACAGATGGGTCGAAGTATTCGGTTCAGAAAATACAAAGAAAAGAGGGGTGGCCTGTCCAATTCCTGCTTCTTTTCATTAGAATTTCGGAGACTGCTCTGGCTGCTTAGTGAAAAAAGGGAAAATAGACTTTTAATGATATAGTAGAAACACATCTGTAAAGTAAATTTACTTTGTTAATAACACTATTCCTCACCACAAACATATGACCACGGGTTTAACAGTGGTGTAGCCTGCTAATCACGGTTATTTGATATGATAAGTATAGAGAAGAAATACGCTCACCAACTGTCGGGCGGTGCTCTGTAGCTCCTTGTGTATTCAGGGCACAGATCAAACACCTCATGAATATCATTAAAGGAAGAGGCTTATCAACTCGTTGATGATTATATTTCTCAGCCAGGCTGCATGGAATACTCATACAAGTTGGAAGGAAAATTTCCCGTCAGAATTGATATAGCTATAGCGAATCTTTCCTGATATAACTCTAACTCCTCTATCAGTCCGTGAGAGTAGGAGCCATTAGCGCAGGACATGTGAGCAATCCAAACTGATTACACGGCACGGCTCCACGTAATGTGATACTCAGCGTGTCTGTAATTTAACAATTAGCCGTGGAATCCGCAGAAACACTTTCATTAACGGTTAATTCTCCACTTTAATTTAAGCTTTCAAGAAGATTTAAGCTGATTTTGACGTTTTAGACATTATGAAGCACTTGAAGAGATTTGGATTCCCTTGGCCGGATTACAACAAGCATCCCGTGAATATGTAATATAAAACCTATGGTGTTCTAACATTCATTATAATAACGCTGTGACAGCCGAGTTCTGCAGCAAAATAAGGTTAGTGTCTGAGGGCACATCTCAGAAATTAGTGCATGTAGTATTATTTAGAATATGTTAATAACATTTTTTAAATGATAGATATATGGCCCTGTCATAGCACTATATAGCTATTCAACAAAGCTTAGGAAAAATTTAAATATATTATCCTACAAACTTTGGGATCATAGATATAAAGCAAGAGGGCTTTTAAACTTTAACTGATCGAGATAAAATATTTGAATTTTAAGTGTAAATATATGTATGACATTTATAAACAGTATACATGAATAAGCATAATGATTAAAATGATCCAAATCATCAATTAACAATATGTACCAAGTACTTGTGCTCATGTATTTAAAAAATAAATATCTATGAACTAGAAATGTGCATTCAAAGGAATGCAAGTCTCTGTCATTTCCCTATTGTGGGATGCTCCCAAAACTGTGTTTGCATTCACTTATTCGGCCCATAATCCCAGGTTCTTTCGTGCTTTCGTGATTGTACATAAATGAATATTCCTTGATGACGTCCCTAAATCCGGATCATGTGTTCCGGATCCACACCAAAATTTAATCGATTCTTTATTGGTCCATTCCCTGAAAGTTTTATGAGACACCGTTCATGATTGCCTGATAACACACATAAACACACACTCGAATGAGGATGAAAGCATACCTTCCTAGCGGAGGCAAAAGAGGAGCGGCAATTCCGTACAATAATAAGTTTAGTATCGACCATAATCTGATGGGTTTAGAGGAAATCTTGAATTTCGAATATCACATTTTCCCGTACCTCTCCACCAGGCTACGAACTGATGTGCCTCGAAAATTTTTTTGGCGCAAAATATTTATACGGACGCTCTTTAATACTTATATTTGAACAGTTACTTTTTTCACACGAGAAGATATTCGCAAACCGATGGCAGGTGTTATACTAACATTTAAAAGGCTGGTCGTGCTTTTAATGACCTCTGACCTCGAGCTCTCATATTCTAGGCTGCGGTTTCCCCCTGTACATCTGGTATATGGGTTGATAAAGCAGCTGTCAAATGAACCGTGACTAGGTTGACGTGGGATTGTCTGTTGGTCAGGGTTACATGTTGACTGTAGGTGAATGATGGCTGACCGCGTCGCGGAATATGTCTGAGTCTCAAATCGGGGCCCCATCCCAAATATTGCCATAGACTTATAAAAGCTCACACCCTTATATATATATATATAGTCTTTACCGTAGTTCAGTTATTATACTTCTATGGAGAAAATGGTTCGAGGTGCGAAATGGGGGCATTTTTTCGGAATCTTTTTTAAAACTTTTTTTTTATTCCGGTCGAAAAAGGAGGGCACCCCTAATAAAAACCCCTGGATAAATTTATCCTCTGTCAGAGGTAAAAACGGCTGGACTATTTTTACTCAGTTAGGGCTTAAAAAAGGCCGGATATATTCATCTATGTATGAAGTTATAAGGGCTTTCTCCCATGTGTGGATGGACAAGCTGCTATAAGGTTAATAATTATATATAATGATAAACTCCCTTTGCAAGGAATTTACAAATGTATCGCTATTTTTCAAACTTTCAACACCTCAACTTTGAACAGCATCTGCAATGTTCGAAATGTGAAATAAATTACCCTGCTGAGCGCAATTACTAATTCAAAGAATCGTATGATCTGCCATGTCAGTAAGGACTTTGAATATCAATGAGACAAAAACTGATTCATGTAAATGCCTAATCACAAAACTTTTATTTAAGACTTCCGCGTGAAATAATAATATGGGCGCCTTGCACATTTTAAGCTTCTCTTCATATATATATATATATATATATATATATATATATATATATATATATATATATATATATATATATGAGTCCTGAGTAAGTGCGCAGTGAAACACCGTTTAAGATTCAAAATATCAACGTTGAAGGCAATGCAAAGTGGGCAACGAAAACAACTGATTGATTAGAGGAAGATTACACAGTTATCTTTGTTAGCTTTAAAAAGGTTTCTATTTTTTATGACCTGTGAAAAGGAACCTAAGAAAATGTCTCAGTGAGGGGAGAAAAGGCATGTGAGTTACCTGAGGCAAACCAGACAAGACCAGCCGTCAACAGTTACTGGAAGAGAGAGTAAACAGACTGGAGGGAGATACGGTCACATGTTTAGACAGCAACGCAGCCAGGTGGAGCCTATGTTAGGGGATAGGACCACACAGCCAGTGACCTTGCCCCTGCGATACTTTACGAAAGCTAACTTAGGCCAAAATAAAAAAAAAGTATGGTTCTCAGGCACTTTTTTTCATAAATCAATGCGGGCGGGCGGTTTTTTCATTTTTAATTTTTTGGTATGTTTCGATAAAAATGACAAATGATTAGGGAAAAAGCATGATAAAAACAGATTTATTTTGCTAAACAAGTAAAAGCCCTACATAAAAAAAAGGTAATTGTATGATTTTATCTCCTTGAAAGAAATGTCCGAGCGGTTGCAGCACAAAATTGGTAAGTTTCTATTGAAAATCAAAATAAAAATGTTTGATGCGGGGGTATAAAATTGATGCGGGCGATGCCTGAGAACCATACCTTTTATTTTTTGGCCTTACCTTATAACAGTAATTACTCCGTAGGTTACGATGTGCGGACGGAATACGGCACCGCATGTACAGTTGGTGGCTTTTACTCAGCCATCTTTTATGTCTGTGTACACTCTATGTACTTACTAAAATATTTACGAGACTTATTTTATGTCTTTATGCTGCAGTTTTATCAGATATATAAATTTTACATTTATATAATTAGCCCGTACAAACACAAATGTCATGAAAAAGAGTACATTTCTCGAATGTGCGAAGAACCTGTAAATAAATGAATCATATTAAAGTCAGATGTTAAACCCGTATCCACTGACATATAGGAACTGTATAGTAAACAAGCACATGCCTATCTAATGTAATACCGCGATTCTTTAACGCACTGGCTAGAGATAAGAAGACTTCATATTTTTGTGTATTCAGTATACACCGATAAGAAGCCCAAACGGTTCATATCGGCAATTGGCGAAATAGGTCAGTATTTTGGTTCCATATAGATAATGTGTCCTGAATAACGACTATAAAGCTGCGATGGTTATCAGACAGAATGAAGTATGAGTACAGAGAATACTGACGAAAGCTGTTAAAATAAATTCTCAGGGCATGGGATTATTAGACCTCTAAGATCATGCCGATTCGTGTGGTTTCACGCTTGACAACCTGATACATAAACTTACGTACATAATGATTATGTTTGCATTGGGAGGTGACCAGTGACACGGATTTTGGATTGTTTTGCTTTACTTAATCAGCTATACACCCCCATGGTTTACCGCCCAGCTTTGAGCAGTAATTCTGCCAGATGAAAATCACTTCTCTAGCCATCTCAGCGTGTCGGCCAGATGGCTTTGATCCATGGAAAAGTCTAAACCTTTCATCAACACCTGGGCAAGCAAACGTATCAAGCAAAGCAAACACAGTCTTTAGAAAATGTTATTATCTCTCATTTGATCGTCATTGATGCAGTAACTGAAAGACATCACGGAATGTGCAAGGTTTATAATTTGGGTATTTGAAGCACCTACTGCTTTAACCAATTTGTCTCGAGAGCTTAAAAATAGTCTTTGCTCTGATAACAGCTAGATGTTTATAGGATTTCCTCTAAGTTAATAAAGCACTGAAATTATCAAAAGTATTGCTATATTACTGCATAAAATGGCAGCGGCAATTACAATTTATTTTTTATGAACATTAAAGACATTACGTCTAAATGACAAACCGAAGAAACAAATAAATAGCAAACTACTTTCACATTGCTAACAGAATAATTGAGTAATGTTCACGACTGGTTAGCTTATATGGATACTTTAATGTATATACATAATTCCCAACAATATTTTTCACTTCATATGAAATAGCTTGTAAATGGGCTTGATTACAACTGACATTGATTCAGGAGTTCAGAAGTGTCGTCATCTTCTATGAGTCATCTTCAATGTTTTGTTTTGCGTATTGTGAAATTATTTTCTTGTCACCTGGTAACGGTTTTACTTACATTGTATCTTTATTACTTGATTCCTTTTACTCTGAATTGTAGAAAATCAAACTTTCTTTTAAAGATAGCAGTTAGCCAAAGGTTATGTTATTTCTCTTTATAGGAATTATTTTTTTAAAATTTTGTCATTATTTTGTGCTCCTTAAAGTAAATACATTTTATAAAATTTTTAAGAATAATCTTATTAAGTTGAATGTGTATTGGAAACTAAAGTTTTATTTATTTTGCATGCCTTCTACAGCTAGTTATAATAACTAAAATGCGGCATTCTGGGGGCGGGCGGCATGCAGTGTCTAATACTGTATCTGCATACATTACTGTTTGCTGTCATAAATAAAGAGTGTATATAAAATACATGGCCACATACATTATTAAGGCATTATTGAAGAATAAGTTTCTTTCCTATTATCCAAATATCAGTACACTTTATACTATATTTATAGTTATAACATTAAATCAGTCAAACCTTTAGACAATCGTTTACCTAGCTAGTAGCTTTCGCTGAACCCAGTTGTATTTAGATTTATAGAACCTTAAATACTCCTAACGACAAATAGCCGATTGACGTACTGAAGAAGTCGGGGCGGGGGAGGAGGGTGTTAAAAATAGATCATGATTAATTTCGGCAACATCTTCGAATGTCTCGTCACACCACGGTCCACAGGGCCAAATTGTGTACGTGTTGTTTTGGTTTGCCCGTTCGACGTCTGGTCTGACGTCGCTGTAATGATGTAACCCAGCATGTGTATGGTATCAGGCAGACCCACGTATCTGAAGCTGTAACAGTCCTAAGTAGACAGAAGAGTATGTGACATGCTATGGATTAGAGACTCTAGCCCTGTCGGTTACAGAGATAATGAAGTCGCCTCGTGTCTGTGGCATGGCATGATCTGTCTCATATATATGGTCAGATGATAAGGAATTCATGATACCAAGTCTTATACCCGAATAAATGAATTTGTTTTGTCTATGATATGGAAACTCGACGACAATAGAAGAAAGAGATTTCTAATTTATTTCAATTAGAAAAGGGTTTTCTGCCTGGAAAGACAAATCTTTCTGTCGTGTTTGCAGGAATAATACAGCAACATGAATTCTGACATGAATTTATATGTAAATACACACAAATATGAAGCACTAATATACAAATGTGCACACACCTTTACACATACTATACATGTAAGAGCACGTATATGTATATACTTATATGTATTAATGTTGATATGCTTACATTTTATATGTTAAATGCATATGAAATGTATCTGTGTTAACTTCCGATGTATGAATATACTAGTGTCATTTTAAAGGAAAATAATGTTATAACTGTCACTATCCACGAAAACCCAATGACACCCTCTGCACAGACCTGTGTGTGTGTAGGGAGAGAGGAAATGAATAGTCAATGGATTTTAAATCGTTGCATCTAGATTATATGTGTACTTACGGCGTGAAAAATCAATAAAAATGTTAGCGTGTACGATGATAACGTTAATACTGTCTATAACTAGATGTTGCCACTCAAATCAGGAGGCAAGTTGGCTTTTTTTTGTCAAATATCTGGTTCCAGCATGATCTTATATGTCCCTGATTATATGCATTTTTCCAGAGAAGGTAGTACAAACTACTGTAAAAAAACTATATAATTTCATTTTGATCAAGGGCCACGGAGTCTCGATGAGAAACAAGTTGTTTGTGTCCAGAAAACTATTTTGATAAAACGTATATCTTATTCTGAGTGAAATCCTTCATGGCAACGTTCATTAGGGAGCGTCATCTCACTCGCGAGTCTAGTCGGCTCAGCCAAGACCGCCAATCACTGTACCACTATTATTTGAAATAACATTTGGCTGGGAAAGCAAAAAAAATAAGCTTCCAAATGTAATTGGGCTGTTTCACAGGAATTTTGATGGGCTGCCAAATCAACCATCATTGAGAATCGAAGAAGCAGAATTCTGGCTCGTTTCAAACTGGGACTGACCTATAATTGCTTGGGTTTCAAGCCCAGTATGTCTTGATCCCAGTCTTCATTAGGTCCAAAGATGTTTGTGCCAAAATGTAATATTGATTACGCGTTATAACCGCTCCAAAGGACTGAATTTCTGCCAGAATATTTGGTAATACCGACAGGAGACAAATTAACTGTGCAGTTCTGAACAGGACACATGCCATATATCAGCTGAATATTGTATCCTTCATACGGATAAAAAAAAATGAATTCTTAGCTTTACCTGATATGAGTGCTTGTGTAGATTAAAAAAAATATAAACACACTTTACTTATGATTCATCGATTTACAGATGAACTGTTAAACAATGAAGGGTATACGAGTTTTTGTTAAACATGGCACATATTTATCAGTAGAAAGCTTCCAATCCTCATCCAGATGCGCCCTAAAAGTGTAATCAACCATTACCACATGAACTCATGGCCATTGTCCTACGGATCATTCAAATTCATTGATAAATTTTTTATATTATTTTGATACACAAACAGAAAAAAACAGACAGGTATGGAGACCGCCTGTAATACCACGACTGTGTACAATCAGATCACTTGAGTCAAGAGTAGAGCGGTACCCGTCACCAAGTGCTAGCCGAAAGAGAGCAACACATGTAGAGATTCTCCGTCGCCAACTGCCGGCCTAAGGGGAGTAGCACAGAAAGATTCTCCGTCACCAAGTGCCGGCCGAAGGTGAGTAACACATAGAGAGCTTCTCCGTCACTAACTGTCGGCCGAAGCAGAGCAACACATAAAGAGATTCTCCGTCACTGACTGCCGGCCGAAGCAAAGCAACACATAAAGAGATTCTCCGTCACTAACTGCCAACCAAAGCAGAGCAACATATAGAGAGATTCTCCGTCACTAACTGCCAGCCGAAGCAGAGCAACATATAGAGAGATTCTCCGTCACTAACTGCCAGCCGAAGCAGAGCAACACATAGATAGATTCTCCGTCACCAAGTGCTGGCCGAAGGAGAGTGACACATACGGATTCTCCGTTACCAAGTGCCGGCCGAAGGAGAGTGACACATACGGATTCTCCGTTACCAAGTGCCGGCCGAAGGAGAGTAACACATAGAGAGCTTCCCCGTTACTAACTCCCGGCCGAAGCAGAGCAACACATAGAGAGATTCTCCGTCACTAACTGCCAACCAAAGCAGAGCAACACATAGAGAGATTCTCCGTCACTAACTGCCAGCCGAAGCAGAGCAACACATAGATAGATTCTCCGTCACCAAGTGCTGGCCGAAGGAGAGTGACACATACGGATTCTCCGTTACCAAGTGCCGGCCGAAGGAGAGTAACACATAGAGAGCTTCCCCGTCACTAACTCCCGGCCGAAGCAGAGCAACACATAGAGAGCTTCCCCGTCACTAACTCCCGGCCGAAGCAGAGCAACACATAGAGAGATTCTCCGTTACCAAGTGCCGGCCAAAGTAGAGTAAAACATTGAGAGATTTTTCGTCATCAATTTTGCCGAAGCAGAGCCGAAGCAGAGCAACATATAGAGAGCTTCCCCGTCACTAACTCCCGGCCGAAGCAGAGCAACACATAGATAGATTCTCCGTCACCAAGTGCTGGCCGAAGGAGAGTGACACATACGGATTCTCCGTTACCAAGTGCCGGCCGAAGGAGAGTGACACATACGGATTCTCCGTTACCAAGTGCCGGCCGAAGGAGAGTAACACATAGAGAGCTTCCCCGTTACTAACTCCCGGCCGAAGCAGAGCAACACATAGAGAGATTCTCCGTCACTAACTGCCAACCAAAGCAGAGCAACACATAGAGAGATTCTCCGTCACTAACTGCCAGCCGAAGCAGAGCAACACATAGATAGATTCTCCGTCACCAAGTGCTGGCCGAAGGAGAGTGACACATACGGATTCTCCGTTACCAAGTGCCGGCCGAAGGAGAGTAACACATAGAGAGCTTCCCCGTCACTAACTCCCGGCCGAAGCAGAGCAACACATAGAGAGCTTCCCCGTCACTAACTCCCGGCCGAAGCAGAGCAACACATAGAGAGATTCTCCGTTACCAAGTGCCGGCCAAAGTAGAGTAAAACATTGAGAGATTTTTCGTCATCAATTTTGCCGAAGGAAAGACGTTCATATAGAAAATCACCGTCATAAAATGACGGTTATATAGAGATAATCTCTGTCATCAAGTGCTAGCTGAGATGTATACAGAAAAATCTTCCGTCATGAGGTGCTGGCTGAAAGAAGGAGACGAACAGATAAACTTTCCGAGGAAGTCAGCGGTCCATGACATCCATGAAAACCTTAGGTGTCACCATCCAGTTTGCAACACAAGGAAGAAGAACAATGCTCGGGGTCCCAGCATGAACCTTGCTCGACCTGACTGTTTCCAGTCGAGTGTGACGTAATTAAGGGTGACGTTGATCGATAACATCTCATAGCTTTAGAGACAGACAAACACGGATTGATGGTTAGCACATCAGTGGTGCTACAGTTTAGCTATCAAATGATTGGCCATTCTTGCATGAATTTTCATTATGTGAAATTTCCAGTATTGTGTGTATGTGATATATATATATATATATATATATATATATATATATATATATATATATGTGTGTGTGTGTATATACTTTTCATTTATGAAAAGGATTTATTATATACACCGAGGCATTATAAAAAACATTACTCCTTACTTAAAAGCCACGGAGCTTTAGAAATCGTAAATTAAGATCAAGATAAGCCTCGCAGAACACGTAGTGTACGACACAGGCCAAGAAGTCCATCAGAACAGCATGTCCCTTTGTTGCAGATAGTATACATTTGTATATTTTGATTATTGAAAAATATATTAGTGCTACAAAACCTTTAAAAGCAATGTTTGGTGATTAAATTTAATCTGGTTTTGGAGTTCATTTCTCCTTTTAAATCTGAAAACAAATTGTATCTCCGAATACCTAAAAATAATGGACGTGAATTGGTAGATATTACAGTCACATAATAGGGGACAACAGAGTACCCTGTTCACTCAAATGTGTCCAGGGATTGATTTCTGCTACAGTGTACTGGGTCTGTGTTCTCCTTCTGTGTTAGTATTTAATGCATGATCTAGCGTTAATTTGAAAATTGATTGAATTGCAAGAAAAAAGCGCAACCAATTACAAAGCTCACAAAAAGCTCCAGAGTATAGTCGAATAAACGTGCCTCCAGGCATTTGGCAATTGCTTTATCAAGCATCATAAACGTGAATATGATTGAAAAATACAATAGAACATAATGGAAAAAGAGTTATTTGTTGTCGACATTTGTTACGTCATGCAAGTATGCTTTAGTTTTATATTATTTTGTACCCAAATACCTTAAACCGTTACATTAGGCGCAATAAATTCCTCTATAGCCTGACAGTTATCGGCAATAGAATGAATAATATAAACACTGAAAGCTTTAGCTTGACAAATATGTAGATTAAACAACCGTAAGCCTGTCTGAGTCATTGGCGTTTAAGTAATAAATAGCCAGAGCATAAGCAACATCGAAAACATGACTTTTTGCTACTCGGACCTTCTTTAGTTGTGTTATCCAGAAGAAACTTCAAAAGGTGTGAAAGCGTTCATAAAGCTGAAACATTTAACCTATAACCCCACCTAAAGTTTGTGGTTGTTTGAACACTTGAGCGGTTCGTATCTGACAATCAGCTTTTAATATAACACAGATATCTTGATGTATGACCGCAGATACGCACTAAAGATCAAACGTGCAAGGGCAGGCAATTTATCAGAACAAACCTTATGTAACCTTGTTACCCGCGCCTACTGGCATTGATCTATCTGTTTGTAAATGAATGACCATTGATTATTTAGTCGTGACTATTTGGCGGTCTCACTGGTGTTGTCTAAAAGGCAGACATCACGAAAAAGCCAAAGGAATATACGAGATTTTCTTCATTGCGATAGACTTATCATGTTTGTTCTAGATTGAGACAGACGTTCTGTGTTTATTTGCTTGAATGATAAACTGCAAATCTGTTTGATGCAAAGGAAAAGTTATTAGCCATTTTGAAAGCAGAAAAGCATCTCCTAAAATATTTCTGGTGTCTCTGTGTGTTTGCGTCCCCCACCTTTGCTACCAAATAAGCAGGTTTTTTTTTTTAATTTTTACCAAGGATATGTTTTATGAGTGGCACCGTGCATCTGACTATATTAGTTTAGATATGAATTAAATTGCATTGTTTTAAAGCCGAGTACAATAGATCAGGTTGGGAGAGAAACATGGAGAAAATTACGAAGCCCATTTGTTGTTTATAGTAACGATCAATTTTCTACTTGGTATATGATCCTGCGGATCATGACTAAACTGTGCTCTGTTCATTATTTGGAGTATTTGTTACAAATGTCATGTCACCCAAAGGGGAAACACTTTTCACAGTGAAGTATAAAGCCCTTATTTGTAATTATTATTGGCCTTCAGACAAAATTGACTGTTCCTTTGTGAATCATGTCCCAAGGGCAATGTCACCTGATACAACATTATCAAAACACGGTGCAAAATAAAACACAAGATCTGCTCTACGAATAAAACCTTGTATGAAAATTATAAATAATGTGTCACGAACACGTCAACAGGACAGGGGCCTCTCATGTAAACGATACAGAGTGTCTGAAGAGGTGCCCGGAACAATGATCTTTGACCTTGTGAAATAATGTCAGGTCACCCCAGCGCGTATATGCTGACCAATTAGCAAAGAGGTAAGGGACATGTGACCTTTTGTCCTTGATTTTCAGCAGACGAAAGCCAGGGCACACAAGAATGTGTTAACTGGATTTGAAATATATGACAGGAATCAAAGGTGCGCACAATGTATATGGTCATTAAGGCTCCGGGCATGACGCAAAACAGAGTTGGACCGTTTGTTATTCAGGACACGATACATAGATCCTCTTCAGATGTATGGACCGGGGACCATGATCCTGGGATCCTTTTACACTTTTTCTTGCTGAGAGGTATTTCCTAACAATAACTATAAGTAAAATTCAGAACTACCACCGCCAGAACTGAACGAACGAAGCTTTAATCCAATACCAAACGACTATCATTGAACTTGAAAATCTAAAGTGCATGCCGTATTTTCATCCGTCGGGAATATATGACGTTCATAGAGAAAAAACGTTTACAGTCAAACATAAAATGTGTATCCCTTGCTGATTTCTCACACGCTGTGTGCAGTGTGCAACTTTTACGAAGTCAACCTGCCCTCTGTGGTCTGAAATATGATGTCCCTTGGCAGGTCTCTTGTGTGATCGTGCAACATGTAAACATTATATCCTTTTAAGGTCGCCAAATCACTATGACGTGCCTCTCAACCTGCATCTGGCTCCTTCATTGTATCCTTATTTTAATTAAATATTAATTAGGATATCCGGACGGCAGTTCTATTATACCGGCTGTCATTGTCAGCCCGGTTTGTTCTCACAATGCCAAGCGGCTAATGTAAACAAGCCCTAGGATTTGTTTTGTCACTCCAGTGAAAACGCTTTCACGTTATGAATGATAGATTGGTCAAATACTTGTTCTGTAAACAATGACAGATACGCGTCTTTTATAATATGTGATTGTGTCTTAAGAATCAGACTTCAAAGAGGCTGAAAATAACAATAAATCTGTTTCAAGAGATGGTATTATTTTTCCGGTTGCGCGGTTCCAAATTCTTTCAATTTCGTTGAGTTTTTATGTACATAGTAAGATTATTGCACATGATGCCCACGTATTTTGCAACTCGCATCAATTGATGCATTGTATATATCATATTTTGAAGTAAAGATAAAACAATAATACCATCTTCACAGTCATTCAAGTTTCGTATAGCCTTTGTTCTAATGTCAGCGAAACATGTCTGATAATTACACGACAAATAATTTCGCGCTGAAGGATTATAGCTATAGACATTCCCGGGAAACATTACGCATTTCTGGTAATTTTAGTCTGCTGTGTCGTAGATTTGAACAGTCGAGGGGTAAAACGCTCGGCTGCCCCCGCTGCTGACCCGGGTACGAATGGCCATGAGAGTAAGTTGTAAAGGCCCATTTAAGGTCGGTGGTTTTCTCATTGGGTCCTCTAGTTTCCTCCACCTCTACAGACTATCGAACGCAATCACCCCAGCCATGGAGAGTGCCTCCTACCAGTTATTATAGCTAGTAATACAATCAATGTAAAATAAATAAAGATTATAGAATTTTAATGGCAGAAAAGGGCTTCCAAATGAACCTCGCCGTGTAAGATAAATAGGAATTTTTACTTCATTATCTGCGGGGTAACACAATATTATACACTATGCTATTATAGCAACCGGCAGGTGGCGCTTGTGAGATGGAAAGGGTCGATTGTGATTATATGTGGATCCATATAATGCAAATTTCTTTTTTGACGATACCTATTCTGTTTAGGAAAAGTAGAATTATGCTCAAGTATTCCATATAAGAAATAAACAGTCTTGTCCCCTTGATGTGTTATAGGAATGAACCCTGTGCCCATTAGATAAATTACTTCGTGATTCGGAAGGCGTCCCGCATCTTGACGGATGCAGCTGCCCGGTGTTCCTTAGTCTTACCACGGACACTGACCTTGCATGGAAGACCCGGTCTTTTGTGCCACATCCTCTCGCCCTGGTCAGTAATGGCTGTCCTCAAAGTTCCAATTACCAGTCATATTGAACCCTGCTGTCGGTAATGAATGAGGGAACCTTCTCACCGGATGGTCCGTGGCCTGCAATGTCGGATCAAACATGGGGAAACTCAAATCACTGGCGCTTCAAATAAGAACTTACTCTCTCAATAAGGTATGTTTTCGTCAGGTCGACCGATCAACTGGTGGCTGAAAACTCAAGAGATAAAGAAATGTTGCAAAGAAAATGAAACGGTAGAACAATCGATATGGCTTGGAATCTTATTTTTTTTACCCTGCATTTGTGCATATGGACATGAATTAATTAACATACTTCATTTATCATTATCTATAGTTTATGTCATCCAAAAAAAAAATCACACTTACAGCGAGAAGACAACCTCATAACACATTTTCAGGGCTTTATTATCATGATTAATTACTTAATGTTAAATTATAGACGCGATATGTTTCTGCAGGAACAAAATAGTTTTTAATCAATAATTGAAATATTTTTCATTTACCGGTAATCGCAGGTGGGGTCGTTCACGAAGCGAATGGGACAGTTGCTCCCAACCTGTTCTCTCAAACTTCTTTGCTTTTCATGTTTTTTTTTTTCAGGAAAAAGATTTTTTAGAATTCTATATATTTCTGTGTGGTTCTGTTTTAAGGAAATCTAAATTCATTCGTGATGCAGAATGGCAGCGTCCTGGTTATTTTACCTATGTATTTTTAACGAACCATAAACATTACCAAAACAGGGTGCGTTACATAATAAATGTTTCGTGATACCAGAAAAAATTGAATTACCAAACTTCACGTCTAAATATCGAAGTTTTATTTATTGTTGCTTTCATTGGTGTACACGTTCATGGCCAGAGTGGTCTGCATGACACACACTGTCAGCAACAATGAGTAACGGCATATTTGAGTATTATAGTCAATATAATTTGCTACTGTTTGGCTCTAGAGCTTTCCAATGCGTCACGTATGCGCGGCATAGACTTGAGTCAGTCGTGCTTTCGTAATGGTTGTGGCAAACTTCAAACGTCTGTATGGAAATAGAAACAAATGGTTTCTCATGTGACGTCATGCAAAACCATCGACCTGGCTGTTATTTCCGTTAAAGCCACGAAAGCAGAATCCTAATACAACTTCTGGTACGCGGACCGTGCCGTGTGGGTCGATGATTTCTGATCAACCCTTGGTGTTAATAGCCATTGAGTAAAGTTACAGCATCTGGGATACCTGTTTGTTACTTAGACGCCAACATCTATTTCATTTCATCAGATTATATGGATATTATGTGACTCTCCATAAAGACCATCCGTTGACACGTGGTATACGTGACGCATTATCCTGCGGCACAAACAACTGTTCAGTGCCCGAATAGTCAATTAAGGTTGCTGACAGATTGACTGGCGTGTTTTGGACGCATGTGGAAGCTATCGTAGCAAAGATCTCTTAAGCCTTTTAACCGTAACACGATGCTGACATGATAAAGCCAGTATATGTCAGATCAAGCGAGCCTGAGATTTAGTCCCAATCTCTCCCAACATAAACCTGACAGAGACGATCACTGATCCGGATTCGGATCTTCGGTTTTTGGCCTGAGTCCCATATTCCTCATTTTTTCTTCAAACACTTTTTTAATTTTTTTTTGTTTTGAGACATTCATTTTCCAAATGCGGTACCTTACTGTGAAACTGTTGTTGTCATGTCAAAAGTGAACATATATGGGCACTTCGGAGCACTCTGTGATCGCATGATTATGCAATTACAAACTGAGCACCTTATATTATGTTCTAAATAGTATTATCCATCCTTTATTTCACATTCGCTTATTAAGAATGAGTAGGAATAATATGTTTGTGGATGCAGTCCTACTTTTGTCCATCGTCCCCTTCAGGATTCTTATATATGTTGTACTTTTTTTCTTAATTTCTCTTCCTACTTTCGTCCGTTTTCCTACTTTTTTCATAAGGGTGAGCTTGACAGCCTGCAAAACTATACGGTGGACCCCGACCTCAGGTCAAATGAAATATTTAACACCAAATAATATGTTATCCTCATAATTTAGCTAAATTCTATTTAATAATGCACTAAAGATATGTTTTAAGTATTGTCATTTGATTTTCTGGCAATTAAAAAAAATAACAAACAGAACTCCAGCTTGTATAAAGCTTAGATTTTGTGTCATTTCTACTCCTTTATTTAAATCCAATATTGACAGACAGTCACAGAATTTTTATCTTTGCCACAGTTCGACACTGAAAATGCGCCTTATGATCTTTTGACACCCCTCTTCCAACTCTAAAGAAACTTGGACTCCCGCTTCTCCGATCCCAGTAAAGATTTGACGCAGTGTGTGATTATTAAGAACATATATGTGATACAGAAGATAAGTAATCATTTAGGAGAACCACAGCGCATGGTGATTTCCCGTCACAAATGAAAATCACTTCTGATCGTGTTCATTCCAGTTCTAGATACCACCAGTTCCACTACCACTTCATCGTGTGGCCCTGTCTAAACTTGGACTGGAGCCTTAACACACCCGTCATGTGAGTGATCGACAATCCACTTCATGACCGTAAAATTAACAATTCTCTCATCTTTACCAATTAATCTTTTTCTTTCCAACAAACCCTAATCCTTTCAGTTACAATGACTGAGTTAAACCCTTTAATGTGCAATGGTTGATTTTCCCACACTTTTTCCCCTCTAGCGTTTAAATGTTGTGCTTCGCTTTCAGCAGAACACTTTTGGCAGCTTCTTATCGTATTTATCATTTGTCAAGAGAGCGAATTCTCCACATCCAACATTGGGTATTTCACGTCAATTCACACCGGAATGTCAGGCTCTGTTAGTCAAGATGGACGACAAAGGCACATTGTCACAGAGTGTTTCGGAACTGATGGCAACGCCACATCACACGGCGTGAACAAATTATTATTGATTCGAATATTGTCACTTCTGAAACGTTAAGCGATTACACCACTAATGGGCCGGTCAATTAGCTTTGTTCAAAAACTAGTCCCCGAGATAATAATAATTTAAATCATAAAGTGCGATTGAATAAATTATGTGATGAGGTGGTTTGTTGTGTTTTAAGGATTTCTCCATGCCGAAACTGATTTCAGTTTGCTATATGTACGAGGGATATGGTCATATGAGATATCAAACTAATAAAGAATTGTATCGTATCGTGCCCTCGACATAGCCACTTAAACTACATAAACCAACATAAATTAGGACTGAATCGAACTGAATGTTGAACTAGAGGATACGACAGATATTACGTACCAGACTCGGATTTGAGCAGTTGTTACCATAACAATCCCTAGGAGATTGTAAAGGTTCATAAAAATACAAAATATGAATTTGAGGTATGACATATACATGTGCACGCGAGTCCGAAATAAAGAATCAAGGACCGGGTTTAAATTACTTGAACTATTATTATATTCTATACACAGCTCTTAATGCTGAGATATATATGCTAGGTCTATGTGGAGAACCTTCACAGAGACATAAACCTAATAGTCTAGTAGGAAATAGGGGGTATCATGCACCCCCCTGAAATATACTTCTGATTGGTGTTTCTATATTGCAAAAAATGTGTAGAAAATGATTAGCTATGTTAAAAAGTTGTCCGGATGTCCCACATATGATTTTTATGCAAATTAGTGCCGCCATTACCGAAAAATCTATTATTCGCTATATCTCAGCCTGTAACGCAGATAACTCAACAAATAAGGTGTCTAGACCCATGTTTTCATGGTTAAAGATTGTGATAACACTACTCTTGAAGTAACAGCATGTGTCCATGGCATCTTAGTATGCATATTAGTGCCGACATTACGGACAAATCCATTTTTTTATGTTTCTAAGTCAATTTTGCAGATAACTCAACAAATAAGGTGTCTAGATCCATGTTTTGAGGGGCAAATATTATAAAATTACTCTTGAAGTGAGCTCATGTGTCTGTGGCAAATTAATGCTGGCATAGCTGACAAAAATCTGTTGTTTTTTCCCTGATCTTTCAGAAGATTTATGGGGGTTGCATGATACCCTTTTCTTAACCTGTTGCTATTAGCCTTGGTATTAATAGTCATTCCTCTTTTCCATTCCAGATAAACAGTGTAGTAGAACGTGGTGGTAGCATAGTGTAGTTTGGTGGTGGTAGACGTACTAACCCATCATGCCCAAAAGAAAGCGTGGACGGAGCATGGATGCTGCAACCCCCACTCCCCAAAGACTTACTGCATTCTTAATTTACAGGCATTGTCTGACCATGGTCATTTTACACCCCTCAGTGGAATCATAGGAACTGCCAATGAAAAACTACAGCAGCTTCATAACATCCGAGACCGACGTCTCCACCAAGCACATGACTCCCCATATCGTATGCAGTCAGTGTGTGACCAGATCCCCACAACTCTCCCTGATGACCTGGAAAGTTTTGGGTATCACCGCCAGTGTTATCAGCGATTTACTGGCAACCTCCATCTTCTGGGAGATGATGCAGAACCAGAAGCATCAACCTCACAATGGCATCACTCCCCTCGTAAACTGTCTTCTGGACCCATCTTCCCACCACAGTGTATTTTCTGTGACAAAGTGGAGATCAAAGGTGCTGATCGCAAAACTGAGAGAGTTGAAAACTTCTCGTCTTATAAGACAATGCATGGGAGCAAATCGAAACACGGGCCGAGAAATTGGGTCTAGTTCGACTTCATCGACAGGTCAAAGACAAAGACCTTTTTGCTTGTGAGGCCAAACACCATCCATCATGCTTCAAATCTTTCCGCACAGCATTCGCTAACTACGAACGCAATATTCACAAGGCCAAAGGATCAAAGGATACTGATTATGCTTGCATGTCAGCTGCCCATGAGAAGGCACTCAGCTTAGTACTGGAGCATATTCAAACCCATGTTGTCCAGCAGAATGAGGTACTTCAGCTATCTTCCTTGCGTTTGCTTTATGTTGAAGAACTGAAACAGCATGGATATGAGAACCCAAACTATCGCTCTGAGAAACTACTGAAACGCCTACAGAATGAGCCAATTAAGGACGATGTAAGCTTCATGAAGGTGAATCGTGACAAAGGTGATGCTATTTTATTCTGGCTTGTGTACAATTCAAAAACCACTGTTTCTAATGCCCTTGCAAGAGCCTACACTCTAGGAAGCGCAGATAAGTACCAAGATGTTGCTCTCCTCCGTCGGCATAATATTCTTCAAGCTTTCAGCCTGTCCAAAGGACTACCCTGGCCACCGACAGCTGATGACATGGAGCTCATTTCTGAAAAGCTCCTACCGCCAGACCTTGTCCGTTTCCTCAGCATTGTTATGGTTGGCAAGGAAGATTTAGAGATAAGCGAAAAGATGAAGCGTCTGGTATTCTCCATTGGGCAAGATCTGTGCCGTGCAGTGTCTGAGGGAAAATGGAAGTTACCAAAACACATGCTCCTTTGTATGACTGTCAGGCACCTGTTCCGAAGCAAGCAGCTCACCACAATATTACACAGGCTTGGCCACTCTGAGAGCTACGATTTTGGCTTAGGGTTGGAAACTGCTCTGGCCAAGGCCCTAGATGAAGTTTCGACTTATCTGACACCCCAAATTGTGACAGGAGAGGGCAATATTGTCTTCCATTGTGAGTGGGACAACCTCAATAAAACCACAACAAGTGTGCACGGCAGGAACATTGTCAACAGTGCTGGAGGAATCATGGTGCAGGAAGTCAGGCCTGGGTTTGAGACCTCTAAGGTCCGAACGCTGCCTATCATCAACAAGTCACAACAGCGTAGCCTGAAAGTCAACACACCAGAAACACTTCCTCCCTTGCAGTTCAGTCGTGTTGGCCAAAGTTTCCTGAGGGCTCCTCATTTACACCCCCTGCAGAGAATGACACAGTCTATGCTACTAAGATGCATGAGTACTACGTCTGGCTCTTCAGCAGATACATTGGCAGTAATGGAAAGCAACCAGTGCCTGGCCTAGGGGGCTTTACCTCTGCACCTGGGACTCCCCCACCTAGAAAATCAACAGTGGACTACTTAACACCCATCCATCAACCAATCACTGACAATTCAGTTGTTCGTGAGCTGTTGAAGCGCTCTGAGGAAGCCACGGTTGAGGTGGGTCAGAAGTGGGTCCTGAATACATTTGATCTTGGAGTCTGTTTGAAAGCCCTACCCATCATCTGGCGATGGCCAGAAGAATTTGCCAATCATGTTGTCATGATTGGACCCTTTCACACATCCATGAACTATATCGGGATGCTCACAGGACACAAAATGCGTGGCTCTGGATATGCAGAGATTCTGTTGGAGGCACAGCTGGTGACAAGTGGATCCCTCAAAGGTGTTCTCAGTGGAAAGGCATATGCCAAGTCCCTCTTTTGCCTTAAAACCACGTGTGAAGCAATGGAGAGGCTGCTCATGGAGCGGTTCACCGAGGAGGAGAACATCCCCATTGATGACCCCACTGCACTTCTCAACATGACTCAGTCTTGCAACCAAGAACACCTCAACAAAGCCCTGGAAGACCCCTCCACTCTAACCCTCATCCAGAAGTACCGTGATTATGAGGAGAAAGTGCGCAAAGGCCATCTTGGGAAGACAGCTGCCTTCTGGCTGTCATTCATTACACACTGTCATCTTGTCTTCATGCTCCTCCACTCCGGCAAGACAAACAACATCCAACTGTTCCACAAATGCAATGGAGAGATGGCCGAGCTTTTCTTCGCATTTGATGGCCACAACTACTCCAGGTGTGTGCAACTAACATGCCCAAATTGTGACTTTTACAGTGGAAATTCTAATAGATAACTGTTTCTAATTTTCATGCATTATGAAACAAGATCATCTAGTAAATGTGTTTATATTTAGTTTGTGCCTCTTCTTATAAACAGATACCTCCATCATGCCGCTGCCCTCGGATACAAGAATGCTGTTGTCAGAACCCCAGACACAGATATCCTTGTGATTCTCCTCTACCATGCTCATGCAATCAAGCTGACAGTATACCTGGATACAGGGTCACGGAAACATCGACAGCTACTAAATCTGTCTGAACTTGCTGAGTCCCTGGGAGAAGACTACTGTGCCACTCTTCTTGGGTTCTATGTGTTCAGTGGAGAGGACTGCACCAGTGCCTTCAAGGGGAAGGGGAAAGTGGGGCCATTGAAAAAGCTGGAGAAGAACCCCAGGTTTCAGAAGGCATTTAGGCAACTTGGTGATGATTGGACTGTCAAGACTGAGGTGCTGAAGCAGTTGGAACAGTTCACCTGCCTGATGTATGGACAGAGTCGCGAGTCATCGGTTGATGTTGTCCGTGCCAAGCTACTGCGCAAGATGGTGGGGGAAGATGAGAAACTCACTTCCAAGTCAAGGGTTGACCTAGCTCGCCTTCCTCCCTGCCACTCTGCTCTGAAGCCGCACATTCAGCGTGTGAACTATCGCGCCGCCTTGTATAAACGAGCTGATCAGCCCATCCTGGAAAAGCCAAAACCCTACGATGAGGGGCAGGGATGGATGAAGAATGACAGAGGAGAGTTGGAACCTGGTCCAGTCCTCCCAGCCTCACTGGTTGATCTGCTAGATACTGGTGATCATGAAGAGGTTGAGGAGGAAGGAGATATAGAGGACGAGTTTGACTTGGACAGTTTAATTGAAAGTGATGATGATGAGTGATGGATCTGATAGTAGAGAACCCATCACTTGACTGCTTATTTAAAATAATAAAGACTAAGTGTGGTCACTTCGACAGTTCATTTGTTCACTGATCTGCAATATCAGCTGGGATATAATAAAGAATAGATTTTTTTGTTATAACAGCACTTATTTGCATACTAAGATGCCATGGACACATGCTGTTACTTCAAGAGTAGTTTTATCACAATCTTTAACCATGAAAACATGGGTCTAGACACCTTATTTGTTGAGTTATCTGCATTACAGGCTGAGATATAGCGAATAATAGATTTTTCGGTAATGGCGGCACTAATTTGCATAAATCATATGTGGGACATCCGGACAACTTTTTAACATAGCTAATCATTTTCTACACATTTTTTGCAATATAGAAAAACCAATTAGAAGTATATTTCAGGGGGGTGCATGATGACCCCTATTTCCAACTGGACTATAAGTGTTTTGGAAAATTTATATCGCAGATAATAAGCCCTTTTTGAAATAATCGCGTCCTTTGGAAACCTTAAAGAACGCACGTTCTTGAATAAGGGCCATAAACATTTCATTAAATTGCTACATAAGGTCGCTCAAAGGGAAGTAATATTTTTATATATTAATTTTACTTGCAACCGGCTTCAGATATTCACAAACGTGCGGCGGAAACGAGTAAAGTATTCCCTTAAGTTGGCCCGCCTGTGTGTGAAAAAAATGTCCTTTTTTTAACTCAGCTGACTAAGTTATCTGAACTATAGCGATCACCCTTTGTCCGTCGTCCGTCCGGCCATCTCTGTCCGTTCACAGGGCACAAATTGTAATCGCTGGGCCTGGAATCTTCCAACTTGACATCCAGGGAGGTCCATGTAAATCTCCTTGAAAACTTGGAATTATGTCTCTGTTACCCATATTCTTCGAGCTATGGGGCTCCGAAGTACCCCCAGAATAATGGAAAATTTGATACAAAAGCTCAAGTATCTGAACATCTTATGCATTGATCACCATGATTCGTTGCAAAGATATTGATCAAGGAGTGTCTCATCAGTTTCTGCAGACTGGTGGCGCTGCCTTTTTTTTTTTTTTATTTTTTACATTTTTTTCTCTATTTTTGACACCTTAATAGATGCGGTCATCTGTTAACAGGGCACAAATTGTTACGACTGGACCTATAACCTTCTCTCTTGATATGCAGGGAGGTCCACAAAAAGTTTCCTTGAAAACCTAAAATTTGGTCTCTGTTACCCATATTCTTCTAGCTATTGGGCTCTGAAGTACCTCCCAGAATAATGGAAAATTTAATACAAAGGCTTCAGTATCTGAACAACTAATGCATTGATAACCATGATCCTTTGCATGGATATTGGTCATGGAATGTTTCATCAGTTTCTGCAGACTGGTGGCGCCACCTGTATTTTTCCGATTTTAACGATTTTTTTCTTTATTTTTGAGACCTTAAGATGTGGTCATCTGTTAACAGGACACAAATCGTAACGACTGGACTTAGAATCTTCTCTCTTGATATACAGGGAGGTCCATGAATCTCCTTGGAAACCTAAAATTAATTCTCTGTTACCCATTACCTCTGAGCTGTGGGGCTCCAAAATACCCCAAGAATAATGGAAAATTTGACACAAAAGCTCAAGTATCTGAACAACTTATGCATTGATCACCAAGATTCTTTGCATAGATATTGGCCATGAAGTGTTTCATCTGTTTTTGCTGACTGGTGGCGCTACCTTTATTTTTTGCGATTTTTTACGTTATTTTTTTATTTTTGAGACCTTAAAGATGCTGTTATCTGTTAACAGGGCACAAATCGTAAAGACTGGACCTAGAATCTTCTCTCTTTACATGCAGGGAGGCCCGTGAAACGTCTGTGTGGAAACACGAAATTAGGTCTCTGTTACCCATATTCTCCAAGTTATGGGGCTCTGAAATACCCCGCGGAATAATTAAAAATATGATATAGAGCTCCATTATCTGAACAACTTATGCAATTATCACCATGACTCTTTGCATGCATATTGATCATGGAGTCTTTCATTACTTCCTGCAGACTGGTGGCGCCACGTGGATTTTTTCGATTTTTACGATTTTTTTCTCTATTTTATAGACCTTCAAGGATGTGGTCATCTGTTAACAGGCGACAAATTGTAACTATTGGATCTAGAATCCTAACTTAACACCCAGGGAGGTACATGTAAAATCTGCTTGGAACCCTGAAATTAAGTCTCTGTTACCCATATCCTCTGAGCTATGCTTAAGATGAATGGGGATATCACCTACAAAATTCTGCATTGATAAAATTCCCTTTGTGAATTTTTTCTTAGTCAGCTGAGCGTCATGACCCCTGGGTCACTTGTTTTTAATGTTACAGGTAGTCTATGATATTCTAGGAAGGAGCATCTTATGCAAGGAGGAATTAGAAAGTATTTCATTTAGATCTACTTTGTTTTTTTTTTTAATTTAGATCATATTATATCCACGGGTATAATGAAACTTATATTCCTACCAATGACACAGTAAAGCCGCATTTAGTTAGTTAATCAGCAAAGTGGCCTGTGTTTGTCACATGGTTTCTTACAAATGGGAGAGAGTTATTTATATAATATAACTTGGTTCACGTATGGCTCTATAGTAATTCTGCAACAACTGCAGCAACGGTACGTCTACGAGGACAGTTGTAGACCGCTAATTTGCGTCAAATATAGGAGTCGGAGCAGTCAAAAATTGACTAACTCCAGAGGGCAAATTCGCATAATGGGGCGGATAGAGCGAGGTTTGACGTGTTCATGTTTTCGCTGGATGTTGATTTCTTTAACTGCCAATTCATCACAGGGGCTGGGCACCAGCTGACCCAAGGTCAAGCAGCTGGTCATCGGTGAATGGATCTGTTCCAGCTACACGCGGAGTTTGCACACGTTTAACCGGCAGCTGTTTAATGTGATGTCATTAGTAAACATACAAATACCATCAACTGTCTTCAATAATAGCTTGACCCTGAACTTGATTTGACCCCACAACCTTGTAACGTTGCAAGTCCCTCGGCCTGGCGTATTTGCTGCATTGATCTAGCACCAGGTCGGTAAGAAATACATAGCTCTCTCTCTCTCTCTCTCTCTCTCTCTCTCTCTCTCATATATATATATAATATATATGCTATATATCATAATATGTATACATTATATATTTGTATTAATGGATACTTTAATAATTTATATAAATTTTATATTTTTGATAATATATATATATATATATATGTGTGTGTGTGTGTGTATTACAGAGATATGACTTGAATACAACAGGGAAATCACTCAGTAATCACGAACTTAACCCGGGGCCGACCTCCAGGTCCCAGGGGCGTATTCATAGGGGGCGCAAAGGGGTGCCCCCCTCCCTAAAATTCTGCTAACACCTATACCAGTCAATTACTGGCAAGTGTTTTGTTAACTCAATTTTATTATTGTTCGATTATTTGAATAAACACACACATAGATAAAATATGGCGTTTTTAGTAAATAAATATTTTCATGTTTCTCTGTGTACGGTTATGCTAACGGTATTACCATATGGAAAAAAAGGAGAAAAGCAAGAAAGATCTTGTCTGTAATGTAAATATAGATATATATATATATCTGATTTTATAATGTATATATTTATTATCAGTTCTAAAGGTTTCTATTGACCTAAAGAGAAACTAGTTTTGTTGTATTTGTTGAAATTTTGTGAAGAAAGAACAAAAGCTTAGCAAGATATTGTCTGTAACGTAAATGTAAAGAGTGTCAACTTTGAAAATTTCTAAAATAAATCTAAACAGTAAAGTGATTATATACTTACACATTTCTCTCATGTTTTTTACTATCCCTCTTTTCTATTTTGTTTGTGTGCAGAAGTGAAGAAACCCTATATTAAAGCTCTGCATGAAAAATAGATGTAGTAACCTTTGACAGATTCAGTGACATATAATAGTTAATCCATTTCAGTTCCTTTACATGTGTGCATACTATCTTCTACTTAAAAATTACAATTAAGTTACAACACTTCATTTATTGATGCATGTATTTTTCTGTTGTTCAAATGATGCATTATATATAGATGAGGGTCCTACGGTTAACATAATAAACATTTTAAACTAGATACCTTACAAATTTACATATAATAATCATAATAATTTTGCAACGAACTAACATTATTTGATATGTTTAGTAGGAGACAATTTAACAGCCACGCAGTGTATTCAAACAAGTTTCAATATGCTTGCTTCCTACTGATAGGGCTTTGTGGAATATTAATATAATTAAAAAAAAGATTTATTAACATTTATATATATATATATATATATTTATATATATATATATATATATATATATATATATATATATATATATATATATGACATGTCTAAAAGAAGCAGAACACCCCCCTTTCTCGATTTTAGGGCTGCGCCCCCTCTATTTTCAAATCCTGTATACGCCACTGGGTCCTTACGAAAATACTATGCATAATACCCAGCACTGGCCCTTGTTTTGATGGTGTTAGGAACATCTGTTTTTCAACACACACTAGCACACCACATGTAACAGAGTTATTGATAATCTCAACGGTTATTTAAATCAGAGCTGGCAGGCCCAGGCGTTGATCCGTTTTTTCAGCGGACTTTGAATTAGGCCACAAGAAATTGTTCAGAATATCCTAACATATATCTAATTATACAATTCTTTTACTAGATATTAGTTGAGAATTAACACACTCTGCCAAGTGACCTATGAACGTGAGTTGGTTAATATTTATTAGCATGGTTGGATTGAAACCATGTGGTTTCTTTATCAAATAAATCAGAAAAAAGGATAATAGTTCCTTTATGGAAAAAATATTAAGATGTAATGTTAAAATATTAAACCAGAAATAATATGGGCCAGCCTTGGTGATGCTTTAGAAATGTGCCCGTTCAAAACAACAACGACCATAGTTTAGAATCCAAATATATGTTTACAGTCACTATATATACGATATGGTTTAAAGGACCCAATCACCTATCTGAGCTTTTTACACTAATGGTAATCCCTTGGGGATTTTATAAAAGTAGGCCATAAAGCGTCGATATCACCACACACAGGCTGCTTCTTTTATTTATATCAACATGTTTAGAATATGTGGGGGCCCACCAAAATTATCAAAGCAAATTCAACAAGGGCATCTGGCAGCAAGTGAGATAAGCCAGAACTTGCCAATGGAGTTTTGCAACAAGTGACCTTTCTACCTCCAAATGTATGCAGCCTACCACCTCAGGTTACATGTTTTTCCAGTTTGTTAATATTGCTGTGTTTACAAACATGTTGATGATAAACAAGTTAATACATCTCACAAAGGCGTAATAAGAACTTTCCACATTCAAAATTACCCTTAGATTACTAATATATACACTACAGAAGCCAGAAATAAGTAAAATCGTTTTGAAAAGGTAGATGAATGCGCACCTTTAAGTGTCTTCTTGATGGACTTGGAAGTTCCGCCTTGGCAATGACATGGCGCGTCGTCTAACATACTGATTGAATTAGCAGAGCGAATGATGGTGGGGCTCATGAGAAACGCCTTCAGATTCCGTTATAACAAAGAAACTGATACATTCACGACAAACAAGGTTGAGGGACCTGTAAAAAAAACCTGTATTAGGCGACAGTTTCATGTAAGCTACATTTTTAACATGGATGTACGGTGTCTACCGACTGATATTATTATTTATGCATGCAGTGAAAAATGTATCAAATATGCCTAGACTAGTTCATCAATAACAATTTCAGTACATTATTGAAGAATACGGTTAGTTTGTAGTCCCATGTTTATTAGGCCGTATTTTGGGACCCAATTACGGGTTCCTATGTAATAGAATGTCAAAATAATAAGTCAGACTTCACTATACTGGTATATCCTGTGTATTATAATGATAATGAGTCAGAATATGAGAACATCACTGAGTGATGGGAAGGTGCCCTGAATTATAGAAAATAGTTTTAAAATGTTTGTTCGCTTCAAATCAAGAGGGTTTGTTAAATCCAGAGAGTTCACACTGGGACAGACTCAGAGACCGACAACTGGAATAGCAACCTCTGCAGGATCCTCGCCGCGCTGGCTCGGCACGTGTTGAGGTTGCGTGCTTGCTTGCCAAAGAGGAAAGAATATTATATTGGGACCTCTCCCCAGGCAGATAAATACAAAGAAAAGCATCAAATATTTGTAAGCTTATTTCCTATCTTGATGCCGACTTGGCTTCTTTTTTTAATGAAACGTATTATTTCTCGCTAAGGCACGTTTTGAGGTTAATAATATTCTTCTTCAGTCTCCACTGGGACTACAGAAGAAAGACGAACAGTATCTGCGATGAAATCGGATAAAGACCACAGTATTCTATGTAATTATGTTGCCAACAGTATTATCTCTGAATAAAAGGACACCATTTTTACATTACCAGGGTACCATTCCTACCGTCGTTTTTCTTAATATTCGTGAGTAGATATAAGCAATCGTTCTGGACAGAAATCATTTCTTATTCAGAGAATGCCATTTGAATTATTATTATTTCGCTTTTATCTCATTTAGTAACGGAAACGTAATGTCACATACACGAGGGACCATTCTTATTGCTATGCTACATGTTCTCTAGCAAATAATACCAGCCCACAAACCAATTCATGCTCCATTATCATATAGGTTTTATGGTTAACAAAAATAGGTCCTATATGTGGGAATATTGACGGTACCATTCATCAGTTTATAACTTCATGATTCCCAGCATCAGCAGAATAAATATACCATCGGCCATCGGTCGATCTTATAAGAGTGCTTTGTCTGTGTGTTTATTCTCAACATTCGTATACATGTCCTGTATCGGCCATTGGGTGATTTTTATTAGCCGAACTTATATCAGGCTAAATTTCCCGATTTGCCCTACACGTGTATCTGCCGAAACGCCTAGAGCTTTGGCGAATAGACGGTGGTTGCTTGTGGACTGCCAAATTTAAAGTTTATGTTTTAGGCACTTATTTTAATCATATAACAGCGATATATTTATCTAACAGGTGTATATTAATGTGGCTGTGAGGTACTTGTTTAATCCACTGTGTAGTATTTGTTGACTGCACTGTTTTAAGACATTTAGTTTAAAATCCGGAGTCAGGTTTAACTAACAGCGGTACATTTATTTTGATGTCCTAGTCCAAGCAGATGTAGACAAGTTATTTTAGCAGGTAGCATCGGCAGACCTGAACCTATGGTAAACGGTTATTAATGCCAAGCATGGTCCAGACACCTTGGTACCTCTGTTTACTACTATTATCGACAATGAGAATGATTTAAACCGTCAATCAAACAGCATATAGTGCTTGCAAGATGTCCCAATTTTTACTACCTTCACACGCCTGCGAATCATCCCCCGCCCTTGAAAATAAATTGACAACACTAACATTACGAGTCATGAGATGTGGTCTGCTGGTGACGTGTCGTCGTTCCTGTGGTGTCAATGTTGCAGGACTATGTTGCAGATCTTATTTATGTGACAGCAGTGTTAAAAATAGTCCGTGCAGCAGCATGAAAATAATCATCTTAAAGGTCTCAGATATTCATTATTTTCTGTTATTAAATTTGATACTGGTGATGTAATTGTGCGTACTGGTTAACAAGGGTGAATATAATCGTTTGTATTAAACTATAATATTGGCTCAGTCACCCTGTATTTAAAGTAACCCTACTGCAGTCTAATCCTTTCCAGTAAGCGCAATTAATTCGACTCAGCTTCCCACTGTGTCCCTTTTGATTACACATCATTTATATTGGATGGACTGAGGGAATTCTATACCATGGAAAGGCTTAACGAAGCAAATCCATAAAGAAACAAAATCCATATACGACATTAATATCAATAATGTGAATATTCCAGAGTGAAAGAAGCTTCTGATTATATTATAAAAAGTAAAGAAGAAGTCGGAAAATTTCTATAACGCACTGAATTTAGTCTATTTTACTCATTATATATATATATATATATATATATATATATATATATATATATATATATAAACACACAAGTTTTTTTAGTTGGATGCTGAGAGTAGTTTAGCATGTAATTTGTCTTGTGTTACTTTCGGAACTGTGAATGAACCATTTATCAACCTCAACAATGAACGAGCCGGTACCTATGGGGATTTTTTATGATCGCCTTTAGTTACGGTAGCAGGGGAAGACGAATGGCTGGTGGCGCGGCAGGGGTAAGGCTGCTTGCTGGTTCAAATGAACCGTGATATATGACGACAGAGACCCCCGAGCTGGTCAAACGACGGCGCAATATCATTTATACGGGATTGGATTATTCAATTCGATCAGCAAAAGCCAAATGATGTTTGTGATTACCCGCACACGTTTGGCAGCTATACACCAACCTATCATCACTGAAAACACATTAAACATGGCAGGTTTGATGACGCGGCCTGCTGTATGTGCCCACCCTCGTCAATACTCGTGGCTCCGCGATATCTCATTCGACTTCCAATTTCTTGTGCGTGTGATGAACTGTGGTCGTCTGCTCTGGGAGACGGGACGCCCTCGTGTTATACGCCATCAATTTCTGGAGTCCTGCTAAATGAGCCGTGATATCCATGTGCTTGCTTCTTTATTGTCTGTTACGGGCGTAACAAATGGTTGGATGGGCCATGGCTTAAATTGTTTGTCTCAAAGGCCAAGCGTTTTGTTATGACTGGTCAGATTGACTGTGCCAAAACAGTTGGTGCAAGTCACCAGGCTCTGGCAGTATACATGTGATCCTTTGGGTACATGTCATCAAAATACGAACAGAATTTGGGAAAACATTCATATCAGTATAGCATATAACAAGTTCAGTTGTCAGTTGTCTGGGTTGACACCAAAGCATTTCTTCAGATACTCATTCACCCATTAAAAAAAACACTGCGCTGTGCGTAATATTGTTGTTGTATTTATATGCGTATTATTGTTATATTTTATAATGGTGTTATGTTAACTCGTTATAAAATGTAATTAATCTCAGTCTGATAACAGCTTCAATGCCGATTAACAGGAAGCTGCCCTGAAATATCATTCAGCTAAGCTTAATTTAAACATAACATCATGTAAACACTGTAAACATTTAACATTAACAGGCCAATAATTTTACATTCAGAAATGTTAATTCTTATGACTTGTACCCCCATATAAGAAGCGAATGGCAATCATAATATAATTATCCTAAATATAAGGATATTTTATTTTTAACAAACCATGCAAATACTTTTGTCTGATAACTTTTGCTCATGTATTATCGGAGAGTAACCTTCATACGGTGCATTAAGGGTGGCAGAAAGAAAATTGGATTGAATTTGCTTGGTGATATCCTTTCTATTCGATCAGGTCGATTCAAAGTTGATTGGAAAAACATTTACATGTAATATGGGCCTGTGGTGTAAAATCGATCAGGCCTAAAAAATAAAAGAGTCCGCAGTCGCCCGCATCAACAATTTTTATTTTTCATTTTACATCTTTTAAGAAGATAAAATAATACAATTTTGATGAGTTTTTCTTTGTTATGTAGTGCTTTTACCTGTTAAAGAATGATTATATTACCATTTTTCCCTTGGTCATATGACATTTTTATCAAAACATACAAAATTGGTGATAAAAAACGTCCGCCAGCACTGATTTCTGAAAAAAAATTGCCTGAGAACCATACCTTTTTTGGCCTTATCGCTAAACTTAATCAAAGCCATTGAATGATCCGCACGAGATAATAGAATATCAAATTTAAGTATAAATGCGATATTAAGTTAGTGAAAATACCCGGCGTCAAGATACCCGCGGCTAAACAAAATAGACATACCACCTTTCACACCGCTATCAATACCTGTATCAAGATTTCCAGATCGATCGATAACCTGACCCATTCCTGTCAGGACCATCGACAACCGCACCAATTTCTGTCAGCGCCATCGATAACCGCACCAATTCTTGTCAGCACCAACGATAACCCCACCAATTCTTGTCAGAACCATCGATAACCGCACCAATTTCTGTCAGCACCATCGATAACCGCACCAATTTCTGTCAGCACCATCGATAACCGCACCAATTCTTGTCAGCACCATCGATAACCCCACCAATTCTTGTCAGAACCATCGATAACCGCACCAATTTCTGTCAGCACCATCGATAACCGCACCAATTCTTGTCAGCACCATCGATAACCCCACCAATTCTTGTCAGAACCATCGATAACCGCCCCAATTTCTGTCAGCACCATCGATAACCGCACCGGTTCTTGTCAGCACCATCGATAACCCTACCAATTCTTGTCAGAACCATCGATAACCCCACCAATTTCTGTCAGGACCCTCGATAACCGCACCAGTTCTTGTCAAAACCATCCAAAACCCCATCAATTCTTGTCAGGACCATCGATAACCCCACCAATTTCTGTCAGGACCCTCGATAACCGCACCAGTTCTTGTCAAAACCATCCAAAACCCCATCAATTCTTGTCAGGACCATCGATAACCCCACCAATTTCTGTCAGGACCCTCGATAACCGCACCAGTTCTTGTCAAAACCATCCAAAACCCCATCAATTCTTGTCAGGACCATCGATAACCGCCCCAGTTCTTGTCAGGACCATCGATAACAGAACCAGTTCTTGTCAGAACCATCGATAACCGCACCAGTTCTTGTCAGGACCATAGATAGACGCACCAATTACTGTCAGGACCATCGATAACCGCACCAAATCTTGTCAGAACCATCGATAACCCCTCCAACTCTTGTCAGGACAATCCAAAACCCACCAATTCTTGTCAGGATAATCGATAACCGCACCAAATCTTGTCAGAACCATCGATAACCCCACCAACTCTTGTCAAAACCATCCAAAACCTCATCGATTCTTGCCAGGACCATCGATAACCGCCCCAGTTCTTGTCAAGACCATCGATAACAGAGCCAGTTCTTGTCAGAATCATCGATAACCGCACCAGTTCTTGTCAGGACTATAGATAGACGCACCAATTACTGTCAGGACCATCGATAACCGCACCAAATCTTGTCAGAACCATCGATAACCCCACCAACTCTTGTCAGGACCATCCAAACCCCTACCAATTCTTGTCAGGACCATCGATAACTGCCCCAGTTCTTGTCAGGACCATCGATAACAGTACCTGTTCTTGTCAGAACCATCGATAACCGCACCAGTTCTTGTCAGGACCATAGATAGACGCACCAATTCCTGTCAGAATCATCGATAACCGCACAAGTTCTTGTCAGAACCATCGATAACCGCACCAGTTCTTGTCAGAACCATCGATAACCGCACCAGTTCTTGTCAGAAATATCGATAACGTCACCAGTTCTTGTCAGAATCATCGGTAACTTCACCAATTCTTGCAAGAGCTTTCGATAACCGCCAAAATACCTGTCAAATTCATCGATAACCGTACACGTTCTTGTCAGTGGAATCGATACCCACACCGGCTCTTGTCAGAGCAGTCTATAATCTTATCGATGTATTACCGTAGCCCTTGTTACATAACGTTTTAATGTCATTAAATGCACATTCTTTCTTTCATTAGGTCCGTCTTAACAACACTATTGACCTTTGGCGAGGTACTAAGCTGGGGCCTACTTAGCAAACACTAATGAACGCAACGATCACACTACTGATGGATAGGGCTGGGTATTGCCTACAAATTATGTATTGCAATATATTGCGATACATGTGCTAGCGTATTGCGATACGTATCTCGATATTTTTACAGTACAGTAAATTTATAGGAAATGGCGTGTTTTCTATAATATATATAAGTTTATTTCAATCACGAAATATGAAAATATTACTTACTAATGTACTTAGTAAATGTACTTACCTGTTGTTACATTACTTAAACTATATGTAAGTTCTTTAGGTCTTACATGTGTTAATAACTTGACAATTAGAGAATTCTGGACTTTGGTTTCGCACAGAGCCATATATGGGCAGGTACTTATCACTAGTGCAGTTATCATTAGATTTGAAGAGAGAATATTAATGAATGACTTATTTTTTATGAACGTGTTTAGAACTCATAGATCGTACAGATATACTGTACATTGTGAAACATCAAGTCTGCGTTTCCTTTACAGCCTTATATATTTCTTCAGGGTGTTACACTGTGATGCTGAACATTTCATTCGTGTTTGGTATAGAAACAAATTGGTAAAATAACCAAGTATAAACCAGTTTGACCCGAGATGATTGAAGAGTAATTGTTTGATAAACAAATCAACATTAATGCTCATTTATTAATAAGCTTATTTATTCATCACCCCCATTTATTTATCATTACAATAAACTTAACTGATCCGCCTGACTTAGTTAGATTAGTTATTATTCAAATGTGAGTACCTGTGATGTGTGTGTCATCGTTACTTGTAAAATAAGTTATGTTGTTAATGTGCTTATTAACTGTTTATGAAAGTGGCTTGGTCTTAGGGAAACAGCAGTTCATGAAACCTTTAGTAAGTAGTTATGAAGTTAATGAAGTGTTTTTATTTACATGGTATTTTGCAGCATTGACTGAAATAAATACAGTGTATGTTATTTACTCACTTTTCCTACTTTACCGTCAACTCACCATGGAACGTAAGTTGGATGTGCTCCCATCTTGCAGAAGCTAGTCTAGCTGCTTCAGCAGACTGGTGTTGCCATCTGTAACCATTAGAACCATTGCAGCAATTAGTCTAAACTTTAGCAGGGCACAATGCGTTACCATAAGGCCCAGAAATTCCACACTTCATTTGCTGACAGGCTGTGATAGATCATCTGTGGAGATGTAAGATTAAGTCACTGAAACATACACCCTCAAAGTAACAGAACACTTCAGAAGACAAGACTCGTGTAAGAAAAATTCACATTAAAAAAAACCACATTTTTAGGAACCCCTGGATGGAATTTAATGAATACTAAATTATGTTGAAAATGTTTAACTGAGGCAGCAGACATGCGATCATCTGCAAAAATTTAACTTACTCATTTTACTTGCATTATTGAGGAGAGTGTACTTCAGCCGTTTGTTTAAACTTTCGTATGACAAAAATTTTAACTGTCCGTCATATCTCACTTTGCAGAAAACTATCAGATTAAAAGTATGATGAAGCAATTAAAAGTTTTACATGGAGAAATTTAGGTCGCTTATATTCTCAAAATTACGAGATGTAAACACATATTTCAGCATCTCGGAAGTAAAGACTTTTAAAAGTAATAACACAGGCTAGATTGTGCTGAACTGCTGGACTGCTTGTCATAGTACATGGTGTGCGAATCGGGATATAAGATTTTGACAACTGGAGAAAATTGTAGGCATTACAAATAAATTGTCAATGTCATGGCGGGATTCCTTGGAGGACCTGAATAAAGATGACGCAAAGACGCAGGTGTAAGTACTTCAAAAGCCTGAGCCGTTGCGGGGCATAGATTCCAAGTATATGTCCTGGGAATTTCCAAATTTACATACAGATCTTGGAGACCCAAGCTTAAGTTACCATGACATTTATTGATGTCCTATGGCCTATGGTGAGATGACTTTTTGCAGGGTGTCATTATACAGGAGCCATTCTTTCACTTTACGCAATTTCTATTTTCGCTATAAATGAATAATGATGACAAGATGTAATGTTCGTATAAAATGTTTCAACACCCTATCCTCCTGTTATTTAAAAGGTATCAGTCCATTTAGTTTGCAGGCCTGAAAAAGCACACATGCACGATCACAGGAAAATGCTTATTTTTTCTCCTTTCGCAAAATGTATAAAGAGGTCTTATCCAGCAACTGATTGTCTTTATGTCATACTGCATTCTTATGGCGGTTTTTGAGATTACGCTTGTGTTACGTCACAGAGAAATAGCAAAATATGCACGCAATACAAAAAAGACCTTTTAGCTATGATATCAGCAGTTGTCCTGGCTGCGTCCAGTTCAAGACTTTGGTCGTACAAAACAACCAGCGTCATACATATTGTGTCACATATAAGATCTTGTTTATTTGTAGACACTCAAAAATGGAAAGTATTCATTTTTCACGCATTTGTCTAATTCTGCCTTGGGGACCATGTTTTGAACGGAGCATCCTGTAAACAAAATCGGAAAAACAGGTTAACTGGCAGTGTATATATATACATACCGTGTCTCAACATTAACATGACAGATTATATAAGGTCTGATTCATTTCTTTTGACTGCTTTCAATGTTACCCTTGCAAACAGGAAATGAATGAAATTTTGTGATGACATTAACAAAATTAAAATACAAACTCTTCCCGACATATGAAGCCTCTGTGTTTTTTTACTATTCCGGAATTATTGATCTGGAATGAAACATATATGATGATACATAATAAGTTTCAAGAATTTTACGATACACCTTTGTATAATTGCATCAGGCATATTTGAACAAATCAAATTCGCGTTATCCATTTTACCGGGCAGAATATACCACTATCGGGTTTCGCGTTCTTTCCCCCCTTCCACATCAATTATAGATTTGCTTTGAAATATATCCAGAACTCTCACGCAGGTTTTTGCTTATTTGCTAATGTCATAGGTTATTAGCAGAAAGGATTGCGACAGACAGTTATCAATCAATTGCTTTCATATCTGAGTCCTAAAACTATAAAGAAACGAGTTAAATTATATTACCCTTTGAAAGGCCTTATTCCAGAGGAACATATCTTCTCCACATATGCCTTCTGTCTAAATTAGTCTTTCTGCTGAACATCGGGATAAAAAATCCTTTATACAACACAACCATAAGAATACAAGATACGCCGAAATGATAAGATTCAAGCTATTAATCTACAGGGAAAAGTGAGCCCATCTTCCATCCTAGTCATGTTTTGTCTTGCTCTGTAGAGAACAGTATTTGATGAATTCGCTTTGCGGGTCGATGGCCGCCGCAGTGTTTTCCTCCTTTTTTTCTGTCGCATTTGCAGCAAGTACAGAGACTCTCCTCTGTCGCCCGGAAGACTCAACTGAATGTAGATCATGTTGTTCATGAAGCAGTCTGAGGCTGTTATCATTTGGCTTATTTATTTACGAGACAAATGGAACGAGACATGAATTATACAAGATTCTATCTCAGCATTTATAATGGTTTTTGTCTTTTCCCTTAATATTTAGAAAAAAAAATAAAAATATGTCCTAACCTTAAGGAAAGTATCAATTTTCTACCATTAAACATTGTTGGAAAGGTGATATATACGATTTATAAAAGAGCAGGCAGACAACTGCTCTTTTATATTACATCAAGTTAAATCTAATATTTCACGTTCTTAAGGTGTCTTTTATTTTAATTCCTGAAAACAGTCTGTGTTTTATTTTATGCAAATATAGGTAATGAATAGTGTTTAAGGTCCGGGGAGAGAATCAGTTCGGGAAATTCGGAAAAAGAACCGGACAGAGGATTTGTAGAATGAAGGCTCATATAACCATCCATGAAACTTTCTGAAAAAAAAAAAACTTAAGCTGTAATGGTACATTCTGGGTTAATGTCGTCGCTGTGTTTCGATATTAAGTGGGTTTTGTCATATTTCAAAAAGAGGATTTAGGCAGAAAAGGGAGCACCCCTCCCCCCCCCCCCCCCCTATCCGCCCCTTAGACGTTCCATCATAAAATATGAGTGAGCGTTTATATTGTACAAGCTTTTTAACCAGTAATCGGGCTTTTTATCGGAGTTGGGGGGAAGTATTATATGAGATTTTTTTATTCTTAAAGTTAAAATAGAATATAGATTTTAAGTGGGACACTGTTTCAATAAGATATGTTCAAATATTTTTTATTTATTTTGTGGCACTGTGCTCTCGGCAAGAATTTATACATCGATATACTTACATTGAAGACCTGGTGTTACAGGTGCTCTTTTTATTGTGTGACACGGGCGTAACTCGTGTTTTGTTACATTTTATGTTTAATCCGCACTGGTTGAACATCGTTGTCATGTGAGCCTTGGGTTTTCACGCCTGGTCGTGGGTCACGTGATGGCCCTGGTATGTGGAGGTACGCACAGCGATGTCTTCTCGATAATTCCTGAAAAGCGTGTTGTGCAAGAACTTATAGACTGTTCGAGAAGTGGAAAATTCCCGGCTTGGGGTGTGAAGGTATATAAAGGGGCTGTTTTCTAGAACCAGAGGGTAGAGTAGGGCAGATACCAGCGGACGCAGAAGCGTGTGTCAGGACCTCACCCGACGAATGCGGCAATTATAGATTTTCAAGAACTTTCTCCTGGATTTTATACATTTGGACTTCAGTTTACTTTCTGGGTTGTTGAAAGAACTTTCCACAGGACTGTCATTCTCTGAGAGTTTACATTTAAAGGACTTATCGTGGTTACGGTATTGGTATCCAGGTATTGTACCATTATCTTTCTGTGTGCTTGTATTGACTTGTTGCTATAACGCTGTTTTACTGTATAATTGTATTGACTAAGTGTATTGTATTGTTAGTGTTGTTTTAAGAATAAATTATAATTATTTGTTAACAAAAAAACCCTTAACTTCTTTATTCATTCCCATAGACATTTCACGCTGTCTAGTGTTGCAGAATCTGATTTGTTTTTGTTTTTTTATCTCCATTACAAAATTTGTGTTCATCATGCATAAGTGATCTGTTTATATTAGGTTCCGTAACACTGGACAGTGATGATGTTTACATTTGCGAAATGAAAGGGGACGCGGGGGCGTTTAGATTTTCTAAGATCTTTGATTGGTAACATTTATTATTATTGTTAGACTTGTAGGGTACAGAATGACGTAAGGAAAATATGAAATATAATCTAAATGTATGTTTAAGGAAGAAACGGGAATATGCATACCTCGTTAATAGCAGAAGCGGGTCCAAGAGAGGTCCAGGGGGGCCGGATACAACCCTCCCCCCCCCCTTTTTCACCTGCCACATCCTTCTTTTAAGGGCTTCAGTCCATTTTTTTGCGGCCTGCTCTTCCAATAAAAGTCAAGTAGGTCAGTGGCTGGGTCAAATGTAAGGTAAAACATGTTTTTTTTATATGTACAACAGAGCTTAATGAATAACCTTTTAAATGAGGTATAGCACGGTGTCATAAGCAACGCGGTTTCACAGGACAAAGAGGACAAAAGTGACCCAACTTTCTTTTATAAGTATAAGCTATATAGCGGTTTTATAAAGAAGCAATGAAAACAATTTGAAAAAAATAAATATATGAGCATAGCAGAATGAAAGTTAAAAAGATACTTTGTTCAAATGAAGCTGACAGGACATCTCGAAAGATGATTATTTTTTTGGTCGGTTTAGGGTGGTCTCATGGTATGTTAATAGATAAATGTATGACGTTGAAGTTTCCTGCACGCGAAAATGTATTGTTGCTTATGTGAGAGGACAGGCTTAGGGGAATAGTTCCAACAGCATTTAGTGTTTGTCATGAGTTGTGTTGATTGACATGAAAAAACAGACCTAATCGAAAACTGTCAACACTCCCAGATAAAAGGCAGTTTACGACTGCAAGTCTGTGACAAAGAAATTACTTCTGGCTTGGTCCATTGCTTGGTCTCAAGGCAAATTAACACAAAAAAAATGTAGGGATTAGCGGGAAATTTGTAGAGATCTAGAATTAAATAATAGGAACAATCCATTAAATTTTGGATGTAATCAGAATCAAAATTATATTGTTTTTACTTATATACCATTATGACAAAGGAAGATAATTTTGTCCCCGTGTAGAACCCACCCATTCGCATTTATTTGTTCTGCCATTCCCCATGTGAACCCATGTTACTTTAACTCGACATTGTTTAAACATGAAACATAAATACATGACCGATTAGGAGTTTCTTGCGGAGGTTTGTAGGCTCCGACTGCAGAATCTAATTTGTTAATGGAATCCCTACCAGTTTAAATATGTACTGGTTACATGTATTCGAGTTGAATGTCCCTGGAGATTGCGGATTTTGTATAAATATGTGTGCACGCCTCCACCCCTGAATTGTAGTTAAGTTGCAGGGCTCCTTTTTTACAAACCCATTTCGAAATTTTTTTCGAACATTAATTGGCCGATTTTTTAAAGCCATGGTTATCATGTAAATATACTTGAGTAGAATGTGTAGAAATCTACATACCTGTAAACAAATAAAAATGATTTCGAACGGTGATAGAGTAACTGTTCTCATTTTCCAATGTTGGCCAAACTAAAAAGTTCTGTCACTGAAAGCATGTGGTCTTTGTTTAGCACTTGAATTAAATACCTTATGAGGAGATAACATTAATTTAGATTCATTATAATAGATAATGGGATAACTTGGAATTTAAGTTGACCTGTGACCTTGCACTGCACAAACCCTGGGGTTCTGAACATACCACTCTCTGTTGCTGTTGAGATGGAATGCAGGAAAGTCTTGAAGTTGCCTCCAGAAAAGGCTTGGTCTGCGTGGGGGCCAATTAAGCACAGAAGAAGAGGCACTTGCGAGGATAAATACTAAAATCACTCAAAATGACGTGTATTTTAAGAATAATTTATCCTCATTTTGACGAGGTCACTGCGGGAACAACACTTTAAAATGATGTATAGCACAGTGTCATACGCAACGCGGTTTCAGAGAACATTAAGGACAGAAGCTGACCTTCTTCTCATTATAAGTATTAGATAGATAAAAGGTGGATACAGAAGAACGAAGGGTGAATAGACAATGATATACAGAATATAATGTAAGAAAATGTAAGGTATATTTACCAGTCCAGGCAGTAACATGCAGAAATATATTTTGATATGTTCTACGTTATATCTGAATTTTGCATATCCATTTAAAAGAAAAATAAACACGGAATCAAATTTACCTGCATCAAAGTATAAAAAACATACTTTTTTACTGTTTCTTTAAACAGTAGCGACAAAAACCTGAAGTGAGAAATGAGGTAAGTACCCTGAATTTAAAATATGACTGAACGCAGCTCGGCTTGGAAAAACAGGCGGTACGTGCCGCGTACAAAGATATTTATCCCAGAATCAACTTCTTTCCTTGCCTTCCAGAAACTATTGAACAGACATTTGTGATTGGTTTGAAATTGGTTTCATTTCACAGACTGAACTCTGTTATTTTAACAAGGCGTTTATATTATTTGCAATACTTCAAACCTTGTAATCATTATACTTAAATCATTTAGGCACCACTGAACAGTTGTCTTGCATTTTCTCCTTATTTCATCCTCATCCCTCCCCCGGACGTCCTAGTACGCCCACAGACACAGTAAGGATACTTATTCAAGATTTTATCACCAGAACACAGCTTCAAAGAGGCACCGATTTTCACTGCCTCAAGCGATGCCATGAAATCGGCGAGACCAGACTGCAATAACAATAAATATTTTTGTAATGGTAGCTTTGGTACATTAATCTCTATTTACATCAGAATCAAGCCTAGTCGGGTTTGTTTGTAGCCCGCTGGAGTAGACTCCGTTTTTCTTTATCAGCGGAGACCTCTAACTCCACTTCAAGGCGTATGTCAATTGGAGAAAAAGTATTGTAATGATAAAAAAGCAATAATAGTAAACTTAATTTAATATTTCATGCACAATCTTCGGATAGATATATTTGTTACTATACCAGTTATACGAAAGCCCATTATACATGTTTATATTGATCTATATATCATTACACATCAGCACACAGATATCCGAAATCCTTACTGATGAAATTGTCATCCACAAAGATATCGCACAGTTACGGATGTCAGATTTAATATCTCGTGTAATTCAAACAGTGGTCTTCAAAATGATTATTATTAAATCATTTATAATCATCTTTATACTCATGTCCAAGGATCATATAAACTTTATTTTTTAATACAAACTGATTTCCTCACGATCATACAAAGTGATTTCCTCAATGTAAACCGATGACATTGGAAGTAACAGTAAAGGGACAGTGTTAAACGTTCTTTTTAAATGTCCAGGTCTGGAAGGAAAGCCTATGATGTTTTCATTGTTTACTATCTGTTATAGAGTCTACAATCTGATTAAATATTCCTTTACCAACAGGTGTCCAAGCATGCAAGAAAAGGAGATATTGACTAAGATATGTAAACATCGTGTACAAACTTGATCTTGCAAGTGCACTAAGAGGTTATACACATCAACACATATACACAACAAGAACTGCATTCCGCCTCTACAAATCATCAGTTTTTCTTCTAACATAATGTCCATCAGATTAAGCGACAATGAAGCGCTGATGCTTAAATAATTTACCACAAATGCAGACGTTTGAGATATTGGCCTTTGTACACAAGCTAATAAACCAGCATATTTGTAACCCATTTTACTTGTAGAATCTAATGAAGAAGAACCAAATTGTCCTCTAGTGATTAACTAAAATCTCTTTGTGCTTGTGTGCACAAATACAACTTGCAGTGTAGGACTTTACACTAAGCATTGATTATGTGTAGGCTAAAAGTGTCAATGTACGGATAGCAGTTTGATTTCCAGGGCTATCATTAATCAATCCGTCGCAAGTGCGATTTAATCACACATGGGATGCATTGTGGAACTGAACAATCGAGGAACTCTAGATCTTGAGAAACGCATTTTTGCAAGAGCGTCCGTGCATATGTTTGAATCATTATATATTTTTTTCAAATGCAGATAGAGTTGAGGTTAATAAGATCGCAGACGGACGGAAACCAGACCCGTTGTGGGACTTCCATAACGAATTTTCTCCCAACCTTTTGAATGGAAAGGAGAGCTTTGTCTGAATATAAAGTCATTTGATGTCCCAATTTCCCGGACAAGAGACCTCGCCTCTCGTTTGTTTAACCCAGGGACGGGGGAGATATGCAGGAGGAATATGAATTTGTAACCCTGCTCAAACAGGCGACAGAGTCGAGTGCAGGAGGAGCAAGCAATTATGGGTCGGGACATGAAGAGACTAAAAAAGACGCCCGGAAGGTTAGATGCTCGGTGGCCGCTGCCTCCTACAGGACAATACTATTCTCCAGCTATTGTAAAGTGAGGTCTGTACTTGAACAACAATATTATCAAGGTTTAACTGTGGGTGTTTTGATAAACTTACGAAACTAATACAAAGTGAATTATATATACATAGTATTATTTGTTGTTTTATTGCCAAATTTTGGACAATCTATGGATCTATTACTTCTATTCAGTGAGCGATATTCTCAGTTTTCTTAATCTATACATTGTATAAGTATGACATTCTGAAAGCTGATTGAGGATATCCAATACATTATAAGTGTCGGCTTAAAATTAAATATCAATTATTGTCGAAGGAACTGAAAACCAGGGAACGTAACCAGGTTTTAACGCTGTAAATTATCTCCACTGTCTTCTTGATATACAATCAACATTTTTTACAAAGTTTTGTGTTTAAAAAAATCAACAGATTTGCTTTGCCTCATACTATAAAAGAAACTTTCCATATTGGGGTAGGCTAGTGGTCAAGGCCTTGGCTTTAGGGGCTAAAGGTTCTAGGTTCGAACCCTGCAGGTGCTTCAACAGCAAATAGGACAAATCTCGATACTGCCGCTCAAAATTTATACACTGTCTTAACGTCAGTTAACGACTTCTGGATATTCCAAGCCATATGCATGTTATAAAGAAGGCTTAATTCTTGTCGTATAGTTCCAATCATCCTCGTTCAATAGACTCACCGAGAATCCAGGAACCTATTCTTAAAATACTTATCATATTACCTTATTCGCCTTGTCATCAATTCACTCGTGAAACTAGTGCTATGTCATATTTCGATAGTATTCCAGGCAGACAGTAAAACAAATGGTTGTGAATATGACCTGACCCCACTGGACAGATATATGTCTCGGCTTGAGATAGGTCAGACTGCGTATCACTTACAATCATGTGTAAATCCGGGATGTATTCTCCCGAGTGCTTGGTATTAACATGGCCCTAAAGAAATATATTGTGTAAACGTGGAAGTCATACTTTTCAATACCACGTGTTTCAAGACCAAGCCAGAGTCCATGTATACTAGATAAAAACGTTACGACAAACAATGGAGAAAATTCAACTAGTTTAAAGGGCATTTTCCGTTATCTGACGCCATTTTACTGAAGATAACCCTTGAATCTCATATAAAATAGGCTTAAAATTGCGGATACCACCCATCAAAAGGCAGTGCATTTTGTTTATATCCATGTGTTCATAACATATGGGAAAAATGATTTAAAAAACATACGACAAGGACATCTGGAGGTTTATCAGACAAACCAAAGTTTCTACAAAGGGGGTTTTACAACTAATGACCTATGCCACCAGGCACCATAATTGACATGTTTTTTCCTGTTATATATAAGCAAGTTCCATGTTCACTCACAACCGGTGAATTAACAAGCTAATACGTCCATCACATAGGCAATATAAGAACTTTTCTAAACAAGATATACCTATAGTTCCTTATATATATATATATATATATATATATATATATATTTATATAAATATATATATATATAAATATATATATATATATATGTAACTACATAAAACATAAATTCTACTAATTTTACACTAAAGTTAGTGAAAAGCTTTAATTTTGATCGACATTTTTGTTCAATACGTGTATCTGTGTATGTGCGTGTGTGTGTTATGGCGGTCATCTCTGCCATCCTGTTATGACACGCCTTACCCTCCTAGATCAATAAATAATTCCGTAACTCATAATAACAAATTTAGAATGATCGATCCACAGAAGCTCGTAAAATATTAGGCTCGCTTCATGTGTCACCAGTGTGGCGTGTAGGCCGAATCACCTACTCCACAATAGAAATAATGAGTGAGGTTTGTTTTGAAAATGATTATACATGAAATGAATTTAAGATTAAATAGAATTTAAATCAATTGAATTTGGGATAAACGTGTAGCGCTTATTAATAGGTTATTCCGAATCGAGGCATAATCATGGAATTATGAATTATAATTGTATTTCAGGTAAAATTTTAATGACTATACTTGATGTTATTGCAATAAAAACATTTTTATAGTTAATAACCTTAAAATTGTTAATTATGTCATAGACAAGTTGGTTGTGCTTTTAATGTAAAGTCTATGCAAGCGCACAAATATGAATTTTCACGCCTCATAGCAGAACTCTTTTGGGTAGCATACAAGTTATTTTGTTCTCCAAAATGAAGTGTCAGGAGGGTTGTACCGCAGTATTTTCATCGAATCCTCATACTTGGCGACAGGGTCAAAAGATAAGACCATAAACGATGTTTCCACCTACGCGAATTGGAAACCGAACAGTACTATCCCGAACCGGCAGTTCGGGGTTATTCGTCAGAATCAATTCTACAGAAAAATTCGCTAAGCATTTTTACCGTTGTACAAACAACTGTTTTTATGCACTCATTACACTCCTTTTAAATAATTGGAATTAATATTTAATTAACTAAAATGTCATTCAAGACGTTCGCAAGGCTGTAATATTCATCCACGAAAAATTCTTCAAAAGTTGTGTATTTTCATGGCTTTTATGGTGCTTGAACTGGTACAGCCACTGCATATAGTCATACAAAGATTGGAAACATGTCACTTAAGTTAGGGCTAAATTTAATTAAGAATGAATAAGTTAATTTGAAGTTGTTAATTTTGAGGTCAGTTACTGCTTAATTATCCTTACTAGATCCGAAGTTCAAAAAAATATTTACCGGTTCTTGAACTATTCGAGGCATATAGACTTACTTTTGTATTGAACATGCGGTATGTGGACTTGTCTGTCAGCTGGTGATATATATATATTTACCTTGATCACCATGTGTTTCTATATACAAGATAATGACTTAGAACGATGATATAATTTATATGACAAGGCTATGGAAAATAGACAAAATTTGTAATTCTTGTGCAAGTTTTCCATACAATTTTACCGGTTATTTTGCATGCTTGCATTTTTCTTTTGTTTTCATGAAGGCACAAAACATGGAGCAAATACATTTTTATATTGTTTTAAGTTTGTAATTCCATGGAAATGTTTTGTTTTACAGTCATAAATACTTAGAAGAGTCTGATTTTCATTGCGATAAAAAAAAAACATGCTTTCACTGAGTAGTTCACAGAATGTATAGAACCAGACGGCCGGACGTAAGGACGACGAGCAAAACCCATCTATTGTAGAATGCGAGAATGGTCCGGCATTGTAATGATTTCAAATATTAACATTATTAGGCCTGTCACAAAAGTAAATATATCCAAACTATATAAACTTTCTTGTTATAAGCAATATAACAATATGTTTGCATGCTTTTTTTATATATAAAGCAATACTGGTAAATTCATTTTGAACAAACATATATTATGCTAAAATCGCATACCAAATATACATGTAGCACGCCATAGATTAAGAGTGTAACTAATGGAACGATTGCACGTTTAATATATCTCTACTTTATATCACTTTAAAACAAACATTCGACTGATCCCTACGAAACAATGCAATTAACTACTCAAACGTGTTTGTCACAGCTTTTGACTGTGACTATGATATTATCTTGATTTTCTTTGAAATAAAAGAAGAAAATAATTATAATAATGAAGAAACACGTTTAGTGCTAAAGTAAATAAAAAATCTGTATTTAAAATACTTCAGATATACTAAATTTAATCATACAATGCTTCAATTCCTTTATCAAACTGTTATTTATGACTATACACTCGGCGTCTTGAACTTATCATAGTATTTACATATAATCAGCAGGGCTTAAATTCGTAGACCCCATCCAGAGTACAGTCCTGACTCTGAACCCTAACCCTCGTCACACACAAATATGCTTTCCGAAAAATAGTCAAATGTTATCGGAAGATATGAAGGAAAATCATGTTTGTACTGATAGGCAAGCAAATGCATAAGGTAAGCAAACAACCAATGCCTTGTAAGGGGACTTTACAACTTTTTTAAATAGTCCTCTGTGCAGAGTATAGTTGCACTACCGATGCACATTGAACAAAATGTTTGAAACTGGCTCAACAAGATGGATATCATTCCTCTGAAACATTTTGAAATAGCTAAAATCATTAAGATGTACTAAGAATTAAACCAAATTACTTCCACTGTAGCAAGAGGCACTTTCGTTACAGTAATAACGTCCGCTACAAAGCTGTTACCAAGCACTACGTGCAAGTCTTCGTGCGATGATATGACTTCCCTCAAATTCTTTAGATATAATATTTTAAATGTATCATAAGCTATCATCAAACAATATTTTGTAGAATAATGACAGGATGGAAAAACGGAACTGCATCGGTGGAAGTTTGCGCTCTCTGAGCGCTTTGCAATTGCTGTTCATGTCTCAAGTGTCACTATAACAACAAATTACGCTTAAACGTCCACTCTGGACAATATGTCTGTAAAAATATGATAGAAACATTAAATGGTGAGATGGCTTGGGGATACTGTCAGTTTCATATTTGATCTATTGTTCCAAATGAAGAAACGTCAGATTCCTTTGCAACGATTGTCTAATGGAAGATCCTTCTTTTCCTTCAAAATTGAGCATCTGTTTACATGGTGCTCAGATTAACACAAAGAAAGAGACAGAGACAGATTAGCACCGTGAAGAAATCCGCTGGCAAACACGGGCGCCGTTTGTTATCACGGCACTTTTACTAGATTTAGATGTGGCAGATCCCTTTATAATTCTCAATCACCTGAATCATCCAAAACAACAGCACTGACTGTCTTTAAGTGAAATTTACAAATCCAGATGCTTCGTAAATAGGAATCAATAGGAGACAAGAAACGAGACAAGCCACTAATCGCTCTAATCAGCTCAGTTCTTATTTAATTGTGACCAGCGAGCTGGATTAACCGGACCAGACACTGACTTTATATATCTCTAAATGCACGAATCTGGTGGGTTACATTCATTTTTCTTAATTAGACAGATCTTTATTAATTAGAAAGTTGTTCAGCCAGTCACGACTGGGAGAGTAACAATCGTAACAAGAGAAGGGACAATCGTCCATTGTGACAGGGAAAGAAATCAAACTCCCAGGACTGGATAAAAAGAATGTCACATCTTTCAATTAAACATCTGCAGCAGTCTTTGAAGCAGCCGTCATTAGATATTAGAAAAGTAGGGTCATATTTCAAACATGCTGCTCACTCAATGGTGGATAAGCGTATTTGATCGGAGCTTGTCTGCTACAGATTTGAGAGAAGCCCAAGTTTAAAGCAGGCTGGGTCTTATCAATTTGCGGCAAAAGTGTATATAATTGTATCATGTGGTAGAAAAAGACTTTATTTTCTTACAAACAGTTAATATATATATATATATATATATATATATATATATGTATATATATGAAGGTAGAGTTACCCTCCGTTGATTCTAACATACCTGATGATCGGGTCGCATCCCGTGTAACAGACTGTAGTGAATTTACAGTGTTGTTTTACTTCAGAGTTTTATATATATATATATATATATATATATATATATATATATATATATATATATTAACGGTAAAACCTCGCCTAATGACCATCTCGGTTTAGCGACCACCTAAAAATAACGACCACTTTTTAAGGGCCCCGATGGTGGTCGTAATTCCGAGGTTTCCATATATATATATATATATATATATATATATATATATGTATGTATATTTGGGTAATATAAATGTGATATGAGGAATGGTACATGAACATTAATGTATCTAAGGATGACTGGAGGTTTATATGAATAATCTGCCCAATCTTGTCGTTTTTTTGCAATATACACAATTGTAACAGTCAATATGCACCACTCTTAAAGGCATCGTAAAAGTTGTTCTTTTTAATGCCACGGAACAATAAAGAGAGTAATAAGGAAAGGTGACCTGGGACAACAATATCAAAATTGAATAAAAAATACACCAGAGTGATTTTTATTAATGAAAAAATAAAGAATTACATGACCGCTTGTCAGGGTTATAGACAGTGGATAATGAAAGAAAATAAACTAAAGGTATGGAATGACATGGAGAATGACAGAATACGAGATAGGGAGGGGACACACGAGGGACTGTTGTATGGGATTCAGTGGATACCATGATAAATGTATGTCTAGGTCAAAACATGACATCACGTGGTGGCTGCGAGACGAAAGATTCAGTGTAGGATACGGGATAGATACGTTTGAGTAAAATGTTCTTATAACACGAAAGACCGTCCCCAAAACAGGGAATGTCTGAATAAATATATCAGTAACGATCGGATGAAGTCTTCTTTGGACAAATTCATAAAATGTATAAATATATTGAATATGAAATATAGCGTAGAAAGACTATGGTATCAACAGAGAAGAGTACTGAACTGAAAACTGAATTTTAGGGGATAACACTTCATATATTTATACACAGTGAAACCTGTGTAATAATACATCCAGAAAAGTGGTCTAAATTCTCAAATGGTCTTATGAGACAGGTTAGGTAAAACCAATATGAATGTTTCCGCTCACTAAAAGGGTGTTCTTAATAGTCAGGTGATCGTATGAGACAGGTAGTCTTTCAAACAGGATCCACTGTCAATATATTGATTCGATTAAAACGTAAACACACTGGACGAGGTGAATGGAATTAAGAGTATTCGTCTGGAGAATAATAGACATACATATATTCATGTTTAATTAATAAGTGGTTGCATTTAAATACAGAACTTAATAAACATTCTTGTATATTTGTTCACTTTAAAATATCCCCGACAATACAAAGTAATCTAATATGTTTCACAAGACTGTCCGGTTATGTATTCGCCTCTAGTCGGAGGCTACGCCATTACGAGGCGCACATGTGATTGAGCGTCGTTCCAGGGCACCAAAATGAGACTACGTATTTGACAGGATGAATAAGTGAAACAGGACGGATCGCCGAAATAAATATCACTCACTATTACCAGTATGAAAAATAGTGCGTTCAGGTAGTGTACAGTTATTCTTTACAGCGGGTATTAAATTGTCAACGTCTACAGGGTTCTCGTGTTGTTTTAGTATGGTCTTTGCAAGAGGCAAAAACGTGTAAACATAAATATTTGGAAGTTATCCAGCAATGAATCATCTGAGTTTAAATCCTAAATGGTAAACTGGCCTTGGAAAACCTTTGTGATTTAAACCCATTTCCGTACTCTTTTTCACGATTTATTGAATATTCAATACTTAAGAATCCGGTTAAATTTATCAGGCACGAACTATGAATATATGTGTACACTATTCACATATCATATAACTCTATATATTATAATAGACATATATATATATATATATATATATATATATATATATATATATATATATTTATATATATGCTACGTCTGTTCATGTTACGGTTTTTTATGTGATAGCATATCTGTTGCTCTGGGTGGCTCAGTCCAACGACGCTAGGGTAGGCCTTATCGGTCCATTCAGAATACCAACTGACTGGTGTTATAACGGCTGCTGCTGGGGCCATGTATGTATTAAGACCACGACCGACGCTGGTCAGAGTGTCTCCTCCCATAGTGACTAATTTCGGAGTTTCGTATTGGATTTAATATGCTCCGAAGAATTACGAAATCCTCCCAGATTGGAAGGTATTAAGTAAACGTGGGGTCAGGGAGTGCAGAGTCAACGGATGTTTCAGTAATATCAGACTTAATCGATCATGTTTTCTTGTGATGGTGAGAGGTGACGAGGTCGCCCTAAAATTGATAGCTCCGATGCAGCCGACCAAATTTCCCAAGATTTATTCCAAACAGTTTCTTTCTCATCACTCAAAAATATAATACGTCGCGAAGAGAAAGTCAGGAACCTGTTAGCTTTCAGGTTTCTGTTATCAGTGTCATCATAAAAATATCCATTTTGTATGATTTTAGGTCAAACAGATATTTAATTTGCATCACAGGCTTTCGTGAATTCTTTCTTTTTCTGGGAGCTGTCCTGAAGTGAAACTTTAAGAAGTTGAAGTTAATATTACGACAAGGTTAAGAATTGATAAAGCAGTTGGGATGCCGTTCTTACCGCACACAGACTGTTTTGTTTAAATCCCCGTGTTTATAACATGTGGGATGCACCAAAATTAATTAAAACACAATCAACAAGGACATCTGAACGCATATACCGTGTTTACTAACAGCTTGTAGATAAACAGCAGGGGCGGATCCAGGAAGAGGAAGGGGAAGATCCAACCCAGGAAGACTAATAAGAAACCCTAAAAACAGACCCTCTGCCACTGAACAGTCGTCACAAAACCGTTGTAAGAACTTTTCATAACAGAATATACCTGGGTTAATACCTACAGTTAATTAATATGTAAAGAGAGTAAGCCAAAAAATCACACACATTCTACAAAAGAAGTAGATGAAATGCTAGCGTGAATTCATTTCTTGGTACAGATGCCACTCTTTCAATTAAAATTATGAAATAACAAAACTAAACTTCGCAACTTCATCCCCTAAGACTTATTTGCTTTTCCTTGCCAGTTAATCAGTTTTAAGCTCAGTCTTTACCAGTAACATTCAACTAAAGCTCCGCTCTCCAACATGGTCACGTGGAATGTGTGCGATGTCTCTTTTATCATCAAATAATTGTATCATTAGACTTAATAACCTTTCAAAACACTAATCAAGCAGCCCCGGCTCCTTATAATAAGATTGGATGTGTATAGATCTATCTCGTGCTGGCTGCCTCGCAGAACATCGCCACGCTTAAGAAACTAATTTCCTGCGGTTAAATTATTAATCCGATGAATCATTCCATATATTTATATTTAATTCACGTTCCCTTTCCGTGGGTTCCGGGAAAGTCAAATTAAGTTAAAAACAAAAACAATAATTTCTAAACCCAGTTGTCAAAACCCCAAAGGAGAGAAGTTCCCGAAAGGCCTCGTTGCGTTATGTTCAAACTGCGGATGAAGTTAAGGAGAAAGGAAGTTAAATCAGATCTTAAAGATCACTTCCGTCTGACTTCCCGGTCGATGTTCGCTTGATAACCTCTGTGGAAAAATTACTCAAAAGAACCTTTTGTCGATTATTACTTAATAAAGCAGAAGCCTCCTAATTTAACTGAACAGAGAAGCGGACCTTCGTCAAATTCCATCTCGTGAGTGGTAGCATCTCTCGTTCCTTGATGCCTCCCTTTATCTTCAGCAGTCAATCATTTAATTTTCGTTTTATAATGAAAGCTGAGCGCCCCCAGGCAGATAAAGACAAAGGAAATCTGTCAATATACTATACCCAGGCCTGTATTGTCTACAGGACGATGTCACTTTCAGAACGATAAAAATTGGACAGGGCAAGTTTGACAAAGGTTAGTAACACCTGCTTGTAGGCGATAATAGAAGCACAGCCGCGCAGATCATACAACGCCCTTCTTCATATGAATACTTACTTTGGTTAACTTCATAAGTGATGTTCCCAAACCGCATAATATATAAAATCCCCTTGTTATTAATCGTCGTGTAAAGTCGTGTTTACTGGAAGTAACATGGCAAGCTGATCATCATCTTTATTGCAGTTAGTCAATGCCCTTTGTAGCTGCAATAATATATAAATATATCAACAAAAGGAAGAAATACGTATTGGAAGGTGATACACACACACATACACACACACACATATATATATATAAAATATGATTATTATCATGATCACTGCAAATTTATTTGTTTATTTATTATTAATATATATCCTCGTTCTGTATGAACGTTTATATTAATTATATATTTTGGTTTATATATATAATTATATATGTGTGTGTGATCATACAATATGATACATATTTACATTGTTCTTACTTTTTGTCAATTTAATTTTTTATAAAATTTATGTGAAACCAATTTCCTCTAGTCTTTCTATGATATTGAATTATTATCATCTGACGTCACCAACCTCAAATTTTACTGTAAATTACAGCCCAAAGGGACAAATGTTTCAAAGATGGGTTTTCTAATTAAAAGACCAATTTAAATGTCGGAGCTGATAAAGTATAAAAGCCTCTTTCAAGTTTAATCTGAATTTCATTGAACTCAAGTCCAGTGGGATAATTATTAGAAGCTTATGAGCTCTGCCTTGGGGTAGGTGCTTATGACACTTGCACATTTACAAGTCATCATCGATGTGGATGTACATGTCATGGTAAATATAAAAATCAAAAGGATTTGAAATCCTGCAGGTAGTGATTAAAATTTTGATTTCTACTTAAAGATTTAAATTCGCATCTGTAATGGTAGGATTCCTACCTGTGGAATAGAAATGTAGAAATACAAATATTACCTTTTGTGCTGGAGATGTCGTTTGATTTCTGCTGAAAGAAATTGTAATTGTAAATTCTATAAGTGAAGATCGAAAGTGTAATCTCTAATAGAAGAACTACAATTTAACCTTTGGAAAGCAAAAATCTAAAGCAATAGATATTGCTACCATGTTGTAGAATTTTAGATCATATAAAGAAATAAACATTTTAATATCTACCAGTAGAGTTGCAAACCTAATGAATGGAGATCATAATTTACGTTGAAATGATAAACCCTTAAAATGTGCCTTGTTGAATGATATAATTTCTTCTCCAAATTTTGATAACCTTTCACTATCAGTTGTGAAATACAATAATTGAAAATAATATTTCGGTTGACATACATAATCACGACATAATCATAGTCCACGACATTATTATTAACAATTATTGAAAAATAGCTTGTTATTGTCAGAATAATTCCTTTCACCCTGAAATGTGATGCATGAGTTAAAGAAATACAATGAATTATGAAAGATAAAAAATATACAAGCGATATCTTAACACTAGCAAAAAAGGGAATACTAACCAAAATGTCTTTAAACTAAGCAATATATTATATATATATATATATATATATATATATATATATATATATATATAGTATAAGTATAAGTATTCACACTAACACGCGCATGATGCGACATTTTACTGTATTATCTGGTGGGAATTACCGTGCGTTGTAATAATGACATTGAGTTTATATGTGTGTATCACCTTTAAGGTTATGCTTAAAATATATGTTCCTGAACCGAATATGCTTCCGGCCACATTCTTTACTCTGATTGAGCTTATTTCAATTAACCATATCAATGATATACTATGTGCGCTTCTCTCCTCTGGGCTGTAATCCCACGCGCTACATGAAGCCTCGTTCAAGGCTTCGGTTAGTGATTTACAGGGAGTATATACAGAACGTGACGTGTTCTATTAGGACATTTTTTCGCTCCGGATGCAGAGTTCTTTATACAAACACCACGAGCCTTAGAAACCACTAAACCGGAAGCTTTCTTAGTTAAAGGTGTTGGGTGAAAATCGATATGGCTTCAAGATGATAATAACAGTTTTATATCAGCGCAGGAAACCAACTAAATAGTAGAAAATATAAATGAGAGAAACAATGTTAAGAAGAGTGAAAAAACATCCCAAATGTAAACAGAACCTCGGTCCAATCTCACACATGTCACAATATCGACTATTGTGTTTTAGCTGGTTCCCCGCCATCGTCGCATGGGAATAAAATGTCGGAAAAAAAGGGTTCACCGGCGGTAGGTTTAGCGGAAGACGGCTAAACCCCCGGGAGCCTCAAACGGACACTTCGATTCGTTACTATGAGTTTTTCTTGAGAAACAAAAGAGCTGACCGGGACCGTGGGAAGATTTGGGAGAGCCAACAGTTTGGTTTTGTGTCATCTTGGCTTGCGTGTAAACTTGCCGGCTCCCCGGAGAGCTGATACGTGTCACCCCTGATGTAGCTACACCACCTCCATCACCAAACTCCGGTTTTTTATACCCGGATCGCCACCTTCTGGCGGGTTCACAGTGTCAACGAGACATAGAAGGTGCTGACATTAATGTATTCCTTTCTAAAAATATATTATAAACCAGTATCAGTGAACAGAACTTATAACCAAACATAGCTCGATAAATATCAGTTCATTTGACGCAAAGGGGAAGGGTTTTGTATAACGGCTGTGCTTTCCGTTCTGGATGCAAACCATAGTGGCTTTGTGGTATTTATTTTATATTTGTTCATATTTCCCCTCCACGCAGAAGAGCAATAGTTCTTTTTTTTTGCCCTGTGACGTGTATAATCAGCTTGACTCGAAACATATTTTCTTTCACTAAAATCTTCATTCTATAATGTTTTTAACATACACAATGAGATACCCATGCATTTCTTCAGTTTTTCTTTCGACAGTCAAAAGGTAGATCTATGAATATTGGCAAATAAATTAACCGGAGGGATCAACCGGTTAACTGGTAAACTAATTTAACAGAGTATTCTTCTTTTTCGAGAATAAGGGTTACTTTTTACTGTTTATATTTTTTTTGGGTTGCTTAGCAACCCAGTAACATGCATTTCCATTACACCTACAGTCATATAGTAGCATTGATCTGATTAAACCTATTTACTTCTAAACTTAACTCCTATTTTTTTTTATTTTGCACTGATTTCTTGGGCATCAAAGCAATAGCGTTACACTAGGTGGCTTGTGTTAGCCATTATATGATTAAACGGCCAATGATAGGAGACCATTTAACTCGTAATACATTCTATATTCTGTTACACCTGTTTCTTTTTAGGATTTTGAAGCTGGATAATTATTTCCAAATATGTATGTTGAATGTGACAATGTGAGGAATGAACTGTTTATCAAGAGGATTACATACCTACCTTCTCCAACATTCTGGAAATCATATTAATTTTACAAATCTCATAAAACAACCTAGGTTTCAAACTTTAAACTTCAATCCAATTTATGTATAGTCACACGTTAAACTAGCGACATTTGATGGCTGATGATTTTGATGTAAACGCTTTAAAAATGGCTGAAACAAACGTGGCACTTTTCATGTAGAGACACATTTCATCTCTCAGATTACATGGCAAGGTAAATAATAGTAAAGCATACACATAAAACATAAAAGATCCTGTTATAGAAATGTCCATGAAAGTTTACTTAAATATATAAGTTTTTAAGAAAATTGTCCTTAAAAACAGGAGGACAAATGTTACTATTCAGTCTGTCATGCGGACATGATTCCTCTACAAAATGAAAGCAGTTCTTCCTACTTCTGGGAAAGTATATGGGACATTTAAACAATTAGTCTTCTTTTTGAGGTTCTAGAAAACCTTTTACGTGAAGCATGAATTATTTTATTGTCATGTATACGCTAATGCCATGTGTTATGGGTTCGTGTAATATTTAGAATTTTTACTTCTCCTTTTCATGACCTTTTCTGTTTGATGGAATGGACACCCCCTGAAGTGTGTGAATACTTTAATGCGCCTGCAGTGTTTGAAGTGATAGAATATACACCATGCAAAATTTGCTCTACAACTATGACCAACAGTGATATACCATGAGCAATCACCACTGCTTTAACGGCACCTATACATAGCCATCAGAAATGGTATCGGTATTGACAGATCTGTATCGACGAGTTAGCCGTGATTAATCAACTGATGTCAGGTTTTTTTAAAAGTAGCTTTTTAGAATTCTGTGGTTGGCTGATGGTTTGGTCATAACACTTTCTTATTTATTTGAATTATAATTTTTTAAAGGAAGTTTGGTTATTTTCTTTTATTAAGAAATAACATTGCTCCATAACCTGAACAGTTCTTTGAACCTTATACGTATGGTATCGTGCATCTTATCGTCGGGGACGTATCGCGATATTTATCGATATATATTGGGATGATTTTGCAATGCCAAGTAAGTTATCAAAGACTGAGCTCAAATTGTGTCAAATTTAGAATTGGTTATGTACAGTGTATTAGCTTCCAACATATAACTTGCAAGCGTATAGGTAACATTAATAGTAATTAGAACCTTGTCACTGGAGAAGGTATTGTAAGTTCTGGAAGGGAACGCATTGTGAGAGTGTCTGCGCAGTGCTGTAAGGGGAGCACACCCTGTAATAACCAGACATGTGAGCTGGGTGATGTATAAGCGTCCCGGGCTTCCGGAAAGGACAGAGTGATTAAGGTTACACCAGGAGCAATGGAACGAGGCCCCAAGGTCTCTTTATGGGCCCATTGTCCACCCCTGATCCAGTGTGAGACCAACTGCGGCACAGAGGCCGTAAACAGGAAGGACATCCGCAAGAAAACTTATCAAGTTCGACGAAATTTATGATCAGTGTATATGTGGTGGAAAAGTACGTTATCCCTATTATATTTCTTCATTAAAATAATTTGATGATATAAAGTATATTTCTGTACATAATATCAAGCAGAGAGTTTATATATTTAATATTTCAATAGAACATAAGGTCGAGGAAAACTTAGATAAGTGTATATATGATGAAAATGTCTCTATTCTTATTGCATTTCTTACCTAAAACAATGTGACAATATAAAGTATATTTCTGTACATTATACCAAGCAGGGATTTTTTATATTTAAAGTTTAAAAATAACATAAGGTCAACGAAATCTTGGATATGTGTATATATGATGAAAAAGTACTTTATTCTTATTGCATTTCCTACCTAAATAATGTGACGATATAAAGTATATTTCTGTACATTATACCAAGCAGGGATTTTATTATATTTAATATTTCACTATAATATTTTATTTCATTATCAAATTTTAAGGAAAAATTATTTATCGGTATCTATAACACTTTATATATTTGAGTTTTGTTCATTGTGAGGTCAGGGTCGCAATTTACCATTATAGGTAAGCTCCTGTTGGAAAGACTATTCTTGTGAAACAGGTACCAAACGCTCATTCTATCAGGAAATTCAGCGATAGACAAAAAAAAATGAACATTCCCTTGGATGTTTACTTTAGGACGTTGCCCAGATAGCATGCCCAACTAACTTGTGAATCGATATCCAAGGCCATAAAATAAATAATGCCCTCTTTTTTCCAGGAATAATATCTCTGACTCGCATGGTCACCCCTGGGCTACAGGATTAAAATAGAAACTATGATATAACCATTATAATAGGATAATAATATGAAATATAATAGATCGAGTATATGTTGAGATTTCGGTTTTGTAAGGGTAATTGGAATCTATTATTCAGCTCGTATATTCGAGCATTGTGAACTTTGTTTTTCCTTGCGGTTTAGTCGATATCCTTTAGGTGTCGGCAGTGTTTGGTCACTCACAATCAGATTATTTAATTATGCAAACCCAACACTGACGAAGTTTTATTGTCAATATCACTACCGAACCAATCAAAATTACATTTCAAATGGTGAGCCAGATATATTCATCCGAGCGTTCATGATGGCAGACTGCTTATCGATGCATTAGAAATGTTTTCTTCAATAACTCATCGATCACTGTGATGTTGTTACGATGTGGAGGCAGCCCAGACGACGGTCTTCCTCAAGGGCTGCAGCATCTATTCAACGGGACTGTTTTGATAAAAGCTTTGCCGGACTGGGAGCCAATGCAAATAATAAATTATAATAAAGCACCTCATGTTCTCAGTTCATGTGATAAAATGAGCCAGTATTGTGGCTTTTGCTGATTGAAACAAACACTCCGACATGAAACTTGCGATCTCATAAGAATAATTTAACTCTTTTTTTAAATGTCCCTGACATGAATATACAGTGTTACTTATCCGCGATAGGTGTCGTTATTTAGTGGGAAAGGTCTGAGAATCCTCAAAAGGGCCTATTCGATACTTAATGTCTGTTAACTGATGAAAATGTCTTGAACTTTTTCTAAATAGACCAGAATAAAACCGATCAAAATTTTGCAAAGGCATTTTGCAACTTCTATAACCTTTCAACTTCCTTAAATATGCAACCATCCAACTTTTGCTGCATGGTTTTTCCGTTTGTCAACATTATTGTAGATAAGCAAGTTCATATATCATATACGTTCATACACGAACACTACGGATTCGGCTCAAAGCATTAGATATTTAACCTAAAGTTTTCCATTTGTTCACGATAACTCTGTTTATCGTTATCTCTAGGACAGTCTTCCAGGAAATTTTTTTATTGATGACACTGTTTTGAGCTGAATTAAGTGTGTACAATTAAGAAATGTAACAAAGCTGCTGATTTCTTCTGAAACGTGTAGTAAATATTACTCTCCAGTAGGCACTCCATGTTATACCCTACTTGGACTAATGTGCTCGTTACCATGGCTATAAACCACAGGGGAATATTTAAAACTACAAATAATACAAATTTGGAATTGAACGGTTTTGTTTCGTGTGACATAATCGATAATCGCCATAGTAATCAAATATTATAGTTTCACCATTAATGTAGGGGCTTTTAATCGAAGGGATGCCAAGGAACATTAATGTAACTATATATATATATATATATATATATATATATATATATATATACTCATTTAAAATTACTCGGACTAGAGTACACGAGTACTACTTGCAACACTTCTGTGGACAAAACAGATGGGTCATCAGCACACGTCTCCAGTAAACGTTGTGAAAGTTATTGGTGCTGCACAATGGCGTCTGTATTTATAACCCCCCCCCCCCCCCGCCCCCCCCCCCCCCCCAGTATTGACACCCCTGATGCTGCATTTTTTAAATAATTATGAACAGGTTAGGTGTTCCAGCTCAAAATGTAATGTTCTAGAATTATATTGTTTTTGCATTGATAATATTAACCCAGTTTCTGTGGATACTGCCACACTTTGTGGATTTATGAGTGGTTATAAAAATGGCTTATAGCGCCCTATAATTTGCCGATACACATCTCCTTGCCACCAAACCCTCCGCAGGAAGACTCTCACCTGGACGCTATTCTTTTCCCAGAGCCCTTATCGAACCCTCACAGGTTTCTTTATCACAGTTTCTTGAAACTGCCATTGCGGCTGTCATGTTGCGTATACACTAAAACCCGGATGTTATAAGCCGGGTCACGGAGATCAAAATGCACGGTCCGATTCCGCTCTTGTAGCTAATGCAAAACTTAAGAAAACTGCTGAATATATATACATTTCATTCTCAACAGCGATTGACAGATAATCTTGTTTTCCTTTTTTAATTAAGAAAATTTATATTTGACAAGACTAAACGTAGCAACCTCTCTTACGCAGTGTAGATTGCAGCATCAGTCACAAATAACTAACGAAATTGTGCATGGTAAAATATATACTTACCGAATTCCTGAAGATCTGCAATTTAACTTAAAGGTAGAAATTACCTGATCAATCGCATATACCGTCGTAGGACTCCATAACTCAAGACTTGCAGTGGTTCTAAATTTATATGAAGGATAAAGCATTCTAACCTGAATGAGCACACCAAATGTTGTGCAGCCATTGAAGGTACGCCTGAAAAAATGTTTGATTCGGATTTGTGATAACTGGAAATGGACAAATGTAAGGAAATTTCTATGCTCATAATAATAAATTTTAACAAATTATGTGCCAAAATTTTGCAATATTTGGTTACATAATGTAAGAAGTGTTAATGTCGCAGAACTGGAAAAATTATTTTTTTAACATGATTTTGTAACATTTTAGAAAAAAAGTACACTATTTAAACACCGAGTAACAATTAGCCACTGTCACACCAGGAGAGATGTGACCTACCAGGTTCTATTCATAGGCCTGGGAACATCTTTTAGGTGGAGGAGGGGGGGAATATATAACATCGGCAAAAGGGCCATGGTTTTCCGGAAGATGGGAGAGGGTAATGCGGAATAAGTAACACAAATAATGGGGGGGGGGGGGACTATACTTTTGCCCCCCCCCCCCCACACACACACACAAAAGTTTTTGGCAATCGCCCCCTCTGCCCCCTCCCCTTTCCCAGGCCTATGCTCTTAACTGTTACACCAAAATGGCTAAAACTCATGCATAGGCACACTCCAAAAGATAAATAAGTCATGAGTTAACAAAAAGAAATCAATATATTAAAGAAAACTTACACTTACGTTTCTCTTGAGAGGCGCTCGATACATTCAAACAATGATGATAAACAAAAATTAGGTTATAATCACAGAAACAACCAAGAAGTCCTATAACCACAGTACAAAAGTAGTCTCTTGTTTACACTTCTCCTAAACACATGACACACTTGACATACGAATGTTGCGCTTCCCGGCTTTTTTTCGCGCTGTGTTAACAGTATAATCAGTTCAACTTTAGATACACGGAGTTCCGACCACCAACAGCCTCTCGTTGGAGTACTGGTATAACTTTCAAGACAGAATTCACACAGTACAAACTAATTAGCGCACAGACGATTCTATCTTGACTTAGGAGTCAATATCTTTCACAGCTGATGTCTCCTAGAATTATCCAGCTCTAGGGAACCGAATATACTTTCACACAGCGATATCCAGTTACTCCACAGTTACGCTTTCAAATAGTCATCGGTCTGATCCTGGAAGCGATCTCAACAGGTGTATATCGTCAGATTACCAAGTACGTCGGCAAAAATGCGATACTCGCTCTGAAGTCCGGTACAGAGAAATCATGGTGGCCTTTCTCAGACACCGAAAATCCACACTTATAGACATCATCTCTCAGCTTTCTAAACGCTGATACACGCAAACCTGCCCCTGGACTGCAGATATCGTCAGACACATGGCACAGTGATCGGGCGCTTGTCGTGAATTTCGTCTTAATCTGGTCTTATACATGCCTGCTGACGTCACAAGTCCTGACCATCTTCTGGCCAATCACCACTTCATATTATGCCGACTGTCAATTATTACGCCCCAAGAGACAAAACCATGAGAAAAAACAAAACTAAACAGGTGCCCGTCCTTTGAACTCTACAACAAGCAATTGTTTCTCACAACAGAGACGGCTCACACGGAATTTAACTGTCTGAAATGAACATCAAACGGAAAACGTTTGCCCTCTAACCAAAGTTCTCTTGCTGATATCTAAATATGTTACTCCACAAAATGGAATTCAAAACATGGAATTCAAAAGTCCTCTGGTGACAGCCACGTTTAGCAGATTAATATTAAACTATTAAAATGCGTTTTTTTCTTCTGCTGTGTGGCTTCTTGTTGAGAAATAAAATCTAACTTTTTAATGAATCAAAATTTAAAATTTCAGTTTGAAAAACGAAAGAATAATGAAAGAGGAAAGAAAATATTAGCATGCTGCAAAGTGGCTTCTGTTTATGGGTACATAAAAATACCCACCTGTTGAAAAATTTAAAAAAATAATTGTTAAAATATCATATTAAAATCTAAAAAATGTGTATACCCGCAGTAAAAAACACTGCACTAGATTTACAAAATGTATACTTTAAGGTTCTAATGTGGATTTATAACTGAAAATTTAAAATAGATTTTAGATATAAGGGTTTTTACTAGTTGTTCTTCCTAACCGGAGAAAAATACCTTAATGACAATTAATCAATTAGGGCCATCGCTATAGCTCGGATGACTTTCGGTTAGCTTTGCTAAAAATCTTGGAGTGACAAAGCAAACAGGATAAATCATCACACTCACAAATTATGCCAAGATTCAAATTAATGCACAAGAAAACTGGCACATCTAAGAAGCCCAGACAATTAATTTTGGGGCAATTTATCTTTACGTAAATGTTTAATTTTAATTTGATAACAAAATCCATCATGTTCTGATTGGGAGGAAATTTAACTGCATTCATTTATAACTTTAGACGGACCGAAATCTTCAATTCCTTCGCCATTTGCATGCAATCCCGGTTTAATTAGAACATGTAGCTCAGACACAGAAAGATAATGAGTATACAATGTCGCAGGATTTTTAAAATCTCTTTGGTGGAAACCCACTTTAAATTTCTCTGCCAAGGAATTCATGATGAGAATGTGTCCGGTGATCTGGGTATTGTCATGCTTTAAATAGCACCTATAAAGGTGGAGGCGAGAAATAATGAATTATCTATTGCAGTTATATTTTAATTAATATCCCCTGAGATACCGTTAATTTGACGACACGAGTTAAGATACGTGTATGGGTAATGTACAGACGTCACTAGCAATAAAATAAATTTTAACATTTCATAAAACATGATTAAACATTATCTTCTAAGTAATGTACCTAAACAGCGTTAACTTGTAGGAAAAAAACCTCGTTGTGGACGCCCCATGCAAGACCTTTGTACATGTCTGTATGAGATCAGCTTTGTTCTCTCAGGCACGCAAATTAAATTTCACCATAATACGAATATTGTTTTAACACTGCGTATTATTAATAATGAGTTGTATGTCCTGAAACTTTATTTATGTTTATCCCGTGGTGCTGACATAAGGTCATTTCAGAATATTGATGTAGTGATCACTATCTAAACGAATCCCGTTGTCGTGCCACCGACGTTAGCGCGAAACTCTCAAAGGACCTAGGTGACGTTAGCAACTACTCTTATGTGAAAATGCTAAATGGATACACCCGCCAAACAGAAAAACGAGAAAGAGAGATCAAGTTATCTACAATTACAGCACACATACGAGGTCTCTAACGCGTCTGGACATTATATACACCCCGTCGTGACTGAATATAAAAAATAGCAGCACCGGTGTTGATAGCTCGAGCAGGCACGTCACAAGCACCATGTCATTTCTGTCATGGATATTAGACGTGAGCGACTTTGTAGCAGGGCGTCAGTACCAGGGCGGGAAGTGTCGGGGTTTAGATCACGCGGCCGCTCTGTGCGATTGGTGCGATGCTCCAAGCAGAGCTGCTATTGGTTTCGTCAAAACCAGGAGCCTCCATGGGTCGATATAAAGTTAGGGACTGCGCCGACCAATGGACACACTACCACATAGAAGCCGAGCTCGCTTGGCGCGGATAACACTGCTATAACACACGCCACTGAGACCGGTCCCCCGCTCATACACCGTCAACGTATTCGGATTATCGCCAACAAGGTGAGTGCTTCGTATATCTCCAACCATATATACGAAAGAACCCCCATGACGATCCACAAGTGATATTTGTACTCTAGTATTACTGATAATACATGTACCACTTCACCGCAGTACCTACAGTTACGCGACACGGCGTTCAATATGTTCATCGATGATCTTCTTGACTTCACGTAAAATCGACTTGCATGAATATATATTTTTACCTAAAATAAATACCTTTTTCTTCTAAAAGTAAAAAAAAAAATGTCCAGACCATAACAGCCTAGACGTATGGACACTCAATTCATATAGTGACGCTACAAAAATTTGATCTTATGTTTCACAGTCATATGTCCATCCAAATCATATGCGTACATATTTGCCCGAGAGATGAGATTGCATACATATATATTTGGGATAAAGGCGTACATAATGTCAAATAACGCCTTCATATAAATTATAATAAGGTCTGTAAACGTTTTAGTAAGTTGAGACATGTGGATCTAGAATTCTTGGTTATTGTATACTCTATAGTTAATCACTGATTTCAAATCTCGAGCTCTTTAGTTATATGCGTTTGGAGATCTCAGGGGACCTTCTGAGAGATGAGATGGCAAGACGTTCAGTTTACACAACACCTTAGCGTGCGAACGGATATGCATGATTAAAGTAACAGTATCTTTTTCAACAGTAGATATTTATCACCATAGATACCTCACATTTGGACAGGAATAGTAAATGCCGAGCACGTGCCAGGGCGGGAAACAAAAACCGATGGCTGCTGGTTCATCAACATCTGCCCAATACTACTATAACAAAGGCTGTGTTTGGCTTACTGCGTGCAGCAACATGGGCCAATGACCGAAACCGGCCACGGGGGTAATACTGGGCAGTGAATTAGCTGCTGCAGCCGGCGGACAAGACCAAAGTGTTGAGGTCTGGCGTTAATACAAACAGTTCTTCAAGGTCAAGGTTTGGATAGATTCCTTGTGTACCCCATCAGGGCAAGCTGCCATATAGCTATATGGGGTAACAGTCACATCATTGTAGAAAATGCTTTGTTATTGCTATATATCTGTGTCAATGTGAAGGTATGAATTTCCCTTTGGAAAAATGCAAACCAAAGCTGTAGCGGTTGTTGAGTCCAAAGTGCAGGTCTGATTAATGTAACGGTTATATCAAACCAACCAAGCCTAGACACGGATTCACATTCAATAATGATTGATTTAATACCTGTAGCCAGTCAGATTTGTTTGGATTCGTCCTGAAATACAAGTTCTTTCCGTCAGTTCCCTGTGATATATGATTTGTGATTAGTTTGTTCAAACTCTCATCCCTCCAGTTAAATCAAGAGAGCTCCAGCGGGGGCCGACTGAGATCTGACCGCCTACCGACTGGTTTGATTACCCAGCCACTCAAAGGCTGACAGGGATCCTTATAATTCTTCGCCAGCCCTTTCTGTATCCCCATGTTACTTCGTGTGTCAAAAGAGATGACACGTATGGCGGTCCGAGCATGCGGAGTTTTTTTGGAGAACCATCGTTGTAGCTCCATCAGACAGAATTTATATATATAACGAAGTGCGTGTGTGTTAAAATGCAAGAGAAACTTCTACAGTTTCTCAAATGAGTGTTTGCTTGAATATATATTATGCTGATCGATCAAAAACCAAAGCAAGATGTTTCAATGTATAAACTGGTACACTTTAATATTTAAAGAACAAATGCATGGGTCATAACAACTTGGCTATACCTCTTATCCTCTATCCATATATGGATATTCTTCTTAAGAGAGAGAGGACAATATTTTTACTGATATAGATACCTCGGTTATGTATATAACTCTATTAGGTGGTCTATTGTCTCCGCCTTGGCTGGTCTGGTTGGTTGTTGATTCGGATAGCAGACTGTTATCATTTTATACCTAGTAGGCGTTGGTTTTTCTGTTAGCACGTTTATACTCAAAACGTTATGAAAGTATTTAATGAAATTCTGGGGTTTTTAATTAATGAAAATTTATGGTAATCTGGTTCTTTAAAATATGTTTTCCAATTTGGCTTGTCTCCATCAAGAGAAAGGACGCCACCGCCGTACTGCCGTGGTGGGCCGCCTTCATTCTGACAACCATCAAGTTGATGAACCGGGACATGCATTTCTCTCAGCTCGGACTCTCATATGTTTCAAGCGCTTATATGGGACCCTCTTATAAGCTCAGGATTTTGGCAATAATATGTTGATCCAGAATGTTTGTACCTGCGTCCCTGGCCGCTGTTTATTTATCTATATAATAAGGCACTATATATATATATATATATATATATATATATGTGTGTGTGTGTGTGTGTGTCACCAACTGCTCACGCCGTATTTTGAATATGCATTTGTTTAATTTTGCCATTACGGATGTTCATTCTTACAAATATGAAAAACTGCCGTTTATCATCCCTTGACTTATAAATAAAATATCTTTCTTTTGACATTCGCAGAATGTTTTTCTGGTCTTCCATTCTTCATTTGTACGTGTTTTTTTTGGTCAAAAATTCAAAAGAAATGAACACTTTCATGTAAGATGTATGTCAGATTTGCATCCAATTGATTCCACATCCATTAGTCTATCGAGGGGTCAGTTATAAGATGATGCCTTTTGCAGTTGCGTGACAGATTCGTTGGAGGCATAACCATGCTTGCGTTCACTGAGTGTGTTTGGAGAACAGGTTTTTGTTTGCATATAACTGTCGGCTAAAAATGTTAGTTTTCTGTGACGGTGTGTCTATTTCGAAGAAAGTATGTGGTATACAATAGAAAGATAGCCAGGTTTGCTTTTCGAAATGTCTTACTGCCAGATGGGTGTGAAGCTATTTAAAAGTTGCTGAAAAAGCTTGGAGAGCAGTTTATTTTTGCAAGTCTAAGCTTCCTCGCTGCTCTTTTTTTTAAATTTTGGAAGAGAAAAATAATTAAGAATGTTTTTTTATGCGAGTCGACGATTACTTAATTTCTATACCTGTAGGAGCTGAAATTGTTTTCAGCAAGTACGTGTGATATCTTTTTATATTTAGTTTCTTTGATCTTTTCATTGCATATTTCTATGTATATATGGTGTAATTAACATTACTGCTATATTAAAAGACATGTATAGACAACATAACCAGTGGTCGCGTATTTACCTGAATCAATCTAAAAGAAAAGATTTTTATCAACCAACCACACTGCCAATGACTTTGGCCGAATTTGAAGTGAAAAAGTTGGTTATTTTTCCCGTAACAACTGATATTGACTTTAGATGGTATTTTGTAGGAGCGATTTGAGTAAAAATATGGTCTATGGAGAAAACAAACATGGAATCAACAAACAACATATATATATATATATATATATATATATATTATATTGATGGTTTTATGAGCTGGCGCATAAACAGGGCAGGGATGTGCAACATAAATATCAAACAATTATTCGTTTAACTGGTCCACCTCGCCATCATGTTGTTTCACGTCACGACACCGTGTCTTTTAACCGAGACAGGCGTCTCCCGTTTCTGTGTTAATCAATTCTAATTCAGTATTGTTATTCAATCAAATTCTCCTTGCCTTGCGAAATATTCCATCTCTCTACTCTTTCAATATAATCCTGGGTTTTTTTATTACAGAATTAATAAATAATTAGCCAACACAGTAAACTACCAATAACTGACACGGAATGGACTGTTATTTGCTGTAGAATTGTATATCTGATGCGTTTCGGTTAACGGTCTGGGTGCGAGTTTTAACAGTTATTTCGAGCATTACCCATCAAATGGTTTTATTTTTACTTTTATAATTAGTATCTAAACCAAAAGATTCTGGTGATATCAGTCAAACATAACTGAAGGTAGATTACCCAGCATGCCTCGAGCCCGCCGCCATTCTTAATGACCACGGAATCTGCCATTAATACTGGATTCAGAGTATTTTTATCACTTAGACCAACAATTAATGGATTTTGGAATTGTGTGCTTGGACAAGCATAACTGTTGAAAGCAGCATTAGGGCCAGACAATAAAGATTTATACGTTGAGCTGATGTGTCCCGTCTAAAGTTGATATATACTCATTTGTTCAACTCTGCTTGCAGTTATGGGTGATTTTCAACTTGCCCTAGAGCCTCGTTATGGCAATGGATCTTCATTTAACAGATTGATATAAATATCAGTAATACATCTTAATATGAGAATAAATCCATTATTGAAAGTTAACGTTTTCGTAAAATCGCCTCCCATTGATATACGATTTCACTTATTTGGGTTATTGTTTCAATTTGCTTGACTTACAAAAGTAGTAAGAAAATTATATATACGATGATGTTAAATAAAAGGGTCCCTTATCATATTTCTTCAGCGTTGTTTGTTAGAGTTTTAATAAGTTATCGTTAATGCCATGATAAAACAGTTTCTACCATAATAAGAACCGTTTCTTTGGTTTTGTTTGGTTGTCAATCAGGACAAAACACTTACAAGTTCACTTATTTAGCAGATATGAAGATAATCCCGCCGTGTTTCCTGTTTTAATGATCAAACTATATGAATCTATCAGAGGTTGATTTGTAAGGGTCCCTGGCTCGGATATCCAGTGTCGCGCTAATGAAGTTCGTTTTAACGTGCTTAAGTGCGTTCCCGCGTGCTTCCCGCCATTAGTAGATCGCCATTATCGGAAAAACTTTAACCAAAAACACGGTCACCCAGTCACACATCTATTATTTGTTCTCCTAATGGATTTACCGTAATGAAAGTAAAGCGGCCTTTCGGTTGTTATATGCAGCCGAGAGGGCGTGAGCAGTTCACTTCTCCCCATCTGATATTTTAGTGAACGCACATGACACATAAATACATGAAATACTTAAAAAATACCATCCGAATTTGCAAATATTATTTAAACAAATTCAGCATATGTGCCACGTTGTGAGCGATTAAAGAATGCGAAGTTTACCGCCAAAATATACTGCCCAAGGTATGAGCTTGTAATATTTGTAAATGTATAATAACTACTGAAATAACTCCATATTCATTTATAACGTTGTCTAGAGACAAACCGGCAGACTAGGACATAAGAAAAGACATATTTCATGAAAATACATATTTTAGTTTATGATACAACAGAGAGCGCTGATGTCTTTCCGGAGAGCCATTAGATTCACTGACCGACTTAAACAAGCGCTCGACTTTCACTTTCCGTGAAAAAATCACTATTTGGGTGATTTATTGTTATACAATGGTCTAATCGGATGGAATATGTGCTGCTCTCTTATTCAACGAAATAAGATTGGGGATGCTTTTGTTAGGAATTATTTAAATCATTCATGAAACCTTTCCACAGTGAAGACTTTATCTTTTCTCTTGCTGTAAATCAGACACATTTGACAAAATGGATGCTGACATTAAGCACATGCATATGCAAAAGCCATCATTTATATTTGAATTAAAGTCCAATTTTAATTTAAAGTGTACATTAAGAACCTGGAACAGGAAAAGCATTGTTTATGCTAACGGAAAAACACATCTTATGCAAGCATTCGTTTACGATTTGACGTAATTCTACGTCTTTTGCTAATAGTTACTTAGTTTATATACATTAAGCTCTCCGTATTTCATATGAGTAAAATTAAATCCACACAAAAGTAACGACGTCCAGCAGATGGCGCAGCTGCTAAACGTTTATGGTGTGGATACCGATATAGGCTGGCTGTTTACTGCTTGCTTGTTCAAGCAGCAGTTAATATGTGTTTATTTGTGTTGGCAGGGCTTTTGCAAATCATGGTTTTAGAACAAATTTTCTTCAAACTTGATAGTGTTCCGAAACTTTGGTGTGTTTGCAGTGTTAAATAGAAATAAGACGCAAATTCCCGCTATCCGTAAAGCCCTGAGATGTATAGCGCCTTAATAGACATTAATGTTCATACATGTGGGCCTTATGAAAGTATATGATAACAATAATAAGAAAAATAAAAATAAAATGGCAAATATTTCTATGGGCATGAATATCATTGTGGTACGTTGTCTTCTGCTGAATAAATTCTTTAGATTTAATATGGAAGGCAGCACGTTCGCGGCAAGAGACGCGGTAAGCACCGGAAAGTTATCCTCCAGACCAGTTTTTACCCTCTTTTTCATTCATTTGATTATTTCCATAGCTTTATTATTTTCAAACATTGAAGGACGGACAGTACATTAATTTATTGAAGACTCATTGAGGCCTTTTGTAAACCGATAAACATGGCCTACATGTTCTCTTGTGACCGGACCGACTTACATAATGAAACCCGACTTGAAGGAAAATTAATTGCCTTGAGGTTAAACAAATACATTTCTTTGTCAGACTGCTAACGAATTGTTGACATTTATTGGGTCGAGGAAGCTGGTGTACAGGAGAATGGAGGTCATAATTTCCTTGAATTTCTTGCCCGGAGGTCTTCACACTTGTAGTGCTCCGAATGAAGTAATACAGACTGTGGTTTTTATACGTGCCAGCGGCGTTACTTCACAATTCGTACTGAATATCGGTATGAAGTTCCCTTACCTAAAAATTTCTTGTTTCCGTAAACGCCAATATGACCGCAAACTGCAGTTTTCAGTGCCATGATTCACACATGCCCATATATATTTATCGTCCGTATACTTCCAAAAAATGTTTTTGGGCTTCCGTTTAGTTCATTTAAAGAAAATAGTGTTAGAATCGTCTCGTCTAAATATTCATATTGGCTTACATCATCACAGATTACATCCCTATGTAAAGCAGTGAAAGGTAAAGTGTAATTTCAGGAATTATTGAACAGACCTTAGGAACATTTCCCAACTAATGTGTGTGCAGCAGGACATGACCAATACCACCTGTTCCATCTGTGGTCGTCATGACGAACCCGTTGTGTTTCATCTCGTTGCTTTCCAGCTTACGCTCAGCCTGGCAGATTGATGAAAATAATCGCTGAAACTGACAAATCAGTCTTCTTAAGCATTCTTGCGTCACTAACAATCAAGTCTGATAGCACGCTGTTTAATTTTGGAGAAAACCGCAACAATTGCAGTTTGTTCCATATAGGGGTTTGCATTTAATAAGGCTAGTATTGTCTAAATCTCAAAATGTTATGTCACAGTTTGACATGATTAAATGTCGAGGAGGGACTTAAGGTCTGTGTGTAAGTGTCTCTTGCCAAACTCACTTTAGTTTCACCCGAAATTACAGTAAGCAACCAAATAAGCTGCAGCCTTTAAACTTTTTCCTTTGTGTATGTGCCAAATGCCATTGAACATGAATAGAACTGAGTTTTATAAAAAAAAATGCTTATATACTGTTTTTAACGTTTGTCACATTTCTAAAATAGTTGGCCGGTAGATTATAGTTTTTGCAGCTTTTCTTGTAAAGTGAACAACCAGTTCATAAAACTATTGCCAAATGTTAATGGACATCCGTGTGTGTCACACGCTAATCCGGGTCCAGTCCTGAGCGATCCTGTCCATGTCAATGTCAATACTGGACCTGAATAAACTGGTCCGGTTAGTTTGAGTCTGCTCTGCGGCTGTCTGAGGATCAGATAGATCGGGCGTTATCTTTGACCAATGAGAGCAGCAGCTCGCTGTCCCTTTGAAATAATTCCTCATTGCTTATTTATGGTACATTTGTGGCTGATTAAGGGTAATTAACAACTAAGAATCTAGCATGCTCACCGAAAAATTATTAATAGATATTGTCAATTTGTTTTGTTTGAATATAAACAAATATTATCCCTTGTCAATTCCATATCATGCTGGAATTCCAGTTCTCTGAATGCATTCAAATTCCACTTGTGATGTCATTTTTTCACCCATTCCATCATGTCACGGAAGTGTCTTAAGAAGAGTTTCCCAAGCTTATTTATCCTTATCTAGTAGCATTTATGCCAAAATAATTAATCCTTATCTAGTAGCATTTATGCCAAAATAATTTATCCTTATCTAGTAGCATTTATGCCAAAATAATTTATCCTTATCTAGTTGCATTTATGCCAAAATAATTTATCCTTATCTATAGTTGCATTTATGCTAAAAAAATTTATCCTTATCAAGTAGCATTTATGCCAAAATAATTAATCCTTATCTAGTAGCATTTGTGTCAAAATAATTTATCCTTATCTTGTAGCATTTATGCCAAAATAATTCATGTCCCGTTGTTTTGATTTTTGTTCAAACACACTCTTTTTTTTAATTTGCTGGTGGAAAGCATGTGATAGTACTATTTAAAACGAGTCTGTGCGACCTCTTCAGGACCTTACTAGCAACGGAAAAGTGGCTGCGGACTCGCAATGGTTTCCGGTCCGATCCGACGTCGTCTCGTCCGATAAGCATTTCAAGATTTCATTATTTTTGTTGAACTGCGTTTGTTTGGTAACCCGCCCCTGTGGTCAGCTCCTCGTTGGTACAACTATCGCTGGCTAATGCACAATTTTACAACAACCACTTGACAGGGCCCAGTGAATTTCACCAATGCGGCCAATCTGTTGTTTAGGATAAAAATGTTAGAGTAAATGGTGAATTACTGGAGGCTAGACCTTTTGAAATAGTCTGACCGCAGCGTCCTCCTGTTGTATTAGTCAATTAATTTTAAAATGAGGCGATAGCGCCTACTGTTCCAGAGTCACATTCGTGGGCTATTACCTAAATAATGCAGTCGAAATCATTTAGCGGTCTGAATTTAACGTGGTAGGATGCAATAATATATCGTTTGATCAATTTTCTGGCATTTCTTGTAGAGCCATATTCATGAAAAATATGAAGAATAAGTCTTGTATTCACGTTATAGTCCTGATGTTATAGCCTTAAATTAATTTTCAAATCTAGAATAACTGCGGAGTCGACGCGCGTTCAATTTTACCGAAAGGGAAATAATTCAGTAATTGCATGGACAGTTAAGGTGTTTCAGTAAATAGGTCAGAGCATTTTTTTTAATATTAAAATCAGTGCATATAAAAATATACAATATTTGATTTATCTGAAATGTAGTCATTTTTCACGGTTGCCTCTCAATGGACGTCAAGACAGATTTGGCAGCAGACCACTTGATATATGACACACGCAAATTTTCGCCTTTGTACATTTCTATGATTTCCTTGTGTCATTCTACAGCCCTGAAGACATATATATATATATATATATATATATATATATATATATATATATATATACATAATAGTATATATGTAATAAAATTTATATATACACATATATATATATATATATATATATATGTATATAAGTGTTAAATACATATCCAGTGATGAGGTGTATATTGTTGCACACGGCGGTATAATGAATGTCTTTGATGACTTAACAACATAAGCAATGAGGCAAATGTGTGCGCTGGTTAATAACAAATGATCTAAACACCGCCTGCACATGTGCTACGCGCTTCTGCTGTTACAGTTATGTGCAGATGTTGGGTGCACTGGAGTCACTTCGTAATAACCGCGCTACCTCGCATAGTTAGTAATTGCCTAGACCAAAAAGTTTATGGAGACCATAAAAACTAAAACACTTGTGTGCAATTGCTTTTACAGCTGCTGTTATTTTTATAATGAAGCTTACATTATATATCACTTAGCTAAGTCTAAAATATTGACGCTGCTCAATTGGTTAAATGTACAAGTACTTACATGTTTCTAATACACTTATTTAATTCATATACTTATATATTCTATATTGATGCGACGGATATAAACCGCCAAGGTTTCTTAATGCCACATTTATTTTTTTCCTTGAATCGCTCTGCACTAGCCATTCATCTTATTATTAAAATTAACCTGTAAATGTCGAACAATAATTAATATTAATTATCTATGGTCTGTTCCATCAACTATGATAATTTTCTTAAACACGGCACTCTTGAAACTACATATGTAAGTAATGACTTAATATGTCAACCAAGAGTTTTAAAATTAACTATCTTTTTAGTACATGTTGAACTATTTCCAATGATATGACAATCAGATGTGTTCCTTCAGGAGTAAATATTTTTTACCTAAGTGTTTGTTTGTATGTCATATTCCAATAAATAGTCGTTAACTGAGGTTATTTATAGTCATTGCCCTAGACCGCCAGAAATGGGACTGATATGGTTAATTACCTTAAAGAACTACATAACTTCAATAGAGAAAAAAATGACAACTGTTTATTATTCATTCCATACCATACCGAACATAACAGCTTACACAACCCCCCCCCCCCCCCCCCCATGCTCGGGTGTGAGCTACTAGTAATTAAGACCGCCCTTGTTCTCGGGACAGAGCCTGGCTTGTGATGCGTGGAGTTGGTGAAGCATGACACACGCTTCTCTCAGTTTATGTATTTCCTGCGCTTATACACAAAGCATATTTTGATCCGAATGTTGGTAATATTCCGGATCCAGAATTTTGGCGGTTGTCTAAGGCTTAAATGGTGCTTTCTGGTAAAATAAATGTGATTACAAATAGATGAAAATGCTGGACATCTTGCTGACACTCTATAAAACCCAAGGGATCCTCGGTCTCCCAACAGCCGCTTGTCAAATTGATCAGTATAACCATGATTGTCCAAACTGTAGCCAAGTATATTGACTGTTGGCTACTCTGCAGGAAGCATATTGACAGGCATTGACATGGCTGCAAGGAGCGGTATTAAATTATACCGTTGAACTGATTTAGTAAATCCTCCAGTAGTTAAGCCTTGCCGGTCTTATATACACACTGGGATCACCGACTATCCCCAGCGAATGTCAACCTGATCGGCTTGTTGGTCCATCGTCACTGGTCCGGAATGTCCAGCTGAGCAGATAAAATTAAATTCATTAATATATTAAAATGTACACTGGACATTTCTGGTCAGTGCGTATATCGTAACACGGTAAGCTTTGGTGTGAATACGCTGACACGGTTAGTTCTGGTCAACTTGTGCTGGACCGGCGCTGTACAGGCAGAATATTAGTGCACGGGTCAGTGATTACTTTGCATCAACGCTGACCACTGCCGCGATGTATATTAACACCGCGGGCAGTTTATAAAAAAGGCCAGTAGGCAAAATGCAGTGAGATAACTCGTACCGGTCTCCGTGATATAAATAGACAAAAAATATTTATACCTCGAAGGAGAAAAGAGCTTTCACAAAGCCCATCAGAGTTACTGTCACAGCGGCTGATTTTTAAAACAGGCTTAGGTCGTCTGACAAATTTGAAACCTAACGCAGCCTGGCAAAACCTCGTCTTTCTACTGAGAAGCTTAGTGGTTAACAGGAAGACCTTTCTTTAAGAAAGAGGCTTTTTTTATGTAGGGCACCAACCATACGTGGACCGTAATCAAACATATTATCGTTAACTTACAAAAGGAATGATATTTATGTTGAGATATATCATTAATTATTTAACCGTGGTGGGATGATAAATATATATATATATTATCAACCAGCTTGGCTACATTATCGGATTGTAAATTGTTGTCTTGACCAAAAAGAGAAAAGAAGAATACAGATATATGGTTGGTAAACTCGACTGAACTGAAGTGCTAGTCGCAGGGGTATATTCATTAGCCGGGTACTCCTCCGACAGGGTTATGAAGTGTATGCATGTGTATTATGCATTGAAGGGACGAGGTTTCTTGACAACAGTGTAACAATATATTGGTACATATTGTAGACATATTAACTAGGTTTTCACGCAGAACCATCGTTAAATACTGGTTTCAAATACTGTCATTGGAAAGCTAAATGTGAACCTCACTAATTATAGAACTTTGTGGTATAATAATGTATTATATATGCTTCAATATGCAATTAATGGAAATATTATGGAACCCCAAACGCACATGAACACCTCAGACTTAATACTGACAAGTGAATCAGGCAAATATTGATATAATGGTAGTACCAATTGTAAGAGTGCACGGTCGGTTTCTCTTATCAATAAAGAACTACACTAATTATTGATAGGTATATTCAAAGAGGACACACAAATGCTCCAGGGGCCCTTTAATGTAAACAGTGTTCCGCCCACTAACATATTTATTGGAATATTTTACTACACCCCCGGGTACCCAGAGGGCGATATAAAGCGTCATGTACATTAGTTGCTCTTAGCTATATATAACGTCAAAAGAAACCTTGATTGACACTTTTTAGAGTCGATATACCACTAGCAGGCCGCTGTTGACATAGTCCCCAGCTGCACCCCAGCGTGGAACTATGACAAATATATATAGAAAAACATCGCAGCAAATTCGATATGTCCGTTCTGAACTCTGGAAAATTGCCCCGTTACTTCCGAAATGTCCATGAAAAATTGAGACAGGAGACAGTTTGACAAAGAGCCATTAAATCACATTATTCATCCAAATTAAGAGGAGAATATAAATGACCATGTGATGCGATGAATTGTGCGAGTATGTATTAATTAAAGCCGACTATCCTCCTACCCTTTCGGTAGATCTTTGTGATATCTGGTTTACTCTGCTCACATATCGATAAACTGTATATATTCCTGTTAAGAAAGTTCCTATAATGCCTCTGTGACGGATGTGTGAGGTTGTTATGTATATAATATGTTGGTTAAAGGGGCCCAATCACCTATAAAGCATGTTGAGTTAACACGAAAAATAATGTCTTCCCTTTAAAAAAATTTGTACCAACCAAAATATTGCCCTGAAACCGTTTTCTTTCTCCTTAAAACGAATGTTAAAAACAGTGGACCGGGCGCGATGACAGGTGTCAACATAAACACAACGCGTGGGGCTGTGTGCATCGCTGAGCCAAAATACGTGTCAATCAGGAGATGTCCTGCCTGACTTGACCCAAAAAATGTAATACATGTTCGCGCTGGCTGAAACACCGCGTACTCCCCTCTTTATCGGACCTCCGGTCACGCGGTCTTGTTTTTGGTAAACATACTATGTTTACAAACACGCAAAGCCGTAACATTGTGTTTAACAGCCGTATGCGAGGATATAAGACCGTGTGCTTGGATAGTTTTGCTGAGAAACATTTGTATAAAGTAAAACTGAACTGATAGAGTGGACGAATAGGCAAAACCTAACCCCTGATTATGCCCCTTTAACACGAAACATGCGATTATGTTGACAAACACACACAAAAAACTTGTCATCGAATGTGGTTGGTTGCATGTATGCGAATGTTGAAAGATCACGAGTTGCAAAACGCCATTTGCAAAACTCTGGTTCGTCTAACTTGCCGCCAGATGTCACTGTTGCACGTGTTTTGTCGATTTTGCCACCCCCCCCCCCCCCCCATGTTACCCATTGATATAAACAAAACGAACAGCCTGTGTGTAGTAGGTTCGGTGCTTTCTGGTATATGGAGTTATTGGAAAAACATTCACATTTTCATATCCCTATCACACGGGACATATTGTGACAAAGCGAGGGCAGTTGAAACCTGTCGACTTTTTCGGTTTCACCAAATGAAGGCTGTACTTTTTTTTATTATTGTTATACCGAAGCAGTTTTATTGCGAACTTGCAACTTAAGACAATATTTACAGACAACTTCATATAAGATATCGATATTTTACCGATAATATCATTCCAAAAATCAATATAATATTTTGTCACGAGTCATGTATAATTCATCGTTATTCGATATCTTTGATTTCGGGCCGATAATCAGTACCAACATCTTCAACTACACGAAAGGTAATCAAGATGTGCTTACTTCCTTGCTGTTACACAGTTTTAGACCATTTCCAATAATCCTTAAAAATTTAGTTTCTTTTAGGTTTTCCATTGTGGCCAACACCGACCCCAAGAATCATTTGAACCAATTTTTGACGGAGCTGAACGCTGGGGTTTCTTTTGGCTTTGTCTGTTTCCATTATGTGTATATGTGGGCGGACTCTTCATCTTGCTTGTTAAGGTCGTATTCGCCTTTATAAGTTGTTGTTTCCTTGACGGCACGGTACTACCCGTGGGGCGGAAAAAAAATGTATGAAGCTTAGTGCTACTTCCTGTGGACTAATGTGGTTCTTCCCAGATAGTGTTAGTGCCTAAGCCGGTCTATACATTCCCCCGGCAGGGTGATCAGGACGGGTGCCAAAGAGGCTATAAACTCTTACCTTGATTTTGCGTTTTTTGCTATATCTTACGCATCTGAGAGGCTCTCTTGGGCTTCCCATGGTGATGTCTATGTAAAGGACCAGGCTCCGGCACGAACTTCGGCGTCCCGCGGGGCGGCACCGCACAGGAACCTTAATGCCGAGTTAAAGGCCACGGGCAAATGGCATTACCAGTTGGCTTTAATCAGATTCTAAGATTAAGTGGCCTTAAAAAGAGTAACACGGGCAGACGAAATGACGTGGCTGTTATCTCAAGTCCTAGGGATTCTTTTGCGATCTATGTATTCAACGGTAGTACAGATTAGGACCCGGTTTGTTAGGAGGATTCATCCGCCAAAGAAGAGGGACTGATTGAGTGTTTCAGCGTCTCTTGGGTTTTGAAAAAAAGATGAAACCCAATTAGCCTCACCGAATATACAGAACAGTTTAGTCAGTATCTGCCGAGGGAAAGCACAGAAACCTTAAAAACCCTGTTATTCTGTGAATGTCTGCTATCTCACGTGCTCTGTTGATAACTACTCCGGCTGACTTACAAGGTATATTGTTCATTACAACGCTGTATACCATATATCTGATCCTGAGGGTCTCCTATACGAAGCATACATTGACGTTAAATGTCCGTTGATTTATTTTCTTCTTCTTGAAAGGAATTGGCTTATCAGACAGACTGAAGTACACAGGGTTTGATCTGATGTAGAAGGAAACTGGAAGCGGTGACGGTGTATAGGTCATATACAAAACAGACCATAGACACGATAACTTCATCAATATGAAACCGATTCCACTCTTTTTTGGTAATATAGGGTGCTGTGCTCGCCCTATAATACTCTCAACATCTCTCATTAAAACACAATGTGTATTATGTTTCTGCAATAGGTAATGTAATTTCAATATTTCTGGTCGTTAGAATACAAGCATAATTCATAGAACATGCCTGCATAGATATACAAATTTACGTAAATACATATATTGACAGTTACTATGAAATGAATATTCTTGCGAGAAATAATGTAAATCATTGTTACACACTTAGATTATTACATTCAAACACTGTATATGAGAGAGAGAGAGAGAGAGAGAGAGAGAGAGAGAGAGAGAGAGAATGGGTCGGGGGATTTGTGTTTGTTGACGTCATATTTAGACAGTAAACCAGTGACCAGGATTTCTTACTACCATGTGAGAGAGACAGAAACAGAGTGAAAGAGGTAGTGATACCCGTAATTAAGACTTACATTGAAAAACATACCACCATCACAGGATGGAAACAAAATACGATAGGGTAAACTCGGGTGGTTTCGATTTGCGTGACCGCGAATATACAAACCTAGTAAATCGAAGAAGCCTGGTGCGGTCCACCGCACGCTAATTGTCCGCCGGAACAACATCATTATCCAACATGAATTATTTACGGAATGTTAACAAGGCTAAGATCTATACGGGTAATGACCACGCATAACTATTATCTCCCGGCGCCTATTGCAGTACACGAAGGGCACCAGTATACAGCGACATGGGCTGTGGGCACCAGTCTATGAACTAAACATGTGTTTAAAGGCTGGCTCACACATCGCATTTCCGAAATATCCCGATGTAATCCCGAAGTTACCCCGACGTATTCCGAAGTCATTCCGATATGTCCCTTTGTAAATAAATGTACCAATGTCTCCCCGAACGTCTCTCATTTCACGATGTCACCCCGATGTGTTCCCGGTTGAACTAGGGTGTTACTCCGAGGTCACGTGCACATGCATTGGAGCACACTGGGAGCGACACCGCCGGGGTTGGAGTCTTGTCTCACGATGTCAGGTTTTAAAAAAGCCTTCCTCTGTCGTAATTTCTTTTGTTGAATATTCACGGTTATTATAGCATATTATTGCGGTTAACTTATGGTCCCTTTAAATTTAATCACTAGTATAATCGTGTATATGTGTGTGCAACATATCATCCTGTGTAAACATGATGGTCCCTGTGAGTGGGTTCTGCTACTTTATAGTTATCCATGCAGTTGTTAGTGTCATATTATCAATAATATTGTGACTCCACCAAGAATTTACCATAAGACTGTCTCCTGTTTTACACGCTTTCGTGAATATACACATATTTGATATTTCTTAACCAAAACCATGGGAATGAGTGTGTGAATCGCTCCTACGAACATAAGTTTCCTGTTCGTCAGATACATTACTGGCATTTAAACAGATCCTAATTTGCAAGATATATTATTCAGTAGTCCCAGGTTAATATCATCACTAAGTTGTAAACCCATGGCACATATTCGTTGAATTCGTTTGTCTATTTTGGTCTCGACGACACTGTCACATGATGACATGTCGTAAAATACCATTGTACGTCCGTCTAATGCCGAAGAAGAATAATGGCGCCGGGTCCGTTTTCTGGCATTAACAACAATCGGTCGTTTTCACACAACATTGTCAGTCGGAGTGCTGGCGTCATTTATCTAGTAACACTGTGGTATTGATTGCAGGATAGCATGATTGCCGTAGATAAGGGTGGTATCATGCGTGCAGAAAAAGCTTTAAACAGAAGGTCTTCAGTAAAAACTGTGCCTGCCGTAGAGCTGTCATAAAGCCTTCCCGCAGCGACGGCCCTGACCTACAATAGGGACCATGGTTCCGTGCAAGACCTGCCAGTACGCTGACTGTAAAATGACGGAAGCTTAGTAACTCAGTCAGTGTCTGAATCATATAACTGTTATTTGAGTGCTGATCAGTTAAGCCTGCCAACATTATTTGGATCAAAGCGGCTATAAAATTTGCGACATATTGTGTGATCCTGTGGCTTATCCAGGGTACTGAAAAGAGAGTCCAACCAGGGAGACCAGGAAACCATAAAAATACCCTCAGGTCCTAAAAGGGGATCTAAGCCGCAACTAGTTTGAACCCGTTAAAAAAGCTTAGGGGCTGAAAGTATGTGTGTGGGGGGGGGGGGGGGGGGGGATCTGGACCCGCTGAACACCTATGATTTTTATCCGCTCCTGTGATCTATTGAAGCGCAAGATGAAAGGATATCTCTTATTTATTTACATACCACATTTATATAGCGCTCTTTCCATGCATCAGGTATGTTTAAAAGCAATTTCCATTAATTTACTAGAAATCTGCATTCTAATTCCGGATCCACACCAATATTTAATCGTTTCTTGATTAGCCCATTCCTGAAATGTCCACAACATTGCATGAGATTCTGTTCATGAATGCGTGAGTTATGTATTAAACAAACACACACATGCACACACAAACGGGGATGAAAGCTTACCCTCAAGGCAGAGGCAAATAAATTTAATGGCGTAAAACAGATCATCACAAACCTGCCAGAATACATTCCCTCATTAACATTATGGAAATACCAAACTCTTACTCAAACATGGTGTCAGCAGGTGCTTTATAATTTTTAACGTCCTGGGTGAATCAAAAACACTTCAGCGCAAGTTAAAGTCTCTCGGTGAGTTTATCTCCCACCATTTCTATCAAAGGCACAAACACTGGAGAAACTTGGACACTGTTTGTTTCTCGTAGTAAATAGGGACAAATAAAAGATGAGCAGTGTGGATAGGACCTGTCCGGCTCGTGACTGGCACGCGTGACATTGAATAAATTGTGACCTCTCTTCAAAGAAACAACAAGGCTTACACTGAGCTTTTCTCTTCAAAGAGATGGATTTTGGGGAAGTCGGTAAACAAACCGTTTTATTTAGAATTACTGATCACAACCTAGTAAATCACAGGTTGATAACAGTTGGCCTAACTTTAACCTCTTTGATTTAGGCCACACACAAACAAATATCGTGCTACGGATTCAAAGCTCCCTTTTATATGGATTTATTTTTAAAGACAGCACAAGGTCTTCGGTAATATTGCCAATTTGTGCGTTTGCCTGGATTCCTTCAAACATTCCACACATTGTGTCTTGACCTGTAAATAAAAAAAAAATATAAATAAAAATTACCCCGCTTGTAATTTGAGTCTGTAGAACAATTAGTATTTTTGGTGTGACCTTACTCTGTTGGTATTTCATATTCAGTGTTCAGAGCATGTGAAATCGCAAAGCTTTACAATTTAATATATATATATATATATATATATATATATATATATATATATATATATATATATATATATATATATTGGAAAGCCTCTTAGTGGAAACCTCAATAAAGTGGGCACCGCTGTATAGTGGTTGGCTCAGTTCTTTGCAGTCACAGGTGTCCACAACTTCACATTATATAGAGATTTCATAATACAATTTACACACAGTCTCAGATGATTCCATTGCAGTCTCATCACTTTGCAAAAGAGAAGGATTTAATGTAAACACGCCAGGCAATATATATACATGTATCTTTTTGTCCTGTTAATATGGATCCTTCCTTGTACAGGGTACAATACTGTAATGCTTTATTGAACCAGCACGGTCCCCCTCAAAGCACATTCAACAGTTTAAGTCAAACGGATTGCCATGTTATAACATTTATTTTGTAGCCTCAATATCGGATATAAACCGTCGTGCCCTTGCTGTTTCTTATTACGTCATGCACTATATTTACATAGTGTGAGGTTCGCGTGCCACCACCACTTGTAAAATATGAATGTGCAAGATCAGTTTAATAAAACATTACCTGAACCTGTAACAGATACATATTTTGTTTGAATCCCAGCATCAATTTTGTCGTCATCTCTTTTTTCAGATCTGGATGCCTTGGTTCATGTGACTCGGAGTCTGAATTATATGTGGTCAATAGTTAAACTTCTAGCTTTATTAATAATTCACTCTGTTACGGGTTTCACTTCGCTCAGCAGATAGCAGAGGCTGAAAGCGACAAGGTATCGCGTATACAGAGAATTCAAGCACTGAATGGTGACAGCAGAACCGAGTCTTGGCCAGTCGAGTCTAAGTCCGAATCATAGAGGTTCGAGTCCAAGCTCGCCTCTTTTTTAAATGTGTAAATTGTTTCAAATTTGAAATTATCATATTCAATTAAAAATTCACAAATGCTTTCGCATCAATGTTCGATTAGATTTAAGAATAACTCAGGAGTAACTACTGCTACGAAAAAGCAACATCTGACCTTAATTCCAAATCTATGACGATTTGGATAAAACGATCAGTCGTCACGGTATGTTTTCTTGTCTGAACGCAATGCCTTACTTCGTAGTGTTAATTTATTGGATTCGAAATAGCCTTTGCCTGAATACTGACTTAAGTGTCCGAATGCAAGTCCGAATTTGGGAGCCTCTATACCAGGTCCGATTTTTTTTTGTCGGTTGAATTATATATTCTGTTACAGGCCGTATAGGAGCACACTCAAACCGACAAACAATAATTGTATTGACGATATGTACTGGCTATATATCTAGCAGCAAACATAATATTTTTTTTGCAGGATATAAGGCAAAATAAGCAAGACCAGTGTTTTATAATGATTTCAATATATTCAAGTATAATTTTCGATTAAAGCTGCTTTATCTTTTTTAGTGTCGTCATGTAGTTTTCTGGATCTAATCCTCTCCTACATTTACTTCTTTTGAATTCATTTGTATGTTTCAGCTGACATTTTGACATCTGTCGATTTCTGCTTGTTGATTTCAAACTGATGTTATCATGGTCTATTTAGAAAGTTTTTATATTTTTTTCGGTCATCTTCAGGGTGGTCAGCTTGTTAACTATCTCTTGCGTAATTTCTCAAAGAATGCTTCTTATTCATAGTTTTCAGTATTTTCGAGGAAATGGATGTCTAATAGAATGTTTGCCATGCTTTTGCGTGGTATACCCACTGTATGTTCACGATTGACGAGGTGTTGGTAAAAATTCGGTAACAATATATACTATGAAGTCTGTGAAGTGACACAGTCAGTTATCTTGTTATGTTTGTATTGCATGATCTCCGAGTAATAACCAGTTAAGGCGCGCGTCATCCTTTGAAACCATGACGTGAATAATGTAATCATCGGTTTCGCCAAATGGAACATGTCCTCTTGGTCAGTAACTAATAAAATAGTTAACGATTTCAGCTATCAGAACAGATAATGTTTAGAGCAAAGCAGAGACTTTTCATAGGCATTTGCAATATTCTGTATGCAACGGAATAAAATTTTATTCACATTTGTATATATTACTCAGTGAGAGTATATTCAAATGATAGTCATTTGACACAGTCATGCATATAACATCAATATTGTTCCATGGTTATTGTAAACTGAACGGTAATCTGGTTATGAAATTATAGCACGTGATCTCCTTTGTGCTGACGTCAAATAGCTACGACGACGGGTAAAGGTTGGTGTTTACATTATTTACTCTGTTCCTTCAGGGGAAGTGGGACGTGTTCCCTGGTTGCTTCAGAGCCAAAATTCAATAAGAAAAACTTGTAAAACCTGAAGTTCAAGGTTGAAATGGATGATAAAGGGGAGTGGTCTATCAAGGTTTCCCTTTCAAGTCCGCACGAAAAATCTATAACTGCTCACTAAATAACAGACCCATTAAAGTGGATCCCATTTTTTCTGTTCACAGCGCCAAATCGTGTCATAATTGGCATAACATATTAGGGTCTTTTTTTACTAAATTATTTATAGTGGATATAATCAAGGAATCCACAACACGGGATTAAAAGCAGTTTCCTCTCTCTCTCCTCTCTTTTTCTCTCTTGTTCTCTCATCAACATACACATACATACATATAAACATGTATATATAAAAGGAAAAGTCTCTGTATCTTCTGTGTCTTTCTCACATACATGCATACACACATATATATTTATATATATTTTAATATATATATATATGTATGTTCACACATATGAATACAGTATTTAATATATGTCAGTAGAATGATATGTTTCACACCCAAACTAGTAAATTTATTGCTTCCTTGCAATTCGGTGAAATAGGTCTATGTTTTGCTAATATTATCATGTATAGATGAAGACTGTTACTTTGAAAATATCTGTCTACAATCAACACATAGCTATCAGTGTTTGATTAACCTGAAATGGATGATCATATAGTTTACTGTGTCACAAGGTAGGCATCGGGGCGGTCTGATGCTGACGGTTTTATCTGCAGCAGGCCCAGGTGGTGCGACTGAAAGACTGGTAATGTCTGCACCCACTAATGTGCAGCAGCTGTAGACAGATAGAGTATCTGATTTTATTGGTCTCATACCCCAGCAAAGGTGGTGTTCCTCTCAGACTTCGACAAAGTCATCATGTAACAGCCCTTGTACGCGAGAAAGAGCGTTAGAGTAACACCGTTATGTTGTTACTGCTGGTGTTATTGTTATCCTTACGACAGTTATGTAAGAAAATAAGCAAACTTGATATGCCGATAGTCTACATAGCACCACCATATATAAAAAGGCTATTCGTCGTTCCTCAATATCTGTTATAATTTCTAATGAATGTAGAACAATGATTGGATCTTTTGTGTAATATACATTATACGTGAATCGATTTATCATATGTTTATGCTAAAAACTAGAAATCTGCATGCTAAGGAATGCAAGCCTGCGCAATGTGGGGATGCTGTTACGAAGACAAATTGCTCAGGGAAAAACATTGGGCCGATCCGGGATTCGAACCCAAATAAGGTTGGGTGACAAGTCCGGCGTACCAACCGCTTTGCTAGCAAAGCAAGCTTCAATAGCGAGACAGTTCGGTCCGCTTTTATGTCACCCCCTAACACACCCCCTCTTAAGAGCCTTCTGCTATCAGAACAAGATTAATTATCCCAGGAGTCACACTAGTGAGCTTATTCCTTGGGCTACAAAGTTTACCGTCACGTTGGACTAGCCGCCGTTTTGTTACGAAGACAGATTTTTCAGGGAAAAATACTGGGCCAATCCGGGATTCGAACCCATGTCGGTGGCGCACAAGTTCGGCGTACGAACCGCTTCATTAGCAAAGAAAGCTTCACTTGCGAGACAGTTCGGTCCGCTTTTATGTCACCCCTTAACAATGCTCCCAAAACCTTGTTTGCAATCACCAATCTGCCCAAATTCCCAGGTTTATTCATGCATAATTGACTTTTAATCTTTTAATCTTTAATTTTTTTTTTGTTTAATGACGTTCCTGAATCCGGATCATGTGACGGATCCACATAAAAATCTTATCGATTTTTTATGGTCCGTTGCCGCATTGCTCTGGACAATTCATGAGATTCCGTTCATGGTCGCGTGAGTTATGTTGTGAACAGGCACACAAACACCCACACAATCACACATACAAGCACGCATACCCTCCAGGCGGAGGTGATAATGAGGGAACCACATAATGAGTCAGAGCCTGCATTTTCTTTATCTGGGTCTTTGTGTACAAAGCTGGTAATGAATGTCAAGCAGACGCCAGCGCGGGTAAGCTTTTTGGAATTTTGTATTTAAAGGTCTGGTATTGAAACTGGCATTAACACGTAATATTACCTCCGTAAATTAACACGTGATGGCATCAAACCTATATGTCCATTAGACGCTTTGTTTCATTTGTATAAAAAATGACATTATAGAGCCATCATGCCATCGTAGCTACATTTGTTATTTCCTATTTTCTGGTATCAGATGAACGAGATGTGAAGGCTATGTGAAAAACTCATCCGGCACTGACGTCCGTTATCTTTTTAAGTTCAAAGAATTTACATTACTTCGAGGAAATTGTACAATTGACGAAAATGAAAGAAACAAAGGCGAGCATGCCGTCTGTGATCCTACTTGTCAGTGAAAAATAAACTCATTATTATTACAGTATTTACGTAAGAAGACGAGGAAAGCGGTCAAAGACATTGTCACGTGTGCCATAGCTTTCAATACGAGGCTGAGTGACAGCCTCGTTCTGAAAACGACACCGGAAACTCATTAAGGAGATGGGGTATAGAAAGCCAAGGACTGAAGTCATAAAATGAGCCTGATTATTCATCATTAGTTAGTGCTGAATGAACAGACTCTAGACAGACCTATTTATACATTAATTTTTGGACTTGGTTATCTCCTCGGTATAAAAATTAAAGACGTCCGAGCGCAAACAGGAATTAATTATCGATTGACTGCGCCTGCCAAACCTAATACGGTGCTCCTCTGTTGACTTCTGTTTTAATTCAGCGCCTTTATAATCAACATGTTATAAGGCGGAACCTGGCTTATTTTTCGTATGGAATGTTACGACAGTCTTGCCTTGTTTTTTTTTAAATACATAACTGGTGAACATTGTAGAGAAGCCCTTCAGTTTTATTGAAATGTTTGGGAAGCATGATCAAGAAATGTCATTTCTAATCCCGAGATTTGATTGGCCTGTCCTCACACGCACGCACACAGCGCTTTTTACACAGCAGTGAAAAACATCTAAGGTTTGTCTGCAAAGCGCATGAGACGCATGTACTCATCTCATTACAGCCATTACTGTTTGTGTATGATGCAGGAACTTTGGGCAAATCTTACAAAGATCTGTCTACAATGATAAAGACCGATGCAATATTTAGTAAGCGGTTACAGCCAGGGGCGTCAATACAGGGGTGGATGGATATATCCCCCCCCCCCCCACTTTTTAGCAACAGGGGATGGTCAATGTAATAAACCCCCTGATATTCAGGGAAAATATTTAAAGTTTGGATTAAAAATGACATATATTGATAATTTGAACTGTCGACTCGGAATACAGTGTCACACAGACAATAAAAGATGTATATAAATATATATGTGTGTGTGTGTTTGAAAAAAAGTTGCGAAAAAAATTCCCCCACCCTTAAAGACAAATGGATACAGCGATCATGCTTTTTTCTGCGGTGCTGCTGGCAAACTCGGTATAGACAGCGGAACCTGCTGAGTCAGTGGATGACTGGGAGCTGGTGCCATCCCAGGTTTGGACCCCTGTGGACTTGTATTGTATTAGAGATGGGAATAAATAGCGGCCAACAACCGTAATGCACCATAAAGACGAGCCGTAATGACGAATCGACGCTACAAGGTCTGGCTTGTCTCAAGGCAGAAATGATGATTCAAAAGTACAGACCAGGTCAACCAGATAATAACTGGATTGGGTTACATTTCCGCACAGAGTTCTTCTAGAGCAATGCCCTGAGAATATCGCTACTTGATGGCTTGGCCAGGCTCTCTCGGAGTGTCTCTGCATGAAGTATGGAAGATTTTGTGGGATGATGATATCTGCAGCCTCATCAGAACCAGAAAAGATCGTAAAGTGCAAGGACCTAAAAGAATGGACGCTGCTTTAATGGTTAGGCTGAATAACCCGCTTCATCCTCCCGTTCAATGGCGGTTTAAATGTCAACGGTGTTAAATCCGTCGGTGACATAAAGTCATAAATAAGATTGCTGCTCGTTGAACCAAAACGAGTGGTTTCTGTAATACCAGGTTTGGGGTTTTTTTTCGACCTTATTCATAGCCCAGTAAAGAGTTTGTAAAGACCACACTATTAAGTGAGGAAACCTATTCAGCCAATATTATATTTCTTGACCCTTCATTTCAACAGAACAGTACGTGCATAATCAGGTTTTTGTTATTCTTCAGTAACTTTATCTTTGGCAAGATCGTTTTCAAAAAGAAATCTTCCCATAGGTTTTGTGCAATTTATTATTTCACCTATAATATAACCTAGCTGGTGTCAGTTAAACAATACGAAAGTGATCCATCTTAAATATTTTCTGTTGCATTTAAAGATTCCTTTTCTGTCTTTAAACAAAATGATGCTTCTATACAGAGAATAATTGTGTGTAATGTACCAGGAAGCAGGCTGTGTAATGAAGGTGTCGGCTGAGTTATGAGTATTTCTGTGGAAAGATCCAAGCTTCATGAACACCAGCATGCAGATCATTTAAGTGAGTTTAAACCAATGTAATGTAATATAATGTTATTCAAGACATTAGAAACAATAGAGATATTGTTGAAGATAAATAATAATAATAATAATAATAATAATAATAATAATAATAATAATAATAATAATAAAAAACAGCTGTGGATGTTATATTAATTACATAACTAGGTAGCACTCACAGAGCACATACCTCCGCATGCCTTAAATGATTAAAAAATGTAATTGATCCTCCCGAACAAATAAAACACTTTTGCCCTAACCTATAGCGCTTCTTCCAAGAATTTCATTAACTGAAAACTTATTGAGATACTGACAACAAATTTAACTTGGAGTCTGAGTTGGCAGTGTGTCGAACAGCTTGTATAGTGCACATAGTGAGCACCTTGTATTGTTTCATGTTTATATCCTTTGTATTCGTTTTGTTACTTTTTTACTCAAACAGTAAAACGTTCACGTTTATACTTCATTCATTATGATTTCCTTGTTGTGACGTTATCAATGCACTACCCTTCCATAATGACGACGTTACCATGACGAAGTCGATTTCCATACTAGCGGTGAAATGAAAGATTTAATGTGCCTTGTTTGTTCACCAAAAAAAATCTAAAAAGATCTAAACTGGTTTTAAGGAATTTGTGTATTGGAGTGACCAAGGAAAAATTGATTAATTATTTGGTCGGATCCGTATATATTTGGAGATGTCGTTAAGAGAACGAACAGAAAAAAACGGAGACTTTGGCTCCGGACCAGGTCCGTATTTTAATTTTACAGCTCCGTCCCCCAAAAAATTGTTTAGGCCCATGGCAAGATCTTCGGCAAAGGTATCTGGAATTCTTGAAAACTTTGGGAGTTATGGCTCTGACAGACACAAACACACATATATATATATATATATATATACAACCCCAGCCGTTCAAATAACCCCCAAGCACCTTCGCTGGGGGAGGTAATGATGCGTAAATATTATTATAAATGATCAGTCAGCTATCGCTATATATCAGATTAATACGAATATCAGAGTTTTCATGGTTGTCGCTATTGTTGATAAATTAATGAATAATTAAAGGTAGTGATCGGAAGTAGTTAAGCATTTCAGCACAGATAACACTGCGCGGTTTGTGTAGGCAGATAAGACTGGCACTAAAAACCAAGGGAGAGTAGAAGGAGTGCTGCTAGTGACTTCAGTACACGTAATTGCACACCCACAGACTAATATAACTGACAACTTCCGCCGCATCACTATTATGTCCCTTTTTGAAGAAGTATCATGATTGATTCTGCTTGCAAATTAAAGTGCTCTATTAAGAATGATTATATAATCAAGAGAAATAATTGTGATCGATGATCTTACATTTCTAAAAAGTGTCAGATTTCTTTCCTTAACCATAAGGCCTGCAACGGCTTCTGAAGCTCAGTGGTAGAGCACACGAATCAAAACCGGGAGGTCGTGAGTTTAAATCTCAGCCGAGGTGGTGATATTTTCACGGCTGGCCCCCAGACAGGGTTGGCGCTCTGCAGGCTTAGTGGGAAGGCAGTGCACCACAGCCGTGTGCAGCACGTACAAACGAATGCGTCATTGGGGGGTTGCTCGGTGTTATGACCCTGCAAGGGGGTTATTAAACACCGAGGATTCACAGGCACGGTAGACACCGGGCCTGGGTGACACCAAGATACAAAAATAATATGACAGGAAGCAAGTGCTACCGGCCTGTCATGTAGTCCAAAACCGAAATGGAACTCCACAGATGTAGATACTTAGGTTAAAAATTAGATAAGACAGCATAAAAATTTGAGGCGGTCACCTCCACCAAATTAATCGTTTGATCATTCAGACCTTCGCCGGTCGACCGAATACTCGTATTGCGTAGTGGTCTCATTACATTCGCTGCATAACCTCTTCCACGTAACCACTGCTTTCAATGGCAGTGTTGGCTGGGTACTTCTAATGGGGAGTTGGCAGAGAATCAACAACAATATTCCAACCAATGAGAGCTTAGTATCGTGGGTCTGACAAAAGCAAATATATTATCCCTGGAAAGTTTCCACACTACGACGATATTATAAATTTTTTATTATTTTTATTTTTTTATTATGTTGGGTTTAGGAGTTAAGTCGTCGGTGATCTCTGTGTGTATTTTTTTTATTCCTGTTCGAACATCTTAACATGGCAGCAGCAAAATCAAATGTGTCTTACACCGCTGTAAAAGGAGTTTTCTTAGAACCAATTGGATGTAGAACTATATGTCTGTGTAGCTCATGGGAGTTTAGGAGGATGCACTCTCAGTAGTTAATTTTGTCATGATCAGATACATTTATATATAACTGTGAAAAGAATACGCGATGCACGTTAACGAAACAAAGCATTCGCTGAACAGAATATTCTGAGGAAGCACTTAAAATTAAATAATAAATCATGCTGTCAACTTATCATAGTTTTGTTCCGACGAAGTTCTTGTCCATTTTTTGTTCTGATGAAGTTGATTTACAGCCATTGTGCTCTCACGATTTGAATTAAAGTTGTAATAAAGGATGGCTGTATATTAAGGAACATTGAGTGTACTTGATACTGATTACCCAGTCAGTCTACGGTTATATGCTGCTTTCTAACAATACCTGCATCTTCGGTTTGGGTTTATTTGACACGCCATCTGCTAGATCCGTCAGATAAAGCCGACATTTGGACGTTTATAAATTAGTCAAACACGTAGGTCTGGCGAGCATTAGGACAGGATTAGGTGTCTGCAGTAGCCACATTCATAGGACTGACCTCATGTTACTGTGGTAGTTAGCGTGCACATAAACCTAGGCGTACCTTAGGGATGCTGAAAGGATAGTGAAGCTTGACCTGTGCTGATCCAGGGTTTGTATCCCCAGTAACAGCAGCAGCCACAGAAGCAGAAGAGACTGATGTCCACAAAACAGCACAGAGAAAGGTACATGTTGCATTGACAAGGAAATTACATCGACACAACGTTACCTGAATTACCAGCCCTTGGTAAAATATTCATTTATGACATCTTTTGAGATCATCTGGATATCGTCCAGTCTGTATGGGGACAATAAGGTAAATGAACATCTGTCAACAAAACATCCATTACTGTACAGTCTGGGACTGACACAGCCCTGCTTCTGCCGACAGGGGCAGGTAATATTTTCATTTTTACGAGAACGCACATGACCAGAGAAAGAATCAACCGGCGGCATCCCTGATCTCTGTGATGAGTTAAATGTGATGTCTATATGTTTACAGTCAATCCATGTCCCAAACAAAAAACTTTGCTAACATTCTATTACAATCGCAGGGATCGTACCGAGAGATCCAACCTTGTTCTTACTAATTGGATGAATATTATGGTATGCCCACATTTCACGGTTGCTAAAAATGTATTCAACCCGAACACTCTCTAGTCACGATAATTTCGGCTCTACCGTGCACTGTAATCTCGCATGTCTTAGCAGAAAACATAAATAGCCTTCATATTATCGACCCAGCGACCACATCAATTCTAAGACGCGATCAGCTGAAGTCTTTTTTCTTATGTGCCACTCCATAATATTAAACTCATTTCCCGCTAGGACTTTATCAATATAGTGAAGCCAACAAAGATCGAGTTTGCATGCCTTATAATTGGAAATTTTAGCATCAAAGGTTCACCTAATCGAATGAAACCAATGACGCCATGCCGGCTGAGCGTCCGCCCACAGACACCCGTCATGTAAACTGTTCCGCGTTCATGTTTATTTTCTACACCGCTATATCTTGGCTCACTCCTTTGAAATCAGTACCTTTGAACATCAGTATAATGGCGATATATATATATATATATATATATATATATATATATATATATATATGTATGTGTGTGTGTGTGTGGGATATCGTCATGCGTTTGAAAACTACAACATTTTCCATTTGAGGAAATAATGTATGCAATTTTTTATCAACTCATGCTTTAAATATAAAATGTAAAGATATATATACATGTATATATATATATATATATATATATATATATATATATATATATATTTATTACTTTCATGATACACTCCAGTGAATTTATTATAAAGCTTGAACACAGGGGCTTGAATCCCTATTTATAAAAAAGTCTTCATATCTCCAATGTTCTCAGAGATACTACGACGAAATCAGATCATAACAGGGATCAGGAACAGCCATTGTAGTATAAAGGGCTCAGGCTCCTTAGGAGGGCTTTGTATTCAGACAACTTTAATATCTCAGTACACACTCCTCAGGTCTACTGACCAAAGTGAATACCTAGTGTACAGGCACGATAAACCTTACAAGATAATCGTGTTGACTGGGCAGATTTAAGTGGAACACATTGAAGGCGTCATCGGCATCCGAGGAAAGGGACACCAAAGCTTGTTGCAGACATCAGGGGCAAGGATCAGATCAACGAGAGCAGATGCCGCGGGTTTAAAACAATGCACAATGCGAGTGCAGTATTAGACGAAGTTGTGGCTCTGTTGTAAACTGTTTACAATAGAGCCACGACTGAGTCTAAGTGCAGTATATAACCGGTGCGTAAGGAGAAGAAAGATGTCGACTATTTAGTTTATAATATATGTTAAACCTCGTTAAAAAGAATATAAATAATTCATACGGATTTTGTGTCATATTTACCTACGACAAATATAACAATTGCAATTCATGCAGTATTTTGGGAGGAGTCATGATTTGAAGACAGTGAAAATGGACTATTGAAACATTGTAACATGATAATGGAAGGACTACCTATGTCTGATTGAAGCATGGTCTGTCTCCCCTCACACAGCCAGCAGCACCCATCTTCTATGAATCTACTTGGTTTATACATTTAAGAGGGGTCAGTGACATTGCCCGTCACTGCATGACCCTGTCGGCCAGCAGAGGCTGGTAATGTGTCAGTCACGTGACCACGTGTTTAATAGAGGCTGGATGGCATCCCTACCTTTTCCTTTTCAGGTTCCCGACGTAGAGCGAATATGTTTAACTATTTTCCATTTTTTTTTAGGTATTAAATGCGCCTTGGCTGAAATCATAATTGAAAACAATGTTTCATTATGCAATTATGCCCCTCCGTTTATTTTTCATTTCCCTTAGCATTAGGTCTGTTCATCATTATTTCCGACAAAAAGTCATATAAAAAAAAAAATTGGTCTACTTATGTTATAAAGTATTTCTCACTGAACAAAGAAAACTTTCTTCAATTAATCAGAATTTTTTTCTAGATGCTTCAGTGTTTGGTGTTAATTATTATAATTATTTTAGGTACCTTACTCACAAAGGTGTAATCGGCCGATTTTTTTCAGATCAGTAACAAAAATAAAATAGTGCAACTGTACTACTTATTATATATTATAGGATAAAGAACCCATTCAAACACAGTTGTTTTTTATATTAAGGTACACAGATATAATCCTGCTATCGAAAAACTTGTCAAGACCGTAGAGTCTTCTTTAAATATAATGTAAAAGATCAAACATGAAGATAATTAGTTACTTTAAAGGGGTCTATTCCGATAAGTCACGTCTATTTACTAAATATAATTCCTTAAACCTAAACAAATGTACCAGTAAACGCCTGTCCCACCGGCACACAAGCTGTTCATTTTGTTCATAATCACGATATAATAAACTGTAGGGACCCGACAAAAATATCCAAAGCCTCAACAAGGACAAGTCAGCGGAACAATAGTTTAGGAAAAGGCGTTTTGCATCAAGTGACATTTAAAATGCAGCACATAAACAACAATCAAACCTCGGGTACATGTTTTTCGGCTTATTTCTAACCTCGGGTACATGTTTTTCGGCTTATCACTAACCTCGCTTACATGTTTTTCGGCTTATCTCTGACCTCCCTTACATGTTTTTCGGCTTCTCACTGACCTCGCTTACATGTTTTTTGGCTTTTCACTAACCTCGCTTGCATGTTTTTCGGCTTATCAAAATTTCTGTGTTTATAAATAAGTTCAAGCATCCGTCACAGGGGCTTTATAAGAACTTTTCTTAACAGCAGTTCATTAATATGTGCCCTGAGTAAGCCAGAAATCACGGAAATTCTATAGATAAGGCCGGTGAATAGCTGGCTTTAAGTATATAAGGAGGTAACAATAATCCGTTTACTTTACCTTTAACCTAAATACCACAGAAGCCTTTTGAACGGAGGGGCATAGTCTTAACTTTACATACTCGTTAATAGGTTAAAAAGGAGGGCAATCGATTTAAGTATCTCCAGATGCACGCACGCATCTCGTATTAATAGTGGTCCACACAGAACAAAGAGAATACTTAAACTGTCTATCATCGATTCGAATACCATGTGGTGCATCAAAGCAAAATATAACGGTCGCTGCGTTCAACCGCCGAAGATATAATAATAACACTGTCGAAGAAGATGTGAGATGGTCTGCATTTTTAGTCACACATCTGATGTAAGAAATTATGGTGGTCTGAGAATCTTTTTTTCTAATATATTTCTCTGAATACAGTCTGCGTCATACAATTTATGCTATCATTGCGGGCAGCCAAAGATGCATGTTTCAGTGTTTGAGTAAAGCATCCTTTACATTCACATTTACATATTCATTAACATAGATACCTTTTTTTTTCAAATGTGGCAAAATTTTACGACATCAAATAGAACAAATATAAGTTTTTTTTTAATATCGCTTAGAGTATTTAAACCCTACCGTTTATGTCAAAATAAGAATAAGAAGGTACTCTTAAAGTTTCCTGATTTAATATTACAGTAATGTAGCCCCTAACCAGATAAACAAGATAACGCTGGCGTTGATAAAACTCTGCTTACACGCCATTAGTCAATACAAGATTGAATCTCCAGTAGTCCCAGACGTCCACATGACATTTTAATTAATGACGCGGTAGTATGCGGGGCACGTATGCGACAAGTCAGCCGTTGCAATTTATATGTATTTAGAAATGTGATAAATGTATAGGTTTTAATCGGATCTAAGATCTATGATGCTGACGTTAACATGCTTGCTGACATATGCATGATCTCGGTTTGTTTTATTACCTTAATGCCCTTGATGACCCCTAATACTATTGATCTTTCGTTTCAGCAGACGAGAAACTAAGAAGTTGATAAGAGGATTTCGTCCTTGGCCTCACCGCAGCTCCTAGTCCACGAGCCGTAATGGGTGAGTGTGGCTCTAATTTGCCATTCAGTTGCTTATTTGACCGGTCGATAAGAGATGATATGTAAAATTACTCTAGCTCCATGACTAATTGAAACTGAAGCCCGCCTAACTAGAGCCCAAATCAAAGACTCGGCTGATTGTGTTGGAAATTATTTCTCTCCACCTAAAATGTTAACCATTGTGTGGCTTTATTAGGTTTAAGGCAGGTGTCACGTAGCCTTTGTGTTGTTGTAATTATAAAAGAAATCTCCAGCTGGTCAATCCGCATGTGTTAAAAGCAGAGGAAAACGTTCAAGACGCAATAAAATCTTCGTTCATATTGACAAGCCAGATGTGGCTGTCGCACAGACAGGCGGCGCTGACCTTTAACTGGACAGGCTTAACATACGTCTGCCTGGCTGTATTATAGTATGTCGTACCCTGGTTATATACACAGTTTAACAGCAGATTTTTAACCTCAGTCGCGCTGTATGATGGTATACTGTATTCCGGCTACATAACAGTAAACCACAATCTCGCTAGGTACCGGTACATTTCAGCCTCGTTGTTCACTTCAGCCTCAGTATACTTTAGGCTTCGTGTATAAACGTTTACTTCATGCACCCTGTAAAACAGTTTACTTCAGCCTCGCTGTGTAATAGTATACTTAAGGCTCGCTGTATAACTGTACACTTCAGGCTCGCTGTTTAACAATATACTTCAGCATCACTGTGTAACAGTATACTTCAGGCTCGCTGTTTAACAGTATACTTCAGCTTCGCTGTGTAACAGTACACTTCAGGCTCGCTGTGTAACAGCATACTTCAGGCTCGCTGTGTAACAACATACTTCAGGCTCGCTGTTTAACAGTATACTTCAGCCTCGCTGTGTAACAGTACACTTCAGGCTCGCTGTTTAACAGTATACTTCAGCCTCGCTGGTTAACAGTACACTTCAGGCTCGCTGTTTAAAAGTATACTTCAGGGTCGCTGTATAACAGTTTACTTCAGGCTCGCTGTGAAACAGTACACTTCAGGCTCGCTTTTTAATTGTATACTTCAGCCTCCCTGTGTAACAGTATACTTCAGCCTCGCTGTGTAACAGTATACTTCAGGCTCGCTGTTTAACAGTATACTTCAGCCTTGCTGTGTAACAGTACACTTCAGGCTCGCTGTTTAACAGTATACTTCAGCCTCGCTGGTTAACAGTACACTTCAGGCTCGCTGTTTAAAAGTATACTTAAGGGTCGCTGTATAACAGTTTACTTCAGGCTCGCTGTGAAACAGTACACTTCAGGCTCGCTTTTTAATTGTATACTTCAGCCTCCCTGTGTAACAGTATACTTCAGCCTCGCTGTGTAACAGTATACTTCAGGCTCGCTGTGTAACAGTATACTCAGGCTCGCTGTGTAACAGCATACTTCAGGCTCGCTGTTTAACAGTATACTTCAGGGTCGCTGTATAACAGTATACTAATGGCTCGCTGTATAAAAGTATACTTATGGCTCGCTGTATAGCAGTACACTTCAGGTTCGCTGTATAACAGTATACTTCAGGCTCGCTGTATAATAGTATACTTTATTCAGAAAACTACGCCATGGTGTAGGACTTAAACATTAACATATACTTTAGTCTCGCTATAAACACAACTGTGTACCCCAGCCTTGATCTATAACAGTGCCATTGCTGTCAAAGTCAACATCAGTTTCGCGGTGAAACTATATACTAAAGCCTGTTTATACAACAAACGTCCGTATTGGTATAATCCGGTATATCTCAGTCTGTCCTACGCAAGCATTATTATTTAGTGAGCCTCTGTACGGGCATATTCCGGTAATTTATGCCAGTATATTTCAGCAATGTCCTACAGGAGGCGATAGTAACAAATACATTTATATCGCGTATTTCAGGCACTTCAGTTACCATCTGTATTCCAAGATGATTAGTTGATAAGATAGTCGAGAATGTTTTAAATTGTGTACCTGTGACTATTTTTGAGCTGCAAGATTAAAAAAAGTAGCTGACAGCCTGTATCACGATGGAGTTGATAACAGAATGAAAGAATAAAAAAAGGGAGAAAAGATAAAATAATAAAGGAAAACAAAGAAACAAGGAATTAGAAAGAAAGAAACAGCCAAGACTGATGTATCAAATACTGAATATGGATTATGTAAGGTAAAACCACTACCGAATGTGAATGTGTCTGTGAATGCTGCGAAGTCATACACTATGTATGATATACATGTAAGTCATACACTCTGTCTGTTAGTAGACAGAGAGGCATCTGTATCACTAATAAACATCTCACTGATAATCAATACGTCAGGCAGATCCATTGTGGAAACTTTCACAAAGTCAGCTTTCAAAAACATATGGGCAGGTTGATGTCCGTGAACTTTGGTCAATACGCTTTAGTGCCCAAAGATATGTCAATACCGGAAACATATGTGAACATACACTGTCCTGACTGTTAAACCGGATGATTTAATTCACGCTTCAAGGCTTCCATTTAAACTAGATCGATTTCCAACATGTAAATGTTTCAGTCCCGCACCGCGGTTTAGTTCCTGAATAAAGTGTAAAAGCGTCCAAAGTTAACATACCGATCAGTGAATAAGTCAGACCCGAGGGTTCTTCAAAATAAATAATAAAAAAACATGAATATTCATTCCCAATGGCCCTTTTTAACATGCATGAGAGGTTTCAATAAGGATGTTTCAAATAGAGCCTCGGCCACAATGCTAGACTTTTGAAGCAGTTCGTTATTTCAATACAATATATAAAATAAAAACGAAGTATAATGTCTAAAACAGCTCCGCCGGACCACATGTACAATAAGATTGATGAATCCATGATATTTACATGGTCTGAAGTCACTGAAAGGGATGACGACTCTCCACCATACCAACATCACCCGATAGGGAAAAGAGACGCTTACTTATGGTGATGTTTAGGTTGACAGATAGGTGATTCATTCAGCATAGATTAACACACTGATGCCAGACGCAGTTCTCTAGGCCCAACAGAGAACATTTGCTGCTTCGTAGCTGTTTCTTTCCTTATATTGAAATTATGAGACTCAAACCATTACATGATGTCATTTACTGATACAAACTACCATAAACTATGGCTAAGCCGGGCTGCCAAAGTGCCTTTTGAAGGGAAGGTTGTACGAACTGTCTTATAAATATAAATCTCGTTGCACATCATATTATCTAAAGCTAATTATTTATAAAGGCTATCTATAAGAAGGGGAGCCTATACAGGTCCGACCTTTTTCCAGCACTTTTACATCGTCCATTATTTATGAGTCAACCACTGGCGTTTGGTTTAACGTCCAGTAAAATACCTCCACTAAGCTGGGGGAACCACATTCTATGGTCTCGACTATTTGGCTACAAACATGGGCGGGGGTCAAAATGGCCATGACAACTTTCTTTAAGGATATTCCTTATACCAGATTTCTAAAATAAACGCGGTAATGGCATTTTCTGGTTAAAAACATACTGCATAGTCAGTTGTTAGGTAGAACAACATAAACTGCAAAGACGGTTTCTGGCTAGAAATATTTCTTTTATTTTTCAACATACAAAGAATAAATTTATTTTAATCCCTGCTCGTTTAGAAACTTTGAATGTAGCACTACAGTTGAAGTAACTCCCGGGCACTCACACTGGTATTCTGCTTAAAAAAATCCAGATGAAATAGCCAGAATCCCATAGTAATTAAAAAAACTGAATTCCAATAATCGTGTTTGGACAAAAAAGAATAAGAAAACTGTATGCGGTATTAAGACACTCAGGGTCTTGTATTACAAGGTATAATCAAATATAGTGTATATCCGATGCAAATTAAATTTATAGACGAGAAAGTATCACAAGGTGTTTATAAAACACCTTATTTTACTGAACAGAGGGAACTGTTTCTTTCCTCGTCAGATGTACCGACTAAAAATGTTAATTGCGTCATAGAAATTAGCTCCTTAGATAATTACATCTTTGATATGAAACACCTTGTGTGAAGCCGCAGCAGGTTTTGGTATTGTTCATTAATTTATATGGCTTAGTGTAGATGAATGCTTTATTGTACAGTTAATCTATTTCATTATTCATTTTGTCCGTTCACTGTTTTGTCTCTGTTACTAATTTATAGTTGCATATTCATTAAAGATCAAAAAGACAAAACTTTTGATACATATAAATATCAAATAATATAATAAAGATAATAAAACGTAACATACATGAGTAATTAAAAAATACATATTTCCTCTCTACTTTGTACCATATTTTATTCGTCAGAAACTGACTTTAAAAAAAGTTATTGGAAAAAAATAAATAAAAATACATATATTCTTTTCTGCTTTATTTGTGTATCATTCTTACCCATCAGAAATTGACGAAGTGGAGAGAAAGTCTAAATCCATCTTCTTTCAGGGGCAGATCAATCACAAGTATAAAAAATAATCTAAGTTGCACGCGTGGTGGACATACCAGGGAGACGACGTGGTGTAGTTTTTTAAGGGCACAACTTTAGAAGAAAACAGCAGGGTGTGCAAGTCAGACAAGATTAACCACGCCAGGACTATAGAATATACGGCTGAGGAACTACTGTGGGATTAGGGGCTAGGTACTTTATCTGCAGATTACATACCCCGGGAAGACGAAGGAGCTGTCGGCGCCTGAGCTAATCAAGTGAATGTTGCTCCGGAGAGGGCTGCAGATACCAAGACATGAAGATTCACTACATTAACAGCTCATATACATCGCCAGCAACAGCTCTCTACGCCTGTGGGCTTTACCCACCGGAAACCACACACCTAGGAGATTCATCACTCCAAAATACTTTATTCCGACCTAAGTAGGATTGGGTTGTTATTATTTCAGGAGGCGTTAATTGGTTTCAATTAATAACGTGACGTTAATTCAGGAATCTTTTCGTGAATTATTTAGTATTTGCCCTGGGATGGTATTGATTCCTGGCCTCTCTGACCTCAGGTGTTCGACAGAACTTGACACCTGAATATTCCATACATTTTTATTATGATTGCTTCAGCCTGAGAGCTCCGCTTTATCGCAGTGTATTAGAACCCCCCGGCAATGTGGCTCCCCACTTAGTCCAAAATGGCAAGATCGCGGTAAAACTAATGTCTTTGGCCCCAGGAACTGGTTATCTTTCACCGTGTGCTGTTCGATTCAGCAAAAGATCACTGCTGCTTAGAAGTATCATCTGAGGCTCGATCTTTTGATGCAGAACAAACAGCTCGGTTTGACATATGACTCAAGAGATTGCGACTGACTTACAAAGGGATTTGGGTTGTATTTGCAGTATTATGCCAAGGACATTTTCTAAAATGGGAAAGCCCACTTGCGCCTGTGGCATAAACTGCTATTATTCATGTCCTTCAGACAGTTGGTCTTTATATATTTTAACAGAAACAACACCATTAGATATTTAAGTAAATAACAGTCCCTCATAGACAAATTTCAAAGTTATTGGGGCTGAGTCGATCGATCAATGAGCGGTTCACCATTTGTTGTCCAGGCTTACAGTGGTTCCGAGAAGATACAATTGCTAATGGTAATTTGAAGTTTTTATGGCAATTCGAAGTTTTTAGATTATATTTCTCACATTTTGTCATATGTGATGACTTTTGGCTGTCTTGGCAATTACGTCTACGCAAAAACAAAATCTTGCACAATATGAGAGAAATTCCTTAGAGGAAAAATAAACATTTATACATCTGATGCTAAAGATATAAATGATCAGGAACGAAAAATTGGCAACAGTATATAACAACAATATGTTTCAGTAAAATGCAGTCAATCAATGAACATAACGAAAATGTGTTATATAACAGCCGTCCTAGTATAAGAACTGTTCGGTGAAGGCATGATTACTTGTTGAGTAATTAGCGGCGAAAGACGTACTTTTTTGTTATCCTTGACATGCAGACTTGCAGTTTTGGGTAAATTTGCTCCCAAATTGATGAAATTTTAATTTAAAGACTTTCACTTGCGTCAAGAAATATTTGTCCAGATCCAAGAGGAACTTGGCTTCCGGTTGTTGCACGTCAAGTATTTAATTTATGCAAGGATATTGGAAAAGCGGCGCCTGTGAATCAAAAGGGAATCCGGAGTGAGGATGGACCACATTGTATGGACACCAGGTGACTGCATCTCTTTCACACGACAATAATCCCGCAGTTCCTGTATTTCTCATTCGAGTGTGTAACATGGTTTGATAGCATTTAAAGATGAGGCCCCACTTCCAGTAATCCCTTGTATTAAAAGCTTGAGGAAGGCTTGCTGGATGCCCGCCATTATTGATACATGGCGGCTTTCCATTCATTTGAACGGCACCGTAGAACAACAGGCCAGACCAGCCAGTCAGACGGCCACAAACAATACGACCGACCGCTGCCGAGGTCCTGTACTTCACTTTGTTTACTAGCCTAATGTACAATATCGATGCCAAGTATGTCTGCTTTGATAACAGCCTACTTTGATAATTGATGTGCGAGAGATGCCATGGAAATGTTAGACTAGTCGGTACACATCTCTACATTACGCATATTGACGGGCCCGCGCACCGGGATACTAATGAAATAGCTACCACAGTCGCAGAAACACACCTGTTTGAGAGGCCCATATATTCCCTGTGACCTGGATGATGATCTGTTTAATTCAATGATGGCTTGGCCATGTCCCTGAGCCTTTATATATGGCGTTGTCCCACCATATCAGCGAATTACATTTCACCAGTCACAATACTGACTGGCCTAATTATAATCATCCGAGGTTCAGTATATTATTACGGTGATAGCCGTTTATTTACATTAAAGATAACATTCACTCTCCCCGGAGCATATCAATGGGCATTAGAATATGAATTGGTGGAATTTTATACCACCTGGCAATCACAACCATGTTAATGGCGTGACATAGCACACGGCTTTGGCGTCTGGGAATTAAGGAAAATAGCCAATATGTAACATCAATAGGTGTTTTAGGTCTTCCTGTTCGATATATAAATATATATCCGTTACAGGTTATAGTGGTATTTTGGTGCAGATGCGCCTAATTGAAGCCAATGCCAAGAGTAAAATTAAGAGGCAGATTTTGGTCAGAGTGTTTGTGCGAGCATGCGGCCGATTGCCAAGACGTCTGGGCAGCCCGCGGATTTACAGCCGGGGTGCTGACCCGCTGGGTGGCTGCCATATTTGCACCGACCTTCCAGACGGTAGTCGCCATTTTGGCAAGGTAATGACAACCAGTTAAATTTAAACCTAGTCCTCCAGAGAAAGTGACAGCTGAACTCTGCACGTGCCTCGATGTTTTGTTTTCTGTTGAAACAGCGTCAGGTGGGTTACAAGTGGTCTAACTCATACATACATGTTCAACATTATCTCTATAATACACACGTACTTTGCACCTGATATACCATACTATTTCATAACAAACAACAGGTTGCCAAAGGTCATCATACTATAATTTGAGGATTAGGGGTGCCCGAAAAAAGGAGTCATGCCGCCTTATACTCAAATCCCAGTCTCTCTCCGCAAATATATTCTCACCTTGACGTTTTCCTCTGAGTACATAATTGTCGCTTCCCTGCGCCATAATCGAACCCTGACATATTTCCTTCTCCCTGTTTCTCTAAACCGCTCCTGCGGCTGCATTTTGAGTACACTCTAAAACCCGAAGGTCATAAACCGGGTCACGGAACTTATTATACAATGGGTAAGACTATGCGAGTTCCCCTAATAACAGTTTACCAGAGGTCATTTCGCTATAGTTTAGCGCTGTCTAATATTTCCTTTAAAAAATACGCACAGTTCACCTGTGTAACTACTCGTAGATCACATTAATATTGTATGTTGATTATTTTTTACATTGGCTCTTACGTATGAAATTTAGAATAATTAAGAATATTTGTGGTTAAGAAATCACATTTTAGAGAATAAAAGTATCCATCCTGCAATACAGGGGCGGATATAGGATTTTAGAGGGGGCCTCACCTTATTGGCAAGGGTAAACAACTGTTCGAGGAGTGTTTGTAGACTGTATACATGGCTCTGGCAAACGGAAGTATGAGCAAGAAAAATAAACACACGACGCTAAATCCGGAATTAAGTGTAATTTGCTATAAAATGTATGTTATACTATGTCACATTTTTTTTCGGTTGAAAGGCGAGGGCGCGCTTCCTCTAAATTTACCCCTTGCAGAATTTATTAGTGTCTGATACAAGTGAAATGTGCAGAGTGGTACTCGGGAGGAGGGGAAGGGGGATTGATGGCTATCAGGCCAACATTTCCGGTATTGTTCCAGGTTGAGAGTACACATGAAACATTGGAAAAAACAATGCAATATGTGAGCTAACAAGGCATGAATGATTACCTCATAAATTCTTATTACCGTTCAGACTTATGTACACAAAAATAGTTATTAGTATCTAGTATTTTACTAGACTAATTGCTAATGGTGAGAAGTCGGCTCCTGGGCTGGAGAATAATACAAAAAGTATTTTAGAATACAGGGAAATATTATACAGCCTGAAAGAGTGTTTTGAACAATTTTAGATCTTTGAACAAAGCTTCTAAATTCATCTACCATAGTGTTTAGTCTCTGGGCAATAAAACCAGACAGCACATGTACTGTTGTGGTCATTGTTGTACCATGCTTTCTCCATCAGCTGAGCTAAGAGAGGGATTTTTGTTTTAAAACAAATCCGGTTTTCTCATATTAATATTTATTTTCTAATGGCTGAATGACCCTTGCAGAGAAAACCGAGGTTACATTTCTAATTAAACCTAGGCTAAGTGCTTAATTATTCTTTGAAATATCTATTGTGTTGATTTATATTTTCGTGTGGTAATAACCAGTATCAACATTCATCAGACTGTTTATTGGTGAACAGAGACAAAGCAGAAGGGCACATTTTAATTGTAATTCGTTGTCGAATCAGTTTTTAAAAGTGACGCTCTATTTAAAAAGAAGACTGAGCCTCTTAATTCGAAGCCGAAGTCAAATCAAATTTTTCGCTAAAAATTTCAAATGCAAGTTTCATGCTCCATATAAATGTACCTATAAATAAATGTATAAAAGGAAATACCGTAGTCATTACATATCAACCACTGTCAGTTTTTATAATGATAGGTTTTCATATTGTTTCTGTATCAGCATCAGATTCAATCTCCTTGGGTGACAATATCGGACCCTTGTTCCCAGTCCAATACTTGGCAGCGAAAAAAACATAAATGCCTCAAAGGATCTGTTGCTGGAGAATGGCATGAACATATTGTTTAGCTTCCAGTAAAATATCAATGAACCATTCTTTAGTATCGGCCATGGCGCCACGATGTATGACTTCGGGCTGTATGTGACACATATATACGTCTGACAATAACGCTCCCACCAAGGTTCAAGCTATAACAACGTAAATCATAAATTATACATCGAGAGAGCACAGTACAGCATTAGCCCTGGCGGTCTTGTAGTAAATTCACAGTAATCCAGGAAAAATAAATATAAATCCGATGCCTATATATTGTTTCCTACCAAGACTCCACCGAAGCTCTGACAGTGTGAAAATCCAATATCCGGATTGAAGCGGACAGTTTCCGACTGAGTGCGGACATTCTTTTCCCTTCATCAACGACCATCTTCCCTATTGATTATCAATAAAGGTATTCCGGTTCAACATCTCCATCTGGACATCAAAATTCTGCGTTTGGGGGCCAATGGTTCACCAAAGACGTTAATGTCGGGAGTTGATGGTCTTCTCGAGCAGGAGTCAGTTTAAATTTCTTTCCTTCACATCAGATAGAACGTTAGCTTGGCAGGTATACTTAGTATATCTTTTACTGGAAGCTTCAAAATACTCTTACGCTTTAACAGACTCCATCTATTCATGATTATATCAATATCTCTAGGTGTTCTGAGAAGCACATAGTATCGCCAGATCTTTAAATTCAAGCTTTCAGCAATAGGAAGCTGCGTCAGCACTTTGCATGACTCGCCGCTTCAGGTAAATGGAATGGTAATCTCGTTAACGTCCCGGAAGTGGACTTGTTCCCTCCCAATAAATCACTGACTTCCGTTTTTTAAAGGCTCACGTTTCGTACACGGTTAGGCAATCTGTAGCTGGTGGGATGCGTTTGTTGAATTGTCAGCTCTCTTAAATGCAAAGAAAAATCTCATATCTCTGACATTTTTGAATGAATCGTTTAGTCTTTCCTATTCGGTTTGTCTATACACTTTCACGGCAAACGTTGTCAGTATTGAAATTGTTGATTTTAATAGTGGTTTTCTGTCGCTTTAAAATCTCTGCTATTTGAAAGTTGAGAGAACTGGATAACCTTAAACCCCATTGCAGTACAACGTAGATGATATCTTATGTTTACTCAAGAATCATACAATTTAAACCGTCTGAGAAAGCATTAGCTTTCCTACATTATATTTAAATTATCATATTGGGGAATCTTGCCTCAAACTACTTTACCTCATCGCTTCCAAAGCCGTTCCTCCAAATATAAATAATGCCTGAATTCGTATAGCCCTGAAATACTTTTTACCCACAAAAATGTGTATTTGAACTGATAAATCCGTGCAAAAAAATCATTACGTGAAATGTTTACCGTAAATGTTTGAGTGTAGTTACAGATTCCGATTGTTGCGTCTAGCGGGAAGGCGTTAATTAGGACCATACAAATTATATTTTAATTTACGGTGGGAAGTGGAATCCAGCTGAGAGCGGTTTGAATAAATGTAATATAAAATGTATACATGTAATGTAAAAATAAATGGAAGCGAGTCATTTTCTGGATTTGCAGTAAAAGTGTACATTACTTCTCATACCCTTACGCGGTCTATTACGGTCTTTTAGTATATTTGTTTAGGAGGCAAGTAAATATGCCAGATTTTTTGTATTATATATATATATATATATATATATATATATATATATATGTATTACAAACGTCGGTTAACCTGTTAGGTACTGTAACATTTAAGTTCTGTCCTTGCAGATGCTAGTATGAACACAGTATGAAGTCTGTCTTACTCTCATATTTGTAGGTATTCAAATTAAGGTTCATATCCTGTTTGGCGACATTTATGAAAACTTCATGCAGGACCGGTGTAATGGTTTAACCCTTATTTTAAAATTGACACCAAACTGTATTAGGGCATTTTTTTAAATGTGTCTCATTCATATTTGGATGTTATCTAAAGTTTCTTGCTTTTACATCTTTTATTCAATATAACAATGTGGGGAATCATTTATTCATCACATATTACAGTCCATTAGTTTATAAAGTGTTTTTCGTGATCAAAACAATTTAAGATGTGAATGAACATATTCAGGCATAATTTATACCCAAACACAAGACACATGGTAGATTATTACACTAACAGACCACAGTGTCCCGGAAACCGATTGTCATGGAGACTTGTAATTACCGTACATGGTATTTGCAGCTGAGGTCAAAAGTTCAAATCAAGTCACACATCAAAGTCAAACAGTAATAAGGATGATTATATTTGCCTACTTGCGAGAACACCTAACAGCACTGGCCAATATTGGCTGGTGACAACAGAAATCTGTCCAGTTCTTAATCAGTTATGTATCCGTATCTATACATCATTCGTTATCAGGAACATCTGGCAGTAGGTGATGGTTAATGGTGACACATTACGGGGTCCCAAACTCCCTACATCACACATTTCACGTGGCAGAGACCCGTTGGGCGAGGAGTGTCATTAACGTTTCAGCCAGTTAATGAGGTACAGGAAGCCTAAGCCCGCTGACCATAACAACCAAGTAGCGCAGAGCGGTCTTAATGAAAAACCATCCAATCTGAGCCTCGTCTTCCACCGACACATTACAGTTAGCATCAAGGGTTATTTGCGCGTTCAGCCATCTTTCAATGTCCAAATACCATTAATGATGCTCGGCCGCGGTCATTTTGTTTCGCCTTGCTGGCCTGGTGAGGATCTACCAATGCAATCAGCTCACTTCCTCTGTGTAATCTGATCAGGGTCATCGGTCACGTGAGCTGACCACATTAGCCGAACTAAACTATAAATGGCTATTGTTGCAGAAAATCAAATGATATCAAGGGTTTTAATTCCTACTTGAAGAGTAAGCATGTATATACAAGATGAAAAAATATAATTATGACATTGTTTTGTGGGTCTCTCTGACGAAAAAGGAGAAGCTTTTACCTCATGGCACAAGTATTTAAAAAAAGTGGAAAGGGCATTATTAATAATGACATATTTCCTTTTTCCTGGAATCATATTGACTCTAGCCTGTGTTTCCGAGCTTTGGACAACCTTACAACACTCCTTCTTATGCTCCTTCTTGTTATCTTATCTTCTGTCTTTCATGACCTTTCTGCTTACTGTAGGGATATTAATTATGTGATGTGATTTAGAATGTCAATTAGTTGTGCGTATCTTTAGATATTCAAGGGGCCCAGAAAAATATTTATTTTATCCAGAGAGGTCAGATTTATAAGTCGTCGACTTGGTGAAGACGTGATATGCTTTTCACACAATCAATTCGCAGGGGCTTGGCAGTAAACAGAAAGCAAACAAACGAGGTATATGTAATATAAGTTACACGGAGGAGTTACAATTTTCAAATAGTTATTTTACCTTTGAGGAATAACATACCGGTATACCATTCCATAGAGCCTTTCTATCACAACTTGGCGTATAGTTAATGCAGATTGTTGAAGATTTCCCCCTTGATTTTACAGAGGTCTCATCTCCGACGTTAATCGAAAAAAAAATCAAATATGTTTCATGCAGACAGTGATCCATAATGCTTCCCTCATTTATTTTCAATTTACTTCGCCAAACTGTCCCAGTGGGGTAAGAACTAGATATCAAGGTTTAAAAGGTAAGCTGTTACAGTATACGAGTGTTACAGTAATAGCCTGGGGAACAAAAGGGTCTTTATAGCGATTGGTTTCTCCAGTGTTCCCACTCTCAAGTGTCTACTAGACGTGAACATTTTGAAACAGTGGGAGTGATAGCTTTCTCATGATATATTTTACTTTCTTACATATCTTCTTACTCTGCAAATCGGAAGCAACAATTATTCATTAAGCAGTACTTTTGCAATTCCGAGAATTCTCATGACAGCCGTGATTTAATATGACCGTTGAGGTTAATTTTTTATGACAGCCCTTATGGATATTATATTATGTATCCCGTATCGAATCATTAATCACCGCGTTTGTCACAGGACAATGTTATACAATGTTTATCGTTTGGTTATTATATATTCAATTATCATAATTACTTAGCATAATGTTCTATTTTGTGGTCAGTCACTGAGATATTTTGGACTAATAAAAATCCAATTCCTCATACTATTCATTGCTGATCGGTTTGTTCCTTAAATATAAACACCAGATCGATGGTGAAAACTGGAATAATAAGCGTGATCCTCGCAACGCCTGTATTACAGAATGGATTTTACTTTAGATGAACAATTGCATCAAGCAGGAATCCATAGACCCATGTGTCCAGCATAAATAGACTTAATCAAATGACCAAACGTGCGTTCGGTTTAAAGCGCCTGCCCAATGTTGTAACTGCCGGCTGATACAACAGAAGGGAACGTGGCCCTGCGTTTGATCAATAGTTCCTTATTGGTGAAAGGGCGGTGCGGGACAACCACGTCCCCCGGGGCCCAGTATACGAACCTCAGCCCGGGACGTGGTGTATGGGATTATGTGCTCACAAATGGTACATCCGACATTATAATGACATTAAAATATGAATAAAGTACCGGATTATTGTACATTCCTAAAACCATATATCTTCAGGGCGGTTTTAACTGAGATTGGTGAGTTCGAACGGGGATGGTATGAAATAAAATGACAGATATTTGCGTTTTGAGGTTTATTTAAAGGGGCCTGTCCTGTAACCTCATTATAAACATTATGGATTCTTTTGGCCGTGTTTGGACTTTGCAGTTGAGCTCATTTCCAAAACTCTAGGTGTAATGTAGTCCAGAGCTGGACTGTTCGGGGCCTTATCATAAGCTAATAGTCTTTCTTGTGGCCGGGCAACAAAGACTATCAGATTATGAATAGGCCCTGAGCAGTCCATTTCTGGACTAGGCGTTAAGCGACCAGTTGCATCCGTGGCTTTTAAATTTGGTATGTTTTAAACTATGTTATATCCTCTAAATAAATTATAAAACATGTCGTGATTTTATGACCGGGTGAATTGCGAAAAAAAAATATAAAACTATATACCTTGAACGTACTGCTTAAAGTTTGGAATAATCATCGCCTCTCCTCCGAATTCAGATGGTCCCATGCAGAATCCTCTCAATGCATATTCATGGTCAAATGTTGGACTCATTGTGGATGGACTAATTCTAATTATGCGTATGTCTGCGCATTCAAATATATCACATGTTAGTCAGTATCCACTCTGAGAGAAAGCCCAAAAAAATCAGAATCATGGCTTTCGCAATAAGTCTAGTTTAATTACATCTCCAAGTCAGTTTCTACAGATATGTGCACATCACTTTGCACAGCTTGTTCGGGAATGGAGACCTGAATGCCTTATGTGTAGCGTCTATTGCAGTCTATAAGAAGGTTCCATGGAGTTCCGAAATTTTGTTTAAAAACCTCATCAGACATTTCTGACTTAGGGATTCCTTTTCATTGCACCTGATTATGGGTCTCTACTTCCCTAAGTTCGAAAATCGGTCTTCCAAATTGAAAAAAAAAAAATTCTCCTGTTTGTCACAAGATCCAGTTGCAAAACATGAGAAGACACTCCCACCTTTATAAAACAAATGTTACAGATGTCTGTTTTATTATGAGCTGTTGATATGTCTCTTTTATTGTGCGCTGTTGACATTCTGATTTGTGTTTAGCTCAATCCCTGGTCGTTGCATGCCACAGCGTTCCTTGTTCTAGCTGGCCGGGCGCTGTGCAAACACGGCGGTCGTGCTAGTCTGGGGCTTTCTCGCCTGGCCGAGCCGGGCCGGCCCACGTGTGAACCCTGATATGTAAAAACACAACATTCGTTGTTCTAGATGTTTCCTGTAACGTGTGTATAATTGGGTTCTTTGGATTGTTCCGGAAATGGAAAGTTCTCGGCTTGAGGTAAAAAGTTATAAAATAGGGGCTGTGTTTTAAAGCTGAGGGAGAGGACAGATATATTCCAGCGGACACAGAAGAGAGTAAGTCAGTTTGTGGCCCTTTATATATAATTGCGGCAGTTACGGCTTTCCTTCGAATTTGTAAAGGATTTTAATTAGTCTTCAGTTTGCCTTTGGGCTGACTAGCGGAACTTCACTTTTGGATTACAACGGATTGGTTTTGTGAATGAACTGGACTGTTATTCTCTGAGAAGATTTATGTGAACTGTTTATCTGGGTTGTTCGTTATAAAGGACTTGCTATCGCTGTGACAGTGGTGGTATCCAGGTATTGTACACTTTATTATTTGTATTAATTTACTGTGGTACTGTTGTAATACTGTGTAATTGTATTGATTTAGTGTATTGTAATGTTAGGATTGTTTAAAGAATAAATTATAATTATTTGTTAACAAAAACCACTGACTTCTTTATTCATTCCCCTAGACATTACCCTGCCTAGTATTACAGAATCTGATTTTTTTTATCTCCATTACGAAATTTATGTTCGCCACGACTACATGATCTGTTGATATTAGGTTCCGTAAGACAAATCATCGGCTGCTGATTTCTTTTCAACTTTCAAGGAGGCGTACTTATTTTAACCTACCGGTACTCTTTCCCCTTTAGTGTTTTCTTCCTTTTGCAGAATATTTATAAGCCGTATGGGTGTCATAATCATAAGATGCAAAAAAGACATTCCTTTTTAACCTGAAGGGCCTACCACGTTTCTGGCCTTTTAGCTCGGACAATTGTGTTTACATACCATTTAAACCCCTCCAGGACAATATAATTTTCTGGTCGGTTCTTTGCGGCAATTATGGATGTTTTTTCGTGAATAACTAAAACCTTGTAGACAGGATCGGTGGATTGGGCTACCGGACCTGATGTAACTCCATTGTCCCGGTACTTATTCCCATCTCGGACAGATATGTTTTATATGTGAAGCACATTCTCTCGGCCTGTTGCCGTCAGGAAATATATGCTAGTTACAGATCCCTGAAGTGCTTGGAGACATTCCTGCTTTAACCGTCTGAGTCAAATTAGATGAAGAAAATGCCAGATCCTCCCCCAGATCTAGAGCCTGGCAAGCTGTTCTGTCATCTGGTTCAATGGCGGCCGGAGGCCTTCGGGTAAACGAGAGCAGGGAAGCACGCTAACAGACTGCTGAGATCCATCCCTGGTGGCAGTTTTTATTAGAATATCAAAATATAACTGAGCAGGCTTCAGAAAAAGCAAAGTTAAAAAGGGTCCCTAATTTGTCCTTACTGTCACCTCTTATCGAAGTTGTAGAATAACTTTGTCTTGGGCGCCATTTTTTTTTCAAACGTCACATTAGCCCCAGGTAGCTCTTTGTTCAGCCCTATAATGGGCGCGGTGCAAGAAAAGTTACGACATTATCAACTAAACAAGTACACGTGCCAGCGGCTTGGAGTTTTAGAAGATTTGGTTTCTCACAGTGCATTTATTTCAGCGTCCCTCTGGATACATTAATGGAAGATACTTAATCATTTAGCGACTTCTCAAAAGTGTAGCTAAATCCCATATGACCCCACGAGAAACTTTCTTCTCCTGCCGTGCCCTGAGGTATAAAACTCTTCTCATATACTACATATTTTTATACGAGCAAAGTCATGCGAGGGAATCAGATCTGAAGTAAGAGCAGGACAATGTCTTTAGGTGGCGCTCCTGCTGTTTGTCGGGGATATAATCAACAGGTCATTCATTCTTTATGGGGTAATCACGGATTCCCTTGTGGCTGCGTCCCTTTTACAGGGCAAATGCCAAGCCAGCCCTGATACCACTCTTTTAACCCATTCATTTAGAGAGTTGCTGCAGGTGCTTCTATGGATATGGCGCCTGTTACATCAATAAACCGCTCATAGTGTTTTAGTCATGATTAAACAAAATAATGTCGCAGAGATTAACATGTTTCCTTCCCGATTTTGATGCAATTTCAGCTGACATTACTCTACCACTAACCGTTCATGAAGTTTTACTTAATTGTATGCCTTGTATGATATATGGAATTTCTACGTCAAACGATTCATGAAAATTCATGGATATTAATTAAGAAAAAAATATGCATGTGGAATGTATGATGATTTAACCCGGCCTAATTTAAACTATTCCAGATGTGAAGTGGATGTCTGATGGATTTTAACAGTAGAGCGTGCCGTCGCATAATGATATACACATATCTTTATGTTTGTACAGTGTGTACACATATCCTAATGTTTGTAATCAATAGAGTGACACCAGATATCAATTTTTGCCAATAATCTAAGCGGAAATTGCATTTTCATATATGCAATGTGTGAAAACTTCCAGCCACTGTGTTTCTGATCAATAAATTCCTTACTTTACTTTCCTTTCTTACTATATATCACAGTTCACAGATTTTCACCTGATATATTCCACAAAGAAAAAATATCAAATGTTTTAACTCATAGATAAAATATAAATATCGGAATATGCTGTGCTGTGAAAAAAAATAATATGATGTCATTTATTGTACAATGATATTAATAATTGATCCGACCTCCATTTTTGTACAAGGCCAGCATTCCGTATGGGCTCCGTTAGGTTAACAGTTTACAGCTTCATCTGAGTCATATTCTTAATGCTACTTTTCTTTAGCATTAATATATTTAAATAGTACATTAAAAAACTGTTGAAAAATGAATATATTTTTGGAGTCTTTAAGTCTTACATATATGGAAATTTATATCTACACGTATGGACTTACCTAATATATACACTTTTGATTCCACACACTTTTATTGTCAGTTAATATGTTTTCAGTGGATTCTAGAAGCATATTGGACAGTTCCATATGTTTTTCTGTTTTACTGTCCGTATTCTAAAGATCACACAATCGTCATCGAAAATCTGTACTGGCATTCGCTCATGTCGTTTAGTTTGTCTGTATGTGTGTTTGTCTTTCCGCACTCTTCATATGACAGTGATGGTTAAAAAAATGTTCTAAAAAAAGCCTTTGCTTCAGTAAGCCCTTGAAGCTCACAAATAATTGGTCCTTTAAAAAAACCTGCCGGTATGCACTCTACCTCTGGTCGTCTGGTCTGTCTATGGTTTTTTTTTTGTTCACACTCTACAAGACAACCCCATTTTATCACCAATTGTTCTGTCCGTATGTCAAAAGAACTAATGACCATCAACAGGCTTGTAATTAGTGCATGTGTATGTATTTGTGCTGGTTGGTCTACTGAATATATTCGTAAGGGAGTGGTCGTTCAACAATGTTGTATTCAGTGGTTATCCTCCTTTCTCTGAGGATTACCGTGATGCCTTCATGGGCTCTATATATGTCATTCCAGCACAGCAAACTGCCCCGCCGTCCCCACCACCGGGGGCGGTCAGAGTCCCATCTTAATCTACAAAATAATTGCTTTTCTTAGCTTCATGGAAGACATAGTGACAAAGGAAGCAGACCGGTGTACATGGTGAGAGGCATTCGTCATTTTCTTTACGCCCCATATGTAACGGTGTGTTATCTATTCATATAACAGGTATGGAAACAAGGTTTGGAATCAGTGGCGTCAAATTATCTTGAAGGGTGGGGGATCACTCGCAGGCGTGAGGGGGGGGGGTGAAAGTTCGGACTTTTGTTCACACACACACACACACATATCTTTTACTTTCTGCATGAAGCATGTCATATACATAACAATTAATTCTAATTACTAATATATTTCATTTCCTTTATATAAATATTATTCTCTGAATATCAGGGGAGACCATTACATTGACCAAGCTTCCCCTTCTATAATTGGGGTGAGGGGTATATACCCCAATCTCCCCTGGTTGACGCCTCTGGGTGGAATTATGCACCGCATATATGTAACCTTGAGTTGACAAAGGAAATGGCCAAGTATAGACCGGTGTACCCAATTTTTGCTTTCATCAAAGATCAAACAGGCTGACTGTATCGTTTATTCCATTAATTTGAGCCTACATTTGGATTAGAATGGATATTACATAATATAAAGAAAACTCAGAATACCGTTGAAAATATACAATATTAGTCTGGTTCTTTTAGTTCGTCACATTTGTTACCTTGGTACCGTATCATTTGTTACCTTAGTACGGTATCATTTGTTACCTTGGTACGTGGTAACTTGTTACTTTGGAACGGTATCATTTGTTACTTTGGTACGGTATCATTTATTACTGTGGTACGGTATCATTTGTTACCTTGGTACAGTATAACTTGTTTCCTTGGTATGGTATCATTTGTTACCTTGGTACGGTATCATTTGTTACCTTGGTACAGTATAACTTGTTTCCTTGGTATGGTATCCTTTGTTACCTTGGTACGGTATCATTTGTTACTTGATATGGTATCATCTGTTACCTTGTTACGGTATCATTTGTTACCTTGGTACGGTATCATTTGTTACTTTGATACGGTATCATTTGTTACTTGGCATGGTATCCTGTGTTACCTTGGTACGGTATAATTTGATACTTTGGTACAGTATCATTTGATACCTTGGTACGGTATAACTTATTTCCTTGGTACAGGATCATATGTTACCTTGGTACGGTATCATTTGGTACCTGAGTACGGTATCATTTGTAACCTTGGTACGTTATCGTTTATTACCTTGGTACGGTATCATTTGTTACTTTGGTGCGGTATCATTTGTTAGTGATCGCATGTGTATCGCCGACGTTTCCAGGAGTTCGGCCATTCAATAAAAACCTGCCTACATACAAAAAAATCCCTGCAAAGATTCAAAGATACAAAGATGAATTAGGAATATATAAAGTCAGTATCAGACACTGGGGGAAATATATCACAGAATATGAAATGTAATAAATAGGGGTTTATGATTATAAATATCAACATAAATCACAAAATGTACCGAGTATAACTCGAGACGGTTTAATTCGGTCTGAGCAAACGGTCAGTTCGGGATGTCCCGGGGTTGGGGTCTAAGTGTTTTTTGAGACAACAATCGCGGTTTTAAAATTACGTTATATTTATTTACACTATTACACAGGACTGTATGATGATCCAGAGCCAGTTCAGAGCCAGTTTGATCACGTTTGCTCCACTAGCGATAACCGTAGATATCATGTGGAAACGATGGTCCCAACAACGTTAAGAGCTCGTTTGTCAGTGGAAGAGCTGCTCCTATATTTTCTTCCGCGCCCCGCTGGTTTTCTGAAGACAGTGCAATACCTCCCGCCCTTAAGATCAACGGCCTCAATTCATCATGAATGCTTCGCCCATCGTTGGCACTTCGTGCCGGCTGGTTTTAAACTGAACCTTAATAACACTAAGTAAATATGATTTGGACGTCGGCTCCGGTGGCAAGGACCTGAAGACTAGGGCGAGGAGGATGGAGCAAAATCAAGTTTCCCCAGCAAGTATCGGTCTCGCACTGACCAAGGGGCATCTATTCAATCTTCTGCTGTTTTCTTAAGATTAACCTGACTGGTGTCTGGGAGCGCGGTTCACGACCTACAACTACAGTCTATACCGTGCAACGCATTGTCTCTGTCACTTTCTCCCTCTCTGACATTTTTTTTTCAGATCAGCAAATATAGGAGATCTCTACCTTAGAAAGCCTTTCCAGGCGATTAAAGATTTTGGTTTTACCTTCGTTGAAAAGCAGGTAGATTATACTATAATCAAGATTCAACATAAATTATCGCTATTGTATGAAAGAAGCTCAATTATTTAAAATAATGACAATGACATAAATATTAAGTGTGGATTTAAGAACGGAATAGACATACTTTACTCGAAACGAGCATGATAAAAATAAAAAAAGTTATAACAAATGGAGAATCGACTTTAAAGTTTGCTATAAATATGAGGACCTGTTAGTCACATGACAGGAAATCTCGTTCCCGCGTGGCGAGACTTTCTTTTAATATAAAATGTGTTGATTTACGGTCCATCACCGACACTCTTTCAAGCCGGTCTTTTGAGAGCCAGAGGCACTGCGAAGCGCAGGCGTTTTACTACCGTTATACAGGGTTATGACGACCCCTGTGTCATCCGCGCTGGATTTTCAGTCGGTCGTATAATCCCTGGTGGATTATTGATTTTCAAACTTGAAGAAATATCTGTCAAATACGGCTCCTGTCGTGAATAAATTGGCTCCTGGCTTCCAATATTGATAGCGTGGAGATATTTTAAGATATGCCAAAGCATCTGCGCCATCTCCTTATGCCGCTCTATAGTAACAGAGTCAGATGCTTCCATTTCTCAATTAATAAAGCGGGAGAGCGCCAGTAAATTTTTTTTCCGAACTTCTTTTCTTGACGTAGAGGACAGATTCGTTCTAAAACGCCAGGATAGAATGGAATATTCTCTTTCATCATCGTTTTAGGCGATTTAGGTAGAATCATTTGAGAAAAACATATTGTAAGCATGGTTTTATTGTTATTTTTTGTTCCTAGATGCTATGTGCATGTATGTATGTTTATGCAATAATTATGTGGTAGCAATTCCTTTTTTATAATCATAATAATCCAACCCTTCACGCTATTACATAATTTCACCGTGAAATCATAACATATTAATAGTATTGATGTTTTTAATGAAACGTTATGAGTTTACAATTATACGTATTATCATTTTCTCCTTTTATACTTTTTCTGGGCATTGCCTGTTTACGATTTATTCAAACCAACCTTTCTTAATATTGATAGATATCGATGATTGTATTTGATAATCACAACAACTTAAAAATATATCTCAAACTGTATGATTCAACGAATATAACAAATATAGCCGTAACATTAATACTCCTTGGGTGCAGTACAGCTGATTTACCAGTTGTGTTCGGGGAGACTTTTTGGCCGTCCGCTAAAGTTTGCCGCAGCGCCCGTGAACCAAGGTATTAATAATTCAAATATGTCCAGGTAATGGAAGCTATGGCGGTGCTCTTGTCACCACATGTACAGGTTGTTTGTGATACAAATCACATGTGAACTGTTTCCATTTAAAAACCAAAGATAGTTTTTTTAGCAGTCACTTTATTGCACTCTTATTCGGATGTCCCGAGGACTTGTGTCCCGGCTTTTATTCTTCGTTATGGAACCGGAGATAAATTAATTTACCTCACGCGAAAACTATTTCAACGAGCGGTAAAATGGCATGTAGCCCTGGAGGACATTAGCTGAGCGACCAGGCGGGCTATTAGCAGAGAGAGTATATGACCATCTCATTAATAATGAGGCATGTTGCATGGCGCCGGCAGATGCGAGTGACAAGTCGTAAACATACGCGCCAGTTGTTATACCGACAGATATAATCCGAATATAAAACTCACCACTTAAAGACTATCACCTCGGGCATCTGTATCAAATAGGACATATAATATCACGTGACATTACTGGAGTACAGCCTTGTCTTTCAAAATGTCTTGAAACAAGAACTAACATACTGACTCTGTCCTGTATTTTTACAGAAACGTAAAGACCAAAAGCGCAAATTATTTATAGGCCAATCGAAAGCGTAATAAAAAATTACGTGATGGGCACTTTCTTGTCCTCATTTAAAAGTTATGTTATGTAAGCTGATTAAAAATATAGTCAGTACTAGGTGAACCGACGAACGAAACCCTTGAGGGAAGGGTTTTCACCCTCGAGTCAATATTTTTCTTATTTAGAGCTCAGAATATCTAAACATCATGTTTTATTTTTTTACGTTCGTCCATGCATAGAATCATGCACAAAATGCAAATAATGCATTATCTTTTCTCTATTAAATGCAAACAGACTTTAGTATTCGTGATAAAGGAAATACCAAGGGCGCGTCTGACGGCATCAGAAGCAAAAAAACCTGATACGTGACTGACATCCCTACAATCTATCGTAAGGAAATTTCTAAAAACATGACCTCCAACCATAGGTGTATCGACTTTTTAATAATCGTTACACCTGTAATGCTCTGGGGTTTAACAACCTTTGGTTCGATATTTAGCCATGCAGGTGTTGTCCCTCATAGCACTCAGATTCACTTGGGACAGACCCATAACAGCGGCTAGATGAATCTTTCACTAGGAAAAAGATGTTTCCTTGTTGTATCTGATATACCATTTATATCATTCGAAAGCTATGGGATCACTGGGGTAAGTTGTAGGCTGTTGCCCAGTGCCATTATATATGGCCCCGGTTTTCTTTAGCTCATACGGTTATTTTTGTTTGTTTCAGCTGACGCAGACACTGGAGGGGTGTCTGGATCCTAATCCAGTGTTCTATACACACGGGAGTGTATGGAAATATACTATAATATCTCAATCTAAAGCTGATGCTCTATTGGAGAACTTGATAACTAATTTCATACATGAAAAATTTTTAGCACTGCATTTTAATTACAAATTTTAACATGACCAAGAAAAACTGAGCGTGTGTATCACTAGCTCAGCGACGCCGCTATTTGTCGCCCGGCAAGCCGAGACAGTTTAAGTCGAGCCGAGCCATGTTTACCTGCAGTCGCCACCCTAAATACATAAGCTAAAGTAAGCCGAGTTAATGCACCATAGTGTTCTTGAGGAAAAGAATAGTGGTTCTCAAAAAGCTAAAACCCATAAATAAGCCTATATAGAACATGTGATTTTAGCTGGCTTGCGAAATTAAATTGAATTTTAACAAAACTTAAATTACGTTTATATGTAATCAACGATAAATTATGGCCATGGTGTATTTAACTAAAACAGATAACTAACTTATGATTTATAACAACATCAAAGTACCGCGAAGCTGAATATTTGCAAGTTAAAGAAAGAAAGAACAGTTTTGTTCCAGCCAGCTACAGTTGTGTGGCTACCATTTACACAATTCTGGCCTAAATGCAAGTCCAACCAAATGGATCCCCTCCTCCAGAACAAACACTTGAACATCATATTGTTGATGCACACAGATTAAAAAATTAAAAACTGTGTTACTCTATGACCATAAGCACACTTGCATTACATGTATCAACCGGACTTGAACAACTCTTCCGAAACAAAACTAGGCCCACAAAGTCAATTGAAAGGACAACAGTAGTACGGGTCGTCCATTGGAATGTTCATGAGACCCGGGTGAGGTTTAAAATGTAGTAACGGAGACAAGAAAAATGATGACGTAATATTTCCGGTTGAGATTAGTAATGTCTTTGATGTCAAATGATGGTCAGAAGACAGTATTTTTATTATTTTTCAAACGCACAATATTATCTCACAACACCGTTAACTTGAAACGCTAAAAATAATGATGAAATGACGTCATCCGTGTTTGATGCGATTATCGGCATCTTGATGCTGATGGTTTGTCAAGAAAGATTTGATCGGCATCCATATTGAGTTGTCAAGGGATACATATTTTTATATGGTTGTTTTTCACAATTTCGGCTTGCTGTTGCATGGAGCTTGCGAACAAGTTCGCAGCTGCCGGACTCAAGGGTGACAGAATCGTTTTAAATAAAAGAGCGAGTCTGTTGACGAATTGATTTTGAGAGATGTGACGTTAGATCTACAGTTCCATGGGCAGCGGGTCTGCGTGCATCAGTTACTCATTGACTACAAAAACGGTGGTTGTCTGCTTTATCTTGGGCGCAGGCAGTACCCTTTGAGCTGGCTATTCCTGGTGTGGCAAAGAGAGCTGGCAGCGCGGACAGCTGGCCTGGGACTTAGTAGCCGAGTCTTCGTCATAGAAAATCTGTGCTTATACTTATCACCCCCTCAGACTTATTCAATATTAAAAGTATCCATTTGCGGAGTCTTCATAAAAGCCAGCAAGTACTTGTCTCGTGGCTTCTAGCTGCCAATCACTAGCGTTCCACTTTTGGTGTAAAGAACGGCTTGCAAGAGCTGGCGCAGCGCTGTAGCTGACAGATGCGGCTCCTTAGTTGAACAAAGAGCAGTGACTGCCAATCACAGCACCAAATCTCGTACAAAACCCCCCTGGCCTCCCGTGGCTACTTGTGAAGCTAAAACTAGACCCGTTTCTGGTAGTGTCAGCTTCTTGAAGTGTTTAATCAAAAGAGAGATACCATTGATTTTCGACCGTCTGCGATGCATAGTAACCGACTACAATCAGGCCGGCTTTCAATTCATTTCCGCGGCACGGCTGACGAAGTAGCTTGGACCGTCTTACCACAATATGGCTGAATGAGTTTCCTAGCCTCGACGTGTTTCATTCCGCCCCTCACAACCGGACGTGTATTGAGTATTTTAATGTAAAATGCATTTTGTTGTCAAGTCAGCCGGTAAGATATAGCGACAATACAGCAAAACGAGCGCGTCCATTGTAAACCTGCCGCCGCCTTCCAGCATATAAAGTCAGCCAATTTAGTTCAATCCCAATCTAATTCTTGGGACGATGTCAGCATTAGGAATTTACTTAAGCGAACTTTTGCGAATGTATTGGATTTGTCCTTATGTTGTCCTACTTTTAGGAAGCCCATTTGAGCTGAAGCCTTATTGCTAAGTATCAAATAGTAATAAATAAAACAAAAACTAAATATTGTATTAGGAATGTATTAAAAATGTATTAAATTAACGAAATGCCAAACCGTAGATTACGTAAATAATAAACAAATAACTGTTAAATTTATTTATATAATTATTTAACAATCATTTTCATAATAAAGTAGACATATCATATTACATCTTGAAAAAAAAATGAGTTTGATGGGTAAGAATAGCGTAGAATAAATTTGTTCAATAAGTTTCTATGTTAAAACATGTGGCAATCACACTTAAGCAGGCAAAGAGTATAGCCGCCATTTTTAGGGTATTAGTAACTATTGACATCTTGATGACTTCTTGATAGATTGTAATAATGTGATGGGGATTTTAATTCTCACGTCCAGCAGCTCATTATAAGATTATATTATACTCCCAGGGTAACCCATCCCACACCGTCTCCTAGCATATGCTATACACGCAAGCTACCTCAACTGTAAGATCTAAAATCCCTATCCTGTTCAGCCATGAATATCCCAATGGCCATAAAGCTGTAGTTAAAATCTTATTTTTGATTACTGTGAGTGATCAACTGCTTTAATTGCTTTCAGTGGGTTGAAAATTCCAGACAATCATCTTCGGCAACGATAGCTTCCATTCTCTGTCCCATTTTCTATGCGGGTACGTTACATTCGGTGGTTAATAAAAACGCCTGCGGTGGTTTAGTTAGCGCCAAGGCGACCATTAAATATGCAACGTACCTCTCCTTTTATTGTTTGTGGAAGGTCCTAGCTACAGGCTGCTTCGTTTGAGACCCGCTATTGCATATCAATTACAAAGGATCATGGCTGAGACTTGTCTACGAAAAAGGAATGGGAGTTTTCTCATGTTAATTTCTTTCTCGTTATTCAGTGAAATAATATGACGACAGAGTAATCGATCTTTGATCTGTGACTCAAAAATAAAATTGTCAGTGAGTGTAAACCCGTAAAATGTAAGCCTGTTTAATTGTTGTAATATGATCTGTGCAAAAATATGGGTTTTCATATGTGATATGCATTATGAATTCTTGTAACCCGATTCCTTTACATACATTGCGTTTCTTTTGTTGTAGGTGGCTCAAATTTCGTTGTGTTAGACATCCCGCGGTAGAAGTCACGTCGGAGAAGATCATTACTTAATAAAAAAAACAGTATGATTATATAAACTATGGATTACGTAACTCAAGGAAGAAAGAAAATTTGAATTGGCATTAGCGCTGTTGTGCTCATTTGACCGGAAGTTAACAAAACTGTCAGAGACAGAGTGAGGGTAAAAGATGGCGACTTCAGGGTATCGCTTTGAGACTTTGGGGTCGGACAACGCGGCTTGGACGAGTATGATGGGCGATATTACAAACATGACGACAGCGGCTTCTCCCACTCCTGCTAGATATCCAGGTCTAGTCAAACTGAACCAGAATTACGGACAGTACCATGGCTATATCGCCGCAGCAGTCTGTGTGTTCGGTGTTATGTCCAACATGGCCAATATTGTAGTGCTGACCCGAAAGAACATGATCTCGTCTACAAATCTCATTCTCACGTGGCTTGCCGTGGCTGACCTCCTCACCATGGTAACGTACTTACCTGTCAGCATTCATTTTTATATTCTAAGGGATCAAGAATTAATGTTCCCCGCGTCACGTAGTATCCACTGGATACGATTTATGCTGTTTCATGTAAATTCTTCTGTGACCTTTCATACTGTGGCCATATGGCTGACGATCGTCCTGGCGTTGTTTCGTTTCCTATATATCTGCTACCCGACCAGGGGTGCCCAGCTTTGCTGTCTGCAGAGAGCCAAAATGGCGATCATTGCGGTGTATGTATCAGTCATGATAGTGTGCGTGCCCAATTATTTAACTACAACTATAAAGGAGAGTCGAAAACAGGATAGCACGTGCATGTCAATTCCACCAATCAGTGTTCACTCCAACGTCACAGAGAAGGAAGAGGGAGCCAATAACTGTTCCTCGGTGTTTTATGAATTTGAAAGCACGCACATCGCCAATCTGGGACTGCAGAATGTGAATTACTGGGTTCAAGCCGGCCTTTTTAAACTTATACCATGTATTATTCTGTCGATACTCACACTCTTGTTGATCATCGCTATGCATAAGGCCAATAAACGAAGGATGAAGCTTAAATCACAAGGCAGGAAAGCGGAGTCGGATCGCGCCAGAGAGACCAACCGGACCACGGCCATGCTGTTAGCAGTTGTTGCCCTTTTTCTGGTGACGGAGCTGCCGCAGGGTATACTGACACTGTGCAGCATTTTTGTGAAAGGCTTTTTCATGGACGTTTACTGGCAGCTTGGGGACGTGCTGGATATCATGGCTCTGCTGAATAATTCCATCAACTTTGTTCTGTATTGCTCTATGAGCGCACAATTCAGAAATACTTTCACTGATATTTTTTGCGGATTTTGCCCTAAAAAGCGGCCAGGCTTTCTCAAACTCAGCACTTTCAGCTCGGACAAAACTACGGCTACAAACGTGTGAAACTGCTTACAAATCGCCGTATGTGACTTTAAAAAGTGATTGCGTCGAAATTTTAGGAAAATTACACGATCTCCTCTTCGTCGCGTGGGCAGTGTCTGATGATTAGCAATGGGAGACTAATTGAATCGGCTTGACGTGGCCAGTATGGTTTTGTTGAGACTTTTGTGTCTCCGCTGTACATTTTGTAGTTGTATTTAATTCAGGCACATGTATTTTGATGCTAGGCTGTGTTAGTTTGTCCAGGCACCTGTGTATGACTGTGATACCAAGATTTAGATGCATGTTTTAGTAGGGTATAAAGTATGGGCCATTTGATTATGCGTTTTTCTTATCCTTCTGTTGATTATTGCTTTTGGTCAAAATTAAAAAAAAGGAAGTACAAGTCTCCGCCCACCTTATATCTTACAGCCCACCTGAAATCTGACAATCTACTGTTTTTCAAGGTAGACTGGCTCCCGCTAATATAAATCGTTAAACCAAAGCTCAGCACAATACAGATGATTAACATAATCTGCTTCATTCGAGAAAGAGTGCATTGGGAAAGGTGCCAATGGTTGCCGTAACTAAATACTATAGTGCTGGGATACATCCAAGCACACTTGGGTCCGATTCCAGAAACCTATTTTATATAGAAGAAGGTGTTATATTTGAGCAGAGCTCCGATCCATTTGTTACCTTGTTTTTAGTGAGATTTTGGCCAGGCTTGTCTCTTATTTGTAGTCTTTATATTGGTTACCACATTCTCCCAGCGATGAACCAGTCTGGGGTGAATAGTGATCTGTCAATAAGACACTTAGATGGTAATCCATTTGCATGTCGGAGAAACATCAAGGGCATTTCAGACTTAACCCTACATCTTAATCAAACAGTCAATCGTCTGTTAACACGCCACCTATATTTCAGTAACATAATGAAGCACACAACTCTCTTTGTCGTTCTGTACTTGTTTTAGTAGTTCTTACAAAATCTGTACGTCATGTGATCTTTTCTTAAGCAGAATTAACACAAGCAAAAATACTAACATCTTAATTTCCATATATACTTTCGGTATATTAAAAGAGAACATTATTATGTGTGTACATGTATTGACGCTGGGCATATTTCTGCTTCTATTGTGGCTCAATACGGTGTTTCTAATTGCCTTTGCAAACACGAAGTTACAAATCATTTCAGAGTTTATTAATACCAGCCTACACTTTGATTTTTTTTTATTTAATATATTTTCCCAAGCATGACATAAACAATATTCAGGAAACTGGATTTAGACACACCGACTACTGTTATCACATTTATAAAATGCGGACGACATACCATACATATTAACAGGCACACGGAAATTGTGTCTTTACTCAGTAGTCTTCGAAAACGGGGCACATTCTTGAAAATATAAGGAGAGCACACGATTAGTTAGTTTTACTTTTGCCAAAGAGGTTATGCTTTCTGTCGTGTCTGATTACTAGTTTGTTATAAAAAATCTACTCGACCGATTTCCATAAAGCTATGCGAATAATTCTTAAAATATTAACCACTGAGTTTTCTAGAACCCCACCCGGCCATTATAAACTGCAGGGACTAGCGCTATTAGGTTCAACGCCAGATGTTCGGCTGTTCTGTTTGACCTACATTTTGGAAGAGTTTTGTTTGATAATTCGGTAACATAAAAAAAAATAAAAATCAACAGAACTGACACCATTCCTAATTGATCGCTGCTGGTCATTTATTCAACATATAGACTCAGCCATTGACAAACACGGACTGAGAGTAGACCAGATAGCCCTAATGGGCGTTAAAACCTCCCGGGATAACACACCGTTTTCACAAATGCTACGTATTGACGGCTTGTCAGACACAAATGTATTCAGTCTGTATACTAATCACATTCTATTGGACAGGTCGGTTATTAGGCCGCCCGCTATCCACTTATTGATATAGCCACCTGCTCTGCACATATTTGTCTTGATGTTTTCAAACGGTCATCTTAATTGATATATATTTTTTATGATGCACCAGTAACACGATGTATTAAACTAATTTTATTAACCATTAATGTTTTGTAGTTGGTAAATGAGCCTGTGTTCAGCTGCCAACATGCCACAGAAATATTATTGATAGATATTGTAATATTTAAAAATATAAATGTCAGTGATTTTCAAAAGTTATGCAGGCGATGATGGATACACGATAAAAAAGCAATCCGTAATTTTTTAGACTTGTTACCTATAGTACCAGGATCATGCTGGGGTTTTGTCTAAACTGAAGTTACCTCGCAGTCAGAAGCCTGCATGTAGAGAAACTTTATGTTGAATTTCAATCAGTAGCGGAACCAAAACCCCCTGTATCCGCGACCTTTTTTAAGGGGTTCAAATAATCTTTTTGCTGCTTGGAGCCTTCCCGTTTTCCGCACCTGAGAATCTTTTTTTTTAAGATTTTCACATTAGTCTTCATGGAGTGGACCCCCCATTCCAAAATATTTGATGCATCCCTGACCTTCATATGAATTTCAAAGCTACGCTGTTTTGTCTGCTAAATAAATTCATATGAATAATTTCTGCATTATTCCTTAATCTGTACACACAAAAAAGTAAACAATATGCATTTGAATAGTACAACATTTATCATAATAAATATATTTTATTCCTAACACAGTAAACGATGGCAACTACATGTCATAGCCCATGAACCTTTTGAAATGACTTTCTGACTGATATAAAAACAATATTCTGTGGAATACCAATAGTATATGTTGAACAGCCATTACATAATATATGTATTCTTTGAGTAATTCATGAAATCATAAGTATAAAGTGAGACTTAAATTTAATAATGTAAATAATTTCTTGCACTTTATTTTTTATATACTTAGTCTACTTTTTTGTTTTAACATCATGAATCCAACGGTTACTTTGTCATCAGAAAGACCTGTCTTAACATTATTAATTTAAAATATTGTTATTGGGAGATGTCCTGCGGCTTGTTGCCTCATACTGGATTAAGCTTACTAACCCAGTGTCCACAACTATGCTATTCTCGTGAGAGAAATGTATAAACAGCTGACGAGCGGACGGCGAGGGGCCACAGGGATTAGATATTTGCATGCCCATTGGAGTAGTCCATTATCTGAGCAAATGCGGTTAATCAACTATATCAAGTACCCGTCCGTACAATAAGGCGACAGTGACGTGTCACGCCACCTTGTGATATCGTTACTGCCAACGGATAGCCAGCGTGATTACTCGATCGCAAGCACTAATTGTATTGTAGCCGAATTCATTTAAACAGTCAAGGTTATTTCGATCTCAATCTTATTTGGAGACACTTTTCAGTTGCTGCAATTACCGATGATTTATAAATAAATTTGTTTTGACAATATAAATAGCTACCATTATCTGAGGATAGTGCTGTCTGATACCAGAATAAAAGAAAAGCATGGTTGGCTGGTCAGTACAGTGAATGTCTAAGGTGATTTCACAGAATAACTCTGAAAGTTAAGTAACGTTGTTTCTTTACATAAATGCAGAGCTAATCTGAGACCTGGCAAGTATATATTTATATATTCAAATCATGAAACACTTACAATTAAATTATATTTCTTTTAACTTTAAATCTGATATAACACTTAGAAGCAAACATATTAAGATAAGAACAGTACAATAATCGTCAATTCATTCAGAATTTTTTCTCTTATTCTGTTAATTATCTAAATTTCCATCAGGTAACAGCTTGTGAGTGTGGTTTGAAAATTCTTGAAAGAAGTTTTAATGATTTCATTCAGAGGATCAAATGTGTTTGGATTTGTTGATCTCCATGATACGTCATGATATCGTCGGCATACCCTGCCTATGGCCAAATCATAGATGTTTTATAAACCAGTTTGCTTTCCGCTGATAGAATTAGATGTATTATTTTATGACGACTGTGAAAAAAAAACTGCTTTGAGCTTCATATGCGAGGAATATACAATTGTCTTCTTCTGTAACGATTCATCATGTTGACAACAATTTTCGTAAAGGCATCTCAGTTGACGTATAAATAATCTTTTAATGAATTGATTAATGGCAGCTTATGATGGTTACACGTAAACGCCTGGTTTCTTGCTAATTTGGTCAGACGAGCAGACGACATAACATGCGTGATCTGAATAAACGGCAAAAGAAAACATTTTCAAAATGTTGATACCATGTAGATTTCATGCAGTCGACAGGCGGAACTGGTTCCCAGGCAGTGCACTGATATGAAGGAAACCGATGTTACCGCCTACCCTGCAATCACGCAGCGTCTGTTCAAACTGATCTACTGGTACAAATGCTAATATTTTTAATCCATAGGGGTTGTTAAGGTGGTGGGTGAGGCTTATATACAATTACCGAGGTAAAGAGCAAATATATGGATACATGTCATGACGTTTCTTCCTATTTTCTAGGTTTTGATAAACATAATCACGTGACCATGATGGCCGTTTCATTGTGTATACGTCATAGCACTGACCTGATCACGTGACAAATCTTTGATGAGCTCTGATTGACAGCCCCTCACGTAATATTAGCGTTTTCCACAACAGGAAACTATCGGCAGATATTCCATTTTTCCTTTCTTCAACATTTTCAAACGTATGTATTTTTTAAAACTAAAGTGTTACATTGAGGTAAACTTTATGGCATTTTTAGCTTGAAAATTCGGGCATACACATCAGTGATAGGAATTGGTTTTAAAATCATAATCGATGATTGAAAAACAAAAACGAACGATGATGTATTGTTAATCGATTATTGTATGTACTGTCTATATAAGCTTGAAATATGATGTGTACTTTTAACTAAACTTGTGACTCAGTAAACAGTATGACATGTACATCGGTATTCATAATAAAACCAATTTACCCGCATCCAAGGTCGACTTGCCGTCGGACGACTGTTGGCTGCGTAAGGTTCCGTTTTGATGCTGTTCGATACTTTGTGTTAGTATATCTCTGACAGGATTAGATTTTTGCATGCATGTGGCATAATATTTTTTAATCCATTATGCAAAAGTGCTATCGATTTAACCGATTTTGAAAGAAAACGACCAATCATCGATTTAATTGAATAATCGGCACACCATCAATACTCATGCGGACACATATGCGGACACATTTTATGGTTTTAATGATTTTTCTACTCTTAAAAATGACCCCAGCATGTACCTTTTTCGTACCGGCCTCTAAATGATCTGGTTGACAAAAAAATATCCGTACAATTGGACAGAGTCTTTCTAGTTTTTTCTTGGTGCAGGTTTTTTTACATTTTCAGTTGTTACGAAGACAAATTGTCAAGTGGAAAATACTGGGCCGATCCGGGATTCGAACCCATGTCGATGGCGCACATGTCCGGCGTTCTCTAGCGAGACAGTTCGGTCCGCTTTTATGTCACCCTGTAACACTGTATAGTATTTTTATAGCCTTATGGACATTTAAGAAAGTGAAATGACATAAGATACTTATCTTATCTGCTTAAGAGCAAGGAGATGGATACATAAAAAATAACCGATCTTCCCCTGTGATGCCATTTATTCAATTTCAGTCAGATCAGAAATTCTGGGTATCACTGTATCCCATCAAGAAATACTATCTTTACTGGTGACTGGTGTATCACGTGATCCTGATAGGGCTGTTCTGATTGACACAGATAGCGATATGATATAAGCGTTGTACACAAAAGAATAAATATAAAATCGATCTTTTGCATATTAATAAAAAATATCAACTAAAACAGCCCGGATTACAATACATCATGTCAGAACATGTCCACACCCTGAGCTTTCTGTTAAATCATCGGGTTTCTTTAATGTGACATATTTATATTAAACTTTGGAACGGCTTCGGTTTTCAAATGCGTTATTTTATGTGTCAAAATAACATCTTCTGAGTGGTAATAAAAGAACTGGGGGACTTTTACAAATAAAAGATTCATTTTAAAAAGATAAGCTGTATTTAAACCTAATGAATATATATCTAATGTGCAACAGGCAAAATATTAATGGCTTTTCACTATATTTAGGGATCAAATTAATTAAAGTTTGAGTGAATAGTGTACGTAGCACAACATATCAAACACACTTGGCAGTAGAAAAAACTCATTATCAGCTGCGAACTTGATAATGTCATGCAAACGGAAACGCCAAACTAGCCGCAAGGCCTTTAAAAAATATGCTCTGTGAGATGGTCCGAACTAGTTTTCTTATTTAATGATATTTTAGATGAAACAGTCCCGAGTAAAAAGCCCGTATCATGAATATTTATTTCATAATTAAATCAAGAATTTAATAGTGCATACACTTAAAGCAAAAGCAAATGACTAAACATATATACCATTATTAGACTAGTTAGGTATATTCCTCAACAAAATGTGTCTTTAGATCATTCATATATTTAAGACAAGCCTAAAAAATGTCAAGAATGAGACAGATGAGACAACAAGGATGATCTTCCCAGTTTGAATTAGAATTTATTTTTTCCCCATTATGACTCACTCCAGTCTCACACGGTACAGAATATCACAAATAACACCACACAGAGAGAAATGACAATCACAAGCTTCAGGCATAATGTTTTTTTCTGACAGATTTGCTGACAGTGATCTCCCCGAAAAAAAAGTAAGCGGGTGCTCCAGATCTACTGAAAACAGATGCATCCCGGAAGTCGGCTTCAACACGTGAAATACAATGCCTAGTAACCATACTTAGACCTTATTGCACTCAGGGCGGGTTTTGTTCAATCACTCTTTAGAGTTTGCCTTTGGTAATCTTAAATTCGGAATGGGCATTCCGGTCTTAAGTTCCTGTTGGCCAGGCCGAGACTGCGTCTTTCAAAATAATAAAAGTATATATATTCAGTTTCCAAAGGGTGGCTGTTTGTACCTTGGAGGTTTCGATGAATTTGCATCATATAACGAAATTTGGAACTGGAACAACGTCAGTCCGGAATTTTGGTCACACTGGGACCTAGTAACCTATAAATTAGTTGTTTTAAATGAGCCCTCAGAAATTCAGGCCACCTCTGACAATGACATAATCTTCCGATTAATGTTGCTCCGAATTTCATATGAGATTTTGTGTTCCCACCGCTCGGAAATCTGGAGGTAGGCGCAGGAAATTAGACTTAATAACTGGACAATGGCTTCATACTCGACGTGCGAGCGTGAGTGGCAACCGAGCTGGAGTCAGGTTTTTGGGAGTCCCCCCCCTCCCCCGCCCCCACCCCAAGAAAATGATTTAAATGAAGGACCCATTTTGAACAAATTTAGAACACTTTAAGATTTACCACAACATAGCATTCGAATATTGTATGACAGACGAAGAGAGCAAAAGAATGCAAAGGTTCTCCGAGACCTCGGTCGAATATGAATTTATATGTATTTATAGCTGGCCTGCTATATTTCCGTGCAGATATCTTTTCCTTTTCACGGTTAAAGAGAAAGATGTAAGCTATTATGAATTACATGGCCTAGTTTTATTTCATTTGTCACTTTTTTTCATTAAACTTGATTTATACTCCAATTGGTATCATGGGTAAATACCATGAATCATCCAAAAGCTGATAAACACAATAAAATATTATAGTGAAATCCATAGGCTTTTCATGAAATCATACACACAGACATGCAAACAGACGAACAGAGATTAGAATTTTCGTATCGGTATTACGAATCAGCAATCGCCTGGTTTAAAGTCCTGGATAGTCACGTGGTAACAAGCACGGAGTCTTCCCGGCGATAAGGATCAAATCCCGGCATGGCAATGAGAGTGAGTTATAGGGGTACAAGCAAAGTCGGGTTTCTCCTATAGTACTGATTTTTCCTCAAGCTTTACAGACTATACCGAACGCCACCAGATATGCCATGGACCGGACCTAGCATTAGTTATCATAACTATCTGCATAATCCAAGTAAAATAATTTAAGTTTAAATTCATATTTTTTTTCAATTTTGTTCCCACATGATCATAATCATGAAACATTATGATTAAGTATATAGAGAGATTATTTACAAAAGTGTCTAAATATTTGACCTCAGCCCGGTTGCATGCAGTGTGAGAATAATAGCGTTTAAAGAGAAAGCAAAATATTAAGTGAGCAATTATAGAATGTACTTCGATCGATGCTCTCTGACGTCAGATTTGGGCAGGACGTCAATAATTACAAAACCCTCAAGAGACTATATGACCCGCTTGTACCCACGGACCCCCAATCCTCTCCCAGGAAACCAACGGTAAGTAAACAAGGGTCATTTTCAATGGGAAGACTTAACCTACATCTAAGATAGAACCGAAGGATTTAGTAGGGATGCATTATGAAGTAATAATAGGCAATGGGTTCTTTTGTATCAAGACTTAAAGCCCGACCTAAGCCTAATGTACTGTTATTCAAGCTGACACTGAAGCTGGCAGCGCCCTAATCAGCTCCTTCTTCATTCCTGGTACCTTTTCCTGGGGCTGCAGCAGTCAAGCTTAATTCTAAAAGCTACTGAACTGTGTACCGCCGTCCTGACTAAGATGTATATACGAAGGACACATTGAACTTAGTTTGTATACTTGGCTGCATGTCCTACATATATGTCTCCGGTCGAGGGACTCCAGATCGTCTGACATAAAGAACTCTGAAATTCAGAGACAGGTATGTATTTTTATCAACCTAACATGTCTCTTTTTTGTCTCTATTTTCTAAAGGTTTATATATAAATTAAAAGAGAAGAGGACCTTCTTAGACTCATTTACATCTCTGTGCAAAATTTATATTAGTCTGAATGGCAAAAAATATGCCACTACAACTAGTATATTCGGTTTAATGGAAACAGGCGGGTTTTGTGGTACATAAGGCACAGAAAAGTTGTACGGTGGCATTGGTTTTGGACCTCTGATCTGTCTCGGCAATGTTCATTTGTTTTGCTAAAACATTAGGATTTTTTTAAGTTGGAAGCCTTTGTCAGGCTATGATTGGCCTCCGTCTGATACCAGTTGAAATTTGAAGATCATGTGTGAACGAAACTGGTTGTTCCAAGAGGGACCGTCCGTGTCTCAGAAAGAAAAGTATGTCAACATTTCGTGAACTCGCCAAATGCAGTGACCTCTCTAACATACTGAGCAATTTCTGTCTCCTTTTGGAGATTTTAATATTTTCTGATTTTGTTTGCGATTTACAAGAAACTCAGAAAATACAATCACAGTTTCATCACGTTCTCGTTTCCAGGGGCGGATCCATCCGGGATTTACGAAAAGGGGGTTCAACCAAGCAGGACTTTTGACAAAGCCTGAAAAAAGGTCCCCCAAATCCGGAAAGGGGGGGGGGGGGGTCCAGGTAAAAAACGGGTCCGAAACCCTTGAAATAGTTTGCGGTGGCCCAGAGGGGGTGGGGTCCGGACCAGGTGGAAGCAAGTTATTGCCACTGACTAAATTAAATTTAAATTGAGAAAAAATTGTTAGGGGATACATCACTATAATAAGGATGTAAGGAAGAGCCCGGGTACCTTTAACCTTATTTCATATGCATAGATTTCGCCTAGATATACTTCACCGGTAAATGTTGATAGTAGGTTTCATAGAAGTCCATAAAATCCCGAATAAGTTATCGTGATTAGGTTGTGTTAGCCGTCTTGACGTTGGTTATAGAATTTACTCTTCGTAAGTTTTAAAGGTATAATAAGGGGGTTTGGTTTCATTCCTGCATTTAACCATTATTGATTTTTACGTATAGCTGGTATAAGTTACATTGGATTTACCTTTTTATCTCAGAACCTGGATGAAGATAACCATATTCATTGACAACCCATTATTTATCACACTTCTGGTCCCGTGAATGTACCCAAGGTAGGTAAGAGGTAAGTGCAAAGAAAGAGTACATGTAAAGAATTGTGATGGTGAAACTCGATCGAATTTCATAAACCGTAATTTCTTTTAGCGATTGGGCTATTTACATATTATCTTCGTTCTCATGCCACTCTCATACTTGCCTGTTTTGCTTACACTGTCCAACTTTGGTTGAGTCTGCCGTCCGATATGGCCAATATAATCGCTTAGGGAAATGCCAGACTGCTTTAACCTGCAGGAAATACAATCCCGTGTCGTTTGTCCCGCACGGTTATCTGGTTCTGCAGCATGAGAAAGGCCTTCAAAACGTATCAACTCCCAAATCACGGTGACCCAAAGTCTGTCGGATAGAATTTCGAACACAGTTGCTCGTATATTTTACACTGAGTACTCCGGGATATCTTATTGCAGCCTTGAATGGTTCTGACATTGATGGAGTGTTCGTTATTGTTTAAACGTCATTCATCCTTGTCACTTATCAATTTTTTTATTTTCATGTATCATGTTTCTTTCCGTACGATATCATGGTCCTGAAGAAAAGCTTTTCTCCTTCCATAATAGACACTTGTCTTTGGTCGACATCTGCCCATAAGAGATGAATTCATTATATCTCAAAAAGATGAAACACGTTTTAATAATGTCAAACTGAACAAAACTTAATTTTCCTCTGGTGTATAACTGTCTGTAGACACACACACACACATATTCTTACGGAACCTAATATAAACAGATCACGTATGCGTGATGAACACAAATTTTGTAATGGAGATAAAAAAACAGATTCTGTAACACTAGGCAGTGTGAAATGTCTAGGGGAATGAATAAAGAAGTCAGTGTTTTTTTTGTTAACAAATAACTATAATTTATTCTTAAAACAACCCTAAAAATTCAATACACTAAATCAATACAATTATACAGTAAAACAGCGTTATAGCAACAAGTCAATATAATCACACAGAAAGATAATGGTACAGTACCTCGATACCAACACCGTCACCACAATAAGTCCTTTGAATGTAAACTCTCGGAGAATGATAGTCCAGTGGAAAGTTCTTGCAACAACACAGAAAGTAAACTGAAGTCCAAATATATAAAATCCAAGAGAAAGTTCTTGAAAATCTATAATTGCCGCATTCGTCGAATAAGGTCCTGACACACGCTTTTGCGTCCGCTGGTATCTGCTCTGCTCTGCCCTCTGGTTCTAAAAAACAGCCCCTTTATATAGCTTCACAACCCAAGCCGGGAATTTTCCAATTCTTGAACAGTCTATAAGGACCCTACTCAACAGTGAACACGCGTTTCAGGAATTCTCTAAAAAGACATAGCCGTGTGTCTCTTCACATACAAGGCTCATCACGTGACCAACGACCAGGCCTGAAAACCCAAGGCTTACATGACAACGAGAGTTCAACCAGTACGGATTAAACATAAAATGTAACAACAACACGAGTTACGCCCGTGTCACACAATAAAAGAGCACCTGTAACACTCCCCCTCCTGTAGAAAAAAAAGAAAGTTTCTCGGAAAACTTTCTTTTTGTGATCACAATCACTTAAATTTTACAACTTCTCAAAAATCATCTTAGCTACAACATTACATAAACATCCTGTTTACAACATTTCATAAACATCTCGATAAGCAATCAGCAAGTACATTGCCTTTTCCTTTTAATGTGTATGATATCAAGATTGTATTCCTGTAAGAACAAACTCCATCTCAACAATCTTTGATTTTTACACTTCAACTTGTTCATGAACGTGAGGGGATTGTGATCACTGAAGACAATGATGGGCCTGAATGATGAAGTTAGATAAACTTCAAAATATTGCAATGCCAAAATCAAAGCCAAACATTCTTTTTCAATAGTGGAGTAGTTTTTCTGGTTTGCATTAAACTTTCTTGAGAAATAACAAATTGGATGATCTATGCCATCATTGCCTTCTTGTAACAACACAGCACCAGCAGCAGTATTACTAGCATCTTCAGCTAATTTAAAAGGTACAGAAAAGTCTGGTGCTGCTAAACTGGTGAACTTTGCAGAATTGCTTTAAAATTCTGAAATGCATTTTCACACTGAACACTCCATACAAACTTTTGTTTCTTCTTTAACAAATTAGACAAAGGTTCAGCTAAGCAGAAACATTTAGACAAAACTTCCTGTAGTATCCAGCCATACCAAGAAAACGCATTATTTGCTTTTTGTTCTCTGGTCTAGGAAATGCAGAAATAGCACTTATCTTAGCATCAACAGGTTTTACCTGACCCTGCCCTACAATATGACCCAAAAATATTACTTGTGACAAAACTCAGATTTTACTAAGTTGACAGTCAGACGTGCTTCACTTAGTCTTTCGAAAGGTCGCGAAGAATTTGCAGATGTTTCTCCCAGATTTCGCTGTACACGATGAGGTCATCAATATATGCGTCGCAGCCCTGAATGTCCTTGACAACCATATGGATGAGGCGCTGGAACGTGGCCGGCGAGTTCTTCATGCCAAACGGCAAAACTTTATACTAGTACAGTCCTCGCGGCGTCACAAATGCGAACACTTCTTTCGCTCGTTCTGTCAGCGGAACTTGCCAGAATCATTTAAACAAGTCAATTTTGGAAACATACCTGGAGCTACCGACTCTATCAATACAATCTTCGATCCTCGGGATCGGGAACGTGTCAGTCTTGGTGACAGAGTTCAGTTTTCGATAATCTGTGCACATACGATAACTTCCATTAGGTTTGGCACAAGAATACATGGTGAACTCCAGTTACTGTAACTAGGTTCAATAAAATCATTTTTCAGCAAATATTGAATCTCATCCTGTAGATACTTTTGCTTTTCTGGATTCAGTCTATATGGATGTTGCTTGACTGCGCTTGCCTCACCAACATCGACGTCATGGCACAACATGTTAGTTCGCGTTGGAATGTCACTAAACAAATGTTCATAATTCCACAGCAGGTTCTTGAGGTCTTGTTGTTCTTGTGCGGTAAGGTATGGTAGGTTTGGCATCCAGGTTTTTAAGCCCGTCTGAGTTTTTTAATGGTACTGTACCTCACTGTATGTTTACATCACACTTACAATCAGTATCTACTTTAACTGGGTCAGGGTCAGTGTTTACACAATTTACAGTAGGAACATTATGTACAACATCTGATGTGCTATTTCTGTCATAATATGGTTTCAACATGTTATCATGGCACAGTTGTTTCCACTTACGTCTACCTGGTGTCAACAGTATGTAATTTAAATCACTGACTTTCTTGTCAACAATGTAAGGACAAAAATACCTAGCTTGCAGAGGTCTGCCAGGGATGGGAAGTAAGGCAAGGACCTTTTCACCAGGCTCAAACGTCCTACTTACAGTGTGCTTGTCATACTCTGTTTTCATTTTACTTTGTGCAGATTTTAGATTTGACTTTGCAATCTCACAAGCATTGTGTAGTTTAGTGCGAAAGTCTGTGACATACTGCAGTAAACTAGGAGAATCAGGATTTTCACTCAAGAGTTTTTCTTTAAGCAGTTTCAATGGACCTTGAACGGAGTGTCCAAAAACTAAAGTTCAAAGGGACTGAAACCCAAGGACTCTTGAAATGATTCTCTGACACCAAACAGCAATAGGTGGATTCCTTCATCCCAGTCTTTCTGTATGCCATAGCAATAAGTTCTGATCATGTTTTTTAATGTCTGGTGAAAACGCTCGAGGGCGCTCTGACTTTCAGGATGGTATGGCGAAGAGCTGTACTGTTTTATACCTAGCTCAAACATAACCTGTTGGAATAAGCCAGACATAAAATTAGACCCTTGGTCAGACTGGACGGGTATTGGTAATCCAAAAGTTGTAAAAAACTTGGTCAGAGCTTTGACAACACTTTTGGCATTAAATTTGCGCAATGGTATTGCCTCAGGGAACCTGGTAGATGTGCACATAATTGTCAGCAAGTATTCATGTCCAGACTTTGTTTTGGGCAGTAGTCCAACACAATAAAAAATAATCCTACTGAATAGTTCCTCGAAAGCAGGAATAGGCCTAAGTGGGGCCTTAGGAGGATTCTGATTGGGCTTGCCTACCATCTGACACGTATGGCATGATTTACAATATTGTACAACATCTTTCCCGAGGCTAGGCCAATAGAAGTGTTTACTAACTTTCTGATAATTTTTATTTATACCTAAATGGCCAGACAAAGGAGCCTCATGTGCCATGCTTAGAACTTCACTGCGAAAGCTTTTGGGCATTTTTATTTGATGTTTGATGGCCCACTCATCATCAGCTCATACATCAGGTGGTCGCCATTTACGCATAAGCACTCCATGTTTGACATAGAAACAAACTGGGTTCTGTGACAGCTCATCTTTAGAAACTGCCCTGGGAAACAAACATGAAATATCAGAGTCCTTATGCTGTTCCGCGATAAGTTCTGACCTTGAGATGCTGCATCCTGTACGGGCAAGTCATTAGACGAGTCACTAGTGACTCCCAGAAGGTTATTATCTGGACCATTATCCTCATGTGTGTTTTTCTTGGCCATAGATCTAGTTACAGCACATGAAGGATACAAACCAGGAATTTCCAGACTTTCCAGATCAGTGTCCTGATCTAGTGACGGCTTTTCTGTCACTATATGCACTATTGGTACAGGCTGTACTTTATCACCTATAACATCATTGCCTAGTAGCAACTGAATTCCCTTAAAGGGTAAAGTAGTTTTTATGCCCACAGTAATATTCCCAGAAATCAAATCTGACAATAAATGGATACTGTGAAGCGGAATTGAAGTGTGCCTGTCTGAAAACACACCATTAACAAGTGCATGTGCACCAGTAAAAGACCTATTAGAAAATGGCAAAGTGTTTGCTAACATGAGAGTCTGGCCTGAACCAGTGTCCCTAAGAATTCTAATAGGGGTAGAATCTGAAAAATCACATGAAAGTGATACAAAACCATCATGTATGAATGGCTCAAATGACTCCATTTCAGAGTCAAGAAAGGAATCTACTACCTCAACCTCATCAAACAAAGAACTGACATTGAAGGTGTCAGTCATAAACTCTATTTCAGAGTCATCTAAGGAATCTAGATCCTTACCAAACTCCTCATGGGAGTCAACGCAGGAATTTTCCTCAGCAGAAACAAACTTTTGTTTGTCATAAGAGGACCTGGCCTCATTTGAAATACTCTCGCAAGAGTCATAAAAGGACTTCATTTAGAGAACACTCCTCGCAGGAATCAACTGAGGTTTTTACCCGCAATCTACGGATTCTTCTTTGGATTTAGACGGCACTTGGGCCTCCGTAGCATGAAACTCTTTATTTGAGTCAACAAAGGAGTTGTACCCCTCATTTACATGAAAAGAGCATGGCTCTTGTACTATGCTATGCATAGATTTTGAAACACAACCAGAAGGTTTGCTATTTGGTCTTTTCGCAAGATCCAGCAGCAAGATATTAGGTGACCTTCCTTCTTGCAGTAATTATAGATTTTCTTTGAAAATGACTGGTCTTTGTTGGACTTAGACACAGTGGACGTGGACTGAGGTGTAGCTATGGGCTTTGTTGAATTATCAGGACTTCTTCTACTGGGTGACTGCGCTGTAAACTTCTTTTGACTAGACTGTTTTACAATCTTATTTGTGAATGACTGGTTTGATTTGCTAGTAAAGGACATTTTGTGTGTCAATGAATAATCATCAGTTAATTGAGCAGCAATGTCAAGTGTTTCAGAACTTTTCTCATCGAGAAAAGTTTTAACATCTGTTTTAATGCAGCGCTTAAATTCCTAGACTCACATGACAACGAGAGTTCAACCAGTACGGATTAAACATAAAATTTAACAACAACACGAGTTACGCCCGTATCACACAATAAAAGAGCACCTATAACAATATATATATATATATATATATTGTTACGGAACCTAATAACAAAAGATCACGTAAACGTGACGAGCATAAATTTTGTTACGGAGATTTAAAAAAATAAGATTCGGTAACACTAGGCAGCGTGAAATGTCAAGGGGAATTAATAAAGTAGTCAGTGGTTTTTTGTTAACAAATAATTATAATTTATTCTTAGAAATGGAAAAATTCCTTAAAGAACAATACACACGCACATGAACAGACCTGAAACATCTAGAACAAAAAAAGCTGTGTCTCTACGCTTCAGACCCAACAAGCGAGGTTCCCATAGCAACGAACTATGCCTGCGCTACACGACCCAGAATGTAAACATACACATGTAACACTCCTGCTCACAACAAAACAGACACCTGTAACAATATATATATATATACAAACTCTGCTTCCATGTACAGTACCATTAAAATTATTTGTAAATGTTTTGAGATTTTTTTTTAAAGTGTGTGAAAAATTGGTTGTATATATACATATTGTTACATATATATATATATATATATATATATATATATATAATAAATATATATATGAATAATTATACTTTCAGAAGGTTCGGTGATAGTTATTTATGCACTATATGTAGTAACCATTATATTTCAGTCGACCATAAAACATCTGAATACTCTGTCGAAATTCATGGTTAAATAGAATTATAAGTATGTACTGTTGCTTACCGGAAATACAAAACTTGCATTTAATCATTTCAATATATGTGATTTTGGGGAGACATAGGCAGGATTTCTTTATGTCCACTTCCCTGCTAATTGAATCATGTCAATTTCGTTCTTTTGCTGCTGTAAGTTCTGAGTTAGATGTTGACTGTGCCAGTTTCAAATCACTCATTGATTAACATTAATAAATAAGCATATGTGATGACTTTGCCTCCGTAATTTGTAATAAAACAGCACACGAAAGAGAAATTAAATTATTCTAGGTAATTCAAATAAACCAATGTTCTATAAAATAAACAAACCCAATGAAAAAAGTCAAAATTCCCATTAATGCTTAATAAATATGGTAGTTCCAATTTAATAACTTGAAGAACACGATTCCTAGTTGGCATATAATAGTAATTATCGTAAATTTACTGAATTATTTTCTTGAACAAAAGAAAAAAAAGATACGTAAGGAAAGAAGGCGTGTGGTCTGGTATTATAATAATACAAAAAGAGGAACAACAAAATACGTAGCGTGTGATTATTACGATTAATTTGCCATGGTGTAAAAATAATGCTCATGCCACCCACCCTGTTAATTGCAAGTTCTGGGATTTCTTTTTCATTCTATTACCATTTGTCCCTTATCCCTCTTTAAGGCATGAGGGTAAACCAAACTGTACCACTGTGGTTAAGATCTTGGCGAGGGTCATGATATATGATGAAACTACGGCCCTGTGTTCATAACACAAACGCTTTTCGTAACAACACCAACGATTAAAAGCATACACCAGGGGACTTAGCAGGTAAATGGGATTGATCACTATTGAACAGATCCGCCTTTGATCTACAGAATAAAACAAATGTACCATATATTCTAGGCTGTGTATACACAGCTGTATTTAATTTGTCAGAATGCGGGTTGCAAAGCGCCAGACGCAGATAACGATCTACAGGAGCCTTGACATTACCTGAACCTCTGCTGTCATGATATGATCTTAACGTACATCACCCGGGCGGTGGCACGAAGGCCTGGGTCATGCAGCACGCAGAATACTCACTGCAGTTTATACCAAACCTTGAATGGTATTCCTCTGAATCACAGGTTTCGCGGGACGAGATAGGTAGAGAACAGGTATTCGGATTACCAGTTTTATGTAAACTTTAAATGTAATTTCATCATTCCTTTGTTACAATTGTTCCAATAAAGTTGAATGGCGCAAAACAACACTTTCACGCTTAGATAAAATCGATATTAACTCTTCGGTATCAATTACGAACGGACGACTTTTTTGTTTTCCCAAGGTGTTTTATCATTTATAGACTGGTACCAAGCATAAAAATTGCACCACATCCTGTCCAACTTCAGGTCTCATCTACTTTTAAATAGTGCTATGGTGCACTGTCTCTGCGTCCAGCTTACTTAGATACAACATCCAGTCAAATTTTGAACGACATATACCTGATCGTGACAAGCTTATATCATAACTCCGCAACAGTTCTGGCAGGGAAACTATGAAGTTTTAATGAGCTGCAACTGCTGTATGAAGATATAAGAAAAAGGCCTGCTGATGAGATTGCTTAGACAAGTAATTTTTTAGGTCGAATTTTTATACGTATCTCTTGTAAACCATGTTATATTTTATTCATATGCTAATGCACAAGGGTCAGTTTCGGAGACATAAACACGCTTCGCACGGTTTGAGTGAGAAATTCCAAGTGTTTTACTCCGAAAAGACGAGTAATGCCGTTTAAAACATATCTCAAACTGTACCCAAGGGGGCAGTTACTGGGTGTCTTGATAAATATTCATAACTAATGGCGGAAACAGGGCGCACAGTGTATGTCGTGGTTTTAAAAGGTACATTTACGAAGCTGCCTGGTTTTTTCTTATAAGGTTTTCTAGCCTTGTGAAGCACGTGAGAAAATGAAACCACGATTTCTTGCAGGTACCGTGCGGGTCAAATAGCCCCGGTAAGATTCTCTATATTGCGATCAAATTCTTTAAAAGTGAGTCTGTGATTGTGATTGAAAGGTACATTTTGTTCTCTCTCCAGTGGCACTATTTTTTTTTGTATGGCAGGTATACGAGCAATGCATCATAGAAAAATAAACAGGCTACTCCGAAGATTATTGAAGGGAACACCTGACTAATCCTCAATCGATTACGTTGTCATTTAGGATAACACGATCTCGTCCAGGTTTTTTTTAAGATTCCGTAGAATTCAACTGTAATCCATCAACTCTGCTTGTATGCGGCTGCTTAGTTGTTTACGCTGCCGTCTGCAAGAAAACGTCATGCTTAGGTATGTACGTAGGACCAGTTTGTTAATGGAATGAACCGAGAAAATCACAAGAATATGATGACGAAGACTGCAGCAGTAGGCTCTTAAGTCTCAGTGGAAAACTGAATTAGGAGGGTCTAAAGCCTCGGTGACGAAGCCTGATGTCGGAGGGTCTAAGGTGTCCGTGACGTAGACTGAAACAGGAGGGTCTAATGTCTAGGTGTCGAAGATTGGACCTGGAGGACAGTCTCATTGACGAAAGCTGAACCAGGAGGGTCCAAGCTGTCGGTGACGTAGACTAAATTAGGAGAGTCTAATGTCTAGGAGTCGGAGATTGGATCTGGAGGGTAGTCTCGTTGACGAAAGCTGAACCAGGAGGGTCCAAGGTGTCGGTGACGATGACTGAACCAGCAGGGTCTAATGTCTAGGTGTCTGAGACTGTACCTGGATGATAGTCTCGTTGACGAAAGCTGAACCATGAGGGTCCAAGGTGTCGGTGACGTAGACTGAACTAGCAGAGACTAATGTCTAGGTGTTTGAGATTGGACCTGGAGGATAGTCTCGTTGACGAAAGCTGAACCATGAGGGTCCAAGGTGTCGGTGACGTAGACTGAACTAGCAGAGTCTAATGTCTAGGTGTTTGAGATTGGACCTGGAGGATAGTCTCGTTGACGAAAGCTGAACCAGGAGGGTCCATGGTGTCGGTGACGTAGACTGAACCAGGAGAGTCTAATGTCTAGGTGTCGGAGATTGGACCTGGAGGAGAGCCTCGTTGACGAAAGCTGAACCAGGAGGGTTGCAAGGTGTCGGTGACGTAGACTGAACCAGGAGTGTCTGATGTCTCGGTGACGGAGAGTGAAACAGAAGAGTCTAAGTCTCGGTTTTGGCTTTTAAATATTTGTAGATAAAGATAAGATGCAAAAAGATGAGTAAGTTCCGAAACTTTACTCTCAATAAGGAGAAACAGATTCTGAGTATTGATAATTATATAATGCAGGCTCTGTCAGAAGCGGATCCAGAGGGGGGGGGGGGGGTCCAGGGGTCCGGACCCCCCCCCCCCCCTTTTCATCCAAATCAACCATTTTTAAGGGTTTCAGAGAAACTTTTCGGCCTGGACCCCCTCCCTTTTCCGGACTTTTTTTTGGGTTTTTTCATTAGTAGTCCTGCGTTGGACCCCCCACCCCCACCCCTTTTTCTAAATCCTGAATCATCCCCTGCTCTGTCCATCGTAAAGTTTTCTTGTACCTGAAATCATATTTATGTCAATACCGTATAATTTGTTTGATTACCTATTGATTCAGACTGAAAAGCCATCAATCAAATTATTCAGATCTAATTCTTAACGTTCTTTATTCAGTAAAATTATTTACCACAGGACGGCACTTTTATGTGTGCGTTTTAGCTTTCTGCAGAGTATTTCTATTAGGGGAACATTTTCTAATTGCGCAATAATTTTGATTTGAATAACGTAATATATGAAAAGGCACCTAACTTCCGAACCTCAATTCTTCTGGTGCCCTTTTTGAGAGCTGCTAGTCCATCGCCAAGACAACATACGACGTCCTGGTGACGTCTGAGTGCTGACACAGACTAAGTCTGGATGATGTCAAAAACAATTTCCTGTAAACACTTGTATAAACACCCTGCTGGCCTTTATTTAATAAAAGTCTTTTTGGTCCTAATTGTTCTTATTTAAGTTGACATGTACGCAGTCCATGGCTGCTTCGGGTGTTGGTTACTCAAACCAACAGTCATCATACCTTGATTTATCATATTTCTTGTGTGTGTTTTGACTCATGTGGAATATTTAAAACAAAAAACGGCATTACTCCTGGTGCATGTAATAGTCTATAAGTTTCAATATAAAATTAAATTTTATAGTAAATAATATATATATATATATATTGGTTATAGCCCAGTGAAATCTTATGCATAAAGGTTATACGAGGCGTGTGTCATGCATGGCAATCGCGAGGGGAAGCCGAGCGAATGCCATGTTTGACGCAAGCCGAGGTAAACTTTACATGATTCATAATATTCAGCTGGGCTATATCTGATTTGTCCCGCATGCCCCGCTTCAGGTTCGAAGGTCTTTTCTGTCAGCTGTTTTGTTGTTATAATCCCAGTCATAATAGAGCCCCAACTTGGTCTAGCTTTCTCCTAACTGTATATACGCGGCGTTATATATACGGATATCAAAGTATAAGAGGTACAGAAGATCTCAAAAACCTGCATTGCTTGCCGAGAAAAAAAAATCGTCTAAAATCAAATATGATGTTTATGAGAGGGATACATATGTTATTCGGGGCTCAAAATCGAATGTATTCGATTGGCTTTAGCTAAATATAGTGTTTTAAAATTAAAACAGAACTCGCTTATAATACCGCTATGCTTGAAACCTCTCCTGATCAGAAACAATTATTTGCGTGGCCTTTTCCCAGAGTGACTGACCGTTGGCAAGTGATGCATTGCATTGTAACAAGTTTACCGCAGAGGCAGCTGGCCATACCTTTCCCTTATCATTTAACATTTTTATCGAAACATACAAAAAAAAAATAAAAATAAAAAAACCGCCCGCCCGCATTGATTTCTGAAAAAAAGTGCCTGAGAACCATACCTTTTTTTGTTTTGGCCTAATGAAAGTCACATTTTTAGCTGAGATACAGGGGCGGATCCAGGATTTAGGAAAAGAGGGGGTCCAACCAAGGAGGACTAATGAAAACCCTAAAAAAAAAGGTCCCCAGGTCTGGAAAGGGGGGGGGGGGGGTTCCAGGCCGCAAAATTTTGTCTGAAGCTCTTAAAAAACGTTGTTTCTGAAGGAAAGGGGGGGGGGGTCCGGACCCGCTGGACCCCCCCCCCCCCCGGGATCCGCTTCTTCATAACTCAATCGTCATTCAACTTAAGTAGAATGCCATAATTTTTCTCAAAGGATCTCCCAGCCTCTAACACTGTGTAAAATGTACAGTGATTTACCATAGGTCTCTCATCAAACCTCGTGTATCAGTTATTTTAAAGTCGCATGCAACCTGACTGTTTGATGAATTTCGGGTGATGTAAGTAGATTTGAAATTACAGTTAGAACAAAGGAAAATACGCCGCTGGTGGTGCAGATTCCAACAGATGGTACTGTAGTCCGTGGGCTGGTGGGACCCACCTTGACCCCTGCCCACCAATCAGGAGGACTACTGGGATCGACTGGCGAAACATTGAAGTTAGATTTTATTATGATTTATTCGTATACAAGGAAAACTATCTTCCCTAAGAAACATCTTTATTCGGTCCCAACGGTTCAAAGGCTGAAGGTGTGCACAAATTGAGACAATTCAGGGGACGGCATAACGGTTTAGTTATATTATATCTGAAGAACGAGTTAACAAAAGTGTTTTAACGTGTTTTATCAAAAATACCCTCTACAACGTTTTAGAATTGCCAATTGGGAGTGATAATCATAAGTATACTAAAACCTTGAAGCAAGCTACCTAGAGGAAAATTCCTTCATATTCATTTGACCAGAAAGTCTGGATTCACTGCCTTAATTTGATGAAATATTATATATATATATATATATATATATATATATATATATATATATATATTATTACATATGTCCATACGACAGGGAAGTGCAGACAGAGAGGGACTGATTTAAAGACAGCCCACTCATAAAAAATATGTCTACAAAATATGGAAATAATGTCAAGTGATTTCATTCTCCCCCTTGAAGACGTCTTCGGCGCTCAGGTCGTATGGAGTCTGTCACAGCTGTTTCTCACTAGGAGTAAATCTGTTCAACAGCATATCAAGTCGTTCCGACAGCTGAGGCGTATGAATACGACATGTCACCCACATCTTATAACCTCTTCGTTACAACGGCTGAGGCGTTTATAGATACAACTTGTCACTCACATCTTTCTTTCTGTTTTACCGGTCGAACATCATGAAAGCAAGTGTGAGCTTTTTTAACTCCCATTACCTTAATGGCAAGCTTGACTGTATATTCCGAGTTATGAGGTTCAAATTTCCTACTGTTAAACCGATCCTTCATGAAGTAAGCTATATAAATTTGCTTGCTGTGACATATATGACATAATGTAAAGAAAAATACTTCGAGCTCTACCACTTAAACTTCATTTTGAAACACTGCATACGCCGATTATATCACTGACACAATGTGCGTACTTTATAGTTTGCAACTGCATGGCGAGAGAGAGAGAAAGAGAGAGAGAGAAATAGAGAGAGTACAAAAAGACAATAAAAAAAAGATCCGCAGATATCTCGGGGTTGAAAAATGCATAAAATCACGACAGATTTGCAAGGAACTCGGAGAGACCAGTTTGTTAAAGGCGTCCTAAAAAGGAAGAGGAGATGACGACATAAAATAAAGGAGGGTACTGGATTGGTCATTAGAACTGAATGACGCCTGACTGGGAAGCGGTACAGAGCTTATACACCGAGAATAGTCTCTCTAAATAGTCTCTCTAAGTAAATCTTCAGCCGTCCCATTACGGTCTTTTCTTTGACCAAGAAAGGTCAGTCAAGTCCTGACGAAAAGGGTCCCGTGGGGGAGGGCTACTTTATTAGTTTATTTACATTGCAGTCTAGCCAATGATCTTCTGTAGTCGAAACTGCCAACAAAACACAATCTCAGGGCATTCAATAACGCCCGTAGACGTCCGCTCCTGCTCAGCGCGTGACTGACTGACCTTTCTTTCTGATATACACGCCACGTCAAATTTACAGACTTGCCTTCCGTTTGAGTTTATACAATTTGGTTCCTATTTGACGTGCACCTTGGACGGGCAGCACTTTCACCGGTCTGCCTTTATCAAATTGTCCCATTCCGTTTCAGGCTCCTCATTGTTTGATATATGAAATCAAGTTTAGCGTACATGATGTCGTCCAAATTGTTGCCATCGTGCTCTACAGAAAATCGGCCTGATTCTCTTGATAATGTTTCAACATTAGCTGATTTCTCCTTGATTGTCAACAGTTTTAGAATCTTTTGTACCATTCAGTGATAGTCGATGGGTAAAGTATAATATCTATTTATTCGCCTAAAGAGAACACTGAGCATAGAGGACTATTTATGATAACGAAAATTAAGATTATTATGAAGTAAGAGGTGCATTTTGCATACTGATAATCATTTTGGTAAGGTTTTGAAGGGATTTAAACTCGGTGACACACGGAGAGCCGAGAAAATCGATTTTGAAAATTGCAAGTCTCATCGGTGTAGCTTCATGTTCTCATTAAAGTCCCCTTATGGTTTCATTAATACATTATATATTTTATATTGTAATACATAATAAATATTGAATAGTTTATATAAATAAAAATCTTTTTTTTTCGCGGACGACTTTTATTGTCGACAGGAAGGCTTCCTGTTGGCTTGTTTTAACTCTACCATCTCACACCAGGGGCGCAGTCACATTAAACAGGAGGATGGTTGTACATCAGCATCTATATGTATATACCTACAACGATGCCGTTCCTTTTCCAATACTTCTTTAAGCTCTTCCTAGTCCATCAAGAGTTCCAACAATTTTGCCATGATTGAGCAGTGTAAAACTGCTGTAAAGCTCAGCACCACAGATATACACGTCTACATGTGTTTAATAGCACCACAGATATACACGTCTACGTGTGTTTAGCAGCGGACCAAGTCTACGAGAATGAATTAACCTGTATTAAACTGCAGAATTCCCCTATCGTGCAAAGTGCCAGGCAACCACTGACGTTTATGAAAGCCCCTCGAGGTTTAATTTGATCGTTACATCTTGTCATTCTAGCGTTCCCCAATCAACCATTTCTTTTTCGTTAAAGCTCTGTGTTAATTTTTGACATTACTCAGCGGTGGCAAAAACTGAGTAGTCTTAATCGAAACACACTATTTTTTGTTTTAGAATGGCTGCAGTTAAAAGGCAAATTAAGGAAAATGACGGTCCAGAATTATATTTCCACGAGTGTATTGCCAGTTTGCACTGCCAGTGTGTACTGCCAATATTCAAGCCGATATGTTAAAAATTAGGTAAATTTTCATTAATTTAAAGACATATAGAATCGAAGCTTGATTTAAGAACACGATAATGGGTTGCGCTTTTACACAACATTTCTCTTATAAGTATTCAAAATAAAAATCATGTGCCCTGTGAACCCAAGTTTCATTTTTGTCCCATCCCGTCTCATCAGCAACGTTCGACAGAGAGTTTTAATTCTCAGAATATCAGTTTATCTCAGTGATGTATTTCACTTTGTCGAATTAAACCAGTTTTATACTCACAAAGTACCTAATAATAATGTTCATTGGATCCCAAGCATTATAAAATCCCGACAAGCAGGTAATGTTTTCACTTGCCCTTGTTTGTTTGTTTTTGTTGGTTTGTTTTCGCAAATAATGGGAAAGATAATTTTGGAGAAGGATTTTTAATATTAGTTATAGTTCTGTGAAATGTTATGCAAGTCACGAGGTTTTGCGGGGCGAGTGTCAAACATAGCACCGCGAGGCGCAGCCGAGCTTGTCATAATTGACACACGCCGAGCAGTACCTCGTGATTTGCATAGCATTTAAATGAGCTATAACTGATTTATCCCACACGCTCCGCCTCCAGGTAGAAGGTCATTTCCATCAGCTGCTTTGTTGTAACGCTCTGGTGCTCTCTCAGTGTGCGATTAGCTAATTTTCAATCGAGCAGTGAAAATGTGGGGGGGGAACAACAGTCTTAAAACAAACAATTGATCACTTTCACAGGTGCTAGATGTGATTAAGGACTATGAAACCGATGACAGTCTTTCTCAGGCTGTTTCAAAGAACTAAGCGTAGAACAACAGAGCACAGTTTAATCTGTCTGATGATTTCATGTTGATGTTCTGTTTGATTCATAACCTCCGACTGCGACAGAGAAGAAAGCATCTGTTAGGAACGATGTTCCCGATGCGATGTATTATATGTTTTCATCTGATTGTCACCTGTATTAATGTGTATGCACTTGATTTTTTTAAAGGTCTCCCAATAAGCTATGACCGGCTAACCAATGGGGTGAAGCTACAATGATAATGAAAACAAACCGCATATACTTGTATCCCCAGACAAAGTCGGGTATTACTATGTTTTCATGCCGGTCCCGTTATTTTTTTTTGCCGCCGCCACCGCATATATACATCTTGTTAGCGCGGATCTTTATCAAACTTGGTATATGTATAGCTTTAGGTGAGAAGACGACGCCCATTTAAAATAAGGTCATGACCTTTTCTAGGAGAGTGTCCTTGACCTTGAATAGGTCCAATTTTTGGGAAAATCACACAAATTCTTAAGTATCTCAAGAAATCTTGCATGGATTGATCCCAAAATCAAGTTGATCGAGTATCATGGATAGGATTGTCATATTCCAGAAACTGGTGGCGCCACCTATTATTCTTTACTTGTTTTCGCGTCTTTTAATACCCCAAAAATTGCCACTTGACAGTACTGTGAGCATTATAAGTCAAAAACTAATGGACAGATTTATTTTATATAATGCATATACATAGACATGGGTTATGGAATTATGTTTATTTAAATTGGGGTCATGACCTTTCCTATGAGAGTGGCCTTGACCTTGAATATTGCCATATATGGTAAAAATCACACAAAATCATTAATATCTAAATAAGGGATGCATGGATTGGTCCAAAAATCAACTTGACCATAGATCTTGGATAGTATTGTCATGTGCCGGAAACTGGTGGCGCCACCTGTTATTCTTTTACTTGTTTTCGTGCCGTTTAATACCCCCGTCATTGCCACTTGACAGTACTGTGAGCATTTAAGTCAAAATCTAATGGACAGATTTCTTTCATATTATGCATATACATAGACATGGGTTATGGGATGATGCATATATAAATTGGGGTCATGACCTTTCCTATGAGAGTGGCATTGACCTTGAATATTGCCATATATGGTGAAAATCACACAAAATCATTAATATCTCAATAAGGGATGCGTGGATTGGTCCAAAAATCAACTTGACCAAAGATCTTGGATAGTATTGTCATGTACCGGAAAATGGTGGCGCCACCTGTTATTCTTTTACTTGTTTTCGTGCCGTTTAATACCCCCATCATTGCCACTTGACAGAACTGTGAGCATTTTAAGTCAAAAACTAATGGACAGATTTCTTTCATATTATGCATATACATAGACATGGGTGAGAGGATGATGTATATTGAAATTGGGGCCATGACCTTTTCTTTGAGAGTGATCTTTTCTATGAGAGTGGTCTGATATAAATTGTTGCTGAAGATGAGGGGCCTATTCTTAAAGGGGGGGGGGGGTTAATTGTCTGGGGATACTATGGCACCTGCGGTGCCAAGAAATATCTAGTTTTTATCCGGCAAACTATGCATGCAAGTTACCGGTAAATGGTTGGTTGTTATGCAAGTAGATTCATACGTACAATTAGAATAGAAGATTTAAACACGTGCGTGTAGTAATTACACGTTTCTGCCTGTTTGTTTAACAATATTGTATAAAGAGTAGAAATGCACGCATATTTCTCATCCCCGTGATACATTACTTTTGTCAAAGACTCGGAAGTTGTTTCATGTTTCAACAGAGAAAGTTTTTTAAAAAACATTCCACGCAATACTTCTCACAAAATACACGAATGTCATACTCATAAAAAATATGTTTTACGTGCATGTAAGTATCTATAGGATTTTCTTGTCATTTATATTAATAAATAGAAATTTGCATTTTAAGGAATGCAGGCCTCCGCCACTCTGGGGTTCCCTATTGCTGGATGCTTCCCAACCCGTGGTTGCATTTACTTATTCGGCCCATATTCCTAGGTTCATTTGTGCATAAGTGATTTTACACGCTCCTGAATCCGGATCATATGCCGGGTTCACACCAAAGTCTTATCGATTCTTAATTGGCCCTTGTCTGAAGAGGCCTGAAAGTTTTATGAGATTACGTTCATAATTGCACGAGTTATGTCGTGAACAAACACTTAACACAAACACCCACACAAGAACGGGGGTGAAGACATACTTCCTGGCGGAGGGAATGAGCAATATAACCTACATGAATAACAGTCCTCAGTTTCAAGAAGCTTAAAACTCACTTTACTGCAGAAAAAAAGGCGACTAGAAAAATACACCCTTGATTAAGTGCATTTTTAATATCTCTATTTGCAATGCGCCTCCCTGACGACAATAAAATTCGTATCTTTAAATGATAGCATGGACCCCAGCAGCTTTCATTCTAGTCGGATTTACTCAGATAATCCTGCATCTTAGTCTAAATCCGGATTATCTCCCAATTTAATCAACACTTACTTTATACTGGTCGTAATCAGGTGATTCACTACCGGTCGATGTAACTTTTCGGGTCATATCACCTTCCTGCCCACAATGCTGGTCTCCTTAATTTACCGACATAGTGATACATGATAACTTTAAGGGTTATTTAAGTTAAACTTGTAGTTGGTGGATGACAGTTATTCTATTATTAACCAACTTGTCATCAATACGAGATATTGTAGGAATGGACGCGAATTCTCCATATACAAAGGTTTATTGACAATGCACTGAAAATAATACAATATGGGGCAGTAATACAAAACTGATATGGCTTGGGTGATCTGGAAGACCATTCGCAGGTGCATTCAAATGATTAATTAACACTGGCACAAGTGCTTCTTCTTCCACATCCTGTCAAATTTTAAGTCCGCGTGCATGTTGCGCCAATTTTGAGGTACAATAAAATCATGGTTTTTGCCCTACTAATATAGCAGGCATTCAATTCTTTGCCATGTTCTTAAGACTAAATCGTACCACAAAAGCGACGACGGCATAGTATTAACGGTCATCTTGCTTTCGCGTTTTTGGTCATCTGATCATACAAAATGGCGGACGTAGCTGAGCTAGGTTTGATCAGCGGTGAAGAATAAAGAAAATCGGGGTATTTGCTCGAAACATTGTTCAATATGGGATCTAGCGACAGCTTGTCACCCCAAACGTCGATTTTGGATGAACTGAAGACGATGGGGTGACAGTACAAGCTATTGGGTTCGTATCAGTTCTAGTATGTGCAGAACTGCACGCCATTTCTGATATTACTTAAATTTTTAATGTTCATCTACTCCTCGATCTGTTATTTTCCTGAGTTAAGATAAAAAGTGACGTTATTCTGTTGGGAAAATAAAAATTATTACATCCTAGGTTGACTTACGTGTATTCGTGCAGCATTTTTAATAGCGAGGGATGTTTTACTCGAAAAACACGTCTCCACGTCTGTCAAAACGGCTTCAGTGGGAGAACCATAACTCCCGGTAGGGGATACCCAAACGGCTATGTGTAAAGCTCGGAAGTCCAAAGTCGGAAGCAAGGATTTTTCTTAAATAAAGAAATAGTTGAAGCATAATTAAAATGCTACTACATCAATAGAAAGTACTATTTAATTTTTTATTGATAGAATAAGGTCTATTCTATCATTATCTGAAAACTCAAAGTTATCCATCTGAAATTATAGACTAATTTTTGCTCGGAAATGCCCGGTTATAGTCAAAATGTGTGAAACTCGTAAGCCACGGCATTGGTTAATGCACTGGTCCTCATATCGTCAGCAAACGTGTTTTTTTTTATAAAATGTTATTATTCATATTTTATTTCATTTTGTAAAATCAAAACGTGACATTTTCGCCTATAAGTTCCTGCTGGAAATGGAACCTGTTTCAACTCATGTTTAAAATTTGGCCAAAAATAGCAAAATAAACATGATGTTTTACAATACTTTGTTTGATAATGATTTCGTCAGACGTATACTGCAAATTTAAATAGAAAACAAACATTAACAATACCTTGACAGAAATAAATACACAATGCATTTGTAAATAGATATGTTGCCGATTGTAACATTTTACGATCATATAAAAATACAATAGTTTCTATTTTTGTAGAACGATTCAATATTTCCTCTATATTTTTATGCTGTTAGGTACAATATTCTGCAAATTTATCTCCTGAAAATTAGCAAAACCGCTGGGCACGAACACTATTACTTTATATATACAATTTAAAATACCTCAATTGAAAAATCGACAAGATATCAATGAAACATCATCAAAATATCTTGCATAGCAAAAATAATTTCAGTAAATGTTTAAAAATAATTTCAAATATTATAGATATAAAAAAAAATCTGTTTTATAATATAACTTGATACTAGCAGCAATTAAGTCCGTTGGTAAGGATGTCCGAAAGCGCACGGTGTACTACTGTATCAAGAATTCCGACTATAGGCAAGTGATTACCAGGCCTAAGAAAAAGCATCCTATCTATTAAATTTTATTTCTGGGGATAAAAATAGAAGAATCAAATAATAATAATGAGTATACACGGAATATTAAGATGCATGGATTTTCAGAGGGATCAAATAATTACTATCCAGCAAAAGTAGAATGGGAATAATTAATATTTGTATATTTATCTTAGCTTAAATATCTAAATTGATTTATCAAAACGCTTGGGTTTCATTATTGCATGATGTTGCCATTTTCATGAGAGTGAAATCAGTTGCAAACATTCTTAAGATATTATTAAATATCTATTTTTTTAAGTTGAATTTTTTTGTTGAAATATCAGGATTGAAATGATTAAGATGTAAATATCAAGATTGAAAAGGTTTGAAAAAAGAGTAAAAAAACTTGAAAAAAAAATCATTTTAGTTTAAAAACAATAATATAAATATCGATCGGATGTTATAATTACAAATGTAAAAGTATGTGAAATATTATCTGGAATGTTGTATCCCTTTTCTAAGATATATTTTAATATTTTTTAATATCTTAGAACTCAAACATATTGAAAAGCATTTCGTTCAAGTTTTGTGTGGTAGATGTATGTTTGTTGATGTTCGAGTGATGTCCTACTGGGATATATTGAATTTTTATATTTGTTCAACGTATGGAAATTGTATTTCTATTTTTTACTGAACGACATTATAATTTATAACTGTATTTTTAATGCCGTATTAGGATTTATCATGCCATATTTTTGATTCAGTGGTGCATCCATAGGGGGAGCAAGCCCGTTCAGACGTTATATCTCTCATTTTATCAAGTTCTTTTCCCGTTTATTAGTAATCAATTTTCATTTCTTTTTCAGATTACCTTTTAATTTCCTAGCAATTTCATTATTATAATTATTACTTTCCAATTCATAGTTGACGATATTATTTAACAACTGTGATTTACTCCAATTGAGAGAGGGAGTCTTTTCATATCACACTCTTCTCGGTCATAACACAAAGGAATAACCACCCCCACCGCCCACCCCCCGGCCCCCAATCACAATACCATGTGAGTCAGGCACGGTCTACCCATAGAACTCCCCTCGGGCAAGAATCGACCGTGAAATATCTCACGGCTCATTGGCTGCATGATACTCAGACTCACGCACTGTGCTCTGCTGTCCGATCATGTGCGTTCATAGATCACAAGTAAAATGCAAAGATTGTCATAAAACTTAAACATATCAATTATTTCACAACGAGTACTGCATTTAAAAGTTACATTTTGTAAATTAAAATGTATAGACGCGCATTTCATCACTTACATTAGTTAACATGTTACGAGCTATTAAATATTTGGAATTTCCAGTTTATACCATAATTTTATAGAAATATATGTTGAAGCCACCCACACGTTAGTCCTAAAAGCCTAATATTTTAAATACATTGTTCAAAAACATGTGGGAGAATAGCAGTTCCGAAACATAAAATCCTCATAATCTTTTGTTAAAGGTTTCTTAAAATGTCCTTTTTACATTGCATATTCTAAAAATTAAAATTATCCCCTCATAAGCCCTCCCCTTGTAAATATAAATATCTTTAACAAGAACATGGCTCTAGATTTTGTTAATATATTTGATAGAGTGAAATATATTACGTGATAATACACACACACATATATGTATGTATATTAAATTTACAAAACAAAAAAATTATAAGAACTAGTTTTCTGATAATCATGTACTGTATTATACACTCATTAAAAGCAGAATCATGCATAAGCAATTTAAATATATGCATGCAATTATAATTATAATGAAACTGCATTCGGACTGTGGCTCTTAACCGACCACAAGTTAACCATTGCGTCTCTGTGACTTCCGAGTTATACACATTTGGATCACATCCCAGCACTTCTGTGTGACTTCCGAGATGGCATCCGAGCACAAAATCTCCATGACTTTCAGATTACAGAATGGATATCTATGATTCTTCACCGAATGATAGTACAGATCTTATTCAATCGAAAAAAAACTTTATTGAAGCGTTAGCATTTTGTAGATGCCTTAAACTGCTTTACTTATTTGGCTTCCGAATTCCAATTTTACATACACGACCCCGCCATGTCACTTTCACATTTGAACCAGAAGAACCGCTTCACGTGAATCGGTGCCCCAGTAAAAGGAGGTAATAAATGTAATTATTTTTGTGTAACAATATTTTTCTTCGATATTAAGCACATATAATACGACCATATAAGCATGTGATGCCGGATAATTCCAGACAGCAAATATTTTGATCCGTTCCTTAGAATGGGCGTTCTGTCTTGACTCGCATCTTTACTCCAGGCCCGTCAGTTTATTTCCTAAGGCCTGAGTGTCATGTTGTCATGGCTATATGAGTCTCACTAATGTCCGACATCAAGTTTTGATTTATAGGTTCAGATGGAGACAAAGATTGCCCTACTATGCGTCAGGCCTTATTTAGATACTATGTTATTCTCTTTGTAGGTCCAAAAATGATTGTTTCAAAGTTCATGATATGTCTCGTAACTGAGTGGACCAATCTTAATGTACATGTACCCAATCTGGAAATGTCGGAATACATTAAATTCCCAGGAAACCGGTCGAGTCTATTTCTTTCTCGTCTTCTGCTCCAGTTATTTGGTGATAAGTCTGGATTCTGTCTGGCCAATTTTTCATGTAATTAAAAAGCAATACAAGCCACACGGCCCACCAGACATACTTGCAACAGGAATTCACAACAAGGTTTTACCGGAATAAAAAAACTGTGTAATTGCAGATTTCTTTTCTTTGACTTGCATAGGTGTTTTAATTGACTTTCCCTCTTGGTAATTAGGTCTGCATTTTACCTGTCCTTCAACTTTAACAAGACACGTCTTAATAAAATCCGTATTAATACAATCCATGCAAGATCTCTTGCAGACGACATCTCACGTGACCATGGGTTCTGCCGCCATTGTCACATCAATCACAAAATTACTTAAAAGGTCCAACGACAGCTGAGCACAATAGCGCAATGCACTAACCGGTACCGATTGGCCAAGTGTATTAATAAATGGAATGAAGCGTACAAGTAATTGTCCTAAATCCTCTAACCGTCCACAAAATACATTGAATCACATCAGTTGACAACGTTAACTATATCCACCCACCGCCCCGGCATGCCCTGGTGACACAGATTTCATGGAAAATACAACTCATGCATCAAGAGACATTGTTAGCGAATAATTTATAAGCTACCCTGTACACTGAACATAACTCATGTTGTTATGTGCATTTGGCTTGTTATAAGCAGACTTGTCAAATGGATAACACGCATTTAGCCCATTCTGCTGTCCCGTGGGTGTTTTTTATACATCGGTAACATTTGTTGCTTTTTCATCGGTTGCTCAGTGTTTTAGTTTTTGTTTCCGACTGGGCTTCCAGTTCAAACTCTGTTTTAACATGATGGGACCATTGCCAGGTATAGATTTATGTTGGAGGTGTCACGAATTTTCAGTTTCAATTTTTCAGAGCTCATAAGTACGGTGCTATGGAGAAAATGGTAAAGCAGCTCGGCAAGTTGAATATGACACCCAAGTGCTCCCCGACTGTACAGAAGGAAGATTAACAGGATGGAGAAAAAAATTGAATCTTCACTACAGCTCGGGCATTTCATAAATACGTGAAAACGGTGAATGGCGTCTGGTGCTTCGTCGCAGATGGCCGAATGATGTGAATAAAAGGGTCGCCAAGTAAGAACCCACAAATGACGGATGGTGAAGACGTTTGTGGTTGGTTGGGCGGTTATTCCACAAGAATGGATAGGTGTGCGTTGTTCATTTTACTCAACAAACCCCAGTGATGCCTGGCCATGCGTGGATAAGTACTGGGGAGTCGGTCAGGGTGTAACAGCTGAAATCGGGCACCAATTTGCTTAATTTCTCAAGTGTTGTATGATAAATCATTAAAAATCTTTTTAATCTTTGAACTATCACGGTTCATTAGAGGAATCCATCATGTTCTATATGAACCGTGAAGAACTGAATTAATAAAGAAATCGCCGCTGTCCGTCCATAATGGTCCTGACAGAGTGGCAATTAGTGTATAAGAATACAGCAGCATTCTGAGTCAGTAAGAGTAACCGCTTCAGGCATATATCATGCAATATGAATGGAGCAGGTTTTTTAGGACCTGTTTCAAAGCACCCGGCACACTCATATATTCCCTTTCCCATGCAGTCACAAAGAGCAAACATTTACTTTAGCGAACATGACGACAAAACTACGCTTTCCATTTTTTCTGATTCCATTCATGTTGCTTTGATGGGTTCGACTTCAGCACCTAGTAACAAAACACCCGGACTTCCGGTCGGGTGACCGCGGCTTTCCCTGCCGATACTGAACAAAAGATCACACGCACTTTCCAATACGAACATGCTAGTGCTCCACGCTTGGAAAATTTTGCACAATTTTAATTGTTAGGCTTCTGGAAAATCCATTTAGTTACAAGAGAACACAAAAATGTCGAAATGTTAGGATACTAATAATTATATATTGACTGATTTAAAAACTAACGACCCTTTTACTTTCACGTTCGATTTAGAATCTAATAACCATTTAGGACGATTATTTAAAAAACTGCGACACGGCCCATTTAAAAGCAAATGAAAATATTCTATATAAATGGAGATGTGATAAAATGCAATTGCACTCGTAAATGCATTAGAGTTTAGTTTCTATTTTGCCTGATGGTATAAGGGTATGTGAATATACTGAGAGGAATAATTAAGTCTATGTCACAGCTTAAACCTATTATGACGGAATAGTAAGCATGTTATTGTAGAATATATTATTAACAAGTGACCCATGGGTCATGACACTCAGCCGACAGGGAAGAGATTTGCAAAAGAAAATTTTATCATCCGAATGGTAGTGTATAACCATTGAACTGAAGCATCAAACAGGTTAACCAACAGGCTGAGATTGTGTCTGTATTAATATATCTCAAAAATAGAGAAAAAATGCGTAAACTTAAAAAAAAATACAGGTGGCTCCACCGGTCTGCAGAAACTAATAAAACACTTAATGGTCAATATCCATGCAAAGAAGCATGGTGGTCTCTGGATTAGTTGTTCAGATACTTCAGCTTTTGTATCAGATTTTCCATTTTTCTGAGGGATACTTTGGAGTCCTATAGCTTGAAGGATATGGAAAACAGAGACCTAATTTCAGGTTTCCACAGACACTTTTCATGGGCCTCCTTGCATGACAAGAATGAAGATTCTAGGTCCAGTTAATACAATTTGTACCCTGTTGACAGATAACCACATCTTTAAAGGTCTCAAAAATAGAGAAAAAAATTCGTAAAAAAATCAAAAAAATACAGGTGGTGCCACCAGTTTGCAGAAACTGATGAAACATCTCATGATCAATATGTATGCCAAAAATCATGACCATCAGTGATGCATTTAATGAGATATTGAAGTTTTTGTATGAAATTTTTCACTATTCTGGGGGTACTTCGGGTCCCCATAGCTCAAAGGATATGGGTAACAGAGACCTAATTTCTGGTTTCCATGGAGACTTTTCATAGGTCTCTGAGAATGTCAAGAATGAAGATTCTAGGTCCAGTCTTTACGATTTGTGCCCTGTTAACAGATGTCCACATTTTTAAAGGTCTCAAAAATAGAGAAAAAAATTCGTAAAAAATCGAAAAATACAGGTGGCGCCAACAGTCTGCAGGAACTGATGGAACATCTCATGATCAATATGTATGCCAAAAATCATGACCATCAGTGATGTAGTTAATCAGATATTGAAGTTTTTTATGAATTTTTTTACTATTCTGGGGGGTACTTTGGGGCCCCATAGCTCAAAGCATTTGGGTAACTAGGACCTAATTTCTGGTTTCCATGGAGACTTTTCATAGGTCTCTCAGAATGTTAAGTAAGAAGATTCCAGGTCCAGCGGTTACGATTTGCGCCCTAATAACGGACAGACGCCCGGACGGACAACGCACAAAAGGTGATCCCTATAGCTCAGATGACTTACAGTCAGCTGAGCTAAAAAATTAATACTTGACTATATATATATATACACACATAAATAAATATTGTAACGAAACCTAATAACAACAGATCACGTAGTCTTGACGAGCATATATTTTGTTACGGAGATAAATAAAAATCAGATTCTGTAACAATAGGCAGCGTAAAATGTCTAGGGGAATGAATAAAGAAGTCAGTGTTTTTTTTTTTTTGTTAACAAAAAATTAAGATTTATTCTTAAAACAACCCTAACATTAAAATACACTTAATCAATACAATTACACAGTATAACAACAGTATAACAGTAAATCAATACAATTACACAGTATAATAAACGGTAAGTGTAAGTGTACAGTATCAGAGTGTCCGGATCCTAAGCTTTTCTGGATACCACCACTGTCACAGCTCAATAAGTCCTTCAAAACATATAATCCAGATGAACAGTTCACATAAATCTCCTCAGAAAATAATAGTACAATTCAATACCAAAATCAATCTGTTGTAATCCAAAAGTAAAGTTCTGGTAATAGTCCGAAAGGCAAACTGAAGACTGTATAAAATCCGTTACGAATTTCGAAGAAGATCTATAAGTTCTGCAATTATCGGAAAGGTCCATAAACTGACTCACACTCTTCCGTGTCCGCTGGATTTTTCTCTCCTTCCTCCTCTCGGCTCTAAACACAGCCCCTAATTTATAACTTTTTCACCTCAAGCCCGGAACTTTCCATTTCCTGAACAATCTAAAAAACACAACAAGACACGCGCTCATAGAGAGCGAACAGCCCAGAAAATTCCAGATTAGCACGAACGCTGCATATCTACACATCAGACCCCAAACGTGGGCCCGCCCGGCTCGCGTGTCCCCCATGGCAACGGATAATGCTTGCCTAACAGACATAGGTATCACTCTTGCGCACAATAAACCAGGGCCTGCCTAACACGAATCAGAATGTCAACAGCTCGCCATAAAAGAGACACCCGTAACAATATATATATATACATATATATATATATATATATATATATATATATATATATATATATATATATATAAAACCATGTTAAAATAAGATCAAAGTCACGCCAAATTCAAACCTCGTTTATATACCAACACAATGCCACAGTTTAACCATATTTGTAAGACCAACACAACGCAACAATTAAACATGGTTATACGAACCACGCCACTCCACAGTTAGACCATGGTTATACGGCCAACACCGCTTCCCAGTCAAACAATGGTTATACGGCCAACACCACCCAACAGTCAAACCGTGGTTATACGGCCAACACCATCCCACAGTCAAACCATGGTTATACGGCCAACACCGCCCCACAGTCACACCATGGTTATACGGCCAACACCATCGCACAGTCAAACCATGCATTATACAGCCAACACCGCCCCACAGCCAAACCATGGTTATACGGCCAACACCACCCCACAGTCAAACCATCGTTATACGGCCAAAACCGCCCCACAGCCAAACCATGGTTGTACGGCCAACAACCCCACATTCAAACCATGGTTATACGGCCAACACCTACCTACAATCAACACATGGTTAAACGACTAACAACACCCCCACAGTTAGACCATAATTATGAGAACAACAACCTTCGCCACGGTAATACCATACCGGCCAAACAATTTTTACAAGACCAAAAACATGATGCCATCAATCATGACCACGCCACAATCAAACCACGTTTGACCAACACCACGCAATACCAGGATTTGATATAAGATCAACACCACGCTAAATTTAAATCATGACACGTTTAAAAGATCAGGACCACGCCACAGTCGAGTCTTGACAAGACTAACACCACGCACTTGTCAAAACATGATAATAAAACCAACACCACCTACAATTAAACCACGATAGGATCAACAGCACGCTTAAATTAAACCAGGATATGTTTATAAGACAAACACCACGCCAGAGTTTAACCGTGATTTTAAATAAGACAAAACAACGCAACGGTATAAATCCATGTTTATAAGACCAACGCCACACAACATTTTAAACTGGGCATGTTTTTGAGACTTGCATTATCCAATATTCTGTCCGATCATGTATATAAATGCAACATCACCAAGTGGTATTTATGTTTTGAATAGTGTACAAAATTAACCAACAACGGGACGAGGTATGAATTAGATATGTTGTGATTTAATGGTATTTCTAGCAATAACTATCATGCTTAGCTATAAGTCAATAAAATGCTCAGTCCGACCATGTATACATGAGATCAGATGTCATACTACCACCAAAACATGTTAATGACAGCCAGCACGTTACAGAGTTAAACCACTACCAACAGTGCAGCGCCAATATCGTTGCAAGGTCGTTTACTCCTAGCAATTTTTCCTCGAATCAAATAAAGAAGAACGTTGGAATTTTTCTAACAATGGGATGAAAATTACATCCATCTTGTAAATTGCTTTTGTTAATTTAGTTGAGTGGTGTTTTGTTTATTTTAATAATAATATATGCTTTGAGCATTAATGAATTCTGATAATATTAAAGAGGGCAACCCCTGCCCCCCCCCCCCCCCCCCCCTTTACTTACTCTGTGAACCGAACGATCCAACTTGCTTTAAATATTAATCTCTTATCTTGAAAGTGGCAACTAGTTGTATTTTTACAGTCTTTCAGTCTGTTTGTCAGTATATGTTTTTTTTATGGTTTAAGCATCTATATAATATGGCCCCTGAAAAATATATTTTTTTTTGGCAAAAAGTTTGGAGTGAGTCTGTGACTTTTTATCTTTTGTCTTTTTAAATGTATTGTAATGTTAGGGTTGTTTTAAGAATGAATTATAGTTACTTGTTAACAAAAAAACACTGACTTCTTTATTTCTTCTAGACATTTCACGCTGTCTAGTGTTACAGAATCTGATTTGTTTTTATCTCCATTGCAAAATTTGTGTTCATCATGCATACGTGATCTGTTTATATTAGGTTCCGTAACAATATACATTTTAAATTTGTATAATCCGTCACAAACGGTTATGTATACACACAAATCTTGTGCAGTGAACCTTGATGTAGGCCTTAAAGTTAGACAGAATTCAACAATACAACCGAGGACTTTGTATTCACCCATCCCGTATCCGAAAAAGTCCTTATTTCGCAGAAAAGTTTTATTTATTTTTTATTGAAGGGGGGGGGGTAAATGTGTATAAAATCGAATCAAGCAGCAAGGACCAGTTGAAATGCCCCTGTCTGCCAGTTTTTTTTCGTAATAACTTTATATTACTGATAACCTGCACTTCTCATGCATCCTCTTTTCCTCAGTAAAAGAAGATAAAAGCATGGCGATTTCCTTGTACCAAAGTAATATTCTATCCTGTTTCAACACCACATATAGCCCTAGCTCTCGTGCTCTCTTACTACGCTTCGCTGTGCGAGAGCAGTAGAAAATGATTTGAGAAAACTGGAGACATTCCACATGACAATTAATTCTTATATTTCGTCTAAAAATGTCGTATTCGTCATGAAATAAAGATATTCTTCTCAAATGCGCATATAACATACCACTTACGATAGTGTTTGTCCACTTTAACATTGATTAGAAGAATTTATTGTCCTTAAAAACGGTGATACAAGGGGGAACCATGACTGCTCTGGGTCCCCCCCCCCCCTCCCCCAGCCACGGCTGGCCGGCAGCCACCACCAGTGTAACCAGTGGTAACGGGCCGTGTTGGCTCAGCGAGCAAAGGTCACGCAGTTCATTGTTTCAGATTCTGAGACAGTTTCAACCTCAAATGTTGTAAAGTTTTAAAAGTGAGTCTTGTTTACAAACAAAAACATAATATTTAGCTGAATGTCTTGGCCATTTGAATAAAGTACTATTTCTTCCTTAGATTACTTAAGTTTCCTTGTCATAAAGGCAATATTTGATTTTACACGATTATTTTCCCGACAAGGTTTCAAGTTCTCCAGTTTACTCTGAAGCTTTTTATGCGGCGGTATCCAGGATCCTGGTTATCGCCGCATACAATTCAGTTACACCACATAATAAAATTAAAATATGACACATCAGTCTATAGGACTGCGGTATCTCATTGACGGCCTTATTTGAAGTTCTCAAACCAGATCGGTCTGGCAATATACAAAGTTGACGTCAAAATGTTATCGTCCATTTTTTTTATAGTCCGTCCGAGTACCCGTGTCCGCATGTTTTTTTGTTCGGTAATAATTTTTCATACAAGTAAAGCAGTATAAACCTTTCTGGTCCAAAGGTTGCAGGAACTATTCCGCCGACGGCCAGTGTAAAATGTGATGCCTTAGGCCAAAATAAAAAAAGGTATGGTTCTCAGGCACTTTTTTTCAGAAATCAATGCGGGCGGGCGCTTTTTTTATTTTAATTTTTTTGGTATGTTTCGATAAAAATGTCATATGATAAGGGAAAAGCATGAAAATAACAGTTTTATTTTGCTAAATAAGTAAAAGCACTACAAAACAAAGGAAATTGTATGGTTTTATCTTCTTGAAAGAAATGTCGGAGCGGCAGCAGCTCGAAATTGGAAAGTTTTTATTGAAAATCAAAATAAAAATGTTTGATGCGGGCGTTTAAAATTTACAGGGTTTACGACTTTTCATCGCCGGAGAACTGATCATAAAAAAAAACAGGTAAGCTGATGGCGTCAGTCAATTGACGGTCATACGCGATCGACCATTGTGACGTGTTTGTGACGTCATTGTTGTCTGACAAACAACACACACAACCATAGACATATTATATGAATGGTGTTGTGGATAAAAAATCTTTCGGAATTGCGTTGGGAACATGTTTCGGAACAGCATATAGTCGCACACGGTCGCCCCAAGCCTGTGCCTAACGTGTGGTCGAGGTCTTTGATAAATAGTCACCTACACATGTACCATGTGACATGAGAAACTGATCAACAATATAATAAAAAAGCAAGTAAGTAGAGATACTTTTTTGAAAGGTGACAATTGCATCGTGTGTATTCTAACGGGCGGTGGAAAAAATCTGTGTCACCAAGCACTTTGACCGCAGTGTAAATCAAACGGCACCTCGAAAAACTTGCAATTGTGCTGTTCATGCCTTCAATGTGATTGGTTAAATATAACGCAGGGGGGAATTCCCCAGAGACAGCAGCGCCCGGTGGCCAAACTTGACTGGCAGTCGCGGTTTTTTTTTTTTGCGACGGTTAGTGTTGCGAATAGTTGAGCACAGCGGAGCTAATGGAACGTATAGTATTTCTGCGACCCAGTAGATGTGCACTCAAGCATATCAGGTCATGTGAGGGGGTCGCAGGAAGAATCCCCCTCCGTGCGATCCCCGGTCACAGGAAGGCCTGCAAAACAATTCTATCAAAGACCTCCCTTTAGAGAAGGGATCGCCGATGGGGGTTATTTCGTAACCGCGAAATATACGAAAACCCCAGATAGGGCTCCCGGAGTAAAACTGTCTGGCAAACACAGACTCTATGGCCATTTTATTACCAGGCCGGAAGACACAAAGAAAAGAGGCGCCCACAGAGTAGCAAATATAAAAATTATTAATAATGCATGTAATACCCAAATATTGCAAATAAAAAAAGGGTGAAATCTCATCGACAAACCCGGAGCATATGTATGTTGACAATCACGGCAATCTGTAAGGTTGTATCAAAGAAGATACGGAAAAGTCACAAAAATTATCTTACGCTATTAATATATAGATTCTTCAAAAAAACAAGACAAGGGTTTTGAGACGGTCCATAGTAGATAACACATCAAGCTACCTCTGTTATGTTAAAAAGATATCTCTTCTATGGCATGTAGTTCATCAGTGGGCCCTATTCGTCCCGTCCGTCCAACAGGTGTAACATAGGAAGTAGGGACAACTAATGGACTACATCACATGGATCTAAAAGAACAAGACAACACGTCGTTGAGTAAATAAATATATTTGTCAACTAGAGATATGCATTCTCACGCATGCAGGCGTCCGCCATTTGGGCGGTCCTTAATTTGGGATATGCACAACCCGTCATTTAATTCACTCACCTTCACATATTTCCAGGTTCATTGTTGCATATGTTCCTCCAACAAGTGTTTGCCTTCACTCATTCGGTCCATAATTCCATGTTCAATTGGGCATCTGTGACTGAACATTTGTGAAGATAAGTCCTCCCTGGAACGGGAACATTATTCGAACCCACATCAAAATCTAATCGATTCTTCTGTGGCCATTCCCCCATTCCCGAGGTTCCCTGAAAACGTCATGGAATTCCGTTCATAATTGCATGAATTATCTTGTAAACACACACACACACGCAAACGGTAATGAACCCATGCGTCGGCAAAAACAATTTAAATTATTGAAAATCGCAGAACTATGCCCTGTAGTAGCTACAGACTTTTATTTGCTTATGGAATATTTTTAAACAAAACAGTATAAAAAAAATATGCGAGACATGGGAGTTGGAGACAGATGTATGAGACATTCCCTCTCCCCCACGTTTATGTGAGTGAGCAAAAGTATATATTTTTTCTCCCAATATTCGCTCGAATACCTTTATAGTTGAGACGTCAGGAGAAATACATGGTATGGGCCCCAAGGACCTTGGGTTGGAGGGGGATGGAGCTAGGGTTTCCTTCGGTGTGGAATTATATTAAACAAACATCTGTAAAATGTCTCATGTCATGAGATGGTCAAATTAAGGCAACCTCTTATTTCGATTATCTACCCTGAGACCAAGAATGTTCAAATCCTTCAAACCATATTGGAATATTCTCCCCAGTACAAAAACTTCTTTCTGAAAAAAAAAAAATAAATAAATAAAAAAAGCTGCACGGGTAACCCGCGAGCAGATATTGTTACAGATGTCTGTTACTTATGTTGCTGTAGCAACCTCGCCTGACCGGGTGTTGCAGGCTCGGTGTAATCCGCATTGGTTGAACTCTGACGGGTAGAAAAACAGCGCTCATGCAAATCTGGAACTTTCTGGGCTGGGCGCGCTCTATAAGCATGTGTCTTGTAATGTGCTTTGAGCGTGTGTATTATGTGTTGTTAGGTTCTTTCGATTGTTCTTGAAATAGAAGTTTCTAGAATTTTCGGATGAAAAGGTATAAATAGGGGCTGTGTTTTTGAGCCGAGGGGAGGAGAGAGAAATAGTTCCAGCGGACACGGAAGAGTGTGAGATAATTGCAGTAGTGTCAGGGATTCTACGAACTCTATGCAGATTTAGTGCGGTCTGTCTCCAGTTTGCTTTCGGGATAATTACAAGAACTTCACTTTTGGATTACAATAGATTGATTTTGTGACTGAACTGGACTATTATTCTCTGAGAAGATTTATGTGAACTGTTCATCTGGATTATACATTTTAAAGGACTTGTTGTCCCTGTGACAGCGGTGGTATCCAGGTACTGTACATATTATTTATTATACTGTGATATTGTATTGATTTGCTGTTGTACTGTTGTTATACTGTGAAATTGTATTGATTTAGTGTATTGTAATGTTAGGGTTGTTTTAAAAATAAATTATAATTATTTGTTAACAAAAAAACACTGACTTCTTTATTTATTCTCCCAGACATTTCACGCTGCCTAGTGTAACAGGATCTGATTTTTTTATCTCCTAACCAAATTTATGTTCGTGACGACTACGTGATCTGTTGATATTAGGCTCCGTAACAATATTCAAAAAGGGGTGTGTGGGCTGTTGTCCATGCGGATTTTGTCATCGGTGTAACGTGTTCCGCTGGATTCAAATGTTCAAGTCAGTGGCGTACCTAAGGGGGGAGGGGGGGGGGGGGGCGGCAGGGGCGGTCCGCCCCGGGCGGCACATTTTGGGGGGCGGCATTTCGGGGAATAAGTATAATGAGTGGCATAAGGAGTTGCTCAAAAACTACAAATTTGGCTTATTTTGTCCAATTTCAAGTATTTCAGGAATTATAAACTGGGCAGTGGAACATACCAAATGATTAGCGAACAATTCGCACATAAAGGGGGGGGGGGGGGGAATTTCGGTGAATTAGTATCATGAGTGGCATAAGGAATTTCTCAAAAAATACAAATTTGGCTTTTTTGTCCCATTTCAAGTATTTTAGAGATTATAAACTGGGCAGTGGAACCTACAAAATGATCAGCGAACGATTTGTACATTTAAGGGGGCGGCATTTCTGGGATTTAGTACATAATCAGTGGCAAAAGGAGTTCCTCAAAAAGTACAAATTTGGCCTTTTTGTCCCATTTCAAGTATTTTAGAGATTATAAACTAGGCAGTGGAACCTACAAAATGATCAGCGAACGATTTGTACATTTAATGTGTTGGGGGGGGGGGGGGGCATTTCGGTGATTTAGTATGAGTGGCATAAGGAATTTCTAAAAAAAATAAAATTTGGCTTTTTTGTCCCATTTCAAGTATTTTAGAGATTATAAATTGGCTACTGGAACCTACAAAATGAGCAGAAAACGATTTGTAAATTTTAGGGGGCGGCATTTCTGGGATTTAGTACATAATCAGTGGCATAAGGAGTTCCTCAAAAAGTACATCTGGAACCAACCAAATTATTTCTGGAAGGTCTCTATAGAGGCAAGATATACGCAAAAAAAGAACATATCTGTAGTTATTCTTTGTTATATCTGTGGTCTTGCAATGTCGGAACGCCATCAATAAACTGACCAATCATGCAAAGGCCAGCATTTCAGGGCGGTCGTCGTTTACAGAAATCCCTAGCAGCAGCTGGTAATCACCAGGGACAAACCCTGCCAGAAGAAAAACGGCCCCCTGTGGTGGGGGTGGGGTGTCTGTCGTCCACATTGTGCGAACAATATTTTGACGAATTTTGTTGCTCTTTCCTTTGAAAGTGTAAAGAATTTCCATTCTTGAACCCTAGAATTTCCGAAATTCCATGATATTTAAACGGTCTGAAACAACCTGAAGTGCCCTTTTTCAATGATTCTCCCTACTCTCACACCAGTCTCGTTAAAATGCAGACGTTAACACTATCATGTATATAATGAGTACTACCTAAATGCCTGTCTTTTGATTACCCAACATGACCTGCATGATCTTTTATGTAACGTGAATAAACAAAATTAACACCCAGACCTAAGTAGGAATTATTTTAACTTTAAGATATAATTCTATTATAACTATCCGACGGGATGAATTCCCCTGGCCGCTTAGCCACATGTTCAATATACGTATCAAGCATCAGTTTTATTTTTAGAGTTTAAAACTTAAATTTAAGATATATTTACCTGTACTGTTAATACTGTTATTAGCAGTTTAATGATCCACTACCTACAGACAGTTGTCGTATATTTTGACTTATTATTTTAAATTAAAATATAATATGTATTTAAATGATATAATTACTTGAAATTTATTTAAATACTTTATTGGATAACAAATAGTCATAATTTCATAAAAAGAACCTCAAGTGTGCATAATCACTTTAATTCTAAAATGATTTTGATGTAGCCTTGAATTAAGGTATGTTTTTAACTTTGAGGAAATTTTATTTAACCCAATTAGTTTTTCCAAACATTTGATTTTTTAAGTGAAAATATTAAACATTCCCTGCCTATATATATATATATATATATATATATATATATATATATATATATATATATATAAGCCTAACTCATGAAATTACGCGTTTTTAGTAAAGACTATAAAGTGCCTTGCAATCAGCAGTACCATGCATATCTCAATAGCTCTATTAGGGGTACCTGCTGTCATATGCGATAACAAGAGGTGGAATTATAGATGTGACAAGGTATTTGTATGCGTTGAGAATGGAATAACACCAAATAGTTTTTTTCCCCAAGTTGAGTATAAAGTAATCATGAATTGTGTTTACATGAATGATGAAAGATCACATTATATGTGTATCCTGCAGTTTAATCTGTTTTGATTACAATATATTCGTTTTATTCCTTTTTGTTCACTTTATAAAGAAATATACTTGTTTGAACTTCGAGCGATCTGTTGATTTACATTAGCTTAGAGATGTTTGCTCTTTAATATGTGGAGGAAAAATTCCCTGCCAGTGAATCCATCAATATAATTGCGTTGCTGTCAAATACAAACATGTAACAAGGATATTTGACATGATGTGTTTCAATATGTTATCCAGTTTTGTATATATATATATAAATATATAATGTTTTGTTAGAGGGGCGGCAATTCCTAAGACCGCCCCGGGCGGCAATGAGGCTAGGTACGCCGCTGAGTCAAGTATTCTTCCCAAAGACTGTGCACGAGGTATCTAGAACAGGAAGACTGTTTGTTTACTGATATGTTTCGATCACATTTATAAGAGGAGACGTATGAGTCGAGCAGAAGTTGTTTAAATATTGACGTATTCTCCGGATCAAGATATTTCTGTTCATCATGTCATGTTGCCTTTGGTTGTTATGATTAATAATTTAATAAAATACAATGATTACCCCCAACAGAAAGCCAAACATAAACTATCGATGATGGCAAGCCGTTAATAATCTTATAACAGTACAATCAAATAATTTAAATCAAATAGCTAATGTTAAGTCAAAAATGGATGCAATTTGGCAGGTTACTCGAATATTTTGAATTGTTCGACAGCTGCTTTCAAAACTGAACACTAACGATTACAAAAGCAGTTTTTTTTTGTAAAGGAGATTTAAGTGTGCAAAAATGGTATCCCAATTAGCACATCCATTCCGTCAATTCAGGTCAATTAAATGGACGCAATGAAATTTTATGACGCCATTGAGGAAAATATAATGTCGCATTCATTGTAACGTGTTGCATTCGCAATGCATTGTGGGATAGCCTAGTGTTTCATTGGCAATACATTGATGCGATAAATGAAGAACACATGTACTGCAAACTGTCTGATTTCCACACATCGACCTAACACGTGAGGTTCTCTGGAGAATTTGGTTATTGTCTTTAACCAGGAGAGCAGACGACAGTCTCCCTTCCGGGTCGGCCGTGCGGAGACTGGAATCTCTCTGTAGATCATTCTTTCCTGGACTCACGACGTTTTTGGGGACCGATATGGTAGTCGAAAACATGAGATCTGTTGCCAGAGGTCAGCGCCATATGAATCAAGCGAAATACGGTTGTCAAAAACCCCATACGAGTAAAAAAGGCGAAATTGTTTTTCCCCTTTTAGGTTAATGTATTGATTCCGGCTTGACTTTACGAAAATGCGGCTTTTCTGTCAGTACAGAGGAGGGGAATTACAAAATAGCACAAAAGGGCACGTTCTCAGATATAAAAGAAAATGGTGCGAACAGGATTAGGCGGTCATCGATGCAAGTCCCACGGGTTGAAAAGGCGCAGGGATGAAAGAGTACCGCCTGTGCTGGCCGTGTTTCTCGTCTAACGTCAAGTCAGATTATCTCACATCAAAAAGGCAACTCCTGCTTACGATCAATTAGTGTTTAAAGCTAGAAGAGGGATTTTTTTTAAGAACTAGCTGACCTACCTAGAACACAGGTGTCATGAAAAGTTGCATGCCATATTGTTACCTCTCTCTCTCTCTCTCTCTCTCTCTCTCTCTCTCTCTCGTAGTGTACTTTATATTTTAAATTCGATATGCTGTGCTGCGGATGTCAGGTAAAGGGGATTTTTTTTTTTCGTTTTAGACGTAATGTTATCGTTATGCAGGCATCATAGAAGCCATGGTCGGGTCAAAGTACTCCCTCTGCAGAAGGTCTCTGCAGAATCACTGAAAGTTATTTCAAACTCTTCACGTAAACGAAATGCTTTTAAACCAGTGGCGTCGAATTATCTTCAAGGATGGGCGATGATTCAAAAGTATATATATATATATATATATATATATATATATATATAGAGAGAGAGAGAGAGAGAGAGAGAGAGAGAGTATGATGTATGGCTGAGGTAATTCAATACAAAATTTAACCCAAACTGTTAATGCTGGTCCATAAATCAGAAAAGCAGAAATGGAACCAGAGTCTATCTGCCTAACTAATCACAAATTTTATATTTTAAATAATTTTCTGAACAGCTGGGGGGATGGGGGTGTTTTTATACTCATCACTCCCCTCCCCCTTCCCCCGTTATAAGTCAGGGGATATATATATATATATATATATATATATATATATATATATATATATATACATCCTATCCCGTTTGTACCGCTGCCCCAGGTGAGCATAATGTAACATAAAAGTAAAAAAGGAACTATGAGAATACAGTGGTTGAAGTCATTGTGCCAGGTTAAACTATCCATGTGCATATACAGACCGTAGAAAAAAATTATCTCTTGTTTTACAACTTTCTTCTGACCTACTATCCTGCCTGTTCTTCCTCTGAGACTGACATAATGGCATTTATATTGATGTGCCCCTTTTTTTAATTTTCAAACTTAGTTTTAACATAGGTATTTGAAATTGATAATATTTGATGAAAATTAAAATAATGCTCTAACGTACTCCAACGAACATATTCGAAAATTACATATAAAATTGAATTTATATATATGATACCTTTGAATTTTGTAAACATTTTGTTCGATAATCCCCTGATCGAAAAGTGATATTAGCCCGTGGTTGCGAAGAATAAATACGTTATTCCTTCTTTAGAAAGCCTGGACTAACGTGTGATAAACCCAGCGGGCACGTGAAGCCGGTCCAGGACGCCAGGAAGTCACGCTCATACCAGGGGGCGTGCATCTGGGAAACGACTTCAGACTGAACTGAAAAGATATAAGCCTCATTAAAAGTCAAGGCACAATGTCACGAGATGCAAGCATGTAAATTTGTGTGATAACGTAATTTATTTATCTTGAGTGTCACCATGACGATGACCTGCATAATATTAATATTGCACGAATCCAAAGAAATACTTCAGTATGCTTAAAACGGGAAGCGAACAGATCCAAACATGGGCCCTATTTTATATGTGTATTTGAGTATGTTCGTTAATAAATATGTTTTGAGTGCATGTTTGTGTGTCAATCTATGACAATGTGGGCATTATAGTTGGGTCAATTCGAGCACTTTCGTGACTCATGAAAGTGAATTTGGGTTTCTCAGTACATTTGGAGTCTATGAAGGTTAATTAAAAATTTTTAGCGGGGGTGTGGACTTCGAAAAAAAATTAGTGGACTCAGAATTGGACTCTGCTGGCCTGGTCTCCAGCGTGCACCAGAAATCTAATGGTATGGACGGGACAACAACACTTTGACTGTAACACCTATTAAAGACATCAAGAATCCCTATACTGACAGCCATGTGGCCGCAAGCAATGTGGTTCAGGGTAAGTAATCACAGGATTCCCTCCGCAAATCAGCACTTTGACAGGAAGTTATTAATCTCTCTAGGTCTTGAAAATGATTCCTTGCACAAATAGCCACAATAACATGCCGTCAGCAGGTGCTAAAGTTGAGCATGTCTCATTCTGTTACGAAAAGAAGACAGCCATGCTTGGCATGGCAATCGAGGATGCGCTTTCTGATTGGTTGATGGCAGGTCCGCACAGATATGAGCAAAATTGCCAATGATCCTTTTAGTCAATAATCAAGAGAAAATATATGACAACTCGCAGAAAATATAACCACAAATAAATGGTATTCCACAGAAAAATGGTCACAGGTATATCAACATATACATTGCAACCGTACTGAAGACCCAATGCATAGATGCTTAAAACTGTTTATTTATGTGTAAATAAAAAGGTAAACAACTACTCGTGTTGCAGAACCTGTTAGAATTTGAATCACCTAGTAAAAAGAAACTTGAGAAGGTTTATTTGATGGCTAAATTGTACGCTGATTTGCATATTTTGACAGACTGGCTTGGTGTCCTTAAAACATACCCAAGTTGGCCGCTATGTTTACAAATTGAGTCTTTAGAAGATGACACCGCTGACGTAACAACGGTTCTGCAGCCAATCACGCGCGTATTTCAAATTTACCCGAAACCGATGTCCGTATGCGCGTTTCACTAATCGCATTAGGTGATGTGGCTGTCGGACTTAACGACGGGCCTTCTTGCCTGCCTACGGATCCCGGGAGACGACATGGTTAAAAATATTTATTAATTCGTGCGCACGAATTACTAATCCGTGCGCATACTAATTCGTGCCCACGAATTACTAATCCGTGCGCACGAATTACTAGGTGTAAAAAATATATTTCCAAGGTGGAAAAAATATTTATTAATTCGTGCGCACGGATTAGTAATTCGTGGCCACGAATTAGTGACCAATGAGAACAGCTCTCTTATGTTGCTGGCTTAATGCTCTTTGGCTACTTATTCGTGCGCACGAGTTATTAATTCGTGCGCTCGAATTACTAGTCAATGAGAAGCAAGCACACATCGACTTAGTCTAGGCACAGGCTGGCAGTTTCAGCGGGCACACACGGTTGTCAAAATGAAGCCCAGCGCCTTCCGACAGTTCCGTTACTTCCTACCTTGGAAAATTCGGAACTCTGTATATTGAAAATAGAAGGGCTTTAAGCGATACTTAAAGAATATAAATATAAAACTCACAGATCAAGTTGCCGTGCATAGTGGAAAATTTCATCGTTCGGGCATAATGGGAACATTATTATAGACAAAGCCGATCAGGCTGAAATTTTTAACAGTTATTTTGCTTCACAAAGTAACTCCAGTTACAGTTCGCAATCACCATTTGACAGTGATGCTAAATTGCAAATTACGCATAAACTAGGTGAAATGAACTTCACAGAACTTCTCATGTCATATTTGGGATTCGCTTTCCTGAAAGGAACACATAAACATGATATGTTTGAAAGCCAATAAGCGTTTGGAAATTTTGAAAAAATTATAAATTCCAATTCTCTATGAAAGTTTTAGACCGTATGTATAAATCATTAATACATCTAGTACTGGAGTATGGTGTTTTAATATTAAACAATTGTTCTGTCAGACAGCCATACCAACTTGAGAGTATACAACGGAAAGCATGTTTAACATGTACTGGAGCCCTTTCGACCTCCAGCACTGGAGCTATGGTAAAAGAGCTATAATGGTCAAGTATAAAATTAAGAAGAGAGTTGGCTATGCAATCCACATTTTATGAAATGATTAAAGGACTAGCACCAGATTATCTGCTTATATATTAACTCAAACTCTGTCTCATGCTTCGCCCTATACAGTCCGCGCATATCGCATTTGCTAAAGATGCTGAGGTTCAAACGGAAAGACTGTCGCTTTTCTTTCCTTCCAATTTTCTTTTCTTTCCTTTCAATAGCCTGCAAACTTTGGAACAGTGTCATATATTTAAGTCTACTTCAATCGATTCCTTTAAGGAAAATGTTCGTGACTGTTTAAACCCTGCCTCTCGAGAAATATACAGTTATTATTGCGACAATCATCGTCAACATGAAATTATCCATACTCGGTTACGACTAGGTGCCAGTTACTTAAATCAATACCTATTTTCATAGGAAAAACTGATGTTTTTAATCTAATTGATATGCTCGATATGGACTGAGACGTACGCCTACCAGTAATAATATATGTATAAGTATCAATGTATGTGGAATGTCAGTCTGTATTAACGTATATTAAGTATCTATCTATCTATCTATATATATATATATATATGTGTGTGTGTGTGTGTGTGTGAATATATGTGCACTTTTCCAATCTGATCATTTAAATATACATATATGCATTCATGTTAATTTTTCACTTTCTTTTAATTTATATATGCAGGAGAGCAGTTGCATTAGCGTAAACGGCTACTTTGTTATCCTATTGAAATAAATATTTTTCCACCTTGGAAATATATTTTTCATACCTAGTAATTCGTGCGCACGGATTAGTAATTCGTGGCCACGAATGAGTAATTCGTGCGCACGGATTAGTTATTCGTGCGCACGAATTAATTAATATTTTTTCCACCTTGGAAATTTATTTTTTCACACCGAATAATTCGTGCGCACGTGGCCACGGATTAGTAATTCGTGGCCACGAATTAGTAATTCGTGCGCACAGATTAATAAATATTTTTCACCATGTCGTCTCCCGGGCTCCGTACCTGCCTATCCCAAATATTAAGTAAATAATTAAGAGATGGACCATAGAGTGTGAAAAATGCCAGGAAAATGTCAGATAAGTAATAGCTATAAGGAAATGACCCAGAAAAGTAACAAATTTAACCGAAATCTACACTAATAGCAATTCAAGCGCCTGTGAGTGAAACAATTGTTTTCAAAATGAAGGACAGCGCCTACTTTGGTGTTTTGGATCATACGGTTTTTGTTCTCAATTTTGGGTGTGCCACTCCCGGTAGATTATTAAATTAACATTTGTGGAAACAAAATCGACGAAAAAATGAAGCCCAGAGCTTCTGAGGGAAAGTAATCTTTTGGAGCTAAAAATTGGTAGCATTCTTGAATTTTGAATATTAAGATCAAAATGTGTCAAATCACAAAAAGGACATCAAATATTAATTTCTATAGCCAATCAACTCCAGAAGTCATATAGTGAACAATACTTTAGGCCAAACCATTGAAACAATATTTACAAAAAAAAGTGTGGCCATTTTGGATTTCGAGTTCTTTCGGTTTCCCTTCTCAATTTTTTAGGGCACTCCTGATTTAATCTTCACAGATGGCAAATTTATGGACAAACAATCCTTCACCTCCAACGGTCACGGTATTATCCAACTAGTATTTTAGATTTAAACGGTTCGTCAATTCTTTGCTGCACACTTTTTGAGCTACGCATGCTACCCATGGTTGTATTAGGCTAGCCATGAAAAATTGACTTTCAGGCCTTTCTTTAAATAAACTTATAGGGGCCTGTGAGTCATGATTTGACATCAGAGTCTTATATGGTCGTTATATACAGCCCTATATAAAATCATACTTAAATGATATAAATGGGACTCTGACAATTGGTCTTGTCCTTAATTAAAGGCTTTTAACCGTGAGCCCGTCAGAATGCATGCCCATGCTTGTGAAACCACCACTTGATGTCAAAAGGTTGATATTAAATTCAGCCCCGCGTGCCTGATATACGTCATAATATATCTCTGACTTTATTTAGCTGTACCCATGAGTTTTGGCCAATCATATATGTAGAGCATTCCCGTTGGTAATTTCTTTATTCTGTGCAACGGATGCGGCTAATAATATGTTTTATCATCCCCAGGTGGCGCTACGTGATAGATTCGTAGGACTCTTGTTGGGCCACGATTTGTTGTTTTTATGTTTGACGTAATTGGAACATCCAAATTTGATTAGTTTTTTTTTTCTCCCTCTAACCATATCATGTTATAACATGTATTTGTCTTCATTAACCCGAAGTGAGCCACTCTTCATTTTTGTGCCCTGGGAAAATCTAAACAATCAATGCCTGTTGTGATAACAAGAAGTCCCTGTAAGAACAGCGTCCTCGTCCGGCCTCTGCATCCTGATAATGAGTAGAAACCATTTCACTTTCACCTGAAAAAAACTAACACTTCTCTAACAACCAATAAAGTTCTCTGATGACCTTATCATTTCTCCAGGAAGACAATTTAATTAGCTTTTCCTTTTTGTAACACAAACAGGGCTCGAGATTAAATTTACGTGATATCGCGCACCCAGAGGGCCCCATTGGCGTATAAAATATCTATCTTGTAAAATTTGCCAATAGATTTTAATTCCTGAGCGGCCCAAGGTGAGCAGAGCCTAATTAACACTGACATCATACCCCTTTACTTTAACCTGGACCATGAATTATAAAACTCTTAACAAGAGACGCTACTAATTTTTTCTCTCGGAAAACTGTTGCGTTACAATTCTTTTCCTGTAATTTATAAGGAGATGATTAAAAAATACAGTTATATGCCCAAACAAGGCAGAGGACCGTATATGAAGATATTAATCAATTAAAATCAATTTATTAATTGATTATGGATTAATTAGCTTTATGTCTGGAGAATGGTATCAAATGGTTGTAGGGCACATTTACAGTTTTGAATGTAAAATAGCTCGGGTCTTGGATTCAGAGCGGCTTACTTGAGCCTATTGTTAGTACTAAGAACAGAATAACAGCCCAAAAAAGGTGCACAAGACGGACCTGAACGATAGGTATGTCTTATTCAGTCCTTGTATAATGCTCTCTATCTGTGTGTGTGTGTGTGTGTGTGTGTGACCATTTTTTCATACTCCTGAAGCCACACATGTTTAAAGTTCTGATGTTTATGCTCAACAGACAAATAAAGCCCATCCTACTAGATCTACTGGGCATGGATTCGTTCCGGCTGCTTTCTGTTCCTCAGTTCGATACTTCAGCATCATTGTCATGACAATGAACCAGTTCCTAGGTCTGGCACTGCCAATAACACTTGACCGTCCAGGACACGCTGTCGTGGCCATTTCTCCCAATTTTGTCTTGGTGATTCCGGTAGTAAAATGTGTGAATGACCACCACATGTATGAATACAAATTAAATTTCATGTTCAACAATTCTGAATCAGATGAAATATCGTTATTAGTTGTTGCCTGATTTGGGCAAGATGATTTGTCACCGAGTCCGTATCTTTCTTTATCACTGCATTTATTTGTTTAAAGCCATTTAGTTTTCTCCTATAAATGTATTATAAGCCTCGCAAATATCTGATAATCAATTCATTTTATTTTCTTTTGTGTTAGAATCAGCTATTATCGACAAATCCAAGCTTAGCATTATTTTCTGTTTATATTTACAGATCCGCGTCACCAATATTACACCGTATAATAAAGCCAAAGATTTCATATTATGAGAAAGATATTTTACGACTAAATATTTAATTTAAGTTTTATATGGAATGCATGTTGCCGATACATGACACTGTGGTATATATTTGCTCCAATTAGTTTAACACTAAAATACTATCCCTGAGCTAATTGTGCTCAAAATTTCGCATGGGTATAGTGATTGAGGTTATGCATCACATTATCTGGATATCAAGATCTCTGTTTTGGGGAGCTGATTCAGCCTTAACATTTATTTTATTTGAAAGGATGTTACAGAATGTCATCTACCGGTATTAGATGAAATGTTAACAACATATTGGAAAGTATGAGGGGCGACATCTGGCGTGTAGACTGTTAACTATTTATTGGATGAAATGTTAACATGTTGTTAACCTTTACTTCCTCCGTCAAAGCGAATATCAACATAGAAAATGTCAATACAGAAGTAACACAAAAACATTAAAAATTACAAACCAATAATCATGAAAGTTAAATAGAAAAAAATTCATGTTGTATGGCATACAGGCAATTGATATGTTATTTGATAATAATCAAGATAGTTCATGAAGTATCTTTTTTTCTACTCCTTGAAGAAAAGAGAGACCTCGTTAAGTAAAACGATTAATAGTTTTCGTGTCCGGAAGATTAATTTAATCCATATTCAATGTCAGCTTTTATCGAGGTTCCATGCCCAATAGGGCAACCAGTTGTGCCTCAACCTGAACAGGCAATTTATCACAAAATAGTTCCCCAAACGTTCTTTCTGGTTAATTGTGGCGGTACAGGATTCAGCTATATGTACTACTGCATTGGAATACCATTTTCCACGACGATGACAAAGAAGCTGATGTTGCATATTAAAATTATCCAGATTCACAAGTATCTGCGCTAAGTCCCTTAATTTAAGCAATGAACCAGGTATCACACTAGATGCTACCCACAAGGCAAACGGCGAGAAGCGATCAAAATGAACCTCGAAAAATTGCTCATGGTGAAAACTCGTGAAACACTAAATTCTTACATGGTATACTCGTACATGTAGTTCACAATACTTTTAATTACTCTACATCTCCGTTCGTCTCTGTCTGAAAAAGGTTCACAACCGATTAAGCAGTTATAAATGGTATTAAGCAGTATATTGGTTTAATAGTCGATACATGTCGGCTGCAAATATTTTCCGACTATTATTCAGCAAGAATTGAAAAAAAACCGTACACCACGAATTTCTTTCAGGATTTGAAATTATTAATCAAATTACCCAAAAATTTTAGCTTCGCTTTATCAATAAAATACTCTGAACAGGGCATATCAATAAAAGATAATAAACAGGGTATACCATTGATAAAGCAATATTTCTTCTAACAGTAGGCCTGATGTTTATCCATCACATCACCTGGATATCAAGTTCTCTGCATGGGGAGGGGGGGGGGGGGGGGAACTGACTCAGCCTGCACATTTATTTTGATTGAAAGGGAATCCATTGAATGAAATGGTTAACAACATAGAAAGTATGAGAAGCGACATCTGGCGTGTATACTGTTAACTATTAACCAAAGCGCTCAGCTGGCTAATACATCGGGTGTGTCCATGCATGAAATCACGGCCGTACGCTCAAAGAAATCCCAGGGGGGATATATCCCAAGGATATATATATATAGGCCACTCCCAGTTGGTAGTGGTTTCTTTAGATATTGTTCTATTCCAAATTTTTGAGTCTCAAATCCTTTTGCACGCATCAGAAGAGGTGCCTCCTAGCCTCCTCCCCCGCCAGAAATCCTGGATCCCTCCCTGATGCTAAGACAAGAAAAGACAAGATAACATTTATTAGCCTTCAGTTCCAGGAATATTTTGTTGACTTGCAATTCATTGAATGAAAAATAAATAAATACATGAAAAAAACACATAACATATCGACTATGCATGTAAAAACAAGCAAGTAAAAATGATAAAACAGAAAATCCTGCAGGTAAAACCCATAATTCCAAAAATTAAATATCTAGAGGGATGCGAGTTAAAATGTTTAATACTGTATGGCACAAGAGATTTTTTAAAGCGAGTAGTTCTACAGAATATTACATGTAAGTGTTTACCTGAAGGTAAAAATGAACTCTGAATGTAGGGGATGTAGGGTGTCGTTCATGACCTTTAATATGACAGCGCCATTTATTTGTTTTCACAGATTTCCTGGTGTGTGGCAAGAGAGGTACTAGTTATTCTACAACTTCTCTTCCTGGTATTATTTAGCTGCTTCTTTAACTAAGAATCAGATATATTTGTAAACCAGCACTCCAGTGCATAAGTTAGGACTCTGGTAATTACTGAATTATAAAACATGGTAATAATGGTTTTGTAAATATTTAGCTTACTAAGATAATATAGGTAATATAATATTTTGTTTGCTTTCTTGGATTGATTCAAGACATGTTCTTTCCCATTCAGATTTCTATCAATAGTACATCCTAAGTATTTATAATTTTCAACAATATCTACTTCTTCATTTTTTATAGCAACTGGGGTAATTACCATGACAGAGTTTAATCTCCTGAAATCAAAGACAACTTCTTTAGTCTTCTTAACATTTAATTGAATTTAATGTTCCTCACATAAAATAAAAGAGGGTCATAAAAAAAGTTGTAATTTCTTGCTTAAACTGCCTCAGCTTCCAGTGGATGCAAGATTTTATAACAAATCTGACATGAGGATATGCAAGAAAATTTAAGCAAGAAATTTTATGTCAGAAAATTTATGCAAGAAATTGTTTTTATGCAAGAATCTGGTTAGCTTAAGCAAGAAATACAAATCTGGCATGCCAGAAATTTATGAAAGAAATGGTTTCTTGCAAGAATCTCGTGAGATTAAGCAAGAAATTACAAATCTGACATATTTCTTGCATATATCTTGCATATTTATGAGGGAAAATTTTGTACAGGATGCAAACCAACCATTAAGATATTGAATGGTTTTCCTGCAGAGTGATTCATCATTCTTGTGTATCAGGCCTAGAATGACTGTGTCATCTGCATATTTGATAATGTTACAATCTGAAAGGCTCACAGACAAATTATTTGTATATGGTAAAAAGAACAGCTTGTTGGGCACCAGTATTTGTGATTGTATCTGAAGAAGTTTCTTTGCTTGTTATAACATGTTGTCTTCTATCTGAGAGAAAATCTAGAATCCATAGACAATGAAAAATGGAATGATATACCCACAGAGCTGATTGATCATGATGTGTGGCTGTATTGAAGGCTGAAGAATGTTCAATGAAAAGTGATCTGGCATAATACCTGGGGTCCCCTGATTATTATGTAAAGAAAATATCATCAGTCCTTTACAAGATCTATACAGAAATTAACTTATGAAATTTAATTGTGCAAGCCATAAAAAACACATTTTACATATATTTAGCCTTGAATTAAAGCATTTTTCACATAATTTTTATTCAACATTTTATTAAAACATTTCACTTTTTATCTGATTTTTTCAGGGGGAGGGGGATTGCGCAGTTGAGGAATGTAAGGCCCAGACTATATGAAACTATAGGCCCTACCGAAATTTATATATGAATATGTAACGACGTTTTAATTTACCTGTTCAGTCCCCTCAAATAATATTTCGAGATTTTGAAAAAGACAATTTCATATCTTTGATAACAATTCTGAACAAATTGTCCAGAAACGTTTTCATGTAGCACAAACAATACTCTACACCGGAATAGAATGCGAAGGTCAAGGTCGCTATCCTCCTATTTCCGTCGCTGTGTTTTCGTGTATGTGTTACTCTGTGACTCAACAGTTGCGAAGGAATTTCTTTTTGTGTCAGAGCCCGAGTTAAACTCTGACACATGAGAAACACCAAACAAACCGAATTCAGTCGTAACACGTGAAATTTAGTCCAGTAATTACCTAAAGAGCGAAAACCCAACGGCCGCCAGACACTGTATAGTCTGTAGACTGTACTGTAGTTGAGAATCGATAGATCTGGGGCCAGTGTGATTGAGCGTTTGTGACAAGTCGCACATCAGAAGTCGGGATAATCAACATTGTATAGAAACGTCAGAATCTTTACAATTATAATCACCAAGATTACAGATGTAAGTATATTCAACATTGTGCATGTGAATTCTAAGAAAAGCCAAAAGCTTCGACCTGGGGGGGGGGTCGGGGGAGAGACAGTGGGAACTGTTTTTAAATCACCACAGTTGATTCGTCACCGAATGAAAAAACTCTGGGCAGAACTATAGAAACCGGGCTTCAGCCTACCGCCGGTACAACGGGTGTCGCATAATAAATTGTTTCCTGGAAAAGGCCGATACATATCATTTTCCTCAGAATTCCCGTATTTATTTTTTCTCATAGCTGGAGTTTATTATATTAGAGGAGGAGGGGTCCGGGGAACCTGGGTTCCCCGTCTGAACAGGGGTGTGGGGGCCATAGATGCCTCTTCAATCGCAGATATATATGAACAAAACTTGCTCCTGCTGGTATCTCGTCTTCACGGCTCACTTAGTATCGTGTAGGGCTCCTAGTCTAGAGATCGTAGGTTCGATTCCCGATTCAGGCGACTTCTGATGCTTAGTAGTTGTTTATGTTAGAAGAGTTGAGTGTAGGGACATCTACAGGGGAAAGTAGGAATTAAAATAGGGAATGAGAGGAGACAATTTTATTTATATGTTCCTCAATAGAAGCGAAGCCTGCGTTCTGTAGTGGCTCCAAACTCTGATGTAAAATTTACCATTTGTGGCCAACTTCCCATGGTGGGACTGATTTGAGTGTTTAGCCGGGACAAGCTTTCTGACCTGATTTGACGGCTAGAGAAGCGCAATATGTCACCTGACAGGCAGGGCACAAGTAGGGTGGTGTTGGAGGCAGGGTGTTTGTGTTGCCTGTCAGTTCTGGACTTGAGGGGGGGGGGGCTGATTGGGACTGCTAATAAAGCCTGATTTACCAAGTGGCTGCTGGCAGATATACTTAGTGTATGCACACTGTTTATACTTTGCTCTAGGGCTGGTTGATGACCTGTTTCAATGCAGATGGGAACAGGGCTATGCTAAAAAAGGTTTCAGTGTCATAATACATCCCTGAGAGGGAACAAAGTGGGAGTGTTATATGACCTATAATTTAATAAGAATAGCAATTGGGGCACATGTACAGAAACTGCTGTGCAGCAATTGCGTGACCTTTAATTTACAAAAAAATTTTGGTGTGTTTTGTGAGACCCCCCCCTCCATTACATCCAGTGTAACATATGCATTTTTCCCGGAATTTTCTTGCCAGGATTATTTAGCTTTGTTTGACTATGGCTGGAGTAGGCGGGGTCACGTAAATGCCCGATAATAAGTCCACTGTGTTATCTTTTACGGGTTTGTTCAGCATTAATTAAGCACCGACACTGTTATTTTTTATTCTTTCGATCATGTAACCTTTGTTCTTACGTGTTTATTTAGCATGTGTTTTTGTTTTTGCAACCAGGCTACTGTTAATTAAACACCAACACCATTGAGTCGTGTTAATCAACATCATAACTTATGGGGTCTTTGATGATAACTTTATGTTAAGTTGCAATGAAAGAATTTGTGCGAGAGTGCTGTAATGAAAAAAAATAATGATCACACCGGGATGATTTGTTAATAACTTAGAATGAAGTGCACAACGTATACCACGTTTACATTTTCTTTCCATCTATCACATATTACATAAGTAGGTGAGTCCCACGCCCGCCTGCAAGGTCCTGGCTTCGTGCGACCATGTGCAATCACGCTTTGCCAACACAGGTTACACGAAGCAACCAGGGTTGGGGCCAATTACATTGAAAAGTGATCATTACAATTACTTCATAAAATCCCAATTACAATTACAAATTACTTAAATTTTACAAAGTAATGATTAAATTACAATTACTTTTGAAATTGAATTAATTACATTCATTTACTTCATAAAAACATTATAATATACAGAGACATGGTTCATGTGGAGTATCATTCATGGCAGAAAGGCCAATAATTTTTATTAAAGGAAAAACTGCAAACAAAACATATCCAGTCTGGTATCATATATTTAAGTGCACAATAGCTATACTAATGATAATATATCATTGCATAATGTTCAAATTAACCCTTTTTTTACTCTTAGGGCAAGGTAAAACTGACTATCGTCATCATATATGAACATTGTGTGTATTGTTTATAGTATCAGGTATTGAAACATTTGCTGAATAAGTGTTTTGACACAAAATAGAAATATCTGAAAGCACATATGAGGGTCCTTAACTTAATTTTAAACATATCATCTTGAAGTCATTTTTGCAAAATAAATTCATCGAATATTTTTTATCTCATATTATCCTTTATCAGACAAAATGTCCTGCTACTTCATAACACTGTAAATAATTGTTGCAGGTTCAAACCTCTGATGATGGAATCATCTTATTAGTGACTACCTTCATCCTATACAGTAATCCTACACATTATTCAAATCATAAATCCTAATTTCTTTACTATCAATGCTGATTAAATTTATATCATCAACAATGGAGTTGAATTTTAAATACAATGTGATTTCACTATACTCATTGATGCAAACATTTCATGTGAATAATTCATATAAATATATTCATTCATTCATGCTGAATATATAATATATGAGAATTTGATGCAATAAAATTGTTTAAAGTAAAAGGTAATGAAAATCTAGTGCATCCACAATGGTTATCTTCTTATGTATGATAGGTATTAAAACCAATATACACTGCCCAGAGTCTGTGGGCACAGGAAACAGTGGAGACTGTTCAAATGTTAGAGCCAGCCAACTGAGACAGCCCTGCTATTTTTATACCTATCTCTATTTACCTCATGGGCCATTGACTTGAGGTAATTCTGATATCAGCCTTCCCAGATCATTAGCCTCTTTTGTTCCTGTGCCCTCTTTGAGACCCAGGAAGGTCTGCCTTTTCTGGTATCTGCCAAAACAAAGTTTTGCGGATACTATGTTTTTGACCGGGTTCCGCTGCCATCGCATTCGTTTCCAGAGAACTCCTCTGAGACTACTGGACTGATTTTTTCGAAACTTACACCAATTATCGGGACACATGTGAACTGGTGCCTAACCAATTGGCCTTAACCTCTGACCTTTCCTCTCTCCAGTGCGTCCATCTGTGCGTCTGTTTTGACACATTAACCCACATATCTTCAGACTCATTTAACCAATCAGGGAAAAAAATTTTTACAAATGTAGCCCTTGGATAGCTTTATAACTTACACAAAAAATGGTGGTGCCACCTGCAACCATGTTTGCACAGTGTCCATGTGTTCGTCTGCCTTGGGTTAAAATCACTCATATCTCTGCAGATACATCCTGGTAAGCTTTCTTGATTATATGACAGGTGGTGCCACCTACATTCACGTTCACGCTGCAGACATCCATGCTTATATCTCCAGACTGGTTTGAGGTAGTTTCCTGAAAATTTGCATGTGTTTAGATCTCACATAGCTCTTTATCATACAAGGAACTGGTGGTGCCAAGTGCAGCCATTTTTGCACAGCATCCATCTGTTTGTTTGACTTGGGCAAAAATCACTTGTATCTCGGCAATGGTTTGACTTATTCACCTGAAATTTGGCATGTGTACATACATCCTGGATAGCTTTTTTGATTTTATGACAGGTGTCGCCACCTACATTCTTGTTTACGCTTCATACATCCAAGCTCATATCTCAGGAACCGTTTGACCGATCGGGCCAAAATTTTGCATATGTATGGATCTCACATAGCTCTTTATCATACACAAAACTGAAGGGCCACCTGCAACCATTTTTGCACAGCGTCTGTCTGTTTTTCTGCCGTGGGCTAAAATCACTTATATCTCTGTAGTGGTTTGACTTATCTGCCTAAAAATTTTGTGTGTAAATACATCTTGGATAGCTTTCTCGATTTTTTTGGCAGGTGGTGCCATCTACATTTATATTAACGCTGCAGACATTCAGGCTTATATCTCAGGACTGGTTGGACATATCCCCCTGAAATTTTGCATGTGTATAGATCTCACATAGCTCGAAATCATACACAAAATTGATGGCGCCACCTGCCACCAATTTTGCACAAGTCCTTCTGTTTGTCTGCTGTAGGATAAAATCACTCATAAACATGTAGTGGGTTGACCTTTTGCCAAAAATTTTGCATATGTTTACAACTGGGACAGCTTTCTGGATTTGTGGTAGGTGCGCAACCTACATACACATTTCGGCTGCAGACATCCATGCTTATATGCAACACACCTCACTATATTTACCCTTGCCACTCAATCCATGCCTCAATTCACCCATTCCACTCTGATTTAGGCGGATACACATAGTTGCTTGTCTACTACCCGTATTCTAGTTTAATTTGTAATGGACTGTTAACCTGTGAATTGATTCATTTTGAGTATTATTTTAATGCCTGTTCCACCCTGAAGTCCTCTCTGGGCTCTCAAACTTGACACAGCAGTTTACAATGTCTCAGTTCTTTATCGCGTAGGTGCCCTAAATCTACTTAAAACGTTTGGCAGACCACTCCACTTGCACAAAAACATATATGGTGATGAAAAACAGAGGGAGAGCTATATTTTCCTTTTATGTTTTGAAATTTATTGTTATCCATATTGGTAAAATTTGCTTTTTTTTAGTCTGAAGTTTACTACATAAGTGAGAATTGAATGGATTCTACAGGCTCTCATAATTCACAGGCCTAGTCTTGGTTACCTGTGATTAAAGGCCAACCTAACAGGCTAACATCAACTTGAAGTAAGAAAAACTAGCATCATTTGACGATTGGCATGTAGACAATATCTGGGCGTGAAATTAACAGAGACCTCACATCATCAGTCACACTCGCATAGGATTAGCACATCACCATGGTTTCCTAAAGGTGAACAACTTGCTGAATTTCCTGAATAAAAAACTCAGAATGACACAACAATTCACTGGTTGGACTCCTGGAATACGGCCCGACAGTAATGATTATGAACCCTTGTACCATCAAGCAGTTAAAACAAGTCTTGAAGGGCTGGGAGTTGCCATATTGATTTTAAACTTAATAATAATAATATATAGTATTAATATAGCGCCATTTCTCCGATGGTCGGACTCACAGCGCAATTAACACACATACCCACATACAATTTCATGGAAATCTACTCCCTGTGCCTGAAATCCAAAATTTTGGGGCTATGAGACAAAAGAACGTCTACCGATTTTCATATTACACTTTGGTACTTTAAGAAGATTTCCGCCAGCAGAGCGCAGTGTATGCAAAGGCCGATAGGTTATTATATTTTCAGTCAAATGTGATAGAAGTGAGTCATCAAAACAGCGGTAAACAAAAACAGCAATTTTGTATTGTATGCAGTACTTGACGGGAAGCCAGTGGAGCTGTTGCACAGCTGCACCAAAATTTTATGTTAAATTTCATGTGTGTGATTATAGCCTGGGTTATTATATTAATACATTTCTTCATATTTTACCATGGTGTTCCAGATAACTGCTTGCCACAAACAGCTCATTGTATCTTATTTACATGGAATTTATATTGTAGTCACTAAAGAAGAATGAAGCTCTTTTCACTAAGTGTCCTCTTTAAAGGAGCGGACAACAAGGTCCGCAGCTTGAATTCCACACATGAACTGACATCATTTGGGTACTTTCAGAGGTCCAGGTGAGGATATTAAATTACTGTTATTAAAGTGATCTCATAAAACATTTAAAAAAATGTAAGCAAGCAACTGCTTATAATAAGATTTAAGAATACAGAATGTATTTACACATTTATTTTATAAACATTTGACTTTTGACTTTTCCATTTGCATGTCTGAAATACAATTGCCAACCTCTCCTTTTGTCATAAACTTGGAATGTTATATCTGCTTTTCTTGCTAGTTAAAACATATCCAAAGCTATTTGTTTCAGATGTGTGATGCATAGCTCTTGCAAAGTTGTAACTTTCAGGTCAGTTAAGAGTTCTGATATTAAGGCCTCTTCCTATGCCTTGGGCTACAGCACATTTCTTCATCAGTTGTTTATAATTTAATTTTGAATTATAATGTCATTCTTAAAATATTTATTGCTATTTTCACTGTATACTTATGGTTGATATGTTCTTTGTATACTTATGGTTGATATGTTCCCTGTACACTTATGGTTGATATGTTTCCTGTATACTTTATGATTGATATGTTCCCTGTATGCTTATGGTTGCAGTGTGAAGGAGTTCATGGAGTTTACAAGTAAGATCATTGTTGAGAGGACGCTACAGAGCCAAAGAGCAACAGTGAAGGAACAAGGTGGGTACAATCCCTGCATGGAAGTTTAAAACCCCTGTTAGTAGTCTACAGCAAATGCTCATTGTGCAATCAGTGGTTGAATGAAATGAATTAGCAAAAGGAATGCAATGAGACCACTGCATAAGGAATGTGATAAGCAACATGCATGTTGCATATCAATACTGAATATTGTACACATATGTTAAGGGTTTTATGATACACTATAATTTAATTAAATATATATATATATATATATATATATATATATATATATATATATATATATAAAATTGTATTATCCATTGGAATCTTGTATTGTGTCCTTAAAATATGTCACACACAAATACTGGATATCTTATGTTGTAGAGTATATGGTCCATGTGTATGTAAGAGGAGACTCGCTGGCAGGTGTCCTGATTTCGGATTTTGAGTACCCTCGACGAGTAGCGTTCACACTTTTAAATAAGGTGAGAAACTCAAGGGAGTAGGATGCATTCTGATTACATAAAGAATATCCAAGGTGTGTAGCATTCAAAAGTATTAGTCAAGGTGAAGACATGTTCTTTGAAACAGGTGTCCTGCTATTACATGCAGAGTACCCATGGTGAGTAGCACTTATACTACTCAATAAGGTAACAATATGCTTTAAGAGCATCTCAACAGAATCAAGGTGGCTGATTATGTGATGTCGGCCTGTATATGTGACTGAATTAGGTAAGCTATCTTGCAAGCATGTCTCTCTTTTCAGAAATATTAAGTTGCTTGATTTTCTTTAAGCGGTCAAACGCTCAGCCTTCTCCGCTGGTGACCCAGGTTAGATTCCCTGCGTGGCAATGAGAGTGGGTTGTAGTTGCCCGTCCAAGGTCGGTGGTTTTCTCCGGGTACTCTGGTTTTTACTGACTACCGAGCGCCAACATCAAAGTCATGGAGAGTGCCTTGTATTATTTGTTATAAGTAGTTGTACAATCCATGTAAAATAAATAAAGTTGATATTTTTAAGTCTGTTTGGTTTTTAATGTGGGAGTGGTATGTATCTTGAGTAATTCTATATTTGGTAAAAATAATTTAAACCTTCAAATTTTTTCAGAATGGATAGATTGCCAAGAAATTTGATATAACTAACGACGTAACCTTGAACTGATTTATTCTTTACAGATGACTTTGGACACAATCTTTTAAATATGAACAAGGCATGAGTGTGTCAGTTTGTATGTTTCAGAAGAAGGTGGCTTATTTAAAAGGGAGTATCGTCAACATCTTGGTTTACCACACAAACTTGGATGTCAAATTTCTACTTTCATATGCATAAGATCCACTTTTCAAATCCACTCTGAAATCTTAACTTTCATAAACTTTTTGGTGTGGATATGTTTTTAGAACTTGATGCGTAGGTGTATATTCATAATAATGGCATAATTACTTGAAGTGTCACCTCAGCATGGGGCTAATACTTGATATTTTCTGACCAGGTCCTAGATGATTATGCCAAAAGGTATGAGCCATCAACCTGGCCAGGGGCATCCAACACGTAAGTATTCTTCTATTTGTATATGCAGCTGTTTCAAACTGTACTTTTGAAATTATTAGGGCCCTGCTTGACAAGCGGTGCCCTATAGTGATCACCGTGTCAGTCCGTCCATCGGTCCTTCCGTCAGTGACACTTTCTTTCGCACGCATAACTCAACAACAACATACTGCAGCTTTCCCAAATCCACAGGGATAATTGGTACCTATGAGGGTTCCAGACCTATTGATTAACAGACCTGTCGGAATTCAAATATGGCTACAACAGCCCGATCACTGATTTTATTTCACGCATGATAATTCAACAACAACCTACTACAGCTTTCCCAAATTCACAGGGATGATTGGTACCTATGAGGGCTCCAGACCTATTGAATAACAGATGTCTGAATTCCAATATGGCCTCCACAGCCTGATCGCTGATTTTCTTTGGTGCGCGATAACTCAACAACAACCTACTGCAGCTTTCCCGAATCCACAGGGATAATTGGTACCTATGAGGGCTTCAAACCTATTGAATTACAGATTTGTTGGAATTCGAATATGGCCTACACAGCCCAATTGCTGATTTTCTTTCGTTTGCAATAACTCAACAACAACCTCCTGCAGCTTCCTCAAATTCACAGGGATGATTGGTACCTGTCAGGGCTCCAGACCTTTTGAATTACAGACCTGTTGGAATTTCAATATGGCCGCCACTGTCCAATTGCTGATTATCTTTCATGCGTGATAACTAAACAACAACACACTTCAGCTTTTCCAAATTTACAGGGATCATTGGTCCCTATGAGGACTCCAGACCTATTGAATTACAGACTTGCTCAAAATCAAATATGGCTAACATTCGGTGATTTTCTATTGCACACATTATTTCAGACATATCTTCTTTAATCCAGTATGATTTTTTCCCTCATTCCCTCACAGGGAGTTTGGATAATTGCAGTTTTGAAGAAAGAAAACAGCTGCTTATCAGAGGAACAAGTTCAGACAAACAAAACACATATCCCTCACATTCTCATATATTCAAAAATATCAGAATAATACAAAAGTAATGACAGAGACAGAAAAATTATACACAGTAAAGCTGATTTGCCGTAACTGGGACTCCCAAGATCTTTATGTCTTAAGGCTCTGCAGTGATATATTATCTAGCAATATGGTACTTTTCTCATGGCTTCATTCATAGAACAGAACATAAAATGACACTGGTCAAGTACATAATAGTTCAGATTCTAAGAGGATGTTTGTCTTTGTACACAGAAAGATAACCATACTTGTTCTTGTAACATTTATTCCCAGGCCATGAGTACAATTTAAGTGACCAAATCACCATGCCCTAGTCCATTCAGGAACAATCAGTAATGCTTCTAAAAAAAGCCATTTCAGTTGGTTTAATATGGCATTGAGTGACCTAATTAGATGTGGTTAAATGTATACCTTACTAATTAAGTGTAAAAGTAAAAACATATACATAAACATATACATAAAAACAGCTGTAAATTTTCTCAGTTCTATTAAATCCTCACAGTTGTTGTCTCATCACTATGTTAAAGGTTCATTTTTCAATATCTGATGTCTATTAACTAAAGATAATCCCTTGAACATATGAAAATAGACCAGAAAATGCAGATCCCTCTACAGGTTAACAGGTGAACTAAAGTTTCGGGAAGGGCATTTTTCGACTAGTGGCCTTTCAACTTCCATACATATGTAACCAGTCACCTTAAAAAACAGATTTTTTTGTTTGTCAACATTAGCATATGTATCATGTTTACAAACAGATTGGAGATACAAAAAAGCTCATACATCCATCACAGGGCCTGGGGTGGTATAAGAACTTTTCTCAACAGGAATTACCTGCAGTTTATTAATATGTATGCAGAGTAAAGGTGGTTTTTCCGTAAGTGCTTGTGTGTATCCATAGTCTGCATGCGTATCTGCTAAATTCATTTCCAATTAGTACGTAGGCATATTCCGTGCTCTGTGTTGAAAGGCTCTTGACAGCTGAAGATTTTCTTTTTTGTAAGCCATTTCACCATATAATTATTGTACATTTCCTAATATTAGCAACAAAAGTTAAATTGTTTATATATTTATGTAATATTTATATTTAAAAAAAAATACCTTATTATTATTATTTTACACACAGTTCTGATGTTTATGGCTCAAACATTTCGAAAACATGTGTTTGTTAAAGAAAGGACAACAAAATTCAACGAAATGCCAATATGTTTGTTTAACGAAAGACTGATATTAGATTGACATTTATACCAGTCAAAATAGAGATTGTTCATACAGCACTGCCTGAATGGGAAACTCTTATGTTAAACCTGAAATCGACAAGGTGATTGGCATGCGTAGTGATAATCTGTGTCATATATTCAATACATTGATTACATGCCATTTTTAGTGGAACATGTTTTTGTTCAACCACATCAAAAAGTACATTGAATATATCTTGACATGTCATGCAGCTTTACTCATTGGCATTTAACACAGATCCATATCAAGTGCTGATAGATACTTAAACCTGTACCTCACTGAAAATGTCTAAATTTCATAGATGGAAAGCGTTACATCCTTTGTGCTGGTATAACACATGATTTTCATAAAATACTGTTCCCCCCTTTAAATTGAAATATCCATGCTTTAAATTTGTTAGCTAGCATATATATATATATATATATATATATATATATATATATATATATATATATATATATATATGCTAGCTAACAAATTATATATATATATATATATATGTATTCCTCAATAAGTCATATACATATATTGTAATCACAAAGCTTTTGATATGTAAAACTATGAAATTCCATACTATAAATAATTTCTTCATGTGTCACAAACAACCTTTGTGTCAGTAGATTAAAATCCTTAACAACATAAAAAAACATCCTGACATATAAAAAAGATAAGTGTCAACAAAGGTCAGTTAAAAAGGAATACCTTCAGAAATATTATTAAGTATATTATTTCGCCTAAGTTTGATTTCCAGCAAAATCCATGCATATTTAATAAGGTCAGAAGTCATCAGAGTTTGATGGCACCATCGTGACTTACCAAAGTTCTTATGACACTCATTATAAATATTTACCCAGAATTTTACACCTTAATTACCTATTCAGCAAAATTTGAGCACATTTAATGAGGTTGGAGGTCACCTGATACACAATTGGCATATTATGCACCATTTGCAGTTCTCCTGTTAATTGGATATTATTGTATCTTTTTGTAATATATATATATATATATATATATATATATATATATATATATATATATATGCTCTTATGTATATATTTATATGCTCTTGTCAAAATGATGAGTTTTCTCTTTTTTTCAGGGATTTCCCAGAGGCTGCACAGTATTTACAAAAATATCAGGTAGGAGTCTGTTAATATTAATTGTACAAGCCATAATCAAATATCTTTAATATATTAGCAATTCTCACATTGTTTTGTTTGTCTAGAAGTCACTACTCTTGTACAATCATTAACATTGATCAGTGTTGCAACTATCAACAAGTCAGTCCTCAGTGAATTATGGTTACAATTACTCGCTGTAGGTCATTGAGTTGATGGAAGTCCAACTTTACCCATAACTGCTCTGTAACTATTGTTGCTTTTCTTTCAAATCATTGTATGAGACATTTTACATTTTTAATGTTGGATAAACTGTGTGTCAATTGACCTCACCACCTTAGCTCTTTTGCCATACCCTTTTGACCTAATTATTATAATGAGTCCCCAAAATGCTCCTACACTGAAGGTCTTCCTTGAGACAGGTTTTAACAAGGCAATAATGACGTCACAAAGGGTGATGACATAGACGTTGCATTGACTGACTTCATTGACTGGAATGGCTGCACTGATGAATATGTTGCAGTCATTGTGAACTGTCTTGCAATATTTTGGATTATTTGTCTCATACGATTTACGTGCCATGCAGTTAAGACATAATTATTCACGCGGTAGTTGGAGGAATGGCCCATGCAACCTTTTGCCTAGAACTTTTTATACTGTCTAATTTGTATAAAAAATATCCAGGAAAACATGCGGACAAGGGTACTGGTACACACTACATGTGTTATGTTTGGGAGAGGTCTCCCAAATTACGCAGATTATATTATGGTCAGGTGACTCATGGTTTACAGTAATATTGCCGACCTGAATGGCTGCATGGAACAGTTATTCTCATGATTATTTATTAAATGAACATGCTATTAAGGTCACATAAAGTTCATGGTGATATCAATTATTTCTATAAAGAAAGATTGATAGATCAAGTCTATGTATGTTATCACCTATAGCAGTACATAAAATACAGGCCTTAACCTGGCTGGTAATCCATTGTACTGGATAACCAAGAAATCTAGGAAAACTTCCAAACTTTGATACCATGTTTAGAAATTTTATTTTTATTATTGGAGTATAAATTAAAATTTATTTTTGGAAAGGAAGTTCTGAGGAAATCCTGAGTATCCTTCCTTTAAGATATGTAACAAGCACCCCTAATTGTAATTTGTGTATTTATCATACATTGCTGTTCTGATAAGGATAAATTATCTGTATATATTAACAATCAGTAGTTCATTTGATTTCATGTTCATCATGTGTTTCCTGTACTTATCTTGCATCATGTTAATCTATTTCATCTTTACTTCTGTTGATGATGACATTGTGTTGCTTTTCTTCAGAATCCAAAGGAGGCTGATGCCATGACCAAGCTGCAGACTGATTTGGATGAAACTAAAATAATCCTGGTGAGTTAAATGTGTGTTTGGTGGAATGTCTCAGAAAATATGTACTTGCCATCATTTGAAGTTGAAAAATATCTTCATAAATCATGTAAGGACCTGTTTCCAAGGTGCTTGATTATCTTTCACAGAGGAATAATATTATAATTAGTAAGATTGTTTTGCTGCCTGTTTTGTGTAAATTAGAATTCTCCAGCCATATTCTTTAAATACATACACGTGGACCTGATTGTAAACTTGATTAGAAGATTAGATTTAGTGAATGACTTCTGATTGACACCAGTATGACATTCAACTATGTTTTTGTACACAAAGGCAGGACTTTAATCAGATCTAACTTCCTTAGACAGTTTCTATAGACACTGGCTGCATGTATGAGAAAGTTAGTTTAAATTGAAAATTAAAATGAGTAGCTTCCCCATAAGAAGGTTTTTCATCAGGTAAATGAAAATGATTAGATTTACATTTCTGGACCATCTTTCTGAAATACATGAATAACTGAATACTCATAAGTTTTATTAGCCCTCAGCCTTTAAGTGGCTGAAGGGCTATTGTCGTCACCCAAGCCATCCATCCCGCGGATGTCCGTTTACTTTAACCTTGTGTGCTGGATATCTCTAAATGGATTCACCATAGGAATTTTATTTCTTCAGTGCAGATGTTTATTAACAAAATCTCAGTCAAGTTCAAAGCTGGGTGACCTTGACATATTTTTCAAAGTTTCAGAGCTAATCATAGAAAAACTTGAAGGCTTATTTCTCAGGAACCACTGGGTAGACTGTTATAAAACATGCTATGATTATTGGCTCTGATGGTTTGTAACTGCTTGACCTACTTTTCAAGGTCACAGAGCTTATTTCTCAGGAACCACTGGGTCGATTGCTATGAAACATGGTATGGTCATTTGCCTTGATGATCCCTAAGTGCTGCATTAGTTTGGGGTGCCAGACTTGCAAAGGTACCACATTCCTCTCTAGATTTAATTTATAACTTGAACAAGAAACATGTACAGATGTACATTCATGTGAAAACAAATATTTCATACATGTTCCTGTTACCACTATAAACACTGTTCTTTTTTATGAGGGCCTTTGACAGCTTTGCTGACATTCTAGTTTTGCTTGTATTTCTCACCACCTGAAGTTCTATTCATGGTTATTTCACATAGTGATCTGAATGTTTTCATTTTTTTCAACAGCACAACACAATAGAAGCTGTTTTACAGAGAGGAGAGAAGCTTGACGACCTCGTAGACAAGTCAGAAGGACTAAGCATGCAGTCCAAAACATTCTACAAAACGGTCAGTTCATAACAGTGTTTACCAGTATAAATATATACCCAGGGAGCAAAGTGGTTACCTGACATGGTGTGCTATACTTGGTTGTGTGTCATAAATAATTTCTCTTGCTCCATTTTAGTACCACACAGGTGCAAAACCTTAAACAATTAAGGATAATAGATCATTTTTAAAGAGAGTGATTTTGTTTGTTATTTCTTTTGCATGTATAATGTGAACTGGATGGCAGATTTATTAATTGTAATTGTTTGGCCTTTCAAATATCTTACGATTTTCATTGGCTTTAAGAAAACTCAAATGATCATCCATTATTTCTGATAAAAAAATTTTATTCTGTATGAAAAAGCAAAGAGACAATTTTCCAACACCAGGACAACAAACAGAACAATAGTTGTAACCCCAGACAAAGTTGGGAGACTGGTTTAAGCACGGTCGCGCTGCCGCCACAGAGTTTTCGTTTGGACGCGATAACTCAAAAAATATTTCACGGATCTTTACCAAACTTGACATGTGCATAGATATGGTTGAGAGGACGAAGCCTAATTAAAATGGGGTCATGACCTTTACAAGTAAAGTGGCTTTGACCTTGAATAAGTCCATTTTGGGGGGAAATCACACAAATTCTTGAATATCTCAAGAAATCTTGCATGGATTGAACCAAAAATCAACTTGGCCAAAGATCTTGGATAGTGTTGTCATGTATCGAAAACTGGTGGCACACCCTAGTATCCTTTTCTTGTTTTTGTGCCATTTAATACCCCCATCATTGCCACTTAACAGTACTGTGAGCATTATAAGTAAAAAATTAATGGACAAATTTCTTTTATATATTGCATATACATAAGACATGGGTTATAGGATGATGTATATTTAAATTTGGGGCATGACCTTTCCTATGAGAGTGGCCTTGACCTTGAATATTGCCATATATGGTGAAAATCACACAAAATCATTAATATCTCAATAAGGGATGCATGGATTGGTCCAAAAATCAATTTGACCGAAGATCTTGGATAGCTTTGTATTCTGCTAAATACAGGTGGTGCCACCTCCTGTCTTTCACTTGTTTTCGCGCCTTTTAATACCCCATCATTGCCACTTTACAGTACTGTGAGCTTTATAAGTCTAAAACTACTCCATCTTGTACTCAAGACTGGTGCTGCCATCTGCAGTTGTTTTTCCGTGGCGTCCATCTGTACATGTGCTTTTAGGTAAAAATTTGCTCATATCCCCGGGGTGGTTCAAGGTACTGGTCTGAAATTTTGCATGCCAATCCATCTTTGAAAGTTTTCTCATAAACCAGACAGGTGGTGCCACGTACCAAACTGTTATTGTAGAATAAATTAATGCCCTTTTCTGAGGAGTGATTTGCCCTATAGGCATGAAATTGTGAATTTCCATAGATCTTGGACTCCTCCATCTTGTACTCAAGACTGGAGGCGCCATCTGCAATTGTTTGCCGTAACGTCTATCCGCACATGTGCTTTTAATAAAATTGCTCACATCTCAAGGAGTGGTTCAAGGTATTGGTATGAAATTTGGCATGTACATCCATCTTTGAGAGTTTTCACATCAACCAGACAGGTGGGGCTACCTACGTTACCATTTTTATAGTATAAATTAATCCCCTTTTCTCAAGAGTGATTCACCATATTGGCCCCGATATTTGGTGGAAAATATTTTTTCTCAAGTTGATATATGAAAGAAACCATAGTCGCTTGCCAAGTGTCAGTATATGCTGCTGAAGATAAGTGACCTATTCATTATAAAATATATAATGTAGAAAACATTGAATAAAAGCTGGTGAGGATTAATCTAGATATTTTCAAGACAATTGATTGTAGTTTTACATCTAGACTATCTGTATTGGCTTCTCTACCATGAAATACTTCTATTATCACTTCTCTCTGACTACTTTTCTTCCAGCTCTGGTTATTTCCATAATTCTTACACTGTGTCTTTTATTAATTAATTATTAATTAAATATTTAATTAAATATTAATTATTATTACCTTGTACCATGCAGGTAACACACCAAGCAATATATACACTCTTTCTGATCCATAATATTGCTGTGAATTTATGTAAGAGTTGAAAGTAATACAAGTGACGTTTTTTTTTTCATTCCCTCCAGGCCAAGAAGACAAACCAGTGTTGTGTGATCCTTTGATTGGCTAGTTGTGTGTCATCAATTCCTACATACACCCCTGATGGAAGGCTGTCATTTGTAAGATATTGTGTAATAAAGTGAATGTTCTGTTAGAAAATTATTTCATATACATGTTAAGCAATGCCTTGGTAAGTACAATATGTTGACTGTGAGATACAAACTTGCCAGCTTTAAGTGAATAGATTTTGTGTATCATAAAATAAATGACTGAGGTAAATATATTTAATATATATATCCCTGCTTCAAGTGGATGGATGCTTGTGTATCATAAAATGTTGTCTTTCAGGGTAGTTCTTCCTGGTAATAATTGTATCATTGTTTTACCAGCAGTTTTCCTGTGTGTCCAGATTTGTATGTCCAGATTTGTGACTGTACCTCTAGACCATATGATCATTTTTGATCTCATGACCATCCAAGTGGAAAATGTTATCTCACAATATAGGAAATGTGTGAAGTTAGGCCATGATTGGATGGTCCTACCCTCAGACAACACTGTGACATCAATTTGAACATTAGTTTACAGATATTAAGTTAATAATGTGTCTTTAGTACTATATATATTGTATATAAATGTATATACAAATATGTAGGGCAATATCAGACAGTTTTCTGATTGGCTAAGTTATGGTTGAAACTGAACTGGCTGGTTTTAAAACCTGACTTTGCCAAGTTATTGTAACAATGCATTAATGTACCTTCTGGTGTATTTGCCCATTTTTTAATGAAATAAAGAGTAGAATGAGTTCTAATTAGGCAGGTTAATGCTCATGGAATTATTCAGACAGATTTTGAATTGTCCTTGTATCATAGGATATCATGTTCAAAGTAAACCTATCATATAACGCTTGACTTTAATTTTACAAAGTTAGTTGGTGAACTGTCATACTTATCTAGTTTTGTAGAGGCATTGCTTGCTGTACAGAACTGTCATTGGTACACACTTGATAATAAACAAGATATGTAACTCTGTGAATGTTGTTACATCAACTCCTTCATTAGACTATTTAAGTATGTATAATTTCTGGTGTTATTGTTCATGTTGGTGCTGTATCGATATGTAATATATCCCTGAGCTGATGGAAGGATTGATTGATCAATTGATGTGAAGGTGAAACCTTTTGATTAGCTTTGCCACTGTATTTTATCTTCCAAATAAGAGTGAACAAAAATTTTTTTAATATATTAAAATGACATGTCTAATTTTTTAGAGAAATATTCAGTTCATTACAGAAACAGAATTTTGTATGTATATTTAGTTTATGTAGAAATAAATTGTAGCTGTTTATTGGAATATTACTGTATTCACCTTTTGGCACATTAGTTGCTCAGATTAGATATAAGTGGTAACTTGGATATTGAACTTTTTGTTTACTATGACTAAATGTATATGTGCAATACAAGCCATAAATATATGTTTTGAGTCACAGTGCCTTTGTGTGATTATGGATATTGTCAGAAAATTTATTGTCAGAAAAAAACATATATGTAAATTTGTGTCATAACCCCTTGGTTACTGAACTGAGGTTTCAGAGTTTATGTTGACAAGAGTAACATTAAAATATACAAAATGAACATTTTAAAACCCATCATCTAAAAACTCAGCTAGTGGTATATACATACATACAGTGTACCTGGTTACAGCGTCATTACGTCATTGTAGGAGCATTCACTGGGTTTAATGAAAGTTCAAACAGTAGGATTATAGAGAGATTCTGTATGCTACAGCTTTGCGTGTACTCTAACATACCATGAAGTCAGCGTTTTAGCTGGTGTAATGCTTATGTGCGGTGTGAACCGTGCCATTTTGTTCACGTTTAACTCACCAGATGGCGGGATTGGCATGTCAGCTGTTCTTATTATATTCGCTTTAGCTATGCCATTTAGTTCACATCCTTTTCATCAGATGGCAGCATTATTGTTAGTAGTTATTTATGAAACCACCAGATGACATCTTAAGTCTTAAATAGCCTGAAAGCCCAAGTCAGGCAAGCGTGTCTTGGATGGGTTAAGAGATGTTCAAGTGGGTATTAACGGTTCCTGCGATAATTTTATCAAGGGTAAAATAAAAATGTCTCCTATTTTGTTCTCAAATTTTACCAAAACAAAGGTTTATCTATTCATTATTGTGAAAAAAAAACTGGAATACATTCTCTGCATAATAACGCCTTTTAAGTTATTGCAGTTACTGATAAAACACCTGTGTACAGTGTAGTATTAATCCAGTATCTTGAGTTGTTCATATAAAGAAAATGGACGAATTTTTAGTAGAAAGCGATTGGAGAGTTCGTTTAAAGCTCCGAAAGCTGATTAACGCATTGTTGATCAGTATAGTTTATTTTCCAGCAGATGTGGTTGTCATGTACTGCTTTTTGCAACATATAATATATACTTATACATGATTATGTTATAATGCCTGGTCATATAGTGAGAAGTGACGTACATGACAGTCCGTAACAATAAACATATTCTTAAGAACACGTGACTTGTGTAATACTTGCTTAGGAGAGCAATGAGAAATTCATCACTATTTATCATTATTTAAAATTGAAAGTTTCAGTTGTAAGATATACGTAGTTGTTTCACTGTTTAATCCCATGGTTTCTCCTCATAATTCCTTCCATTATTAGTTTGATTACATGAATATCATATATTTTTTTTGGACCAAATACATTTGACTTCCATAGTAATACAGTATTGATATTGTGAAGTTAATATATTTTCCTATCCAAATCAGCTATTGATGATAATGACAGTACCTGTAAATACATAATATATCCTGATCGCTTAGGTCACCTGTATTGCTATATTTAGAAGTATACAACATAAACATTTAAATTTGTTCTTCCGTATGAGATTAGGCTGTTGTTCTACAATGATAACATGGACAAGTAAAATGAGATACATGTAAACATAGAGTTATATTCCGTAGTTAGCTTTAACTGTATATTCGTGGCATGTTCTCATAACCTTGACGCCAGACGTTATTCCCATGTTCCCCTGTCTCAGTGGGATACATGAAGTTCTACAAATCATGGAATGTCCAGTTTTAAAAACCATCCTTTAGAACTATAAATATTTAGATGGAACGTTAATCGAGCACTCATTCTCATATATTTTATATTATTAATACAGCTGTTTTTCTGTTCCTTTTATAAAGGCACAAGAAAGTCATAGATACAGGTTAATTATTACCACATAAAATTTCCAATTTCTTCAAATCTGATAAATTTTTCATACAGCCAACTTAAAATTTATATCTCCATTTTTTAATGGAAAATCCCGTGAAATTGGTTCGTTCAAGTGCTTAAGTTCGGTTTTGTGGCCATATTTGCTCTGGATTTTTCACAATCAGCATGCTTTCTGCGGCGTATGGTAAACTCATGATTATTGTGTAATTGTTCGTTTATGTTGATGTGATTGTTAATAGTGTCGTTAATGTCTGTTAGTTACATGATAAACTTTAGTGACAATATCTGCCATTTTCATTTTATTCATCTGTTGTTCTTGTTGATACCTGTGATAGCTGTGTGATGTGTTTTCTGTTTCCTTGTTATACCTGGAATATTTTTAAAATGTTTCCTATACCCCGCCCCCCCCTCTCTCTCTCTCTCTCTCTCTCTCTCTTAATCTGGTCCATTCTATAATCGTATATTTTGAAGTTGTAGATTATTGTCGAATACAAATCTGATCCATGATATATAGGACGGTAAATTATCAACGCGCAAAAGTAATCCGAATAATTTACAATGACACATGCGAAGTACCGGATTGCAGTGTAGTGGACTTGGTGCTGGTTTATATTGGGTATACTCTTGGTCGAACCTCATCATTTTGTATCCTTGGGCAAGATAATGGTCAGTTCACGCAAGGGAACTTGTCATTTAGTACTGGTTTGTTCGTTTTGCTTCGGCCATTAGTTTACGCGAAGACTTCCCAAATGAAATCAAAAATTCGACATAGAGTTAGATGTCATTATACCAACCCTGAAATTGGGTCACAGCGACTTCATTCCCATCAGAAATTAAGTAAAAACCTCCGTTTTCCAATAAAACCTAATTTTACACTTCAAAACTGCCCACTGTGAAAACCGCTCTTGTTAATCTTTTCATTTTTAAAATAACCATTCCTGAATATATTCCCTATAGATGTACATGCCAGAAATTAGGTCAATATTGAGTAAATCTTTGAAGTTACGGAAAAATCAGGAAATATATTTACTCATTTAACATGAAAATTTGTTTAGCTATAGAGAGTTTATTACAAGCATATATCTATAGTCAACTTAGTTTAAATTGTTTTCCAGAAATTGGATCAAAATTTTGAAATTTTTTTAAGTATTAGCATAAATGTAAAATCTTAACCTTAAATTTTGCCCAACTTTGACTGAGGCACATTTTTTCCCTGTATGTACATTGGCTTTTATTTTCATATGATTGACAGATAAGATTTTAAGCTAATAAAATCTGAAATTTAAAAGGAATTGGGTAAAAAGAGTACCTTTCATTCAAGTTTTCATACATATCAAGTGTTGTGTACATCAAGCCAACCCAGCCCAGTGGTTTGCTGTATGTGATGCAGCCCTCACCTCTGTGAGCACTGTTATTTTAATATTCACATCTTGTACACATATTAGGATTAAATCTTTTATAATCTGCAATTTGAAAGCAAATGGTCAAAAACTGTAGCTTTTATTCCAGCTTTCAACCACCATGTCAAGTTTTGTTTACATGCTGCAGGCCAGCCCAGTGCAGTGGTATTCCGAGAGAGAGAGAGCTGCAGCCCTGGCCTTCCCAGCCTATTACATAACTCATGTGACTCCTGGCTGGTTTTGCCCAGCCCAGGCAGGTTGCTCTTAGTTGCACATTTTTTCCTGTGAGCACTTATGATTTTATTTCATAGGGTGCACATATATGAATATATGCCTTTATGGTCTTAAATGTGAAAGGATTTGGTAAAAATCGTTGCTTTTATCCAAGTATTTTTAAGATTATGTCATTATTAGCTCAGCTGACTATAAGTCATCTGAGCTATAGTCGTGGTCCATTGTCCGTCGTCCGTCCATCTGTCCGTCCGTCCGGATGTCCGTCCGTAAGACTGGCACGTTTCGACACCATTGGACCTATGAATCTGAAATTCGGCATACAGTTAGATGTCCCCAAAATCTCCTACCATGCCGAAAATTTTGTCACTAGGACTTTGTTCCTTCGAGATATTAAGGAAAAACCTCAATTTTTTATTAGAAATCTATTTTTTCCCTGTAAGTACTGAGGATTTAATTTTCACAGGATGTACACATAAGGATTTAATCTGTTAAAATCTGAAATTTGAAAATAAAAGCTGCAAAATTAGGCTAGTTATTGAATTTTTTGGAGGCTCTTGTTGTATTCCCTTACATTGTCAAGCAGTCCACTTTAATGACTGTAGGTCACATCTCTATGCTCCCCAGGCTGTTGGCATAATGTTAGAGTAATAAGCAGTGAATGGACTAATTCCTTTATTTCACTTTAAAGGGAATAATGCATTTAAGTTTATATATAAGCCTATTTTTTTTAGCATATCCACTTTTTCCATTAAGAAGTTTTTATCTGGATCATTTTTTTATTTACAGGTTTTATTGATTTTTAATAAAAAAAACTGAAAATATAAGTAAAAATATTAGAATTGTTGCAAAAGTTGCAATCATTATATATACAGAGTAAAAAAACTGAAACTATAAGTTAAAATATTAGAATTGTTGCAAAAGTTGCAATCATTATATATCCAGAGTGTAGCTCATATTGGGTCATATTATGCATACACATATATTTTATTATTTTTAAATCATAAATGTTTAAACTGAATTTAAAAAAAAAATCCAACAACATGGAATCTACAAGAATATTCCTTGAATCACTATTAAAAAGTTTTGCACATTTGAGTTTTCAGTACATGCTTAATTTTATTCACCAAAATAAAATAAAAGATTCAGTAAATTTGATAAAATAAAACATCTTTTCAAATAAAGTATACACACTGTTGGTTCAATGAGGGACAAACAATATCATTGTGCTAATTACTATCCCAGTTTTAATTTATTACTGGAATTAATAGTCAGTTTCACACCTGGTGAAGTTTTCACTCTTCTGAAGTAAGGAATTACTTATCTGATGAACATCCACACTTTCATAGCAATACACCACTTTTTGGCCATAATTAAATGTACACTTTAATCATTGTAACCCTGGTGCAGGGTTAAAATGGAAAATTTTAATTTTTGCAGCATTTTTAGCTCAGCTGACTATAAGTCATCTGAGCTATAGTCGTGGTCCTTTCTCCGTCGTCCGTCCGGCCGTCCGTCCGTTAACAGGGTACGTTTTAAAACCGTTGGACCTACAAATCCAAAACTTTGTATACCATTAGATGTCCCCAAAATCTCCTACCATACCGAAAATTGGGTCATTAGGACTTCGTTCCTTCGAGATATTAATGAAAAACCTCTGTTTTCCATAGAAAAAGCCATTGTTACACTTCAAGGCTGCCTAATATCAAAACCACTCATCTGTTTTTGATCATATTTAGTATTCATATTCTTCCATATATTTTCTAAGAACATACCAAAAATTAGGTCAGTATTGGGTATTATTTAGAAGTTATGGGCCCAAATATAATATTTATAAAATAAGGAAATATATTTACTCACCTAACATGAGAATTGCTGAAGCTGGAGACTTTTTTTCAGGAATATGACTTTATTTAATCAAGATTCAATTGTTTACCCAAAATTAGATCTGAATTTTGCAAATTTGTCAAGTTATTAGCATAAATAAAAAATCAATACCTTAAATTTTGTCCAACTTTGGCAATGGCACGTTTTTCCCCTGTAAGCACTGTTGATTTAATTTTCACAGCATATATTAATAGGGATTTTATCTTTTAAAATCTGAAATTTCAAAGGAATTGATTGAAAAGAGTAGCTTTAATTCAAGTTTCCATACACCATGTCAAGTGTTGTTTACATCTAGCCCACCTGGTAGTACAGCCTTCACTTGCATTATGTAACCCAGACAGCTTGCCTTGGCTCAGCTTGGTCAATACTAGCAAGCTTCCCCTCTGCCCTGCACTCCCCCCCCCCCCCCACCCCCAGATCGTGCATTAACTAGATGAATGTTATAATTTTCTGTATTTTATTTTATTTTTGGCTATGCTACATTTTAGATTTTGTATTGTGCCACCAGGGTTAAAATTATTAAAGTGCACATTGAATTGTGTCCACAATGTGGTGTATTGGTATGAAAGTGTGGATGTTCATCAGATAAGTAATTCCTTATTTCAGAAGAGTAAAAACTTCACCAGGTGTGAAATTGACTATTAATTCCAGTAATAAATTATAGCTGAGAAAGAAATTAGCACATTTCAACCAACAGTGTGTATACTTTATTTGAAAAGATGTTTTTATTTTATCAAATTTACTGAATCTTTTATTTCATTTCAGTGAATAAAATTAAGCATGTACTGAAAACTCCAATGCTGCAAAACTTTTTAATAGTGATTCAAGAAATAATCTTGTAGATGCCATATTGTGGCATTATTTTCTTTTAAATTCAGTTTAAACATTTGTGATTTAAAAATAATAAAATATATGTGTTTGCATAATATGACCCAATATGAGCTACACTCTGGATATATATTGATTGCAACTTAGAATTCTAATATTTTAACTTATATTTTCAGTTTTTTTTATTACAAATTAATAAAACTTGTAAATGAAAAAAATTGAATCAGATAAAAACTATTAATGGAAAAAGTGGATATGCTAAAAAAAATAGGCTTATATATAAACTTAAATGCATTATTCTCTTGAAAGTGAAATAAAGGTAGTTTGCAATCGTTTATTTAGAACTTTACTTTAACCAAGTAGGAGGACCCCTTTCCTCTTAGCTTCTCAAATGCTTATAAATGAAAAACATTACAATAGAATATTTTGCATATTTCGCATTTGCAAAAATTTTTAACTTCAGCTGAGCGCCGAGATGGGCCCATGGGTCCTTTGTATTTCATTTAATAAATTAAATGTGTATTCTATTGCTTCAGCTTATGTCCATTATTCTGTAATTACAGGCTTTCATAAGTTCCCACTGGATATATTCAGGGGCAGATTCAGTAGGCAAAGGGGGAGGGGAGGCAACCAAGTAGGACTAATGTAAAACCTAAAAAAAAAGATCACCAGGTCCAGAAAGGGGGTGCAGGCCGCAAAATTTTGTCTGAAACCTTTAAAAAAGGAGGGGGGGTTTGGTTTTTTATAACTGCCTTCCGTCGAGATATTATACCTAAAATGAAAGACATGGCGCTAGATGTGTCCCGTGATCACGTTGGCGTGAACTAGTTCAGACACAGCGGGCGGGGATTACAAGACGTCGATTTAGCCGAGCCAGCACTCCTGCAGCCAGGCAGTCAACAAACAGCCAAAAAGCAGTGGCTGAACAACTTGTCACCAGCCACTCGAGTGATTTGGTAACGTGCACTTTAATGTTTGATGAGATTTGTCATGCTGTCATGACCATTTGCAATCAAATTCCCTGTAAATACTAAACAAAAAACATGTATCATAACCCTATGTACAAGGCAATTACAGTTATCAATTGCAAACAGATCTAAGGTTTTTTTATCTCGCATCATAAAGGTCAATCCCACTTATAATCATTCAGGGTTTAAAGCTCGTGAAGGATTTCTTTCAAGAACTAAGTGACCTACCAAGAACGTTCGTGCTCTGCAAAAATGCATGTCATGTTAATGTTACCTTTCATAAACTCCCTCTCTCTTTCTCTATCTATCTCTCTCTCTCTCTCTAAGAATATTATTCTTTTCTATAAAATGAGTGCAAATCCTCATCATTTATTTGTTAATTATAACATTTAGGATATACGTTTAAATGGGCGAGATATCCCGTTGAAAAGGTGTTTAAGAATATACAAATATACAAAGACGTACTTTTGTGCTTAATGTATATATAATATATGCCCTGTAACATTTCCAAGAATTATAGTCAACAACCACGGGCAGCCCTGTTATTCATAAATAAATCATATCTGTGTCATGCTTCTCATTCCTAAGTGATGTTATATGAGTTTGAAGGCGTGGCGTCGTGTATTAAAGATGTACAAATTAGTAGGGCGCTTGTGGTTAAGTTCCTCTCTGTAGTATAATAGGTCACTGCGGGGTGTGTGAAACGTTAGTCGTCTGTGATTTACTGGAGGCCGGAGCTTTAACGCTAATAACACATTGTTACTGTAATTCAGTTAGGAGAGAGTGCTACGAGTTGGCTAATTTGTCCTGGTTATAAAGCTTCTTGAAGGACAAGCCATCAATTATGATCTGTCTAGCGTATGCTAAATGTCACGTGCTGCAGGCGTGTTTCATATTTGCTTCAGGCAGCAGTCATGAGAACCTTTTACTCCGTGACAGAGCGTTTGTTTATGATTTACCCAGTTGTCTATACAAAAAAAACTAAGTGCTATACCCATGGTACATGATGCTAGGATTTAAGTTTTATTTTCTTTTAAAACCTGATAAAGTAATGTTAAGGTTAAGTAGTTAAACTTGAAAAAGGAAGAACCATAAAACTTCTTCTTTTGCCATTTGGCATGCTATGTAAATCTAAATAATTGATTTAAACTTAGTTAGGGAAGTGTATAGACGCAGAACTAGGCCACTGTGTCCTAGTATTCCTCAACTATATATATAAGTATCAAATTTGATTATGTCTCCCCCTCCCCGTTTTCTGGGGCACGTTTTCTGTCCCATCGTCTGTCGTCATCCTTAGTCGTCGTCTGTAGGATTACTTGTGAACGCGATAACTTGAACGCGAAGCTCTACATGCATTTTTTTCCTGACATTTTAACACAAATTGTTTATACCATAATCCCGAACATGTTAAAAACTTTTTATTTTTTTGTGAACCATATCATTTTTTAAATATTACATATTTTGTCCTGGCATTTGAAACACAAGTTTTTACAGGCCAGTTCTCGGACAAGTTTAAAAACTGATGCATGATCTTGACCGGGATTTTCCAGGTCAAATCAGCCGCATAATAGAAGTTTTGCTTATTTCCCATCAAATTTGACATACAAGTTATTTAAATCAAGGGTTAGGAAGATATTCGAGTGCTGGTGAACTTGCCCCTAATCTCCAAGGTTAAATTTACGGATTTATATATTTTCTGTGAAAGCCATGACGATATCTTTTCCCTCGTATATGCGTACGGGGGCACGGGGAGACATATATCCGTTTTTGCAGTCGCATTCTAGTTCATTGCATTTAGGGTAAATTTTATTTTCAAATAATCTACTTTAAATAATTATTACTAACTACTCGGTTTATAGTTGCGACAGAGAAGCTGGAAGTCCAAGGCAAATACAAATATCATCAGAAAGCAATTTAAAATGGAAATTTCTTTTTATCGTGTACATTTTAAAATTAGTTTTCACATGCTTTTACTATAGTGATTAATTACATTAAGCTCGAGATGCAAACAGCTTGGTATAAACAGTGTCATTATTCTGTAATATTCTGTAAATAGTTCGCACATTGAAGTCTTTTGTATGTTTTTTAGTTCCCTAGTTTTAGTTGACTTTTGCCCGTGTTTCTATTGTTTCGAAAAGCCTGACTTCTCAAGTCTTTGCCTCCGAGTCGGAGTATACATGTCCGAGTCCAGGACCCTCGAATCCAATTCCGAGATCCCTAAAGTGGGCTCGAGGGCATCACTGCAGGGAAGTTTAATAATTGTAAATAATATTTCAGTTCTGATAATCGATGGTTAAATTTTATTAAGCATTCACTAACATTTCAGACGATCGACTGATACCAACATATTTTTTTTTAATTTTCTTTTATAGTGCATCTATCCGCTAGAGGTTATGCCGACATATAATGATCAGTCATTTCCATTTAATCCCAATGATCCGGAAAATTGTATTGTTGGCAGATATTCAGAAAAAAGGTCACTCTAGGACAGGTGAAACACATTTAAATAGATTTCCATTCAGCACTGAAATTTTGTAGAATCTTGGAATAAGGGATACCTTTTTTGCAATATGTTGAATTTGTTATACAGTCACTTTTATATTTCCCGTCTCTGATCTTAACCTGAGCAGGCGCTGTAAGTCACAGAGTCATGTGAGTGATTGCCTTAAAACTGAGCCCCTTGACCTATGGGTCACTTTTTGACATGGCGTTTTTAATGGTGTTTCTACCCCCTTTGTTGCTATGAGGATGAGGATCAAAATGGACTTGTTCAACTTAGGACAGAATGCCCTCAGTTCTAAAGTCTGACATGAGCTTACCATATATATATGGTCATAACTAGTGCAGGTGGAAAGTACAAATCTGGACAAATTAGGTCTGCTGTAACAAACAAGTGCAAGGACTCCAAATGCAACACCCTGATAATTATAACATAGGCAAATTCCAATTAAGTGTAATATGTACATGTGTATGGTAATTGATATGTTTACAAACCACCCATACATTGGTAGCCATCTGCTTTACTTTATTCAGGATTATACCGTATAACCTTTGTAACAGCCTTGGCTTCTATGTAACTTGTGCCTCTGTTAGCTGGACCATTTTGTAATTTTCTTTCACTCAGCTGACTGAAACTCACCTGTAGCGACGGGTCCTTATTCCGTCATCTGACCGTCTGACCGGGCGTCGGTCTATGAAAAGGACACCAGTCGTATCCGTACAGCCCTGCTATTCAAACTTCACATGTTGAGAGGTTTTGATGTGTCCTTTGTTGAAAATAACTAGGTCAATGTGACCTAAATTCTATACGATTAATTGAGCGAAAACGTGTTTCAGAACCTGAAAAGCTACGACTCCTGTCAGGAATAAAGTATTGGACTTAGGAAAAGTTGTGTGGATTGACATGAATGTTTAAATACTAATTTATCAGAAACTGACGATACCTGTAATTGCATGTATTTTTAGTACGCATTATTCCCTCAGCGTCCTGAAGTCCTGAGGTCTTAAACATTCTTTCCAAATCTGAAATTCCGTCGACGTGACCTATATTCTCCAAGTTGAGTTATGGCGGTTGTTTGTGCCCCGCCCCCCCCCCCCCCCGCCCCCCCCAATAATTAAAAAAATATACCAAAGCTCAAATATCTCATTAAATAATGTATGGATTGTCATAAAACTTATTTTTTTTTCAAATTGATCATTTAAATGTTCATCAGCAGCTAAAGACTGGTGGCTCCATCTGTATTTTTTTGTCTTCATCTCTGAAGTTGAATTAAGGCAAAACTACCAGCAAAGTCATTCAGATTTAGCCGAGCGTTATGACCCATATATGAGTCTCTATTTGTCAGGAATTTTTAGTACAGCTACCTTTAAGAATGGCCCACACATCGCCGATGACACCTTGGTGTGCTGACACGATGTCTTCCTGATGACAGCCCCATGTCACCCTGATATATCCCGATGTTTCCCGAAGTCACCATGATATCTTCCGATGTCACCCCGACCTCTCCCGGTATCATCCCGATCTTCTCCACTTCCCGTTGTCATCCTAATTTTACCCCCATGTTACCCCGATGTCTGCCCGATGTTAATTCGCTGTCAGATCGCGACATCGGTGATATCGGCGATGTTTGAACCTTGTCAGAGTAATAGGTTCCTATCCGTGGCCCACCTGTCCCGCCTGTCGGCCGTGACCTCTATAGAAACTTCCGACACCCTAATGCAATTTTTTTTGGAAACCTTAAATAAGGTTACAGTTATATTATGTGAGCTGCTTGTCTTAAATACGACTTACAGAACATACGAAGATCGTATTTAATGTTACTGAACAAAAGGTTTGCATATCATCTTTAAGTTCAAATAGTGTGAACACTAACAAATAATTCGACACAAGGGACCCTTGGTCGACGACGCTCAGATTACTATGCTCTGTGTGACTAAGCCTTAATATGAACTTGTTGGCCAAAGGTATTACATGTAAAATACTCTGTATAGATGCATGATGAGAAGTTTCTAGCGTATAAGCAAGTAAAACTGAGTCATTAGAATAGATAGCATTAGAATGTGTAAATATAATTCGTATCATGGTGATGGAGGACTCGAGTCCTGAAGGTAAAAGCTCTGTAACATACTAATATAACTTATATACAGGTGGGAACTACCAACAAAATATAAGGCCAAAGAAGGACATATTTTACTTTGTCCAGGATCGGTGTTTAGAGTTCTTTGTCATGTACAACCTGTGTCTTTTTTAGAATACACATGGTGGGAATAGTGAGTCAGGAGAAATCTGAAATTGAGAAGAACAATAGTTAGACTAAATTACTTAATCATTGGGCATGTTGCTTATGTTCACTTATTTTACTGAAGGAATATTACATATATACATTATACTCTGCACTCTATCCGTCACATACCTGTCGTCGTTCGTGTTTTTATAGCTTTGTTATCCAAACCAGGGGCATATCATTAGATATGAGAAAATTCCTTACTGCCGTTCCTGAAAAAATATGGTCTGTCATACGCATATTAACTTATATTCGGCTTGTAGCGATAAAATTTCAAGACTGTAAGCGTCAATTTTGAAGTACTGGTTCCCCTAGTTGCAATATCTGTAAGATAACATGAATAAATTGCTATAATAGGTTGGGATGGATATACATTGTGTGCGAATTTAAAAAAAATTCAGTCAGCTGAGCTATAGCGATCACTTTTTTTCCTAAAAACCCATGGAGGTCCTATAGGCAAATCTCCTTGGAAATCTGAAATTAGGTCACTGTTACCTATATCCTCCGAGCTATGGGGCTCGAACGTACCATGATTCTTTCCATGCATATTAATTAGGGAATGTTTCATCATTTCCTGCAAGCTGGTGGTGCCACCTTTATTTTTTATAATTTTTACGCATTTGTGTTTTTCTCTATTTTGGAGCCTTTTTTGATGAAGCTGTCCGTCAGTTAACAGGGCACAAATTGTAACTGTTATACGTCAGACCTGGAAACTTCTAACTGTACATCAAGGGGGTCCTAGTCAAATCTCCTCGAAAACTTGAAAATAGGTCATGGTGATCTATATTTTGTGAACTACAGGCTGAAAACATGACTTTTAGCACCCAGTCAGTCAGACGGGGCACAAATTGTATCCGCTAGCCCTAGAAATTTTCTAGTTCATGGAGGTCCATAAAAATCTCCTTGAGGCCTGAAATTTGGTCACTGTGATCTATATCGTCCGAGCTATCGGGCCCGAGAGTCCCCCCCCCCCCCCCCCAGAATAATTAAACATTTGATACAAAAGCTCGAATAGCTGAATAACTATTACATCTATTGCCATGTTTCGTGCCCGGTAGACCTTCCAACTGAACATCCAGGGAGGTCCTTGGCAAATCTCCTTGGAAACCTGAAATTATGTCACTGTGACCTATATCCTTTGAGCTATGGGGCTCGAAAGTACCCCCAAGAATTAATAAACATTTGATACAAAAGCTCCAATAGCTGAATAACTATTACATTTACTGCCATGTTTCTTTCTATATGCACAATGATCATGGAGTGTTTCATTAGTTCCTCAAGACCTGTGGTGCTACTTTTATTTTTCTAAATGTTTGCACATTTTTTCTATTTTTGAGATGTTCAAATGAAAAAGTCCGACCGTTAACAGGGCACAAACCTTGACCGGTAGACCTAAAAACTTCTAAATGAACAGCCGGGGAGGTCTTAGGCAAATCTCCTTGGAAACATGAAATTATGTCACTGTGACCTATATCCTTCGAGCTATTGGGCTCTAAAGTACCCCCGAGAATAATTAAACATTTGATACAAAAGCTCAAATAGCTGAATAATCATTACATTTATCGCCATGTTTCTTTCTATGCATATTGATCATGGAGTGTTCCATTAGTTCCACAAGACTTGTGGTGCTAGTTTTATTTTTTTTGCATACAAAATGGCTAGATTTCATGGGAATGGCATGACATATTATCATGAAACTTTTTTCTTGATGATTTTGAAGAACTTTAATTGCTACAGTTGAATGGGGATTCCACCTATACAACATTTGGCATTAAGATGATAAAATAACTATTGTGCATGTCTTCCTAGTCAGATAAGCGTCATGGCCCATAGGTTACTTGTGTTTTAACAAACTTAATAGGTGCGCGAATGTGGCCAATAATAAACATGCATGCATGCTGTTCAATAAGATATCATAATGAATTATGTATGGCTACTGTGATTTAAATGTGCTGAACACAAGGAAAGAAAAACAAAGAAAAGATGAAAACTCTATTAATATTCATGGTCAAGCATGAATATATGTATAATTGCATGCGGTGAGAATCCGTCAAAACAGTGCTGCGTGTGTTATGTATACTCTAGTATAATAATAAACCGAAGCATTGACATGCATGTCAGACACATATATACAGTTGAGTATAGTGGGTCAAACATTATTTAGGTTTGAATACAATGGCACCTTTTGACCATTCGCTGACCTCGTCTACGAAATGGGTTTCAACTTTGTTGATCAACATTTAATGTTAGTTTGATTTAATATTCAAGGGACAAAAATTACTTCATTTACGTGAGAATAAAAGCCAAAACTTAAAAAAAAGCGAAATGATAATGAATGAATAAATATGTTCTTTCAGACATTCCGAAAGCAAACATACAAAAAAATTCATCCATTAAAACAAAATTATAAATACTAAATTATATATATATATATATATATATATATATATATATATATATATATATATATATATATATATAGGTAGAGAGAGAGTTTCAGAGAGTTGATGGAACATTAGGTTTGCAGCAATGGGGTATATCTAGCAAGGCAACGCGGTTTCCAAGTACTTTGTTATAAAGTAAAAATAGAGCCTGTCTTAAGGGATTCTTCCAATTCAGTGATGCTTCAGTAATTAAAAACAGCTATCAGCCCCCCGGAGGGAGCGCATGAATAAACAACCCGCCAACACCTGCAAAACATATCCCCCGACCGAACTTCTTTAAACTTAAAGACTATGTTTGTGTTGGGTTGATATACACGGCTGTTGTGGCAGTGGGCTCCGGTTTCGCGAGTATGGGTATCTTGCACCATATCTTGAGAAAACATTGAGCATAGTATATGGATACAAGGTGGATGGGGGTATAAAGAATATGGCATGGTCGTCACCGCGGTTTGTCATGCCTTGTCGGGGTTTCGGCTTTCTCATCTAAAAAGTGAACTTTTTGTAGAAAAAAAAATCATGTAAAAATCTATGCAAGAGCCCTTTGTCCGAACCAGCACCTCATAAGGCAATATATGCACATTTAAATCGCTGGAATCCACAGGGATTAAAAACAGATGATGCTAAATTCCAGTCGTATGGTTATCTTTATAATATTCTCCGCCATCAGACAGTGCATGCCACCATGCATAGGCCATGGACCTGACCTTCGAAAATCACACCTGTTAAGGATGGTCGCGGACATGACGCCATAAACGATGGGAGTCCCTGCGTGTGCATGTTATCACGAATGACCATGGGAGATAAATCTTAAATCATTTATGACAGATCACGCAGTTGTACTTAAATTCACATGTCGTTTTTTGTTTGTTTGTTTTTTTTTTGTGGTTTTTTTTTGTGGTTTTTTTTTTTACAAGCTTGCAATTTTAGTCTGTTTTAAAAACTTTGTTACTAAATCAATTCTTATGGATGATTTTTTTCCCCATAAAGTTTAACATAAATACAAGGAGATTAAGGGGGAAAAATGGGGATTTTTGCGTCACCTCTATTTTTGTTCTGGAGTTCAGTGAATCCTGAATAAGAGTCAGTCCAAAATAAGAAATGATGCCCCGTGTTTTTGATTGGTTAATTGTCAAACAATACTGGAGATCTCTGAGATTATGCCAACATGCATGTGTTAAAGCAAACATTGGAGCTTCTTCATGTCAGCTCAAATTATGGCCCGCAGTCACCTAGAAATAGCCATCTTTACTGTTTGGTGACCCCTTCATGAATATTGATAAGACCCTGTGACCTTTAATGAAGTTATGTCTTTAAATATGTATTATTCATAACAGTGACTCGGATATGAGCTGAATCGATTTATCATGTGATACAAAATGTTGTTTTCGCCGGAGAAAGCTTGCACATGATTGAGATGTTTAATATGAAATGTGAAATTTCAAATTTAACATTTGTATATGGGAGAAAAGACTAATGAGAAGTGAAAGTCGGCCTTTCAGGACCCAGAAATGTAGTCATATCAGCCTGATTCAACAACTACTAATAAAAATGTTTTACTACCAAAAAACGCAGGTGCACACGAGTATACTCAAGCTAGAATTATTTGGTTGAGTACTCGATTTCTCCTTTCAGCACTTTTAGGAAGCAGAAAGTTTCTAACGATGAACGACCTCTGTATATCAATGGTGTTGAAATTTTGATTTTACAACGATTCATTTTGAAAGATTAACAAATATTCAAATGTAATGTTTAATTTTGGTAAATTATTCAGTTTCATCAATCCCTGATTGATAAAAATATAACACCATTTCGTGTTACTTATTTGAACTGCGGTTTCCCTGCTTAGTATAAACCAAGGAAACTGACTGTGAATGCAGAAGCGGATCCAGAGTCGGGGGTCAAGGGTGTCTGGACCCCCCCCCCCCCCTTTCGTCGTTTTTTTTTAAGGATCTCGGACCAATTTTTTAGGCCTTGATCCCTATTCGCGGGACCTGGGAACCTTTTTTTTTTTGGCTTTTTCACTAGTCCTCCCGAGTTGGACTCCTCTATTTCCTAAATCCTGGATCCGCCCCTGGTATGAGTATACCAGTTGTACGCTTTATACAGATCACAATACGATACTTAAGATACTGGAACTTTAAATATTCCAGCGTGTAAGTGCTCTCCCATCTGGCAGTGTTTTTAGCAGACCCATAAACACACTTTGAGCAAGTTGTGAATTTGAAGCCATGCATGTGTTCCTGGGCTGCCCAGTCTTATCATGGCATAATGACACTGAAACAAAAAACTTCCGTCACAAGAAAATACATGTTCCGATCTCGAGTGGTCGTGGAGACATAATTTAACAGACCGAAATCGGCACTTTGTCACACTTCACAAGCTAGGTCGTGGATCAGTTTGGCACATGTACTTGTTCACAATTCTCAGGGTTTATTACCTTGCATGAAAGGCGCGAACCTTTGAAAAACGGCCCGAGCTGTAATGAATTGTCAGATGCTAGATTGTTTCTTCCCTCGCACCGTGAGAGGGCGGTCGTGTTTGGTGAGGTGTTAGAGATACGGCGTGCCAGTGGCGCTTGTTTTCTTGTTATCAAACCAGCTAAGGTTGATAAAATTGAGCTTTATAAATCCCAGCGTGTGAGTTAATCAATTTGGAGGTCGATCATACATTTATATTACGATCAGGAGCCGGAAGTGGTGTATTCAGGGCCACGTTCAGGCGCCAGACCGTGGGAAGGTGAGTTAACTTCTGTGTATACCTGTCTGAGAGTAAATTTAACCAGGCTCACTACTCTAAAACAAGTTGTGGTAGTACTTTAGATATTACTAATACCAAGTAAATCCTCAAGTTACTCTATTTCCTTGAACATTTTGGATAAAAATATAAACGTTGCTGAAAAAAAAATATATATATATATATATATATATATATATATATATATATATATATATATGTTTATATATATATATATATATATATATATATATATATACAATGTATATATTACGTGTATTAGATGACATTTTTTTCAGCCAGATCATGAATACGCTTACCCTATGTAAAACCATAGGTATGAATTACAAAAACATTTGCCACAATTTGGATTTGAAGATACATCCATTGGTTGTTATTTACAGTAATGCTGTTGGTGTGTTAGTTTGCACACGCACAGATGTATTATGAAATAAAAACATTTTTAATCGGACAAATATGAAGGTTAGTCAGAATTTTTTGCTGAACATTTTTGTTTCCCAAAGGCCATTGCTTACAACTCTTTCTGTTGACGTTAACAACACAAAGAAATCCTTGACTTTGATCTCACGGTGTTAATATGTGTATAAACATTCAGACGTAATCCTTTAATGTGAGTAAGTGCAACTAAGGCTGATACCCATTGGCTGTTGCCCTCTGTGACGTCACACGACCCTCCGGTTCACACGGACATGTGCACGCTGTACTCTAGGGTTGCAACCAGTGGATACGTTTTCGCTCAAGGTTCCTTTCTCACATTTCCTTAAGGGCGTCTAAAATACACTCTAAGGAAACAGGAGACAAATACCGGGGGCAAAAGCCAAATCTATTACAACATTAGTGTAAATACCGCTCAGCAGACAACTGTTAGAAAGGCCACCAGTTCACTGAGTGCATAAAACAATGCTATATAAATCGGAATGATGGAATGAGTCTTACTTCTACGGGACGCAAGTTTTCTGGTAATTATAAGACCTCCAATGTCGGAGACGGCCTGCCCCGGGAGTAACCGCATGCATGCAGTACAAGCATCTGTAACTCGTACCGCCCATGTTGTACTATATAACAGTACATTCTGAGTCGCAGTATTCTCTTGCTAGTGAAAATACCGACAGCCCCTGGACAGGTGAGTGATTTATGGCTACCACACACACGTATTTGCAGGGCGGTGTAATTGGATCATAAGAACATATTTTGTTAAATATAAAATATAAGCTGACGTGTTATGTATAAAGTTGTCTCTGTTTTGCATAGTTTTGTCAATTTTTTTGGTGACTCGTATATAGGACGGCACACTTTACAGTGCATTAGACGCAATTTTTAAAGCCTCGTTTCACTGTAGTTTCGACAAGTAGGAAACAAAGCATATATTTGTAATATAGTTACCTTGTGAACCTACAGGTAAACAAGCACAACATTTATTGTTACATTTATAAGTTTACCTGCACCAGTCTTCTCCAGAACAATAGAGTATCGTTAATATAATTGTCTATATCTATACATGTATACACCAGGTATACTGGTGCCTTTGAATCCAGCATGTTCGTTTCTGTAAAAAAAAAAAATACCAGCCTATCCATTTCTTCCAAGTCCTGAAGGCCAGGTGTAATTAATGACTATATTCGTAAATAATACACATATATGTTTCCCACATTTCACATTTATTTGCGTGAAATTATAAATATGACCACATTCTGCTTATATTGGGATTTAATATATCATATTCATCAGCTTCTACATTTCTGCGTATGCATGTAATTGGGAATTTCGGTTATTTTATAATTCCTGTCCATTAATAATAATGGCAAATTTACCAACTCCTTTTCAAGTTTAAGCTTTTACAAGTTTGATTTTGGCTTATATATATATATATATATATATATATATATATGTATATATATGTATATATATATATATATATATATATATATATATATATATACTACAACTACATTTATATAAGCTGCTTTTGTTATAAAATGTTATATGTAATTATTACACAAATAGTATTTATTTAAGGCAATTATTGTAAAGGATAAAGTTATAAGCCGGTCTACGCCACTTTCATATACAGCGCCCTTCTTGTGTGATGTGTGTATGTAAATAGACTTAGGCCAAAAAAAATTAAAGGAATGGTTCTCAGGCACCGCCCGCATCAATTTTAAACCCCCGCATCAAACATTTTTATTTTGATTTTCATCATTCAAGAAGGTAAAATAATACAATTTCCATACGATTTTCTTTGTTATGTAGTGCTTTTACCTGTTTAGCAAGAAGAAACCTGTCATTTACATGCTTTTCCCTGATCATATGAAATTTTATCGAAACATACAAAAAAAGTTCCAAAATAAAATACCGCCCGCCCGCATTGATTTCTGAAAAAAAGTGCCTGAGAACCATACCCTTTTATTTTTTTGGCCTTAAGAGTATTTGTGTATGCCATAATGTCCAGAATGTGAGACTTGGGAACGTTTAATTATACGAAACCTAACAAAGATTACACGATCTACGTTGCTCTAGATCGGTTGTGTATACTGGTCGGCCGTGAGTGGAGATTTTAATTAGTGTATGGTCCGGCAAACGGTGGCTTATTGAAATGCCCGGTGATAGACACTGAGGCACAACAAGCATACAACTTAATCCTCTGAATCTCACGGACCAGAAACTAAACACGGCCTTTCTCCGAGCGCTCTGTTGGTTCATTTTCTCACGATTATACGTGATGTCCATCTACTTTCTTTTTGTATTAAATATTGACATTGAAAAGCCGGGACTTAAGGTGGACATATAGGCTGGGATCCAGGAAGGGGGATTATGCGTTAGAGGGTATAACCCTCACTTTACTATAGGAGAAAATAACCTTCTTTTGCAGAATTCCAGACATGTAAGAATATATACCCCCCCCCCCTAACTTCTTGGAGTTTTGGTATGCTTTTAAGGGTAGTATGGCCCCTCGGTTTAAACTGTATAAACCCTTAACCCCTCCATAAAATCCTGGATCCGCCCCTGCATGGGACAGCCACATAGACATACCCAGCTACCCTGCCAGAATTTCTTGAAGGAAACTGCATGGATGGATGGATGTATATATATATATATACATATATATATATATATATATATATATATATATATACATACATATATGAATATATGAGGCATTTATATCTTTCGATGAAGTCATAAGTATAAAGTTTTTGAAAGAGCTCGTTGGAGTGTACCAGAACACAGAGTTCATATATATTCAGCATTACCTATCATCTAAAGCCGCACCTGTTGTCCGTCCGGTTGTGGCTGTGTGAAATTAATTGACCTCTCGTGACCCAGAGTGTTCTTGTCGCCTTATGGCGTGGCGGCGTCAAGTGTTAGCCGCTCAGTCGTGGCCCGCGTGACGGCCTCGGGTCCCGCTGTCGATGGTCGTTCAACACGTACAGGTAAAACAACTCGGCTACTATAACATGTTCATTATCGTCATGAGTGTTGTATTTTATCTCCCCAAGTCTGATATTTTCCCCTCTAGTGCCTTTTAGCGCTCCCTGTAATCCGAGCCACTCAGAGGTAACGTAAACATGCCACTAATCATGACAATCACAGGTTCTAACGCATAAGCATGTATGCATTTAATATTTTGCAAATAGTAGCCTGAGTATCCTATTTTTTACAGACATATATGTTTGAGGTCCATATATAACATGTATATAATGATCAAAATGTGGGTAAGACAATTATACTTTAATGGTTAAAGTTAATTTCATTCGGTATACATGGTAGTACAATTATTTTGATGGGTTTTAAGGGACGAGCATCTAAGATGCAGAAATCTAAAATTTTTAAAGAGAACAAATTACTAAAAAAATAATACTAACAGGATCACGTTTTAACAAAGCAGAATAGTCGAATGCATGGCGCGTTGACAAATAAACACCATTGAAGCAATATTAATTTGTTAATATCAGTAAAGCTTGGGGATGTGTTTATATATATATACCCGCAACCTTCTCGCAAGGACATTCGTCTTCTATTTATAATATTATAAGGAACCAGATAAATATATACTGGATTATAATATAATTTGTCAAAGTTTTGTCATTCTGAAAATGACTAACATTAAAAGATGAATGTTTTGTAACTACTTAAACAAACAAACAAATAAAATATCCTCCGTTTCTATCCCATCCTTGAAGCATATAATAGACTAAGATCCCACATATAGTGAAGGTCTTTATATGCATCAAATATGTGTTTATGAGTTTATTTATATACATATTTTAACAGAGTAACATAATGACATGGATATGTATAATATGGATAATAACAGCGATATATATATATGTATATATATATATATATATATATATATATATATATATATATATATATATATATATATATATATAACACCTTATTCTGAGTTCACAGTTAAATACAAGCCCGTTAACTGTTGCTTATGCAGTTGAAAGAATGAAGTCTGGCTATTTATGACAAATGAAATCTATATTTTGTTTGATTTTTTAAAGCATTTTTCTATAAACTATAATCATTAAGGCGCTTATCAGGACAATGTTTTCTGTTGCTTTATATATAACAAGATTACGTTAATTTCTTTTGATGATTTAAGTTTTTAAATATTATTTTTGGGAATATAATGAGAACAGATTGGGAAAGAGTAGAAATTACGCAAAATGATCTCTTTAGACTGCCTTTTTTTTCTAGAATATGAACCAATTAACAAGTTTTCCATATATACGTCTATTATAGAAATGTAGTTTTAAATACTAAAATTATTTTCCCTCTTCTTTAAGTGTAAGATAATACCTGTGTTTTTGTGTTATGATGTTTATATACTGAACATAATATCCTATAATATTAATACGTTTAAGTATTGTTCAGTTCAGATATGCATGGGCACGATGATATATGCCAGATTATATGTCATAGTTATGTTTCTCATGATCCCTATACGTATTATATACATAAATAATTCATGAAAAAAGAAGATAGCAATTGTATCATATTTTAAATCCAATTTATCATTTATGCCCAGGGCATATCTAGCAGTTGATTGAGTCTCGTCGGCAAAAAATGGATGTTTACGGACACCGCAATGTGAAGGAGTGAAAACACCTGCTTAAATATGCATATAAAGCATGAATCAGTCCCCTCGTGTTTTCTCCAAGTAACCTCACGTTGTCACCAAACCCAGGTGTGGTAAAATCGAGGGCGTGGTTACAAGCAGACCCAACCGGTCGACACAGCTGTTCAACAGGGGGCTTTTTAAAAAACGTAAACTTGTTTACGCCGTATAATGTTTTGGCGCCTTACCGCACCCTCCCGAGGTGTCTCGTCACATGTCTTGGTTCATTACCAACTCGATACGTTCTGGGGACTGCCGAGTCGCGCCGCCTAGTGAGTCACACAGACCTTCACTAAGTTTCTTGGGACTGTGTGGTTAAATATATTTCCTGTTCAAGGAATATTGAATGATTCCACACCTCACCCTGACACCCCTGTTGTTGTTATTCTTATGATAAAGCCCCAAACACAGTTAACGCAGCTCCCATTTAAAACCAACTCGCTACACCGTCGACAGGTCGGTTGTCACCAACTGTGTTACTTTATATTAATTCTGTAAGTATGAAATTATTCTTTTATCCCTCGATGCTGTGCAAAATTGTTATTTGTAAATTAATCAAAATATTCGAAATTTTTTTAAACTGAAAACTCCATAAAACATAGAACCTGTTACCATAGAAAGCGTTTGCTGGTATACATGCATGGCTATATCGAAAATGTTTCAACATTATCTGTATTATAATTGACGGTGGTCACACAAGACTTATCACGCATCTCCTCCATGGCAATGTACGTGTTTGGTCTTGAACTGGTCGGAAATGATGCCAAGTGTGTCCTAAGGGAGTCATTTTACTTAATTCTCCAAAAAGCTAGAGAGATATCGAATTGTTTGTCGGAGGGGCTATTGCAGCGCCATCTGTAGATAACTACGATTGTGTATCAAAGGCGAGGCAGACCGCTGAATCAAGGCTTTAAACCCTCCGAACGGTATATGGCGAGACTATTTTGTTCCATGCGAGCAATGGCCTGTGCAACAAAATGTTGACCTGTCACGGGTGTAGATTGTTGTGTTTTCTGGTTATATTAAAATAGTTTAGCAAGTCTTCACTGTCGTATTTAGAATTAAACTAAAGAGGTCTTTAAGAACGGATAGGATGCCCTTGTATCATTAAAAAGTAATGCACACACACACACACATATATATATATATATATATGTCGAGGTCCTGATTAGAATCTGGCCCAATTTAAAACTTGGCCAGCCCAGATCAAAATTTTGATTTGGACCGGCCCAGTTTTAAATTGGGCCAGATTCTAATCTGGGCCTGGACATATATATAAACAAATCTTACATTTAAATTAGTGTCACGATCTGTAGCTCCGTAAAATGATTTATTGGCTTGTAAAAGAGATAATAACATCTAAGGTGATGAGTTAAGGACAAGTCTAATTTAAGAGGCACCAGTCTAGTGCAATCTTATGGTGCCAAAAAGCTCTCCAGTTGTTTGAAAAAGCTGGGGTAAGTGGCCGTAATAGAAACTGAATTAGTCGTTCCGGGTCAGTCAGGGTGGTTGTTTTGGTTGTGCAGTGACACACCGAGGTGCTGTCTGCCGATGTTCGCTTTAAGTACGTGCTCATCTTATCATCAAAAGTAATTCTTAACAAATCTCAAGTCAAGTGGTCTCCTGTTCGCAACATGGATACAGAGCCGCCGCGGTCTCATCCAAGAAACGCGAGAGTTTAGTGTCAAAACGAGATCAACGACCCCCTGTTTGTGTTAAGTCCAGCAGCCCTATACATGGGTTTATTCGAGATTAATCCTGCAGTATAATCCTGTTATAAGTTGTTCCTTGGTTAATATTTGGTATGCATATAGTTATAATTATTCCTAACCATAACTGCATGAATACAATTTTCTTATAAAAAAAACCCATCAAATTGGCTATTGAACCAACGTAGGGGTGATATTTGTTTATATTTAAATCAGAACTATATCGAGTTACTAGTATTTATAAATTTAAAAGATCTGTGTAGAATGTAGATATAGGCCGGTCTAGCTTTAATAATTTTTGCATCATCCTAAAGAAATCAAATCGTGTACCGACGGCTGTTTTATAAGGAACATTTTTTACTATAGATCGACAAAAAATGCCATGAATGCGCTTGAACTGAGTCACCGATCAGTCCCTATATAAAACGTGTTTTATGCGGCATAATATATATAAATATATATATATATGTATATATATATTTATATATATATATATATAGTAAACAAGTTTAATTCTCTTGTAATGTTTATGAAACATGAGTTTTCTTTATGTGCTTAAGGTTGACTTTCTGTAGGATTAATGTTTTAAAAGCGCACGGGTATTTGTAACAAATCAAGAGGTTATTGGGATGTTGAATCTCCATGTGTTCAGTAAAATGCACCCGAACGCTAATAAAACGGTCACTGAGGGCCAAAGTTAAATCTAATTTCATCCATCAAATATTGTGGCAAAGATTACCGATGTTTGTGCAGCCGCTTACTCTGTTTAGTCCGAGCCAATATCCAGTGGTCGGCTTTGATGCCCGCGCGTACATCACACACGCATTGGCATTGGTGGGCATGTTCCCGCCAGGCCGAGGGCCGCCATGACAGTTGTGAATCATGTCGTGTGTTTGGTCGGATCCTCACGAAAAGAAATTTACTGACTGCCACTGGGGAGGCCTTGCTATGTAAAGTATACACACATACTTTAATAAAGGAAACTTGCATCAGTGCACGTTTTACAGCAGGTTGTTCTCCCGTGGTGTATATATTATCCCTTATAAAAATATGTTGAGACTTGACCAAATCGATCTAAAACGCTCTCTAGTAAGGTTTTCAAGATTGTACATATATTTGACATGACCTCTAATCAATCGGATTTAATATTTTGCAGTATTTTGGTCTCGTATTTTGTCGACATATATGGTACTAATATATAAATGCATAAAGGGTATGTACATGTATTATCTTTCGTCCTATCATGGGGCGCCCATCGGGTTTTTGGCGATACTTACATATTGATAAGTCAACTATTGTACAATTGTCTGTCAAAATAATCTAGGTACTCCAGCTTTTATATAGAAACCATCACCAAACCTTGTAAAGAATTGGAGTGAAATAGTTAATTTAATATTTATTTAATCTATAATATATGATAAAAACAGTACTTTTGTCATTCCTATATTGACTGATGAGACAGGGTAAAGGACACTTTTTAACAGACGCTGATTGGATGATATAAGTACTTGGTGCCATTAATATAATTTAGATATATATATATATATATATATATATATATATACAGAGTCAGCTAAAAGACGCAATCCTGCGCAGAAGAAAATGACTAGAAGTATATATTTATTAATTTGAGTTAATTCTCATTCATATTCCATTCTCTATATATTACCAGACTGCATATATATTGCGCCGTCTTCTGATCTGGCCCAATTTTAGATAGGGTTGCTCATATTGGGACGCCCATCTTAAGATGGGTCAGACCCAATAACTGCTCTTAACGTGGGTCAGACCGATCCCATTGTCATTGGAATCATTTTTCGAAATGGCGATATTCAGACCCAATAACCGAAATTGGTTATAATTTCAGTCCCATTTCAAGATGGGTCAGGCCCATTTACCGATCCTGAATGTATTGGGATTAATCGGTGTCAACTTGGCACAGGTCCATCTGCCTTGTTCATAAACTAATATTAAAACTAATAGTACATTAATATATTATTAATATATAAAATATCACTATATTATATACTTGTAAATTATATATAATTTTATTATATTAACAGTAAATTTAGACAACAATTTAGATGTATCAATTTTATTTAAAAAAAAAACAAGAATTAAATCAATGTATACAGAATATAAAATTGTTGAAAGTTTTAAATTTTCCATCCATTAACTACTTTCTAGATATAATACAACATTTAACCATTAATATTAATACCAACAGCGAAAGAAATAAATAAACAATTAAGCTGTAGTCTACTTAAAAATTCTGACTAGTTAGTTACAAAGGGATTTAAGAATAAATAAACATTTGTTTCATTTGTTTTTACAGTCCCGGTGGGGGGGGGGGGTCAGATCGGATATTGAGTCGGTCGTTATCTTAAAAAGTGTCATGCAAACTGGAAGATGGTTTCGTTTTTATTTATTATTAACCCCATATTTCCCTCTCCTATATAATGCAATTTTTAATTCTACATCCCTGCTTAATTTGAAGACAACTGCGCGTTGGTTATATATATATCTCTAACACAGATTTGATTTGGTGACAGTATAGCATATATATGAGTGTTTGCACTTACTCCCAATTAGTGTAGTTTAAACAGCGCGATTTGTAAGGAGAATGAAAACACTCAGCATTACAAATAATATAAAAGGGACAGGAAGTCGCACCTTAATACCACATCAAAGAAAGCATGTTTTGTGAAAATGTTGAAGAAACAAGAGATGTTGGTGTTTATTCTCTAATTGGTGGTCGGTCGGACAAAGTGCTCGGTCGCTACCCTCTTATACAATGAAAGGTTCATATCCGGTAAAACACTGGGGGGAAATGAAATGAGTATATAAATAAGCATGCCTCGACTGTGCACGTGTATATACAATCCTATATATATATATACGCTTCTGTATACAAGCATAATTATGCAGGTTATAATTCGAATGAATTTATTTAATTAATATACGAGTCTTATATAAGATAAAGACCTGGAATCTTCATGCATGCATACATTATATATGTTATTTCTCAAACGTTTGTGTGTAATATATTCATTCAAACACAGCAGCTTATTTATATATACTATATATACTTAATTTAATAAGAAATCAGTATTTTTGTTTAAATGTTACCGTTTTCAAATTATATGTGTCAATATACCAAAGAATTCTTACTTCGAATCCGTTCCATCATATTAATGTACTTTAATAACGAATATATATTTGTTCCGTCATAATATTATTTTAATATTACTAAACGTGAAATTAGAGATATTGTATATACAGTAAGTTATACCCATTTAGTTTCCATCGGCTCCACGAACTATAGAGGCGATAGGCGGTAACATATATATATACTGTTGAAAAATAAGACTCTTTTAAAGTGTGTCTACAGCTATATTTATCGACAATATTTATGTTTAGCTGTCAATACCTTTCAATGATCCCGAACAGGCAGGTACCACGGAACAGGAAATGCTTTATACTTATATCAGGAAAGTCAAGATATTTGAAGGAGTTTCTGTATATTTTTTGTGCTCTGATCTAGTATCTTTGTAGCTTATCTGCAGATGTATTTTTAGAGTATAAGTGAGGAGAAGAGCCAACTTGCGATGCTTCCCGGAGGTTAAGTGGTTGAATGTGCATGTGGGGGTGGGGGATATTGTGGGGTTGCGAGGGGGTGCGCTGAAGGGTGAATTTCCTGGACAAACAAAAGTAAAAGAAACATTTTTACCGGGTGAGAAACAGACGTGTGTCGTCATTTATAACATTAAAGGGAAATGCATTCCTGGTATACAGGCAGTGCCATTCGATAATTTTACCTAAATGGAATATTATTCGGAATATACCGGTACAATATATATATATATATATATATATATATATATATATATATATATATATATATATATATATATATTGTAGGGCCATATTTAAAGGGGAATGAACAATCATCTTTTATACAAGTGCACATACCAATAAAGATAAGGGGTCAGCAGTTAAATTTGCTTAAATAAAATTCTAAAGACTAGCGCACGTACCATCTGAGCCATGCATGCATGGATAAGGCCTCGTATTATTTATAACTGGCTGTAAAATCCATTTTAAATGAATAAAGTTTATATAACGTTTATATAAACAAGGCCTACATGTCAAATGCGAACCTGTGCAATGGGATATACATCAGGTATCATGCTTCCATGCTGGACCATAACTTTTCAAGTACATGTGTTATAAGTATATATGTACAATGCAAGCACTGAACATTTTGAACCTGAGTACATGCACCAATTACACAAACGTCACTGCTGAAATACTGGCATAGGTACACACAACAGACAAATGATTGTAGTTTGCACCATCAGTCTTGTGTACGAGAAAGTCATCAAAGATGTATGGACATGCAAAATTTCAGGCATATACTTCAAACTACTGTTTGGCTATAAGCACAGATGCATAAAACAATTGAATGTGGCGCTACAAGTCTTGCATACAACAAAACTATCCGATATGTATCGACATATATAATTTCAGGCCTAAATGTCAGGCCTAATGAATAAGCAAGAGCATACAATAATTGTACGTGGCGCCACCTGTCCTGCATACGACAAGGCTATCTGAGATGTATACATATGCCCAATTTCAGGCTGATATATCAAATTCCTCCTAAAAAAATAAGCAGGGACATACACTGTGCAAAATTTATTGTAGGTGGCAACGCCAGTCTTGTATCCCATGAAGCTACCCGATATGTATAAATATGCACAATTTCAAGCTGATATATCAAATTCCTCCTGAGTAATAAGCTGGGACATACACTGTGCAAAAGTCATTGTAGGTGGCGACACCAGTGTTGTGTACGAGAAAGCCATCAAAGATTCATGAACAAGTCAAAATATTAGGCAAATACATTAGGTGCACTGGGCTGACCAAGCTCAGCTTAGGCAGGCAGATGCCTCGAGTGAACTGTAATAAATTGCTTGCTGCAGCTACTGCACTGAGTGAATTCTTGACATGCACCTGGTTGCACTGAATGAACTCTTGACCTGTTGCCTAATCTGATACAGTTGGCAGTCTGTCGAATCTATAAATAGATCCAGACTGACCTTTGGCCTGTTGCTTTATCTGAAATAGTTGGCAGTCTGCCAAGCTATTTATGTATACAGACACAATCTTGGCCTGTTGGTAAATCTGTTTACACATAATGAAAGACTTTGGCTCCGATGCTTTTTCTCAAACTGACATATTCGTAAGATTTTTTTTATCAAAATGTTTAGAATAATAAAAGATACAGTCTTTTCATCGTTAAAGGTCCAATATATCTGCAAAAAATCATTTAAGTAAACTTGAACAAAGGCCTCCTAAGAATCATATTTGTGCAATGTTACAGAAGTTGAAACAATATTTTCGCAGAAGAAGACTATTGCAGCCCTCAGTTTGAAATATGCTTACTAATGGCTACAAGAATAAATTCAGCATTCTATGACTCTACCAAAAATAAACGAACGCAATCTATTCTTATATGATTAAAAGAGCCCTACCCTAGGATAACTCTTGTAAAAAATTAAACGGTCCAGATGAACAGTTTCATAAAAAATTTTTTTAAACTGAAAGAGGCTAAAATTATGAGGTTTTTGCCCGTAAAAAACAAGTCGATGTAGGTGGCGCCACAAAAACTGCAATTTCAAATATGAGTCATGTGACAAACATTTGCATAAAATTTGGTGATAATAGCTCCAGCCGTTTCTGAAATTGTAATTTTAGTATCCTTTTTTGACCAAATGACTAAGTTCAGCTTCCTGTAACTCGGCCAAAATTCACCGAACTGGAACCATTCGAATAAATTTGATAGAGATTGTTCTAAATATTATTCCTGTGAAATTTTGAACAATTTAGCTGGACAATTTCGGAGAAGATTTTTAAAGTTTTTTTTTTTAGATTTTTCCCCTTTAAAATTTAAGTAAATGCAGATGGGAAAAAAATAAGCAAAATCTGATAGAGTTTTTTAGATGCCTAATTTTTTGCATAAAATTTGGTGATGTTAGCTCCTGCCGTTTTTGAGATAGTATGGGTTAACGTACGGACGACGCTGAATTATAGCTTAATTACATAAACTACAAGTGAATGGTAAATTTCTAATCTGTATCTGTATCACATTAAAATACAAATATTACCTTAATGTAAACTTTTCAATGAAAGAAATAAGTATTTGTAAATTAAACTATAATTGGGTATCATGTTTGGCGCCCCCTAGTAGGCATTCCATAAATTGTCTGGGGAGCCACTTGTTTGAGTTGCTTCTTCTTTCTCGCAGTTCTTTTGTATGATTCTCATCAATTTGCTCCATGGATAACGGGTATATGATATATATAAGTCGGCCATCTTTCTACACTTAACAGAGTCAAGGTTTCATTGAACCAAAACTGTTTCTGTGAAATTACAAGAACTCTCTTTAATAAATGTAGCAAACACATCCTTCAAAACACGCCCATGGTTTGAACCTACCTTTATCTATGAGCGCATCTCCCTGTGCCAGTGATAGGGTTTGATAAACTGATGCATATAATATATATTAATAGTGCCATTTTATTAGCGATAATTTTTTTCTGCGACCTTGCCAATGTTTTACAAAATCACTGGAAATATGGAATACTGGAATATCTATACCGAAACCTGAAGCTTGTTTAGAACTAGATATTCCCCCCCCCCCCTTTAAGGATAGCGCCCCCCCCCCCCCATCTTCAGCAAAAATTAATATCTGACCACTCTTAGAAAAGGTCACTCTTATAGAAAAGGTCATGACCTCAATTTATATATACATCATCCCCTATGTATATGCATAATATGAAAGAAATCTGCCCATTAGTTTTTGACTTATAGTGCTCACAGTACTGTTAAGTGGAGATGATGGGGTATTAAACGGTACGAAAACAAGCAAAAGAATAACAGGTGGCGCCAGCAGTTTCCGGTACATGACAAAACTATCCAAGATCTTCTGTCAAGTTGATTTTAGACCATTCCATGAATCCTTTATTGAGATATTAATGATTTTGTGTGATTTACACCATATATGGCAATATTCAAGGTCAAGGCCATTCTCATAGGAAAGGTCATGACCCCAATTTAAATAAACATTTTCCAATAACCGATATCTAATTATATGCATAATATAAAAGAAATCTGTCCATTAGTTTTTGACTTATAATGCTCACAGTACTGTCTAGTGGCAATTTTGGGGGTATTAAAAGGCACGAAAACAAGTAAAGAACTAGAATATGGGTAGTCGACAAGCAACTACGTGTATCCGCCTAAATCAGAGTGGAACGGGTGAAGTGAGGCATGGATTAAGTGGCAAGGGGAAATAGAGGGAAGTTTTGCATATTAGCATGGATGTCTGCAGCCAAATTGTGTATGAAGGTTGCCCCCCCCCCCCCCCCCCCCCACCACAATTTTCCAGAAAGCCGTCCCAGTTGTATACATATGCAAAATTTAAGGCAGATAAATCAAACTACTACATGTATATGAGTGATTTTAGCCCGTGGCAGACAATCAGATGGACACTGAGCAAAAATGGTTGCAGGTGACGGCACCAGTTTTGCGTATGATAAAGAGCTATGTGAGAACTATACACATGCAAAACTTTGGCCCAATCCGTTCCCAAGATATGAGCTTGGATGTCTGCTGCATAAACTAGAATGCAGGTGGCTCCACCTGCCATAAAATCAAGAGAGCTGTCGGGGATGTATAAACCTGCAAAATTTTAGCCAGATATGTCAAACCACTGCCGAGATATGAGTGATTTTATCCCATGGCAGACAAACAAACAGGAGCTGTGCAAAAATGGCTGTAGATGGCGCCACCAGTTTTGCGTATATTATAAAGCTCTCCAAGGGCTACATTTGTGCAAAAAAAATTTCCTGATCGGTCAAACGGTTCCCGAGATATGAGCTTGGATGTCTGCAGCGTAAACGTGAATGTAGGTGGCGCCACCTGTCATAAAATCAGAAAAGCTATCCAGGATGTATACGCATGCCGAATTTCAGGTGAATTAGTCAAGTCACTGCAGAGATATGAGTGATTTTAACCCAAGGCAGACAAACAGATGGACACTGTGCAAATACGGTTGCAGGTGGCGCCACCATTTTTTGTGTATGTTATAAAGCTCTCCAAGGGCTACATTTGTGCAAAAAAAATTTCCCGATAGGTCAAACGGTTCCCGAGATATGAGCTTGGATGTCTGCAGCGTAAACGTGAATGTAGGTGGCGCCACCTGTCACAAAATCAGAAAAGCTATCCAGGATGTATACGCATGCCAAATTTCGGGTGAATTAGTCAAGTCACTGCAGAGAAATGAGTGATTTTAACCCAAGGCAGACGAACAGATGGACACTGTGCAAACATGGTTGCAGGTGGCGCCACCATTTTTTGTGTATGTTATAAAGCTCTCCAAGGGCTACATTTGTGCAAAAAAATTTTTCCTGATCGGTCAAACGGTTCCCGAGATATGAGCTTGGATGTCTGCAGCGTAAACGTGAATGTAGGTGGCGCCACCTGTCACAAAATCAGAAAAGCTATCCAGGATGTGTACGCATGCCAAATTTCAGGTGAATTAGTCAAGTCACTGCAGAGATATGAGTGATTTTAACCCAAGGCAGACGAACAGATGGACACTGTGCAAACATGGTTGCAGGTGGCGCCACCATTTTTGTGTATGTTATAAAGCTCTCCAAGGGCTACATTTGTGCAGAAAAATTTTCCTGATCCGTCAAACGGTTCCCGAGATATGTGGGTTTATGTGTGGAAACAGACGCACAAACGGACGCAGAGCGCAGAGGAAAGGTCAGAGGTCAAAACAAAATCGGGGCGCAGCAGTTCACATGTGACCCGAACATAATCCCGGGTTTCGTAAAATTCCGCCCAACGGTTACGGAGGAGTTCCCCGGAAACCTACGCGGCGGCGGCGGCGGCGGCGGCGTGCAGCTGAAAACATAGTATCCGCAAAACTCTGTTTTGGCGGATACAATAATAGGTGGCGCCACCAGTTTCTAGAACATGACAACCCTATCCATGATCTTCGAACAACTTGATTTTGGGATCAATCTTTGCAAGATTTCTTGATATAATTAAGAATTTGTGTGATTTTTGGACCAATCCATGCATCTCTTATTGAGATATTAATGCTTTTGTGTGATTTTCACCATATATGGCAATATTCAAGGTCAAGGCCACTCTCATAGGAAAGGTCATGACCCCAATTTAAATAAACATCATCCCATAACCCATATCTATGTATATGCATAATATAAAAGAAATCTGTCCATTAGTTTTTTACTTATAATGCTCACAGAACTGTCAAGTGACAATTTTGGGGTATTAAAAGGTACGAAAACAAGTAAAGAATAATAGGTGGCGCCACCAGTTTCTGGAACATGACAACCCTATCCATGATCTTCGAGCAACTTGAATTTGGGATCAATCCATGCAAGATTTCTTGAGATATTTAAGAATTAGTTATTCTCCCCAAAATTGGACCTATTCAAGGTCAAGGACACTCTCCTAGTAAAGGTCATGACCTCATTTTAAATAGGCGTCGTCCTCTCGCCCATATCTATACATTTGTACATATACCAAGTTTGGTAAAGAAATATTTTTGAGTTATCGCGCAAACAAGATTTATATGCGGCGGCGGGACCGTCATGAAAACAGTGTATCCCCCGATTTTGTCTGGGGATACAATTGAGTATCGCATGCAGTAAAAATGTCCAAATTTGCGCTATTTGGCATTAATTTTACACTTTATTTTGATACAAGCTTACACTTCTTCATTAAATCCAGTGGCGCAGTACATTGAATAATGTGTATTCTGAATGGGTCGCATTTGCAGGATTAGGCCAAAAAACAAGGGACCCATGGGTCACGGCGCTCAGCTGTTATATATGATAAAAAATATGATTTGGAAATGAGACACATGCTTGTTTTGTGTGGAAATAAATATAAGCTGTATTATGAGTTGTTGGTGTTTAGCTTATGTATGATTTTGATAGTATCTTTGGAGACAGGGAAGAGGATTGATTTCATTTATTTTATTAACAAATGGAGTGCTATTGTCACACAGATTTTGACTTGGCCATATAACTTATAAGCAGAACATATAATATAAGAGTTTAAGTATTTATTAACAATAATTACAAATTGTCCAAAATAACATTTTTATAAAAAATAATATGAGAATCATATGATTTTTTAAAATAAAATACAACTGAAATGATTATTAAAATAATATCAAAGAATATATTCATGAATGCATTCATGAATACATTTTGAAAGTATTTGCACTGATATTCATATACTTTCATTTTTACCTGAATTCCCATTCTTATGCAAGAAATTTTATAATGGAGTACATATTCATATTCGTATTCAAATATATTTGCAAAGTATTCACACCATGTCTGGTATTTATTCAGTTTTCACCAAACAATGATGTTGAGAATCCAGAATATACAAAATCACACATTTAAATAATGATCATAGGTACCTGGCTTTATGGCTTTTATTCATATTAAAATAAATAAATGTAATATATTCATTTTGGACTAATTTCACATCAATGTACAAACTAGACACAGCAGGAATCTAGATTAATATTATCAACTGCATCTTTGTCTATCATTAATTTCCTTCATATGATCCCTAATGATTTGTAATGAATAATGATTTTTTATTTTTTTTATCATTAAAATTGAACTGAAAAATACCAAAGGTGACTGCATGGTGTTATTTGGAATACGTGACATTCTATCAATCGATACAAGATTCTTATAACATCAGTTACTGCAAGTTAATTTCCTGTTATTATCAACTTACAAATTCCTTTTCTATTTTTCTTTAATTTGTTATAAAAAACCAATAAAAATTTATTAATTTAATGTTTATTGTTATGTTGTTAGTTAAAACTACTAGATGAGTTGGGTTGAACTTCTGGATCAAATGTGGCTGGCCATAAGCTGCCTGGCTGCCTCAGTATATGCCTCGCCTGAAGCGTGCATAATTTGATGAAAGGTCAACAAGGTCAACATACAGGTGACTCAAGAGGGGCTGGGGAGAGCTAAGGTCTGACATGGTCTAATATATAAACATTAATAAAAGCTACAATTTTTGGCCAATTTCTTTCAGCTTTCTAAACTAAAAAGCTGAAATCCTTATGTGTGCATGATATGAAAATTATATCAACAGTGCTCACAGGAAACAAACGTGCCAAATTTAAGGTACTAAACTATATTTATACTAATAACTTATAAAATTTGAAAAATTCAGAATTAATTTTGGGTATTCAATTGAATCTTGATTAAATGATGTTACATCCCTGACAAAAAATCTCTAGCTTCAGCAATCCTCTTGTTAAGGGAGTAAATATATTTCTTGATTTTTTACAAAGTGAATTATGTTTGGGCCCATAACTTAAAACAATTAGGCAATACTGACATCATTTCTGGCATGTGCATAGAGAATGTATAGAAAAATATGTATATTATATATGATTAAAGTCAGATCAGTGGTTTTAATATTAGGCAGTCTTGAAGTGAAACAATGGGTTTTTATGGAAAAATGAAGTTTTTCATTAATATCTCGAAGGTATTAAGTCCAAGTGACCAAATTCTTGGCATGGAAGGGGATTTGGAGACAACTTATTGTATGCCAAATTTTAGGAACTGAGAGCTGAAGCTGGGGAGCTGAGCTCTTGCAAACTGCATAACGCTAGCTTGATGTAAACAATATGTCACATGGTGCTTAAAAACTTGAATAAAATCTACAGTTTTTGATCAACTGGTTTCAAATTTTTTGTGTTAACAGACAAAATGCTAACAAAAACATGCTGTGAAAATTAAATCCACAGTACTAACAGGAAAAAAACGTGCCATGGTCAAAGTTGGGCAAAATTTAAGGTACCAATTTTTTATTTTTGTTAATATTTAAAAAAAAAATTAAAAAGATTTTGGTCTAATTTTGGGTATACAATTTAATTTTGATTAATTAAAGTTATATTACTGGAAAAAAGTCCATAGCTTTACGTGTTTTGTGTTAAGTGATCAAATATCTTTCCTGATTTTTTACAAAATGCATTATGTTTGGGCCCATAACTTTTTTAAATTATATAATACAGACATAATTTCTGGCATGTACATAGGAACTATATAGGGGAATATTTAAATATTAGGAAAATATGGTAAATATGAGGAAAAACAGATGAGTGGTTGTGATATTAAGCAGTCCTGAAGTGTGAAAATAGGTTTTTAATAAAAAATTGAGGTTTTCCCGTAATTTCTCAAGGGAACGAAGTCGCAAAGACCCAGTTTTCGGCTTGGTAGGAGATCTTGGGGACATCTAACATTATGCAGAATTTTGGATTCCTAGGTCTTACGGTTTCAAAACGTGCCACATTTACGGACGGACGGACGGACAGACGACGGACAATGGACCACGACTATAGCTCAGATGACTTATAGTCAGCTGAGCTTAAAAAATTAAAGGTATAGTTCTCAGGCACCGGCCGCGTCAATTTTAAACCCCCGCATCAAAACTTTTTTTGCTTTTCATCTTTCAAGAAGAAAAATTAAACAATTTTTGTAGTGCTTTTACCTGTTTTAGCAAAAATAAATTATTTTCATGCTTTTCTCTGATCCTATGACATTTTAATCGAAACATTCAAAAAAAGGTCAAAAATAAAATACCGCCCGCCCGCACTGATTTCTGAAAAAAAGTGCCTGAGAACCATACCTTATTTTTTTTCTTGGCCTTAGATATAAGGACATTATCTACTTGCAAATCTTTTTTTTTTGTTTCAAGATTTTCGCTTATTTGTGTGTTTAGCTCAACAGCTTTTCAAATGAGTTTTAGAGCAAATTTTGATTGGTAAATGACTTTTCCAGACATGTCCGGCTGCAAATTTGTCAAACTTACGTAAGGTAAATTATGAGTCTTCAGTTTTATATATACAAGGGGCTGGTCCGGGGGGGGGGTTGTTAAGGGTTTCACCCATCCCCTCGAATGTTTAAAGTTAATACTCTTTGCATCCTCCAAGAATTCAATTGGTGCGGCTACCCTCACTTTTCCTGCAGCTGTGGTTTTTATGAAAGGCCATTTCGCAAAATCTCGGGTCCGCCCCTAGCATAGGACCTGTACAAAAAAATTCCTAATACCTTTAAAATTGGATTTTGATTCTTTTATATTTCAAGCCCACAAGAGTTAACACCTTGTGAGAGCTTTAGAATAATAAGAGAATACAGCTATATACAGAAATACTTTTATTATTTATAAAGCCAGTGGCCTGGCCCGAACATAGTGAAGGTGTAGACTGAAACAAGATGATACACTAACAAACTGATGACACAATGTGAATCTGATGACGATGATAATGTATAAAAATACATGGTGATCTGGTACGGTGATGCGACATGAACACACAACGGCTGAAATAACATATATTTAAATAGAGATTGGTTTCTGTGATTTAAATTACATTATATTATATAAAAATTACATATGCCACATATTGCTCGGATATTGGATGTATACATGCCCCCATTTATTTTTTTTAATTGCAAATCTTCATAAAGGGATAATTGGAAAGATAAGTTAAATTAAAACATGCAATTAATAATTTCTTAACTGGTATATATGCAGCATGCACTTTTACATTTTGCAGAGATGTAAAACCACTACCACGTGATCACAAAGGTAGTCAGCCACATATTTTAACCTCAATTCTATTAGCACCTGCATCATAACAATCGCCACAAATACAGTGATTAATATCACCTTCCAAGCTCGTACGTAAGATGCCTCAACTGTTCATGCACACCTGGGGAGAAATGCACGACGTCTCCGACATCAGTGAAACTCTTGCTGCCTATTATTAGTTTTAAAATTATAATATTGTAATTGCACCAATAGGTTCACTTTCCTTTACAAACGTATTGTATCGAAAATGATTTACGGAAAATCTGACACGCCCCTTCCCCCTAGAGATGTATATATATATATATATATATATATATATATATATATATATATATATATATATATATATATATATATATATATATATAAATATCACCAAAAAAAAACAATAATATCCAATTAATAACCACCGGTTTCGTTCACAGCTACCGAGATTCGGTAGCATTCGCTTGTTGTAGCTTTTATGTAGATAAAAAATATATCGTGTAGATTTTCTTTAAACAAATTAAACATTTGACCGTTGTGTCAAGGACACTAAGATATTCCTTATAACTGACCTTTGCTGACACATTTTTGCCCATTTACAACTCAATTTCACATTTCAAATACAAATAAGAATCATTTGATAACTGTAAAATGAAATATAGGTATCCAGTAAGCCAGTCACATACCGATCTATTTGTGTATATTAACATGTTTTACTAATATGTTCAATCGTAAATTCGGCTTATTGATACAATCTTTTGAATTATTATAATATTGCGTTATGAATAAAATCAGCAGTTTGCACCAGTCAAGATTAGAATATCAATATTATGCAATATCATGTTGACAGTTGTGATCGATTGTTGTAGAAAAAGGCACCACGTAGAGAAAATACTACCTCTTATGCCAGAGACCAAGATTAAGTGTTGTTAATCCAGGCAGCTGCATAATCCTTTCCAGTCCCACGGTGGTGATTTTTGTACACCCATAAAGGTCTATAGATTCCAGCTTTTTCAGGTGTTCTGATATCATCGCTAGACTTTTATCAGTTATTCTATTGCACTGCCCAATATTGAGCGTTTTCAGGTGTTTGAGCGAGAACACCACTTTGCTAATACCTTCGTCACTGATGCCGCACGCGTTTAGACTCAAGCACTTGAGTTGAAGCAGGCCTCTGGCTATGTAAACTAAGCTAGCGTCCCCAATGCGCTCACAGAAGCTAACATCTAACGCTGTGATATTGGATCCCTTCTCAGCCAGAAACCCAATCCCACTGTCACTCACGTCGTCACAGCTGCGAAGGTTCACTTCTCGCAGGCTGGGCATCTTAGCCAGGTACCGCAGGCCAATGTCCGTGATCCGGCCACAGAAACTAAGATTGATGCTTTTGAGGCTGGCCAGGCCCACGCTCACATGCTGTAGCGCTTCATCGGTCAGTTTTTGACAGTCCTGTAAACCTAGATACTCCAGTGCTGGGTTGCCAGTGTCTGCTTGCTTGGTCAGCCCAGCCAGATGACCAATGCCTTGGTCTGATATGTGTCCACAGCTTCTAAGGTTCAATCTACGTAACCGTTTTAGCCCCCACGCTATTAATAACAAACCGGAGCTTGTAATATTTGTGCAGCCTCCCAGTTCTAGCTCCTCCAGGTTTTTCACGTACTGGGCTATCCTTCCCAGACTAGTGTCCGTGATCTGTTTACACAAACTCAGGTTCAAAGCTGTCATGTTATCCAGCGGGGCTGCAAAAGCGTGGGCCAGTCCTGTGTCAGTCACATTAAAACAGCCACTAAGATTCAAACTGACAAGATTTGGTACGCCTTTGATAACATCACGGAGGCTTCGTCTCAAACTCAATACCTGCACTCGTCGGATCCCTCGCCGAACCAGGCTCGGGAACAATGAGTGATTCGCTCGCCGCAAATGGAGCTTAGCTTCAACTCCCTGCCATACAGTCCGGCTGTAAGCAGCGTCCCTCCATGCAACACATACCTGAGCCGCTCGTCCTTTATCCCTCACATCCAAATAGCTGAATATTATAGTCAGTATCTCAGGAAATAAACACGATATATGTGTTCCTCCACCCACACAGGAATCCATGTTGAAGCTATGGGCAATGTGGGTCAGGTCATGTGACCTCGGCGAGTCTCGCAGTGAATGCAGCAGAGCGTTGAGATTGGATACTGCACGACCCCAGCGGGAAAACCAAACCCGGCACCATGTGGTTGTGTTTACAATGCCGTCACCAAGGCGTGCCGTCAATAGAATTACACAGTGGCTCGAAATATTGCACGTCGTTCCCACGTCCCGTGTCCCCGAACAACAAACACCTGCGTGTGCTTTACACTGATAAAAATAGCTCTCAGTCTGTATGTTTGCTCAAGAAAAGTAGGACGGGTTGCCTGTTGTGATTGAGGTCTGTTCAATATATCTTTTGTCGTTGTTACTTTGGACTGCCCTGCAATGTATAGTGCGATAAAGATCGGCTTGTACAGGTGTTAGGTACAAAAATTGTCATCCTGACTTAAATATACCGGTAGGTTGTGAATTGCAAAATATGGTGGCCTTTAAATGACTCCCGATAGCTTATTTTCAATTTTCCAATTGGAACAAATGTGAAAATGGTGATTTTATCTCAACATGGGTAAAACTTTGGATATATCAGTTCAAGCATGTTGCACAGAGAGTTTGACTTGATCAGTCAATATTGAAATAAAGCGGACATTATTATTATTAGTTTTTATTATTATAACTCTAAATCCTATATTATTATTATTACAGCTTATAGTTCTAGATATTACATTCCTCGATTTGTATTTTCAGCAAAAAAAAAAATTTACCTAAATATTAAATTATTTTGTAGCAATAATATGTAGGCCTATCCCAGGGTTTCATGAATATTCTATATAAACGGAATGTAATGTGCAATGATAACCTATACATGCAGGAGTTCTGGCTCTAATATGATATACTGACAATTAAACTCAAAATATCCCCTGTTCCATATGCATAAAATATTTTTTCATTTTTTTTCAAGTCCATACATTGGCTTACAGAGACTTACAGGCTTACAGAGGCTATATAGGCCTAGCTTTATTTTTTTTTTCATTTTCAAAACAATATGCCTGTGAGTCATTCATATATCGATCGACAGAACATTCAAATCACAATTCCTGTTAATTTGTTTTAGCTATCAGAAAAATAAAAACACTTTTTAAACAAACATTTTTTTTAAATTTTAACATTGCCGCTTATACTGTTGAGTTGGTTCTCCACTTCATTAACACTATATATATATATATATATATATATATATATACATATGCGTGATATTGAATGTTTGTATATATATGACCAGTATAATGATTATCTTTGAAGTTATATTATTATTTTATATATATAATGTATTTGTGTCGTTGTCTATATTGGTCTATATAAGCGTGTTTATAAAGTATAACTATATATGAATATGAAGTTTATTTGTATTTGGATATATATATATATATATATATATATATATATATATATATATATATGTATATATGTAAGTACGTATACTATATGAACAGTCAGATCATTTGTGTTACCCATCATATATAGACAAAATGTGTATACAAAATTTAAATATCAATCATGGGATTAGTCGGGGGGGAGGGTGGATCTGAGGGAGGGGCGCAGTGGGCATGTCCCCTCCCTTTTCACCGAATGCATGCGTAAAATTGATACCTTTTGTTCCCTCATTTGTAGAGATATAAGACCCATATTTTTTATAAAGCGGTTTCGAGTTTATTCAATTATCAATGTTATACAATTCTTTCATATTTTCTTAAGTAATATTTCAATTGTGGATCTCATTGAGAAAATCCAGGATTTATTGTATGTGTCAGTTATCTCATGCAGTAGATTATCATAAATGATAGCCTGCAGTATATATGCTAATGACTTTTTGTATTGCATTGAGGTGATTTTAAAGAAAATTAAAATAAGGAAGGTAAAGTGTTTAAAATAGACCAAAAAAATGCTCTTATATATATATCCAAAATATATATGTTGCAATATGTTGGGTTGACGAAGAGAAAATTGTGATTCTTGAAGGCGCATGTGTTATTTTTGTCATAGGAGTCCATGCATGGGTTAGTAAATGGATTCATATATGAACTGTTTGTAGCCTGATATTAATCTGTCAAATGGCATATATAAAATATTCGCTATGGATATAGAAATGTTTATTGTAGGAGTTCAAATACACAAATATGTAGAAAATATATCTTTTGAAATACACGTAACATAACTTTGGTTGGTTAAAACCTGTACGGTGCACTTTATTGTCTCCTGATATATATATTCATATATATATATATATATATATATTACTATATAAATTGGTATACTATATAGTATTCTTAAACCCTGAACAGACAATAAAAACATATACATATACCTTAAGCTTCACAGCAAGAATAATATAAGGTCTTTTTATATAATTATATATAATTATATATATATATATATATATATATATATATATATTAAATGTACAACAGTCAGCATATATTGGCATTAATGTAGTCATTCTCTCTCTCTTTTTCTCCAAACGGTGGCTATTGAACAGTCCGCGCTTCGTGAGCAGCTACACGTAATTTGTTGAAAAAAAGTTGTACAGGCATCCGTTTACTTTGCCGGTCCGTACCACTGAAAGACAAAGGTTCATCCCGCATGGTGGTTCAAGAAAATATCGTAGGATACAGAGGACCAACCACATGATGTCATTAGTAGATAAAACGACTGATAGATGGCGCTATCAGCAAATGAAAGTATTTTAAAATTAAAATACAAAGATCTTAAGTTCTATACAAAACATCTTTGAATTCCCCAAAACAGCTTTAACATAAACCAATGCAAAGTGCCGCTGTTATGTCTATTAGGTATTTTATAACGAAGGCCTGTCAGTATTTTGTAACTGGCCTTTCAGTATTTTGTAACTGGGCTTCAGGGTTTATGCTGTCATTTAATTTTCTTATATTTTCTGTGGTGAATATTTTAGGTTGGATAGAACGAATAGAACAAATTGTTGTGATGTTGCTGAATTGAAGATTAATATTTCTGTATATGCCCCTGAAGAACGGGAAACCAATAGTTCTAATGTTTTCCGGCAGATGTCACCGCGGGACAGTAACCAGTTGAGATTGATTTTTTTTATGGAAGGGATCGTTACAATATTCCTTCACGGCTTCGTGTATGTCTGAAAGATATATATAAAAAGTCGATTGCCTTTTTATTATGTATTCTTGCACCTACATGCCAGGCGATTCGTCTAAAAATGGCTGTAAATAAGGCTCTGCCCACATAACAATGCTAATGTTAAACGCAATGTGGACACTGGTGGCTCGGTCTGGTGGATATTTCGACAAATGCGTGCCATCGAACCTGGGTTACTAATGCAAAGTACTCTCTCTCTCTCTCTCTCTCTGTCTCTCTCTCTCTCTCTCTCTCTCTCTCTCCTAACAGAAGTTACCTTCTGCTCAACAACAGAAAATGAAGAGGATTCCCTTGTATATGGAACACCCATTAATATCATACGGATAGACACGCATGTAGACCAATTTAATCGAACACTATATTTAGGCAGCTACACTGCAGAGTCCGATTTAATCAGGCCTACCCGCACACAGACAGTTTTTAAGAAAGGAATGTGAGACATATCGTTTACGGTAGCTTTTTTTCAGATAACCTATTCGAACCACGGATATGATTTACAGCCGAGTCAGAGTTATTGTATATGAAAAACCAGTTATGTCGTTTAGCCTCGCTTACCTCTATTAAAGGAACTTTGCTCAAGTGGAGCTGAGGATATTAGTTTATCTTAATTCTCATTTGAAATATTGACGCTCAAGCACCGTGCCTGCTCCATCAAAAGCCCCTTTGTGTACCGGTGAATCGCAGTGGGGGTGAGCAGTTTACCCGAGCACACGCAAACACACACCCCGCATTCACACCATACACCACCAGGTCTCATATTCGGGAGGTTTAAATTGAATCTTTGCTAATATGTTCACGCGATGTTTTTGCCGCAGGTATACATGTTGCTAATATAATACGCATCAATCATATCCCAAAGAGGCCCCTATTCAGCCGTAAACCTCCAGAGTGAATGCTAACGAAATGTTGGCTTGCTAGTATAGAACGCCAGTTATCTCCGTTGCAGAGGTCACATTTTTTCGCACCCAATCCAGCGAAAATTGTAGTTGGCCGCCTTTCAGCGTTTTACCAGCGTTCATGCTTCAGGGGAACACCAACAGAGGCGCCCATTCAAGCTCCGTGGGCTTGAAAATACTCTCCTAAACACCTTACAGAGGGGCTGGCTTAATGATCAGTGGACGACCCGAGTCAGTCGGATTCAGATACGCTCGGAAGGACGGACAAGACGGGGAGGCGCTATAACTGGGAACCGCGGCCAATCCGGTTAGCATATCAGCTGGAAATCTCACCGCAACTCTTTTTGACGCAAAGCTGTTAATGCATTTGTTGCCTTTTATAGCAATTAAACACATTGCATTGGCCAAAGCAAACCGTCACACGGCAGTGCTCAGACTGGGTAAACATTTTTGACAGCCGCTGCTAACACGCCTCTCGGCTTGGAACACGTTTGCTCAGTTCGCCCGCTTTTTGACAGTGGGCTGCGTTCTCAGTAGCACGCCGGTTTACCAGTTTCTCTGGATTTTCGGATATTGTCAGCAAAATAGATGGCTCATAGGAACTGACAGGTTATATAGTGTCGAAGAATCATACGTTCTTCTAGCTATACATTCAACAAAAAAAGGTTTATCAGGTTTCCTATGGACAATATTTCTAGACAAATTGTGCTATTTATATAAAACTTGCAGTGTTTAATCAAATAAAACAGGAAATTGAGAAATACTGACCAACTGATTTTGGAATACATCCGTGACTGAAATACTAGTGGAATGCTCGCCTTAAATTGGCACACACACCGGCTAGAACACACGTGTTCCGGTAGTTTTGGATTCAAATAAATAAACGCGTGTTCCCCCAGACCCCAGCACGAGAACGCAAGCGGAAGCGAACCACAATCAGCTATACCTAGGAGACAGAACGTAATCAAATACTCAGGAACGAATAAGTGGTTTGGTATTTTCAATAAAGAGAAATTCTCAATCCAGTTTGCGGAAATACCAACGCCTTCGTAAGTTATAGGCGGGTAAGTGTTTGTTCTTATTTTTTATCCAATGGTTACCGGGAAGTTCTGTCATGGAGGTCATATATCAGGACAAAGAGTGGATGTGTATAGCCTGTATGAGAATTTAATACTACAATGTAACTAGTTTCTCATTTGTGGTTTCTTTATATAAATGAGAAAGGTTACACAGCATTTGTTTCTTTACCTTACGAAAATTTGTGTTAATGTGAACATACAAAATACATTTTTATAGGTCTGTTTAATTATATAAGGAATCGTAAATCGTTTTCATTATAGAAAATTGTTAGAGTGTATATATATATATATATATATATATATATATATATATTATATATATATATATATACACACACACTGATAACTTTTATATACATATATGTAATTACTCTGATGATATAACATATATAGTTGCGCTCTCTCATTCATATAAAAGTAATTCCGTGCATGCATACTTTGATACAGCATACTCAGTTACATATGTTGATCTTTTATCCCGCGCCTCTCTCTAAACATTTTACGTCATCCAGGTTCATTGTAAAGATGTATACATTTTCACTTTATATAAATGCACATGCAGTGTCTGCATGGCCCCGTCTGAATTAATACTGCATGAGATACCCAGACGGGAACCTGTTAAATGTAAATACCGGTGAAGTAGCAATGTTTCATAGTCAATGGCTCTCAGATACGGTTTGTATATGCCTAAAGACGGCTGGATAGGTTAAATAAACAGTTTTTTTTAATTGTTTTGAGTGAGAACATGTTGAATGGTATCGCGGGAGGTAAGTATCAGTGATATGAACCCGCTTTTAAATCTAAACACGGAGTATCAGGTGGCGATATCTTTCTTTCCAATACAACACAGCGTGGACTTTTCTTATTTATAGAGTGATATTTTATACATTAAACGAATCATCATGCACTTGTGAGTGTTGACTTTGACATATTTATTGACTTTGATATTTTTTTCATCGTGTCTAAAACCTTTTAAGTCATAAGATTATATAAATAGTAAATACAGTTTTTTTTCTAATGTTCAACTTTTGAAAGTAATGATACACTTACATGTATGAGGGAGTATTAGATACAGTTGAGTTTTACATTGAATCATATATATTTGTAAAACATACATATATTGTCTGAATTAGAGTAAGAGACAAAGGGAGAGAACGTGAAATTGGTGTATATTGCGGACAAAATGACATAAAAAGATATATATATATATATATATATATATATATATATATATATATATATATATATATAAAACTCAGATAAATTAGTTATTTATATATAAATATAGAATCAATAAGGATGAATATATTATATAATGATCACATTAAAATTTTACACAAGTGAAATTACATAAGTGACAGTACAGAACCAAAAGATGCATTTTTGATGTCGTGGAGTGTACTCCGTGACTCCTCGGCGGTAACCCAAGAGATCTTTTTTTTTTCACAAAAGCTCAACATTTGGGACTTCGTGTCAAGTAACTTAAATTTGTTTGTTGGTCTGTTTGTTTGTTCAATTGGCTCAAGTAGATGCCACGCTTCAATATGTTATTGTCCACATTGACGTTTGTAAGAAAGTTACAAATGTTGCGACAACGTGAGTGATTAATAAAACTCCGGTATCAGATGGCTTGTCGGGGCTAATGCATAAATATACGAAACTGCCGCAACGGTTGTGAAAATGACTTAGTGAACCATACATTAATGTACATATATCAACTTGATAATTAATATGTCTGTGTTGTCCTGCGAGGTCCCAATGAAAGGGTTAGGTCTAAGTGTTCAAAAGACTCCACGGCGTGAAGAATACTCCTAAACATTAAAGCAATTAATAAAGGTAAATATATGTATGTATAACCTCGCGCGCGGTGCAACGTCGCTTTGAGTGACACCCGCTCTTGGTGAGTGCACCGTTTGAGTATCTCTGCTCGGTTACTTATATCATGTTATAGTTCCAAGCGGTCGGAAAATATTTAAGAAGTGGCCAGGAATACTGTTTTAGGGGCGAAAGTGGCCTCAGGCTCCTGACACGAAAGCCAATCGGATGACTCCGCGGACTCAATCGTCCTGACTGGCGGTGCGGAGGTGTCGCACGCACCGACTTTAAAAGCGCGGTGAGCGAGGGAGGGTTAGTTGTCCCCCTTGTGGAGTATATACAGCCGCATTGCCGTACCTATATACAAAGCTAGCTGGTTCACACGGAACGTCTTATTATAAGTCAGTCAATCATCACACATACTTTAGTGTGTACGAACCAGGGCAGTAACTCATGCATCCTACAATGGATTACTCTAACTGAGGGCTTCAACCGTGCACGAGTTGTCCATCAGTCCGTCGTACCCGTATTTGTATATACTGGATATACAACGTGGGCCGGAATCAAGTTTTTCCGTGTTTGTTGTTTTATTCTAGGAATCTCAAGACATGGCCACAGGTGACTGGTGGTGCTCTTAGCGGCGACAAGCGGTCACTTTGTGGATACTTGGCCATGGCCAGAACTCTGTTGTTGTCGCTGCTCCTACTTCTTCGTCTGGTTGTATTGTCAACGCCTCTGGACACATGGTGGTAAGTACAAGTGTATTTATACCCACAAACCACTAAGTCCACTAAAACTCAAAACTTCCTCAAATGTCGCAGAGATTGATTTCATACAGTCAGCCAAACTTCCTTAAATGTCGCAGACATTGATTTCATACAGTTAGCCTATATATGTACATTGTACGATCAATAAAAGGGGATATATATATATATATATATATATATATATATATATATATATATATACTGCCAGTCTAAATTAGTATTTATTTGTTGTAACATATATGCATGTATATATATATATATATATATATATATATATATATATATATATGTACAAGATTTATTTATGTACAAGATTTATTTATGTAAAACATATGACATACAATATATATATATACATATGTCATATGATATTACACATATATATTATATAATATATATATATATATTTACCTAATAATATATATATATATTATGTTTATTCAGTGTATTATATATACAATTATGTAAAATATATGTAATATGTAATATGTAATATATACTTACTTATATATGTATATATATCATTATATATATATATATATATATATATATATATATATATATATACGACGTTACAAAATGATAGCACGTAACTTCGATATGGAAAATTTGCCCTCTTAATTTATAAAATATGATATAATATATATATATAGAGAATGAAGATGGAACAATATGTATATATGCATATGTCTCTTTTTTTTCACGTAAACTTATGAACACTCATAGAATGGGTAGATCATTAGGGTCGATTCAGACTGGAATTAAAAATTAAATTAAGATTCAGTAGAAAAAAAATGCATTTATTTTTGCATTTTAAAATTAAATATGAAGCGTTATGACAAAAATATAGATGTTTTCCTCTTTGCCATATGATAAAAATAATTTTTATATAATACAGCAAAAATGGCATCCAATTCAGCTTAGGAATTCCTATAGATTATAATATTCTTATTTCATTAATCTTTATGAAAAAAGATTTGTCTAACTTAATATTAATATATATATATATATATATATATATATATATATATATATATATATACATCGGTATATTTTCTATTAGATGAAACCGATCAGCGATTTTCTTATAAACCTCTCTAAAGATTTTTTAAATTAATTAAGATAAGAAGCTAATATATAACGTGTTATATAGTCCGTTTGAATATATATATATATATATATATATACGTATTTTTTGTAATCAAATAATTAATATACCTTGAGAAATAAACTATTTACATTGGTATCTCGATATACTGATATAAGTGGTATAAGTTTTATGAGAATTTTAAGAATATGCATTTTCATTATTTACATATAATGGAATTATTATTATTATTATTATTTTATATATATATATATATATATATATATATATATATATATATCCTGTGGTAAAATCTATTAAAATAATGGATAAAAGTTTAAACTTAATATGTTTTTGTACATTTAATATTTGCACCTCACGTATCATGTTAGGAATTGATATGTTTGATGAACATGTAATGTAATACAAAATATCTATATACACACATACGGGGTTGTACAGATCTCCACTGACATGCTTTGTCCAGAATGCTATAGGAGGCCAGAGGGCCTGGGTCTGTGGGACCGAAGCTGCCGTCAGTCAGTATTCTAATACGTATTTTACGACATAGCAAGCCAGACATCGATGCAATAATAATTTATGGAACGGTGTCACCGCTTCATTTACGAGTGTCGGTAATGCGTTGAACGTCAGAACTCTTGGATCTCGGAGCAAATTGGCTTTCCAGTCTCGTGAACATAAAATATTAAAAGACGCTGCTACGTCGCAAAAGTTACTGCCACATACTGGCCAAAACCTCGGCAGAAATTATACAAAATGCAGCTTCATAAACTGGTTTTCTGCGGCTTTAAGATTTACGACAGGGTGGGAGCCTTATAAATGACGCTATATATTCAAAATATGTCTAAAAGAAACTGGCTCTGTATACTAGTATTTCGGCTTCGATGTAATCCACAGGGTGAAGTTTTAATACATTAAAGAGTCGGGGGAGTAAACGTGTTTGTATACAGAGGGTCTCCATTTTCAATCCAACGAGTGGTTTCATTTATAAAACGAAACCTGACTCTGTAAACGAGGGTAAATAAAGATAAGCAGTCGAACCTCGGTTCATTTAGGTCACACCGATCTATATAGACATTATTAAACAGGCCAAGGCCACCCGATCGTACCCCTGGAGAAATTATATTGCTGACTATATATATATACATAAAGATTTGAGACCTTCCCTCGAATTAAAGCAATTAAAAAAAGAAAAGGGTGTTTTCATCAGCCACCTTTCTGATGAATTTTATTATTAAAAATCAAGGATGGAACAAGGAATATAAAACTATAAATTAGAGATCAGACATCATATATATATATATATATATATATATATATATATATATATATATATATATATATATATATATACGGACTTGCAAGGTAATTCATGCATGCGACGAAACTTGACATTTGGACCAATAACCATCCTGTTTTCATAACTGTAATTAAATAGTGTGGACACAGTGTGGACCCACATATATATATATATATATATATATATATATATATATATATATATATATATATATCCAGTGTATCACCGGAATACACCTAGGACTTTAAACATATTATATAAGGAGGGTGAATGGGATGCCTGTCATGTGACCGGAGGTGCTCTGAGCACCAAATGTAAGGTGAAGAAGTCGACATGATTGCTATTGCTGCAGCTAATTTTTCCCTTCGCCCGGGGAGTCTCTTTCAAGAGTCCGCTTCTGTATTTGTACCAGCTGCCTCAACCAATGGGCTGTTGTTCCATGAACTAATTAGGTTTGGTGAACTTTCAGAGATCTTTGTCTCGGTGATGCAGGCAGATGTGTATATTACAGGATCGAAAGAAGTAGAGCCACTTTGTTATGTAATGATACACACATGTAGAGGGTATATATATATATATATATATATATATATATATATATATACTATAAATACTAAATTCTAAATATACTTTTGTATTATTATGACGTGAAATACTAAAATAATCCTGTATGTAAATTAAGATTTTAACAGAGAAACGTTATAATTTTAAAGCTCCTACAACCCAGTATATTTGACATATTTTATGTAAATGCCAAAGAGAAATATATATATATTGCATATATATTGCAAATATATACATGTATTAGAGAGAAAGAGAGAGACCGCTATACATTTTGGAACCGATCTATAGTTGACCTTTGGAGAATTACCGAGAGTCGGCGAGACTCGCTTTATTACGTAATGAGTGTCGGCAAGACGTTCACAAGACACTCTACGAGCTTTTGAAATGTCGAGTCGATGGACAGGTCGATTTCTCGCACTGGATGAAGGAAACGCGTGGGTAGCATTGATTTAACTGTACCTAACTTCAAGGAGTGCTTGTTTTTGTTCACTGTTTTGCACAGTACAAGGAATTTTCAAAAGCTCTCGAAGTCCCCGAAAAAAAGCAATAGGTTGCTCCACGTACTTTAATATTAAATAGCCTACATTAATGATTGATGTACCGACACTGTGTTTTACATGAAAGGTATACGCTTTTGTAAACTTTATAAAAAACTTTTAGAATAATGTTTACTATGCGTTAGCTTTGAGTGCGTTGTATATATATATATATATATATATATATATATATATATATATATATATATATATATATATATATATATATATATCATTTTTCTATTAATTTGTGTAATTTATTTCTGAACTTTCGGTCCGATTCATAGAAGCACGCTTGCCATATATATGCACATGGACGGTCATATACACCTTTATGGAAATATGATCCGTAATGTTTAAATGTAAAATGTAAACGGAGAACATATAACTATTACTTATTAAGACTGTAAAATTATTATAAACATAGGGACGAGCCCAGAAATGTTTTATCAATTTTAATATCACATGGGAATTTAATTTCCTATTCATATTTCAAAGTTCTCCAGTGTTTTCCTGACTTTTGAAACCTCGCCGGATTTTAACGTACGTTAAACCTAATAATGACAAGTTACGCCTGTATATACGCATGACCTGTCTCGTATACTGACATGTGTTTACCTATATTCATAATCACCTCATGCAGGTCTGGCGTATATATGATTCAAATAAAATGCTAGCTGATGCACTTTACATAATTGCATTATACACACATGTATATATATATATATATATATATATATATATATATATATATATATATATATTTATATATTTATTTATTTTTTATTTATTAATTTATTTATTTATTTATTTATATTGATTATATTATATTATATATATTGATTATATCAGAAGATGGTCATGTTATGGACACTTCTGTATATAAGGCTTCATTTTCTGTTCTTAGTTAGCATATATATATATTGTTGGAGTTAATATAGTTCATTATTAAAGAATCCCTTTAAACTATTTGTTAACTCCATTTTGGATGTATGTCCAAAACCACATGTATGTCCAGTGAGAAACAACACATTGTCTATATATATTGGCTGACAAATGCAGGCAAGACTTATAACTGACACCTGGGACACCTGCAGTAGCACGTCTTTTCAGCTCGAGCATTGATTATCTAAATTATCCTGATATGCATGTTAAGCCTTTCTAATGGCATTATTTACTAATATCTAATACATGTTTATAACTTATAAGGTAGACAGGTGACATAATTACTGGTGGACAGGTCCTGGAATTACGGTATATATACAATAATCTGCCTCCCCCTGTGTTCTACACTTATATATGTACACCTTTGACAATTGGCATTTACTAGTATATAAAACTTTTTTTTATAAACGTTAAAGACTTATTAAGGAGGAAACAAACAAAATCGTATTACATTATGGATTCATGTTATATAACATTTTTCAAACTAGGACAAAATAATTCTTCCCACACATTTTTGTCCACTTTCACAAAATAATATTCAGTCAATTATACGTTATATCTCAAGAAGACTGTTTCTCACAAATCATGTGGAATAATTCTTCATAGTTTTGGTTATGTGTTTGGAAACGTAATCTGGAAACGTCATCTGAGCTATAGAGTGCATGATCCGTTAACAGGGCACAAATCGTCATCGATTAACATCATAAGGTACCTATATATATAAACATTAGGCCACAATGCAGGGCCTATATTCTGCGAGCTGTTTGGGTAAAAACATGATTCTGAGTACCCCCTAAAAACACTCGGGTAACAGTTTAACAGGATATAGAGTCAAAGAGATCTTCATTTATACTAGAACATTTATGAAATTTCACTTCAGTTAATTGGTCCATACAAAATTACTACAAAAGCATCAAACTTCTATTATTTTATACCGGAGCTATCTTAAAATTTGCTTGGTATTTTGCTCTTTGGTCGATCACATGTATCTTTGTCAATTTTATCAGTGCATCAGTGACATTTAATACTTTCTTTTTCTTTTTGGGCATGTTTAATTGATTTGAAGACTGCCAGGTATCTGATTTCTCGCAGTGTTAGCTCTTATCAGCTAATTATAATCAGTATTTTGCCTATAATTAATATAACGAAAATTAATAAATTATCTAATAGATTAGACCTGTCGACAAGACCCATATGGGTTACTTTATATAAAATTTAAGAAATTCAAGAAGACGGAAGGATGATAGATATACAATTAAAAAACATGTATTTTCAGTTAATGATATATCCTAGATTACACATATAAGGGGTGTTCTGAGGATTTATATAGACTTTAAAGTGGATTTGACAATGCTAAAACCTTTAATACATCAGTTGCATTCACCTTTTTGCCATATAAAAGTTACTTCGTTTTGCGTTAAATGCATGGATGCGTTTGATTATCAAGGGGTCACCGCGGTCGAGTGTATCTGGCAATGAAGCTAACTCTGAACTTATGAATTTGATGCTGATTAGTCGCAGGCTTCATGTACTTCATGCAGTGAAAAGTATTTATACATGCATTGCTCGCTTATTTTCAAACTATAGACTATATATATATATATATATATATATATATATATATATATATATATATATATATATATATATATATATATATATGATTTGGGGGAGGGGTTCACTGCTTTTTACTTCGGGATTAGTGCTTTTTCCGGTTCACAGTTTCCGGATTATATATAGAAGGGGTGATTGCTCGGCCTGTATAGGGTAGGACATACATTGCATTAAAGAAAAAACTCGCAGAAAGGGATATATATATATATATATATATATATATATATATATATATATATATATATATATATTAACTATTTCAGCTCATTAAATAATTGTTGGCTTTTATAATGTGGGTATTCTCAACAGAAAGACCGATTAATAACCGATGACGCTATATATCTCTTATATATCTATATATCTTTTTTGCCAAAACATCTCCCTCTTTAATATATAAAGTACTAGAAATGGCAACAATAAAAGATCCTTCATGTATATTGTACAACTAATCGTGAAAAATCTGAAATTTGGAAACCTTATTTTAAATAGTTTATTATAATGCATATAAATATTTTAAATTTAATTTATATTTCAGTGTGGTTTTCTTGCAGTATAAACAGTGTCCAGGGTATTTCCGTCATTGAATTAAGAAGATTTAACCCAATTTACATGTAAATTAAGTGTCCACGCAGTTTTTATTTGGGAAACTGTTTGTTTTCTTGATTTGTGCCCTGCGGGCAATACTCCACGTGTTCTAATTCCCTGGATTTATTTTTGTTTGTCTATATTGATGGGAGATACCAGGGAGACGTGGGTGAAAACGCTTTTTGTCTCGAACGATCAATTACTTTCCAGAAAATTGGATGAACTTTATCCCTCTAGCAAGGCTTTGATTCTGTAATATTGAGTTGGTGTAAAATAAAATAATTGCTTTGCTCAATTCTGAGTAATTTCCTACCTGTATTTTTCATATGAATTATCTATAGAATCACACAAATGTTCAGAGCACAGACCTTTACAGTCAGACGCACGCATGCGTGTACACCAAACTGGAATAATCTTATAACGTCGTGTCTAAAAATTTAAGTAAACTTTTCTGCAAGTCATCGTATGCAACATTTGATAATATAATTAATCATACAATTCCTATGTTACAACAGATAATTCTAGACTTAAATGAATAGTTTGCATGTTAACCTATTTCATTAAAGCACCCCCCCCCCCCCCCCACAAACACACAATTTTCTTTTAAATGAAACATCAAAGAAAATAAAAGCACCTTCACTTTGATCCCACAGTGTCGATAAATGGTCTATCCATATTCCATTTTCTGAACTAATAATGAATCAGAGTGAAATAAAATATAATGATACAGGTAGATTGTTATTTTGCATGAAGTAAAAACATAAATTAGCACACATAGATTGTGTAGTGACTCCTGTACGGTAATATGGTAAAGACTTTAGTAATGTAAAGGGATTCCTGTAAGGCTATAGAGTACTAAGTAGAAATCCGCAATCGCCTAGCGGCAAAAAAGGAAACATCTCCAATGACCTTGACGCAATGTGGGTCAAGGTCAAAAAATATATATAAGGTGCAAATCTGCCATCTGTCACCATTCACTGACAAAAGTCAGCTTTGAATAAAAGTCAGCCATATTAAAGATCTAGCGCTGACACACGCAGGCAGAAGAAAAAATGGAAAAGGCATCAGCCCCAATGAGAGATATAATAATATATACCTCCCTTCCTATACAGGGGGGGGGTTAATTAATATGAACAGTGCATGTTGTAATAGTGTCGTGACGTACTGAACGTGTTGAAGATCACAACATCACAACCACACTCTAAAATAACTTGATTATTCTGTCACTCGACAGCCCTGTAAACTTGTATCTGTGAGTTGATGAATCTGAGTTTCACGCTGAGGTTTTTACTCGGGAGAAGCTGGTTAATGTCCATAACACCTCGTAAACAACCAACGCTGACGAATCTCACTTATCATCGTCTCATGCACGTACTGCAGATTATGTTTAGGTGCCGTGTGCTAAACCAAGGCGGTCTGGTAAAGTGTCTTTACGGTAACTAGCAGACGACAGTATATCCCGTCTGGTTCAAGCGGTGCTATAGCCGTCGTTAACAGTTTATACAATCCACAGTTAACTACCTCTGAAAAAAATAAAAGAATTCAACGCATTTCCACTTGATGAAAATTGTGTTTCCATCGTATCTTCCAGAAATTTTTAACGGATTCTTTAATTCAATGTCATTTCAAATTAACAGATTCGGCTCGTTCAGGCAAGGGGTAGAGTGTTTTGAATATGTTTGCTATGTATTAAGCACTATTCCAGATTCTTGCAATTATGTTTTGTCTGGATTTCCAAAATCCCCACTTTGGTAGAAAATTAGCCTGGCAGCCACTGAGCCGACTGTCGGAGTGTCTTGAGGTTGTAGCGAACGATACAGACCCTAATTGGTTTGTAAACCACTTGTTCTCAAGAGCACAAGGGTAGTTCTGTCCGATAAGTTGAGAGCATATATCTTGGGTTTGTTTAGCGATTGCGCCGGCTAATCCAGCTGCTGTTTTGACTAGATGGAAAGGTGCGAGCATGCAGCGCACGGCTTGTATCTGTGGATGGAACAGCACCGTATGCTGTCCACTGTTGTCACTGATAAACAGTTGGAATAAGATTAAGCGTTGTAATTGTACCAGCGTTAATTTAAACCACCCTCTTCTTCTGTTCACTTCGTGTGAAACACACAGACCGCGTTGCCTGTTGTTTCTCCACCTTATAAATTTGCGGCCATTTTTTTCTTACAAAGTGGTCGGTCTCAGATACGGCGGCATCTTTGCTCGTATTACCGCTCAACGGAAAGCCCCCGGCAAAATATAATACTTTTAGGCAGCATCGAACAAAATGACTGCGTCGCCTGTAAGGCTTATGTTGGTGGCAGAATCATGTATCTGACGGGGGAATATTACGTTCCATCCCATTCCATCATAACAAGTCCCCCGCTGGGTAAGCACACAGCCTGTCTCTTAGCTTTGTTGTTGTACGGTATCTCGGTATGTACTGTAAGTGTACACGCAACACAATATACGCGTACAATTCCATGACCCGGGGATACTTACAGCATAAAAAGACCAATGTCTACACTTCGGCCTGGGAGTTCCTCTACCACAAAACACAACTCGTGTTTTTTTTCAGTGTGTGTGACAATACGTCGTGCCTGTTTCAGTACCTTAAAATACACGATGAAAAAATGCAAAAAATGACAAACTGTGAACTGTTAGATATCTGTCCATATGTCTTTCGATTTTATAAAAACTTAGATTGTGCCTGTTTCAGTGCCTAAATGTACTATATAAGATATCCTTTCCTTGGCATTTATTTCACATTCAGGGCGTTCATCCAATTTTGATGCAGCTGTCAATAAGCGATAGTACGACGAAACATTTTGTTCCGCAGGCTTACATATCATAACTTACTTATTCTTAATGGGGATCGCTTAGAAACTGTCATCGAGCTGAAATATATACATGTGTGCTATAATTTGAACGTGTTACTACATGTGACAGAAATATCGACGATACACATTAGGGTTCGCTAACCTCATTACAGAAATACAGAAGAGGAACGTATAACTAAAGAGTTTTATTAAGGCACACAGCGAGACAATCAACCCATCTTTTAACTGTCACACGAATATCATCTCCTAATTCTGATCCTTTGTTTATGTTTATACAGGAACCTTGGCATGAGAGGATTAGATCTCTGGAGGAACCCTGAGTTGTTCATTATCGGGGCCCAGCCCATCTGTAACCACCTCCAGGGGTTGTCCAAGCGTCAGGCCAAGCTTTGTCAACTGTACCAAGATCACATGCCCAGCATTAGCCAGGGGGCCAAGTTAGGTATCACAGAGTGCCAGAGACAGTTCAAGAACAGACGGTGGAATTGTACGACAGTAGACGACAGTTCCGTGTTCGGACCCATCTTAAATATAGGTAATGTATACCCATTTCACATGCACAACAAACAGACACACACACGGTATGTACAAGAACGTTGCATGCAAGGGCTGACAGGGTCCACACTCCATCTATGTAACCTCCTTGGTATTTATATATATATATATATATATATATATATATATATATATATATATATATATATATATATATATATATTCAGGTTAAGAACAATATGCTATTTATCATATCAATAAAATTGCCTTTTGTTTGGCCCCAGTAACGTTCGTCCGTTGGTTCGTTCGTCAGATTATAATAGAGCGAAACTACAAAGTTCTATATGTTTCTCATGTCAAAGACGGTTACGTGTATTTTGTGACAAAATTACTATTTTCTTTCACTTTATTTCACCTATATAAGAATAGTGATTTTTAATAGCGTTCGTTTAATGTAGATCGCAAAAATGATATAATTTTTTTTCAGTCTCATGAAATATAAGCATCATATAGACACGTGCATGTGATTTGGGTGACCTTTTCCTCATATATAACATATATTAGTTGCAACTGCACAGTTCATGTAAGTATTTGGTGCCTCGGTAAGCTTTGAGGTCCTTGTCCCCCTGTTCCTTCCGCTCGTGTCGTGGACACCAATTGAGTGATTACTTGGTGTACTTGAGAAACTCTGAGGCGTGCGGTCAGGGTGGTCTGTCGGAACACGACAGACAAAACAACTGTCCTAAATAAGCGGAAACATGGCAAATAATGCACATTAAGTCATTAATCAAACCTCTCTGTGTAAACCATGACAAATCGAAAATTGGGCTCCAATTAAATGAAGTAGCATTCTAATGTAGAATTTTACAGCCACCGGATGGTTTCACAACACCTGCACCCTCCCTATACCTCACATGGAAAAATGGCCACATTTTCATAAATTATGGGTGCGTGTGACAGTTGATTAATGGCTGTAATGGCCTGCTAGTGAAGGTATGTTAATTGATGAACTGACGTGAAAAGCTCTATTCAGAGCAGTGTAAGCTGTACTTGCACGCAAACACGTTGTAAACATGAAAAAAACCTGGTCCCCGCTAGTGTAGGTACTCCTTTAATAATGACGTCCCACGGACAGCAAGCTTCCGACGTTAAATTAAGAGTAATTGTGTTCAGGTTACTGTCACTAACCTCCGACTGATGTCTTTCTTTGCCTGCTTCCAAATTTACCGACAAATACTATTATGCATCTCGATGGATACTTCCGCAGGAACAAACATACTCATACACTTATATATATATATATATATATATATATATATATATATATATATATATATATATAAATGTTAATAAATAACAGTTGATCTAACCATAATAATAACTATTTACATACTTACTTAATCCATTTGTCTTAAATGGAATTATATGTATAATTCTATTTTGTTCTAATATATTTTGGAAATTTTATATAATAGAAAAGAAAAGAATACATATATTATAATATAATATAATGCTATAATGTACCTTTGTCATATTATATTATATAATGAACCATTATTAAATCATATTAATATATTTTATCATTATATACTGTTATTATTATTATTATTATTATTATTATTATCTGTTTACATCACTATGGAAGGAAGGAGTACACATATATTTGTTTGTGGGGTAGCTATATATATATATATATATATATATATATATATATATATAAATGTTTATAAATAACAGTTGATCTAACCATAATAATAACTATTTACATACTTACTTGATCCATTTGTCTTAAATGGAATTATATGTATAATTCTATTTTGTTCTAATATATTTTGGAAATTTTATATAATAGAAAAGAATAGAATACATATATTATAATATAATATAATACTATAATGTACCTTTATCATATTATATTATATAATGAACCATTATTAAATAATATTAATATATGTTATCATTATATACTAATATTATTAATATTATTATTATTATTATTATTATCTGTTTACATCACTATGGAAGGAAGGAGTACACATATATTTGTTTGTGGGGTAGCTATAGTTCATTCACATACGTTTCCTATTATGTCGGGGCGCAATATCATAACGCCTTAATTATTGGTAGCCCTCAGTTCTGTTGAGCGTTGCCTGAGGTGGAGCGAGGACAGTGGACGTATCCAAGAGGGCGGGGATTTAATACAACATCTATAGTGTGTGCTATATAATAATATATCTAAAGCTATTGTTGAACTATGGTTAATACATACGTTGGTGAATATGTGACCGCGAAAAGAGATGTATGTATATATATATATATATATATATATATATATATATATATATATATATATATAATGTTATATTGTGGTCAGCAACATATATACAGAATAGTGTCAGAGTGTCCATTGTCTCCTTTGCCTTTTTTTTTTACCATGCAGGCTATATATGATATAAATGTTGGTTTTATATATTAACTTGGATTCGATCGTTTCCCCGTATATGAACATCTTTTGAAGAAAAAATTAATCTACCATTCAATATGTAAATGATGAATGTCGATAACCTGAAGTTTCATTTAAATTTAAATATAGGGATATCTCTTGCATAAGTGGTGCCATTGTATACTTATACAAACAGATTCTGTTCTGCATGTATTCCAAGCTCTTTACCAAGAATCTAACCTTCTTTTAGCTATGCGCGACTTATACTTTAGTGCGTTTAATATGTTTCCAAACAAGCCCGCGCCTTCACTTTAAGAGAAACGCCCACATAATGATTTCAAAGTGATGACTTAAGCCATCTGTTTTATATATAAGGTGCGTATATGTCAGCTAATAAGCGAGGGTTTGAGTTACCGCATTGTCTTTACTTGTTATTTTAAGTCAAAACTGGCGGTGTTTCGTTACCGGGACGGCTGGTTTCTTGTGGAGGAACGCCACAAAATTTCTAGTCATGCTGTCATTGGCTCGATCTTCTCCGTAGGGTACAGATAAAGACAACTTTTGGATTATTCTCTGACGGTCAAAAACTTATTAACGTATGGCATTTTAGCAGCACCACATACTATATAGCATGTTGTGATATGTGTCATAGCCTCCACTTCTGGAGTGTACGCTGTGAATACATTGTCGAAACCGGAGACCATTGTATATATCTAGTTACATGGATAAATATTTACAATTGACTGCCTATATGGCAAATGAAAGCACGATAGGCAGTTATCAGTTGTTTTGTGTCATCTCGCTAAGCAGACAGTACAGCTGTTTTAATAATACAGGCCTTAAAAATTAGTTTGTAAAAAACATGTGTCCCTCTTAACTAACTTAGCAATTTCTGCACTTCATGTCACACTGCTCGGAGCCTCCCTTTAATCTGTAACCTCCAAGCACTTTTAGTATACACTGCAAATCAGACCGGCCATCATTTAACTTTCAAACTTCAAGGAGGCTTGTCGTTCTCTGGCCTTCAGACATTTATAGTTTTTTCTATTTATTGCACAGCTAATGCTACAAACTAAATTAATGTCTGTATACACATTATATTACAAACATGGAGAACATATTTATTCACATGTTTCTTTCTAGGCCGGACCAAAACACCATACTGCATGCATGGTTAAAAAGGCCTTGATGAAAGAGATATTAAGATTGATTTTTTATGACCTTGTATTCCGAAACAACCCACCCCCCCCCCCCCCCTTCTCCCCCCCCCCCCCCTTTCAAACTCCGTATCTTGGTCATTCTGAATAACTGACGAAGGTCAGAAGAATGAAAAAAAAAGACCCTTATTCAAAGAACGGAACCAGACTTTTAACAATCAATGTGACTTCTCAGTGTCTCTGTGGCCGATGTACCAAATGGTTACATGGATTTACTATTCAAACAATGCTCTCCTTCTTGTATCCGTCAGCCGAACACGAGATGGTTGAAATTGAATCCAAGGATTTATTTATATATAAGAAAAAAATACAGGTAATCTCTTTGAAGAGTTGTATTTTCGCTATCTTCAGACCACTACAGGTGGTCCTGTACCTAGTAACCTTACGTTCCAGGCCCTACCGCCGTTGGAGCTTCTTGCTTACTCGCTTAAATATCGCATTGTGCTTAATCTGTGTGTGTACACTGGTTAATGGACAATCTGAATTGTTATTTACAGCCAGGGCATAAGACTTTATAAGCTTTTATCTCTGTAGATCGGCTGTACCGCTGCTAAAACAGGAATGGCACTAATACTGCAGTCCTTGTGGGGGAATGCAATATACCCCATCCACTAAAATGTTAATGGAATTCTGAATTGCTCTTCGCGACCCTGTCTGCTTGAATTATAAACATCTTCATATCTACCGCATTTATATCTTAATGACTTCTCCAAACCGAGTATTTCCCAATATTTGCCCTTTTAAAACAACTTCATTTGAGAATGACATCTTTCTATACGCCTACAATTGTAAACAAAGATGCATAGATTTGATAAATTCGTAATTCTAGTAGTTGATAACCTCAAATATATGTAAGTTTATAAATAACTACCGATATATATATGTATATATATATATATATATATATAGAGAGAGAGAGAGAGAGAGAGAGAGATTTACACGCTCGCTTTCCCAGATTTAACTGATGCTATATCACTCGGGTTTGAGAAAACCCTGCCTCAGGGTTGTCTGTGTAATATTAACTAAGATTCCGTTAAGGAGTACCATTCTTGCTCTTGCATCACGATCAGCAGCGTAATAACATCTGTGCTTCACCTCCAGCGTTATGACGACAAACTTGCCCATGTATGTTTTTGCTCTTATAAGTAACGGTGAAAGGGCCAGGCAGTGACCCTGAAGCCAGAGATCCTCATTACCAAACGATACCGACCCCCCTCACGTGTAGCCCAGCCGCGCGCCCGGGGCCCCGGGCCTTCGGACAACAGACCATCTTTCTGGGGACGAAAACACCTGTAGGACAGGGAGGGGGCATCATTGTGCGTTTCAGCGGCAGTTTCAATCAACATCCAGTAAATACCCAGGAATAAACCAAACAAACATTCCGTCCTTATTGAGTCTCCACCAGTTCTCATAATCATTTAGGGGTTAAGCTTTCGGCTAGCACTCAGCATGGCGTATTATTATTCCACAGTTATCTCAGCTGCCGTGGCATGGGAGACGTTATCCGCTCACAGCGCCGGGATCTGTCGGCGACTGCGATCTGACGCACTTTGTGTACCGCGTATTTTCGCGCAAATCTCACCCACTGTCATGTCTCCCATTGTCACACGAACGTGCTTTTCGCACGTTTACGGTAAGATGGCGTTTACCTAAAGAGAAACTTGTTTATTTTGCGGGCTACGGTGGTCGGGGTGTATCAAGAGGCAAAATGAAGTGACATGTTTGTAAATGTTTCTTTTATCTGTCAGCGATATTCAGTCTGTTACTTTGCCACTTCTTCCGTACCACGTACTCTGCCGCTGTCCCGAACATTCCACACATATATAATTTGTTCCGGGCCTGTGAGTTCCCATGAACTTTACCAAGCCTCCGATGACATGTGTTCCCAATCCGCCCGGCTGGATTAGCCTTCTGGCAGAAGGAACCAGCGCGGTGGCTGATTGCTGGCGGGTAAGATGTAAACCCACACACCGCATCAAACCCGTCTCAGTCTGTCAGTTTTCTTACTCACCCCTCTTTTAAGTTTCCATACCTGACTAAATTCTGCCCAAGGATTATCAGGTTCACCTTCAGGACACATACCTGTCTGCTACGTCTTTCAGCTGTTACAGGTTAACAGATCTTAATCATATTAGAAATGTCTCGCTCCTGATCAGTATCTATGATTTCGGGAATTTTAATTACAGTCGCCTGAGGAGGCCTTCCTTAAAGCATAAATTTATTAACGAAAAAGTCTGAACGTCTAAATATTTTACTCATCTAATGTAGTCAATGTTTTTAGTTTGTGTACTTTAACACCATCATCGATCGGTGTACGTAATTTTATCATATATATATATATATATATCATATATTATATCATAATAATATTTCATATTTAACATTTACGCAGATTTACTCGCTATATTTAAACTGAGGTAACTAAAATACGTTGTTTCAATGTCTATTCAAACATACACTTCCTTTGTTATTTTAAAGCTGATTTAATGATCCTAAAAACCTGCTCAACCCACAACATATCGAAAAACTATTGACTTCTTTTTGTTTAAAAAAAAATGCCTCTTTTGCTGAAGAACTGAACGTCATGACCCATATGGGTCATATGTTTTCCCACATGTTATATACACTATTATTGTCAGATAATTTTCTGAACCTATTGTGTGATATATATATATATATATATATATATATATATATATATATATATATATATATATATATATACCGGTATATGAAGTTATGAAGTCGATAATCGTAAACACAGGTGCTATCAAATTCTTTGCCTTTTTCCATTGCCTTAGAAACACAGTTTAGTTGTTTTCATTGGGACATGCTGTTATATGAAACCATACAAGTATTAGAGTCAACACATCTGCCTTTGTGTTAAATGCGTGTAAATTATGTTTTATCTAATTACAGCAAGTCGAGAGGCTGCCTTCACTCACGCCATCTCAGCAGCAGGCGTAGTCCATGCTATTTCTCGATCCTGCCGCGAGGGGGAGCTGTCAAAATGCGGCTGTAGCAAAAGACGCCGCCCGAAGAAACTTCACAGAGACTGGATATGGGGTGGCTGCGGGGATAATACCGAATACGGTTACCGTTTCGCAAAAGGATTTGTAGACGCCCGAGAACGGGAAAGGAACCATCCCAGGTTCTCTAGGGGCTTATCACGCATGCTCATGAATCTACACAACAACGAGGCCGGAAGGAGGGTAAGTCTCACGTGATACGTGTTTTGTCTTTTTATTGACGGCATAGGGTTCTGTAATCGATCAATAAATGTTATTCAATCGTGCTCATAAACAACATTCTTCCGATCATCCTGAATGTATGTTTATTCATCATTGTACCCGAAACTCTCTACAGGGCAGGATTCCGTTGAAGTACTTATTCCGGAAATACCGCACCATGAGATTGACGGAGGGGTATATACTATAATAGTATATATAATGCCCTTGGCGCGCACCATATCACTAACCTGTCTCTTGGACATATACGTTCCGTGTTGGCGTTAGGAACATTAGGGTAAAGCTTAAACACATTATTATACTCAAAATATATGTATCACGTTGATACCCCGTGGGTATGAAATGTTTATGGAGTACAGCTGGGAAAATGTTCAGCTTCCGCCAAAATTTGTTTCTTGGCGTGCACGCGTATCCATGCCAACCTTATGAACCTCTTTATGTAATGGCTGTGTACTAATGGCTCAATTTTCACCTGGCCTACCTTAAATGACATACGTGTCCCCGAGTTCACCTGCTTTAGCGTAATTTTAGCTTGTACTATTTCTCTGGGGAATGCGAGTATAAAGAGTTTGGATTCGTTGATTTACGTAGGTGTGACAGACTTGGAATTTTCGTCACGGCTAAGGACTCATTTGTGACAGGTCCGACGCGCCGATGAAGGGACCAGTGCAAGCCCCTGTATTAACGGTGTGGTATGATGCCCCCGGGGCATCACCCTGTGCCCCTACCTTTGATTATAGGCGCGAACAACATGTCATATGGATGCATGATTTGCATCCCTTGGTGACCCAACCACACAGAAGTTAATGAGAAGGCTCTGACTGGCCAGCTATGGTGCTCTGTTCAACTCGATTCAAGTGTCAGAGATCTTCTTTGATCGCACTCCGCCATCAGGGGTTTGTTCGCAACCATGGACATTGCTGAAGGCAATACCGGCGGCATATTTCGTCTTCACATGGTCTCCTCTATAGCTTATCTTAACAATGGTAGTCTCTTAAGGCCAATTTTGGAGTCAGGATTTCTTGAATAGCGCGGTAAACAACAATGATTTGTGACAGCCTGTCATTAAGAATATGCAGGTTTTTATTGTGTGAACGCCTCCTCCCACTTTACACGTTATTATGATAATTATATAGAGAAGGCCTGGATTCCTTTAAATGCTGAAAAGAAACAGTGGGTGGTTACAAAATCATCTGTATCTGTCTTGACATTTTTAGGGTCATTCTTGAGAACACTCGTATATAGAAAGAGCACCTCACATATAGCTCTTTTATATATATATATATATATATATATATATATATATATATATATACATATATATATAATTTGTTTAATGAAAGAAGTTAAATATTTACAAATCTATGCATGTACAAAATACTTTTATTATATTAATAAAATTATTGAAACGACTAACGTATCATGAATTACCATTTGATAAGCCAGATTCCAAAATTAATAAATAAGGAATAGGTATAACTACACTTGCTGCTACCCTCCGCCATATTTGGTAATATTATGAGACAGGTCTATATAGTCGTATTGGAGGAATCATCCAACAACACATTTTTTCCTAAGGACACTTAATGAGCAAGTCTGCAGTAAAAATAGCTACCCATGTTTTTTTTTGTATCCGGAAAGGACAATGTTTTATGCTGATCTTGTGATTGTAATTGTCTGAGAGCGCTTCAGTTAATTAAAACCAGTTTTGCCTTGCTTGGTTAAATATAAAATTGTCAAAAGTGGAAAGTGACAAGAATTTGCTAAGCAAACAGAATTCCAAAAACAGCTTGCAGAATGTATGAAATAATTACGTGAAGTAAATGTGGATGGAGCATATCAAAAGTTAAATAAATAAATTATATATAAAATTATAATTTCCAAGGCTAGGCTAAGGTTATAGCTTCAGAATCAATTAACAAGGAAGACGGCACGTTAATGCGTAACATTTTTTTTCGACTGCCTCTGCAAGTGCAGCAAGTGTATAATTCAGTTTAGCAGTTACCTCCACAAGACCGTCCGATATGTACGAATACATGCGAGCATGAATGAGTTCCTTTTAGGAAGCTAACGTCAGATGAAGTCGAAGTTTCTATCAAATGGGGTTCAATGGGAACTGGGGACAATACAGAGATGGTCTGCAATTACAGATGTGTTTGAATTTGGGAGTTTTTACATGTCTTTGAGAAATGTGCAAAGCCTCGGAGCGTTGTCCGTGTTTACTCATGTGGAGGCCCCTAGAAAGGTCTTGGGACTGTGAAAGCAGAACGTCTCGCGCCTCAGGGCCGCAGTGTCTGGGTGGCCGAGATGTCAGGGGAGTATTCCTCCGTCGGCGACGCCAGATCACGGTCCTTGTAGCGGCCTCGGCTATGCAGTGGGCACGACGCGACACCTCCCTGATAATGGTCCACACGTTTTCACATCAGGACGAGAAGGGACATTTTTACTATCACAAAATGAGGTGTTTGCTGTCAAGAAAATTTCATACACAATGCACGCTCGAAGTGTAACCTGTTAAGGAACCACTGTAATATATAGTTATGCATACGTGTGTTATTTACCGACTTACGTGCGTAAAATTTAATATAGAAGAGTATTCACTATTCTTAATTCTATAAATAATGTACTATAGTTAATACACACAAGCACATATTTATACGCATTATAATACTATTATTTTTAAAATTAAATATCTATATTTTAGATTTTTGTCTGATGCTAGGGAAATGCTTCAGAATATATAGCGTAAACGGCCTTTCCAAAAGAAAATATCTATTTAATAACCCAGAAAAAATGTATACATATATGCATATATATATCCCTTACTTAGAAATGTATACGTATATGCATATCCATTACATTAACCCCCATTATTTCTCCAGTAAAGCCGCCTCTCCCACAATTCCTGGATTCTCATATATATATATATATATATATATATATATATATATATATATATATATATATATATAATACAATATAATATAATATAATGTAATGTAATATGATGAGTGGCCAGGGACATTGAACTGTTAATGATAGAGTGGTAACGGCCCAGTGCACGTGAAATGAGGTTTATTGAATGTTGTTATCCGTTTATTCTGTGTGACTCATATAAGTTAAATTATCAAGTTGGATGTGATTGGCTTCATTATATCTATAGGAGTACAGTTTTACCACAAAGCAGAAGCCGCGTGAAACCATGTTAACAATCAGTGAATCACCGGATGAAAGAATTCAGTTACGTTAATGCGCGAAACCAGCTGCCCCCGAGACCACAATGCACAGGGGCATGAACAGCAATGACATGCGTCTTTTGACGTTGTTTACGCCATTTTGGCACATAATGGCGCCCTAATTGTACGCATATCTTAACGTCACAACGTATTTCATAGATGGAGAAAGAGACCCACCGGTGAAGCTGATAAAAGTACAAACTGCTTGCCGCTCCTCTATCAGTTTACATTCACAATGCTTGAGCACTTTCTGGGGCTGTTCTTCAATATAATTGCCATGGCCAAGTATTTTTCACAGCCAAGTATTGGGTTTCTTCTCGAATCTATTACAGCTCTTGGATACCGTCATCTATAGTCTTCTGGTCATGCATGCACTTCCACATATTTTTGTAACAATATACGTGATATCAGGCAATGGAGGAGTTTATATGATTCTAAATATAGGTTCTGTCTCTTGTATGTAGGCGAAAGACGGCGTCTCTTGGGCCTGTCAATCTCCTGTATATCTTCATTTTATCATTGCTTTTATCTGTCGCTCACGGGAACAGTTCCGCTGAAATATATGTCAAATGACACCATTTTATTAATCATGTACCACTTTTTCGTTCTGTATCATGACCGATTATATGCCTAAATCTCATAGTCAGCGGACTAAACTATAAACATCAAGTAATAACGTATCCCATTTAATCTATAGAGGCACATGTCTCATGACGAAACAAATCGTGCATAGGCAAATTAAGACATATGACATTTTATAGGTTATCTTCTATAACTAAAACATTTTGAATCCAATTTTAATTAGAGATTGATGTGCATGCATGAAGTAAAATATTAGATAATTATATTTTTGGGATTTTCATCCGTTTATGTGTATTTAATATTCCGCGTACAGCGTGCAGAATATATAAGCTTTATATAAACATAAATTGCTATATTTGAATTACTCATAAAGACTCTGTATTGGAAACGCCTATTGTGACATGCGAAGAAACGGAAGTATTTATACAGGTAACCTATATGACTCATGCTAGAATATATCTGTAGTATTCCATGGGATGTGCAAGTGCAAACATCTTGATCTGGTATAAAATATTATTTGAAATATTAACCCTCACAAATAAAATAAAAACCTGAAAACTTGGAACTGTCATACTACAGTCACATGCATGCAGATTTCCACCAATCAGAGGAGCGTATATTTAGTTTATTTTAGACAGGGCTGGCGCTGCTTACCGGTTTAGCTTCATTGTTCATTGTTTAGAGCTGTGATCTTTCAGTAAAGGTCAAGGTCACTGAAACTGGGTCAGTGAAATACGGTCATGGGGAGATACATGTTGGGTTGGAAGAATCAATAGAATCTGAAAGAAAGAGGTGATAGAATATTGACAGAAATACGGATCTTCATTTATACTATACTAATACAAGGACAAGAAACAAATATAGTAGTTTTGTTAAAATAGCCGTATCTTGTATTTGAACACCAGGAATCATATAAAGGAGAAATGTTGTACAATTTTTATATGATTTTAATAAATTATTCTGTCAGGTTTATTATTATCCTTAACTATGGTTCTAGATAACCGTGTATGCATATAACCAGCACACGTGAGTTTGTTTCCTGCATGAAAGGTGCACCATGCTATACAGATACCGTTTAAAATGTTATGGCCATCATATATTTGTGACATTTATTCCCGTGCGGTCTTGTATGGCATTGAATGCAGAGGACGGTTTTGTACACTGGCTGGGTATAGAGCATTGTGACGATGCTGGGAGCGCTCAGGCTTGTATGAAGCTATGGTGTAATTTTCTATCATGTGCGCACGGAATGTTATCTAATGGTTCCCGTGATCTGGCGAGCCGACATGCTAAAATTTAACGCCGGTGCACAACCACAAAATATGTTGCATATTCGGTAGGAATCGCATCAGACCTGGCCGATTGGGTCCTTTGGTATAAGTAAATGGCCCACAGTCATGGAACAAAAGCGATTAACTCTCCTCCAAATCTCCAGTCTAGCAAGTAATGCAAATACCCTTTGTAAAGCCGGCGAAATCTATGGGTGAGTGAATTACTCTGCTTGCCAGAGAGCCTGTTGTTTGCATATGCAATATGCAGTCGATTCGTTTAGTTCCATCGCAAAGGAGATATGTTTGCCTCACTATATAAAAAATAGTGTGAAGCTCATTTGTCTACGGGCATCAAAAAGCACCGCGCTGCGCACGCCTCTCAATTAGGCTGGTGGCAAGGTGCCTCAGCGTTAATTGGTGGGTCATGGGAACGGTGAGCGGTGAAATACAGCGTAAAATGTTGGAAACCTACCCTGCCTGTCATTCCATTGTCAGGGGCGGATCCAAGATCCTGGAGAGATGGAGAAGGGTGGGGGATTAAGTTTACACAGAGGTACTGATGTCGGAGTAGCTTTAAAATTACCGGGAAAATAACCCCAAAAATGGTATTTTTTCTTTAAGTGTGTGTGTGTGGGGGGGGGGGGTTAAATCCTCAAAACCCCCTCTTGATCCGCCCCTGATTTTGGTGTATAACAAGTCATCGTGTGAGTGTTTTGTGCGGCTGTGCTGACAGCTGTACAACTGAAGTGTAACTAATATTGTATATTTCATGTTCATGCTTTGTGCCGACTGATATTCAATATCCACTTGAGATTTCATTTATCTCTGCATAGCTTCACGCAGTCTGAATGTCAATTTGTCCGGGAAGTGTTTTCGTGGGTAAAGCTACCCTCTGTCACCACACAGTGAGCACTCGTGTATAATAACACTGTGTCAACACTGCGTCAATGGCACTTTCGATGCCATATTTGCATTTGTAGCAACACAAAGATGGTTTTTAAGCAGGCAATAGAGTACATTCTGTTGCACCCTCCGGCCTCAGTTTGCAGGATAAACTTGATGAGACCCAGACAAGAAGCAGGTTGATAATATATGTTTATATATATATTATATATTCCAAATGATATTTAAATTCTTTATTCAATTATTGTTGTTTAAATATTACCTTCGCGCTGTGCAAGTCCACACATGCAAAGGTCTGTCAGTAATGTTGTGTATGTAAGATATCACGTTACAAGTATACTCTTATAGATTTATAATAGCGAAAAGCCTGGGCTTTCAAAAATATCCATCTTAGTTTTGTCTTACCGATAAATATTCCCGCTATAGAAAAAAAATCTGTTTCATCCGCCTTTTACCTGATATCTGTCATCAGTGATTTTGCCAATACAAAAACAAATATGTATGTATGTTATTTAACTTGATCCGTATGTAAACTTGTGTAAAATTACACAAGTGTAGCAATCCTCTTAACGGATTACACGCTGCTTTATTTGGGAGAATATTAAGAACATGCACTGCTCTTGGATCCTTCTTTCAATCTGGTCGTCTGATCTGAAGACGGATCACCTTGTCTGATACCTTGTTTGTTCTGCCTCTGTGTGCATGGAGCGAAAGCACAAAGATTATAAAATGACCCGCGCGGATCTTTAGAGGGAGAGGCAAGAATTATAATCCTCCCCCGGGCTGTGTAAGACTTTTATGTTCAGTCTTCAGTTTATCTTCTCGAGTCTCGAGTCATTGGATCACATTGGGATTAATGCCATTGTGTGTTTTCAGGCTTATGTTATATAATGTCAAACCGACCGTGTAATTAGCCTGTATATATCTTCATCTCCAGACACAATGTTGGGATCTGCTTCTGAAGGTGGCTCCTTAGGGGCTGTGACAATACCACGCCCCCTTGTGTGATCAGTAAGGTAATTACAGACGACTGTTTTAGGTTCAAAGACGAAGACGTAGTAGTAAAGGTGGATAATACATTGATAAAGCATCTCTCTCTCTCTCTCTCTCTCTCTCTCTCTCTCTCTCTCTCTCTCTCTCTCTCTTAACCCCTCCAGACACAATGTTTTAGAGTATATCTGCGTAAGGTCCCATCTTATATATCCACTAATTTGAGGATGCGTCCTTTTTAGCTCAGCTGACTGTAAGTCATCTGAGCTATAGCGATCACTCTTTGTCCGTCGGCCGTCCGGCCGTCTGTCCGTCAACAAGGCACAAATCGTAACCACAGGACCTGGAATCTTTTAACTTTATGTCCAGAGAGGACCATGAAAAATCTCCTTGGAAACCTGGAATTAGGTCTTTGTTGCCCATATTCTTCAAGCTATATAGTATGGGGCTCCGAAGTACCCCCCAGAATAATGAAAAATTTGATATAAAAGCGTAAATATCTGAACAACTAATGCATTGATCACCATGATTTTTTTGCATGGATATTGATTATGGAGTGTTTCATCAGTTTCTTCAGACTTGTAACGCCACCTGCATTTTTTTCATTTTTTTTTCTCTATTTTTGAGACCTCAAAAGATGCCGTCATCTATTAACAGGGCACAAATTGTAACCCCTGGACCTGGAATCTTCTCACTTTACATCCAGAGATGTCCATGAAAAGTCTTCTTGGAAACCTGGAATAAGGTCTCTGTTACCAATATACCTCAAGCTATATAGTATGGGGCTCCGAAGTACCCCCCAGAATAATGAAAAATTTGATACAAAAAGCTCAAATATCTGATCAAATAATGCATTGATCACCATGATTCATTGCATGGATATTGATCATGAAGTGTTTCATCAGTTTCTGCTGACTTGTGACGCCACCTGTATTTTTTCGATTTTTTACGTTTTTTTTCTCGTTTTTTGAGACCTCAAAATATGCCGTCATCTGGTAACAGGGCACAAATCGTAACCACTGGACCTGGAATCTTCTCCCTTTACATCCAGAGAGGTCCATGGAAAGTCTTCTTGGAAAACTGGAATTTGGTCTCTGTTACCCATATTCTTCCAGCTATGGGGCTTCGAAGTAAGCCCCGGAATAATGAAAAATTTGATACAAAAGCTCAAGTATCTGAACAACTAATGCATTGATCACCATGATTCTTTGCATGGATATTAAAAATGGAGTGTTTCATCAGTTTCTGCAGACTGGTGGCGCCACCTGTATTCTTTTATTTTTCACGATTTTTTTCTCTATTTTGAGACCATAAAAGATGCCGTCATCTTTTAATAGGGCACAAATCTTAACGACTAGACCCAAAATCTACTGTCTTGACATGCTGGGAGGCCCATGTAAAGTCTCCTTGGAACCTGAAATTAGGTCTCTGTCACCCATATTGTCCGAGCTATGGGGCTCAGAAGTACCCCCCAGAATAATTGAAAATTTGATACCAAAGTAGGGCACAAATCATAACCATGGGGCCCAGAATCTTCTAACTTGACATCCTGAGAGTTCCTTAAAAGTTCTCCCCAGAAACCTGAAATTGGGTCACAGTGACCTATATTCTAAGAGTTTTGGGGTATGTTTGAGAACCCCAGAAATAATGCAAAATACACACAAATTGCCAGATTCCTCATGAAAGGCTGATTGGATTGTCATCAAATTTGTTGTGCTTATTGGTCTTGATTAACTTAAGCTAAAATGCATGAACATTGATGCCACCTGTCTTAACTGGTTGTCTGTGCAAGGACATATTATCAACATGTCAGTCGGCTTAGCGTCATGACCCATGGGTCACTTGGTCCTGCATCCACCTAATAGATACATTATTGAAACCTTGCTGTGTCTTGATTGATAGTATTAACCTTAAGCCGAAGAATGTCGTGTATTCATAATATCTTTATTCATATCAGAGAACTTAATTTTTGCCTCATTCTGACGGTCCCATATACATGTACATGTATATTTAGTGATTGCCTCTGCTGAGCGGTTTGTGTTTTCAGTTGTATCTCTTGCTTATTATTATTATTATTATTATTATTATTATTGCGGGATTAAGCAAAACTGATAAATTGATTTCAATTGATAGGCCAGAGGATGACCCCACAAACTTGGTGCGGATCTGGATATGAAGCTAGGGGTCTGCGCTCTGCCGAATGCCCCTTATTTTTTATATACTTTTAAATACTAGTTATATACTCGATAACACATGATGACTTATGTAGGGAATAGATGCCATGACTTGCCAAAGTCAAAGTTTAAACACAGATCCTTTACAGACTGACATGTATGTCTGAAGTTACAACACCTGTGAGGTCTGTTAAAAACAATTTGTCTTCTACAGTGAAGATGCCCCTCTGTTTGCCGGTGAATGTCATTGTGGAGGATTGTTTTAGATTTGGCTTCCTGGTTTTCCCGTGGGTGTACCAACTGTCGGGGTTACTGCCTGGTGGTGTTATTGTATCCCCAGACAAAGTCGGGGGATACTATGTTTTCATACCGGTCCCGCCGCCGCCGCCGCATATAAATCTTGTTGGCGCGACAACCCAAAAAATATTTCACCGAACTTTACCAAACTTGTATATGTATAGATATGGGTAAGAGGACGGCGCCTATTTAAAATGAGGTCATGACCTTTACTAGGAGAGTGTCCTTGACCTTGAAAAGGTCCAGTTTGGGGGAAAATCACACAAATTCTTTAATATCTCAAGAAATCTTGCATGGATTTATCCCAAAATCAAGTTGATGGAAGATCATGGATAGGGTTGTCATGTACCAGAAACTGGTGGCGCCACCTATTATTCTTTACTTGTTTTCGTGCCGTTTAATACCCCCAAAATTGCCACCTTACAGTACTGTGAGCATTATAAGTCAAAAACTAATGGACAGATTTCTTTTATATTATGCATATACATAGGTATGGGTTATGGGATGATGTTAATTTAAATTGGGGTCATGACCTTTCCTATGATAGTGGCCTTGACCTTGAATATTGCCATATATGGTGAAAATCACACACCTCTTATGATATCTCCAGTGTTGATAGCCATATGGATTTCAAACATGACTAATGTATGGCCCACTAGTAAAGTAAGAACCCTATAGGTTCTAGGGTCATGAGTTCAAAGGTCAAGGTCACTGGACTGGCATTTTAAAAGATACTGTGGATGCATTTTAAGCCAAACTTTCATCCTAGGTCTTCCATCTTGAATATATAGCTCACTTGCCAATAGTGGATGATCCATATAAATTTTGGGGTCACAAGGTCAAAGGTCAAGGCCACAGGAGCTATCTGTCCAAAAATTAGTTTCTGGATGATAATTCCTGGTTTTATTGATTTATTGATTTCAAACTTGACTTATATATGTCCCATTGAAAAAGCAAGACTCCAATTGATTTTGGGGTCATGCGGTCAAAGGTCAAGGTCACAGGACACATCTTTAAAAAGATTGTGGATGCATTTTCAGCCACACTTTTCATCTCAGACCTTTCATCTTGCACATATAAGTCATCTGCCAATTGAGGAAGACCCCTATCAATTTTGAGGTCACAAGGTCAAAGGTGAAGGTCACAGGAGCCATCTGTCCAAAAATTAGTTCCTGGATGATAATTCCTTCTTTTATTGATGTATGGATTTCAAACTTGACTTGTATATGTCCCATTGGAAAAGCAAGACCCAAATTGATTTTGGGGTCATGAGGTCAAAGGTCAAGGTCACAGGACACATATTTAAAAAGATTGTGGATGCATTTTCAGCCAAACATTTCATCTCAGATCTTTCATCTTGCACATATAGTTCACCTGCCAAGAGAGGAAGAACACTATCAATTTTGAGGTCACAAGGTCAAAGGTGAAGGTCACAGGAGCCATCTGTCCAAAAATTAGTTTCTGGATGATAATTCCTTCTTTTATTGATGTATGGATTTCAAACTTGACTTGTATATGACCCATTGGAAAAGCAAGACCCGAATTGATTTTGGGGTCATGAGGTCAAAGGTCAAGGTCACAGGACACATCTTTAAAAAGATTTTGGATGCATTTTCAGCCAAACAATTCATCTCAGATCTTTCATCTTGCACATATAGTTCACCTGCCAAGAGTGGAAGAACCCTATCAATTTTTAGGTCACAAGGTCAAAGGTGAAGGTCACAGGAGCCATCTGTTAAAAATTAGTTTCTGGATGATAATTCCTGCTTTTATTGATGTATGGATTTCAAACTTGACTTGTATATGTCCCATTGGAAAAGCAAGACCAAAATTGATTTTGGGGTCATGAGGTCAAAGGTCAAGGTCACAGGACACATCTTTAAAAAGATGTGGATGCATTTTCAGCCAAACATTTCATCTCAGATCTTTCATCTTGCACATATAGTTCTCCTGCTAAGAGAGGAAGAACACTATCAAATTTTAGGTCATAAGGTCAAAGGTGAAGGTCACAGGAGCCATCTGTCCAAAAATTAGTTTCTGGATGATAATTCCTGCTTTATTGATGTATAGATTTCAAACTTGACTTGCATATTGTCCCATTGGAAAAGCAAGACCCAAATTGATATTGGGGTCATGAGGTCAAAGGTCAAGGTCACAGAACACATCTTTAAAAAGATCAAGGTCACAGGACCAACATCTTCAACAAGATTGTTGCTTGTTAGATGGAAGACACAATAAATATGCCAAGTGTCAGTATATGCTGCTAAAAATGGGGGTCTATTCTTAAAGGGGGGGGGGGGGGGTGGGGGCTACTATGTCTGGGTAAACTCTGGCACCTGCGGTGCCAAGAAATGTCTAGTTTAAACCAGTCCCTAATGGGTCAAGGTATGGGTCATCTCAAGTCGTAAAACCAAAATATAAAATGTATATATACAACTCGTACTGATTCACCTTGCGTCTTTTTCTCATTACATCTCCTGTTAGCAGGAGAGGTTACAGAAACACCGGAATATTATACTTTCATTATCACTTTGGGAAGAGTATCACAGGCTGATATTACTGATATGTAGATATTATTTGTGATTTCTTAACGATAATCGTTCAGTATACAAAATATTCTTTTCTACATTTTGAGTCTCTCTTTCGAATCCCCTGGAATTTAACAGCGAATGTTTTTCTAAAGTTTTCAAATTAAGAACAAAATATCAATAGTCAATAAAATTTGTTTTTCTATAACACGCTTAAGTAATTTAAAATATCAGGTTATTTCATCAACCAAACTGCTAATTATATATATATATATATATATATATATATATATATATATATATATATTTATATATATCAACCGTTATTGTCATTAGTATTTTTCATAGACCGGAATATTCTGCCTTAACGGCAGTGGTTACCGACTGCCTTCTATGTACGTCAAGCGTCTCATTTTTAAAATACAACATGGCCTCAATCGAGTCCATTTAAAGGGTCATTTGGGGACATCCGTAAATGAACCACGTTTGTAATCTGGTGCGATATCGAAAAAAATGATGAACTCCATGTTTTCTGGTTGTCTTTCTATTCTTTGAAACAGGCAGGCCCTGCTTTATATCTGGTTTTTAAAAGAGCTTTGAAATACACAAAAAGGCAGGGAGTGGGACATTTAGGTTCCATTAAATACAACCACGTGACATTATTCGTACAGTAACTTCGTATGGTATAAAAGAACCATTATAGGACACTTTACCATACAAGTGCGAGTAAATAACCCAAGCAGAGTTATACACAAAGAAAGGCTGCACCACATTCCCACATTCAGAGTACCTATGAATTAACTTATGGAGCGCTTCCTATAACCATGTCAGTTCGGTGGTATTAAGGCGAGACACAGGTTATTTCCGCTGGAAGTTATCCTATCTAAAAACTTTCAATCCAGCTAAACTTACGTCATTCAAGTACGGGCCCCCGGGGTATTAGTAGTTTGTTTCTCAGCACGGTTCTCAACTATTTCCATTGAGTATACAAGTCAGTATTTGGGTCTATATGTTTTTCAAATGAATCTAATCAGGCCAATTACAGAACATCTGAATGATTCAGCCTGTCGGAAGTTACACGGCTATTTGACTTTTGAGATTGCTGAAGGCTGAGGCATCTGGGCATCTGTACTGAATTCACGGGTTTTAGTTTAGGGTCTGAAAGTTTGCCAACGGCACGTTGACCGATTGACTTGTGATCAAAGTGCTGGCTGTTGGTATTCCCCCTCGCCGGAAGGGTGCTCGGTACAGAGGCTTCTTCCGTCAACAGTTCTGACCAATCAGGTGCCCCATGCCTCAACACTGCGGACAACAACTCCCTATGGCCTCGAGTTAGCAGATGTATCTCTTTGACTTCAGGTTCTCCCGGTACATTTGGCATTCCCGGAAAATCACCAAGAAATCATTGTAATTTCCAAAAAAGGTATATTCTAGTATGTTATCTTATAGAGATGAAATATTTGGATCTAAAATTAGCGTTTATAGTCGGTGACCGTTCCATTATCTCATAAATTAGGGGAAGAATATATCCCGATATGCAAATTTATACCTTTTTCAACAAATTAGTTTGCTTTACATGCTGCTTTCCATTCGACACTTATGATTTATTAATTTCAAATAGTCTCCAATTAGAATGTGAATTTCAATTTAATCCATACGTGCATTATAAAAACAATCAAAATGTAATGAAATGCTGTTACGTTTATCAATATGTAAGGTTTCAGGATGTAGGTGATTAGAACAACGTATAACGAACACAAGGATATGATATGCACAATGACATGTATATTTGATTTGATTTAAATATAGAATAAATTAGAAATGTTCGCATAATATATCCTAGTGAGATATGTTTGTAAATTTTATCTTTTCCTTTAGTTTCCAAAAATTCTGGTATAGCGAAACGGGACTTTCACTGTTCGTGAATGGAAAAAGTATTGTAAGTGATCATTAACGTTCAGGCATGCCTATATTCTTTTCAGATAATAAGATACAGGTGACTGGAAAATGCCTTTTCATAATAAAATACTGTAGTCATGGTATATATAGTTAATAGAATAGAGTAATATAACGGAATGAAGGTGTAGCTTATATACATCTGCAAATTCACAGACAAGTATTTTAAATTATCTGCCAAAGAAATGAAGAAATTGTCTTAAAGAATAATTTAAAGTTTTTAATACATATCGAGTATTCAACAGATGGTAAAACGTTACAGATAATTGGTCTTTCTTGATGTATAAGACTACAAATCCACAACAGCGACCAGTGGGGGCGCACAAAGCCAAAGCCAGTAAAATGATCGCGGATAAACATTTTATTGCCCGGCTGCAAAGGTAGCAATATGCCCCAGAGATGTATAGCAAGATAATAAATTTTATATGACGGCCATTTGCGACGGGCACTGCAGGTACTTGCCCTGGTACGGAGCGCCTTGTGGTGGCTGGGCTCGGCGCCGCGCTGCATTAGCTCCCTCCTGGATCTGTGTTGCGGTGGGTTCATCTGCCTCTTGTCGGTGAGCCGTTCCCTTTACTGTTGCAATTTCTTTTGATATTAGACACTGATTGTATGGACGCGCATTAAGAACTGCTTTAAATGTGGATGAGAAATCCAGTGACCAACTGACTCAAGCTTTTAGCGGCTCTGGTAGATTCTTTGACGTGTCATTAATGCTCGCAAACTTCTTTTTCTTCCTTTTTTTCTTCCTCTCCGTGTTCATTTCATCTCATCTAAAATGTGATAAAAAATCGCATGTAATACCAATCCAATTTCCGGCATGCCAAGTCTAGGAGTATCCTACCTCTGTCGCTCCATATTCCTTTGTTCAAGAAGCTGTGTCTCCAGCAAGGTCACGCAGCCAGAAAGGGATCCCATGACATTCAAGAAGCATGCGTATACCCGACACCTTTAATAATATTTTCGCTTGGATTAAAGGATAAAGGAGTAGTGTTGGTGGAATACCTGTTACAGTCCATACTGAAAGGATGCATTCCAGATTTCGTGAGTTTAAAGCTGTATGTAGAGGATGTATATAGTTAATTAATGCAAGGAACATACCTTGATCTATACGCTGCAAAGAATATATTTTTAGTGTAAATATCACGAAACTATATGCAGTTTAAATTACTGACTGAAAATCAGGGTTGTAAAATATAAATTAATAAAGAAAGCGTACCTTATAACGTCGTGCGATAATTAACAAACAAAAAAAAACCTAAATACCTGAACGACCAATAGGTTGATCAAGTGTTTTAAATAGAACAAATATCAGGCTAATGCTTCGGCATTGGTTGAACGATATAAACTCTTCCACATAAATGGTAAAAATGCAGACAATTTTTGGGTTGGATGGTAATAAAGTTAAAGAGAACTTTTCCAATGATAGGGTTCCAATAGTTATATACTTAAAAAGTTGACAGGCATGCAGGGACAATCCACTTCCTGGTGGATAACATGCATATATGCATGACTTGCATGCATGCATGGTTCGTGTTATCATCACCATAGGTAACTGATGGGAGACCATATAAAACAGTTCAGTCATTTTTGCCTTTACATGTCTTTACTCATACATGACACCAAAATGTTCTTGACAATTTTCAGTGTATATATATATATATATATATATATATATATATATATATATATATATATATTCATATAACAGCAAAATTGTCATGACATTTAAGTTTGGTGCACAAATATTCACTTGCATCTGCACGAAAGGTCAATAAAATTACAGAATGCAAAAGACACAAATGCTCTTTCAACCATCATATATATATATATATATATATATATATGTATATATGTATGTATATTACACGTAATCGCTAAAGGGGAAGTATCATTTAGTCGCAGAAATTAATAAATATTCATGATCCAGAATTGATTAAGAAAACGTACAGGATTATATAAAGTACATCATGCATCAATTGAAAGATTTTCTTTTGTATGTGGTAAAAACTGGCATCGAGTATTTTTATAGCTATAATTATCTACATCACACTTAAAGGGGCATTCTGTCTGGAAGGGTTCGGATATTGTGACCTTTTACCTATGTATGTTTACAGGCTGCTGTCCTTGATAATATATATACTGAGAGTTTTGCGATAAGACGGTTTTTGACACGATCAGGTGGGTTGTAAGATTCTTCTAGCTGATGCTCCTATGCCATTACATATCCTAGCACTCCAGATTATTATAAAACTCTGCTATTGTTATGTATATTTCCGTGTCAGGGTTCTGCTTATACTCTTTTCTTTAAATACTGCTTTTTTAACTATAGCCCGCTGGATATGTGTTATTGATACTGCCGTTTTCCTCCTATATATAGGAACACTTCCTGATGTCGTTTATGCGACAACACCTCTGCAATATAATTAAGTGCCAATCGCTTCACATACCAACCACTTGAATTAATTAGAAATAATTGGGCCTTTCCTTAAGATTTCCTTGTTATCTTAAGGAAACATGTTATATACCTGGAACCATTAAACTCGTATGATGAAAGCCTGTTAATGCTGCCAATTCAGTTCCTCAAGTTTGAGATTCGCCTTCTATATACGCCATGAGACGCATTTCGATACATGCATAGTGGGCTCGCCCAAGAACCATGATTTTGATCATGTATAAAATTTTATTTAATTATTATTCTACAATGAATCTCCATTGTGACGAGTTCTGAGTTATTTTTCATGTATACCGAAATGAAGATATTATTTGAAAATTGTAAGCCTGTAAGAAGAAATGCCATGATCAAAAGTCTGTGTTGCGTTAATATATATATATATATATATATATATATATATATATATATATATATATATATTTATATATATACATATATATATATATATATATATATATATGATTTTATAAAAAGTATATATAGAAACTTAAAACATGAATCCATTCTGACTTAAGCCAAATTATTTAGCCCACTATAATTTTTTTTCCGGTTCAGTGAGCAGCACAGTTATACTCACAATACGTATATACTTGAATAAATATAGATGATCAGTGGTATACATTGTTGAATGGTGTGTTTTTACATGTTCGTGGGTGGTGAATGATAGCAGATTGTGAGAAAAAAAACCCTGCTCTACTGGATACAGGACACGCTGTCCTGTATACGATATATTGATTTAAAGTTTTATCTCCCAGAAAAAAATCAGATTTGTGTTTATATAAAAATGCCATCACTCAATAATACACCTTGTATGTGCTGAAAAGACTTTATTTTTATATAACATTTTAACCTAGCATGCCTGAAGTGCTGAGTGTGCTTTCACGTAAAACAAGCATACCCACTCGCTGTCAGTCTACAAATATAAACGCTAAGTCCACCCTCTGGTCTAGATTTGGTATAACGTATGGCGTAATAATTTATTATCCCCCTGTGCATGTGTAAATGCCAGATTGACCCTATCCCGGGAACAGGGACATTTCTGTCAAAACTAATAACGTAGCAAGGCTAACCGTACCCCCTATAGACCTGGCACTGCGACCCTCCGACCCGGGGCAAACATAAATGTGGTGTCGTTTTCACAATCTGGAGATTCAACGAGATATGTTTTTGCCGAGAGTTTCTTTCAATGAAGTGCCAATAAGTCTCTTTTACTTGATTCTTCAAATCTTCTCATATCTGATTCCCATATTAAACATTAAATTGGAGAGCCATCTAAATTTTAAGTAACATCCGTGAAATATATCATTCCTTATATTCAAGAAATTCTATATCCGATTGACACGAAAAAAAATACACAAAACCAATTTGAATTAATGGAAGGTATCAGTGGCGTCAATTTATCTTCGAGGGTGGGGTGATGACTCGAAGGGTCGGGAAATGACTCGCAATGGTGGTGGGGGGGGGGGGAGGGATGACAGGCGTGGAGGGTAGTCAAAATTGGGATAAAACAGACATGTTTATACATACATATATATATATACACCTTTTATTATCGTGTGACATATCGAATATATATATATATATCTTATGTATAAGGTTTTATAAAAAAGGTATATGTTAATTCTAAACCATTTATCTATTAATATTTCATAGAAAACTTATTAATGGAACCAAAGTCTATAATTCTATTTATTTATATATTTTATTTGAAATATATAAATATTATTCTCTGAAAAGTGGGGGGATGATTACATTGACAATCCCCCCCTTTCCAAAAAGTGGGGGGATATATACCCCCCCTTCCCCCCCTAATTGACGCCCCTGGTAGGTATGGATGCCTGGTTAATTTGACAATCATCCAAACTTGGTTTTTGGAACACCGTTATGATCAATTCATGGAAATCTTCATGACGTATAGGTATATAAAACCACGTTGCCATGTTTCTTCCCGAAGCATTTCCCAGAAATTATTCAGATTTCCTCTACCAGATATAACCTTGCTGTCACTTTCATCTTTGTGCATCAGCGTTCATTATGCTGGACATTTATTCCCGTTTACATACACCCTACGTGCCAACTTGTCTGGGATCTGGATTTGAGACAGGATTTTGTATTTGCAAGTTATACGAAAGGGGGTCAAGGCCGTTTCCATGGCACTGATTCGAAATAATTCTTCGTTTTGATTTCAAGCTTCACATGGAAGCCTGTTATAAATTGTCCATAAAAATTGTTTGATATTAATCACATATCGGATGCGAATCTATTTTATCTTGTTTTGTCTGAAGAAGGATGGCAATTCACGGAATTAACGTTCTCAAGTGAAATCATTAAAAGGGATTAAAAGAGTTAATAGTGCGTACTTTCTATAATTCATGCGACAAAAATACATGATGTGGCCATATGGTTCAAGCTTATTTTGAAATTACATTATACATCTTTGCCACATCTGCTGTTTATATATATATATATATATATATATATATATATATATATATATATATATTCATCAATACATATGCATACAAGCATGCATACATACTATAATCCGCTTTTATATGGCGCGTACTGCAATATAATTAAAACATACAGCAAAGTTGCTACTTCTCCCAAAACAAACGCGCGCGCACACTTCTGCCTGCTGACATTTTAAAGCGGCCCTTCATAAATTTGTACATTAAATCACAAAAGGTGTCAAACCGATCATGCTCCTTTGCCTTTTTGGGAAAGGGCCTCACCTTGATCTCTACAGGAATAAAAATGCTTGCATTATGCGTATGTCTTGCTGCCTTGTCTACGTGGCAAATGTTAATTATACGTTTGCCGAATGTTAAATTTACAATACTTCTCACTAATATACTGCTCAATACTATTTACCTAGTGTATATCTAATAAACGGCATGGAAGACGATACTTAGTGTGTTAATTTACGGACCTTAGTGCAGTAGGTGACTGACTATATTAATACTTGATATGCACGTGACATATATATACTTGGGTCCTTAATACATGGTTTGCACTTCCCTTGTGGCTCTGACCGGTTTATTCACCACAAGAGGGAGATGTGGAATTCAGTTCACCAATGCATCTGTGTACAGTTCATGCAAAGTTGAATCATGAAGGAACGGGGCAATATGTCACGGTGCTTGTGCCCTGGGGGCCATCTTGACAAACCGTAGCTCGTTTATTAATGATGCTAATCCAGCGCCGCTGAAGTGTAAAATCAAACTCGCGCCAAACCGGCTGGAGGGTGTCTCCAAACAATACCCTCACAGCGACATGGTGCCGAGTATGTGTTCAACCCGGCATGGAAGTTCCGAAACTCCCCGAGCCACGGGTCCATGCCCGCCATGGGGCCCCAGCATGGCACAAAATGTGCTCAAACAGCCATGACGTGTCTCACAAGGCGAAGACTGGCATGTAAATTGTTGGGACAACGCGGGTGTGCGCCGCTACAATGCGCCCCCGCTTCGATTCGTCTCATTCTACACTTATATTGACAGTTGTTGAAATTCTACCACCGCCTGCTTCATGTCGTATGCCATCTTTATCTAGCTTACCTGTTCATTAAATTCCCATGGCAGGTAAGCGAGCTCATGAGGTCCTCAGGTATACGGACCCCCCCTCCGTAACAGCTATAACGGTGGTCTTCCTCCGTGCCGTTAATTCAACTATGTTAATGTGTTAGTGTCGTGCATGTGACGTAGCTACATAGATTAACTGAGGCAAGCGAACACAACGCAGAATTGCATAAATAAAATTTAATGGAATGGCTAAGGTATATATATCTAAGTCTTATTTGACGTGCGATCTAAAATATAGAAGAAAAAGCCTGTTAGAGAAGTAATAAACGATTTAACATTTAAACAATGTCTAGTTTTGAATTTAAGAAAATCGATTAATCATATATATATATATATGTGTGTGTGTGTGTGTGTGTGTGTGTGTGTGTGTGTATGTATATATATATATATATCGATATATACAGATATATATATACGTATATAGATAGAGAGAAAAAATAATATATATATATATATATATATACTAGTACATACATACATACATACATACGTACATTTAAAATGACATTCGTTGATGTAAACGTGAAAAAGTCTCACCTTCCTGATCGGAGAAGTGAATTGCGATGACCTTTGACCCCTGAAGAGCCATTACCTGATGTAGCACTAATTGGTAGGACCGTTAACGTCACAGCGAGTGAACATACGGCCGTGTGGCTATGACTGTTCTACGAGAAGGCGAGGTTTTACGAGCGACATCAGCACTTAACCAACGTGTTATAAATCATCGCTTTCACTGATAAAATAGACCGGGGCCTGTTATATATAATAAAAGACATATATAATTTAAGAGATGAAACCGATGTGCATAAAGACAACAATTCACGCTCGATGACTTTGGTGGACTTCAAAGTTGGTAAATGACGTTCTTCTTGCCGTATTTTCCTTTGAAGCTTGCTTCATTGCTGCCAGTGCATATTCTTGAAAAGAAAATACGATATGAATATATATAAAATTGAAATATAATATTGTTTTCTATAGTTTGAAACCCGATCTGGACTGAATGGAATTCGTGACAGAGTAAGAATGTGGCATGACAATACTGTGTCGTTCATCCAAAAATAATTAGCATTGTGGTTTACAAATATGTTTGTGAGAACTTGCAGGCCGATCTGCCGTGTCCTATCAAATGTCGTAGTTCTTCTGTCTATATATACTACAGCTATTGCTAACATGCTTTTCAGCGATTGTAAGATAAAGACACCTTTTCTGTTGGATGTATGAAGTAAACTTATCCATCTATAAAGTCATAAACTTTTAAATGTAAATAAAAAGAGGAGCTGGTAAGATGTGCAGCTTTTAGTAATTGAAGTGCCTGTTTCAGATGAAAAATAATCTATATTTTAAAAGTTGCGATCCATCTGTTACGATTTATTCCATTTAGATCTGTTGCATGCATGGTTAATACATGCAAGAAGGCATGCATATTTCGTCGTCAGTTATTCACAGCATATATACATTTGAAGTATTCATAGGTTTTCATCATAACACATGAAGTCACTTCATTATACATCAATGCAATTTATCAATATTTTTATTTTATTCTGTAAAGCTGTTAACATTTATATATGTCCAAACATTTTGTGGTATATAGGGTCGATTTATTTGTTTAGCTAGGGAGCCTTTTTCAAGAATATGTCTATACTCCACTTAGTGTTAATTGTATTCCAGAAATTAGATCAAAATTATGTATTTTTTTTTACATTATTAAGTTATTAGCATAAATGTAAAATCATTACCTTAGAATTTGTCTAACTTTGGCTAAGGCACTTTTTTCCTTTATGTATACATTTGCTTTTACATGATAGACTAATAAAGTATACAGCTAATATAATCTGAAATTTGAAAGGAATTGGTGGAAAAGGGTAGCTTTTATTCATACACAATGTCAAGTGTTTTCTGCATCAAGCCAACCCAGCCCAGCGGTCTGCAGTGAGAGATGCAGCCATCACCTATGTCATGTAACTGCTTCACTCCAGGCACCTCCCTTGACTCAGCTTAGTGAAGCTTCCCCTCCCCGGGCAGGATGTATAAACTAGATGAATGTTATAATTTTCTCTATATTTAATTCATTCTTATTCAAGACCTTTGCTACATTTTATCTATATGTATGCATAAATTGACTTGATGTTGACCAAACTAAGGATAAATAATGATGCATCGTACAATTTTGAATTAACTAATATTTTAGAATTGTTGGTGCAAATTTGTAAAATTTGTAAATTAAAAAAATGAATTTGGTAAAAACTATTCATGCAAATAATGGATATGCTAAAAATATTACTATTTTTTTTATTGAATCATCAAATGGTTTCAGGCTACATTGCAAGTTTCATATATTACACAGGGCAGATGCAATGTATACCTAACTGCTTGTTTAAACTTGATATCAAAAATATTTTACATGTTTGTGATTATGCGAGGCTCCTGCATCTTTCATGTAGTCCATAAAAGTGCACAGTCAACAAAATCACTAGGATATTCTTAGAATCAATTTCAGCTGAGCGCCATGACCCACAGGTCCCTTGTTTTACTGAAATACTTTATTGTTCTGGAAATTACTATTTCATATAGAAATACATATTCATATTTAATGAAAACAAAGCATGTCTCTGTGACCATGATCACTCTTCTTTTAACAACTATATATTGAGATATTTTGCCGAAAAATAGAAATTCGTCACATTTCTTAGTTTATCTAATTTTGGTGAACACACCCAACATCGCGAATTCTAGCCGACTCCAAGGTGTCACTGTATACCAAGAGAGAAAATTTGATTTGTATCACGAGCCTAATTCATTAAAGATAAAATATAGGAAGCGGTCCTCGCTCTGATATGATAAGAACTTTATTAAATCATAGTATTGGACCAGTTTCACACTCAATTGCTTTGCTGTTGTGTATATTTTTAAAACTGAACGTTTGAACTTACTCATAATTCAAGAGATTTTAAATAAGGCGACTTAAAATTATTACATAAAAGAAAGCTTTCTATGAAAATCGTTAATTCATTCAAAAAGCCAATGTTTCAGAATTAGTTTCAGGGAGGACAGATTGTACATATGTGCATAATTTGTTGACTGTTCTCCTCCTAAGCGGGGCAAGTGATATACAGTAATCAGCTCCTGTAAATGTCTTACCCTCCGTCAAATGTTCGTATGCGATGCGATCTGAAATGCATCCACTTCCGATCTACAATGCACAATGCAGGTGCATCTTATATACTAATATATATATATATATATATATATATATATATATATATATATATATATATATATATATATATTAATTTTGAATTCAACATCACTCGGTCTCAAGTAAAGTTACCCGGAACCTCTTCAGATTGACATGGCATGCAGATAAACCTGATGGGTAACCTCACCTGATCAGGTGCAGGTGCATTTTCGGCAGATTTTATAAATTTTCATTCATTCTTAATTAAGAGATTTCGCCAATTAGCGCTTCCCATCACACTTCTAACAATAACATCTCAGCGGGTTATGTGGTCTTCTGTCAACTTGGCCTTGGTAGGTTTGAAGACATTGAGGAAAAATGAAACTAATGAATCTCAGAGTGTCCGTGTTCCTGGTTTCTTAAATGGACACAGCAACTATGTGTTCTAGCTTGCTAAGCCAGCAATATGTTTTCTCTGAGACTTGAGCAATTTGTCTACTAGCACTGCTAAAGCTTTCGGCAGGTGAAAACAGCGTCTGGCGCACCCAGTAAACTCTAGTAGGTACAGTAATATATCGCAAAGACCTGCACATACCTTCAGGGAAATGATATTCATGAGCCTGTCATATGAAAGCTTTCGAATGCCGTATCACATCAAGACAGACATCAAGATAACGTTTTGCGGGGCTCTAACAACCGTCTCTCGGCGGTAACGACACACGCCCACTACGCCGTGTAAAACATAATTCTATAATCAATTAATAAGAGAGAATAATTGCACGTAAGTGCAGTATCTCTATAATTGCTCAGACCTTTACAAGCCGTCACAAAAGTCAGGCTGCTCGTTTGGAATCATTTTTCACACGCCAAAGGGTTGAAAGGGCCCTTCTGTAATTAGGCGCCTATTTAGTTACGAGGGTTGCGCCCGTGTGAGGCACCCTCCGTGTGTGACAGGGGACGTCAAACACCCTTCGTCTGAGTCGGGGTGACATAAAAGTGTCAAGGCTCGAATCAAAATTAATCCATTCCAATTCAGAGTCTTGATAATAATCTAGCAGGGTCACTGGTACGGAATGGAGAGCCCCGCTATCAGTTACCGCATCTGTTTATGATTGTGTACGCACCACTGGGCCCTATAAACAGCCCTCTCCCCTGTCTGTGCTGGTATTCCAGCCTGCTGCTGGGACACGCAGGGCTGTTCACTCGGTAACAGAATCCCAAATTGCGGACAAGACCACAGAAGTTGTCCACCAGACCTATGTTGAATCATTACGTTCGGGCGAAACATATATCGCCATCTGATGGTAATAAAACTAACTATTTGAGTTCCTCACTGTCCTCCACTGCTTTACCGCACTGTTTCCTGTTCGACACAGTAACTTAAAAATCATTATATAATCCCACTTCTCTTTGATTAATTGGCAGGGATATCTTACAAATATGATTTTATCCAGACATAACAACTTTCACAGTAACATAACTTTAAAGCTAAACATGGGATGTAAATATTATACAAGACCAAATCTATTATTATATAAAAACAAAATTATACAAAAAAATATGAATAAAGTATTTGAATAAAAACATGCACATACATACATGTATATAAATATAACTGCAATAAAATGTACACTCTTTACATATTATATATATTATATATGTTACAAAAATATACATTCATGAAAACATTTAAGTAAGATAATTGTATTTTCATTTATTGCAGATGGTATATCGCTACAGCAAGGTGGCGTGCAAATGCCACGGGGTTTCCGGCTCCTGCAGTCTGCGGACATGCTGGAATCAGCTGCCTAGATTCGAGGAGGTTGGAGACCGCGTGAAAGAGTCGTACGATGGCGCCACTGAAGTGGGCTTCAACAAACGCGGAACGCAACTCCGGCGCAAAAATCTTAAATACAATAAGCCTACAAAGGAAGACCTGATTTATTTAGACCAGAGCCCAGATTATTGTGAAAGAAATGAAGATATAGGCTCTGTTGGGACTGTTGGTCGCCTCTGTAATAGGACTTCACAGGGGATGGACGGCTGTCGTCTGATGTGTTGTGGGCGGGGCTACAACACGTTCGAAGACACCGTCATAGAGAGATGCCATTGTAAATTTCACTGGTGCTGCTATGTGCGATGTAAAAACTGTAAACGACGAGTCAGCAGAAATGTGTGTAAATAGTTCAATGTGACGTCACGGCCATTTTGTTCTTTCTAATCTGTATATCTTGTACAAGACTAGCAAATGTATACAATAATTCGTGGCGAATCTTTATTTATTCAACGCGGCTGAGGAATGAGGATGCTGTTAATTCATGAATTCAGGGAGCAGCACAAGCAGTATCGAATTCAGCAGTGATCGCGGTGAGACCAGTAAAACAATATAAACTTTGACAACCCTGGACATCGACTTCGGTCTGACCTCTGCTTGAATGGAAGATGCTTTCTAATCGCGGTTTCCGTTTCGTACGAAAGGAACAACAAAAACCTAAGGACCAATTCTATAGTTGTTTTACCTTTACGGAACGACATGATTACACTCTTTTAACTATTTAAAAGTCAAATGCTTCATTATAATTTTGATGATTTTATGTTAATTGTTAACATAAAAAAACACTTCGAGTTTTGTCGCCTGATTTATCAATCAAGGTTGATTTACAGCTCTAATAAGACGATTTCATATAACGAAACAATGAGCTAGATCATGCTGAAGGAGGCGGCACTACTTATTGGGAAAAAAGGCATGGTCGAATGAAAATGGCGACAGAAACAGAAATGACGTCAGAGCGATATGACTGAGTGCATAATTATCATTAGAGATTGTTTCATATCATGAGCAGCAGCATGTATATTTATGTATTTATATTACAGATACGCATTATCTATGCAAGACTAAAGCAGTCCGACAAATGGCGATAACTTCCGGTCACGTGATCATGAGCAAGAATTGTGCACAGACATTAACAGTGGGAAAACGTAAACATTTCGTCAGCAGGTCAACACTTGTATGATGAACACAAGTTGTGAAAGACAGCAGACTATATGCACATATTTTTACTTCTGCTTACCTATACATTTGCATACTGTGCATAAATTATTCATTTAGTTATGTATGCTTATACTGCCTTAGCACCGTTTAAATTGAATGTATATATTTCAGCAATAATTGTACAGAACTATCTTATGTTAAATACGTATATACATGTGTGTTAATTATTCTGGCGGTTTTGTCTCTCATTTGCCAGAGCTATATACATGCCGACAGTGTTCTTCATGTAATATTTACATAAACTGCACTAAACAATACCAAATTACGTCAGTCAAGATATAACTTTTCTTATGCAGTCAAGGCCAGTCCTGTCTCTTCTAAAATGCAAGGAAATCCTCTTTTACATATAGTTCCTTACAAAGTTTGTAACTGTTTTAAAGGATTTGAGATGACATGTGTGACAATGGTTTGCGCACTGTACAGTTGAATAGGTTTTGGGTGGAGGTCTGATGGGTTGTGCCCGATAAAAGGATAGGTTGACTTCACCGAAAAGATGGTGACGTCACAGTTTAGCTTAAACCAAAATTGAAATTTAAGACTGACAGCACGAAAAATGATTTGCTATTTTAATATGTACATAATGTCTCAATACAGTCTCCAGTTGTTCGATGGATAAGTTAACTAAGAACAAAATTACACTTATCAAATAAAAATTATCTTCAGAATTTTCATTATATATATAATTCATTAAACTAGTATAATTGTTTGGGATGTTTTCTTTACATTTTAAACTTTGTTTTAAAATACTTAGACATTATGTCTCGCAGATTAATGAGTCTTCACGGGAATGGACGAGACTTGGGCATTGAATACAGGTAACTAATAAAATTTTGTTTTGTCTTATCTGTGTGTGTGTTTTTCTTGATTTGCCTAGAAGAAATTTTGGTACTTCCGCCTATTAGTGATAGTGGTTTTAAAATTCCTGTCCGATTGTTTTGCCAGAAGATGATCATCAGATGAAGTCAGTAGTATTCTGAGACTATAAAATACATACAGTTTTCTGTTTTTAATTTGTTATAAGTTCATAGCAGCTTGGTAAAGAGTAATTCATTAAATGAAAGGTTTGCAGAAAATATACGACCAGGTTTCACCCATAAAGCAAGATTTATTGGAATATGTATTAAATATAAGTATACATTTATTCTATCTGCTCCATACAGGCATCATACCAGATCTGAATAACCTCCCGTACCTCTATGGTTTTCCCGGAATGTGGCGACTCATCAAATTTTTAGTGTAAGCATTACCTGGCAACTTTTGTAAACATAAGTACCCTTATCAGACCGGTGCTTGTGTCGACTCTCATAGACCTTACTTTCACAGCGCCCTTTTTAAATAATTAAAAAAACGATTATGTTTAAATAACTATAATACTAGTATTGAAATTCAGTAATTTTATATATATGTATATATATATATATATATATATATATATATATATATTTAGAATCTTGCCGTAAATACTTCGGCGTGCACTCCGGCCAAGTAATCTGCCATCAAAAGTAAGCCTAATAGACATTATTATTGTTTCTTCTTGTAGTCTGATCCGGGCATTCTGCAACATAAAAGAAAAGTTTAAGACTACCTTTGACACAAGATAAGTGACAATGTCCTAGAAATAAACACAAACTACATATATGTCACATCCACTTGAACCTATAGTCTGTCGAATAAATAAATAATTTGGTCATCTTGTCTTCCTTCTGTTAACTGTTTTAAATAAACCACTGCTTTTGGGGGGGGGGCATTTTTTTGTAAACAACCAACATGGGAGCCATGTATACTGGTGCCGTGCCAATCAAAAGTGTACGGGAAAAATTTGGGCGATAACATGGCTTATACCCGAGAATGACCCGCCGTTATTTGTCGAAACATTTTTGCCCTGTGTTTGACACGGCAGCAATATATGCACTGCTCCCCGATAGGCAATCAACAGCAAATGCTCCCCATGCAAGCATGGTTGGATGAAATGAATTAGTAAAAGGAATGCATGTCACATGCATGCCGAACGCTGATATTTGTCGAAAAACCTCCAGCGAATGAATCCTAGCAAATTCAATTATCTATATAGCACAAAATCTTAGACCAAGATGGCGAAGATAAACTTACCGTATTTGTCACATACTATATAGTTCCATATACAGCAAAGCAATGTACATGTATATATACTGTGTTTCGTCAACCTTAGTCTGTGGCAGAAAAGTTAGTATAGTTGACAGGATAGCGTTTTTTTTTCAAACAATCATCACAGATGAAGCTTAACCTTAAAACTCAGACACGACCCTTTTAAAAGCTTCACTTTCATTAACAGAATTAACAGAGAAAATCACTCAATTAACTAAAAATTATTATGCCTCGATATATATTGTTTGCAACGTTTGGTTTGTATATTTGTAAGCTAGTTAACTCAAATAAAAGTTATGAATGAACTTTGACCATTTTATTAGTGATTGTTTTTCATTGTCTTTGTTCTTTGTTCTATAGAATACATTTACTGTAAAAAAAAAACAGAACTATCTGGTTAGATCCTGGTCGAGATATACGTGAAGGCTCAAACTACATTACTAATTATTATTTAAACAAAACACTACCAGAATATTGATAATATGTATAATAAACACGGTTAGCACGAGCGGATAAATGATGTCTTGAATTCGCTAAAATAATACATCGAATATCATAATGTGGGTCCACACATGTATGTACAATGGTTTATATACTAGTAAATATATAAGATCATACCATGCATGTAAAAATAATATTTTCACGTATATTAACGTAGAAGTCTGTTTTGGGTTTTAACTGAATAATTTTCACATAACATATAGAGAATGACGCATTAAGGGATTCTGTAATTTTTCCACCACGTTTACTTTTACCGTTATCATAAAACACAAAACTAAGAAAGATTTACAGAAAAGATCGGTTTAACATGTAAAAAAATAAGCAGATTAAGTAAGAAAATACAGCGGATTAAGACTCTGCAGGTGTTGACGATGCATGTCATCAGCATTATTTTTGATAAGCTTATACTTGGAAATCGGCAGCACCCTTTCATAAGGCACCCACGCATATATACGGACGTATATATTTATATTAATAATATATAATAATAATAATTTACAGCATTTCTAAAGTGAGCTATTTAGCTAATGAAAAAACACTTTTTAATGCGCTGTGCAATACATAAACTGTACCTATACAAAGAACATAAGATACTACCAAAAAAATACAATCAATCAAAATATGCTTGTTTAAAAAGATAGGTGTATTAAAATTTCTCCAAAACGAAAAATGAGAGATATGTGGTGTGACTAAGAAGGCTATTCCATAGTAATCGTCCTTGAACTTTGCACTTTTAACTGCACACAAGAGGCTGATCTGTTTGGTACCGCTCGACTAGTTCATTAATGTACATTGGTGCATGAGCATGTAGTGATTTAAAAGTATATAAAAGCCTTATATTGAAACCTTTTCTCAACGGGTAGCCAATGAAGGTCAGTAAGGACTGGCGATATGTGATCTCGCTTTTTTATATTTTGGTGATTTTGGGCTGCTGTATTTTGCATGCGTTGAAGCCTGTCTACTTAAACGCGAATTATTATCTCCAAATCAGACTACGTCCTGTAAGAAAATACAGCGACGACATTGCAGGTGTCGACTTTGATTGACAACAGCATTTTTTTTTAATGAACAAATTTGGAAATCGACAGGACCCTGTCATAAAACACCTGTAACGTGGTCTGAACCAGCTAGCAGCTGTGACTGACATTTTCAAGCTGCCACAGGTCCAAAGAGATTTTGTCAGTTTCAGGATACCTGGTGTGTTTACTTGAAAGTATGTTACGCAGATATAAAAATATGATTCTGTTAAACGGTTTCCTGCCACCAGCCTGAATCACCACCTCCTGAAGAGATGTTTCAAACAACCCAAGCAGTAGCGACCTCTGGTAGAAATTTCCTGAACCACTGGGAGTCCATTTGTGTCTGGATGGCTGTAGTCTGTGGAACTATACATACCAAACAAGTAAGAAGGTCATGCAAATGTAACATGAAAATAACATGAAAGAATAAACACAGATTTTTCTCATTGAAATAAGTATAATGTGCCCTTACTTCTTTAAACTTCAACACATATAAGCATGCTATGTAAAGATAAGACAATTTCCGCCAGTGGCCTTTTATGGAGGAAGACATTCTCTGACTTCTCTTAGCATTTATGCTTACCGATCTTGGACTCTTGTCCAGAATCGAGTCCACTTTTCAGGGACTCAGACTCAAACGTGGACTCGGGGGTCCTTTGAACTCGGACTCCGATGATATAGGACTCGAGAAGCCGGCCAAGTCCATCTCAAGTCCAATAGAAAAAACAACTGTCACATATTATATCGATATATGTACATGTGCGAACTACTAACAAAATATTACAAAATTATAACACTCTTTATACCAGCATCGGGAGCTACAACTGTAATTAACCATCAATAAGAATGTGTAAACTGTAACTTAAAAAAAATATATTATAATCTGAAATTTTCATTTTTTTATTGCTATTTAAGGATATTTGAATTGAACTCGGACTAGGACTCGGGTTCCAAATGACTCGGACTCGAAGGAGCTGGACTTGGGCTAAAACCTCAAGGATTCGGACTTGGACTTTGGCTTTGACTTGGACTGGAGTAGCCTGGACTCGACTACATCACTGTGCCGTACCCCTTGTTCGAACAAGTCGGTGTGATTGGGGGGGGGGTGTCTAGGTTGGGCTTTCACAGGGCCGAGTTCAGCCACTAGATTTACTGGGGAAGTTTCTGCATAATTAATCGCGCTGTGATGCGCCCCTTGCGAAATTTTTCAAATAATTTGGATTGGATAAGGATTTATCTGAAAATATGGAAAAAATACCATCTAAGGACACTTGGCATCATTTCAAACACTACAAAACCAAAAATGGTTATTTCCACAGTAGCGCAACAGAGAGGTTGAGTGAAAACCGTCATTTATAATAACCAGGTTTAGAGATGTTGGGTGCCTGCGCGCTACACAGTTAAGGAAAATGGGATTTCAAATAGGTGTGTGCACAATCTGGAGGACACACTCATCTGTATGACACTGTACCGTGTAATACTGAAATTAGTTTCAGTCTAAAGTGGTACATAGTGTAAGTACCATGTACATGACAAGTAGACATATTGCATGCTTCATGATGAAACAAAGACATTTACGAATATTTACTGAAGCGGATCATGTGGCATAAAATAGGAAAACAGTGATCCCTGTCATAACCTATACCAAAGGACACCAAATGGTTATGACTAATAGTGCACCAATATATTCCCATTCACGATGTCACGGCAATTCAGGAATAACCTCACGTACGCGACGTTGGGGTCCAGAGTGAAGCGCCGGGCGTACACCGGATCACTCAATGTGTACCCAAAAAATACTCAAGTATAACTTAATTTATTTCGAATTAATGCACAATTTAGCCAAAGTTTACTTGTATAGGTAAAAATATATATGAGATAAAACCGTGTAATGAATCCCTTTTGTCACAGATGACATTTCTTGATATAACAAAATTTAAACATAAACCCGTACCTAATGATCGATATTCAGATTTGTTGTCGATCGTACAGTTCATTAAATTTTTGCGTTTCTGAAGAAATATTAAGTTAAAATGTGACAAGTTTTTGGATTAATTTATTTGTTAAATAAAGGTTCAAGCAAAATAATTACAAAATACGACCTTACGTACAACCACTCAAGCTTACAGTCAGCTCCAGTGGCCTCAACCATAGGCGAGACATGTTGTCACGAGATGACTGTGACTTAGTTGTTGTATTAATATTGCATATTCAAGTAGGGAATATAACAAGATGAATGCTTTGATAATTTATGGAGTATCATGTTTAGATATTAGCGTTAGAACTTTGATTAGAGAGCACACGTGTCTATTTTGATGTTCATTTCAAACAGTTAAGTTCCTCGTGAGCCGTCTCTGTATGCCGGTCTCTATGGTAACGACTGTTTGTTGTGGATTTGAAAGGATTAGCACCTGTTTAGTTTGGTTTTATCAGGGTTTTGTCTCTGGAGGCGTGTCCATATTTAAATTCACGTGATTATTGGTAGTCGGCATATTAAGGAATGGTGATTGGCCAGAAGAAGGTCAGGACTTGTGACTTAAGCAAGCATATATAAAACGTGTTTAAAACGATATTCGCCACAATTGCCTGATCAGCGCCAGTTCGATAGCTTGACGATATCTACAGTCTAGGGACAGGTTTGCGTGCATCAGAGTCTAGATAGCTGAGAGATAATATCTATAAGCATAGATTGTCGGTATTTGAGGAAAGCCACATTGATTACTCTTTAACGGACTTCAGAGCGAGTATCGCATTTTGCCGACGGACTGGTAATCTGGCGATTTAAACCTGTTGTATGGGCTTCTAGGAACAAACCGATGACATTACTTAAATGCGTAACTGTAAAGGTACTAGATATCGCTGTGTGGAAGCCTAGAGCTGGATGATTCCAGGAGACATAAGCTGTGAAAACGTTTATTCTGATTCCAGATAGAATAGTATCTGTGCTAATTAGTAAGTGCTGTTTGAATTGTGTCTCGAGAGGCAAACCAATACTCCAGCGAGGTACTGTTGGTGGCCGAAGCTCCGTGTATCTAAAAATGGACTGATTGTATTGTGCGAGAGCAAACAGTGAGACGAGTGGCTCAACATTCCGATGTCATGTGTGCGCGATGGTCATGTGATCGGGAACTGGGTAAACAAGTGACTTTTCTGTGCAGCGTGATTAACGGACTTGGTGATTATTTTTGTGTTTATTATCGGACGTTTGTGATCATCAATGCCTGTATGTATGGAGCGCCTCTCCTGAGAAATGTAAGTGTATGTTTTCTTTAATATCTTAATATGTATTTGTTCATTCATGTGTTTTTATCTTTTAGAGCCTACGTATGTATGAGTTTCAGTCAGTTGGTTTGACAGTTCAAAGAACCTGATCGTTCACATCTTAAGTGGTGTGACACTCGTTGCCAGTTAACCGAGACGGCAAATTTAGTCTGATTGTATAAAGAAATGTATTCCGGAAATTAAGAAAAAGCTTTTATAAAATCGCTGTGATATTTTCACAAGAACCTCGGAGAATAAGGATTGCTTTTAGATAGCAGTTAGACTGCAATCAGGTTGCTTACGTTTGAGAGTCATATCAAATTATGGGGTGATGTTTTCAACTGGATCACTTAAATTCTCTGCTCAATAGCAATATATTTTAACTTATGTTGTATATTTAATCATAAAAGTAGTTATCTCAATATGTATGATCCAAATGAACATATCTTCGTTCATTTTTTTTACAAGTTTTCTTTGACACATTTGCGACATCACCCTCTTTGTCCAACATTTGTGTCCGCTCGAAATAAACATTTCTCATGAATTACTGCATGATCTGTATTTGTTTACCGAATATAGCATAATCTTAAAATCTCTAAACTTTCCACACTTGCCTCTATAACAGCCCGTATCTATGACACTTTTGCTGTTGGACAGGTTAAGCGCCATCTGTCAGCCATAAATCACACTATTATTTTCAAGAAAAAATATTAACTGTCATATCAAGGACAATAGTTCAGTTTGTTTTCAATCTCGAACCGCATCACTTGGGGACTCAATCTACTTGGATCTAGATCCACCTTACTATGGGGCTAAACCTACTTGGATCTCGATCTATATTACTTATGAACTCAATCCACATTTATCTCGATCCACATTACTTTGGGACTCAACCTACTTGAATCTCGATCCACATTACTTTTGGACTTAGTCTACTTTGAACTCGATCCACATTACTTTGGACTCAATCTACTTGGAACTCGATCAATATTTATCTTGATCAACATTACTTTGGGACTCAATTTTCTTGGGCTCGATCCACATTACCTAGGAACTTAATCTACATTTATCTGTATCCGCATTACTTTGGGACTAAATCTACTTGGATCTCGATCCGCATTACTTTGGGATGCAATCTACTTGGTACTCGATCCACATTACTTTGAGACTCAGTCTACTTGGATCCCGATCCACATTACTCAGCGACTCGATCTACTTGGATCTCGATCCACAAAACTTTTGGACTTAGTCTACTTTGAGCTCGATCCACATTACTCAGGAACTCAATCTACTTTGATCTAAATCCAAATTACTTAGGTACTCAATTAACATTTATCTCGATCCATATAACTTTTGGACTCAATCGACATTGCTTGGGAAATCAATCCACATTTATCTCGATCCGTACAACTTTTGGAATCAATCTATTTTGATCTCGATCCGTATAACTTTTGGACTTAATCTACTTGGATCTCGATCCACATTACTTTGGGACTGAATATATTTGGATCTCGATCCGCATCACTTGGGGACTCAATCTACTAGGATCTTGATCCACATTACTCATGAACTCAATCCACATTTTTCTCCATTCGCATTACTTTGGGTCTCAATCTACTTTGAGCTCGATCCACATTACTAAGGAACGCAATCCACATTTATTTCGATCCACATTACTTTGGAACTGAATATATATGGATCTCGGTCGGCATCACTTGGGGACTCAATCTTCTTGGATCTTGATCCACATTACTCGGGAACTCAATCCTCATTTTTCTCCATCCGCATTACTTTGGGTCTCAATCTACTTTTGGCACAATCTTTTTGCATCTCGACCCACATTACTTAGGGACTCAATATATAAATATATATATTTACCTTGTTCCGCATCACTTTTGGACCCCATCTACTTGTGAATGGGACTGAGCACGCCATTTAGTCATCTGTAATAAATTATAATATTTTCCAGTTTAATTGTTTAAACCAGCAATTAAACAAGTAATTAAATATTCCATTACATTTAATTTATTCAATTTAAAACTTTTACGTTTCCTCAAAAACAGCATTCGCGTAATTGGGGATCGAGGTAAAATATGGTATCCCCCTCCCGCTCCATATGAAAATATGGAGTAAAAGTCCCAAAGCAAATAGTACCGAGGCCCGGCGGCTATTGTCAGGCCGTTGCCATGACACTGCAGCAAGGAAGAGCGTACTAGTTTTGAAATAAACAAGATAATTGGTTTTATTTTTGACACCTGGGGCTTGAAATCGACATCCTCTGTCCTGGATTGATCCGTAGGCGTGGTCCGATCCAGCTGTGACACCAAAATTGAAATGTACAAGCATGCCGATGTCTGTAGGGAATCCGTCAGTTACAGGACACCTGGAGCTGAGAAGTCTTCTTCCAGGTTATAAAATTTAGGAATGAAGTGATGCTGCATTTGGTGAACCCCTCTAATTACGAGATGGGAAGAACTGTCCACGACATCAGAACCTCAGAATCATAATTGGAAAACGACATAGAGTCCCTAAAATGTTTAGAAAAATGTTTTATTGTGAGAAAATTGCGAGGCAATAAAAATATTTTCAATTAATATTTTTACTGTGAATGTCTTATAATATTAAAATACGATTTAATAATCAATTGTAAAATTGTCATGTTTAAATGAAAACGGTTGCAAACAATTCTGACACATTCTTTGACATACATTTTCAATTTGTAATCTATGTTTGTCGTTATTATAAAATATGTTGTTTTTTTTACATAAATGAGAGTCACAATGCAACTTTGTAAAAGAGAGGAAGGCGCAATCTGACAGGGACAAAAACAAAGCGCCATCTGCAGGACGCTTTTGTACTTACACCATTTGCACCTGATATCTCTATCTGATTATATTTTTCTTAGTTTTCTCACCTTTCTGGTATAAAATATTATATATTGAACATATAATAATGTAAAACAATGTACACTTATAATACCCCTATAATAATGCTTTATGAAATCAATCAAAATCAGGCTTTGATTGTTCACTGAATTACCGCCAGATGGCAAATCCATTTTCTAATATGCACATCTTGATATCTTGTTCGCACAAAAAGCGGGTAATTTTAATGTGCCGTGTTCATGAACCATGTCCTTTTTTTTATGCTTAGTTTGTTTAACACATATTTACATATTTTATTGTCATAAAGTCAGAAGTGTCCGTTGGAGAATGAATCCTAGTTTGGGTTACCTGAACATCATACCCGGGGCTACTACCTGTTTATTTCCCCTGAAAAAGATTAACCTTGAACCATGTTTTATTAGTAAAAAGTTATCCCAAAATTTACGAAGTAGACAGCTTAACTAATGATAACAAATTATCATTGATTTATTGCTTTGTCAGTGATCTTGGATCGGTGAACACTTATCAAACTGGTGTTTAATGAAAAAGTGTTAAGGAACCAAATTAAATAAACACAACATTGCTGACACGGTAACTATTTCTGCGTGTGGGTGGGTGGTTGCTGTCATAAACGTGAAAAGTAACACCGTGCGGGTCATTTAGTATTTGTGGTGTCCTCTGCAGAAGCTATTGAGGATTACCTGACTTGTGTCTGTTCCGAGCTTCATCTGTTCGGAATTACTGGACTTATGACAGGACACTCACACAGAAGTGTTATTTGCAATGCTTGGTTAAGTTATTTCTCCTCAATAAGTGAAATATTTCAGTCCCGGCCATATTTCGCAGAAATGACAATTAAACATGAGAGCTTAAGCAATTTAATTAACACTCGCGAGGCCGACTAACAAAAGTGGGCTTGTAAAATTAATAGTTTTATATCAGGGGCGTAGCCAGAGGGGGTCCGCAGGGGGCCATGGCCCGCCCCCCCCCCCCCATCCCCACCCCCAGGGTACATCCAATACTCGCCGTCCTTTCGGAATTTCACTTAATCTTATACTGATATATATATATATTTATATATATATATATATATATATATATATATATATATATATATATATATATGCATTAATTTGCCTTTGCTGTCAGAAGGGGATCAAGTGAGGGCGCCTTCTGCGCGTGCCTCCTGTTGTGCTGCAATATCTCTCATTTTATCCATTTCCCTATTTTCGTGGTTAATTTTCGTTTTTCATATTTCTTTTTATTAATTGGCAATTTGATTTTTTTTAAGTTATCTGCAGTTTATTACTTTACAAATTCATAAGTTGAGGATGAGGATATTTATGAACAGCTGCAGAACAACTGCAGAGCACCAAGGCCTATGTTGGGGTTGACCGTGGACAATCTCATGGCTCAATCCTCGCGATCTGTGCTCTTAGGAGTCCTGTGTGCTGTCGAGACCACGGATCCCGGTAAATATTAGTTTAACAAAGTTTAACATAAGACATCAACAGTTATTTCACTCCCAGATTACATTTAAAAGATAATATTTTGCAAGTTATAAAGGTAAATGCGCCTTTGCGCCATTGACTTTAACATGTTGAAAACGATTGAAATTTTATATCCTAATTTTGAAGAAATATAAATAATAAATATTGAACCTCTCTACAGTTTGACTACTTACGCAAAGACATGGGGGAACAGTTTTTACGGGAACAGTATATCCTCACTTTTTTAATACTTGCCTCAAAATGTCCTCTTTACATAGCATATTCAAAATATTTCCCAATATGGGGAGATACCCCCTCCCATACCCTCACCATGTACCTAAAACTAACCTTAATAAACCATGGTTCATACTTGGAAAAAAAAGAAAATATATATTTTCATACACCAAAATATATAACGTATAGTAATAATAATAATAATAATAATAATAATAATAAATATATATACATATACACGTACATATAACAGTTTTCATTGTACCAATACATGCATATTAGTGCCCCCCCCCCGGCGCCCCCCGTTTTCGAAATTCTGGATCCGCCTATCATCATGGCCCCCTCCCCTCCCTCAATCCTGGCTACGCCCCTGTATATCGCAATTTACACTGCTGCATAACATAGGGACACAGTACCAGCTTATAGTAACAGAATTTCGTCATCTTAAAACTGGAGGAACGGCAGGTTTGATTATATTGTATTTAATGGACATCGCTGACTGAAAATCATCTTAGCTATAGTGATCACTCCTTGTCCTTCGTCCGTCTGTCTGTCCTGCCGCTGTCTGTCTGTCCGTCTGTCTGTCTGTCTGTCCGTTAACAGGGCACAAATGGAACCTGAAATTAAGTCTCTGTTACCCATATTCTCAGAGCAATGGGGCTCGTCAGCCCCCCCCCCCCCAAATAAATAAATAAAATTTTTATAAAACAAGGACCATTATCTGAATAACTATTACATTGATCATCATGATTTTTTGTTTTTATATTGATCATGGAGTGTTTCATCAGTTACTGCGGACTGGTGGCGCCACCTGGATTTTTTTTCCAATTTTAACGCATTTTTCTCTATGTTTGAGACTTTCAAAGATGCGGTTGTCCGTTCACAGGGCACAAAACGTAACCATTGAACCTATTATCTTCTAACTTGACTTCCAGGGAGGACCATAAACATCTCCTTGGAAACCTGAAATAGGGTCTCGTTACCCATATCCTCTGAGCTATAGGGCTCATTCATAATCCCCCCCCCCCCCCCCGCAGAATAATTAAATATTTGAAGCAAAAGCAACAGTTTCTGAACAAATAATGCATTGATCTCCATGATCTCTTGCATGCATATTGGTCATGGAGTGTTTCATCAGTTCCTGCGGACTGGTGGCGGCACATGGATTTGTTAAATGTTTACGCATTTTTTTCTATTTTTGAGACCTTCATAGATAAGGTCGTCCATTAACAGGGCACAAATCGTAACCGTTGGACCTAGAATCTTCTTACCAGATATCCAGGGAGGTCCATAAAAAATCTCCTTGGAAACCTGGAATGAGGTCATGGTAACCTATACTTTGCGAAATACATGCTGAAAAAAATACAATGATTTTTTTGCACCCAGCCAGTTAGACGAGCCACAAGTGTATCCGCTAGGCCTAGAATCCTCTTACATGACGTTCAGGCAGGTCCTAGGTAAATCTGCATGAAACCTGAAATTAGGTCATGATGACCTATAGTTTGTGAACCATGCGCAAAAAAAACATGATTTTTAGCACTATGAAAATCAGATGAGCAAAAATTGTATATGATAACCCTATAATATTCCTATGCATATACAGGGAATTCCCGGGCAATATCTATGGAAACCTGAAATTAGGTCATGGTGACTTATATTCCTGGCCAAATATATTTTAAGCACCCAGACTGTCAGACATGGTACAAAACTTTATTGTTTGACCTAGAATCTTGTCTTGACATCCAGGATTCTCCTTAAAAAATGTGCATGGTCAATTTTAGCTCAGCTGACTGCATACAAAAAAGGCTAGATTTCATGGGAATGGCTAGACATTTTATCATGAAACGTTTTCTTCTTGTTGATTTTGAATAACTTTAATAGCTACGGTTGAAAGGGGATGCCACCTACAAAATTTGGCATTCAGATGATAAAATTCTTTTTGTGAATGTCTTCCTAGTCAGCTGAGCGTCATGACCCATGGGTCACACACTTGGTATCGTTCATTACAGTTCAAATAAAACGGAGGAGTTGAGATCACCACCGTTAATAGTAATATTGATTAGGCCTATATCAATAAGTAGTGTCTTTAGAGATAGCATGTGTAATCATATATTTTCTTAAAATAAATATAAATTTATGAAAGAAAAATGGTATAAGTAATTATTCTTTAATTTGCGGAATGGTGTATACGGTGTTAATGTTCAACTTTTGATAACATCCGGTCACTACAAGACACAAGCCAAAAGATTATATGAAGAGTAGAAGACCACGGAAAGTGTACTGTTTATATCTTTTAATATAGTGTTGTCGCCATGTATGAAGAACAGGGCTCCAATAAGCAGGAGGCAACGGATTTTTATAAATATTCTGACAAATCTACATACATGTAACTGTAAGCCCGACAATGACTGTATAGGACCGGGACAGGCATGCAAACGTAAGTTAAAGTAAGAAAATTGTAATTGATTTTTTTCCTATGTGGCCCATGTTAGTGATGTCTCTAATATCAGACCTTTACGAGTCTTCTCCAGACCTGATACAAACTCGGGTACTCGGAGTATATACTAACCGTGACATATATAGTCATCTGGCTCTCAAGGCGACGCGCTCAGTAATATGGAAGACCTTGTGGCATATTCAGTTCCACTTCGGAGTGACCATGCATGCATCAGTTTTGATTATTATAAAATCCTTGTTAAAAAAAAAGAACAGCAGGAGCTGCTATATAGGTCTATATTGAGGTTTGCTGAAAAATTTTAATTGCTCAATAAAAATGTAGAATAGGGAAACATGGTGCCAATATTGTAAAATACATTGAGCGTACAGTGTTGCACCATTAAGTCTATACGTCGTGTTGAGGAAGCCATAAATCCATTTTATCGACTTGAGACAGATGGCTATTTCTGACTGGCACTTGGTGACTTCATGGTCAGGTTATGTCGCAAAATGGGCCAGAGGCACGAGCTTTAAATGAGTCAACACATATAAAAATGCGTGAATATTATCTTGGCTGCAATGGCTGTTAATTCAACGATGCAGGAGGACACTTTATAACAGTTTATATGACCAAGAGTTCAAACTTCAGTTTGACGGACCTTCGAGCAGTGCGTTAAGAGAAATGTAAGACTTTCTGTGTTTTCTGTTCGACCATTCATCCCCCGCATACATACACCTGTGCTGTAGAATATTCTTAACACGTGAATTATTTGTAAACAAGGCATGCTGTCAGCAAAACGTGAGGTATGAACCCAATTTTCAACAAATGAGGGAAAATACATACATATATCCTATTCAAGAAATCCAATCATTTAAAAATCTTAAAAGTTTGACAACATTACAGACCCTCTTTTGGCAGTAAAGGTCACTAGTCACATAAAAAAAACAGCCATATAATTGATAGCTGGTGATTGAATGATGCCATGTTAACACTCTATATATAAACATAACAAGCTAAAACTAAGATACCTACTCATGCAGGTACACATTCCATCTGTAAAATCATGGGAAATATTTTTAAAAAATCAGTGGGACATAAAAAATTTGGTGTATATTTTAAAATCAAAATTATAGGTTGAAGATATCCTTGAAAGAACATACATATAAAATATAAACTTATCACTTAAAAACCACTGGTGTACACAGGTCGAATTAAGTACAATACCCGTACTATGATACATTAACGATAACGTAATAATATAACGTTATCTGTACAAACAAGAACATATTTAGAATATAGGGCAAACATTATAAGAGATCAGAAATGCATTTGACCCTGTCCATATCACCATGAAGGAATCAGGGATTCGTGAGATAAAATATGTACCGGTATAGGCCATATAGCCCACAAAGTGTGAGGAATGATAAACATGCAGGTGCATGGCAATTTTTACTTGTAAAGCTGCATTAATTTACGTTGTGTGCGGTATATATTGTGCGGTGAGCGATATGCGGAAAAAACTTTCTCAGACATGGGGAAAAATGGATCTGCACATACAGCGCGCGGTTTAGGAACAACGGAACCCAAGCTTTAACGGGTTTTGATATCAAGGGTCCCGGGTCCGATACCGCAGTGTTTTACCACCCTCCCGATAAACACACTATACCCGAGTTTAAACTGCCGCAATCAGCGAACCGTATACCGCGGGCCACCTTAACGTAGCTTAAAACTACATTTACTTATGGTATATGGTATGCATTAAGCTGTGTGCGGTAAAGATTTTTTTTCGCTCGAATTATTTTGTTATCAACTAATTATTTACCATTCGGAATGCGGCATGAGATAGCGGAAAATTGGAATTCTCTGTATAGATAATTGGATCCGCATAATGCTCGGTATAGCGACCACAGGATCTGCTTACCTTATTTGACTTACAGATGCAGCGTGATTTACCGGCTTTTGACATAAGTGGGTCCATATCATATAGTGTTTTACTGCCCGTCAAGAAAGTGCCTCACGCGATTTAATACCGCATTCCACATACCGCATTCTGTTGCCGCTAACCGCATTTCGCATACCGCGCGCCAAGTAAACGCAACTTAACGCTGCCGCGGTCCGCATGCCGCTGAGTAAACGCACCTTGAGGTTTCAATCTCATACCTATCCGCGTCTCACTCCACAACAAATGCTAGTATACAAGATTAATGGCGAAAGCTGTGGTCTGAATTAATTAAACCCCCTGTGCTACATTAGTCAGGTGGTGCTTTTCACTTTTCGTTCCTTAACTTGGTCGATATGCCCAGTTGCGCAGATGTTAACTTTTGTTTTGCAGTATTGTATTCTACACCTATTAATTCAAATTCCATGAATGTCCAATGGCCCATCTATTTTCTTTTGATTGTGTTTTGAAAGTGCAGGAATGTTACACAACAAAGCAAAATCATGCGCATGCGTGTAACGTAAAATTGCGCTTCAGGCCAAACAGGGATTAATCATGCAATAACCATACAATTCAGGGAACGATGTTGGTAAAAAACAAAACAATTGGCATTCTAAGGAATATAAGCCTCCGCCATGTGGAGGGTCCCTATTGCAGGATGCACCGAAAACCGTGTTTATACTCACTTATTCGGCCAATAATCCCAGTTCCTGAAACCAGATCATGTTTCTGATACACACCAACATCTGGTCGATTCTTTTTTGGCCATTTCAATGAGATTCCGTTCATGATAACGTGACTTATATGTTGTGTACAAAACACACACACACAAACATGAACAGGGATGAACGCATGCCCTCCTGGATGAGGAGAAAATAAACTGTCCTACCAAACTATTTATTGACATGTAAAGATAAATCGATTGCGATGCAGATGGCAAGATTTTACAATATCGAACCAAAAATATGAATTTTACAATTGATCTTACTGAAATGTAAATTCTTGTCAGATGTTGACGGATATTCACTTCAATATCTTAGAAATGGAAGATTTTAAGCCCGGGGGAATAATACAGTAAAATTACACTTTAATATTTTATAGGGTTGAGGGAAAAAGGTATAAGCTAATTATAATCATTTTATGAGCAGGATATGACTTTTAATTATGGATTAAATTTTACGGTAAAATAGCATTTGATAAATTAAATCGTTACTTCTGAACGGGTATAGCCAATTTGCACCCCATAAGATTTGCAGACTGGTATCGATTCGTTTCGCCTATTATAAGGCCGGATTCGCATGCGCCTTTTCATCCATATCTTGAGCAGGGTACCAATCTAAATCAACAGCAGGCAAGCTCCTTAAAATTCCAATATGGCAAAAAGAGCCAGAATCACAGAGTCACTTTATATTGACAAAAACATATCATTTTACATCTGAAGAAACTGACAGTTTGTTCCCAGTTTACCACGTGAATGCTTTATTTATTTGTATACCAGAGTGGTATTCTATTACTTGAGTATTCAAGCTGAGTCTTGCGGGATGGAGTTGCCAATATTTTAGCCATTCTCCTGACACAGAAACAATAAATTAGCTTCAACTTTCGTTAGTCTTTCATGCACCTCCGTGCTGGATAAGAGAACCATTATACACAGGGTAAAATTTAATATAAGTGAGAGGGAAGGAACTTATGTCAGGATATAGCATTTTCTGTTATTCCACCCAAATTTTGTTTTGATTTTACCTCCGCCTGATGACGAGGTTCTTAATTGCTGGTGTATCTGTTGACAACTTTATGCAGAACGTAAACACAGGTTCTATTGAGGATTACAGGTAACCACCCAAGGAACATTCAGTGGAATTTTGGAGGCATTTTGGATTATCATACCATGTTGTAATCCCAAGGATTATATATAATTAGATGTACATGAGTTAATTTCTTTGCCCAGTCACATGCAGGGACCATTCATAGCTATTAGGACCGCCTTACTTCTGACGCTTACTTGGGAAGCGAATTAGTGAAACAAGACACTGAGAACATAAGAAGTATATGATTAGAACCCTGACAGAGGTTTCAATGTATAGCGTCCGACTATGCATCTGCTTATTTCAGTCTTAATCTACCAGAAAATCAATCATTTTACGTACGAACAAGAAAACGTCTTGATTATAACTGATTATAACTTAGAAATTGTAAAACAGATTATAACATAGGATAATACAAACATAAAACTGCACTAACAACCGAAGGGGATTTGAATGAGAGGATGAGTGAATAAACCGAATTAGGAACATTAGGAAAATGTGTGAGCAGATATTATATGACTTTGGTTCTTGTTTTTAAACATATACTTTTGTGTTGGGTTTCTACAGGAATGAAACTTATGAATGAAATATCCCGAAATGTTTATATCAGCTTTGATAGGGTAAAGAAAAATCATTGGTCCAGTAGATCTCCGGCAATCTAAGACCATGTCCCATCCGTTGAATGATACTAGCGGGGACGAGAGACGGTACAGGGATTAACCATATATGACGTGTATGGGCTCTACACTGCAATCAGCGTATTAGCCAACGGCTTGGCAGATAACAGAGCAACTAGCTTTCGTGTGCATGGGGAGGAGTTCCAATAACGGTTTCTCCAGTGCGAGCACAAGACAGGCACCTTGCTGAAGCGTAGGATTTCTCCGGGACATGCGGATTAATTGCTGGTCTATGTATCCGTGTGGATTAAGTTGGATGAGGGCTCCGATGTCCCCCGGGTCTTAGGGACATGCGGTGGTGCGTTGGTCACCTCACCATGACGGTCTGGTGCCTTGTGGTCATCTGTCAACGGGAATGTATAGCAAAAAACAGGTAGGTCCCTGTGTGTGAAGAAAACCATTAAAACTACTGGTAAATATTTGCGTTAAGTACTGGTTCATGTGATTATGATGTACATCTAAAACCTCTATATTTTACCTGAACCAGAATCCTTTTTAAATCTGTGGGCAGATAAGTGAAATAGAATTTCAGAGCATATATAAAGTTTAGGAACGTTATTTGTTATTTTTTTTTTTTAAATAAATTATGCTATATCAAGTACATTATCAATATGGGTATCGTGCTAAGGGAATATATACACATCAATATCAAAATTATGAGAAAAATAACTTGTAACTGATTTGATTTGCTGTTTTCTGAAACAGTAATTAGTTATAATTTTTTTGATAGCTAAAAGGAGACCCGTACCTGTGATTCAATTAGTGTGAATTTTTAGTTAAGTTTGTCTTTTGTGAAAAATATACGTTTGTATATATATATATATATATATAGAGAGAGAGAGAGAGAGAGAGAGAGAGAGAGAGAGAGAGAGACTGAGAGAGAGAGAGAGAGAGGGAGAGAGAGAGAGAGAGAGCGAGAGAGAAAGAGAGAGAGAGAGACAGAAAGAAACGGGTTAGAACACATTTGTATAGCAATATTATCATATTTTACCCTTTCATTTGGTCCACCTAATATTAAAAATTCTTATGGGTAAATGATATTGTGAAGATAACTGTATGGTAGATCTTTACCATGTAGGATTTTCCGTGGAGGTTACTTCAGGATTATTGACTCGTTTTATTTTATTTATTTACATGTCCTGTATCGTGTTCTATACCATATATAGAACAACTTATAAGCATGGCGCCTTGAGGAGTCACGGGAATGAATTAATGTATACAGTTTATAGAGATGTAAATACCCAATGCATTATTTGAGAACCACAGCGCGATTTTTTTGTACGTGCGGGACAAGTCACCCCTGATGTTAATATAGCTGTTTTATTCCTTGAGGCTGTTATTGTACCTGAGGGCGTGTTTAAGTAACCTGTGCCATGTCAGAGTACTTGCTGATTACTCATTCACCTGTAACAGTTATAACTGAAGCGTATACAATTACTGTTTGTATCGGCATTACTTAGACACCTGCATGAGTCATTGGTTTATCTGTTTTACCTGTAGGTGTACCTTTATTGGATCAGTGGTAAATATATGTTCTAAGGCTTTACCTGTATTTTTATTATTGGGTTTCCTAAATTTAAGAGGAGTAACGGCATTTCAATTATGGTTTCGCTGCGTACCTGTATTCGGATAATTGGTTTAACTTTGTCTTTCAGGTGTACATATATTTAGATTATTGTTTTTAGCATGCAGTTCTTCATACGGATACATACATACATATATATATATATATATATATATATATATATATATATATGGATTATTGATTTACCTTTATTTAACAAGCGTAATTAATTTCTACTCCATGAATATATTATGAATCTGTTATTGTTGAGTCTAGGAGCCTTATCGATGAGTCAGTGCCGAGGTCAGTATGAACTTTTATCACAGCTAATTATCCAGGTTTGCTCGGAACAAATAGATTCCTATCCCTGATAGGTAGACTTCCCAGCTAGGGAAATCCGATTTTATTTGGTATTTATTCATAAATGTATGGATGTCCGGCTGACGTCATACATATATACTCCGTCTTGTATGTAAATAATAGTTTAACTATATAAAATCGAAAGTATACATCTGTATAGCTGGTGCGGAAATGGCCATGGATTTTAAAGGGTGAAGTTTAAGTAATTCCTGGAATTTCATTACTCTCTTTCTTATTTCCCATAGAATGAAATCTGACGTTTCATCACGGTAGTTATCTGACAAATCAAGCCCTTGGGGCATTACAGCAATTCGTAGTCTCTCCTACAGACATTACCTAATATGCTCTTATTGGTACGGGATTACGTTAATAGTTACTGTATGGATCTTATATGCGGGTTATTGGGGAATGTACACAAACAGGTTTAGATGATTTGGTCCACTTGCCCACGCTTGGTCCCCATCGCATTGATAGTACATGCACACAGTAAGCTAATGACTGGGTGTCAAGTACCAAAGCAAACTGAACCGGGGCGCTGTGTCAGAAATAGTGCCATATCTAGTCCGGCAAGTCGGGCGCCAGTACCCACCATGGCCCCACCTGGCTAGATATATAACAACATTCAAATACCTATAAAGCCCCCCCCCCCCCCGTCCGTTCGACAAATATATATAAACTATTGTTTTACGACATAGGGCTTTTGTGTCCTTTTCCTTTGCGGCTGTTTGCCCTTGTAGCAAATCTAAGGCACCAGAGAAAAGGCCCAAGTGATACAGTTAATATCTTTCATGTGTGAAGGTTGGGAACAGTTTCTGCCCGAGGTGTGCTCTTACCCGATCCGCGTCTTTCATTTGCACCTTTCCTATCTTTCATTGCGCCCTGAAGTGTCTCAGTAGCCTCGTTCTGCTACAAATTACTGTTTGTTGGCGGCTGATTTGTGGTGTGTGGATCCCGCAAGAAAACCTGGACATGTTTGAAGGCATCTGTCGGGACCTTTCCAGTCCAGCGACTGGGATGGCTCCAGTCGTACCGGCACCGAGAGCCAGTCTATGGCGACCAGCTGTACACAGGCCACACTTCGGTAGTTTCAGGACGCGAAGTACCTGATCCCCAGCTCTCAGTCAAAACATTCTCCACAGTAGGCTTCCAGAAAATCAATACTTTCTTATCGTCTGGCAAAAACTGACTGATGTTCGGGTCGAGAGATAGCAGGAGTTTTGTTTTATCTGATGTGAAGGTTGCAACTGCAAATATAGTAACAACTAATGGCCACTAGAGGGCGTGTAGCTAAACTTCTCTGCTTGTGGACAAGACATTTACTCTGATAAATTGTGTCTATTTGATCAGGGTTTTGCATATAGAATTTGTGCAGGGTAAACATATATTTCATTGTGAAACTATATGGACTTTTATATGTAGTGGGGTTGGGGCGGTGGGGGGGGGGGGGGGGGGGGTTGAGGGGAGACAGCGGCACCATAATAACCAATTTACATTGATAAATAATTGTAATTTTAAAAATATTTCTAAAGCTATAATCTGTTTGTCAAACACATATATATCGTATACAATATATCATATATATTTGTATACTTCAGTTCATATAGATACGTATATGTGAATTAAGACCTACAAAATAATATACTAACTAACAATATCGAGATGGTTTGATTAAAGTTTTAAATAACAAGGTATTCATATGATTACTCATCTGGTTAAGAATAGTGGAATTAAGACAGCTCTTGTTATATAGTACACAGGGTAATACACGTGTTTTGCGGGTGCTAAGCGCGGGTCGTTTCCTTTAATGCGTTAGCGGTGTGTTACATCTGTTACCAATACAGTAATTGGCCGCTTGCCTCATTGTAAATTACTAAAGATGACAGGGTAGAGCGTCCCTACACCTTTTTGTTGGATGAGTAAACTAAAGCGGGGTGCATCTGCCTGCTCACTGTCTGCTTTCTGATTATGCAAAAATCTTAATTATTTTTAACCAATGAGAGACCAGCGTTCCACGTACTGCTGACTTGAACCATCATTCAAGCACTTGCTAACCTGTTCTAGTAGTAGAAGAATCTCTTCCGATGTAAAAGAAAATGTCAAACTGGACATGAAAATAATTGCAGGTTTTTACCAGTGGAGCGCTTCCACTGGTGTACAGTTCCCTTCACCTGTTGTTTACGAATAAAGTACAAGTTCGGCAAGTACAAACCCATGGAAATACATGGGTATTAACGCCATTTCACTGTCAAAGGTTAACTATGATATATATGCAGTGAACTTAGAAATTACAAGAAGATGTCGCAAAGCATTATTGGATTTAAGACACTCCTCCGGCGTCCTAAATACGTGTCGTTCATGTGCAGCCCTAGACAAAAAATGTTGGATGTGTTTAGTGCAAGTATAAAGTGGTATCCTGAAAGGAAGGAATGCTATACATGAGAAAATATGAGACCAATCTATAAAGAATACAGAAATCAATTATACGGAATTATATAGAAAATGTAAATGCATAAAGTAAATAATTATAATATGTATAGATCAGGAAATTATGAGAAGCAGCTGTTAGTGTGTTTTATTTTTTATAAATGGAACTATATCCTTTTTTTATCCTTTTTATATTTTAAATGTTCGTGTATCAGGGTATATTTTAACGTGCACTTGACCCCTATTTGTGCAGTTATAAATGGAAATGTACATTTGTGAATCTGAATTTGTGCAGTTCTTAAAAGCAAATTGTGATCTATAATCACAAACTGAAAATCACTTTTATGCCCCCGAGTAGGTAATTGAATTTTATTAATCCCTATATAAATTGGAGTAGGAGTTCGCAAACATTTTATTATATTTCTGAAATTATTATATATAAATCGTCATGTTTTCATTCATAATTCAGTGTTAATATTGAAATAGCCTGTTTTATGTTTGGGTCCTATAAACATCATTTTATGCTGATTGGGGAACGTTAATTACAAGTTTGTGCAATTCAAAAATTTCTTTAAAAATATATGCTGTCGTGTATTAATACAAAATGTTATATATCTTAATTAATTTTCAGTGTTCATTCCAAGAAGTAAATTATAAGTTTCGGAGTAACTTTCGTGAACAACTTCTAGGTAGACACTTTGTCACATACGCTTTGTGGGCAGGCAACTTAGCATAGGTCAGTTTGTAGAACAAGGCATGTTTGATCCTGAAGGACTTGGTTTAGGAGAAGCAAGTAATGTTTATGCATTAAGAAGCTGTAGGGTATGTGTATAAAGCAGCTATCTGTGACTGTGTGGCACCACTGACAGAGTCTTTAACAGTGGTACTACTGGTGTTAAGTACAGTTTATCTCTTCAGTGCTACAGGCAGTCAACACGCCCTGGCAAGCAAGATTCTGCCAGATACATTGGCTGGGAGTTATTGAAGGTGACTGGCGGCTGGCCCTTACAGCACTGCCTCAATCTGTTGGCACAGTCAGCGAGCCAGCTGATCCCATACCTTATATCTATACATGATATGTACCTGAAGTCGGATCTGTTACAGTGTTTATGGTTCCGACTCGATGGTTTGGGACCTAAAGATATCTGGCGTCTTAGGCTTTACAAACACATGCCGTTTAATCAGTTTATCTTATCTTTAGAGGTTGTTTAAGAGGGTGAAGGGGCCACAGTCCCATAACCCCATGAAAGAGTTCCCCGCACGGCACGCGTTTGTGCTTGATAGAACAAAATCCAACTTGAAAAGATAAAAAATATATTTCCGCTAAACAGAGCTTCCGGCGTGCCTGGGCGAGTACAAACAGACTCCTCGTGGATTTTAACCATTTGTACAAAGCGAACATAACCCTTATAGTCTCCTCGTATATCTGGAAGCTGAGCTGCTATAAAAAACTACAGCAAAAATACTTATATAATTATGTGGAAAATAAGCCATTTTTTTATATATATACATATAAACAAGTCATCACTAACACTTGCTGCTCTGTATCGATGAGGAAGGTGTATTGGACGAATGAAATCGGGACAAATCCGTCCCTGTGGTATTCCGGAAGTGACGCAAGATTTTCCTCTCCTGGGGTGAAAATGAATTACAGGTACACGACTCATCCCATGTTTCACGCAGTCAAGAACACATAAACAAAAGAGCTTTTTCTATGGTCCGTTTATACTTGTTTGTACACCAGCTTCAGCGAAGTTTTCTGCTGTTACATGGTTTGGAAGTGATTTCCAACGGGAAAAATACCTGTACTCAGCAGGAGGGTCACATGACTAGACGCAATCTTCTGGCAGACCTCGTCAAAAGGGTTCAGACGGTAGACATGTGTCAAAATTCACAGCTTGATACGTGTTTAATCTGGAAGCTGTTCAAATACGAAATTGTTTTAAAGTCAACGCAATATTTAGAGATGCAAAGAACTCGCATGTAATTACATTTCATATTGTTACCACCAGGGGCCCGGTTTTGCTACATAACTTCAATAATCGCTTTCTAATTTTTATATCTGGTTCCGCTGCAGCAGACATGCTGAATCTACTGTTATTTGCGTTTGCTGCTTTTTCCTGTGTTCAACAGTTCGTGAAGTAGAGTTGTGCACTCGTTACACCCAGCTCTGATTTACGACAACCGTGTCAGGAACATAAGATTTTGTCACTAGCTCTGATAAATGGTATGTAGGTAAGAAACGCGGGTTTTCGGTGTAGATTCCCTTACAAGACTCTTGTGGTGCGGTTAAACTGTGTTGAAGCGTCTAAAATGTGTCCCGGGTTCGACCCGAGGCGTGCCGGCATGCGCCCCATGTCACCTCCCAGGAGGCTGATGCATACCCCGGGGGGTGACCCACGAAGGCCAGTTAACAAACTCACCTTCTTTTATGGTCAGAATAAGTAGCGGTATTGTTGTGCTTCCAGAATATTATTCTTGTCTAATCCCGAGTGGTCGGGCCGCTGACTGGTGGCGTGCAGCTCGTATGACAGACGCGAGAAAATCTTGTTTATGTACAAAACACTGCACTCGTAGTTTTCGCCTGAATGGCAGCTTTCGTTCATCCTGTTTGATTGAAACAATAGTTCTGTTTAGAAATTAAATATGTAGTTGACGGGGTCTTATTATCCGTGTTTTTCTTGCACTTAAGGGATGACTATCGGTGACAATTCTACGCCCCTCGGGTTAGGTGGTGAGTCTAATTAGGCAGAGGAATTTTTGTAATATTCGACTGACTGGTTCCACCACCCGCTAGACGTCAATCATATAAACCTAGCTAAACATCTGGACATACATGTATCTCGCATTCACTTTATAATGCGTGTTCCATATATTGTGACAGAAATATCCTTATATGACTCGTTTCAAAACAGTTAATTGACAAAAGGGCATTAGATAAATTTTGCTTTATTTAATGTTGTTAATACTAAACTGCATGGATGCAATAGACAGTCTGCAATCGATTTTTTAATCACAGGGATATGAAAGGTTAACGTTGTGCTTAAATGCTTTTATATATTTACTTACCAAATGTTTTTCGTTTAATGGTCTTTACTTTTGCCTGTCACGTCAAAATGTACCCTGTGAAGAGTTTTGCAGATGAAAACTCTCTCGACATGGAACACATTATTGTATAATAGATTATTTCCCTGAAGGAGTGAACGTTGCGTCAACGCTGCTTTAAAAAATGCGAACTTCAGTCCTTTTCCTAGGGAGTGGACTTAACGGTGATAATTTTAATTATATGAATATGCAGTAATATGGAAAGTGAACAATTTAACACGTGAGATATGTTGATGTAATATTTTAGTTGATATTTCATTGATGAACACGGCATGGTACAAAAGTGAATTCTCGTTAATTTTTTTAAATTTATACGAACTATGTGGACTTATACCATGCAACTATATATAATACAGAGGAAACTAGAATACCCTTTAAGTATAAAGGACCATGTTAAATGGTTGAAATGGCCATTGGCTGCCTGGAAAGGTATCCCGGAACTCAAAAACAAAACAAAGTGAAACCTGTCGGCGAGGGGTGATACGTATTTAGTCATAACCAAACAAATAAAGGTAAAAAGATAACTTTTATTTAACGGTGAAGTTCAAGTCGGAACCTCTGTATCTCGGTTCATTTGATAAATCGGAGAACGGAAGAACCAATAATTAAGCGATATTATCGTAAACATACAACTGATTCAGCGGGTAAATACACCTGTATCTTTATTTTACAAAAACGTCTCTAAAGCATTCTCTCTCTAACCAAGACAGATCTTCATGTCATGTTACCTAAAAATAAACGTGTTATTTATTTATACCTGTCAGACCAACAGGCACCTTTATAAATCAACAAATAAAGGACGGTTATTTAAAAAGTCTAAACTAGAGCAAAATTCAATATAATTCCGCAGGAGTTAAAACATACAGGCCAATGTAAAAGAAAGCGGAACAAATGTTAAAAAAAATTTGCAAGTGGATGTAAATGACGGGAAGACTGACCGTTGACAATGTTATTAATTTAGATTTCTCAATATACCCCACGCAAATATACAGGAATGCATTCTATCTCGGTCATATCTTTCAACATTTCTTCTCTAACGAGGCCTGTGTGTGCTCGTTTTCTATTTATAACTCGTCCAGTCGACTTACGCGTTGAGGAGATGCGTGCCCGTCTCCACACAGAACTATATAAATAATCATGGTCATTTATTTACTTTCATTACACTGTGAGGAGGAGGTGCAAGTGCTTGCTGAAAGGTAGTTCGTATGGAACAAATATATCAAGCCTCTGCAACATTTTTTTAGAGCTTGAGCTCACGGGAAATACACCAAGAACGAGAATTCATACTTAGTGTATCAATAACAAAATGTGTCATTGGAATAACAAGTTCCTGCAGGATAACTGCCAAGGCAACAATTAAGGTGGTGTGTCCATAGATATATGTACATCTTGGTGGGCGATAATATGGTTTACCAAAGGTCCAGTCTCACGAAGGTCACGTGATCCAATTAACATCTTGTAAAACAAGTCTTTTCCACATATAGATAAGTCAGCAAAATGGAGGATAATGTGTCTCTATAACTCACCTGGGTTACAGGAAGTCGAAGTGCCACGCCCAATTATAAATACTAGTTATAATGTTAGTCCAATCAAAAGTTAGCAAAGATTAAAATTTAATTCTTACATGGACACACTATTATTATTCTTAGCATATATCTTTATCAAACACTGGATCTGTCTCAATATATCAACCGAGGTTATGTTTCCACAAAAGCCAAAGCTATATTTATACAGACATGCAATTCACTGAAGAGAACCTTTATATGTTTATACATGGAACCCGGTGACCTTAAACAGTAAGTTCGCCACCTCATTCATTTAGGTACCCTCCATAGCCCTGTAAAATACATTCTAATCATTTATCCAACTCTTACATTTTATACCATCAAATAAAGTTTCCATATCGCCGTTGAACATGAAAGCACAGATATTATAAAACATATATGTTGTTTGTTAAGAAAAATAACACTATTACTATATAAGCATAAAATAATATATGTTAACAAATGTATGTTAGCTGTGTGAAGGTAAGTTTTTGTTTTATTAATTCTGCTCATATATTACCGGTCCTACAGGTCATAGTGATATACTCGCATTTAAACTATATATGTGCAAACGCCGTTTCGGCATTTAATAAATATATAGCATAAAATATTACTATATAATAGTCCGTATAATATATGTATATAAATTTGTACACGAAACAAAAATAATAATATTTTTAATATCTGAGCGGTATATCTTGAAAGAAAAAAAGGGTACTCATGAGTCAATATTCCCTATATAATCAGATAAAATTTCATATGGAACGAATGTTTTATCATTCAAAACACCATGCATAAATATTGTGAAATTAAACTGATACTTATTGTTCATGGTCCAGGCAAGGCATGGAAGTAGCGACTGAGTGAAGATACGCTCGTCAAGTTTATATAATACACTTATATTGCTACCAGTTATATAACTCCCTTGGTACTTCCTGTAATGTGTTTCTCACGCATAGTAAACGTAAACTCGTGAACATCATTGACTGAAAAGCCATGGCTTGGAGTAAACATACTGAGCAGCGACAGTGGTGAAATTTAGAAGATGATAAATTTGTTAAATTTAAATTTTGTAAAATTTATCTTATAACTGTATAAAAATTCCTGTTTCCTCTGATCTGTTTGATTTTACTATAAAATCCTATAAAATGTTATCTATACTTCTTTGTTTGTCGGTGTTCATGCCTAGAAACGATACTGTTATCAATTTTCAAATTACCGGAGGATTTGTTGTAATAAGAATAATGAGTATTGTTGACAAGATCCAATGCATAACATTAATTCTGAGTAATAATTAAGTTCCGTATAATAAAACCATGCGTTAATCCATAATTCCATGCATGCCAGGTATTAATTCTGAAACGTTAACGTATAAATGCCGTATAAAAATAAGCAGGCATAAATCTATAATTTCTATTTCTAGCTTATTTTTATACATAAATCTGCTTTCCAAGCTCTTGTATAGAAAAGAGGAACAGACCAATAAGTCAAACCACACACGAGCCATGTCGGGTCAATGTCCTTTTAAAGGCACTTTCAAAGTTGATCAGGTGGTCCCACGGTCAAAGATGCTCATTAGAAGTCTGCATTGTGTACCCGACCACATCAATAATAGCACTTCGTGTAACAAACTCAGACATGTATATGTGGTTTTAAGAATACCAGACCACACGCGAGCATCTGTTCCTCTGTCCAAGTCCATGCAGCAGTATTAAAAATGTACACTGAGTTACCTGAAATGAAGAATAAACCCCGTGCTCCGGTGTGGCTTGGTAATTTTAATGTACAATTCATCGCCTGTTATTTAGGCTGAGCGTGCTGGGATACATGCATTGGTTGGATAAACAGGATGGCAGGGTTACTTAAAGAAAGGGCACGTCTAACTTAATTAGCAGGAAATGGCTCACTTCTGGTAAGTTCTTTATAGGAGCGTTTCCATGCCAATGCGTGCTTGTAACGAAGGTGTGCACGCCGGGGGTGGTATATCAGATCTATGACTGCGTCAGAATGGTCATGGTCGAACATCTTCTCATCAGAGTTAAAGTATATACTGAGGAAGCGTGGCGACCAATCAAGTCGAGAGGAGCGTCACACCTGGCTGACTCCCCAGCAGCAAGCAGCCAATCAGCGCTCAGTGTGTGACAAACTCTGCCATTTGGCTACAGTAGCACGTAGGTAAGAGGTACGGCTTGACGCTGGGGACATGGTATAGACTCGGAAGTGACGCTTTCCTGTGCAACCAAAACCACCTGAAAATGTCTCATGGATTAAACTTCGTCTCACGACCAATCAAGTCCGGAGATGGTTAACGAACATGGGAAAGAGCGAACAAGTCAAATCCTATACGGGATTATACGTACTCATTTGGCTGTGTACTAATTTCTTGTAAGTAAATTCAGATTTTTTTATTATTTGTTTTTTTTTTTAAGAAACACATTTGACAGGGTGGGCAGGACGCGTTAAGGCATGGCTAGCTCCTCGAATAGGTTTACTGCAATAAGAGCTAAATCAAACCAACAGGGAGCCACTTTCAGTTAATTGGCGGAATTAAACACACGCGCTGGGCACTTGAGTTTGGGACCCATGGTCCTCACTTTGTTCTATATCTCCTACCTACCTCGGAGCCGGCTCCCCGCCTCGCATTGTAACGGAGTTCCAGTGATTACTGGAGGTCTGTCAAAGGCCACTGTACGTCTACATATCATGCTAGTTACCTGTAAAAGCCCAACGGCAATTCTTAATTGAATTCACCCAACCGCAGAGGACGTTCAGTTGGCCTTGGGGCAATTTACACAGGGCTCTCTACATATAACATATAACCTGGCCCTGTATCTTTAGTTTGGAATGATATCAGACAAACTGTGGTGTATACATTAATATTTCGACATATACGGTCTGTGATGTTAAGGCTTAGTGTATTATAAATTGGCGTCAGTCTCAATTAAGAAAGATATAAATGCTGTAAACGTCTAAATGGGCTGTAGGGCGAATAAGATAGGCTCACGAAATGTGATACGGTGTTAGGGTAAATTGACGTAAACAATATCTTATCAAAGTTAGGTTGAAAAAAATAAATACAGATATATTGTTTACTGAGATTACTAAGGTACAATGATACTTTCAGGTCATTGGCGTCAGTCCGCATGGATATACTCTAATTATTTGGTAAGAGCGATATATTTATAAGAGATATACATTAATACCTGTTGTATATATATTTATACACAAACATCATACCTGTGCGTTCGCTGTTCTTTTTTTCCGTTCTCCCTATTTTGTGTACTATTTATGTGCGAGTAATTATCATACATACACCGTAACGTATAAGTGCAGTCATCTGTAAAATCTGTGTTAGCCAACTATGACAGGAATGTCCCCGTCATATATATGTAAGACACGACTGCATGAAAGACTATAGTTCACTCAAATATACATCTTCATGTATTCAACCTTGACACAATGGAATACAAAATATTTGTGCGTAAACTATAATCCTTTAATATTTGAATATAATTTTAGTATTTTCAAGACAGGTATAATTAAAGACTATAAAAACAGAAATAACGCCTTCAAAATAAGAACAAACAAAATAAAGAGTTAATGTTTTTTATTTCATACTCAGAAAGAACAATTAAATCGTTATCTTGCACATATTAAATATATTATAAAAAGACTAAATTTTATTAAAGTGTAAATAAAAAAACAAGCCCGAACGCGTGTATTACCGGTGGAAGTGAGCTTTAAATATACGCAGGTCTTTGTTTCGGCAAAATATGTCAATTAAATATCGCGGTATACAGACATAGATATAAATATATATGGATATTAATGTAAGTGAAATATATATATATATATATATATATATATATATATATATATATATGCTGAAGATTGGCAGCTTGAGCAAAAACAGTGTGAAAGAGTATACATGCATGTACTTATATAAAAAGACAACCATGTCCTGCACCCCGAAAGCGAGCTTGAATCGGTGAGAGATAGTATAACGTCATCAATATAAACAGTAACATACTTAGTATATTCAGCCTGGAGTGAGGACCAACACCTCTAGAGACAAGAAATATTTGAACCATGTTACTTACAATTATATTCGTAAATATTATGTCTTGACAACCGAACGTGGTAAATACTAAATCTAACAACGTATCTGGACCATGCATGTATATGTAAGGATCGGGGTATAGTAAAAAGCATAAGAAAATTAACCGTCCTATAAATGTTAATATGCAAATGTGAACTGCGTGTGTCTTCCACGAAGTTTCACACCTGTTAGCCCTATATGTATACTTATATACATACATACCAGAGGCGGATCCAGGAATTCCAGAACAGGGGGCCCTTATACTAGGTCAGTAGTTGAGGGGTTTTAAGAAATTATGAGTTCTTAAATTGTGTATATAATGTCCCTACATAATATATTAATTAAGCAATATTATATCACATATGTAGATTTATATATATATATTTATACATTTATTATTATTATTATTAAGACGTATGGTATTTTCAGCCAATAAAATATTTTTTTTATTTAACCAACAAAATAAAAAATTGAGCCAATTTCAGTTAATTTCAGGTGCACGCGGGGGAGGGTATGGTATTCAGAAAATTGTTTTAAATATGCAATGTAAAACTGACATATTAAGCACTTTTCACAAACAAATATTCATTTCCACATCTAATACTCTCTTGAATGTCTTTGCATAACGTTGTCAAACTTTAGAGAGTGGGATCCACGTGTGGCCGGCTTTAATATTTATATATATTTCAAAATTAGGATATCAACTGGAACATACAGTCGTCTGTAAAATGTTGGTCTATACACATCTACGTTTATAATTATCGTCTACGTTTAAAATATCATCGTTCAATAGAAATTTGCTTGGCAAAATTATTCATATGTTCAAGTTGCATGTTAAACCTTTTGCCGGCGCTTGCATGTGGTCTAGGCAGTCACCGGACTAAACAGAGCACAGAACGTGAGTTTTATATAAATATATATATATATATATTCATGCAGCAGTGTTTTTTCATGATCTAAACATAATGCAACAAGCTCACTAAAAAATTATAAAAAAGGAAGTTAATATTTATAAAAGTTTGATAAAATTTTAGTCACATGTATAGTCATTACAGTAACTTAGTAGTACGTTTTTTTTATATATTAAAAACTCGGTGCTGCAATCTGTTTAAATTTGTTCATTCTATAAAATGATAAACATCGTGAGATAAATATTGTTCACATATACCTTAGTGTATATTCACTGTAAGGGAAAACGTATAACCGGATTCGCTAGCTATGAATATGTGCGATTTTTAAGGTTGTTATGTATATATATATATGCTTTCCACGCTGTTGCACACACCTGTTTGCAGACTGTATATACGTTTATCAGAGTATTATGAACTCGCTCGGTCTCAGGGTTGTTTGTTTATGTTTGAGACAGAAGTCATTAATTACTCTTAACAAAGGCAGCGGAGTAATACATCATGTAATGGAGCGTTATAGCTGGCACATGTCAGACGACACGACCTGGATGCGTTGCTGCGTTCATTTGAATGGTATATACCACGATATTATACAAAAATAAACCTTATCACTTGTCATAGAGCTTCTCATAGGGTCAAATGTCTGCCATTTCTAAAGTCTATTCTGGTATTTTGATTCTGTCGATTAAGGTCCCTTCTGGTCTCTTCTTTTCATCATTAGGTCAGATTTTGTCTCTTCTGATCTCGTCAATTGATCATAATATATGCTTTTTCTCTCCTCTGTTTTGTCACTTCTGGAAGTAGGTCTGATTTCTAGTCACGAGGTCTGATTTTCTTACTTCTGGTCTCTTCTTGTCATAAGGTCTGATTTTCTTACTTTTGGTCTCTTCTTGTTATAAGGTCTGATTTTGTTGCTTCTGGTTTCTTCTGGTTATAAGATCTGATTTTGTCGCTTATAGTCTCTCCAGGTCATAAGGACTGATTTTGTTGTTTCTGGTCTCTTCTGGTCATAGGGTCTAATTATCTTAATTCTGGTCTCTTCTGGTCATATATAAGGTCTGCTGTTGTTGCTTCTGGATTCTTCTGGTGGTGAGGTCTGATTTTCTTACTTATGGTTTCTTCTGCTCATAGGGTCAGATTATCTAATTTGGTCTCTTCTGGTCATATATAAGGTCTGCTGTTGTTAGTTCTTGATTCTTCTGGTGGTAAGGTCTGATTTTCTTCTTCTGCTCATAGGGTCTGATTATCTAACTTCTGATCTCTTCTGGTCATATATAAGGTCTGCTGTTGTTGCTTCTGGATTCTTCTGGTGGTAAGGTCTGATTTTCTTACTTATGGTTTCTTCTGGTCATACGGTCTGGTTTTCTTATTTCTGGTCTCTTCTGGTCATAAGGTCTGCCTTTGTCGCTTCTCGTTTCTTCTGGTCATATGATCTGATTTGGTTGCTTCTTATCTCTTCTAGCCATTATGTTTGATTTTGTCGCTTCTGGTTTCTTCTGGTCATAAGGTCTGATTATCTTACTTCTGGTCTCTTGTGGTCATATAAGGTCCGCTTTTGTTGGTTCTGGTTTCTTCTGGTGGTAAGGTCTGATTTTGTTATTTCTGATATCTTCTGCATGGTCATAATGTCTGATTTTTTCGCTTCTGGTCCCTTCTGGTCATAAGGTCTGATTATCTTACTTCTGGTCTCTTCTGGTCATATAAAAGGTCTGCTTTTGTTGCTTCTGGTCTCTTCTGGTGGTAAGGTCTGATTTTGTTATTTCTGATAACTTCTGGTCATAATGTCTGATTTTGTCGCTTCTGGTTTCCTCTGGTCATAAGGTCTGATTATCTTACTTCTGGTCTCTTCTGGTCATATATAAGGTCTGCTTTTGTTGCTTCTGGATTCTTCTGGTGGTAAGGTCTGATTTTCTTACTTATGGTTTTTTCTGGTCATACGGTCTGGTTTTTTTATTTGTGGTCTCTTCTGGTCACAAGGTCTGCCTTTGTCGCTTCTCGTTTCTTCTGGTCATACGATCTGATTTGGTCGCTTCTTATCTCTTCTAGTCATTATGTTTGATTTTGTCGCTTCTGGTTTCTTCTGGTCATAAGGTCTGATTATCTTACTTCTGGTCTCTTGTGGTCATATATAAGGTCTGCTTTTGTTGGTTCTGGTTTCTTCTGGTGGTAAGGTTTGATTTTCTTACTTATGGTTTCTTCTGCTCATAGGGTCTGATTATCTTACTTCTGGTCTCTTCTGGTCATATATAAGGTCGCTTTTGTTGGTTCTGGTTTCTTCTGGTGGTAAGCTCTGATTTTCTTACTTATGGTTTCTTCTGGTCATAAGGTGTGGTTTTCTTACTTCTTGTCTCTTCTGGTCATACGATCTGATTTTGTCGCTTCTATTCTGTCCAGGTCATAAGGAATGATTTGTTGTTTCTGGTCTCCTCTGGTTATGAGGTCTGATTTTGTCGCGTCTGGTCTCTTCTGGGAATAAGTTCTGACATTGTCGCTTCTGGATTCTTCTGTTAATTAGATCTGGATTTCTTACTTCTGGTCTCTTCTGGTTATGAGGCTTGATTTTGTGCCTTCTAATCTCTTCTGATTATAAATTCTGATTTGTCGCTTCTTGTCAAAAGATCTGATTTTCTCTCTTCTGGTCATAAGGTCTGCTTTTGTTGCTTCTTGTTTCTTTTGTATGGTGGTAAAGTCTGATTGTTTTGCTTCTTGCCTCTTCTGGTCATAAGGTCTGATTTTCTTACTTATGGTTTCTTCTGGTCATACGGTCTGAGTTGGTTGCTTCTTGTCTCTTCTAGTCATTATGTCTGATTTTGTCGCTTCCTTTTTCTTCTGGTCATAGGGTCTGATTATCTTAATTCTGGTCTCTTCTGGTCATATATAAGGTCTGCTTTTGTTGCTTCTGGATTCTTCTTGTGGTAAGGTCTTATTTTCTTACTTATGTTTTTTTTTTGGTCATACGGTCTAGTTTTCTTACTTCTGGTCTCTCCTGGTCATAAGGTCTGATTTGGTGGCTTCTTGCCTTTTCTGGTCATAAATTCTGATTTTTTCGCTTCTGGTTTCTTCTGCTCATAGGGTCTGATTATCTTACTTCTGGTCTCTTCTGGTCATATATAAGGTCTGCTTTTGTTGATTCTGGTCTCTTCTGGAGGCAAGGTTTTATTTTGTTACTTATGATAACTTCTGGTCATAAATTCTGAATTTGTCGCTTCCGGTCTCATCTCGTCCAAGTCTGATTTTCTCTCTTCTGGTCATAAAGTCTGCCTTTGTCGCTTCTGGTCTCTGTTCTGCTTGGTGGTAAGGTCTGATTTTGTCGCCTCTGGTCTCTTCCGGTCAAAAGGTCTGATTTTCTTACTTCTGGTTTCTTCTGGTCATACGTTCTGGTTTTCTCTTCTGTTCATAAGGTCTTATTAGGTCGCTTCTTGTCTCTTCTGGTCATAAAATTCTGATTTTGTCTCTTCTGGTCTCTTCTGGTGGTAAGGTCTTATTGTGTTGCTTCTGGTCTCTTCTGGTTATAATGTCTGATTTTGTCGCTTCTGGTCTCATCTGCTCATGAGGTCTGATTTTGTTCCTTTCTGGTTCCCTCTAGATAAAAGGTCATACGCTGTCTGTTTTTACCTCGTTCATCAGCACATATGCAGATAAAGTATACGAAGAATAGTTTGTAATAAATCGTCGCGTCTAGGAGTTGGTTCTGTATGATTTCGGACAAACTGTAATGGTTTAGCTTGACTTTCCCTTTACTGTATCACAGGGCCCAGAGATTTACCGAAACGCCAATCCAAACTCTCAATTCTACTCTTTTTGCCTACATACGAACCATCGCCTAAATTAGATACAGAACTCAACTTAACATCAAGTAGCCTACATGTAACATTTGTTAATAGCACGGGTTGAAGTGAACCGATTGCCATACTATTTCGTTGCTTGCTGTATGCATTGTACAAAAACGCCCATTGCCCTTCGTTATAATGTTTCGTTAGTAAATCTCTGCATGAGACATGTTTTCATAGCCGTAGTTGTCGAACCAAAATTGAATAAAAAAATCCGAATTTATGTAAATCCTATGGACATGAATACCTTTAAAATAACAGCTCGTCAGTGTTTCAATATTATAATAATTTTTTATTCTGATAAAAATACAGACAACATTACATATAATTATGTTTGTCAATTTCGTATTATAACTCTGCGGTCCAGTCTTTATATATTTAGTCTACATATATTTCTGTCTAGTCCCGTTTCCAGTACTCTGTCACCCAGCTGTTATAATAAGAGCATTCAAAAGTGGAAAGATTTCAATCTAGATTCATTCTGACATTCAGTGCACTCAATACACTTGGATTTCAACGTCGCTTGACATATGCACCAGTGCGCCGACACCAAAAGATAACCCTAGCTATTTCTCTCGTAAGAAACACACCATGCGAAACCGGCAGACGGCTTTTAAAAGGATCGCTATTAGGTATAGCAGGTACAGTTTTTGGCCTATTATAAAACTTACCCCACCTCTAGATCACTAAGGAAGTCCTCAATGCGCCAAGGTTGCATAGTTCACACCTGATCTTCATTTTTTCTGCCAGAATAAATTGGTACGCGAGATTCCTATAATAACTAAATCGGTTCTGAGTAAACATGCTCGTCAAAGACAGGCGCCATCTTTAAAACCAGTGTAACATCAATAATAATACATTGACACAGTCTCGATGCCAGTGGTATTTTTATTTGATCCATGCAGTGTTTTCCCTCACTACCATGGTGCTTTTACGAGAAAGCCACTGGTTTATCAATTGCTAATTTAGACCGTGCTATCGAGACCGGGTGGGTACTCGACGTGTGGCCAGACAAATCGTGATAATTTACCATTTTGCACAATATTTTTAATATTTCATTAAGTGTATTTAGTCGTTTTTCATTTTTATTTGTTTGTATAATATGTATATACCGTGTTCTTGGTATTAAGCAATAAAATGGTCATAAATTCGAAGCCACAGAAAGCGGAACCATATTGCATATTGATGCATGCTTATACAGGACTTTGTTTTAGAATTCGCCTATCGAGAAAAGCATTCTTTAAATAGAGGTCAACGTAAGTGATTTCAGCCTCACGATTTTGTGTTTGTGAGTGGGAGGGAGGGGCTGGAAATGAGCAAAGTGATGCGACAGAACGTGACTTTCAATTTGACGTGACTTTAAAAAGTATACAATGTTGCGTATCCTGTCCCGAATATGATCTGTTAGATATATTAGCAGCACGTGTTGCAGGAAACTATATCGTTAGAAGCAGCAAACCTGAATAGAATCCATGTGGGGGATGACACGACCTTTATATAGCAGGAACGCGACACAAAAAGATGGAAAAAAATAGGTTTGAAAAGGTGGAATCCGGGAGGTTCACATCAAATGCTAATTAAGGACAAATGTAGATAAGAGACTTCAATGTTGTTTAAAAAAACATAATCATTTTGCAAAACGATCGGGTAAGCTTGCCTGTCCCGTGTTCCAGCCAGCCATCTGCATGTGTGGTCCTCTAAAAGGCTTATCCAGTCTGCGAGTAGTGGATTTATTTAACGTTTTATTTAGAAACTTAGTCACAGAGGTTTTGAGTGTTCAGTATATATTCTGATTTTTTTTAACCCAATATATATATATGTACATATATATATATACATGTATGTTTATGTATATATATAATATATGATGGAAAGAAGGTTACAAATGACAACGATTTGCTATCTTGCCTTGTAATTAGCTGGTCCTAGAAATGTTATACCACCTGAATATGCTGTAATGATTTCAACCAAGACGTGATTTCATATCTTTTGAATACATAATGCCCGGTACCAGGGATGGGCTGGCCGCACGCAGCAATTGTCCCTTGGCTTTGTATGTGTCTCTTCACGATTATATTCACGGTGACCTGGTCTTGTGTCATTTTATCTTTGGAATTTTCTCAGTTCACAACAATAGCTGAGTAGGCTGTTAATGCCTTGCCCACATGTAGACAATGGTTAAAACACACCCGTGTGCTCGCAACGGTGTCAACTTACAACATATCAAAATTCCACAAGCAATGCTGCCCAGTTTTCGGAAATAAAAACACAACTTTTGAATCTGCACTTTGGAACACAATTCATGTAAGAGGTACCTAGCCCTGTTTTGCCGCGCATGCGTAGAAAAGGCAAACCCAGCCAGTTTCGGGTTAACGACCGCTTGACGGTTGCAACGTTGTGGTACAGAAAATTAGTAAACAGCTCGAGCTGCAACAGGCACATTCTTTCTTTTATAATATATAGAGATGGCTCGCAGAAGAAATATAGATATCGATTACCGACCTGGATTCTGCTATTGATTATCGATAATATCAGGGCTTGTCTCGGACTTGACCTGTTTATTTAACATCCGCTCCATTGACATACGAAAGGGTATTTCTAGGTCTTTATAATCATGATTTAATTTTAAAGAATGAAACTGTATGTGGTCAGACCTAAGTTACAGCAACAAGCTAATTGTATTGGCACTGAACGACCACCTGTCTAATAAGACCACCTGTCCATTAGGACCACGCTTAAGTGAAACGAAAAACATTCACATTAAATATAACTGACCTGTCTATAACAAGACCACCTGTGAGTTAAAACCACTTTTTGCCACTTCCACGGATGGTCTTATTACAAAGGTCTTACTGTATATATATGTATATAAGTTTCCTCCCGAAACCACCCCATGCAGCTATAGCTTACAGGCACAGTGTCTTTTTGACATCCGTTCTCGGTTGTTTGATATCTTGTTTTGGTTCTGTGTTACCATAACAACACCAAGGGAAGGTTAAAACTTGCAATCACTACCTGTCATGAATCACAAATAAATTAGATTTTGATTTTACTTTTGGTCGCAATCTTGATGAATGACAATCGTGCAGGACACAATGTTTATGATATCCTTTGCGCCACTGGTCGCGCCCGGTTCCAGTGTATTTCTACTGTGTATGGGTTTAAAGGAATTGTTTCAGAACGAAAATTTGGTAAATTATATTCCAAGAATAGAGCATTTAATTTCTAATATATATATATATATATATATATATATATATATATATATATATATATCCACGACTGTAGAGATATTTATTCATGTCATGTTATTGGTTTTAATTTTCATGGAATTAACAATGATTTGAATTATCTTGGATGTATTGAATATGGAGAAAATGTATTAAATGCGACTTGGATATACATGTATGTAGTTTGGTTCTTTTATATATTCTATCAAACTTATCATGTAACTTATCATTCTGGGGATCTTGGATCAACAACAGGCCTTCTCCGTTGTAACTTGTATATAGGTTGGGAACATTTAACAAGGCGCCAATACGCTTTATGTATGTGTATATATATATATATATATATATATATATATATATATCATCATCATCATCATCATCATTATCGGGTAAAAGTTGTTTGTTTCGTTCAGCACAGACATCGTACATTCTAAGCCAAACGGCATATATCTTTTACATGCCGCACGCATGCTTGTCAACAGCATTTCTATTGACAGGGTTGATAGTATTAGTGATATAGTATATAGTCACTGATGAAAATGATTGTTGTGGAACAAAATTGTTGCATTATAAAGAGCGTATTACATGCAGGATTTTTAGATGTAAAAAAATCTTGGATCTTTTTAGTGTAGGTTCTGCATGATTTAAATCACATGGCAGTTGTGGAAGTAATGCAACAACAATAATTGTTGACACTGTTGTTAACGGTAAATTAGCGGCGCCGAAGTAAACTGTCAGTTCCATTCTATTAACTATTCATCGTTATACGCTTCTTCATATAGTTCCATTAGTAGGTACATGGACTACATTTGTAACATACTATTTAACATCAGTTATATAAAAAAACTGTTTAAGCCGACCCGGATGGTCTATTTTAGCTCGAAGGTTCATTAAGGGTAAACCGTTTTGGAGAGGTCTGATTTCTGTGGCTGTTATACACTTGAGCAAAGTGTTCCTGATACACACCCTACAGACAAAGTGGCTGTACGTCGTTAAGGCGTAATCAAACATATTGAGTATAGCATGCACTGCATTATACGGTCGTAGAAATAGCTGACACCGTGTTGCCCATTTTACGTTATTGCTATTTTAGAAGTCAATAAGGTTTCTGAACCAGATGGTGCACGCATGTTTAATTATTCGTATGTTTTATAACATGCCACAGGTACTCATTAATAGCAATATATTGACCTGAAAATGTTGAATAAACGATACATTAAATAATTTATTCGACATTGCATACAGCTGTATACCCACATGTATCTCTTTTACTACAGAGGTGATCCAACGAAAATATTAAATAGTTGTTAACGTTTAACCTGTACTTTCCAAGCCTTGGTCGGTTCTGAATTGATTTGGAAATAAGCCGGGATAGAATGGCAAATTGTACTTAAAATGTAATTTTTAAAAATGACAAAAATTAAATTAATTGAATTGAATTGAATTGGAAAAAGTTGAAGCTCATACGTGATGATACGTTGCATGAGGTTCAGCTGAATTGAAGAAAAAAAATACCAGTACTCACATTGTCGTATGTATACACATGTCGCGCAAAAGAAATTTTTTTCAGAGTAGTTGACTTTCTGAAAAGTCACCTTTAATCTCACGCACTTTCTAAGATATTTTAAAGCGTGTTCCGTATCAGCAAACGCGCCGAAGAAATGTCCCGTTTTCAAAAGTGTGCAACTTTTTTTTTTGGGAATTGTATCTGATATCTTTTCCTAACACGTTGATGTGAATTGAAATTGGAGTTTTAACAAATAAACGTGAATTGAATTTTAGTGGTATAAATATAAAGTGATTAATGAGAAAGATAGGTAAAAAGGGTTTTGCTAAAACCGTACATGACGTCTTCTGGTAATAAACGTTGTGTCTTTCAATGCCAAGTCATTAAATATATCAGTTATATACACACATTTTAATGGGGAATAAGGGCATTAAATATTATCAAAATATACATTTCTTTTGTAGAGCATATACGAGTGTAGTAGCGCTAGGGGCAAACATCATTTGTAACAAAATTCCGGGCCTGGCCCCCAAGCAGCGGACCATCTGCAAGAGCAGACCGGATGCTATCGGGGCCGTGGGAGAAGGCGCCAAACTCGGCCTAAATGAGTGCCAGTTCCAGTTCCGTCACAGCCGCTGGAACTGTTCAGGAACAGGACTTCAACCGACCATTTTCGGAAATATGCCGCCAACAGGTGAGTAGCACACAAATCCAACAAGTTACTTTATTGTGTTCTTCACTATGACCACTAAGACACTTATTTTACACGAACTTTGTGTAGCCATTCAATATTTCTTGATTAGGCCAAAAAATCAAAGGTATGGTTTTCAGGCACTCTTTTTCAGAAATCAATGCGGGCGGGCGGTTTTTTACTTTTAATTTTTTGTATGTTTTGATGAAAGTGTCAAATGATAAGGGAAAAACGTGATAATTACAGTTTTATTTGGCTAAACAAGTAAAAGTACAAAATAACATAGGATTTTTTTTAAATGTATGATTTTTATCTTCTTGACAGAAATGTCCGAGCGGCTGGAGCTCAAAATTGGTAAGATTCTTTTGAAAATCAAAATAAAAATTTTTGATGCGGGGGTTTAAAATTGACGCGGGCGGTGCCTGAGAACCATATCTTTTATTATTATTATTATTTTTTTGCCTTATTTATGATTATTATTATTGTTAGGAGCCTCGTTATGAGAGACGTTTGAATCACGAATGAGAAATATATTATCAGAACAAGCAAGATAAGTTTGCCCTTATCATGTTTCTTGTAATATCATATATATATATATATATATATATATATAGAGAGAGAGAGAGAGAGAGAGAGAGAGTCTCTCCCTCGTTCTTTATTTGAGAATGCATTCTGTGTCTGCTAGCCCATGTTTCTATCCGCCTTCTGTTTCCTCTCCTTTCATGACTTTAATCTTTTGTAATCTCTTTCTCTAGTCTGACGGATAGATGTACCGTACGGTTACGGTATAGACTTTATCAAATTTGGAGACTTAAAAGGACCCGGGAGGTAATAAAGCAGTGTGCACTAAACCTCCAGTATTTTAACACCAAACCTCCAATTTGTGCAAGAGTTTGTCTGCCCCAGATCACTTTGAATAAAATACGGACCGTGTCGTTTAGAACACCCAATCTGTGCCCCGGGGCAAAACTAGAGCAACTTTATCTAACACTTTTATCGTCTCGCACATTGCTAGTATGTTGGCAAGTAAATGGCCAAACATCGGCGGACAATTAAGTTAGGAAAGCTATGGCCTTTAGTAAGACCCTCCAGATTTCTCAATTAGTTGCTGATGGCTTTCCTTGGCTTGAATGTCATTTGTCCCCCGGCCTTTTTCAAAACGCCCGGCAACATTGATTCTGAACTTGAATTTGAGTATATTTTGATGCAACAAAAAATATTATCTCTTTAGACCGAGCTTATTTGTTTGGTTTATTAGGTGCCAAGTGCCACCTGCTACTTCACACGCTGTTACTGAAATAAAAATGCTTCATTTTTGAGATTGAGGACTGACCATATTGGTTCTTCCTTGGCAATTATGATAAACCTTTAATTATATATACATGAATCTCAATACAATGTATCAGCACTGTAGGCACAAATGTCCCAGAATATTATATTACATTAGATTAACATTTTTATAGCGCTCATTACACGGTAATGAAAACTTTAAATTGTACTGAGCATAACATTCAGGAGATTCAATTGTACAATAAATAAATATAAACCAAGACTCAGTTACATTAATTAAAAACTGTTTTAAACATATGTTTTCAAGTTCCGTTTAAAACATAAGAACTATCAAACATAAGAACTTTCTATGTTTTAATTATCGGTCTTTTATTCTTGGGTTTTGGTCCCATAGGAAGCAGGGAGGCTGCCTACCGTTACGCCATTAATTCAGCAGCTGTGGCTTACGCTATCACTCAGGCCTGCAGTGAGGGAAATCTGACAAGTTGTGGCTGCGACCAAAAGAAGGCAGAGGACAAGTCTACTACCTCTGATGAGTGGCGCTGGGGCGGATGCAGCGCGGACATTAAGCACGGCTTGCGATTTGCCCGGAAGTTCATGGACGCTCAAGAAATCAACGGCGACTCCCGCGCGCTGATGAACGTACACAACAACAGAGTTGGGAGAAAGGTGATTAATGCAAAAATGTCGTCTATATTTACGTCACAGTCCCCTGTCAGTTTGAAACCCATCAGTATTACAATATCAATGATTATTTTGTCTCCCCCCCCCCCCCCAGGAGAGATATTTGGTTTTCAGTGCCATCGTCTGTCGTCGTCGTCGTTGACGTCGGTAGGATATCTTATGAACGCGGTTACTTTTGAAGGGCTGCATATTTTCCTCCAAAATTTTAAACACTCATTGTTCCTACCAAAATCTCGGAAAAGTTCTAAAGGGCTTCACATTTTGTCGTCAAATTTGGTACACAAATTATTCCTACCGAGATCTTCGCCGAGGTTGAATACCGATGACCTTAACCAGGATATTCAAGGTCAAATCAGCCAAATAATAGTTATTGTCTTTTGAACGTGATAACTTTGGAAGGGCTGCATATTTTCCTCCCAAATTTGAAACACTCATTTTCCCAAACAAATCTTGGAAAAGTTCGAAATCCGGTGACCTTGACCTTTATCTTCAAGGTCAAATCTGCCGAAATGTAGAATTGTTTTGAACCCCATAACTTTGAAGCGCTTCACATATGATCCTCAAATCTGGTACACATATTTTTCCTACCAAGTTCTTCTTTGACCAGGAATTTCAAGGTCAAAACAGCCCAATAATATTTATTGCCTGGTGAACGTGAGAACTTCTGTAGGGCTGCATTTTTTCTCCAAATTCTTAAACACTCATTGTTCAAAAAGCTCGGACGAGTTCGATAACCGATGACCTTGGCCTTCATCTTCAAGGTCAAATCAGCCGAAATGTAAAATTTTTGGGAACCCCATTACTGTTTAACCGCTTCACATTTCTCACCATGTCTTTATTGATACAACCTGTATGCAATGGGGGGGGGGGGGGGACATATGTTTTTGAAAGTGCGAAAACAGGCCATTCCAGTTTGAATTTTGTCTTCTACCCTCATCAATCTAAATTATTATCCTCGTGAATATAACCGAGAAGATAGATCATGAGAACAGCATTACATTTTTTAGTTTCATCTTTCGGGAATGTCAGTACTGTGGAAAAGTAAGTTTGTAAAATGATATAAGATGTTGCAACCACTTTTCATTAAATGGATCTGTTGTTATCATATATCATGTTACTAGGTACATGCATTTGCAACATTATCCTGTTCCCTTTAATAGGTTATGAACGATAATTCTGACTTAAACTGATGGAGCAAATTCAGTTTTTCTCATATAATATTGGGAAATAAAATGGTTATTATTGGTCGGTAATCAACGAGATGTGGAGAAAAATTCTCGAGATTATGTCCAGGTAAAGCTTTGATGTGAGTGACCTCTTTTCATTTTAGTTTTCCACAAACAGCTTGTAGTCTATTTCTTCCCAGATCGATTTGTCATTGAAACAATAATAAGGCCAGGACTGCTTATTCAGCAAACGCGAAAAAGAATTAGTTTGTAATGTGCCCTCAGACTTTGAGTAATAAAATTGGATAGCACGATCAAAACTCATAGTTTTTATGGCAATTTGCGTCCACTTGTTTGAGTCTCTGCCGTGTGTTTTATCGGAATCGTCCAATATTTGTCCACGCAAGACCAACTCCCTCCATCTTCGGACGTACCTAGAGGTCTTCTGATTTTAGGTGCAACAGGAACCATTTGTACATCATACTTATGAAGTGGAAGGTAGATAATAGAAATTGGTTGGGGGTACTTATCTTATGCCTGTATCATTGCACTTCTTTATCAATCATTTTGGTTTATGGGTCTTCAGTATGCTTCAGCAGTTCCGTGTTCCTTTGTTATTATTTGCCAGATAGGAGGATTTCATATTTCATTTGTTCTCTTTCCGAAGTAAAGTATTATCATCTGCATGGCATAACCATATAAAGACGAAACGGATGTATATGTATTAATACTACTTTAGGTGATAACAAATATAAAACATACCAATATAAGAAAAACAATATAAATAGGAATGTAGGCTCGCACATATTCTTAACTCATTAAAGGCGTATACAGCTTTGAGTGCATCCATCAATATGTATTGATACCAAAACACTGATACCAAATGATAAAGATAATGTCGGTGGTGTGTTAATTTCATAATAAACCGAAACCGTTTGTTGCCTGAGATTTATTCACCTAGTACCTTTACAGACTTATACATCATATGATCTTGCAGAAAGTTTCGAATAATCACCACATCAGTATCGTATATTCAAGTGATAAATACTCAAAGGTTGCATTACATTGGCAGGTTCTCCAGGACCACGTGAAGAAGGAGTGCAAGTGTCACGGAGTCTCGGCGTCCTGTACTGTACGGACATGTTGGATGACATTACCCGACTTCAGAAAAGTTGGTGACGCCATCAAGAAGAAATACCACAAGGCAAAAATGGTAGTACCAATGAGAGGTGGCCGGGCTGGCGTCCCGGTAACGCTTATGTTAAAACGTTCTAAACGAGCCCATAAAAAGCCCAGGAGAAAGGTCCTGGTGTACCTGAGAAAGTCCCCAAGCTACTGTGAAACTGACCCAAAGTTAGGAGTACTAGGGACCTCCGGCAGGATATGTAACAGGACTAGTAAAGGAACCGACGGGTGTGATCTGTTGTGTTGTGGACGGGGTTATAACACCTATCCGTATACTCGATATTGGCAGTGCAACTGCAAGTTTAAATGGTGCTGTAAGGTTGTCTGCCAAAAGTGCCACGAGAGGACAGAAATGTACACCTGTAAGTAAGAGGATTATCGACCTGATGATAAACTGTGCAACATGTTCTTCCACCACTCTGTACAACAGCTATAGCAAACCATGCACATGCGTGTATAAATCACTCCTTGTATGATACTATTTATACCACGGGCATTAGCGTCTGCTTACTGCATATCTCGCATTCGTCTGTGCTATGTATTATCTGCAGTTTCATAAAGCGGCCCGATGTCGTAAAACAGGACCGGAGGATTAAAGCATTAGCATCCAAATAGAATACAAGTTTCGTATGTGTAAAAGAGACATGCAGAAGAAAATAAGCAAATATAGAGATCGGTGTAACATTTAGAGTGACTTCTTTTCGCAAAGGAACTACTGTAATATTTTATTATAAATCAAGTATTATATAAGATTCATCATGACACCACGCAGGACTACCTCCGGGACTGCCAGCTGTGTGAGTGCGGATTTGAATGCAAAATCCGTCTGTCTAGAGACAATGGGGCCGAGTTCTTATACTTGGCCACACGCAGGTGAAACTATGTTCAGCATGCGACATGTCAATTAGACTGTAGCTAGGACAGTGATCTATTAGAGGAGTATACTCGTACATTCGGTGACCCGGTATGAGGTACGTATAGATCATCAGTCATCCCTGCAGGCAGGCCCTGCCTCACCATATGTTTATGTTACCTGAGGGTGGCACAGAAGAATGCATGACGGCCAGATACAAATTATGTCATGGCGGGAGGCCGTTTTGCATGGTACCAGTTGACCCGAAACGCTGTTGTATACCAAGTTCCTAAGGACTTAAGTGAGGAGTAAGGCAAAGTGCTCGATGTGACGTTACTGCTCGTTAAGTGCATCAGACTCGATTGGTTGGAGTTCTACTCACACTGAGTGTATACTGAGTAGAGAGGTGCAGTTTATAAAATGATGTGCCGAAGGGTTGGGCAGCCTGACTTTTTTTCAGTGTACATCACTATAGTGAGTGACTTGGTGCTGCTCATACGGATGAGGTAATTTGAATGCACGGAAGTCACCGGCTGCGGAGCCGCAGGACTAGCTATGAGCATATTTGGCTGGTACACAAATTGAGTAGCCAGTCTCTTTAACCAGTGCGTGGGCGAGACATCAATAAATAGCTGTTCAGTAGCTAAAAGTGAGTATTTAACCGCTCAAAGCGCTGCTCGGACAATGCATTATGAAGCTGAAGATTGGTACTTATCGCCATGATATTATTACCTGTAATAACGGCTGTATACTCAGAAACATCTTTGTTGCATTAAGCGTGTTGTTCGTATCATGTAATTGATATACTTGGCTGTTCGTTCTACGTGATTAATGCATGAAATGTCCTGACGTACAGATGTTTGGGACCGCGGAAATAGCACGTGCACGAGGTGAACTTACCCAAGTGGGTTTAAGAACAGCCCTATAGCTGTCGAAAGTATAAAGAAGCAAAACACGAAAAACGGTTCGGTGCATATCGACCTTCTGTTGCTGGTTAGGCCGCGTGGCGCATGATTCCCGCAGCACGTACAGCAGCCAAGAGTAGCTACGGACTAGTCCGAGCGGATTACATGAACTCCTGCAAACTTGACGAAACGCATTTTGTGTTAGTGCCACGAAAAATAGATCAGTATATACGTTATTTTTTTTACATATTATTATACAAAATGGAAAGTTTTGAATTATGTACATGCAGTTAAATTATTTGTACATTCTTTGTATAATAAATATTGTACATATGTAAATGGTGTGTACTTAATTTATATACGTACACTCATCTTTATTGATTACAAATCATAAGTGCAGTCGAGCCACCAGCGGCGGGTTATATACTTGATGCTACCCGTGTTTTATTTTTCGCTACATTGCATTGCTGATTGATGGGTTAAGTTTAAACTATGAACACTATCGTCCCGTACCAGGTGATTCATCACTGCCACAGGAACCAATCATTCATCCGCGCAAGTAGTCCGTAACCTTGAGAATGTTACATTACACCGCTTGGGTTGGTATTATATATTCCGAGTCATGGTTTCATATAGTATAAATGATGAATTTACCAAATGTTGTTTCTTGTCACAGTCATGCAAACACCATGTTCTCTTCAAACCCTGCCTTCCCAATGAATATGGAACACTACAGATGATATATGTGCGTTAGACTAAATTCAGAAAAAAAGTATCACAGAGGCCGTTAATTTTAATTATGTTAATTGAGGAAGTATATCGGGAAATCCCAGTGAATGAAATGTATATAATGCCTTATCAATGATATGATGCTAAGCAAAAAAAAAAAACTGTAATATACATTTAATATACACATATATATGACTTTGCGCCATCATAATTAAAACAACTGTCAATTTTGTCTTAAATTAAATTACAAGGCAAATGTGCAACACGGAAAATGTGTAGCATAAAGTCAAATTCACTGGACTTCAGCTTAATTATGTCCATTATGTCTTCACCCAGTTGTACATGAAGTTCATATCATTTTATTTAATTTTACTGAAATGAACATTCTAAGTCTAATCAGTAATGAGCTCGTAAATAATCTGTTAAAAGGAGACTAACATGCAGAACCATGATAGCACACGTAAAGCCACATGAACGTTGATATCATACAAACGTATATCTTATACTGTATACTAGTATTTCTTATGGCAGTTTACATCTGATAATGCGACTGGTACGACGTTCGCGGCAGTGAACCTGTGTGTATACAAGGCAAACATAGATGACTATACCGAGCTTAGAAGGTCTCTGACACCGAGCAGAACAGCGTCTACGCACACAAATGACGGCCTACATCCCCGCTCCCTCCCCACGTTCCGATTATCTCCCCCTCGCCACAGTATTGTTCCAACAACCCCTTTGGAATTGGGTTCGTTGCGGAGGCCAATAGACATGGATCTAGTACAAACATGCTACAATAAGAAAACATGGCCGTCATAGTTCATCCTGTTTGGCCAGGCTCGATTTAGACGATCAAGTGGAATTTGGTAATAAAGGAAACAATTTTCACTGCATTTCTATAAATGAATTGCCCGGGCGTTTCAGAGTTTGTCTCTAATCCGTAAAATACGACAGATAGTTTTCATAGCGACAATTTGTACCGCCTCCTTTAAAGGGACTTATTTACGGTATGTCAGCTTTCAGTTCCCAAACACAGGTCCTTTTCAGAGATTTGCGAGCTCGTTTGTGGCTTATTTTGTCAAACAACAAGGACTGTTTAATGTTATGCGGAGGTTAGGAAACGTTCCAAGGAAACGTAATAAGGCTGACCAGCTGACCGGCATCAACAGCAGTCCTAGATACAATTCACTTTCTACATGCAGGGTTTGGTGTATTATGACTTCTGAAGCACTTTAATCAAGTTCGTCTATTTATGTTTATATTAGTTGTCAAGGCGACAGACTCTTGTATACATTGTCAAACATCTATATATAAACAAATGTAAACACATGATACCTCGTGGTTTGTCGTGCAGGTTTTAAGAAGTTTCTTTCCTTCAAGTTATTCGTGACAATATTGTCCAATTCCAGTTTTCATTGCAAAAAAAAAATAACTGTAACGCACCAAGACAATTAACTGATTCAAACAAGATAACTGCTTGTGAAAAATAACAGGAGAACATGCAGTTTATGCGTATGGGGGAAAGAAAGCCCACACCATATACATCGTTGTCTAGTTCGTTTTGTAAGGAGCACCTATACAGATATAGGCGCAAATATCACCACCAGCGCCGAACATCTGTTGGTTAATTGGCTCTCTAGAGCGCCCTTTTAATTCCGATAAAAGCAAACTGGATCCGACACACCCCGCAGTTTAGTTCTAGCCACATATGAATAATGTGTTGCGTGCATCACTTATATTTGTACGTTTATTCGCTTTCCCACAAATATATAAACTTTGGTAAGCCACATGTATACACAGCCACAAAGATATTTACACACATAAGTATTTTATGAAAGATGATGATACCTTTAAATTGACGACTTCTGCACCAAGATTGCACTAGAAATCGTGTAAAGTGGTCCCATTGACTGTCTTCAAAGACCAGGATATAGACATCAATATATGATATGGTTAATTTTAAGCCAATCAACCTTGATGAAAGAGACAGGGGCGTCTTTTATCTGGAGATCAGCTGTCGGGGGTCGTACGCCACTCCCATCTATTCCTGTTCGCTGGGCGGGCTTGTGACAGCTGCGCTCGGCCCACATCAAAATCCAACGGGTTCTTGTGACAAAAAACCCTCTGTTAGGCTATTTATTCCTTCATCGCTGGAAAAACTGTCGGTGCTGGCTCTACAACCGTAGGCATTATGAGCAAATGATCTTAAGAATTCTTATTCACATACCACAAGCTTAATGCATGTTTTATGTTTATTGCATATAACACGAGTTATTTGTCACACAAACAAAGTATTCAATAAGGTCATAGCGATCACCAGCATCGATTGATTAAATTGTCTTTTTTTATTCGTGTATGGCTAAATCTGGTCAAAAGTGCATGAGCGAAGGTGACTAAAGGCGATAGGATAATAAATAATATATATTATATGATATTGAGTGTTATATATTTTAACTATATTTTATTCACGCACACATAAGAATATAAAATTGGGTGTGCGTGCGTGTGTAAGAGAGAGAGAGAGAGAGAGAGAGAGAGACAGACAGACAGACAGACAGACAGACAGGCAGACGAACAGCGAGAGAGATCAAAGGTCAAAATGTATGCGCGTGTGTATGTGTGAGTGACTGCGTGTGTAAATGAGTGTGCTCCTTGTCATATATACCAATAGTCATTCTAGAGTCATCCATACATGTTTTCCTATTCTGACTTCAAAATTAATATATATGTTTATCCCGATGTGATCCATTAAATTATATAACTTGAGCCACTATACTTTAATTTCAAACAAATACACAAATGCACGTAACATATATGATGCAATCTCGCCGGAGAAAGTGTATCGCTCTGGGAAACAATGTGATATTCTGGTATGGGGGACCAGCCGGCTTCTCAGACAGACTTTTATACGTTTATTGGCATGATTTGACGACAAACCGCGGGGCCGGGTCTGCCGTCAACATGTTTTCACTCCGTTTGTACACGTACAAGTGCTTTTAGTTCTCCGCTGACACAGTGAGCATCGGCTGTACCGGGGTTTTTGTCTATAAGAACCTTGAGTTTGCGAGTGTCAGGTTGAATCGGGAATGAATCATGGCTTTCCACGCTTTAAAAAGCCCTACGGGTACTGCTAATATTTATGTCGTTTCATGTCCTAACTGGTCAAATAATACAAAAACGGAAAAAAATAACGAAAGTAAACCACTGTTGTAACTAGTTTTACTATCATTGCTTTTACTACAATACTACAGAATTCCTGCTATTGATGATTCTAATAACGGAAAACAGGGGTACAAACAACAAAGTCATTAATTAAATTAATTGCCTCCCAGCAAGGAGGATATGTTTCAACCCCTGTTTGTTGTAAAATTCGTTTGGTTTTGCGTTGTCTATCTTAATGCCGGGATACGCAAAACCTGTTGCAATTTGTGGATGGATAAAACAGGGGTAAGGGAACAAATACAGTGGAACCTCTCTGAAAAGTTCTCTTTTTTTATAAGACCATGCACCTGTTGAACCGTAAACACATTGGTCACAAATGACCTGTCTGATAAGGCCGCCTGTGAATTAAGACCACCTCTGGCCAGTCCCACGCGGGTGGTCTTATTTCAAAGGTTGCACCGTGTATTAAAGAGACATTTTTCCACGAAGATTGCATATATATACCCTCGGAGGAGGTAGGTGCTCTATGGAATGCTATCCAGTTATTCTAGATCCACGGGAAATATCGGGTGTGACACGACATTTCTCGGACACGGGCATACACTCACATACGCACCCTGAGCCTGACAATGTAGTTTCTGTATGTTTACGATCTTTAAGTACAGCTCTGCATATTCTCATGATTCCGACCAGGGGGTCACCAATTTGGGTAAGAAAAACACACCGTTCAATGACAGATAGGCATGGTTTTACTGCATGGTGTGGAATCGTTCTGATCACGCTCTCTTTGAATCACACCCGAAATCGGTAGGAGGAAAACGCTCCTTTACCGGCGTACACCAGCCCCCGCTGGGAGAGAAATCTAGAACTTTCAAGCTTTCATAAAAATGAACCAAGATCCATAAAAAATGATTGCTGCGGAAAATCAAACGGAGAATAGAGAACCTGCACGTTTATTCACCAGCGCAGGGTCTAGCGCAGGACTGGTAGCCGCCACTTTTATGTATTGTGTGTAATGATATTCTTAATAAATTAAAGAGAAGTGGAATGAGAGACCTCGATATACTCAGATAATTCTAACTTTCTATACGTTTTTTTACAAAGGCATTCCTAACCTGTGATCTAGAGAATGAAAGAGTTTTTTTTCTGTATGAACAGTAATCAGAGAGAGAGAGAGAGAGACATTGCCGCTTTCATCTTGGTCCTTAAATAATTGTACTTTTTCTAACAACTTGTGTTCTCTCGCTCTCTCTCGCTCTCTCTCTCTCTCTCTCTCTCTCTCTCTCTCATATACATGTATATATATATATATATATATATATATATATATATATAAATTATTATTATATATTTATTGGTGATGATATTACTGGTGTGTTGTTTGTGAGACCTGTCTGACGGTCAGCGTCCAGTTTCGGACTACTAGTGATGGTGGTATATATAGTGGTGATGGTGCATAGTGGTAGTGTTGGCTGTGCACATATTGGTGCCGGTGGTCGGGAGGTATAGTTATCTTGATGATGGTAGTGGTTGGGTGGTTATTATTATTATTTTTATTATTATTATTATTTTTAATATTATTATTATTATCATCATCATCATTATTGTTATTATTATTATTATTATTATTATTATTATTATTATTATTATTATTATTATTATTATTGTATAAGCCCCGCTGTAGCAGAGTTATGTCACAGTAAAATGTTAAGGTTACTAATCGGAGTGTATAGCGCGGCCGGCCGTAGGGTAGGGTGTGTCTGAATAGCTTTTCACGGGGCTCATTCCGATTCCTCAGAAAACATGACACTCGGCCGGAAACATCTGTATATGGTAACCTGTCGTTACATCAAATCTATACTTTCAGCACTGTGTGCGCATGCCCGAGCTGAGAGGTATGTGAGAGGCAGGTATTCCCCAACAGTTTAATTATAACCTCTTCTTTTTGATAAATTTGGACCTTGGCTCGGTTGCATATTATATCTACACAAGCTAGGGAACCGGGGGGGGGGGGGGGGAGACACAATGAACGGGGGGGGGGGGAGACACAATGAACAGACAGAGAGGGAGACATACAGACAGAAAGTGAAAGGAAGAGGGAAGAGAGAGAGAGGGGGAGGGGCAGAGACAGACAGGTTGACGGTGAGACAAAGATAGACAGGTAGAGAGACAGGCATATACAGAGAGCGAGACAGACAAACGGAGACAGAGTGACAGACAAACAGGCAGACAGAGAGACAGTTAAAAACGACAAAGATAGAAAGAGAGAGTCCTTAACAATAATTTGTACAACATTGGCATTGGTCATAAGCCCCCCCCCCCCCCCGCCTTTTATAAGACTTTAATTGTAGCGTTAAAGGATTATTTTTCAAACTTTCAGCTAAATTGCATTATACGTAACATCTCATGCAGATGACCCTTCAATAGATTCTGTCCTAAGTAACCTTAACATTGCAGTCGTGAAGTCTATAAATATCATTTGTTATATTAAACAGTCTACATGAATACTCCATACCTCCAGCGCCTATATATATATATATATATATATATATATATATATATATATATATATATATATATATATATATATATATATATATATATATATATATAGACCCAATGTTTGATCATTTCTACGACCTTAACCTTATCTATAACTATTAATTTTAGATATTTTATAGCTTTATTAATAAATTTAAATTCCAGACCATCATGGACACGAGAAAATGTTTAAAAATGTAAAAAAAACGAATGAAGAGAAATTCTACCCAGAACGAAATACTTGGGTAGGTTACAAACCAACAAAGCCACATTCACACTAAACATTAATTAGTTGCAAGTGAAACCACGAATAGGGGGTTCCGATTTCAGAGCTGTAATTCGTGTTTTTGTTTGAGCAGATTAAACACCACCACTCAAGTACTGTAAAACTGCTATAAACCAATGTATCTAACTCAAACAAGACACGCACCATCATGTAAACGCAGACCCCGAACAGACGAGAAATGATATACACGGGCCCGGCCACCCACGGGTCCCATGACATAGGGCTGAATAAGCGAAATACGCCTGTTTTTAAAGCAACATGATCGGGACATCCAATCGGGTTTATTGTCATTTGGCTGTCACCAGGGGGTGTCTCACGTATAATAGCTTAAATAAATGTGTGGAGTTCGATCCTAACGTTTCATTAAAGATATACATTCACTTCATAAATTCATGTGTATTGGGCCATCATGGCACAAACCTTATAGTGTTACAGAGTTAACGTTAATAGTTAGTTAATAGGATAGTTTATAGCAATACGTAAGCTGACCTTGTCACAAAACGTAAGATACATTAAGTTAAAGAACGTCGCTTGTATGAACGAAAGACCTATGGGGGAAATTGCATACACTGCATATGAAATGTTATTTAATGATTGACGAATTAATTCAGGATGCCGGATTTCAGTCAACCGGGTTCATACTGTCTTTTAAACACGTCTTAAAGGTTGGTATTGTTTTATATTGGCTCAAATATAGGATAACATATGTGCACCAATGATATAGTGTACCCTTGTTCTCTCGTGAACGCCTGGCGAGGAGTTATCATTGTTGACAGGTGTGCGAGTGGCGGTTGAGCGGGGGTGAAATCATCACCGGTGACAGATAATGTCGGTATGTTTTACTGCACGTATTCTTGATTGTCAATTATCGATATCTAGAAAATGGAATTTATTTAATGTGAAGTGACTTATCAGAAAGGCGATACATCACGGGTTAATTTTAGGTACCTATATACATAAACCGACGGCAGAGTGAACATATAACTACTGGCGGTAGGTGATTTTGGCGAATGATTACTCTCATGTAACTGAAGAGAAAATCGGAAAACTTAAAATGGTCAACATTTACTATATATATCTTGCACTGTCATTTTATTTTTAGAGGAGGACTCAAAGCGAAATTGCTTGGGCTCTCATTTCATGTCTTACTACTATGCTACAAAGCACACACACATTTTCTACCAACACACACATACGCACGCACTATCGCAGCACACACACACACATATTATCTTTCGCGGATATAATTTCGTACGCAGGAACAGTATTCACAGCCTGGTTCAGCTGCGGCTGCTGCCGACGCGTTCGTTTCCGGAGAACTACTAGAGAACGGCCGAAACAGAATTTTCTTAAACTTTATATCATTTTAGGGTCACATGTGTATTCTTGTGCTATCGTTTTGATGCGACCTCTGACCTTTCATTTTGCGTAACGTTCATCTGTGCGTCTACTTTTGGTGAAAATCACACATATTTCACGAGTATAGTTGCATTGATCAGGAAATTTGCAGGTCAAAAGATCATGGGTAGCTTTATACCGTCAACAGGACTGGTGGCGACACCTGCGATCGGTTCGCCGGTTGTTCGTAGTTTGTTTTCGTTGAAAAGGTCCATATGTGTTAAACCTACAATCTTTTCAATGCTTTTAGACAATTTTACCTACCCATAACTGGGTAATTACCCAAAATGTACTTGACGTATTTATTTCTTAATTATGCATATCGTAGATACAAGTCAGATGATGAAATCTTCATGACCTCTACTCTTGAAGCAACCGTGACCTGGTAAAATGCCTCCATTGAAAAGGTTTATCAGGAGTGAAAATCACACTAACCATATAGATGTGGTAGGATGAACTGGTCTCGCATGTTCAAACAACTCCGTTAGCTTGGCCGCATATACACAAGATTGGAGGCGCTATCTTAAAATAATTTCTCCGTTTTTTACAGGTCTATCCCCTCCCCCCCCCCCCCCCAATCACTGGTAGTGATCAATAATGTAAACGTAAACTATTCCACTCGAAAAACTTGAGGGGTGCCTGTCAAACCAGGCAATTGCTCAAATGCTACAGACCGACAATGAAGCCTCATTACATTGAGGGAATGTCCTTACACTTAGGGGGTGGGAAGGGGGGCCTGGCAAAGTCGAATATCGCATAAAACTTTGGATATCTAAGACGTGCTTTGATCGACGAAATTGAAATGTTGCCAGTTCCAAGTTTTCAATTAACTATAGGACATAATCTAAAGTTTGTTGGTGCCACCTAAAAATATTCTTTTCATTTGTAAAGTTTAACTTTAAACTGTTACTTAAAACATTTAATATGTTTAAATCCATATCTTCTTGTCGAATTTCTTTACTATTATACATCTGCTTAGATATGTGTCCGTAGTCACTGCCTCCACAAATTTGAGTCATGACTATACTTTATAGGAATAAAGAATGTGACCCTGACGTCATATTAGTCTTGTAAAAAATAAGATTTCTCTCGAGTTGCATTATTTTTCAATCTAATAATAGGTATTCCCATGAATTTTCGCTACATTTTTTCCAAATTAGATATGCCTTTTGCATCTTTATACTACCAAGTCTGTGGCTACGCTGTCACAGACCTTGATTCCGTGACACTCTCTGGCGTCTATTAAATAAATTATGAGGAAGGCAAATGAACCATCAAATGACCTTTTGGTCTCTCATTCATCATGATTATGGATAACATGACTTGTGGCGCCACTTTTGTAGCATGTAATTATATTCGGGGCACAAAACACGACTTATTTAGCAGTAGGTATTTGTTAAGACTACCAGACGGCTCTCGAGCCAGGAGACATTCTATGCCGAATTCATATTGGTCCATTTCAACTGATGCGGGCGACTACACACGTCACTTTCAACTGCCAATTTCTAGTTTCTGCAATGACCTATAGAAGACAACTACTCAAATATATATATTTTTGTACACAAACCCACAATAACAGTCATAAACGCAACGCGCGCTCACATATAGACAAACAGACATGTAAAAGACATACTCAAATATATACTTGCCTGCCTCAACATAATATACGCAAGAACAAAGGTATAAACGGAGCGCATACACAAACATACAAATATACCGACGAACATACATAATTACATATACTTATGATGGGCAAACGAAAATATATGAACATGTACTTAATCAACCAATCAACGTAATTTGATGATATGATTAAGTACAGCCATTTGGTGCAACAACGACCATGGGCTGGCACGGGACATGTTTTCTGGATGTTCTCACGCGATGTTGTTCTTTTAAGCAGGAAGTTACCGACCACAAAGATACACTCCCCCAGGTCAGATCACGGCGTACAGAGTCCGCACGTGTCCAAGGCGTTAGTAGGTGTCAAAAATAACCACCAGAGGCACGCGTTTGAATAACGTGAAAATACGTCGCAAATCTGACTGAATAATAACCTGTCAATTTCCTTTATATGGTCCAATGTCCGACCCAAAATCGCCTTCTCTCAGAGATATGCGCCGATAAAGCATAAAAAGAAGGCATGGGGCCAATGATATGTACGTTATATAGGTACTAGTATGTTTTTACTTTTAACAATGGTTCCAGAGACGTAAGGATCTTTCCAACTCAAAAACGCCGTTACGGTTACAATATGACCATGCACAAATGTAACACGAAGACGTTACTGCATGATCGCTTTTCTAGCGGCGCCCCATAAGATGCCGGGTTGTTTTCCAACATCTACAAATAAACAAAAAAGGTAGCGATTTTTCATGATTTACCTCACTAGTTTCATTAAATATTTATTTGTACATAGAAATTCCCATTCCCAGTTCCTTATACATCATAGGGCGTCATACAAGTATATAAGCCGATTATTGTTCTGCCAGGTCCATAAATACCATACAAATACTAACGAGATCCAATAAATGTGATTTCTTCATTAAATTTGGGCATTTATGGGACTCTATAAAATTGGAAATGTTTGGGACCTATATGATGTGGATAAAAAAAAACCTGTGATCGGAGTTTTAAAAGCGCATACACATTTCTGAAATGCCCTAAAACGATAATTTATACACTCTGTACTTCATTAATAGTAAGTATTCCGATATGTCATCATCATGCATCTAGAGAGATTACGGACAGTATACTTATTATCCGCAAATGATATCAATCAAGCGTATCTCGACGAGCGATATGGGACCTATTCTTGTTTGAAATTGGTATAATCGTGAAAATACGCATTTCCCCGTCTCACTAGCGCCATCTGCCGGGGACGACTGACAAACAATGTTCGGGTCCGTTATATTGATAAAAAGATATTTTTTTTTGTTATATCCCAACCGATAAAGTAAAACTTCTACATTATCTATTTAACAGCGAGGTTCCCGTCGGAGCCTCTGGCTTGTAATTAATTTCGTTTGATAAAACCCGCCATACTGGTTCATAGGTCCCGTACACACCAGAAACCATGCCCGTGGAAGAAGTTCATTATACCTATGAGAGTAACCTATAATTTAGCCAGTGGTATACATATGAACAGAGAAACCGCGTAACATGAGATACCGGTACACAAGCAAGCTCTTACATATGTCATCAGTTAACTTTTTATTATAACTTGTAATTTGCTTCCTTATGGTTGCCTAAAACATGAAATCGGTCGTGCTGCCGCCGCCGTAGGAGTGGTTCTGTGTGGAAAAACACGTGCTCGTGGGCAAACAGTGGTTATTCTTGTTAAAACTATAACTGTAACATAAAGAAGCCAGTTGTTCTAGTCGTTTCCATCCTGTGGTGATTTCTTTTCAGTGAGATGTACGTACTGACGTCATGATATTTGTGACAGCTCATACGTCTAATTATGCGTAACAGGTGTTAAAGATGCTCAAGAAATCCCATACACGTGACACCCGGACATACACACTCCCATATTCCCAGATTTCGTAGCCATAATGTAGGCGCAAAATCAACTTTTTCTCAAAAGATATAACAGTGTCCAAATGCGTGTAGGTGTATCATAGTCATAACCGGTACCATTAATAATATGTTACGCCTGGCTTTCTGGAAATTTCAACTTGTCAGCGTTTATAAAAACAAATTGCGCCTACGCGAATTTGCTGCCATCTGTTGCTAATACCTGGAACTGAAATTTCTACTGACAGCTTATTTACACATACTTTTTGTTTTACGGTTCAACACAGTACTAAGTTATAGGTAACACTTGGACTAACGCTGACTTAATCATCAGCGTATGTCCGAAAGGAAAATGCATCAACATTATGAAACAGACAGCCCACTCTGACACTAATATCAAATGAGTCATGACACGGTATATGTTACATATTTGAAACGATAGTGCTTTTTCACACGTTGCGTTCTCTCCCTGCTGTCACGTTTTCACTTTTACCGGAGACAATCTGAGTTATTTTTCTTTAACGATCACGATGTATATTTCATATAGTACTCCTGATCTGCAGCCCTTCATTTACATACGCATGTGCTGTACGTATCTGCGTATGACAGTGGCTGATATCACTTATTTGATTAAAGCTCCTGGCGCACCAATGAAACTCAATGTTTTGTAATTTCTATCAACGATGCTAGTCCTGATGGACTACACCTTTGAACCAATACGGAATTGAAAATTTGACTACTGTTTTCTTAACGCGTTCGCGCATGTTCGTGTTTCTGCTGGTACAGGAAAATGAGACTGACGTTTAGTATGTGGGTCTCTTTCTTCTGCGAGTAATCAGATTCTCGTATGAAAAACTTCTTTGAAAGACAGTTTAAGTTGTAGACCGATTGTAGTTATCTTTCTCTTCTAGTTTGGTCTAATTCCACTCTCTGTTATCCCTGTATTATACCTTGTCACATTTGCCACGTATCCTTACTTCTCTTACTGTTTTATATACGCGCTACATTTACAGATTATCCTTGTGTTTTTATCCTTGTATTATGCATCTATGTCCTCCGCCTGATGTATTATACATCGTGCCACCTAGGTGAGATATCTTTGCTGTTATCCCTGTATTTTAATGTAACATCTGTCACTTTCCTTGCCTTTATCCCTGTATTATAATGTGTGCCACATTTGCAAAATTATCCTTGTTTTTTATTATCCTTGTGTTATATAATCTGTGTCCTCTGCAGGATATCCTTGCTCTAACCCCTGTATTACACTTGGTCATACCTCTGAGTACCCTTGCTGTCATCCATGTATTACACTGCATGCTACCTCTGAGGGTTATCCTTGCTATTATCTTTCTTTTTAATGACTACTTTATCCCCCTGCTTTTCCACTGTTATTCCTAGCTGATCCTGTATTTCCTGAGCATTAGACACGCCCTCCAGATTGAGGGAGGCGATGAACCGTTGGTTCTCCATGTTCTCATCACACAAGTTCCTGATGGCAAGGACAGACCACTGGGTGATGTCTGGATTTATGTTAAGGCCAACATTAACATAAATTATTATTATATAATATTATTAATTTTTATATATGTTACAACACTATTATTTCTGCATGACAAATATAAAAGATATTAATTAAATTTATAATTAGAACCTGGAAGGGCAACCCTGGAAAAAACAGAATAATCAAAATCCCATATGTCACGAGATCAATTATAAAGTAAGGATCACTTGTCACGAAAAGGTCATGACCCCAATTTGAATAGTTCCTGACATCATAAATTCAAAGAATCCAATCTGTTATCTTTATATAAATATTATTTCATTAAGAGGTGTAAATTTCACCGAATAAAATTAAAAGATTATAGGTTGTGCCAGTATTCTTGTTAACAAGAAAGGCTATCCATGATTTAAGGACAAATGCAACTTTTTTTTTATATTTTCAGCAATTCATGGTAACAATCACAATAAAAAGCCATGACCTCAGTTTAAATTACCTTCTTCTTTTACACTTTTCTCAGCACACAATTACAAAATGCTGAATTAATCCAAAATTGTTCATGATATAGCTGTCAAGGATTGTGTACAGTAGGAGCAGAAAAAGAGGGAGACAAAACACAAACTTTCTGAGACACTATTGGATGAAAAGGACTAAATTAAAGTCCTTAAATTTATATGCATGTACTAGGTACCAGTGAATCATTATGAAAGGATAATTGCTGATGACTAACATAACCTGAGATGTTCATACAAATACTTTTCTTTTTTTATCTTGCTTATCATTTTCAATTAAAAAATAGCCTTTGAGGTACAAATTGACACTTAGCATCAAGTTCAGGGCAGCAATTTCCAGTACTTTATTGTTTCAGACAGCTTGTTACTGTCTTGAACCTTCTTCAATGTGAGTCACTGTCACAGTGTGAGACATTTTGAAGCACACATAAGTATTTTTCTCATTAATCTCTGTTAAACTTTTATTTTGACACAGTATTACTCAGTACCTTTTTGTGTTACTTGAGTTCTGTAATGGGATTTTCCATATGCCTGCCTTAAAATGCCTTTATGCCAGGGACACTTCTTTTTGTGGAAATAACAACTGTCCTTACCCTAGTATATCCTGCCTATATGGCCTAAAAAGTTACAGCTATGTCTTATCTGTTACAGAATTAATTTTAAAGAAATCACTTCACACTATTTTTTAAATAACAAAAAAGACATTAATTTAGTTAGACCAGGCAGAGATATATGGTACCAGTCTGTACTTGAAACCCTAATTTCTACTACAACTTTCACTTTTTGTAGTAAAAAGTACTAATGGACATAGCTTGGTTCTCATCAATTACGAGTATGACAGCAGTGATTGTACTACCAGTACCTGCCCAGATCACCCATACAGCAAACAGCACTGACTCAGCACTGACAGCATCATTAGTGTACAGAAAACCTGATATCCCTCCCTTGTCATCAGCATGTCACTGTACTGTGATAATGGTTTGGACAGTCAACCCAGGCATCTGTAAATAAGCTGGATGTCATAATGCCATCCCACTTGCGCTTGCCCCATTTGTCTCCGGCTGCCTTTATTATGTTTCTGACAGATGTATTTGCAAGTGATACAAGGTCATGACATCAATTTGCATTCCTTATAATTTCCTTGACACCCACAAACACTGCAATCTGCTGATATCAAGGTCAATCAAATTTATGTCAAGGTCATTTTTTAACTCATTTGTGTAAATTCTGATTCATGCAAAAAAAAAACAGCGATCATTAACACCGTACCACCAGTTATCAGAGTTGAAAGTATATTGGGAAGGTTCAATCTACAATGGTGAGGTGTTCTAAATTTAAGTTTTGAACTTCAAAAGTTATTTTTTGGTTGGAATAGCAAATGCAAAATGTGGCTTTCTCAACAAGTGGGCCATGTGACCTTAACCTCTGACCCCAAATTAAAAATTTTTTCCCTATTAGTAAGTGAATTGATGGTAAGTGAAAGATGGAAGTGTGGGATGAAAATTTGGCAAAAAAATACAGCACAAGCTTTTTAAGAAAGGTAATCCTGTGACCCTGATCTTTGATATGGTTCTTCCCTAATTGCCTGGAGGAGTAGCATGTGAAAAATGGAAAATTTTGGTTGGACAGTGTGGCTTAAATTTTTATAAAAGCTTTTTTAAGAAGTGTTTCCTGTGACCTTCACCTTTGACTTTGTGAACTCAAAATCAATAGAATTATTCCCCATTACATCAAAGACAAGGGGCATGGAATTCAGAGTTAAAAGTTAAGATCAACAACTTGAAACAAAAGGTGTACCAATTTGAAGATAAAATATGCAATGCATAAAAGTTATAGGGTTCAAAATAATCCTAAACTGTGGCATATATGTCCTTGACGAGCAAGGAAGTTATTGAAAGTAAACTAATGGGAGGGTGGGCCATACACCCAGGATGAAGTCAATCAGTTTAGGGCAGATGGGCTAATTTTTTGAGTAGCTGAACAGAATAAAAAGATTACAGGCAAACAGGAGGGAAAAGTTGGATGGATCTGGATCCAGATCGACTTTTTAATTTTAATGATTCATCCCAAAGTTACTGTTTTCCTCCCCTTACTCAAGCCCCATGCTTTCACACATTTTTTCAGAACTTTACTTGTAACTTTCAAAGATATGGCTTGAACACACACACAAAAACCTGAGAGATGGCACGACCCCCTGCCACCTTCATTGGCAGAAATAATAAATGATCCATGTTATATTAATATTGAAATCCTTGACAAGATAATAATCCTGCCAACCTGACAGGGACACACCCCTAGTTCAGCTTGGCTTTAACAGATGGCGCTAACTATCTTCACATGCATTGTTTATCTTACCAATCAACCACTAGGGTTATTCAGTAGTAGGTGCTGTCATCTTGTGGCCAATAAGATAACCAATTTATTTGCTTAAGTATTAAATTTGTAACACATTGACTTGGCCCCCTCTAGTTAATATGATTTACTGTTCTGTCTACCAGTCTGAGTGATTTTTTTCTTTGAAGGATACATGGATTTCTGCCATCAATGTTGGTGTGATCTAAGATTAACTTCAGGCCACCAAGGTCTCGAATCTGAAATATTAATTTTAGATCTAAGATCAACTTCAGGCCACCAAATCTAAAATATAAATCATAGATCTAAGATCAACTTCAGGCCATCAAGTGCACAAATCTGAATTATAAACTAGACATTTCTTGGCACCGCAGGTGCAAGAGTATCCCCAGACATAGTAGGCCCCCCTCCTTAAAGAACGACCCCCATTTTAAGCAGCATATACTGACACCTGGCATATTTATTGTTTCTTCCATCTAACAATCCACAATCTTGTTGAAGAAGTTGGTCCTGTGACCTTGATCTTTTTAAAGATGTGTCCTGTGACCTTGACCTTTGACCTCATGACCCCAAAATCAATTTGGAAACTAATTTTTTTTTTACAGGTGGCTCCTGTGACCTTCACCTTTGACCTTGTGACCTTAAATTGATAGTTTTCTTCCTCTCTTGGCAGGAGAACTATATGTGCAAGATGGAAGATCTGAGATGAAATGTTTGGCTGAAAATGCATCCACATCTTTTTAAAGATGTGTCCTGTGATCTTGACCTTTGACCTCATGACCCCAAAATCAATTTGGGTCTTGCTTTTCCAATGCGACATATACAAGTCAAGTTTGAAAACCATACATCAATAAAAGCAGGAATTATCATCCAGAAACTAATTTTTGGACAGATGGCTCCTGTGACCTTCACCTTTGACCTTGTGACCTCAAAATTGATAGGGGTTTTTCACTCTTGGCAGGTGAACTATATGTGCAAGATGAAAGATCTGAGATGAATTGTTTGGCAGAAAATGCATCCACAATCTTTATAAAGATGTGTCCTGTGACCTTGACCTTTGACCTCATGACCGAAAATCAATTTGGGTCTTGCTTTTCCAATGGGTCAAATACAAGTCAAGTTTGAAATCCATACATCAATAAAAGAAGGAATTATCATCCAGAAACTAATTTTTGGACAGATGGCTCCTGTGACCTTCACCTTTGACCTTGTGACCTCAAAATTGATAGGGTTCTTCCTCTCTTGGCAGGTGAACTATATGTGCAAGATGAAAGATCTGAGATGAAATGTTTGGCTGAAAATGCATCCACATGTTTTTAAAGATTTGTCCTGTGATCTTGACCTTTGACCTCATGACCCCAAAATCAATTCAGGTCTTGCTTTTCCAATGTGACATATACAAGTCAAGTTTGAAATCCATACATCAATAAAAGCAGGAATTATCATCCAGAAACTAATTTTTGGACAGATGGCTCCTGTGACCTTCACCTTTGACCTTGTGACCTCAAAATTGATAGGGGTCTTCCACTCTTAGCAGGTGAACTACATGTGCAAGATGAAAGATCTGAGATGAATTATTTGGCTGAAATTGCATCCACAACCTTTTTAAAGAGGTTTCCTGTGACCTTGACCTTTGACCTCATGACCCCAAAATCAATTCGGGTCTTGCTTTTCCAATGGGTCAAATACAAGTCAAGTTTGAAATCCATACATCAATAAAAGAAGGAATTATCATCCAGAAACTAATTTTTGGACAGATAGCTCCTGTGGCCTTGACCTTTGACCTTGTGACCCCACAATTTATATGGATCATCCACTATTGGCAAGTGAGCTATATATTCAAGATGGAAGACCTGGGATGAAAGTTTGGCGTAAAATACATCCACAGTATCTTTTAAAATGCCAGTCCAGTGACCTTGACCTTTGACCTCATGACCCTAGAACCTATAGGGTTCTTACTTTAGTGGTGGGCCATACATAAGTCATGTTTGAAATCCATATGGCTATCAACACTGGAGATATCATAAGAGGTGTGTGATTTTCACCATATATGGCAATATTCAAGGTCAAGGCCACTATCATAGGAAAGGTCATGACCCCAATTTAAATAAACATCATCCCATAACCAATACCTATATATATGCATAATATAAAAGAAATCTGTCCATTAGTTTTTGACTTATAATGCTCACAGTACTGTAAGGTGGCAATTTTGGGGGTATTAAACGGCATGAAAACAAATAAAGAATAATAGGTGGCGCCACCAGTTTCTGGAACATGACAACCCTATCCATGATCTTCCATCAACTTGATTTTGGGATAAATCCATGCAAGATTTCTTGAGATATTAAAGAATTTGTGTGATTTTCCCCAATATTGGACCTATTCAAGGTCAAGGACACTCTCCTAGTTAAGGTCATGACCTCATTTTAAATAGGCGTCGTCCTCTTACTCATATCTATACATATACCAAGTTTGGTAAAGTTCCGTGAAATATTTTTTGGGTTATCGCGCCAACAAGATTTATATGCGGCGGCGGCGGCGGCAGCGGCGGGACCGGTATGAAACCATAGTATCCCCCGACTTTGTCTGGGGATACAATAATAGATTTATGATAAGGCTTCCATTCAGCTAAAATTGGATATATATATATATATATATATATATATATATATATATATATATATATATATATATATATATATATATATATATTTATATATATTTATATATATTTATATATAATTATTTATTTATATATACATATATATAATTTATTTATTAGTAACTCTTTTCTATTTTTTTGGCCTTTTTTGTAATTTACCCAATATGTTAAATATTGTGTACTTTAAGAATATACCAACCTACCCTATTTTGATTTTCCTTGTGTTTGTATGCCATGTTGGCAAGCAGGCGTATGAGATCTTTTCTGAGCCCAAATGCAGGATGGGAAGTGTCAAGGTCACTGTCACATTCAGCTTTATTTATGATGCTGAACATGTTGTCACCCTCTTCACCGATCATCTGCACACAGTGAAGCAGATCTGCAACAAACATGACTCAGCAGTTTTAATGCAGCTGAAACATTCAGCTTTATGAAAAGATTACCTTGGACTGGTGTCAATCACATGATGACCAGTAAATTAAATAATACATCTTGTGGTTGCAAATAATCTGCTCATTCTACACACTGCTTTTGCAGGTAGAGCCTTTCCATTCATGAAATCTGATAAGTCAGTTTAAATAATTTTGCAAGTTCTTAACTAAAAAATTTGCCAATTTTACCTACACTTTGAAAGTCAAGGACGTTGTTTCACTAACCCTGGCATCATGTGAATTAAATTCCGGTATTTTATGCAAACACAAAAAAGGAGACTGAGAAATAAAGTAAAGTTAAAGATGTTTCTGTGGTTTTTTTTGTGGCAAACTATGCTGTATGTTATATATAATCTTTGATTCTGTCTGCGCTTTCTTCACACAGAATTTCCGGGATGGGACCATGATGGTGATGTGCTATAATACTGACTGATGACAGACTTGAGCAGCGGTTCTTCTTCCTGGAGGAGAGGGAACACTGCTGGATGACTAGCAGCCTCACACAGCAAGTCAAGCTCACAGCACACCAGCACTGGCTCCTACAGCAGCAAACACACACACACAAATAAAATCAACTTATATCAAGATTACAGTTTACAGAGCAAATTGAACAGTGCTAGTGATGGTGGGTTACTTAATTATGCTGAGACTCAGGCTAATTGTCTGACTGACTGAAGAAGTTTTCGCTCATTGAGCAGCTACAGGTTGCTGTGGTCAAGACCTCAGCCCTGCGCACTCCTTAAGCATGTTCTCAGAGCCAACAGACATGATGCCACACCAAGCCAAGCAAAAAGCCGCGAGAGATCACCGCCTTACATCCCACACCGGTGACTTTGTAGGAAAGCTACAGCACCCCCAGCCACAAAGGCAGAAGCAACCTACATTCCCTCCACCGATCCCAGCAGCAGAGACCCAGCCATGCCAATCAAGAGCCGAACCCGATCTTGTGAACGACACTGTTTCAAGACAGAAAGCCATTTTATACTTGCAGTTGCGGTCATTTAGACTGTTTATGTAGCAGAGTGGCGGGTGAAAGCGTGCTGGGCTCATAACTCAGGCTAAATGTAACCACAGGTAATTGTCATTTGTACAAATGTGATGTTTTCATAAAGCTCACTGGTTTGTCCACACTGGTCCTGGACTCTGACAGGGGCCTATTCTAAGTCCGACCTGCAGCCTGAAATCTGCACTTGCAGTTAGATCGTTGGAGCTACAGAGCTGAGTGTCCAAAAGAGATTTCACGCATCACAGATGCTTACCTCTCAGTTCTTGAAGGCCCCAGAATATATATAAGATAATTCATCTTTCATAAATTCAAAACCTTTCATTTCATTAAAAAAAAATATGTTTAAGTTACAACAAGGCCTACAGGCCTAATGCGAACCTGTGCAATGAGATTACACCAGGTATAATGCTTCAATGCTGGACCATTACTTTTCAAGAACATGTGTAACATGTATATGAACAATGCAAGTACTAATCACTTAGAACAAGAAACAATTAAACAAACATCACTGCTGCAATTCTGGCATGGGTGCACACAACACAAAAACTAGAATATGGGTAGTCAACAAGCGACTACGTGTATCTGCCAAAATTAGAGTGGGAAAGGTGAAGTGAGGCATTGATTGAGTGGCAAGGGGAAATAGAGTGAGGTGTGTTGCATAATAGCCTGGATGTCTGCAGCCAAAATATGTATGTAGGTGGCGCCACCTGTCATAAAATCAAGAAAGATGTCCAGGATGTATACACATGCAAAATTTCAGGTGGATAAGTCCAACCAATGCAGAGTTATGAGTGTTTTATCCCAAGGCTGATAAACAGATGGACGCTGTGCAAAAATGGTTGCAAGTGGCACCACCATTTTTAGTGTATGTTATAAAGATTTCCAAGGGCTACATTTGTGCATAATCTTTAGCCTTATCTGTCAAACGGTTCCCGAGATATGTGGGTTTATGTGTGGAAATAGACACACAAATGGACGCTCAGCAGAGAGGAAAGGTCAAAGGTCAACCAAAAATGAGGGCGCAGCAGTTCACATATGACCGATCATAATTCCGAATTTAAAAAAATTCTGCCCAGTGGTTATGGAGGAGTTCTCTGGAAACCTATGCGGCGATGGCGGTAGCTTTGGATGACTGATTATTTGGAAAATATTTGGTGATGCTAGCTCCTGCGGTTTTTGAGATAGCTATGGTTAACATACAGACGACGCACGATGTACGACACACGACGCACGATGCCGCACCATCGCATAAGCTCACAGGTTCGCTAAAAATGACATACAAATGAGTTTCTAAAGAGATTTTTTTTTTCAAATATGCACACCTTGGCACATATATTTCATTACATATTGATGTTATGTGGCTCTATTACATAAACTTTCATGATTATTTTATCATTGATTTACTTCTGAAACTAATCCTCACCAGACTATCCACAGATCTCTGTTGGCTGAGACCTAGGATTGTGTGGGCATTGTCTATGAAGCCTGCACTGACACAGCTGATATTTTCCATTGCCACAGGTGGAACAGCAGGTGTGACTGATCCACCTGTGTCAGAAAGCTGCTGAATAGAGGACGTCAACATCTGGATCAGCTGTAGCCTGAAATAATTGAAGATGTTTTTAAATGTCTTTCTGTTAATGAGCACAGCACCCAGTTCATGTGGAAAGATCAATCAATTTTCAAACCAATTCCATAATGAAACTGTAAAAAATCTTGATTTATCTCAGGAAAGCAATTTTATGGTTTCATTTTCAAATACTCAAAAAAATTAGAATTTTTTAAAGTGCTGCACATCAGGCCTTCATTCATACAAGTGTATGTGGTCAATAATGTATAATCCATGTAATCCATTCTGAAACCCTCAAAATATATAGTGAGCCACAGTATATTTGGCAAAACTGGCCAAAGCTTGAATACTACATGTTTATAGGAGTGACTGAAAGAGTAAAATATTTCCCATGTGAGCACACAACAATACATTCATGAATTTCTAAAATAGAGACATTACCTTTTATCAATGTCTAACTCCTTGTAGACATTCACCAGTAGCCCTGGGTGTTGAAATAACTTTTCTATGATATACCAACTACAACAAAAAAGACAAAAGTTTAAAACCTCAGCAACTTTTAATTCATTATGAAAACATTTCTGCATATAAAATTTGTGAGCTTCTGCATTGCATTATATTTTTTATAAGGATTACTGATTTTGTCATGGGACATCTTCAAATCCTTGAAAATACCAACAAGGGACCTATGGGTCATGACGCTCAGCTGTTATATATGATAAAAAAATATTATTTAGAAATGAGGCACATGCTGGTTTTGTGTGGTAATAAATATAAGCTGTATTTAAGTTGTTGTTGTTTAGCTTATGTATGATTTTGATAGTACCTTTGGAGACAGGGAAGAGGATTGATTTCATTTATTTTATTAACAATTGGAGTACTATTGTCACACAGATTTTGACTTGGCCATATAATAAGAGTTTAACTATTTATTAAAAAAAATTACAAATATTGTCCCAAATATAATTTTTATTAAAAATAATGAGAATCATATGATTTTTTAAAATGAAATATAACTGATATGATTATTAAAATAATATTAAAGAATATATTCATGAATGCATTCATGAATACATTTTGAAAGTATTTGCACAAGTATTCATATACTTTCATTTTTACCTGAATTCCCATTCTTTATGCAAGAAATTTAATAATGGAGTACATAATCATATTCATATTTAAATACAATTACAAAGTATTCCCACCATGTCTGGTATTTATTCAATTTTCACCAAACAATGATGTTGAGAATCCAGAATAAACAAAATTCACACATTTAAATAATGATCATAAGTACCTGGTTTTATGGCTTTTATTTATATTAAAAAATAACTGTAAAAAATTCATTTTGGACTAATTTCACATCAATGTACACACTAAACACAGTAGGAATCTAGATTAATATTATCAACTGCATCTTTGTCTATCATTAATTTCCTTCATATGATCCCTAATGATTAGTAATGAATAATATGATTTACTTTATCATTAAAATTGAACTGAAAAATGCCATAGGTGACTGCATGGTGTTATTTGGAATATGTGACATTCTACCCATCGATACAAGATTCTTATATCATCAGTAACTGCAAGTTAATTTCCTGTTATTATAAACTAACAAATTCCTTTTCTATTTTTCTTTAATTTGTTATAAAAAAACAATAAAAATTTATTAATTTGTTGTTTATTGTTATGTTGTTGGTTAAAACTACTAGATGAGTTGGGTTGGACACCTGGATCAAATGTGGCTGGCCATAAGCTGCCTGGATTCCTGTATGCCTCGCCTCAAGCGTGCATAATTTGATGAAAGGTCAACAAGGTCAACATACAGGTTACTCAAGAGGGGCTGGAGAGAGCCAAAGTCTGACAGGGTCTCATAAAAAACATTAATAAAAGCTACAATTTTTGGCCAATTTCTTTCAGCTTTCTAAACTAAAAAGCTGAAATCCTTATGTGTGCATGATATGAAAATTATATCAACAGTGCTCACGGGAAACAAACGTGCCATGGTCACAGTTGGGCAAAATTTAAGGTACTAATTTTATATTTATACTAATAACTTATAAAATTTGAAAAATTCAGAACTAATTTTGGGTATTCAATTGAATCTTGATTAAATAATGTTACATCCCTGACAAAAAAATCTCTAGCAATGCCCTTGTTAAGGGAGTAAATATATATGTTTGGGCCCATAACTTAAAACAATTACGCAATACTGACATCATTCTGGGATGTGCATAGAGAATGAAAAATATGTATTTTGTTTATGATTCAAGTCAGATCAGTGGTTTTGATATTAGGCAGTCTTGAAGTGTAACAATGGGTTTTTAATGGAAAAATGAAGTTTTTCATTAATATCTCGAAGGTATTAAGTCCTAGTGACCAAATTCTTGGCATGGTAGGGGATTTTGGAGACATCTAACTGTATGCTGAATTTAAAGAACTTAGAGCTGAAGCTGGGGAGCTGAGCTTTTGCAAACTGCATAACACTAGCTTGATGTAAACAATATGTAACAAGGTGCTTGAAAACTTGATTAAAATCTACAGTTTTTGATCAACTGGTTTCAAATTTTTGGTGTTAACAGTTGAAATGCTGACAAAAACATGCTGTGAAAATTAAATCCACAGTACTTACAGGAAAAAAACGTGCCATGGTCAAAGTTGGGCAAAATTTAAGGTACCAATTTTTTATTTTTATTAATATTTTATTAAAATTTAAAAGATTTTCATCTAATTTTGGGTATACAATTTAATTTTGATTAATTAAAGTTATATTACTGGAAAAAAGGTCCACAGCTTTAACATTTTTTGTGTTAAGTGATCAAATATCTTTCCTTATTTTTTTCAAAATGCATTATGTTTGGGCCCAGAACGTTTTTAAATTAAATAATACAGACATAATTTCTGGCATGTACATAGGAACTATATAGAGGAATATTTATGGTAAATATGAGGAAAAACAGATGAGTGGTTTTGATATTAGGCAGTCCTAAAGTGTGAAAATAGGTTTTTAATAATTTAGGAATAGGATCTTCCATGATTTTCTAAATTTGAACTCTGAGAGTAACTCTGTCTTTATCCTGGTAGACCTCAGCTGTTACTAACCTCCATTCAGAGTTACTATTTGTAAACAGGTCCATCAGACTAACAAGTATGTCTGGGCCATGCTTGTTTTCTATGACATCAGTAATCCTCTCTCCACTCAGACAGTTATAAATCACCATGGCTGTGTAAGTTCCCACTGTCATGTCTGGAGACTGTAGAAAGAACCTTGAAAGGGAAGAACATACAGTCTATATATTTATGATTAATAGTCTCCTGGCTGAATTCAAAATATTTATATCACAGTATGTTTAACAATGACCAAAACAAAAATGTTAAAAAGCTTGGATTAAAAGATCCTCCATATATATTATACATTAAGAAATAATTGGTAAAAATATAAGTTTATTTATGAGATATTTATTTGTGATAATTCTGTTAAACAGGCACCATCATAGCTATTAACAGTATCTGAATCTTTGTTTTTGATGCTGAGGATCAGTAGCTTACAATGTGAACCATAGCACTACAATAACACTTTGTTATATAATAATCTGTTCAAGACTGGCAAACACAAGTTAAAAAGAAAGGAGTTTTCCATTTTTCCTATCTATTGAAGTAAACGCCCAGACATAGTCCATCATTAGAATGAAATGACTGAATAAAATATTTGTGTACTACTATGCATAAATAACTTGTAAAAAGCCCAGGTTGTGCTTTGCAGGTAAATATGCCAAGGACCAATTGTCCTGCCAGCTCGCCAATCTCAGCATACAGAACAAATGTACAGTAACTTTGAATAACTGTAATAACTATAGTAATTATCATAATTATTACTTTAATTTAAATATCTTTCAAAGAAATGCAAGTTTTGGTGCAGAAACTTGAAGAGATTTTAATCTATTTCCAATTAAGGGTTAGAGGGTAAAATATTAACAGTTCTTTGCATGGGACCAGTCTTACATTGCGTAGTATACCTAATATTACAGGCAAGCAGGCATAACCATCATCATTAGCCAAAGTGCTTGGTCATCTTACCTGCACTGAGGAAAGAAACAACTCCAAAGCACTGCCTGATTGTTCTCATGGCTGGTTACAGCATTGCCTAAGAACTGGATGCCACATTTCAAGGCTGTCAGTAATACTGTAAAATGCATGAGTAAGATCATATGTACATATCATCATTTTTGAAACTGAGCTTTTTCTCATTTCATAGGCTTACTGATAAGATACCATTGGATACTTCACATCTTTTTCCCTCAAAGTTTATAACAGATGCAAATAGTAAACTTCCTACTTTACATGATTTTTATAATTTTCACACAGCAATTCATCCTCGACTCTAGTGTCATATCGACCGTCTGGCATTACGACCAAATTACTAGCGCCAGAGTGTCATGACATCTATGTCTGAGGAACGCATTAATGAAGATGCAAATATTTTCGTCATTTCTGACAACGCTTCATGGCCTAAAGGGACCCTGTCAATCAACACAAACCAGATCAATCGTTAACATTTTTATGTACTTTCTAATAATACCAAACATAAGCGAGAAAAGTTCCGTTTTAACCCAGCACACTGGTAAACCCTTTGGCGTGTTTGTTGAATTTATCACCGCATGAACACAAGCATGGCTCGCACGGGTTACAGGCAGCTTGCAGGCGATACAGGAAATGACCCATGTCCATGGAGACGGTGTTTCAGTTTAGGTTGTGAGCTCACATGTATACTATTGTGTAAATTCATTATTTTTAGCATAACATTCAGATTTTGGGCTGTTTACCATGATATGAATGCAACCTGATGCAAGACCACTGCGATGCATTCCCAGAAATAACTTGTATCACGACTCGAGTAGGCTAACCAGCCCAATTATCCGATTGCCTACTGAGTCAGGTTGTTACAGCTACCTCGACTCAATAAAATAACAGAACATACATTCATTTAATCTGGTAAAAAGACAGCATAAGAAAACAGTGTGTACTCCTTTCAAATTGTTATACATAAACACTGGCTGAATAGTTAGTAATTGATTATAAGTATCAGTCAATTAATTTAACTAGTAAATAAATGCATCTTTCTTTAATCAGTGCAAATACAAATGCCACCACTAGTGGTGTGCCAAGTAATCGATTATATTCATGACTGGTCATTTTCTATCATAACTGATTAAATTGGTTGCATCTTTGCACAACTAATCACAGATGAATATGTATGCACATGCAAGGACGTCATATTATCTGGAAAAAAAATGTAACCAAGGAAACATAGTGGACACAACGTAGTGAGCAGGATGTAAACTTAAACTTGTGCAGAAAACACGTGTCAGCAACCCAGCACTCAATTTACATGAGAGACTGACTTCCCTCTGTCAATATTTTACATATAATCCTACACAGCAGAGTTCATGGTTATACATGTGAAACATAAACTAATTGATTACCAGTCTATGATTGGTTGTTTTATTTCTTTTAATAACTTGATTTTTCAAACTTGATTTTATAACAAATTCCTATTACTCGTACCCACCCTCTGTATCTGCTCCTTCCGACAAAGATTTCCAGCTGTCACAGATCTTCCCAGTTAGTGTCACTGCTGTGTTGAATATCACAGGATGTCTGAATTCAAAAATATTATCCATATTAGCACACAAAAAACAATGATTTTAGTGACATTGACAATAAATATAACATATAAGAAGTATGTGTGGTTTTCAGGTGGCACTGTCAGCTGAAAGAGAATGGAAGAACCATACAAGAAATTTTTAATGATGTTATTATTAATCAGTTAATTATTAATCTGGTCTCATGTTTTCTATAAAGGAGCTATGAAAAATAATGACTTGTAGATAAGTTGTAAGAACAAGTCCTTTAGTTTCCAATTAATTGCTTTACAGATGGGCCTATTTTTTATTTGGATCATAACAGATGTATTTTCTAAATACTTCGATGTTTAACTGTTGGGCCACTGGTATCCCAATACAGTTCAAATAACAGCCAGCAGGTGTCAGCATGTTACTGTTAATCAGGAGGACTGATGGCAATATTGTGATGGATGTTCCCTCAAGCATGATCAGTTTAAAACATTACTCAGGGTATAAAACAATATGATAAACCTAAATTATTCTCACAGCAAACTGTGGAAACTTATGATCTTATTTTAGCGTTTCAGTAAACTCCAGGAATCCCTTTTAAAGGACACCAAATCACACATACAGACTCATACAAAACCATTCCCTGCAATCCTTCATATAGTACCTTTGCAATAAATCCTGATTTTTGCTGCAGTTGGCACAAGAGTTTCGGAAGCATCTAAATATTTCAGCAATACAGCTACACTGCAGAGCAAATTGGTGGTGGTTTGAATCAATGTCCCAGGAGTCTGATGATAATTTGAGTAGACTTCCTAATCCTGAAATGATGTTCTCATTCCACTTGTACCTGTGAATATATAAATGTTTTTTTGAATGAGTGATGGTAAATATTTTTGAAGTCTTACAGGGGCCTTCACCGTACCACTTATGTTATATAGTGAAATATAGTGTTTTTTCCTTTCAATTATATGACATCTGCCAATAATTTGTTCAAAAAAGATTTGCTTACTCCTGTTCACATTAGAAATCAGCTTGCCCCAGACATGAGTCATGAGCAGTAGCTCAAAATATAAACACAGCATGCACACCACCTGGTGGCCTTTAAAACACCTATGTGTTTTTTCATGTGTGTTTCTTCTCCTTGTCTGAGAGTTGTCATACATGCACAAGATCAGATCTCTAACTGCATTGTCTTGTTATAATAAACAGACAAACATGGACTGTGTTTACAAACATGGATCGTGTTTACAAACATGAACTGTGTTTATACCACAGAGAACCATATAAAATGTATAAAACAGGTGCATGGAGATATTAAGTCCATGTGTTGGAATGGGTTTGCTGGGAAGATTTTGTATTCAGCCAAAAGGAATTAAAGGCTCATATTAATGTTTATGTACCTTTAAGCTTATTACATTTGTATGATGCTGCACCAGGCATGAGATCAGAAATTTAAGATAACAATAGAATTCCCTAAATATATGAAAGGCTCCCTTTGTTCATTAAAGGGGCCCTATCACCTATAAAGCATGTTAACATGAAAAATAGCTTCCTCCATTTAAAAAAAATCTGTACCTGCCAAAATATTGCCTTGAAACTGTTTGCTTTCTCCTGTAAATGTGTTAAAACAGTTGACCGGGCACGATTGCAGGTGTCAACATAAACACAGGGTGTGGAGCCGTTTGCAGCACAGAGCCACAACAGATACCCTGACTGACTTGGCCAAAAAAATATAATACATGTTCCCGCTGGCTGAAACACAGCGTATTGTCCCTCTTAATCAGACCTCTGGTCACATGGCCTTGTTATTGTAAACAGACACACATGGACTATGTTTACCGACACGCACAGTCATAACAAGGTGTTAAACAGCCATATGCGAAGAAATGAGACTGTGTGCAGGGATGGTTCTGCTGGGAAACCTTTGTATCAAGCAAAACTGAACTGATAGTGTGAAAGAATAGGCATCATATTGAGCCTGATTATGTCCCTTTAATGACAAGATATAGTTATACAAGTGATGATACCATAAGAAGACTCACTTATATAAGCCCCTCATGCAGGAAATTTGCATAGTTCAACCCTTAATGAAAAAATCTGGTTTCTCTGCCACAATTATAAATAATTCTCAGATACTAAAAGATATTAATATGCAGCTATAATGAAGTACTGATTAATGTGAAATGATATTAAGTACTGTAACTTTAAAAAAGTTAACAAAAGCACTATAAGAGTGCATATCACACCTATTTCATATTTTATGACCCTTGACATTATTAAATGAGCCAAGAATTTGCAGACAATTGAACCTAATGGAGTTACTAAAATGGTTTAACATTTGCACTGCACAACATCATCATAAGCCATTAATTTCCTAGTTATCACAGAAATACCACAAAGTCTGGTGACCTCTGACCTCATTACATATGCAAACGTTTTACTGAGAAACAACCTTGGGTTTTTATTTCTGGAGTTTCACCAAAATCCATCATTTTCCTGGTAATTTATTGAAGCAACACCATGGATAAGACTGGTGACCTCTGACCTCATTAAATATGCATTGATTTTGCCCAGAATTGAACTCAGGTGAGATAATCTATTTGTCTGTAGTTTAAATTTAGAGAGTTTCATGAAAATCAATAAAGTCTGGTAATTTTTTACAGTGACACTAAATGTTAATGGCCAGATGCTGTCCATACCATAATAGGGCATGTCTTATGGGTGTATAATAAACATAGAGTACAGTATAACAAGTCTGTTGAATCAGGCTCTCAGCTTTTATGAAACAATAAATACTGGTAGTAATAAATTTAAAATATGACACAAAATATTCTTGAAAAACACTGCTCATCAAGATATACAATGTAACTCTTAATCAGAATTGGTAACCTTCAGGTTCTGAATTAAATAAGTGAATATAAATTAAGTACTTTTTTAATTAAATGATAATTTCTCTTGAATGGTAATCAAAAGAGAAATAATGAAGTTATACCAGTATTTCATCTGGAAATCTTATGAAAGTCCCCCAAAAACAATAGATTATGCCCAGTCCTTGATCAGCTCTTAAACTTACCTGTGAATCTCATCCTTCAGAAGGTCTCGTATAGTATTCAACAGTTCCTGGAATTCCCTGTTTAGCAGAAGGTTTTTGTCTTTGCTCTCAAGAAGGAATCCTTGGAGACTCTGCAATATCTGTCCAAATGTATCAGTTGTTGCAGAAGCCATCCTCTCACAAAGCTGAAAAAAGTTTCATTTGTTACACAAATTAAAAAATCTGTTTATAAAAAACTCACATGCTTTGTATGGGAATCTAAAACATCACATATTTGCGACAAGTTTTTAGCCTAAAATTTTTGTTGGGTGTCTGGATGTTGATTTTTCATGTTAATATGAGAATTTATTTTGTGTAGCACATTGACAAAATCTTACAGTTACCAATACTAAGTAACAGCTTGATACATATAGTATTATTGTCAAAATTATGACTGTTGGTTAAAAAAAGTAAATAGTACTTAATTATAATATGATTAATAAGAGATGTTAGTTAGAAGTATTAAAGGTTATTAAAATTACAAACATCAAACATACAGAGAACGTGCTGTATTGTTTTCTCATCAATCCATATGGCAAGACAGCGTAATTTTCCAGATTAATAAAATTAACTAAACCCAAACCTTTCCACTCTACTGAGTTTCTCTATTTAATAAAAAACAAGAGACCCATGTGTCACGGCACTCAGCTGATCGTGATTGGACTATAAATGTTTCTCAACTGTAATACTATATCGAGTCGATAAAGCTTATGAAAATCGTGGGCATGTTGGGCTATTATAAAGGAATGTAATGTAATATGTGAGTAAATGATAAATGAAATTACCTGATTGATGGATTAATAGAGTTAAATATAGTGGTTTATTTTTTATTTATTTAGGAGGGGCTGAAAATTATGATATATTTAAGCAAATATGAATGCAATGACAGCAGTAATAAGCAGTAGTAGAATGAGGATAAGGCTATTTGTTGAAGGATCTAAAGTGTATGGTAGTCTGCAAGCTTTCAATTTGACAGATATGATGTTATGAATAACTATGCTGATGAAGTGATTTATGAATTTGTGACTGTATGACACAATATCTCTTTAGTCTTGAAAAGGTACATTATTGTGATGCCCACTATGTCTATATATTACACAATATTGACATAATTTCTGGCATGTACATAGGTACCTATGGACGAATAGTTATACAAAATATTAAAGTATGAATATATCTGATTCATCTTGTTCTTGCTTACTGAGGCTGACTTTGGGATGGGGTTCGGAGAAGGGAAAAGTGAGGGCAGCACGAAGGTGGATGTAGAAATATTCTATTGTAATGTTTTTCATTTATATAAGAATATGAAAAGCTAAGAGGAAAGGGGCCCTCCTACTTGGTTATAGTAAAGATCTAAATATATGATTGCAAACTAATACTCTGACAAGACTGTCATGAAGAAAAACAGTAATAGTTTTGAGATACTGTGATGCATATGAATATTTTCAGATGGACAGGCAAGTGGACAGAATGGACTAATACCTTTATTTCACTTTCAAGGGAATAATGTATTTAAGTTTATATATAAGCCTATTTTTTTAGCATATCCACTTTTTCCATTAAGAAGTTTTTATCTGAATCATTTTTTTTACTTACAGGTTTAAAAATTTTTAATAAAACAAAAACTAAAAATATAAGTTTAAATATTAGAATTGTTGCAAAAGTTGCACTCATTATATATACAGAGTAAAAAAACTGAAACTTTAAGTTAAAATATTAGAATTGTTGCAAAAGTTGCAATCATTATATATCCAGAGTGTAGCTCATATTGGGTCATATTATGCATACACATATATTTTATTATTTTTAAATCATAAATGTTTAAACTGAATTTAAAAGAAAATAATGCCACAACATGGCATCTACAAGAATATTCCTTCAATCACTACTTAAAAGTTTTGCACATTGGAGTTTTCAGTACATTCTTAATTTTATTCACCAAAATAAAATGAAAGATTCAGTAAATTTGATTAAATAAAACATCTTTTCAAATAAAGTATACACACTGTTGGTTGAATGAGGGACAAAGAATATCATTGTGCTAATTACTATCCCAGTTTTAATTTATTACTGGAATTAATAGTCAATTTCACACCTGGTGAAGTTTTTACTCTTCTGAAGTAAGGAATTACTTATCTGATGAACATCCACATTTTCATAGCAATACACCACTTTGTGGACACAATTAAATGTACACTTTAATCACTGTAACCCTGGTTGTACAATACAAAATCTAAAATGCAGCATAACCTAGAATAAGAATGAATCAAATATAGAAAATAATAACATTCATCTAGTTTATGCACCATCGGGGGTGAGGAGGGGGGGGGGAGTACAGGGCAGAGGGGAAGCCTGCTGGTAGTGGCCAAGCTGAGCCAAGGCAAGCTGCCTGGGGTGGGTTACATAATGCAAGTGAAGGCTGTACTACTAGGTGGGCTAGATGTAAACAACACTTGCCATGGTGTATGAAAACGTGAATAAAAGCTATTCTTTCCAATCAATTTCTTTGAAATTTCAGATTTTAAAAGATTAAGTCCTTATGTATATATGCTGTGAAAATTAAATCAACAGTGCTTACAGGGAAAAAACGTGCCATTGCCAAAGTTGGACAAAATTTAAGGTATTGATTTTTCATTTATGCTAATAACTTGAAAAATTTGCAAAAATCAGATCTAATTTTGGGTAAAAAATTGAATCTTAATTAAATAAAGTTATATTCTTGAAAAAAAAAGTCTCTAGGTTCAGCAATTCTCATGTTAGGTGAGTAAATAGATTTCCTGATTTTTTAAATATTGCATTATATTTTGACCCATAATTTCAAAATAATACCCAATACTGACCTAATTTTTGGTATGTTCATAGAAAATGTATAAAAGAATGTGAATACTAAATATGATCAAAAACAGATTAGTGGTTTAGATATTAGGCAGCCTTGAAGTGTAACAATGGCTTTTTTTATGGAAAACCGAGGTTTTAATATCTTGAAGGAACGAAGTCCTAATGACCCAATTTTTGGTATGGTAGGAGATTTTGGGGACATCTAACATTATGCCAACAGCCTGAGGAGCATAGAGATGTGCACTAAATGACCTACAGTCATCAAAGTGGACTGCTTGACAATGTAAGGGAATACAACAAGAGCCTAAAATAAAATTCAATAACTAGCCTAATTTTGCAGCTTTTATTTTCAAATTTCAGATTTTAACAGATTAAATCCTTATGTGAACATGCTGTGAAAATTAAATCCACAGTACTTACAGGAAAAAAATGTGCTGTGGCCAAAGTTGGGCAAAATTTAAGGTACCAATTTTATATTTTTGCCAATATTTTAAAAAATTTAACAGATTTTGATCTAATTTTTGGTATACAATTAAATTTTGATTAATTAAAGTTGTATTACTGAAAAAAGTCCCTACCTTTAACACTTTTGGTCTTAAGTGACCAAATATCTTTCCTGATTTTTTTACACAGTCCATTATGTTTGGGCCCATAACTTTTTTAAATTAAATAATACTGACTTTATTTCTGTCATGTACATAGGAACTATAAATAGGAATATTTATGGTAAATATGAAGAAAACCAGATGAGTGGTTTTGATATTAGGCAGTCCTGAAGTGTAAAAATAGATTTCTAATAAGAAATTGAGGTTTTTCCTTAATATCTCGAAGGAACGAAGTCTTATTGACCCAATTTTCGGCATGGTAGGAGATTTTGGGGACATCTAACTGTATGCCGAATTTCAGATTCATAGGTCCAATGGTGTCGAAATGTGCCAGTCTTACGGACAGACAACCAGACAGACGGATGGACGACGGACAATGGACCATGACTATAGCTCAGATGACTTATAGTCAGCTGAGCAAAAAATTACCAGTTAAATAAAAGCACTGTCATATAACCTGTTAGGGAACCAAATTACAAACAAAATTATTTTACGTGTATTTTATTACAGCTGAAACATTAAATTGGATTCAAATTACAATGCTTCGTATAATTTAAAAGGTTGTCTTAAATATAGCTGGAATAATGCTGCCAGCAAAGCAACATGTTGATACTGGTATTCTTTAAGAACAATAACCTCACAAATGTGAAATGACATGTTATCAATTTTAAAAGCATATAGCAAAACCACTGCTTATTATTTTATCATGTTTTAGGGTAGTGGCAGCCTGCCACCCCAAACATCAATTTTTCTTGGACTGCAGGCCCCTATCATTTTATTTCTGAAGGCCTGAGTGTCATGTTGTCATGGCTAGTTTAAGGGAATCCATTTGATTAATTATTAGTAGTATAGCTCTATTTCTTTTTGGGTTATTGAAGTATGGGTTTAGCAACAGCTGCCTTGAAAATACAATTTTCCTTAAAAAAAATCATGTGCCCACAACAACAGCTAGTGGAACCAACTAACCCTGTGACAATGACATTGTGAACATGGCGGTCCCCCTAAACGCCCAAAACACGGGTGTTTTGGGTATCTGTGACGAAACACCACAAAACACCCATTTCACTTCAAACCTGAACCAAAAACGTAACACCAATCGATAAATAATCATCCGATGAATATATCTCTGCAATATTGTTTCATAAATTCATGTCATAAAGATAAAAACGAGTGGTTCGTGCCGTGGTCCATTCACCGGCGCCCACGGCAGCCGTTTATGCCAGCTATGTCCCTGCCCCCTAGTGGCGCAAGTCGCAATCAAGCAGCACACTTGTCAGTTGTACAAAACACTATTGCTTTCTTTAATTTTACAGAATAGTGGCACAAATGCTGCATTAACATAATTCAACAGATGATGATTTATCAACTGATACAAGTGTTTTGCTTCAAATTCTAATTTAAAAGGGTGTTTCGTGGTGTTTCGTCACACGTACCCAAAACACCGTTGCCTTGGTGCAAGGCTGAGAATTACACACCAGGTGACCCGGGCTCCATACTCAGCCTTGAGTATGTTCTTACGAAATATCGTAGCGGTCCTTCTGATGTATCAGAAGGAAAGAATAAAAGAGTAATTAAGAATAAGATGTAGCTTAAACTATGTTCACTCTACCTATATATCCTTTATATATCAGTTTCCATACATGTGGAGTCTCCTGTTTATGTTATATATGATATAACAGCATTTTATCATGAAGAGAAGAGCAGAAGACCATCACTGACACAGCCATGTTGCTGAGGCATGAACTCTGGTCACCCATGACCTGACCTGTGACCTGACCTCTGGTGTACCAGAGTAATTTATTGCTAATAAATCTATTTTAAAAAATCTTATTTCATGAATAATACTTATGAGTAAATGATAATATATGGCTTCAATAAGTCCTTTATAAGTTTATGGCTATATCATTTAAGGTTTTAACAAATTTGCCTATGGAAGTTATGGAAACAATATTTACTATAATTTATTGGGAACAATAATCAGAGGACAACTTTTCTCATATCAATAAGGTCAAGGACAGGGTCATGTGACAAAAGATAAACATGACCGCATGGCAGGCTAAAAAAAACCACAGGAGTTGAAATCTTAACAATTTCCTTATAAGGGCACTTCTACATAATTTATTTTTACTCCAGAACAGTTTATTAGCCATTATTGGTAAGAAATTTGCTAAATTGCCGCCATTTTCTCTGTTTATTTTGCAAATATCCCAATATACCCCTGCTACGCTTTTCCATAAGAGGATCCCCATAACTGAAATCTCATTTCAGTTATGAACCCATCACAAAAACACCGGTGTTTTGGGTGTTTAGGTGGACCCGAACATGGTGGGCGATAAAAGAATAAATTTACGTTTTCTCATATATATAGCAGAAACAATGACAAATTAATGAATTATTCTAGTGCTCATTATAGAATTATATTATACCTCACGCTGTACGGTCGTTGTCAATGGACATTAAAGATGATAAGATGACAAAAGGTCTTGAGCAATGAATGAAGAAATCCAAGGCAACAACATGGGCGCTGACATATTGTAGTCACGGAGTAAATAAATCGCGATGATGCGTTCTGATTGGTTCAAAGTCCCTGGTAAAAGGTTGCTTTCACCTTGCCCATGTGCTGAAGTACAGCCTCTGTGATGACAAGGGAGCTGGTAGAGTAGGATTGCTGAAACCACCAAACTGTCAGCATGTCTGTGATTGGTAAACTGAGTGTAAGTGTCAGTTCAGATTCACGTTATTCATTGTCATGAGAATTATGATGGGTTTTACTGATATCACAGTAGAACTTACTTTTCAATAGTCTGACTCTGAGAGAAAGAGTGTATATGTGCTATGGGAGTATGGCCTTAACTCAATTAACTGTTAATCCTTAAATGGACCTATTCTGATATCTGATGTCAATTAATTTAAGATAATTCTTGTAACTGTTTATAAAAATGTGCCAGAAAAAAAGCTGATCCCATCACACACAGCCTGTTGTTTGTTTTGTTTATTAATTTATATTCACATGTTTATAACATGTGGGGATCCCATGAAACTAATCCAAACGCGTTCATTCTGCAAGGACATTTAGCGGCAAGTTAAAAGGACTACAGTTTCGCAAAGGGCATTTGGCAACTAGTGACATAGCAGTAGCTTTCAACTTCTGCACATATGCAAACAACTACCTGATAGGTTACAGTTTTGTGTTTGTCAACATTGCTGTACGTGTTTACATACAGTTTGTGAAAAACAACCTCATATATCCATCGAAGAGGCATTATAAGAATATTTCTCAACAGGAATTAAACAGAGTTCATTGATACGTATGCAGAGGAAGTCAGCTAGATGTACATCAATGAAATTATATAGAAAAGGTACACCATTAGGTCGCTTTAATAGTATACTAAACGGCCTAAGGCTATAGTATAATAACAATAATATAGTCAAAATAAATATTATATTGAGTACAGTATTTTATTATTCATATGTGAAAATAGACCTGAGTAATATACTGATACAAATACAGATACAGAAAATGAGAATTTTTTTTATTGTTTTACTTTTTATTTCTACATTCTTGCAAGCTTTGTACTCTGCAATTGGTTCATATTTTATATAAGTATATAGGGCTACCTGAATTGTTTATACTGTGTACTAATACCGGTAATTAAAGTCAGTTAAATAAAGTAGTGATATACTATAAACACACAGATTTAAACATCTTATATTTCAGCTACCTCTGTGATGGTAATTATGTAAACAAGTTTGTTGCAATTCCGCAGGAATGTCCAAATAGAATTAGATTTAAACTGTAAACAGCAATATCTATCTAAAACCACGTAACAAGTCACTGAAAAAGTAAGTAAGAAGTAAGAACATTTTACATCAGAGTAATCTATAAATGGTTTTTCCACTTGTCCGATGGACATACAGGCAGATCAGATATTTCTTTTCCCTTGGTGTTCAATTTATGATATTAACGGCTGCTAAAAGATCACATAATTTAAACCACATGGTTTTAAATGTTTCCCAGCTCAGTGTAAGTGACAATTTCAGAAGCTGCAGGGGGTGGCGATAGGCGCGATCTGTATACTAGAAATTATAACCATATCAACCACAAACTGAAACAGGACTTTTAAAAAGGTTAATAAATAAATCCATTGACTAAGCAAATAAAATTTTTTTATAAGTTTTTTTTTTTAATATTTCACTTTGTTTTGTTTATTTTTACATGTACAATGCCCCCTGCCACTTGCCAATGCTTTGGCTCCAGTTGGTTGACCTGATCATTAACTTCTTGAAAGATCTGGTAATCTAGAAGAATAGAGGGACTATTTGAAATTAAAATAATGTGGATTTGCTAATATGCAAAAACTGTGACCTTTGATTACACCTCTTGGGGCCATACCAGCATTGATTTTTGCTCAGATAAGCAATAATGTATATAATAGAGACCTGACAAGACCTGCATAAGTCCTGATATTATCATATCAGTGACAGATTGGCCAGTACAATTTTTAGTGGCTGTGATCTGGATCATTGGCATTATCAATGGCTGTAAAAAGAACTGATACAGTATTCAACATAGAAAAGAAAACAATCTGTTACAGAAAGGAAAAAGTTTTAGATTATTACTAATCTATATAGAGAGACACTTCTGAACCAAAACTTTTATCTAGAGTCCGTCAAAATATTTCAAAGCAAATTAGGTGCAGATAAAACAAGAAAATTGCTTTTTCAGGCATCTGAAGACAATGACGAACTACTTTTATTATGGCTAAACTACAACTACATTGTTACCATACATGGTTATAAATGTAAATTTTGTCATAAAATTAAAATAATGTATAAATAATATCATTTTGATAGTCAGTTTATATAACCATAGCTTTAATTATATAAAAAATGTCACTGAATGGCCAACCTATTCATTACATCTATATACTTTGTATGTATTATAATTGACAGGGTGGTCTCACTCAACCATCATAATCGACCTCCTTGCCTTGGTTGTGCCCATATTTGGTAGTTAACTGTGATAAAATGAGCATTATTTTTTTAAAGGCTGTTGCAGAGCAATCTATCAGAACCTATGAATGTGTATCCAGTGGTTGAACTTGCAGTAACGTCTGTTGTATTTGGACTGGTATTAAACTGGTATTAAAGTGCATAATTGAGCAGGTGATAAGCAGGTGTCCTCAATGGGATTCAAGCTTCTTCATATGTTTGGAAAACACATTGTCATAAAACCACCAGGTCATAAAGCAAGGTTATAACACAGTACATATTATGAATGCAGGGTCTGGTTAGGGTTGTGAAAGGGGGTTATAACCGGCACATTTTTACATTGTAGGGTCTGGTTGGGGTTGTGACAGGAGGTGCCTCAGGCCTGGGAAGAGCTACAGTGGAGCGTTTTGTTCAGCAGGGAGCTAAGGTTATAGTCTGTGACCTTCCATCTTCTCCCGGGGCTGAGGTAGCCGGCAACCTTGGAGACAATGCAGTTTTTGTGCCTACAGATGTAAGTACATTAGAAACTACTTAACATTATTATCTAACTTATTTATTATGATGAGCTCTGAAGTATTCATGTCTGTGTGTTTGTATCATGTGAATACAGTTAATTATTAATCATTTTGTAGCACAGTATCTTTAATTTAATAATTATTATGCAATACATATTAAAAGACGTTATAATTCAGTAGGTAAATTAGGTTTCATTATCATATTAAAATACTATTATGATCTCCAACTTTACTCCAGAACTTTACTACACAAAATCAGACGTTCAGCACTGTTAGAGATTTGTCATTTTCTTCTCCAAGATGTCTGTATATACTTAAGATTGATTTCATATTTATATACAGGCATTCCATTCCTTGATTAGTTAAAAATGTGTACCATGCATGTCACATGAGAGAGTGGTATGAAGAAAACTGTTTGATTGGCTACTTGATTATATGCTGTTATCTGATTGGTCAGTCTCTGTCATAGTATTATGTTAGTACTATTATTATTTATGACTAGTATGACATCAGTTATAGATAATATCAATTATTCCTGCAGGTGACATCTGAGAGTGATGTGAAGAAAGCTCTGCAGGTGGCCAGAGAGAAATACGGCAAGTTAGACATGGCGGTGAACTGTGCAGGAATAGGGATAGCTGTCATGACATACAACGCAAAGAAAGACCGCGTCCATGACCTCTCAGAATTTGCTAAAGTCATTAATGTGAGTGGTGATTGACAGTAGGCATGTGAATGGCCAATTACCAATATTTCCTTGATTCACTTTGATTAATGTGCTTGGCCTTATATTCACAAGGTTAAATTTTTCAGATTTTTCACTTTTCATTGTTTGCCAGGGTTCCATTTTCACGAACCCCCTTATCAAATACTTTTATAGTTTATATTTAAACACTTTCATTTTCAGCAGGACCGATGGGACATTCACTAAAACAGATACTATTAAACATCAATTACATGTATAAAATTAATCTTTGATTTACAGATAACATAAAAGATGTGTTTTTCTGTATAGGCCTTTCATCCACCTCCTGCCTTTCAACTTTTGAAGCTTTATGCATGGATAACATATACAGGAGATCAATGTGAGAATACTGTATAGAGGACTTGTCACCTTTGTTCATGGGGTGTCTTATTCACAATTATTCCATTTTGGTGATAAACTTCCTTATTATCACAAATTTAAAACCCTCGCGAACATAAAGCCTATTACAGAATCATCAATTCCTTTTGATTTGAATCTCAATTAGATTTTTGCAAATTATCAAATTCTATAGAAGAGGTATATCTAATAGTGTTTTTCCAAAATGATGCTCAAATGATCATTATAATGTAAAGTAATGTTTTTATGACCATAAATATTTATATGACCAAATAACAATCATATGACCAAGTAATGTTTATATGAACGAATTATGTTCAGTTCCCAAATAATGTGTATATGACCAAATAATGTTTAGATGACCAAATAATGTTTAGATGATTTTTTTTCTAGGTAAATGCAGTAGGTTCATTTAATGTGCTGAGACTGTCAGCACAGATGATGGCCCACAATGATGTTACGGAGGACGGACAGCGTGGTGTCATCATCAACACGGCCAGCGTGGCTGCGTATGATGGACAGAGAGGTCAGGCAGCATATTCAGCCAGCAAAGGTGCCATTGTGGGCATGACACTACCCATAGCGAGGGACCTGGCTTCGGTTGGCGTCAGAGTATGCACCATTGCACCAGGTAAGTCTGAGCTGTTAACCTACCTATCCTCCTCATGCTTATGGTTACATATGAGGCCATGAGCTGTTAATCCTTTTTGTATCCACTAGAACAAAGTTTTGTGGATACTATGTCTGGGGTTCACTGCCGCCGCCGCCGCCGTGTTCGTTTCCGGGATAGAACTCTGAGACCACTGTACATATTTTTCCGAAACTTGACATGATTATCGGGTCACATGTGAACTGGTGCCAAAATATTTTGGGTTTACCTCTGACCTTTCCTCTCTCCAGTGCGTCCATCTGTCTGTCTGTTTTGACACATTAACCTAGATATCTTCGGACTTGTTTGGCCAATCAGGCTAAAAATTTGCACAAATGTAGCCCTTGGATAGCTTTATAACATACATAAAAATGGTGACGCCACCTGCAACCATTTTTGCACAGCATCCATCTGTTCATGTGCCTTGGGATAAAATCACTCATGTCTCAGCACTGGTTTGACTTAACTGCCTAAAATTTTGCATGTACATACATCTTGGATAGCTTTCTCGATTTTATGGCAGATGGTGCCACCTACATTCATGTTCAGGCTGCAGACATCCAGGCTTATATCTCAGGACTGGTTTGACGTATCCTCCTGAAATTTTGCATGTGTATAGATCTCACATAGCTCTTTATCATATGCAAAACTGGTGGGGCCACCTGCAACCATTTTTGCACAATGTCTGTCTGTTTGTCTGCCTTGGGATAAAATCACTCATATCTTGGCAGTGGTTTTACTTATCTGCCTAAAATTTTGGTGCCACCTACATACACATTTCAGCTGCAGACATCCATCCTAATATGCAACACACCTCACTCTATTTCCCCTTGCCACTCAATCCATGCCTCACTTCACCTATCCTACTCTGATTTCAGCGGATACACAAAGTAGCTTGTCGACTACCCCTATTCTAGTTTTTTGTTGGAGGTAACTGCTTCCATTTTTAGCTCAGCTGACTATAAGTCATCTGAGCTATAGTCGTGGTCCATTGTCCGTCGTCTGTCCGTCCGTCTGTCTGTAGATGTGGCACGTTTTGAAACCGTAAGACCTAGGAATCCAAAATTCAGCATAGTGTTAGATGTCCCCAAGATCTCCTACCAAGCCGAAAATTGGGTCTTTGCGACTTTGTTCCTTTGAGAAATTAAGGAAAAACCTAAATTTTTTATTAAAAACCTATTTTCACACTTCAGGGCTGCCTAATATCAAAACCACGCATCTGTTTTTCCTCATATTTACCATAAATATTCCTCTATATAGTTCCTATGTACATGCCTGAAATTATGTCTGTATTGTATAATTTAAGAAAGTTATGGGCCAGAACATAATGCATTTTGTAAAAAATCAGGAAAGATATTTGATCACTTAACACAAAACATGTTAAAGCTATGGACTTTTTTTCAAGTAATATAACTTAAATTAATCAAAATTAAATTTTATACCCAAAATTAGATCAAAATCTTTTAAATTTTTAAAAATATAAACAAAAATAAAAAATTGGTACCTTAAATTTTGCCTAACTTTGACCATGGCATGTTTTTTTCCTGTAAGTACTGTGGATTTAATTTTCTCAGCATGTTTTTGTTAGCATTTTGTCTGTTAACACCAAAAATTTTAAACCAGTTGATCAAAAACTGTAGATTTTATTCAAGTTTTCAAGCATCATGTAACATATTGTTTACATCAGGCTAGTGTTATGCAGTTTGCAAGAGCTCAGCTCCCCAGCTTAAGCTCTCAGTTCCTAAAATTTGGCATACAAATAGATGTCTCCAAAATCCCCTACCATGCCAAGAATTTGGTCACTAGGACTTAATACCTTTGAGATATTAATGAAAAACTTCATTTTTCAATTAAAAACCCATTGTTACACTTCAATACTGCCTAATATCAAAACCACTGATCTGACTTTAATCATATATAATATACATGTTTTTCTATACATTCTCTGTGCACATGCCAGAAATGATGTCAGTATTGCGTAATTGTTTTAAGTTATGGGCCCAAACATAATGCACTTTGTAAAAAATCAAGAAATATATTTGCTCCCTTAACAAGGGGCTTGCTGAAGCTAGAGTTTTTTTGTCAGGGATGTAACATTATTTAATCAAGATTCAATTGAATACCCAAAATTAGTTCTGAATTTTTTAAATTTTATAAGTTATTAGTATAAATATAAAATTAGTACCTTAAATTTTGCCCAACTGTGACCATGGCACGTTTGTTTCATGTGAGCTCTGTTTATATAATTTTCATATCATGCACACATAAGGATTTCAGCTTTTTAGTTTAGAAAGCTAAAAGAAATTGGCCAAAAATTGTAGCTTTTATTAATGTTTTTATGAGACCATGTCAGACCTTGGCTCTCTCCAGCCACTCTTGAGTCACCTGTATGTTGACCTTGTTGAACTTTCAGCAGATTATGCACACTTGAGGCGAGGCATATACTGGGGCAGCAAGGCAGCTTATGGCCAGCCACAGTTGATCCAGGTGTCCAACCCAACTCATCTAGTAGTTTTAACCAACAACATAACAATAAACAATAAATTTATCAATTTTTATTGGTTTTTAATAACAAATTAAAGAAAAATAGAAAAGGAATTTGTTAGTTTATAATAATCGGGAATTAACTTGCAGTTACTGATGATATAAGAATCTTGTATCGATGGATAGAATGTCACATATTCCAAATAACACCATGCAGTCACCTATGGCATTTTTCAGTTCAATTTTAATAATAAAAAAGTAAATCATATTATTCATTTCTAATCATTAGGGATCATATGAAGGAAATTGATGATAGACAAAGATGCAGTTGATAATATTAATCTAGATTCCTACTGTGTCTAGTGTGTACATTGATGTGAAATTAGTCCAAAATGATTATTTCATTTATTTTTTTTAAATATAAATAAAAGCCATAAAACCAGGTACTTATGATCATTATTTAAATGTGTGAATTTTCTACATTCTGGATTATCAACACCATTGTTTGGTGAAAACTGAATAAATACCAGACATGTTGGGAATACTTTGCAATTGTATTTAAATACGAATATGTATATGTACTCCATTATAAAATGTCTTGCATAAAGAATGGGAATTCAGGTAAAAATGAAAGTATATGAATACCAGTGCAAATACTTTCCAAATGTATTCATGAATGCATTCATGAATTTATTCTTTAATATTATTTTAATAATCATTTCAGTTATATTTCATTTTAAAAATCATATGATTCTCTTATTATTTTTAATAAAAATTATATCTTGGACAATATTTGTAATTTTTTTAATAAATAGTTAAACTCTTATATTATATGTTCTGCTTATAAGTTATATGGCCAAGTCAAAATCTGTGTGACAATAGTACATTAGTACATTTTTAAATAAAATAAATGAAATCAATTCTCTTCAAAATCATACATAAGCTAAACAACAACTTATAATACAGCTTATACTTATTACCACACAAAACCAGCATGTGCCTCATTTCTAAATCATATTTTTTATCATATATAACAGCTGAGCGCCGTGACCCATAGGTCCCTTGTTTTTAATGCTATCTTAACTAGAAGTATATGTACATCTACAGAATTCCATTCTGGTTTCGGACTACATGACAGAGCAGTATCACATTCTTTCTCACTTTTATATCCTGCTGGTAATGTATTCATCCCCATTGCTGGGTCATACCACCCAGGAACCCTGAAAACTGGTTTGTGAGTGAAACACGGCTGACGGGCACGGCCTTCCCATTAAACCTGCAGAGCATGCACCCTGGATAGGGGCCAACCATGAAAAATCTTATCGTCTCAGTTGAGATTCAATTAGCCTGGTTTTTGAGTCCTGTGCTCTACCCCTGAGCCACAGAAGCTGGTGTAAATCATAAATACACCAGCCCTGTAAAAAAGCAGAAGATATTGGATTTGACTGTGAACACAGAAACAGATACTGTAAAAGAGTACCCTCCCTGAAGTATTTTGCATTAAGATCTGAGCCAGATTATAGGAGCTACAAGTATTCTACAGATGTTCTGCACAGCCAGTCTATCAAGCATGTATTGGACTAACTGAACCCATATGTGTGAGCTTTTTCAATCTGTACATCAGCATGTTAATCCAGAAATGTATTCAATTATCTATCAAATGATGCACTGCATGGAGATTTATAGGCAGAAGTAAATATAAAAAAAAAAACTTAGTGGCCTTAGGAAGTCATTCTATTAGCTTTACTACAGTCTTATTTCAGTGAGACATTTTGACCAAACTTTTTCTCTATCTGAATAAAAACCAGTGGTGCAGGACATTTAAACTTTTGAAAAGTGATATTTAAGGTGTTTTTAGTTGATAATGATATGTTTTGGGTGATTTAGCACTCAGAGTGATGAAACCAACTTTGATTAATGATCAAATATTTTAAAACCACTGGGGAAGGTCCATTCGTGCTATCACTAACCTGTTTAATGACTGTGTCAATTGCTTGTCAAGGTTTTCTTCTCCTTGGTAATGATGGAAATCACGAGTTGCATAAAAACATTGTTAGGAATGTTGTAGAAGACAACCATATACACAAGATTTGTTCCAGGAAACTTGTATATGAGATACAGAAAAAAAATTAAAGTGGAAGAAATCAATGGTTTAATTATGCAAGGTACTAAGATTTTTCTCTAACATAATTTCTATTTCTATTTATGGTCTCTTACATATATATATAACTGCCTTGTTTTAATTATTAGCATTTCATAGTCTTATTTCATTCCTTCCAGGTCTGTTTGACACTCCTCTGTTGGCCAGTCTTCCAGAGAAAGTCAGATCATATCTGGCATCCACCATACCGTTTCCACAGCGACTTGGTAGCCCTGATGTATATGCACACACAGCACAGTTCATTGTAGAGAATCCATTAATGAATGGTGAAGTCGTTAGGCTGGATGGAGCCTTACGTATGCAACCATAAAATATTAAAATATCAGTGATGCCACCTGGTTAGATTTAATTGAATTACTAAGGAAAGAAATAAATTAGGACTTACCGTCCTGTAAATCTTACATGGACTTATTACCGGTAATTATCAGTTTTCAGATATTTGGATATGATTCATAGGCACCAAAGAAGATTTATAATATTAATTACATGCAATTCATTAATAATGCAATATATGGGAGGTGAATTTGATACAGCCATGCTTCACAACAGGTTGTTATTTATATCAAACAAAATTGGAAGTTTGAAATGAGCCCTTGAGGTGTGCAACTTAGGTGCCTGAGAACAAAAGATTGATTATTGTTAGTGTATGGGTTATGTTTTATTGTAATATTGGAATATAATTCTAATGGATCTGGAGCACTTTCAATGACAATTTCAAAAGCACACAGGGCCACAAGATGCAGAACCATGACCATCAAGGAGAGATCTTTGGTGTGATCTTTGTGTTTCTTTGTTTTAAACTTTGATATGCTTTTTCAAAATTTGACGCTGTAATAATTTTAAGTTATAATATGATTTTATTTGTTGAGGCAAATTTTCTGTTAAATCTAAACAAATTTTCTGTTAAATAGAAGATTGATGAGAGGCTGTTGCTGTTTGCCTGCACATGACTGTTACAGGACACTGTCTGGAATCACAACTGTTGTCTTATTACTCTGCTGTGTTCATGACTTGTAATAAAAGATGTATAGATCAGATTTGTCATTTCAGGTTTCTCTGCTTATTTATTTGTGTATAAGCATGAGTTTAAGACCTTATTTTTAATTTCCATACTTGCTTAAGGATCCCATCAGTTGCATTTTAATTTCTCTGTGTACTTAACAAAATGATATTCTGCTAAAGATTATATTCTGATGAAGATTAAACAAATCAGTAACCATTGCAGGGCCTGCAAATTTCCATTTGATAAAGTTATTGCCACCATCCATCGGCTTGTCTGACATCTGTCCTTTAACTTTTCACGTTAGATTGTGAGCGGGTGGCTTGTCTGACATCTAGATCTGTCCTTTAACTTTTCAAGTTAGATTGTTAGCGGGTTATCTCAACAAAAGCACTGTAAATGGTGCATAATACATCTGTTGCATGTCTTTGATCTCTGACCTAATTAAATATGCATGAATTTAGCTGAGAAGGTAATACAGGTGAGCAACTATTGGTTAATGTTCATAATGTTAATGTTCCCTGAAAATCCATCAGATTTTTGGTATGTCTTCATGGCGCCGCCAAAGTCTGGTGACCTCTGACCTCATTAAAAATGCATGGATTTGCTGAAAATTGAACTTAGGAGAGATGTTTATTGATTTATATTTCTTTTAGTTTTATCAAAATTCATCATAAGGCGACACCACAAAGTTGCCTAGTGACCTCTGACCTTTTTAAATATTTGTGGATTTTGACAAGAATCGAACTCCAGGAGTTACTCTGTTTGCAAGTAGTTATTGTGAATTTTGTGAAAATCCATTAAAGCTCTGGTAAGTTATTGTGGCAACACTAAAAAGTTAACAGATAAAAGACAAGACAGACGATCGGTACACCATAATGTCCCATCATAGAGGGGCGTATAAAAAGAAATATCATAAGCACAGGTGCCTGGTTGGCAGCCATACTGGATTTCTGATAGAGCTGAATACCACTGAATACTGCATTGAGTGAATGATTCTTAAGATAAATCATGCACAGGAATTCCGAGCCAGCTCGCCATACTGGATTTTGGATGGGGCTGAAATTCATCCTTTTAGTCAAAGAATATAGGTCACAGTGATCTTATTTTGAATTTCAACAGAGGATTGTATATACCTATCAGCATGTGAAATTTTCAAGTTTTTGGACCATAAAATTCAGATTTGTGCCCTGATGGAGTAAAGTGCAAAGGCTGTCACGCTCCAAACTACAAGTATAAATGATAAAAAAAAAGAAAGATTGCAGATGGCACCACCAGTGCTCTCCAGCTGTGCAAGAACAATCACCATTCCAAATATCATGGCAAACCAACCAGTCATTTCTTGGCAGCCTGGCCTTTTGTATGAATTTCTTGTACTGACAGGAGTCTTACATTCTGAGGTTTAGGCTCAAGGTCTCTTGAGAAACCAGACACAGTTGCATGGGCCTTGTGCCTTAAGTTTGCGATGCATTAACAGGCAGACAATGGCTTCTGAGGGTTTTCTCCTTAGTTGGAGAATATAGGTCACATGCAGTCACCTACTTTTTGGTTTCCACAGGTGACCCCTTTGGACTAGTTAGCATATGAAGCTAAATTTTATAGTCACTAATTGTGCCCTTTTAAGAGGGAAATTAAATGGCTTCTGCCATTTTCACTCCATAACTCATAGTGAGCTACTTTTGAGTTTCTACAAAGGACTTGTATAAATCAATCAGCAAGTGGAGAGTGAATTTCTTTGGGCTAATGATATTAACAATTTTAACCATCTTCTACATAGGACCTACTGGTATCTGGGTGATGGCTCCTGAGGTTTTTGTACCATAACTTGGAGAATAATAGCTCATAGACCTAATTTTCAGTTTCCATAGGGGACTAATCTGGATCAGTTGGCATGTGAAGTTTATTGGGTTTATGTTGAATTAAATCCAATAAATAAAGATAGGAGTCTCCACTGGGATTATCACTTAGTGACTAACATGTGGTTTATTTACTCCTGTCAGGCCCTCAGGTGGCTTACTCCTGTTTTTTGGTGGCTTACTCCTCCATTTTATCCATGTGACCAGCAAGTGTGCAAGAACAACTGGGCGAGTTTTAACTAAAAATCTTCCTTTGTTATGTGCATCAGTTTGTCCTTGTGGCATACCAGTAAGAATTTTAACTACATTACATTTCTGATAACACTATCAGATAACACTTTCCATACATGCGGGCCCCCACGCAGGTCCTGCATGGTTGAAATCCAACAAGTGTGTTATCATGGTCCATTTTCCATGTACCAGCGGGCCCCCGCAGTGGTCCCATGCGGACGCAGCAGGGTTGTATTTCTGCAGGGGCCCGCATGCGGATGCTACATGTATATATCAGTAGCAGGTATGTGTGCTTGTTTATGAAAAGAAAAAGGAACTGATAGAGCTTTTTAGACTGCGTAAATAATATACGACAAGTCTTCATTGAGATACGGTCCAGTTCCAGCTCTAATTACAGTGTGACAGGAAATAGCTACCATTTAAGCCTGGCTGGTGAGATACAATATTAATCTGCTTCAATCTGCCTCATCAGTTAGTATGAATGTTTGCACTAAATATTTTCTTAACACATTACACTAGAATTTGAGAAATTATGATTATTAGTGCATGCATGTATCCAAACTAATTGCTCACCAGCATGCGGGGACCTGCATATATGGAAAGGGTCTCTCTGCATGTAGGGACCCTGGCAGTGAAAATCTGCGTGTATGGAAAGGCACCTAGACACTGGGAAAGAAATCTGTATGGCATATAAAGAGTTTCAGTAAAATGATGAAAGGCATGAAAATGCACACACACAAACACATAAAAGAAGCACCAGATGTTACTTTTCAAAACTGATTTTACTTGACAATATACTGTCTGACAATTGGACCTGAGTTGGCTTTAGCAAACCATGTAACATTTATGTTGTTTATTTAAACTCTAACATATACTGTCATTTGTGTAGTATACATTATTTGTGCCATAACAAAGTATGTTTCTTTATAAGCAAATATATATTTAAAGTTAGTTAACACTCACAAATGATCAAAATTTGTCCATGCCCTAACATACCTTGTACTCTCAATTTGCAACTTGGAACTAATTCTTGAAAAACAAAATGACATAGCACAAAGATTAAACATAACAATTAAAGCTGAAACAATACCACCACTGCACAATACAGGTTGTGCACCTGGTATGATACATGTATAGATTAGGTTCCCAGCCAATTTTCTTCCTTGTTTACAAAACTATCAGAATACTTCTGATCAGAACATTTTATTCCCAAACCTGCAGAACTTCAATTTCCAACAAATAGCCAATCAGATGCAACTGAACATGTTTTTTTAAAAATGAGGTTTCACCATACAGTCTTTTATTGTGATGAGAACATTATGATAATTATATATATACACATACATACATATATATATATACACACACACATGCATACACATCTGACAAGACCACTTTGTGACTTTGTATCACCAGGTATAGGCGAGTCATTAAAATCTTAATGACAATAATGCATCAATAAAGCATAATTGTAGACTACATCTATTTAAATTAACAACAGTCTGCACTATAAATGAACAAAAATGGAATGACTTTGAGATGGAAGAAATATATGGAAGATAAAAATGGTAAAATAATAACCACCTGCTCTATGAGTGTTCAGTACTGTAAAAACCAGTTCATTATTTAAGCTTGACAACATTAAACCTTGTGATAGTATAGCAAAATACACATTGGCCATAATGTCATTACAACAATTCTTTCATACTGTTCCGTGTTCAGATCTTTCCCAAATGTAATCCTAGATTTACAATTTTCCCTTTAAATTACAGTCCAACAAGGAGACAGATAAAGTATGTGCATAGTATGGTGATGTCATTACCATTAATCACATTTGTAACAAGTATTCCTATAAAAAAACTTTGCAACAACCTTTCTTACCTCAAGTAACAACTGACATTCAGACTGTTCAGTTTAATTGTTATCTCTCCAGGAAGCATTCAGCTGATGATCTTTAAAGATAATAAAATGAGCAAATTGTGGAATTAATGTCCCCTGCTTGAAGCTGCTTCTGGATCTTGTTGTCATTCATGCTTGCCTTATCAATGTTTCAGTTTTTATTCTGGCCTTAAGATGTCTCCACATGTCATACTGGCTGTTTCTAGTTTCTTGGTCACCTGAAAATGTCTCCATATGTCATAACTTTGGTTGTGAAATAGGAACAAAATTTAATTTTTTTGTTTTGGAACTGGTGAGAATAAATTTTCAGACTCACTCCAAAACCAATCCCTACTAACGTATACCTAGGAGAAATCAGTGACCCAAATTTGAATGAAATGGGTTTATATTTAGGAAAGTTATCACATGGAAACGAAAACATGATGGATGGACAGACAGACAAACCCATATCAATACATTATTATAAACTAATACTCATTCTGAGCAGTTCAGTGTATATTATTGGAAGCCTGCTGGCAATGAAGCATACTGTAACAAAATATATGACAAAGAGGAATTGTAGAATCTTGTCTCAGGAATGTGTTTGAGTAATCATACACATACTCCAATGCAATACAAACCATACATGCTATCTAACACATACATCATATAAGCCAGTATTACTCTCAAAAGCCAGTGTTACATCAGTGTCTTCTGTTACATCAGATACATGTGATATATCACATTATTCTATATAAGGAATGGTAAATATCAGAATATAACATTTTTCTAAGCCAACAATGTCAGTGTAAACAAATATAAAATCTTGAAAGTGCCAAGTACTTGACCTTCCTACAGTGTGACCACTGCAAGCTCAGCTAGGTTTTTCCAGATAAATCACTTCCCCATTTCAGAGAAAACCTGTAATTACTTTAACACAATATTCATGTTATTGGCTCAGGCCAATATCCTTAAGCTTTCCAAACTGTAAGGCGAGTTGCTTTTATTATTCAGAGAGAATTCACAAGGATGAGTATGAAAAAAAATTTGACCATCCTTAAATGTGATAAAACAAGAAACATTTAATTGAACAAGTTAAATACATGAATATATATATTTAGAGCATTACATGCCATTTGTAAACCGTAGTGTCTTAGCTGAAAACCTTGGTAAATACTTTTTAAAATAAAATAATGCAATTCAGACTGTCAAGTATACACCAAGGTTAAAGTTTTGATAAAAACATAATGGTTTGGTTAAAATTTGTTTCATAAAACTGTATTTCAACAAATTGAAAAGAACATATAGATATGTGTATGTCTATTAAATAAAAGCACAGATAAATTACTGTTAACTACCCAATAGACTTAGCACTTGCTTCACTGTAAAGAATATCAATTTGAGATACTGGAATTTCCTTAATTTCCATAAACTTGATATTAATCTATATTTTTTTATTTAAAAAGCATAAAATGAAGGACAAGTGCTAGTTTACACTGCCATTATCTGACAACAGACCCTTTGAATTTATGGGCTTATTTAAAATAATGAATAAAATTGAGACTGAAAACAAAACCTGCTTCCTAATAATATTACATATTCAGGAATGTGCTTTAATATTTTGTGCAGTTGTTTCAAAAAACAAATTAAATATTAAAATTACTCCCTATGTTATATCTCAAACCTTTTCATTTCATGCAAGATCAATGAATGTTGCTATCTAAGAACACAAAAATGTGATCCTTTATGGAAATTTTGAGTCTTGGGTTACATGTACATGTATATCAATAAATCATATCATCTGGAGATTCAAAGTTATTGCTATAGTCCATTCCACCAAAGGGTGTCAATCAGTTTTTGTTGATAATTATTAATTGCTAGTAGTCTGACCATATATAGAATGATGAAAGAACATCATGTACTCTGCAGTGAGAGTAAATGAAATATTTTATTTTTAATTATATATTTTTTATTTTATGAAATCCTCATGCTTATTCCTGTAGCAAGAGCACCAGATGGCATTTTTCAACTCAGGATAAACTTACAATATACAGCTAAAAAATCCAATCAACACCCAGTACAAAGTGTGTTGACCTGTCACTTCAGTCAAAATGTAGTGACAAAATCTCTGATAAAACTTGTTTTTCTCAATTTTTTTTTGCAAGGTATGGTGTTGGTTTTTCTCCTATATAATTCTATATAATCCCTTTTAAATATTTGAATAAATGAGCTTGTAAAACCATATATAACCAAAACTAATAGCACCGCTTGGTTAGACAGACTTTAATGAAGATAACAGGAAGACACTTAAGTTACTGTACCTGCCCACAAGATCCTGCATGTTATCCTCAATAGCTTTCATTATCAAGCTCAAAAAACAACTTCAGATCCATTTGTGAATAATAATGAGCACTAAAACAATATATACCTAACAAAAAGCTCTGCTCTGATAAAACCAAACCATCATCTGAGACCAGGTTATTAATTGAGATCTACCACTTTTTCAGCTCAGTTTGCCAAGTTCTGCCTTCTTGAAAATTTCACCGGCTGTAAATATCATGGAGTCCAGAATACCAGCAACTGTAAAAGTTCCTCCAACTATAGCACACACCTGGAATAAAAGTAAAACTAAATAAGTATTTACATTAAAAAAAACTATCACATATATAAATAAACATATGTAGTCATTGTTATCTGTTTACATGTGTTGTGTTTAGATTTCTCACAAAACTGATTACATGATAATTCCATGACAAATCAGGTTGGTAGGGTTGTAACATTGTGACAGTTTAACATTCAAGTTTGTACCTAATTTTTTGCTATTCACCTATCCTTTTTGTACTTAATTTTTAAATTTCAGCTGATGAACCCTTCATTTAAGGCTAAAAAATCAAAAGAGTAGGAAACCATTAAAAAAAATTATACAACAAAAGTCAAAATGTGTGAGACCTGCTCAAGGTGCACAGTATTGAGTGCCCTACCCCGTGATAAAAAAATAAACTACAGCCAGAGTTGACAAAAAAAACTAAAAAAAAAAAATAAACTACAGCCAGAGTTGACAAAAAAACACTAAAAAAATAAATAAAAATAAACTACAGCCAGAGTTGACAAAAAAACACTAAAAAAATAAATAAAAATAAACTACAGCCAGGGTTGACAAAAAAACACTAAAAAAATAAATAAAAATAAACTACAGCCAGAGTTGACAAAAAAAACTAAAAAAAAAAATAAAAATAAACTACAGCCAGGGTTGACAAAAAAACACTAAAAAAATAAATAAAAATAAACTACAGCCAGGGTTGACAATATAAACAGAAACAACAGATAAAACTGACAGCTGACTGGCCTTTGATATCTATCCTCTTGACAGAGAATCTGTCAGAAATTTTGTTGCAATTTTGGATTTTCTGTGTAGCTACCATGGGAGTCTGTATAAAGAGTTTTTGCAGATATGTATGTGCTGAACTTATGTGTGACTCCAGTTAGTACATAAAACTAGCATCATTGTGACACAGTGACTCGTAACATCTGAATGTGACAAGATCCTGCACGACCTGCCATCTGGTGGTGATAAAGCTTACCGTAGTCAGGAAGCTGTAGAAAGGCTTCCTCCGCTCCGTGTAACGCACAGTGATGGGACTCAGATCATAACGAAACCAAATAGCTGGAAGCACTCTATGGCCATGGCCAAACTGTACATAGTTCTGCGGAGAAAACATGAAATTAATCACTTCATGTCAAATTAGAGTTAATGAAATTAATTTAATTAATTTATTAAAACAAATTTACAAAGTGAGTTCACTGAATAAAAAGAGGCCAAGTAGTTGTCTGAAAATGAAATAATTATACATACTTTATGTATATTAGATCAATTTTCCTGTAAGAACAATAATATATTAATGAGCTGTCGAAACATATGTATGTTTAATAGAAAAACATTTTGGAAACCCTTTATTTCAGTTTGAAGGCAAATTTACAGTGGTTCCAATGTAATAGATAGTATATGTTACACATAAATCATTTTACAACAAGATTATCACCCATTTCAGTGAACACAACCTTGATTCGAGGTTATACACTGGAGTATCATATCATACACAGAAGTATCCTTCAAACATTCAAAATGTTTCACATTAATGACCAAACTTGAAGGTAGATATAGAAGAATACTGCTTTGTTACTTCATACAGTGAAACCTCTACATTATGACCGCCAAAATGATCTCAATAAAGTGCTCTCATTTTCAGGTGGTTGTCATGGTCTGATCTTTTTGGGACCGTGAGAAAGTGGCTGTTAATTTGAGGTGGTTGCTAAATAGAGGAGGTCATTAGATGAGGTTTTACTGTATAATATAAGTGGTCATAAACATCTTAAGTAAGATATCAAACACAAGAATAATACAGGGTACATACATATTTAGATAAAACCTTAATTACTTTATCATAATTTTTTTAGGTCCTTTAAACATTTATAGGTTACCTTATTCCACACTGTTTTACAGATTCAGTAACTTCATGACATTTAAACTAATATTAGCTATGCCAGGAGGCCAGTATGACATACAAAGCAATTGTCATAGTAGGCCTTCATCAGGGATGTCTGTCAATCACAGACAATATTAAGATTTTCTTCCTCAGGATAGTGCAAATTTTACTTTATGAAAGAGTTTTTTTTAATAGAAAGTAAGTAATTTTTAACAATGGTACTTAAGATTACAAATTTCATTTTTTTTTAAATTTTTGAGAATTTATAAGATTTTACCTAGTTCCATGACAGGTTCATGTGCAGTACATAACAAGTTCAATTTCTTCTTTTACTGGAATTTTATTATAATTAAAGAAAACACATTGAGAGGACTCTTTAAATCAAGGGTATCAAGTCAGTAATATGGTACTGCTTTTATGTCATGAAATTACCATTGCGATTTAATAATATTATTATTGTTAATAGTGATTCAAAATAAATTTCTATTCTTTGATCAGATACTACAATGAAAGTGAAACTGACACATGCCAGACTTACTCGATATGCGTATGTATATTGATACGGGTGATACACGGAGTCTCCGATCCCTTTATAAACTGTTGGGACTATCTTCATAAAATAATCATGGGAAGCCTTAGCTGAGAGAAGAGAACAAATCAATGCCACCATGGCCTGATGGGAAGGAAACATGCACAAGTGCAAAACATAGACCAAACAGGTATATATCACTCAGTTAATAGAGAAATATACTAAAACAAAGACAGGTGAGGCTGAGAGAAAACTGTGTCTTGTAATGAGAAGATTACCATATGCAAAACAGATCTACAACTATTAATTTAAACACTGAGAGAAATAAATAAAACTATTATAAATATTTTTATAAATAACATTTTTACATTGCACCTTAGGCCACACCAAGATCATAAACTGTTCTACAGACTCTGAGACTAGAGGTTCTTCTTATGGTGCACAAGTTACATACATTTTGAAAAAAAATACTTTAATGAAAGAAAATTTACATACATAAAGATCTTTAAACAGATCAAGTAGAGAATACTAATTAGCAACATTACCTTGGACTCATTCCCTAAAAAAAATTATCTGTAAAAACTAGGAGCATCAAATCCATATTCTGAACAATTTATTTGTAATCTCAGTAAACTCCCCCCCCTACAGCCATTACAGGTTATTGTATGCAAGAATCTGCAGTATCATTACACTTGCTTTCTTCATGTCAATTTAAACTGCCTTCACCTTTTAAGACTTGAAATTCATCAAAACAAAGAACAGTGAAAATGATATTGTTTTCTTTACATCAGAATGTGTTTATTTTTCTGTATAGGGCTTTTGTATGTATCATGTACATTTGTGCACATCAGTTGGCCTAACCATGTGTATTGAGATTTTCTGTTTTGTTTTCATTTGTGTTCTTTAATGTGTTAAGCACCCAAATTAATTTCAGAATATATTCAACCAGAGATGAAATTGTGGAAGTTCATTGTTCAACTCACAGCAAGTTCACAACTGCTTTAACATACAAACTTATTCTGCACTGATAAAAACATTAAAACAAATACAAAGACCTTCTTCATACATTCCTTTTAAAATGGTGAAAAATAAGTTTCCTTTACAAACAGTTGTCATTCCACAATAAAAATCCTCAACTAAATCATATTGTACAGGAAGAAAGTAAACTGGTATATACACACACTTATTACTTGAAATATTAATAAACAAGCAATAGCTTGCACCCCTGGGAACTGGATGTTGGCAGATAGGCCAGGAAACAGGCTGGTCCTGCGAGTACACAGTGGTAGAATGAAGGGAGGATGCCGTGAACCATCATCCTAAGTCATGAATAAATGACAAGCTTTACACCTGCTCTAGAATTCAAACAACCTATGATCTTAACCTAGGTACACAGTTGTGTCTTTACTGTACAAATGAAGTTTTAAGCAGCATAAAACCTGGGTATACATCGGCTCATACATTACTGGCCACTCAAGGCCCATATGGTCAAGTGGTCAAGGGGCAAAACTGATAACAAGCCAACTGTCCCATGAGGAATCAGGGATGAAATACAAAATTATTGCAAGGACATTGTCCTGTAGAGAATCTATTTGCAGGGACAGTATGCTGACAATGTAATGTGAACCTCCAAAGTTGGGAGCAAAATAACATTTTTTTCTGCACCATTCCCAAACCTTTAATTAATGTAGGATTCATGTCACAGTAAAAACTACACCAAAGATTGGAGCTGGACATTATGGAAACTATTTCATTCCTGATTTCATCATGGGGCAAAGTGCATTTCACCCTGATGCACTCATGTGTTGCGATATAAGCTGAATTAACTGGCAGTGATATAGAATAGCCTTCTCCTGTTATATCATATGGCCTGAGGTACCTGTACCCAGTCTAAAATATGTGTCCATTCTACTCATTAACAGATCATTTAGAAGTACATAATACATTGTACTAGCTGGTCCAGACAACTAAGGGTAAAAGACAAATTATGGACAAAATGGACTAAGTATGTATCACTAATTTATCTTAAGTCTATCCAGATATCTAGCAGTAGTGGTTTACTGTTCAACTTTCTGTAAAGATTTAACCTGCACACACACACTACAAATCTACATATTGGACAGAACTGAACAGGGCCTGCTTTAAAAACTGGAAATTGTGCATTTAAATGAGAAATAGTGCAGGGGTACCAGTCTAACTTATACTAAAGCCATATATACTGACCCCCTTACCCATGCCTACAGAACTGCCTTTAGACTTACTCTGTAATGGGCCACATACTGATATGGATGGGAGATGGACCCATTCAATTTTAAATACTCTGTGGGAACTACCTTCATGAAATAATCATGTGATGATTCAGCTGAAAGATATGGGATTAAGTTTACAATTGAATATGTGATATAGCTTACCAGTAGTTAGGGAATATGACCATGAGTAATAAAATGAGTAAAATAAAAATAATGAATATATTTCTCATGCAAGTGCTAGAAAGGAAAAAGTTATAGAATGGGAACAAACAGCAATATCAATATTAGATGGAAACAAATCTAAACTCTTTATGTAAAATTTATAAAAATGCTCTGGATAAAAAAGTTGATAAAATAATATACAACAGCTAATAAAACATACAATGATATGTGTTTCTTGTGGTAATTAATAGAAAGAGTATTCACTGCTTGCCAAAACTAAAATCATTAGCTCTAATACAGTTTGACCATCTTGCAAACAGAAACTAAATGCTAGGATTCCTTTAGAATATAGATTCTGCTCTTAAAATTCAAAGCATTTTTATAGTAGATCTTAAAAAACTTCCAGTGCAAAGAAAGACAGCATACATTTTGATAAACAGTAACTTTAAAGACCAGATTACACAACCTTAACATGGTTGTCTTACAGATCAAATTATTCATGTGATAAGGTACAGTAAAAAGCTAAACTATGTAACCTATCTCACCCATGGCTTCTTTTGATTGGCGGTCTCTTAATTCATTGAAGGATCCATGAACCTCATGTTCAGACTGAAACAGAACCCCCAAAACATGAAACAGCCATGAAAGTAGTTAACCATGTAGCCATTGTCTATATTGATGAATATGGAGGATGACAACAGCAGGTAAAGCTCGTCCCAGTGACATAGTTTATATTGGCCAATCCAAGACAAATACTGAGACCAATACCACAGAAGGCAATAACTGAATATTAATGGATCTGAGACTGAGACCTTGAGACTATAAATCTTCTGAACTGTCATCTACCCCTTCATACCAGAACCTATGTTCCAACACAATATTGGTGAATCATTAGCATGTTAAAATACTACCAGACTAACAGACAAACAAACATGCAGTGTGGAACGACATACAAGATCTTTTAGTCCAAGACAAAAGCATTTAACATAAAGCAAATCAGACATGCATACACTTTAAGGTGCATAATATAGTACTTATAAAACTGTCCTCATAGTTGAGGCTAAAATGGACACCCTGACAATTTTGCTTTGATACCAAAACCATGCAGCACTGAGCCCAGAGCCTCTGATACAAAGACATGAATGAGAACAAAATTAATTCAAGACCAGGGGTGTGTGGCCATATGTAAGATAATTTACAGGAATGACCTTGCACGAAGAAGACTTTGATGGGTATGTTTATGCTACATATGCAGGAGCAAGAATTATTTATGTATGGTTGGCTGGCTGCCTGCTGAATTCTTCAGGTGTGGACTTGGTGTGGATTCAATGTATGCCTGTATTGTACACCTGGTTCACATGCTATTGCATGCTTTGATACAATGCTCACACAAACTGTACTATCAACAACACATCCAATATGGCACTTAAAAATCCCTATTTTTTCTCCCTCTTTCACAGAAATGCACATGAATACTAATGACACAAGTGAAGTGTCATTACTGCCTACAATCCAGGCTATGACAAGATCTGCTTCAACATTTTACTGACATATTCTTATACAGAACTTTTAATGGTCCAAGCAAAAAGGAGAGAAAAAAACCACCAAACCACACACACATAATTATAATCCATCTTGTGTATGCATGAGATGTATTTCTATTAAATATTCATGAGGTTTCTCCTGTGGTTGATTTTTACCTTTTCCTAAGGCTGAACATCCTATGAGGGGAAGTGGCATCATTCTCACTTTTTATACAAGATGTATTTTATATTGCTTGAAAATGTTCAAGAGGTTTGACCTTTGGGTTCATCCTTCCCTACTTTTGAACTGAACTTTCTGTGTATGACAGTGATATTAGTTTCATTTGTAAAGGTGAGATGTACTGCTTATGAATATTTATGTAGTATGAGTAGTGGATGGCAATGCCAATCGTCCTTTATGCTGTGTAGTCTGCAGTGATATAAAATTGATTCATATGTATATGATTTTTGGCTTATGAATATTCACGAGGTATGAGTGATGGATTGCACTGAGGTTCTGCTTTCATGCTGTGTAGTCTGTAGTGATGTAAATGTGTTTCATAAGCATGGGATATTTGGCTTATGAATATTCATGAGGTCTGATCTGTTTGTTGCATGACAATCTTACCATCACCATTTCTCTTGTCTAACTCCTCGAGAGGATTGAAGGAACCTGGCAGTACAACCTTTGTTAGCTGTCAAAATATTACCATCCACTCAGTATTGTATAACAGTCTCATAGAACAGCAGACATTCACTGCCTATGAGCTTTGGCTTTGTTTTTACTGAATTAGCAGCATATGGCATTATGGGACCTCACAATATATATGATTAAACATACTATTTTAAATGTAAATGGAAATGTATCTGTCCTAGTTCTCAATGTAAATATACCTGTATGCAAAAAGTAACAAAATACCATGAACAATATGAAATTATTCAATTAAAAAAAAATATGAAGAATTACTTTTTAAAAGGATTCTTTGCATGAATTCAGTAGATGTCTTCAGAAATTTAAATGTACAATCATGTAAAATTACTCACACATGTATGCACATGTTAAGTTTGCAAAAGCAATGCAGGCCATGTAAATTTACATATACACCTGTAAAGATGACAAACAAATTGCAAATATATGTTTCACATAAATATTACTACCAAAATTTTGTAGATATTGATGTCACACATGGCATATATAAACTGCTTGGCATATTTTAGCTGGATATCAGACATCTCAGTGATGCAGGGAAACTGTACATGATATTATCAAAGATAAGGGTAGTAAAACTTTTATACCTCTGCACGATCACCGAATATGACTTCATGAACATAATGTGTCATGTCAGGCTTGTCTGGCTGGGAGTGAGAGGCATGTGTTGAGATATGAAAATTCCCAGGCACCTGAAAAAAACACTGTATCACCAAAACTGTACAATAACCAGCAATTTCTGTGCACACAACAATCCATGCTGGGCCTCAGCTGAAATCAATCATATATGATGAAAAATCATGTGAATTCTATTGATTCTGGAGAAGAATTACCAGGATCAAATGGTTCAAATTCTGTAGACATGTAGTCTGCATTTTAATACTTCTGTTCAATAGAATCTGCTTCCTGTATTCATACAACTAAAGAACACCATGCTCAAGGCAACAGCAATTTAAGCTTGACAGACAAGTGATTATACAACTCATTTACATAGCATCAGTAGCATCAGCCTAAAAGAAAGAGTTAGCCATTTTCTTTCTTGGAGAAATTATATCATATTGATAATATTTCTTTATCCACAAAATCCAGTATGTTTATCTGCACAAATACTTAGGTGACATATCATTAACAAGCAAACTCCTGTACATGTTTTTAACTCTACTGTAACAAGGGACCCATGGGTCACGGCACTCAGCTGATTGTGACAGATATATTAACTGCATCACCATAGATTTTTTGAAGCTGCAATAAATATACTATCCTCAGTGCTCAGGAACTATAGGGCTTAATGACTCAGGGAAGGGGGGGGGGGGGAAGAGTTACAACACCTTTGAATATAAATACAGAATACAGAATTAAATTCAGTGGTGCTTACAGGGACTGGTGGGAGTTACAGCACCTCTGCATATATGTAAAGGATAAAATTGAATTTAAATGAAATTATTTTTAAATATTTAAAAACAGGCAGAGAGATGGAAAACAAAGCAAATAACTTTAATTTCCATTCTACTGAGACAGGAAAATAATGAACAAATATTTGCATTAGATCCTATTTTTCTTTTGTTAAATCATTTTTTTAAGTTTATAAATTTTACTATATATTTACAAAATATCATATATATCTGAATATTTAAACTTATTCACAAATATAAATTGTATCAACATTTATACTTAATTTAGGCAGGTTACATCACATTCTGCAAACAGATATATTTCTTTTTTTATAAAATATATTTTTTTTTAAATTTGCAAAGCAATAAATATATAAAAATAACACTCCAGGATTCACAATTTTAAATTGCACCTTCATTTATCCATGATTTGTTTCATATTTTATCAAATTATGCCTTCTGATGGGTTAAATTATATTTTGTTTAATTATTTAAAAGGAAATAATTTCTTAAAAATGCTACATCAAAACAACATGGCATCTCTTGGGTTACTTCTTGAATTAATATTTCAAGAAAAGATGAGCACATTGGATCAAAAAGAGCTTGATATTTAAAGAAATACAGTTGACAACTAGAATACGGGTAGTCCACAAGCGACTACGTGTATCCGCCTAAATCAGAGTGGAACGGGTGAAGTGAGGCATGGATTAAGTGGCAAGGGGAAATAGAGTGAAGTGTTGCACATTAGCATGGATGTCTGCAGCCAAATTGTGTATGAAGGTTGCCCCCCCTACCACAAAATCCAGAAAGCCGTCCAAGTTGTATACATATGCAAAATTTAAGGCAGATAAGTCAAACCACTACATGTATATGAGTGATTTTAGCCCGTGGCAGACAATCAGATGGATGCTGAGCAAAAATGGTTGCAGGTGACGGCACCAGTTTTGCGTATGATAAAGAGCTATGTGAGAACTATACACATGCAAAACTTTGGCCCAATCGGTCAAACGGTTCCCAAGATATGAGCTTGGATGTCTGCTGCATAAACTAGAATGCAGGTGGCGCCACCTGTCATAAAATCAGAGCTGTCGGGGATGTATAAACCTGCAAAATTTTAGCCAGATATGTCAAACCACTGCCGAGATATGAGTGATTTTATCCCATGGCAGACAAAAAGACAGGAGCTGTGCAAAAATTGGCTGCAGGTGGCGCCACCAGTTTTGCGTATGATAAAGAGGTATGTGAGATCTATACACATGCAAAATTTTGGCCCAATCGGTCAAACGGTTCCCAAGATATGAGCTTGGATGTCTGCAGCGTCAACGTGAATGTAGGTGGCGCCACCTGTCATAAAATCAGAAAAGCTATCCAGGATGTATACGCATGCCGAGTTTCAGGTGAATTAGTCAAGTCACTGCAGAGATATGAGTGATTTTAACCCAAGGCAGACAAACAGATGGACACTGTGCAAACATGGTTGCAGGTGGCGCCACCATTTTTTGTGTATGTTATAAAGCTCTCCAAGGGCTACATTTGTGCAAAAAAATTTCCTGATCGGTCAAACGGTTCCCAAGATATGAGCTTGGATGTCTGCAGCGTAAACGTGAATGTAGGTGGCACCACCTGTCATAAAATCAGAAAAGCTATCCAGGATGTATACGCATGCCGAATTTCAGGTGAATTAGTCAAGTCACTGCAGAGATATGAGTGATTTTAACCCAAGGCAGACTAACAGATGGACACTGTGCAAACATGGTTGCAGGTGGCGCCACCACTTTTTGTGTATGTTATAAAGCTCTCCAAGGGCTACATTTGTGCAAAAAAATTTTCCTGATCGGTCAAACGGTTCCCGAGATATGAGCTTGGATGTCTGCAGCATAAACGTGAATGTAGGTGGCGCCACCTGTCATAAAATCAGAAAAGCTATCCAGGATGTATACGCATGCCGAATTTCAGGTGAATTAGTCAAGTCACTGCAGAGATATGAGTGATTTTAACCCAAGGCAGACGAACAGATGGACACTGTGCAAACATGGTTGCAGGTGGCGCCACCATTTTTTGTGTATGTTATAAAGCTCTCCAAGGGCTACATTTGTGCAAAAAAATTTTCCTGATCCGTCAAACGGTTCCCGAGATATGTGGGTTTATGTGTGGAAACAGACGCACAAACGGACAGAGGTCAAAACAAAATCGGGGCGCAGCAGTTCACATGTGACCCGAACATAATCCTGGGTTTCGTAAAATTCCGCCCAGCGGTTACATAGGAGTTCTCCAGACACCTACGCGGCGGCCGCGGCCGCGGCGTGCAGCTGAAAACATAGTATCCGCAAAACACTGTTTTGGCGGATACAATAACAAATACAAAATGCAAATACATTAGAGCATCTGAAAAACTTCAATAATTAGAATAATTTTTAAGCTTTTACTTTCAAATTTTAAGAATTCAACAGATTAAATCCACATGTATCCCAGCTATGAAAAATAAATTAAATATACTTACGAGAAACAAACATGCCATGGTCAAATTTGGGCAAAATTTAAGGTACCAATTTTATATTTTTTGCTAATATTTTAAAAAATTTAAAAGATTTTGATCTAATTTTGGGTATACAATTAAATTTTGATTAATTAAAGTTATATTCCTTAAAAAGTCCCTAGCTTTAACATTTTTTTGTGTTAAGTTACCAAATATTTTCCTGATTTTCTACAAAGTGCAATACGTTTGGCCCATAACTTTTATAAATTATATAATACAGACCTAATTTCTGGCATGTACATAGGAACTATATAGAGGAATATTTATGGTAAATATGAGGAAAAACAGATGAGTGGTTTTGATATAAGGCAGTCCAGAAGTGTGAAAATAGGTTTTTAATAACAAAATTGAGGTTTTTCCTTAATTTCTCAAAGTCGCAAAGACCCAGTTTTTCGGCTTGTTAGGAGATCTTGGGGACATCTAACATTATGCCGAGTTTTGGATTCCTAGGTCTTACGGTTTCAAAACGTGCCAAATCTACGGATGGACAGACGGACGGACATCAGACAATGGACCACAACTATAGCTCAGATGACTTATAGTCAGCTGAGTTAAAAATGCAATGAAACCTGCATTATGATACAATCCTGTATAACACAAATTGTGTTCATGGCTGCGACCAATGAGTTTTGTAGGGCAAGTAAAAGCTACATATTACTTGCCTGCCTGGGCAAGAACTTTCAAAAGTTAATGTCGAGCCCAGTGATCATAATTTTATCTCTTCACATTTATTAGTAAGCTATCTCATTCATCATGTACTTTTCTGGCCATAAAAAACATGAGTCATATACATATAAAACCTCACACAATTCAAGAATACCAACAGTTAATAAAACATGCATGTTCATATATGTGTGCACCAGTGTTAACACTGCCAGAAATATCAATGGCCATAAATGAGATAACCAATGTGCTTAGTGATACTGCTGTACCACTGTGTGTATTGTATAATCAATAATGACTCCAGTCCAAGGTCTGTGTTGCATCTGACGTTCAACTCCAGATGAAGGACACAGTGGCAGTAATTTATAACTATTATTTGTTCATATTCACTCAAACTGAGTTTTTTTTCACAAGATCAGTCATTTATTTATTCAAGAACTGATTTTGAAAAATGTAATAAAATATAACAAGAACAATTTTAATGCACATGTACAGTCATATCTGCCATCCTGAGTGCCTGAATTTACAGGTATCTCTCAATTAGGCATATGTTTTCAGTTTTATATTACATGTTGTGTTTTTCTGGAGAGTTGAATTAACATAAACTGTCAATATGTTGTCTTTGCTTCTGAGACAGGTATATACTATATTAAAAATCAAGGGACAACAGTTGTCTCCCTGCTTGTAAGATGAATATATTATAATTTTTACCATCAGCAAGTTACAAGTTCCTGGCCCTAAAGGTTACAAAATGTGCCCTTTTGACAGACTCCTGTGATTATAATATTTGATCATCAGCAAGATATAAGTTACTGGCCCTAATGGTTACAACATGTGCCCTGAGGACAGACTCTGGTGCATGCAGATGTTTGTGAAGAACTAGATGTTTCGCTTCACTGGAAGGCCCCCCCCCCCCCCCAAAAAAAAAGAGCACTGATGCAGAGAGAGATAAAATATTTATGCCTGTGATAAACTATTCATGCCTTTCCTTTAATAAAATATTCATGACCCTGTCCCTAATATAATTCTGTTGAAGTGAACTGCCAAAATTGGCACATATTATGTAATGTGATTTACACTGTTACCAAAACTGCCCCAGTGTCATTGTCTGTTCATGATGGTTTGAGGGGACTAACCAACACAACAGTTTAAGTAGTATAGAGATGAACTAACACATACCTTGTTGACCTGAAAGCTGGCTTTAAATCGACAGCCTCTATCGTCTTCTATTGGCTGCTTGTCAGTGTCCTCTACGAACCCAACCTCGTGCCTCCCAAGGTCATCTTGAATGTCGAGCCCTATGTCTGAGGGTAGAAAATAATTTATAAAAGGTAATGAGGCATCAGGACACAAGCTATGTATTAGTGGTATGAAAACTAACTGATTATACTAATGACTGGTCGTTTTGTTTTATAACTGACTACATTGGTTGCATTTTTGTATACCTGATCACAAATGGATTGTATGAACATGTTAAGAAATCATGTTATCCAAGAAAAATATTATCATCCTATAAGACATAAAAGACAGACAGGCCACAAAGTAGCAAACAGAATTAAATCTGAACTTTGTGCAGCCAACAAGTGCCAACAACCTGGCCCTTACTTTAACCTTTCGGCCTGATGTATACTTGCTACAAAATTTTAGTTATAATTCTTTACACATATTCAAGGAGAATTCATTTTTCATATAACACTGTTAACTACATTAAGTACATTGTTTATCTGTCCTTCCATAACTAGAGAGTGGAAAGGGTAGTAGTAAAAAAGAAAGTAAAGTAATGATTGTAATTAATCAATTAAGGCATGCCTGATTTGATTATTGATTTATGGATAATTCTTAAGATTCACAATAAATGAAAATATATACTGTTCAGCCATCATCTAAACTAAGTGGGAAATACATAATTAAACCATGTAAAAGCTTAAATAAAACCATAAAATACATACAATGACTGCATCAAGATATCAATAGGCATCACACATGAATTATTTTAAATGAGTTGAATGAAAATGGTTTAATAAATGTATATAACCAAAATAAAAAGATACAATATTATAGATAAGCTATCAAACCAAATAAACCAACTACGAAAACTACATATTGTTGTTTTATGATTGACTTACATTTACAATTCATGTTTGGCAGGGAAATATCAATCTTTACAGGAATTCTCTCATTGTGACGAACTGGGTCATCCACGAATAGTTCACTCACACTGAAACACACAATCACAATGAGTCTAATATGTTTTTGAACCACCAATTTATATCTGTAACAAAAATGCAAATTACAATATACTGGTATACAGTGATTAAAGAAGCAGTTTAGGTATGGGGTTCAGTGTAAGTGAATTACTAGAATAAAATCATGAAGAGTACTCAGAAAAGAATAAAATCATACAATGTAAACTAATACACACTGTGCTCAGTGGATGTAGTTATCACAAGTATATCAGTATCACAACCCACTGTCTTATTGTGCTGCTTTTTTTTCACCTTCCATCTACTGAACATCTTAACAATTTACTATAAATCTAATAGAAACAGTAACAGTAATATACAGCAAAGAACAAAAGCTTTATTGGTTTATACTGTTACATCCACAGCTGTGACAACAAACGGAGCAGTCAATCTGAGGATATATTTAACATATTACTTGAATGATCATTACATGAAAAGGATCACTTGGAATGGTTTGTCTTGTCACACTCTGTGAATATGCCCCACTGACCCTACCGGTCAGATGGGTCAAGATGGGAGCATATCTATGTGCACTGGTAGCAATGTTCCCTAGCACCTTCCCCCCCCCCCCCCCCCCAATTCTTTGCTAAATTGCACTCACAAGAGCACGAGTCTGCTAGCTGCTTAGGGATTGGAAAAAAAAAGAAATTAATCCCCACAATGCACATGGATGGTTTTGAATAAAGGACTCAATTAACAATATTTATGTATGAGTTAAATTTGATTTTTTCAGAATCCATTTTCCAACTTCAGAAGTTCACAACTTAATAGTTATTGTTAATGTCTTAATAAATGTATTCTTTGTGTTGATCCTCTGTGACCAACCTCCACAAATAAGGGCTCAGGTGTGTTCATTTTGGGTCTCAAATATAACCAAATCTTGTTACTTTTATACTGAACACCACTGTCTGTTATTGTTCTATAATAGTAAACAAAACATAGATTTAGGAACATGGGCTGACCCAGTACTATTGAAGGATGCAAGGGTATATGGTAGTATATGATAGGCCAATCATCGATTATAAACAATGAATTCTTCAGAGTTCAGCCAATTTCGCTGATGACAGAATCATGAAATTACAACCTAATCCCAACGAGAAAAGATGACTCCATGAGGGGGCAAATGTACAAAAATAGAATTCTTATTCTCCTGTCTTCCAAAAGTGCCTGTCATGGATAGGGGCCCATAATATGATGCTTTTTAATTCAATTTAAACTATGAAGTGTTCTATTCATCAACAGTAAACTTATGCACCTCTACAGTGTCTATACTATGGCAGCACAAACATAACACCTATTTAGAGGTAATCATCAATAAACCATTTACACAGTGGCATATGGTGGGCTGTTACTGTGCAGGAACAGTTATACACAATCAATACCATACAATATGTTACCAATGACCAAATCCACATGTGTACTGTACTTAAGTGTTCTCAGTTCACCAATACATGTACAAAGTTATACCACAAGTACACAGTTATGTGCAGTGAGTTATATTCACAACAGTAGCTTGAAATATACATGTATTCTAGTTTTGTTAAAGGGACCTTTTCAAATATCTTATGTCTATGTGTGTGTGTATACATTTATATACATATATATACACACATACATATGTGTATACATGTATATATGTGTATATATGTGTATATATATATATATATATATATATATATATATATATATTAATTAATTAAAGATGGGGCAAATTAGAATCATTTGTTAAATTTTGAAAGTTTTTTTTTAAGATCAGGAGGTGTCGTATGGTCAAAAGTAGGTCAACAAGGGCAAAATGCAAACTCAATCTGTAACGGGTGATTATCAAACAACACACCAAAAATCAGGCCATTATCTGCAGGCATTGTGAAAAGAAATCCATACATGGCATTTTCCATAAAAATTTCTGTCTTTCATGAAATTTTCTATGTTTAGGAGCCGTAAAACAATCAAAAGTAGGTCAACTTAGACGAAACACGAACTCGATCTCTAACTGTCATTATCTGCCCACACATAAAAAATCAGGGTGGTATCTGCAGGTATTGAGGAAAAAAAGTCTGTACATGTGCACTTTTTTATGAAATTTTCTATGTTCAGGATCCGTAAAACGGTCAAAAGTAGGTCAACTGGGACGAAACACAAACTCGATTTGTAACTGGTCATTATCTGCCCACACACCAAAAATCAGGCAAATATCTGCAGGCATTGCGAAAAAAGTCCGTACATGTGTATTTGTCATGAAAATTTCTATTTTTCATGAAATTTTCTAAGTTAAGGAGGCGTAAAAGGTTCTAAAGTAGGTCAACCGGGACGAAACACAAACTCGATCTGTAACTGGTCATTATCTGCCCACACACAAAAAATCAGGCTAATATCTGCAGGCATTGTGAAAAAAAGTCCGTACATGTGTATTTGTCATGAAAATTTCTATTTTTCATGAAATTTTCTAAGTTAAGGGGGCGTAAAAGGTTCAAAAGTAGGTCAACCGGGACAAAAGGCGAACTCGATCTGTAACTGGTCATTATCTGCCCACACACAAAAAATCAGGCAAATATTTGCAGGCATTGCGAAAAAAAGTCCGTACATGTGTATTTGTCATGAAAATTTCTATTTTTCATGAAATTTTCTAAGATTAGGAGCCGTAAAACGGTCAAAATAAGGTCAACTTGGACGAAACGCGAACTCAATCTGGCACTGCAAAAAAAGTCCGTACATGTGCACTTTTTTATGAAATTTTCTATGTTAGAGCACCGTCAAATGGGCAAAAGTAGTTCAACTGGGACAAAACAAGAACTCGATCTGTAACTGGTCATTATCTGCCCACACACCAAAAAATCAGGCCAATATCTGCAGGCACTGCGAAAAAAAGTCCGTACATGTGCACTTTTTTATGAAATTTTCTATGTTAGAGCACCGTCAAATGGGCAAAAGTAGGTCAACTTGGACGAAACGCGTACATGTGTATTTGTCATGAAAATTTCTACTTTTCATGAAATTTTCTAAGTTTAGGAGCCGTAAAGCAGTCAAAAGTAGGTCAACCGGGACGAAACACAAACTCGATCTGTAACTGGTAATTATCTGCCAACACACCGAAAATTAGGCCAATATCTGCAGGCATTGCGAAAAAAGCCCGTACAACTGTTTCATTTCGGAATGACGGAAGGACGGAATGACGGACATGGGTAAAACTATATGCCCCGGCCACTTTGTGGCAGGGGCATAAAAAGTCCAAGACCTCTGAGTACATAAATAAGGGGACCAACTGCCTGTAAATTATTGTAATATTGAAGTTGTAAAGTTCTGAGTATGAATTCAAGGGGATTGTTTTAAATATACACAACAGATAGGTGCCTGTTAAAAAAAGGGTTGAGTGAAAGCAACAGCCTTGCTTTGCTGAGAACACATTACACTAATTAAACTTAATTACTTTGAGAACATTAAGATGTTATCACTGTAGACTGATATGTCACATTTCATTAACATCCATGAAATCATTCTTCAAATATCTTGCACACACACAAAACTGGCCAAAAATCATAATCCTGGATTCCCTTAAGGACTGGTACTGGTAGCTGATGTCCAGGAACAAAATTGAATTCACTTGAACAAGATATCTATTCATAAAATGTCCACAGGATGTTGACTGGGGAGGACAAAATGTTAACAAGTCAGAAGTAGATGGTTGTGATTACTTACACTTCTGGTGTGATGAAAGACCAAAGCTCTGATATGAAGAGGAAGCCAATGAACAAACAGCTGAGGACCGAGATGAATGCTCCGGTGAAGGTCGGCTGGGTTAAATCCTTGGGGATTTTCCTGTATATGTCCAATCTAGAGAAAAAGTATGTGATTATTAGCCAAGACATTGTGGATGAACACTGTGCACCATCTGAGCTAACTGGGATTCTACACCACATTTTAAATAGGGTAAAGATACCACTGCAGTCATAAGAAATCTCTTACCTGATTCCAATAAAACCTGATGAGATGTTAGGATAGATTTATCATAGAGGACATGTACCTTATATATCTATGGGTTACTGATAAATAGAGAATATAATTACATGCCTGGTATATTCTCTTCTGATAAATCTTATTATCAGTATGTGAATCTCGACATTTGAACAAACTGACTGAAATGTCTGGTTCCTAACACAAGTGTATTTCTACTCTGCATTTCTGTTCCTTTGTCTAAATGTATGAACTGGTTTAGTACTGATTGGTCACACTTCACAACTTTCTGGCCATTACCTTGACTTTCAGAGTGGTGTACAATTAACCCTTAATTTACTTGTTCAATATATAAAGTATAATTACAAGGGCGGATTAAGGAAGGGGGGGCGGGGGTGAGTCCCCCCCCCCCTTTTTTTTCAACCTAATCAACAAAAATCAGGGAAAAAACTCAAAGTTCACCAAGTGTATAGAACAGCTACAATGTATGTCTTGCTTTATAATACATTTAAGCTACCCCAGATTGCCCCGTTTTTTTTTTTTTAAATTTCCACCTGGCCATTACCTCACCACCCCCCCCCCACACCCCCCCCCCCTTCATGCCTCAGCTCACCTGCAAAGTGAGCTTCCCCTACTCTCAATTCCTGTATCAACCCCTGAATAATGAATATCATGGTAATATAAATAATTGATTAATAATTGCTTACCAGGCATATTTTTTCTTTCAATAACTGAATATGATTTTAAAACCAATTCAAACAACTACTCATTAAGCAGTAATTTACCTTCTATTTTGACTTAAATCTGATTTAATACTGCCAAGAGGAATTTGTAAACTAAATATACCAGGTATAGTCAGTCCCATTACCCTATCCGCATGTTTTTCCGGGATAATTTTTTATACAACTACAAGTGAAGCAGTGTAAAAAGTAATTCCTTACCTTGCTTTGATTTTATATGAGACAAATAATTCAAAATATGACAAAACAAGCTACAGCATTTACGACTTATTCCTTTCCTGGGAACTGATTATAAACAAGCCAGTCAAATTTATGACGTCAGTCAACTGATGGTGACTCTCGACGGATCACTGTGAGGTCTTTATAACCTCACTGTTTTCTAACAAACACCACATGCAGCCATAGACAAGTGTACCATCGAGGAATGTACTGTCGAGCAGTGCCGGGAAGATGCCATTAACCGTATTTCAGCATAAATAAGTAAAATAACACAAAAGAGTCGCAAAGTAAATACATTTTTCATTATATATAACTACTTGACACAAAATCGGCAGAATATCTGTTCATCTGCTTCAGGCCAAAGGGCATTCTTAAAGAATATTCTTAAAATAATTATCTCAAAAAAACATGCAGACACGGGTACTGGGACGTATTATAGACTTTTGTCATGATTTAAAGCCTAAATCAGTTATGTCCAAGCTGTTGCGTTGACTAAAGTATTAAACAATATCCATTTCCATTTTAAATCAAGTATGGTATTTAAGTCCAGAACTGGATCAGTAGTGAAGAGGAAAAGGGCAATAAGGTAAGGTAAATGTACTGGGGGTGGGGGGGGGGGGGGGGAGGAATCTGGTAACCCAGCTAATCCGTGGTCAGCCCCTCCCACCTTTCCCTTGCATTGAAGCCTAAGGTGTTCATTTCTATAACGGACAGAAATGAGTTAGCCAAATACCAAATCTGTCCTGATCACATGATAAATATGAATATAAAGAGTGCTTATTTCCATGCGTCCGATTCAAACATAATGTTCAAGCGGGAATGTGCAGGTAGCCCTTTTATCGCCCACACGGTCACTGCAGGCTGCCACGTCGGCTGGCCTCTGTACCCTTAAAACTTTTAATTGTTATTTTGCTTTGGATCATATCTGGTAAAAAAGCCATTTTTGATATAAATACGAACCTTCTAATGTCAAACTGCATGGTAACTGCAACACTGCTGCCCGGGAAACTACTCGGCCAAACGACAGCTGCTGTCTGTGACGGAGGGCGGGGCACGACTACCCACGTGCTGGCCGCCGATTGGTTTTGTTTACATCCAATAATAAACACTACCGTCAAGCATCACTGGGCTCGGAATCGGTCGGAAATCCCCGAACGCAAAACCAACACCAGATGGCGCGTCGGAAACGGCCAGCCCGCTTGACTTTCTAGAGGCCTTTCTAAAATAGCTTTACTAAAATAGCTTTTCTAAAATAGGCGGGTTGGGAATAGGGATAAAAGTGGGGCAGACGCAACAACTCTTGCCAGACGAATAGGAATGCCAGTAGACTTAACTATCGCCTGCAGAAGCAGGGAAGGAAACAGTACAAGACGCAAATTTAGGCACGTTCTTTCTGTTCAAGTGCTTTTTTTTAATTTTATACTTTACCTCAGAAAAGACGGCACATCCTGCTGGGAGGGGCGCCCCCTAAATACCCTCCATATATATATATATATATATATATATATATATATATATATATATATATATATATATATATATATATCTTCATACAGTACATACAGAGTTTTTTTTTTTTTTTATCTTTCCGTCTTACTTTGGGATGTATAATCCCACTGAACTGTAACATGTTAATATTCCGGCATCAAGGCTTCTAAAGAATGGTACAATTAGGACCAGACAGAAATCCAGCAATTTTTTTATTATGTATTATTTTTTTTTTTGCGCAGATACTTTACGAAAACTGGAGACCTTTTATTACTCATGCAGTAACTGGCATTCTTCCCTGACAAAAAAAAATTGAAAAAAGCGGAAAATTTGAGAAAATATGGTATAGGTTTTAATAACAGTAACAGTACGACATTTATCAGCCCTCAAGAGAATAAAGAGGAATAAATGGCTAAATGTAGGATTTAGAAAACTGAAATTGAATCATGTGTATAAGATTCTGCATCGTACTGACGCTCTTATATTAGTTAAAGAGTTCATTCTAAATTCACAAGAAAATATAGCATGCATTTACCTTACCAAGATTGGGTTTATCAGGTGCTAGAACATGGCTGTCTGCTGAGAAAAAAATTAAGGGATTATTTATCAATGTCAGTCGAGCTTCTCGTCCAGTGACTTTGAACATTTGTTCAAGTCATAACTTATGGAAGATTCACATAATCATGAAAATATTGAACAAATATATTACTAAATACAGAAAACAGAGTTATATATAAGGCCAAAATAAAAAAAATGGTATGGTTCTCAGGCACTTTTTTCAGAAATAAATGCGGGCGAGCGGGTTTTTTATATTTTATTTTTGGTATGTATCGATAAAAATGTCAAATGATAAGGGAAAAGCATGATAATAACAGATTTATTTTGCTAAACAAGTAAAAGCACTACATAACAAAGGAAATTGTATGATTTTATCTTCTTGAAAGAAATGTCCGAGCGGCTGCAGCTCATAATTGGTAAGTTTCTATTAAAAATCAAAATAAAAAATTTTTGATGCGGGGGTTTAAAATTGATGCGGGCTATGCCTTAGAACCATACCTTTTATTTTTTTGGCCTAATGTTTTTTTTTATGATTTTGTAGAATTAATTACAGCATCTTGTAAAATAGTGTGCTTATTACCGATGTTTTAAGTAATACCTCTGAAAATACACTTTTCTAATCATGTCATTTGAATTCACAGCATAAATGCGATAAACATGATTGCTAAACTAATAGTAACATAAAAGCATATGTGAAAAGGATATGACGAGAAGAGGAGATGAGTGGTTGACCGCCACTTGTTCCTTGCACAGACACAAGGGGGCGAGAGCAGCTGACTCGCTGCGCCAAGCCTACCCCTTTGTGTGCGCAGCTGTAAAAATACTGAAATCATTTTCCGTGCTTAAACCCGTTTCCTGGTTATACTGGTGTAAACTAATGATCTATGATACTACCACTGTGAAATGTTCATAATATTGGGTGGCGTTTCAAATGAAGTTAATTTTCCCTAGGCATATATAGTATATGTAGTAGTACCGGTATACATGTGTGCCTTGATAACCTTTCCGGGGTTGAGCAGTAGCTACTTGTAGCCGCCGACGTCGACGCAACAAGTTTCAGGTTTCTGTTGCGTCGCCGGCCCACCAAAGGGCTTACTGGGGTTATAGCACGATACGATCTGTTACTCTTAGAAAGAAAATGAAATAAAAATATTTCCTATGGTTTTAGCAAACCAATGTTTACATAATGTTGTATGTCGAAAGGTCTGTAATAAAAAATAACCATTCTGGAAAGCATGAAGCACCTGTAACATCCACAACTGATAGTATTTGTCCAGAGAGAATTGAAGCATTAACAACCCCGGTAGACCTCCTGCATTTAGTGACAGTCCTGTATAAGGCTTTAGGCCTGTGTACTATTTTGTTCATATATTAACTACCTTGGTGCAAAATAGGGCTGAGAACAGAACAGTAATGTTTTCTAGTGGTCAAATATACAATACACATAGATGTACTGAACATTAATCAATGGATATATGTTAAATCTCACAGTTGTGTATGGAGTGTTATAATCACAGTTAACTACAGGTGCAATCTATGGACTCCACAATGCGTCAGTCACTGAAAAAAAGCAATTGAGGAGTTCATTCTTATGGGCTAAAGCTACTTGCTGTCAGATGCTCAGTTTGTGGTCTACTTGAAACGTTTCGCCACGCATGGTTTTCATAATTTGGACCAATACTCATCCTTCAGACGACACGGCCAATCAGAAAAAAGAAGGAAAATTGAGAATGGGACTAACGGAAGTGAACTGATGATGTATTTTTAGGTCCCAAAGCTAAAACTTTGTAGGTCCTGGATATTCTTACACTATAGGTCTGAAGTGACAGATTGTGTTAGTTTCAGTTGTGAAATAATCCCTGCCATGTACCTCATTTCAGTAAAGTCTGCCATTTTCTAAAATTTCAACTAAATAATACCTTTATATTTTTTTAAGGGAACAAACGCAGTGACTATGTTAGATTGCATGCAGTCTTCATTTGCCATTCTATCTCGCATGGATAGTTCAAGGTTCAGGTAGTGATTGGCGCAATGCATGTATGAAAATAACTAAATTAAAACAATCCGGAGCGTTGCCGTCGACGGCTGAAGTTGGTGCGGCCAGTTAACCCCTTCTGCTATCCTCCTCTACTATACCCAAGGCTGCAATGCCTTTGTTAACTGTCCAGCTAATCAGCGAAGTCGTAGGGCACACAAGTCAATACAGATCATGTTCATGAAACGGGGGGGGGGGGACCTAAATCAAGGAGCCAAGCAGACAAAGGGAATCCAGTACTATCCAGGCCGGTTGTAGGTTTAAATAGAAGACTGCCAGCCACTGTCATATTATCCAGATAAAGTATTCTATTTTTTTATCACAGGTATAAGAAAGACGGGGCACAAAACAGCGAACAGCTATATAACGTAACTTTGTGCGGCATATAAATGTCAGCATCCTATTGCCATTACCTTGGCCTTTCAGCGTGATGTAAAAGTATGATTGAATTCCATTTAGGTATATTTCATACTGCAGATTCCATGGTTACGTAGATGGTCCATAATCTATTAATAATCAATAGTTTTTTTTTTATCTTTCAATCATCGAATTAGATTAAGCAAACGATTCCTGGCAGTAACTGCTACCACACAGGATATTAATCAAAAGACCAAAAATCACCTTATCCGTGCGTTTTTGTAAGAATAGTGGTCCAAAGATTCTTGGCATGGCCACCTGGAGGTGAAACAAATTTAGCTCGTCTTTTAGTGTTTGGGCAAATCACTATATTCGTAAACCTTGAGACCATGACGCAGAGAATGTTATATGAAACATGTTGGTAGTAAGCTCTGGGTGGTAGATGCATACAGCAGTGTTCTGCTTTAAGATTTCACACGCTCCTCATACGCATTCAATTATTCTGTACATAGTATCAGACTTGCGTACACAGAAGAAAAAACATGATTTTCTTCAAATACATTTTTTTAATCATTAGCAATGTGAGAAACATATTTAGGAAATCCAGCGAAAAAAACTACTACAGTCTGCCCTTCCACTAAACCCATCCACAAACATTTTACAATACCAACATGTCAATGGTACCATCTGGCTACTGGCCATAACTATTAGTGTGTGTGTATATATAAATAAATATATTTATATAAATTCATATATTTATATATATATATATATGTGTGTGTGTGTATGTAAAAAGAACAACCATGTCGGTCTTCCATGATGTCAAAGTAAAATTTTCTCAAATCAGGAATCAGAAATCAAATGTCTTAATCAATTTTATTCATTCATCATTTCTCAATAAAAAATTAAAATTCCATGGATACATATTATACACTATATAATAATAGTTTCTTATGCAAGTAGTCAATATATTGTAGTAAAAATGAGTGCTTATATAATTTTACAAATCTGATAAACATTTTTGTTAGGCCATTAACATTTGCATAATTACATATAAATGGTGGACAAAGGAGTAATGGTTACCATGAAAACGCTCACATCACATTCTACACACTCAGGCCTGTTAATGTATAACAAATGTTAAACTTATCCGTACCAAACTAATACATGTGAAATAAACCTAATCCGGACAACTCATCAGCTAGGAGACAACAAAACATAAAAAAAATTTGCCACCTCCAGTTCCATTTGCAAGCTAGTGAATATCACATCAACAATAGATTTATTCTGGCACGTTGACAATCACCACATAAGGAGATACTCAGGCACTACTCTAATTACTGCAATTACCTATTCAGGGAAAATTATACTCCTCACAACATTTTTGTTTGTGAATATATTATTTAACTTCTTTACTCTGAGAGTCCCTTTTATCAGCAGGATAATTTACACCTGGGAACATTGTAAAACATGCCCCATCTTTTGATCAGTAAGAGTTTACAAAGATAGAACTGCATGAATAATGACAGCGAAACTATGGTAATATTCTGCAGTCTTTGCTCCTCAAAAGTTGGGATAACCATGTTGAAAAAGCATTATAACACATCTCACATCCGATCTATTTTTATCACGGTAAACTGGAAACTGCTTTCATGTATGAAGAAATCAGTTGGCAAATAGAATACTGAATTTTTATTCTGGATCTATGTGTACCTGGAAATCTCTGGAGCAGATTATGTGCATCTTAAAATGGATATCCTGTAAGTCAATCTATATCTCATACTTGCTTCACTAGGCAGGAAACATTCGTATGACATCAGGTCTTAACTCATTTCACTTATCAACTGCTTGCAAAGGCAATCTTTCCTGCTTGCATTTGCAGACAGTGGGTCAGCTGAGTGAGTTAAAATAGATGTAACACAGCAACTGCATAAGGGGTGTATATATTGAAGTGCATGTCAAAAGACTACGATCAGGAATAAATAAAAGAGTCTGGAGCCCAGACCCCCGTCAAAACTGTATCAAGATACCATATAAATGACTGACTGACCACAACATTGAGAGCCCTCACGTAATATCACGTTAATATTTGCACATTAATCATCTCAACACAGCCTCAAACCTAAGTAAAATCAAATCTGACAAGTGACAACTTTGTCCAAAAGTAACAATGCTAAATCTGTGATTTCATTAAAAAAAATTCCAACATAACTCAAAAGTGTGAAAACTATTTATGCATATACATTATGTTAAAACTTCTCACTAAAGATGATGCCTGGACTGAAATTACTAATATCTTGCTTTATGCAGGTAATTAAACCAGATAAGACCATATAAGATGGGTGACTGTGTTCCTTGTGTGTTTTTTTTTATATTCTAGTACCACATTCGCAGTTTCCTATTGTACATGTAATTAAATGAATTGACTTTAAATTGCATTGTATTGCTGAAATGTTTGGCAGAATTTAAAGGAAATAAAACAACTACTCTGCACTTTTCATTTTTTGCATGCATCAATGTTGTCTGCAAAACACCTATAGAAGATGCACAAAGCTATAATCTGTCATAATGCATGTATGACTAGGATATCTAAAAGAAAACTGTCTTTTCCGAAACCTTTATCTATATCATACTATTCTTACTTGTGACACCTTATCTTTTGTTTTGGCCAACAGGTTTGAATTAATAACTAAAGACCCTACTTTTCTATGAAAAACCTCATTTTGACTGCTGAATTAAAATTGCATACTCATGTTTAGGGCTGTAACAATACATTAATACAGAGCAATAAAAAGTAAAATATCTTACATTGCAGTATTGATTCACTGTTGATATTTGATCATCTGAATGGGAGCAACAACTGGATCTGTCTCTCAGCTTGATAATAGGCACTGTGGGTGAAACAGGATCGGTTTAAAGCAAGTTTAATGGCATTGGTTAATATTTTGGAAAATTTATTTATGTCTTGAAAACAAATTTTACCTAAACAAGTTTAGGCATCTTTCCATGAACAGGGAAGATTGTTGGTATGTGTGAAGTATGGTGTACATTGGATGCATCATACCCTGCATCATAATTTGAGTGATGTACCAGCAAACATACTGTGTCATTAGATGTACAATTACAGCCCTAATCATGTTCTATATATCTGTTATCTTAACTATGACTAACTATGACCAGTCCATTGACAAAAATGTACATAAAACAATGTTTTACTCATGCTTGCTCCATATCTATTGGCAGCATCAGTAAATTATTCAGTACTAGGCACAGGCTGGCTATGGTGGACATACAGTGCCCAATAGCCTAAGTAGCCTCAACTTTAGGAAGATAAAACCAACATGAACCATCAGCCTTTGAAAGCAATAAGCTGATAAGATCAATATGATCAATATTTAGGTCATGATTGGCTGATTCCAACTGGATAGGTTTAAATCTGAGCACTGATAGGTTGTCTTTTTGTTCACCTGGGTTTCTTATTCACGATATTCGCGGAAGGGGCATTATTATGAAAATAAAACCTTTATGAATACTAGTGCAATCAATCATGGATTGCAAGACTGATAAGATCTTTTATATTTCAAGGTTGCTATTATAAATCATTTCAGATCTTTAAAATTTATGTCATTAATGAAAAATTATTTCAACTCTTTAGATGTTCAACTGTCTAATAACTAAGATTTTTTTGCACATATTATTTTATATAATTTATTCATATAATAATGCTTTATTTTGAGTAGGTGTTTCATACAGCAAGGATGCAAAAATGAAACACTCGCAAAACACTGAAACTGTGAAGATCACAAAATTTTTACCCCGCGAATATGAAGTCAGCCAGTGAACTGGGTACTGATAGATGCATTTAGTTGACCCTGGTCCAATTTTGGCCATGACCTTCTTTTCTCTATTTTTACTCCTTACTGTACAAGGATAAAAACACATGTTAAAATGGATTGAATGCAAGTTGTTATGTTAACTTCAAAGGTTCACTTTTAAGCAAAATACAATATAGCATATTTCACATCAACACTTCAAACATGAAAATTCAAACAAAGCAGTTATCATACAGGACTTGAGGAGCTCATTCTGATTGCCTCTGGCAGTGCCACACATGAGGTTCTGATAAACGAGAATACCTGTACACACGTGTACATATATACAGAGGAGCACTGTTTTTTTTCTGAACTTTCAGGGAATAATGATTTTGTTTGGCATATGAATACCTGGATAAAAGGATCATGAATATGTAAATTTTGTCTGGAGGAAAAAAAATTTACAATCTGTTCTGAAAAAAAAAAGTAAGCATAAATTTCGTATCAATTACTAACTCCTGTGAAAATTTGGGATAATGATCTCAATTCAATTCTCAGACTTTAACAATACATGACAAGGTTTTCTTCAGATAGGCTACCAGTATGTTCATTTAAATGGCTCTCCACGGTATGTCTCTGAAACTGGTGTAAACTTGTGTGTTTGAGGTTTCACTTAAATCATTTTTTAAATTTTCTACAAAAGATACTAACTATTCCCTCACATCCCCAACATGAAAACTAATTTGGAAAAACAAACTTCATTTACATATGTAATTATAATATATTGTTGGTTCTCCTGGCCAACAAGCTCTCCACAGGAATTATAACACAGCATTCAATTTAACTCGTAATCATTACATGCATCAATCTCTGCAACACATTATATTCTGTTCCACCAATCTGTGTCCACCTGTTTTTTAGAGAATTTTTTAAAAGTTTATATTTTCATAATTTCCTAGAAAGCTGTGTATGGAAGTGATGGCCTAAAATGGGAATTAATAATTTTACAATAAACCTCCAATTCGTGTTTCACAACTTTTTGGACTCTTTAAAATCTTACAGATCACGTTTATGTGCACAAGTAGCCAACTTTGTTTTACCTGTTTATATTTTAGGGCGTTTACAAGAATCATCCAATCAGCAGCTGTAACCTGAGGGTGTGTTTCCATGTTAATAATGACCTTGAGCACCATAAGTGAGTCTGATATGTTGTAAAATGTAGACTGATTTCTCATATTAAATTTTTTTTTCCTTTAATAATTATAAGGTACAGGTAGGATGTTTATTAACCTTGTTGAAAATAAGCCTTTGAATCTTTTAACTTGCATAACTATTTTTTCCCTAATCACCTAACTTATAATTTTTTTTTCATAGCAAAAAAAAACAGGTAGACATGATGGGATGGAACAGAATATAATTCCAAGAAGGTTATACTAGATTAAAAATGAAAGTGTCCATTTTTTTTATGGCCCTGCAGCAATAAATAGGCAGATACTCCCCGCAGGAATAGCATTTATATTTAGTGAAGCCGTATGCATTCTGCCAACAAGCCATGTAAATTATCTTGATGAATTGATGACATATTTACAAATGGTGGATGATCTATACAAAAAATGGCATCATGTGATAGTGTATGAGTTGGTGTCAGAGTTCCATGTCCTGGGCTTCGTCTTCCGAGAAGTCACTCATAGAGCTCTCGCTGGATGAAGATTGTTCTTCATGTTCTCGTAATGCTTCTTCTGTTGCATACTTCTTGACATATTCTGCCGACAAACAAACAATAACAAGGGTTAAGACATGACAGTCAGAAAGCTGACAGGGCTAGGTAATTATTAAGTTAAGGACAAGATCCATATTTATTCCTTAACAATTCAAAGCAAGGTCACTTTTCACTCCCTTCCTGTGTATGTGGTTTTCCATACTAATGCAGAAAGGCATACTTGAATATGAATATTTCTAACCAATTTTTCGAAAATAAGGTGACATACTCATTCAAATTTAACATATTTATTTGTATATTAATTAATTTGGTCTGTACATATGTTTATTACCTCCACCAGGAAAATAATTTCTCAGCAGTTTCTGTTCCTTCGCTTTCTGTTGGTTAGTTTAGCCATATAGCAGGGTCACCACTATAATCAATATACCAAATCATTCAGCTTAAAAGGTCCATATTATGTGTTCAGGAACCAAAAGGTGGCACCACCTACATGAGATGATAGTGTACTGTCACAAAGGATATCCAATACACAGTGTACATTCATTCAGTATCTGTTCAGGAACATTGTTGAACATTTAAGCAATTATTAATGCCTGTGAATTTAATTGGTCTCTGACCAATCTAAAATAGTGTGTATTTGCACACTTAAGTGCCACAGAACCGCTTCACAAGCCTTACCACCTTAAATGTGAAACCATCATAACTGTTTATATGCTTTGTTAGTAGCACATGGGTCATAATAGAAAAAGATTATATCCCTTTTAATGATACATTTTTTTAAAATGTCCCCTGTTAAAGTGTTTTTACGGTAATCAGTACTTTAATTTGAGTCGGGCAATACCTATACCAATACCTGTTGTTCATTCCAGAATTTACAACCAATTTCAGCTCTAAGCTGTACCTCAGTCATGCTGCATTCTCAGTACTTTTAAATTGAAGTAGAACAGACCATAAAATAAAAAAATAATGTTGAAACCACAGATGGCACAGCTTAGCCTTAACATATATAAAAGAGGCAGACATTTGGGTACAATTATTCATATACATCTACCTTTCTATTGATATACATTATTAAAGAAACAGTATTGGATACATTCCCTATGACCAGTCAACTGTAAAACTTTATGTATAATAAAATAGCCTCCAAACACAAACATCTGAAATGAGCGATCTGCTTTTTCATGCGACCTTACTTGACTAAGAGCTCTCAGCAGAATACTAAAGATGGAATTATATATGTGCCAAATATGCTAGGCATGTTTCAAGTTGCAACTCATTCCATTGGTAAACTGATGAACAATTTTGCAGCTTCAGTTTCTTTGTACAACAGGCAATATTTCATTTTCCACACATATATTGACATGAAAACAGACATTGTGTCAGCTAGTTTAAAGAAAGTTTGGGTCACCTGATCTGTGCAGAAAATCAAATTATCATTTAACAAGACGTCCACTCACATATATATGTTGTTTCTGTATAAACCTTGTATAAAGAAATGCAAAATACCATTTTAATATGAGACAATTATACTATCTTACATATAATACGGCCAGATTAAGTTTAAAATGTTTTCTAAAACTGTCTAAAGATAATACAGAGACAACTGTATTATCATCAATATCATTTACTGTAAGCTAAATCTCTGGCTTTTTTAAGATATACAAACAACTCAAACAAACAGTACCTGCAAGACTGAGTGTGCAAGGTTTGACATTATTTTTTCAAAAGTACTGACCCAGTAAGGTGTGGAGCTAGGATCACTGATAAATTGTAAGATAAGTACAATTCATCTAGGTCAAGTTAAAGCTAGATGTCACTTGCCCTACATGAATATATACTTGTCCAACAAAAATCAGGGATCTCAGCCACAAACACAAAAAGTATTTTCCACATGACTGTTTTGCAAACAATAAAAATTTCCAAATGCTTGTTACTTAATAATATTTCTTTTTAGTATTAGCACAGATAATAAACCAGGTAATTTAAGATAGAGGTATTGCTTTATGATTTCATTTCTCCAAACAAGAAATTGGTAAAGTGGAGATTATTTAAGATTCAGGAATCTAAGCAAAGGCTTGATTGACCCAGTTGGGCTAGTGGGAGCCAACTTTTGATTGCCCCTACCACAATATTCAGGAACTCTTACTTGCCCTGGGGCAAGCAGTTTACTGTTAATATCGAGCCCTGGTGTAAAACCCTTTTATCTTACCTAGAACTTTTTTCTTATAATCTTCTGGTTTATGTAGATACATAGCTGCTGCATCCCCATTTAATGGATCTATTGGGTTTGGATAAGTGAGTAATTGTGGCAGGAAGGACTCAAAAACGTTAACAAGATCTGAAAATAGAAGAATCACATGAATGTAATCATCAACAGCTGGTGATGAAGGCTGAAGGTTGTATTAATCCTGATTGGTTTAACGCATGATCATTCAATTTCAACCACGTTAATGTTTAAAACCCATAAAAAATGCTGAAAACAGTTATGGCATTTTAAAATTAATTAATTGCTGTTAAACTTGATATATCTTATATATTATATTATTATTACAAAATCAATATTTACTAGATGTACAGTATTACACTATATAAATTTTATGAACTACAATTTAGATTATTTCTATGCTACAACTAATACAAAGATTATAAAATATCTCAAGGTCTAACCATCCACAAAAAAACTAGATGTGTCGGAACGACATGAATGCCCCCGCCTGGGGCAAATTAGAAACATTTGTTAAATTTTGTAAAAAATTTTTAAGTTCGGGAGGTGTCGTATGGTCAAAAGTAGGTCAACAAGGGCAAAATGCAAACTTGATCTGTAACGGGTCATTATCAAGCGACACACCAAAAATCAGGCCAGTATCTGCAGGCATTGTGAAAAAAAGTCTATACATGTGCATTTTTCATAAAAATTTCTGTCTTTCATGAAATTTTCTATGTTCAGGATCTCTGTCATATGGTCAAAAATAGGTCAACTGGGATGAAACGGGAACACGATCTGTAACTAGTCATTATCTGCTCACACACCAAAAATCAGGCCAATATCTGCAGGCATTGCAAAAAAAAAGTCTGTACATGTGTATTTGTCATGAAAATTTATATTTTTCATGAAATTTTCTAAGTTTAGGAGCTGTAACAGTCAAAAGTAGGTCAACCAGGACAAAACGCGAACTCCATCTGTAACTGGTCATTATCTGCCCACATACCAAAAATCAGGCCAATATCTGCAGGCACTGCGAAAAAAAGTCTGTACATGTGTATTTGTCATGAAAATTTCTATTTTTCATGAAATTTTCTAAATAAAGGAGCCGTAAAACAGTCAAAAGAAGGTCAATCAGGACGAAACGCAAACTCGATCTGTAACTCGTCATTATCTGCCTACACACCAAAAATCAGGCAAATATCTGCAGGCATTGCGAAAAAAAAGTCTGTACATGTGTGTTTGTCATGAAAATTTCTATTTTTCATGAAATTTTCTAAGTTTAGGAGCCATGAAACGGTCAACATAGGTCAACCGGGACGAAACGCGAACTCGATCTGTAACTGGTCATTATCTTCCCACACACCAAAAATCAGGGCAATATCTGGAGGCATTGCGAAGAAAAGTCTGTACATGTGTATTTGTCATGTAAAAAATTTCTATTTTTCATGAAATTTTCTAAGTTTAGGAGCCGTAAAACAGTCAAAAGTAGGTCAATCGGGACGAAACGCGAACTCGATCTGTAACTGGTCATTTATCTGCCTACACACCAAAAATCAGGCAAATATCTGCAGGCATTGCGAAAAAAAGTCGTACATGTGTGTTTGTCATGAAAATTTCTATTTTTCATGAAATTTTCTAAGTTTAGGAGCTGTGAAACGGTCAAAAGTAGGTCAACCGGGACGAAACGCGAACTTGATCTGTAAGTGGTCTATATCTGCCCACACACCAAAAATCAGGCCAATATCTGGAGGCATTGCGAAAAAAAGTCCGTACAACTGTTTGATTTCGGAATGACGGAATGACGGACATGGGTAAAACTATATGCCCGGCCACTTTGTGGCGGGGGCATAAAAAGAGGCATATGGCCACACAGCTTAACTGATGATATTATTTTTATAGAATAATATACATGCTCTGCAAATTATAACAATAACAAATAATTGCAGTATTCTTTGAAATACTGTCTGTGCATGATTGTCGCCAGCAAAAGCTTTTTCTGTGTGAGTTTTCTCATGTGGATCAGTTTGCACACATATAAATCATGACTAATGTTGAGTCAGACTCCAAAGTGAACTTGCCTGAAAAATATTGTAAATAAATCTTCCCATACAACTACAAATAGGTGAGTAATTGTGGCATCTCTTGAAAACATTTTTCACATGCTTCCATGTTTGTCATACATTATATCAACCCCAACAATTCCAAACCTTGTTCTCCCAGCAGCATTTATACTAGTGATCTTTTTCTATATTTAGAATCTATCATCTTAGGAAAGTGACAATGCACCATGTCTATATTTAGCATGTGTAAAATTATAAAATTTTATGGGATGGAATCATTGATATGAGCAGGGAGGTTATTAAGGACTTTGGAAAATAGCAATTAATCAAAATTTCTTTTTATTTTGTGATAGACCTCCATGAAGAGATTTAAGTAAAGCCCTTATATTACAAGATTTCTGTTGCCATAGTTACTGTATCTTTGTATATATGAATTTAATCTGAATTTCTGAAAAACAAAACTTAATCAAGTGGTCAAAAGCCTAAAATATTCAATCCCACTGAGACATCACCATCTGGGCTCCCATTTAAAGGTTTCATATTGTACTCAAATTAATCTTGTGAAATAAAATTTAACTGAACTTTTTGCTACAAAGCACATCAAAATATATTGATTGCTATTTTCACATATACTAATGGAAACATTTGTATGCAGGTATTGCTTCACTGAAAGCTGCTTTACCTGACTAAATTAAAAACTAGATGTGTAGGAACGACACGAATGCCCCCGCCTTGGGCAAATTAGAAACATTTGTAAAATTTTTTAAGTTCAGGAGGTGTCCTATGGTAAAATGTCGGTCAACAAGGGCAAAATGCAAACTCGATTTGTAACGGGTCATAATCAAGCAACACACCAAAAATCATGCCAGTATATGCAGGCATTGTGAAAAAAGTCCATACATGTGCATTTTCCATAAAAATTTCTGTCTTTCATGAAATTTTCTATGTTTAGGATCCATAAAACAATCAAAAGTAGGTCAACCAGGATAAAACGCAAACTCGATCTGTAACTGTCATTATCTGCCCACACAAAAAAAATCAGGGTGGTATCTGCAGGCATTAAGGAAAAAAAGTCAGTACATATGCATTTGTTATGAAAATTTATATTTTTCATGAAACTTTCTATGTTCAGGAGCAGTCAAATGGTCAAAAGTAGGTCAACTGAGACAAAACAAGAACTCCATCTGTAACTGGTCATTATCTGCCTACACACCAAAAATCAGGCCCATATCTGCAGGCACTGCAAAAAAAAGTCCATACATGTGCACCTCTTTTATGAAATTTTCTATGTTAGAGCACCGTCAAACGGTCAAAAATAGGTCAACTCGGACAAAACGTGAACTCTATCTGTAACTGGTCAATATCTGCCGACACACCAAAATTCAGGCCAATATCTGCAGGCATTGCGAAAAAACGTCTGTACATGTGTATTTGTCATGAAATTTCATATTTTTCATGAAATTTTCTATGTTCAGGAGCCGTAAAACGGTTAAAAGAAAGTCAACCAGGACGAAACGCGAACTCGATCTGTAACTGGTCTATATCTGCCCACACACCAAAAATTAGGCCAATATCTGCAGGCATTGCGAAAAAAAGTCCGTACATGTGTATCTTTCATGAATATTTCTATTTTTCATGAAAATTTCTAAGTTTAGGAGCTGTAAAACGGTCAAAAGTAGGTCAACCAGGACAAAACGCGAACTCGATCTGTAACTGGCCTATATCTGTCCACACACCAAAAATCAGGCCAATATCTGCAGGCACTGAGAAAAAAAAAACGTACATGTGTATTTGTCATGAAATTTCATATTTTTCATGAAATTTTCTAAGTTCAGGAGCCGTAAAACGGTCAAAAGTAGGTCAACCAGGACGAAATGCGAACTCGATCTGTAACTGGTCTATATCTGCTCACACACCAAAAATCAGGCCAATATCTGCAGGCATTGCGAAAAAAAGTCCGTACATGTGTATCTGTCATGAATATTTCTATTTTTCATGAAATTTTCTAAGTTTAGGAGCCGTAAAACGGTCAAAAGTAGGTCAACCAGGACGAAACGTGAACTCGATCTGTAACTAGTCTATATCTGCTCACACACCAAAAATCAGGCCAATATCTGCAGGCATTGCGAAAAAAAAGTCCGTACATGTGTATCTGTCATGAATATTTCTATTTTTCATGAAATTTTCTAAGTTTAGGAACCGTAAAACGGTCAAAAGTAGGTCAACCAGGACGAAACGCGAACTCCATCTGTAACTGGTCTATATCTGCTCACACACCAAAAATCAGGCCAATTTCTGCAGGCATTGCGAAAAAAAGTCCGTACATGTGTATCTGTCATGAATATTTCTATTTTTCATGAAATTTTCTAAGTTTAGGAACCGTAAAACGGTCAAAAGTAGGTCAACCGGGACGAAACGCGAACTCGATCTGTAACTGGTCTATATCTGCCCACACACTAAAAATCAGGCCAATATCTGCAGGCATTGCGAAAAAAAGTCCGTACAACTGTTTCATTTCGGAATGACGGAATGACGGACATGGGTAAAACTATATGCCCCGGCCACTTTTTGGCGGGGGCATAAAAATCTTACCTTTATGTTAAATAAAATTTTTTTTTAAAGCAGGACAGTTATGTTAACATGATGTTCAGCTATACAGGTAAAATGCAGAATAATGAGGCTTAATACTCAGTATTAATAAACACAATCTGATCTATAATTCAGAACAAGTTAACAGGAATTGATGAAAAAAATTAAGAAGTGAAAATATTCAACATCAGTGTTTTGATATGTATTCAAGTGTAAGTGCACCACTGAGACGTGTGTGAAAACAAACCTTTAGTGAACATAGCTCCAGTAAATACATCATTTTGACATAAGAAAAATACAACATAATGATAATTTTCTCCAGTAAGTACATTGTTTTGACATTAGACAAAATACAACATAATGATAATTTTCTCCAGTAAATATATCGTTTTGACATAAGACAAAATATAACAGAATGAGAACTTTCTTCAGTAATTACATTATTTTGACACAAGATAAAATATAACAGAATGATATCTTTCTCTTTAGGCCCAGTCAAAGCCAAGATTCATTCCTGACTTTGAGGCACTTTTCCCTCAGTGAAAAAAAAACATCTCCAGGTTTTCCCATTTCCAGGGTGGCTGTGAGCCCAAAGGTGTCTATTTAACTGTATCTTACCATATAATGCTGTCCATGCCTGGTTAATGACATCTAAGCATACAGTCCCTGATCTGTAACAACAAGATAAACCATAAGCAAATATGACACAGTGATTTTTGGGTCATAGAACTCAACTGACAGGCTTCTATACCCCTTTCACACAGAAAAATGCAAAATTGTTTCAAACCATTTTTGATGTGAAATGAGTATGGGTATTCATGTAGCAATACAAAGTAGTTTCAATCCATTTTGGCCAAAATGTTTTGAATCCAGCTCAGGATGTGGTTTTAAACTGTTTCCAATGTGAATCAAATTATCTGCTCCCCTAAAGTGGTGTAAATGCAAAATTTGCATTCCAAACAATTTAATCCTAATTTTGTAGCAGCAATTGGGCTCACAGCACAAGCCCAAATGCTATCGTCATCACATTGTTACATCATTTCACATATGAAATGTACATCTCATGTATTGGTGTCAGTTGCCCCTGTGAAACCGATTTGATCAATCCAGATTGCAAAAATGTTTTAAAACCTTTTTGTGTGTGAAATGGGTATTACACATCATAATACCATTATCCTAATACCATTAGGGCCTAATACTATGATAATAAACTTAAGCTGTTTTAAAACCTTTTTGTGTGTGAAATGGGTATTACTGGTAGCTACACATCATAATACCATGCATATATATCTACTCAGCTGAGACTGCTCGGCTCTCACTGGAAGAATTCTTAATTACCCTTGTGGGGGACAGTTGATTTACCAGCCTAAATTTTTGAGTTTTTGAATTCCTGCAAAATGGACCTAAAACATGCCTGTGTTGTGTGTACATGACTGTTGGCTGACAAGACCAAAAGCTTGTGTTACAGAAGTCACTGATATTTGATAGTCATTGTCACAGTGACTAAGTATCAGGTCTTGCAGAGAAATTTCAAAAGGGCATATACGTATCTGGCAACTCATTTAAACTGCCTGTTACAACCAGGACCTAGTTTCTGATTTGGTTGGAGGCTGTAGCAGAGCTGTTATAACACTAAATGGTTGATTCACAAATCCATCAAAAGTCACAGGTTTAAATCCACATACACTGAGTCAATGTTGATTTATTGAGACAGTTATGTCTGAACTAATTTCCTCTTTGTTGGGCAATAAATTATATTTAATACACCCTATACAAATCAATAAGCTTTGTTTGTAGGACACGCTGACCTGCTATAAGCTCTGTTTGTGCATGTTAACTTTCCCAAAGATAAACAATTGCACGAGGGCCTAATTCTATGATAATAAACTCCCGCTGAAGTGTACCTTGACACACAGTGTCAAGCGCACTTCTCAAAGCCAGGCAGAACATAACCAAATACAAGCCCCTATGTATGATTCCAATAACCGCCTTCTGGTATTTAGTGTACTGTAATGTTTACACCAAGATAATACAGGGGTGGGTAAATCAAAAAGTATATCAGCACAAGCTGTTTTGGTATCTCTACATTTCACTTTCATTGACTGGAGGAGGGGGCCTCGCAGGGGACAATTTTAAAATCGGAAACCTGTTAATGTTAATATGTAACTTAAGAAACCACAAACATTTCAGCTCCTGGCAAATATATCTAACACAGTGAGAAAGATTTAAAACCAGACTGAAGACAGATAAAGTTATGTACTATTATACCACTGAAACAAACTGCATACACATGGGTCCACTTATACATGCTCACTGATACAAAAAGTTACATATGTTCTTCTTGTTGTTTTGCGTGATAGTTCACTCTTTGCCTTCTTCATTATTAAACATATATATAAACATGTCTGATGTGTAAATTTGAACTTCTTGCTCAATGCAAAAAAATGCACACCAGTCATGGTCATGAATGAGAAATTTTGTTAATCCTTATTCACTGATATGAACACATACACTACTACACTACTGATCAATGTGCAAACTAACATTTATTTATCTGGTTGAACCCGTAAAATATTCAAACATATAAACTTGAAATATACATCTTCATTGACAATACTGTGTTAACTCAACATGGCACCCATAAATATCATTCAATCAGCATTTTAAATATTGCACATTATGCCTCTTCTCATACAGAAGGCACATAATAATATAACCAGTCAACTAAATGAAGAACCATTACAATAAAATCTGCCTGTAAAAGCTTAATATCAACAATACAACTCCATCCATCCCCTCCTGATGATAACACAAAATACATGCTGCAGCCTGCGTGTTTTATATTGGATTTCTTTAACACACAATGTTCCCTGGCTGACAACCAAACCTGATGAGACCCCTGTCATTAAGATCTCGGCAGGCCTCCTACGCCATGTGACTTGTCATAAAGAACACCTGACAATCCCATAGCAGGGTTCCTGCCATGCTCCCAAAGAAATACAGGAATTTATGGGAGCACTTGATCCAAAATTATGGGAGTTGATAGGAGCTTTCAGCTAAAAATATGGGAATAATATAAGCGTATTCACTGCACAACCACGTTTTACTCAGTTCCTAACCATGACCATAAGTTCTGTACGCTGCATGTAAAGGTCTGTTTAATTGGTTTAGAAGGCTTAACATGTATAATGACAACCCTTACCTGGACAATTCTACAAATGTGCTGAATGTGTTAAAAATAATGGTCTTAATAACAAATAGAATACGGGTAGTCGACAAGTGACTACGTGTATCCACCAAAAACAGAGTGGGACAGGTGAAGTGAGGCATGGATTGGGTGGCAAGTGGAAATATAGTGAGGTGTGCATATTAGCATGGATATTTGCAGCTGAAATGTGTATGTAGGTTGGACCACCTACCACAAAATCCAGAAAGCTGTCAAAGTTGTAAACATGCATATGCAAAATTTTAGGCAGATCAGTCAAACCACTACTTGTATATCTTATCCGACAGCAGACAAACAGAAGGACTTGTGCAAAAATGGTGGCAGGTGGCGCCTCTAATCTTGTTTATGATTAAGAGCTATGTGAGATCTATACACATGCAAAATTTCAGGGGGATACGTCAAACCAGTCCTGAGATATAAGCCTGAATGTCTGCAGTGTAAACATATATGTAGGTGGTGCCACCTGCCAAAAAATTGAGAAAGCTATCCAAGATGTATAAACATGCAAAATTTTAGGCAGATCAGTCAAACCACTACTGAGATATGAGTGATTTTAGCCCAAGGCAGACAAACAGACAGACACTATGCAAAAATGGTTGCAGGTGGCCCCTCCAGTTTTGTGTATGATAAAAAGCTATGTGAGATCAATACACATGCAAAATTTCAGGAGGATACAGCAAACCAGTCCTGAGATATAAGCCTGGATGTCTGCAGCGTAAACATAAATGTTGGTAGGGCCACCTGCTACAATATCCAGAAAGCTATCCAAAATCTATAAACCTGCAAAATTTAGGCAGATATGTCAAACCACTGCCAAGATACAAGTGATTTTATCCAACAGCAGACAAACAGATGGACACTGTGCAAAAATGGTTGCAGGAGGCGCCACCAGTTTCGTGTACGATAAAGTGCTATGTGAGATCTATACACTTGCAAAATTTTGGCCAAATCGGTCAAACTGTTCCAGAGATATGAGCTTGGATGTCTGTAGCGTTAATGTGAATGTAGGTGGCGCCACCTGTCATAAAATCAAGAAAGCTGTCCAGAATGTATACACATGCAAAATTTCAGGTGGATAAGTGCACACAATGCAGAGATATGAGTGATTTTAACCCAAGGCAGATGAACAGTTGGACACTGTGCAAAAATGGTTGCAGGTGGCGCCACCATTTTAGTGTATGTTATAACGCTATCCAAGGGCTACATTTGTGCAAAATTTTTAGCCTGACTGGTCAAACGGTTCCCAAGATATGTGGGTTTATGAGTGGAAACAGATGCACAAATGGACACTGACCAGAGAGTAAAGGTCAGAAGTCAACCAAAAATGAGGGAGCAGTAGTTCACATATGACCCCATCATAATCCTGCATTAAAAACAAGTGACCCATGGGTCATGACGCTCAACTGACTGGGAAGAGATTTGCCAAAGGAAATTTTATCATCTGAATGGTAGTATATTCCCATTCAACTGAAGCATCAAACAGATTAACCAACAGACCAAGATTGTGACTGTATTTATGTATCTCAAAAATAGAGAAAAAATGCATAAACTTTAAAAAAAAATACAGGTGGTTCCACCAGTCTGCAGAAACTAATAACAATACTTAATGGTCAATATCCATGCAAAGAATCATGGTGAACTCTGCATTAGTTGTTCAGATACTTCAGCTTTTGTATCAAATTTTCCATTATTCTGAGGGATACCTTGGAGTCCTATAGGTCTCAAAAATAGAGAAAAAAATTCGTAAAAAAACCTGAACAAATACAGGTGGTGCCACCAGTCTGCAGAAACTGATGAAACACTCAATAATCAATATCCATGCAAAGAATCATGGTGATCTCTGCATTAGTTGTTCAGATTTTTCGTGGGTCTCCCTGTGTATCAAGAATGAAGATTCTAGGTCCAGTCGTTACAATTTGTACCCTGTTGACAGATAACTACATCCTTTAAAGGTCTTAAAAATAGAGAAATAAAATTGTTAAACTTTGAAAAAAATACAAGTGGCATCACTAGTCTGCAGGAACTGATGGAACACCTCTTGATTAATATGTATGCCAAAAATCATGACCATCAGTTTTGTAGTTATTGAGATGTTGCAAATTGTTTTTATCAAATTTTCCATTATTCTGGGGGGTAATTGGGAGCCCCACAGCTCAAAGGATATGGGTAACAGAGACCTTATTTCAGGTTTCCATGGAGACTTTTCATAGGTCTCTCACTGTGTCAGGAATGAAGATTCTAGGTCCAGTCTTTACAATTTGTGCCCTGTTGACAGATGTTCACATTTTTAAAGGTCTCAAAAATAGTGGAAACAATTCGTAAAAAATAGAAAAAATACAGGTGGCTCCACCAGTCTGCAGGAAGTGATGAAACTTCTCATGATCAATATGTATGAAAAAATATTGACCATCAGTGATGTAGTTTACTAGTTAATGAGATATTGAAGTTTTTGTATGAAATTTTTAACTATTCTAGGGGAGTACTTTGGGGCCCCATAGCTTGAAGGATATGGGTAACAGAGACCTAATTTCCTGTTTTCATGGAGACTTTTCATAGGTCTCTCAGTGTGTCAAGAATTAAGATTCTAGGTCCAGTCTTTACGATTTGTGCCCTGTTAACAGATGTTCACATTTTTAAAGGTCTCAAAAATAGAATTTAAAATTCGTAAAAAATTGAAAATACAGGTGGCACCACCAGTCTGCAGGAAGTGATGAAACATCTCATGATCAATATATATGCAAAAAATCATGACCATTAGTGATGTAGTTAATGAGATATTGAAGTTTTTGTATGAAATTTTTGAATATTCTGGGGGGGGGGGGGTACTTTGAGGCCCCATAGCTCGAAGGATATTTGTAACAGAGACCTAATTTCTGGTTTCCAAGGAGATTTTTCATGGACCTCTCAGAATGTGAAGTTACAAAATTCTAGGTCCAGCGGTTACGATTTATGCCAGGTTAACGGACGGACAGAGGGACGGACGACGGACAAAGAGTGATCACTATAGCTCAGATGACTTACAGTCAGCTGAGCTAAAAATTCTGCCCAGTGGTTACGAAGAAGTTCTCCGGAAACCTATGCAGCTGCATCGGCGTCCGACTGAAAACATAGTATCCGCAAAACTCTGTTTTGGCGGATACAATTATGTTTTATATAGTACATGCTGCTGTGTATAACCTCACAGTTACTCTCTATCCCAGGACAAAATCCAGGTTCAACCAATGACTGTAACGGAGAGGTTCCACTGCATGGGTTTGTGTCTATTAATTGGCTATCATATTTCAGTATTTTATTTTGAAATGTTCACATTAACAGGCCTCCTGAGTGAAAATTAGTTTTTTATTGATTCAATATTACCTGATACATGTGCTATTGAAATATTAGATCTGTGAAGACAGCTGATGAAGAAATTATCTACTAATTAATGCTAAGGGCTGACCAGGGAATATCAAGGTATTGAAAATTCACAGGGGGTGAAATTACTTTTCTTGTTTAGTAGATATTGATGACTGTTTGCATGCTCATGTTTAGAAAAAGATATTATCATTACATAAGGAAATGTGGGTATATATATGTCGAGGCCCAGATTTGAATCTGGTCCAATTTAAAACTTGGCCATCCCAGATTAAAATTTTGATCTTGATAAAAAATTTATTCTGGGCGAGACCAGTTTTAAATTGGACCAGACTCCTATCTGGGCCTCAACATATTTAAATATATATATTTTTATATATACATATATAGAGAGAGAGACAGAAAGACAAGCGAGAGAGAGAGAGAGAGAGCGAAAGAATTTCTATGACATTCACAGCACTGGCTCTATTAAAGCTACGGCAAACTACATAATTTTCAAATATTTTGACTTATGTAATAGGCCCATCAGTATGCTGACAAAAATTACACCCTTACACTTAAATTTTTGTTCTCAGTGTTTTAACTTTTGCCTTTCCTTATTACGCTTATTCTTTACATGTATGGCCTGAATTTGGACCAAGTGAAAGGTTAACCTATTAACAGTACTTGGACACCTGCCAAATTCCCAATGAATATACCAGCAATTTAGATGGGTTGTGCTCTGTGCCTGCACACCAACATTATAATATATGCTGGCTGAATATTCTCCAGATGTGGATAAGCAAATATTATCACAACAGCTTGAGGTATATGTATAATAAAACAAGGGACCTATGGGTCACTGTGCTCAGCTGACGTTAACCTTGAAGGTAAAAATCTAAAATAATATCAAATGGAGATAAAGTGTAAGAGGAAGAGGTAATAAAGGCCATGGTTGGTTTATATGATTGGTTTGTATTGATGAGCAAGAAATTGTTGCAAAAAATATTTTGTGACCTGACCATGTGTTTCCTAATGTTGAAACTAAAGAATGTGAGCAGTTTGTGAACAAATGATCTGTACTATTACCATGATCATTAGTTGGTTTTTCAATTAACTGTTGACATTTCAGTAGTTTACACATTTGTTCAATTGAATCTATTTTTTTGTATAATATATATTATTAAATATATATGTATTTTTTTATGAAATGTATACTGTTGAAATAGAGCTAATAAACAACATAAAACAGGGCAAACAAAGCCTGATCTCAAATTCTGCTGAGGCAGGAAAATAATGAACAAATGTTTGTATTAAATCCTCATTTTTTTATCACATCAATTATTTTCTAATTTAAGTTTATATTTCTATACATTTCCAATTTAACATATATATATCTGAATATAAAAGTTGATTCACAATTCTCAATTGCATCATCATAAATCTCAATCTTGTCAGATAACACCACATCATGCATACAAATGTTTATTTATTTTTTACCACAAAAATATATCTTTTAAATCTGCAAAACAATTAATATCTAAAAATAATACTTGATTTAGATTCCACAATTTTTAATTGTGTCTTTATTTATCCATAATGTGCTTCATATTTTATAACTAGACATTTCTTGGCACCGCAGGTGCCAGAGTATCCCCAGACATAGTAGCCCCCCCCCCCCCTTAAGAACAGCCCCCCATTTTTAGCAGCATATACTGACACTTGGCATATTTATTGTTTCTTCCATCTAACAATCCACAATCTTGTTGAAGATGTTGGTCCTGTGACCTTGATCTTTTTAAAGATGTGTCCTGTGACCTTGATCTTTGACCTCATGACCCCAAAATCAATTTGGGTCTTGCTTTTCCAATGGGACATATGCAAGCCAAGTTTGAAATCTATACATCAATAAAGCAGGAATGATCATCCAGAAACTATTTTTTTTTTACAGGTGGCTCCTGTGACCTTCACCTTTGACCTTGTGACCTTAAATTGATAGTTTTCTTCCTCTCTTGGCAGGAGAACTATATGTGCAAGATGGAAGATCTGAGATGAAATGTTTGGCTGAAAATGCATCCACATCTTTTTAAAGATGTGTCCTGTGATTTTGACCTTTGACCTCATGACCCCAAAATCAATTTTGGTCTTGCTTTTCCAATGGGACATATACAAGTCAAGTTTGAAAACCATACATCAATAAAAGCAGGAATTATCATCCAGAAACTAATTTTTGGACAGATGGCTCCTGTGACCTTCACCTTTGACCTTGTGACCTCAAAACTGATAGGGGTTTTTCACTCTTGGCAGGTGAACTATATGTGCAAGATGAAAGATCTGAGATGAATAGTTTGGCTGAAAATGCATCCACAATCTTTATAAAGATGTGTCCTGTGACCTTTGACCTCATGACCCCAAAATCAATTTGGGTCTTGCTTTTCCAATGGGTCAAATACAAGTCAAGTTTGAAATCCATACATCAATAAAAGAAGGAATTATCATCCAGAAACTAATTTTTGCACAGATGGCTCCTGTGACCTTCACCTTTGACCTTGTGACCTCAAAATTGATAGGGTTCTTCCTCTCTTGGCAGGTGAGCTATATGTGCAAGATGAAAGATCTGAGATGAAATGTGTGGCTGAAAATGCATCCACATCTTTTTAAAGATGTGTCCTGTGAACCTGACCTTTGACCTCATGACCCCAAAATCAATTCAGGTCTTGCTTTTCCAATGGGACATATACAAGTCAAGTTTGAAATCCATACATCAATAAAAGCAGGAATTATCATCCAGAAACTAATTTTTGGACAGATGGCTCCTGTGACCTTCACCTTTGACCTTGTGACCTCAAAATTGATAGGGGTCTTCCACTCTTAGCAGGTGAACTATATGTGCAAGATGAAAGATCTGAGATGAATTATTTGGCTGAAATTGCATCCACAACCTTTTTAAAGAGGTTTCCTGTGACCTTGACCTTTGACCTCATGACCCTAAAATCAATTTTGGTCTTGCTTTTCCAATGGGACATATACAAGTCAAGTTTGAAAACCATACATCAATAAAAGCAGGAATTATCATCCAGAAACTAATTTTAGGACAGATAGCTCCTGTGGCCTTGACCTTTGACCCTGTGACCCCAAAATTTATATGGATTATCCACTATTGGCAAGTGAGCTATATATTCAAGATGGAAGACCTGGGATGAAAGTTTGGTTTAAAATGCATCCACATCTTTTTAAAGATGTGTCCTGTGACCTTGACCTTTGACCTCATGACCCCAAAATCAATTTGGGTCTTGCTTTTCCAATGGGACATATATAAGTCAAGTTTGATATCCATACATCAATAAAAGCAGGAATTATCATCCAGAAACTAATTTTTGGACAGATGGCTCCTGTGACCTTTACCTTTGACCTTGTGACCTCAAAACTGATAGGGGTCTTCCTCTATTGGCAGATGACTTATAAGTGCAAGATGAAAGGTCTGAGATGAAATGTTTGGCTGAAAATGCATCCACAATCTTTTTAAAGATGTGTCCTGTGACCTTGACCTTTGACCTCATGACCCCAAAATCAATTGGAGTTTTGCTTTTTCAATGGGACATATATAAGTCAAATTTGAAATCAATACATCAATAAAAGCAGGAATTATCATCCAGAAACTAATTTTAGGACAGATAGCTCCTGTGGCCTTGACCTTTGACCTTGTGACCCCAAAATTTATATGGATCATCCACTATTGGAAAGTGAGCTATATATTCAAGATGGAAGACCTGGGATGAAAGTTTGGCTTAAAATGCATCCACAGTATCTTTTAAAATGCCAGTCCAGTGACCTTGACCTTTGATCTCATGACCCTAGAACCTATAGGGTTCTTACTTTAGTGGTGGGCCATACATAAGTCATGTTTGAAATCCATATGGCTATCAACACTGGAGATATCATAAGAGATGTGTGATTTTCACCATATATGGCAATATTCAAAGTCAAGGCCACTATCATAGGAAAGGTCATGACCCCAATTTAAATAAACATCATCCCATAACCAATACCTATGTATATGCATAATATAAAAGAAATCTGTCCATTAGTTTTTGACTTATAATGCTCACAGTACTGAAAGGTGGCAATTTTTGGGGTATAAAACGGCATGAAAACAAGTAAAGAATAATAGGTGGCGCCACCATTTTCTGGAACATGACAACCCTATCCATGATCTTCCATCAACTTGATTTTGGGATAAATCCATGCAAGATTTCTTGAGATATTAAAGAATTTGTGTGATTTTCCCCAAAATTGGACCTATTCAAGGTCAAGGACACTCTCCTAGTAAAGGTCATGACCTCATTTTAAATAGGCATCGTCCTCTTACCCATATCTATACATATACCAAGTTTGGTAAAGTTCCATGAAACATTTTTTGGGTTATCGCGCCAACAAGATTTATATGCGGCGGCGGCGGTGGGACCAGTATGAAAACATAGTATCCCCCAACTTTGTCTGGGGATACAATAATTTAAGCATACTGATGGGTTCAATTATATTTGGTAAAATCACTTAAAAGAAAATTGATTTCTTTAAAAATGCTAGATTACACAACATTGTATCTTCTTGATTACACCTTGAATTATTTTTTCAAGGAAAGTTTTTGCATATCGGAGTGGAAACAGCATTACAATTAAGGAGAAACAGTGAAATCAATAACAATTAGTGCATAACACTTGGTGGGTTGGGTTTGGGGGGGGGGGGTGATTGGGGTGGTGATATGAGAATAACTGTACACCTGTCACAGCAGGGGATCTCCCCCAGTGACTGTAACAAATCAGAAACCCTGGCATAGCTGACTTCCAGTGACCTGGAGTGGGACCCTGCATCTGTAATCAAAGCAAGTGACTACAGAAAAAAAAATCAACAACTAGCTTAATTTTCAAGCTTTTATTTTCAAATTTCAGATTTAAACAAACTAAATATTTATGTTTACATGCTGTGAAAATTAAATCAATGGTGCTTACAAGAAAAAAACGTGCCATGGTCAAAGTTGGGAAAAATTTAAGGTACTGATTTTTTTTTATGCTAATAACTTAAAAAATTTACAAAATTCAGATCTAATTTTCGGTAAACAATTGAATCTTAATTAAACATAGTTATAGAAAATAGACTCTAGTTTCAAAATTTTTCATGTTAAGTGAGTTATTATTTTTCCTGATTTTTTACAAAGTCCATTATGTTTTGGCCCATAACTTAAAGAATTTATACTTTACAGACTTAATTTCTTGCATGTACATAGGAACCCTATAGAGGAATACACATGGCTACGCTAACACAGTCATACTGTCAGAATTGAGTTGGTCGATGATGCGAGAATGCAGAGGGAGCAATTAAAATTCGAACGTAAACTTGTCTTCAAACGACGCTTGAAGCCCAGCTATGGGCGGAGCCAGGATGCCTGTGTTTGTTTATTGGCATCTGGTTGGCTGCTTGTCACATCATACGCACGTTTTGTTCAGCGGACAACGAACCGCCATCTGGTGTTTAAATATATCATAAACGGTCAAAGCTGGCAGCGTGAAAATCAGCTGCTTCTTTAGAAGCGCAAGATTTCAGCTGCCTCGGGAGCGTAGCTCTAAATCTGTCAAGTCGAGAATCTAAATATTATGGTACAAATTTCAACTGATACACACTAAAATCCACAATCTCAGTTTAGCTCTTGTCTAGCCGGATTTACATTTGGCTTTGCTTAAATATCAACTGGGATTAATTGAGAAAATAATTGATATACACAAAAGACAAATATCAACAAGCAAATTTGTGGAATTTATGTCCGCCGCTTCCGCCTCTTGTTGTCCCCCTTTTGCCTTCTCAATATGTTTTAATTTTATTTCCCCTGAAGATGTCTCCACGTCATATTTTTTTTAATTAGGGACAAAAGGGAAAAGTTTTTGTTTGTTTTGGAGCTGGTGATAGAAATTGTTTCAAACACACACTCCAAAACCAATTCCAACCAAGGTATGCATATAAGCAATCACCTGCCAAAATCTTAATGAAATCAGATAATATTTAGGATAGTTAAGGCAAGGAAAGGATAACCTGAGAGACAAACCCAAATGAATACCCCTGTTCCGTGGAAGTGGGGGACAATAAGGATAAGTTGTGGACCTTCAAGTACCAAGCATACATTATAACCACATACTGTGAAGTTAACCAAAATATATAGGTAGCAATAAACATATAATGAAACTCTAATATATTGGTTACACATTGTTTGTAGTTACATAAATAACAAACAATAAGTTTTTAATTCTGATGCAGTAACTGAAACTGCTTTCAATTTTATGAATTAATAATTAAAATGAGTACTTACACTTCATCAATATTTGGATGGTAAATCCTGTTCATAAAACCTGAAATTATATAAATATAAGATGATAATACATAATAACAAATATTTGTAATGACAGAAATGAAAATGCTATACTTGTGCATTAGTTAGCCTACATTTGTTCTAGAGTTGGTTCCCTTAACCACTGCATTTTATTGCAGTGTTTGCTTCATATCAGCCTAGGGCTTTGGCACAGGGCCAAGAATTTTCAAAAATTGATAGCAGAGAATTGGGGGTTTCACACTTAGTCAGACATGCAATACCTAATTCTCACAGGTTGGAGTATTATTGGCAGTGTGCCAACTCCCTGGTGATGATACTCAGCATACTACTTCTGCCATTACAAGGGGTTCTAGAAAGAATATAGCAAAGCCACTTCATAAAGCTATTATGAAAATGCTGGCTCAAAATGGAAGTGACTAAAATGTATAACAGGATAGAAACAGGGGAAAATACATAACAGATTTATAACAAACAGGGTCCAGACAGGACTCTAACTCGGACGAAATGAACAAAGCAGGCTTTAAATTGAACAAATACTCATTATACCCAGGATACTGGTACATACTGTGCAAACAGTGATAACTCTCCTTCCCATTAGATCCTAATGTATATGTCAAGGCCCAGATCGCGATCTGGCCGGATCTTAGATCTGTCCAGCCCAAATTGCGATCGCAGTTCAGGCCGGCCCAAACTGCAATCGTAATCCAGGCTGGCCAGATCTTAGATCCGTCCAGCCTAGATAGCGATCGCAGTTTAGTCTGGCCCAGACTGCGATCCTGTCTTTCTTGCTTCAGGATTGCAATCTGGTCTGGACAGATCTAAGATCAGTCCAGCCTAGACTGCGATCCTAAACTTGACCAGCCCATATTGCAATCCATGCTTTTACGATCACAGGAGTGGAACATTGGTTGTTTTACCAAATCATTTGGTATTGCATTGTACCATTTTCCCATAATAAATACAATTATAATACAGAAAGGCAATTTTCACTCCTTTATATCTCAGGAGTGAAACATGGGATGTTTCACCAACTCATTTAGTATTGCATGGTTGTTGAAAAAAGGTAACAAGGAACCCATGGGTTTTATATGCTCACAAAATATGATTTGGAAGAGGAGGTAGGCAAGTGCAGGTTTTGTGTGGTAATATAAGCTGCATTATGAGCTGATGGTGTTTATCCCAAGTTATGTAAGATTATGATAATATCCTTGGAGACAGGGAAGAGGATTGATGTCATTTATTTTATATACAGCTGGAAATGGTGTGCTGTTTTCACATAGGTTTGGACTTGGCCATATAACTTTATCTACATTGCAGTAGAATTATTTGAAAAAAAAAACTGTCCATTATCAGTCATGGTAATTCTGATTTTTACAAATGAGAACTTTTATTTAATAATTACTGGTTATTCCTACCCAAGAATAAAACTTAAATAATATAACTATTTATTTTAAATTAATAACAAATATTGTGTCAAATATAATTTAAATTAAAAATAATAACAGCATCATATGAAAAGATCTTTTAATAATATAATTAAAATAAATGATTATTAAAATAATATTATAGAATATATTCATGAATACATTCATGATTACATTTTGAAAGTATTTGCATTTGTATTCAAATACTTTCATTTATACCTGTATTCCAATTTTTATGCATGAAATTATGGAGTACATATATTCATATTCGCATTCAAATATATTTGCAAAGTATTCTTATCATGTCTGGTATTTATTCAGTTTCAGCAAAACAAAGTTCTTGAGAATCCAGAAGTATGATCATAATGATCATAAGTACCTGGTTTTATGGCTTTAATTTATATTTAAACATAAAACTATTATATTCACTTTGGACTACTTTCACATCAATCTTAGCACTAGACATAGCAAAAGTCTTATGACAACTAGAAAACGGGTAGTCGACAAGCAACTACGTGTATCCGCCTAAATCAGAGTGGAACGGGTGAAGTGAGGCATGGATAAAGTGGCAAGGGGAAATAGAGTATTTGCATATTAGCATGGATGTCTGCAGCCAAATTGTGTATGAAGGTTGCCCCCCTACCACAAAATCCTGAAAGCCATCCCAGTTATATACATATGCAAAATTTAAGGCAGATAAGTCAAACCACTACATGTATATGAGTGATTTTAGCCCGTGGCAGACAATCAGATGGACGCTGAGCAAAAATGGTTGCAGGTGACGGCACCAGTTTTGCGTATGATAAAGAGCTATGTGAGAACTATACACATGCAAAACTTTTGCCGAATCGGTCAAACGGTTCCCAAGATATGAGCTTGGATGTCTGCTGCATAAACTAGAATGCAGGTGGCTCCACCTGTCATAAAATCAAGAGAGCTGTCGGGGATGTATAAACCTGCAAACTTTTAGCCAGATATGTCAAACCACTGCCGAGATATGAGTGATTTTATACCATGGCAGACAAACAGACAGGAGCTGTGCAAAAATGGCTGCAGGTGGCGCCACAAGTTTTGCGTATGTTATAAAGCTCTCCAAGGGCTACATTTGTGCAAAAAAATTTTCCTGATCAGTCAAACGGTTCCCGAGATATGAGCTTGGATGTCTGCAGCGTAAATGTGAATGTAGGTGGCGCCACCTGTCATAAAATCAGAAAAGCTATCCAGAATGTAAACGCATGCCAAATTTCAGGTGAATTAGTCAAGTCACTGCAGAGATATGAGTGATTTTAACCCAAGGCAGACAAACAGATGGACACTGTGCAAACATGGTTGCAGGTGGCGCCGCCATTTTTTGTGTATGTTATAAAGCTCTCTAAGGGCTACATTTGTGCGAAAAAATTTTCCTGATCAGTCAAACGGTTCCCGAGATATGAGCTTGGATGTCTGCAGCGTAAACGTGAATGTAGGTGGCGCCACCTGTCACAAAATCAGAAAAGCTATCCAGGATGTATACGCATGCCAAATTTCAGGTGAATTGGTCAAGTCACTGCAGAGATATGAGTGATTTTAACCCAAGGCAGATGAACATATGGACACTGTGCAAACATGGTTGCAGGTGGCGCCACCATTTTTTGTGTATGTTATAAAGCTCTCTAAGGGCTACATTTGAGGAAAAAATTTTCCTGATCGGTCAAACGGTTCCCGAGATATGAGCTTGGATGTCTGCAGCGTAAACGTGAATGTAGGTGGCGCCACCTGTCACAAAATCAGAAAAGCCATCCAGGATGTATACGCATGCCAAATTTCAGGTGAATTAGTCAAGTCACTGCAGAGATATGAGTGATTTTAACCCAAGGCAGACGAACAGATGGACACTGTGCAAACATGGTTGCAGGTGGCGCCACCATTTTTTGTGTATGTTATAAAGCTCTCCAAGGGCTACATTTGTGCGAAAAAATTTTCCTGATCCGTCAAACGGTTCCCGAGATATGTGGGTTTATGTGTGGAAACAGATGCACAAACGGACGCAGAGCGCAGAGGAAAGGTCAGAGGTCAAAACAAAATCGGGGCGCAGCAGTTCACATGTGACCCGAACATAATCCCGGGTTTCGTAAAATTCCGCCCAGTGGTTACAGAGGAGTTCTCCGGAAACCTACGCTGCGGGGGCGGCGGCGGCGGCGGCGGCGGCGGCGTGCAGCTGAAAACATAGTATCCGCAAAACTCTGTTTTGGCGGATACAATTATCAACATTACAGAAATCATAACAAGAACTTGTCTAAGATTTGATTTTTTATCATATTTAAATATTTTTATTTAAAAAAAAATGTAAAAAAAATTAAAAGCAATTTCAGCTATGAAACCATTATAAGAATAAAAAATAACTCAAGCATAAGAACACCCTATAAATTGTACAAGTAGAAAACTAGAGATGGGCAAGTTTAATTTTATTAACATAAATTGAGGAACCAGAAATACAGATTTTGATTATTTACAGTCTTGTGACAGCTGATACAGCCACGAGTCTTAATATTATTGGTGACAAATATTGACATATTTAATCAGTACTTGTCTGAGTAAAATTTAAAAATTTTAACATTTTATTTTTTTCTTAAATTTTAAAATAACTATAAATTAACAAGCTGAAACACTTGGATCGCATGGATCGCAATATGGGCTGGTCAAGTTTCTTGATTGGACTGATCTTAGATCTGTCCAGTCCAGATTGCGATCCTGAAGCAAGAAAGACAAGATTGCAATCTGGGCCGGACTAAACTGCGATTGCAATATAGGCTGGACAGATCTAAGATCCGTCCAGATCGCAATCTGGGCCTTGACATATATACATCTATGCACCAGGTGGATATGTTGTAAGACTGAACCATGGCACTTTTTTATGTTACTGCTGTGGATTATATATGCATATCATCCAGCAGCCTGCTGATGGATTTAAGTGGAGCTCAACATTATGTACCATACTAAAACCTTCATTATTAACTATAATACATCTATTGTACTGTGTACATAACAGGTTGGATATGTCATTATGTAACTGGCATGTTGCCCCTGGTAGGCAGTGGATTAAAAACTGGAAGAAAATGCTGAGTGGAGTACTCAAAAGCTTTTATAAAGCTCCGAATCTTGAGTTATTTTTACAATAACAACATAACACGACAGATTATTTCAAACAGAAAAATATGACAGGATTAATGACAACTATTTATATCATAAAACACACAGTTTTACCCCTCTGACATAAGGAAGTCAGGAGCATGTCGGAGTGGCAAAAGCTGTGATATCAAAATTAAACTAGAAATCTTGATGAAGATACTTGTAAATCTTTTCATTATTTCTGACAATGCGTCATGGCCTCAAAGTATAAAGTCACCGTAAATAAATCAGAACAAATGTTACTTATGTTTGAATTCTTTCTGACAAAACCTGCCATGATGTACGAGACAGATTTTGTTGTAAACGACAGCCAAGTCAGGCAGTGAGCTGGAAATAATGGTGGAAACCATATCGGGTGTATATATAGACCGCCTCACTCTGACAAAAGTTATTTACAACTTCTCTTTGATAACATTAGCCTTGCTATGGCTAAACATGTTCATACAGTGATCATAGGCGATTTTAATATTGATTTTAATAACCCCAAAGTGTCTATAAATGTTGATTTGGTGAATATGGCCACATCATACAACCTTCATCAACTTATAACCTCCCCAACTCGAGTCACCGCAACCTCATCCAGGACGATAGATTTGATTTTTACAAATACACCCGGTATTCACTCATCATCCGGCGTTATTCCGTGGTCACTTAGCGATCATTATATTATTTTTACCCGGCTCTCAGGAGGCAGTTGCCAAAAAGGAACCAAATTTGTGAGAGTTAGGTCCCTTAAGAAATTTGATCCCCTTGCCTTCAAGCGGTCCATTCAGTCATCATTAACATTTCACTGTCTTCCCGATGTAAATGATGTCATCTCAGCCTGGAATCTATTGAGTGATGAATTTCTGACCATATGAAATAAACACGCACCTTTTAGAATGTTTAGAGTTAGAAATAATAGACACAATCCCTGGATGTCACCTGATATCCAGCGTCTAATATATAACCGAGAACGCATTCGTAAATCTGCTGTGTCAAATAATGATCCACAGCTGTGGGCACAGTTCAGGCGGTTACGTAATCGGGTCACTTGCATGATCCGTCAACTGAAACGTTCCTATTATAGACACAAGGCACAGTCATCAAAATCTCCCAAGGAGATTTGGCAGTCTTTAAAACACGTGATCAATCCAGTTAGCCGGGGTCAAGATACTCCAGATCTAACTGCGGATGACCTGAATGACTTCTTTGCCTCAGTTGGAAAAACTTTAATAAAGCATTTACCAAAGATGTTGTGCAGGACCAACCTGATTTTACTGATTCTCGGTTTTCAATCCCTCTAATGAGCTAACAGGATGTCGTGGAACTTCTAGTCGCATTTAAGAATAAACATGGAATTGATGTCCTTAATATGCCGGGGTTCTTACTTGGAGAGGCCGCAGTCATCTTAGCACCATCGCTGACACATATTCTTAACTTATCACTCAGTACAGGAATAGTTCCTCCTGACTGGAAGTGTGCAAGGGTGGTACCCATTTATAAGGGTAAAGGGAAACTTTCTGATACTAACAATTACCGGCCAATTTCAATCACCAGCCATGTGATTAAAATCTTAGAGAAGCACATTAAACGTCATCTCCTTAATTACTTAAACCACAAACGCTTGATATCTCCTGAACAAACTGCCTTTCTTGCAAACAACTCTACCCAAACTGCATTACATAGAATAGTTGATAATTGGCTGACAGTTATGAACTGCGGACGTGTAAACTCCATATGCTTTCTCGACCTTAAAAAAGGTTTTGATTCCCTAAATCACGATATATTATTGGGTAAATTAAAACAGTATGGCGTAAATGGAAACTCGCACACCTGGTTTTATAATTATTTATACGACTGAAAGCAGTTTGTCTGCTTCAATAACTATAATTCTGAGGTGAAAACCATCGATACAGGTGTACCACAAGGCACTGTACTTGGACCCATTCTTTTCCTACTATATCTTAATGACTTGCCCGATAATGTTACAGACGCAAAATGCTCGATTTATGCTGACGACATCACGCTATACGCAGACGCATCGATCGCGAATCAGCACAACATAAGTTACAGGCTGCTGTAGACCAAGTTACTAAATGGCTTAATAAAAACAAACTAATTGCAAACGCCACAAAATCAGCTACTATGCTTGTGAGCTCCAAGCAACGCAAACAATCAAATTCATTACAAATAATTATCGATAAAGATATTGTCCCGAATGTCGATGAATTTTCTCACCTTGGCTTGATCATTGACGCCCATCTCACATGGAAATCTCACACTTCTACCGTTTTTAAAAAGCTATGTTGCAAAATTGGACTTTTACATCGGCTCAGCAAATTCCTACCACAGAAGTTTTTAGTCACTATATATCACGCCTTTGTTCAACCCTCAATAGATTATAGCCTAACAGTATGGGGCAGCTGTCCCAGCACATTCCGTGCCGCAATCCAATGAATGCAGTGTCGTGCGGCTAGGATAATAACAAAAAATTACGACCCAACTCAAAGAAGTTTAGACTTAGTGAAAGAAATAGGCTTAATGACAATTGAACAGCGATATTTGTACCTCCTATCTATTTTAACCTATAAATGCATAAATGATTTAGCCCCTTCATATTTATGTAAGAATTTTCATATGGCGAAGGGCATTCATAATTATTCAACGCGGTTAACCGAAAACAAAAACTGTATCCTTCCGAAACCGCGTATTGAAGCCTTCAAGGCTACCTCTTTTTATGCAGGCAGTACTCTATGGAACTCCCTTCCTCGACACATTAAGTTTGCTTCTAATTTGCAGCATTTTAAAAAATTATCACGTTCGTACTTCTCCGATTTTACAATGATGTCATAATCTTATCACAGCACGAAATTGTTCTAGATGTAATCTTTGCTCTTACCGCTGTTAGTACCGTCCCTTTTATTAATTTTATGATATTATCATTCCTTTGTAATGATTTTACAGTCTCATTATGTCTTTTATATTTCGCATTGTACATGTACTTTTATGTATTTTTATTATCATGTTCCATTGTTTATAATATTTTGTATATCTTGGAAGAGGGCCCTGCTTATAACAGAATTCTTATTCTGGTACAGGCCACCCTTCACAATATTATAATAAATAAATAAATAAATAAAAGATGGGATTTACCTTTGGTTTGTGTAATTATATGCAGTGGACGAAATAAAGCCTTTCTGCTTGTCTCAGACAGGCAAACACGTGCACAGAAAGGCATTTTTCATTTTGTACTCATCCATTGAAAAAGTAAATACCTAGATGTTTTTCACATAAGTAGCTGATAAGTAGTAACAAACGTGACACAAAAACAAAATGTTTTCAACCAACTTCCTATATATATTATACTTGCCTATCAAAACAAGGGACCCATGGGTCACGGCACTCAGCTGAAGTTTGAAATTTTTGCAAATGCAAAATATGCAAAATATTCTATTGTAATGTTTTTCATATATATAAGCATATATGAAGCTAAGGGGAAATGGCTCTCCTACTTGGTTATAGTAAAGTTCTAAATATATGATAGCAAACTAATACTCTGACAAGACTGTCATGAAGAAAATCAGTGAAAGTTTTGAGATACTGTGATGCATATGAAAAATTTACAGATGGACAAGCAAGTGGACAGAATGGACTAATACCTTTATTTCCCTTTCAAGAGAATAATGCATTTAAGTTTATATTTAAGCCTATTTTTTAGCATATATACTTTTTCCATTAATAGTTTTTTATCAGATTCATTTTTATTTATTTACAAGTTTTATAAATTTGTAATAAAAAAATATGAAAATAAAAAAAATCTGAAAATATAAGTTAAAATATCAGAATTCTAAGTTGCAATCATAATTTACCCAGAGTGTAGCTCATATCGGGTCATATTATGCATACACATATATTTTATAATTTTTTAATCACAAATGTTTAAACTGAATTTAAAAGAAAATAATGCCACAACCATGCATCTTCAAGATTATTCCTTGAATCACTATTAAAAAGTTTTGTACATTGGAGTTTTCAGTACAAGCTTCATTTTATTCACCAAAATAAAAGATTCAGCAAATCTGATAAAATAAAACCAACTTTTCAAATAAAGTACACACACTGTAAGTTGAATGAGGGACAAACAACATCATTGTGCTAATTACTATCTCAGCTATAATTATTTACTGGAATTAATAGTCAATTTCACACCTGGTGAAGATTTACTCTTCTGAAGTAAAGAATTACTTATCTGATAAACATCCATACTTTCATATAGCAATAAACCACTTTGTGGACACAATTAAATGTGCACTTTAATCATTGTAACCCTGGTGGAACAATACAAAATCTAAAATGTAGCATAGCCTAGAATAAGAATGAATCAAATACAGAAAATTATAACATTCAACTAGTTTATGCACCAGCTGGGGGGGGGGGGGTGGGTGCAGGGCAGAAGGGAAGCCTGCTGGTAGTGGCCAAGCTGAGCCAAGGCAAGCTGCCTGGAGAGGGTTACATAATACAAGTGAAGGCTGTACTACTAGGTGGGCCCGATGTAAACAACACTTGACATGGTGTATGAAAACTTGAATAAAAGCTTCTCTTTCCAATCAATTCCTTTGAAATTTCAGAAATTTCAAAGATTAAATCCTTATGTATATATGCTCTGAATATTAAATCAACAGTGCTTACAGGGAAAAAATGTGCTGTAGCCAAAGTTGGACAAAATTTAAGGTATTAATTTTTTATAGATGCTAATAACTTAAAAGATTGGCAAAATTCAAATCTAATTTTGGGTTAGCAATTGAATCTTGATTTAATAAAGTTATATCCCAGAAAAGAAGTCTCCAGCTTCAGCAATTCTCATGTTAAGTGAGTAAATATATTTCCTGATTTTTTTAAAATTGCATTATATTTGGGCCCATAACTTCAAAACATACTCAATACTGACCTAATTTTTGGTATGTTAATAGAAAATGTATGAAAGAATGTGAATACTAAATATGATCAAAAACAGACCAGTGGTTTTGATATTATGCAGCCTTGAAGTGTATTCAATGGCTTTTTATGGAAAACGGAGGTTTTTCCTTAATATTTCAAAGGAACAAAGTCCTAGTGACCCAATTTTCGGTATGGTTGGAGATTTTGGGGACATCTAACTGTTTGCAAAATTTTGGATTCAACTGTCCAACGGTTTCAAAACATGCCCTGTTAACGGCCGGATGGCCGGACAGACAGAAAACAGACAAAAGGACCACGACTATAGCTCAGATGACTTATAGTCAGCTGAGCTAAAAACTGTCTATAATTTCTTATACTTTTCTGGCATTTAGGTCCTCATCTCCTAATTTTCCTGGGTTTTTTCTTCACTGCACAATCGTGTTTGAAAACATCCCGTTCTTTTGCATGCAAGTGTGCATGTGGGATGTCATGTTAGATGGTAGAGTCAGGTTTACACTGAGCGAGGTGTGACTGAATGTTCGATATGATGGTAGGATGCATCTTTAGCAAAAAGGTCAATGTTTCTGCAAAAAAGCAAACCTATTTTAATGATCTTTTCGTTGGAAAGGTGAACATTACAAAGTATTACGATCCCTGATATGTATTCTTTTGTGTATTTAATTAATTTAGCCCATTATTTAGATAACTAGCTGTACACAGTGATATCATTCAAACAGAACAGATGGAAACTGCAGGACAGCTTTCTATTTGACTGGAATCATGATTCAAACTTTGCCATTGCCAATAATGAGTGCCATATTTTATTTATGGATTATTTGTTCAAAATAACCCCTTTATTTCAGCTTATATGGAGAAACAACTCTGTACTTAGAAATGTAGGATTAAGAATGTGATAAGATATGATGCTACAGGTTGGCTGTAAATAACCTGCCATAACACCAAAATGGTCACCCTTATATTATCTATTCATGACTTCACTCTGAAATTGAATAAAAACTAATTTTACAATGAACGAACAGCCCTAGATTCATTTATATTCATAAGTGTGGTTCAGTGGTTGTGCAAGGTCATCAGATATATGGCACCATACACTGAAAACAAATTACCCCCTCACAATGTGAATGACTAGTCACCAAACAAGTAGGAAAACCCTACTAAGCATTCAGTGTTGATAATGACTCTCATTAATAATAAATTTCAATAAAGGCCATCCTCAAGTTTTTAGATGTATCTAATTTTAAGTTCACTAACACCTCATTAGGGGCATTTAGATTCTACTGGGAATGTATCAGATGTCTTGCTTTATTTGCCAAGACAATATTAAGGAAATTAATTACCTTGGTTACAGAAATTAAATCATACCAGTCAGCTAGTTGCAAGCTGACAACAGGGTGAGTCATTAGAGCACCTGTTACGTCAAATTACAAACTGTCAAATAGAGCTTGAATACGTGTTTGTAATTCTTCCATGTGACTTCCTAAATAGACCTATCGTATATCACTTCCTAAATAGCACTATCCTACATCATCCACATGATAATGACATCATCAAAGTGGGACGACATTCAAAACAATACAGTTCCTAGTGTACAGGCTACTCAAGTCAAAGTGACATAAACTTCACCATGTCACTCCTTCACTCCGTGGCTGAATGTGTTACACTGATTGATATCAAGCCTCCCCCTGTGATACAGTCCTGCTCAGTTAGCCAAACATGCAACAAAATCAATAACAACGGCCCACTGAAAGGTCGGTATAATACATAATTCCCTGATCATCGTATCTTAAAACTGCTGGTGAAGACTGCTACCAGCTTTGATAAGAGTCAGGTGTGGGTAGTTTAAAGTGTTTGCCCTAAATTCGTAAGGACTGGAATGGTTATAACTGCAGTCACACAGTGCAAATCATGCACATGTTGTCCAATATCAGTGGCATGTTTTTATCCAGACAAATAGTTTTTGTGATACTGATGACAAACTAGCATGATCAGTTTTAATAATACATGCCAGGAAACTGTTCACGAGTATTTCCTTATACTGGCAAACTGCAGAGATGTTTATATTACACTATAACTGTATACATGTTTTACTGTTATCCCTCACAATCTGACTGCAGTATAAAACAATACATTCTCTATGCATGCCATCAAATATCTAGAACAGTTTTATATCCACACACATTCAAATTTATGCATCACTGATAATGAGACTTTGCAAAGTCAATACTTCATATATGCAATGAGGTAATGCTGAAATGAGTATGAAGTCAAAGTAATTCAACCCACAATTCAATTTCAAAAGTATTACTTGTGTACTTGTATAGGCCTATAGAGTATCGGCCTTAATATATAAAGACATATTTCTGTTATATTTACTAAGGCATAATGATTAATCTGGCTTTAAAATCACTATCTCAGTCAATCAAAACAAAATGAACATACACAGCAATGATAGCACTGATCACCTGTTACTTTTACTTCAAGAGGGTAATACCTCAATATGCACACAATTAATATACACATCATAGAAACAAATCTGTTCATATTTTTAGTTTCTGGAATCTACACCTGTGTTGTCATGGTAATGAGTACACATGTGCAGTCAAAGTCCGGTAACAGCTGTCAAGTGCTCGAGTCAAAACTCCCGGATCTATCCATTTCAACCCAACAAGGAAGTCCATTTCCAGTTCTACTAGCATATACCATAATTTTGATATGTGACCCATGACATCCTGGAATTAGTGTATATGCAAAATGGCAGCCCCCATGAGCATTTTCTAGGAACTGAGAGAATTAAACCTCTCAGGGTTCTTTACGGCCACAGGGACACAACATGAAAATATTCCAAGGACAGCATCATATATAAATACATATGAGGACACCGGACATGAAGAAATCCTCATAAAAGTCCATATCACATACATTTGGGGGGGGGGGTACATTTAAGACACAAGATCACACCTAAATTCAGGTTAGGGTTTGCAATAATGTGCTTAAATACAGAATTTCCAAGCTAATTTACAAGGTCTTTTTTCTGTCAACAGATGGCTGGATGGTCAATAAATAAATTAATCACTCCCTTTTGGGTCAGTGGATCCATATAAACCAGGATTAAGTTTTGAAAATCAAAAGACATAACCATGCATGCAACAGGGTTCTTTGTATTCTTTGAAAATGGAGAATTCTGCACTCAACATGTTTATCTAAATAAGATTAATCTCAATAAGAAAATGATAAATTTCAAGTTATCTGCTATTTCTACACCCCATTCTCCCTTTCACCAGCAATGTCTCCTCTTCCACAAAGTATAATTTTCAATATTTGATCTTATCACAGAATTCAGAGCAGTCACCTTAGTTTGTGACAAAGGCACACAGAGAGACTGAGATTTTATTGTAATGATGATTTTTGTGCCAGGCTTCAGGCTTGAGCAGTTTAAATTTGCAATCAATATTTATGAAGTGACAGTTTGTTTACAGGAGGAAAAACTAACTGACATACCTATGGATGGTGATTTGAAAGGGTATTTTTCTGGCAAATCCACTCGGACTTTCCACATACCACCTTCGTAAGGGGCTGAAATTAAAATGATATCATATATTACACATACGTATTTCATATAACTAATACACATTACACAGCTCCACAATGATCATTAATTTTTTTTATTTGAATTAAGATTATTTTGTAATTTAATAGTTTTATCACTAAAAGGTCCAATTAATTTTATAAATTAATTACCCTAATCTATTCATATAAAGAATACTATATTTTCAATTCTTTTCTGAAGCAGTAAAACTCTGTCTCATAAATATTTAAAAATCTGAGCACCGCAGGTGGCTGCTGATGATTAAAAGGTTTTTATACTAAGAGCTGATTGAGCATGTAATACTTACTTCCTGTTGGGCCATAGAACTTAACGATGAACTCATTCAGGCCCCCCAGTATGGTAACCTCATGTTTGCTCTCAATGCTGTAAAGCTGTTGAGGATTATATCAAATCAAAAGCATACAATATGTAACAAATATTCAGCCTAAATTTGCTCCATAAATACAAAATCACATTCTCACTGCACAGTGCAGGAACTAAGTAAATAAAATTTTCCAAAAGTTGTCAAACAAGTCTACAGTTGTAAACAGGTATCAGCTCATGCCAGCCATAGACTGGGCATAACATCTGATATACTATAAAGAAGGGGGGGGGAAGAGGGTTGGCAGTCATATGACCTCTGACATATGGGATCTTTTATCATGTTCTGTGATCAGTCAAACAAGTCTTAACTCTGCAAATATTTCCTTTTTTTTTTACAATTCTACTTAAGTGCTGTAAGACTACATTTGTAACTCCAAACAACCAGCTTAATTGTATATTTACATTTATTTTGATATTTCCTATTTGTATTCATATTCTATTTTAGTGCTCAAAATAAATATACACAGTCCATAGCAGGATCACTGATATCAGCATATAAAGAACAGCATGTCTCACGTGAGAGTGATGTTGTATGTAGATTGTCAATATGCCTCCTAAATATAGTAATTTTGATGAAGCATGAACAACACATAACTGTATTATTATATACTGGAATACATGATTACCCTATTTATTATTGTTGTAATTAGAGGACCTGGAAACAGCTACTGTACTTGAATATATGGAACACCTAGGTTTTGCACACTCTTACCAGAGATATACTGGTACAATCTCATTAAAGAGTCTTCCTCCCAGACAGTCATATGCCAAAATGCAATGATACATAGAAACTATGATTACTTTCTCTTCAATATCAGAGTAAACCTTAAATGACACATGTGTAATTGTTTTCAGTCAATTCTGTGTGTCTGCAAGATATCTGAAGAATGGTTTAATGAATTTAATGAAATGTGACATGATGTACATTTTGGTGAAACGTGGGTGTAGTTTGTCAGGGCTCAACATTAACTTCTGATAATACTTGCCCAGTAGGGCAATTAACATCTAGCTTTTACTTGTCTTACATGCATTTTTACTTGTCCCACAACAATCCGTGATCACAGCAACAAACACAACATGTGTTTTCCACACGATTGTTTTGCCACATTAAACATGTTCAATTGTTAGTTTTTTAATCATTCTTCTCATAAGCATTAAGGCCTAAACCATCTAATTTTTTTAACTTTTACTTGCCTTTGACAGGTGGTTAAGCATTAATGTTGAGCCCTGTCTGTCAGCCTACAGCATGTATATAGCTGTGTAAATGATAACTGGTGTAGGAACATCACAACAGAATGGGCTTGTGTTTCAAGGCACAGTTTAATCTAATAAACCTAAAACTGAATTATAAATATTTCTTAGAAATATAATACACCTATGAGCAGCAATTTTCTATTTTATTAACAAAATAAAAGGGGGGAGGAGTTTGATAAACTGTATCTTAACCTGCTCCTATATATATTAATATATATTACCTGCCCTAATAGCCAAACCTCCCTCCCCCTCCAATTGTTCCCATTTATTTTGACAATAAACAGATAACCAAAATAACTAGAAATAATTACATGGAGCATATATTACAAAATCCAGCTGGTAAATTGCTGAAGTAATCAGACATGGTCCCTGTAAGTAAATACACAAAATCTGCTGGTCTCTCTTAGTGATTTTATATAATACAAGCCACTGATGACATCAGCTTCCAGGCCTGGAGGCTCTCCTTTATATAAACATGTTTATTGACCACGGCTAATGAATATGGTACACAACCAGGACAAGCCTAATGCTGTGCTTTTGACACACACGCCACAGTGACTTACAGATCCCCCGTCATGGATTATCATATACTTTAGATCAACTTACCCTATACTGTTTTCATATTTCCAACTTCAGCCATGGATCCAATCATGATCACGGCACAAGGTGTTCTTCCACTGTACTTATAATGATGATGTAAACATGAAGTCAAATCAACAACAACTGAGCTTGGGCCATTTTTTTCCCTGACACTTAAGATTTTGCCTTGATAGTAATCAATCTCTCTAGTGTTCAAAATAAGGTACTATAAAGCCCAGTTGGTTTTCATTTCTGCTGTGACTGTTACTTTACATGTTCAACTATTGGATATAATGGACTGCATACAAGTGGCTAAATAAAAGAGGGCAGTTCTAGTTCTGGGTGTTATATTAAACAAATGAAACATACTGGGACAACTACAAGTTAAGAATGAAACAAGCTGTAGATGCTCTCTCATTCAAAGGTTCAAATTTGTACTAAATTATTTGCGCTTTGACATAGTTGTTCATAATAAACAGTGCAGTACAGTAGTTGCCAGTTTCCAGAATGGATCAGGTTGATCTGGGACAGAAAGAGACAAATTTGAGCAGCATAACAAATATCTGTTAAGACCATGTTCACAAAATCTTAGTATGAACTCACATATATAGGCATATATATATATGATTATCATTATAAAGTGACCAATGTGACATTTTGTCAAAAATAAATTTACTTTTTCAATTCTAATATACTCATATATTTGGTTCTCAGCTTAATGTATCCTAATAAATCGGCATAAGTTGGTAATTTGCTGTCAAATTTTGGTGGCAAGCCATGTCATTAGTTTCAGTGATTTTTTTTGCAGGAAGCCATTAAAATTAAACATGTCACGCATGGAGCTTGTGCAAAGTTGAAGTATAAACAGACATCATAACCTTCAGCCATAGGATGTTTCAACGTACAAACCTCATCCAGATAGGAATTGTGGGGACAGCCAGGACTACATGTCAAACTTCAAAATCATTTATTTTTTAATTTCAAGAAACAACTTCTGTTTACATATAACATGCGCGTGCTTACAAAATATTACTTATTCCATAAAGTCCTTACCACTTAAACACCCATGCTTATGTAATTTGCCTTGAAATAATTCTTATCTAAGGTATTTAAACTGACTACATAATTGTCTTGACTAAATTTAAACCTATGCCACTAGTGCATTTAGAGCCTCGAGTGCTTTGTGGAGATAAGATTTCTGATTTTCTATACCTACAACCCTACTCAACATAGTCATACTCTTGGGAGTCCTATTCTACACAATATGCAGACATCATTTATAATACAGAAGTCATGAATTCAATGAATATATCCCTGGCAGAATGAGCAGGTGCCTGGATCACATGAACTCTGACCCCTGACCCTCTGACTGAGTCTGAACTTGCTGACCCTCTGACATGGTGGCACATTAAACTACAGATGTTTGGAAGGGCAATAGATACAAATCTTTAAACCCTGCTAACAATAAAGTACATAAAGCAAAGTTCAGATTCTAAGCCATTCTTTTTCTTGTTTACTATTTGTAGGGGACTTCAGTGATGTGATATGTAAAACCTTGCAGAAACTAGTTTGATTTCAGTGAATTATTGTTTATTTTCACATTAACATTTCACCATGATTTTGGGTTCTTACAATTCTAACAGGTTTACCTCCTGTATCAGTAATTACCTGGATTTTACAAAGTAATTACCAGGATGTTGCCATCCACTTCAGAAACAGGCCCTCTATAGGTTAATCTTGTGTTGATTAGCCAATCAAATGCCATTAAACAGATTCCTAACCGATGACATTTCACCTTACAGCCCTATGTGGTGTGGAGAGACTGTTATAAAATGTCAGATGGTGAATTATCTGAATACTTTTGATGTATCAAGTCAGAGACAGCAGAAGATACTGATGCCATTAATAGCATTTGTGATTTTAATTTATGTTGCATGGTGTATTCTTACTGGTATTTTGCACAAAGTACCTGAAGAGCTGTCAGTCATGCAACACAGTCGACTGTATGCAAAATTAACAGGAGAGCAGGGCAGCCTGCATATATCAATACCAACAAGTAGCTCATTTCCCTGGATAATCAGCTGTGTGAATTAGCTGATGGACCAACAGTGCACTGCCTGTTACAGTAAATGTCAAATCTACATGACCAATAGAGAAAATTACTAGTGTGTCACTGATTATTTATTAAATGGACCCATCCTCTTTACTAATTAGTCTTGTTCATGATAATTCTGAAATCTTGGGTGTAACAAGGCAACTTAAGTTCCTGAAAATGTTTTGAAAGCCTGTCCTCTGTTGTGGATCTGTGCATTTTAAACACTTACATCGTACAGTTGTGACATAATGGATCCTTGATAATGCATGGATGTGTATAAGTGCGGTCATCCAATGAAAGATTGGGAACTTCCCAATATAATATACATTTTTTTTAACTATACTTCAGTTATTACTCATTAAACCCATTATTATATTTTGTTTCAGATATGGAGAGCACACAGCATATACACAAAATTTGGTTCCTAAAATGGCATTATAATAAGTATTGATATACTAGCTGGGATATGAAAGTCCATGTTTAGTGAAAGTTCTATTTTAAAAAAGCTGCTACTTTCAGACACACAGAGGACTATTTCGAGACTAAAGTAAACTGATTAAGTATAATTTGGTTTAGATGTGAACCAAGTGCGGATACAGCCTTAATGACTGGTCTGATATTGCCAGTATGCTGACCAGTATCAACAAGCAATCACTGTGATGGGTGGTGCTCAACACAGTTACTCCTGTACTCAATTCGCGAGTAATCCAAGGTATTGCTGAGCATCAGAGTACCTGGATATGCTTGCCTAGTGATGCATGATGGTAGCTGTGTACCATACATGAAATTTCCTGAGTAGACAACTGAATTTAACCTATTGAGTGATTTCAAACCAACATACTAACCAGGCTGGTGTGCACATAGTAGTAGTCCCTTTATACACCCATTACATACATGCATAATTAAAAGCCTTTCTCATTGACAAATCTGTATTTTAGCCCAGTGTGAGATTATTATGGACAGAGGAAGAGACAGTGTTATTGTAAATTTTGTTAGTTATTTCCCATGTGAAATTGAGGCTAAACTTAATTATACACTTATAACAAGGATAATGTACTCAGTATATGTCAACTTGCCTGGCATCACATAATGTATAAGCCATTTGTAGCACTGTACAGGACAATAAACCAGCTGTCCTGCTGTAAAATAATACCATCTAAGTGTGATCATGTAGTATTTTCTGCATGGAATTTAGAATGGCACTCTCAAGGATCCACTCCAGCCAACAGGAATACCTGTAATATATATCTTATGGTCTGAGTAACATCAGGGTAATTTATCAATAAAATATAATATAACAGACTAATGTGTACAGTCGATCTGCGAGGTGTTCATTAACATATTTAAAGGAGCTTCGGTGTTTGAATTACATTCATGCCATCTAACACTACCAGTTTAGTTCATCCATGCGACCGGTAATCTATTTTATACATGGATTAATCTGTCAAAATAAAGCCGCTGATATGCCTTTCCTTATGTCTCACATTTTACACAGATTTGGCTAAGTGATTACTTAATTTCAATTGAAAAATGAGACTTATGATATACTGAAGAATTCATGGATGCGGCTTACGCTTGACAGTCACTGACAGCACCCTGCCAAAAAAATTCTTGATATTCTTTATGTAAAGTGAAATAGGAAGCTTTCAGGATTCATTTCCAAAAGTATTGTCAAATTCCAAATGGAAATTCCTATTGTTCTAGTGCTATTTGTGTGTGTTGTCAAGCTGGTCCAATCCGCCACATCCGCAGCTGTGCTGTCCAGGTACACTTGCACTTGTGACCAAACTCACTCAAGAATTTCTGAACACAGCAAACCATGGTGACTTCTATCACAGCGAGGTCTTTGGTTCCTCGCTTACAAATTTGTGACAAAAAATGTTGCCAGATGACCGAAATATCTGAAATTCTCAACTTCAGACTACTTTTATGTGTTCTATCATTTTGTAATGGTCCCATCTGTGTCAAAAGCCAATTAAACAAGAATATCACATTTTAACATGTGCAAAATGCATCTCTTCTCAGCAAACTGATGCAGTCCTGTGGCATTTGTTTTCCAAAAGTCACACGACCAATAACGTGATTTGTGGTTTTAGTTATTGCCTACAGAAGTCAGGGCATTTGTGTCAACTGTCATTCAGCAAACAGATACCACTGTGTACACAGGAAAGGGCTTTAAACTAGGGGTTGCTGGATATTTACAGATAAACAATTGGTCAAGTAACTTTAACGTTTTAGCAGCAGGTGGGGTGTTGGAGCCATGCAATGTAAACAAAGCACACTAAAGAGTTCACCAACCAGATCGACTGTGTATATATTGTTAAGTTTTCTCTCAATACAACAGAATTTTTAATTTTTTTAAAAATTAGTATACAGAAGCTGACAGAATTAAGCAACTATAGAAAGGCATCAACCAGAGAGTAAAACTTCATTCACCTTCAAAAGAACCAAGTTAACTGTAATTTACTGCACTTATGACTGAGCATGACCAAAACCCAATCAGAAAAAAAGACCAATTATATATAAACTAATAAAATTCCAAACTTGTGGATCTGTTAAAGAGGTGTATTCTGATATCTGACACTGACTAACTTGGCATATATGTACCTGGTTTACTCTCAGATAAACAAACTTGTACATCAGTCACAAAGGTGTTATAAGATTTTTTTCTGAAGAGGAATTGGCTACATTTAGTTAATAGTTAGAGTAAACCAGAAATCCCACAAATCCTACAAAAGAGGTACAAGTGAATAGCTGGCTTTAAAAGTTGGTGTGAAATGCAGTATCATGTTAACAGGCAGACTTAAGAGCAGCTAATGGAGCTGATCACGTCCCCTGCCCATGTAGTGTGGCTGAAAGGGATAAAGATAGATCCCTTCGAAACACAAAACTGTATTGTCAAATCAGATGTGTATACGAAGACTTGAGGAACAAGACTGGAATGTCAAACTCAAAGAATTTAGACAAGGTTTTAAGAATAAACAAACTCTTATGAGTCTTATTCAACCAATAAAGCAATTATTTTCATTAAATTTTCTTCAAATCTGATCATTAATCATTTGAATATGACAGTGTCAGAACAATGAGAACTGTTTTGCTAAAAAACATGAAAAGCAGCCCAAGCCTTTACACAGCAAGTTATTAAGCTAAGTCCAAGACAGTTGCAATTAGGGCATGCTTGGTGTAGCACTGACAGCTGCCCTTTAAATAAGTATTTTTTTCTCAACTGACCCACAGGTATGGTTAAATTAAACAAGATAAGGCTCACATCCATACGCCTGGCCAAGCGTAATTGCTGTTTTTGCTACAAAGATAATTTCAACAAACACAGTGTTATTAACACTGTAAACACTGAAGCACATAACAAGCTTCATTTCAATACAATGAACATACTTGTGAAACAGAAATCACTGCATTAGTTTTTAATGAAACAGGTTAAGAGACAAAGGGAATATGGTGAACGAGGTCAAATGTCATTTTTACAAAACACTAATGACCATGCCCTGATTGCGTGCCAATTACAGCATAATCAGCCAATACACAACCTGGATCTATAAATTTCATGGATTCAGTTATACAGGACTTGTTTTCATTATATATTATCTAACAAGCAACTATAGCTGGTATTTGTTTACATGATGATTTAAGATGATGCAATAAACATGGCTCAGATAATACAAGGCTTTGTTATATGCTATGACGACGAGACTAGACAATTAACCCCCGATATTATCATAACTCATTTTATCACTTATGTTTGACAGGTCGTCATGTAATGAACAGTCCATAACAAACAGGAAATCCGATACTATCTATGCTGTTTGTTACATCGCTGCTTTTGTCAGGGGTGGACACGTTAGCCATTGTTTAGATGAAGATGGCTATAACAGTGTATACACAAAAGTCATTAACATTATGCACACGGGAAGAGACCAGCCAATACGATACGTGTACTGCGTTGCACTACGTTTGACCCTGGAAACATTCCAACCAGCCAAGACCAAAACACACCACCAAAACAAAGGCTATCGTCCGCATATATCGAAAATAATAAGGAAAGGATACAGCTTAACGACATCTGTGTCCATTCGTCTCTTCCCTGGGCTGGGCGATGACATGATTGCTGCCTAAATATGGTGAAACTCACTAAAAATTTGTTCCCTGGTGGGCTTCAGCTCTTCCACGGACCTGATTATGGCGGAACTATATTGGGGCTGACGACGTCACTATCACGTGACTCCTTAATCTAGGGGAGGGGTCAACATCAAAATCAAAAGCTTCGAACCCATACAGTAACTCCGGTTCATAGAAAAGCGATTTCTTGATACACGAAGCAGATAAAGCTAGATGAATGCCCCAGAAGGCAAGTTAAGGGCCATTAAATGACAAGACATTCTTGTTTTCCAGTGTAGGGCAAAGGTCATGACCTTTCAGCAGCTGTGTCACGACCTAATTTTTCGATCTATCAGCTGTTTACTGTAAACAAAGCAACGTGACCTTAGAACGGTCACGTGCATTTGTTGACACAGTAATATTTAAGGGGGAAAAATACAATTATCAATTTCTTTTAAAAAATTACACTTGCCTGCACACAATGAACAGACGCTCATTATATCATACAGAACGCACAGAGTATTTATTCACTTGTCATGACAGAACAAAGGACTTGTGTGACAGCTCACGCGGCTGTAACACAAACAGGTGCAGTAATACCGTTGCTACGCAACAAAAATGGTAACTTACACTGGCGTTTTATGTGACATATCATTCCAGCTGGCAGGCATACATTTCTGAAACATATATTGCACGTGAGGTATGATGATACTCAATGACCACGCCAACTACTATTAATATATATCCTGCCGAAAGCCCTTTGTTACAAAGCTAAGGGTATTTTTAGTGATCACAAATTACATCAGCCAGGAAAAATACAGACATTTGAATTATATGCAATCTGTTTAAACATGTCATTTTAAAGGGTTTTGTACTGATATTGGAAAAAAAATTGTTGAAATATAGTATAATGACGAATCTGTCTTTACTACCAAACCTACAAATGTAATATAAATAAGTGTGACAAATCACCGTTACTGAATTATTTTGAAGAATGGTAAAAGTATAATGTATATCACTTGCCAAGAAAATTGAAACTATCCCGGAAATGCTTATGTATTCAAGCCTACGGAATAAAATTGATTTCCGAATGCGACTGTTTCAAGGTTTGTTGATACTTATTATGATACCAATGGCATTTATTCATTTAATCAATGACTGCTTCAGCGCATCAAAAGAATTCTAGCTCATTTAGTCGTAAAACATGCGACTTTCATATCAAAATAATGAATATTATTCTATACACAAGAATATCTGCACTGCAATAAGCGCAGATGAATGTGGAACATGCCATGGGTTCATATATGTCATTTACTTAAATTATATGGGTTGATTCTTACATACTACAGAGCCTTATTTTAAGCCTAGTTCGCTAGTGCCTTTGGAAGAGATGCGATTAAAAAAAAAACAAGCCAAATTTAATGGATAAGTTTCTGATGAAATGTGAAATATATTTTCGTCTGATACAAACAATTTGCTTCTTCTTGAACGGCTTGTATTTACGTCGATTCTAAACATAATTTATTTAGTGTTAATGATGTCAAATCCATTGTATTACCATAAATATTTGAAAGGATATTGCATATTTGAAGTTCCTTATAACATATAACAATTTTTCATGAAATTTTCCTATGTCCAGGAACCGTGATACGGTCAAAAATAGGTCAACCAGGATAAAATGCAAACTTGATCTGTAACTTGTCATAATCTGCCCACACACCAAAAATTCAGGCTAATATCTGCAGGCATTGCGAAGAAAAAAGTCCGTACATGTGCATTAATCATGAAAATCTCAATTTTTCATGAAATTTTTTCATGTGCAGGAGCCGTCATACGGTCAGAATAGGTCAACCGGGACAAAACGCGCCAGCTCCATATGTAAGTGGTCATTAATAACCCACACACTAAAAATTAGGCCAATATCTGCAAGCACTGCAAAAAAAAAAAAAAAAAAAAAAAAAAAAAACGCCGTACATGTGCGTTTGCCATGAAAGTTTCTATTTTTCATGAGTTTTCTTTGTTCAGGAGCCGTCTTACGTCGACCGGGACGAAACGCGAACTCGATCTGTAACTGGTCATTATCTGCCCACACACCAAAAATCAGGCCAATATCTGCAGGCATTGTACGCTCTTTACACAGCGCTTTAACTATAGGCCTACTTTCTATATGGTAAGCGCTGTTTGTTATGACCTCGTATCCGGAATTGCTACACCAGAGGGGAGCACTGTATTTTTGTCCAATCAGATGAAACCTTGTGCTGGAAGACACAGATAGGATGCCCGGTCGGTGAGCTGTAATTCAAACGAAACGTAACAACAAAGGCTGAGTGCACACCTCGCTGGCTGATTTCAGTTCTGCAGACACCAGACACATGGCTACGCTAACACAGTCGTACTGTCAGAACTGAATCGGTCGATGATGCGAGAATGCAGAGGGAGCAATTAAAATTCGAACGTAAACTTGTCTTCAAACGGCGCTTGAAGCCCAGCTATGGGCGGAGCCATGATGCCTGTCGCGTGTTTGTTTATTGGCATCTGGTTGGCTGCTTGTCACATCATACGCACGTTTTGTTCAGCGGACAACGAACCGCCATCTGGTGTTTAAATATATAATAAACGGTCAAAGCTGGCAGCGTGTAAATCAGTTGCTTCTTTAGAAGCGTAAGATTTCCGCTGACTCGGGAGCGTACAGGCATTGCGAAAAAAAAAACCGTACAACTGTTTCATTTCGGTATGACGGAAGGACGGACATGGGAAAAACTATATATACCCCGGCCACTTTGTGGCGGGGGCATAAAAATTATTCAAAAGTATCAGAATCTCAATAACTAATGCATAAATTGCCTTTAATTTTCCTTTGCATGATGATTGTGGACAATTTAAAAGTTGCGAAAGGTTTGTGTCTCAACTGTGGTTTTATCTAGTGTTCTGAAACCTTTTATTTGTATTAATTATGACTAGTTTTATCCGATGCTGACGCATTTTCCCTCCACTTCTGAGACATTTAAATTACAGCAGTCGTATAAGTTTCTCAGCTGTGGTTTCAAGTAGTGTCCTAAAACCATGTATGTTCATTGGTCATGACTAGTTTATCAGTTGCTGAAGATTGGTGCAGGTGAAACCCCCTGTATTTTTTTTCTATTTTTACGTTTTCACCCTGATTTTTTTTCAGGCTCTCAAATTACAGGCAATGGTGTCAGTTTCTCAGGTGTGGTGTCATCCAGTGTTCTGAAACCATGTGTGCTTATTAATCATATTTTCATCAGTTCATGGCGACTGTTGGTTCCGCCTGTATTTTACACACTTTTCATGCATTTTCCCTCTGTACTTCTAAGACAGTCAAATTACAGCGATCATATCAGTTTCTCAGCTGTGATCTATCTAGTGTCCTGGAACCTGACATATACCATGAAATGAAAGCAATCATATCAATAATATCTCAGCTGTGATTTTGTCAAGTGTTCTGAAACCTACACCAGTGGTTTCTTTAAATTTACAATATCATGTGTACATAATTGCATCCTCCAAAACAGATTTCTTGGGACACTGTTTTCACGCAGGTTCCGCCGCGGCCGCCGCGCTTGCTTCCTGAGAACTTCTCTGAGGCCCTTGGACCGATCTTTCCGAAACTAAGAATAACTAGAATACGGGAAGTCGACAAGCGACTACGTGTATCCGCCGAAATCACAGTGGGACGGGTGAAGTGAGGCATGGATTGAGTAACAAGGGGAAATAGAGTGAGGTGTGTTGCATATTAGCATGGATGTCTGCAGCCTAAATGTGTATGTAGATTGTGCCACCTGCCACAAATCCAGAATCAAGAAAGCCATCCAAGATGTATAAACCTGCAAAATTTAAGGCAGATAAGTCCAACCAGTGCAGAGATATGAGTGATTGTATCTCACGGCAGACAATCAGACGGACGCTGTGCAAAATGGTTGCAGGTGGCGCCACCAGTTTTGCATATGAAAAAGAGCTATGTGAGATCTATACACATGCAAAATTTTGGCCCAATCGGTCAAACGGTTTCCGATATATAAGCCTGGATGTCTGCAGCGTAAACATAAATGTAGATGGCGCCACCTGCCACAAAATCCAGGAAGATATCCAAGATGTATAAACCTGCAAAAGTTTAGGCAGATAAGTCAAACCAGTGCAGAGATATGAGTGATTTTTTTCCCAAGGCAGATGAACAGATGGACGCTGTGCAAAAATGGTTGCTGGTGGCGCCACCAGTTTTGCATATGATAAAGAGCTATGTGAGATCTATACACATACAAAATTTTGGTCCAATCCGCCAAATGTTTCCCGAATATTGGGCTTGGATGTCTGCAGCGTAAATGTGGATGTAGGTGGCGCCACCTGTCATAAAATCAAGAAAGCCATCCAAGATGTATAAACCTGCAAAATTTAAGGCAGATAAGTCCAACCAGTGCAGAGATATGAGTGATTGTATCTCACGACAGACAATCAGACGGACGCTTTGCAAAATGGTTGCAGGTGGCGCCACCAGTTTTGCATATGAAAAAGAGCTATGTGAGATCTATACACATGCAAAATTTTGGCCCAAACGGTCAAACGGTTTCCGATATATAAGCCTGATTGTTTGCAGCGTAAACATTAATGTATATTGCGCCACCTGCCACAAAATCCAGGAAGCTATCCAAGATGTATAAACCTGCAAAAGTTTAGGCAGATAAGTCAAACCAGTGCAGAGATATTAGTGATTTTATCCCACGGCAGACAATCAGACGGACGCTGTGCAAAAATGGTTGCAGGTGGCGCCACAAGTTTTGCGTATGATAAAGAGCTATGTGAGATCTATACACATACAAAATTTTGGTCCAATCCGCCAAATGGTTCCCGAATATTGGGCTTGGATGTCTGCAGCGTAAATGTGGATGTAGGTGGCGCCACCTGTCATAAAATCAAGAAAGCCATCCAAGATGTATAAACCTGCAAAATTTAAGGCAGATAAGTCCAACCAGTGCAGAGATATGAGTGATTGTATCTCACGGCAGACAATCAGACGGACGCTGTGCAAAATGGTTGCAGGTGGCGCCACCAGTTTTGCATATGAAAAAGAGCTATGTGAGATCTATACACATGCAAAATTTTGGCCCAATCGGTCAAACGGTTTCCGATATATAAGCCTGGATGTCTGCAGCGTAAACATAAATGTAGATGGCGCCACCTGCCCCAAAATCCAGGAAGCTATCCAAGATGTATAAACCTGCAAAAGTTTAGGCAGATAAGTCAAACCAGTGCAGAGATATGAGTGATTTTTTTCCCAAGGCAGATGAACAGATGGACGCTGTGCAAAAATGGTTGCTGGTGGCGCCACCAGTTTTGCATATGATAAAGAGCTATGTGAGATCTATACACATACAAAATTTTGGTCCAATCCGCCAAATGGTTCCCGAATATTGGGCTTGGATGTCTGCAGCGTAAATGTGGATGTAGGTGGCGCCACCTGTCATAAAATCAAGAAAGCCATCCAAGATGTATAAACCTGCAAAATTTAAGGCAGATAAGTCCAACCAGTGCAGAGATATGAGTGATTGTATCTCACGGCAGACAATCAGACGGACGCTGTGCAAAATGGTTGCAGGTGGCGCCACCAGTTTTGCATATGAAAAAGAGCTATGTGAGATCTATACACATGCAAAATTTTGGCCCAAACGGTCGAACGGTTTCCGATATATAAGCCTGGATGTTTGCAGCGTAAACATTAATGTATATGGCGCCACCTGCCACAAAATCCAGGAAGCTATCCAAGATGTATAAACCTGCAAAAGTTTAGGCAGATAAGTCAAACCAGTGCAGAGATATTAGTGATTTTATCCCACGGCAGACAATCAGACGGACGCTGTGCAAAAATGGTTGCAGGTGGCGCCACAAGTTTTGCGTATGATAAAGAGCTATGTGAGATCTAAACACATGCAGAATTTTGGTCCAATCGGCCAAATGGTTCCCGAAATATGGGCTTGGATGTCTGCAGCGTAAATGTATATGTAGGTGGCCCACTTGTCATAAAATCAAGAAAGCTATCCAAGATGTATAAACCTGCAAAATTTTAGCCAGATAAGTCCAACCAGTGCAGAGATATGAGTGATTGTATCCCACGGCAGACAATCAGACGGACGCTGTGCAAATATGGTTGCAGGTGGCGCCACCAGTTTTGCATATGAAAAAGAGCTATGTGAGATCTATACACATGCAAAATTTTGGCCCAATCGGTCAAACGGTTTCCGATATATAAGCCTGGATGTCTGCAGCGTAAACATAAATGTAGATGGCGCCACCTGCCACAAAATCCAGGAAGCTATCCAAGATGTATAAACCTGCAAAAGTTTAGGCAGATAAGTCAAACCAGTGCAGAGATATGAGTGATTTTATCCCAAGGCAGATGAACAGATGGACGCTGTACAAAAATGGTTGAAGGTGGCGCCATCATGTTTTATGTATGTTATAAAGCTATCCAAGGGCTACATTTGTGCAATTTTTTTTTCCGGATCGGTCAAACGGTTCCCGAGATATGTGGGTTAATGTGTCAAAACAGACGCACAGATGGACGCACTGAAGAGAGGAAAGGTCAGAGGTCAAAACAAAATCGGGGAGCAGCAGTTCACATGTGACCCGAACATAATCCCGGGTTTCGTAAAATTCCGCCCAGCGGTTAGGGAGGAGTTCTCCGGACACCTACGCAGCGGCAGCAGCGGCGATGGGCTGAAAACATAGTCCGCAAAACTCTGTTTTGGCGGATACAATTATTCGATCACATGTGACCTTGTGCGTTACGATGACTGGTGGCGCCACCTGCAATCCTTTTCGTGCAGTTTGAATTTGGGTGTCCTAGTGATAACAACCCATATCGCAGGATTGGTTCAATGTATTGAGCTGATATTGTGCATGTCTATTGATACTGGATCTCTCCATCTCGTAATCGAGACTAGTGGCGCCACCTATAATAATTTTTGCAAGGCGTCCATCAATGCGTTCGCCATCTGTTTGTCTTAGCGATTGGTTCAATGTATTGGGCTGAAATTGTGCATGTCCAGAGATCTTGGATACATCTGTCTCGTACTCAAGACTTGTGGCGCCATCTGCAATCGTTTTTGTGTGGCGTCCATTCGTGCGTTTGCTTTGGGTGAGAATTGCTCATATTTCAGGAGTGGTTCAATTTATTGGTCTGAAATTTGGCATGTTTATCCATCTTGGAGAGTTTTCTCTTAGATCAGACAGGTGGCACCACCTGCCGTTCTTTTTTTTTAAAGGATATATTCATGCACTTTTTCATAGTAATGGATCGGTGTCTCGGCCTGAAATTATGCATGTTATATCCAACTGTTGATCTGTTTTTGTTTTGAGAATTGCTCATAGATGAGGGGTGTAATTGTCATCTCTGATGCCACAAAAGATTTGGAGTCATGTCATGTCAGGAACATTCAATGCCTTACTTTAGCCATGCCTCTGTGATTTGGCGGATACATGTACTCGCTTGTCGACTGCCCATTTTCTAGTTTTATTTTTTTACGTGTAAAAAGCAAAATTAAAAATGAATTGAAAATAATGTTGTCCTCGAGCAAAATTTGAAACTGGTTTTGTTTGTATATTTCTTGCACATGGCAAAAAGTACTTTTTCTCGACAGAAGAATTAAAAAGTTCTCGCTCCGTGCATATCTATTCCAGTCTCCGTCGAACAAATGAGTATTGTGTGTGTGACCTGAGTGATCTTAACTAATGTAAACAGGCCGATAACATAGCTATATAAGACGCAGCGGAGAGGCAACTAAAAAAATAAATCCTGTGACTCTTAGAACCATTCATTGATGATCAGAACGGCGCCCCCTATTGAGCGAATTTAGTAGAAAATGACAATGCAATCTTATTTGTAGTGCAATGCGAATAGAAGAAAGTCCCTTGTACCTACCACATTTGGGTTAATTTAACCGAGAAGACTTACGTCACGATAAAGAAGATCACTGATTTCTGAAGTCTTAATCGAGGATTCTGTCATTATTTTTCATTAATTTTCATATACAATACTATATATATATATGTATATATATATATATATATATATATATATATATATATATATATATATATATATAATTAATCTGACTCTAACAAGAGCTACCGCTCATTGTTAGTTCAAACTATTTTTCTAGGCTCTATTGTATTCACTAGATAGAATACATGACATTAAGCACTCTGTTGTGACACACTTTGACATTGACACATTTGATTACAGTTTAAAATTACCTGTAAAGCAAAAAAAAAAAAAATAAGGTTTGTTTCTCAGGCACTTTTTTTAGAAATCAATGCGGACGAGGGATATATATATATACTAGTATTGTTGCGGGAACCTAATATCAACAGATCACGTAGTCGTGACGAGCATAAATTTGGTTATGGAGATAAAACAAAATCAGATTCTGTAACACTAGGCAGCGTGAAATGTCTAGGGGAATGAATAAAGAAGTCAGTGGTTTTTTGTTAACAGTGTTTTTTTGTTAACAAATAATTATAATCTATTCTTAAAACAATCCTAACATTACAATACACTAAATCAACACAATTTCACAGTATAACAACAGTACAACAGCAAATCAATACAATTTCACAGTATAATAAATAAAGTGACCAGTACCTGGATACCACCACTGTCACGGCGAAAAAAAAGTCCTTTAAAGCATATAATCCAGATGAACAGTTCACATAAATCTTCTCAGGGAATAACAGTCCATTTCAATCACAAAATCAATTTGTTGTAATCCAAAAGTGAAGCTCTGATAGTGATGCCAAAGGCAAACTGAAGACTAATTATAATCCATTACAAATTCGAAGAAAATCCATAACTGCTGAAATTATCGGATAGGCCCACAAACTTGCTAACACTCTTCCGTGTACGCTAGAATATTTCTCTCTCTTCTCTACCTCGGCTCTAAAACACAGCCCCTTATTTATAACTTTTCACCTCAAGCCGAGAACTTTCAGAGAACAATCCAAAGAACCCAACAATACACACGTTACAGAAAACATCAAGAACAAAGAACGCTGTGTTTCTACATGCCAGGGTTTCCACGTGGGCCGGCCCGGCTCGGCCAGGCGATGCAGCCATAGTAACGGACAATGCTAGCGCTGCACATACACATGTAAGACTGCTGCATAAAATAAAAGAAACATCCGAAATGCTAGCGCTGCACATACACATGTAAGACTGCTGCATAAAAAAAAGAGACATCTGTAACAGTATATATAGTAAGATGGAACGTGAAAAAAAAGAACAAAAGCATAGTGAGGAGCCCTCTCATGGAGAGCAAGTTCTGGCGTGACGAAGTCGCCACATGTTGAATGAGGGACAAAGTTTAGTGTATCATTGTGTTAATGGTTTTAAAAAATATATTTGAATACTAGTGGCACTTAGACGTCTGTTCATACGTATATTGCAACCAAGTGTTAATGTGCCTGGAGACCTGGCTGGGCGTCTGTGTGCACATCCCAGTAGAGGCTACACGCGCCTCAGCCGCCGACAATTTGTTGCGTCGCCGGTCCACCTGAAAGTTTATGGTGATTTTACTACGAAACGACCTGTTACTCTTTGAAAGGAACTTTAATAAAAATATTTCCGATGGTTGTAACATTTCAGTGTCCAATTTATGTTGTATGTTGCAAGGCATTTATTTAAAAGTAATCATTCTTGAAAGGATGAAGCACCTGATACATCAGTAATTGATTTATTTGCTCATAGAGAACTGAAGCATAAACAGCCCAGCAGATATCTTGCAGTTGGCGGCAGTCCTGTATAATGCATCAGGTCTGTGTACTATTATGTACATATTTCCACTTCCTGGATGCAAAACAGTGCTGTGAATGAGAAAGTGATGTTTTCCCCTGGTAAAATATTCAATACACATGAAGTACTGAACATTTATTAATGGAAATATGTAAAATCGCACAGTTGTGCATGCAGTGTTATAATCATATAATTAATTATAGTTAACTGCAGGGGCAAGCTATGGACTCCACATTGCGCGAGTCATTAAAAAAAGCAACTGGGGAGTCCATTCTTATGGGCACATTATGTCAATGCAAATTGCAACAGTGACCAAATTTACCATGGTCTAGGGGTGGGGCACAGGGCTCAAAGCCGGGAGATCGTGAGTTCGAATTGCAGCCGAGGCCCCCGCCTAGGGTGAGCGTTCTGCAGGCTTAATGGGGAGGTTTTGCCCAACAGGAGTGTTTCACTCACAAACGAGTGCGCTTTTCGGGGGTTCCTCGGTGGTATGACCCAGCAATTGGGATGGTACACTGAGCCTGGTTAACACCAGGAGTATCGCGTGCAGGTGTATATGGTGCTTAGTTTAGCAGCATTAAAAAAATGGAGGCAGTTACCTCCACCAAAAATATCTTCCAAAAATGGTACTCAGTTCACCGCATACCACCGCTAAGGCAAAACAAATGCACTGAATTCGCTCATAATTTATCCGGATCCATATATACATTCCGTGACCCGTGTCCAACCTCTCCATTTATTTGAACTGAAATGATTTGTAAGTTTCAAATATTTCCGATTATTCAGCACCAAATGTTTTATAATCTTAATTTCAATACATTTACGCTTCAATGGCCAGGCGACATTACCACTCATGTTTGTCTAGCGCTGGTCCGTAAGAAAGCGGCATGTCCTTATCACCACGAGGCATGCCCATGTATCTCACACAGCTGCGACTTGGAACTGTACCTTTCATTTTATATGGCTCCCCACCAAAGAAGAGAAAAAAATTGCTTTAGACTTAAATCAAAATTTCATAAAACATCCACACTTGTTCATCAACAGACTTGTATGAAGAATTATTTTTAAACTTATAGATCCATGCTGAAAGCTTGTATGAACTCCAACGAAGCGGACAATTTGGCCGAAGGGTCATAGTTACCTGATTTTAATCTGTGTATGTCGATTTTTATATGCAGATATATAAACAGACTGGAGGAGGCTACTGTCCGTAAACCCAATAACTATATTAACAAGTGACCCATGGGTCATGACGCTCAGCTGACTGGGAAGAGATTTGCAAAAGGAAATTTTATCATCTAAATGGTTGTATATAACCATTCAACTGAAGCATCAAACAGATTAACCAACAGGCTGAGATTGTGTCTGCATTAATATATCTCAAAACTAGAGAAAAAATGCGTAAACTTTAAAACAAGGCCTACAGGCCTGATGCGAACCTGTGCAAAGTTTAGGAGTATGAATGGAGGTTTATTTTTAAAATTTAATATTGATCCTCCTAAGTCCTGCATATCTACCTTAGTCATGAATTCAGCAAAATGGACGTTTCTGACCTGCAAGTTTCGGACTAGAAAATTTTAAAACCAGAATATGGGTAGTCGACAAGCCACTATGTGTATCCGCATAAATCAGAGTGGGACGGGTGAAGTGAGGCATGGATTAAGTGGCAAGGGGAATAGAGCGTGGTGTGTTGCATATTAGCATGTTTGTCTGCAGCTTAAACGTGAATGTATGTGGTGCCACCTGTCATAAAATCGAGAAAATTGTCCAGGATGTATAAACCTGCAAAATTTCAGGTGGATAAGTCAAACCACTGCCAAGATATGAGTGATTTTATCCCAAGGCAGATCAACAGATCGATGCTGAGTATAAGTGGTTGCAGGTGGCGCCACCAGTTTTGCCTATGATGAAGAGCTATGTGAGATCTATACACATGCAAACGTTTTGCCCAATCAGTCAAATGGTTCCCGATATATAAGCTTGAATGTCTGCAGAGTAAACGTGAATGTAGGTGGCGCAAACTGTCATAAATCGAGAAAGCTGTCCAGGATGTATATACCTGCAAAATTTCAGGTGGAAAAGTCAAACCACTGCTGAGATATGAGTGGTATTATCCAAAGGCAGATGAACAGATGGATGCTGTGCATAAGTGGTTGCAGGTGGCGCCACCAGTTTTGCCTATGATGAAGAGCTATGTGTTCTATACACAAGCAAAATATTGGCCCAATCGGTCAAACGGTTCCCGAGATATGAGCTTGGATGTCTGCAGAGTTAACGTGAATGTAGGTGGCGCCACCTGTCATAAAATCGAGAAAGCTGTCATGGATGTAAAATACCTGCAAAATTTCAAGTGGAAAAGTCAAACCACTGCTGAGATATGAGTGATTTTAACCTAAGGCAGATGAACAGATGGACGCTGTGCATAAATGGTTGCAGGTGGCATCACCAGTTTTGCCTATGATGAAGAGCTATGTGAGATCTATAGACATGCCAAATTTTGGCCTGATTGGTCAAACGGTTCCCTAGATATGAGCTTGGATGTCTGCAGAGTAAATGTGAAAGTAGGTGGCGACACCTGTCATAAAATCGAGAAACCTGTACAGGATGTATTGAACTGCAAATTTAAGGCAGATAAGTCCAACCAGTGCAGAGATATGAGTGATTGTATCTCACGGCAGACAATCAGACGGACACTGTGCAAAAATGGTTGCAGGTGGCGCCACCAGTTTTGCATATGAAAAAGAGCTATATGAGATCTATACACATGCAAAATTTTGGCCCAATCGGTCAAACGGTTTCCGATATATAAGCCTGGATGTCTGCAGCGTAAACATAAATGTATATGGCGCCACCTGCCACAAAATCCAGGAAGCTATCCAAGATGTATAAACCTGCAAAAGTTTAGGCAGATAAGTCAAACCACTGCTGAGATATGAGTAATATTATCCCTAGGCAGATGAACAGATGGACGCTGTGCAAAAATGGTTGCAGGTGGCGCCACCATTTATAGTGTATGTTATAAAGCTATCAAAGGGCTACATTTGTGCAAAATTTGTAGCCTGATCGGTCAAACGGTTCCCGAGGTATGTGGGTTTATGTGTGGAAACAGACGCACAAATGGACACTGGGCAGCAAGGAAAGGTCAGAGGTCAACCAAAAATGAAGGCGCAGCAGTTCACATGTGACCTGATGATAAACACGATTCGCTTAAAATGCAAACCAAGTTTTTGCAAACAGTTGAAAGATATAGTTCCCATAATCTGGGAATTCTGCATCTAAACATTGTGTCCAGACGTCTAGACGCTGTGTCTAGACGTCTAGACACATTGTCTAGACATCCCCCCCCCCGAGCCAGGTCAGTTGCCATGGTGATGTCTGGACCCCACCTGTTTGTACTGAGTGACCTCTTGACTTGGCTGCATGATATCAAATCTGTTTTCAAATACAGAAAGCCTTTTTCAATTGGCTACAATGCTTTTTTTAAAACTGTATTTACCCAATCTATTCTTATAAAACTGGCAGAACCCTACCATAGAATAATTCTTCTAAAGTTTAAACCAATCAGCTGAACAGTTTCATCATGAATCAGTGTATAAGCTAGAAGAGTTTAAAATTACATTTTCGCTTGTAAAAAACACATCAATGTAGTGGCGCCACCAATACCTCAAAATCAGATATGACAAATGTGACAAACATTGGTATAAAATTTGGTCATTATAGCTCTAGCCGTTTCTGAGATTTTAATTTTAGTATGCTTTTTTGGACAGATGACTAAGTTCAACCTCCTGTAACTCGGCCAAAAATCTCCGAACTGGAACCATTCGAACAAACTTGAGAGAGATTGTTTCAGGGATCATTTCTGTGAAATATTGGACAATTTGGCTGGACAGTTTCAGAGGAGAAGATTTTAAAAGGTTTTTAAGCTTTTTCTCTATAAAATCTAAATTAATGGAGATACCCAATAATAAGCTCCAGGGCACCAACTTTCACATGTGACGAATTCTCACATTTGGAGCTGCTAGCTCAGACAGTTTTTGACTTACAGCCATGGACGGCGGAAAGCCAGCCCTGAACGGCGGACGGCTGACGACGGACGGACGACGCTGCGCCATCGCATAAGCTCAAAGGTTCGCTAAAAAATACAGGTGGCTCCACCAGTCTACAGAAACTAATAAAACACTTAATGGTCAATATCCATGCAAAGAAGCATGGTGGTCTCTGGATTAGTTGTTCAGATACTTCAGCTTTTGTATCAAATTTCCATTATTCTAACGGGTACTTTTGAGTCCTATAACTTGAAGGATATGGGTAACAGAGACCATATTTCAGGTTTTTACAGACACTTTTCATGGGCCTCCTTGCATGACAAGAATGAAGATTCTAGGTCCAGTTGTTACAATTTGTACCCTGTTGACAGATAACCACATCTTTAAAGGTCTCAAAAATAGAGAAAATAATTCGTAAAAATTTGAAAAAAATAGAGGTGGTACACCCAGTCTGCTAAAACTGATGGAACATGTCATGATCAATATTTATGCCAAAAATCATGAGCATCAGTGTTGTAGTTATTGAGATACTGGAGTTTTTGTATCAAATTTTTCATTATTTTGGGGGGTATTTTGGAGCCATACAGCTTAACGGATATGGGTAACAGAGACCTATTTTCAGGTTTCCATCGAGATTTTTCATGGGTCTCCCTGTGTGTAAAGAATGAAGATTCTAGGTCCAGTTGTTATGATTTGTGCCATGTTAACAGATGTTCATATCTTTAAAGGTTTCAAAAATAGAGAAAAAAAATCGAATTAAAGCCCGAAAAAATATATGTGGTGCCACCAGGCTGCAGAAACTGATGAAACACTCCATGATCAATATCCATACAAACAATTATGGTGATCTCTGCATTAGTTGTTCAGATACTTCAGCTTTTGTATCAAATTTTCCATTATTCTGAGCTGTACTTTGGAGTGCCATAGCTCAAAGGATATGGGTAACAGGGACCTAATTTCAGGTTTCCATGGAGACATTTCATAGGTCTCCCTGTGTGTCAAGAATGAAGATTCTAGGTCCAATTTGAACCCTGTTGACAGATAACTGCATCCTTAAAGGTCTCAAAAATAGAGAAAAAAATTGTAAAAATTTGAAAAATACAGGTGGCGCCACCAGTCTGCAGAATCTGATGAAACATCTCATGATCAATATGTATGCCAAAAATCATGACTATCAGTGATGTAGTTAATCAGATATTGAAGTTTTTTAATGAAATTTTTTACTATTCTGGCTGGTACTTTGGGGCCCCATAGCTCGAAGGATATGGGTAACAAAGACCTAATTTCTGGTTTCCATGGAGACCTTTCATGGGTCACCCTGTGTCAAGGATGAAGATTCTAGGTCCAGTCGTTACAATTTGAACCCTGTTGACAGATAACTACATCCTTAAAGGTCTCAAAAATAGAGAAAAAATTGTAAAAATTTAAAAAATACAGGTGGCACCACCAGTCTGCAGAAACTGATGAAACATCTCATGATCAATATGAATGCCAAAAATCATGACCATCAGTGATGTAGTTAATGAGATATTGAAGTTTTTGTATGAAATTTTTCACTATTCTGGGGGGGGGGGGGGGGTACTTTGGGGCCACATAGTTCGAAGGAGATGGGTAACAGAGACCTAATTTCTGGTTTCCATGGAAACTTTTCATAAGTCTCTTAGAATCTCAAGAATGAAGATTCTAGGTCCAGTCTTTACGATTTGTGCCCTGTTAACAGATGTCCACATTTTTATAGGGAATAGAGAAAAAAAATTCGTATGCCAAAACTCATGACCATCAGTGATGCAGTTAATGAGATATTGAAGTTTTTGTATGAAATTTTTTACTATTCTGGGGTGTACTTTGGGACCCCATAGCTCAAAGGATATGGGTAACCGAGACCTAATTCCAGGTTTCCAAGGAGATTTTTCATGGACCTCTCTGGATGTTAAGTAAGAAGATTCCAAGTCCAGCGGTTACGATTTGTGCCTTGTTATCGGACAGACGGCCGGATGGCCGGACGGACGACGGACAAAGAGTGATCGCTATAGCTCAGATGACTTATAGTCAGCTGAGCTAAAAATGACGGTGGTCAAACTCGGCTTTATCACGGATCTTCTCGGTGATAACACCTCGGTAAACGAGGGACCCATGGGTCACTGTGCTCAGCTGAAGTTGACCTTGAAGGAGAAAATCTAAAATAATATCAAATGGAGATAAAGTGTAAGAGGAAGAGGTTATATAGGTGATGGTTGGTTTACATAATTGATTTGTATTGATGAGCAAGAAATTGTTGCAAATAATATTTTGTGACCTGATCATGTGTTTCCTAATGTTGAAACTGAAGCATGTGAGCAGTTTGTGAACAAATGATCTGTACTTGATTAACTGTTGACATTTCAGTAGTTTACACATTTGTCAAATTAAATCTATTTTTTATAACATATATCATTAAATAAATGTATTTTTTATTTTATAAAATGTATACAGTTGAAATATGACTAATGTCCCCAGTCCTCAGATGACAGGACTTGGTGGTGGTGGTGGGGGGGGGATGGTAGGAGTTATAATATATCTGTATTTTTTTAGTGTAGCAACATAGGACTTTCACTTAATTCAACAATGCTTACAGGATAAAAAAAAGTTCATTCATAATTACTTAATACTTAAAAAAAGGACAGACAGACTGGTAGACAAACAAAGCTGATAATATATGAAGTTTCAATTATTTCTTAATTTATTTATTATATCAATTTTTTTTAGTTTAACATCTGCAAAAATACACAACTGAATATATAATTTGCTTTCAAATTTCAGACTTAAATAGCTTAATTCCGAACACATACAGCATATGAAAGTTATTTCAACAGGGCTTTTAAGAAAAATTTCATAATTAATATATATCTAATGATATCCAATTCCGCTGAGGCAGGAAAATAATGAACAAATGTGAATTAGATCCTCATTTTTTTCACATCAATTTAAAAAAAAAAAATTTTTCTATACATTTCAAATATAACATATCTGAATATTAAAGTTGATTCATAATTCTAAATTGCATCATCATAAATCTCAATCTTGTCAGATAACACCACATCATGCATACAAATGTTTATTTATTTTTTACCACAAAAATAAATTTGCAAAACACTAAATATCTAAAAATAATATTTGATTAATATTTCACAGTTTTAAATTATGCCTTTATTTTTCCATAATTTACTTCATATTTTATAAATTAAAGCATACTGATGGGTTACATTATATTTGTTAAAATCATTTAAAAGAAAATTAATATCTTTAAAAATGCTACATTAACAAATAATGGCATCTTCTTGATTACACCTTGAATTACTTTTTCAAGGAAAGTTTTTTTTATATTGGAGTGGAACAGCATTACAACTAAGGAGATACAGTGAAAAAAATAACAATTAATGCATAACACTTGGTGGGTTGGGTTTGCGGGGGGGTGGGGGGGGGTGGGGGGGTGATTGGGGTGGTGATATGAGAATAACTGTACACCTGTCACAGCAGGGGATCTCCCCCAGTGACTGTAACAAATCAGAAACCCTGGCATAGCGGACTTCCAGTCACCTGGAGTGGGATCCTGAATCTGGACAAAGCAAATGACTACAATAGAGCCTCAAGAAAAAAATCTATAACTTGCCTAATTTTCAAGCTTTCATTTTCAAATTTTAGATTTAAACAAATTAAATACTTATGCTTACATGCTGTGAAAAAAATCAATAATACTTACAGGAAAAAACGTGCCTTGGTCAAAGTTGGGGAAAATTTAAGGTACTGATTTTATTTTTATGCTAAAAATTAAACAAATTTACAAAATTCAGACCTAATTTTGGGTAAACAATTTAATCTTAATTAAACAAAGTTATATACTTGGGAAAATACTCTATAGTTTCAAAATCTTTCATGTTAAGCGAGTAAATATTTTTCCTGATTTTTTACAAAGTCCATTATGTTCGGCCCCATAACTGAAAGAAATTATACTTAACGGACTTAATTTCTGGCATGTATATAAGAAATATATAGGAGATTACTTCTGGTAAATATAAAGGAAACAGATTAGTGGTTTTGATATTAGGCAGTCCTGAAGTGTGATAATAGGTTTTTAATGGAAATTTGAGGTTTTTCCTAAATATCTCGGAGGAACGAGTTCATATTGTCCCAATTTTCGGTATGGTAGGAGATTTTGGTGACATCTAACAGTATGCAGAATTTTGGATTCATAGGTCTAACGGTTTCAAAACGTACCAGTCTGACGGACGGACAGACGGACAGCTAGACGGACGGACGACGGACAATGGACAACGACTATAACTCAGATGACTTATAGTCAGCTGAGCTAAAAACCCATGTCTGGTCTTTACCTGCCGGGAACCATTCCATATGCGTCCTAAGGGGGGATTCATTTCCCATTTTTTTCAATTTTGAGAAATTTCACATAATATTATTTTAACAGGGGCGATCGAGGAGCCATCTACCAGAACTGCATGAAGTGTGCAAGAAAGGGGCATATTTCTAAGAACTTAGCATTCCGTGAAGTATTATTTCTGAAGAAAATAATGCATTTATTGTTCCATAAAAACTTAATTTATCTGTTCCTTGCAAGTGTATATATCACAATTAACAGTAATTATATATGTTTTTATGTGATTACTACTGTACTAAAGTAGGGATGAACAAGACTTACTGGATCTCAGATGCAGACCATATTTCTCTACCGTGAGCGAGCGAATCAAGTCACTATAAAGTGCTAAAGGGCTAAACGTGGAAACCTTTTAGTTGTACCCGAGCGACTGTAAAGCTCTTTAAACATTACGTTTAACCCTCGGACTGGCATTATATGTTTCGGAATAGTAAACACATGCAACCATTCAAATTTCGGACAGAGCTTTCGACCTTTCGGTGATTTAAACCTTAAATTGCCGTTGTTTATCTGAGGGAGAAATCATTCATCGGCGACCGTGCCAACTTGCAATTCTAATAATTTGCAGGTAGAGATACGAACTTGTATTTTTGGCAATATTTTTGTTTCTAAACTGAAAAATGTCATAATAAACAGAGTAGATAGGTAAACTAGAATACGGTAGTCGACAAGCGACTACGTGTATCCGCCAAAATCAGAGTGCGACCTGTGAAGTGAGGCATGGATTGAGTGGCAAGGGGACGTAGAGTGAAGTGTTTCATATTAGCATGGATGTCTGCAGCCAAATGGTGTATGTAGGTTGCGCCATCTACCACAAAATCCAGAAAGCTGTCAAAGTTGTATAAATATGCAAATTTTTAGGCAGATAAGTCAAACCACTACATGTACATGAGTGATTTTATACCACAGCAGACAATCAGAAGGCGCCACCAATTTTGTGTATGATTAAGAGCTATGTGAGATCTATATACATGCAAAATTTCAGGGGGAGAAGTCCAACAAGTCCTGAGATATAAGCCTGAATATCTGCAGCATTAACATAAATGTAGGTGGCGCCACCTGCCAAAAAGTAGAGAAAGCTATCAAAGATGTATAAACACGCAAAATTTTAGGCAGATACGTCAAACCACCACTGAGATTGGAGTGGTTTTACACCGCGGCAGAAAAACAGACGGACGCTGTGCAAAAATGTCATACAATCAAGAAAGCTGTCCAGGATGTATAAACCTGCCAAATTTTAAGCAGATATGTCAAGCCACTGCCGAGATATGAGTGATTTTTTCCCATCGCAGACAAACAGACGGATGCTGTGCAAAAATGGTTGCAGGTGGCGCCACCAGTTTTGTTATGATAAAGAGTAATCTGAGATCTATACACATACAAATTTTCAGGAAGATGCGTCAAATCAGTCCAGAGATATAAGCATTGATGTCTGCAGCGTGAATGTGAATGTAGGTGGGGCCACCTGTCATAAAATCAAGAAAGCCATCCAGAATGTATACGCATGCCGAATTTCAGGTGAATTAGTCAATCCACTTCAGAGATATGAGTGATTTTAACCCTAGGCAGACGAAAATATAGACACTGGAAACACGGTTGCAGGTGGCGCCACCATTTTTTGTGTACGTTATAAAGCTATCCAAAGGCTACATTTGAACAATTTTTTTTTCCTGATCGGTCAAACGGTTCCCGAGATATGTGGTTTATGTGTGGAAACAGACGCACAATTGGACGCTTGGCAGAGAGGGAAAGTCAGAGGTAAATGCCAATTGGTTAAGCACCAGTTTACATGTGACCCGATAATTGGTACAAGTTTCGGAAAAATCAGTCCAGTAGTCTCAGAGGAGTTCTCCGGAAACGAACGCGGCGGCGGCAGAACCAGGTCAAAACATAGTATCCGCAAAACTTCGTTTTGGCGGATACAATAAAATTAAGAAAAGGGGAGATAATCGAATACCATCCAATAAAGAAGTTTCAGATTCCAAGACAAGCGAGAGAAATACTAATTTACGCGAATTTATTTTTGCGAGTCCCAGATAGAAGAGCCACAGAGGACAGAGGGACGTACCTAATTCAGACAGACCTTTCGGCCATTTGGTGGAGTCTGGACCACAAGCAATTTAATTGTAGCTTATCGATAAAGCTCAAACATCTTCAGTCAGTCAGTGATTTAAATTGCTTTGTCGTTTTTCTTTATTTTTAGGGAGAAATCCTACACTGCTACTGCGGTGGACTACAGGCCAGCGAGATGTTCAACGTTTGACTGCACGGTCCACAGGACCCAACGGGATGCGTCTCAACGGGTGAACACCGAACTATCAAATGTCTGCAGTGGCAGTCCCGCTTAATGATCTTTTAGACAGTGGGGACTTAACTTCTGCAAGTGGTTAAGGAACAAGTTATAAGTATTTCCCCGATTTCAAGAGAGAAAGGCCAGCGTATAGGTCAGATAATTCTTAATCTCAGGCAAACCCAGACTTGTGGTGCCATAGGTCGGAAACAAGGTTTGACTTCAGAAAATGAGGTCCAAAAACAGATTCAGTTTTGTCATGGTGATCTTAATAGGTTCATGAGACCATTAAACTGTGCAATAATGAAACGGTTTTGTCACAATGTGGTGACCTATTGCTTGACTAACATAGCCCAAATAGGGAGACAACACAATGTTGGTTAAACCTGTTTATTCAGATCATGCAAAATACACAATAGCCTAACCTGTATCTATTCTGTCTATGAGAAGAACTAATAAAACCAATTATCATCAGAGCATTATAGACTTTTTCTTCAAAAGGAGTTAATACTGGTAATACATTTCTTGTTCATCTGGCTCTGAGGGGTTTAGAATCAGAATACATGAACCCTACGTCATGGCATCACATCACAATAATCACAGGGTGAGAAATGCAGTAACTGTGTCTGGATATATTATTGTCCATGGTAACATTATTAAAAAGCTCTATACATCTACATCGGTTAATCAGTGGTGTAACATATTAATTATATATGTCCATATGACCTCTACACAGGATTACTCCATATAGTTAAAACTTGTATTAAAACGGCTTTGACATGTAAGCGATACAGGAAATAAACCCTCACTAATCCCATGTTCCATATAACAGAATTTGTTTAATAAAGAAGGCTTCAGACAAAATCTTCAGGGAATATATTTGAAATAAGCAAAACCCTGTGTGAAATAACTTGTTTATCATAAACCTTTACTTAAATCACCTGGTCTTTTATAGTTATTTATATAATATTGATGGCTTGAGAAACGAGAAATGAGAGGATGCAATTCATGTGCAGAAGAAGCAAGAAAAGACAATAAATAAATCAAGGATAAATAGAACAAGATGACTGTATCACACCACCCAACCCACTGTTTTCTAAATATCACATTACAGTGCTTGATTTTTGTTATTTATAAAGTATAAAATACACACAAATATACAAACTGGCAAAACAATCCTTATCATACAAGTATATCTCAGCTACTTGGTATACAAGTACTAGTTACTAAGGGGCAAACACACACACACATAAAAAAGAAAATACAGTGAACAACCTGGACATGCAGCTATCAGTGAAAGTTATAGTGTCCTTATCATAAACCGCGAGAACAATCAGTATTATGTATAATATAAATATCCTGGGAACTGGTTGTTTGGCCTTAATTGTAAGATGTAAGGTGTTGATAGGCAGTATACCGGATTACCAGTACTTTACTAAAATAAAATATTAATATTTCATCACATAATAAAGCATTGAGGTTGTGGTATCATAAGACTTCCCATCTCCTAAACTCTCATAACATTGATATAACTTTGATTCTAGCACAAACAGCTAGAATGTAACAATGAACTGATCATTTCACCTTTATTGTGTGTGTGTGTGTGTGTGTATATATATATATATATATATATATATATATATATATATATATATAAACCCAGCCTTGAGACCACTCCACTTCTAGGACCATCTTCACAAATAAGACCACTTTGCCTGGTCCTGAAGGGTTTTTTTTTTTTAAATTTTGTCATATAAAAAATCCCACCATTGAGACCACTCCAAAATTCAGAATTGGGACCATCTTTTCTTGGTCCCTGGAGTAATATATATATATTTATATATATATATATATATACAATTACACACACATGGTGGTGTTTTTTTTACATCTGTTACACCAGTTCCTCCTGTACAAGTCAAGCAATAAAATTAAATAATAGATCATACAAATCTAAAAGAATTTAAGGTGATTGCTGACTTTAGTTCATAGTGTAACAAATTGTATCAATCCTTCAGACTGGCCAAACTTTCCTGAAAGGTGTATCACACATCACTAAAATGTACATATATAAGAATGTGTTGTCCATTTTGGGGATGAGATACACCTTCTTCAATAAAATTCTTAAATTTAGCTTGGGTGAAGTTTTTTTTTTCGTTTTTTTTTTCATATATCAATAGACAGCTGCAAGCCGAAACATGGTAAAACACAAAAACACAAACAAAAAAAGCAGAGCAAACAACAAAATCAAACCATACAGGAATATATAAGGCAGCAGTCCTGGAAGACCATGGATTCATTTGGCAATGTGCTCTAATTGTCATAATAATTGTAACAATTTTTCAAGTGTTAGCATCACACCTGGAATCATATGCAAACACAGAGCTACCAGTAACCTTTGCATTTGCATGTGAATATATGAACATTTAATATTCAAATGTAAAGGTGTTCTGAATGATCAATTTTTCATATTCAGAATAATGCTGTCAACATTTTGTAATAGTTACTCTCTCGAATAACTGATTTCATCATCTCCACAGAGGGAGTAATCCATAACAGTTAAGAGTTCAAATGCAACTGCATATATTTATAACATTTGCATTTATAATGTGCCAAATTACATTTGAACCCAACCCTGGTTAGTGTGTGAGGGTACTTCTGTACAAGGTCGGAGGGGTTACACTGTCCCCATTTTCCTTTTATTTATTGGCAAACCATAAATGGTTAATGGTTTAAGTGGAGAGAAGTCTACAAAATTATTAAACAGCATTGAATATATTCATTGTTGTGAGGTGATGGAAATAGATTTCTATGTACAAGAATAACTGATTGTAATTTTTTTTTTGTGCAACATTTAGTGTACTGTGTAAATGATTGTGCAGATCACATGTAATGAGGGTACATATTACATCAATAAAACTACCTGACAAGAACATGAATCTTAATCCTAAGATCAATGTTAGGACATCTCCAATATATTTCTTCTTCAGTAAATCATGCAATATTGCTCATGTTTTACAGGGATTAAAGATGGATAAAAGATTTAGTACTTAATTAGCTAAAATCAGCATTTATTAAATTATGATAAGTGAAAGTGAATGGATATCTGGGTGACCACAGCAACTGAGCTGACTAGTGAGACATTCAACATTACAATAACAATATAATATAAACACAGAGTGAGGCTAGTCATAACTTTTCTTCCTCAGTCATTAAAGATCTATTGAGTAACAAACAGATGCTGCCACCTAGTGAAGAAAAGACACATTGATTGGTTTTGAACATCTGCAGATTTCACTGGTAAATACTGACCTAAAATGAATAATAACAGCAAACTGCTGGTTTATTCAAATTCTTTATGGTTCATGGACTGTGTACACACTGTAGGTGCCTGTGTCATAATGATCAGTGTTTTAACAGAAAGATTCTCAGCTCCCAATACTGCCTCAACCTATATTCAGGTATTTATCACATAAAGTATCCACATAGTTTTGCATGTATATATATATTTGTGTAATATGAATGTGTGTGTGTTTGAAATAACATCACATTAATGTATGCCTGCCCCCTGGCTACACTGCATGACATTTTCAGTCACATACATTTACATACAGAGTCAAATGTTTGCATAAAAAATGTGCATCAAACAAGCACAGAAGCACCAATGTTCATTGAAAATATGCATACAGATACCAGTCTGAAATCAACACTTAAGACAGGAATAACTAAACCATTTTTACTTGGATAAATCCTACACAAATATTTCTTTTAGTAAAAGGCCGCCTATACATATACTGGCCAAGATTTTTACATGTTATTCCAAAAATGTTTTTACAAATTTCAGACCTGTAATGTAACAATGAAAGCCAACCAAGAAAACTAAAATGCCCAATTTATTCATAAGATTTGTAAATATATCTGGTATACTACTTTAACACTGCTCCATTGCTTTTATAATATTTCCAATTTGCTATTCTGGCATGCATTCCTTAGTGATCATATAAAAATAATTTAACATAAGTTGTTATATGAAACAGAATTGGTATTTGACAGTGGACCTTTCAGCTGACTTAAATATAGACCTCTCATAGTCAGTAGTTTCAGAACTGATGTTAGTAATATACTACAGATACACAACTTTGACAATGTTAGATCTGCTAAATAACAGAAATGACTGATACCAGAGTTGATAAGAAAAAAGTCTTTTTCAAAAACTCTGCAAACTTGATGATATGATATCCATTTTTCTGGTTATTCTTAACTCTTATATTCAAAGAAAAATGAATAAAAATAAATTTAACCACGTACATGAATGCTGATATATTATCAATTCCTAAACCTGACTTCTATGTTTTGTTTGTATCTTTTCAGAAAGATCTTCTGACAAACTTATACTGAATATCTTAAATAATAAAGCTGTTTCTGAAAGCAAAAGAAAACACTATAAAAGCAATGTAACAATGTTTATTTTTTGCACTGACTCTGTGTATTGCACATAGTATTGTTCAGTGGAGTAATTCTGAGAACATAATTAAAACTTCCATCTGTTACTCACACTAATAAAATATTTGCATAATATAAACATAGTGCATCAGTAATAATGACCTGACATAAAATAAGGCATATAATAGTCGTGATCATCTACCAGACTTGTGTGGTTTGTGATTTAAATAAAATAACAAAAATATCTACAACCAAACCCTGACTGCAGGCTTTTTCACTGGGTCATGTGCACCCATGTTGACTGGATCCAACTTATTATTGGCACCATGTAGTTTGCACTTGACTTGTCCCCAGACTCAAACCTTTGGTCTTGCAGAAGAAGCCATACTTATTCTGGCATACTTCTTCAGCGGCAATCTATTTTGTTTTCTTTTCTTTCCATTTTTACTTTTCATATCATTTCAACACATTTACTTGTTGCATTGTAAGTTTCTTTGTCATCTGGCCATTGAAACCATTCCCTGCCAATATTTAGCAATTTTGATTTTTTTTCACCTTCACTGGTCATTTGTTTATGTTTATGTATATCATACATAACCATGTAACACCAGGAATTAAAGTGTGCTTGACATGATACAAAATTCAATCATCCTATCATTAGGTGTGACAAGCCAAGGTTTTCAGTAAAATGACCACTTACTTGATGAACAAAATGAAATGAACCTTTATTTCAAGGATTTGAGGTATACTGATATTGGCAGTTATACTTATTTTTAAGTATCTTTTGTATAGAACATGAAATTATTACTTGGCTAGATAATAAAGTTGGGTGGCAATGATGTCCCCAGTGGAAACTGTCTGGCAAGCAATTTCGCATGTTTTCCTGACTTTGGGTTGTGCCGCCACTGGGCGTGCCCCGGCTTGAGGTGGAGACATTTCCGTGGTTGATGCGCTGGTCTGGGCTGGTGTCTGTGGTTTTATCTCTTTGTTTGCCGTATTGCTCATGTAGAAGCTTTCTGGTACCATAGTCAGGGAGTCCTTGTTCTCACCCCCGGCCTTCTGCGGGTTTTCTTCCTCTTCTTGATAATTCCACACTGGGACAACACCAGCACCGCTGGGGGCGGCATCGGAGAATATATCATTGTTCTCCTTTGTGCTATCCACCTCCGGTAGATACTGGTTGATTTCTTCCTCTATGCTAGGAGAGGGACTGATGAAGAAGTTTGCAGAAGTCTCCTGAGCAGACTGTGACACATCGTTTTGGTTTAATTTTGGCTCATGTTCCATCCAGACCTGAATAGCCCTCCACTTGGCACGGCTGGTTTTGGGAGCCAACACAGCATTGAAACATAGGACTTCCCCGACTTTGAACTCCTTCTGCAAGTCATCTATAGGTTTCTTCATAATAGATTTGTCGAAAAACACATGCTCATGTTTACCTAAATCTATAATGCCCCATAACTTGGCGACATGGAAAATCTTGCCTTTCCTCCCTGTCAGAGTGCGGATACCTTGCCCCTGCGGCCTACTCCCAGTAATTATCACATTTAATTTGGCATTTTTCACCAGCGAAACTACTTCATCTTCTGACACTGAAAACAGGTTAGCATGTTTTTTGAGGAATTCTTCCAATTCCATTTTGGTCCATCCTATGGTATTCCGCACTCCCTCAGAGGCCTGGCTGAAATGTCCAGTAATATTGTGGAGGCGAACCCCTCCACGCTTCTCAATGATGTCCTTTAGGTACATAACAGCTTTGTATTCATTTGCAGTCATCGTCACCGGGGCATCTTTTTTACGTGGAGGTACAGCTGGAGGCTGTAGAGATTCATGGTAACTCGCAGGCCTTGTGATGCTGGATTTCTCACCAAACGATCGTGAACGCCTGATGGGTGGAGGCGTCTTTGGAGGGGCTCGACGAGGAGATGGTGGTGTTTTGGGAGGAACTACTTTTGGTTGCGCAGGAGGCCTATCATGGCCATTCGCGACATCTAAGGCTTGCTGCGCCAGATTGGGTGTGGTGATAGAATCAATGCCATCACGCAGACCTACCAAGTCCCCTTGTACTTCAAATATGTGAGGGTGTTTAAGTAGCCATTTTCTAAACTCTAGCTGTGGGCCTACCACATTACGTACTTCCATGGATGCCTGTGACAGATGTCCAGCTAGACTTCTGACGGGCATCCAGTTTTCCCCCCTTTTAACGAGTTTATTTTTGAAGTAAGCAACAGCTTCCATCTCTGTTGACACATCAGGCAGACTGCGCGCAGAAGAGGTAGAGGCTGGACTATCTTCACGGCCGCTGTGCAGACCAGCACCGCCATTACTACTGCTGCTGGTAGAACTACCATCACACAGTGACACCATGTTTCCTGCCACGGTGAACAATGATGGGTACTTGAGCAGGAATTTCTTGAGCCCAACCTCATTGCCCCCTGCCGCTTGTCTCATCTCTGATGTGAAGTTGCGACTTCCGAAACGTCCGGCCAGCTGGCTGATCGTAAGAGACCCATTACTGTTCATAAGGACCTCTAAAAAGTACAGCATGGCCTTGTGCCCTGGCTCCTCATCCATGGCTCAGCCGGAGTCGAAATAGAACCTCAGAAAACAGTTTGGAAGACACCTGCAATGCACAGTAAAAGTACATTAATGGAGAGAAAGTAATACATGAAAACAACTAGGAAATTGCTTTAAAGTTACAGGAAATATTCTTTGTTAGCCAGATTATGGACACTCATAAAACACACACATACATATATATGGAGAGAGAGAGAGAGAGAGAGAGAGAGAGAGAGAGAGAGAGAGAGACTGATATCTATAAAATGAACAACTTATTCATACAATGTACAGGGAATTCATTTCTAGTTTAATTGAAGAACTAAATACCAGTACAAGATGGTGTCCTCTGCTGAAACCCCAGGTCAGTTTCAAACTCCGCTAATTCACTCTGGCTGTGCTTTACACTTTACTCTGGTTGCACTGTACACCTGTTCAGATTATTATTCTAATGTAAACAATCTTAACATTTGCATAGGATTCCAGAGTACACTGGTGACATAAGAATTTGAATCAAACAAGTCTATATTGGAAATTCCACCCTACACTGGTTCATATTTTTATATCCTGTAGTGAACTTGTTAACTGTGGAATACATTAGTTCACCTTGAGATACCCAGCTGTAGTAGTTTGTATTCATTTTTTTCTATTCCTGCTTAAGTTCAAGTCAGACTTTTTATTTTTAAGATTTAGGATTGCAATAAAACGTTATGCCTTAAAAGATGTTAAATATTAAAAACATTTCTAAAATTGCATGATTTTCATCTGCTAATGAAAATAACTATTTATAACTAAATGATCTATCATAGACTTTTCAAAGCATATTATCTACATGATTGACTAGCTCACAATGATACACAGTTTCATAAGCAAAAATAAAGAGTATCATACTGTTAGTCAGAGGAAAATTGACAAAATTCTCTGAGAAGCAAGTTCTTAACTGGGGGCACAAAACATTTTGCAGTGAAACAGATAACTTACTATCTTTTACACAGTAACCCCCAGCTGATTGAGACTGGACTATGATCAGGGTGTGATGCCGCTCCAATAATCAATGACCAAAGTGATCAAACTGTTTTATATGAATAGTATATTTCAAGTTGAAGCTTGTTGCTGGTACTAACTGATACAGCTATATGTCAGCTAACAATAATGATGGTCATTAGTATCAATTAACTAATTAATCAGTTCTAGCCTTTACTTGAACAGGTTGCATCTAACCAGCCAAATAATGTTAATTAAGATGAAACATCACAGTGTGTGTAACATGTCTATATCAGTTCAAGAGTAAATGAGTCAATACCTTGACACATGCTTCATTAATTAGAAGGTAAACATGTCAGGTTTCAACCCAGAAGTATAGTGAATTCTTGGTCTAAGTATCCTGTGGAAGAGATAAGCTTTGAAAGTACTCTCATTTGTGCTCTCAAATGATTTAAAGTTACAAATAGTTGTACTGAAATTTGGTTTAACAATGGGATTTACTAAATGGCACATTGGTGTATGGACCCAGTGTCCTCCTATTGCAAGACATGATATGAATGTAATTTATCCCAAAAACATATGACAGTCCATATAGCACATTTTGACATATATGGCCTTAAGCCTGGTGAGTGGTGCGTCAATAAATAAAGAAATACAGAAGATTTCATCATTTGATCACGAAATTGCAAATCTGGAATCCCATGTATAGACAGTTTATTAGATACCATGACAACTGTTTCAACATTATCATGGTTTCTATGGCATTTCAACTAAATAATGTTTCACTCAAAAATTCTATAAGACCACAGTTTTACAAAATCCATTATGTTATAAAGTGAACAAAAAAATGAAAGTATTATGGTCATAGAATACAATGCATATGGATGTTCTGACTGACATTCATGCATTTTATTTTGTAGTTGTCCTTACCAATGAAAGTCTGGAAATGAAACCATCACAACTATTTGTGTGTACTCCATGTCCAGATAAACCATGGGCAGACAATCCCTACCAGCATGATTATTAAATCTAATGTATTTACTCCGCTGCTGCAGCCCAGGAACAGCCTTCAGCAGCCTGTACTTGACACTGCAGCAGTATGCACCATTCTAGAAAGAAATTCTACAAACCAGCATTTCCTGGAGCAGCACTGGCCAGACGGCTGACACAGTGACCTGGTTTCACCCCTCCCACCATAGACAGAAGGCTGCAGGGCTTCTGCAGCTGCTGTCAAAATGCTGGCCAGCCAGCAGCCCTACCCTTATTGCATGCTGCCAGATGCTGGTGTTGGTACAAAGAGTCATCCACCAGAGACATGATAACAACACTCCCGTTCTATCATGACACCAAGTATGGCCTTGAAATATGCTATCAGGGGACAGAACTTGGGCCCTGGAGTTGGATATTTGGATACACATTTAAGGATAAGACTACCTTGTGAATATGATAGGATGTGTCATGAATGTGATAACAGATCTCAATGTCAGATTTTCTAAAATTTTTCATCATAATACCATAATATCCATAATAATCCATAATTAATAGCCTTCTCACAAGCATCTAAGATGATTCATGAAGTCCTGTATAAATTTCATCAACATAAAATATGGTTGATATTGGCAGAACTAGGAACCTATACCAATCTATAGGCCATGTTCACCACAAGATGACAACCCACTGTTAAAAAGCAGAAATGAAAGCAACCTATCACATTCTCAGGCAGCTTTTTCACCATAAAATATTCAAGAAATGTCCAGTTGAGTTTCAAAATTGTTTATAATCAGTTATTACAGTAAATACTAGAAGCTTGCAAAATCTTTGTACACTAGCCTGGGAAGTAGGACATCTCTTACAAAGCCTATCAACCTCTGTACCATAATCTACCATTTCCTTGATGGAAGAAAAATTCTGAATTTTGAGGAAAAGAGAATATATGAAAACTTTATTTTTAAAATAAAGGGGTAAAAACAACATAAGCTTGTACACATTAACAGATTTTTAGATGCTTTTGCTAGTAGCTAGCTATCAGACTGAATGCTGCATTTTCCATAAAATCAGTTCCATCTGAATCCTGAAAGGTCAAAGGTCAAGCAAGGGCAAAAATACCAGTTCTGGGAAATGCAAAATCGTCTTTCACCAAAGATAATCTGCTACCATATTTATTCCACAACTTGATTAAGAGCAACAATTAGATGGAAAAAAACAATAACCTTGTTTCTGGCCTAAATCGTGTATGAAGCATATTGTATTTCTGATTCTGCTGATTTCTGGAAAATTTACTTGTTCCGTAGCAGTGAACTTTTGAGAATGACAGTTGGACCGACTGAACAAAGTTTCTTTGGTCTGGCACTGCTATCAGATCATTACAATTGTAGTAATAACTAATATTCTATTCTCCTTTAGTTAAAAAGTGTTAAAGAAATGTGCTCAATCAGACTGGAACGGAATTGTTTTATGTAAGATATAAGTTGAAGTGCAAGTGGCAGGACGCACAGAGAACACCTGACAACTTTGGTGCCCATGAGCGTCACCTGTACCATTGCTGAGGCAGACCTTACTATATTTGTGAAGTATACATATCAAGGATCCTGGGAGGTGAGCCTACAAGAGCTTCATACAAATATCAACATCACATGTATACTTTCCAAGTAAATAAGTGATGTGTACATGGATTTCATTCTTCTCTTTTACTCCACCACATACCCACCAACTGCAATAAAAGTCCTGTTTGAAGCAGTAAGGTATAATTATAATCCAGGTTTTATGCAAACTGAATCTACCAGCCTTGCTTCTTATTTCAAGAAAATGTTGATTTCCTGTATGTTATGAGTCTTACAATTCTCCTGCAACCATATATCTTGTGGTATTTCTTCATTATTGTGTCAGGAGTCTTGAAAAATCTACCCCGCTTTCACCTATACAATCAAACTCACTCCCAACCCCCAGAGAAATCCAGTAAAAAGTTTCAGATGGTACTGTACCCAATCCATTTTACACTTATTCCAGGCACTGGGCTGTTTCTGATGGTAAACCAAACACTGAAGCATCTCTAAGCATTTATCTTTCCAGGACTAGCTTACAGTCTCAGGCTAAAAACAGATGTCTGAATTCAGCCTCCACATCCAAGTATGTAAGATATATCACCAGTGAAGGACTGGTTCTCACCTCTATACCTTACTCTAGCAAGACATACTGTGTTCCCAGGGTACTGGTGTTAACCCTTCCAACTCAATAACAATCCAACCCCAACACATATTAAGCAAAGATAACCAGGTGTTTTAAAGTTATAAAAATTCAAAGCTTAGAATATATCAAACACAACACCATAAAAACCATGTTTGTCCATTTTACCACTGGCTACCTACAAATATTACTGTCAAATGTTAAGTTTGAGAAACATATTTATACTGGTTTAAGTTATAGCTGATCAAAATCTGAGGTTAGATTTCATAATGTTCTGTTTTTTCCCTTATTACCTGTGCAACATATTTCACACATTTCCAAATTTTAATAACACTTAAATTTTTAGCATAAAAACTTTTTTTTGTTTTGACATGAAGTCAAACAATAAGTTATAATGTTGATGCAATTTGACATAGAATCTGTACTGGATAAATTCAGAGATTAATTCACTTGCAGAACAAATGTATCTTTAAGGTTGTTTTATCCTGTACAATTTATCCTCCTGCTCATTCTTTTAAACACCTGGAGCAAGCTGAAATTTTGATAAGTAACAGTTGAACCACTACATAGGTTTGTATTTGTAGCAAAAACAGCTATTATTTCTACTCCACTAAATAAATACTGAAATCCCAGAAAATGTCCTTGAAATGACCAGCAGGTGTGGTGCTCATATACAAATAATGTTCTATTTGAATGGCCAGGACACTGGTTGAGATCAGGTCAGGTTGCCAAGCAACCAGGTGTGTCAAGGTGGAGGAGTCAATCACCATAAAACATGCGCTACCTCTCAATAAACTAGTTCAAAGTAATCAGCACCCTAAACATCACAAATGGCTAAGAGTCACACCCTGGGCGTTTGGGGGAGTACTGCTAATTTCACAATTAACTTCACAATTGAAGCTGGCACTAATTATATGTTCACCCGAAGCTGTCATTATGTTTACCTGGTCATAATATACGTCTAAAATTGTAATTGGATTAAAATTCAAGTTAGGGGTGGGCAACTGGCCAAAGAACCACTGTTGATAAATGTTAATATTTGGGTGGATCCAGGTTATTGCAGTGTACACACTGTATGAGTGCTTTATGACTATTTTGAATATATCTTTAAATATTATGCATTTGCTTAGAGTGAGAACTCAGTCCTATTCAACTTGGTATTTTTCATATGACCATTCTCCAGACTGCAAACATAATAAACATACATGTATGCATGTGTGTGTGACAATAACAGTTCACACATTACCTATGGACATGAACAGTTCCCCATACCTGAAAGTTCCTTCATAAACAGATAAAGTAAAACTCAGTAACTAGTACACTGTTGTTATAGCCTCCTGGCATTTCTGTACAATAATATATTATATTTACAGCAAAGATAATTTATGAAAATTACATCAAGGAAGAACAATACGTGTCAAAACATAAGGGTCATGTGTGATGCCTCAAACCTATGGCAGAGGAGTGGGCCTTATGTTCAGAGAGTGATCCGACTTGTTAATATATACAGTACAAATGGTGTACAACACAATACTGTACCTGATCAACCCAGCTGTACAGCTCATCCTGCGATAGTGTACACAACACCTGCTGGTGTGTCATCTCTATCACGCTCATAACAACTAAACAAGAGTTACCGCAACAGGTACTCCACGCCCTCTGGCATTTATCAGACGGAGATATACGGAGGAATATTGACCCAGAAAATATATACTCTCCTCCCCCCCCCTATATCCCCTCCTCCAATCAAAGTCTTGTTCTACATTACCAGTGCATTCACTCCAATCAATTCATATGTCTGTTTTTATTCATTCAAGTACTCGCCAGAAAGTACACATCATGAACACTTTCCTATACCTAATGTTCTGACATTAGTTTTAGTGATTTAGACATAACATGCATTATAATCTCTTAGAAAATTTTTTAATTCACCTTTCACATAGCATTTAATACACCATGGCACCTGATAATTGTGAGCACTGGTAAAGCTTAGAATTTTGCTCATAAAAGAGACCTGTCTATAGTAGCCAGGTTAAGGAAGAATTATGGCATATACATATCACAGTACTGCCTCAAGTGACCATTATAAAAGAGGTGCCTGTAACAGGGAGGTGCCCATATAGGGAGGTTCAACTTTATATTTATCCAACAGATAATTTACCATTTTGTAGATAAATTCTAACTTGTTCATTCAAACAATATTCAGAAAATGACAAAAGGTTAAAAGCATGAAGGGGCAGACATGAAGATGAAAAGAGATCAGTTGTTGGGATTGAAAATCCTGGTCCACAAAACATAATGTATCTGCAGTCACAAATATATCTCAATATCACTACATGTGTTTATTTCCAGGACTGCCCTGAGCTATGTATTTCATTGACAGAAAATAAGCAGAATATAGCAGGGTTTTACAGTGAATGACTCATGTCTATGTTGATGAGTCAAACATGGGCTGGGTCAGTATGAAAAACAGCTGATAAGACTGTCTGTGAACATTTTATAAACTGACAAGCTGTCAGTTGCATTTCCCATGTCTATTAGTAGATAACATTAGGCATGTTTTATAATAGGAATACTGACTACAAGCATAATATTGAACCATCTAGTTGGTATAAATAAAAGGAAAACGGATCAGACCTAAGGCTAAGACCACACTGCCATTCAACTAATACTTGTGTTAAATCTCAAGCAGTACAGAAGGTCCCATAACAATCCAGCAAATTCAGAATCAAGCTTACATCAGTTATTTATACTGTTATTACTATATACCAGTTCCACCATTTATTACTGTTATGTGTGGACTGTTGTCTGTACCAGAGCAATTTCACTGTAAATACAGTTGAGTTTATTTTTACTCCCTGACTGACACCTGGTTTGTACCTGATGCCTGGTTATCCCCATCACTAGACATGCTGTCAGTCTCCCTGCTTCACATACAGTCACCTGATGGTGTAGCTATGCCAAGGTATAGTACCACCAGATGCAGGACAGGGGATCAGCAGTAAGACGTAGTATTTACTGAACACTTAGTCACCTAATAAATGGTACTTTAATACTTGAGGTAGTAAAAAATATACTGTGAGGGATGTAGGTTATCTGTTTGATAGTGCAACATGCATGTAAATAACACTAACAGTGATCAAATGGAAGAAAACAGTAATATACTTTTCCTGCAGTGTTGGTCTAGAAATAAAATGGACCTTTAGATTTGTAATACATACTGTATAGGATAGATATAGACAAGGAGACATTCAAAATACAACTGAATATGAGAGACCTTTATCTCCTTCTCAGGACCACTTGTTGCATGAGTAGCTCAAATCCTAAATAACAAGAGCACCGCAAATGTGATATGGTGCATAATACACCCATCACTTGTCTGGTAACCTGTGACCTCATTAAAATATGCGCAAATTTGATGAGAATGTAATTCAGGCGAGAAATTCTATTGATAAATATTTATAATGAGCTTCATGAAAGTGACCTCTGACCTCATTAAATATGAGTGGATTTTGATGGAAATCAAACTTATGCGAGGTATTATATTGATAAATATTATGTTGAGTTTTATAAAAATCCATTGTATCCCTCATGAGGTATAGCGGGGACACCACAAAGTAGCTTAGTGACCTCCTTATTAAATAAGCATGGATTTTGGCCATAATTAAAATCAGGTGAGATAATATATTGGTGATTAGTTAGGTGAGTTTCATGAAAATCCATTAAAGCCCAGTTAAATCATTGTGGTGACACTAAAAGTTGACAGCCTGATAGACTGAGGGTATACCATAATCAGTCCTGTCGTTAATGAGAGTATAAAAATAAAGAGATATGGGCTGGCCAAATAACTGACTGGCCCATATTGGGATCTGCGTCTTGACACAAACAATAAGCTACATTTCTGTAGGTGAGGTATGTATGTGCATTGTACAAGAGCTATAAAGGAAGGAGCGAGAGAAAGAAAGAACAAGTGACCCATGGGTCATGACTCTCAGCTGACTACAAGGATATTCACAATAGGAATTTTATCATCTGAATGCAATATTTTGTAGGCAGTTTCCCCATTCAACTGTAGTAATTAAAGTCCTTCAAAATCAACAAGAAGAAAAAATTTCATGATAATATGTCCAGCTATTCCCATGAAATCTAGCCTTTTTGTATGCAGTCAGCTGAGCTAAAATGACCATGCACATTTTTGAAGGACATCCCTGGATTTCAAGACAGAAGATTCTAGGTCCAACAGTGAAGGTTTGTACCCTGTCAAACTGTCTCGGTGCTTACAATGTTTTTTGGCCAGTAATATTGGTCACGATGACCTAATTTCAGATTTCCATGGAGACTGCCCAAGATGTTTTCGCCGGTAGCATGCAAAATTAAGGTCACCATGACCTAATTTTCATATTTCCATGAAGACTGCCCAAGACCTCCTTGTATATTTCATTGGAACATTCTTGGGGTAGCAGATACAATTTGTGGCTATCTGATTTTAAGGGTGCTAAAAATCATGTTTTCATGTTTCCATGCAGATTTACCAAGGACCTGCCTAAATGTCATATATTAGAAAATTCTAGGCCTAGCGGATACAATTTGTGCCCCATCTGACTGACTTGGTTCCCAAAATCATGTTTTCAGTCTTTAGTTTTCAAAATATAGGTCACCATGACCTAATTTAAGGTTTCCAAGGAGATTGGCCTAGGACCTCCCTGGATGTACAGTGAGAAGTTTCTAGATCTAATGGTTATGATATGTGCCCTGTTATCAGACAAACTACTTCATCTGAAGGTTCCAAAAACAGGAAAAATGTGTAAAAATTAGAAAAAAAAGTATGTGGCGCCACCAGTCTTCAGGAAATGATGAAACACTCCATGATCAATATGCATGGCAAGAATCATAGAAATCAAGGCATTAGTTATTAAAATAACGGAGCTTTTGTATCAAATTTTTAATTATTCTGGGGATACTTTTGAGCCCCATAGCTTCGAGGATATAGGTCACAGTGACCTAATTTAAGGTTTCCAAAGAGATTTTTTATGGAATTCCATAGGTTTCCAGTTAGAAGTTTCTAGGTCCAGCGTTATCAATATGTGCCCTGTAAAGGGACAAAACACAGACAAAGAGTGATCGCTTTAGCTCAGATGACTTTCAGATGGGAGAGAGATGGAAGGAGGACGGCATGTGTGTGTGTGTCTGCAATTTAAAAAGTTGAAAGATGCGAGAAATGTGAAGATGGGATAGATGAAATGAAAGGATATAAGCACACGGTTATAATGAATAAATTTAAATAGCTATTTCAATTATCACAAATGGCCACAAAAGAAGGAAACTAATATCACAACATACCAACAACAAACACATTCACAGGAAGGACTGAGTGGTCCCTTTTCCAGTCTCTTTAGGTCCTTAGTCTGAGCCAAACCATCTTTGTAAATGGTAAACTGAGACACTCAGAGAAGATGTTTGAAGATCGCACCTCACACGAGTCATGCCAAGTTTCAGGAAGAAAGTATCCAAGATCAACAAGCAAACCATATGCTCCAGCTCCGCCAGAGAACACTTCAGACTGCGAAAAGTACTAGTGCTCTGGTGAGAAAATATCAAACTGACAAAACCAGGTAATAATGATATGTCTACAATCTCCTCAAAACCTGCCACTCAACATGCAGCTGGTTTAGTCTGGGACTAGGGTAGACTGGGTAATAACGGCCATTTATCATCAATGATATAGACTGTTAACATAATCATAACAACATTGAAGAATAACATCTAAAGTCATACAGACGTTGTATAACCATGTGAGAGCTCTTTTCACTTAAACTGTGAAGAGTGATTTCAAAATTCTCATACCAGTATATTAGTCTTGTAGAGTTCTAAAAGTTCCATGTTAATAGATCTATTTGTGAGGAACAGTTATTTTAAGATTTAACTTTTTGTGGCACTACTGAGTAACTATGAAGGCAACCATAAAATAAGAATGGTATTACTGAGCCTTTTGAATGCAAGGTTTAATGTGTGGGGTTAAGAATAATCCAGAAGTCATTGACCTGTGGTTATAACTTAAAGGTTACTCTTGGAGGTACAACAGAGATGTTACTATTTTTGTCTTTGAGGTACAGTTAGGGATAGAACCAAGAATTCTCAGTGTGGAAGTCATACACCTCAGCCACCAAGTCATGTCCTACCTCAGATGCTATTATACATGTATGGTGAGTTTTAAAACTCATATTTTAAGTTTTACATGTAACTTTACACTGTGAAGAGCTAGCTTTCAGATTCACATGTTCAACATTCCACACACAGTGTTGTTGTATGTAATCAACTGTTCACCTTGTTAGAGGCCTCAGGATCATACATTCCAGACAGGCCAGGGGTGTATGTAATATTAGGTCTCTTGATAATCACCCAGAGACCACAAGGCAATCAACTTAGGCCAGATGACGAATGTATGGCTGGACATGGCCGCCAGTTTTTATTTTCTAGTACCTTAACATGTGTGTGAATCAAGAGGTCAGTAAGGCCAATAGATTAGACCATTAAATAATCTTTTCTATCATCAATACTTGTGACATATTATTAAATGTGATTAAACCTGCCATTACTGTATGACACAACTGATGATTTCAATATACCATAATTCTTTTAAGTAAGAGGTAAAGATGTACCTTTGGGCAAACTGAAGATGCTGTCATAATATATGACTTCATTCTTTTAGTTTATTAATTTCACCTGTGTATTCACAAGATTTTCAGTAAAATATTTACTCAAAATATAACTTGGTTTTATGCATCAAATTCAGAATCTATTCTTACCTCATCCACGGAGGTCATGTTTTCACTCATGTCTTATTGTTACTCTGTTTACGCATAATCACTAACTTATTTGCTGCAGATCCAAATAAAGAATGCAAATCTAATATGATTGTTGTTTAACAGTTGCAGAGGTAGGTGCTTTACTTAGCACCGTTCTAGTTTAACCAACAATGGCTCCCTTCAAAGGCATCAATATATAATTTGTGTACCATCAGTGAATCCAGTGTAATATCTAATAACTTTAAATGTCAACAGATTACAAACAACTGATTTCTTCAGCCTAGTGTAAAATGCTGGCTGTCTATCATTATTATTTGGAACAAAAGGAGCAATAATGATTCTGACAAAAGCCAGACGTCAGACATGCCATAATGTTGTCACCTATACACCATGTAGGTAAATACATGATCGACATTCAGCACAATAGGTCATACAAGAGCCTTGTGCTTGGTCAACAAACCCTATGGGTTTAATGCAAGCTGGAGGTCTCAGCTTTTCATGAATTACGCATACAGTCAGTTGTAACTCTGTGATTACCTGAATACCAGAGTTCAAATGTTTCATTCCAAATGTTCTAGATTTTCCAAATGATTTACAGCGCTAGCATTGTTTTTTTTTAGCCTTTTATGGAGAAGGATCTTTTATCAACATAGTTGTGTCAGAAGAACCATAAATTTTGATAACCATAAGACATGTAATAGGTGCATATAAGATAACAAAGTTATAAACAAGTCACAAGTCTGGCCATATATGGCATACACAGTAACCGTTGTTAATACCAGGATGTAAGTCTCAAAGTTCTTGATTTATCAACTTTATGATATCTCATGGTAAAAAACGTGCCTGATGCCAAAGAGGCAAAACAGGTAATATTTTTGTTTTGAATGGCAGCCAATAAAATGTTGTTGAAACAAAATGTGATAAATCTCTGTAAAACTAGAGTGGCTTTGACAGACTGCAAAAAAAGATATATGAGCCCCCCCCCCCCCCCCCTTGGGCCTCCATCCTTAAATTAAACAACATACACAAATGTCACATCAAGTTAATCATAAAGCGCTTAAATTAATAAGAAACAAACTATGCACAAACTGTACTGTCACTAGAGCAGGGTGCAAAATAGCGGGTGCACACATGCAAGTTTGCATGTACATTTTCTTTTGTGCAGGTAGAAATTGTACCTAGGGTGCACTCTGTGCAAGTAATATAATTTAAAACAAATGAAGAAATGTATGTGCAGTAACTTATTTTTTTGTAATAATATCAACAGAAAAATTCACATCCATTGGCTTTGAATTATCTAATCATGCATTGATCATCTTGAGAAACATCCCTTCATGATGGACACTCAGGTGTCAAGCAGATTTCTCACTATTACAAGGTGCATGTTGAAATCTTTAGGTCCATTTTGTTGCAAGGGTGCACCTGAGCATGTTAATTTTTTAGCCTAATTCATACCCTGCACTAGAGTATTGTTTTACAATCAAAAAGGTAGTAAAGGATAATCAGGAGACATAATAACAAGTGAACAATATGAACAAACACAAATATTTGTACCAATAAAGTCCAAACTTGTTTAAAATGTTTGATTTTTGTGACTCTCAAATGAGTGTTAAATATCAGTTTTCACCTGTAAAAAATATCCAGATATTTCCAGTGAAGAATGTGTGTATAGCAGTATGTACATTGCAAACACACATGGGTCAGAAAATTTTAATATTTAGGGGGGGCCTCACTGTTTGCTTTAAAAGATCACCAACAAATGCAATGGATGGCAAAGATATAATGCTTGAGTGTACCTATGCCCAGCAGTATCTGGATGCACTGATAACTTCTCCACCCTGGCCATATTCACAGTATTCCAGGCCCAGATGGTATTATACAGGAGTCACTAATTATAGAGCTATCCCTATCTACACTGCCCCTAGATTCACTAATTATAGAGCTACTGGTATCTACTATCAACAAGCTGAACTCCTGCTTCCCTCCCAGGTAAACAAACAACATTATAATTTATCAGACAGGAAAACCAAAAAGCTTAATCTACCGGTAATAGGATAAAGTAATCATGGGTGAAAATAAATCAAAGTCAGAATAATCAGACTACACAAACCACTGTATCCAGACCAAATGAAAATACAGACAAGACAAAGAGGGTGTGGCAACCATCACAGGTAACTATGGCAACCAAAAAAAAACTGGTGGATGCTGAGGACAAATCAACTGTAAGCTGACACGGGATATCAGAACTGGAGCGATGTTTCCTCTCACTGCCTAAAGCCTCACTGCACTGAATCTATTTCTGTTTAATTTTAATTAAAAGGAAAAGAATGTTGGTCAAACATTATACTGAGACATTATTAAAGAGCATATATATATAAAAGACTAAAACCTTCATTAATAGTAAATAAATACCAACATCATGCAGAATTATCCACTGAGCATTTTTCTGGGGTTTTTTTTCAGCCTGTGTATTGTAGGACAATGCCGCAAAGTTAAGTTAATATTGAACCAAAAAGCTTCAACAGTTGGTTCACTGCCAAGCTGATGCAACACTCAAGTGTGAGCCCCTGCCCTTGAGTGGGATGAATGAACTGAAGGCTTTTGTACAGCGTACTGTACAGCGTATACCAAGGTCTAACCATGGACAGTTGCACCCATACAAAGCAATCTAACCTGACCCACTTGGGATTTCTGATGAATTCCTTACAAGGCCTGCATCCAATGGAAAGTGGTCATGAAAGAATTGTTTATAGTTGACATTCAAACTTTTATGTGAGCAGTAAGATTATTTGTGATTGATTTATTTGTCCAGAATGAAAAATATATAAGATCTCCTTTCTTAAAATACTCCCCTGTGATGTATAAATATGGAAAAATGATCTTATATGACACAATTTAACTGCCACTCTTAGATTAAACTCTAGCACATTTAGGAAATTTCCTTGTAGAAAATTTCTACAACTTTGCAAATCTACTTGAGATGGTTGCGGGAGGTATTTGCAGCAACCCCATCCTAAAAGAAAATGAGCAAAACAGCTGATATTTTGAGATTTAAAATGACAAAACACCTGGGTTTGATGAAGCAGGATTTAGGGGGGAAATAAAAAAAAATAGCAATGTCTAGCAGTAACTAGAGAGAACCTGATTCATATTAACAACATGTAAAGGTGGCCTGACTCCTGACCTATATCCAAATATAATTTACAGATGAGCGTGTGGTCATCCCCAGTGTGTCCCTCCAAATTTTACTTATATAAGATACAGACCAAACTCTCTCAAAGACAGATTTACATCTTTAGACTATCCTCAGAGTACTCTCCCATCATGATTCTGGGCCCTTAGAAAACCATGATCTTAGAAAGATTTCTTAACCGTTCATTGTTCCTGTCCTTGTGCACAGACTAAAACCTGGATGTCCCAAATCACATGTCAGAATTAAGGGTATAGTGCAAGTAATTCTAACAAGCACATTTATAAAAACAAGGGACCCATGGGTCACAGCGCTTAGCTGAAGTTTGAAATTTTTGCAAATGCAAAATATGCAAAATAATCTGTTGTAATGTTTTATATATATATAAGCATATGAGAAGCTAAGAGGAATGGGGCCCTTCTACTTGGTTATAGTAAAGTTCAAAATTATGATTGCAAAACTTAAACTCTGACAAGACTGTCATGAAGAAAAACAGTAAAGTTTTGAGATACTGTGATGCATGTGAAAAATTTTCAAAAGGACAGGCAAGTGGACAGAAGGGACTAATACCTTTATTTCACTTTCAAGGGAATAATGCATTTAAGTTTATATTAAAGCCTATTTTTTAGCATATCCCTTTTTCCATCGATAGTTTTATCAGATTCATTTTTTTTTATTGACAAGTTTTATAAATTTGTAATAAAAAATCTGAAAACATAAGTTAAACTAGAATACGGGTAGTCGACAAGCGACTAAGTGTATCCGCCAAAATCAGAGTGGAATGGGTATAGTGAGGCATTGATTGAGTGGCAAGGGGAAATAGAGTCAATTTTTGCATATTAGCATGGATGTCTGCAGCCTAAATATGTATGTAGGTTGCGCCACCTACCACAAAATCCAGAAAGCTGTCCAAGTTGTATTTACATATGCAAAATTTAAGGCAGATAAGTCAAACCACTACATGTATATGAGTGATTTTAGCCTGTGGCAGACAAACGGACGGATGCTGTGCAAAAAAATGGTTGCAGGTGGTGCCACCAGTTTTGCGTATGATAAAGAGCTATGTGAGATCTGTACACATGTAAAACTTTAGCCCAATAGGTCAAACAGTTCCAGAGATATGAGCTTGGATGTCTGCAGTGTAAACTAGAATGAAGGTGGCGCCACCTATCATAAAATCAAGACAGCTGTCTAGGATGTATAAACCTGCAAAATTTTAGGCAGATCTGTCAAACCACTGCCAAGATATGAGTGATTTTATCCCATGGCAGACAAACAGACGGATGCTGTGCAAAAATGGTTGCAGGTGGCGCCATCAATTTTGCATATGATAAAGAACTATGTGAGATCCATACACATGCAAAATTTTGGCCCAATCGGTCAAACGGTTACCGAAATATGAGCTTGGATGTCTGCAGCGTAAACTAGAATGTAGGTGGTGCCACCTGTCATAAAATCAAGAGAGCTGTCCAGGATGTATAAACCTGCAAAGTTTTAGGCAGATATGTCAAACCACTGACGAGATATGAGTGATTTTATCCCACAGCAGAAAAACAGATGGATGCTATGCAAAAATGGCTGCAGGTGGCGCCACCATTTTTAGTGCATGTTAAAAAGCTAACCAAGGGCTGCATTTGTACAAAATTTTTTTTCCTGATTGGTCAAATGGTTCCTGAGATATGTGGGTTTATGTGTGGAACCTTGACACACAAATGGACGCTGGGCAGAGATGAAAGGTCAGAGGTCAACGCCAATTGGTTAGGCACCAGTTCACATGTGACCCCATAATTGGTGTAAGTTTTAAAAAAAAATCTGTCCAGAAGTCTCAGAGGAGTTCTCCGGAAACGAACGCAGCAGCAGCAGAATCCGGTCAAAAACATAGTATCCGTAAAACTTCATTTTGGAGGATACAAATATCAGAATTCTAAGCTACAATCATTGTTTATCCAGAGTGTAGCTCATATAGGGTCATATCATGCATACACATATATTTTATTATTTTTAAATCACAAATGTTTAAACTGAATTTAAAACAAAATAATGCCACAACATGGCATCTTCAAGATTATTCCTTGAATCACAGAAAATTATAGCTTTCATCTAGTTAATGCACCATCTGGGGGGGGGGGGGAGCGCGGGGCAGAGGGGAAACTTGCTAGTAGTGGCCAAGCTGAGCCAAGGCAAGCTGCCTGCAATAGGTTACATAACACAAGTGAAGTCTGTACTACCAGGTTGGCTAGATGTAAACAACACTTGACATGGTGTATGAAAACTTAAAAGGTACACATTCACCTACCTTTTGAAAAAGAATTTATGTGATATACTGGCTTCCTCTGTGTATATATTAATGATATAATGGTAATTTTGGTTATGAAAACTTCTTATCAAAAACATGTTTGTAAACACTGGAATGTTGACAAACGGGAAAAACATGTAACCTAAGGAGGTAGGTCACATATTTGTGAAGGTAGAAAGGTCACTTGTTCCAAAACGCCATTTGCAAAGCCTTGGCTTATCTGACTTGCTTCCAAATGCCTTTGTTGAGTTTGTTTTGATTAATTTGACGGGCCCCCATATATTATAAACATATTGATATAAACAAAACAAACACCCTGTGTGCGGTGATATCCACGTTTTCTGGCCTGTTTTTATAAAAGCCCCATGGGATTACCTTTAAATTATAAAGGTCAGACAGGTGATTGGGCCCCTTTAAATAAAAGCAATGCTTTCCAATCAATTCCTTTGAAATTCCAAACTTTAAAAGATTAAATCCTTATGTATATATGCTGTGAAAATTAAATCAACTGTACTTACTGGGAAAAAACGTGCCATTGCCAAAATTGGACAGAATTTAAGGTATTGATTTTTTATTTATGCTAATAACTTGTACAATTTGCAAAATTCAGATCTAATTTTGGTCAAACAATTAAATCTTATTAAATCAAGTTATATCCCTGAAAAAAAGTCTCCAGCTTCAGCAATTCTCATGTTAAGTGAGTGAGTATATATCCTTTTTTTCTTTTTATCTGCATTATATTTGGGCCCATAATTTCAACACAATATGAAATATTGACCTAATTTTTTGTGTGTTCATGGAAAATGTATGGAAGAATATAAACACTAAACATGATCAAAAACAGATCAGTGGTTTTGATATCAGGCAGTCTTGAAGTGTAACAATGGCTTTTTTATGGAAAATGGAGGAAGGAACAAAGTCCTAGTGACCCAATATTTGGAATGGAACGAGATTTTGAGACATCTAACAGTATGCAAAATTTTGGAATTGTAAGTCCAACAGTTTCAAAATGTGCCCTGTTAAAGGGTGGACAGCCAGCCGGATGCCCGGATGACTAATAGTCAGCTGAGCTGATAACATTCAGTTGAATGTGATGTCAGTGCACACTATAAAATGTCAAGCTAGGTTGATAACTTCCCTTTTTATCATCATGCTTATAAAGAAATCTGAGATTCTCCTGCACTCTTGTAATCAAACCGATGAGAGCTGGTATTCCCGGCTTAAAACTTGCATAATTTGATACCCTGCTCTCAATGATTACAGTTCTTGTCACTGTGCCACCACCTGGGGTGAAACCCAGCAAACCATGCAAAAGGAAACATTGTTTAAAACTAAGAAGATATAGAGCTACTGAAGTGTATACCCGCTGGGTAAAGTGTGTAAGGATTCTCCATGAAAGGAAAGATTTACTGACTGATCAATGGTACATATCGAAGGACAGCACATGCGTGAAAATGTTGCATGATGAACCAATATTGTCCTGATTACAGGCTGTTCAAAGACAGACACAGCATTGCTGACTGCTGATTAAATCTTAGTAGTATCATTTCATTTTATGAAGCTTAGTTCAATTACTCACTCTGATCAACATTAGAGGAGCTGTTGGTATCACAACAAGTTATGATCAATACTTAAGACCTTGATCTTGTAATCAGAAACATCTGCCCATGACAAGGTGAAAATATGCTTCTGCAGAGAGAAGCTGAAGGAGCTTAGGTTGAACCCACCGGATAATAACTGTAACATAAAAATTTACGTAAACACTGTCAGAAACCCAATATATACCTCTGCCAGGATCACTGACGAACTCTGCTCACTTAAATTATGATGGCCCCTAATACCAAAGAATAGCTCTGGCACTCAGCCGAGATAAACAAAGTGCTATGATCAAAGGTAAAGAATCCTCTATAAAATCATGTCATGGAAATCCAGGTAACCTCCATAACTTATGAATTGTTTCTTTAGTATCAATTGAGTAAAATTCTTAACAGACGAGTCAGCTAAATAGCAATCAACCAACAAACCACAAAGGTCAAAACATTAAAACTAACGGAGGGGTTATACTTGATAGTCATATAGTTGGAACAGAAAAAATTTGTTTTTTAAACAAGGAAAGGTCCATTGTATATTTGTGGCAAGGTTCATTGAATGTAACCATGCCATGAGAAGGGGTACACAAATCACAAAAAGTCTTTTGATTTTTGGTTTTATTCGAAGCTCAGGAAAATCCTGAAGTCATAATCTCAAATTGAAAAATTTCTGAGGCTCTCTCGTTTCATCATTTTGTCTTTCAGGCAATGTCAGAGATCAAACCACGGAGCTGCAGCCACAGCATCCATTAGCTCAACCACAAGTCTATGTCTTTGTATCAGAATTTATTGACATGATCATATTCTAAGTGTGAACCAAATCATGACTCAAAATTCACAGTTAACCTCTTGCCCTTGGCAAACAGAAGTTCTAAAAATGATGGTAGGGCAACCAATACTGGCTCCAAGTGGGTTCATCATGAACCTTTACCCAAAGGCTTTGATCTAAACTAATCTTCAGTTAGCCATTTTCTTTCTTACAGAAATGAAAATCATATTGATAATAAATCTTTATCTTTAATTTCCTGTACATTTTATTTGTACAAATACTGAAGAAAAATTTCATTAACAAACAAAAGATTCATCATGTTTGATGTCTGACAGTAAAAAAAACATGAAACATACACAATCATGTGGAAAATACTGTGTGTTTGTGTCTGTGGTGACTGCTTTGGGTCAAGTAAAAATTCATGTTGCACAAGTGATAGTTAGATATAATATTATGTACAAAAGTTAACCCTGCAAGTATTGTTGACTTCCTGGTTTATATGATCATTTCTGTTTAAAGCTCAAGAAAAGGGACACCTGTACCTGATACCAAGGACTACTTTCCTTGAAACAAATTTAAATGCACATCACTACCATAACTTCAATTGTCTGCTCAAACGGTTATACATTTGTAAAATAAATTGTACAATATACGGTCATAGAACTACAGTGTAAATTCTGGTAACAGGGGCAAGTGGTGAACTCTGCTATGAGTTAAACACAGTTTCTGTAACATTAACATTCAATGCCACACTCCTGTAACATGGTTACATATTTGTAATACCATTATTGAAAGTCACAGCCACCAGCATTAACCACACTCACAGGGATATGACTGCCTGTATATTACACTGTTACATCTTGTGACTGATTGTATGGATTACTTCAAACAAATGAAGCACCTTCCAAACTTATGTCCAACTTATGGTAAATAAAATCATGTAGGAACAAGTGACCCATGGGTCATGATGCTCAGCTGACTGACTTGTTGATAATATGTCCTTGCACAGACAACCATTTAAGATAGGTGGCATCATGCATATTATCATATTCATTAATATTATCATATAAATATTACCATGTTCATGCATATTAGATAAGTTCATCAAGACCCATAAGCACAACAAATCTGATGACAATCCAACCAGCCTCTCATGAGGAATCTGGCAATTTGTGTGTATTTTGCATTATTTCTGGGGTTCTCAAACATACCCCAATACTCTGAGAACATAGGTCACTGTTACCCAATTTCAGGTTTCTGGGGGAGAACTTTTTAGGAACTCTCAGGATGTCAAGTTAGAAGATCCTGGGCCCCATGGTTATGATTTGTGCCCTACTTTGGTATCAAATTTTCAAATAACCTGGGGGTACTTCTTTGCCCCATAGCTCGGACAATATGGGTGACAGTGACCTTATTTCAGGTTTCCAAGGAGACTTTTCATGGGCCTCCCAGAATGTCAAGAAAGAAGATTCTAGATCTAGTCATTACAATTTGTGCCCTATTTACAGATGACTGCATCTTTTGAAGGTCTCAAAATAGAGGAAAAAAAAGTTTAAATTCGAAAAAATATAGGTGGCGCCACCAGTCAGAATCTGATTAAACACTCCATGATTAATATCCATGCAAAGAATCATGGTGATCAATGCATTAGTTGTTCAGATACTTGAGCTTTTGTATCAAATTTTTCATTATTCTTTGGGGTACTTCGGAGCCCCATAGCTGGTAGCTGGAAGAATATGGGTGACAAAGACCTTATTCCAGGTTTCCATGAAGACTTTTCATGGACCTTTCTTGATGTCAAGAAAGAAGATTCTAGATCTAGTCATTACAATTTGTGCCCTATTAACAGATGACTACATCTTTTAAGGTCTCAAAATAGAGAAAAGAAAAGTTTAAATTCGAAAAAATATAGGTGGTGCCACCAGTCTGCAGAAACTGATGAAACACTCCATGATCAATATCCATGCATAGAATCATGGTGATCAATGCATTAGTTGTTCAGATATTTCAGCTTTTGTATCAAATTTTTCATTATTCTGAGGGGGTACTTAGGAGCCCCATAGCTGGTAGCTGGAAGAATATGGGTGACAAAGACCTAATTCCAGGTTTCCATGAAGACTTTTCATGGACCTCTCTTGATGTCAAGAAAGAAGATTCTAGATCTAGTCATTACAATTTGTGCCCTATTAACAGATGACTGCATCTTTTAAGGTCTCAAAATAGAGAAAAAAAAAGTTTAAATTCGAAAAAATATAGGTGGCACCACCAGTCTGCAGAAACTGATGAAACACTCCATGATCAATATCCATGCATAGAATCATGGTGATCAATGCATTAGTTGTTCAGATATTTGAGCTTTTGTATCAAATTTTTCATTATTCTGGGGGGTACTTCGGAGCCCAAGAGCTTGAAGAATATGGGTAACAGAGACCTAATTCCAGGTTTCCAAGGAGATTTTTTCATGGACCTCTCTGGATGTAAAGTTTGTAGATTCTAGGTCCAGTGGTTACGATTTGTGCCTTGTTAACCGACAGTTGACCGACAGAGTGATTGCTATAGCTCTTAAGGTTCTTGTATCAATAAAGACCTACAGGTCTGCCTTCCTGTTTTTATCATGTCACCACCATGTTGATTTATTGGTCCATGACTGTTACCCAGGTCATGCTTAACTATCACAGGTGTTTTGTTTTGCAAACCAACAGTATGTGTACACTTGTATGTCAGGAAGACAATTCAACATATATGGCAAAAAATATATCTGATACTTTTCACAGCAATGATGTCATTACCTGTTTCAGAAGGATACACATGAGAGGAGAAGGCCATAAACTAGTGTTTATTTCAAGGTCTGGTCTATACAAGATAAAAGATCTGGACCTTGATGAATAGCTTACTGTGGTCGGTTTTATATTCACGAGGCTGTTACATTGTTTGGCAGTGTTTTAGCATTATTTGGCTTTTTTTTGCATTTTTTGTCAGTATTTGTTGGTGTTTGGCAGTAGAAATTGCCCAATTAAATGACCACACGTGTATATCTTTCAAATAAATCTTTAATTTCAAATGTTTCTCTTTATTTTCTTGAATATGATCCTGGTACCAGATTCAGAAAACATTGATTAGACGCCAATAAAAACACATGAAAATTTTCTTTAAAAAAAATTCTTATGGATTTTTTTGGGTGAGTGAAACCCCAAACAGAATTTTTTAAGACTGGCCTTGTACATGCTTTATTTGTGCATATAACCAACAGACAGCTTTACTGATGATGAGTGTATGGAGTAAACCACCATAAAGGAAAGAAAAACAAAAGGGAACAGTCCCAAATTAGTAACATTATCAGGTTATATTAAAGTTGTTATATCTTATAAATGATTTATTAGTCTATAGAAGTTTCATCTTTGAAGTCCCAGTAAATATAATTTATCATTATTCAATTATGGACACCAGTGACAGGAGAGGAATCTGCCACTGTTATACGCCACCATTGCGAAATTCAGGCATCCAGTACCCATGTGTAAGTACAGATATCTAGACCATATACACAGTCTTTTATATATTTATAAATAGGTATTCACACAAAGAAACTCATTCAGGTGGTTTCACAGAGTGAAAGTGCTTTATTTACCTGAATCCCTATATGGAAGAATTCTGCTATTTGTATCTTTGTACTGATCAAATAGTAATAATATGTATATGAAATACAACTTACCAATCGAAAAGTGAGGTTTCACTTTTTCACAGTTGCAGGACCTAAAAACCCAGATGCTGGAGGGCTGGTATTAAAGTAGGCCGCATTCTGAAAAGAACACCAGTCTGTTAATAACTGCAAAATATAATGATTAATGAATAAATAGAAAAATTTATTATAACTGAGATGCTAAAAGGCTGGTATTATAGTAGGCTGCATTCTACAAGGAACCAGTCTATTTACTACAAATCTGCAATCTCAGATCTCAATCACACCTCTGCCATATGTGTGTGTGTGTGTGTGTGGGGCGGGGGGGGGGGGGGGGTCCCTATTTTACTATGCTCCCAAAATCTGTATTTGCATTCACTTATTCGGCCAATTATTCCCAGGTTTATTCATGCACAAGTGACATTACATTTGTGAATATTCCTGACAACATTCCTGAATCCAGATCATGTGCCTGATTCACACCAAAATCTTATCAATTCTTCATTGGCCCATTTCCAAAATCCACTGAAAATGTCATGAGATTCCTTTCAAGACTGTGTGAGTTATGTTGTGAACAAACACAAACACTAACAGACAAACATGGATGAACACACACTCTCCTGGCAGTTGCAATATTCCAAGAAATATCACCGTATAAATAAATGGTAAAAGCAGCCATTCAAATTACATTATTAAATTCAAGATGCTACAAGGCTTGAATGAAAGTAGGCTACCCAGTAATGAACTTTAATGAATTTCATACTGGTCTGTTTACACTCTGTTATTACTTTTTTAGTGTCATGGCACAATTATTTTTATGACAAGCCTGTTTGAGAAGCCAAAATTATCAGGTATCACTGAACAAAAGAAAACCATACATGAACACAGATAAAAATATATATATATATATCTGCTTTAGATCTTAACTGATTAGCTGACATTAAAAAATATAACAAATGGATACTGATAAATATGTTTTTATATTATATATATGTTCAAATGGTTCAATGAAAAAAAACCAGATCCACAAGAAAATCTTTACCAGGATTTTATAATTTAAAACCTAAGTTTATAATGGTGATCTTGTCATCGTACATGATAAACAGGATTCTTCTGCTTGCTCCCTGGTATATTCTGATGATATATCTAAGAGTTAATACACTCCTTGGTATAAAGTATTTCTACTGTATCAATAATTACTTGGGGTTGAAACCTGCCAATTCAGGCAATAGTCCTACAATATAACTCTATGAACAGTTTTTATTCACACTTATGTTACAGTAAACCACACTTTGGCCTGTATCTCTTGTTAACAATCAGGCAAGATCACCACTACTTGACTAAATGCAAGGGATCAGTTGTAAAATCTGCAGTGAAGGAGTCAGAGGCCAACTATCCTGGGATGCCATGGACTACCCACAGTGCATTCTTCACTATGAGCTTGACTATAAACCTATCGCATCACTGGAGATAATTACAGATATTCTTCCTGGGGGATGGACACAGAGACCTAGTCATGCATGACATTTATATCATCTATGAATGATGACACCAACACACATATAATATCACAATTTACCATTGTAAGCACTTTTACAAACTAGGAGGCTCCTGTAAAACTATTTTCATGGTCTTGTGAACACAGGGTCAGAAAGTCATCACAAGTGTCCAATAAATAGTTGGACTTTGAAGATTGTCTCACTAAGGAGACTTCAAATAGGCATAACCAGGACCCAGAACTTGTTCTCATATAAGGTCTGAACTTGCCCTGTGCAATCACTACAGGCCCAAATAATTTAATATATCTTCAATGAAATAGTATATCAATTGAACACAACTTCAATCTGAAATAGTGCATATCATTTTTTTTATCTATAATGATATATATATATATATATATATATATATATATATATATATATATATATATATATATATATATATATCAATATAAAATAAAAAGGGATGTGGAGGCAAGTCTAGAAAGGATGCTGTATAGAAGACAACAAGGATGTGAGTACTGCTGAAACTGCTGATGTAAACAGTACTAAACACATCAAATATTACATTCATTCACACGTGTTTAAGAGGGGAATTATTCATACAAGCAATGATAATAATAATAATAATAATTATATATGCAATCACCAAGTGATCACTGGAAGCCTCTTCCCTCCTCCCCCCCCCCCCCCATTAACTAATAACCATTGTTTTCAAAATATCTGCTTTTATTTAAAAGAAAATTTGAAATTTACTACCTGTAATGATGTCATTGTGATAAATGAATCAAGAACTGAATAAAAAATACAGAGGTGATAATCAGAATCAATTCCAACCTCACAATATACAGGCCTTAAAATCAAGTCATCAACCCAGACATCCATGCTGTAATTAATAAATTGGCAGAAAGAAAAGACTGGGAATAGCAGACCACAATGCCAAATACTCCACAATAAGCAGCCACAGAAGAGCATCTCAAGTAGTGCAGCGCTGCAGGTGCTTCAGTGTGTTGGGAGCAGACCAAGGTGTATAATCTTGTCACCTACATTTAATTGCAAAGATGCTCAAGGTAATCTCAAGGCTCATGTTCAGCTCAACATTTGGAGGAACAAGGGCACAGTGTACCATCAACCAGGTCAACTACACAGAAAAGTAATAAGTACAATAAGCATGGGAATGATGTGATCTCTCCACTTGGTTTTTGTGATGAATCAGCTGCATTTTACACATGCTGCAGTCCTTAAATTAATATCTGTGTATACATTTACCATATACAATGGAACCTCAATTTTCCAAATAGTTTGGGGACAAAATTTGTTTGGATAACTGGGGTTATGGCTATGTGAGATAAAGCATTTTTCAACCAGCAAATCTGTGGAATTTATGTCCCTCGCTTCTTCCTCTTGTTATTTTAGCTTCAATATGTTTTATTTTTTATTTTCCACTGATGATGTCTCCATATGTCCTAGTGCCTCTGTTTTAGTTTTCACTGTCCCTTGAAGATGTCTTCACATGTCATAAATTTTGTTGTAAACTGGATACAAACTGTAATTTTTTTTTGTCTTGGAGCTGGTGATAATAAATTTTCAGACAGTCAAAAACCAATCCCATCCAAGGTATACATGAGAGATATCACTGACCCAAATTTGAATGAAATCCGATAATACTTAGGAAAGTTATCTTGCAGAACTGAAACCTGACTGACAGACAGACAGAGGGACAGACAGACAAACACAAATTAATGTACCCCGTTCAGCAGAAGCAGATAATATTGGAACCTATGAGGTTCTACAGAACCATGAACAGTTAACTGTTGTTACCAACTGTCCAAGCTCTCCAATTTTATGTCATAGAGTAACAAGACCCTAGTAACTGCATGGATCTCTCTCTCCATGGCTAATGTACTTATAACACACCCATAAGCAGAAATGGCAAATTATCAGATAATGATGTTCAAATCATAGGATCATGATGTGCATCTGTGATTAAACAAAGTTTTGGGTGAAAAATAGGTGTTCCTTGTTGAGTATGGAATCCTTAGCAAACTGGAACTCAACCAACTCTTCAAAGGGTAATATTTAGATTCATTTGTAAATGGATATACAGTTGGGTATATATGCACCCCTGTTGTCCAACTGAAGTGCAGACCTCAGCATGACCACCTTCATGACTCTAAGTGGGCTCCTTCAGCCAAATTTAATTGCCTACTTGAGTAATGAGATCATGGCTTGTCATTATTATGGATTTTGTCCATTCTTCAGATTTCAAAGTTAGAGAAATAAAGAAAATAAAGAAACTTTTGTGAAACCCCTCTGAGATTGCATAATATATCATGCATATCTTTTGTTTTGGCATTAATGCTCTCTACTGAATTGTTAATTGTTTCCTCAGGTCTGTGATTAGAGTCCTTCTTAAACTCAAATGTTCTTTGCACTGATGCCCGATGCCACTGAAGTAATCAGTTACTTTCTCTAGCTCACACATACCTGTCCTGTAAACTGAGCATTCATGCACGGCATATAGAGCTTTTTTTAAACCAAATGATGAAAGCATAAAACATTCAGCTTAATATTAAATGATAATTATAATTCCAATAACATGATGTTCAAGGCACCAAATTTTTCCTGGCTGCCTAAGTGACACTGCCAAGGCTTCACCTATGTAATTTTATATTAAGTCAAGTGAACAGGAAAATAAATCCCGTTCACATGAAATGGTTTATTTATTCCATTTATCGATATAAATGCAATTTTCGTAGGAGCACTGACAGTAAGTATTAATAAATAATTTCCTGTTCTTTACACAGATTCCTTTTTTCATGCCAAAAGAGAGCAAGTCCTGCAAATCCTACTTCCAGTAGTAGACTGGGCTTGAGGTGCATTTTTTAGCTTAGACCTTCGAGATCTTGGTCCATGTGAACTAAAAACACTTGATTTCTAGCCACCCCATCTAATTAAATTCCTGGATAAACTTAGTGGCTAACTCAGTATCACCCATGATCACTACCAACACTAGATCTATGTAGAAATGGAAAGAGACAACAATGTAGTGTGGCTTGTCGGAATGTCACCCAAAACAGTTCTTTCAGTTATATCTTTTTGTAATGACTATACTTAGCATACTTCAGTTTGGCATAATTTAAAGAGACATAATCAGGAGCAATATTTTGCCTACTTTTCCATACTAACAGTTCAGTTTTGCTTTATACATAAGTTTACCAGCAAAAACATCCCAGCGCACAGGCTCAATACCTCGCATACGGCAGTTTAGCACCTTATTATGGCTCTGTGTGTTGTTAAATGGAATTAACAATTTTCAGATTTTTCCATTTACCAAAAAAGATAACTTTTTTCCAGAAGGCTGCCAATCTAAAAACAAAATTATATCCAGGTAAAATAGTTTCCATGTACCTGCATTTTAGAGTCTCTATTTGTCTAGCTCAGCATGATTTTTATTCATGATTCCATTATCAATATTACTCACTTGTAAATGTTTTTTCCCTTGAAATACTAACAGATACTAAATGACTTGTTATAACCAGAAACTGAAAGAAACAGCCGTCTAGAAGTCTCCCTGTTTACATCAAATAACCACTTCTTTCAAGAGTAATTCATAGATTTTAGAAAATATCTACTATTACTGTTAAGGCACATACGGATATCTGACCCCCTTCAGTGTAACAGGTAAGTTACCGTTTCTTACTGATAGCTGTCCAGTGGTCCAGCCCCACTGCCCGGTGTGTTTGCTTAACCACGCCAGGCCCTGCGTGCTATACTGATTACCGATTACTGGCTTCACATGTGCCGTCTCAAGCCATTGGCCCCATCACTGTACTGGGTGGCTCAGTTTGGGATGGCGCATGAACAAAAAGTTGAAAATGTACCATATTTACGGGGTCAACCTATCTGTATTTACATTCAATTTAAAGAACGTGATTCTGTTATGAAATAAAGACATTGGCTTAATACATACCGTAAATAAAGACGTTAAAATGGCAAGGAATACCTTGCATTCCTGCAACTGTGGAAGTGCTTCCACTGAAATGAGGTTACTAGGTATGACCTATCCCAGAATTCATCACACCCATGCGCACTTAGTGGACCGCCATTTTTACTCAGTTTGAAACGTCGATCAACTTGCATCTGTATTTATCAGGTATTTTGTCACTGATACAGAAAGGCACAGCTGAGAAGTGAATTTGCAGACTTTCCAGAAGTCACGGCGTCAGGAAAACTATGGTTGTCATCCGAAAAATCAATTTTGATGTATGTGAGGCCTCGATAAAATTCATCGTTGTACCTGGTTGACTGTAACTTCACTTATTATCGCCCAGGTTAGCGAGTGCTGCAACCTGAAATAAAAATGTTGCTCGCAGGAATTCGATTCCTGTGTGATATAGCATATTGTGCTTCTATGGACATTATTTTCTTCATACTAATTGATTTTGTGGCGAAGACGCTGCTGCGTGATGCCAGGTGAGTCGCCTTAATTTACATGGTAGAAATAATGCCTAATGACTAATGAAGTAATGTATATTGTTATAATTATGCCATATATACATGAAGGTGGGCAGAACTATAGAAACCGGCTTCAGCCTACCGCCGGTACCTAATGCACAACAGGTGTCGCATAATAAATTGTTTCATGAAAAAGGCCGATACATATTATTTTCCTGAGAATTCCCGTATTTAATTTTGCTCATAACTGGAGTTTATTGTAATAGAGGAGGAGGGGTCCGAGGAACCTGGGTTCCCCCTCTGAACGGGAGTGTGAGGGTGGAGCCCCCACCTAAAGCTTAATTTTCCTGTTCAAATATTAAATGGTTTCCCATTTTCGCGATAGATGGCGCTTCAATCGCAGATATAAATGAACAAAACTCGCTCCTGGTGGTATCTCGTCTCCACGGCTCACTTAGTAGCATGTAGGGATCCTAGTCTAGAGATCGTAGGTTTGATTCCCCATTCAGGCGACTTCTGATACTTAGTAGTTGTTTATGTTAGAAGAGTTGAGTGTAGGGACATCTACAGGGGAAAGTAGGAATTAAAATAGGGAATGAGAGGAGACAGTTTTATTTATATTTTCCTCAATAGAAGCAAAGCCTGAGCACTCTCTATAGTGGTTCCATGAAAGTGTAAATGTTATGCAATGGTAATGCAATGGCAGTCAGAGATCAAAAGCTCATTCAGGAATATATCAAATAAGAGTGGTGCTTTTCCATAAGTAGTAGTCAATATGCATAGTCCAGTTATGGGGCATCTGTGCCACCACTGACATCGCCCACCATCTGTGAACCAACTATGTAAGCCGCTAACTGCATTAAATGCGGCAATATCGAGGATCCTGGATACCACCGCATATAAAGCTTCAGAGTAAACTGGAGAACTAAAAATCCTTGTCGGGAAAGAAATCCTGTAAAATCAAATATTGCGTTTATGACAGGCAAACTTTAAGTAATCTAAGGAAGACATAGTACTTTATTTGATTGACCTAGAAATTCAGCTAAATATTATGTTTTTGTATATTAACAAGATTCACTTTTAAAACTTTGCGACCCTGGCGCTTGAAACTGTCGCAGAATCTGAAACAATGGACTGCTTGACCTTTGCTCGCTGAGCCAAAACAACCCCGTTACGACAGGTTACACAGGCGGCCTGCTGGCCAGCTGTGGCTGGGGGAAACCCAGAGCAGTGATCGTTCCCCGCATATCACTGTTTATTAGGACAATATATATTCTTCTAATCAGCATTAAAAGTGGACAAACACTGTCTGAGTGGTACTTTATATGTGTATTTGATAAGAATATCTATATTTTAATACAGTAGAGCGCCGTTTTTCCGAAAGGGTCGGGGGACAAACTTTTTGTTCGTAAAAGAACATTTGGAAATGCGGACAAGGGTCTAGCGACAAGTTAGTACGACAGTTAATGATTAACTTAATGCCATTTTACTCAAGAAACATGGTGTTTCTTTTCGATATTCGTAATTGACGACCTGGACGTATAAAAAATATAGGATTATTGCTGAGCATAATTGGCAAAGATCAGTCTAACCTGCTTTAAGGATACGTGTGTGCTCTTTTTTTCATCAAATTCACTGGAGGGAAAGGTCAAATGACATCGCCAAAGAACAGGGTGTTTCTTATCGATCTACGTAATTGAAGACAGGGACATTAAAAAGCTGCTCGAGCACAAGCATTTTATAAATTATACCTCACCAGTGCTGATGCGAGTAAACTGCTCAGTTATTTGGCATGACATCCTGTCCCGAGCCGACAAACTATGCTTGCTTGAGTACAAAGGAGATGTGATTGATAACACAAAAGTGCTCTTGGATCAACTGCTCAGTCGTTTGCTAGGGGTACAGGGGGTCGAGCGTTGCAGGGCTAACTGTAGTTTTCACACCTTTGCCTCGGCCCCAACAACGGCCCAGAATTAATTAATAAGGGGCACCATTTGGCTTAACAAATGACTGCAGGCTTTGAGACTCGTAATTACAATATTTTAGGTTTTTACATACTTGAAATATATTTCAGAAATACGAATACATTTTCGGTTCCCCATTTTAATTTTCAGAAAAACGAATTTTCGGAAATTCGGCATTCGGAAATACGGCGCTCTACTGTATCTATATTTACAGAATAAATATAGATATTCTTAATAATCTGTAACATTGTTTTGTGTTGTAATGTCTGTATTGTTTTGTTTTGTAATAAAAAAAAAAGAATATCTATACAGTGGAACCCCACAAAAACGATCACCTTGGGGACTGACCAAAGTGGTCGTGATTTGGGGGTGGTTGTATTTGTGAGACTCTGTGAGACTCCCCAGTTTACTCAAATCATCTTCTAGGGCTCTTGCACAGCATAGAGCCCTAGTAAGAGAGCACAGGAGCTAGGGCTTGTAAGCCGCCAATGCCAAATCTTTTTATTAGGCAATCTTTAGTTGCATTGAGAATTGAATTGAAGGTAAAGAATCGATAATTGAATCGATGCTACAGGCTCTCACAAGTTACATGCTAGTTTTGGGTTCATGAGACAAAACACATCATGAAACATACTGGCATCAATTCAATTGATAAATTATCATGTGTTGAATATGTCAATGGTATGTCTAATTACCCAAAAGACCCAGTGTTTTTGGTAATGTGACAGACCTGTAATGCCATATTGTGCAAAATTATAAGGCCCTACTTGACAATACAAAACCAGTTTCAATTACAGTAAATGTATGGTATATGTATGATTTTTCCTATTTATAAGTGGATGGTGTCAGTCAGTTTTAATAGATAAATTATAATGACATCATAAATTAATACATTTAAATGAATTAATGGTGAAAATAATATAAAAAATTTAAGATCAGTGCCTGGGCACTTTGATATTTAGTGAGAGCATTATTAATTGTGACTCGCCAATTTATATTTTTATATGATTTATAAAAAAATAAAATGTTTGTGAATTTGTCAAGTGGGTAGTGGGTACCCTCGGACATTTTTTATCTACTTTAGCAACACTTGCGTACGAAAAGCACCATTAACATGGGTTTTATAATGTAGTTCCTGGGGAATCGCTGCAAGTTTTCTATTTTGTGACCCACAAAACTACTGCCTGCATGGTTCCTGTCCACCGAGATTAATTGTCATGTGTGGATATTTACTGCAAAAACCACAGGTGACCCCTGAGAGATTAAAGGCCACCGATTGGCTGGGAAGAGGCTAGATGAGTGTAAGCCATCAGAAATTCAAAGGGAAAGGTTTGGAAAATCTAGCTTGGGCATATGTGCATGCTTTTCATGAATTTCATGGGACAGAAATGATGTAAAAGCACTGTGCATCCGTTTGCAATTACCAAGTAACCAGTTGGCAGGTAAATTAAAATGGAGAATACACCTTTTATGAAAGAGTTCCACGTGAATGTTCAGTCATTGCATGAACCTATTACCCTGCACTTCCACCAATCACCCCAACTTTAAATGAACTGGCTTGAACATTCTTGGAAGTTTAGGGCCTCTTTACACTGCCTTGACTTGCAATACGGGTGATCCTATTCCAAGGTTGGGATGAACCCAGCCACTTAAAATTATTAACTTGAAATCTTGGCCTGCAGAATTTAACATATTGCTCAGCAAAAATAAAATCATGAGTTCAGAAAGGACATTTTACTCATCTGTGTAGTGTGGACATGATCATTTTAGATGTCCCATTTCCAACATCACCCCAATAAAAAAATGCTAATTCTCTTTTATATGCCTGTCATATGATGGAGAGTATTATGGTATACCTGTCTGTTAACTTTTAGTGTTGCTGTGATAACTTTCTGGGGATTTGATGGATTTTCACCAAACTCACCATAACTACTAACCACCATATTATCTCGCTCGAGTTCAATTATCATCAAAATCCTAGCATTTTTACCTCAGCCGACTTTCAGTCATGCTGGGCTATAGCGATGGGTCTTTGTCCGGCGTCCTTCCGTCTGTCCGGCTGGCCGTCCGTCCGTTAGCAGGGCACAAATTGTAACCGTAGGGGCTAGGGCCATGAACCCTATGCAGTCTTAGAGGTTATAAAAAGATCTCCTTGCAAACCTGAAATTAGGTCACTGAGACCTATATTTTCGAAGTTATGGGGTGTGTTTGCCCCCATCAGAAATAACTCTTTGAGACAAAATTTTCATCCCAAACCTTCCATCTTTCACATACAGCTCACCTACCAACAGGGGAAGAACCATAATTTTTTTAGGTCAAAGGTCAAGGTCACAGGGGCCTCTTCTTTGAAAAGCCTGTGGATGCATTTTAAGCCAACCCTTTCATCCCAATTCTTTGATCTTTCACATATAGCTCACCTACTAAGTTGGAGAAGAATCCTATAGATTTTGAGGTCACAAGGTCAAAGGTCAGGGTCACAGGATCCACTACTTTGAAAAGATTGTTGACACATTTCAAGCTAGACTTTTCATTCCAAACCTTCAAGCACTGATATCGCTTCTCTGCCAACAGGGGAAAAGACCTGTTGATTTTGAGGTCATAGGTCAAGTTCACAGCACCCACTTCTTGCGTGGAGTCTTTTTCAGGCAAACTTTTCAATCTGTACCTTCAATCTGTCATATATGGCTTACCTACTAATAAGGGAAGAAGCCTATTGATGTTGAGGTCAAAAATTCAAAGGTCAAGGTCACAATATTTAATTGTTCTAAATGCTTGTGAGCATATTTCAAGTGTAACTGTTCAACCCAAACCTTCAGTCTTTCACATATGCCACATCTATGCATCACTCAGTTTGACTCAAACTTCATATTTATGGGTCTTTTTGCTTGAATAAATAACTTATTGATTTTGGGGTCAGCTGGTCAGCAGGTTAAAGGTTGCAGGTCAAAGTTATTCACCCATTGGTTGCAAAGTAATTACACCAGATTTAAGTGGTTAGTAGTTACCCATCATTTAGAAAGAATCCAGTTGATATATGGGCAAAAGGCCAAGGTCATAGGTCAGGGATGTTCACAATTACTTATTTTATAGACTGTCTCTATTTTTCTTGTTTATATAACCATCCCACTCCAGCTGGTACATCTCCCTGTGTGGTTGTAATTGTGAGTGACACTGGTGACATATGACTCCCTTTTGTATCAGCCTATTAAGTGATAAGGCTCAGTGATAAGTACCTTGTTACTTCATAACAAAAACACTGTTGTCAGAATGCTTCAGCCAGGCATTAAGACTATGAGAGTATAGTATTAAGGTTTAGCTACTGATTTATAAGATGATGGGAACATTTTGCAGTTTATTTTATGGAATCCTAGCAATAAACTTAGTTTCCTAGATATCTGAATATTTTAATATATATCACCACATATAAAAGCAAGTGTTTGTTCTCATAATATGTGGATGTGTACCTTGATTTAGGATGGCTTTTTGTTTTATTTCAAGACTCTTAGTCATGCTTTCTGCATTTCTTTTCTTTCAGGTTTGGCAGTTTACCTACCCTGCTGACCCCATTGAAAAGCAGAGTGATAATAAAAAATATTAGACTTACACTTTTTACAATTGCATATCTATAAATCTGATATGAGGGCCTGGACATGCCTTTTGAATTATTTTGGGCATCCATTACTGGATAATTTGCCCCAAGTTTGGTCTCTTATTGGAGAATGTGGGATATCAAATGCCACCTTAGAAATTCTTTCTTCAGTGCAGTTTCAGTAATTTTTCTTTAATGTTTGGTCCGATTTAGAGAATGTTTGTTGTCTGATTTCAGACTTGTCAGAAGTCCAATATGGACACCAGGCAACCATCTTTTAATTCCTTTTGATCATTTTATCTCAAGAACAGTTTAAGTGAATGCAGTTGGATGTATATTTATGTTATCTTGTAAAGGATTGGGTCAAATATTTCTGAATAAATATTACCATCATTTATTAAAGTGCAGTACAGTTGGCTTGTATTGAATAAAAATTCACACAGAAGCACCTGTTTCTCAATAATTCTTGCATGTATTTCCTTGATTTTTGCTATATATTTTGATCTTATATTTGCCCTTTGTGGTGTTCCTTTTGAGACTGACAGGTTTCAAGCAAGCTGTTGGAATAGTTCCTGATAGCTTAACAATCATGCATATTCCTCAGACCATCAATTCACTGTGTTTTAACCAGACATAGGTGATATATATTTCTGTTGTCATAGAAAATTTTCAACAAATTGGCAAATTGGTTCTTCAAAATTTGACTGGAAGTTGTGAATCTCAGTCCATGATGTCACAGGTCATGCTTGGCAGCTGAGCGTCATGAACCATGGGTCACTTGTTAATCAGGTCATTGGTCATTAGGCTACTTTGTGCTGTGGTCGCGATAACTTACAAAGAATATGACGTATTTTGTTTAAACTCATCAGAAATGTTAATAAAATATCATACCTAAGTTTGATTTCCAGCAAAATCCATGCATATATAATGAGGTCAGAGGTCACTGCACTTTTGAGGCACCTTGGTGACTTCCAAAAAATCCTATGGCTTGTCATGAAACTCAGTATACATATTTATCAATAGTTTCTCATTTAAATTACATTCTTATCAAAATTCACGCATATTTAATGAGGTCAGAGGTCACGAGATACATGGCTGGTGTATTATGCACGTTTGCGGTGCTCTTGTTTGCATATTAGATTTTTAACATGCACACCCATGAGCATATGTGTTACATTTAATAAAGCCTTGCAAAATTAATCACAAGTAAATGTTATGTTAACATAAATCTGTTTGACTGGCTTTTGAGACAAATGGCGAGTGTCAATTGGCTGTTCCATTCATCATCCAGAGCTATCTCTATGCTGACCTTACTTGTTTACCTCCACTGATTCAACCACAGGAACTCTTCTGTTTTATCTTATGACCTTCTGTACAAGAGTGGCTTTATCTTGAATAACTCCATATATGGTGAAAACCTGATAAAACAATACATTTCTCAGGAATGGCTTTTTGGATTGTTGTGAAAATCAGTATGGTGTAAGTTCAGGGATAATAAGTTCTCAGGTTTTGAAAACTGGTGACCTTGACCTTAATCTTAAATGTCATTGTGGCTGCATTTAAGGATGATTATGCATATTGGTTATCATCCCAACCTTGCCAGGGAGATGGCATAGGGCTTGGAATATTCAGACCCATGAGAAAGGAGTATTGCATTGTGCAGCATTGTTTGAAATAATAATATTACCTGTATTACAGTATAAAAAGGTGGCTTGTGCAATCTGGTATTGGCTGCTGCAGCTTGACAGCAGCCTAGCTAGTCCAGGGCAAAAAAGAGAGACCACACATTCATAATTATAATACTCCAAGAGAAAGAGTATATTAATACTCTTTTTTTTACCTTACTCCAAGCAATTTCTCCAGAAAACATCAGGATGATATGGCCATTGACTCACAGAGACAATCATCTCTTTCAGTTCTGAAGCTGAGAAGCAACAAATATGGCTGCTGGAGTCCCTGGCGCTATTCCTCCTGTGTCTGCCTGTGTATCTGCTTGACCACCGCCCCTACATCTTAGTCAGCCTGGCAGTGGTGACCCTGCTCTACACGCAGCTCCGCGGTAGACTCAGCCTGAGGTAGTTTACATGATTTATACTCTAATTAAACTATAATATACCTTTAATGTATCTGTCAAGTATCTTGATGTGTTGTATCTTACATTCAGTATTAGCCTATAAATACTGCATAAGGCATGTATTTAGAAACAACAGGGAATAAAAATTAATTGAACAGTATCTAGATTGTAGAAGGGGCCATATTAGATACATTTTCAGATTTAAGATAATAATATTTAAATTTCATTTATTATGGTTGGGGAATAAATTTTGTTCATCCAGTAACTAGGGAGGCTAATGGTTTAGAATCTGGACTCTAGTATACCCTGTACCATTTGTATGGTCTGGTATATCTTATCTTTAGCAAATCTTTGAATACATGCCAATTATATTGTTACAGGCATACTATTCAGTTCCATTAAGCAATTTGTATATTTACTGTTTTATAAAATTCAGCCAGCTTTGGACCAATCTGACCACACGTTGGGATGAATTCCAGCAACATGAAGAAAGTCTGGAACAGTTAAGTGCAAGACAGAACACCCCTCCCCCGCAGCAGACAGTGCCCCCTGGTGTCCCACAGCAGCAGCAGTATATGCAGTGGCCACCACCTGTCTTGTACTGGGAGGGCCAAGGTCAGGTTCAGAATGAGTACATGCTGCCTGCGGAACCATGGTACCCAGAAGACACTGGTAAAAACAAAGACCCTGAGAAAAATGAACAGCCCAAAATGGAGGGTCACCACCAGCTACGCTACAGGTAATTCTGGTAAAAGCATCATAAAGAAAAGGATAGATTACAGTTAAGGGCTCCAATTGTCTCAGAGTCCTTCTTTGTGCACCCATTTAATAAATATTATGGTAATTTTAGTTCAGCTGACTTTGTCATGCTTAAGTAAAGTGATGGTTCTGTGTGCAGCTTGTAGGATTATAAATCCTGTGCTCAATACAGCGAGTGGCAGTACTGTACTGCTAAATGAATTACATGTTTCCTTTGTGTAAACAAGATTTCCTTATACAGCAATCATATATAACAATTTACCTTTTATTTGGTAAATGTCAGATTAAGAAATAAGATTATATCTCAGGATATAGGAGCACAGGATATATTCAGCACAGGAGACCATGCCAGAAAGTCTGCATTCCAGCTCTGTTTCATTTGGTCACCATTTTATGAATCGTAATCTTTATGAGGAGATACCACTTCCTCAAAGCTTGTGAGTTTGTCAACTATCAGAAGAAAATCTTTTTTTATCCTTTTTATCAGGGATTTAAACTGTGATTTGATTAAAAGGGGTAGAAAATAAAATGGGCAAAGTTACCCTTGAGAAGTATGTTTGATCAAAGATTTTAGTTTAATCATTGGAGTTAACATTTTAATCAAAAGAAACTTTTGTTTTTCTATAGGGCACCACCTGTGAGCACAAGACCACCAGTTATAGTCAGCCAGGCAGGGCAGCCGGTGTTTACTTCAGCAGCTTACAGCAACAACAACCCTCAGCTTAAACAGCACCATTCAATGGGTCTCTCAACATACACCCCAGTCATCCCCCGCATGAACCTCGCCCGGAGAGGTATCCATTCACCCACCGCCACCACTCCGATGAAGCAGCCAACCCCCACCCCTACGTTTAAATCCAAAGTACTGTCTGTGTTCGGTATAAACCCATATTCGAAGACGCCACCTGGGTTACGTAACGCTGGACAGAACCTGTGTTTTATGAACTCTGTCCTACAGTGCCTTGCCCATACACCTGGTGTTTTAGAAGCCATGGCTGTACACGGCAGCAATAATAACCTCACAGCCCAGCAAGTGGCGCTGCTGTCCTCATTCAGGGACTTGGTTCAGCGGTTGGTCGTGGAACCTGGGACATCTGAGGAACGGGTGGTGGACACGCAGCCCTTCCGTTTATCTGCTGCCAGTTTTCCTCACAGTCTGGTGGCGCACCCTGCTGGCACACAAGGTCAGCAGGACGCAGCAGAGTTCCTGATGTGGCTACTCGACACCCTACATAGTCTCCTCAACACAAATGGCAAGAAAGCCAGTAAAGGTCAGTGGTAGGACATTCTTATTGGTTAAACCTTAAGGCTTTGGACTTTGCAGCATCAGGTACCAGATTTGTTTACTATCTGGGGCCTCACAGTCAAAATGACAAAATCTTGACAGGTAACTTCATATGTCAGAACATATTATATTCCATGATTATGTAAATAGGGACATGATAATTCAAAATATTTCACTGGTAATCAGAAGCATTAAGTGAGTGATGATAGGGGAATTTAATGCTGATATGAGCGCAGTTTAATGTGATAGGTTCACAATCATCCTATTAGTAGCAAATGTCACTGGATATCTTAGTTTATTTAATTACCTTAATTGAGATCTTTCTTTTTGCTTCCATATATCAGACTTATGACAATTCATTGATTAATTTAAAATAATAATATATCAAAGTAATAAGTAAAATTAAGTAACTGAAATAATCTTAATTTCTTAAACTTATGCATTTAGTATCCAGATGAAGTAGTTTAATAGGCATGTGTGTGTGAAACAGTGAATATAATAAGAAAATAAGTATTAATAAAGCAACTGAAATCATCTTTATTTCTTATACTTTTGTAGTATTTGAATTAAGTAGTTTAATAGGAATGTGTGGTTTTGAAACGGTAACCTTGATGTAAGTGGTGAAACATTGACGTAAATGATACAGTGTTTGTTAACCCAAATTAAACAGTGTTTGTCTTCTGATACCATATACCACCCTGATTGTACTCTTGGGTTGATGCATCTCAATGTTTGAAAGAAATATAATTTATAGTGTTGTATTTCACTCTCAATATTAAAAAAATTTTCATTTAAATACTGATTAAACATTAAAATAAAAAAAAAACACTTTGCAAGACTGATCTGTTAAACCAGATTGTTATTTACTTAATTATCCCATGTGTTAATTTAAATGGTTTAATATCCTAAACATGAAACCCATGCAAATATTTTTTAACAAATGAGAGGAAATGTAAAAAAAATCAAATTTTTGAAATAATGACTCATAAATATATATTTAACTCTATATGTATTCTTTAAGCTTAATTCTTCATATCTGAATAATCAAGGATGCTGTGCATTGACAGTTTCCTAGATATATCATTTACATGACAAAGTGATGAGGAAAAGGTCATGATTATTTTTTGTCGCAGGGCCTGAAAAACTCATGAAATTTTAATTTGCTGGAAATGTATGAACCCTGCTGTATTGTTACTGATTATGTATGAGATTGACATCGCCAGCACTTTGTTAGGCCTGGTTATGATTTGGATGAGACTGGGTCATTCAAAGTGCATACAGCCCTTTTAATGAATGTGGATAATTTGCTTTGCTTAAAATAATTACAAATATTTTGCTCTCTGATTCACGGTACATGAAAGCTATCATGTCCAACCCACCAACGCAGGAAACTGATATTGTCAGTGCCAAAAAACAATGGTTCAGGCAGTTACGCCAGTGGGGTCAGAGGTCAGATGATGTCAATGCAAAATAAAGTCGAGATCATCCAATGGTCGCAAGGGTGTAATGACATTGATGCAATTTTAACCAGTGGGTGTGTGGGTCGGTGTTTCAGGTGTCAGCAGGATTAGCTTGCTGGGAAACATGCAGCTAGCATGTTTCAGTTATATTATTAAAAGAGGCCTACTCACACAAGAATTAACCGAATGCCTGCGGTCTTATGTCACGCACCTGCGCTAATGTGTACCAAGAAGATTTAAGACAATAAATAAATCTTCTTGAACCTTCCTGTTCATGTGTGTACAATTGTTTAAGGCTGCATTTCAACACGCATGAGGCCCTGAATTCCGCCAGGCTTGAGGTCCGGTCGTGGTAGACATTCTGCCAGACCTCTGTTAGTTTTACCGGAAGCTGGTGGTCCATCTCTAATTTTGTGCCCTGCATGAAGCAGAACAAAGCATATAATAATTTGGTTAATGCCTGTTTTTATTCAGTCTTTTCATATTTCCATTTCCTCTGTGGTACACTGTTTGTGTCAGCTTGTATCTGTGATAAGATTCATGTCATTGTCAGATTTCTTCTTTTTTTTCTCCAGCAGGTAACATGTATTTGTCATCAAGCCAGTTATATCTGTACATGTGGCTTACCATTTAAACTTCATCTAGAATAACACAGTGTACTTTTCATTCATTGTTGAAAATTCTGTCCTGTTCCAGGACCTGATGCAGAACCTGTTAAAACGAAGGTGGCAGCTTACAGTGGAATCACACTGAATATCCTCAAGTTTATCTATGGAGATCTCACCCCATCTAGAATAGAAGGGCTTAAACAGGCCTGCAGGAAAGAGGTAACACTGACTAAATCTAGAACTCAAGACTTGGGTTAACACTGACTAATTCTAGAACAGAAGGGCTCAGACAAGCCTACAGGAAAGAGGTAACAATGACTATATCTAGAACAGAAGACTAGGGTTGAAATAAGACTGCAGGAAAGAGGTAACATTGAATAAAAAGGCTCAAACAATGATAAAATATCTAGAAGAGAAGGAATCTGGCATTAAAGAAAAGGCTGACTAGAATATAGATACATGCCTGCAGGAAAGTGGTAAGACTGACTGGATGTGGAATAGGGGGTCAAACAAGGCAACTGACTAAAATATAGAACAGGAGGGCTCAAGCCTGCAGGAAAGAAGTAAGTCTGACTAAAATCTAGATCATCAGGGATCCAATTAGCCTCAAATAATGTAATATTACTCTTTATAAGAAGAAGAGGTGGTAAAAATGTTTTAAAATATATACTTGTGATATGTAGGATTCCCTTTCTCATTGGAGATTTGTTTTATATTATAGTTATATGAAACTTATGGATACTTACAGATTGTGTAATGATATTTATTATGACAAAATTTTGCCAAAAATTGTGATTTTCAATATTTTTATAATACATAATAACATACTAATTATGTCTTCCCTCCCATGGTGGGGAGACATAGAGTTTGATCTGTCAGCTTTGTTGTTGTCTCGGTCTGTGTCATATGAGAAAGCCAAAACTTTTGAATAATTCAACATTTTTTCATGAAATTTTAAATTTAAATTGTTTAGAACTACCAAAATCTCAGACTAGTTCAAAATTTGGTGACCTTGATCTTCAACATCATGGTGAAATCGACCAAAACATAATTATTTTTGAAACCCATAACTTTTGATGTGCATATTTTATCCTCATATTTGAAACACTAATTGATTTGATCAAGTCTCTTGAGGATCTTAAAAACAGGTCACCTTCACCTGGATCTTCAATTTCAGATCAGCCAGAGTAAAAAATCTCAGATCAGTTCATAACCTGGTTACCTTGTTCATCATCAGACAAGGTCAAATCTTTAGAAATCCTGGATTTACATCAAACTTTTGAAGGTTCCATTTTATCCCTCAAATTTGGGAAAGTGAGGCCTGTAGTGAGGGGAGACATAAAGTGTTAACTTGATATGTAACCCTCCCCCACTTTTGTGTAACCTCATGCATAGCATTTAAATAGATATTATTAAAAATAAATTAATGTTGATTTCTCTGATTTAGATTGAGCTGGCCAGTGGCTTGGACAATGACAGCTATGCGGAGCCCATACAGCGACTGTCTGATCTAGAGTGGTTGACATACAAGCAGAAGAACTCCTCGGTGGTGGATAATTTGTTTACAGGACAGTTAGTAGAAGCACAGCACTGTATCTCATGTAATCACATCTCTGTAAACATCCAGCCCTTTAATATCTTACCAGTGGCTGTGGTCGAACCACGCTCTGTGTCAGGACTAGTGTACCTTGAGGACTGTTTTGCTAAATTTGGCCACACGGAGGACCTGTTTGGGCCAGATGGTCTACGATGTGATAACTGCAACAAAAAACGTTTACACAGCACCCCTGTCCCCGGTGTAAAGGCTACCAGCCCAGTGAGCAGCAGCTCCAGGATTCAGGGTGCTACGCCGTCCAGTCCAGTTGTCACCAACAACGGTGGTGTAGGTGGTCTCTTACATATGCATAAGCAGCGCCTGATTGGCTCAGATAGTGCACTGAATTCTACCTTAGGGCAAACCATCATGATGTCGCCCATCGCTAACTCAGGTGAAATAATGAATGACAGTGGCTTTCAAGACAACCAGTTCAGGACATCAACTCCGGTGCATAATCCTCATATACCTGTTCGTGTCACTGACGGCCAACGTCGATCTCTTCTTAGGCAGCTTCCAGAGTGTCTCACAGTGCAGTTATTGCGGTTCTCATACTCAAACGGAATGGCAAGCAAATTGCATAAGCAAGTCAGCATCCCCCTCATTAATCTGGATTTGACTCAAATCATTTATGATAAAGTCACCCAGAGGGAAGATCTCACTGCCACGGCAACCAGCTTCTTGTACAATTTGTATGGACTGTGTCTACATGTTGGGGGGAACAGCACGACACACGGTCACTACGTGTCCTACGCCCTGTGCAGCAATGGTCGATGGTATAAGTTTAATGACGAGTGTGTCACTGAAGTCAACATGGAGTATGAATTGAGCACAAAGTATGTCAGAGAAAATGCTTACCTGTTACTGTACAAACGGCATTTCTGATAGAAAGCAGCAGCCAAGGGCTCCATAGGTTAACGTCTTTGTATATTTTTATAGCTAATTTCTGATATTGAAAGGTTGATGCGTATGATGCTGTTCTGTGTGCCAGTAACGTGGCCCAGCCTGATGTGTTTTGTGAATTTCATCCTAACCTTTTTTAACCAAGTGGTACAACAAAGTTCAGTCTGTGTGTGTGTGGATACTGTGGAACAGGTTTAAATTATGGTTTCATGTATGATTGCTTTTTGTATGTTTAATGATGTGAAGCAAGTCATGACAAAATTGTGTTAAAGGGACCCAGCTTGTGTGTATAAATTATGGAATTTTGGCTTTTATCTGACATGCTTATGGTTTAATTCCCTGCAATAATAATTCAATAATCAGCACTAATTTTGTTCATGCTATTAATATTTCATTTGATGATCTCAGACCCAATATATTTTTTTCTGTGTAAACATTCTCTAGTACACTGATAGAGTATCAAACATCCAATCCACATGGCTTTTTCCATCTGCCCATCATTGGTTGCAGCCAAAATGGAGCTACTCTGTTATCATGATTGTCAGGACCTGACAGCAGATGCCAGTGTCAGTTTGTTCATAAACAAATAAGCTGACCTTCTAGTTTGACACATTATTGAGTCTTTTTGCCTGTTTTGAATCCAGGGTAGCTTCATGGGAGTGATTTCATTAAATGTTGAGTCATCAGAATATACCTCAGTTATTAATATGTAAAATTCACATACTTTATGCATATAGCTATTAACTTTAACATTGTACATTTCAGTTTTCAAATGAGAATTAACAGGCTCATATATTAATTATTATAATATTTAAAGAGTTGAAGATTGTCCACTTTCTTTCATGAGTGTCTCTTTAGCTTAATCTGGAATGACATACAAACACTTTCACTCTTTTATTATTATAAATAACAGGCTCAAGTGCAGAACCTTTCATTTTCAACACTTTCAGAAATTTAAGGTAGTAGCCCTAAATAAGATAAATCAATAAGAAATTAGTTAATATACAGCACATGCCAGTAATCATAGCAGCCACAGCAAAATTGTCCTGAAAATAACAGATGATTTATGTCTGAAATTAATATTTCATATAAGAATTAGTAGAATTCACATTTAAATAAAATATTAGATTCCTGGGTGTTCACTGCATGATTGAATAATCTGAAAAAAATATTTTATTGTCAAATAAATGTTCACAAGTCAGCTATGGGTCTCAGGACCTGTGTTTAACAAAGTTTGTTGGGACTTTTAAATTTTAGAAATTTGAGGGAAAAACTTTAACTTTTTAGTGAACCTGTGAGCTTATGCGATGGCGCAGCGTCGTCCGTCCGCCATCCAGGGCTGGCTTTCCGCCGTCCATGGCTGTAAGTCAGAAACCATCAGAGCTAGAAGCTCCAAATGACATATAAGAATTAGTCATATTAGACACAGCGTCTAGACGTCTAGACACAATGTTTAGATGCAGAATTCCCAGATTATTGGAACTATATCTTTCAACTGTTTGAAAAAACTTGGTTTGCATTTTAAGGAAATCGGGTTTATCATCAGGTTACATGTGAACTGCTGCGCCCTCATTCTGGTTGACCTCTGACCTTTCCTCACTGCCCAGCATCCATTTGTGCGTCTGTTTCCACATAAAAACCCACATATCTTGGGAATCGTTTGACCGATCAGGCTAAAAATTTTGCACAAATGTAGCCCTTTGAAAGCTTTATAACATATACTAAAAATGGTGGCGCCTCCTGCAACCAATAATGCACAACACCCATCTGTTCATCTGCCTTTGGAGAAATCACTCATATCCCAGGAGTGGTTTGACTTATCCACCTGAAATTTTGCAGGTTTATACATCCTGGACAGCTTTCTCGATTTATGACAGGTGGCGCCACCTACATTCACGTTTACTCTGCAGACATCCAAGCTCATATCTCGGGATCTGTTTGACTGATTGGGCCAAAATTTTGCATGTGTATAGATCTCACATAGCTCTTTATCATAGGCAAAACTGGTGGCGCCACCTGCAACCATGCCCAGCATCCATCTGTTCATCTGCCTTGGGATAATATCACTCGTATCTCGGCAGTGGTTTGACTTTTCAACCTGAAATTTTGCAGGTTTATACATCCTGGACAGCTTTCTCGATTTTATGACAGGTGGCGCCACCTACATTCACGTTTACTCTGCAGACATCCAAGCTCATATCTGGGGAACAGTTTGACCGATTGGGCCAAAATTTTGCATGTGTATAGATCTCGCATAGCTCTTTATCATAGGCAAAACTGGTGGCGCCACCTGCAACCATTATGCACAGCGTCCATCTGTTCATCTGCTTTGGGATAAAATCACTCATATCTCAGGGGTGGTTTGACTGATCAACCTTAAATTTTGCAGGTTTATACATCCTGGACAGCTTTCTTGGTTTTATGACAGGTGGCATCACCTACATTATGGTTTACTCTGCAGACATCCACCCTCATATCCCTGGAACCGTTTGACCGGTTTGGCCAAAATTTTGCTTGTGTATAGATCTCACATAGCTCTTTATCATAGGCAAAACTGGTGGCGCCACCTGCAACCACTTGTGCACAGTGTCCATCTGTTCATCTGCCTTGGGATGAAATCACTCATATCTCAGAAGTGGTTTGACTTATCCACCTGAAATTTTGCAGGTTCCTGGACAGCTTTCTTGGTTTTATGACAGGTGGCACCACCTACATTACGGTTTAATCTGCAGACATCCACCCTCCTATCTCAGGAACTGTTTGACCGATTTGGCCAAATTTTTCTTGTGTATAGATCTTACATAGCTCTTTATCATAGGCAAAACTGGTGGCGCCACCTTCAACCACTTATGCACAGCGTCGATCTGTTCATCTGCCTTGGGATAAAATCACTCATATCTCAGAGGTGGTTTGACTTATCCACCTGAAATTTTGCAGGTTTATACATCCTGGACAGCTTTCTCGATTTTATGACAGGTGGCGCCACCTACATTCACGTTTACTCTGCAGACTTCCAAGCTAATATGCAACACACCTCACTCTATTCCCCTTACCACTTAATCCATGCCTCACTTCACCCATCCCACTCTGATTTCTGCGGATACACAGTTGCTTGTCGACTACCCATATTCTAGTTTTAAAATGTCCTAGTCTGAAACTAGTCAGAAATGTCCGTTTTGCTGAAATCATAATGACTAAGGTAGATATGCAGGACTTAAAAGGATCAATATTAAATTTAAAAAAAAAACTCCATTCATACTCCCAAACTTTGCACAGGTTTGCATTAGGCCTGTAGGCCTTGTTTTTAATTGATTACCTCTGGAAGCCATGGACCAACCTTATATATATAATTCTTAATTCACAAATATTAGCCGGGAATATATATATGTGACTTATAGGTGTACTTTTGAATTGTGATTCCAGTCATATGGAGAATTGCACTGTGATTGCCATCCATTCTGTAGGATCAATATTTCTACATAGTATACACAGTGGTAACTTCAGATTAGGCAATGATTGAGCAATTGACACAAAGATCACTTGTGAATGTACAAATAAATTGTTAATCCTGTCTCTGTGGTAAGCACCATCACTTCCTGTGCTTGCATGACATGGTTGACAGTCGCACAACTAGTTGGAGACATGCTTGTGTGCGGTCAGTAATTCATCAAATATGCAGGTGGATTAACCTTTATACCGAGTTTTACTGTATTTTGTTTCATGCATGGTTGGTGTTTCTCATCTTGGGGGGGGGGATGGTTTATTTTCAGAGACTGTGTACATGAAGGCCATGAGACTTTAGTAAAAAAATAACGCAAATATTTCTTTCTTAAAGTCAGGTTTACAGCGTAGTTCTCAACAATGGGAGGCACGCTAGTCTGATGTTACCCGACTCTTCTTTCAAAGGGACAAATGCCCCTACCATAATTAAGTAGAAATATTATTTAGTACTTAAATGGGGCCAGTTGTTGATGTTTCTTCAGTGGTATCTGCAGATAATGGTTGTCGGATCAGATGTTAATTTTATGATTTGGGGAAAGCACAAATTAAAAAGGTGCATGCACATACAGATATTTTTATAAGAAAAAAGGTCAGAGAGGATAGGAAATGTTCATGATGGGATGGAAGTGTTTAAGTTTTAGTTGAGAATGTATCCCACAGTAACTGGATTGTGACCTACATTTATGTTGCATAGCCATGGGTCTTTTCCATCTACCAAATATTTCAGTAAAACCAATAGTGAATATAGTAGTGTTAAATGAAATGGTTTTGGCACAATGTGTGGAAATAAATATATTAAATATAGGCCAAAAAAAAGGTATAGGTTCTCAGTCAAATATTTTAAAAAAAAATCATTGTGGGTGTGCAATTTTTTTTTTATCTTTTTATTGTATGTTTTGATAAAAATGTTATATGATCAGGGAAAAGCATGAAAACAGTTTTTTTTGCTAAACTGGTAAAAGCCCTACATAACAAAAGAAATCTTAAAAATTGTATTGTTTTATCTTTCTTGAAAGATGAAAATCAAAATAAAAATGTTTGATGTGGGGGGTTAAAATTGACGCAGGCAGGGCATGAGAACAATACCTTTTTATTATTATTTTTTTTTTTTTGCCTAAAAGAATAATTTTCCTGATGGCTATATATAGATCACTACCTGAAATTTATGATTATACACAGTTGAGCATTAGGTACAAAGTAAAATATATCTCTACACAGGATTTGATTGTTGAAATTGATAAAGGGACCTCTTTTTGTTCATTCTCCTGATAATTCATGAAAATGTTCCAGTGAGATATTTAGTGTGCCTTAATTGTATGAATATATCAGCTGTCTAGCAGTTCTGTTACTTTTACACCTTGAGAATATGTGCTCTTTGTAAGATCACAACATGCAGAACCAACCAGTTTTATTTGCTCACTAAATCTCAGTAACCTCATATTACCATACAGAAGGTACTACGTCAATTTACAAAATATCTGGACAAAATCTTGTGTACTGTCCTGACAGACGTATTTTTGTAGGTTATATGATACACTGCTGTTAATTAAGTGGAAATGTCACTACAAATGGGTAATCACAGAAAAGCTACTTGTAGTGCAAAATCAATATCCAAGACATTTGTATCAGATGTGATCACTAAATTGGCTGTTTTCTTAAATCTTAAGGCAAAGGAGTAATTAAGTTTTGCACTGATTTATGTAGAGCAGTTTGTAACAAGGAGGGCTTTAAGGTCAAGTATATGGACATTTTAAATTTAATTATAATTGTTGATATCACAAGTTTGCAGTGTCATTTTGCAATCTTTTCCAAGAGTTGCCCCATTGCTTATCTAACTAGTCAGCCTTCAGGTTTTGTGGATATGCATTTTGCTTATTCTAGATTATGTATTTATAACTAAGGATCAAATGGATCAGGAAATGAAGCTTCAGAAATGTTTGTGGATAAAGCAGTTACTAAGTAATGACACCTCGGAAATTTTTGTGCGTTAAGCAGTCACAAAGCAGAGTAAAGATTAATGTTGTTTTAAGCAGAGATGATATTTTTTACCCAGGTCAGAGCCACAGTAAGGTTGTTTTAGTAAAATTGGACACAAATGGTTGCATTTAAACAGACTTTGGATGCATTAAATGTGAACGGTTTCCTAGAGGTTACCAAATTTTGGGTTTTCATGAAGCTACAGACATTTGGTGATTTCTAAAAGTTTGCGCATTGTTGAAGGGTCTAACTGTTATGGTTGTATTGTATTTGCAAGAGCTATTTATTTGTCTATGGTTATTGATATGTAATAAAGTATTCCTGGTTGATTTGTAAATATATGTTCAGTGGATAAATTTTGTACAAAGTGTTCTTGTGTTCTCTTGTTTTCATGAGGAATTTGCCCTGTATTAGACCTGAACAACAATACAGATCATTTGAATGCTGGAGTTAACATGGTCTGTGATAAAAATGGCACACATGGACAGGTGTGTACATCACCACTGTATTTATCTGGTGTCACTTTGCCCTGATTGAGCAATTATAATTCCTCCTTCTGCAACCTATCCAATGGCAAATTTGAAGATGTCACTTCAACAGTTTAACTTATCTAGACAGCTCCCAAATTTTATTTTTATCAGAATTTTTAGTAGTGACACTGGAATGATTGTGTTATAAACCTGAGATGCCCTTGTATTGTCCACATTGGTCTACAACTTCATTCATATTCAAAATCCAACATGAATCTGGGGGTTCTGTTTCTTGGAAAATATGGAAACACTTGAAAGGGAACACTGCAAAAAAAAAGTTTTAAAAAATTCACATGGCCTGTCACACAAAAATGTCAAAAATTGTTTAGTATGATTGAGAGAATTTATTTCTTGCCAACAAATTGCACACTCCCAATTAACTAACTTTTGTACAAAACATACCAAGTGTTTAGTTCTTATGTTAACATAACATTAACATGCACTTGCAATCTTCAGCACAGCAGCCCATGACTTGGGCCTTGCAATCATGGATATCCTCCCAAGTAGAAAACGCTCGTACAAATATGTCCCAGGCCTGGACCGATTTAGGACTTTTGTAGAGTACCTTGGTACAGATACTTCTGCTTCAGACCAAAGACATTTGAAATATTAATACAGTTGAAACTGTCTGTAAGAAAACCTGTCTTTAATACCAGCCTTGAGTAAACAAAAGCATTAACTTTGGTTATAACTGACCTGTCTAAGACCAAATAATTAAAATCTGTCTTAGACCACACAAGGATTGAAACTGTTTTCAGCCAGTCCCATTGGTGGTCTTTTTACACAGGTTTTACTGTATATACAACTCAACATGTCCAATTCTAGTATCATATACATGTACATGAGTACTTGTAACAGGAACAGATGCTTGTCATGACAATAACAGGTACTCAGAATTTGCTACCTAAGTACAGGTACATGTGCCCAGCCCTAACATGTTCACCTGCAACCAGGGGGCTCCGGCAGACCTTCATAACCTCTACCATATATGTTTTGATCTCTGTTGTTCATATAACTGTACACTTCAATTAATTGTTGTTTTATTCGGATGAGTACAGAGCTTAGTCAAACAGTGCATGTGTCAAGTTGAAAGGTTAACCCCTTCCCTCCAGTGAATGTACCATACCCTATAATCTTTGTAATTTATATTTTGGAGATGGTCTGTGGATCACAAGCAGCTATCACTCGCTAAAATTCCAGCAGACATTTTTAATTCCAGGGCTTTCAATAGGAACTAAATTTGAAGAGTGGGATGCTCAGGCAAAATTTTTGGGGAGTCCCATCTGGGTTTAGAGTGTCCCAAGGGGAGTTGATATGTGTCAAATTTGGAAGGGTTATGTAAAATTGAATCTGTTTTGTATTTTATGCAATTTTCATGTCATTATATGATTTGAATTTGTGTCATTATATGAATATTTGCTTATAAGAAAATGTTAGCCTCAGTTTGAGTTATCAGCGTGATGTTTACACCGCTGACGGGTTCATTTGAGGCAGCCGGTAATGGCCATTGACTGCTGCAGGGCCCTAAAGCCAGAACTGAGCATCCGTAAGAGATTTCATACGTCAGAGACCATTAACCCCGCTTTCCTGAAAGCCCTCATACACCTTTTAATAGTTCTGGCTACCTTCATAAAAGCAAGACATGGCAATGGTTTGAAGAATGACACATCTTAATATAAGGAACCCATTTTCTCATACAAATAAGTCAACACTTAAAATATGGAGCATGAGAAACCACAAATTCCATTATCATTGTGAACTTAAAAGTATGCGAAGTTTCTCCATGAACTTGGATATGTGTTTTATTATGCACAAGAAATGCTGGCTTTATTGGTCAAACAGAAATGTAGTTACAAATCGGGTCCCAAGCACTGACCAATAACCATATTTAGGTTCTATAAAGTATGTACTGGTAAGTGTTATAAATGGAGTTTCATATCCATCATACTTTTACCCTGTTATATCTATACCTTTAAGCTAGATCCTGCAAGGCTTTCATTATATATATCTATATATATAATATAATATTATATTATTTATATTAATAATTAAAAATAAGAGCCTAGTCATGCCACTATCATGTCTGACTAAAGGCTGCTGGTAATCAAGTGACTTACATTAACAGCGTTCTTTGGAACAAAATCATTCATTTCACTCAGAAGCAATAAAAGGGGCCATTTAAGATTAATTATCTACTAGATCTTTGTGCAGTCTTATCTGATACCTCCACATCCAGCTTTCCTGTGCTCCTTTACAAAGTCATGCTTCAGAAACATTGGTTCACTATGTCACATTCACAGGGCTTAAATAAATGTCAGCCATAATGGCTATGAATGGAGTGGTCCCTCCATGGTAAAAGAAAACACCCTCTGTCACAAACGTATATAGCCCTTTGAATTGAAAACGTATTATGATGGTACAGATTACCTCTAAAAAATTAAAAATACCCTAAACCTCACCAACATTCATCAAAACCTGTTCATTATTTTTCAACAGACAAACTTATGAACCAAGGGGGGAACATAATACCTTCTTTGTGGGGTTTAATTAAGGGAGGAAGTTTAGTTAATGTTCTTTGAACAAGAATACATACTGGCTTGGAATCTATACTCTGATATACTTTATATATATATATGTTTATATATACTATAATGCTTGTATCATTGCAGTATGTATTGGTTCACAATAGAATCAGACACAGCCGCCCCCCTCCCCCCCCCCCCCCAAAGCCTTCGCAATATGACACATCATTCCTGGTTCATATGAATTATATCAACATTCAAAAGTTGTGTGATATCACTGTGCTCAGTGCCCCGGATTGAAATCGATTGAAATCCGGGGCCTTATGACATAACTGTACTTGGTGACAGACTGCCCTGGAATGAAACTAGGTAGGACCTAAACTTGAATCTGTGAAGGTGCTAGCACATGTAAACTAGTGAAGTGTTTTGCTTGAGTACTGCTTGAAAAAAATGTTTGATAACGTGTGGCCTTTCAATAATAAATATTACAAAGTTGCTTGTTGGATATGTGTATTGCATTTCTATTGGCCTCCAGGCCAATACACTGCCCTTAAGTCAATGGAAAGGCAATAAAAAAATCAGGTAATAACATATAAATAATGCACTGTTAAAGCCCTACAATTCTATGAGACTAAATACGTCTGAAAGATAGGTCATACTGGACATCTTCAGGGTATCTTTTAAGAAAACCAAGTAAGTAAGAACTATTGTCAGAAAGGGAAAAACAATTCAATCACTATTTTCAAGTTAACAATATGTTTAAGGTGGCATCACTGGCAAAAGCACCTTAATTTAAAATCTATAAAAAGGCTGCTTCAAATGCAAATTAGACTACATGAACTACATATCATTTTAAACCTGGTACAGAGCTCTTTCTAATGGTATGTTTTACAAAATCCACATTCATTTTCACATGAAATTTAACATTTAAAAAAAATTTAAATTGTACATAATTATAAGCAGCCAGTAATAGCAAACCATTTTTTAATGGACTAGTATTAAACTGCATAACTGTTTTCTCTGTTTCTCCTGTATCATTGCTTGCTGGAAAATTCACTTTCGGCAAGCATGTTGATCAGTTGGGCATGTCTTTCTGTCTGTCTGTCCCCCTCAACAGGTGGCAATTTTGCACCAATCGCTTTCAAACTTACACAGATGGTAGACAATCAAAAGTCCTGGAAGCTTGTTGTTTTTGGTCAATTTAGGTCAAAGGTCAAGGTCATCAAAAGTTTGCCAAACATTTTCTTCATATCTTTGTCACTATCAGTTGTATCTACTTCAACTGTAGCTCATTTTATTCGTCATTCCAAGGCCTTTCTTCTGGTATGTAGCTGCCTCAAATTTGCTGTTACAATGGTTCTAAAAATATCATGATATTCGAAAATAAGGGGTCTTATTTTCTTGCTTTGTCAGTTTTAAAGCTACAGAGGTCTATTTTTTTGCATCAGGTAGCATACAGGTACTGTTATTTGAATAAATTACAAGTCTCGCAATATCTCTTCAAACGAGATATTTTGAGATATTGCTTAGTGATAACCTAGATTTTACAAGTACGCAGGAAACTGATATATCTTATGTCTTACACTAATATCTAAAAAGAGATTCTACATTTTCTGGATATGGCAACTATAGGGCATTGCACTCAAACCTCCCCAACATATCATTTTTTGGCCATATCTATTAGAAAATTAATTACAGAATTACAATTACAGAAACTATAGCTTATTTTCTTCCTTTGGGTTTTCTCCATAACCTGAGTAGGTCTTCTGGTCTCAATCTTGTGTCACCAGCTTGCTGGTTCTTGTGTCTCACATATAGCATTGTTAGTTTAGATGTTTTCGCTTTATCTAGCAGCTACAGGTTGCTGTGGTCAAGACCCCAGCCCTGTGCGCTCCCTAAGCCTAATTTTGAGAGCCATTTGACGTGATGCCACCAAGCCAAGCAGGAAGCTGTGAGAGACCGCCACCGTTTTACCAGCACCAGTGACCTGAGAAAAGCCCACCACCGCCACAATGGCAAAAGCAGCATGCATTCCCTCAACCAATCCCAGCAGTGGAGACCCAGCCATGCCAATCAAGGGCCAAACTCAATCGATGAAACAATAAAAATATGAGACAAATGTAATTTTATACTTGCAGTTTCTGCCATTTAGACAACATTAACAAGTTTTTTCTTCCGAAGCCATGTAGCATTACACTGACCAGTTTTGCAGGAATCCTTTTCAAACTGGTACAGCTTATGTCATACACTAATATCTCGAAAGTGATTTTTCATTTTCAGGATATGGCTGCCAGGGGGCTCTGCATTCAAACCAATGTAACATATAATTATTTGGCCATACCTCCAAAACTTAGGACCTTAACTGCACACACTATAACTCATTTTATTTCTATATACCTTCTCCATATGATTATCTAGTCATCTGTTATCTATGAATGTGTGAGTGTGTCAGTATGGCTGTTTGTAGATAAATGTCAACTTTGTCTGCTTTCATGTTCTTTTGTGTGATATATGTCATTCTACAGGCCACAATTCCTCAGTAATTGCTCTGAAAGTCACTCAATTGATGGAAAACGGACAATTTGGATTGTCTGTCTGTCTGTCATTTCAACTTCAAGCAAGCGCTTGAACTTTAGTTGTCTAGAGTTTCTTTCTCACTTTAAATTGAATTTTAAATTTTGATTCAATAAAAAATTTATATTTCATTTTTAGACATGATGGTTCATTGCTTAAAATTGTGCATCATTTAAATTCAAAATTTTCAAATATGTTAAAATTTCATTCGAAAATGATTGTGAATTTGTAAATACATATACCAGAGCTCTGTCAGGGGTTGAAAAATATATATACTTTATGGGGTCTAACTTGCATTTGAAAAGGCCTTATTTTTTTATTTTAAATTGAGGGATTTTTAACCAGGGATGCTACCTTAAAACAATTCAAGTAAGAACAGCAGATGGGACGGCATGTAGAAGACATTGTGGTTCTGTTTACTGTGTGACACATGATGATTCTGAAATTCCCAAACAAGTGGTCCATGGGCCATGACACTCAACTGAATTCAAGGAACCTTAAACAAGGGACCTATGGGTCACGGCGCTCAGCTGTTGTATATGATAAAAAAATATGATTTAGAAATGAGGCGCATGCTGGTTTTGTGTGGTAATAAGTATAAGCTGTATTATGAGTTGTTGTTGTTTAGCTTATGTATGATTTTGATAGTACCTTTGGAGACTGAGAAGAGAATTGATTTCATTTATTTTATTAACAAATGGAGTACTATTGTCACACAGATTTTGACTTGGCCATATAACTTATAAGCAGAACATATAATATAAGAGTTTAACTATGTATTAAAAAAAATTACAAATATTGTCCCAGATATAATTTTTATTAAAAATAATAAGAGAATCGTATGATTTTTAAAATGATATATAACTGAAATGATTATTAAAATAATATTAAAGAATATATTCATGAATGCATTCATGAATACATTTGGAAAGAATTTACACTGGTATTCATATACTTTCATTTTTACCTGAATTCCCATTCTTTATGCAAGAAATTTTATAATGAAGTACATATTCATATTTGTATTTAAATACAATTGCAAAGTATTCCCACCATGTCTGGTATTTATTCAGTTTTCGCCAAACAATGGTGTTGAGAATCCAGAATGTACAAAATTCACACATTTAAATAATGATCATAAGTACCTGGTTTTATGGTTTTTATTTATATTAAAAAAAATAAATGTGATATATTCATTTTGGACTAATTTCACATCAATGTACACACTAGACACAGTAGGAATCTAGATTAATATTATCAACTGCATCTTTGTCTATCATTAATTTCCTTCATATGATCCCTAATGATTTGTAATGAATAATATGATTTACTTTTTTATTATTAAAATTGAACTGAAAAATGCCATAGGTGACTGCATGGTGTTATTTGAAATACGTGACATTCTATCCATCGATACAAGATTCTTATATCATCAGTAACTGCAAGTTAATTCCCTATTATTATAAACTAACAAATTCCTTTTCTATTTTTCTTTAACTTGTTATTAAAAACCAATAAAAATTGATTAATTTATTGTTTACTGTTATGTTGTTGGTTAAAACCACTAGATGAGTTGGGTTGGACACCTGGATCAACAGTGGCTGGCCATAAGCTGCCTGGCTGCACCATTATATGCCTCGCCTCAAGTGTGCATAATTTGCTGAAAGTTCAACAAGGTCAACATACAGGTGACTCAAGAGTGGCTGGAGAGAGCCAAGGTCTGACATGGTCTCATTAAAACATTAATAAAAGCTACAATTTTTGGCCAATTTCTTTCAGCTTTCTAAACTAAAAAGCTGAAATCCTTATGTGTGCATGATATGAAAATTATATAAACAGAGCTCACATGAAACAAAAGTGAAATGGTCAAATTTGGGCAAAATTTAAGGTACTAATTTTATATTTATACTAATAACTTATAAAATCTTAAAAATTCAGAACTAATTTTGGGTATTCAAATGAATCTTGATTAAATAATGTTACATCCCTGACAAACTAGATGTGTCGGAACGACATGAATGCCCCCGCCTTGGGCAAATTACAAACATTTGTAAAATTTGGAAAATTTTTTAAGTTCAGGAGGTGTCGTATGGTCAAAAGTAGGTCAACAAGGGCAAAATGCAGACTCGATCTGTAACGGGTCATTATCAAGCAACACATCAAAAGTCATGCCAGTATATGCAGGCATTTCGAAAAAAAAGTCCATACATGTGCATTTTCCATAAAAATTTTTGTCTTTCATGAAATTTTCTATGTTTAGGATCCGTAAAACAATCAAAAGTAGGTCAACCGGGATGAAACGCAAACTCGATCTGTAACTGGTCTATATCTGCCTACACACCAAAAATCAGGCCAATATCTGCAGGCACTGCGAAAAAAAGTCCATACATGTGCACCTTTTTATGAAATTTTCTATGTTAGAGCACCGTCAAACGGTCAAAAATAGGTCAACTGGGACAAAACGTGAACTCGATCTGTAACTGGTCATTATCTGCCCACACGTAAAAAATCAGGCCAATATCTGCAGGCACTGCGAAAAAAAGTCCGTACATGTGTATTTGTCATGAAATTTAATATTTTTCATGAAATTTTCTATGTTCAGGAGCCGTAAAACAGTCAAAAGTAGGTCAACCAGGACGAAACGCGAACTCGATCTGTAACTGGTGTATATCTATCCACACACCAAAAATCAGGCCAATATCTGCAGGCATTGCGAAATAAAGTCTGTACATGTGTATCTGTCATGAATATTTCTATTTTTCATGAAATTTTCTAAGTTTAGGAGCCGTAAAACGGTCAAAAGTAGGTCAACTGGGATGAAACTTGAACTCGATCTGTAACTGGTCTATATCTGCCCACACACCAAAAATCAGGCCAATATCTGCAGCACTGCGAAAAAAAGTCCATACATGTGCACCTTTTTATGAAATTTTCTATGTTAGAGCACCGTCAAACGGTCAAAAATAGGTCAACTGGGACAAAACGTGAACTCGATCTGTAACTGGTCATTATCTGCCCACACGTCAAAAATCAGGCCAATATCTGCAGGCACTGCGAAAAAAAGTCCGTACATGTGTATTTGTCATGAAATTTCATATTTTTCATGAAATTTTCTATGTTTAGGAGCCGTAAAACAGTCAAAAGTAGGTCAACCGGGACGAAACGCGAACTCGATCTGTAACTGGTCTATATCTGCCCATACACAAAAAATCAGGCCAATATCTGCAGGCATTGCGAAAAAAAGTCCGTACAACTGTTTGATTTTGGAATGACGGAAGGACGGAAGGACGGACATGGGTAAAACTATATGCCCCGGCCACTTTGTGGCGGGGGCATAAAAATAAGTTAAGGCACCCATCTTCGAACTTGACCTAGATTTTTTAAAATATACTGTGGCACTGACAAAATAAAATTCCCACAGTGAATCCTTTTTTTTGAATATCCTGATCACAAGGTAAAATTAAAGGACAGCCAGACAGACAGCATAAAAATCTCTAGCTTCAGCAAGCCCCTTGTTAAGGGAGTAAATATATTTCTTGATTTTTTACAAAGTGCATTATGTTTGGGCCCATAACTTAAAACAATTACGCAATACTGACATCATTTCTGGCATGTGCACAGAGAATGTATAGAAAAACATGTATATTATATATGATTAAAGTCAGATCAGTGGTTTGATATTAGGCAGTATTGAAGTGTAACAATGGGTTTATAATTGAAAAATGAAGTTTTTCATTAATATCTCAAAGGGATTAAGTCCTAGTGACCAAATTCTTGGCATGACAGGGGATTTTGGAGACATCTAATTGTATGCCAAATTTTACGAACTGAGAGCTTAAGTTGGGGAGCTGAGCTCTTGCAAACTGCATAACACTAGCCTGATGTAAACAATAACGTTACATGGTGCTTGAAAACTTGAATAAAATCTACAGTTTTTGATCAACTGGTTTCAAATTTTTGGTGTTAACAGACAAAATGCTAACAAAAACATGCTGAGAAAATTAAATCCACAGTACTTACAGGAAAAAAACGTGCTATGGTCAAAGTTAGGCAAAATTTAAGGTACCAATTTTTTATTTTTGTTAATATTTTTAAAAATTTAAAAGATTTTGATCTAATTTTGGGTATACAATTTAATTTTGATGAATTAAAGTTATATTACTTGAAAAAAAGTCCATAGCTCTAACAAGTTTTGTGTTATGTGATCAAATAATTTTCCTGATTTTTTACAAAATGCATTATGTTCTGGCCCATAACTTTCTTAAATTAAATAATACAGACATAATTTCAGGCATGTACATAGGAACTATATAGAGGAATATTTATGGTAAATATAAGGAAAAAACAGATGAGTGGTTTTGATATTAGGCAGCCCTGAAGTGTGAAAATAGGTTTTTAATAAAAAATTGAGGTTTTTCCTTAATTTCTCAAAGGAACAAAGTCACAAAGACCCAGTTTTCGGCTTGGTAGGAGATCTTGGGGACATCTAACACTATGCCACATTTTGGATTCCTAGGTCTTACGGTTTCAAAACGTGCCACATCTACGGACGGACGGATGGACGGACGGATGGACAGACGGACGGACGACGGACAATGGACCACAACTATAGCTCAGATGACTTATAGTCAGCTGAGCTAGAATGGGAAAAATGACTCCCAGAGTGCTTAAAATCATGCATTTTGCCAATAGATCTTAAATAAAGGTTAAAGTGACCTTACTCTACACCCAGCAGCTACCATTGGTGCCCATCTGACTAACAGTGTTAAAATCTTGTTCTTTTACGCAGCTCGCAGAATATAGGTCACAGTAACATTATTTCAGGTTTCTAAGGAATTTTTACAAGAACCTTCTTGTACCTTTATCAAATTAGAAGTTTCTAGGTCCAACTGTTTATTTTCTTTCACATGTAATGCAAAATATAGGTCACTTCCACCTAATTTCAGGTTTCTAAGGAGATTTGCCTAGGACCTCCCTGGATGTCAAGTTAGAAATTTCTAGGCCTGACTGTTATGATTTGTGCCCTGTTAACAGAGGACTGCTTCAATTGAAACTCTCAAAAATAGAGAAAATAATGAATAAAAAATAAATCAATACAGGTGGACCACCGGTCTGCAGGAACTGATGGAACACTCCATGATCAATATGCATGCAAAGAAATATGGCTATCAATGCATTAGTTATTCAGATACTGGAGCTTTTGTCTCAAATTTTATTTTTCTGGGGTACTTTAGAGCCCCATAGCTCGGGGGATATTGGTAACAGAGACCTAATTTCAGGTTTCCAAGGAGATTTTTTTAAGGAACTCTATGGGTATTTAGTAAGAAGTTTCTAAGTCCAGTGGTTTCCATTTGTGCCTTGTTAACGGCCTGCCAGATGGATGGACAGACGACAGGCAAAGAGTGATCACTATAGCTCGGATGACTTTCAGTCAGCTGAACTGAAAAGAAGGCATGCAACTATTCTGCTCAGGGAAGGATTTCTGAACTTAAAATAATCTGGGGGATCTTGATGAAGAAAATGGTGCAATCTTTACACTGCCTCACAGATTCACTTTGTAACTGCAGCATCAGTCACAAACTCGGTATTAAGAGGGTCATATTTTTGTGATTTTGCCTTTTTCAGTGTTTGGCATGGGTTCCTTTTTTTGCGATCTCACCAGAAGATTTAAGATTAATGAGGGCCAAAGAGAACACCAAATGACTGGAAATCCTTGTTCATAATTGGCAAACAATATAAAAGATCTATATTAAAAAAAAAAACGAATCTTTGATTTACCATAAAAAATTTAATTACAATTCATAATATGGATCCTTTTGCTTTCAACACTACAGGCATTACTAACATATACAAGACGCCCATGAGGATTCAGTATAAATGACTGCTTAACATGGTAGTATTTGCCTCTTATTCATAAAGATTTTACTTTTGCATTAAGTTCCCCTTTGCAAATACTGCTTACTCAAACATCAATGAAAAAAAAGTCAGCATTTATATATATGTGGGTGTGTGCATGTGTAAATGTTATGTCCCCTGAAATATACAAAACTGTTGCAATACAGATGACATTATAAAATAGTATTTATATAATAACATTATCTTCAGCCTTAAATTGTAGACAGAGCACCCCACCCTCACCCCCAAAGGGGATTTCTTTTTTTATTGATTTATAAATCTGTACTCAGAGGCATATATGCATGACCTTCAACCTTTTATGGATTCAAAAACTTGATATATTTCTGTACAATATTTACTCTGATATCCTTGGCATTTATACCTTGTGCAACATTTGAACAAACTATAATAACATGCATCCTTAATTATTAATCTCATGCACACATAACAGTAATTACTAAAATGTCTTATTAAACTGCACAGGTAAGTTCAGCTAAGATTCCATATGCAAAATCTGGCATGGGGAATACGTATCCAAAAAAGAAATGGCTGCATGTAGCGATATTTGCCATTTTCGCATAGTTTCCTGAAAATATGCATGTTGCGGTGCTGGTACATGTGAATCTCTCAACAAACATTCTGCATGCTGGATTCTGCATTCACTTCATATGGATTCTTAATTTCAGGTATTTCTTGACTAATCAGAGCAAATGGGCTACATGTACATTAATATTTCGCATACATCTGGTACTCTAACTACGGTACATTTTGTATAAATTACAATTGCATCATTGCACTTTGTTAGTGTCTTTCTAAGTCAACACATATGTTAAGTATAATCATTACCTAGTATTGTTGATACATATTTAACTTTGTACATATCTGATAACATTAATGCCCTTACTGGCATGCACAACAGGTTAAGCATTACCACCAACAACATGGGACATGTGGGTCACAGCACTCAGCTGAAATTAATTCTGAGAATATTTGTATAAAATCCTTATTTTTTATCAATTCCTTCCAAATTTAAGACCTTAAAAGCTTGACTCATTTTTTGTGCATTCTAAGAAATTTAATCAACAGTGTTTACAGGCAAAAGTGTGCAACTGTTCAAGTGGGGCAAAATTTATGGCTGAGATTTTAAGCTTTGAAAAAGAAATATCCTGATTTAAATTCTGGTTAACACTTTAATATATACCTAATAATTACATGTCCACCTCAATCATTGTACCCACTTGTAATGCAAAATCCAAATCTAAAATGTAGCAAATTCTAGAAAAAGGGAATTATACACAGAAAGTAATAACATCGACCCAATTTCTATACTCAGGACCATATATGCCAAATTTGAATGAAACAACACCAGTGGTTTTTGTAGAGGGCAGTCTTGAAGTGTGGTAATGGTTTTTTTTATGGGAAATTGAGGTTTTTGCTTAAATTCTCAAAGGAATGAAGTTGCAGTGGCCCAGTTTTGGGTTTGGTAGGAGAACTCAGGATTTGTAGGAGAATTTTGGATTTTTAGTTCCAATATTCAAAACATGTCCTGCTAACAGCCAGCCTGCCGGACTACAGACAAAGGACCATCGCTATAGCTAAGATGACTTATAATCAGCTGAGCCAATAATACTATTAATTACCTATAATATGCAAAGTTGCAAGAAACTGGTTACAATTTTGGACCAAGATGTTCTGTTGAATTTAATATAAATATAAACATAACATAAACTTAATACTGGCCATTTAAACTAAAAGTAATAACTGATCCTAAGCAAACACATAATTACTTTATGTATATGATTAACATATGCCGTACTCTAGTTGATAATCTCACAGTGTCAAATAAAATTTAGTAAGTACCTACAAACCTTAATTCTACACAAAAGTTTCATCAGTATATACAATTACAAAAAAGCATCACTTTACTGATAACTGTATCACAAATATTAAATTTCAGCAACTGATTGCAGAACTCTCATCTTGGCAACGAATTAAGGATGATTGAACAGACCAGGGGTGTTGGAGATCATGGTCATTCTCACACCATGGTTGACATTTCTATGTAATTCACATTTAGATACAAAATTGGAAATAACTCCACCAAGGCTCAACATTAAAGGCAACATACAGAAGAAAATACTAGAACAAAACAGGCAAAGTCTTTGATGAGATTTGAGCTCTGATCACTTGTCACAATGACAATACAAGATGTACACTGAATCACCAACTGACAAATAAAGCTCTTGATTTAAATTAAATGAGTGCTATTTAATTCTCAGGTCTATTATCTAAGCTTGATTCTAAGGTTATCTGGCTGAAAGACAGACAGACGAACACATAAGGCTGACTAAAACAAAAGCTCCTGGGAGCAAGACTTGCACAGAATTACTGTCCCGAGCAGTGTTTACATAGGTACAAAGTACAGCAGTCAAAACTGTACATCCAAACTATCAGTTTGTATAAATATTCATTAATGGAATGATCATTGATGACACAAAAACAGATTCTGAATTATCTTGAATGATCTGTGGAGGTTTTGATTTTGTGGAAATTGATTACCACTAGCGACTAAATCATTTGATCAATTAGTATCTAAGAAGCGTGACTATGTTCACTGAGAACAATGACATCACACCATGTGTCGTTTCTTGAACCGTGGCTGTCAGCATGATGATTTGTCTTGATTTTGGTGACTGGGGCAATGCAATAAAGAGCAGCAAATGTCTGCCCATGGGAAGGTTTCTAAGACATTTTATTGGAACAAAATATTCCAATGAATAATGTAGGTCCATGCGTAGCCAATACCTGGTCCCCCTCCCTCCAGCAAGCAGATAATGGACCTTTCTTTTTCATTATCATTTACTTATTATTAGATCTGCTGTCACAGATGCTAACAAATTTGTATATCCCTTTTTTTAATATTTTATTGTGTCTATGGGTGTTTTTTCTCCAACATTATCACAATCAAAGATGATAACATCACAAAATGATATCAAGAACAAAACCATTTGACAATTAAATCCATAAAAAAGTTTTTTTCTCCAAAGCATGCAATATACGGGAAACACTGATACTAATCACACAGTATAATAACTGATGCTGCAGACATAAATACTCTTGCATGATGTGAGTATATAATGAAATGTGCAGTACACATTACTTTTACTGCTGTATCAGTATCTGTATCAGTAACCACAACTGTATATACCGTAAAACACAACTGCCATACCTTATCATCCTTTCTGTAACCATAGACATCCTAATATGAGCTCATAATCTGGTTTTACAATCCTGGTAATGCCATATGAATCAAAAGCCATCTTATAAAATAGGTACTGGTACCATTTAACAATGGCTATATTGGTAGCTCGACTGGTAATGCATAAAGTAGTTCAAGCTAATGCACAAAGTAAAAAAAAAATTTCTAAAGAACTCACTAAACTCTGTCCCCGTAACAGGTGCCCACTTCAGTTTGGCAATCCTAATTTTATTTATTCAGGTAATTTAAAAAATATTGGTCACAATGAAAAGTCCAATTAACCAGAAGTATGCCATATATCATTCATTTGAGTACTATATCAATATCTGAACATTTTGTTTTCATGAAAAATATACTGTATAAATTGTGATAATGCCACTGATATCACACAAACAAGTTATCATATGTTGATGTAAACTAAACATTGTTCATGAAAATATTCTGGATTATATGACCAAACAAGTGAGGCTGGATTTTTTAAGTGTTGCCATGTGACCCTGGCACAAGAGTACATGTTGGACAGTATAAACATGGACTTTGATCACAATAGAATCAATTTCTAACAATCAGCAGCTTTTGGGTCTCATTGAATTTAGTCCCTAATTTTTTAAAACAGGAAGGTGTGAGAATGACTGCCACAGTTCAGTGGACACCAAGTGATGGAACACTCAGACCTCCTCTGCCTTAATTGTACAATTTATTTATTAACCAGCCACACATGTTATCACATAGACAGAGTGGCCCTAGCATACATGATATAACACATCATTCAATGTTTATATTAATGCCCCTGGGCAATATGGCTTAAACATTGATTTAATACAGTGGTCTCATCTCAGCCCAGCCCTCAGTTTACAGTGACACAACACCCCTGTATGAAACTGACAAACTTCACAGTTCTTGTGACGTATATTTGGTCAGTGACTCGCCACCCTAAATGAAATTAACAAGCATCACAAGCCTGTTACCTCATTATGCTATGTTATGCACTGCCCTGCGATGAACTGACATTAAAGTTGTCTCTGAACCTGTAAAGGTGCTGGCACATTTACACTTTTGAAATGTTTTACTTGAGTACTTTGTGAAATAGATTGACTGTACACGGTTGGTTGTGTTGTTAACATGCATGGCAGTTGATAAAAATATTATGAATCAGCTTGCTGGGTATTGCCTTTGGTTTGGCCTTCTGGCAAATATACAGTCCCTTAGTCCTGTGAACCTCAGGCTGATGTGCCACCCTCAGGCTAATATGAAGGCAAATGGAACAAGCCAGTTAATGACATATATTACATGATTGGTCAATAAATCACTAAGCACACCAGGTCATCTACAAACATTACATCTCCAAAACTCTCATATTCATTCACTGCACACTCACTTGTTCTGTTTGAGTAAATCCAGATCCATAGAAAAAAACTTACAGCTCCACTTATCAGATCTTAATATATACAGATCATAGCACAGTTATAAATACAGCACAACAGATATACCCTTGGGTAATTTTTGTCCTGTACAATATACAGGTACAACTATATATAATTTTAATATCCTAATTGAACAAGCATGCAAGTGCATAGTTGGAGTATGTGAGACACCAAAACGTTGAACAACTTATAAATAGAAGTGGTGCACCACTCTATGTAAATACATCTGCATGCTTGGATCACTTGTGCTTTGTCTCCTGGAGGCTCCACCAGACGGCGCTGAAGGTGGGATGCGAGCCAGGAGGTCCTCATGTCACCTTTTCCTGATGACAGCCACCCCGGCATCACAGCGGTGGGTAGACATGTTGGATTCTAACAACTCCCAGCTTTCTGACACAGGATCATAAGCTTCTAAACAGTTGAGCAATGTATGGCCATCATACCTGTAATATCAGGATACAGATTGTAAAATAGTATAGATCACTATAAATTAAAGATTGTAGCATAATATGGGTCATAACACAAAATAGATATCAAAAGATATACAAGTAAATCATAAAATAAAACTGTCACCAGAAATCGGTGACAATAAGAACGGTGTTTTGTATCATATTTTAACGAAGTCAGTTCTCTATTGGTATTGACGTGAAGCGTCTTCCTAAAGCGTTGACAGGTCTTGATTGTATATATATGAAATCCAATCGGCTATCAGCTGATTTTATCTGTGTCACGCTTCGTGTGTATTATTACATTTTTGTATGTTGGTCGCCAAGGTGACGCTAGCAGTCAAACCAGGTCACATATAACCTTATATGGGACACTTGAGCCATAAGCCAATCAGAGAACCGGATCGCCGTATTGTGACGACGATTGTGACGTCAGAGTTCAGGGAGAGACCCTGGAAGCTGCCTTCAGTTGGGTCTTGAAGCTTGAGGTGGCAGCACGCACGCACGAACATTGAAACGCCAGGAACGGCATAGAAGCAAGCTTCTACATGAGGCAAAGACCCAGCTCATGAGAACTCAGCCGTGCTGCCGACAGAGCTTCGTATTGGCGATAAAGTGAGAGAGCGTTTGTCACCTGCCGGCCTAGTTCAGCTTGACCTAAATACATAACCGCCGTAAGCCGTGAAACCTTTGCTACACGAGCAAGGTCAAGGACTCTAAGCTCTACGTAAACAAAGAGCGCTATTGCATGCATGTGAACGTAAACCTACCCGGGTCGCAGACAAGCAAGATCAGTTGAAGATCGCTAAACTCAGAAAGACTAGATCTATATGGTACTAACCATATATGGTACTAACCATACGCTAGATTCTACACAAAACAGTAACCAGAGATGTCTGAAGGAACTGGACTTTATGGTTTTTTTATACAAACCATGGACTCAGTAAAATATCCTGTAATTTTAATGTGAAGAACTGTCGTATTGACACATCAACGCACACACTCACATTGGTGTTTCTGTAAGTATTGTCTTGAATTATATTTGTGAATTTAACCTGATGTCTCATAGTTTCTATTGATCTAGGTGTATGATTGTCTGGTATTTTAATACACGTCCTTAAAAGAACCTGGAAATGTCACCTGTAATGACCGGGATCTAATTTCTTGATGAGTGAAATCAAGTGGCGAGCGTAAACCCCTCGTATGGTTTTATAGGATATATCCGTTGTAAAGTTTTCACGTTAAGTTAGGGGGTGACATTGTATGGCGAGCGTGCCAGGATATAATTAGCCTTAAAAAAAACTGGCTAATTACAGTAAGTTTCAGAAGTTTTGAACTGAGAAAACAGTACTGAAACCAGACATTCATATACTCAAACTAGAGTTGATCTGAATTAATAATTGGAAATGACACCAAACTGATGTTGTAGTGTATACTTGCACAATGAAATTACCCCACTGTTAGGAGTTAATATTTATTCAGTGAGAATATTACCTGGAGCACAACATTGTTTCAAGTTCGGCATATACCTTGTAGATTTGGCTAGAACACATGCATGTGTTGTGAGTAATGCTAGTTCAGTGATACCTGGACATCATTATTGGGTTGATATAAACCCAGATTAGAGTGAAAATTTTTGATGTTGTTAGATACGCCCTGGTATAATTTTTTCTACACTAGTTTGTGATTGGTCACGTGGTAGGGTCTCTTGACAGGTAAGTTTACCCCTCCCGATTGGCATGGTAATCATAGGTGCATGGTGTTTATTGATATCTTGATATCCATCCGTCCATCCGTCTGACCCTTCGTCCGACCTTCCGTCCGTCCGTCCGTATAAGTAGATTTTGATGCGTAGAGCTACCGTAGGGTTATTGTACGGATACCGCCGGTTCGTTAGGTTGGCTTTAACAGTACGTATTTACGGATTTTTAAGAGCGGATATTACTAGATACTGGAATCTTACTAGGTTAGAGCGTAACCATGGAAACGTTAGAGTCACTTGTTAGATGCAGACAGGCCTTGGGGCTTAAGGACCAGGCTTTACAAGATTATGTTGAGGCTAGACGGCGTGCGGATGAGGAACGTGAGGAAAGAGCTAGGCAACGTGAAATAGAGAAGGAACAGCGGGAATTAGAGTGTGAGCAGCGGGAATTAGAGCGCGAGCGAGAGGCTAGAGCCCACGAATTAGAGGTTCTAAGGTTAAAGTCTGACTCTGGGGTTAAAGAAGAGAGAAGTAGGGATGTATTCCCGAAAATCCAGCTTCCACCTTTTGATGAGGCTCACGATCAGCTAGATGCGTTTCTTGAGCGATTTGAACGATTAGCTGTATGTCAAGGCTATGATAGGGAGAATTGGGCGTTACACCTGAGTCCGTTACTGCGGGGTAAGGCGCTAGGGACTTACACACAGTTATCGGTTAGTGAGGCCATGGATTACGATAAGTTAAAGATAGCCTTGTTAAAGCGATACCAAATGACCGAAGAGGGTTATCGACACAAGTTTCGGACTTGTAGGCCTGAGCGAGGCGAAACGCCGAGTCAGTTTGCGGTGAGACTGAGTGGATACCTAGACCATTGGATAGGGATGGCAGGGGTCGGAGGTGACTACGACGGGGTAGTTAACCTGTTGATGTGTGAGCAGTTCGTAAACTGCTGTAGTAGGGATCTCTCTATGTTTTTGAAAGAGAGACGGTGTCGTGACTTTGATAGCATGGTAGACTTAGCCGAGAGTTATACGGAGGCTCACGGTGTACACAGCCTTACAGCAGGTCCTCGTTATGGCAATAATGTGCCGCGTCCAGCGCAACCGGTATCTCAGCCTAGAGAGAAGCGAGAGGTTGAGCGCAGTCCGGGCGGTCAGACATTTAAGCCATCAGGAGGCATCAGATGTTATTTATGTAATGAACTGGGACATAAGGCGCGGGAATGTAAGACTAGTGCCCGGTCGAGGCCTAGGTCTTCCCCTCAAGTAGGGCGTGCTGCTGGCGATCAGCAGAGGTATAGGACTAATTTTAGCCCCCCGTATAACCCAAAACAGAAACCGGAGACTATGTCAATGGCAGTAGTCGAGGCGGAAACGGAGACAGTCGGTGCGGTGAAACCGGAAGTAGAGAGTCCGAGTCAGTCGTTAGGATTTGCTGCCCAGACAGAAGGCGGAATCTCGTTACCTGTGTGTGAAGGGCTGGTGAATGGTAAGTCAGCGAGGGTGCTGCGGGATTCGGGATGTTCCTCGGCAGGAATACGTGAGTCGTACGTGGAGCCGAATCAGTTCACCGGACACCAGGTCGAGTGTAGGTTGTTCGATGGGTCTGTAAGACAATTTCCTACGGCTAGGATTAATGTGGACTGTGCGTACTTTGTCGGTACTATCGAGGCAATGGTGGTCGGGGATGCTGTATGTGATTTAGCGCTAGGTAACGTAGCGGGAGCGCGTGATCCATATGATCCGGACCCGACGTGGAAGTCTGAGCGGTCCTCAGGCATAGTGTGTGACGGTGTAGAGTCACAAAAGGAGGTGTCGTCCGCGGTGGAGACACGGAGCGCTGCACAAGAGAAACAGATACCGACGCGTAGCTTGAATGTTGCAAGCCCAGTTGCCGATGTGAGTCCGGCCGAATTTTTGAAGGCGCAGGAGGAGGATGGGTCTTTAGCGCCGTATTTGAGGCTAGCTAGAGAGGCTAGAAATGATAGTCCATTTAGAATTGAGGACGGATATTTAGTTCGGGTTGTGAGTGATAAACGGGGAGATCAAGATGGATCTCGAGTGGTGGTACCCCAGACGTTACGGTACGACGTAATGAGGATGGGCCACGAAGCGGTTATGGCGGGCCATCAGGGCATAGACAAAACGCACAACCGCGTGAGAACTCAGTTTTTCTGGAAAGGGATGTATAATGACATTGCTGAGTTTTGCAAGTCCTGTCCCATTTGCCAGAAAACCATACCGAAAGGCAAGGTGCCTGGAGCTACGTTAGGCCAGATGCCATTAATTGATGAGCCCTGGCGTAGAATTTCGATGGATCTGGTTGGGCCGATCCATCCAGCGTCTGAGAGAGGTCACAGGTATATTCTGACCGTTATGGATTATGCCACTAGATATCCGGAGGCTGTTGCTTTAAAGAACATAGATACAGTCTCTGTGGCTGATGCGCTAGTTGATATTTAGGCGCGGTTAGGAGTGCCGTCAGAGGTGCTTACTGACATGGGAACACAATTTACGTCAGACCTCATGCGAGAAGTTAGCCGTGTTTTGTCTGTAAGACAGCTCACCACTACTCCTTACCATCCTATGTGCAACGGAATGGTGGAGAGATTCAATGGAACGTTAAAGTTAATGTTGAAACGGATGTGCGAGGAAAGACCGCGAGATTGGGATCGGTACCTCAGCGCCGTGCTTTTTGCGTACCGAGAAGCGCCACATGAGAGCACAGGGTTCTCACCCTTTGAGTTGCTCTATGGTAGGATCGTTAGAGGACCGATGCGGATTCTAAGGGATCTGTGGACCAAGCGAGATACTAGCGTCGAGACTAAAACCACGTACCAATACATCCTGGACCTACAAGACAAACTAAGCGACACATGCGCGTTAGCTAGAGAGATGTTGAACAAATCAGCGAACAGACACAGACTGTTATATGATAGAGGTAAATGCACGCGCAGGTTTGAGGCCGGAGACGAAGTTTTGTTGTTACTCCCGACGGAGCGGAACAAATTAATGGTACAGTGGAAAGGCCCTTATACTATTGTAAACAGGGTTGGGGACTTAGACTATCGGATTAAGATTGGCGATAAGGTTAAAACCTTCCACGTGAATATGCTGAAATGGTACCATGCTAGAAACGAGCCCAAGCATATTCTGGCAGCGGTAGCCAAGGGCGCACCTGATTCTATACATGATCCTGACGGTGTAGACGGGGAAACAGAGCACTGATAGACCTAAGACAAAGAAGGCTTTGCGAGCATTCCTAGGTCTTACAGGGTACTATCGAAAATTCGTGCCAAACTATGCGGAAATAGCGGTGCCCTGGACTGATCTAACGCGTAAAGGTCAACCGTATTGTGACGACGATTGTGACTTCAGAGTTCAGGGAGAGACGCTGGAAGCTGCCTTCAGTTGGGTCTTGAAGCTTGAGGTGGCAGCACGCACGCACGAACATTGAAACGCCAGGAACGGCATAGAAGCAAGCTTCTACATGAGGCAAAGACCCAGCTCATGAGAACTCAGCCGTGCTGCCGACAGAGCTTCGTATTGGCGATAAAGTGAGAGAGCGTTTGTCACCTGCCGGCCTAGTTCAGCTTGACCTAAATACATAACCGCCGTTAGCCGTGAAACCTTTGCTACACGAGCAAGGTCAAGGACTCTAAGCTCTACGTAAACAAAGAGCGCTATTGCATGCATGTGAACGTAAACCTACCCGGGTCGCAGACAAGCAAGATCAGTTGAAGATCGCTAAACTCAGAAAGACTAGATCTATATGGTACTAACCATACGCTAGATTCTACACAAAACAGTAACCAGAGATCTCTGAAGGAACTGGACTTTATGGTTCCATGGACTCAGTAAAATATCCTGTAATTTTAATGTGAAGAACTGTCGTATTGACACATCAACGCACACACTCACATTGGTGTCTCTGTAAGTATTGTCTTGAATTATATTTGTGAATTTAACCTGATGTCTCATAGTTTCTATTGATCTAGGTGTATGATTGTCTGGTATTTTAATACACGTCCTTAAAAGAACCTGGAAATGTCACCTGTAATGACCGGGATCTAGTTTCTTGATGAGTGAAATCAAGTGGCGAGCGTAAACCCCTCGTATGGTTTTATAGGATATATCCGTTGTAAAGTTTTCACGTTAAGTTAGGGGGTGACAAAAACAGATCATAAGATCCCGGCATTTAAATTAGATTGACTTATCAGTCAGAAGAGGTTAAATCCTGATATTTGCAATTTAGTCTGTTAGGTGACAGGTGATGACAGAAAACAAGATTCCTACCCCGCAACCACGTAGACTTTACCCTTCATCACACACGCCCCGACATAGCACCTTGGAATGGTCATGCTGGCTAGGAATGTCCACTGTCCTGAACCTATGTTAAACGATTCTACTGAGGATAGATGGTTGTTGCCGTCATACCCTCCACATACATACAGAGTATCACCTATAACTGCAACCCCAGCACCTGAAATATAAAAGATCCCATGAATATACACAGTTTCACCTATAACTGTTACCCAAGCAACTAAAATATAAACATTCCAATTTTCACCAAGGACATTCAAACCAATAACTCTGCTTCAAAATCAAAACTTTAAAACTCTTGTAGGCTTACTGGTACACGTTATTTCCTATTTTAATTATGTTGTCATAAATAAGGCCTCTGAACCTATTTCTAACAAATTTAAACATATTTGGCCAACAATTTTGTGCTATGACACCTATTTTATCTTGTCACCTGCTTAGCCCAGCGTCAAACCTATAAATGAACAGCATATGGATTATAACGGCATGACAGCAAACTGTCATAAACATCTGAGAACATTTTTTGTCTTTTGAAATTCAACATGGTGACTTTTTGTTAAACACCTTTCAAGTACTCTATCTGGAAATGGTTACCAGTTTTAGCCCTTGCTAGAGATCACAAAACAGGTGCTTGAGCTAAAACCATAGATAGGGGACACTGAGGATGCCCTTGTGTTGATTTTACCTGGTCTTAATCTGCAGTTAACTTGATAAGATTACACCATATTTAATATATTCTGACACTTACCTGACCTTCTGGTTGTCATGGCAGCCACCGAGGTCCACTGGCTAGTGTTGGGATCGTATTTTTCAACAGAATTTAGTAGATTTAAACCATCATAACCTCCTATGCAGTATATCATATCACACGCCACTACCAGGCCTGCCCCCTCCCTGCCTATACTCATTGATCCTAATGTGCTCCACTGGTCTATTGTAGGATCGTATCGCTCCATACTAGTGTGTCTAATAGTGCCGTCAAATCCTCCCGCAACATAGACCATATCTGTAAAATATTAATAATACCACAGCATTTGTTAAATTCATTAGCAATGTGTAACATGTATGACAATACCATTAACAAGAAACAAGATCTCAAAAAATTGCTATGAGAGATGTTTTACTGAAAAATGGTTCAACAAACAAAATATTTCTTATTTTAGGATATATATATGATAAACAAGATAGTCTGGCAGTAAAAATTTAATGACAGAATTACTTTAAACTGATACTGTTTAATTCTCTCATTTGCCACAATAACTTTGGTTATCAATTACGATCTACAAATGAAAAATTAAAGATACCTTTACTAATCATTATGGCTACTGCAATAATCTGAATTCTATTTCATTTATTGCTGTGTTATAACCTCTCATGATATTCAAAATTCCTGGATTCTTAAGATGTAACTGTAGTTGGATCTATATATACTGCATGAAGAAATGGAAATCAATCCATTAATCAATACTTGTGACATTGCCCCTTTGAAGAAATTGCTGAATCTGATTGGTGCTTGTAATTTACTACTTTCCCTATTAATTCTTCAATTGACCTTGGCATGAGTGATGACCTTGACCTTGTACTGACCTTGATATGTACACACTCCAGCTAGCCCTCTTCTGTGATTCATTGGAGCCACTGTCTGCCATTCTAAGTCCTCTTCTGAGAGATCCAGACATTCTACTGTGTTTAACCGTGATTGGCCATCATATCCACCAATCACGTAAACTTTACTTTTAACTGCAGCTGCTGCAACATATCTTCTTCTTTTCAAAATAGACTGAAACAGATATGTCAGAATGTATCAAAGTTATAAGTTAAACAAATCAAACTTGGTTTTAACTTTGTGATCTCTACACCTCTCATTTTATTTGTGAAATTATTTAATTTGAAATGAGATATACAGATATTTACCTTAAACACTGTTTGGAAGTTCATATGAAACAGAAGAAAAAAAATTAACTCATATCCAACATGAATATAAATCAACAGGTCTCAAAATAAGGCTTGTAAGGTTAACTGACTGACTTCTCAAGTTAACCTGGTTCTTCAGTGTTTACACATTTACAAATATTTAACAGAGTACCTCTTGCTTTTGATAAACTGAAAATTAAATAGCTTGGATAGATCATTGGTCAGCAGAGTTGCTTTGTTCAAATCTGGGTGTACAGGTTGACGAAAGGAAAGGGTCTACAAAATTTGTTTATTTAGAATACATTGTACATTTACTATAAATACCTTTACCTTAACACAGATATGAAAAATAGGCAAACATTGTTTTAAATATGATTTATATAGTTTTTCAAGCACATTTATAGGAGGAAATATAGTCCTGATTTTTTACCACTTAGCTAGGTTTCATGGCCTTATTGAAGGAATCACACTCACAGGTATATCCTGCCACTGTCCTGTGTTGGGATCAAACTTTTCTCCTGAATCAATTGGACTTTGCTGATGGCCAAACCCACCCAGGACAACTAAAATATCATCACTTCCTGAAAAGGCAAAAAGATGAAAATACGGCAATTTTAGAACTCTCCCTGTACGGTTCCCTGTGAGGCTTCGTATACGGTATTCCCACAGTGATGTAAAATTTCAAGAAAGGCCTACAACTGTGTGCTCTCAAATGTATTTTAATTTGTTAATATTTTTTCAGTATATCCCCATTTATATACATAACAATACAGATATTCAGGGCAGAAAACAATGAGGTGCATTATATTCACCCTAGACTGGTGCATATATATATATATATATATATATATATATATATATATATATATATATATATATATATATATATATATATATATATATATATAGATGTATATAGGGGTTGTTATACTTTGAAATTTTCACCTTACTACAAAAAATGCATCCTATCTTGATATCAAGTTTTCAGTCACACTTTGCTAGTGTCAACCAGATTCTGCATCTAACATGCCATCTTACATGCACACTTGCACCTCTCCTTCAGATTAGTAGAAAATGAAAAATGACTTTTCCTGCACGATTTTGCCTGTCTCAGACAGACGGAAAGGCATTATTTGGACCCCTGTATGTATATATATTTAATAAATGTGTGTGAATATATATATATATATATATATATATATATATATACATTAATTAAAAATAAAAGAATATATATGGTGATATATCTAAAAAATTGCACTTACTGTACTTATTTTAACTTTGTATAAGCTGAATTAAACCTTTTAAAACTACAACTTTAGCCATGAAGCCACTGTATAGTGAACATACTTTTTCACTAACAGTGACAAGTATGACATATCTGTTCTCACATGGATGTATATCTGTACATATTTCTCTTGTTCAAGTTATAAATTTGAAAAAGAGAGGTATGTAGCACCTTTGCAAGTTTGGTAAATGAAGTGATAATGACCTGTATTATGATAATCACTCTGTAGGGGATTACCTGTAAAATGATATGTCTTTAGTAAACTCTAGAGGACACAATCTTAAAAGTGATAAAAATTCATAAAAACTAAGATACTGCATGTGGAACAACCAACATACTGCAGCAGTTACAGATCATCAAGGCAGAAAATGACACCATATTTAACAAGAGCACCGCAAACATAATACGCCCATCCTGTATCTGGTGACATCTGACCTCATTAAATATGCAGTGAATTTTGATGAGAAGGTAATTTAGATGAGGAACTCTATTGTTAAATTTGTGTAATGAGTTTCATGAAAATCCTTAGGATTTTTGGTAAGTCACCAAGGTGCCTCCAAAGTGCGGTGACCTCTGACCTCATTAAGTATGCATGGATTTTATTGGAAATCAAACTTAGGCAAGATATTTTATTGTTTAACATTTCTGATGAGTTTTATCAAAATCCTTCTTATTCTTCATAAGTTATTGTGGTGACACCACAAAGTAGCCTAGTGACCCGTGACCTTATTAAATATGCTTGAATCTTGCCTGCAATTAAACTTGGGTCAGATAATCTGTTGGTGAGTTTTGTGAAAATCAATCAAAGCCCCAATAAGTTATCACGGTGACACTAACAATTAATGGATGGACAGACCAACGGTGGGTATACCATAATACCCCCGTGATATGATGGGCGTAATAAGGTAATGTGGTCCTATTTGTTTACATTACCTGGGGTCACCAAGCCCTGAACCTGAAGGAGAGTAGTGAATGGTCTGGCTTTCTCTGGTTGGCTCTAGCCATCATGTGATGGAGCATCAAAAACACCCCATTGTTTGATTTTTAAGTATGTTAGGATAATCGCCAATAAAAGTGACAGTATTGGTCAATTTTGTTAAAATCTGTGGCCGATCAAAGAGATGTTGTCCAAATCCTTGTTTGGGACTGCTTGGTTGGGTATTTTGGGCTTCACTGCATTCTGGCCAGGATGGTTAAAAAAGGAGATACACAAGCCCCCATTATCTTGGTCTAGTTTGATTGAAGAAACAACAAATTCTCAGGTAAAAAAAAAGTTTAATATCAGAATTTATTTTGAAAATTATTTAAAAGAGGCCCAAACCTCAGGTGTTTTATAGATGTTATATATGAAAAAAAATATAGCCACATGTCCTCAAAGGCCAATAAAAATTCTTTAAAAATCTGAAATTGTAGGGTGCACCACCAAATTTGTGCAGCAGTTACAGATCATCAGGGCAAATAACACTGCATATTTTATAACAATCAACCCAATGGTTCCTGAGAAATAAGCTTCCAAGTTTTTTTTCTATGATTATCTCTGTAACTTTAAACTAGATGTGTCGGAACGACACAAATGCCCCCGCCTGGGGCAAATTAGAAACATTTGTTAAATATTGAAAAAGTTCAGGTGTCATATAGTCAAAAGTAAGTCAACAAGGGCAAAATGCAAACTCGATCTGTTACGGGTCATTATCAAGCAACACACCAAAAATCAGGCCAGTATCTGCAGGCACTGTGAAAAAAAGTCCATACATGTGCATTTTCCATAAAAATTTCTGTCTTTCATGAAATTTTCTATGTTTAGGAGCCACAAACAATCAAAAGTAGGTCAACCGGGATGAAATGCTAACTTGATTTGTAACTGTCATTATCTGCCCACACACCAAAAAATCAGGGTGGTATCTGCAGGCATTGAGGAAAAAAAGTCGGTACATATGCATTTGTTATGAAAATTTATATTTTTCATGAAACTTTCTATGTTCAGGAGCAGTCAAATGGTCAAAAGTAGGTCAACTGAGACAAAACAAGAACTTGATCTGTAACTGGTCATTATCTGCCTACACACCAAAAATCAGGCCCGTATCTGCAGGCATTGCGAAAAAAAGTCCATACATGTGCACTTTATGAAATTTTCTATGTTAGAGCACTGTCAAATGGCCAAAAGTAGGTCAACTGGGACAAAACATGAACCCGATCTGTAACTGGTCATTATCTGCCGACACACCAAAAATCAAGCCAATATCTGCAGGTATTGCAAAAAAAAGTCAGTACATGTGTATTTGTAATGAAATTTTATATTTTTCATGAAATTTTCTAAGTTAAGGAGTTGTAAAACGTACAAAAGTAGGTCAACTGGGACGAAACGCGAACTCGATCTGTAACTGGTCATTATCTGCCAACACACTAAAAATCAGGCCAATATCTGCAGGCATTGCGAAAAAAAGTCCGTACATGTGTATTTGTCATGAAAATTTCTATTTTTCATGAAATTTTCTAAGTTACGGAGCCATAAAACGTACAAAATTAGGTCAACTGGGACGAAACGCGAACTCAATCTGTAACTGGTCATTATCTGCCCACACACCAAAAATCAGGCCAATATCTGCAGGCATTGCAAAAAAAAGTCCGTACATGTGTATTTGTCATGAAAATTTATATTTTTCATGAAATTTTCTAAGTTAAGGAACCATAAAACGGTCAAAAGTAGGTCAACTGGGACAAAACGCAAACTCGATCTGTAACTGGTCATTATCTGCCTATACACAAAAAATCAGGCCAATATCTGCAGGCATTGCGAAAAAAAGTCCGTACAACTGTTTTATTTTGGAATGACGGAAGGACGGAATGACAGACATGGGTAAAACTATATGCCCCGGCCACTTTGTGGCGGGGGCATAAAAATAAGTTAAGGCACCCATCTTCGAACTTGACCTAGATTTTTTAAAATATACTGTGGCACTGACAAAATAAAATTCCCACAGTGAATCCTTTTTTTTGAATATCCTGATCACAAGGTAAAATTAAAGGACAGCCAGACAGACAGTTTGGATGATGACAACAGCCCATCAGCCAGAGGGCTAGTAACAATGATATCATAGATACAATCAATCATAAATGGAATGACTGATACATGTAAGTGATAATCACCTGTTCTAGGCTTAGACCTGTCATTTTGAAGCATTGACCTCAGGTCTGGTCTCAAAAGAAACTTCTTTGCTTCATCCAGGAGGTCTCGGCAAGCATGGCTTCTTTTTACTAATGGCTGCAATATAAAAAAAACAGCAAACACATGAGTTTTGACTACAGGACAAAGTTAATTCCTATTGATTGAAAAACCTGAATTTAAATACATTATACCAGGAAGGGATGGTTTAGCTACTTGATGCCCTTGAGGACAGAGCAATTGTATAGAAATTTTAAAGACAACTCTTTTCATGGAATTAACAGCCATAAATTATGGACATGACCCGACTAATTCTGTTTAATAATGAGATTAATAATAAGCATAATATATATTTTTTTTACTTTTAGCTAATTTTTATTTCCTAGATAGCTCTGTATCTGACTGAAGGTACAGCAAAACCTAAAAAAAATCTTCATTCAAAAAAACTTTTTTAAAAGTTGGTCTTTAAAGGTTCACAAAAACAACCTCGTTCAAGTGGAAGCCTTGAAGTCTTGTCCTTTCATGCGTACTTCCTGTTTCCCGAGGGAATCTGAATGCACTTTAGGTAAACAAGTGATCCATGGGTTATGGCACTCAGCTGATAAGCACTATTTGCCTTGCCACATAACTGGTCTAAAAGGGTTGCATTATAAGGCTTGCATTTACATAAAATATCAGTCTTTTGTAGAAAAAAATACATAATGTTACAGAATGAGTAGAATGGACATCCCCACACGCTTCCTACCTCTTCATCTACAACGTCTGTGATGTACTTGGCTGACAGGAGGGACAGTCTCACATATTTCAGGAGCTGTGCCATGAATCCTTCTCGTCCTCGTTCATCGTGTTTCACCCATGACATCACTGCTTCAAATACTGGTTCCTCGGAAAGAAGCTGTGAAACAATCATCATGTATTTTTTTTTAAAATAAGTCATGTTTTTGTTCCATAAGACTGGTGTCCAATCATTCTGTACCTATCCATGATACTGATATTTTATATACTAATCAGCCATCAATAATATCTTTATATGAATATGTTTAAATAAATTTATAATTTACAAACTCTAATAGTAATTTTGTATTTTAATAAGCTTGGCTCTTGTTCAATTGGACTAAAACCAAACTTTCCAGAACATAAACTGCATAAACAGGCTACAAGTACATTTTAAACTCTTACAATATGATCTAATCATCCAACAGTAAATTGACATCTTAGGTCATGCCTTATTCTGCTGTAGGTCCCTTGGCCAAGCAATAAAAATAAATGAATAAACTCACCTGGATATCGTCACTCTTTATAAGAACTTCAACATCCTTGACACCCAGTGTCTTAAACTCTTCATGCATCACTACATCCTCAAAATGCTTAAAGGCAAATTTTTCTGCAGCTCTTTTTAGGCTATCACAACCATGGTTTTCAGCAAATATCCTGATTCCCAGGCAGTTGGTTGGGTCAAGCTGTTTTTCAAGAAATTCTGAGCACGCTTGTTTCACTCCTGCATAACAAACAGATGAAACATAAAACCTTCTGTTTGGAATTAACCTAATAGTATAAATTAATATTAGTTGTAATTATTTATGACTCTGGATGTATGCTGGCTTGATTAGTAAATGAATGTATGACAAACAGGGCACTGATTCTGTAATGTGAAGGGTAATAGTTATGTAAATTTATGTATGCAGATTAATACCACACACCAGTATAAATGCTAATTTCGTGGCAGAGGGTAGTAGTCAGGAGCATGGTGTTATGTAGACAAGTTGCTGGTCATGGCTGTCATCGTTAGGCAGAGCAGAACATTCATAAATGTTGCTGTTCAGTGCTTAGAAATTTGGCTCCGGCACATACTTGGCTAGAAATTGAACATTGATGGAGAAAGACCAACAATGTGTTGCTATGCTCAAAAGAGAGATGCATGACCAGTGTCAGGATACAGTGTATTAATCCCGAGGATACACTGCAGAACTCTGTGCACCATGTGTTTATAACAGTGAAATGTCATGCAAAGCGCTTGGGCACAGTGGGTCACAGGTTTTGGATCCAATCCCTCACAGTGCAGTGGGCTTGGATGATCATTGTGTATATTCAGATTAAAAGACGGACAATTTGATAAATACATCCAAAGAGATAAAATGTTAACTGGATGGACACATTGTGTAGAAAGACAACTCAGCATTTGGAGCTTGGGGAGGAGTATGGATGGATATCTGCTGTGAACAATGACGTGGCCAGATAATTTGGTGGGACTAAGTATCACTGTGGATTCAGTCTTTGTTTATGGATCAACTTTTTCTATGGTAGACTGTGCATGGTTGAAGTTCTTAGTGAGTAGTACTGAGTACTGAACATGTTTATTCTTATAATTACATTGTTAATATTTAAACCTCAGTCTTGTTGATTTTGTATGATCATGTGTGAGTGAAGAACACTTCCACATTTCTCTAATAATATTCTAAAGAACCTGGAAATCAACCGGAGGGGGATTGTGACATACCTGTTAGCTGGAGCAGGCAGGCGGCTGGTAGTAACTCCTGTACATTACCCACGCTAACATCTACTGTCTCTGTGTACACAAAGTCAAGCAGCACTGCCATCACCTCTGCTGATACACCATGCAGGGCTATTTTAGATTTCTCCTGCTCGGTCATCTGTAAGCGATGCTGTTCTTTAGTATTATGAACATTAATTGTGTATTAAAAACTGTATTAATTAGTTTTTCATTCATGTGAAATTCTAAGATACTAAAATAATTATATATATTTATGTTATTAATATTATTACTTCAATTACATGTTATGACTCATTACATGATTTTATATGATACTTTTACTTACCTTTTTCACTTAATTATATTTATATACATATGATATAAAATATGTAGCACATAAAATCAGTTAAATCACAATATAAAGTTATTTTTCATTATTTTTTTACCAGGGTTGCAAAAGCTGAATTTGATAAAAAAATTAATTTCTGAATCTTTGTCACTGGAATTTGAAATTATTGACTTAATATATGGAACATATTCACTGAAAAACAGCTAAACAAAACACACTTTAAGCTAAAGCACAGATTTTATATTTTGAAGGGACCTACCCCACTGGTAAACATTGCACAGAAGTAATCACTGCATGCAGCAAGCACAATGCGATGTGCAGGGAACTCCTCCTCCTCTACACACAATGTAACATCACACAATGTATTATCTTTGCGGAGATTGTTCATAGTAGAAAGGATAGTTTTCGCATGGCTGTCTGTGAAAATCTGACGGTCTATTCCAGCAGTGTCAATGCAACTGAAGCTCTTGGTATCCTTCATGGTCTGTGAGTCCATACCTGTAATACAATAAGTTCTGTGATTCCATATCTGTATTAATATGGTCTGTAAGTCTATACATGTAATAAACATGGTCTGTGAGTCCATACTTGAAATACAACATGGTCTGTGAGTCCATACCTGTAATACAACATGGTCTGTGAGCCCATACCTGTAGTGTAAAAGAATAAGCTCTGTAACTGTAAGTCCATACCTGTAATACAATATGGTCTGTGAGTTAATTCCTGTAATAAAACATGGTCTGTCACTGTGAGTTCATACCTGTAATACAACATGGTCTGTGAGTCCACACCTGTAATACAACATTTGCACACCCTCACCTGTAATACATTTTGTTGCATGACAGATCAATGTATCTGGACATTTTTTCCTAGCTTAATTTTAAAGATTTTTAATGATTCATGACACAAACACAAAATTATTTACTTTTAAATCTTGTGGATTTTTAACCATTATATTATTCAAAGTGTGTCATTTTTTTAATCAGTGAGGTCTTCTCCCTAAGCCTGGGTGCATAAACCACACAATTATTGGCTTTAACAATGCTGTGTCAATGCAGAAACAATAGCCTTGTCTCACCTTTTACATCAGCATTGTCAAAATAATGAGTACTGGGGATGGCAACACAAGTAGCCCTAACACACACCTTGTTACAGGTATGCATACAATAATTACAACCACCAAAGAGATATGTATCAATAAATTGTAAAAAGGAGAGGAAAGTGTTGATCAGTGTTCATCAGTAAATTTATGGACATTGTTGCAACTTTTATAGTTGTCCTATGTCTTTCAGTAATCTAGAGACAGTTACACACTGAATATATACAGGCCTACAGGCCTATTGCAAACCTGTGCAATGGGATATACACAGGTATTATGCTTCAATGCTGGACCATTACTTTCCAAGTACATGTGTAACATGTATACAAACTATGCAAGTACAGTCAGTCCAGTTTAATTGGATATCGTATTTGTCAACCGATTATATTCATAAAAGTGGGGTTTCAAATAAATGGGTTGTTCATCATCTAGGTTGTATGCATCACTATAATACAATGAATTGCCATCGGATGGCTTGTGTGTGTTTCTCGTATCATTCAGATGATTCTGAATTATCTGTTTTGGAATTTTTTATTTAATAATATTTCAATTCATTAGTTTATATATTTTATTTATTTATAACTTCTACACCTTCTACAGAAAAAATACTGTATATTCACCTGTTGCATCTATTTTTAATAAAAAAGGATCTCCGTGCCAATGACTGACAGCTTACCGATCACGTGAATATATCAAATGTTGTCAAAGGTTTAATTCAATTTTAAAGATTTTGATTTATCATAAAACATTTTATTTCTTTCAACTCAAGAAATAGAGAACTACTGTGCATTTACCTGTTCGTGTATCTATAAAAAGCGATGCTGCAAAATGGCTGACAGCTTAACGATCACATGAATGTGTCAAAGGTTTAGCAAGGTTCCTATAAGATTTTGAATTTTGTTACACATTTTGTCTTCTTTTTCTTAACTCTAAAAATACTTTCTGTATGATTACCTGTTCGTGTGTGGTTTAAAAAAGAAACATTTCTGGAAAACGTCATCCTTCTGCCAGTGATAGTATCTACTCAAAACCATTGTGAGTGCGATCCTACGCAGTGTGCATGGCTGACTGCATACTGCACATGTTAATTTGTCAAAGGTCAATAAAGTGAGAGGCCACATAAGGCCAAGAAAAAACAGATTAAGACTTAGAATTAACTATAAAAAAAAATCGATACTGCTTTCCTTACAGATTTTATTATGAATTATGAAACATATTCACCAATTGCATACAGGTAATGCTCTCGAATAAATGACCATGTTTATAGCGTTTCCTGTGTTTATAATGCAACCTAATTGGTGACAGTTTGTCCGGGGAGCACGTGCAGAGTTAACGCATCAAACACACATTAAACTAGAATACGGGTAGTCGACAAGCGACTACGTGTATCCGCCTAAATCAGAGTGGAACGGTTGAAGTGAGGCATGGATTGAGTGGCAAGGGGAAATAGAGTGAAGTGTTGCATATTAGCATGGATGTCTGCAGCCAAATGGTGTATGTAGGTTGCGCCACCTACCACAAAATCCAGAAAGCCGTCCAAGTTGTATACATATGCAAAATTTGAGGCAGATAAGTCAAACCACTATATGTTTATGAGTGATTTTAGCCCATGGCAGACAAACAGATGGACGCTGTGCAAAAATGGTTGAAGATGGTGCCACCAGTTTTGTGTATGATAAGGAGCTATGTGAGAACTATACACATGCAAAACTTTGGCCCAATCGGTCAAACGGTTCCTAAGATATGAGCTTGGATGTCTGCTGCATAAACTAGAAAGCAGGTGGCGCCACCTGTCATAAAATCAAGAGAGCTGTCGGGGATGTATAAACCTGCAAAATTTTAGGCAGATATGTCAAACCACTGCCGAGATATGAGTGATTTTATCCCATGGCAGACAAACAGACCGGAGCTGTGCAAAAATGGCTGCATGTGGCGCCACCAGTTTTGCGTATGATAAAGAGCTATGTGAGATCTATATACAGGCAAAATTTTGGCCCAATCGGTCAAACGGTTCCCGAGATATGAGCTTGGATGTCTGCAGCGTAAACATGAATGTAGGTGGCGCCACCTGTCATAAAATCAGAAAAGCTATCCAGGATGTATGCCCATGCCAAATTTCAGGTGAATTAGTCAAATCACTGCAGAGATATGAGTGATTTTAACCCAAGGCAGATGAACAGATGGACACTGTACAAACATGGTTGCAGGTGGCGCCACCATTTTTTGTGTATGTTATAAAGCTCTCTAAGGGCTACATTTGTACAAAAAAATTTTCCTGATCCGTCAAACGGTTCCCGAGATATGTGGGTTAATGTGTGGAAACAGACGCACAAATGGACGCAGAGCGCAGAGGAAAGGTCAGAGGTCAAAACAAAATCGGGGCGCAGCAGTTCACATGTGACCGGAACATAATCCCGGGTTTCTTAAAATTCCGCCCAGCGGTTACAGGACACCTACGCGTCTGCGGCGGCGTGCAGCTGAAAACATAGTATCCGCAAAACTCTGTTTTGGCGGATACAATTAAGCAAGTAATCAAGGAGGGAAACCATTTCAGCCGATGGCTCGAGTCATACAAAAGGCTAATAAGAAGAAAGGGTGGTCAGTGGTCCATGAGGTAACCTTCTTAACCTGTCGGGCGAGCAATATCAACAGCTAATTAGCACTCCGGCCAGTCAGTAGTCCTTGAGATCGTTTTCGCGTATGAATAGCTAGGATCGTCCTTCATGATGGACTGATTTTACTATACAATTACCTGATATATATATTTATCAGAAATTCATATAAATGGAGAATTTTATTAAGAAGACATTGGAAAAGGTTTTGTTTTTCATTGTTTTATACAATTAAACAGGATATACAATTATACAATATACAATTAAGCAGGACCGACTGTACTGAACATTTTGAACAAGAAACAATTACACAAACATCACTCCTGTAATTCTGGCATGGATGCACACAACACAAAAACAAGGGACCTATGGGTCACGGCGCTCAGCTGTAATATATGATAAAAAAATATGATTTAGAAATGAGGCACATGCTGGTTTTGTGTGGTAATAAGTATAAGCTGTATTATGAGTTGTTGTTGTTAAGCTTATGTATGATTTTGATAGTTCCTTTGGAGACAGAGAGGAGAATTGATTTCATTTATTTTATTAACAAATGGAGTACTATTGTCACACAGATTTTGACTTGGCCATATAACTTATAAGCAGAACATATAATATAACAGTTTAACTATTTATTTAAAAAATTACAAATATTGTCCCAGATATAATTTTTATTAAAAATAATAAGAGAATCGTATGGTTTTTTAAAATGAAATATAACTGAAATGATTATTAAAATAATATTAAAGAATATATTCATGAATGCATTCATGAATACATTTGGAAAGTATTTGCACTGGTATTCATATACTTTCATTTTTACCTGAATTCCCATTCTTTATGCAAGAAATTTTATAATGGAGTACATATTCATATTCGTATTTAAATACAATTGCAAAGTATTCCCACCATGTCTGGTATTTATTCAGTTTTCACCAAACAATGGTGTTGAGAATCCAGAATGTACAGAATTCACACATTTAAATAATGATCATAAGTACCTGGTTTTATGGCTTTTATTTATATTAAAAAAAAATAAATGTGATATATTTATTTTGGACTAATTTCACATCAATGTACACACTAGACACAGTAGGAATCTAGATTAATATTATCAACTGCATCTTTGTCTATCATTAATTTCCTTCATATGATCCCTAATGATTAGTAATGAATAATATGATTTACTTTATTATTATTAAAATTGAACTGAAAAATGCCATAGGTGACTGCATGGTGTTATTTGGAATACGTGACATTCTATCCATCGATACAAGATTCTTATATCATCAGTAACTGCAAGTTAATTCCCTATTATTATAAACTAACAAATTCCTTTTCTATTTTTCTTTAATTTGTTATTAAAAACCAATAAAAATTGATTAATTTATTGTTTATTGTTATGTTGTTGGTTAAAACTACTAGATGAGTTGGGTTGGACACCTAGATCAACTGTGGCTGGCCATAAGCTGCCTTGCTGCCCCAGTATATGCCTCGCCTCAAGCGTGCATAATTTGCTGAAAGTTCAACAAGGTCAACATACAGGTGACTCAAGAGTGGCTGGAGAGAGCCAAGGTCTGACATGGTCTCATAAAAACATTAATAAAAGTTACAAATTTTGGCCAATTTCTTTCAGCTTTCTAAACTAAAAAGCTGAAATCCTTATGTGTGCATGATATGAAAATTATATAAACAGAGCTCACATGAAACAAAAGTGAAATGGTCAAAGTTGGGCAAAATTTAAGGTACTAATTTTATATTTATACTAATAACTTATAAAATTTTAAAAATTCAGAACTAATTTTGGGTATTCAATTGAATCTTGATTAAATAATGTTACATCCCTGACAAAAAATCTCTAGCTTCAGCAAGCCCCTTGTTAAGGGAGTAAATATATTTCTTGATTTTTTACAAAGTGCATTATGTTTGGGCCCATAACTTAAAACAATTACGCAATACTGACATCATTTCTGGCATGTGCACAGAGAATGTATAGAAAAACATGTATATTATATATGATTAAAGTCAGATCAGTGGTTTTGATATTAGGCAGTACTGAAGTGTAACAATGGGTTTTTAATTGAAAAATGAAGTTTTTCATTAATATCTCAAAGGCATTAAGTCCTAGTGACCAAATTCTTGGCATGGTAGGAAAATTTGGAGACATCTAATTGTATGCCAAATTTTAGGAACTGAGAGCTTAAGCTGGGGAGCTGAGCTCTTGCAAACTGCATAACACTAGCCTGATGTAAACAATATGTTACATTGTGCTTGAAAACTTGAATAAAATCTACAGTTTTTGATCAACTGGTTTCAAATTTTTGGTGTTAACAGACAAAATGCAAACAAAAACATGCTGAGAAAATTAAATCCACAGTACTTACAGGAAAAAAACGTGCCATGGTCAAAGTTAGGCCAAATTTAAGGTACCAATTTTTTATTTTTGTTAATATTTTAAAAAATTTAAAAGATTTTGATCTAATTTTGGGTATACAATATAATTTTGATTAATTAAAGTTATATTACTTGAAAAAAAGTCCATAGCTTTAACAAGTTTTGTGTTAAGTAATCAAATATCTTTCCTGATTTTTTACAAAATGCATTATATTCTGGCCCATAACTTTCTTAAATTATATAATACAGACATAATATCAGGCATGTACATAGGAACTATATAGAGGAATATTTATGGTAAATATGAGGAAAAACAGATGAGTGGTTTTGATATTAGGCAGCCCTGAAGTGTGAAAATAGGTTTTTAATAAAAAATTGAGGTTTTTCCTTAATTTCTCAAAGGAACAAAGTCGCAAAGACCCAGTTTTCGGCTTGGTAGGAGATCTTGGGGACATCTAACACTATGCCGAATTTTGGATTCCTAGGTCTTACGGTTTCAAAACGTGCCACATCTACGGACGGACGGACAACGGACGGACGACGGACCACGACTATAAGTCATCTGAGCTAATGACTGTAGCTGGCACCACCAGTCTTGTATACAACAAAGCTATCAGAGATATATACATATGCACAATTTCAGACTAATATGTCAAACCCCTCTTGCGAAATAAGCAGGGACATACACTGTGCAAAAATTATTGTTGGTGGCGCCTGTTGGTAAATCTGTTTACACATTCTGAAAGACTTTTGGCTAAAATGCTTTTTTTTAAGCTGATGCATTCAAAAGGTTTTGATACACATGTTTAGAGTAATAAAAGATGCAGTCCTTTCATTTTTAAAAGGTATAATAATTGTGCCAAAATTCATTTAAGTAAACTTGAATGAAAGCCACCTAGGAATCATTTTTGTGCAATGTTACATAAAATGAAACAACAGTTTTGTAGAAGGAGGCTATTGCAGCCCTCAATTTGAAAAAGGCTTACTAATGGCCTAAAGACCAACTTAAGCTTTCTATGACTCTACCAAAAATCAATGAACCCAACCTATTCTTACACACTTAAAAAAAACCTTATCCTAGAATATTCTTGTGAAAAATTAAACCCTTCAGCTTGACAGTTTCATCATAAATTTAACATTTTAAAGCTGAAAGTGGCTACAATTACAAGGTTTCTGACCAAAAAAAAAGGTTTTTTTAGCTTTTTCCCCATTAAATATAAGTTAATGTAGGTGGTGCCACAAAACACTCAATCCCACAACATTTGATATGTGACAGATTTTTGCATAAAATTTGTGGATGCTAGCTCCTGCTATTCCTGAAAAATGATGGATTAATGTACTGATGACTGATGACCCCTGTACTGAAAAGGTTGATGCAGGTGGCCCCACCAATACCTCAATTTCAAATATGAATCATGTAACCAAGATTTGCATGCATACAATTTGGTGATGATAGCTCCAGCAGTTTCTGAGATTGTAATTTTAGTATGCTTTTCTGGACAGATGACAAAGTTAAATTTCCTGTAACTCGGCCAAAATCACTGAACTTGAACCATTCAAGCAAACTTGAGATTTTTCCAGGAATCATTTCTGTGAAATATTGGACAATTTGGCTGAAAAGTTTCAGAGAAGATGATTTTTAAAGGGTTTTAAGCTTTTTCCCTGTAAAATCTAAGAAAATGCAGCTCTAGCCAAAAAATAAGAAAAATCCTAGAGTTTTTTATACATATATATGTATAATTATGATTGTGATAGCATGAAAACATGTGTTAATGTGTACCTGAAGATTTTTCATTCTAAAATCTGTATATATATAATTATTTTATTATAAATATATGTACGTATAAACACATAATCATGCATTTATTGTTATCAGAAATGTGGGGAAACACATATTGCATGACCTTATGTCAAATATTAGCATTTTTGCATCATACAATTGCTTTTGCAAAATTAAGTTCATGGATAAATGGCTTTAATGACTTGCATGAATTTTATAATTTAACAAATTTATAATATGTAATAAAAAAATCAGAGCCACTATAGAACGCGGGCTTCGCTTCTATTGAGGAACATATAAATAAAAATTGTCTCCTCTCATTCCCTATTTTAACTCCTACTTTTCCCTGTAGATGGCCCTACACTCAACTCTTCTAATATAATCAACTACTAAGCATCAGAAGTCGCCTGAATCGGGAATCGAACCTACGATCTGTAGACTAGGAGCCCTACACGCTACTAAGTGAGCCGTGAAGACGAGATACCAGCAGGAGCAAGTTTTGTTCATTTATATCTGCGATTGAAGAGGCATCTGTCGCGAAAATGGGAAACCATTTACTATTTTAACAGGAAAATTAAGCTTTACATGGGGGCTCCGCCCCCACACCCCCTCCTCCTCTAATATAATAAACTCCAGCTATGGGCAAAATTAAATACGGGAATTCTGAAGAAAATGATATTTATCGGCCTTTTCCAGGAAACAATTTATTATGCGACACCCGTTGTACCGGCGGTAGGCTGGGTAATCGTGCAATATAACGGACCCATATTTCATGGTCTCACAAAAAAGTGTGACCATATTTCAATGAAAAAACTGTTTCATGTAAAAGTTGAAGATCTGGGGCATCTAATGATACAATATTTTTGTATGTTTGATATAAATATATTTTGCTACAAACTGTCGAAAAAGGGTAGTTTGCTGAAAATACCCAAAATGACGTTGTGTCAAAGACGTTCTCAGCCGACGTCATGAATCCACAGTACTGTACATGCATACCATGTTAAACAAAAGGATGATGTCTAACAAAAATTACAGTCAATATATCTTTTTATGCATAGATAGAAAGACAATTTTACCTCTAAATATCCATATTTCCCAAGATTTAATAAAAGTTGACGACATTGTGCCGCCAAAAACATAATCATGCAACTGTCGTCTGTGAATGAATTCGACTGATCACGTTAACTCTTGCTCTATTCAGCTTTGTCTCTATGTACGTTTTATATGTCAAATAAATATAAATTGTGTAATAAACAGTCATTTTTGTGGACAGAGTATAAAGACTACATTTAAGACATGTCATTTATCTTATTTATTTTTTTTGTCCTGTTAGACTACTTTATGTAAGGACAATCAGATGGGAACATCCCCTCACCATGAGTAACAGACCGGTAGCCCTTAAAATCGAGACGAACGCGGGAGAAACACGGGACCATGTTGGGCATATCATCCATATGTGACCACATTTTATAAAATTATGTATATAATACAAACATATAAGGCTGTTTAAATAAAATGTGGTCACACCTTATTTTTGTCAATATTTATTGTAAAAAATGTTGTCACACCATATGTGACCACATTCTAAAATATTATATATTTATTACAAACTTATATGGCTTGTCAAATAAAATGTGGTCACACCTTATTTTTGTTAATATTTATTGTAAAAGATGTGGTCACACCATGTGACCACATTTTATAATATATTAAATATATATATATATATATATATATATATATATATAATACAAACTTATATGGCTGGTCAAATAAAATATGGTCACACCTTATTTTTGTTAATATTTATTGGTAATAAATGTGGTCACACCATGTGACCACATTTTATAATATATTAAATATATATATATATATATATATATATATATATATATATATATATATAATACAAACTTATATGGCTTGTCAAATAAAATGTGGTCACACCTTATTTTTGTTAATATTTATTGTTAAAAAATGTGGTCACACTGATGTGACCACATTTTATAATATTTTATTTATAATACAAACTTATATGGCTGGTCAAATAAAATGTGGTCACACCTTATTTTTGTCAATATTTATTGTGAAAAATGTGGTCACCCTATATGTGACAACATTTTATAATATTATATATATAATACAAACTTATTAGGCTGGTCAAATAAAATGTGGTCACACCTTATTTTTGTCAATATTCTTTGGTGAAAAATGTGGTCACACCATATGTGACCACATTTTATAATATTCTATATATAATACAAACTTATATGGCTAATCAAGTAAAATGTGGTCACAACTTATTTTTGGCAAAATTTATTTTTAAAAATGTGGTCACACCATATGTGACCACATTTTATAATATTCTATATATAATACAAACTTATATGGCTGGTCAAATAAAATGTGGTCACAACTTATTTTTTTATTGGTAAAAATATGGTCTCTTGGTTTGAAAAAAATTCAGGATTAAATTTAGAAAAAAGTAAGGGATATGATGATGTAAGAATATATTTAAATGTGGTCACAACACCTTTTTTTACTATTTCTAACTACTATATGTGGTCACACAATTTATAAAAAAGAGATCACACCTTAATAATGTCATTCATTATAACTAATAAATGTTGTCACACTTAATAATTATTTTATTAAAAATAAGGATATTATTATGTTAGTATAACAAAAAATGATGTAACATAATGCGGACGAACGTGTTTCTCCCGTGTCTCTCTTGATTTTAAGTGCATGACTTGTCACGTGACACTCGACATTTGTTTACGTTCTGGCGGCAGGGCGTCGTCACCTTGAACGTACATCAAGTGAAATGTGGATAAAAAGAGGTAAAAAAGTATAAACATATATGGGTAATATTATATATTGACTGTAAATTTTATAAGACATCATCTAAATGTTTAACATGGTATATATGTATATTACTGTGGATTCATGACGTCGGCACAGACGACGTAATTTTGGGTATTTTCGGCAAACTACCCTTTTTCGACAGTTTGTAGCAAAATAAATATATTAATAACATACAAAAATATGATATCATTAGATGCGCCGGATCGTCAACTTTATCATGCAAAAAAATTTTAGTGAAATGTGGTCACACTTATTTGTGAGAGAGAGTAACATGGATCCGTTAATATTGCACGATTACCATAGGCTGAAGCCCGGTTTCTATAGTTCTGCCAAAAAATTAATGCTTTACCTCCGTGACTACTGCAGAATTTATTTCTGTTGTCCGCAGATCAGTTGCACTTGTTATCAGCCGAGCAGGTCAGCTTGCAGACTGAGGGCACGGACCAGGCGGCCTGCTACATAATAGTAGTTTTAGTACATTTGACAGGTATGACACTGACAGGCAGATTTTCACCAAAACAACATTCATACAACGCTGTCGCTGATCAAGTACCTTTCATAATCAAGGTGATATGGCCGCTGCATTGGCTTTTTCATAAATACGTAAATGGTACTAATAAAATGGCCGATTTTCTGGAGATAGACTCTGGAAACTGGGGCAGCAGTCACGGTGTTGTTCTTGTTTTCAATTCAGATGACTGCTTAGACATTATCTAGGTACGCATGTACCGGAAGTAAACAATTCTTTACGCGACTTCTTTCGTGATTGCTCATTGGTTAAAATAGTTTCGGTATCTTTCGTGAATGTCCGTAAACGTATATCGGAATCCCTGCATTTTCGCCCGAACCACCGGCTTCTGGCATTTGGTTGCTGTGTCTATTTTGGCCCCGCCCATTATCAAAACAAAATCCATTGGGTCTCATAGCTGAAACAAGGTGAGACAAATAGCTAAATTAAGAATTTATTTATTGATTAAAGCTGTGGAGCAAATGTTTTTCAGTCGTATCCACCAACCAGCTAATCATGCATGACATATGAATCATTGATGATTTAATGTACTGAGTCTATGCCAAAGCCAAGGAGGTTATGTTTCTACCAATATTTTTTTATTGGTTTATTTGTCTTTCATCAGGAGCAGGAGCGTATAAATCCGGTCTGCATGGGAGAGCGTGTAAAATGATTAAAGTTTCTTGGAGTGACTCTGTTTTCTGTATTACTTTCCATGTTCTGTGTCTGTGACCTCCGTTGTCTATCTTTGGTTGTTTCTGCAATCTGAAATTTGAGAGACATGCTTAATTGGGTCAAGTTTGGTAAGTGTTTTCGATGGTAACCTGCATGCAATGGGGTACCTTAGAAAAAGATTATTGTTATTCAGACATGGGGTAATAGTAATAAGTAATAGTAATAGTAATAGACTATTACAGCTTTTTCCATGTAATAGTAATAGTAATAGTAATAGACTCAAAAATTTGAGCTGTAATAGTAATAGTAATAGAAACAGAAGGCAAAGTAATAGAGTAATACATATTACTTTCTATTACTTCCTGTGAGCCCCTTGATCATTAAGCATATCAGCAAATAATGCTGAACAGACTCAGTTCTTGTCCAGTAACTGCCCAGGATGTGCCTATTGTTGAGGCAAGCATTGGCCAGCTGCCACATTGCTGGTGACCACTGGTGCTAATTACATAAGAGTACTGGACAGAGTAGGTCACAGCCAATTAAGTTACCTGGCACAATCCGACCTTTGATTAGTAAACCATGGAAAATAGAGGCATGTTTGATGTTAAGAGACAGATAAATATAGTGTTTTATTATTGTGACATGTACATCTTATCTCACATCCATCAATCCATATGCATATTCTGAAATGTACCTAGATTTGTTTTCACAAGCCAGTTTGCATTTTAATCATACAAATTGCAATAACACATCATTCAAGAAAAATATAATATGGAACCAGGTACAGTGCAGACCCAAAATGTTCATGATAAGCTTATGGTGTTTCAATACCCATAATGTACTGAAGCCTACAATGCTATAAACGCAGACCAGTACTACAATCACTTGGATAAAGTCATACTGCAGGCACATGTATTATCTAGTTAATTTATATACATATTCTTTTAAAACTATTCTTTTAATACTTGTCTGTTATTTCATAGTACCAATTTTGCAGACCTTCATTCAGTATCTTAAATTGTTAATTTACATTTTGAAAATTAAATGAACCATTTTTTCATGATATTAATTTATTTGATTAAATAATATGAGAATATAAGTAACTGTTCATATTTTATTATTTAATATCTTATATAAAAATATATATATTTATATATAAATATATAAATTTTGACATCAAATAATTAGATCATGTTATGTACAAAATTTAAAGTACAAGATTGTTTAATACCAAATTTAAATAATATTTTATTTGTTTTGTAAAATTAATGTAAAATTAATGTAATTTTAAATTGCTCTCCACATTCCTAAATTATCCCGTGCTTGTTTTGCTGCAATGAAGAAGGGCATGCCTGAAAAATAAAAGCCATGCCTGCTTCCATTATTGTAAAGTTTACCACCTCTCTGGTCACTCTCAAGATGTATTAGGTGATGGAATAAAATGTGGCATCACATCCAAATGAATATATACACCCGAGAAGATGGGGTACTTTTGTCTCCAGTTTGTTTCTGTCCAGAATCTTGACGTAAACAGTATTTTTATTGGATATATTTATAAGGATTTGGAAACAGGACACAGCCCTACATAAATTCCTCTCCTGATAGTACATAAAGGACTGAATTGTCAGCTTTGATACTAAATAATATTATGCAATAATCACGAATAATTCCTCTGGAGACAATTTTTAGTTACACTGAAAATCTTTATTTATTGACTATGAGAACGAAGATTAAATCAAAACGGAAGTATGTACTATAAAATAAATTTATGTGAAATATATATGAAAATAATATAAAATGAACAAGCATGCATATAATTATAAATCAATATTTTACATATGCCAAGGCCTTTACAATGGGTTGCTTTTAATTACATGTAATCAAAGAGTTCATACAATTATCTTATAATTTCGACTTGAAACACCCCAATAACGATCATTGAGGTTTCAAAATATTAAAAAAAAACAGAATTAAAGAAGCTGAAATAATAAAGATCTCCAGTATTATTAGGCTTCTTGTAAATGACAATAACACAGTATAAGAAAATTGTGTAGGTAACTGGATGATATATAGTTGCTTTTAATATTATTTAAACATGTGATTGTAGTGCTAGTTTATAGCACTCATGGCTGCGCAAGGTCTAGAATCCTACCATTAGTTTAAGTTCATGTAATAGTAATAGTAATAGTAATAGATACCCCAGTAATAGTAATAGTAATAGTAATAGAAGATAAAATGTGGTAATAGTAATAGTAATAGTAATATCAGAAATTGAAAGTAATAGTAATAGTAATAGTAATAGAACAACTGTAATAGACCCCATGTCTGTTGTTATTTACGGTTACTCCGGCAATTGCTTATCAGCGCCATCTTGTGTTCATTTGGTGAAACACATATCGTTTGAGAAAGGCATTAAAACTGGCTAATTCCTTTGTATATTCTAATACATGTGAGTGGATCGCCAACAGGAATACAAAAAGCTTCACTATGTTGACTTGAAAATGATTAAAGTTAACGTTTAATAAAAATATAGATATCTTTAACTTTTTAATTGTTCATAGTTTGAATACTAGATGGCGCTGATAAGCAAATGCCTTATAGAGGTATAGGATGCTGGAAGAGGAAATATAGTATCAAGCTTCAAGTTCTCATAAAATAAATTAAATAATCGGGCATATAACTCTATTAAATTGTTTCTGCTTTATAGACCTATTATGACATTAGTCATTAACATTATTTCCTCTCTGCATCAAAATGGGAACGGGTCACAAACCGGTTAGCCATGACAACATGACACTCAGGCCTTCGGAAAAAAAACTGATAGGGCCTGGAGTCATGATGGCAGTCACAACAGAACGCCCATTCTAAGGGTCGGATCAAAATATTTGCTGTTTGGTATTAAAAGGCATCACAGGCTTATATAGTCGAATTATATGTGCTAAATATCGAAGAAAAAATGTTGTTACACAAAAATAATTACAATTATTACCTCCTTTCATCACTGTGGCACCGATTCACGTGAAGCGGTACTTCTCATTCAAAACTAAATGTGTCATGGCGCGGTCGTGTATGTAAACTTGGAAGTCGGAAGCCGGAAGCCGGAAACCAACAAAAGCAGTTTAAAGCATATACAAAATGCTAACGCTTCAATACCGTTTTGTTTTTTCCCCGATAGAATAAGATCTTTTTTTATCATTCTGTGAAGAATAATAGTTATCCATTGTTTAATCTGAACGTTATGGAAGATTTTGTGCTCGGAAGCCATCTCGGAAGTCAGTCAGAAGTGCTTGGATGTTATCCAATGTGTATAACTTGGAAGTCACAGAGACGCACTGTGCCCAAAATGCAGTTTCATTATAATTATAGTTGCATGCATTTATTAAAATTGCTTATGCATGATTCTGCTTTTAATGAGTGTATGATGCAATACATGACACATAATCGGAAAACTATAAGTTCTTATTTTTTTATTTGTAAATTTAATATATATATATATATATATATATATATATATATATATATATATATATATATATCGTCGGTGTTATTATCGAGTAAAGTGTGATAACGGAAAGACTTCCGATCTCATTATACTAGTATATATTTGTATGCTCTCTCAGTGGAGTAAATCACCAATTTATGAATTGGAAAGTAATAAATATAATAATGAAATTGCTAGGGAATAAAAAAAGTAATCTGGAAAAGAAATGAAAATTAAGAGATATTACGTCTGAACGGGCTTGCGCCCTCTATGGATGCACCACTGCATAATTAATATGGTATAATTAACCCTTGTACGGCATTAAAAATACAGTTATAAATTACGATGTCATTCAAATTAAAATATAGTAATATATTTTCCATACGTTGAACAAATATGAAAATTCAATATATCCCAGAAGGTCATCGCTGGAACAAACATACATGTATCATATGCAAAAACGAAATGTCTTTCAATATGTTAGAGTTCAACGATATTTAAAAAAAAATGTTACATTTATATCTTAGAAAAGGGATACAAAAGTCCAGATAATATATAACATACTAATACATGTATTCTTATATAATCTGATCGATTTACGAATTTAAGCAAATATTTTTTTAAAACTAAAATTTATTCTTTTTCAAGTTTTTGACTCTTTCTTTCAAACTTTATCAATCTCGATATTTATATTATATTAATTTCACTCCTGATGTTTCAACATCACATTTCAACTTCAAATATATGGATATTTATTAATATATTAAAGTATGTTTGCAAATGATTGCATGATAAGGGCATATAACCAGAATTTGCACCCTTCAACTTCATATTACTGTACGATTACAAGGATCTCGATAAGAAATTACAATTTTGTTTATATAATATATATATATAAATGCAACCGGACCATGAAATGTAAAATATAATTTGGCATAAAAAGTATTACATAATAGATAAGAGTCTAAGAGATTCATAATACTGATGAATTTTTTTTTTTTGGTCAATGGAAGAGGAAAATGTTTTTCAATTTATACATTAAAAATAAAATATTTTGTTCGAAACAACTTGTAAAAAATTAACTGGACGGTTTTTTGGTTCTGTCAAATTTTCTGTTTAAGTCTCTATGATATTATCAGGGTGATTTTTATAGGGGCACATGTATAAAATATTATCAAAACCTTTATTTTTTTCATGTTTCCATCAACATAAAATGTGGTAACAGCGTAAAATATTGATGAGTTAAAATAATCTTGTTTTACCAAATGAAATAAAATATCAATATAATATATTATTAAAAAAAACAGCATCATGAATGTTACAAAACAGATTGAATTTATGAAAAATACATAATACTGAAGAAATTGAAAATGCTTGACACGTTTGCTGACGATATGATGACCAGTGCATTTGCCATTACTGGCTTCTGAGTTTTACACATTTGGACCATAAGCGGGCATTTCCGAGCAAAAAATAGTCATTAACTTCGGATGGATAACTTTGATTATTTTACATGATGATGAAAAAGACCTTATTCTATCAATTAAAATAAAAAGGTACTTTCCATTGATGTAGTAGCATTTTAATTATGCTTCGATCATTGCTTTAAAAAATGTCCTTGCTTCCGACTTCGGACTTCCGAGTTTTACACATAGCCGTTTGGAAATCTCCTACCGGAAGTTATGATTCTCCCGCTGACAGACGTGGAGACGAGTTTTTCAAGTAAAACCAGCCTCGGAATTAAAAACTGCTACATGTTTACACGTAAGTCAACCGTGGATGTAATAATTATTATTTTCCCCAACAGAATAACGTCACTTTTTGTCTTAACTCAGGAAAATGACAGTTCGAGAAGTGGATGAAAATGAAAAAGTAGTGTCAGAAATGGCGTGCACATCTGCACATACTAGAATTGATGCGAACCCAATAGCTTGGACTGTCACCCCATCGTCTTCAGTTCATCTAAAATCGACGTTTGGGGTGACTGCTGTCGCTACAAACCGGTCAAGTTTGGATGGCCCTATAGCCAACTAATGCTGAGCCATTTTCAAGGGCTTAAAGTTAAATGGTGACAGCACACCAGCTCGGCACCTTATGCTCATTAGCCTGCATGATGGCACACATATACAATTTCAATCCCAGCCTATTTATAAAAGTGAAATACTGGTATTGTCCAATAATAAGATATTAATTTCTTTTTAACCAGATTGTGTCAAAAAATCTTCAACAATTTTCCAATCATTCATGTATTGATTAAATTTAATTTCTTGTGCATATTGATCTTAAAAAGCTTTATTCCATGTAAATCTCAATTGTGACATGTCATGTAAAATTTATTTTCTTTCTTTGTCATGTTTAATGCCTATTTTGAGACTGACAAGTATTTTCTAAGGTCTTGTCACAGTATCAGCTCGGCAATCATATAATTTCTGTCATCCTTCAATCTACAAACAAAACTGGCAATATGTCTTCAAAAATGTGACTTAGAGTTTTGAATGGTAGCCCATAATAACATAGGTCATGTTTGTCAGCTGATCACCCTAACCCATGGGTCCCTTGGCAGTGTTCTATTCCATGACACTTCCAGAATTTTAAAAAATTCTCATAACGCTACAATTCATTATAATTTTCTTCCTGTTTTCTATGATTCTTGCTCATGGTTTTTGACAACAAAGGCATGTTGTGGACATCTGAAGTATAAGAAACTGAACCATATGAGGCCTATTTTAATGTTTCAAATTCTTTAATATTTTACATTTTTTTTAGATGGCTTCTGGGGGTGATAGCAACTACAAATGGGAAAGCTTTGCTGCAATGCCCACAAAGAGAGTGTTTTCTGCCCCAATCGAGGTAGATGGTATTATATACGTCATTGGTGGATGTGATCAGAGAGGGGTACCACTCGACAGTTTTGAGGCGTACAATACTACAAGAGGAAAATGGATGCGCCTGATGAACATGCCTACTAAAAGGGCTGCACCAGCTGTGGTAGCTGTTGGCAAACAAATTATTGTCATGGGGGGTGTCAGTGTAAGCCAGGAGCCACTCGATGCAGTTGAGGTGTATGATATTGATCAGAAAAAATGGTTTGCAGATCGAGAGTCACTCAAAGATAGGCTTCTTGGACTATCATGTTTTGAGAGAGGTATAAATCTTATTACACTACATAACATTACCAACAGCTGGAGGTATATTTTTCTGCAGTTAAAATGTCAATGAGCAACTAAATTTGTTTGTCTGGTAATGTTATGAACAAATTTAAATGCAACTTTAGGTAGGCTTAGGACAGGTATCAAGAAACAAACAGTTAAATTGTGGAGATGATCTGGATCACCATGGTATAATTAAGGGCCCCATCGAGGAGCTTACTGTTTACCCGGGTGGGTGTCCGCCTCTGCACTTTAAAATGCCTAAAAATCTCCTACATGCTGGCATCTATCAATTAAATATCTTAATTCTATATTATTGAGGAACAGAAAATTTTTCCTGATGCTGTGAACTTGACTAATGCTCTGAAGGTCAAGTCACAGTAGACTTTGGGCATTATTAGTTTGTTAGCACAATAGCACCAAGGGTTTTGTATGGATTTTGTTCTAATATAGTGGAAGACATCGTATAATGACCCTCTTGAACTATTTATCTTTTGGTTGACCTTGACCCATATTTGCGCAATTTTTACACTTTGGCATTTTCACCAATGACTTAATATTATTAAAAAGTGGTTTTGTGTGAATCTTAGGCAAACTGTCAAATATTCTTGTATATCAGTATTGCATCATTCTAATCTCACATAGTTTTCTGAAATAAGGTCACTTTGACCTAATTTAACAATAAAACTTGGTCAGACAGGATACCTTTGTCAATGCTATTGGCTCCTTTTATTCATCAGAATTGGACCAAACCATGCAGTGTTCATCAGTTTTTTTGTGTAATAGTACCCATTTTGCTCATGACCTTAGCTTATGCTTTCAAGGTCAAGTCACAGTAGACTTGGGACATCATTTGTTTGTTAGTGCAATAGCACCAAGGGTTTTGATTGGATTTTGTTCTAATTCAGTGGAAAGCATCGGCTAATGACTCTTTCAAACTGATCAACTTTTGGTTGACCTTGACCTATAATTGTGCAATTTATTAGCACTTTTGCATTTTCAGCAATGACTAAATATCATCAAATAGTGGTTCTAGGCATATGTTGATAATTGTGCAATTTATGAGCACTTTTGCCTTTTTCAACAATGACTTAAATATCATTAAAAAGTAGTTTTAGGCATATGTTGATAATTGTGCAATTTATAAGCACTTTTGCATTTTCAAAAATGACTAAATATCATCAAAAAGTGGTTTTAGGCATATGTTGATAATTGTGCAATTTATAAGCACTTTTGCATTTTCAACAATGACTAAATATCATCAAAAAGTGGTTTTAGGCATATGTTGATAATTGTGCAATTTATTAGCACTTTTGCATTTTCAACAATGACTAAATATCATCAAAAAGTGGTTTTAGGCATATGTTGATAATTGTGCAATTTATTAGCACTTTTGCATTTTCAACAATGACTAAATATCATCAAAAATGTTTTCGGCCTATGCTGATGTGATTTCCTGAAATTATATGACCATGGGGCGCTTCATGTATTTGCATGATCTAGTTTTGTTTAGAGGATTCTTTACCTTTACTAGATAGGGCAGTTGTCTGTCCCAGCCAAGTATGAGAATGTCATGAATCACTGGTATTAGGGGGAAACCTTAAGTGTTAACTTCTGAAGAGAGTGAAAGTTTCCACCTGCATTCTTGCCAAGGTGTGTTCTCCTTTGTTCTGTCAAACAGGGCTGACTTTTAATGCTGCCATCAAGTTGGTGAAACTTGACACAGTTCTCTTAGCTAGGAATAATATATTTCATGCGCCAATGTTTGGCACTTGTGAAACCAGCTTCATTGTATTATTGACAGTGTCTTAATTGAAGCAGAGATTTACAATTCCTGTCAATATCAAGAAGCTGACCACCTTTGCAGAGGTCTGCGATCTTCCAGAGCTTCTTCTGGTATTAAATTTTAATCTCAGGGTATTTCATTTTACCAGAAAATATGTAGATAATGGAATTTGCCATATATTTTAACAAATTTATATACATTATGTTTAATTCATATTCTTTTGTTAAAGATCAGAAGCAATTTTTGTTCATGTTTTCTTATTCGCTTGGTCATTATAACCTTGGCAGGCTTAAATTTAAAATAATCATTGAATTTTGTATTTCAAAAATAGCTGCATTATCATGTAGACCATGCCTTTTCTTTGAAATTTCACTGTATACCATATATCATCATGTTATATCTTTTCTGTACCTTGATGTATAATTGTGATCATCCTTATACTTACCTTTCAGAGGGTAAGGCGTATGTTGTCGGTGGCATGGCTCATGATACAAACCCAAAGGATTACCTGATGTGTTACGATCCCACCACAAACCTGTGGCAGAACCTTCCCAGCATGCCTACACCCAGATACGCCACATTCTCATTCCTCATAAATGATAATCTCTATGTTTTAGGTATGTAACAAAATAAAAAATGAACAAGTTTACATTATATAACAACCTTATATTCTCATCACAGTATACCTCAGTCATATATATATTTGTTTCCTCCCAAATGTGTTATTATTATTTTATAGAGACAATCCTCCTCTTGATAAATCAGTAATGAAACTGCATAAATAGAGAAAATATATGATTCTTGGGGGGGGGGGATGGCTCATGTTGACTAATTGAGGCATTTTCAGTTACTCATTTCAGTCATTTTGATCCTGGTTAAAGCATGTAAAAAGATGCTCTATTCTCTGAGTACAAAAGCCTTTTAAATGATCAAACAGATATCAGGAAGCTGGGAATAGCTATACTGATGTACATAGCATGTATAGATAGGATGTGAATTAAGAGTTCCAGCTGAGATTAACATATAGGATGATGGAGTTGCTTATTAAAATGATTGTACACTTATTCTGTTTATCTGTTTTACATGTAGGATATTTTTTTCACTGGAAGAAGAAAAATATTTCATTTAAATGAATTCATTATTTTGCTTTTTAGGTGGAAGACAGGGAAAAGTGCCAGTGGATGCATTTGAAGTATTTAGTTTTGAAAAACAGAAGTGGCGTGAATTACCCAAGATTCCAAGCAAAAGAGTGTTTGCACTTTACACCCACACAGATAAAAAGATTTATAGCCTTGGGGGATTAAACCAGAGAGCGAAGGATGGATTCTCAGATGTGTGCGAGGTTTTTGATCTAGAAACAGGTACAAATTCTCTAGAGACTAATGTCTCTCTCTCCATCACTTGATCTTATCTCTCTCTCTCTCTCTCTCTCGCTCTCTCCCCGAGTCTTACATTCTCTGTCTCACTTTCACACACTGTCTTCATCTTACTCTTGTTCTTCCACACCCTCTCACTCTCTCTCTCTTTCTCTCTCATGCTGTCTCCCACAGTCTTACATTCTCCATCACTCTCACTCTATTTCACTGTCTTCATCTATCTCTAGTTCTCTCATACTGACACAAATGTTTTTACCAGGTCATGTCAAACGTTTTATTATTGTTTTCAAGCTTTTATATACTGAAGGTTGCGACAAAGCACATCAAATAAATAGTTTCAAGTATCAGAAATATTCAGTTAATCAGGACGGCTTCTGTTGCTCAGGGGTAGAGCGTAGGACCCAAAGCCGGGAGATCCTGAGTTCGAATCTCAGCCGAGGCGGTGAGATTTTTCACGGAGGGCTCCACCCAGGGTGAGCGCTCTGTAGGCTTAATGGGGAGACTGTGCCGATCATTCGTGTTTCACTCACAAGGGAGTGTGCCTTTCAGGGGTTCCTCAGTGCTATGACCCAGTCATGGGGATGACACACGCCCAGGGCCCGCAGGAGTGGTATACCAAATCTGGTTGACGCCAGGAAAAATCGGATATAAGCCCCTGTCACGTAGTCCGAAACCAGAATGGAGCTCTGCGTATGTACATATACTTAGTTAAGCAAAAGCATTAAAAATGGAGGTGGTTACCTCCACCAAAAAAATCTTAAAAAAAAAGGTCATGTCATGTCAAATGAAAGCCTCATAAAATAATAAGATATGATAAGGGAAACGCAGTTGGTAATGTTTGATAATGCTGTGTTTATTTAAATCATTAGTTGTGTTGATCATTAGATTGGTTTGTTTATGTATCAAGTATTGGAACTTACAAGACTATGGTTTGTTTTGATTAGCTGGCAGAAGATTCTAGAGGTCCAGATGCTTCTGGAAGGCTTAGCTGGTGATTTCAATGTACCAGTAGAAAGCTCGAGAACACTTGTTATGAGAACTTTTGTTGTAGTGCCGTTATAAAAGTTGGGACACTGCCGTCTCAGGGGAGTTATAGTATAATTGTTCTGCAGAAGACGTGTTGTGAGACATAGATTGGCACTAGGTGGACTGTTGTCAAGTTCTGCATAAGGACATTTATTGGTCTTCGAGATAGTGTTTATTATCTGAGTAGGGCATTAGAATTTTTTGTGGACTTTGTATTTTGTAAAGTTTTGGCCAATTTACAGTTGTCAGCAGCCAAAGAACCGTTGACACATTGTATTGTTAGACTGGAGTCAGTCTACAGCGTGAAGGCCAATACTGGGATGTGATCAGAAAAAAACCTCTTTTGTTATACCCTAGATCATGAGTGATTTTTCTGGATTTCTGTGTTACAGTTCCCCGGAAATATATGTTCACTGTGTGTGTGGTGTGACACACACACTCTCACTCTCTCTCCCTCTCTCTCTCCCTCTTTCTCTAAATTGACAATATTATTGAAGGTTCCTACAAGAATCTGTGTAATTAATAATGGCACTAGCAAGAATCAAAAGATTTTCAATGACTAACAAAATCAGTGTCCAAAAGTAAATCTTCATGAATTTGCACAGCAAACCAAACAAGATTTTAGATGGTTCTCTATTTACATAACACACAGAAACTAACACAACAAAGGAGGTTAGCAGCTGGCAAGTTATTTCAAGGAAGATTAAGTGAAGTTCACATGTATCACACCTGTACTTCACATGTACTTCACCTGTACTACACATGTACTGCACATGCACTACACCTGTACTAGATATGTACTACGCCTGTACTTCACATGTAATACACCTGTACTACACCTGTACTTCACATGTAATACACCTGTACTACACCTGTATTTCACAAGTACTTTACATGTAATACACCTGTACTACACATGTATTTCACAAGTACTTCACATGTAATACACCTGTACTACACCTGTACTTCACATGTAATACACCTGTACTACACCTGTATTTCACAAGTACTTTACATGTAATACACCTGTACTACACCTGTATTTCACAAGTACTTTACATGTAATACACCTGTACTACACCTGTACTACACATGTACTTTACAGAGGAGTGGAAGATCGGGACACCAATGCCTACAAAGCGTGGAGACTTTGCTGTTGGTGTAGTTGGAGACAAAGTTATCACAGCAGGAGGATTAGGTAAGTACACATATCTGTAAGATATTTTTCAAAGTAACATATTATATTTGACTGATGCTGGGAAAATTATTTTACTGATAAAATTTTAAATTGACCTTTCAGCTTGAGTGAATCTTGAAAGATACAGTGATATGTGTATAGAGTTAAACATGAATCTGCTGAAAATTGCCCTAATGTTACCAACTAGTCTGTTGCCTGGAATATTGTTTTTACAAACTAATTACTCTTGATAATAGAAAAGTATTGATGGATTGGATTCTAACTCCCCATACTGAATTGATCATTAGAATGAGGTTAGGGTCCAGCCAGGATCATGCCTCAAATATTCAAGATATACATTTTTTATAAACTTTATTTATGCATTTTTTGTATCCTTCACTTCTGTTTTCTGTTGCTGTATTGAAACACTGGTGTGCAAACACATTACAATAGAGAGTCGGATATTTGGTATTATCAAATAATCTTGTATCAATAAGTATTTTTCATTCAGTACAAAATGTTAATCAGAATTCAGGGTATTTCTTTGGAAATAAATTTTGTCAAAGGTTTAAAAAAATCCCAATAAGAATTTGGTTATTTTCATATAAACAAGGATGAAAACATGTTTTAAATCTAACCTACAATATATCTGGTATGTATTTTATCACATTAATATATTTTTTATAGGTGTTATATTTAGAAATGGTCTTTACAGGAAATGCTGGGAAACCAATGACAATAGTTGAAGCATATGACACAGAGGCTGACCAGTGGAGCCCACTTGAGGACATTCCATCAGCACACTGTTCCTGTGCTTTCATCATGGTAAATAATAAACTCCATGTTGTGGGCGGACTGTCGCTGAATGGACCCAGTGGTGCAATGGAGGCCCTGAGTTGTAGGCCGAGTAAGAAGTAACCATACTTGTAATCATACTGAGTAGCTTCCATCAGTACCAGTATTCTGTATCTATTGGAACAGTTCACTCCTTAGACAGTGGTCATGCTGTATTCCACTAACAAAAATCCCATAAAGCATAGCAGGCCTGCCAAATCACTCTTTTTTTCAAAGAGTCACTCTTTTTATGAGAATTTACTGAAAATTATGCAAATTACTCTTTTTTTAGCAGCACACTTTTCTTCTGTTTTTCAGTCAGAGAGTTCCAAGATAGACTATATCACCTTTTCTTAAACAGTCCAGTTAGAACAAGAACAGGACACTTTGAATTTTTATGTGTGTAAATGTCCAGCATATGTAACAACATATTGAAAATGTTCTTATCCTCATGCAGGGGAATGTGCACCATGCATGTTTGTGACTTTGGGAGCTAGATGTGTATATATATATATATATATATATATATATATATTATACGAAGCACATTTTTTATTCAGTCTGTGATAAGAAATGGGGAATTGTCGCTAATTTTTCTCTATTTTTTCACTCTTTTTTATTTTAAGAAGGCCACTCTTTTTATCCAGAACATTTACTCCTTTTTGGATCATTTACCTTGACAGAACTGAATAGTACCCCTGGCAGCTCAAAGCTGGCTTTTGCAAGCGGTGGTTAAGTGAAGTGAGTTAGAAATAATGTAGCATGACCAATGTTTAAGATGTGTAGGTAAATAGGTAAAAATAAAAAAAATATAATAAATCCTGTACAGAATGTGACAGTGTAAGTAACATGTAATATGTCAAACTGATATTTACAGATGGTTTCATAAAGCATATCAGAGTAAAAGTATGGCCCTATGGTTATTCCAGTCACCACCAGAGGTCAGTTTACCATGACTTATCTATTTACCATGCCCCCATGTGAGGACCAGTTCCCACCAGAGGTCACTGCAGTGAAAGTATAGGGATAGCCACAAGAACCTTGCAGAATGAACTAGAAATCTGCATTCTAAGGAATGCAAGCCTCCACCATGTGTTGGTCTCTAATGTGGGATACTCCCAAAACCATATTTACATTAGCTTATTTGGTCCATATTTCAAGGTTTACTTATGCATAAGTGACTGTACATTTGTGAATATGTCTTGATATTCCTGAATCTGGATCATGTGCCTGATCCTTTCCAATGTCTTATCAATTTTTCATTGGCTCATTCCTGGAATGCCCAGAAAATTTCATGATATTTAATTCATGATTGCATGAACACACATTCACATACACAAGACACATTTTTTTGCAAAAATTGATTGATCAAATAACAAAAAGGAGGGCTGAGGTAATTAACACTGCGACACTGGTGGAGACTGGTTGTTCAAGTCAGGGATCTTTGGGCCAGATCAGATACATTCAAGTGGTCTTCCATGTAGAGAACATGCTGGTATTATCAGCCATGGGTACTTTGTCTCTGTGAAATCAGAATCTCTCGTATTTAATGGTGTCATCCCTGAGATCTCAAAAGTATTTTAATTTTGTCTCACATTCATGGCACACAGAACTCATTGTCAAAATGAAATTTTAATGTTATATATAAAACAATTATAAAATATTTCTTTGACAGAATACTTTCCATTGGAATATATGTAGCACATTCTGTAAACCCTTTTTTTTGGCAACATACCATAAATAAGCTTCAATGTCAAGCCTTTCAGTGTTAATTGCCTTTTTGGTATGGTCTGTTATGCTTTTGACCATGGAAACTGTAGCACAAAGTTTAGGGGTAATGTAATTTGGGTACTGTTATTAACTTTACAAATGTGAACACAAGATGTATAGAATTGTTCATCACCCAAGTTATGTCTCTATGGTAATGCTACACATAACATGTATATTTGTTGCTTTTCCGCAAAACTTGCCCTACGCAATGTATTCACATGACAGACTGCTGAGATTGCTTGCTGCTTCTTTGTACATATACAACAGATACATATAATACATATACAGAAAAAAGTTCAGAAAAGATTTCAGAAGTATTTGTAGATACTGTCTTTTTTTGGAAAATAAATAAAACAGACAAACACACATATTAACCTTTATATAATATATGTTAATGTGTATCACACACACATTCACACACATATATATATATTTGAACATAATACATAATATATGTTATATACACTTGGTATATTAGGAAAATTTATTGACTTTATGTTAAATTATAAGACTTAGAAGTGGCTCTAGATGTAAAGTCAAAATAGAAAAAAGTGTTCATTTATATATCAGTGCGTTTTACTTTGTACAAGGTACATACATACATTATTATGTACATTTATCTTTGTGTAAACTTGTAAGGCTTATGAAATGCTCTGCATTTAAAGTAGAAAGACTGAGAATGTTCTTATACAGTTACAAACTGTTTGTAAGTGACAGATTATCAGTTGTACAGTAAATATATGTTTGGATACATATATTAATAGTGTACTCTCCTACTCAGTGAGATTAATACATATCAGAATACATGTTTTACTCATCCAGAATTCTGTCCTTATCTCCCGTTGTCCTGCTCAGACCTGTTTTCACTTCAAGTTATACCCAGGGGAAATACTATTGGTGGGAAAGAAAACCAATGGAAAATATTACTTTGGAGAATACTATCATAGGGAAATACCATTTTTGGGAACAACCATCCATGGTGAAATACTATCCAGAGTTCCCTAGCTTCTCAGAATTTCATCTGTGCTTTATAGATTTTGAGAATTTTATATGAATTCTGAATTGTCCATAATCATCATTTTTTGACAAACTGTATAGATAAAAAGTCTTTTAATGATCATTTCTTTTCTGACAAGTGCTACTGGTTACACTCCCATTCCATGCCTCACCTCTTGCATTTCTTGCCATTTATAAGTAAAATCTACATACTTGTTATTGTATATACATCTTATACAGGCAAATGTATCACAAGACTTAAACTGACCAATTGACCTATCCATGAACTGTGACCTTGATTGCATATTCATTCAATAATTAATCATGAGCATTGGACTAATGAGCAACCAATGAGGTGACTGTAAACATTGTAAATTGTTAATCATCTGATAAAACAAAATTTGCATAATTTGACAGACCTCTGCAAAACAAAATGTGTGGCCTGTACCAGAACTCACTTCAGCATGTTTACCGGAATATTTTTTATACAAAGGAGATAGTATAAAAAGTTCTAGGTTAAAGGTTGCAGGAGTCAATCCTCCAACAACCATGTGAATAATAATGTCTTACCTGGCACATAATTTCTGTGAGACAAATAATCCAAAATATGGCAATACAGTTCACAATGACTGTGAAATATTCATCAATAAAGATAATTGATTCCAGGTGATGACGTTAGTCAATGTGACATACATCATCGACCTTTGTGACATCATTATTTTTCTTGTAAATAATATCATTGGCATGGAAGACCCTCTGTCAACAACTGTTTTGGGAACTTTATTTTATTATAAGGTTAAAAGGGCAGAGCATATGGGCTGTGGTGGATAGGTCAATTCCCTTTATGTCTGTAAGTCTTTGACCATACACTGCCTGATGAATATTCTACCTTCAGTATCTGTTTTTCTCTGTACAAACACAGGCAGTGGTCAGGTTTGAAATTAATATATTACCATGGGGTATATTAGCTGAATATCAATAGTTCTAGGTGAAAGTACAACTTGGGCTTGAATGAACAAATGGTATAAAACTATTGGAAAGTGAGCCTGGTTAATCATTGTCTATTAAATTATTATTGTTGTAAATACCATCTGACCTTAGAGGCCCAACTGAATTTTTTTAATTGTTATTAAAAATAATTATAGTTAAAAATTCATGAAAATATGATCATTTCCTAGTGTACATTTTTGTTAACATCCTTTTCATTTTAGATAAACTTTTTATAACTTTGTTAATTATATGTAAATCATGTCCTTTATGTGATATATATTACCACAAGCAATTTATGTACATTTTTGGGTATAACAAGAAAAAAATCAATGTATAATAATTGTGTAAATGTAATCAATTTTAATACATGTAAATTTTATCAGATGTATTTTGTAAATTCCCATTATAAAGTACACAATGTAAAAAGAAAGTAGCTTTTAGACAGCCCTTTTTTATTGATTACATGCATATATGAAAAAAAAACATAAACATCATGGAAGGCCACATATTTGAAATAGTGCACATATACAGCATATTTGTGAAGTACTCTTGTACAATATATTGAAAGTGAATATACCACTGATAATTTAGCCATAAAAGCCTTATAGAACAAGCACATCAGCATTGAAAGAGGTTGTGTATGATATTATAGAACACTTTTTGGATAGGCCTATGATACAAATATAGTTGTGTCAAAAGAAATATTGTAGTAAGTTAAACATCTACTATTTTATATACCAGTATAAGTGTCATAAACACAAGATTTCACCCATTTTTTGCCATTAGATGTTGTTGCTTTACTTTGATATATTAGTATAAATCTTTTAATCTTATGAGCTATAATGTGTTTTAGAAGCCAGTTCATGACAGGGTACTGTAACGTCAAAGATTAAAAGAATTGAACTGATCAATGAGAGAATTATTTATGGGATAGAGGAAAACAAAGATTTGTTGAAGAAAATATCAGCATGAGAACTTTTTTATGTGAAAAATTGAAACTCGAATTTAAAATCATATACATTCATTAGGTACATAATTTCATAGAGGCTTTACAGCAGTGAAAGAGTGGGAAGGGGGCATTAGATCAGTGGGTTATATTACTTCAATGAAACAGAATACATGCAATCATATTCTATGTAGGAAAGTGTTGGTTAGTTGCAATTGCCATGGTAAGGAAAACCTGTCAGTTAGACAAAAATCCTTTATCTATTCAGTGCAGACTGCAAGTGCCAGTAACACATTTTAGAATTTATTTTACACTGAAGGTGAAAACATCTCATTTTGCTACCAAGCAGAGGAATTGGCAGTTGTCTGTTGTATATAGCTGCTCTGTAATATTTTTATATCAGTATATTTTCTCTAGTATTTTATGTACTGAAAAAAATATTTCTTGGAACTTTAATAACTGAGTGCACTCCATAATGATGTGTATTAATATACAGTATATGTGCTTCAAAGAAAGTCTGATTTCATTAGTTATATGTGAATGTGTTGGTACAAGAAGAGGTACATGCTGTACAAAAGATTATTAAAAGGTATTCTTCCTGAGCTAATTCTTCTTTGTGTGATTGACAGATGTATCCTCTTGAATGGACTGACTAGAGAATGTGGGCCATTGATTTGTTGAAGTGATTGGTTTGTGTCACTGGTTGGCCTTTTATTGCTTGTTGGAATCAAAGATTTCGGCAAGCATATTACTCAGTTGCGTATGTCTGTTTGTTTGTTGCTTGCCGGAATCAAAGATTTCGGCAAGCATATTGGTCAGTTGCGTATGTCTGTTTGTCTGTTTGTTGCTTGCCGGAATCAGAGATTTCGACAAGTATGTTGATCAGTTCCGTTTGTTTGTTTGTCTGTATGTTCCCGCTCTACAGGCCATAATTTTGCACCAATCGTCCTGAAACTTATAGATAGAGTGTATAATAGGTTCTTCTCGGAGCCTATTGTGTTTTGTCATGATCGGTCAAGGGTCAAGGTCAGGGTCACCAAAAAGCTCAAAAACGGTTTTTTTCATACCTTCGTCAAAAATAGCCCTAGGCACCTAATCTGTAGCCCGTTTTATTTGCCACTGCATGGCCACTTCCAACACTGCAAAATTGCCTCATTTCGCTGTTACCATGGTTACGCAATTTTGGGGAGAAATCATGGAATTTCGTGATATTTTTCAAATTTGCAGCAATTTTACTGATTCTGAGATATTTTATGTAACATAAGAATATCTTGAAACGGGTTTTTCAGATTTTGGAAATGGCCGCCAGGGGGCGTTGCAGATGAAAAAACATGAAAATTTGTTTTGGTGCTATACCTCCAGAACTATTAAACATTTGGCCATTTCCATCACAGCACCTTAAACTAGGGTCCATGGGCTTATTTTTGCGCATAGGTGCCAAAGTGCGCTATTGCCAGATTTCTCTATTTTTGGGGTAAAACCTTTGAATTTTGAAAATATGCAGTTTTCAGCTTCTAACTCTGTCAGTTTTTATGCTAGAGAGGTCAAAATTTTTGCATCTTGTAGCCCTTGTTGAGTTCTCGGTGATCCAACCAAAAATCTTGCAAAATCTCGCACTGTTTCTCGTCGAATGAGATTTCGCGATTTCACGGTGACATGCCCTATAGGCCAAAGATATGCAGGCATCCTTTTGAAACTGATACATACCACGAAGACACGTGCAATTGCCGCAAGTGGCGACAGGGTCCTTACGGTGGGCAGCCGGCGTGTGCAGCGGTGCGTGACGGAGGCACAGTCACAACTTTATTGCTTGCCGGAAATCTTTGATTTTCGAAAGCATGTTGGTCACCCGTGTATGTTTTTTCCTTCATCTTATGTATTATACTAATATCTCAAAAATTATTTTTCATTTTCCCGATATGGCTGCTAGGGGGCGCTGCACTTGACCCTTCCAAAAAAATCAGTTTTTGAACATATTTCGGTAAGAGTAAACCTATATTACACAAACTATAGCTTATTTCTTTCTCTTGGTCTTCTTCAAAACATGGTCAAGTCATCTGGTCTCCATCTTGTGTCACTTTGTCAGTATGTCTGTCTGTTTGTCATTTATCCTCAAATTCGCCTGCTTGCTAGTTTTTGCACTTTAGATATAGCAATCAACAAGTCAGATATGTGGACGAATCCTTTTGAAACTATTACATCTTATGTCATACACTAATATCACGAAACGCATTTGTCGTCTTCAGGATATGTCCACTAGAGGGCGCTGCAGTCGAACATCCCCAGTATATCATTATATGGCCATATCTCCAAAATTATAAGCCTCAATTACATAAACTATAGCTTATTTTCTTCCTCTGAGTCTTCTCCATAACCTGATTAAGTCATCTTGTCTCCATCTTGTGTCCCTTTGTAAGTTTGTCTGTTTGTTTGTCAGTTGTCCTCAAATTCGCCGGCTTTTTGGTTCTTGAGTCTCACTGATAGCATTCTACAGGTCACCGTTTTGAAAGGATCATTTTTAGCTCAGCTGACTTTCAGTCATGCTGGGCTATAGCGATGGGTCTTTGTCCGTCGTCCTTCCATCTGTCCATCCTGCTGACTGGCCAGCTGTCTGTTAGCAGGGCACAAATCGTAACTGTACGGGCTAATGTCATGAACCCTATGTAGTCTTAGAGGTTCTAAAATGATCTCCTTGCAAACCTGAAATTAGGTCACTGACCTATATTCTCGAAGTTACAGGGTGTGTATGCACCCCCCCCCCCCCAGAAATAATTCTTTTAGCTAAAATTTTCATCCAAAACCTTCCATCTTTCACATACAGCTCATCTACCAACAGGGGAAGAACCATAATTATTTTGAAGTCAACAGGTCAAAGGTCAAGGTCACAGGAGTCCCTTTTTTTAATGCCTGTGGATGCATTTTAAGCCAAATCTTTCATCCCATTTCTTTGATATTTTACATATATTTCACCTACTAAGAGGGAGAAGAATCCTATAGATTTTTAGGTCACAAGGTCAAAGATCAGGGTCACAGGATCCAATTTTTTTAAAAGGTTGTGAAAACATTTCAAGCTAGACATTTCATTCCAAACTTTCCATCACTGATATCGCTTCTCTGCCAACAGGGGAAAAGGCCTGTTGATTTTGAAGTCACAGGGGGAGTTCACTGCACCCACTTTTTGTGTGGAGTCATTTTCAGGAAACTTTTCAATCTATACCTTCCATTTGTCATATATGGCTTACCTACCAATAGGGGAAGAAGCCTATCGATGTCGAGTTCAAAAGGTCAAAGGTCAAGGACACAACACTTAATTATTCTAAATGGTTGTGAACATTTTGCAAGTGAAACTGTTCAACCCAAACCTTCAGTCTTTCACATATGCCTTATCTATGCATCACTCAATTTGATTCAAACTTCATATTTATAAGCACCCGTTTCTCAATAATTCTTGCATGGATTTCCTTGATTTTTGCTATATATTTTGATCTTATATTTGCCCTTTGTGGTGTTCCTTTTGAGACTGACAGGTATCAAGCAAGCTATGGGAATAGTTACTGATAGCTTAACAATCATTCATTTTTCCTAAGACCATCAAGTCACTGTGTTTTAACCAGACAAAGGTGATGTATATTTCTGTTGTCGTAGAAAATTTCAACATATTGGCAAATTGGTTCTTCAAAATGTGACTGGAAGTTGTGAATCTCAGCCCATGATGTGGCAGGTCATGCTTGGCAGCTGAGCGTCATGACCCATGGGTCACTTGTTAAACTATTACATCTTACATCTTAAAGTAAAATCGCGAAAAAGATAATTCATTTTCTGGATTTTGCTAATAGGGGGCGCTGCATTCGCCTCTCCCCATTATATATTTCTTTGCCATATCTACAAAACTATAAACTTCAATTACAAACACTATGACTTATTGTCTCCCTTTGAATCTACTCCATAATCTGAGTTAGTCATCTGGTCTTATTCTTGTGTCACTTTTTCAGTATGTCTGTCTGTTTGTCAGTGATCCTCTATTTCGCCTGCTTGCTGGATCTTGCGTCTTACAGTTAGCAATCTTCAGGCCACAGTTTTTCAGTATGTCTGTCTGTTTGTCAGTGATCCTCAATTTTGCCTGATTGCTGGATCTTGCGTCTTACAGTTAGCAATCTTCAGGCCACAGTTTTGAAGGAATCCTTTTGGAATTGGAACATCTCTTACAATAATATATACATCTTGGAACATTTCTTACAATAATATCTCAAAAGAAATTTTTAATTTTTGGGATATGGCCGCGCGGGGATGCTGCGGTAGAGCCTCCACACCAAAACATTTTTTGGCCATATCTCCGACATTATAAACTCTACCTTCACTTGTAGTCTGTTCAGGTCTGTCAGTATATTTGTCTGTTTTGAGCTATGTCTGATTTCATGTTCTTTTGTGTGATATATGTCGTTCAACAGGCCAAACGTTCCAGCAATCGCTTTAAAAATCATTCAATTGATAGAAAACCGTCAGTTTGTCCTGTTTGTCCATCTGTCTGTCATTTAATACCGGCAAGCTCTCGACCTATGGTCGTCTAGTCTGTTTGTCTGTTTGTCTGTCTGTTTGTTTGTCTGCACTCTCCTGGCCACAATTTTGCCACAATCACCTTGAAACTTTCAGAGATGATGGAGAATTAAATTTCTAGGTGCCCTATTGTTTTTGGTCAAAATAGGTCAAAGGTCAAGGTCAAGGTCATCAAAACTTCTCAAAACGGTTTTTTCTTCATATCTTTGTGACTAATAGTCGTATCTACTTCAACAATTGCTCATTTTAATCGTCATTCCAAGGCCTGTCATCTGGTGTGTAGCTGACTCAAATTTACCGTAACCATGGTTACAAATTTTGGTGGAAAAGTCATGATATTCGAAATTAAGGGGCCTTATTTTTCTAACTTTGTCAGTTTTAAAGCTAGAGAGACCTAGTTTTTTGCATCAGGTAGCATTCTACTAGTACTACAAGATTTTATTACAAGTCTTGCAGTATCTCGTAAAATATCTCGTGAATAAAGATATTTTGAGATTTAATTCATCTTGCGCCAAAGGCCACATTATTGCAGGAATCTTTTTGAAACTGACATATCATAAGTCCTACACTGGTATCTCAAAACTGTTTTTTTCATTTTATGAATATGGCTGCTAGGGGGCGCTGTACACGACCCTAACACATATATCATTACATTGGCCATATCTCTTAAACCCAAAGCCTCAATTACATAAACTATAGCTTATTTTTTTCCTCTGAGTCTTCTCCATAAACTGATAATGTCATCTGGTCTCAATCTTGTGTCACTTTGTCAGTGTGTCTGTCTGTTTTCCAAGTTGTCCTGAAATTAGCCTGCTTGCTGGTTCTTGCGTCTCACAATAGCATTCTACAGGCCACAGTTTTTAAAGAAGCATTTGAAAACTGATGCATATTATGTTTTACAGAAATATCTCAAAACATATTTTTCATTTTCCGGATATGGCCGCAAGGGGGCGCTGAACTCGAACCTCTCCCAACATATCATGCTTTGGCAATATCTCAAAAACTTTAAACCTCAGTTACATAAACTGTAGTTTTTTTTCTTCCTTTGAGTCTTCTCCATAACCTGGAGTAGTCATCTGGACTCAATCTTGAGTCACTTTGTCAGTGTGTCCGTCTGTTTGTCAGTTGTGCTTAGATTCGCCTGCTTGCTGGTTCTTGCGTCTCACATATAGCATTCTATAGGCCACAGTTTTGACGGAATCCTTTTGAAACTATTACATCTTATGTCTTACACTAATATCTAGAAATAAATTTTTCATTATCGGGATATGACCACTAGTGGGCGCTGCACACGACCCTCACACACATACCATTGTATTGACCATATCTCTACACCCAAAGCCTCAGTTACATAAACTATAGCTTATTTTCTTCCTTTGAGTCTTCTCCATAACCTGATTAAGGCATCTGGTTTCAATCTTCTGTCACTTTGTTAGTGTGTCCATCTGTTTGTCCGTTATCCTCAAAGTCGCCTGCTTGCTGGTTCTTACGCCTTACATATAGCATTCTACAGGCCACAGCTTTGACGGAATCCTTTTGAAACTGGGACATCTCATGTCATACACTAATAATACAAAACGCATTTGTCGTCTTCGGAATATGTCCGCCAGAGGGCGCTACAGTCGAGCCTCCCAAGTATATCATTGATTCGCCATACCTCCAAAACTAAAAATCTAAATTACATAAATTATAACTCATTTTCTTCCTTTGAATCTTCTCCATAACTAGGTTAAGTCATCTGGTGTCAATCTTGTCTCACAAAGTCAGTATGTCTGTATGTTCGTCTTTTGTTGTCAGCTTTGTCTGCTTGCCTGTTCTTTTGTCTCATATGTCATTTTACGGGCCACATATTCTCAGCAATATCCCTGAGAGTCATTCCATTAATAGAAAACCGACAATATGTTCTGTCTGTCCGTCTGTGTTTCACTTCCGATTTCCGGCAAGCGTTCGACCTATGGTCGTCTAGTTTGTTTGTCTGCACTCTCCTGGCCACAATTTTGCCACAATCACCTTGAAACTTACAGGGATGATGAAAAACCTAATTTCTAGGTGCCCTATTTTTTTTGGTTAAAATAGGTCAAAGGTCAAGGTCAAGGTCGTCAAAACTTCTCAAAACGGTTTTTTCTTCATATCTTTGTGTCTATTAGTCGTATCTACTTCAATAATAGCTTATTTTAATAGTCATTCCAAGGCCTGTCATCTGGTGTGTAGCTGACTCAAATTTGCCGTAACCATGGTTACAAATTTTGGGGGAAAAGTCATGGTATTCGAAAATAAGGGGTCTTATTTTTGTAACTTTGTCAGTTTTAAAGCTAGAGTGATCTAGTTTTTTGCATCAGGAAGCATTCAACGAGTACTACAAGATATTATTACAAGTCTTGCAGTATCTCGTAAAATATCTCGTGAATAGAGATATTTCGAGATTTAATTCATCTTGCGCCAAAGGCCACATTATTGCAGGAATCTATTTGAAACTCACATATTATAAGTCCTACACTGGTATCTCAAAACTGTTTTTTCATTTTTTGAATAGGGCCACTAGGGGGCGCTGGATGCGAACCTCCCGAACATATCATATTTTGGCCATATCTCAAAAATTATAAGCCTCAATTACATAAACTATAGCTTATTTTCTTCCTTTGAATCTTCTCCATTACTAGGTTAAGTCATCTGGTGTCAATCTTGTCTCACAAAGTCAGTATGTCTGTCTGTTCGTCTTTTGTTGTCAGCTTTGTCTGCTTGCCTGTTCTTTTGTCTCATATGTCATTTTACGGGCCACATATTCTCAGCAATGTCCCTGAGAGTCATTCCATTAATAGAAAACCGACAATATGTTCTGTCTGTCCGTCTGTGTTTCACTTCAGATTTCCGGCAAGCGTTCGACCTATGGTCGTCTAGTTTGTTTGTCTGCACTCTCCTGGCCACAATTTAGCCACAATCACCTTGAAACTTACAGGGATGATGAAAAACCTAATTTCTAGGTGCCCTATTGTTTTTGGTCAAAATAGGTCAAAGGTCAAGGTCAAGGTCGTCAAAACTTCTCAAAACGGTTTTTTCTTCATATCTTTGTGACTATTAGTCGTATCTACTTCAACAATAGCTTATTTTAATAGTCATTCCAAGGCCTGTCATCTGGTGTGTAGCTGACTCAAATTTGCCGTAACCATGGTTACAAATTTTGGGGGAAAAGTCATGGTATTCGAAAATAAGGGGTCTTATTTTTGTAACTTTGTCAGTTTTAAAGCTAGAGTGATCTAGTTTTTTGCATCAGGAAGCATTCAACGAGTACTACAAGATATTATTACAAGTCTTGCAGTATCTCGTAAAATATCTCGTGAATAGAGATATTTCGAGATTTAATTCATCTTGCGCCAAAGGCCACATTATTGCAGGAATCTATTTGAAACTCACATATTATAAGTCCTACACTGGTATCTCAAAACTGTTTTTTCATTTTTTGAATAGGGCCGCTAGGGGGCGCTGGATGCGAACCTCCCGAACATATCATATTTTGGCCATATCTCAAAAATTATAAGCCTCAATTACATAAACTATAGCTTATTTTCTTCCTCTGAGTCTTCTCCATAACCTAGTGTAGTCATCTGGTCACAATTTTGTGACACTTTGTCAGTGTGTCTGTCTGTTTGTCAGTTGTCCTCAAATTCGCCTTCTTGCTCTTGCGTCTCACATATAGCATTCTACAGGCCACAGTTTTGAAAGAATCCTTTTGAAACTATTACATCTTAAGTCTTACACTAATATCTCGAAACCAATTGTTCATTTTCCGGATATGGCCGCTAGGGGGCGCTGAACTCGAACCTCTCCCAACATATCATGCTTTGGCAATATCTCCAAAACTATAAACCTCAGTTACATAAACTGTAGCTTTTTTCTTCCTTTGAGTCTTCTCCATAACCTGGATTAGTCATCTGGACTCAATCTTGAGTCACTTTGTCAGTGTTTTCGTCTGTTTGTCAGTTGTCCTTAAATTCGCCTGCTTAATTGTTGGCTCTTGCGTCTCGCATATAGCATTCTATAGGCCATAGTTTTGACGGAATCCTTTTGAAACTATTACATCTTATGTCTTACTCTAATATCTAGAAATAAATTTTTCATTTTCCGGATATGGCCACTAGTGGGCGCTGCACACGACCCTCACACACATACCATTGTATTGGCCATATCTCTACACCAAAAGCCTCTGTTACATAAACTATAGCTTATTTTCTTCCTTTGAGTCTTCTCCATAACCTGATTAAGGCATCTGGTTTCAATCTTCTGTCACTTTGTCAGTGTGTCCATCTGTTTGACCGTTATCCTAAAAGTCGCCTGCTTGCTGGTTCTTACGCCTTACATATAGCATTCTACAGGCCACAGCTTTGACGGAATCCTTTTAAAACTGGGACATCTCATGTCATACAATAATAATACGAAACGCATTTGTCGTCTTCGTAATATGTCTGCTAGAGGGCGCTACAGTCGAGCCTCCCATGTATATTATTAATTCGCCATACCTCCAAAACTATAAATCTAAATTACATAAATTATAACTCATTTTCTTCCTTTGAATCTTTTCAATCACTAGGTTATGTCATCTGGTGTCAATCTTGTCTCACAAAGTCACTATGTCTGTCTGTTCGTCTTTTGTTGTCAGTTTTGTCTGCTTGCCTGTTCTTTTGTCTCATATGTCATTCTACGGGCCACATATTCTCAGCAATGTCCCTGAGAGTCATTCCATTAATAGAAAACCGACAATGTTTTCTGTCTGTTCGTCTGTGTTTCACTTCCGATTTCCGGCAAGCGTTCGACCTATGGTCGTCTAGTTTTTTTTTTAATTTGTTGTTTTTAGCTTACCTGATAGCACCTTGGAAAAGGCCGTAACATATTTGATCAAATTAGTCTACATCAGTGTGCGTCAACCAGCTCTCCCTATGAAAACGTTGTTTCCATGCTCTTTATTTTAGTTTAGCTGACTTTCAATTATGCTTAACTGTAGCAGCCTATTAACAGGGTTCATGTCTTACAACTGACAGACGTGGAAGGTTCTGGCATACTTTTGAGAGAAGTCCATGTGGGATCTCCTTGGCAGCTAAAATTAGGTAAAAGTGACCAATATTTGGCAAGCTACATGGAGAAAATTAATTTTGAGCTCAACAAAGAATTTTTTTCTTGGTGTTTGTGATTGTAGACCAAATACTTTTTTTATTTACAAAAGTAGGTGCTTCACTCAGACATGTATCCTACTTATCATAGATAATTGTACTGAATTAGCTTTGCCAGTTTTTAGCTTAGCCAACTTTCATCATGCTGAAATATAGCGATCACTCCTTGTCTGTTGGCTGGCTGTTCGTTAGGATGGCAGAAATTGTAACCAGTGGACTTTAAAACATTTAACTGTAATTTATGGAGGTCCATAAAAGATCTCCTTGGGAACTTTATCTTAGGTCACTGTGACCTATATCCTCCAAGTTATGGGGCTTTTTTTGTGCACCCCCAGAATAATTTAAATATTTGATACAAAAGCTCCAGTATCTCAATAACTATTACATGGATTGCCATGATTCTTGCTTTGCTTTTCAAACTACGATTCCTTTTACGCAGTTGTGGCCGCGGTACGGTGTTAGTTGTGGATAGAGTCGAACATGATTTTATGAAGGACCAATCCCTTTTAAGCGGTTGCGGTTCGTATCGGACCTGTCATCCGACAATTTTTTTTGTCAGATCATGCACTGACCGATCTGACAAAATATTTTAAAAGGGCCCAATCACCTTTACAGCATGTTGATTTAACACAAAATATAGCTTTTTAGCGAACCTGTGAGCTTATGTGATGGCGCAGTGTCGTCCGTCCGCCGTCCGCCATCCAGGGCTGGCTTCCCGCCGTCCATGGCTGTAAGTCAGAAACCGTCGGAGCTAGCAGCTCCAAATTATATGTAAGAATTAGTCACATGTGAAACTTGGTGCCCTGGAGCTCATTGTATGGTATCTGCATTAATTTAGATTTTATAGAGAAAAAGCTTGAAAAACCTATAAAAATCTTCTTCTCTGAAACTGTCCAGCCAAATTGTCCAATATTTCACAGAAATGTTCCTTGGAACTATCTCTCTCATGTTTGTTCGAATGGTTTCAGTTAGATGATTTTTGACCGAGTTACAGGAGGTTGAACTTAGTCATCTGTGCAAAAAAGCATACTAAACTTAAAATCTCAGAAACAGCTGGAGCTGTTATCACCAAATTTTATGCCAATGTTTGTCACATGAGTCATATCTGAAATTGAGGTGTTGGTGGCGCCACCTACATTGATCTGTTTTTCACAAGCAATAATGTAAGTTTAGACTCTTCTAGCTTATACACTTTTTTTTAGGAAGCTGATTGGTTTAAACTTTATAAGAATTATTCTATGGTAGGGTTCTGCCAGTTTTATAAGAATAGATTGGGTTAATGCAGCTTTAAAAAAGCAGTGTAGCCAATTAAAAAAGGCTGTCTGTGTTTGAAAACAGATTTGACAACATGCCAAGTTTCAGCAGCCAAGTCAAGAGGTCACTCAGTACAACCAGGTAGGGCCAGACATCACCATGGCAACTGACCTGGCTCTGTCTGGTGTCTAGACGCTGTGTCTGTGACATCTCGTCTAGATGCAGAATGCCCAGATTAGAATTATTGGAACTTTACCTTTCAATTGTTTTAAAAAAGCTCGGTTTGCATTTTTAGCGAATCTGTGAGCTTATGCAAGGGTGTTGCGTCGTCTGTCTTCTGTCGTGCGTCATAGCTATCTCAAAAGGGCAGGAGCTGGCATCACCAATTTTTTTGCAAAAAAATTCATCTTATAAAATATTCTATCGGATTTTGCTTATTTCTTGGCTAACTGCATTTTCTTAGATTTTATAGGGAAGAAGCTAAAAAACATTAAAAATGTTCTTCTCCAAAACCATGCTGCCAAATTGTCCATTCATTTGTTCCAATAATCCTCCCTGGTAAAAAGAACATATCCGAAATATCCTGATTGATACATCCTCGTTGTAACCACTGGGCAGAATTAAAAAAAAATCGGAATTATGATGGGTCACATGTGAACTGCTGCTCCCTCATTTTTGGTTGACTTCTGTACTTTCCTCTCTGCCCAGCATCCATTTGTGTGTCTGTTTTCACACATAAACCCACATATCTCGGGAACCGTTTGACTGATCAGGCTAAAAATTTAGCCCTTGGATAGCTTTATAACATACACATACCTCTTTATCAAACACAAACTGCTGGCGCCACCTGCAACCATTCTTGCACAGCGTTCATCTGTTCATCTGCCTTGGGATAAAATCACTCAAATCTCGGCAGTGGTTTGACGTATCCACCTGAAATTTTGCAGGTTTATACATCCTAGCCAGCTTTCTTGATTTTATGACATGTGGCGCCACATTCATTCAAGTTTACGTTGCAGACATCCAAGCTTATATGTCGGGAAACGTTTGGTGGTTTTGGCCAAAATTTTGCATGTGTATAAATCTCACAAAGCGCTTTACCATACGCAAAACTGGTGTCGCCACCTACAACCATTTTTGCACAGCGAGTCCGTCTGATTGTCTGCCGTATGATGAAATTACTCATATCTCGGCAGTGGTTTGACATATCTGCCTAAAATTTTGCAGGTTTATACATCCTAGACAGCTTTCTTGATTTGTGACAGGAGGCACCACCTACATTCATGTTTACACTGCAGACATCCAAGCTCATATCTCGGGAACCGTTTGACCGATTGGGCCAAAAGTATACATGTGTATAGATCTCACATAGCTCTTTATCATACACAAACTGTTGGCGCCACCTGCAACCATTTTTGCACAGCGTCTATCTGTTCATCTGCCTTGGGATAAAATCACTCATATCTCGGCAGTAGTGTGACTTATCCAGCTGAAATTTTGCAGGTTTATACATCCTAGACAGCTTTCTTGATTTTATGACATGTGGCGCCACATTCATTCAAGTTTACGTTGCAGACATCCAAGCTTATATGTCGGGAACCGTTTGGTGGTTTTGGCCAAAATTTTGCATGTGTATAGATCTCACAAAGCGCTTTACCATACGCAAAACTGGTGTCGCCACCTGCAACCATTTTTGCACAGCGAGTCCGTCTGATTGTCTGCCGTATGATGAAATTACTCATATCTCGGCAGTGGTTTGACATATCTGCCTATAATTTTTCAGGTTTATACATCCTAGACAGCTTTCTTGATTTGTGACAGGAGGCACCACCTACATTCATGTTTACACTGCAGACATTCAGGCTTATATCTCAGGACTGGTTTGACATATCCCCCTGAAATTTGGCATATGTATATATATCATATAGCTGTTAATCACATACAAAATTGGTGGCGCCACCTGCCACCATTTTTGCACCGCGACCCTCTGTTCGTCTGCTGTGGGATAAATCACTCATATACAAGTAGTGGTTTGACTTATCTGCCAAAAATTTTGCATATGTATATAACTTGGACAGCTTTCTGGATTTTGTGGTAGGTGGCGCAACCTACATACACATGCTAATATGCAGCACACCTCACTCTATTTCCCATTGCCACTCAATCCATGCCTCACTTCACCCGTCCCACTCATAATACTAAGGTAGATCTGCAGGACATAAGAGGATCAATATTAAATTTTAAAAATAATCCTCCATTCATACTCCCAAACTTTGCACAGGTTCGCATTAGGCCTGTAGGCCTTGTTCCCTTTAAAATAAATTTGTACCTGCCAAAACATTGCCCTGAATCTGTTTGCTTACTCCTGTAAACGAGTGTTTAGAAACAGTGAACCGGGCGTGAGCACAGGTGTCAACATAAATACAGCCATGCACAGCCTGGGCCAAACACGTACCAACCAGGAGACGCCCTGACTGACTTAGCCCAAAAATGTAATACATGTTCCTGCTGGCTGAAACATTGCGTGTTGCAGCTCATAATCAGACCTCTGGTCACGCGGCCTTGATATGGTAAGCAGACACACGTTGACTATGTTTACCAGCACACAGATGCATAAAAGGATGTTAAACAGCCGTATGCGTGGTAATGAGACTTGTTCTGGGATGGTTTTGCGGGGAAACATTTGTATAAAGCAAAACTGAACTGACAGTGTGAAAGAATAGGCATAATATTGCTCCTGATTATGTCCCTTAAAACGGATTGGGTTGGACGAAGGATACCGCTGCATTGTATACATCACATAGGGGTTTCCCTTAAATGAACGTGTTTATTAGTATATGCCACGAGGGAAAACGCCCTCCGCCTGAAAACAACGATTTAAATCATTGTTAATATGTGAAACATTTTCCTCTCATTTACTGGAGAGTGATCTGCCCAATACATGTTTCTCTTTCGATTCACAGTTGGTTTCATATATGATCCCTTTCGCAATGCAAACACACACACACACATGTACTTAGAGGCGTAAGTCTTACGCAGCTGTACCTAGGAGGATATTTCCTTAAGATGGAGACAGGCAGGTAAAATCCTGCCATAGGATGTAGCCATCCACACACTCACACAAATATATATATAATACATATTTTTATATCATATGTACAAATTATGTATATCACATATACATACACACATTTCATCCGCAGCGACCACATAAAAGTAACTGGCCATACCGTGGCCGCAACCGCGTAGAAGGAATCGTAGCTATAGTCCCCAGCCCTAACGAGGGAAGACTGCTTAAATGTCCGTCCGTCCGTCCGTCCCCATCACTGATGACGCACTTTCCTAGTTAGACATATTTGTGCCTCTAGACCCTTGTTGATTGTGGACATTTTCATTCTTGCTATATTAGACCGGTGGCGACACCTTGATTTTTTTAGATTGTACACTTTTTTTAAGTTTTAGAGACTGTCAAATGAGAGCAATCGTATTAGTTTCACAGCTGTGGTTTCATTCTAGCTGAAAACGTTTACACTTAGTATATATTGATCATGACTAATTTTATCAGTTCCTGAAGACTGGTGTTGCCATCACTACTTTTTGTATTTTAACGCATTTTCCCCTACATTTTTGAGATTGCCAAATCACATTGATAGTATCAGTCTCTCAACTGGTTTCATCGAGTGTCTTTAAACCTGGTGTGTTTATAATGTCTCTTTTCGTCCTGGAACTATGACCTCTACCTTTTCCTAAGTTTGGCACATATTATAGACATTTGGCATTAACATCTATGTTTATACGTGAAAATGCTTAAGCATAATATACGAGGAACAAAATCAGATCATGATGTTGATTGCATTCTATCACTTGCAGTCATATTCTGCCAGCCAACTAGTACTAAATTACTCTTCCCAAAGTTTTTGGCCATTTTCTCAAAACAGTATTCCAGTGAATTACACCACCTTTAGAGGAATATTTCTCACAAACTATCACGCAAAAAGCTATCACAGTTTGCATATATTTGAAAATGTGTTATCTAATACTCGTTTTTAACTCACCTGCCTGAAAGTCATCTGAGCTATAGCGATCACTCATTATCCGTCTGTCCGTCCGTCTGTCTGTCCATTAACCAGGCACAAATCGTAACCGCTGGACCTGGAATCTTCTTATTTGACATGCAGGGAGGTCGATGTAAAAAAACTTCTTGGAAACCTGAAATAAGGTTTTTGTTACCAATATCCTCCGAGCTATGGGACTTAAAAGTACCCCCAGAATAATAAAAAATTTGATACAAAAGCTCCAGTATCTGAACAACTAATGCATGATTACCATGATTCTTTCCATGCATATTGATCAAGAAGTGTGTCATCCGTTCCTTCTGACTTATGATGCCACCTGGATTTTTTTTCCAATTTTACCACATTTTTTTTTTTCTCTTTTATGAGACCTTTAATGATGCGGTCGTCTGTTAATAGAACACAAATCGTAACCGTTGGTCCTAGAATCTTCTAACTTGACATCCAGGGAGGTCCATGAAAAATCACCTAAAATTAGGTCTCTAGCTGTTACCCATATTCTCTGAGCTATGGAGCTTATAACAACCCGCCCCCCCCCCCGAAATAATTGAAAAGTTGATACCAAAGCAGGGATCAAATTATAACCATCAGACCTAGAATCTTTTTATTTGACATCCAGGGAGGTCAATGGAAAGTCTCCTTGGAAACCTTAAATTAGGTCTCTTTTACCAATATTCTCCGAGCTATGGGGCTTATAAGCACCCCCCCCCCCAAGAATAATTGAAATTTGATATCAAAGCACGACACAATTCATAACCATTGGAGCTAGAATCTTCTTACCTGATATCATGAGATGAGCTAAATTTGGCTAAGGTAGTTTGACGATATAGTTATATATATATATATATATATATATATATATATATATATATATTGTTACAGGTGCTCTTTTATTGTGTGACACGGGCGTAACTCGTGTTGTTGTTGTTACATTTTATGTTTAATCCGTACTGGTTGAACTGTCGTTGTCATGTGAGCCTTGGGTTTTCACGCCTGGTCGCGGGTCACGTGATGAGCCTGGTATGTGTAGAGACACACGGCTATGTCTTTCTAGAGAATTCCTGAAACGCGTGTTTACTGTTGAGTAGGGTCCTTATAGACTGTTCGAGAATGGAAAATTCCCGGCTTGGGGTGTGAAGGTATATAAAGAGGCTGTTTTTAGAACCAGGGGGCAGAGCAGAGCAGATACCAGCGGACGCAGAAGCCTGTGTCAGGACCTTATCCGACGAATGCGGCAATTATAGATTTTCAAGAATTTTCTCCTGGTATTTATACATTTGGACTTCAGTTTACTTTCTGTGTTGTTGCAAAAACTTTCCACTGGGCTGTCATTCTCCAAGAGAGTTTACATTCAAAGGACTTATCGTTGTGATGGTGTTGGTATCGAGGTACTGTACCTTTACCTTTCTGTGTGATTATATTGACTTGTTGCTATAACGCTGTTTTACTGTATAATTGTATTGATTTAGTGTATTGTATTGTTAGGGTTGTTTTAAGAATAAATTATAGTTATTTGTTAACAAAAAACCACTGACTTCTTAATTCATTCCCCTAGAAATTTCACGCTGCCTAGTGTTGCAGAATCTGTTTTTTTTTTTTATCTCCATAACAAAATTTGTGTTCATCACGCATACGTGATCTGTTTATATTAGGTTCCGTAACAATATATATATATATATAAATATATGTAGACACCAGTGCATAAACTCCATTCAATGGAGGACCGTTAGTGCGAGCAAGCATAGACGTTCCATACTAAGTTTATTCTATACAGTGAAACTAAATATATAATTACTAAGAAACAAGTATATCTAATTATTATTCATGGCTGAGAGCAGTATGGTCACAAGGTGTGCTGTTTGGACATCATGAACACCCGTGTATACTTGCTACCAGACGGCAGGCTTTCAGCATGGCCACAAAATATTACACTAATTACTCACCAGACCAGTCGTATCTAACCGACCCACACACACACACACACACACACACACACACACACACACACACACACACACAGACAATTATTGTTATGAAACTTATCCGAGGAACATAACCTTTACAAGTAGCCATAATTGCCTGAAGTTAGCGGACCCATAAATGTGTTACCGATGTGCCAAGATAAGCGTCATAGATCGTTTCGTCAAGAGTGCTGTAAACACTTGGCCGTACAAATACTCTTTACGACTACGGGTTACATTAACTCAATCAACGGTAGAAATTTTTGTTACGATTCTTGACAGCGAGATCGTGAACGAAATTACCATTTGCGTCACTGGTTGGCGGTTTTGCTGGAAAACACTCATGTTTCGGAATAATAAACTTTAATGACGAGTCGAAAGAGCTTCCATTATGAGATGTACCCACTGCATGTCCCCTAGTACTAGGTGACTCACGAGTGCAAGCTGCTTTCTCTCGAATCGTACACCGGTTTATCTTTAGAGGCATCATCTTCTACGGTTAAGTATATGTCGTAAACGGGCGCTGGTCACGAGAATAGGTGATATAAATCAAATGGTATGGAAACATTCGCGGACATGTACACTAACCTTCAATTATCTCCACCAAGGAGGTCATGTTTGCAACCGTGTTTGTTCGCTTGTTTTATTGTTATAGCAGGATCTTAAACTACTAAAACCGATTTCCTTGAAACTTTGGGTAGAGTGTGAGAGCAGCTAACAAACAATCATATTTTGAGTAGGTATATCCTGATTATGGGGGAACATTTGCCTTTGCGGAGGCATGCAGTAAATATTTGTTTTAGTTAACATGTGGCGCAATTTCAGTTATCTACGCCTGTTTTAAGGCATCTTTTAGAATTTGTTTACATTACCATACTTTAGATTTTTTTTTCCTTGTCAGATGCATAAACAATGAGAGCTCTTAATATGCTAACCAAATTTCTTGATTAGGACCATTGATGAGAAGTCTAGAAATTAGACTAGACATGTTCAAAGCAAATGTACATTGTCATGGTTACTAAAATTATTATAATACACTTCATGTGATTTCGTACTGATGTGGCGTACCTGAAAATACGGAATATGAGGACATATTGATACATGACTACAATTAACTTTTATTTCAAATTAAACATTATACAAACAGTCCTTAAAAACTCACAGGCACTTTATATATTGATTGATTAATTTACCAACGTTAGGAATTGGTGGTAGTCCATAACAGCAGTAAGCCGCATTAAAATATAAACTTTATTCATTTTACATGGATTGTACAACAAGTTATAATAACTAATGGTTCGGATGTTGGTTCCCGGTAGTCGGTAAAGTTGGAAGAAACCAGAGGACCCGGAGGAACCACCGACCTTGGACGGGCCACTACAACCCACTCTCATAGCCACGCTGGGGATTGAACCCAGCTCGTTTTACCACTCAGCTGTCCAGGCCCCAGCCGCATTAAGGCCAAAAAAATGAAAGGTATGGTTCTCAGGCAGCACAACCCGCATCAATTTTAAACCCCCGCATCAAAACTTTTTATTTTGATTTTCAATAAACACTTTCCAATTTAGAGCTGCTGCCGCTCCGACATTTCTTTCAAGAAGATAAAACCATACAATTTCCTTTGTTTTGTAGTGCTTTTTCTTATTTAGCAAAATAAAACTGTTGTTTTCATGCTTTTCCCTCATCATTTGACATTTTCATCGAAACATACCAAAAAAATTAAAATAAAAAAAGCGCCCGCCCGCATTGATTTCTGAAAAAAAAGTGCCTGAGAACTATACCTTTTTTTATTTTGGCCTAAGACATTCATGTTTGGGTGTGTGTATCGAGGGTATAGTATGTGTTAGATATTTTAAAATTTGCAATCTAAAGTAAAAATTATAGTACACCTTCATAGAACCAGAGGGGAGAATAAGTTATGGAGTACAAAACTTACGTTCACCAAATATAACGGCGAATGGCGTATTAGAAACATATAAACACTCATGTTATTTGTCTATCTGTCATTTTCTTAATTTGTTACGTCACCGAACTTTAGCCGTGTCAATTATTGTTGTTACAGGTGTGGTTTGATCTGGCACGTCCCGTCTGTAGCTAATTACATTTGTAATTATTAATGGTAAGCCTTTACTTCATTATAGTTAACCGGTTAAGCTTTTACATAGATTTGCCAAATGTAACTGCAGGGATTTTACTAATGAACTATAACTTAATATACGTTCATATTGATTCATTAGCGAGCTAACCTCAGGCCATATTTAATAGCCACTGGCATGCTTGAAAAGCCAGGTTTACAAGAAGCAGAGCAAGTTTAATCGTGTACCTCTCAACGTGCCCACACCTGGTTAGTACCATTGACCACTTGTGAATTCATAGCCACAGTTTATGTAGGAGGTACCACAGTCAAGAGGATCGTAAAAGCTGCCAATCTAAGTCGGTGAAGGCAGAACACAGGGTTCAGCAGTTTATCTTGATGCTGAAAATGGAAAAATAATTTTTCAACATGAGCCATTGAGAGGATCGCATTACCAAACGTGAATAACGGATATGACTCAATATCCGTGTGCAAGATACCCCTCCTGTATGAAAACAAGCGAGTGAGGCTTTATACTACTCTGCTGACCAGTTCACGAGTTAAGTACATTCGCTTATATACCAATGACGCATTTGACTAGAATCGTGAAGCAGTGACGAAGTGAAGGTCATGCCTAGGCGTGACAGATGAGTCATGATGTGGTTTCCAAATACAGCGGACCAGGCTCTGTGTTAATACTAAAGAAGCAAGAGGGCGAGGAGATTTATTCACAGTCCCTTTATATGAAGTAAAGAACTAATATCGCTCACCCGCACTATACGAGTAATTTCTGCAGCTGTGAACACAACTGTTATCTGCGACTGAGGTTTGAAGTAAATCATATACAGACGTTGAGTTATTTCGAGACCTGAGATGTGGAATGTAAATATTCTGGTTTAATAAGGGAAGACCATATTTGTTCGAATAATTCAAAAAGATGAAGGAAAATAATTCCAAGGGTGTTAAAGCCTTAGTGAAACTGAAGGAATATTGCGGTGAAACAACTGCGCATGCGCTACCGTTCTTCGTGAAGCAGACGACTTTAAGGGGTCGCATCTTCTGGATGTCCGTTTTCGTTGCTGCCATGGTGGGAAATTTTTATCACCTGAGCACCCTTCTGATGACATATTTAGACTTCCCCTCACAAGATGTAGTCAGTCTGGATTACAGTGAGTTTCAGTTCCCTTTCGTCACTTTCTGCAACAACATTCCTGTTTCATCTTCGAGCAGGGACGAACTCCTGGCACAAAAAGACAGTAGGCTTTCAGTCTACGCAGATTTTATTGTCAATCAGTTCCGTCCTCTCCGCGACAAATACAACATTACTCCGCCCTACGCGCGTGTAGCCACGTTTAAAGGATATTACGACAATATAGGGAATGAAGCTATCCAGGCTGGCCACAATATCAGCGATTTCCTCATAAGCTGTAAATTTTCTGGACTGCCATGCTCTCCTGATGATTTCACACTGTTTCGTCATCCGGAGTATTTCAACTGCTACACGTTCACCGGCACGAAAACCTTTGCTGATCGCCGTTCCAGGATTAGCGCCGGTCCTCAGGATGGACTCACCATAATCTTGTATCTTGAGTCGACAGCTCCCGATGACGTCCACAACACATATGACCAACATTTTGTCTTGGCAAACTCTGCTGGTGTCCGGGTGACCATCCATCAGCCAGAAACAACACCTCGACCGGTTGATGACGGTATGGATATTTTGCCAGGACACTCCACGTCTATAACTTTGACCCCGTCATTCATAAGTAAACTTGGTTGGCCACACGGCAAATGTACCTCTGATGGAACGATGACAGACTTGGGTACGAAATACACGATCGGTACATGCAGTGATTCATGTCTACAAAATGTCACCATCGCCAAGTGTTCGTGTTTGAACTCGGATCTTCCAGTGCCGAGATGGGCTGACGCTGCGGGGCTCACATTCTGTGGATATTACAACAGCAGCTATCAAAGACAGTTCCTGGAAGCACTGAACTGTGAATATAACATCTCTCGCATCCTGGGAACTGATGTAGCTCTGCGGGAGGCTTGTGGGTGTACCAGTCCTTGTGAAGAGATGTATTTTTCCCCAATGGTGTCGTCATCCTACTGGCCTTTGGAACAATATCAGAGAGATTTCTACCATCAGTATGTGGTGCCTGGCCCTTTCGCATCCTCGACCAGTAAAGCTTACACTTTCCTAAAAGATAAGATTGACGGTCCAAACGCCACCAGACGTGGAGTGTCGGAAGCAATTAGGAAGAACTTTTTACGAGTGAATATCTATCTGAAGGAGCTGGCCGTGTACAGACACTCACAAGAGCCCTCCTATGGTCTGGACACCCTGTTGTCCGACTTAGGAGGTACTGTTGGACTCTGGCTTGGCATATCTCTTATATCTGTGATTGAAATAGTGAGCGTATGTATCCAGATAGGTATTATACTCCTGAGTAAGGATGAAACATAAAAACCGGTGTGGAGGTAATTTACCTTAAATCGGTGAGGTAAACTTCTAACGTGTCACATCCGAAGCAAATCGAATTCTGTATCTCTGTATATGTCATATTTTCCAGAAGCGGATCCAGTAGTAGGGTCCAGGAGGTCCGGACCCCCCGGCTCTTTGTCAGCAGCCGCAAGCTTTTTTTTTAATGTTTCAGACCAATTTTTTTGGCCTGGACCCCCCCCCCCTTTTCTGGATCTGATGACCTTTTTAGGCTTTGTTATAAGTCCTCCTTGGATGGATCCCTCCTTTTCCTAAATCCTGGACCCGCCTCTGTTTTCCTTTTTTTATTATATGTAATGGCCATGATTTTTATTGGTCATGATGTAGTTGTGGTCAGTTACAGTTTTCCTCATCCTAGAGTGGTCTAGAGAATGCTGACAGACTTTGAAAATTAGAAGCGCCTGGAAAAGCTGTTTTATAGAGAAAGAGTGAGGCATTCAGCGAGTGGGAAGTCCACTATGTAAATCAGGTATGTCGTAAGGATTTTTATAGATTGGTCTGACCAAGGAGGTTACACAAATGGAGTTGCAGCTCCGGGTCTGGCCGTGCCGAATGTTGCTGACGGGGTTAATAAAACTCGCTGGTAGAAGGCACAAAGAATTGCTGTTGATTAGCCCAGTGATACAGTGCGAGAAACAAGCCCTATGTAACCTCCTTCGTTTGACATTAAGATAGTTGGTCTCGGAAACACTAAATAAATGTACAAGCACATCTTTCCACGTGTCTTTTAAAGTCTTTTTTTTAAATATTATAATTTAAAAAGTTTTACCCTTAATATGATGAAATATGCTTTGGAAGCTGGCAAACACAATTACCTCTATTGCCTTTTTCATTTCTTTGGTTCGGTTATTTCTTCAGGGTCCTTGGATACATAAGCAAAGACATATTTCCATACATTTAAACCGATTAACGTCCATCTATCCACCCAAACACCCGTTAACAAGCATAAATCGCAACCCTATACTATATTTCTATATATTTTTATTACCGGTAATAGACTACTGCTGTTCGTGCATCATTTGTAAGGCGCACATTGTTAATGTAATATACAGAGAACTGAGCTTAATGTACAGACTCTAATGAAACCTGAATTAAAATGAGGCCATGCCCACGGATCTTAAAGAATATTGATCGCTTATATTTAGGATGCCGTCCATCGTGTGAAACCATATATCTAAAAAAAACTGCTGCAGTTATAATCAGAATGTTTGCAGACATCTTGATCATATGATGATACAGCCATTAACTTTTGGACAACGGTTAATTTTAAAGAAAGGGAAAGATAAATGAGTACAAATGAAAAGCAATTATTTCAAATGTTGTCCTCACGTACTTTAACTTACGCTGATCGCATATTTTGACGAATTCCTTTTTGATTGGGTAGAATTTGAACTTAATTATTATGGAATGGCGTCTTCACGCCACTTTGAATGTTGTCGATCGCAAAACCTGACGACTATATTGTAAATTGTATATGGCGTCACCTGTGTTTACCTTTCCATGGGCAAAAAATACACTTTCCTCCGTTTTTTTTCCTGAGACAGAAATATCAACACTGTATGTTTAACTTTTTCCTTTGACCAGTGGAATTTAATTGTTATAAATATTTTCAAATTTGCCCAATCATGGAACTTTTAATTTTACATCTTTCGTTTACATACTATAACAAAATCTGAATTTTACTTTAATATAAAGCATTGCACATGCAGTTATTAATGTATTATTTATTGACAATTCTACATTACAATAGTTTTGATCCTGCAGATTGATATACAAATGATATATCTAATTAGAATTAAAACATGTGAGGTATATATATATATATATATATATATATATATATATATATATATATATATATATATATATATGCCTGAGTTGCCTTTGCCAAATATTTCGGCACCTTCCCTCCCTCAATCCCGGCCTCGCCCCTAGGCCCTGAATGTTTTCACAACATGAAAGCGAGATCCTGGGTATCATGTGGTGAATGACAATGTACTGAATTAGTCAGGCCCTTTGCAATGCTCACATCGTAGGACATGATAAAATTCTTATGTGAAATGTCCTTTGAAGCCCCAATATATATGTCCCTTAACCATTAGATCTATAAATGCTTGGTAACTGTATGGCCTATGGACAAAGCTTCGTACCTTTAATTATGGCATGGGTCCTGCTGAAAGATTTACTTATCCATGTGGTCACTGCTTGCTGTTTTGTAATTACTTTCCCAGTAAAATTGTATTTTTTTGTCATTATGAAATAAAGGATACAAATGATAAAACCATGCGTTGTATACGTTAAGAAGTTGCACCTATGGCCACAAAAAATATTTTAATGCAGGTGGCTTCCAGCATAATTTAAAACGAAATCTTTTACCCAGATAGTTGCACACGTAGACTAGTTGGTTTGGTCTGAACACGAATCAGTTATGGGAGGTAGGGGTGTACGTTGTACTGTTACACACTGAACCATATAGAACTTCATGAAATGAGGGCTATTTATCATTCTCCCCATCACATTTCTACAATACTTACACACTTATAAGTATCATACTATAAGGGCACTATAGCGGTACATCTGGACCCACATACACATATCAACTGGGAAATGCGACACACGGATGGAAATATTTATCTGTAAATAAATTTCATAAATTACGTAAAACTGACGCCTTGATAGTTAATTCTGTAAACCGAGTTGAGGGTTTCTTTCTTTCCACAACCGTTTCACAGAGCCTTAGATTAAACATCTGACACGCATATAAACTTTCAAAGCAATCCATGTGACAATTTTAAGAAATGATAATTTTGATGACATTTTACTGAAAATAAACCATATGTATGATAAAGTATGGGAATTGTTTTTATTTAATAACTGATCGGATATATACTTTGTCCATAGCAAAATGACCCGATCTCTATACATTGCATCATATATACTACAGGTTAGATTCAAATTTCTCATGGACTCTATCACAATTACAATAGCATATAGAATTAAGAAATAAACGTGTTGCGCACCGGTTAAAAAGCAGCAAGCAAAACAGTTATCAAGATGGGTCCATGCAACATGACTGTGAAACCAGATCTGTTATATGAAATGACTAAAATCATGCCCGTATGGTAATTCTTCCAAACTGTCTATAGGGTGGCATGGATGTATCTATCTATGGATGAGGCACTCTGTATCAATTTGACGGTTCTCCGAGATATATTTGTCGTTTATTATGTTTAAGGGAATATGTTTATCGATAATGACCTTGGCTTTTGGATATTAAATATTCGACAGTTAGAGAAAAATAAGATCTCCAAGATAGGATTACCCATTAGATTAAAAAATATTACTGAATGGTAAAAATGTCAAACATATAAAAGAGACTATAACAACAGTATCCTGCATTAAGGACATGAGTACTGATGTGTTTGTGTGTGTGAGAGAGAGAGAGAGAGAGAGAGAGAGAGAGAAAGAGAGAAAGAGAGAGAGAAAGAAAGAGAGAGAGAGAAGGGGGGGGGGGGATTACACCATGTGGAGTTAAATCCCGCTCGTTACTGGACCGTTTATCAAACATCATATACATATATACATGTATATCGTTGCTGGATATCAAATTATTAGGTGAGTCCAATAAAAAGTCTCGGCTAGGATTCAATGTTCAAAAACAAAGATAACAATAAAATAAATGTAATCCTATATAATCCAAAACTTCATGGGGGATTTGGCCAATAACGCTTCCGCCCGACCAGAAAATGATAAAAGCTGGGATCAGTGACGCGCGATCTTGCATCTAGCAACACCCTAAGCGCGTGCGGCAGCTGGTGCGTGACGTCACCTTGCACACTTTTACATGTGGATTATGGGTAATACCAATACCAGCAGAATTGTGAAGCCCACATATACACACATATACAGCTCTGTTTATCAAACACTTGAATTGTCACATGATTGATTCTGCACAGGCACCCAGTAACCAACCATCGTTGGCTCATGAAATCATTTTCAACATCGGCTTATTCCAGAAGCATGTGTGCTCAGCCGTATGTCCTGGGCAATTATAACTTACAGCAGAAATCGTCGCTACAGTATATATAGCTGTCAAACTCGCGAGTCAGCCATTCGTATTTCTGTTATTTGATGCTGTTTTGGCGCCGAAGACATATAATTTTGATGGAAACTCTGAACAATATCGACAAAATCCAATTTTGCCTGCATGGTTTCATATTTGCACGACTTGATTTGGTGGCTCTCTGAAAAGGTTTGTTTATAAAACATGGCAGCGGGCCTCACATCATTCATAATAAGCCTTCGATGTGTATAACATCGCCTGCACTACACTGTGTACAATAGCACGTAAAATTTGGAATGGATCTCATGCGTGTTGCTATAGCAATTTAACTTTAAAATGCATACATAATTGGTGATTTATCAATTTCTAGGTGCATACGTCTGAATCAGATTTTCCGGATTACCAGCTGGTAGTAACGAAAAAAACAGCTGGATTGTTCAGTTGATCACGCTTTTGTGAAGATTAATCCATAATAAACATGTGCCACGAGAACAAAAATACAAAAGATACACTTTACTATTATGAAAATGCAGCATTATTTGGAATATGTCTAAAAGTTAAAAATACAGCAATCATGCAGTGGGACTGAAACATGTTTATAATATGTACGTGTACATTAACTCTGCATGTATCGCCGTTCATTTGAGTAGCCTTTCACAAGTCCTGCGTGGGTATAACAAATCTCATCTGAATAATATTTAATCAAAAATTGACAATACTACACACGGGGAGTTTCATTTTACCACCTGGGGATTTAAGTTTTAATGCTGAGATGTCGTCATCACATGTCATATTTTGATGCAGGAGGAATTCAATAAAAGTCCGAGTCATTCAGGGACGTACAGATATATACAGGCAGTGTCTGTGGGTTGGATAGAACGGCAGCTAAACTGCTTATTGATTGCACACCAATGATTTCAAGTCAGACGGTCCTGGATTTGCCTGCCGGAGTCTGGATGGATGGTTTATTCAATGTATACATGACATTCAGTCGTGTGCATGGCTGACAGTCCGCTGACGATTATCGGATGGTGACAACAGGTATGATCAGCTTTAATTCGATACATACACTACAGCAACTCAATTAATAGGTCAAAAGCTGATTAATTATCCTAATTTAACTCTTTACCCTTATAAGGCCTTATCTCTCTGTTAAATAGCCTCAACTTTTACATTCAAATTTAATTTTATCACCGGTTATTAAAAAAAACGACTTTAGAATGCATTGGTTTATATATTACGTTTGAATAACCTCCGGGTACCCTTGACTTATATAGTCGGTCGTGGAGTTGGAAATATTTTGAACCCAGAGAATCTTTTGAGGCAATTTTACGAAGAATAAGACAACCTTATTTAGGAACTATAAAATGCAATTGCTGTTGTGTCTTTTTATATACATTTCCATCGCCCTGACGCGAAATCTATATTTTTAAACAAAATTATCAAAAGAACAATATTCAACCATACACAACATGATTCATGAATATATGAGGACCATGTATATCAAATGTGACACCGAAAAGAATGCGTGCTACTCTACATTTCACGGGCGAATACTAATAGGCAAAAAAAATAAAAGGTATGGTTCTCAGGCACCGCCCGCGTCAATTTTAACTCCCCCCTTCCCCCGCATCAATTTTTTTTTAATTTTAATTTTCATCTTTCAAGAAGATAAAATAATACAATTTTGATAAGATTTCTTTTTCCTGTGTAGTGCTTTACCTGTTTAGCAAAAATATTCTGTTATTTTCATGCTTTCCCTGATCATGACATTTTTTATCGAAACATACAAAAAACAGGGGAAAAAATAATATAGCTCGCCCGAATTGATTTATGAAAAAAAAGTGCCCGAGAACCATACCTTTTTTTTGCCTAAGGGAGGAGATTCTTGATCTTAGCTAAGCCCTTCCCCCCCCCCCCCCCCATCCCTCAACGTGGTTTATGAAGTTTATTTGATAAAACTTGTTTGTCTTGCATATTTTTTTTTTGCAAATCAAAGTATACAGGCCCTTTTTTGGCAAAGCTTTACATGTCACGACGCCTGCATTTTCTCGAGGGAGTTTTTCACCCTATAAGGAAGAAGTGGGTGATGGTCAGTATACCATAAGAACCATATGTAACTGTGGTGTCTTCTGTACTTCAGGTTTTATATACTAGGAAAAAATCACAAACAGAATGAATCACAATCAAGATTTCAAAATTGTCTTTGTCTCACTCTGAAAGTTTGAGCCGGTTACGTTCAGCTACACGCAGAGTCCAACGTCTTTTAAACGTTATATGATATACTTCTTATTCCTATTAAGAGGAATATTAATTGATAGCCTTAAAGTCAATAAACCGACAATACATTATTTCTGACTGTTGGCTGACACAATGTCACCTGTTCGCCACGTGGAACTCGCAGTCATTTTTGTGTTCTATATCAGAGGCCAGATGCCGACATATATACTCGTGTCAGTTATACATGCAGGTGGACTTGTACGGTTTATTCTCACCCATATATTGGCCTGACATGCAGGTGTTTGATTACTTTGTCCTAAAACATTAATATTCATTGTGCTGGAAATATAATCATCAATATAGGACTGACAGTATAGCCTTTAAATATGACATGTATTTCCCAAACCAGGGGAGATAAATAACCGGAGTTTTCCGGTGAAAATATGGTCCTATGTCTGCCGATCCCAGTTCTTGATAGGTCCGTAAACAGCGGATATAGAACTCTTTGATAAAAGAGGTGCCCCTCAACATTTTGAAATCACATTAAATTCGTGCATGGGATCGGGGGAATTGATGTTCACCATCAGTTCCTGGTTTAAGTAATCACCCTTCCGCCAGAGGTCGTTTCTACTTAAAACGAACCTCTTTCAGTCAGGAAGTTAGCAATCAACATTATCAAAGTTCATGGAAACAGTCTGCATTGCACATGTTCATGATCATAAAAAAAACTTATTATATGAAGTCCTTACCACAAAACATTCATGTTCATACAATTTGCCTTGAAATAATTCTTATTCAATATATTGTAACGGACTATACCCTCCTCACTCAATTTACACCTATGCCGCTGGTGTATTAAAAAGCCCCAGGGCATTGTGGGGAAAGGATTTCTTTACCCATAATCCCTAATCAGTAGAGTCTTACGATTATGCGCAGTGTGGTAAACAACTAGTCTTTTGTGAAGCTCAGAAATATATGGTGGGAAACCATGCTACTGTTCCTCATAATGACAAATCGGCCTTCTCTGCTTTATATATACGCCTATCTGTCTTGTATTAATTATATACGTGATCGTCTGCTGGAGACATGCGATTGATCACTTCACAGGATAAAACTTTTTATTACGGTGCCTTATAATGAGGGACATCAACCAGACGTCGAGCAGCCCACGTTAGTGTCTTTGCTTCACATTGTACACAAACCAGAAATCAATCTTTTTTTTTCTTTAACTGAATATGTCCCTCAAACTTCAGTTTAGTCATACCGGTCAGATTTATCATTGCGCAAATATATTTTCGCTTTTTCATACCAATTTATCATTTTATGTAATGCTTTTATAAATTATTTTACAAATACATGTGAAAGAATAAGTTTTTTAAAACTTTGAATTAAATATAAATTAAATATATTAGTCTCGGTTCTCCACGTTTGTGTCGTAATGACAATAGCTATCCCATAGATTTACCATCACTAAATGAACAACCATCATGGGTACTTTGCCAAGTAATAAAGAGAAATGCAAATAAGGGATATTAACATTGGCCAGCTGTCCTGAACCATCTATTTGTAAAATGAAGAAACGTTATTCAGTTAATATTAGCTTTGGTCAGTTTTCCTGAATAACATGTTCACACAATATATCATACCATTAAAGATTTAAAATATTTAAAATGGTTCAAACTACAGTCACGGAATATCAGATTAGCAGAATGTTGTTCTGCATACGGCTGAAGTTCTGCATTCTTTGAGGACTCAGAATTCTCAAGGAATCCGTGAACATTTTTTCAGTATTTCCTTATAAATAACATAAACTATTGATCTTGGACCACTTGTATATATATTGTATATTTTCTGAAAGCTAAAAGAACTCAGTACAATGTGGTATATAAAAACAATTTTGGGTTTCGCCCAAACTGGGTGAATTTTAACGATTTTAAAAAAGAGATATTCTGTATTTTTTACATGCAGATATGCTAGAATAAATGATTTTTGGTCAAATATTTGAATTTTTTAACATTTTTTGCTATCGGGATAAAATCCACCGGTGACAGGAAACTCAATGTTAAGGGGTCCGAGACCTGTTGTTTGTAAAATATGAAGTAATAACTAAAACGGTGCTCGCACGTGCCCGTGGAAGTTTAGAGACCTTAGGATAGTGTCATTTAATCATATTAAGGATATATAAGATAGCCTTACGTCTTGCCTCGTGGACAGTTCAGAGACCTTAAGGCAGTGTTGTTTAATCATATTTGGGATATTTAAAATAGCCAAAAGTCTTGCCTCGTGGACAGTATTACTGTATACCCCAGTTCGTTTGTTAATCGTTGTAACAGTGCCACCTCTGGACAGTCTTCTTTTTAGCCAAATGCATTTGAAATAAAGAAAAATTGTTGCCGTTTTGTTTCATCAACCAGTATAAGCCGTGTCAAAGCACCGTTTCATTGTAAGGAACGGATACTCTCTTAAAGCAGATAACCGATAAGTCAATTCGAATCGAGTTTCGATTCAAAATCGATTTGACAAAAGTCTCAGTTTATTTTAATGCATAGGGATCTTGCCAACGGGAGCAGTTGTCGCATTTCCTGCACTGGAGGTTTTATTTTTTATATATTGTTGCGTTAGGTGTTGAAACCTTCCAAAGAAAATGTGATTTTCTGTTTCAAACTGGCATACCTAATTTGTTTTTGGTTTGAAATAGTAGGAACTGATGTTGAAGTTTGAATCTTGACTAACACATCAACCATTATTATGTGTTCACATTTGATAATTCTTTTTATATTTTCTTACTTGATTAATATTAGAAGTGATGAATATTAATTTTTCTATTCAGACACTTAATTAAACATGTCATTCTTAGACTTGCTATTGTTTTCATGATCCATAATTCATATACTCACTCTCAATATTACCAGGTGAATTATTTATAATGTTTAGTTTATTACCCTATCTTTATATGAATTTTGCATGTATACTCAATATATCTTCACAGAATTTTCTAAATAAAAATATGTGATATCACGAAGGTAGCGGAAGGTAGCAATAGCCCGTCGGAATGATGTGGGCGTAAAAAAAAGTAAAAAATTTCTCACACAAGAATAGGATATTATTTTTTAATTTAAGAAATAAGACGATTCAAATTGTTTCTGAAAGTTTCATATTAGGCTTAATCATTACATCAGCACTGCATGCATGAAAGGTCGTCGAAAAATCGTCTGTCACTTCTTGGGAGTACATTTGAACTTATCGTGAAAATAGATCGTGATAGGCTGCATAGCTACAATTACTTGAGTGTCATCTTGACAGGCGTACACGCGCGTTTTTTGCAATCGACCAATGTGTTATTATTTTAACAAAGTATATGGATAGCATAACAGAGAATTCTTCCTGAGTATTTGACTTCATATATTTTGACATTTATTTTGAAAATACTACTTTCTGTTTAATGGGACCTTTTCACACACCAGGCATGTTAAATATTTTTTTAAATATATGGTTTTCTCCTCATATTAATATGTATATCTGCCAATGTTTCCTTTTTTGCTTACTCCTGTACAGGAGGGAGGCGCGATCAGTGGTTCAAAACATCCACATACCACCTGGCAAATCAAGATTTAAAAGCTTCAAATCGGTGTTTCTTCTTTCATGTTACATTTCCCTTGTTGTTGCAGACTGAAGATCGCACTTCTGATTGCGCAGTGTAGTTGTGGTAAACACGGATATGTGGACTGTGTTTGCTCACACACAAAACCATAGAAACGTATAACAAAAAGGCGAATTTAAGACCATAAGTTTCTCTGACTGTAAGTCATCTGAGCTATTGCGATCACCCTTGCCCGGCGTCCGTCCGGCCGTCTGGCCGCCCGTCCGTTCACAGGGCACAAATCGTAACCGTTAGACCTAGAAACTTCTAACTGTACATCCAGGGAGGTCCTGGACATATCTCCTTTAAAATCCGAAATTAGGTCATGGTGACCTATATTTTGTGACCTACGGGCCGAAAACATGATTTTGAGCACCCAGACAGTCAGACACATTGTATCCATTAGGCCTATAAACCTCTAACCTAACATTTTGAAAGATCCTAAGCAAATGTCCTTGGAAACCTGAAACTAGGTCACTGTGACCTATATTCTGCGACCTATAGGGAAAAGATGTCATATGAGCACCCTGAATGACAGATGGGGACAAATCTTATCTGCGAGGCCTAGAATCTTCTTACACAACATCCTGGGATTTTCTAGGCAGACCTCCTTGGAAACCTGAAATTAGGTCATGGTAACCTATATTTCATGAACTACGGGCCGAAAACATGATTTTGAGCAACCAGACAGTCAGACAGGGCACAAATTGTATATTGATAATTCCTAGAATCCTCCAACGTGATATTTAGGGAGCTCCTAGGCAAATCTCCTCGGAAACCTGAAATTAGGTCATGGTGACCTATATTTTGTGACCTACAGGCCGAAAACATGATTTAAAGCACCCTGAATGTCAGTTGGGGCACAAATTGTATCCATTAGGCCTAGAATCCTCCAATGTGACATTAAGGGAGGTCCTAGGCAATTTTTTTTTTAAACCTAACATTAGGTCATGGTGACCTATATTTTGTGACCTACGAGACAAAAACCTGATTTTGAGCACCCTGAATGTCAGATGGGCACAAATCGCATCTGTTAGGCCTAGAGTCTTCTAATGCAATATCCTGGGATGTCCTAGGCAAATCTCCTTGGAAACCTGAAATTAGGTCATGACCTACATTTTGTGACCTACAGGCCGAAAACAGGATTTTGAGCACCCAGTAAGTCAGGTTGGGCACACATTGTATTTGTTAGGTCTAGAATCTTCTAATGTAACATTCTGAGAAGTCCTTGGCAAATGTCTGTGGAAAACTGAAATTAGGCCACCATGACCTATATTTTGCGTCTTTTAGGAAAAGAAGTCTTAAGCACCCAGACAGTCAGTCAGGGCACACATTGTATCCGTTAGGCCTAAAATCTTCTAATGTAACATTGTGAGACGTCCTTGGCCAATGTCCTTGGAAAACTGAAATTAGATCATCATGACCTATATTTTGCAACCTGTCAGAAAAGATGTCATATACGCACCAAGGCAGTCAGACAGGGCACAAACTGTATCCATTAGACCTAGAATCTTTTAACATAAATTTCAGGGAGGTCCTAGTCAAGTGTCCTTAGAAACCTGAAATTAAGTCATGGTGACCTATATTGTGTGACCTATGGGCTGAAAAATGGTTTTGAGCTCGCAGACAGACAAGGCACAAATTGTACCCATTAGCCCTAGCCTCATCTAAAATGACATTCAGGGAAATCCTTGGCAATTCTCCTTGGAAACCTGAAATTGAATCATGGTGACCTATACTCTGCTAGCTATGGACCAGAAACATGATTTGAGCACCCAGTCAGACAGGGTACAAGTTTTATCCATTTTTATTGGAACCCTCCATTGTAGAATCCTGGGGGGTCCTGGGCAGGTCTCCTATGAATCCTGAAATTTTTATTTTCTGTCCATTTTTTTTTCAATACAGTAGCTTTAGCCATATGCTATTCTCACAGACAATATTTACATTAATAAAAAAAATGAGCACCCAGTCAAAATTAGCTGAGCCTCATGGCCCACGGGCCACTAGTTTAGGTTTTGTCATTGGTGCTCCAAGGTTGGAGCCCCTAAGATGGACGTAGGAAATAATTAAAATCATACATACAATGTCAAAAATTCACCAAGATGGTTATTTATAAGAAAGGCTTATATTTCATTCGCATTTTGACGAAATTTGCGGGCTCCACTACTACTCATATACACATATACTTTAGTATATGTTACCCAATGCTATATACTTGCCACGCTTTATTTGGATACATACACACACTCTTTATACTCAGTATCATATTCCAATTCATTCCACTTACACGTAATATACATATGAGTTGGAATATATCAAGACCACTGTGTCAGAAATTTACTGGATATATGAATGGCAAATGTCAGACGTTACGACGCCACATACAACGGTTTGTAATTAGCCGCAAATACTCACAGGACCATGAGCGTTAAGTTAGGAATAATTACATAGCGAAATATGGAATTTTGAGGGCGTCTCTCACAGATATATATTACATGACGCTGTAGCTTAACATTAATACACAACAGAGTACACTTAATGAATATTAAATTATTGATTATTGATTAGGGACCGGGCAACCCGAGACCACCACCGAGACCACTGGATGTGAATCCGAGACCATGGTATCTAAGACTTATACTGAATCCATGGGATTTGTGACCGATACTGAAACTATTGGATCGGAGACCGAGACCACATGTTTAACTTATTCCCTTGTATATGAGTCTGTGTTCCACTAAATACCAGTGAACCCTGATAAAAACAGGTGTTGTTATATCGCAAGCAGTAGTGTAAAAATGTAACATCTTGTTTTAGGAAGTAAATATTAAACATATAGCAAATCGCACATATATACAGAGCATGGTTCACTCCTTCAAAAAACCGGAGTCTATGGTAGATCTCGATGCCAGGACCAGAAAACATATTGAGACCATTTTGTTTTATGATCGAGACCTAGCCGGAGACACTGCAGGACAACCGAGACCAAAACCGAGACCCGAAAAATGGGTCTCGTGACCAAGACGGGTCTCTAGATCTACGTACGTTAGTGGTAATGTTCAGGCTGTCAGCACACACCCAGATGATAGAATAACGTTACTGACACCTGGTGAAACAATGAGATCATGCCAACTGCATTTAGCATTCAGCTTATAAAAGTTATCTGCGCCCTCGGCGTACATAAAAGTCCAGTGCACTCGAGGTTCAAAGGAAAAAACTGTATGACTCACGTTTCCCGCCAACCACAATCACAGGTTCAGGGCCGTCTTAACGGGTGTCCCTCCGGAGGTTCTATGTATGCATGCAAATATACATTGAAAATCCCGTGCATTACAAAATGATCACTCAAATGACAGTTCGTCTGTTATGCGTTATATATGAAAATATTTTCCATCGGAACTGTCCAACCAGCCAAATTCCTGTCAAGCAATAGAAATTCCAGCCTCAACCCCCGTGCTCTCTCCTACATATACTGTGGTTGACTTTGTTTTCGCGAGGTTCCAAAAAAGGGAAATTATCGCGACAACAAAGCCTTCTTGAATAAGAAGCCCTAATTACACAGATGAACATCTTTGGTATCTTATCTATATGTCTGTCGCGTTAATTAATAGATTCTGTATAGTTTATTGTATTATGGTGAGATCGCGAAAATGGAGCCCTCGCGAAACACTATAATTGAACAGATCGCCTAGAATTAACCCCGCTAATATGAAGCCAGCCACGATATAAATATATATAGCATAAATAACCGTTAATTTGAAAGTTCTTTACGGTAACCCAAAGAATTTTATCAATGCATGGTCCTATACGAACTGAAGGTTCCCATCCCAAACCCACGTCAGAAGGTCAATTTATGGGCCACAAGCCCGCCAGAGACACAAATTGTTTAAAAGATGCATGAGAAGGCATGAAAACTTTAGATGAACCCCATTAATTACACATGGTTATGAAAATATAACTGCATTCACTTCGTGTACAACGATACGACCATTATTATACCTGTGTATACAGAATCTAATATAATATACTATGCATCTTCATATGGCTAACCGTATATTCGTTCAATAGCGAGGTTACTGACCGTACAATATTCCTTACATTATAAAGCTATTCCCCACAGGGTATAGGAAGTTCAAGTTTCATTTCAGCGTAAACCAACTATCGATTCTTTTAGAACTGCACCGTCAACATGCAACTATGTAATTTCACTTTCATCTAAAATGTATTATTAAAAGTGTATTTTTTCTTTTGTTCCAGGACTCGTGTGGAGATGAAATTGATTTGAACCAATATCACGTGACCCCGGATGAGAATGTATTTACTTGCAGCAATTCTCAACAAGCATAGCGACATCGGCTGAACAATAAGCTTAAGCCCTTTGAAAGACTTCCGGAAGCCAGGATAAAAATAAACCTACTGGAATCTATTGAAAGGCCGAACGCCATTATACTACGAATTGTGACTTTGAATTTCATTATATTAACCTGCAGTATTACAAAATGAGCATTGTAAACGGCACGTCAACAGTTCAAGCCCCTACTGACCGCTTGCCTCATGAAACATCTCTTTCTCAATTCATAGGATATGGGATTTTCTTGCCCATGGTGGCTGGCCTTGGAATTATGGGTAATCTAGCCGCCGCCGTAGTGCTGAGTGCAAAGGGCATGCGCAATGCTGCAACGGCGTATCTGACCGCTTTAATGTTTTGTGACTGTGCCTTCCTCTTTAGTTCTGTTTTCAGTTTTACTCCATTGGCAATATGGGAATACACCGGAGTGGTCGCAGCCGAGCGGGAAAAGAACTGGCCTACCAAAATGTTCACGCATGCGTTTCCGGTGGTTAAAATGGGCCAGACAATACAGACATTTTTCGTGCTTGGGATATCCATAGACAAATACATGGTGCAACGGCACCCGCTATGGCCAATACAATACTCAACCTACAGTAAGGCCTGGAAAATATCTATGCTGATATTCTGTGGTGGGTTTCTGGTAAGGTTCCTTCACATTTTCACTTTCCAAGATCGCGAGATCGCAACGGGTGGAGGAGTCATCGTTTATCGTACGTGCTTGTCGGACCTGTTCCTGAAAGACGCTTACAAGGTGTACGATGTTTATATATCCGTGATCTGCTGGTCGGTTATCCCCTGGGTGGCTATCTTAGTGCTTCAACTTCTGATGATCCCAGATACATTCGGACCTAAAGCTCGTGCTAGATCCGCCTTCCTGAAGGCAGAGAGACTTGATGACGTGGTCACGTGCATTTGTTACTCATATTTAATTTGTACCGCTTTATACACGGCCGGTGAAATTGACAACATGACTCGACCACTTACCAAAACAGCACAAATGGTTTGTGGGAAGTGGATAGCATTTTATTACCTTCATTTCGCCCACGTCAGTATTCACTTAGCAACTATTACTCAGCTTTTGTTGGCGTTGAATTCGGCATTAAATGTTGTGTTTTTCCTTGCGTGCAGCAAAAAATTTCGCAGCCAATGCAGAAAGTCTTGGCCTTTCTCACTCCTCTGCAAAAAGAAACCACCAAAGATGGAAGAAACTGAACATCTTTTTGCTATATTTAAATTGCGAGAGGTAGGAGAAAATGTGTATAGGTATTTCCAACGCGGGCAGCCAGGCAAGCCATTCAATAGAAGCGTCTCAGTGACGTCACTGAGCACCATATCAGGACCTTCACTTAATGGTAAAATGCCTTTACCGACTGGATATTACAGTGGGAGGGTGAATGGAGGTGGTGCCAAAAGGGTCAAGACCCTTGATGCGGCACTGATTCAGTTCCGGCCAGATCCGGTAGGGCGCAGCAGCTCTGACCCTGACGTATCATGTGGCTCAGCAGAGTACCACCAACATTACATTCCACATTTAAAAAATCCTACTGGAAGCAACTCTCATTGGCAACCACTTCCGTCCAACCATAAACAGCATTACCTCAAGAAAACCCCGAAGAAACGACTAGAAAATAACAAGGACGGTTTGGATAGACAGCGGAAGCATATCCCACGGATGACAGTATCACCACCTCGTAACAACATAAGTGAATTTCCAATTGGTGGAACATACAGAGCTTACTATCAATCTGACCTAGAAACGCCTACGTTTACCTACCCTCAAAATGGTAGGTCAGATCCGAAATCGAGACGCCGGAAAGATTGTGAAGTTGTGTTTGTCCCACCTGAACTACCATTTTATCCGACGAGGGAATCTTGTAGAAACTGGTTTCACACCACATCACGGAGCACACCGAACCTACATACGAACCGTTCCGAGAATCCTGCGTTCACCCGGTCTCTTGGCCGTAAGCCAGGTCAAGGTAAACCACTGACCCCAAATCTCAATGAGAGAGGGGAGTCAATCTCTAACAGACCTGTTAGATCACTAATAGTATTTAAACATAACATTGCAGAAACATTTGTATGATTTATATGAAACAGACAATGTATTTACAAGTGTTTTATAAGTATGTCCCTTAATTTAATAAAATAAGTGTAGTTAGTAACCAGAACGAAACGTGATGGCTTTGAAACCCTGCCTGCATTTCATTTCTGGGGCCCATTAACCTCACTTTTCCTCATCCATATATACATACGAATACGATTTACTTGTTGTTTAATTTGTATTTATATTTCTGTAGGAGCACCTCATATTTCTTTTTTTTTTTTGCAAAAACGGTTTAACTGCGACAGAGGCAAAGAATTTCAAAATGTCAATCCAGGCATTTGAAAAGGGGTCGAACATAAAGACCGATACAGGAATTTAAAAATGTAGTCTAATTCAGGTGTACGTCCAGGAATGGGAAAAAAAATATACAAAAGCTTGCACATATTATTATTCCTTGTTAAAACAAAGTCTAAATAAGGGGCAGATTCAGTAAACCAGAATGAGGGCCTAATTCAGAGACATATCCCGGAATTGTAAGGATGGGCAGATCCAGGAAGAGAACGGAGTAGAAACAGGGACAGTTCTAGAAATTTGATAAGAGTCTATATCGGACAGGGACAGTTCCAGAAATTTGATAAGTGTCTATATCGGGGAATATCGGAGTGTCTTAATTGGGGGGGGGGGGGGTGTCAAGGATTTTGGAAACGGGTTCAAAGATGGAAGAGATCCAAGAACTTGAAAAGCTTACCAAACAGGGGCAGATCAAGGACTTGGGAAAGGGGTCGGAACTGGGACAGTTTTAGATATATGGAATGAAGCCGAAATCAATGGCAGATACAAAAGGTTGGAGGGGTCCATAGCAGTGACAGATCCCGGAGTTTAAAAGAGGCCCAAATCATAAGCAGGCTTAGGAATTGGGTAAAGCTCCACAGCAGGGACACATCCGGACATGCAGTGACTGAGATTAATGTTAACTATTGTGACCTGTATAAGTGATTTAAGGAAAAGGTTATGGACATGCTGAATCCTGTTGATACTGACAGCCCATGTTAAATCATATCTATATCGTATTCAAACTTGCCTTCTGTTGCTATATGTGGCCGTTATGGATAATGTTAATCTAATAGATAAAAAATTATTTTACCAGACAACAATAGCTGTACAATAATAGGATGTTGGCAACAATCTGGTGATGTTCTGTACACCATCACAGTCATAATTATCAGTACTGGGGACTAACACATTAGTTTCTACGTGGCTGTTCCTATGGCAACAGATACGTATATGGCTCCAGCTTTCAGACTGTATACAATTAAATACAATGATCTCAATGTAGACCGCGAACAAGGCTACGGCAGAGCTGATCATTCATGTTACAAGTAGTTTTATACATTATGTAATATTAACAGTGCATGTAACTCTATTGCATGTGAGCAATAAAAAGAATCAACAAAAATCGTAATTTTCATGTTAATTCGATCAGCGGGAGCTCCAGTAAGTAAGTAAGAGGATGATAATTTTCTTTTGGCTGTCTGGCTGTCTGTCTCTCTTTATCTGTCTATCTGTTTGTGTGTTTGTGATTAGATTCAATTCAGATCAATTTCAATATTACCACACATTCCCAATTATTCATGAATAAATAATGCAACATCTTATAAAATACGACACGATTTCTCGTGACTAATCTTGCCTTTCTGGCCCACCATTCTACTCAAACCAGCATGCACAAAGTTGTCAATGCTAGGCAAGAAGGTCGAAACAGAAAACAGTACTCCGGTGCATGTTTTTTCTTCGATATAAGAAAATGTTTTGATAAAATTGATCATGATATATTGTTAGCTAAACCCCGTATGTATGAAATAAACGATGGCGCTTATAACCTGTTGGCTAATTATCTTCAACGAAGACCCCATTCTGTGAAGAGTGGTAACAATTCATCGGCGTTAAAATGCACAGATATGGGCATCCCCCAGGCTCCCATCTACTAGGTCCATCCTTTTTCTTATTTACGTGAACGACATGAACAAACACGTCGGAAACTGACATTGTAATAAAATCGGTGATGATACTGTTATTTCACTAGTGTTGATCCTCAGAATGTTAAGAAAGAATTGCAAATGCGAGTAAATAATTTGTGCGAATGGTTCATACAAAACAAATTAACAAAACCTATTCGTAACTGTTCAGATCGCGATACATGTCTTATTTTCCACTGGAAATTACACTGAACCAAACGGCCTTACAACAATGTACTAAGATGAAATATTTAGGTATTGTTCTAAATGACTGTCTCATTTGATCTGATCATATTGAACATTTGTCGTGCACAGTATCGTCCCCCTCTGGATCCGCCAATGCTTGGTAAGTTGTTGATTTGTTAAAATACCTTTATTGTTGTTATAATACCTTTATTGAAGTCTATCATATTACGCTTTCGAAAAAGACACTCGTGGGGCACCTTGTCAAGGCCTTAGTATAATCCAGCATAACCATGTCCGTCTGAATTCCTTTGTCTGGTGTGGAAGCTACCTCATGAGAGTCACAAAACGGCAGGAGTTGGGTCTCACAGCTTCTTCTTTCTCTGAAGCCTTGACGACATGGATGCAAGTTCTTCCTCACACTTATGAAGGACTCCTGTTGGTATTTCATGCCCGCCTTATCTGTAGTCTAGTGTTCCAAGGTGTTTCAGTGGGTGATGTCGCTGTTATCGCATCTTAACGACTTTGGGGTAGCTCCGGTATCTGTTCTCGTTGCTTCTTCTATTGTCTTATATGTCACTTTCTAATGGAGGTTCGGCCCAGTTGGTAATGTAGCTAGGTACTTACATATTGTTGACAGAAAATAAATTTTTAAATGGGTGTTTTTATTGTTCCTTAAGCCTCGGTCACAACCAGGATACGGTCGCCGTACGGCGAGTGTTTTAAGGCAATTCCGTGCGGTAGACGCACGGCAACCGTGCGTTTTTCCAAGGCCACAGGGGCTCCGCAACGACCGTAACTGACATAAGCGCAAGCGCTTAAGTTGATGCGGCGGCCGTGCGTCAGGTAGCAACCTACGGGCTCCGTACGGGCACCGTACAGTAGACGTGCGGATGTCGCAGGATACCCGTGCGATTTTTAACGCCTGCTCGGCTACCCGAGGGACGTACGGCGTACCTGCGGCTGTCGTAAGGGGTTTTTGCGGCTTCCGCAAGGTTATCTTGCGGCGTCCGCAGGGTTAGCTTACTTTACCGTGCGAAGGCCGTGAGAATGAGGAAGACGCCGTGCCGTTCCCGCACGTCGGCCGCATAAGTATTCCTCCGGTTTCAAAAACCGAACGGTGATCTACGATGTGCGGTGACCACAGCTGGTTGTGACCGATGCTTTAGTATTCCTGCGGTCCCCAAAACCGTGCGGTACTCTATGGTATGCGGTGACCGCAGCGGGTTGTGACCGAGGCTTTCCATAATACATATGTAACTTTGCAATAAGATTTTTCTAGACTATAGTCCGTTTCATCTCATGTCCATACACCTGTTTTTTGCTATGACGAATTTTATTAATTACATTTAAAGTGAAAAATTAAAGTGTATAATGAAGAATTAGAGGACCTAAGTTTCGACAAGGTAAATAAATAACTACTTTACACCTTATTTAAGAAACATATTTATTTAAAAATATGAGAATTCAGTCTACATTTCACAACATATCAGACCCACTTTTGGGGGTCAAGGTCATTGGTCACATACAAAAACAGCCTCAACTGACAGCTGCCAATTGGATGATTTCATGTAAACACTCTAAAAATATAACCAGCTAAAACAAAGATGGCTTCACATGATGGGATACATCATATCTGCCAGATCATTGTGAAGAGACAAAAAGTTGTGAAACATAAACTAGGGATTTATTGTTAAATTCTTGATTGCCATGTAGGGTTGTCTCTCCAATGTGTAGTTTGAAAAAAAAATATCTAAAATCTAAACTTAAAGAAAATTATTAACAACCAAGAGACCCATGGGTCACGGCGCTCAGATGAAGTATTAAATTTTAGCAAATGGAAAAAATATGCTGATTTCTATTGTAATGTTTTCATATGTATAAGCATAAGAGAAGAGGAAATGGCCCTCCTACTTGGTCATAGTAAAGTTCTAAATACATGTATATGATTGCAGAACTAATACTCCGGAAAGCCTATCATGAAGAAAAACAGTGAAAATTTCGAGATACTGTGATGCACATGAAAAATTAACAGATGGACAGGGAAGTGGACAGAATGGGCTAATACCTTTATTTCACTTTCAGGGGAATTATGCATTTAAGTTTATAGTAAACCCTATTTTTTGCATATCTACTTTTTCAATTAATAGTTTTTATCAGATTAATTTTTTTTTAATTTTTATTAATTTGTAATAAAATAATCTGAAAATGTAAGTTAAAAATATCAGAATTGTAAGTTGCATTATTATTTATCCAGTTTAGCTCACATCAGGTCATATTATGCATACATATATATTTCATTATTTTTTAATCACAAATGTTTAAACTGAATTTAAAGAAAATAATGCAATAGCATGGCTTCTTTAAGATTCTTCCTTAAATCACAATTAAAAAGTTTTGTACATAGGATTTTTCAGTACATGCTTAATTTTATTCACTGAAATAAAAGATTCAGTAAATTTGATAAAATAAAAACATATTTTCAATTAAAGTATACAGACTGTTGCTTGAATGAGGGACAAACAATATCATTATGCTAATTACCATCTCAGCTATAATTTATTACTGGAATTAATATTCAATTTCACACCTGGTGAAGTTTTTACTCTTCTACTCTTCAGAAGTAAGGGATTCCTTATCTAATGAACATCAACACTTTCATAGCAATACACCACATTGTGACACAAATTTATCAAAAGCCTAGAATAAGAATGAATCAAATACAGAAAATTATAACATTCATCTATTTTTTTTGCTAAGTTGTGCCAAGACAAGCTGCCTGGAGTGGGTTACATAACACAGGTGAAGGCTGTCCTAGATGGACTTGATGTAAACAATACTTCACATGGTGAATGAAAACTTGAATAAGAGCTACTCTTTTCAAACAATTCCTTTAAAATTTCGGATTTAACAGACTAAATCCTTATGTATATATGCTGTGATAATTCAATCAACAGTGCTTACAGGGAAAAAACGTGCCGTGGCCAAATTTGGACAAAATTTAAGGTAATATTTTTTTTATATTTTTGCTGATAACTTTTAAAAATTTGCAATATTCAGATCTAATTTTACGTTTACAATTGAATCTTGTTAAATAAAGTTATATCCCTGAAAAAAGTCTCTAACTTCAGCAATTCTCATGTTAAGTGAGTAAATATATTTCCTGATTTTTAAAAAGTGCATTATGTTTGGGTCCATAAATTAAGCAATACTGACCTATTTTTTTGTATGTACATAGAAAATGTACGGAAGAATATGCATATTAAATATGATTAAAACAGGTCAGTGGTTTTGATATTGGTGGTCTTTAAGTGTAACAATAGGTTTTAATTGAAAACGGAGGTTTATCCTTAATATCTCGAAGGAACGAATGTATGCAAAATTTTGGATTCGTTGGTCCAACGGTTTCAAAACGTGCCCTGTTAACGAATTGACGGACGGCCGGATGGACGACGGGCAAAGGACCACGACTATAGCTCAGATGACTTATAGTCAACCGAGCTAAAAACGGGTGGACGTACAGCAGGTGATGAAACGGATTATGGTTTCACAATGAGTAGGATACATTGTGTGCACAACCACGGTCGTATACCACATCGTATAACGCTGATGTTCTTGGTCAATAATACTTTTCAACTGACACTTCCTGTTGGTACACAAAAATAAAGAATATTAATATATAATTATTAATAATAATTTTCTTTTTCTGTAGGATTTCTTTCTTATTAGGTACCAAGATATCATAGAGTAGAAAATCAATACCCTGGGACGGACCTTTGATCATTTGGTTCACCAAGCTCATTTGGAAATTTCCAAAAATATGCCTAATCGGCCCGCGGAGTGTCTTCAGACACGTTGGCGGCTTTCACTTTCAGCCTTGATCATGCAGTTTCAGTCACTTTTGAATAATATAAAAATGTCGATATATAAAAACTATGCTGCGATACACAATATGCGGATTACCGTGTCCCAATATACTGATATATATATACTGATAATATCGCACACCCTTAGTTATTTGGAAATTGGCTTGTACATTAATTCTTATCTGTATATTAATACCTATAGGTGGAAATGTGTTCACCAATTAGAGCAGTTAGACAGGACTTTGATTTCTCACAAATTTATCATTCTCACCCAGGCAAGCAGCAGCTTCCTCAATATCTTTAAACGAATCTTTAATTTTGTTTCTGGTTGAGTTGAAATCTGCTCTATCAAAGATATAAATCATTCTCGTCAGACCTGGCTCTACAGATTAAATTGGTAGAGAGCAGATTTAACGCCTCCACGTCCAGACTTCTCACGTTATAAAAATACCATGATTCCAGTTTAAAAGATTACTCTTTCCCCAGTCGTATTTACTATTTTCATTTTAAACTTTAGGCCTATTAAGATGAACTTGGGTTGCCTATATGTTTTGTATAATATACTACCCGACTGCATGACGTGCACCCGGTTGACAAAAGTAACCATATATTAACTTATCCCTCCGTGTCGAGACAAAGAAAAAAATAAATATATGGAATTGAAAAATAAATTGAAAATTATTATAAAAAAATCTACCAGATAAGATTTTTCATATATACCCAGTGGCGGATCCAGAACAAATTGCTAGGGGGGCAACGACTCAGATTCTAGCTTGCATGGTGGACGAGGGCGCATAGCGCCCGAGGGGGGAGGGTGTTGGAGGGGGTGTCCCCCTCAGACGGTGAGGAAATTTTTTGAAGATATGATGATTAAGAAATCAAATTTGAGCATTTTCGGGCTCTTCTGTATGTTGTATTGAGGGTGTGGGAGGGGTTATCCCCTCACACAGTGAGGAAATTTTTTGAAGATATGATGTTTAAGAAATCACATTTGAGCATTTTCGGGCACTTAAACCAGACTTTTTTTGTTGCTGATAAATTGGAAACAAAGCAGAAGTTTTAGAATATAGGCCTTAATCACTTCTGTTTGTCCTATTGATGGTGTGGGAGCGGGTGTCCCCCTCACATGGTGAGGAAATTTTTTGAAGTTATGATGATTAAGAAATCAAATTTGAGCATTTTCGGGCACTTAAACCAGACTTTTTTTGTTTCTAATAAATTGGAAACAAAGCAGAAGTTTTAGAATATAGGCCTTAATCACTTCAGTTTGTCTGAAAAGTTCTAAAAGTTTAAAACCATTTGTCACCTTGTTATACCTCGTGACTTCCTAGTATATAAATGGTCCAGACACTGGTGTACTGGACTTTATCTTCCAGCGCTGCCAGTACAAGGACTAGCTTCAAGTGGACACAGTATCAGAGATATAAGACTTTATTCATTGGGCATTTACTCATGTGACAAGTTGTTATTTCTGGTACTGTTTGTTCCGTGTGTGTTTAATGCAGTGCTGACTATCCTGAATTCTTGATGTAATATTTCACTGTCAAGAAGTTAATAAAGGCAAGGTAAAAAAAGTACCTTTTACAAGAAAACCTTGAAACAATTTGCAATTTTCATGAGCCTGAAAAAAAAATCTAGGGGGGGCGATCGCCCCCTGTGCCCCCCCCCCCCCCCCTTGGATCCGCCACTGTACCTTATCGAGTCGCAAACAATCAAAAAGGGTTATCTCAGCTCAGCATGACTGTTTAATAAACTTGTTTCTTTCCTTTTGTTGATTCTTTATTTAGCATGGAATAACATCCCCAATACCATCGTTCCATATAAATTTTATAATATATAAATATATATAGTATTCTATGTATTTTATAAAGTCATGAGAAGGAATATTTGTCAATATATTATATCTCAATTAGCGCAGTTTTTGAAGAGGAAACGAGTGCTCGGCAATTACCGCCATCTAGCGATAGCCACAGTAACTACGCTGACCCCTTGTGGCCTTTGACATTGAATAGAGGGCGCTGGTGTAGCCCTCGGACAAGGATAGTAAACCTGTGCAGCCATGTTCTCCAGATCGGCCACCCAGTTTACGCCAATATGGTAAGATAAATGGAATTAACCCGTGGTCTGCATATTGTTAAGAGTTTCTTTCATCGTCTAAGTGTTTTATTTTGTGTATTTAGTGTGCAGTGTCTGAGCATATGAGGCAAATTCTCGACCTTACTGCCAAGGTCAAACATGGCCGTCGCTGGGTGACAGCAATTTCTTGTATTTTCGCCACATATCAATCACACTTAAATTAAAATAAAGGCCTAATTTCAGTCATACGTGTACAAAAATTCGTCAGATATAAGCATATAAGATAGATTCCTGCCAAATGCTGAAAGATGTGTAATATCAAAGAAGAAATGTATTTACCCCTGAGATGGGGGGGGGGGGGGGGGTAAGTCAGACAGTATTGAGACTGTATAACATTTTGTTCATTTTAACCACTGACTGACCACCAGGTTTGTGGCAGTCCAGAAATGGATGCTGACAGGCTTAGCAACCCCTCTCCCCCCCCCCCCCCTCCGTCAGCATCCTTCAGGATCCTACAACATATTTAGACGAAATGTAAGAATTAAATGGTCATGTTGAATGTCTCCAATATCCCCAAATCATCTTCTACGGCTCTCGCACAGCGTAGCGTAGTAAGAGAGCACGGGAGTTAGGGCTAAAATTGTGCATGAAAGGGATGTTTATGTCACTGTTCATCTTTTAATTTACATACCGGTAGCCTGGTCAGTGACAACCACAGTTTGAAGCATATCCTCCTGTCCCTCCTTTTAAGGACGTACTTACATCAAAGGATGGAAACCGGAATGTTTGTCTCATCAACTGGCTATCACCATATTCATGTTTTCACCCAGTTAAGTCAATGTTTATTGGTCAATTTTGTTCAGTGCTATGGCTAATGAGACAGGCAACCTAATTGGATGCTTGTTGCAAGAATGCGTGCACAGAAAGACAAATACAAGATGCTCCTTGACGAGGTTCTCTATAATTACTTCATTTTCATTGTAATTATCACAAAGGCTACTTAAGTTTTGCCAAAAAAAAGAAAAATTAATTACTATTTTAAAGTTACTGGGACAGTTAATTAAAGTCCTGATTAAAAAGGAACCATCTGTTTTCCTTTGCATCCCCTGGCTTGGTAATTTGTGTACTTAAAACAAAGTATGCCTATGCATGGCCTAGTATGGCGTTATCACTTTGTATAATGTAGGCCTCCTGAAGTTCCATGTGTTGTGACTACAATATTGGCAATATCTGAATGTTATAAGGGCCCCGATTGACAAGGGGTGATTGGTACCTATGATGGCTCCAGACCTATCAAATTACAGACTTGTCCAAATTTGAATATGGCCACCATAGCCTAATTGCTGATTTTCTTTTGCGCGCGATAACTAAACAACACCATACTGCAGCTTTCCCAAATTCACAGGGATGATTGGTACCTATGAGAGCTTCAGACCTATCGAATTACAGACTTGTTCGAATTTTAATAAGGCAGCCACAGCCCAATTGCTGATTTTCTTTTACGCTCAATAACTCAACAACAACATACTTCAGCTTTCCAAAATTCACAGGTCTGTCTGAATCCCAATATGGCCGCCCTAGCAAAATGGAGGATTTTCTTTCGCATTGACATCTCAACAAGAACATGCTTGATCTTTTATCATTTACACAGAGATGATTGGTACCTATAAGGGCTCCAGACCTATTGAATTACAGACCTGTTGGAATTCCAATATGGTCACCACAGCCCATTCACTGATTTTCTGTTGTGCGCCATACTCAACAACAACATACTTCAGCTTTCCCAAATTCACAGGGATGATTGGTGCCTATGTGGACTTAATCCCTATTGAATTACACACCTGTTGGAATTCCAATATGGCTTCCAGAGCACAATTGGGGATTTTTCTTTTAAGTGCAATATCTCAACAAGAACATGCTTAATCTTTCTCAAATTCACAGGGATTTTATGTGCCTATGAGGGCTTCTGACCTATTTAAATACAGACTTGCCTTAAAATCAAATATGGCCAACAGAGTACAATCAGTGATTTTCTATTTCACACATTATTTCAGACATATCTTCTTTAATATTATTTGAACCAGTAGGATTTTTCCCTCATGCATTTGGATAAAAACCTGTTTTTGTATGTCATATATTTCAACATTATCCTACACTTTTGACCCATATGTAAACTAGTCCTCCACTACCAGAAAAATAGGGCACTCTGAGGACCATTGTATGACCACGTGTAGTTTGTTTAGTTACACTTTTTTCACTTAATATCTTTCTATTTTCAGCACGCAAGTGCGTGGCATGGCCACCTTGAAGGACTGTAAGTTGACCTTTCTTTAATATATCTGCTTGATAAATAAATAAAATTTTTAATTTAAATAATTATAATATGTTTATAATTTTATATACAGGTGTATCTGATATGATCTACGGTTCCAGTATTATTAATGTCTTGGAATTTGATAGAGTGAATCATTTACTTTTTATGGAATAATGATACAATAATGGTTAATGGAAGATGGTTTCTTTATTCTTCTTTGGCAGACAACCTGCACCTGTTCCTTGAAAGAACATTTGTGTATTTAAATTGTGTATGTTGGATCATGTGCCTGGCAGGGTTGGTTGATTTAAATCATTCAACTGTATCAAACAAAGTCTTGCACCCTTAGTGTCCAACAGCACCACCAGACCCTGAACCCCAGCTTTGGCCTGGAATTCCACAGATTTACAAACATTTGTTGTCATGACCCCAGTGGTCATTGACGTCAACAGTGTTGTCCGAAAATAACCAGGCTGGTTCATTATAATAAAGAAAACAAGCATGTTTGCAGTCTACATATAATGTTGGTCAGTTTATAACATGCTTTTCAATTCCTATTTTAAAGAAAGCAGAGCTAAAAATAATTCGCAATGATAGAGAGAGCTATAAATAAATGTATATTTTGGGATATATCTGACCTTATGGTTTTCATTAGTCTTATTCTGTTTGAATAAAAAGTATGAGGGAAGTGTGAAAAAAAATATTCAGATTCTTATAATTCCATGCTGTCAGTTTTGATTGTATTAACTCAATTAAGATTTGTTTACTCATCTAAATCTCATCTTGACTTCATCAGTCATTTCTTTTTCTTGTAATGACCAATGTAACTGATGCTGAGGTTAAGGTTTTGTGGTTCACACGTCTAGATACTGGCAGCCATTTCCATTCAAGCATGCTATTAAAGGTAGTATGATCACACTGACTTGTTTAGATAAACATACTGGCAGCAGACAACTGCTACATCTTCAGCTGATACTGACCCTGAAAAAAATAAGGTGTCTCAGACTTCTGTGGTGCCCACATAAATAAATTGATTGGTTTCTTCTGTCATAATTACCACTGTATACAGTATTACCACATATAAGGTATGAATGAGACTTGATAAAGATAAATTCAGAAAACAGACAAGAGGAGTTACCTGCATTGTTATAATAATTTTCAGGCAATCTATGAAATATAAAAGTTTAAAATATAGAAAGGTGTGATATTAATCCTAAAATTCCCAGTATTTTCTGGGAATTCCCACTGACCTGAGATATATGCTTTTTTCCTGGGAAATTAACAACTCTGGTTGTCAAAAACATCAGACTGCTGACATTTACCATCTGATACATTTGAAAGCTACAGCTATGAACAATGTGTTAAGTGTAATTGTCTGTGTCTGGTTTTCATGCTTCCTGTCTTCCCCAACTTTTGCTAATTGTACACACAATACAGTACTGTTTACTCTGTATGATCTGGTTGTATTCTGGGTATGACATACACCTATATTTTACATGTTTTTGTCTTTCTACAGTGGCCACCAGGTTGAAAGCTGTAAAGAACATCCAAAAAATCACCAAGTCCATGAAGTTGGTGTCAGCAGCAAAATACGCCAGAGCTGAGAAAGACCTGAAACCAGCTAGGGTGTATGGACGCGGTGCTCTTGGTATGTACATCATGCTGTCCAGACATGGGGTCTATTACAGTTGTTCTATTACTATTACTATTATTTCAATTTCTGATATTACTATTACTATTACTATTACCACATTTTATCTTCTAATATTATTACTGGGGTATCTATTACTATTACTATTACATAAACTGATGGGAGGATTCTAGACTTTGCGCAGCCATGAGTGCTATAAACTAGCACTGCAATCACATTATATATTACTGCAATCACAAAAATACATCATATATATATATATATTTTTGAAACCTCAATGATTATTGGGGCGTTTCAAGTCGAAATTATAAGATAATTGTATGAACTCTTGAATACATTTAATTTAAAAGCAACCCATTGTAAAGACCCTGGCATATGTAAAATATTGATTTATAATTATATGCATACTTGTACATTTTTTATTATTTTCATATATATTTCACATAAATTTATTTTATAGTACATAATTCTGTTAAGATTTAATCTTCTTTCGCATAATTAATAAATAAAGATTTTAAGTGTAACTAAAAATGGTCTCCAAAGGAATTATTCATGATTATGTCATATTAATATTTAGTATCAAAGCTGACAATTTAGTCCTTTATGTATGTATCAGGAGAGGAATTTTGGTTGGGCTGTGTCCTGTTTCAACTGTTTACATCAAGATTCTGGACAGATTCTAAACTGGAGACAAAAGTACCCCATCTTCTCAAGTGTATATATGTTCATTTGGATATGATGCCATGTTTTATTTTATCACATAGTACATCTTGAGGGTGAACAGAGAGTTGGTAAACTTTACAATAATGGTAGCATGCATGGCTTTTATTCTTCAGGCATGCCCTTCTTCATTGCAGCAAAACCAGCATAGGATAATTTAGGAATATGGAGAGTGATTTAAACTTATATCAATTTTACAAAACAAATAAAATATTATTTATATCACTTTCACAATTAATTTAGTATTCAACAATCTTATACTTTAAATTTTGTACATAACAGGATCTAATTATTTGATATCAAAATTTCAGATATTAAATAATAAAATATTAACAGTTACTTTTATTCTCATATTATATAATCAAATAAATTAATATCTTAAAAAAAATTGTTCATTTAATTTTCAAAATATAAATTAACATAATTTTAGATACTGAATGAAGGTCTGCATAATTGGTACTATGAAATAACAGATAGGTATTAAAAAAATTATTTTAAAAGAATATTTATATAAATTAAATAGATAATACATGTGCCTGCAGTATGACTTTATCAAAGTGATTGTAGTACTGGTATGAGTTTATATAGCATTGTAGGCTTCCATACATTATGGGTAGTGAAAATACCATAAGCTTATCATGAACATTTTGGGTCTGCACATCAACTACATCTGGTTCCATATTCAATTTTTCTTAAATGTGTGTTATTGCAATCTGTATGATTAAAATGCAAACTGGCTTGTGAAAATAAATCTAGGTACATTTCAGAATATGCATATGGATTGATGGATGTGAGATAAGATGTACATGTCAATATAATAATACACAATTTATCTGTCTCATAACATCAAACATTCCTCTGTTTATCCATGGTTTACTAATCAAAGGTCAGATTGTGCCAGGTTACCTATTTGGCTGTGACCTGCTCTGTCCAGTACTCTTATGTAATTAGCACCAGTGGTCACCAGCAGTGTGGCAGCTGGCCCATGCTTGCCTCAACAATAGGCACTTCCTGGGCAATTGCTGGACAAGAATTGAGTGTGTTCAGCATTATTTGCTGATATGCTTCATGATCAAGGGGCTCACAGGAAGTAATAGAAAGTAATATGTATTACTCTATTACTTAGCCTTCTGTTTCTATTACTATTACAGCTAAAATTTTTGAGTCTATTACTATTACTATTACATGGAAAAAGCTGTAATAGTCTATTACTATTACTATTAATTATTACTATTACCCCATGTCTGATGCTGTCTGAAGCCACTTCAGATGGTCTGTTGTGAACTAATGCTAAATATAATATAAAAATATATGAACTTTGACATCAGTGGTTGATGATTGATAACATAATTGCACTAAAAATTATTTTTGAAAATATTTTGAATGCAATTGATAATATTTTCAAAATGTTCCATCAAATTAAGTAGATTTATTTTATCTTTAAAATAAAGCCTATTCACACATCACTGATTAGTGAGTATTATTGCTGGGCACTGTCAGAACTGATATGGATAAATATTGTATCATTTAGTTAATGTTAAGGGTTATACATTTATTGAACATCAAAAATGTATTTACCAGCTGTTTAGGAAATCAGCCTGAATCATATACATGTAACTGGCCATATTAAAACCATGTACCATTAAATTTAAAGCTGGCTTAAGGATTTGACCATTTTTTTGCAGTGTAAATTTTGATATTATATATCAAATTATGCGCTGATAGATGGACCAATAGATTTTGTCCTTACAAAAAAAAGGCTAATATATAATATCAATATGCGGAATGATTTGGGATCTTGGACTTCATCCTTGGATCAGGATATTAAGGTCCTTCATCTTACCAGGATGCTGCTGCCACATTGCAGAGCCATCTGTATTCATAATTCTCTTTCTAACTTTTAAGCATTCTTCGAGAAGGCTGAAGTAACTCAAGATGAAAAGCAGCCAAACCACCTGATAATCGCTATGACCTCTGACCGTGGTCTGTGTGGCGCTGTACATACCAATGTGGTTCGTGCCATCCGTGCCAGGGTAGCATCTCTCCCAGAGAGCGTGAACTACAAGATCATCTGTGTTGGTGATAAATCAAGGGCCATGCTGGCCAGGTGTGTTATTATCTGCATTCATAACACAATAGCCTTTAATAAACCCTTCATACTCTCAAAACACAACCTGGTTTTATGACAGAAATACAGGATTCATTTCTATATCATTTGTATGATATAATGTTGACTTTTATTTGACCTGGCACCATATATTACTGCCCACTGATCAAGTTTTATCGGACTCTCTTGAGACTGGCATTTGACTTTATTTTCTTGTGTGGGACTTTTTATTGGTGTTTGTTGTAAGCTGCAGAAAAAAAATTGTCATAACACCAGATGAAATAATTTTTGGATATTTTATAATTTTATATGCCCATGTAAGACTTGCCTATGTATGTTATTGGTACTGTTTGTAAGTGTTACTGTGATAATTTACCAGGAATATGAAGGATTTTAATGAAAATCAAATAGAAATGTTAATCAATGTAATATCTTGCCACGGTTTGATTCTCGGCAGAATCCATAGATATTCAGTGAGGTCATTTTAAGGTCAAGCATATTTTATGAAAATGGGTTGTATAATGGCCCAGAATATTTGAAACAGATTTTAAATTTTCATGACAGCATATGGGTTTATATCTAGAATATTTATGACAATATGAATACATAAAAAGGATAAATTTGACAGAACATTTATAATAGAAGCTGTGTTCTTGCTGGAATATTTTTGGCATTATTGGAATATTTGTTGCATATTAATTAACAGAGTATTAAAGATTCATGCATCAGTGAATAATGTTTGATTTTAATTGGTTTGTTAATTTTTTAGGCAACAAGGCAAGAACATCCTCATGCACTTCAGTGAAATTGGTCGCAAACCTCCCACTTTCATTGATGCCTCAACCATTGCTCAGGAAATCTTGAATTGTGGCTTTGAATATGACTACTCTGACATGTACTACAATGTCTTCAGGTGAGAAAAAATTTGTTATATATGGAGAGTTGCCTTTTGTTCTGCACTATAATGTTTATATTTGATAATTTGAGCAGTGGCAGTTTTTAATTATATTAGTATCCGCCAAAACAAAGTTTTGCGGATACTATGTTTTTGACTGGTTCCGCCGCCGCATTCGTTTCCAGAGAACTCCTCTGAGACTCTTGGGCGGATTTTTCCGAAACTTACACAAATTGTCGGGTCAAATGTGAACTGGTGCCTAACCAAGTGACTTTGACCTCTGACCTTTCCTCTCTGCCCAGCGTCCGTTTGTTTCCACACATAAACCCACATATCTTGGGAACCGTTTGACCAATCAGGAAAAAACTTTTACACAAATGTAGCCCTGGGATAGCTTTATAACATACACAAAAAAAGGTGGTGCCACCTGCAACCATGTTTGCACAGTGTCCATCTGTTCATCTGCCTTGGGTTAAAATCACTCATATCTCTGCAGTGGTTTGACTAATTCACCGAAAATTCAGCATGCGTATACATCCTAGATAGCTTTCTTGATTTTATGACAGGTGGCGCCACCTACCTTCAGGTTCACACTGCAGACATCCAAGCTCATATCTCAGGAACCATTCGACCAAACAGGAAAAAAATTTCACACAAATGTAGCCCTTGGATAACTTTATAACATACACAAAAATTGTTGCGCCATCTGTAGCCATTGTTGCACTGCTTTCATCTAGTTTGTCTGCCTTGGGTTAAAATCACTCATATCTCTGCAGTGGTTTTGACCAAATTACCTGAAATTCGGCATGCGTATACATCCCGCATAGCTTTCTTGATTTTATGACAAGTGGTGCCACCTACATTCACGTTCACGCTGCAGACATTAATGCTTATATCTCCAGACTCGTTTGACCAATCAGGAATAAAATTTACACAAATGCAGCCCTATATAGATATCTATATAACACACAAAAATGGTGGCGCCACCTGCAGCCATTTTTGCACAGCATCCATCTGTTTGTCTGCTGTGGGATAAAATCACTCTTATCTCTGCAGTGGTTTGACTATTCCACCTGAAATTTTGCATGTGTATACATCATGGATAGTTTCTGGTTCAAATAACAGGTGGTGCCACCTACAATCATGTTTATGTGGCAGAGATCCATTCTAATATGTAACACATGTAACTCTTTTTCAATCCATGCCTCACTTCACCCGTCCTTCTCTGATTTTGGCGGATACACGTAGTCGCTTGTCGACTACCCGTATTCTTGTTTTAGTTTGGTTTTGGTGTACTTAAATTACAGTATAGTGTCATATATCCAAAGATAGTTTATCTGAAAAATCATTAATCCAAAATAAAAACCTAAGAACCAAAATTAATTACAGTATAGTGTCATATATCCAAAGATAGTTTATCTGAAAAATAATTAATCCAAAATCAAAACCTTAGAACAGAAAAAAACGGTTTATCCAAAATATGGAAATAGACAAAATTCCAGAAAAAAATGGTTTAAAAAGATTGTTTTATTCAAAACAAATGTAGCCAGATCAGGGGTGATGCATTTTGATGACTAATAAGTGCACCCGAGTGCAGGCAATAGTTGTGAAAAACACCGCCCTGCCATTCTGTGTTGTCCTTGGCTTGCTATAATCAGAATGCTGAGGCTTTGGTAATTCGCTTGTACAAAGATTATGTTACACCAGACCCATAACTGAGCACCAGACCACAGGTTGTGGGTGTGAAAAACTCTGCCCTGCTGGCTGTGTAGTCCTTGGATAAGATTTGGGAAGGGTTGCTTTAAAGGATAGCTTTGATCTCTGTTCTGCTAGTTGTCCTGGCCTTGAGTACTACCATGAGCAGGAGGTGGAGATTTTGTGAGCCTCCACTATTTACTCAGAAGATCTATTGGCCAGAATATATCTGCTCAAAATTAAAGAATTTTGATTGGTTAGAATTGCTAATAAAGAGAGCAGGTCACTGAGTTGAGCAAGTTTGAGCTTTAAATAAACAATGCTACAGTTTATTAAACCATTGTGATAGTCATTACACAATTTGCTGCTCATTCTGATTTTATTCCCAGTGAGTTTAAGCACAATATGCACAAACTATAATTAGTAATGTTCATTGTGTGTTTCAGGACAGTGGTGTCTTATGACACAAAGAGCATGCCTATCTACTCGGGTGAAAAAGTTGCAGCAGCTGAAAAGTTATCTGTATATGATGATGTGGATGAAGATGTCCTGACATCCTACAACGAGTTTTCACTTGTCAGTCGAATTGCTTTTGCCTTGAAGGAATGTGCGACCAGTGAACAGAGCGCAAGGATGACTGCTATGGATGCAGCCAGCAAGAATGCAGGTATGGTTATTAAGCAGTATAGCTGTCGATACAACTATTACAGGAATAAAGTGGTCCATTGAAAATAAGTAGTCCATTAAAATATAGTCTTACACTGGCTAGTTTAGGGTTGTCATGGTACTTTGGATATCCTCTAAGTCTAATTCAGGCCTCCTCTTGTCTACCAACATGAGTTTTACTGTGTTATTGCATGGTTGGATTTAGAGTAGCAGGGTTTGACAGGCATTGTCAGATCAGTGTGTTGCCACAAGGTGGCGGAGCTAGGTAATGTGTTCGTAGCTGTTGATCTTTCTGTCAGTTTGTCCAAACAATTTATTGGAAAGTTCTCAGTGATTTCAGTTGGACAGTTGGGCTATGAGCATTGAACTAGAGAATGCAAGTTCAAAGTTAAATGTACAGCATATTTGCTGAACTCCATGCCAGTATATATAAGAATATATTTTTGCCTTGAAAGTAGCAGTTGTGTCTAACTGGTTTCATGCAAACAATATCCTTTGTTATATCTCTTCCATGCATTGTTATCTCTTCCATGCATTGTGTGGACTGTATTCTCCGGATTCAGACTTTGTTCGTACGAAGGTCAAGGATGTAGCTCAGTTTGGTAAAGGTTAAAGGGTACATGAAAGCATGATTGGTCCTTTAGTAGTCAGTTTGAAGATGAAAGGTCAAAGTCATGCTCATTACTTATTTAAAGGCGAAGGCCATTAAAGAGGATGGATCAATAAATGGTACACTTAAACATCAGTTTACAGTTAATATTTTTGCACTCTGAATTCAGATATTTACATGCAGATTTTTTCCTGACTGCAATGTAATTTTCATGTTTTGCAGGAGAGATGATTGACAAACTGACCTTGACCTACAACAGAACCAGACAGGCAGTGATCACAAAGGAACTGATCGAGATCATCTCTGGTGCTGCGGCCCTGGATTAATGTTGGTTATTCATAGTATTTTACAGTAACAATATCATCATGTCATCTGTTCACAAGGACCAATGGAACTTTATGATAAGTTATGCCAGTTTGAAATCATACCAGTCCTATTTGATCACACCTTGGAGTGTGCTTGATCAGATTATAGAATCTTGTAGTGGGTTTGGAAAAGATTATCAGTGTCTCTGGCAAGTGGTAAGAAATGACATGACAGAAGAAAAGAAGTGCAAGAGCGGCTGATTATCATACTACGCTGTCTGTTGAAACTTTGTTGGCTCAGAGTTATGTGGTGTAAAATAAAATTAATATTTAAAGAGAGAAAATGTTTTGTGATGTGTGAGAATGCAATTGTTGATGCTGCATAACAAAAACAGGATGAAATGGATCACAACTGAAAAGCATTGTTAACGGATAAAAAGTACAAACATCAGCATAATATATGGTCTTTAATATTGAGTAAAAAGCAACCTTTAATCACACAATTTAACAATGTGGAAGCCTTAATACAAAGCTTGGCTACTGTCACTGTAGATTAGAATTTATTACACTTGTAAACTGAATTACATAATTACAAATCATGAATTAATTGACATTTATACTTTTCTCTAACTTACAGCAAGATGTTACATAGATACAATTCTAGACTTTAATTAGTTAAATTTGTTCATTAAGCTGCGTCAGGCTTATCAAAACCCTGCACTGATTGTCCTCATACTAAGTACAGAAGACTTCACAGTAATAGTTTAACCTAGCAGATATTAAAACTAGTTTTGAAATAAAATGAAAAATTGCCCTGAAACCGAATTAGAAAAAATAGTCTAAAATTGAATCCAAGCCAGTATTCACAATTCCCAATGTAAAGCAAATTCCAAGGGAAATCTTAACATATCTGGACCTATATTAAAGCACAGCTTTATGAAAGGTTTTAATGTTTCCAGATGGTTCAAAATTAAGTATACAATTATGAGAACAAAACTTCTCTTATATATACAGGATATAATATAAGTACATGGGGTTGTAAATTCTGATATAACAAAAGAAATATAATTAGAAACAAAACACAAACTGAACACACTGGTTGGCTTTAAATTGAAGAGGTTATTTTATGTGAGTTTTAACTATTTTAGTCTGTTGTTAAATATTCATGGTAACAGAAGATCTGCCTTGCTGTTAGTAATTTGTGTGCTACTAATAAAACTAGGAACCCATGGGTCTCGACGCTCAGCTGCATTTGTCTATAAGGAAATATGTTAATGAGGTTTTTCCAAAATATTGGTCCTGTGATCAGTTTGAAGCTAACCTGTCTACCAAAACTGGAGTTATCATCCATAAACTAATTAGTGAATGGATGGGCCCTGTGACCTCAACCTTTGACCTTATGACCCCAAAATCAAAAGGAAACTTCCCCTATTGGCAGGTTCACCTTGTGGTTGATGATGGAAGGATTGAGATGAAAAGTTTGGCTTAAAATGCATCCACAATCTTTCTAAAGTAGTGGGTCCTGTGACCTTGACCTTTGATCTCATGACCCCAGAATCAACAGTTCTTACTTTAGTGGTGGGCCATATATAAGTCAAGTTTGAAACCAATATTTCAAACCAAACTGGTGTTATCATCTTGAAACTAATATGTGGATTGATGGTCCCCATGACCTTGACCTTGTGACCCCAAAATCCATAAGTTACTGCCACTATTGGCAGGTGAGCAACATCTGGAAGAAAGAATGTTAGGGACAGAAAGTTTGGCTAAAAATACATCAACAATTGTTTTTAAAGAAGTGGGTCCTGTGACCTTGACCTTTGGCCTTATGACCCCAAAATCAAAAGTGTTCTTACATTATTGGTGGGTTATATATAAGTCAAAATTGAAACCAATATGTCAATCTGAACTGGAGTTATCATCCAGAAACAAATATGTGGACAGATGGGGCCCCTGTGACTATAACCTTTGACCTCGTGACCCCCAAATCAATTAGTTTCTTCCCCTTTTGGCAGCTCAGCTAAAAGTACAAGATGGAAGGTTTTGGATGAAAAGTTTGGCTTAAAATGCATCCACAACCTTTCTTAATAAGTGGGTACTGTGACCTTGACCTTTGACCTCATGAACCGAAAATTGAACAGAATCTTCCCCTATTGGCAGGTTAGCAATATCTTGAAGATGGAAGGTTTTGGATGAAGGTTTGGCTTCAAATGCATATGCATTCTTTTAAAAAAAAATGAGTCCTGTGACCATGACCTTTGACTGTTGGACCCCAAAATCCACACGGTTCTTACTTTAGTGGTGAGTCATATATAAGTTAAGTTTGAAACGAATATGTCAAACAAAACTGGAGTTATCATCTGGAAACTAATTTGTGAACAGATGGCCCCTGTGCCCTTGACCTTGTGACCTCAAATTCATTTATGCTCTCCCCATACTGGTAAGTCAGCTAAATGTGCAAAATGGAAAATTTGGGATGAAAAGCTTGGCTTAAAATGCAGCCATAATCATTTAAAAAAAGTGAGTCCTGTGACCTTGACTTTTGACCTCATGACCCCAAATTCATTTAGGTTCTTGCTTTAGTGGTGGGCCATATGTAAGTCAAGTTTGAAATCCAAGTGTTAAAACAACCTGGAGTTATCATCTGGAATTTGGAAACAAATTTGTGTGGACTGACTGATGGACATACAGACAGACAAACAGACAGACAGACAGGGTGATAACTAAATGGTATCCACTAGTGATCAATAAACACACCAGGTTTTGGGACACTAGATGTAATTACAGCTGAGAAACTGACACTTGTAATTTTATAGTAAAAAAAAATTTTTAAATATTCGTTAAAATAACAAAAAATACAGGTGGCGCCACCACTTTTCGGGAACTGAAAAAACTAGTCATGGTCAATATTCAAGGCAAGATTCATGTCAATCCATGCAATTATTATTAAGATATTGGAGGTTTTGTACTATATTTTTGATTATTCTGGGGGATACTTTCAAGCCCCATAGCTCGAAGGATATAGGTCGCAGTGACCTACTTTCAGGTTTCCAAGGAGATTTTTTTATTGACCTCCCTGGATATTTACTTAGAAGTTTCTAGGTCCAGCAGTTATGATTTGTGCCTTGCTAACGGACGCCCAGACGGACGACTGACAAAGCGCCATTCCTATACCTCAGTTGACTTACAGTCAACTGAGCTAAAAAAATAGATATTTCCAAGGCACGACAGTGTAACTGGGATCAGAACTTTAATGCTGGTAGCTGGCTCCAAGTGTGACTGACAGAGAACCATTAATTAGTTCCATAATTTGCCACTGCGTGTCAGTGCCTGTACCAGGTGTAGCTGTACCTACCACCTACGCTCTGAACACAGCACATAACCTCCCAGCCCAGTGACCTTCCACTCACATGCTGTGAGAAATAGCAGGATTCTTGAGGTATGGCAACACCCAGTCAGTTTGCGCTGGATAACGTAAAATCTGATTTGCTCTGCGTTTAAAAAAAAATCTGCAGAACTGGTAGAAGAAATCTGATCGGCTTAGTGCGCATGTAAACAAACATAGCTGTGCGGGGCAAGCTTGTGCGGCACGCAATACAGGAAATATGCAGACAGTGGGGTATAACTGTCCTCAGGCAAGTCAGTATACAGGCTGTGTTGAAAGCTGACGATTGCATCGTTTGCATTCCAATTGGGTGAAAAAGTGTAAAGTGACCGGTACCTCGAAGAACATCCTTTTGTGCTGGTGATACCTGCAATGTGTTTGGTTAAATATAACGCAAGGGGAATTCCACAGAGACAGCACCGCCTAGTTGCCAAACCTGACAGGCAACCGCCGTTAAATGCAGCGGTTAGTGTAGCAAATAGTTGAGCGTAGCGTAGCTGCTGCTTATTGAGCGTACTACAGTGTATTAGTATTAGGTTACAAATACTTATTATACACTGGTGTTTGTGCAGGAAGGACAAGGAGGGAACAATGTTCATTAAAGGGGCCCAATCACCAATCAGACCTCTATAAACTAAAGGTAATCCCTTGGATATTTTATAAAAATAGGCCAGAAAACGAGGATATCAATGCACACAGGCTGCTCGTTTTGTTTAAATCAAACTGTTTAAAATATGAGGGGCCCACCAAAATAAAACATTCAACAAGGGAATCTGGCAGTAAGTCAGATAAGCCAAAGCTTTGAAAATGGTGTTTTGCAACAAGTAACCTTTCTACCTCCACATATATGCAACCTACCAGGGTTTGCACTTTTATCCACAGCCGGTTTAATCCACTGGATTTATCTGGATTAATCTGGATCGGATAAAACAGGTTTTATCCAGTTTTATCCGAAGTTAGGGTGTAAACTCTGTGAATTAGACATATTAATTTTAGCTTTCCACTGTAAAATATAGTTTCTCATAAGAAACATTTGTGTCTAGCTGACTGAATTATTGTTTCCATATAGTTATTCATAAAACAAATGTTTCTTGTCACAGATCTCTACTGAAAGTGATGCCATGATCTTAATAAACAGTTTGACACTTGAAATTATTTCTTTTCTTTAGAGTGACTTTTTATAACATCACATATTTTGGACATTACACTTTAAGGAAGCTAGACAACTGCAGTTCACCCAGGTTAAGTAACACTCCATATTCAGTGGTACCATATTATAATGTCCTGTCATATATTCACACATTAATATCTATTCCTGCATCTGAGAGACACGTACAAAATCAGGTCATTTATACACCTAGGATATACAGTGTTAAAAGCTGTCCATAATATTTTTATGGTTCCCTCTGAAACTTTATGAAATGCTTTAAAACTGCTATCTTGCCTCAGTTTGTTTTTTTAATGAGGGGTAGTACCATTGTAATGTGATTCATTGTCCCTTTTTGCCACTGATAAGGCATGTTTACACAAGCAGTGACAGTGGGCTACCATTTGACAACCAGCCAGTCATGACAGCCTAACAGGACAAAGTCATCCAGGCATACTCCTCCCCTGGACTCTTAGTTTCCCAAATTAGTTGCTGACAATTTGGCTGCAAAAGTCACCCTGTAGCCTGCACTGGGACTATGAGTAAATATATCTGGTGGATGAAGATGATGCCATGAAGGTGATATCCTATTGAGAAATTGACCACCAGACAGAAAAGTAACACAGAAGACAAAGGGACTGCTTCTCCTTCTGGTGTTTGTTGAGCATAAGCTACATTAGCTGCTGACAATAGGGAAACATGAACTTTTGGGAACTTGTTTACTGGATATCAAGCTTACATATTCTCAGTATATTCCTTCTGAACTAATTTACCCAGATAAGCATAAATATTAATTTAGTTTAATTTTACAAGGTGATTCTTAGTTTGATTCAGTTTAATCATGTATAATCCGGATAAAACTGGATTAAACCAGATAAAACTGGGTTTTATCCATTGTCCTGGATTAAACAAGTTTTATGCGGATAGAACCCAACACTGCAACCTACCACCTTGGGTTACATGATATTTCTGTTTGTCAAAATTGCTGTGTTTACAAACATTTTGTTGATATACAAATTCATACATCTTTCACAAAGGCGTTATAAGAACTTTTCACCACCAAAATTACCCTTAGATCATTAAAATATAAATACAGAGGAAGCCAGAAATCAAATAATGTTTTTTTCAAAAGTTAGTTAGTTATATAATTTTATGAATGTTGATGTCACATATACAAGTACATGATGTACCAATTTGACTCTTTATATATAAATATCAACATGTTTCCTAGGAATTTTAAATTTTTACCTTAATACCCTTCACAAATTTTAAACCCTTGAAAAACATGAAGTCATCCACTATATGGAATACAAAAAGCTAGGCTAGAAAAATAATGCCTTCTCTGTGATAAAATACACTGGATATAGCAAAATTCTATAAAATAAATGAATTTCAATATATGGATATAAACAACATACAAATATGAGTATTCTAATGAGCAAAGTGTACAGCGCTGGAAAAAGTGGCTACTTGTGCAAATATTAATGTTATATACATGTAAAAATATATCTTGTTTTCTAAAAAAAATCTGCCTTTCTGCTAACAATAGATCCAACCAACATATCAAACTTTCAGTCTCATTTAGCTCGGTGTAAACCTGACTCTGCCATCTAAAAAGCCATCCTACATGCACACTTGAATGCCATGAGAACTGAATGTTTTAAATAGTACACTGGTATAACAGAAACATGATTGTGCACTGAAAAACAAATCTGAGATAAGGGCCTTAATACCGGAAATTATAATAAATTATACACCATTATGATTTTTATGGAAATTATAGGAAATACAGGAGTCAGTGGAACACCACCTTTAAAATATTTTTATTTTGTGTCATGTTTGTACTACTTATCAGCTACTTATGTGGAAAACACCTAGGTATTCACCCTTCCAACAGCTTGGTACAAAATGAAAAATGCCTTTCCATGCAAGTGTTTGCCCATCTGAGACAGACAGAAAGGCGTTATTATGACCCTTGCCTCATGAGACTAAACTGGTAAAGCTGGCTTCAAGCTTTTTAATAATTATAAGGCACATATTTACAACAAGGGTTCAAGGACCCAATGCACAGCCTTGAACATTTTAAATATGACAATACCATGATTATTCTGTTTCTTTGTTAAACAGCTTAGAATTAAGATTTTTTTTAAATTGCAAAATCTCCTGATAAAAATGACTTATAAATGACATAAAGGTACTATTTTTAAGTAGTTTGCCAAATTTTGCCATGACCCTCATATGACTGCCACTTTAGAATTGTATCCATGACAGTTCCTTAAAAAGTAATCCGATTTCACCAAATTTTACACAGTTATGGCAATACAGTATCATACATGGCAGGCTTATGCACAGTAAGTTGCTTTTAGAAGGAAGGATAGAAATCAGTTCTTCAGTAGCTGAAAACCTCCTTTATGGAAATTTGTTCAGATTATGATTTCATGTGTAATCAGAAGAAAATCTGTACACATGGTTCCAAATTGATTAGCATTCAGAATCCAGACTCTGACATACAGACTTCTTACAGGATTGTACAACCCCAGCAGCATTTCTGAGGGTAGTGTGGAGCATAAACTTTGCTCTCAAAACCATATACAAAGTAGTTAGAATTGGTGTCTTTCCAAGAGTAGATAGCTTCAGTGATGGGGATGATTCGAACCATGTGTTTCTGAAACAGCAAATGTGTTCATTTATCAAGTGTTGTAGAATAATAGTTCACAAACATTCAATTGAACAGTGAGTGGTGGTTATGCTTCTCAATACTAAGCATACAAATGTATGGCCAAAGACTTTCCCAAAACATTAAATTTCCTATCAGGATATCAGATGTTATTATCAAAATTTTCCAGATATTAATCATTTGCAAGTCTTCGGGTATTATCGGAGCCTAACAATGTATTAGATTCCAGAAAGATTTAAATTGTTTAACTAGGTATGTTTCCATTTCAAAGAGTTTTCATATTCTTCTACAAACTGAAATAATCTTTGATTTTTTTTACATGTAGAAACACTGATACTTCCAGATTTGTCAATGCAAATGATTGCTTAACATTAAATCTATCAAATATGTAATGTATACAATAGAATTTAAAGTACATGTAATTAAGGTCATTACTGGGCTTAAACACATGACTGCAAGCCCTTGCGAGTCATAATTACAAAATATATGAGGCGCTGTACTGTATATATAAATTTTGAGGGTAAGTTATATAGCTTGGACCTACATAGTTGGTCATCCTGGTATTTGTTACTAAGATATGAAAACAGAACAATTCCATGCCTGGATAGCTGTCACTGGGTTGTAAAAATCATGCTTTAGCTCATAAAAATGTCTTGGCATGGGAGGTTGATGTTGAATAGTAATTATTCTGTATGTCAGTATCTTAACATGAATATGAATTAGTTATATATTTAACATCCAGATGGCAGCACCTGTGACCCACATGGTCTCTTCTGCTCCAGCCTCACAGCAAATTTTATGACTAATGTCTTGGGCCCGAACTATTTCAGCCAATTGAGATGAAGCTGTGTATTTCAGCATATTCATAGAATTGGAGGTTTAAACTGTTCATTTATTTACCATTTAATGACCACATTCCTCATCCACTGTATGTTTGTATCTTACCTGTAGAAGGATCTTCTCCATGGGGAAGGCCGTGTTGTGTTTTGTGACCAGCTGTCTGGAGGCGCTGTTTATGGCTTGGTCTGGGAAGTGGTTCACTGGGTACACCTAGTGTGGTAAAATTCAGTGTTAAATATCACTTTAGTGAAATCTTAATGTTATATTTGTGCAGTAAAAATGTCCATGGTTTTTAACTGATGAACTGTAATCTTTCTGCAGGCATTTTTTATTTCTATTAATCAGCTTTATAATCATAAGATTAAAGATTAAAGAAGCATTCCATAGTTGCATAAAAATCAGCTGTACCAATCATTTTTGTTCATCTTATTTAGTTCATATCCTCTAGTAAACATTCTATCTGAAATATAAGTCATGATAATTCACTCTGAACACCATTTTCATAACCTGGTGTGACAACAAGACAAGCTGCTTTGGTATAATATGTAGTTAATTTCAACTGCTATTTCATCGTTTTCAAGTGCATTTGTACAAGCCATGATGTAGCTGATCCAGAGGTGCTGCTGTGTGAATAAACAACAGATTACTTGCGTCCGCAAATAGCATACCTATGCATTATTTGGCCATAAGATCACCTGCGTCCCAAAGAGGCTGGGTGATGGGATTGTTTCTTAGATCTCAAACCTTTCCATCAGCTTCGTATGTTAGTAAATCTTTACCCCACAAGATTTATCTTCTTTAAGACATTCAGCGGTCAAGTATTTCTAAGACTGATGGTACACACTGTGTGTGCAGTATGACACCTCAAACCATTGTACATGAACTGAGAAGTGATGCCAAATTGAAATTTTAATGGAAAGTCAATGTGTTTGGTTATTTCTCAATTAAACTGTTATGGTAGATGCCATGGTTGCTCTCTTTACCATTTTACCAACAAAGGCGTGATTCAGAGTGTCACATTAGAACCATCATTTACAACATACATCTATGTCCAGCTATTTATTTAGTTAATAGTTAAAATAGTTAATAATACTATTAATAGTTAAAACATGTAAATATTATGTATTTATTCACAAAGCAGATTTATGTAAGAAGTGATTCCAAACTGTTAAGACTGGCTTACTCTGGGATACTCCTCTTGGAAGGCCACCTGTCCAGTACTGCCGATTATCAGCTCGTTAGGCAGGGATGTGGTGTCAGATACAAAGTCCTCTCTGTGATTTTTCCTAAATTTCCCAAGATTTAAAAGAAATATGATATTGGTTACAATTTAGACCTATTACAAATAAATTTAAAATCTAATTGATGCAAAAACAAGTTAAAATCAAAACAGGACATCACTACACAGAAAGAAGCAGTACATTTAGATGTATTCATAAAAACAGTAAGAATTACAATGTATTAATATTGTAATTTATCAATAAAAATTATTATGGTATTAATTTAATAACAATAATAATAAATGGTAAATAATTTTATTTTGTCAATAATATGCCACATGATAATATTTATGTCTTTGAATTACATGAAATATATATCTGACAGGAATTTTCTAAAAATTCCTCTGAAAATGAATAAATGATTCTTGTATTTTTATATGAATATTAACCAATTATGAAGACTGAAATTCTAAGCCATTAACAGACTAAAATCATATGTAAAATTACACATCATGATAAGATCAAAACCTGATCATTCTCACCATGTGACTGTGAGTCTGATGTAGCACTTCAGCTGGCCACGGCCATCACAGGTATTACAACGAATCTGCCCTGTACCCGAGCATGTATAGCACCTTTAACCATAGTAAACATATCATTAAACTAGCTAGATAAGGACTGCAAAATATGCAAACTATAACGAACCAATAGAAAATAGAATTTTGCAATTTGCAAATAGAAAGTCACGTGAATCAGATTTTATAAATAGATTATAGCCTAAATAAATAACAAGTGAAAAATATATGGAAATTCCCCCCCCCCCCACCCCCCTGAAAAAAAGTTTAATCTGCAAACATGAAAGTGAAGAATTAAAAATTAATGACTCTTTAAGAAGTGTGATGAGCTGATGGTAGCATATTACTGAATAACTGATGGTGAAAAACAATCAATCTTTTTTCCTTCTTTAAAGCCAGCCATTCACCTGCCTTATCCATAGATTTAATGTGATTTCTGACCGACTCTGCATACACATTAATAAACTGTGAGTAACTCCTGCTAAGAAAGGTTCTTCTAAATTAATGCCTCTGTGATATATGTATGGCCTTGTTTAACTTTAAGCTGTAAGAAAACACGGTACATGTACCATGTTGTCAAACAGGAAAAAACCCCCACTTTATTGAAGGTGGTTGGATGCCTATGTGCAAAAGTTGAAAGGTCACTACTTGGCTAAATTCTGGTTTGTCTGCCTTGCCAAAAGATGTCCATGTTGACTGTGTTTGGAATATTTTGGTGGGCCCCCCACATGTTATAAACTTGTTTATATAAACAAAACAATAGCCTGTGTGTGGTGGGATCTGTGTTTCCAGGCCCATCTTTATGAAATGTTCAAGGGATTATCTTTAGTTAACAGATGTCAGATACTGGTATAGGCTCCTTTAAGCACTGGTTATGGATGTACCTCCTGTGTCCATCCCCATTGCAGGAAGTGCAGGAGCGGTGCCGTCTCTCCCCAAACTCGTAGTATTCCTGATGACATCGCCCATGACAGAAGGAACAGCGGATCTACAGTAGAGAAAAACAGAAATTGTCCACACAATTATAGAGTCCCAGAACACAGTACTCTCAGTATACAATACAGAAACATGGTATTTATATTGTTTAACAGGCAATCAATGTACAAATACAGTGAAACTCCTCTCAGCCGGACACCCAAGGGACTGGAGAATTTTGTCCGTATTAGTGAGTTGTCCTGTTTAGAGGAGTTTGGCATATTGCGTCAATTCTTCATGGAATGTTACTGATAACCTCTGTCTTGATTATGTTCACGCTTAATTTTAAATACATAAATTTTATTTAAATCATTTTCAAAATAGCTTAAATATGGATTTAAAATTTATAAAATATGGTTATTGAAAAAAAGAAAGACAAAGACTTTCTTTCTCTCTTTCAACTGTATCAGCTAGGCCTCGCACACTGATCTAGGTTGGATGGTTGCACTAGGTATATAGATGATTGATTATTGACAGCATTCGGACCGCATGATTATTTGTTAAAGGATAGTCTTCACAACGCATTCACAATAACAAAGTTCAAACTGACACTAACTAGTTAAGGCTCCCCAGGCCGGACGCCCGTCACAATGCACGAACTTTAGTTTTTAATGGTGGTCTTGTCAAATGAAAAGCTGTTTGAAAGCTTTTTTTTTGATTGGCCGGCCAATCTTAATAAAGTTATGATTGTGATATCTACACATTTATAGAAATAAACAACAATTTCGACTGTATATTCACATGTAACATCATGATGGTGCACCAAATTACGCTTGTCCTCAGGCTGTCCTCTAGCAGATATATGAACAAAAAAATATAACTTGTGATGTCTGTCCGCTTTAGAGGGTGGAAATATGTACTGGATACACAAGCGGGACGGGGAAGTTTGTCCGTTGTCTGGGATAGTGAGTTGTCCGCTTTACTGAGTTTATGTTAAACATAATATAGAGGCAAATTTGAAGGGACTGAGATTAAGTGTCCGCATTAGTGAGTTGTCCGCCTTTCTGAGTTGTCCACAAAGTAGGAGTTTCACTGTAATCATTTTTAATAATATTTTAATAATTATTTTAAGCCTGGGTGGACAGATATACCTTTTAAGAGACAAAAAACTTTGTGGCAACACCTTTAATTTATTTATCATGACTTTTGTCAGTTATATGCTAGTTGACAGCGAATTGTTTCACTTTTATTGTTATTTTTTGTGAAATATGGTATTGGTGTTGATTTATTCAATTAGTTTTATTTATTATATCCATGCAACCAAAAAAATGTAATTCATATTTTTAAAAATGATATTCAGTATCCAAAAATAGTATACTATATTTAGTATCCAAATATTGCATGATTTTTATCAAAATTTCTATAAGCTCTGATCAAAACTGATTTATTTTAATATTTTATATGTAAAAAATAGATTTATTTATGCAACAGCACTCACCTGTCCATTTCCAATACACTGCTTACACCTTATTCTGCCGATTCCCACACACAAATGACACGGCTGAAACACATAAGTAAAACTAAGCTAAAAAAAAATAAAAGGTAATGTTCTCAGGCACCGCCTGTATCAATTTTAACCCCCCCCCCCCCCATTAAAAATATTTATTTTGAATTTCATCTTTAAAGAAGATAACATAATACAATTTTGAAAAGATTTCTTTTGTTATGTAGTGATTTAACTTGTTTAGCAAAAAAAATCTGTTATTTTTATGCTTTTCCCTGATCATAAGACATTTTTATCTAAACATACAAAAAAAAGGTAAAAAATATTGCCCACCTACACTGGTTTCTGAAAAAAGTGCCTGAGAACCATACCTTTTTTTTCGGCCTAACTTCTCAATTTTTTCTTTCTGTTATACATAATCTGTACATGATTTACTGTATACAAATGATTCATTTTTGTTCTTCTTTTGTTCTTTTGTGATTATATGCATGTGCCAGTTTGATCTTTTTTTATCACAGGTATTTCTCATAATTTTTTTTTACCTATGATAGTAATTTATATCAAAGGTATTTTTTATCATGAATATATATATATTTTTATTCAATTTGATTATTTTTGATTTTATCAACTGCAATCAATGGCCTGTTGAATGAGACTGCAGATACGGGCATATCCATATTAGAAATAAATATATAAAATATATATATGAAACAGCGGTGATTTTGTAAGATGGAAAATATTGTCCCATATTTGGTTGGAAACATATCTAGAGTGAAATCTTTTATTATTTAACACTATTAAAGCAGGAAATGTAATTTAAGATCAGCACTGTATCATAACACATAAACATCAAGTATAATAATATAAAGAGTCTCATATTTGTAATATAAATTGGAAGCTCACCTTGACAGATGCGGTGTGTGGTATCTCTATGAACTGAGTAGCGTCTGTAAACTTCTTGGCTGGCATCACCTGGATATCCCAAGGTCCAGGAGCTGGGCCGTTAAACGGACCATCGATCGGCTGACCTATAATCATATATAATATTAATAATATATAGTATTACACAGGGATGAAACATAAGATAAACATTTACCATAATTTATTTTAATTTTTTGACATAAAATAGTAGCATAAAGTGCTGGTCTATGGTTACTGTATTCTTTTAGAGCTAAATAAGGAAAACACTGATATTTTATATTATGTCCAGTGTGGAAAAAAAGCAATAGCAAGACTGCACAAGCTGTTCAACTTCTAATGCTCAGTGTATGACAAGTGTTAATAACCTTAAAGTCCTCCAAGAATCTGTAAAAGTGTTGTGTAACATTCAACTGGAATATGTAACTATATTGTACAGCCGGAATGTGTACTGGTCATCATGTCAACAGGATCAAGTATCTGCTTTGTTTAACTGTGAAGCTGTAAGTGTGATGATCAGCATAATAAACTATGTTTTAAAGTACATGTTCAATATAATGCAACAAATCAATCCCATGTCATAAATGTATTTAGGGACTAACTTTTTTGGGCCACATATTTTTTTACAGTCTGATCTCGCTGAAAATATAACAACCAGGTATGTTATACAATAAATTATTAAAAATGTTGATATTTCTAAATTTTCATAAATTTCTTAACAAGGAATAAGAGGCACATACCATTATATGGTTCATGTGTCCATGCTGTTTTTCTTGATTCAGTGAAGCTATCAAGTTGATACTGAAATGAACAGAGCTCACTTTAACATGCTCTACAGGCAAGCTATTGTTTGAAAGCCAGAATTCATAAGTTGAAATTTTAACCAATCTTCATTACTTGTATAAATATTAACTTTATTTATTTTACATGGATTGTACAACTAGTTATAATAACTAATACAAGGCACTATCCATGGCTCAGATGTTGGTGCTCGGTAGACGGTCAGGGTGGTGGAAACGGGAATTCCCAGAGAAAACCGGCGACCTTAGACAGACAACTACAACCCACTCTCATAGCTATGCTGGGAATTGAACCTGGGTCGCCAGCGGAGAGAGTCAAGCATTTTACCACTCAGCTGTCCAGGTTTCTTTTTTGTCAACACTAACATAGTACTGTATAACTGTTCAGACTTGGCTGGATATATTTTGTATCTGAGGAAGGTGCATCATAATTAAAAGTTTATTAATATGCAGGTAAAAAAAGGCTTTTGTGACAAGGGTGCATCCTGTTTATTAAGAAATGTTTACCAACTGCAGAATTAATAACCATCCAGCATTTTATCAATCCTTCGTTTGTGTGTAGTTTGGAGCAGACAAAAGTTTAGCGAACCTAAATGACCAAGGACCTGAGAAATAAAATATCAATAAATTCAGTAAAAATGAGCTTCAGAAAGGTAAATATTGTTAACAGAGATAACACATAATCAGTGCAAAAGCAGGACACAAAGAATTGTGTTGTAGTGGTATTGTAAGTGAGGCAGTCAGAAAGGAATGGAATTTGGGATATACTTTCTTTAAACACTTAAAGCAATGTATCAGTACTTATGACTAATTCAATTTATCTTTAAAAACTCTATGCAAACTATGGGTAAATATCAACTATCATGCATTTACTCAAATAAAAACTAACTTAATTGAATAGATATCAAAAGTCAAATGTGTGAGACTGATGTTCTTAATATTGATTGGATGCTCAATATTTGAGTCTTAACATGTCAAGTCATAAAATAAAGAGTACAACCAGCACTCACATGAAAGGCACTGGTTGACTTGAGGTCCAGGAACTGCAGCTCCTCTGCTGGCGCCTTGCCGTAGCAGCAGTGATCAGCAACGTGCTCAAGCAGTGCAGCCCTGGCTGTGTCCTCAGACAACTGAGGTACACTGTCAGTACAAGAGACAACCAAAATAGTCACCAATGTACCACTACATGGAACTTTATGTATCTATCAGAGTTTCAAAGTATATGCACAAGTTAAGGGGTAATAGGTTAAGAAATCAGATTTGGATGTACATACAAAACCTTTCAGACTTTACTGAAGAATTTTGGATATAACATATCTACAAATAGGCATTTTTTTATATTTATGGACTTGTTTGTTTTTCTTATATGTAAACAGGCTCTCTCTCTCTCTCTCTGTTTTAGATACAACTATGTAGTTATGTATTTTGCCACCAGGTATCGCCACATAAATATATATTGCTTTTGACTGCTTCCTTCTGTGGCAGTGGCACTGGATTATACAGTGAAGTATATTTTTTTATGATGTATCTGCACCCTATTCACTTTTTCAACTCCACCAGTAATTTTACTCAGTATATTTTTGTAAAATATAAATAAAATTCTATTACATCTAACTACAAGCCCAAGTGATCAGAAAAATATCAAATCTTACACCACATCTACTGATAACCAGCTTTTAGGATTTGACAACAATACCCATAAGTTAATTAGACAATCCATCAAACACAGAACCAGCACTTCAGTATTGACTGTTAGAATACCTATACAGGGGTATAACAATATGTGGCACTCACTTTGATGGTGGTAGTCTGTCCTCAGGGGCAGCAGCTGGAGGCTGTGATGGTGGGGGAGGAAGGACAGCTGATAACAAAACCATGACAACATTAAGCATGATTGATTATAATCGGCATCAAGTCACCATGGAGGTTCCTTTACTTTCAATCTTCTGCCCTACATCTCTAGTTTAAACTTGAATGGCACCAGACTAGTACCCAGCTGAAAGCCCAGGGCTAGGAGACCTTGAGATGCCATAATTAAATGGCATTTGTTAATGAGAAACAAACCCTAATGGTGTTTTACATAAAATCAATGAAAGCAATGAAATACTGTAATTTTAATGAATAAAAAAGCCTCCATGCAGATACAACCTTGAATAATTTGATAAAGTGTAGAAATAAACAAGATGTTCAGATACAACATTCATAACTAATTATATGACATATGTGAAGCTCACAATGTAATATTATACAAAACCTTTAGTGGGCTACACTATCTGATATATTTGTTCCTTTCTTGAATGAAAGGGCTCACTTTCCTTGTATCTTATCCTTAGTGGTATTTGTGAATATAGTTTTGGTCAAACAATAATGATTTATATAGTTTTAAGATGGAAATATTTATGACCAATATTGTAAATCTTTCTGTCTGTTTTCCAGTGTGCAGATAAGGAACAAGTACCAATTTACATCCTGTTATTTCTTCCTTGAAGTTTGCAGTAAAGTGTTCCTTGTTATGTACAGCTGGTAATAATAAATTACCTGTATATAAATTATGAAACTGATCAGATACTGATCTCTAGTGCTTACCCCCTCCAAAGTTAACGTTTTCATAGCCTGGTACCTTGTCCATGTCTTCCAGTGGTGGAGCGCTAGCTTGTACATTCTCAGAGGTCACTGGTGGATTTGGTGGTGGTCCTCCACCAAAGCCAGGCTGTCCTGTCATGGTAATAGGGAAATGAGACTTCACTCTGATACAACAATGCAACTAAAAATTAATGGTGAATATAATATGAAATTTATTCATAATCTTATATTAAACATATGACTAGAATGAAGTATGTAAGGGCACTGAAAACTATTCTAGCCCTACCAAGATGCATTCCTAGATAGAGTGGTATACAAACATACAAATACACTGCATGTATAACATATGGGTGAAATTTATAAAGAGCTAAACAGATCTAGAATAACGGGTTTTGATAAAATGAACAAATATCTGTTATACACTCACATTGTATCATAAATATAATATTGTAAACGTTCATCAATATTATAATACTGAATACCATCATGTAAAATTTGATTCACCTTGTGGCTGTCCTTGAGGGTAGGGTGCCCCTGGATGACCCTGAGGGTATGACCCTGGCTGACCTTGGGGGTATGACCCTGGCTGACCTTGGTTGTAGCCACCTGGTTGTCCTTGGGGGTAGGGTTGTCCACCAGGTCCAGGTGGGTATCCAGCCACGTTCATTTTTAGCTCAGATATAGCTCCGTAATTAGCTGGTCTGAAATATATGGCAAAATGAATAAAATAAAACAAAATAATACAAACAACAGTCAGCCACTTGAGCTAGTTGCCATGGTGCTAGGTGCACAGCAAGTGTGACCACAGTCCTCTGCTGATCACAGGCACTGGGTTCTGATGGGACTCATGAATAATTAATCAGCCTGAGAATGTGAGGCTGGTTGAATATAACATAAACCAGAGAATGAATATTTACTGCAAGAGAAACCATTCCACCTGATACTGATATGGCAGGTATAAACATATAGCTTGTGACTGCAATATAGTGTGGATGTTATATGAACTAAAAGGTCACTAAAGGGATCACTGGCCATGACACTAAGCTGAATGTATCTGCCAAGTGAAGTACTGTACCTGTCAATTAAATTATAACTCGCTGTAAAGTGAGAACTTAACCTCATGATGTAAATGCTAAGATAATGAAAATGTTTTGTATTTTTATTTTGTTTATTTTTCAGTTGATAGTATGATAGGCCTACTCCTTAAAAGTTTAATAATGGTCAATTTGAGAAAAAATAATTGAACACAGGTGGTAACCAAAAGTATTCTCATTCCTAAATTGTCCAAAACACAGTTTTTTCTTTAATATATGCATAATATGTAGCTGGTTCTTGTTATCTTCATGCTTGCCTTCTCAATATGATTTAGTTTTTATTTTCCCCTGAAGATGTCTCCAAATGTCATAGTGCCTTTGTTTTAATTGTAGTTTTCATTGTCCCCTGAAGATGTCTCCACATGTTATAATTTTTGTTGTGAATTTGGAACAAAAGGGGTATTTTTTGTTTGTTTTGGAGCTGGTGATAATAAATTTTCAGACAGACACTCCAAAACCAACCACGTTACCAAGGAATGCATGAGAGCAATCACTCACCAAAATTTGAATGAAATTGGATGATATTTAGTAAACTTATTGCACGGAAATGAAAACTTGATGGACAGACAGAAATAGGGACAGACAGAAAAACCACAATCAATGTCCCCCATTCTGCAGCAGAGGGGGAAAATACATTTGGCTCCTGAGTTATTATTTGATTACCAAGGCATTCAGCTCAATACAACCTGCATTAAAAATGACATGAACATTCTGTGGAATAATTACCACCAGCCATCATATAATAAAACTATTTATCACAAAACCTTAGTTTTTCTGTATATATTTAATGTCATTGGAATAGGACTCAATTAATTAATAAATTAAACAAACCTTCCTTTTGACCTAAATAAGTATTGAATAAATATACCAGTACTACCGGTACTTTATTATCAACAAAAATACAGGAAATACACATCACAGAATAACCCAGAATAACAAAATAAATGTGATAACTGATAAGGGCAGGGTTATTTACTATAACATACTTATTTTACTTATAATGTGTAAATATTAAAACCATTAAAAAATAAACCTAGACTAGAAAATGTCCAGAGGACTGTACCCCTGCCAAACGAGAATATATGAAATGTATACACACCCCATCACACACATGCACACCCTCACAGTCAGAGAACTGACCGAAAACACTTTGTGCAAGCTTAATCAGAGAACCTAATCTGCTGCCAATATGGAAAGTGACTTATAGGATGCACCTAATATTATATTTAGAAGTAGATTCAAGTAAAACTTTTTGAGTAATAGTGATGCATGTGAAATGTAAAAAATTTTGTATAAAACAATGCATAACTAAAGCATCACAAATGTGCATAATACACCCATTGTGTATCTGGTGACCTCTGACCTCATTTAATATGCATGAATTTTGATTAGAATATATTTAAGATAAGAGAATCTATTGGTAATTTATATGTTTATTAGATTCATGAAAATCCATAACATTTTTGGTAAGTCACCATGATGCCACCAAAGTAAACCTTATTCAATATGTGCGGATTTCGCTAGAAATCAAAATTAGGCGAGATATTTTACTGACTAATATTTCTACTGAGTTTGATCAAAATCTATTGTATTCCTAATACATTATCTTGGTGACATCACAAAGTAGCCTTGTGTCCTCTGACCTCATTAATTATACAGGTATTTTGCCTATAATATAACTCGGGTGAGATATTCTATAATTAGGTAGTTATGGTGAGTTTGGTAAAAATCCATAAAACCCCTGGTAAGTTATCGTGGCTACACTAAAAGTTAACGGACGGACAGGCAGATGGACCTATTGGGGGGACTTTAGGTATACCAAAATACATCGGGTCTTAGAAGGGTTCATAAAAAATTCCACTCAGGAGACCCTTAAAAGGCACCTGCAAATCTAATAAGAAGCAGATCCAAGTAAAACTTTTTGAGAAATAAAGTCACATATGAAAAGTAAAAATTTTGTATAAAAAAATTTTTGAAAAATCCAAATATCATTCAAGTGTGACCAAAACCTCTTCAGCCCTGGAGACCCCTAAGATGCACCTGCTACTGCAATTATCATGTCACATATGAAATGTTAAAATTTTGCAGAAAAGAAAATAAATAAATAATAAAAAATCATGCAAGTGTGACCAAAAATTAATCTGCTCTGGAGATCCATAAGATGCACCTGCTACTTAAATTGGAAGTAGATCTGAGGAAAAATATTCCGAGATATCGCGTCGCATAAAATTGTTTTTTAACGGACTAACAGACATTATGGACGGACCCGCAGATGGACAGACAGAAGGAGCTGATCACTATATCCCCCACTCTGCTGAGGATAATAACAGATAATAAACAGATACTCTTTTTACAGATTATGATAAATGCTAGATGAATATTCAAATTAAAGTAAAAGCACAACTCATTTATACAAATGATAAAGACACTCATCATGAACAATTTCTGTTCATCCAAGGGTGGTCTTATTAGACAGGTGGTCTTTCAGATAGGTAATTGTCACTATGTATAACTCACTATGCTATATATTATCATTCATAAACACTTCTGCTTTCTTGACGGAAAACCTGACGGACAGACAGAAAAACAGACAGACAAACCCAAATCAATGTCCCCAATTCCTAGGAAGCTGGGGACAATAGTTATGACATAAGATTACATATATCAACTAATGATGCACACAATCAAAGGCCACCTCTAAGGTATGTGATATTTGGCTGTATCTTGCATCATTTGTTAACTGTTAGATGGGCAGAGGAATCCTCACAATCATCATTTTCAGGAAACCATACATAGGAACTACATACCCTTCCAAATTTCAAGTGCCTCCCCATGCGACCTGTACCATGACCTACAGAAAGCTCCCTGTGAGATGGTAAGATAAGAGCCATATTAAACATCCTCTAACTTACACTTTATATACAACTGTATATGCCTATACAACATACAGGCTCATAATAGACACATTTTCACCATGCATACTCACATGCTGTCTACTTCAGTGAGTAGAGGAAGACCAAACCCGGATGTATCCAGTAACTTGTTTACACAATATCTGGGCTATGTCAAGGCCTTCCATATTTATGCACATCACTGTAAAGGAGCAGCACTGTGACCTATTTTCTCTACACAAAGCTGGGCTCAACTCTACATTTGTTGCGCTGGTGTTGAAATCCCCCCATCCTTCACAATTTGCAATATTTTGCATACATCACATAAAAAATTGAATAAAATCTCTCTCTCTCTCTCTCTCTCTCTCTCTATATATATATATATATATATATACACATACACACACACACATATATATATATATATATATCTAACATTATATGACCTTATTTTCTAGAACAAAAATAAATAAGGATATGTTGTTCATGTATAAATATATGTTAGCATATAGCTGCCCGACTGCAATTTGTGATTGTACCATATGGCATTTGCAATGTACCCTGTATTCATTCATGAGGTTTACTAAACAACTTGGAATACCTAATAAAAGTGACTGCTTTAATTATTATATCATGTGACTGATTTATCATGTACCATATTACAACAAACTACAACATTCAATACATGAAACCATATTTCTTAATTTTTCCATCAATAATTCATTTATGCCGAGAATATTTGTAGTATTTGCTGAGGAAGGTCATGTTTGATTAGATAAAGGTATAGGCCTTTATTTGAGCCATCCCTGAAGAACATCTGATCCGCGGTTTGCTGTTTAGTGGTCACGAGTTGATATTCCTTTTCAGTCATTCAACCAGTCTCAGTCATGGTTCAGGACAAAGTTCAAGCCAGTTCGCTGACATTTGCCGAGTGTTTAATACGTCAAAATATGACAGTTTTGCCGGCTTTAATTGAAACAATTCCGTTGTTTAAAAATACCGAGTCAGAAAACCACCAGCTCCTTCTAGGATACATAATTAAACTTGTTTTACACCTGGGAATCGTGTGGAGCTGCGTTACCGGACGCGTGAAAAGCAAAAAAAAAGTTTGTCGGTCTTTTTATATTGAAGTATGACAGTATGACACGCGGTAGGTGAAAATACTGAACAGCGGAGAATTGGATCCCCATTCCACGCACGGTGAAGCGCCCTTTGACTCTGGTTACCTATGTATGACGGTGACCTATACGGGTGCAGCGTGGTCCAGCGGTTTTGGCATAATCGGACCCATATCGCAGTGTTACCGCATGTTTAATATCACATTCCGCATACCGTTTTATGCTGCCGCAATCCGCACACCCCTTCCGGTAAACCGTTAACGAAGCTTTCTATATAAGCAAATTTTTCAGCAAATGGCCAGCTGTTGGTCCTTTCGTTTGACCATGCCAACCAAGCAGCACTGTTGTTTGAGTGTGGGCTGGGGGAAATATGTGGCTAACACATCAAGGATGTCAAATATGGCTGTTACTTCTTATAACGCACCACCCCCTGGTGCGCCAATACTCGGGCCCTCACTGAAAAATATATATAAATACGCACAACGTCTATAAATGTTATTACTGGAACTGATCGCGCAGGGCGTGTCCTTCGCTATGAATTTCTGATTAGGCCAAAATAAAAAGAAAGGTATGGTTCTCAGGCACTTTTTTTCAGAAATCAATGCGGGCGGGTGCTTTTTTTTATTATGAATTTTTTGGTATGTTTCGATAAAAATGTCAAATGATAAGGGAAAAGCATGAAAATAACAGTTTTATTTTGCTAAATAAGTGAAAGCACTACAAAACAAAGGAAATTGTATGGGTTTATCTTCTTGAAAGAAATGTCGGAGCGGCAGCAGCTCAAAATTGGAAAGAATTTATTGAAAATCAAAATAAAAATTTTTGATGCGGTGGTTTAAAATTGATGCGGGCGGTGCCTGAGAACCATACCTTTATTTTTTTTTGGCCTTAGCGCTCTTTTTTTTCGGGTGGCGTATTTCCTCTCTGCTCGAATCGCGCGGACAGACTTTATGCAAATTAAAAAACTTTCAAAAATTAGATGCTTAACTTTAGAAGTGTGTCAAGACGTGTGTCAAATTCGACGAAGGGGTACTGAAATCCTAGATCGACGTGTCTTTAAATCTGAAAACGGCAACAACTCAGCTACCTGCTAATTTGCTCTATGAATAAAAAAAAAATATTTAGGTCGGTCACAAAACATTTTTTGTTAACAAAAGAATGAGAGCGCCCGGGGTGCTTATTACCCCAATATACGGTATGTGTGTTTTCGCCAAAATATAGATATATAGGCAGATGGACGTCAAGCTAAAACCATTAAATAGGTGGTGCCACCAGTCTTATGTAAAAGATGATGCTTTCCAGAACCTTAGATGGGCTAGCACACTCTCAGGCCTACTTGAATTCATCAAACCATTCCTGAGATATATGCATGGTTCATCCAAGATAGATGCACGGATGAACGCCGCGCAAAGATATATAGATATGGCTCAAATTCACAGGTGACCCTGCAATAATGCAAAGTTAAAAAAAAATCAGCGGTTTTCAAGTAGTTCTCCGAAAGTGGTAGTTATAATAATAACACTAATAATAATAGCAGTAGTAGTAGTAGTAGTATAGTAATAATAATAATTATTATTATTATAAAAATAATAATTTGAAAGGATTTAGATCGTACAAGTCAGGACTCCATTAGGGGCCCATGATGTCCAGTTCCTCGAAATCGCAGCCTTGTGGCCATATTGGATTAACGATGGATCTGAAATTCGATGGCGGACAACCTCTGATTGGTATTAATCTCAATCAATATTGTCAAAACAATTTATTTTGCAATCTTTCAGAAACTTAGCAGAAGAGTGTGATGGCCGGCAGATGAACCCGTAAACCTGATAATTATTATTTATATGACCGTCCTTGCGGGGCCGTAATAAATTAGTAATTAGTATTACTATTATAATTATTATGATTATCACCATAGGATTTCAAAGGTAAAATAATAATATGATTAAACATTATTCAGCACATTGTAAAGATCAACACAGATAAATAATTAAAGATTAAATTATTAGTCCAAACTGCATGTTTACTGGTAGTACAGCATGAACATTTGTTTCTCTTATACACCAAGTATGGAACCTATTTTCTAAACTTAACACATTTTTGGATATGACACATTCAGTAAAATTTCGATGAAAAATCACACAACATGTCTCCATGCACATATATAACAAGTACACCGCAAAGCGGAGCATCCCCTCGCACTGGTATCATTAGAATAGGTGTTTTACACATTGTGAAAATAAGGAGGGCAGCTCTCTGGCCTTGACCTTTGCTCCTGTGACATTAAAACTAAATAGGGTTCTTCATCCATAATAAGTGGGTGACCCATATGAGCAAGATGACAATGACACGTGTTGGTTAAACGGTTTGGCTTAAAATGGGTCCACAAGCTTTTTCAAGAAGTAGGTGCTGTGGCCGTGACCTTTGACCCCATGATCTTAAAAACCGTAGGGTTCTTTTACTTCTTTATCCATATAGGTGAGTGAGCCGTATTTGCAAGATTAAAGGTTTTGGTCAAACTGTTTGGCCTTAAATGGGTCCATACTCCACCGTGACAAGCTTTTTCAGGAAGTAGGCCCTGTGGCTGTGTCCTTTGACCCCTCGACCTCAAAATTAATAGGGAACCTCATCATTGGATGGGTAAGTCATATTTGCAAGATGAAAGCTTTGGGTCAAACGGTTTGGATTTAACTGGGTCCACAAGCTTTTGCAAGAAGTGGGTTCTGGCCGAGACCTTTGACTTCGTGACCAAATGTCGTATTTTCTTCATAAATTTGGTTCATAAATTTTCACATCCAAATAAACAGTTACTTATTTAGTCTCCTGTTCATTCTCCATAAAATAAAAGAATAATTTGACCTTGACTTATTTCATTTTCATATGTTTGTCTGTCTGTTTGTGTCCACTCTGCAGGTCACAATTTTGCAGCAAATGTCTTGAAATTTAGAAAATCAGTATATAACTGTCCAGAATAGAAACCTATTGTTTTAGGCCATAATCAGTCAAAGGTCAAGGTCAGGGTCACCAAGACCCCTTGAAATGGCTTTTTCTTCATGTCTTTGTCAAGAATGATGGCAGCTGCACAAAACTGTAGCTATTTTTTGTCATTAAATGGCCCTTCACCTTGATGCATAAATGCCTCATTACCATAGTTACGTTAATTTCAAATTTGTTTATCTTATATTTGTAACTTGGTCATTTTTAAACCTAGATATTTATAGTTTTTTGCATCATGTAGAGTGTAATTAATATTGCACGATTTTATTTCAAGTATCCGAAAATGACAATCTGGGGGCGCTGTACAGGATTTTTTATTTATTTCATTAATGAAGCCCAAGAGGCCCCAATTTTTAAGTAATTCCTTCAAAACGTATACATTATATATAATACAGAAATATCTCGAAACTTTTTTTTTCAATTTTGGAATATAGCCACCAGGGGCGCTGCAGGTCAACTACTTCCAAAAACATTTTCGTCCCATCGCTTCAAAACTATAAACAATGTCACAACTTTTATTACTGGATCTAAATCTATGGACAATGGGCTTATTTCTGGGTACACTTGACCTCATTCTGCGGTAAGCATGGTGACCTATTTTAGAATAACATTCTTGGGAAATTTGCCTTCAAATTTGGTACGTTTTCATTGTATAGCTAGAGAGGTCTAGTTTTTTTGCATCAGGTAACATTTGATTAGATATACAAGATTTTATTTCAACGTTTTGCAATATCTCGCACAATATCTCGTCAAATAAGATTTTGCGAGATATCACTTAATGGTCAGCTAGACTCCTAAATATTTCTGTAATCGCTTTGACACTGATATATTTTACATTATGCATTAATAACTTTACACCGTATTTTTTATTTTTGAAAATGGCTACCGGGGGCGTTGCACATGAAACACTTCAACAAATCATTTTTGTGCTATATCTCTTAAATTACTAACCAAACCACAACCGCCCTCGCAGTATCTTTAACTAGGATCCATGGCCATACATTTATGGTCAAAAGGTCTATTTCTGTTTTTACCATGCCTGCATAATTGAGGGTAAAAGTTGTTGAAAATGTTTGCGAGATATCATATAATGGTCCCTTAGAGGCCTCAATTTTTCTGTAATCGCTTTGAAACTTATAAATTTTACACTTTGTAATAATAAGTGGAAAACCTTATTTTCTTTTTTTTAAAATGGCCACCAGGGGGCGTTGCACAGGAAACACTTCAACACATCATTTTTCTGCTATATTTCTAAAATTACTAACCATATAACAATTTTACTCGCAGCATCTAAATTAAGGATTTATGGTTTTTATTTTATAGACACGTTGCTTTGTCCTACCTAGATGGCTACCTATTTTAGGGTAAAAGTTGTGCCTACTGGCTCATTCTGAAGTCCTTAGTCAAATGTGTAAATGAAATTTTACCCGAATGGTAGTGAATGTAGTGACAAACTGCCTGGGATACATTATATCTTAATCAAACACAAACTGTATCTCATTTTCCATGGCCTTAAATTTGGCCCGGAATTAAAGGCGCTCGGGATAAAATTCCAAATTAGCAGTTACCATATGGTTATAGTTTGTTATTGTTCTATTTCCTCGAGGAATATGAGTTATTCAAGTGATGATTTCTACATGGTAATCTTTCAGTCTGTCTGTCTTTCATTTTCTATTTCCGGCAAGCGTTTGACCGATGGGCTCTTGTTTATTCATTATCTATACTACTTCTACTACTATACTACAATTCATAATATAAAAATGATAGTTATAACAATAAAACAATAACAAGAATCAAGTTACCTTAAAATATATATATATATATATATATATATATATATATATATATATATATATATATATATATATACCAACCTAGCAGTCATGCAAAAATAACGAATGTCTGATGCCTCTGTGACGGCCGACCTGCGAGTAACATTGTGGAATACTTAGTTTATGGAACTTTTTTTATTTGAAGACATGACTAACGTTATAGGTACATGAAAAATTAAAATTACGAAAATCCCATGGATGTTTTGGAAACACTTTGAAGTGCAGAATGTAGGGAGAAGACCCGAAAGTAACATTACCCTGAGTTTGAATCGGATACGTGCGTATTTTCAATTAACATTCCAAGTGAAGACTGTGCGCCTAACCAAAGCCTAGCCCCAAACCCCACCCCCCCCCCCCCCCCCCAACCCGCCACACACACATATACCTACGTAAGGTCCTCTTACATAGTTCTATTTCACATACACCATGCAGAATTTGCTCAATTCAGGCGCGGATCCAGGATATTTTTGCAGGAAGGGGTCAACGGGTGTCATGCTTAAAATTGTCTAAAAAATCCCCAAAACCTACCGTCATGCATAAGGTTTGTCTAAAAAAAGGTTGTTGGATAAGGGGGGGGGGGGGGGGGTGTTACGTTTCCTATATATAAAATATGTATAGAGGATCACAGGCCCTTCTGCTTCAAATCAACATTATTTTGATCCAGTCAATACCAATTTAGTCAATTAAAGACATGTACAGAATGGTGTTATCCTTGTCACTGTTAGTATATATATATATATATATATATATATATATATATATATATATATATATATATATATATCTATCTATCTATCTATCTATCTATATATATATATATATATATATATATATATATATATATAGATAGATAGATAGATAGATAGATAGATAGATAGATATCAGTAGAAGTGCTGGAGGCTAAAAGTAAAACGTCCTTTTATTATTTGCCTGGATTTTCTTACCTGTAGTTTTTCATTTTTAACGTCTGGAACAGAAATATGGCATCCTTGCGAACAAATACCTACTGACCTAGGCCTATATAGACTTGAAATCAGGCAAGACGGAACTATATCAAAAGCACCCACTTTAACCTCTGAATGAAAGCCTGCTGTTTCGAAAGTGTTCGCGTCACTCGACACTTAAACACAACATTCATGTCAACATTCAGCCAAGTTCACTCTCATTTTTTTAACATATGAGGAAGGAACAGTCTACAGCGTACCTGTTTTCTTCTCCTGTCATCATATTTACGACCGTTTTCCCTGTACACGTGGATATTGGTAACTAACAGTTACACGCAAACTTCCCGGTTCTGAGAAAGTTTTGAGGACTGGCGTAAAAATCATGTGATCATGGTCATGCCTTCATTCACGTCCCCGAGAATTTCGGGGAGACGCTCGGATATCTGCGTTTTATAATCAACTTGAAAATATGGATAACGAGAGGTGCACGTAATTTAATAGTGTGTAAATATCATTTTAATAAAGCGATCAGTGCAGATCATCAGGAAGTGTTTTTTCCCCAAGGAAAAGAAATAAACTATAACGTGTTTTATTTTGATGACCCATTGGCATATAATTAGATAATGCTGAATTTAGCCTGCCCCCCCCCCCCCTCTCTCTCTCTCTCTCTCTCTCTCTCTCTCTCTCTCTATATATATATATATATATATATATATATATATATATATTTTGAGGGAAGAACGAGAATCTTGAAAGGTCCTGAACCTTCCCGGGAGAATGGAAATCACTTCAGACTATGGCTTGATTCTCAATTTCCCGTGAAGAAAGAGAAATCTGGCTTTTCTTGAGAAGAATTGGAAGTCTCATTTTCCCAGCTCTAATTTGTTATGCGATTTCCTTTTTAATTATAGGTGAGGCAGGTTCATTTTGCATAATTTACTATTATAACCATTGTAATAAGAGATTTATATGTTTTGTCAGGAAGAGGAGAAAACACGTTTTGTAAAATATTTTATTCACGCATAATAACGTAAACTCATCACTTTTCAGTGGGAAACAATCACACCAGATATTTACATATTAATTCCAAGCACACATGATTCAATTGATGTATAAAGACTTCCAGTTGTGAATATTTTTATATTTTAAGTTCAATATGTATACATGTAAGTTTTATTCACGCATAATAACGTAAACTCATCACTTTTCAGTGGGAAACAATCACACCAGATATTTACATATTAATTCCAAGCACACATGATTCAATTGATGTATAAAGACTTACAGTTGTGAATATTTTTATATTTTAAGTTCAATATGTATACATGTAAGTTCAAATGAAAAAAAAATTAAAGGGTTAAAGTTGTCATAAATGAATCCTGTTCTTTCTAGGAAAATGAAAATTTCAATTCTCATTTTTTTCCGGGTTTGAATTTCAAAACTGAATTTCTGTCTTTCCAGGTAAAAATGAGAATTCTCAATCTGCAGGGGAAGATTAAGGATTTTCCAAGGTTCTCATTCTTGCCTCCACACTCACTCACTCACACACAGATTGTATATATATATATATATATATATATATATATATATATACATATATATATATATATATATATATATATATATATATATATATATATATGCATGGCCGGGATAAAATTAGACTAAAGCGGGCCCTCCAAGGCTTTATATATATATACTAATGTGTATGAAAAGTGCATGCTACGCTCCATAAGCAGCGGATATGCTATATGCTCATCTATTCGCTCGACCTGCTGTTACGCTCCCTAAGCAGCGGTTATATTACGCTATGCTGATCTATTCGCTCCGCTTTATTGTGTCTTGAAGATCCCGGGAGGTCATACGCTGTGTTCAGAGCGTAAAGTGCATGCATGCAGTGCAACATTAAACGATAAATTTAACGGCATTTTCGGGGTAAGGCAGGAGCCAACAGCCCCCCCCCCCCCCCCATCCCCCCCTCCCCTCCGGATTGTGACACTCAGTCAATAACTAGGCTAATTCCGACACCGATCGCATGGTTTCAGTGTTGGGAATATAGGTTTGCCGGTTAGAATCGGGAATCAGGAAGAGTTAATCTGATACATGACCAAGCTTCTCCCTGCGAAATTTTCATGATCAACTGATTGACAAGACTGATAGATCGCTTCCAAAGTAGACACAAATATGGCGCAACCGTGCAACCACAGTAAAGCAGGTCATGGGCAATCGATTACCTACATTATCAACTAGAATACGGGTAGTCGACAAGCGACTACGTTTATCCGCCTAAATCAGAGTGGAACGGGTGAAGTGAGGCATGGATTGAGTGGCAAGGGGAAATAGAGTGAGGTGTGCTGCATATTAGCATGATGTCTGCTGCCGAAATGTGTATGTAGGTTGCGCCACCTCCCACAAATCCAGCAAGCTGTCAAAGTTGTATGCAGATGCAAAAAGTCAAACCACTTTCGAGATAGGAGTGTTTTTATCCCACGGCAGACAAACAGACGGACGCTCTGCAAAAATGGTTGCAGGTGGCACCATCAGTTCTGCCTTTCATAAAGAGCTATGTGAGATCTATACACATGCAAATTATTGGCCCAATCGGTCAAACGGTTCCTGAGACATGAGCTTGGATGTCTGGAGCGTAAATGTGAATGAAGGTGGCGCCACCTGCCACAAAATCCAGAAAACTATCCAAGATGTATAAACCTGCAAAATTTCAGGTGGAAAAGTCAAACCACTGCTGAGATATGAGTGATTTTATCCCAAGGCAGATGAACAGATGGACGCTGTGCAAGAATGGTTGCAGGTGGCGCCACCATTGTTAGTGTATGTTATAAAGCTATCAAAGGGCTACATTTGTGCAAAATTTTTAGCCTGATCGGTCAAACGGTTCCCGAGATATGTGGGTTTATGTGTGGAAACAGACGCACAAATGGACGCTGGGCAGCGAGGAAAGGTCAGAGGTCAACCAAAAATGAGGGCGCAGCAGTTCACATGTGACCTGATGATAAACCCGATTCGCTTAAAATGCAAACCAAGTTTTTTCAAACAGTTGAAAGATATAGTTCCAATAATCTGGGAATTCTGCATCTAGATATTGTGTCTTGACGTCTAGACGCTGTGTCTAGACGTCTAGACACATTGTCTAGACACCCGCCAGAGCCAGGTCAGTTGCCAAGGTGATGTCTGGACCCCACCTGTTTGTACTGAGTGACCTCTTGACTTGGCTGCTGAAACTCAGCATGTTGTCAAATCTGTTTTCAAACACAGAAGCCTTTTTCAATTGGCTACAATGCTTTTTTAAAGCTGTATTTACCAAATCTATTCTTATAAAACTGGCAGAACCCTACCATAGAATAATTCTTGTAAAGTTTAAACCAATCAGCTTAACAGTTAATCATAAATCAGTGTATAAGCTAGAAGAGTTTAAAATTACATTTTCGCTTGTAAAAAACACATCAATGTAGGTGGCGCCACCAATACCTCAATTTCAGTTATGACATATGTGACAACATTGGTATAAAATTTGGTGATTAAAGCTCTAGCCGTTTCTGAGATTTTAATTTTAGTGTGCTTCTTTGGACAGATGACTGAGTTCAACCTCCTGTAACTCGGCCAAATATCTCCGAACTGGAACCATTCGAACAAACTTGAGAAAGATTGTTCTAGGGATCATTTCTGTGAAATATTGGACAATTTGGCTGGGCAGTTTCGGAGAAGAAGATTTTTAAAATTTTTAAAGCTTTTTCCCTATAAAATCTAAGAAAATCAGTTAGAAAAAAAAATAAACAAAATCCGATAGAGTTTTTCAGATGACTGATTATTTGCAAAAATTTGGTGATGCTAGCTTCTGCCGTTTTTGAGATAGCTATGTTAACATACAGACGACGCACGACAGACGACGCTCGACGCCGCACCATCGCATAAGCTCACAGGTTCGCTAAAAATATTGAAGTAATTTCTGGTATGTACATAGGAAATATATAGAGGAATGAATATATTAAAAATGGTCAATATCAGGTCAGTGGTTTTGATATTATAGGCAGTCTTGAAGTGTAACAATGGGTTTTAAATGGAAAACGGAGGTTTTTCCTTAATAATTCGAAGGAACGAAGCCCTAGTGACCCAGTTTTCGGTAAGGTAGGAGATTTTGGGGACATCTAAAGGTATGCCGAATTTCAGATTCGTAGGCCCACCGGTTTCAAAACGTGCCAGTTTAACGGACGGACGGACGGGCGGACAGCCGAGGGACCACGACTATAGCTCAGATGACTTATAGTCAGCTGAGCTAAAAATGCGTAAAAATCGAAAAAAAAATACAGGTGACGCTACCAGTCTGCAAGAACTGATTAAACTTCATGGCAATCGGTGCATTAGTTATTCAGATACTGGAGGTTTTGTATCAAATGTTTAATTATTCGGGGAGGGGGGGGGGGGGATTGAAGAGCCCCATAGCTCTGAGGTTATGGGTAACAGACCTAATATCTAGTCCACATGGAGATTTTTAATGGACCTCTCTGGATATCAAGTGAGAAGATTCAAGACCACCGATTAGATTTGTACCTGGTTCACGGACTGACAGACGGACAAAGGGTGATCGCTATGGCTCAGCATGACAAAATCTGCTGAGCTAAAACATACAATTCTGCGTATCCGTCTACAGAATAAACACTCCTGTAATTAAAAACGAAAATGTTCACTTCAAGGAGTAAATGCAGAGAAAATAGCAACCTTCGAACAGGGCCAAGATCAACTGAATTAATGATAGGACCCTGCCAGCCGTGACGGACTAAAGCATTTTTGATCGAACATTTGACCCAGTCAACGCCTCACTTTTATGATCAGTAAATGTAAACAACATGTGACTCGAGAATCCTTGGGACTCATGTTTGATTTCAGCATGCAATTATGTTTAATCCCCCAATGCATGCTATTACGAATACAAATTGCTCAGGGGAAAACATTGGGTCGAGCCCGATTCGAACCCATGTCGGTGGCGCACATGTCCCGCGTTCCAACCGCTTCGCTGGCAAAGCAAGCGACCCCGTAACAATGCCGGTAATCCTTTTGCATAATGTTGAAAAGACCACAATTGTCGCTGCACTATCACCGTGTATTTACGTCTCCAACAATTCTAGCAGCAGTTGTATCACGTAAACTATCAGTGGAAGCACGTGCACAAGTTTCGGTCAATATTTACAATACCGCGTCGCAGACGTGAAACCGCAAAATACATCCGCAGGTTTATCAATGTGCAAAATATGTTTCACGGACAAATGCTGTACGTTGGTTATGTTTGGAATGGATGTTGTCAAAGCATTCTTTATATTTGCCTTAATCATTTTAATTTTTAATTGCCAGACGATAAAGCCCGCGTTCGACTGGAAATCCTCTGGAAATCGATCATTCCTGGTTTATGTGTCCAATGAAATATCCAGGAAAACTAGATTTCATAAACCTGGGGGATTCATACAAGATAGTTTCTATCATTCGGCCCAGATGGCGCCCTCTGCAAGTTCATCAATGATAAGATTTTCAGTCATAATTTCATTAAACAGAAACCCTGTTATGAAGATTACTCTCTTACAATCTAATGCAACTATAAAGCCAGTTACCGCTGAAATACCTTTTTTTCATATAGCTTATGAATGGTTGCAGCTGTTTCCTTTGTACTGGCTTTGTGAACATTATATGTGCAACAACTGAGCTCATGGCACTCGATTAACTGTCTTCGGCATTTGGCCGTGGAAAAAATAGGTTAGCAACTTATTATGGGGTTTTGAAAGAGACAAATGCTCAGTGATTGCAAACGAAGTTTAGCTTTGCATAAGAGGAACTGGAAAAGATCATCTTGGCATCCTAGAAGGGAGGTCAACACAAGTGGAGCCACCTGCAGCTGTTGTATACATACCAGTCACATGATCTATATTATTCTGCGAATTTGATGCCGGGGGTTGAAGTCTTTCCACAAGATATTTGGTTGCAAACATTCATATTACACTAGTCAATATATGAAGACATTAAATAGTCAAATACTTCCATCTCCTTCATAACTCCCCGGGTATGTTTATATGTTCAAACTCTGCATGCTTACTCTTTAAAGTGAATAGTGTAGACGGGGATGTATTTCCGTAGAAATTTGATGTCCAAATAGCGAAAATGACAGATTTAGCATAAACAGGATATGAACTAATGAAAAATTTTAGGTAACAAATTTTTAGATCCCTCTAACACCGAAAATCCAAGATGGCCGCCTTCACCCATGGGAAATATTGAGTTTTGGGGATAAAGTGTACTTGCACGTGTATTAGAACGCCGTTTTCTAAGGAATTGAATAAGATAGTGCTTGCTTTCACTCTATTAGCACTTAAAGTGATAAATGAATGCAGGTTATAATTTTATTATGAACCCTGTGACCCCAAGAAATCCAATATGTCCGCCACTGCAGTCTTAACATAGATATAATGCTATTTTACTGTAATTGTCGCTTAAAATTTAATTATATTCGATCGATTAATACGTTTTTGAATGTGTTCTGTGGATTGCAACTAAAAAGGAGTTTTTATGAGCCCTGTAACCCCAGGGAATCCGAAAGGGCGAGATAAAGATAAAATAATGCTGTCACATAAAACGTAATGATATTAGATAATTAGATCGATTTGTACTTTTTTTTAATGTGTTCTGTTTATTGCAACTAACTAGGAGTTGTCGGAAGCTCACAGAGGGTAAGCAAGGTCAAAGTCAAATGTATGTATCCTTATATTTTGAAGCATAAAAACATTTTGGGCACTACGCTGTAATATGTTTTGTGATCTGGTGATCACAAGGAAACTGATCCTCGTGATCTCTTTTTTTATATTGCTGATTCTCTCATAGTAGTACTACATGGTCTAAGTGCCTACCATATTACAACAAAACAAACATTTAGAATCAAATTGTGTGGTTATATCGAAGAATCCAAGATTCTTAAAGCCTTGTTGGTGGTCTTGATACAGAAATATTCATTTCATATTAAACTATTCCAAGAACCTTGAAGAACAGGGGGATCGGTAGAAACCGTTGTCTGGACATTTGATATTTCTATATAGTTTATCTGAATATGAGCGGAAACAGGTCTAATTGTTAGGAGTTATAGATATGGTACATTGTACTTCCAAAAGTAAAAAAATACAAATAAAGCACAAAAATCTAATCAGCCATATATTTGATCAACAGAAAAGACGGCACATCTGCATATGTAAAATGGCATATGACTATGCATTGTTCCTGGAGGAATGTTTGCACATTACGGGAATACATATATCTCAACGGTACACTTGTTGGATAAAACGGACCACAGATGGAAACTGTTTTTTTATATTTTTTTGTTGGAGGTAGCCGCCTCCATTTTAAATGCAAACTTTACTACATATAAGTATATCTGCAGATTTCCATTCCGGTTAAGGACTACATGACAGGGCAGTATGACACGCTTCTTCTTTAATTTTATGTCCTGGCCTTAACCAAGCCCAAATGACTACTGCACCTGCGGGTCCTGGGTGTGTAATCATCCCCATTGCTGGGCTATACCACCGAGGATCCCCCGAAAGGCGCACTCGTTTGTGAGTGAAACACGGCCGTTGTGTACGACCTTCCCATTACGCCTGGATAGAATCACTGTCGAGTGTGCATCGACCAGGGGATGCAAATGCCATAATAATGTTAACCATCTGTTACCAGGGGTGAAAACTGCCCCCTCCCCCGGCCCGTTGATTGCTAGCACCTTTTTTGTTATTTTTTTCTTTTCCCATTTATTGGTGATTATTTATGTTTTCAGATTTCATTTTAATTCTCCAGCAATTAAATTATTAATTGACGTATGGGTGATTTGCTCCGTTAAGATAACATCTAAACATTTGTATACTTAGGAAGGGTGTCTTTCCTTAATTGCATTCTGCGTGGTCATTACACCAGGATATAGATCCCTAAACTGCACTCGTGTTGTTGTGAGGCATACGCTCCCGAGGCAGCGGAAATCTTGCGCTTCTAATTAAAGAAGCAACTGATTTTCACGCTGCCAGCTTTGACCGTTTATGATATATTTAGACACCAGATGGCGGTTCGTTGTCCGCTGAAATAAACGTGCGTATGATGTGACAAGCAGCCAATCAGATGCCAATAAATAAAGACTCGACAGGCATCCTGGCTCCGCCCATTGCTGCGCTTCAAGCGCCGCTTGATGAGTTTCCGGTCGAATTTAAATTGCTCCCTCTGCATTCTAGCATCATCGACCGATTGGATTATGACATTATGACTGTGTTAGCGTAGCCATGTATCTGTTGTCTGCAGAACTGAAACAAGCCAGCGAGGTGTGCACGCAGCCTTTGTTGTTATGTTTCGTTTGATTTACATCCCACCGGCCGAGCATCCTATGTGCCCAAGCACAGGCGCTTGAATCGCTATTTGTGTTGATCTTGGTTTAAATAGTGTTCAATTTACCTTAACAACAATCCCCTACCGTTTAATGAGCTTTAAACCATGTTATATCGTTTGCCGGTACTTGTTTATATAATAGATACATTATATAAACAAGTACCGGCAAACGATAAAACATGGTTTAAAGCTCATTAAACGGTAGGGGATTGTTGTTAAGGTAAACTGAACACTATTTAAACCAAGATCAACACAAATAGCGATTCAAGCGCCTGTGGCCCAAGGCCCTAAGCAAACCACGTGAGGGGCAATTCTCTCCGAGCCTGTGGCCTGTTCAGACGGTTACGCGGGGCGATGAGCTGTCATTCAAAACGAAATAAATGATTGGCTCCGTTTATTCCTCGCTTGGCTTTGTCTTCCAGCACAAGGTCTCATCTGATTGGACAAAAAATACAGTGCTCCCCTCTGGTGTAGCAATTCAGGATACGAGGTCATAACAAACAGCGCCTTACGATATAGGTAGTGGTCCTATAGGTAAAGCGCTGGGTAAAGAGCGAGCGTATGTGAGGCACAGCCTTCCCGATAGTCTGCAGGGCGCCCAGTCTGGGTTGGTGTCGGCTGTTACTCTTAGTCTTACATATGCTCTGCCTAGACTCGAGAAGTCGTTAAATTTGCAAAGTTAATCACAGATCAACATCAATTAATTGACCGTGAAAATTAAATTTATGTGTTTAGATATTGTGAGTGATTAAGTGGGTTGCGCATTTCCACCGATGAATCAACATGTAACATACAACTGAATGTACGGACCGTGCAGTTTATAACCTGTGTTAACTTGAAGAATATATATATATATATATATATATATATATATTAATATTAAAGCTGATTCCCACTAGGGTTTAACCACATTTTTCAAAGACATTTGATGGAATAATAGTTGTGGAGCAGAAACCCATATATTTCTCATGTGAAAAATGCCTCAGAATATACCTCCTCAAACTGCATATTTAAAACTTTCTTCCTATACAGGAGGCATTATATAGATCAAGGTTCTCATATCGTGGGAACAGGGAAACGTTGGGGTTTGAGAAATTTATCATGAGATTAGACTACCGTGTTATTACAGGTTTTCTGATTGATGTATTGACAATTGATTTTAATATATTTTTTTTCTAATTTCAGTGTCTTTAATCCCCCGATATTAGCAACGATATTACCACCATATATAATAGGTCTGTTATAAAGAGTGTGATCATGCAGTAGAGTGTTTCCAAATTAAGGAATGAATCTTCACCAGAGATCTTCCATTGTTTCTCGAATTCAAGAAGACCGGCGTAGATTGCCCAGTTACACTAAATTTCTTACACAGCATCATCGGCCTCCGTAGCTGCATGGTGAACGGTTTCAACAAATATTTTATAAGTAATAGGACGGTAGCAGAAAAAACGAGTATTTCCGATGTTCTCATGCACGGACTGTCTTTCAGGCATTGCTGTGTCTTAGGATTGACATTTAATACATTATTTCAACCATGTTCAAGAAAAATCCATTGTGCCATTACCTATATATATATGGTCATTTGAAACAGTTATCCTTAAATTATATATTCCACTGCCTATCTCAATATTATTCGAATACGTTCTAAGCCGTTAAAGCGTATCTTATATCCAGCTGCTGTTGCATTCTGGTTTTCCTATGCACGCCGCATATTCTGGTCAATGCAGAACTGATAGTATTTCTTAATATTATCATCCGATGAAGTGGTATCTAAATCTTGAAGGTCCCGATTACACGACATTAAGCTACGGGGTTCTTAAAGGTTCATGTATTTGAATTCGCTATTTATATGTACACGCTTATCTTTATAAAAGACCGCACTAGTATGACCCTGTGCACGTGTGTTGTCTTCTTTCGTTGGCCGCCCTTCTTTTGTCAGGGCAGCATATTTTTTCTGTTTTACTCTTTTAATCTTTTTGTGACAATTACAATAATAGCTTTCCTATTCCCGCCCATATTCAGGTAAACTCCAAAGATATTCAGACAAAGGGGTTCTTCTGAAGCCCCTCGAAGTGTACCAGGCGTCAAGAATAGTTAACATGCCATTGATTGTTCCTAAATCAGGATCAACAAGGTTGTTTTAATCTTTTTTTTTTACTAACCACACAAATTGATCTAAAAATGGTTGTTTCGCATTAATACTGTTGACGATTAATACTGAGCAATAAAGAAGCAGAGAATCAGCAGTATGTGAAATATGTAACACGTACATTAATTTCATGTTTTAATGGGGCCCAATCACCTATATGACCTTTATAAACTAAAGGTAATCCCTTGGAGATTTTAAACAAAATAGTCAAGAAAACGCACACAGGCTGCTTGTTTTGTTTATATCATCGTGTTTATAGTATGTGTGGGTCCGCCAAATTAAAACAATTTAACAATGGCATCGGACAGCAAGTCAAATGGGCGAGAGTATTGCAATTGGCGTTTTGCAACAAATAACCCTTCTGTCTCCGCATATATGCCACATACCATTTAATGATGTTAGGTTACATTTTTCCCCTTTTGTCATCACTGCTGTGTTAACATACATGTTGTTGATCAGCAATTTCATACATCCTTCACGGAGGTATTATTAAAATGTTCAAAAACCAGAATTACCTTAGATCATTAATATATTCACAAAGAAGCCAGAAATCCGAACATCTCTTAAAAAAAAGTAGGTGAATGGGCACCTTTAAGGTCCATTTGAAAACCATATGACAGTATTTAAGTGTTATGTATTTTAATATCGTCCCTATGATATAATATTCTGCCAAGACAATTATTAATATTGTTGACTATTTGAAAACTATTTTACATAATATATGACAGCGTAGTACCCAAGATGTCAAATGTTATTCTTAAGATTACGGTTGGTAAATAAGTTTGACCTTGGCTACCCACCCTAACCTTTGGACAGCTCCTGGAGAGGATGGAAATACCAATACACATTCAAAATCTTATATATCGATCCAATATTATTAATTTTGTTGCGATAGTTACAATAACAAAGCAGTATGTACGCATTTTTATTATGATGGTGGCCATCTTGGATTTTTTGGGGGGTCAGGGTGTTGATAAAATTTGTTACCTAACTTTTTCCATCAGCTTACACCTAAATGAGGTGAAAACAAGTGCTATCTCAATCTGGGCATTCAATTCCGACGGGATTGATATTTTGCTACATGAGCGACTAGACTAGTAGATAAGGTACAATATTTCAATTTTATACTACGATTTTATCATTTTTATGATGCAAAATATTGGCCAAGCAAACTTGAACACTGTGAAGATAGACTTTAAGGGTGTTCAAAATCATGTTGTGCCCCGTAGCTTGCAGTACATAGATCAACGCGACTTACTGATGCCCCCTTAGCTTGCAGTACATAGATCAACGCGACTTACTGATACCCCCTTTATAAGTATCTAGGTAGATATGATTTGAATCCTTCTTCCTGATATGTCATGAATTTGAACAAACTTTCTATAAAGGGGGCTGGATTCACCATGGTCAAACCAAATCCAACCAAATAATATAAAACAGGACTATAATATCAAAACTATTCACAGGCCACATTAACAAGAACATCTGCACAGAAAACTGGATAGGTTTACAAGCCTTTGTATGGTTGGTCAGATTGTGAACAATGCCTCACATTACAAGACTATTGATCTAAAAATAGCACCATATTCGTTTGGCCAACGCAGCATGTGGCAGGGAGCATACAGGGATCACTTGATTGGCCAGCTAAAGGAAAGTCATCCTGAAGAAACAAGATGTGTGCATTGTTAGTGTTAAAGGATGACCCACTTGAGGACCGGATGACACATGACGGACAAAGACCCATTGCTATAAGCTCACCTTTACTTCCATCCGTCCAGTAAAAAATTCAGGTCAGTTAAAAAATACATTGGGTTGACCTTGTGCAGTGCATCAGCAAGGAACACCTATGCTGGTTTTGGTAATCAGTATGCTGTATTTACAGGGCAACAACAAGAAAATCGGAACACAACAATTGGTATTTGAAAGGTTTATTAAAAGTTACCTTTGAATATTCTAAGATGTACCTAAAATGTTCCCTTTCGATCCTTTCTAAATCAAATTTATTTCAGTTTGGGAGACTGTACAGTCGACCTTGAAAAGCAGGGCCACAAGATTCTATCTATGACCACTTTTTTTCATGATTGTGCATGCATCTAAGGAAAAAAACCCTTCTTTTGAAAAGTCTTTACAACATCTCTTGTATCAGTTCACTTGTACATGCAATTAAATCTTCCACATTCAAATTTGTTATCGACAGAGCAGCAAAAATGACATGTACAGGATATTTAACTTATCTACATTCGAGAAAAATAAGATTTGTTATGGCTGCATAGTCTCCCAACAGATTCCCCTTCCACAGGTTCTGCAACCGTTAAATATTGACAAATGTACAGGAAAGCCAGCCAGCATTAGGGTCATTTCTTTCCCGATTTCTTCAAACCACTGCCACCTAGGAAGAAAAAAAGGTGTGTCACAAATAATGTTAATAAATAATTAGATAAGTCAGGGTGTCTTACCATACATGCTGGGCCCTATGAGGGTCCATGTGAAAGTCTAACTAGCATATTGTCATTATCCCCTTTCCATATGTGCAGACCCCTGCACTGGTCCCACATGGTGTTTTTTTCATGGAGATTTTTAACTCTAGCAGTGTCAAATTTTTTGCAGGGGCCTGCATCGGGAACCAAATGCATATATCACTTGTCAGTATGTGTCCTGTCTTTGGGATAGATGAAAGAGCTGGCACAGCTTGTTCAATTATATGGATATATGATGAAGGACTATGTGACCAGTCTTCACCAAGAGGTGGGCCAAAGGCTAACTCTAGGCAAAGTATAGCAGAAGATAGCCACCATGTAGGCCTGCCTAATGAGATATGATATTAGTCCACCTCGAATCTTGCCTCCACAGTATAAGTGTTTAACAAGGGACCCATGGGTCACGGCGCTCAGCTGTTATATATGATAAAAAATACGATTTGGGAAAGAGGCACATGCTGGTTTTGTGTGGTAATAAATATAAGCTTTATTATGAGTTGTTGGTGTTTAGCTTATGTATGATTTTGATAGTATCTTTGGAGACAGGGAAGAGGATTGATTTCATTTATTTTATTAAAAAATGGAGTGCTATTGTCACACAGATTTTGACTTGGCCATATAACTTATCAGCAGCACATATAATAACAGAGTTTAATTATTTATTAAAATTTAATAACAAATATTGTGCCAATATAATTTTTATTAAAAAAAAAAAGAAAATCATGATTTTTTAGAATAAAATATAACTGAAATTATTATTGAAATAATATAGAATATATTCATGAATGCATTCATGAATACATTTTTAAAGTATCTGCACTGGTATTCAAATACTTTCATTTTTACCTGAATTCCCATTCTTATGCAATAAAATTTTTAATGCATTATATATTCATATTTGTATTCAAATACACTTGCAAAGCATTCGCACCATGTCTAGTATTTATTCAGTTTTAGCCAAACAATGATGTTGAGAATCCAGAATATACAAAATTCACAAACTTTAATAATGATCATAAGTACCTGGTTTTATGGCTTTTATTTATATTAAAAAGAAATAAATGTAATATATTCACTTTGGACTACTTTCACAACAATCTACACACTAGACACAGTAGGAAACTAGATTAATATTATCAACTGCATCTTTGTCTATCATTAATTTCCTTCATATGATCCCTAATGATTAGTAATGAATAATATGATTAATTTTTTTTTATCATTAAAATTTAACTGAAAAATACCATAGGTGACTGCATGGTGTTATTTGGAATAACATTGACATTGACATTCTATCCATCCATACAAGATTCTTACATCATCAGTAACTGCAATTTAATTTTCTGTTACTCATCAACTAACAAATTCCTTTTCTATTAATTTTTCTTTAATTTGTTATTAAAAACCAATAAAAAATTATTAATTTATTGTTTATTGTTATGTTGTTTTTCAAAACAACTACCTGATGGATTGGACACCTGGATCAACTGTGGCTGGGCATTAGCTGCCTGGTTGCCCCAGTGTATGCTTCGCTCAAGCGTGCATAATCTGATGAAAGATCAACAAGGTCAACATACAGGTGACTGAAGAGGGGCTGAATTGAGCCTGGGTCTGACATGGTCTCATAAAAACATTAATAAAAGCTACAATATTTGGCCAATTTCTTTCAGCTTTCTAAACTACAAAGATGAAATCCTTATGTGTGCATGATATGAAAATTATATCAACAGTGCTCACAGGAAACAAACATGCCATGGTCAAAGTTGGGCAAAATTTAAGGTACTAATTTTATATTTATACTAATAACATATAAAATTTGAAAAATTCAGAACTAATTTTGGGTATTCAATTGAATCTTGATTAAATAATGTTACATCCCTGACAAAAAATCTCTAGCTTCAGCAATCCTCTTGTTAAGGGAGTAAATATATTTCTTGATTTTTTAAAAAGTGCATTATGTTTGGGCCCATAACTTAAAACAATTACGCAATACTGACATCATTTCTAGCATGTGCATAGAGAATGTATAGAAAAATATGTATATTATATATGATTAAAGTCAGATCAGTGGTTTTGATATTAGGCAGTCTTGAAGTGTAACAATGGGTTTTTAATGGAAAAATGAAGTTTTTCATTAATATCTCAAAGGAATTAAGTCCTAGTGACCAAATTCTTGGCATGATAGGCGATTTTGGAGACATCTAACTGTATGCCAAATTTAAGGAACTCAGAGCTGAAGCTCGGGAGCTGAGCTCCAGCAAACTGCATAACACTAGCTTGATGTGACATGGTGCTTGAAAACTTGAATAAAATCTACAGTTTTTGATCAACTGGTTTCAAATTTTTGGTGTTAACAGTTGAAATGCTTACAAAAACATGCTTTGAAAATTAAATCCACAGCAGTTAAGTCGCAAAGACCCAGTTTTCGGCTTGGTAGGAGATCTTGGGGACATCTAACATTATGCCGAATTTTGGATTCCTAGGTCTTACGGTTTCAAAACGTGCCACATCTACGGACGGATGACAGACAGACGGACGGAAGACGGACAATGGACCCCGACTATAGCTCAGATGACTTATAGTCAGCTGAGCTAAAAATTTAACAGATTTTGATCTAATTTTTTGTATACAATTAAATTTTGATCAATTAAAGTTGTATTAATGAAAAAAGTCCCTACCTTTAACACTTTTGGTCTTAAGTGACCAAATATCTTTCCTGATTTTTTTACAAAGTCCATTAAGTTTTGGCCCATAACTTTTTTAAATTAAATAATACTGTCTTAATTTCTGGCATGTACAAAGGAACTATATAGAGGAATATTTATGGTAAATATGAAGAAAACCAGATGAGTGGTTTTGATATTAGGCAGTCCTGAAATGTGAAAATAGATTTCTAATAAAAAAATTGAGGTTTTTCCTTGATATCTCGAAGGAATGAAGTCCTATTGACCCAATTTTCCGCATGGTAGGAGATATGGGGACATCTAACTGTATGCCGAATTTCAGATTTGTAGGTCCAATGGTGTCGAAACGTGCCAGTCTTATGGATGGACATCCGGACGGACGACGGACAATGGACCACGACTATAGCTCAGATGACTTATAGTCAGCCGAGCTAAAAACTGAATATTGGATTAAAAGATTACACAAAAATTTAAGAAATTATATTATTATTGGTGAATGCGTTTCCTTTAATAAATTTTGGTTATCCAAATGTGGGGAGTGTGTGCTCAAAATCAGGTTTTCGACCCATAGGTCACAAAATATAGGTCACCATGACCTATTATCAGGTTTCCAAGGAGATTTGCCTAGGACCTCCCTGGTTGTACATTTAGAAGTTTCTAGGTCTACAGGTTACAATTTGTGCCCTGTTAACGGACAGCCAGATGCCGGACAAAGGGAATGCTTGAGGTCAGATGACTTACAGTCAGCTGAGCTAAAAAAGGTCTTCTCAGATAAACAGGAATTATACTTTTATCAAGCTAAAATCTAACCTTGTCATGATATTTTTCAAATACCATCCCTGCACCTAGATTACAGTATATATCATATAATGTATTTCATACGTATCACATATAAGACAAAAGCTTACCTTAATGTTTACTGACCTGCTATGTTACTGGTCTTACCTTGATGCTACATGACCTATTATGTGACAAGTCTGACCCATGCACAAACTTATCCTAATGTTACATGACCTACTATATGACAAGTCTTACCCACAAACTAATCCAGATGTTACATGACCTAATATGTGACAAGTCTTACTGACAAACTAATCCAGATGTTACATGACCATATATGCAACAAGTCTTACCCATGAATAGACCAAATGTCCTGGTGTTATATGACTAATTATGTGACAAGTCTTACCCATGGGTCCTTTTTGTGCAGCCTTTGCTTTTGCTTCTGCCAATGCCTTGGCCTGTTCTTTTTGCTTCTGTTTGAACTCCACCTCATCCTGAAAATAATATGACAAACAAGCTGTAATGGATTATGGGTACAAATTTTGGATTTCAGTACTCAAAGAGGTATTACCCAACTCCGAGTTCTCATTGCTTTTAAACACTTTAATGATGCAAACAGACATCTGTTTTACAGAGTAAAACAAGGGACCTATGGGTCACTGTGCTCAGCTGAAGTTAACCTTGAAGGTAAAAATCTAAAATAATATCAAATGGAGATTAAGTGTAAGAGGAAGAGGTAATAAAGGCCATGGTTGGTTTATATGATTGGTTTGTATTGATGAGCAAGAAATTGTTGCAAATAATATTTTGTGACCTGACCATGTGTTTCCTAATGTTGAAACTGAAGCATGTGAGCAGTTTGTGAACAAATGATCTGTACAATTACCATGATCATTAGTTGGCTTTTCGATTAACTGTTGACATTTCAATAGTTTACACATTTGTTCAATCAAATCTTTTTTTTTGTATAATATATATTATTAAATATATGTTTTTTTTATGAAATGTATACAGTTGAAATATAACTAATTAACAGCATAAAACATGGCAAACAAAGCCTGATCTCAAATTCTGCTGATGCAGGAAAATAATGAACAAATGTTTGTAATAAATCCTCATTTTTTTATCACATCAATTTTTTTTTAAAATTTAAGTTTATATTTCTATACATTTTCAATATAACATATATATCTGAATATAAAAGTTGATTCATAATTCTCGATTGCATCATCATAAATCTCAATCTTGTCAGATAACACCACATCATGCATACAAATGTTTATTTATTTTTTACCACAAAATATATATCTTTTAAATCTGCAAAACAATAAATATCTAAAAAAAATACTTGATTTAGATTTTACAATTTTTAATTGTGTCTTTATTTATCCAAAATGTGCTTCATATTTTATCATAATTTAAGCATACTGATGGGTTCCATTATGATTGGTAAAATCATTTAAAAGAAATATGATTTCTTTAAAAATGCTACATTACACAACATTGCATCTTCTGAATTACACCTTGAATTACTTTTTCAAGGAAAGTTTTTGCATATCAGAGTGGAAGCTGCATTACAATTAAGGAGATACAGTGAAAACAATAACAATACTGCATAACACTTGGTGGGTTGTTTTTGCGGGGGGGGGGGGGGGGGGGTCATTGGGGTGGTGATATGAGAATAACTGTACACCTGTCACAGCAGGGGATCTCCCCCAGTGACTGTAACAAATCAGAAAACCTGGCATAGCTGACTTCCAGTGACCTGGAGTGGGACCCTGCATCTGTAATCTATAATCAAAGCAAATGACTACAATAGAGCCTCAAGAAAAAAATCAATAACTAGCTTAATTTTCAAGCTTTTACTTCCAAATTTCAGATTTAAACAAATTAAATATTTATGTTTACATGCTGTGAAAATTAAATCAATGGTACTTACAGGAAAAAAAACATGCCATGGTCAAAGTTGGGCAAAATTTAAGGTACTGATTATATTTTTATGCTAATTACTTAAAAAATTTACAAAATTCAGATCTAATTTTGGGTAAACAATTGAATCTTAATTAAACATAGTTATATACTTGGGAAAACAGACTCTAGTTTCAAAATTTTTCATGTTAAGTGAGTAAATATTTTTCCTGATTTTTTACAAAGTCCATTATGTTTGGGCCCATAACTTAAAGAATTTATACTTAACAGACTTAATTTCTGGCATGTACATAGGAACTATATAGAAGAATATTTATGGTAAATATGAGGAAAAACAGATGAGTGGTTTTGATATTAGGCAGTCCTGAAGTGTGAAAATAGGATTTTAATAAAAAATTGAGGTTTTTCCTTAATTTCTCAAAGGAACGAAGTCGCAAAGACCCAGTTTTCGGCTTGGTAGGAGATCTTGGGGACATCTAACATTATGCTGAATTTTGGATTCCTAGGTCTTACGGTTTCAAAACGTGCCACATCTACGGACGGACGGACGGACGGACGGACGACGGACAATGGACCACGACTATAGCTCAGATGACTTATAGTCAGCTGAGCTAAAAATAGGCTTACATTTTTTTACTTGGTGATGCCTGAGCGGTCTCCCAACAAAGGTATATATGTAAATGGTGTGGAAATCCATTCCAAAGCATATCCCATAAATCTTAATTCCTTTAAAATAAGCGACATTATGTAGATGTTATATATAAATTTTTCAGCACAAATGTAAAGCTCTATAGTCATCAATGAATATAGTTAGTTGCAGTGGAGTTAGGGCCAGATACTTGTTAAATGGTAAAGTTAAGGGACAGTACTTAGTTCTTAGTTCAGCTATGCCATGCAAATTTATAGGAGGGCCTTTGGTTACAGTGAAAACAAGAATACGGGTAGTCGACAAGCGACTACTTGTATCTGCCAAAATCAGAGTAGGACGGGTGAAGTGAGGATTGAGTGGCAAGGGGAAATAGAGTTACATGTGTTACATATTAGAATGGATCTCTGCCACATAAACATGATTGTAGGTGGCACCACCTGTTATTTGAACGAGAAACTATCCAAGATGTATACACATGCAAAATTTCAGGTGGAAAAGTCAAACCACTGCAGAGATAGGAGTGATTTTATCCCACAGCAGACAAACAGATGGACGCTGTGCAAAAATTGCTGCAGGTGGCGCCACCATTTTTGTGTATGTTATAAAGTTATCCAAGGGCTACATTTGTGTAAATATTTTTTCCTGATTGGTCAAACGAGTCCGGATATATGAGCTTGTATGTCTGCAGCATGAATGTAAATGTAGGTGGCACCACATGTCAAAAATTCAAGAAAGCTATCTAGGATGTATACGCATGCCGAATTTTAGGTGAATTAGTCAAATCACTGCAGAGATATGAGTGATTTTAACCCAAGGCAGATGAACAGATGGACACTGTGCAAACATGGTTGCAGGTGGCGCCACCATTTTGTGTGTATGTTATAAAGCTCTCCAAGGGCTACATTTGTGCAAAAAAATTTTCCTGATCGGTCAAATGGTTCCCGAGATATGTAGGTTTATATGTGGAAACAGACGCACAAATGGACGCAGAGCGCAGAGGAAAGGTCAGAGGTCAAAACAAAATCGGGGTGCAGCAGTTCACATGCTACCCGAACATAATCCTGCGTTTCGTAAAATTCCGCCAAGCAGTTACGGAGGAGTTCTCCGGACACCTACGCGGTGGCGGCGGTGGGCTGAAAACATAGTATCCGCAAAACTCTGTTTTGGTGGATACAATTATGTATAAAGTATAATCATACCATCTCACTGCTTTTAAATCAGTTAAATATGGCTACTTGGAATGTGTTGCACATGTCACAAAGTTCTTTAACATATATTAGCAGACAAGATATATTAGATCAGGGTTGGGCAGCATTTTCTCATCTGGAATATTCCAGAATTTTCCAGCATGGAAAAATCCTTGAAAATGGCATATTCTGCAATTTTCTGGCAACATCTATGAAATTGTGAAGGTTGGTCCCCGCAAAAAACAGCACCAAATGAGTTACTGAATGTTTTTTTTGTGACAAACAGATAGTGCACATAGTGTCATGCATAAAAACAATACTGCAAATCTTAAAAGTATATTCAATGTTTTTTATTGAATATTGAATTTCATAACACACAAAACAACACCCAGTGATCAAGTAATCACCTGTGAAAAAAATACATCAGTTGCTTATTTTCTGTACTGATTCTACCCATTTTGAAGTCCAGAATATCTCATAGTAAATTAGTAGCTCTACCAATCAATCTCATGACTGCCTCTAAGGCATCTGTAACAGGTAACCATCTTGGCTACCATCAGATGCCTAATTTGTTTTGTAGCTTTGATTGCAGATATCCAAAGTTAGAAAATACCCTTTCAAGGGAGACTGAACTGGAGGGCTTTTTCAACAGTCTCCTAGCTATCTGACACAAGGCATGAAAAACATTTTCTGCTTTCTCAAAACACAACCACCAGACAGTGGGCTTAATGCTGTTTATAACAGTCTTTGTTGTCAGGCTGGTAGGCCCGAGTCCCACAGCATCACAGGAAAAACTGAGCAGCTCAGGCATCATGTCAGGGTATGTTTGTTGGATCTTCTGTTGGGCTGTGGCAGTCTGTTCAGCAATAAGTTTCTTTCCTCTATAAGCAGGATGAAGTAGGTTTGCAAGGAAATAAATGTGCAGGCGTCATTACTTGATCAAAACGCTTTTGTAACTTTGAGTGGTTATGCTGTAGGTCTGGAAATTCCAGTAGTTTGAGCCACACCTCAAATGTTTTGTGAGAGTAGTGTTAAAGTCAAAGGCCCTTTGATCTCAAACTTCAAGGGCCAGGGCAATTCACACCATGAACTGTGATTCTAATAAAGTACTTGACCTTTATTTACTAAATTAAAACAAAAGCTGAGATTTGCTAGATTATGCCAGGTAATACCAGAAAATTCCTCATTATGCCGAAAAATTCCAGAAAATGTCACTGGCATGGCAAAATCTAGAAAATGCTGACATTTTCCCCAACCCTGTATTAGATATATTAATGGTTTTTATATTATTGATATATTACACAGTAAATGTAGCGACTGCATTTTTGCAGCCAAATTTATTTTTGGTGTAACTGGTATGTGTGCTTCGCTTCTCCTGCCAGGATCTCTTAGCTGTTCCATTCACAAGGTCATCGACTGTATGCATGAGAGCTTTTGGTGTATCTGGTCTTAAACTTTTGAATGAATTAACGCAGTACCTGCGAACACAATCCAGTCTGTCAGCTTTTCAGTCTCATCTTAAAACCAATTGGTTCAAACAGTTTTACAGATAATGTAGTCAATGAACTTCTGTGATATGAATTCTTGGAATGTTTTTTATTGTTTTAAAACTTTATTTTGTAATTTTTTTTAATTAATTCATTTTATAATAACACTGCTAATTTAACAAATATATTTCAATTTGTCACTTTTTAGTCATGTACAGTGTTTAGGGCACCATGTCTCGTGGATTTTACGCTTTATAAAATAAATTATCATTATCATTATTATTATTTACCACATCAAGGTATTATGTGATCATGATACTGGAAATAAGGGATGGTTATTTCAACTCTCCTTAGGCAATACCACTCCCTGTGTTGGATAGAATAGTTTAGTGTTTTTTATAACAGAAATTCATTCAAAGCAGTAATCTTATGTAACATAAGATTGCTGAATATATATAATTAAAAAAAAAAATAATGTTATTGGTCTTACCCTTGAGATGCATATCTACCAGTGTAGTAATAATAGTCTTATAGCATCCTGTTGCCTTTATAGTTTTACTTTTTTTTTAATCTTCTAAGTTCTAGTAATTTTCATCTATTTTGACACCACAGTGATATCATTCCAAATGTACAAGATGAAATCAGTGGCATGGTAAATTACTGAAACAACCTACACGGGTAGCAGGTGCCAGTCCAGTTTACCGGTCTGGACTTTACCTAGTTTTCGAGTCAAGATCTGACAGCGCTAGTCTAAGCATATGGACACAAGACTGGGGCTCACTGATGAGGTGCCAGCCATCTACTGATAAAGACTAAGCCAGGATACAATTGTTAAGTGGTGTCTAATTCTTACTCACCCTTCTTTTGGTGCTTAAAAGTTTGTTCTCATGTTCAACATATATAAAATTTTCAAAACTGTTAAAGAACTATTTAAAAAAATTTAGTCTGTGGAAAATATAAAATTGTTTTTTTTTTATAAATTTGTTGGCCATTGTCCCCAATGCTACTACATAAAATTTACATGGATCAGTATTTGTAAACATGCAATAATTTAGATTTGCTGTTTATTATAACTGGAGAGACTAGACACCAAAATTTGGTCACTTTATCTTAAGGGGGAGTGGAAATAAGCATTCCGTATTTCCACTCCTATGGTTGGGGAGTCGAAATAAGGCCTGCCTTTATTTGAACAGTAATGTATTCCTGAAGTGAAATCCTATCCAATGGCATATTTTGAAAATTTTAGTTATATATCTAATAAAAAAGTTAAAAAAAAAACTACCCCCCTCCCCCCCGCCCCCAAGGCCTGCCTTTATTTGAACAGTAATGTATTCCTGAAATGAAATCCTATCCAATGGCATATTTTGAAAATTTTAGTTATATATCTAATAAAAAAGTTAAAAAAAAACTACCCCCCTCCCCCCCGCCCCCAATTTCTGGAAAATTATGTCTGACAAACATTTATTATAAATATCAATATTTGCATGGAGCAAGTATAGAATCTGGTCTACATGGAAGAGGTTATGGGTGTATACGGACGGACGGAACGATGTTTAAGATTCATTTAATGGTGAAGGGTCTGTCAAAAACGCGGAGAATCCGCGGAGAGATGGAGAATTTGCGGAGAGTTTTTATATACACAGTAATACTTTTAAATACACGTTAAAATTACTTAAAATCTCCAATTATATTACTCTTAAAATATTTGTTCACCGTTAAATGACCTTAATAATAAAAAATCTGTACATTCACGTAAAATTCAGCTCTCAGTTGTTTTGGCAAGAAGGTTAATTCTTTGAGCAAGATTTTATTTGTGCCATGCCACTGAAGCCAGAGACAACGATTAGCATCAGGAGACTGTGGGCTATTTGCGATTGCAAATTCAGTTGATTTTTATTTCAATCCAGAAATCAAACAAATTGAACATTTAACAATGGATTAATGCAATAACACTTTGTTTCTTGTTACTGTTCAGGCATTTTTACACGAATTCCTAAAAACAAAATGTTCTCCTAGAATACCAAAGCTTAAATATAATGCAACTGTAACCATTGGGGTTGAATGTGAATGTGGATTAGGAGATGTATTCGAAGACATGATTGGCAGACATGGGGTAATAGTAATAAGTAATAGTAATAGACTATTACAGCTTTTTCCATGTAATAGTAATAGTAATAGTGATAGACTCAAAAAAATGAGCTGTAATAGTAATAGAAACAGGAGGCAAAGTAATAGAGTAATACATATTACTTTCTATTACTTCCTGTGAGCCCCTTGATCATGAAGCATATCAGCAAATAATGCTGAACAGACTCAGTTCTTGTCCAGTAACTGCCCAGGGTGTGCCTATTGTTGAGGCAAGCATGGGCCACCTGCCACATTGCTGGTGAACACTGGTGCTAATTACATAAGAGTACTGAACAGAGTAGATCACAGCCAAATAAGTTACCTGGCACAATCTGACCTTTGATTAGTAAACCATGGTTAAACAGAGGCATGTTTGATGTTAAGAGACAGATAAATAGTGTATTATTATTGTGACATGTACATCTTATCTCACATCCATCAATCCATATACATATTCTGAAAGGTACCTAGATTTGCTTTCACAAGCCAGTTTGCATTTAATCATACAGATTGATATAACACACATTCAAGAAAAAATAATATGGAACCAGATACAGTGCAGACCCAGAATGTTCATGATAAGCTTATGGTGTTTTCACTACCCATAACGTACTGAAGCCTACAATGCTATAAACTCAGACAAGTACTGCAATCACTTGGATAAAGTCATACTGCAGGCACATGTATTATCTAGTTAATTTATATACATATTATTTTAAAAGTATTCTTTTAATACTAGTCTGTTATTTCATAGTACCAATTTTGAAGACTTTCATACAGTATCTAAAATTATGTTAATTTATATTTTAAAAATTAAATGAACAATTTTTTCTCATGATATTAATTTATTTGATTATATGAATATGTCACTGTTAATATTTTATTATTTAATATCTGAAATTTTGATATCAAATAATTAGATCCTGTTATGTACAAAATTTAAAGTACAAGATTGTTTAACACCAAATTTATTGTGAGAGTGATTTAAATAATATTTTATTTGTTTTGTAAAATTGATGTAAGTTTAAAACACTCTCCATATTTCTAAATTATCCTATGCTTGCTTTGCTGCAATGAACTTATGAAGAAGGGCATGCCTGAAGAATAAAAGCCATGCATAATAACATTATTGTAAAGTTTACCACCTCTCTGTTCACTCTCAGGATATACTATGTGATGGAATAAAACATGGCATCACATCCAAATGAACATATACACCCGAGAAGATGGGGTACTTTTGTCTCCAGTTTGGTTCTGTCCAGAATCTTAACGTAAACAGAATTTTTATTGGATATATTTATAAGGATTGGGAAACAAGACACAGCCCTACATAAATTCCTCTCCTAATACATACATAAAGGACTGAATCATCAGCTTTGATATTAAATAATAATAAGCAATAATCATGAATAATTCCTCTTGAGACAATTTTTAGTTACACTGAAAATCTTTATTTATTGACTGTGGGAACAAAGATTATATCTAATATGTACTATAAAATAAATTTATGTGAAATATATATGAAAATAATATAAAATGTACAAGTATGCATATAATTATAAATTAATATTTTACATATGCGAGGGCCTTTACAATGGGTTGCTTTTAAATTACATGTATTCAAGAGTTCATACAATAATCTTATAATTTCGACTTGAAGCACCCCAATAACGATCATTGAGGTTTCAAAATATAAGAAAAAAACTAGAATATCAGCAAAAGCTGACAAAAGCCCTCAGCCAAAAGAACAGTGTTTATACGTGTAACAGTAACACGTACGAAATATTTGTTCTCACATGGACCTATATCTGTACATGTCTCAGATATAAATTTAAACTGGAGAGGTATGTACCATGTTTCATAACAATCCACCAAATGCTTCCTGAGAAATAAGCTCCTAAGTTTTACCCTATTCTAAGTGTTGTAACCTTGAAAGTAGGTCAAGGTCACCCATCTTTGAACATGACCAAGATTTTGTCAATATGCATCAGCACTGAAGAAATGTAGTTCCTGTGTTAATACCTTTGGAGATGTCTTGCTCACAGGGTCAAAGTTGAAAAATCCGATTAAATTTCATTAAAAAAGAGAAATTGTAGGTGGCTCCACCAAACTTGTCCAGCAGGTAAAAACCATCAGTACCAATGATTATAGTGAGTTTTGTGAAAATCTACCTAATGGTACCTGAGAAATAAGCTTATAAGTGTTTTTCTATAATCAGCTGTAAAACGTGGAAAAATAGGTCAAGGTCACCCATCTTCGAACTTTGCTAAGTTTTTGTAGATATACATCTTCACCGAAGAAATAAAATTCATACGTTGAATCCTTCAAGAGATATCCCGCTCACAAGGCCAAAGTTGAAAAATCAGAAAAAATTTATTAAAAATCAGAAATTGTGAGTGGCGCCCCCTTACTTGTGCAGTAGGTACAGACCATCAGTCCCAATGATCATAGTAAGTTTTGTAAAAATTCACCCAATGGTTCCTGAGAAATAAGCTTCTTAGTGTTTTTCTATAATCAGCTGTAAAATGTAGAAAAACAGGTCAAGGTCACCCATCTTCGAACTTGACCAAGATTTTGTTGATATCCATCTTCACCGAAGAAATAAAATTCCTACGATGAATCCTTTTAGAGGTATCCCGCTCACAAGACCAAAGATGAAAAATCCGAGAAAAATTCATTAAAAATCAGAAATTGTAGGTGGGGCCCCCTTACTTGGGCAGCCGGTACAGACTATCAGTCCCTATAATCATAGTAAGTTTTGTGAAAATCCACTAAATGGTTCCTGAGTAATAAGCATCTAAGTGTTTTTCTATAATCAGCTCTAAAATGTAGAAAAATAGGTCAAGGTCACCCATCTTCGAACTTGACCGAGATTTTGTCGATATACATCTTTACCAAGGAAATGAAATTCTGACGGCGAATCCTTTTCAAGATATCCTGCTCACAAGGTAAAAGTAAACGGACGCCGGACGGACGGACATCTTGGGTGACGACAATAGCCCATCAGCCTAAGGGCTGAGGGCTAAAAAACAGAATTAAAGAAGCTGAAACAATTAAGATCTCCAGTATCATTAGGCTTCTTGTAAATGACAGACACAATATAAGAAAATTGTGTAGGTAACTGGATGATATAGTTGCTTTTAATATTATTTTAACATGTGATTGTAGTGCTAGTTTATAGCACTCATGGCTGCGCAAGGGCTAGAATCCTCCCATCACTTTAAATACATGTAATAGTAATAGTAATAGATACCCAGGTATTAGTAATAGTAATAGAAGATAAAATGTGGTAATAGTAATAGTAATATAAGAAATTGAAAGTAATAGTAATAGTATTAGAACAACTGTAATAGACCCCATGTCTGATGATTGGTTGTGTAAAAAAAATGTAATAAGTCGTTTCATTTTAAATGTGTATATGTATTTAAGATAACTAACACAATTAATTAATGAAATGGTTTTGTGAAGAATGTACAAATAAGTTCTTGTACTAATGCTGTATGTATGTGGCATTGTGCTATAGTTTTAATTTTTTATTATTATACTCTGTATTGTTATGGTAAAAAATGTGGTGTATTTCCTACCCTATAAGAAAAATATAATTCTTTAACTGCAATCACAATATATATTTACTATTTTTTCTTTTATTTTAATTGAGATAATCCTACAGCCAAGTTGATTCATTAGCTTAGAGGTGCAATCTTTTTTTGTACAAATGTGTAAAGTCGAATATTTATGTTTCAATTTTTATTTGTACATGTAAATTGGGTCTATACACTATAAATGGTGAGAGTGTTTTTTACATATCAATAAATATAGATAAAATTATGATTTATTTATTATATATATTTCGTTTACCACCTGTGAATTTGATACACATGCATGGTTTTGTTATTGTTTGCACTATAAACTACTTCAAATATTGAAATATTAGGTGTTTTGTGGTTTCGCCAGTCTGTCAGTGTCAGCTGGTGACTCAGACGGGTGTTAGATTTTGTGTAACGCATTCGGCGCACTCGGCGGCGAGTCTACAATGTTAAGCATAAAAATGCTTGATTATGTACAGATTTTTTAATTATTTCGTTCATTTAACAGTGCACATATATGTTAAGGGTAACATAGTTGAGGATTTAAGTGATTTTAATTTGTATGTATTATTATAATTGCATATAAAAACTCTCCGCAAATTCCCCACGAATTCTCTGCAAATTCTCCATCTCTCCGCGGATTCTCTGCGTTCTAGACAGACCCAATGGTGAAGTAAGAGGCATGTCGATGTCATATCATCAGGCATCGCATGGCTTATGTTGATAACTACAAATATGAGACAGTCCAGTCAGTTTAGTCCAATTTTGAAAATGAAGACCGGATTCTATACTCGGGCCTAAAAGGGTAATTATTCATTCATTTATAAGAATTCCACGCAATCTTGTTTCTCCATCACATTTTATCTATACTGTAAAATTATTCATTCTAGAAGATTAAGGCACTGAATACCGACACACATGACGTTATATGAGGAGATTCGTGACAATTAACAGCCGCGCACCACATCCATGAGATTGCACCGAACTCGCGCAAACCATGGCAATTCAGTCTTAGTCTACTCTGTACTCACATCGTCCATGTCTTTGGGTCCTTTCTTCGGTGCCTTTAGAGGCTTCTTCTTTCCACCTGTAAGGAAAACAAATACAACTTATATCAAACCATGTTTATACAAAATCAGACATGTCGTTATATCAAAACACATGATTTTTTACCTTGTCTGCCAGACATTTCCCTTCTTTTTCACGATCACGTTGCGGATTTGAGAACCTGACCGCGCCGGTTTGAGTGGGTCTGTCTAAAACGCGGAGAATCCGCGGAGAGATGAAGAATTCGCGGAGAATTTGCGGAGAGTTTTATATGCAATGATACTTTTAAATACGCATTAAAATCACTTAAAATCTCAAACTATATTGCTCGTAACATATTTTTCACTGTTAAATGACCGAAATAATTAAAAATCTGTACATTCACGTAAAATTCAGCTCTCAGTTGTTTGGACAAGCAAGTTCTTCTCCGATAAGATTATATTTGTGCCATGCCAGAGACAACGAACAGCATCAAGAGACTGTGGAATTTGCAATTGCAAATGCAGTTGATTTTTGTTTGATTCCAGAAATTAAACAACTTTTATTTGTGCGTGTCACGTAAATTGGGTCTAGGCCTATCAACTATTGATAGTGATTGTGTTTTTTATCTATCAGTAAATGTAGGTAAACGTATATGATTTATTTATTATATTATATATTTCGTTCACCACCTATAAACAAATGCATGGTTTTGTTATGGTTTGCACAATAAACTGTTGAAACATTAATTTAAGAGTGTTGCGGTTTCGTCTTAAGATCTGTCAGTGTCAGCTGTTGACTCAGACGTTTGTTACATTTTGCGTAACACATCCACCCGGCGGTGAGTCTACGGGCATGTACATTGTCAAGCATAAATGCTTAATTATGTACATATGGTTTAATTATTTCGGTCATTTAGCAGTGCGCAAATATGTTAAGAGTAATATAGTTGGAGATTTAAGTGATTTTAAAGTGTATATAAAAATATCATTCCATATAAAAACTCTCAGCAAATTCTCCACGAATTCTCCGCGAATTCTCGATCTCTCCGCGGATTCTCCGCGTTTTAGATAGATCCGGTTTGAGTTACCGTGCATGCTGTAAACATGACACAACCTATAATACTGACACCTGTCGGTGGGTGGCTGAAACCATAAAAGCACCGAAAAAATGAGAACTAACACACGTACGCTTGGAAAAAAGATAATACTTAAAAATCTTTGAACAAAATGAAATAACTAAATAACTGAAATAAATAATAATATTATTAATAATAATTTTAATATTAATAATAATAATAATAACAGGGGTATAGCGTTATTTTTTAACATACACAGATAAATATACATATATAGGCCTACATATATTATATTCTAATAAATTATATTATATTATATAAAGCGTGTATGCTTTGTCATTTTAATTTAACATTTTATGTTTATTCCATCAGTTTCTTTCATATAGATGCAAATATGCAATCGGAAAGTTGACCTTTTTCACCTATTAAAGTAGCGACTTTTGGACTCTTTCTTAACTAGACGTCAGTTCTCGATATTCCATGCATGCAGTCTCCAAAGGCTAATAAAACTATGATGAGAACAAGCTCACTCATCATTTCGTCTTAACTTACGTATATGTATGAAATATAACATGCCCTTGTTTAATAAAATGAATGTGACTCGTCCGTATATTGTTTTGAAATCTCTATATAATAATATAATTGTTGCCCTTGAATCCATAATGATATTACATTTTGATTATAAAAGAAAAAAAAAAAGATTTTCATGGATTTTATATCTAATTATCGACGAGTGAATACATTCAGTACACAATGATATGTTATGCATCTATAACAAAAGTTTTGGATCATCCAATGGTTGAATTTCATAAATCGATTTCACACGAATAAGAACACCTGTTGAATTGGTTATTAAATAGCTAGCATATCAATGAATAAATAGTAAACAAAATTTTAAGGACCTCGGGTTTTAAATGAGGTCGGTATATATATAAAGATTCATTTTTTCTTTACTTGTCCTCAAGCAAGGGGTGCTTTTCTGCTCGATTGTTGAGCCCTGCTGCCTTTATCATTATATATATATATATATATATATATATATATATATACCTGGACTTCTCCTGCATGAAGGGACTGAAACACCGAAACTAAGATAAGGTATACTTTAAAGGAGCTTTTTCTAATATTTAACGTATAGATTAACAACATATATATATATATATATATATATATATATATATATATATATATATATATATATAATCATTTCAACATTTTTATAAAATTAGGCTAGAAAGCGCTTAACCCATGCATGGTATAGGCCTATACACAAGCTGTTCGTTTTAACCACAGATTTTAACATTCAACTAGAACATCCGGCAGGCAGTAAGTTTTGCAGGCCGGAAAATTTGTTCTGAGCCCGGCTGAAAAAAGGGGACCCCGTGTGCCTTCCCCCTGGATTAACTTCTGTCCGGGTCCTCCAACTTTCCAGACTAACGAACGTCATCATGAGCCGTAGAGATTGCCTGGAATTGGTTATTTTTTTTTGCTAGTTGTACAATCCTTGTAAAAAAGGCAAAGTTTATAATACCTTCTAACCAATACCATTTACGACAAGATTTTTTTTGAAGTTTTGTATCAGTTCCAAAACTCGTGTGAATGGTCAATTAACCTACCTACCCTTAATAGTCCTAAACCTGACCTTAATGGTTGCAAAGGTTAAATTACTATTAACTTTTATAAATTGCACTACCTAATTAATATTCGGTTCGTGTTCAAAAGTTAATGCATAATGTACGTGTGTGTGTGCATGGGTTGGGGATGTGCGGTTTTGTTTTTTTTGGGGGGGGGGGGGAGGGGGGGGGGGGGGAGTAGTTGCGTTTGGAGGCGGGGCCCCAGCCTATATGCATGTATATAGCTTCGTTAGGGGGCCATGCAAAATAATAGGGCCTTTGGAAAAATCGTCGAATTGTCGACAAAACGGCGTATAGTATGCTGAAAATCATATAAGAAATATATATATATTCTGAATGTTCAAGAATTTATATTTAGTTCCTATTTCCATGAAATCTAAGTGTCAACAGGAAACAACCACAAATTCCTTTAACAGGAACTAGCTTTTACGATGAAAATACAGATATGACAGATATGACAGATGACAGATATGTTAATTAAGATATATTAAAACACAATACATCCACAGGCTTATACTTTTCTGTATTAAAACTCACATTGGAAACTAGCCAGTAAAGCCGTTAATTTAATATATACAGATCGATACACCAACAGGCATTTTACCACAGAATGTTCTGTTGTGCCGTTAATTCAATATATACAGAAACACCAACAGGCATTTTACCACAGAATGTTCTGTTGTGCATACAAAGTCCATAGTTAAACTTTAGCCTTTAAATAACATTTAAGCTAGAGGATGCACCTTATTTTAAGATATTAAATTATAAAAAATGGTAAAATAATAGAATAAAATCAATTGATTTGCAAATGTCAGATAAAAAAAAAGATCTCTTCAATGTTCATCCCTCAAGTCTTTCCAAAACAAAGTGGAACCGGTTCTGGCGGGGCCTCACTGAAGCCACCATCCTATTTCTTATTTATCAAAACTTAAGGCATACCGCACTTTCTCATTCTCCTTAAACCTATATAAATTTTGGAATAGCCCTGGTCTTGCCTACCCACAGATTAGTCGTTCCGGGTAAGTGAGTGTAGTATCCAAACAAACTTTTTGGGACATTCACGCTAGGACTGTCAACAAAATCAATCTACTGGTCAAAGGAAGCAGCGTAAGATGTGGTATTTGTGTTTTTTGTTAACCATACATAATAATTTATCTTTGCGACCACCTGAACCTTTTTGCTTCCTATTAAGAGCGTATATACACACTGTACACTGATACCACAGGACCCACCGCCAGATATGTCAAACAGTGAAACACCGTACTCTGGCTCTCACTCAGTCACAGTTAATTCACTGCTTCGCCTTTAATCATTTAATCCTGGAAACCCCGTGCAGTATGTGTACCTGTGTACGTTCGTATGATCTTGACTTATCTACTTTCTGTGTTGCATCCACAGTCGCACTAATATTCAAGTTACTAAGTAAAACCAAATAACTAAGCCCTTCCCCCCTAATAGTAATACAAATACAAAATTGGAGCCACTATAGAACGCGGGCTTCGCTTCTTTTGAGGAACATATAAATAAAATTGTCTCCTCTCATTCCCTATTTTAACTCCTACTTTTCCCTGTAGATGTCCCTACACTCAATTCTTCTAACATGAACAACAACTAAGCATCAGAAGTCGCCTGAATCGGGAATCGAACCTACGATCTCTGGACTAGGAGCCCTACACGCTACTAAGTGAGCCGTGAAGACGAGATACCAGCTGGAGCAAGTTTTGTTCATTCATATCTGCGATTGAAGAGGCATCTATCGCGAAAATGGGAAACCATTTACTATTTTAACAGGAAAATTAAGCTTAAGGTGGGGGCTCCGCCCCCACACCCCCGTTCAGACGGGGAACCCAGGTTCCCCGGACCCCTCCTCCTCTAATATAATAAACTCCAGCTATGAGCAAAATTAAATACGGGAATTCTGAGGAAAATGATATGTATCGGCCTTTTCCAGGAAACAATTTACTATGCGACACCCGTTGTACCGGCGGCAGGCTGAAGCCCGGTTTCTATAGTTCTGCCACAAAATTTTATTTTCCATCCGTTTTTACAACATAGTAACATTAGCCATAGGCCATTCCCACAGAGGATATATAACATCAATAAAAGATACAAGTATCACATATCTAGATTAAAATTTTAATCATTAAAAGAAACAAAGATACAGATAAAAATGATATATGGCAAAAATATGTATAAAATGTTTTTGATAATAAGATCTGCATGTGATTGCACTAAGAAACATTAAGTAAAAATGGGACTTTTGTCCGTTCCACCATCCCTGTCCACCTGTTTTTTTGCGATTATTTTTATGGGGGTTAAAGAACGCCAATACCTTTTGCCCCTAAGGCAGAAGGAGGAAATGCGTAATTAAATATTAGGGAAATAATGACCCATGGTATGCCATTTTCCTATAAACAATTTAAAACCATTTATAAGTAACTAGTCTATTCTGTAGTGACATCTTGCCACCATTCTATATAAAGTGCACGACAGCGAGCAGTGATGACATCATAAAAGACATGACCCACAAAAGAGGCGCCCATATTCAGGGGACCAATAATCAGGAGCTGCCGACCTCTGTTAACAGCGAGACTTGTATTCTTGACTGGTGCCTGCACTTCACTGTTATGTCACATTACTTCATATCAAAAGGGGATAAAGAATGGTCACTTGTTAATCTGGTACACAACAGCTATTGTTATTTTTCAATTTTTATTATTGTTTAAATTAATTTTTTATGATATATATATATAAATTTTTCAATTATTTATTTTTTTTCCAGGTGCTGCTGATTTTTTGTTTTGATGGACAGACCAGATATATATTGATACCAGATCACCAGTCATGTTCAAGCATGATTTCCAGGTAGTAAACTTGTCTGAAGGAGTTTATACCTACAATTATGATTATTGTAATGGTATTTTCCATTTCATTAAGAATTACAAGCATAAAGAATAAAATGTTTTATAGTAATTTATTGTTTCTGTAATATTAATTTTATTAACTGATTTAGCAGAAATATTATTGGATAAGTCAACTGTTATGCAGGCATTCATCTTTTATCTGTTGGTGTAGCATACCGGTAAGCTTAATACAGGTGTTTGACAGGCACTCCTTTAGTAACATTCATGGGGATTAATTCATCTGAGATTTATAAATTATTTATTTGAATCAGCCTGCCCAATTTGAAATTATATTTATCAGTTTCAGATTGCTAATATATAAATGATATGAACATTTTACAACAATAATGAAAAAGAAAAAATACCTGACTTTTACATGTTATTTCAGGTAAAAGAAAAATACATATACTTTATTTGGTTCTAACTACAACTACAAATGTTGTTAACAAAATATGTAATATTTCTTGTTTTTATTATATAAATATATGACCAACAGAGCCAATTCTTTGAATATAAATACCCATAATTTCAGGATTAGTCGGGATATATTTCAAGATCATAAATGTAACTCTACTTGAGTATATGTATACTCTATACTTATTGGTTTGGATCATGAATTATGATCTTTTGTTCATATAGGTATATTACAATTCATTTATGCTGGTAACCTCATTTTCTAAACACTTAGGAGGATGTCCAACATACATGCAGATAAATATGTATTATAATACACTTAAGTAGCATAAAAATATTATTTTAATTAAGATTAATTAAAATATGGATAATTGTTAATGCCTGTGTTTAGCTGAAGTGTTCATCTACAACATTATTCCAATGAGCGTGTCAATGTTTTGCAGGGTGGTCCTTACCTGGAAGTATTCAGTGCCCAGGGCAAGGACCCAGTGGCTAATTGGAAGCTAAGTGGAGCCTCTGGGATCAAGAAGGTAACAAACATACTTGATAATGATTTTAAGCTCCATGTCAGCAGGGATGTTGTATATCAGTTTATACTGTCACTTGACTGGTACATGGTGTCAGTTTGAACATGTTAATCATGAAATATCTGATTATGAACTTATTGAAATTTTAAAAAGTATTCTTCTGGTGAACACCCAAAAAACTCTCTTTGTAAGTTCAAAATCAGGGAATAATTGTGTAATATTTGCATCACTGTGCCATGGTTGCTAAACAAACACAAAGTTGAATAGCAGTCTTTGCTGTGCAGATAGACTGGCAATCTAATGTTAAGTCATTTAGAAATAAGATCCACAGTCTAAAGATTTTGATGGTTGATTTTAAGTGGGAGCACATATAATTTCTTAAATTTAGGGTATACTAATAATATATACTAATAATGTTATTTACCAACTGGCTGTTTAGTATTAAAAAGCTTCAGTATCATGCTTTATATATTTCAGCTTTATGAAAAGGAGGCCAAGAGCTATGTGTATACACTGGAGGGCAGTGTGTCGTCAACAAAAATGCAGCTGCCTAAAGACCTAAAACAGCAATGTAAGTGTATTACTTAACACCCAGTTGTATTAAAAATGCTACATAACAGGAATAAAATTCATGAGGTTTGGTTCTTTTTGAATTGCCACAGATTAAAAAAAAAATATAGCCAGTGCTGTCAATTTACATAAGATTACACTAAACATATAAAAATCATGTTTATTGAATGCCCACTGACCAGAGAAAGAAATCCATTAGCTACTCTGTGTGATGATCTGACTTATGAATATTAATATGATTTTGTGATTTACTGTATAATATGAAAAAAGGAAGGTGTGGTTGACTTGTTAAGAACTTCTCTCTTTTTTTGCATGATCTACTGTAGTTGCATTTTTCACCACTAGGGGTCAGCAGATACTCAGCTAGTTTTTCAATCTATTTGACTGATTTTGTGAAAAGAATTTTAGTTTTTTACAAGAAATGGAGGAAGCTCTGGTAGCTATAGATTTAGACATTTTTTAAATATCATCATATTTGCTTATATTTATCATTATATTTGTTTATGTTTTCTTATATTAAAAATAATTGACTTTAGAAAATCAAGAAGCTTAACTCTGTATCTCATGCCATGTCAGCATTTAGTTTAATTAAATATAAGAACAGAGTCTATATTTTTGCTGCTTTACAAATAACGTCAAAACCCATCACTTAAAGAATGAAATATTGGTACATCAAAATGGAATGTCTGTTGACCAGTGTATTGAGCAACTGATCAACAAATATAACTCCAGTATAATTGAGAGCTAAGTAACAGGGTATTCAAGAACACAATGAAAATCTAGGCGGTGTAATAACAAACAAAAAAAAACTAGCTGTTAATAGTTTTATTTGACATATAAAAATGGCTTCATTTTAAAATGTTTACATTTTTCTCATTATTTGTTTGCTGATTTTGTATCTAAAAGTAAATAAAATTGGAAGAAATATTGTGAGAAACCAGGTGGACTAGGAAAGAGGAATTGAGTACACATGATGGATACTGTAATATCAGGTAACATGGTTTCTAACCATTTTCAAAATCTGATAAAATATTGAAATAGGATTGAGTAATAAAAAAAAACCCGGTCATCAGGAGAAACGCAGGGAATTTGCTGACTCTGAAGAGAAGGATTTCTACAGGGATTGTCATATGCATGATCAATTGGTCTTTGATATATCCATATAAAAGTTCCATGATAAAATGTTGTGAGGCTTTTGTGGCTGTTTGTTATATGGTAAAACATTTACTTATGGTGCTGGTCTTTTCATTTTCATTATACTTATTTTGCAATAACTTTCTGTTGACCTGTCCAAAGCAGTGAAGTCTGACCTTTGACTTGAGTCAGGACTCTGGACACTTCTTCTGGACTTGGACTCAAGGGTTCTTAGCATGCCTTGGACTTTTCATGCTCAGTGTTTAAGAACTCGAGAAATCAGGCTGAGTCCATCTCAAATCAAGTAAAAAACCAAACCTGCCACATGCTATAAAGACTTGCATATATGTGGGACTACTAACAGAACATTTAAATTAAGATTTATATTACAAGCTTTAGCTCTGCACAGAGAGCTAAATGTAATCAAACATTCAAGTAAAAAGCACATGTAAACTAACATTAAAATAAAAATGATAATTTCAAATTTCTTTTAACATGGATTTTTTTATATTGGACTTGGGTACTTGTGTGCCCAGTGACTTAGGTTGTTAGGAGGTGGACTAGGTCTTGACTTCAAGGATTGGACTTTCCCTTGGACTCAGATGATGTGGACTCGACTACACCACTGGTCCAAAGTGATTTGCATAAATCTTATAACCATTCTAGAAAATCATTGTGCTTTATTGTCAGCAAATGATTGAATCTTTAGATCAAAGGAAATCATTTTATTTTAAAATATATTCCAGTGAATCTTGTGCAGAGGTATTTGATTCTACAAATCTTCATCGCCAAAGGTGCAGACTGTTCCCTGGACTTTGGGTAAGACATATATGCTTCTATATAAGTCCTATAATGATGATCATAACAGTTTTAATAAATATCACAATTATTTTGTTTACTCTCACTACCAGAGTCTAGAATGGGAAATGTGTCCTTTAAATACATAGACATATTCATGCATTTTAATGATTTATGTATGATTTGAATTAGCATATTATTATTTGATTCACTGTGATTCAGTTTGACCAACACTCAACTTTTCCATTCATAGTTAGGAGCTCTGTGTGTGCTGTTTTTTCTCATTAAATGACAAATGCCACATGTTGTTCATTTACTTCATTAGCCATTATAATTTTTCTGCATTTGTTAATAGTAAATTCATAACATATTCATATCCTTCCAAATGACATTTTCAGCTCATTCTCATGACCAATGGGCCATTTTTAATGAGATGTAGAAAGCAATGACCACTTGTTGTTCTTTATGTTACGTGTAATTGTAAAACCATGTTAATTTCCTGTAATGACAGTTTGGTTGACATGGGAAACAACAAAAGACGATTACTGCTCTCCACTTCATACAAAGAAATCCAGGCTCATCCACTTCATGTACAGATTCCACTGGGGGTGGTCAGGCGAGCTAAGGTAATGTTAAGAAAGAGTCATGGATTAGTTTCATCAGGTTTCATCAGAGTTTGTATGCCTTTAGAAATCCTTAAATGTCTCAAATTATTAAATATTGCTACTTTAAAAGAAATGAAATTTTGTGGAAATATTGAAAACCAATATAACCAATAAAAATGTTAATTCCTTTTAAGATTTCCTTTTCCAGTTTCTCATTTATTGTCAAGTAAAAGAAATAATAAATCACTCCTGCAAACACTTTGATGAAGTGGATCTTGATTGTAAGGGATATCCATTACTGCTAAAAGTCTTTGGCAAAGCCCTCCTGGGAAATGCATGTATTACTTTTAGCTTAATGTAAGACATATCTGGTCTTAAGAGGTCATGAACTTATGGAATTTGTTTGGCTTCATGTGCAAAAAGTCTTTGAAAAATGATGAAAATTTGGAAGTCTGGGTCTTCTGGAATTGTATGAACAATGTTCATACAGCAAATTCCAAAATATGGATGGTGAATATGGTCAAGTTATTGTTCGATTGTGTCCAGCTTTTGAGTTTAAGTAATATGAGTATAATTCCTGTTTATAAAAGGTAATGATTTTGGTTTGTTTTGAATGCTGTCATTTAAAAACTGTAGTTGAAAGAACCCTAGGGGAGTATAGGAGGTACATCATACAAACACAAAGAATTGTATTTATTAAAAGGATAATAACTTTCGTTTATTTTGCCTCTGCCAGGTGTCAAGATATTGTGTTTTTTCCATTGCTAGATACTTGGTTCGTTTGTTAGGAACCTTTTTTTGCCAAAAGTATAAATGGATTTCAGTACATTTTATTGAGGGTTTTGACAATAATCAAGGAGCAGTCTATAAAATTGTGTAGGTGATCTAGATCACCATATGAAGGTTTCTATACCATTGTGCTATGGGCAGTTTCTTTATCCCAGCTGATGGCCAGAGCCATTCATTGGTCTTAGGGGACACTTTTGTTCTGGAGCTGACCTGTGTCCAACCATGGAGTTTGTGGACTGTGATCCACATTTTCTGATGAGGTGTGTAGCAGTGTTTTATTAGGTTCTTATCAGTGGTTGTCTCTAATTCCCTTGTATTTGTTTTTACATAGTGGTTGAACCTGTGCTTTGACCTTGCGTCCATTGTGAGCCAGACCTGGCGGGGACAGAGTTATAAGGCACTCGAGTCCATATGTGTGTCTGCTCACTGTAAGCTGCGGCGGATATTCACAATGAAAGGCAGACCTCAAGACACTACTGATGATGATGGTGAGTAAATTTTTCCTAACTTAGTTGTCCAGGTATGATAAACACACCCTTATCAATCAGTTGTTCAGGTATGATAAACACACCCTTATCAATCAATTGTTCAGGTTTGATAAACTTATCCTTATTATAGAAATTATTATCCTCATTTGCAATACTGAAAAATTCAGTGTGATGATACCTATATGGCTTGTGCTAAGTTGCTTTTTGATTTACATAACCCTGTGTGCTACCATTTAATCATATATAGTGTTCAGTCATATTATTAACCCTGCGTAAAGCGAGGGTTATTGTTTTCACTCGATTCTGTGTGTGTGTTTGTGTATGTATGTATGTTCGGATGATATCTGGAGATGGTATAACTGATGTTATCAAAATTTATCATATGGGGTGGTGTTGTGAAAGTGCTGATGAAGTGTAAATCAAAGCGTAAATAGCCCCGGAATGAGTGTTTTATGGGGTTTTTATAGCACATTTTACTGATTGAACTTATTGCAAGTGACCATACGGCCATCTGTCGCACGTGAACTGTTACTTCACACGGGACAATGACGTCATGCCATGTGCCGTTTCCATGAAAGATGTCTGTAAACCAATGTACATCATGGGAGGATGGGGGAGGGGGGATATTTTTGTTTGTTTGTTATGTTTATAGTCAAATACAGCAATACCACAATGTTCAGGACGTTTTACTAAAATATTCATTTAAAAAGTTCCTAGGAATAACACAGGCTTGATTAAAATTCTATATCACTATCTTCTGTGCAGGGTTTGCATCCCTATATTGAATGCTTTTTTAGTTTTCTATTCCAGTTTATTGAGGTATTGCCGTAATACTTACTATTATCATGTCTTTTACCTAAATATTCTTTTTACAGAACTATATGAAATTGCTGAGGGAACAAATAGTGGTGTTGATTTGGAAGCGATCCCGAGGCAGTGTCAGCTGGCATCAGACACATGTCCTGAGACTCAGGTAAAAGTCAATCATAATTTTTACTTTAATCAGTACACTAAATATCTGTTATCTGAAGCAATAATACACTTCTCATTTTGTTCATAGCTTGATAAAAAAAGACTAAAGCTGTTTTTTACATGATTGGCGTACTCCCTTTTCTTATGGGTTTAGATTCCATATTAATCTTTAAAAATGATGCATCAGGTTTTTTGCACTAAAAGTTTAAACAACATCACAAGGTGTGACTCTTATATATGACCATTTAGCTTCTTAGGTAAATTAATACTATATTAAAGATAAGATTACTCCAGAATGATGAATCTATGAAATAAGGATAATTCTCAAGTTTCAATCTTTGAAATTCTGAAACCACAGAGTGGTAACAGTTACATTTCTTTTTTTAACGTGTTTATCCTCCAAACCAATAGATCATTTCAGTACCAGATCATTGTCTCATCAACAGCCAGCTATAGGGGATACAAGAATAATTTCCAGGGATACTTTACTGGTACCACTCTGGTATTCTGTATTTGAGATGCATGCAGGTACATCTTTGAATCATTTAAGAATGTGCCTGCATGCATTTCAAATACAGAAATTTAATAAATGTCGGTTCCACATCTCATCATTAACTTCTGTAATTGCCAAGAGTTTTGAGTGACTGGTGTTAAATTATCTTAACTGCTGTATTTCAGAAACTTTGGTTCCTATCATAGTAACCCCTCAATAGATGAAGCTGTATCATTCACACTTTACCATATTTTAAAACATCTCAACTTATGAGAATCTACCTATGTAAGGGTTTTATTCATTGATTTCAGCTCAGCCTTTAACACCATCCTTCAGAAAAGGATCAGAACTGGGTGTTAATATTAACATGTGTAACTGGATCTTAGATTTTTTTTACAAATCGGCCTCAAGTGGTTAAGATTGGTAACATTATTTCCAAAGAATTGGTCTTAAACACTGGAGCACGCCAAGGTTGTGTGCTTTCACCAAAATTGCACTCTCTATTTAACTATAACTGACATGACTGTGTCTCTACTTCTGATGATTGCCTCTTTGTAAAATTTGCAGATGACACAACAGTTACTTGGTTCATCCGGGGAAATAACAAAAAGTGTTTACCGCAATGGTTAAAACTTTAACTTTGTAGTACTCTGAAAATAATCTGGAGTTAAATGTAAAGAAAACCAAGGAGTTGATAATTGATTTTAGATGGAAGAAAACTGAAATATTACCCTGTAATTGATGGCTTCAAGGTTAAAATTATTGATTGTTTTAAATTTTTAGGGATTTTTATTTCTTCTGATTCAAATTGGGCTGAAAATGTTTATTACTGCGTAAAGAAGGCACAACAATGTATATTCTTTCTAAGGAACCTAACAGATTTCAGGCCCAGTCAACCGATTCTATTAAAGTTTTATCGGGCGGTAATTCAGGGTGTCCTGACATTGTCAGTCACTGTTTGGGGAGGCAGTATCACTGTTGAGGAATGAAACTGTCTTTCAAGGGTAGTTAGAACAGCTGAGAGGAACACTATTTTAAAAAAAAAAATGAAATTGGGGGTTTGCTACAAGTGGATATCAGGCAATTCCAAAAGGACTCAAACTAGCACATATGAGTCAGCCATTTGGCAATTAAATATATTACTTGCAGCACAATAATCTAGTCAAATATTCATGCATCTTATTTTTCTATAAACAATTTTATTTTATTATTTCTTGTTTAATGTGTTTGTTTAAGCAAGCCAGCCAAGCCAAATACTATTGTATGTGATGATTTTATTACATATATTGCAATAAACTATATCTTATCTTATTTTTTCTTATCTTATCTTATCTTATTTTATCATGCATATACAACACTTGAAGGACACACTTGTACCATTCCTGCAATGTGCAAATCAGAAGTTTCCATTAATGACAGAGATTTTAAGTCTCAAGTCGATTTGTTGGTTTATTTGTAGGTTATTACAATGAACAAAATGAGGCATTTTGAATGGAGGTCCAAAGGTGGAGATGCTTCAAGTAAACCAAGCACAGGCCTAGATATTGGTAGGTGTCTCAAGCTTAATTCAATAAAGATAAGAGTGTTAAAGATAAGATCTTGTTAGAATAAAGAGAATCATTAATTGTATTATTACATCACAAATATTGTTTTATAATCTAAGTCTACACACTTTATAAGCAGTAAGACTTTGTTATTCTGGACTCTCTCAGAGTGGGTAGGAACACAGTGGTTTACTTTATAAAAATTCCATCAAACTTTGAATAGACTAATAGCCTATGACTTAGAAACAAGTAGGATATTCAGTTTAAGTGACATAACAAGGTTTTACATATTTACATCCACATATCTGTAAATGGTTTTATCTGTTTCAATATATTTGATATACCGTATAGTACAGTATTTTTGGAAGTAATGCAACTCTGTTTTAATTTATGGACTTCACAGCACAACACTTTACTCCTACATATGTAATACACAGGGAACCTGTAAATCTGAATACCAGTTTTCATAAACTGGATATACCTTTTTTAGTGTTTCATTATATAATCTTTTCATAACCAGCATGCTGAAATGGAAATACCTGTATATATCAATATAGATCATTCTTATTCTAGACATTTAATAATGTTTCATGTTATTGTAGATTTGAATTCAAGTGGTGGGAAAAAGTCCTCAGATAATTACCAGATTGCATTTGGCACAAAAGTTCCTGTGAAGGCCCCGGGCAGTGGAACCAGGAGGGGAAAAGATGTAAGAGATAAATTCTTACACAATACGTACAGGCATTCTTATTTTTAAACTTCAGTGTTATCCCTGAATAGTGATAGTTGGACCAGATTCTCTTAAAAAAACTCAAACATTATTTATTTTACATGGATGGTACAAATTGTAATTATAACTAATCAAGGCACTCTTCAAGCCACTCTCCAGGTGGTATAGTGAATAGTTATTTATATAAACTTGCTTAAACTCAATCATACACTCAAAAAGATGAGAAAGACGTGTGTAACATAAACAATAAAATTATAAGGAAAAAAAACCATACAATTCTCTTGAGAGATGTTCCACGCACATGGTACAAAAATCCACAGAGTCCATTTAAATACACAAATGCACAGAGTCCTGATAAATCCTGAATGCACGCTACACAGAAAGTCTGCCTGGCACCAAGGCCGCTGGTCATATGATCATCGCATGTGACTTAGGAATATATTCTTTGAGGCCTTATGGTTTTATACACAATAGACATGGAACACAAGCAATCCTCGAGGTCTAACAAATAACTGGCTTAAAACAGTCTCTACCCTCTAGGTACTCGCTTCTCTGAATCACTGACAGATAAGCTCACTGCCCTCATTGTAGTGTCACTCACACAATGTCTGTCACTGCAGAATCATCCTGGGTATATCCAGTCATCTGTACCAGAATATGCCACGGAACATGACAATATTCGGTACTGTATGCACAGATCATTGTATCAATTGTCAATTAGTCTGTGTGCTTGGCACCGCCACGGCAGATACACATTGGCTGTTTACAAGTCCTTCTGTAAACACAACGCACAAGTCCATAAGTGAGATTACATTGGCTGCCTTTAGACTCATTTATAAATATACACCAGGAAATCATCCCTCTGCTGCTCAGTTCGCACACAACTTAGGATCCTCCTCTTGACAGACAAATTGCCAGACTACATGTAGGGTGCTGACCTAGGAGATTGTGCCTTTACTCTCCCATCTCCAGCATATATACTCTTGCTTACATCACACATCCTGACCATACTTGGCCTATTGCCTTACAATATTATGCAACATTTTGTTCAATGCACGAATACTAAAATGGACATACCTCCAGAGACAAAAGTATGGAAAATAATAACTATGCAGGTGCATTGCCTTTGAAGTAAACAGTAGACAGTGTTATTACAGGAAACCATCTAGACTAACGCTGATGAATCTGACAAGAAACAAACCTCAGACTGAACTGAAACCAACATCAAATAAAACTTGTAGGTTCCCTAAACCTATGTTTCCATGTGAACATTGTTACATGATATGGCATATTAATATGCAATAAATTATAGAAACAACCATCTGGTTATACTATCCTTTCTTGAATGTGCAATATCATAATAAAAAATAAACAAGTCACAGTTCTCTCTTGACAATTTGCCATAGCAGACTGTTAAGGGAGAAAGGTAAATATACTTAGATAACAGACTGTTAAGGGAGAAAGGTAAATATATTTTTATTAGGAACCAGTGTATGATTTAATGGTTCCATGAAGGTTGATTTGTTTATTACATAATCATCCTTTATTAAATTCAAATGACCTACAGTTGACATGATTGTGATAGTATTTAATTACAGTGAAACCTGTGTTATAAGACCACTCATGGTACTTGCAACCAGTGATCTTTAATTCACAGGTGGTCTTTTTAGACGGATCAGTTATAACCAATGTGAATGCCATCGTTTCACTCAAAGGTTGTCTTCATAGACAGGTTCCACTGTATAACAGTATTTTGGAACGTGTGGTTACCAACCTGCAGACTTATTATCTCTGCAGGAGTATGCTATTCATAGAGACTGTAACAAGCCAAGGAACTGCTTCTTGCCCTTTTCTTGCATCTTGAAGAGAAGGATAAATAAAAAAAAACCTGTTTTTCCACTGTAATAAAATTTATCAATTAAGTTTATGTTGCAACTCTTTATGTTCTTCTGTACCTTTGCTTGCAGGGCAGTACAACCAGCAGAGTCAGTGCCAGGTCAAAAGGACGCCCAGACAGTGGAGGTATGGTGTACATTTACTTTGCATATTCAGACACAAGTGTCTTATAAGTTATGCTTGAATGTCATGAATTGTTCTATTGATTCAGAGCTAAAGACTTTTCACTTGGGTTTATTTTCTGCTGTATTTAACCATTATATTTTAAGGAAGTGGTTTATTTGGTTTGACAAACACATGATTCATTTTTATGATTCCTCAAATTCCTATAGATGTGCAGTTGTTGGCAGCAGTTTAATAAAATCAACCAAAATTATAGGATCTGAGAATACTGGTTAAAGCAAGTAATGCTCTAACTGAAAGCCTTGTTATATTTAAAAAATACCAGGTAACAGAAAAACACTGACATTGTAATTGGCCAATGGAAAATGTAAAAAAAACCCAGTGATTTCAGTTTATAGGGTAGCATGCAAATCTTAGCTCCTTTCATGTAAAAGAAACCTTAAGTTGTTTTGAATTATTGTTAATACTAGGCCAAGTAAAGTACATATAACTTTAACCTCCCTAAAAGTGTATGCGTTGATGAAATTTTCATGATTTTTTCCATATAATTTGAACATAAAACAATGTTAAGCATGTATTATTTTAAACAAAATCAATGTTTCTTATCTTCTTACAAATAAAACTTTTAATTTTCTTATTCAATTTAAAGATCAAGAGTCGTCACAGAGAGGGTATACAGGGATCAGACAGGACAGACTAGATTCCTCTGGTAACAGCAAGGCCAGTGAAGAGGAGCATAAAAGAGAACGGAAGAACTCTGACCCAGGTCACAACCAGGAGGACCCAGAAATAACAGTAGATAAAGGTGAAAGCAGTTATAGACTTAATCAAGAGGAATTTCAAATAAAACTGCAGAGAGGGAATGTAGCAGGGCTGGACATTAATGGCTAACTGCTTGCCTGACAGTTGGTTCCTACTTGCCTGACTGGGCAAGTGGGTGCAACATTAACCTTTACGCAAAGGCCTGGATCTTGTCAAATTTTTAGTTGGCCACCTTCTTTTTTAGGAGACTTGAAATCATAATTTTATATCTCTAGCTTTAATTACGTGCAAGTTTTAATCTATGCCAATGCCAAAGAGAAATATAATTAACAAAAGAATCATGTGGATCAAATTTTTTGTGGTTGTGGCCATGATTACTGATTTTGTGGGACAAGTAAAAAATTCATGTAGGGCAAGTAAAAGATAGTCGTCACTTGCCCTACTTGGCAAATACTTTCAAAGGTTAATGTCGAGCCCTGTGTAGCTGAGTGGATAAGGTGTTTGATGATGGAGTGGAGGGTCTCTGGTTCAAACCCTGTCCAGTGGGTCTAGAAGATCAACTGAAATGTTTGAGCAAACTGACTATGAACATATAAAAATAAAGCAAAATCTCAACCATATAACAGTTTAAATCTCCAGTTATGAATGAAATAAGTGAATAATAAATTATTACTAAATCTGTATTTCTTTGAAGCTAAATGAATAATTGCCATTCGGAATGATAACAATTCAGTTTACCTTGAATATATCTCAGATCTTCCCTCTCAGAAAATTTTGCTGAGAGAACAACTAATCAAACATATAACTAACTATTTGATAAGTATTTGTATGTGAGTTACTAATACTACTTGGTAATTCTTTTGTAATGTTAATCTTATTTATATTCAGTCCACCATTGCGTTAGAGACACAGCTCAGTGATTCTATTACAGAACATGTTTAAAGGGGTAAGCACTAATGTATATGTTACATTTCTTTATCAAGAGTCACTCCGCACAAGTCACACATGGACAGATGGGGCTGATAACAAAGAGCAGATACCCTTCGTTCGTCCTCATCCTCCTCGAGAACCTTCATCTGACGGAAAGAGAAGGCGACGACCAAGGGTCAAAAGTGCGGGAAAAGACAGAAATCCAAACATTGTCATTTCCACAGGTAAGTATTTTTTTTCAAAATAGCTTGAATGCTTAAGTGTGAAGATAATATATCTCTCGGTATAGACTTCTCTGAAGTTTGAACAAACAGTGTATTTAGCTCAGCTGACTGAAAGTCGTCATGGCTATAGCGATCAGTCTTTGTCCATTAACCAGATGCAAATCGTAACCGCTGGACCTGGAATCTTCTAACTTGACATCCAGGTTGGTCCATAAAAAATCTTCTAGTAAACCTGAAATTAGGTCTCTGTTACCCATATCCTATGAGCTATAGGGTTTGTAAGTATCCCTCAATATAATTAAAAATTTGATACAAAACCTGCAGTTTCTGAAGAACTCATTCATCACCATAACTCTCTGCATGCACATTCATCATGGAGTGTTTCATCAGTTCCTGCAGACTGGTGGTGCCACCTGGATTTTTTCTAACTTTTACACATTTTTCATCTTTATTTTTTGAGACCTTCAAAGATGTGGTTGTCTGTTTACAGGGCACAAATCGTTACCATTGCACCTAGAATCTTCTAACTTGATATCCAGGGAGGTCCCTGAAATATCTTCTTGGAAACCAGAAATTAGATCTCTGTTACCCATATCCTCTGAGCGATGCTGCAGTTTAATTTTGATACCACTTTCAAAATTTGGCCATCAGATGATAAAATTCCTTTTGTGAATGTCTTCCTACTTAGCTGAGTGTCATGACCCGTAGGTCACTTGTTAGATTGACAAGAAGCAGATTTATTGGACTATCCAATAAATGGACTATCTAAAAACAATGAACAACTACACATGTATGTCAGAGTATATAGACCTCCCCAAGTACCACTGTCCTGATTTCAGACTTGACTAATGAATTAAAATTACCCAGACTTAACACAGGATTACCCTTTTCCACACTTTTCATCCTTTTTACCTTTATCTACGATAATTTTGCATTCATTTTCTCAACTTGCAGGGTAATGACGTATTGCAATTCCAGTCTGTTATGCCAAAAATAAATTATGACAATTAATTCTTAAGTAATGATGTCTGGATGCTTTCTGTTATTCTGACACAGCAAAGGTTTCTTTGCCTTGTAAATAGGCCTGCCCAATGACTAAAATCCTGATTTGAGACTTGAATAATGAATTTAAGTTACTCAGAGTAAACACTCAATTATACCTCTTTATACCCCTGTTTATAAGGGGTCCTATTAGGATGTATCTGCAGTCTGTCTGTCTCTCCATCCGTTAAGTTTTAGTGTCACCCCAAAAAACAAACAGGGCTTTGATGGATTTTCATGAAACTCAAAAGAAATATAAACTAATCTAAGTTTGATTCCCAGCAAATCCATGCATATTTAATGAAGTCAGATGACTTACCAAAAATCTGACAGATAATCATCGACCTCATTATAAATATTAACGAATACAGTTTCTCACCTGAATATAATTCTCAGCAAAATTTATGCATATTCAATGAGGTCAAAGGTCACAAGACATAAGATGGGTGTATTATACATGTTTGCTGTGCTCTTATACTGCAGTAAATTTGCATAAATTCTTTGAATCATAGGCTGATGACTTATATGCCTTAAAAAATATTAAAATAAATGCCTAGGCTGATCTATCATTTCCTCTCAGATTTTTTCCATTATTCTGACACATCAAAGGTTTCTTTGCCTTATTTAAGCTGGATATGTTTATGTACATAAGACATTAGCAGTGGGTGGTTGTTAATTGTATTCACTGTTTGTGGTTCTTAATTTCAACTGCCATCAATGGTCCTGAAAAGTTTTTCGTCATACATAAAAAAGAGTGACTTTGTAAAATAATTTAAACATGTATTGTTCTCAGGTTCAAGCCTCGTTGTCTCTTTTGTATGGAGATTTCCTGTAGAGTTTGAAAGATTTCCTAGTAATAGGTGGGTCAAAGATCTTCCTGGTAACAGGTGAGTCAAAAATCTTCCTAGTAACATGTGGGTCAAAGATCTTCCAAGAAACAGGTTAGTCAGACATCTTCCTAGTTACAGGTGGGTCAAAGATTGTAACAGATAGGTAAAATGTTATGTAACATGATGAAGTAACTTGAATGTATTCTGTTACAGATGACCAGTCCAGCGGCCCCAACAGCAGAAGCAACAGCAACACAAATATACAGGAAGCAGCAAAGGGTCCTCTGCGTGTTGCTGATGACGATGAAGTGGCCAGCATCCTACAAGCCGTGCAGCGCGGCCAGCAGTCTGAATCAGAGTCTGGTAAGAACTGAAAACTTCTGCTTAGTTACAACTCTCAACACCACGTGGCAGCACATATTAGAATGCATATTAAAGCTTCTTATTGTTACAGTCCAACATTTTTTTAGAGTAAATTATTTCCCAAGCTGCTCTTGAGATTTTAATTGTAAAATAAATCCATTCTATAAAATTAGCCCTTTTCACCCATATATTTTTGTACTTTCATTTATTTAAAAATAGTTGATAAATCTGGTACATGTATAGCAGGCTTTTTACTGGGAGACATATTAACTGAGATGTTTTTAATGGGATACTTTATCAATAAGATATGTACAAATATTTTTTACATTTATTTTGTGACGCTGTGCTCGTGGCAAAAAAATCATACCCCAGTGTATTTACCTTGAAGGCCTGGTCAGTGTTGATGTTTAAATTGTGAAACCAGAATGAGACAAGGGGGCATTCAGGTTTCCAATGATATTTGACTGGTTTCTATGGTTAGACATATAAAGAATAGGTTGATGTGAGGAACACATGAAAGATTAATAAATGTACGTTGCAAGGAAACTGTTCCTGAAGAAAGAAACAGAAATATGCATACCTCTTAAGTAGCAGAAGCGGACCCAATGGGACTCCATGCAGAGGGTCGGTATCCATTTTAAAGTCACCACAACCTTTTTCTCATCGTATCAGACCATCATATTGTATTTTGAGGCCTGGAACCCCCGCCACAACCCCACCCCACCCCACCCCTGTTCCTGAAATTGGGACCTTGAATTAGGTTTTGTCATTAATCCTCCTTGGTTTAACCCTTTATTTTGTAAAGCGAGGAACATGTATTTTTCATTTTACTGACCACTTATTAATGAACTAGACCAGGATAGTGAAATCAGTACAATGATCAGGTCACCAGAGGTCAAAGGTGACAAAACTCTGGCATGCATAAGTGAAAATTTCACGTCTCTCAGTAACAGTTGTTCTGAGACAACGGAAATGCTCCAATCTACACTACATTAATATACTAATTTGCATACTGATAATTGTAATGACCTGGAGACTTAAGTATCTACAATTTAAGTGGTTATTTATTGTTCTGTGATTTGTATATCCAAAGATTTATGTTTCCCCATCTCCCAATTTGCATAGTTTTTAAAGCAGCTGGGGGCATGGCTAATGAAGTAATTTTTATTGTCTGCTTACCAAGAGTCTAACCTCACGTTTTTGTTATGTCCCATGGTCTAGTTCATTAATATAAAAAGTAATTAAGGGCACATCTCATGCACACAAGAACTCCCTTGACCAACGGACTATAAAAAGCTAGAAAAATGGGAAAAGACTTTTAAATTGAAACCCAGAGATTTGTGGAAGCCAATATTCACCCTTAACAAAGCTTGACTTACAAGTTGTTTATTTACAACATAAATATTCATGGAAATAGAACAATTTTTACCAATATTAATTAGGGTTGCATAAATACCAGTTTTGGGAAACCATGCTTTTCACATTAGAATAGAAACTCAGGAAAATCCTCTATAGCTTCCCTGGACCCCAAAACCTTATGTTTGTTTCATCCCCAAGATTAAGATTAATTATTATAAAGTTTTGTTTAGTGTAAAAAATTGACCTGAATATTAAATAAAATATCACTAAAATATCAATATATTGGTTGACTACAGAAATGGTAGTATTCTAATGTTGATTCATATAAGTCATGATTAATGAGTAATTAAATATTTGCTCCCATCAGAAATTTTACTGTATGTGTTTTCAAAATGTGTCAGGTACCAGAAAAAAGATACTGATCCCCTTATTATAATCTCTGGATCTCTTATTTTAAAAGATGCAGCTTGTAAGGTAATAATTCATGTTCTAGAATACAGGCATGGACTTTCAAAATAACAAATGGTGTTGAGGATGGACAAGCCACAATGATTTTTCCACAGTTTATCTAGTTCATTTTTGAGAATGATAGAAAGGCAGAGGTTAATCACCCACCTGCCTGACTGAATCAGTTTGCTATAGAATGTGTATTAATTGACAGAATCTGGGCAGCACACAAACCCTGCTGATGACTCTCTGGATGATGTCATTAACACACTCAAAGGCCGTGCCAAGCTTCATAATGATGATGATGATAATGAGTCCAAGGACTATGAAGACAGTGATGAGTATGATTATATACTTGAACTGATTTAAGCTAGACACCTACATGTTTGTAAGGCTTTATCTGTATATATGTGTTGGCATGGGTGATTATTTGTACATATTTGAACTTTTTAGCTCAGCTGACTATAATTCAGCTTAGTTAAAGTAATGGTCCTTCGTTCTTCGGCTGTCCGTCCTTAAATTAAACTGGCATGTTTTGAAACTGTGGGACCTGCAAATCCAAATTTCAGCATACTGTTATATGTACCCAAGATATCTGCTAAACTAAAAACTGGGTCACTTCGACTTTATTCTTTGAGATATTAAGGAAAACCTCCATTTTCCAAGGAAAACTTTGTTAAGACTGACCCTTTGTGAAAACCCCTGGTGTTGTTTTGTTCAAATTCTGACATTACGATTCCTGCATGTATTTCCAATGTACATGCCAAAAAATTAAGTCAAAATAGCTTACTTTGTAGAAGTTATTGGCCTGAACATAATTTATGTTCTAAAAAATCAGGAAAGATATTTACTCAGTTAATATGAGAAAAATTATTTGAAATTTATTTGAGTTTTAATTGTATATTAGAAATAAAATTAGAATTTTGTTCATTTTTAGCTCAGCTGAGCTATAGTCATTGTCTTTTGTCCGTCTGGCCGGCAGTCTGGCACATTTTGAAACTGTGCCTGCAATTCAAAATTCAGCATACAGTTAGATGTTCCCAAAATCTCCTACCAGACCAAAAGTTTGGTAACTAGGACCTCGTTCCTTCGAGATATTAAGGAAAAACCTGAGTTTTCTTTTAAAGACCCATTGTTACTCTCAAAGACTGCCTAATATAAAAACCACTGATCTGTTTTTGATCATATTTATGGTAATATACATATTCCTCTATACATTTGCTATGTACATACCAGAAATGGGCCTTAACATAATACACTTTGTAAAAATAAATCAGGAAATATATTTACTCACTTAACATAAGAATTGCTACAGGGATATAACTTTATTTAATCAAGATTCAGTTTTATACCCAAAATTAGATCTGAATTTTGTAATTTTTAGCTCAGCTGACTAATAGTCAGCTGAGCTAAAGTCATGGTTTATTGTCTGTTGTTCGTCTGTCTGTCCGTCCGTCTGTAGATGTGGCATGTTTTGAAACTGTAAGATCTAGGAATCCAAAATTTGGCACAATGTTAGATGTCCCCAAGATCTCCTACCAAGATGAAAACTGGGGCTTTATGACTTTGTTCCTTTGAGAAATTAAGGAAAAATCTCATTTTTTTATTAAAAACCCATTTTCACACTTAATGACTGCCTAATATCATAACCACTCATCTGTTTATATGTGAGGTGGACTTGTATGCACCTTTTACAGTAAATAATCCACACTCCAGGAAGTCTTATATGTGAGGTTGACTTATATGCACCTTTTATGGTAAATACTCCACACTCCAGGAAGTCTTATATGTGAGGTTGACTTATATGCACCTTTTATGGTAAATAATCCACACTCTAGGAAGTCTTATATGTGAGGTTGACTTATATGCACCTTTTATAGTAAATACTCCACACTCCAGGAAGTCTTGTATGTGAGGTCAGCTTATATGCACCTTTTATGGTAAATACTCCACACTCCAGGAAGTCTTATATGTGAGGTTGACTTGTATGCACCTTTTATGGTAAATACACCACACTCCAGGAAGTCTTATATGTGAGGTTGACTTGTATGCACCTTTTATGGTAAATACTCCACACTCCAGGAAGTCTTATATGTGAGGTCAACTTATATGCACCTTTTATGGTAAATACTCCACACTCCAGGAAGTCTTATATGTGAGGTCAACTTATATGCACCTTTTATGGTAAATACTCCACACTCCAGGAAGTCTTATATGTGAGGTCGACTTATATGCACCTTTTATGGTAAATACTCCAAACTCCAGGAAGTCTTATATGTGAGGTCGACTTATATGCACCTTTTATGGTAAATACACCACACTCCAGGAAGTCTTATATGTGAGGTTGACTTGTATGCACCTTTTATGGTAAATACTCCACACTCCAGGAAGTCTTATATGTGAGGTTGACTTATATGCACCTTTTATGTTGAATACTCCACACTCCAGGAAGTCTTATATGTGAGGTCAACTTATATGTACCTTTTATGGTAAATACTCCACACTCCAGGAAGTCTTATATGTGAGGTCGACTTATATGCACCTTTTATGGTGAATACTCCACACTCCAGGAAGTCTTATATGTGAGGTCAACTTATATGTACCTTTTATGGTAAATAATCCACACTCCAGGAAGTCTTATATGTGAGGTCAACTTATATGCACCTTTTATGGTAAATACTCCACACTCCAGGAAGTATTATATGTGAGGTTGACTTATATGCACCTTTTATGGTAAATACTCCACACTCCAGGAAGTCTTATATGTGAGGTTGACTTATATGCACCTTTTATGGTAAATACTCCACACTCCAGGAAGTCTTATATGTGAGGTCAACTTATATGCACCTTTTATGGTAAATACTCCACACTCCAGGAAGTCTTATATGTGAAGTTGACTTATATGCACCTTTTATGGTAAATACTCCACACTCCAGGAAGTCTTATATGTGAGGTCGACTTATATGCACTTTTTACGGTAAATACTCCACACTCCAGGAACCTTAGTTTAGCTAGGCTTCAACTTGGTCAATCTTAGCTCGGCTGGCAGGATGCATAAACTAGGTGGATGAATGTTATAATTTTCCTTATTTAATTCATTATTATTCTTTTTTGGAGCATTCCATTAATATCTCTTGCTTTGCATACCACTAGTACTGGTACACTCAATCAAGAATTTAGGCAAACTTTCCTGGAATTTAACTTTAATTAGCACATTTTGCCATATCTTTATACTTTTTAAGAATTATTAATTACATTTACACATTTTTTGTTTATCAAATATATCCTTTGGTAAAACACTTAGGCCCATAACCTTTTTCCCCTTATTGCATGATTAAATGGTTTCAGGTATATATTACAGAGTACAATATATACTTATTATATTAAGTTTATGCTCATTTGAAGATATACAATTCTAAGTTTTTATATAGTTTTCTATTTCAGTTAATAAATTATATGTGTATTATAATGCAACAGCTCATCTCCACTTTCTTCCTTATTCTACATTTTGCAAGGTTTCATATATAGTTGGTATTTTAAACACATATTACTTTCACATAGTTGAAATACTGATAGTTTTACAAATATTTGATCATGTGAGGCTCCTGCATCTTTAATGTAGTCCGAAAAGTGCACATGTAGTATTTGTCTCACATTCATATATTTAGTAATTGATTATCACCAAATAGCAAGGCCATTTTCTCTTATCTTTTCAAATGCTAATCTGTAAAAGAAATAGAAATAAGTACATTCCGCTTTGCTAAAATTTTACAAAGTTCAGCTGAGCGCCATGACCCATGGGTCCCTTGTTTAAGTTATAAGCATAAATGTAAAAATAAAATCTTAAATTTTGCTCAACTTTGACAATGGCACATTTTTTTTGTAAGTACATTTGTTTTTATTTCCCACGATGGACAGTTGATTAGGTTTTAATTTTATAAAATCAGAAAAACATCTTAAGATATGCATGTGTATGTAGTGTTTGTGCAATATACATATTTGTATGAAGAGTGATTATATATTTAATATCTTTAGCGAGAATCCCATTTTGGTGCAGGGCATGAACCATATACCTGTAAGTTTACATGATGATTATATATCACAACTTTTTTAAGATAGAAACTCAAACGTATGAAATGTTTTGGCCGCTTACATGTTTGTATAAATTGCGATTTTTATATTTAATTTTTATTTTTATATATTTTCTTAAGCCTGAAACCCACTTGGGTGTGGGGCATTATCTGTATACCTCTGGGTATACTTAGTGGTTGTATTTATATATAGTAGAGTGCCGTTTTCCTGAAAATTTGTTTTTCCAATTTTAAAAATGGGGAACCAAAACTTTATTGGTATTTACAAAATATTTTTCAAGCATGTAAAATACAGATCCTGAAGTAAGTTTTTTAAGCCCATTGGGCCATTGTTGTCGCCAGGGCAAAGGTGTGAAAACTACAGCTAAAAGTGCAATGCTAGGCTCTCTATACCCCTGGATAGCGGTGCTTGTGTGTAATCAACCATATATCATTTGTACTCATGCAAGCATAATTTGTCAGCTTGTGCTAGGATGTCAGGCCTGAGCAGTTTACTCACATGAGCAATGCAAGATATTCTTTATACATAGCTTATGCTCAAGGAGGTTTATCTGTGAGGCCATGGCATGTGAGCCTGGCCATACAATGAGCAGATTAGTCCAGTTTGCAATTGTGCCATCTGCTTAAAAACTCGGCATATTCAACTTTTCATTAACTTGAAACTGCCAAAAATAACACTACTCAAACAAGATCATTAAGCTATCATTTTGCGGGGACATGGAATCAAAGAACAGGAAACGGACGGTGTTAAACTTTGATGCGAAGCTGACAATCACTGAGTGGCTTGACCATGGTGACAACCCTACCATCATCACAAGAGATTTCAGCATTGGCAAATCAGTTATTACTGATATAAAGAATAGCAGAGAGAAACTCAATGAATACAAAATGAAGTTGCCAGATATAAATTATCAGTTTTAATAGGTAGGCATAAGGATCATTCAAAAACTTTTATTCCTTTGCCTTTCACTGGCTGTACATGTGCTGCACTGGCAACACCTTTGGGCTGTAAAAGAAACTAACTGAGCTTCACCAATGGCATTGTCATTTGACCTTTCCATCCCTTGAATTCGTTGATAAAAGGGCACACATGTGTCCTAAAAGCAGGCTAGTCTGATCTTTGCCAATCTTGCTTTGCAATAAATCCAATATTTTTTATATATCCTGTTCATAGATCAAAAAGAAAGAATAACTGAGTTCCCAAGGTAAAATGGCATTTAACTAATCATTAACTGTCGTACAAACTTGCCACTAGACCCTTGACCTTTATTCTGAATGTTAATTTTTCCAAACAAAAGCATGTCCCTGGATGCTTTCAGAAAAACGGCACCCTACTGTATATATATGATTAAATTACAAAAATTGTCAATTACCTGTTATGTTCATGTACCAGCTCTTAGCATCCAGAGTAGCATTGGATTCGTTCTGCAGGTATATATATATATATATTATATATATATATATATATATATATATATATATATAAATATATATATATATATATATATATATATGTATATATATATATATATATATATATATATATATTTATCACACCTGCCTAAGCTAAAAAGCCTTCATGCACTTTGTGTGTGATCTGTATATGTGTGGATATGCAACTACACATGAATATCATATATTCTAGTTGTTAGACGTTTCATTGAAGAAAATAAAATTATAAAATTTTGGATAAAATTTCCTTTGGATTTTATGTGTCTTTAGATAAATATAGGTTTTGATACCCTGTACCTTTATTTGTAGTGAGGATGATGATTCTAAGGTGTATATGTTTTCCTCAAGACCAATCTCAGCTCCACGAGACCACCGGCTCTCACCAAATATTACAGCACAAGTAAGTATAAGGGACCATTCAGAAGTATACTTTTACAGAGCTATGGTTCCTTTTAAATGGTTGCAGTAGCAACTCACAGTTATGATAATTAATCTTCGCCTTTTTTCCTGTTCCTGTGAAACACCTCCCATTATTATGTCCCCCCCCCCCCCCCCCAGGGGAGACATGTTGTTTTCAGTGCCATCATCTATCATCATTGTCGTCTGTAGGATATCTTGTGAACGCAAAAATTTTTGAATGGCTGCATATTTTCCTCCAACATTTGAATCACTCATTTTTCATCCCAGAAAATTTGGACGAGTGCCATCTTCAAGTTCAAATCTGCCCAAATGTGAAATTCTGGTGAACCTCATACCTTTTAAAGTATTTATCATTTTGTCATCAAAATTGGTATGCCAATTGTTCCTACTATGTTCTCGGACAAGTTCAAAACCAAGTGACCTTGACCTTGATCTCCAAGGTCAATTTTTTGCAATTATAGGATTATTCTGACCCCCATAACTTTAGAAGTAACAAAGATTTTTTACTTCGAATTTGACACACTAGTTCTTTCTGCCATAATCTCATTGGAGTTTAAAAAGCGGTGACCTTGACCGTCAAAGTAAAATCTACTGAAATATAGAATCATTGTTTTTAGATGTTTTACCCCAACTGTTTTTGGATGGCTCATAGGGGGAGGCATATATCTGTTTTTGTGCGCTGAAACGCCATTCTAGTTGACACTTTATTTGACTTTATTGCAGAATTCAGGAAAACCCAGGGGCCCACGAAATAAGGGAAGAAAATATCACTCGCGCTCCAAAGGTCAAGATAAAATAGACCGGTATACAGGGGCACATAATGGCAGGATAGCCAATGATGATTTAAGCAGTGAGGAGGAAGAACGAACTCTTTCTCTGCCCTCACATAGACAAAAACGAACCACTGAGTCTCAGAGCTCTAAAAATAAAACATCTGATGTTAAAGTCAGTGTCAGATCTCACAGGAGAGATGTAAAACCTGCGTCGCAGAATGAACAGAAACCAGTGTCAAATAATGTGTCGGTCATAGGTGCACTTCCGACGCTGGAGCATTTAGGAAACTCTGCTGGTCACCAGACTAAGTGCAGTGTCAGTCGCAAAGCACTGCGGGAAATCCCAAAAGATGATGTAAGGTTGTCACAGGTGAGGCAGGCTTTGATATTTATGTTTAAATTGCGGGAGATATATTTAGTATTTATAGACAACAAAAAAGACTCTACACATGCTAGAGTGATCCTACATTTAATAAAATGTAAAATAAAATATATTATAATTTTCATTATTTTAAATGTTAACAATCAATTCAAGTAGCATGTCACAGAAAGATTATTTCACTTGCACACACACACACACACACATGTACACATGCATATAAAGGTTTAAGTTATGTAGGAAAAGTGTCAGTTACTGTTGTACATTGTATAATTAAAATAAGTTTGAACAGGTCATTTGTTTTGTGAAAAAATAATGGTTTACCTTTAATAGGGAAATTTTATTTTTACACTACCCTATAATTATGACAGAAAGTATGTTAAAAGCATATTCAAATATTGTACCAGTATTTAAAAAAAATGTGAGATCATGTGAGTTAGTTTAGAAATGGGACACCTGTGTTCAGACTAGCTATAAATGGTGTCCTCCAACTTTCAGTGCTCATCCCAAGGAAAACATATAATTCATCTGGTTGTCATTTCCTACACTGTAAGATTTGAGTTTTCATGCTTGTCTGCTGTTGTAAATAAAGGGGTTAGCACTCATAACCTAGAGTCAAAGATAACCCTTGGTTAGTCTAAACAAAGGTGTTAAATATCAACTTTACTCATTTGCATTTGCAGACTACCATGGAACCTCAAACCTTATTGTAAGTTAACATTTATAATGAAAAGATAAAGGGAGAATCAGTTGAGAAGTAGTTAAACAAATACAGACCACCCAGTGTGAGAACAATATCTAGGAGGTGTTATGGTGGCATTTCAGAGCAAACAGCAGCAGTATGACTTTACCAAGTATCAGATGGCAGACCTGACAGATTCCTTCGAGACCCAGATGTTGCAGCAGCTGAAAGAGGAAGCGATGGGGGATGAAGAACAGGAGAATCGGCCTGGGGAACATCCAGTCAAACAACATGAATTCCAAGTAGACTCGGCCACAGACTCCAGCGATGACACGTCCATGAGTACACTCAAAGGGCCGGTATGAATCTTTGTGTGTCTTTTGAATGGTTCCTTACTCCCTATACCTTTGTTTGAACTCATTTCAGTGTTCCACCACTTGCAAAGTCTGGTTTTGCCTAATAAAGCCACTAGGGCACTGAGACAGAGCCAAAAATATTCTGACCAATGAGAGTGGGGTATTGCTAATTTTTATGTAATAATAATTTGGTGAAAACAAGAAATATCATGTTCTCATTGGATAATCTTTGCCCTGTGTCAACCCACCTGGTTGCCATATATTTGCTGCCCAATGTAAGCAGTGTGTATGTAGAATAAGTCAGAATGAATGAAGCTTGCCCACTATGCAAAGAGTGTACTGGTAACTGTGAGGCACCATCTATTTTTAGATACCGTAAATTTCTGCATACACGTCGAGAAATTTGCTCCCTAAAAAATAATTCAGGAATGGGGGGTCGCCTTATGTGCGGGTATAAAAAGCTATAAATGAAAGCTATTTAGTCTTACGTTATATACCTATTCATAACACTTGAAGAGCAAATCTTGTTCATTTTTATGTATAGAAAATAAAATTCAAACACGAAATAATGTGAATTTAGTTTCTCCCCTTTTTAATAAGCAGAAACGGTCTCCTTGACATTTTGTTTTCAATTTCCCCATTTATTTTCACGCAACAGTGGCAACATCTTCCGGGTTAACGTATGACTACTTTTATGCCGTTGGTATAAAGTATTGTCGGTTCTCAAAGCTAATATGGAATTATGTCTGTAACTATATAGACTTGCGTATATATACTTATTCATATCATACTTACGTAGATACTTATTCATAACACTCGGGGAAACGTCTTTGTTCATTTGAAAGCGACAAGAATGACCGTGAACCCATGTTAATATTGTCACCTATGTCGTCACACAGCGGCCTTTCAATGGGTTTCAATTTCAGCTATAAATCACAGCGTCCAGTGGGTTTGACCTTCACTGAAAGGGAATGTTACCTGCACTTCAAGCAGTGGTAGTGGGTACTTGTAGACTGACAACTATGCATGTAAGATTTTTTTGGGTGTGACTTTTAAATGACTCATTCCATAGGTTATCGTTTACTTATCTGTTGTTAGCTGGGGAATACCCAGACTCAGTGGGCTCTAAAAAATTTTCTCGCGATTTCTCTCTTCAAAATCCCACCTCGACTACGGGGGGTCCACATATATGCGGAAATTTACAGTATATAAAAAGGACAGGCAATAGGTATGTAGGTGGTACTGTTAAGTGGTAATAAATATGTTAAATTCATGATATATAGATAAATGTACATGTAACTGTGATATGTAATCAGTAAGCCTTCAAGATTTAGGGTTTTATGTACAAGAGGTTTGGTTCAATCCAGACGTCGTAATATATTTATGACTGTGGAATTAATCCCTGAGATTCTAAAGAGATTTCACCATATCATCTCAGAAGCACTGGTTGGATAGAACTAAGAACTTTAATATCAGAAGGCCAACACCTTCACCTGCAGACTTGGTAATAATTTTTTATAAAACAGACAAGAGATAAACTTCTATCAAACTGCAGGATATGAGCCCAAACTCTAACCCTTTACTGAGTAATGTGTGTGTGTACATCACTGTATATACAGATGGTGAAGGCATAGGTTGATGATGAAGAGTGATACAAGTGTTTTATGTTTTATATACAGCCACCAGTATTACCAGCCCACCATTATCAAGATGAGATGAAGCTGGCGCCATCAGCTCTGAGTCATGACTACCTTACACAGTCCAATCCAAGAGACTGGGGCAGTGTGTTCAGTCCCCCTATTGTTCTACCAAGTGACATACAGAGGACCAATCCGGCTGACCTCTCTCCTAATGCTATGCTTAACCAAAAAGGTATGATATTTATTTTATTTGTGCAATGTATGAGTAGTTATTATCATTTTATCATCAGTTATTATAAGTATTGATCTGTTTACCAGTCATCATTATCACTTCCAATAACAATATTATTATGTCCTCATCATCACTGAGTAATACCGTTATCATCCTCATGGTGATGATGGTGATTATGATCCTCAGCATGATGATGATGATGATCATCTTCTTCTCCAGCATCACCATCATCATTGTCAGCATCATCTCCAGCAGCATCTTCATCATTGTCATCATCAGCATCATCATCATTGTCATCAGCAACATCATCATCAACATCATCGGCATTTTCATCATTATTATCAGTAGTAGCATCAGCATCATCTTCAGCATCTTCATGTTCTTCATAATTATCATCAGTAGCAGCATTATTGTCATCATCATCACATTCTTCAGCATCATCATCATCAGCATCATCATCATCTTCATGATCTTCATCATTATCATCAGAAGCAGCATTATGGTTATTATCATCATCTTCATCATCATCATCTTCATCATCATCATCATCATCAGCAGCAGCAGCAGCATCATTGTTGTAGTCATCATCATCATCATCATCATCAGTAGCAGAATTACTATCAGTAGGCAGTGACTTGTTATCTGCCTAATAAATGTTCTTTGAAACATATCAGGTGAAAAACTGATAACACTTAGTCACACTTTAAACAGTTTTGTGCCCTTAAGTTGATTCACTCTCGATTTGCTTACCATAAATACATACCTGTTAAATACCTAGAGATCCAGAGTAGTTTTCAGCAAAATCATGGTTATTCTTTTTGTCAAATTTATATTGCCATGGAGAATCAAAAGCGAGTTACAGTATGAAATAGAATATTTTAGGGGTATACTTTAGTAAAAACATGTAGGTTGCAGTTACATTATTAATGCTGTGTAATTAAAGTCGTGTTACATATAACTGTCTTAAAATGTGCTGTTATATCAAATCACATGATTCATATTACATTCTTGTGTAAAAACGATGTGTTTTTATGTTTGTTACAGATCTGTTGAGAGGGCCAGGATCCAGTAATGCCACAGAGACATCAGAAGATAGCTTAGATCTGCTTTATGTACCATCACTGAACTGTTATTATGACCCTAGGACTTCCCGATATTACGAGCTTATTTAAAATGACAAAAGCTATGTGTTTTGTGACATATACTCTAGAGGATGTGATTGAAAAAGATTCTTGGGTTTTATCCATGACTTGTGCTGATTGTTTAAAGGAGCAAGTGAAACAGTGGTCTAGTTCAGCATAAAAACTGGATTCTGAGTGTTGCGTTTTTCCGGCATAGGAAATATGGTCAGTGAAACCTTGCTGGAAATCTGTAGAATGCTACATGTTATAGCTTACTAATGACCAAACAATCAGGTATCTGTAACAGAAAAATACTTTATAGCACAGACAAAACAAATGTGTTCTCACATGACAAAGAAGAGGGGAGTGGTCTAAAGGACTAGAAGGACTCTATAATCACCAGTGGTCCTTTAAATGCACAGTTAGGTATCTGTGGAAAGATAAAAAAGAGCCATGCCGTCAATCTTTATTCCATAAGTTTTATTACATGATATCAAACTATTTATATGGGAACAAATCATGGCCTATGTTTGACAGTTATAGATCTGTCTCGAGTGTTCATATCATGTCTCCTGGCAGAACTAATGCCAGTTTAATTAAGACATGGGTATTGCTCACTTACAATAGTTTCATTACCCTTTTGGCTACAGGGAAAATTTCAGTTTAGAGCCCTGTGGCCTCTGAAAGGCTTTCTTCATATATATAAATATATATATATAAAATGCGTAACCAGATTGAAGAAAAGTTGAATGGAGGGAACCATAAAGGTGGACATACATCTCCACCTTCTAATCCAGATGACCACCTTGGTATCATTAACAGGGCTCCTAGGCACAATCTAGTACCAAATAATACAGTGAATATAGCAGAATTTCTAATCTGTTGTAAAAGTAAAGGCGATTATTAGAAACTTTGTTCACTAAAAATTGAATTCAGAACAAGAAACCAAGGCCAATTTGTACAAATCGGTCATGATTGGTAAGTAAAAAAAATAATGTTTGAATGGCATTTAATTAGCAGAATTTTTTTTAAAATTTCATAAGTTTGATATCAAACACATGGATACACTTGTGGTTCAGTAAGCAGTGAGATAACTAGCTACCAGTGGTTCTCTGTAACTGAAGATCCTAATAAATAAAAAAAAAAAATCATGCCAGTATTGAAATCAGCTTTTTTAAACTTGACAGCATCTTAAAAAATAGGAAGTATTTTAGGTTGTATTTCAAATATACAAGATTAATAGGAATATGTTGAAATAAATCGGCCTGGAGCCCTGCATTATAGAATGACTTTGTTGAATGAAATAAAAGGGAGAAGAGGATGTATCTTATCCAAATCTAAAATAACTCCTTCACTTATTGGTTAATTATTGAAGTGACGACCAGTCAACATCTAGAACAAAGCAGATGCAGATCTAGGATTTTGTAATGGGAGGGGTCTTAGGCAGGATGAGTGATGAGAAAACCTCGAAATGCTGCTGAGGTCTGGAAAAGCCTTAAAAATGGGTTTGTAAAATGTGTGCTGGAAAGGGACGGGTCCAATCCCCTGGACCTCGCTTCTGGATCTGCTATTATAAAGATATATATTTACTCACATGCATGCAGTTATATTATTTAGAGACCAACATTTTTAGATCAGCAGGTTACAGAAAAACAAGAGGCACAGGGTAACCAGAAATCCCAGACCTAATACATGTGTAGCTGGGTAGCCCTGGATGTAAAACTGAATAAAACATGTAAATGACTACACTCCTAATGCAGTAGATGTGCACTGCAGTCATTCCAGACCGACCTTCGTTTTAACACTGCTTTTCTAGCAAGATTCTCCAAGGTTTCACCACCAGGGCTGACAGAGGCCAAATGTCAAACCAATTGGAGCATGATATCATATTGTGCATCCAGCTCCAAATTCAGATCACTGATTCCTTGCTCTCATTGGTTTGTTTACACTGGTTCCAGCACAGGGCCAAGAATCAGATCAACCTGAAAAATTTTACTTTACAATGCAGCGGTTAAAACAAAGGAGATTTAAAACTAGTGCAGGGTTTTAAATTACATTAAAACACGTTGTGCATCTTGAATAATCCTCAGAAGTTAATGGAGTTTGAATTGTAAAATTTCAGTGCAAACATGATTAAATGTTTAGAACATATACCAAAATGATAGAAAATGATTGAAATTTGAATTTCTGATATTTAAGAATCCTTTAATGTATCCTGTTTTTATTTTATAATTCACAGGAATAAACATCACCGCACTGTGTGTTATGTTTTGGGAAATTTATAATCATTTATTAATTAATTCAAATTTTACTTGGTCATGAAAGCTCTTTATCAACAGTTATTTATTTCTGAAAATTGTGTTTTATTTTTAGTAAAATGCATGCTTTTGTATCTTTTGGAAGTTTAGGAATCCTCTTTAACTCGTTAAATTATTTAAAGTACCTCGATACAAGAACATATTATTGTTCTACGGACTCGATTACTGCTCCAATTTCTTTGTGAATCATTTTCTTTTTGCTAATGAAAATCAGGTCCTTGGTAGTGTTGCGGAGTTGTGCTATGGCACAGTTTCCTGAAAGAATTCTCAAAGGTGTAGAAAAATGGACAAAATTTTGTGTTGGTCATTTACATGTTTTCATGAACTGCTGCATTTTTTTTTTTATTTTCAAAGCAAGCTTACAAAATCCAAGTATTGTATCTCGATCTTCATTCATCTGTGGGGTCGCATTTTGGATAAACGTGACAGTGTAGGTGCCTTTGGATATACATGTAGGTGCCCTCTGAAAAGGTGGTCTGGGTCACTACAGCACGAGTAAGCATATTCAGCATGACGTCAATAAATAACAGAAAAATACTAACAAACTAGGAGGTTAATAACAATGCAACTTCTATAAGAATACGTCCACAATACTTGTTTTCCAATATCCTCCATCACAATTGACCGTTGCCACCCCACCAGCGACCTCTGTTCGCACCTACAAACATTACGTCTTCGGCTGGGTTATGTAAATAAAAAGAAATATTGTATTTGTGTGATGTCTGAATTTATTAAATTAAGAAGAAAAAGAAGTGCTTATATTTCTCTCCTTGGAGTAGACAGGGGGATGTATTGCGCACTATGAATGCTAAAAATGATATGTATGCATTTTTTTTATATATTTTGGACAATAATATACAAGCTACCCTTTTTATTGTCATTTACTGCCTGCTCAACGGCCAGGTAAATTGCGTTGATATTATAACATGCTCCAACAATACCTGTTCATCACATACCCACAAAAAAACATAGATAAGCCTTATGTAGACATTGTTCAAAGTTGTGTTGATACAAGTTACAAGTGGCTACCATACCGAAAACAAACAAGCTCTAACAGAAAACGAATACCATACTGGTCAGAGACGGTAAAACCAATTAAAGAACGGTCCTTGTTCTGGCACTGGCTATGGACACAGAATGGTCGCCCAAATACAGGACTTGTGGCTGTTCTTAGACATAGGACCCGTGCAGAATATCACAGAATATTGAGAAACTGCCAAAGACAAAGAGAATAACCTACGTAAGCAACGTATGGCAGACATGATAAATAAATGTCGAGACCGAGACATGGACCGAAGTAAAGAAGATGAAGTCATGTGGCCCTTCACAGACCAGGACTGTTGATAATAAATTTACTAGTACAGAAATTGCAAATCACTTCGGGGAAAATACATACACTTATACAATAGCCTTCCAGATAAAGCGGAGAAACTTAATAATATTGTTAATTAGGCAATCAAAAAATTATCACCAAAGGATACTCTCAACATTGGTGTATCCGACGTTAGGATGGCTGTAAATCATAAAAACTGGTAAATCCGATGGAAGATCTATTCTACAGTCTGACCATATCATTAGTGGAACACACCTTTTGTGTGTATATACATGTATATATATATATATATATATATATATATATATATATATATATATATATATATATATATATATATATATATTGTTACAAGTGCTCTTTTTACGTAACGGGCGTAACTCCTGTTGTGGCGCTCGTGTCTGGCCGCGTATTACATTCTGTGTTTAATCCGTACTGGTTGAACTCTTGTTGTATGCTGGCTTTGGGCGAGATCACGGGTACACCATGGTGTGTAGAGGCACGGCGATGTCTTTCTGGAGAATTCCTGAAACACGTGTTTACTGTGATTGCGCAAGATCTTATAGACTGTTCGAGAAGAGGAAAATTCTCGGCTTGGGGTGTGAAGGTATATATAAAGGGACTGTGTTTTAGAACGGGAGGGCAGAGAGAGAACAGCAGAGCAGATTCCAGCGGACGCAGAAGCGTGTGTCAGGACCTTATCCGACGAATGCGGCAATTATAGATTCTCAAAGACTTTCTCCTGGATTTTATGCATTTGGACTTCAGTTTACTTTCTGGGTTGTTGCAAGAACTTTCCACTAGACTGTCATTCTCCGAGAGTTTACATTTAAAGGACTTATCGTTGTGATGGTGTTGGTATCCAGGTACTGTGCACATACATTATTTTCTCTGTGATTGTATTGACTTGTTGCTGTACCGCTGTTTTACTGTATAATTGTATTGATTAAGTTTATTGTAATGTTAGGGTTGTTTTAAGAATAAATTATAGTTATTTGTTAACAAAAAAACAGTGACTTCTTTATTTATTCCCCTAGACATTTCACGCTGCCTAGTGTTACAGAATCTGATTTGTTTTTATCTCCATTACAAAATTTGTGTTCATCACGCATACGTGATCTGTTTATATTAGGTTCCGTAACAATATATACCAATTTTATTTATTTTTATGATTTAACATGGACTTGTCCTAGCGGATATGAATACTTACGTTATTATACCTATACCGAAAGATCCAAGAGGTGACCTAACCTTTAGTGATAACTACAGGGTTATCTCATTGACAAGTTGTTTAAGCAAATTACTTGATAGTGTTATTATTCAGAAAAATGTAGATAAACTTTGCTCTTCTCCACTGCAATATGCTTTTAAGAAGGGGCATTCGACTAACATGTGCACAGTAGTGCTGAAGGAGGTCATTTCACATTACATATGGAACGGGTCATCAGTATACAGTTGTTTTGTTGATGTGCCACGCGCTTTTGACAGAATAAATTTTCCCAAGCTGTTCAATTTACTCATGAAACGCAATGTTTCACCTACTGTTATAAGAGTACTAGCAGATATCTACCAGAGACCTGTTATTAAGACCAAATGGAATGATGTTGAATCGAACAGTTTGGTGTTAATAATGGTGTACGCCAAGGGGGTGTATTATCCCACCTTCTGTTTAATATTTATATGGACGAGCTTTTAAAACGTCTCAGAAATAAGGGAAAAAGATGTTATATAGGAAATTATTTTGCTGGTGCTGTTGGCTATGCGGACGATCTTACGCTCTTATGTCCGACTCGGACGGGGCTTCAACAGATGGTTAAAGAGTTTGAAACGTTTGCTGAAGAATTTGATATGTTATATAACGCAAAGAAAACAAAATGTGTTAGTTTTAACAGGGTGTATCCAGCTAGATCAGATAAGATCGTTTTAAATGGTGTTGCCCTAGAATGGCAGGATTCTGTACAGTACTTGGGGAATTCAGTAACTTGGAACTTGTCAGATAACAATGACGTCTTCGGTAAAAGAGTCAAATTTATTGCAAGCTTTAACACCTTAACGGCGAATTTCGGATGTCGGTCTATCAAGGTTAAGAACAGGCTATTTCACTCTTATTGTTGTTCCTTTTACGGCTGTCAAACCTGGTTATTAAAGCATAAGTCAATCGATCGATTAAGTACATCATATAATAAGGCTCTGCGTCACCTATGGCACTTACCACATAACTCGCACAAGAATACTGTACATGGATTGGCGGGCTCTCCGGCTCTGATAAATATAATCACTCACGCTTTATAAATTTATTTCTGAACATGCAGGATGTTGCAAATGACTTTGTAAATTTTCTGACAAAGTTAGCTCGTTAAACCTCAAATGGTGTACTTGGAGGCAACTTACGATATCTGGAAAGTCAGATGCACAAACATGGCATACAACGCGACACTAGAAATATAAAGATACTTAAGAGACAGTTGATGATGGTAACAGCATCCATTAACTTAGATTTACTGTCAGAATTGATCAGGGTGGTCCGTGGTGATCCGGGGTGTTTTTTTTTTTTTTTTTTTTTTCAGAAATTATCCCGGTAGAGCCCCGGATTATCTCGGCAGAGCTACGTCTCACCACGGTCCGCCAAGGATGCGCTACGGATTCCTGTTTTTGTTTGCCGCGCTAGTCCGGGGTGATTCGCAGCTCCGACGGGGCACTGCCGTGGAAGTCCTGGGCTCTGCCGTATTGGTCCTGGGCTCTGCCGGGGTAGTTTTCATTGTCCTGGACCTCCAAGGACTGTCACGGCAGTGCCCAGGACTTCCATGGCAGTGGCACGGACACCCACGGCAGAGCCCCGTCAGAGCTACGGATGAGTCCCGGATCACCCCGGGTTACATATTCCGCCCCGGATCACCACGAATCGCTCCGGCAGTTTTTGACTTCCAAAACCTGCCGGCTCGCCCTCCCGGACCGTCCCGAACCATCCCGGACCATCATGGCAGCGCTGCGGCTTACACCCCGGATCACCCCGGACCTATCCGTTGCACTGCCGTAGGTCTGCCGGGTCCTCTATGGGACTTATACTTAATTGATTTATTATCAACCGATTTTGTATTATGTACGGACTGAACTTTCATTTTTCTTTCCTTCTTTCTGTATAACTTTCATTTATTTCATGGAATATAATGTACTGTACTTCCTTGTACGAATAAAGATATATATAATTACCAGTGATGAACCAGTCTGTGAGTATCTGTTAGGGCTGGGTATCGGTTCGCCTCATCCGGTACAAAACGTATTGCGATACAGTTAATTCGATACCGATACGTATTGACGATACGCTTCATTTCTTTTTGTATGTCATTTCTTGATAAAAGCTCTGTTTCATGTTTATATGTATATATTCATTTTAATATACCACATATTCCGTATGCTCTGTACCCAAGTTGAGCAGCTTAAGCTTGATATTAAATAAATAAACAGACCAGTTGATTTTAATTATCAAAATCTAATTAAAACTACCAAAATCTCGATCTTCTTTGAGCCCTTTGCACCCCCCCCCCCCGCAAAAACAGTTTTATTTCATTCGATGGGAAAGATTATAGGCTGTATTTTTTTGTTTCATGTAATTACACAGTTTTGTATATTTCTGTGAATGTGAATCCATCATTGAGAGAGAGAGACAGAGAGAGAGAGAGAGACAGACAGAGAGAGAGAGAGAGAAATATTTTATTCGACATAAAAGTAAAGCATCAATACAAAATATATTAAGTATGTCAATATTTTTGTTTTTATTAAATCTGGAGACTGTTGTTAAGCATTTTAATCCGCTCACACAACAGCCCCCTGTGCATGAAACATGGAGAGAGAGAAATTGTACATAAATATGGAGGTTAAATGATTATACATTCTTAATATTTGAGACAATATGATTTAATGAGGAAATTTGTGAAAAAAAACTTGGAAGATTTACAATATGATTTACTGATGTTATAGTTTGTTATTGATTAAAACAATTTTTTTATGGCTTAGACTAATTTTTGTTACAGATGTAGCAGTGTATCTGAAGGCTTTTGTCTTTATAATAATTTATAAAATGTTGTTTGATGTAGTAAATCAAACCTTGAAGACTATGAGTGAAGATTTTGTCAACAATGATTTAGTCGGTTTCACTTATGACTTTTGGTGTTATGTTTCTCAGACAGCTGTCTGCTATCTTAGGTCTAGTTTTATTTGTAACAAGGGTATCTTTATGTCTTGTGTCATGTTCGTGTGTCATGGTCCTTGTTGAAAATCAAATGTTTGTAAATATTTTGGTTGTGCTTCATGGCAGTCATTATAGTAAAATTTTTATATATTTAGTCTGAAGATGTCTTTAATTGAAAGGATTTTTAATGATTTAAAAATTGGTTCAGTGTGGGTATTGTATTTGCTATTTTTGATCATTCTTATGGCTTTAATGTGTAGTTAGTCAATCTCCTGTGTGAACAGAATTTGTCTCAGGCTTTAACCGTTTATTTTACGTCTGATGTGAAACGTGGGAGTTTCAAGTAACGTATGACTGGCTGCGTAAATAAATAAATAAATAAAAAAAAAAATAGAGATAAAATGATATACAGTGAAACCCCTCTGAGGCGGACAGTCACGGGACTGGACAATTTGTCCATTGGAGCGAGATGTCCTCCTCAGAGGGGATCGGGCCCAGGAGGTCCGGCTGCGGCAAAATGACGGAGACCAAAGTATGGGACTATCAATCATAAAAAACCGGTATTTTTCCTTTGATATTTAACCTTTATTATATGTTACATGTAAATAAAATTTAATGCTACCGGTTGTTGTGTTTTATTTATTTATTTTTTTTTTAATTAGGCTTTTTAAATTAACTGGAACATTATCGTCATTTCCTATTATTCAAATAATATTCTTACATTGATTGACATCACATGACTTATATATCTCGACATATACATTTCTGCACTTGGTCTGTAAAATTTCTCAATTACTCTCTCTTTCCGTGATAATAAAAGAATCGCTTATGACATAAATTAATTTCGTTCAAGTTTTGTGAAAATCTATTGTGAGCGTGCGCAAATATAATAAATCAATGCATGATATCATATACGCCTTATAATCGGTAGTTGGGACTGATTTTCGTGATGCAAAGCTTACAGGATCGGGGATTGGTTGATATCGCTGAGCCCTCACCCCAGGCGATAGGTCATGACACGTGACTGTTATCGTCAGGTTATGTAACAGATACGTTATTATTCTCGCTTCTGGGCCCATGATAGAATAATGAGGCCCAAATTCAGAATAAATATGTTGCTTCACTGAAAGCTCGGCACAATAGAAACTTCGTTAATTCCGTCATTTTTCGGGGGGACTGCTATTGATAAAATGATACATATATGAATGTTCCAGCTGAAAAATAAGGTAACTTGAGTAAAATTAACTCCGGTCTTAGAGTCATGGCACTATGCCTAAATCATGAGAACATTTATATGATATAAGGGGTACCAGAAGCAGACCATATTTGTAATTTCAAAGTATTTCTGCCGACTTCGATCGGGGCGGCCGCTTGGATGTCCGTTAGCCGGGGTGATTGCCGTTGTCCTGAATACGGGGGTGTCCGCCCTAATGGCCCGGCCACACCGAACGCTGCGATGCAGAAAATGTTGAGTACATGCAAATACACTGGGGTGTCCACACCAAACGCCGCGCCTGCAGCCCTGGGTTTCACTGTATCATTAAAGTAGACAAGTTTGACACACACACACACATGATATAGACGTGAATGTACCTTAATTGTTCCTAGTAGCAATATGTGATGTGAATATCGCTTTCATTAATAAAGAGGAAAGTCAGTATCATTTTCCTATTATCGCTTACATCCACCTGCTTGTAATGGAAGTACTGACGTGCATGCGTTTAAACATTTCTTATCAAGTCTTAAAAGCCAAAGCAACAAATATACAGTGCATTTAGCTTGATAAATCGTCAAGGTTATATTTAAACTTCGAGTCGTATCCCTATTCGTTAGCAATCAATGTTTTACATCGATACGACCGATACAGCATGCAACGCATTTCGGTTATCGTATCGACGTCGTGTATCGATTCGTATCGATATATCGATATATTGATACAGCCCTAGTATCTGTTGAAATGGAACACTATATAATAATACTAATACAGTTGAATGTTTTAACAAATTAATTATAAAAGACTAATGAACAAAGTTCTGGTAGTACCAGAAGTAACACAGGCAGTTCTGTGCAGTTGGTTTCATGACCAATGATGAATTGAATGATGAGTTTCTGATGAGACAATAAGCATGGTTATTCAGCAAGCATTAAAATAATGGAATATTGGTGAAAATGTTGTCGGTGCATGTGATATATATATATATATATATATATATATATATATACATATATATATATATATATATATATATTTCCTCCATCACATACATTAATACATGCACTTTTTAGCTTGCTGGTATGGCATTTAGGTGGATGCAAATTTACTTTTGTATGAACAGTTTGTAATATATGGTGATGCTGACAATCAGGACTTTTTCACTGTCTGTTTTACAGCTCAGCTGACTGAGCATAGTCAGAGCTACAGCAGTCAATCTTTATCCATTTTCCACGAGTCATTGTTCATTATGCCCAACTGTTGGTCATCATTCGGATCGGATAATGTCAGAAAATGTCTTATTTCCATTTAAGTTAAAATATATTGATTTAACTCCGTATACAGAGATAGGAAAATTGTTGTACTGACCATTAAAGTCAAACTACCTCTATTCATTTCATACATACATACATACATACGTACATACCTAGATTTACGTACGTACGTACGTACGTACGTTCGTTCATATATATACATACGTACATTTATACATAAACATACATACATGCATAGTCATGTTTATAACCAGAGACTTTCCTTTCTAAAATCTAACATCATTGTTTCTAATTAGTTAATCGTTCAAGAAAAGTCAGCATACATATTTCTCCATTCATTAAAGGTGCCCATTCACCTACCTTTTTAAAAAAGAATATATATGTGATTCCGGCTTCAACTAACTCTGTATATATTAATGATCTAAGGGTAATTCTAGTTATGAAAAGTTTTAAAGGGCCTCCGTGAAGGATGTATGAGCTTGTTTATCAACAAAATGTTTGTAAACACAGCAATGTTGACAAACGGTATAAACATATGTAACCTATAGTTACTGGTTGCATATATGCGGAGTGAGAAAGGTCACTAGTTGCAAAACGCCATTGCAAAGCTCTGGCTCATCAGACTTGGCGCCAGATGCCCCTGTTGAATTTGTTTTGATTATTTTGTCGGGCCCCCCATATTAAAACACGTTAATATAAACAAAACAAGCAGCCTGTGTGCGGTGATATCCACGTTTTCTGGCCTATTTTTATAAAAGCTCCAAGGGACTACCTTTGTTTTATTAAGGTCAGTTAGGTGTTTGGGCTCCTTTAAAGACTGGATAGCCCAAAGTAAAGTTAATTTGTTTGCCACGATAAGTTCCTTTATCAGAAGGTCAACAAGCATCACCGTATAATTGCAAAGTGAAAATGTCTTATGTTTGTTCAAAATGGGTCCATCAATAACAATAAAAAATGTTTCATTATCAAACATATACATAACAGCCGAATACACATAATGAATAATACACGTACTACACTGACTATTTTTACAAAGAAGAAAATCCACTCCATAAAATATTTTGCTAATTATTACCATATTTCAAGATGTTTACTTTTCTCGTTATTGTTATTGCTGTATATATAACACTTTCGATCTCTTGTATATTTTCATTAGTAATAGGGATTTTCACTCCAATGAAACTTAGTTGCATTAATGATAAATTGCACTTTAATATATTTTTATTGAAAATCAAATCTAAATGGAAAAATGATTCAAGTGAAGTATTCTAAGTATTAGCGAATATTGAAAGGCCTAGAATACTGCCGAGTCTGAAAATTACTTAAGGTTTAGATTGCAAAACAAAATCTCACTCAAAGTTTAAATCATTTGATCATTTGGTACAAAGCTCTCTGGTTCTACCCAAACTCTCAATTTTATTAACTGTTTAATTGAAAGGGCCATAGGAGGTTTACACGAACTAGCCAAACAATAATCAAGAAAGCTAAGCCGGGGGGGGGGGGGGGGGGGGCACATATGCTGTTTCCGTCTCTGCGATCCTCGTTTTCGATTAGTAATTGTCGCAGCTCAAACAACATTTTTATAACCATATATATATGCACACACACCTACCTTTTTTTTGTCTCTCTGACACATTTCATATACATTCAATAGAATTGTAAGTTTTAAAAACATAAGGTATGTGTCCAGGGTATGTTAATTCTAAACCAGGTTTTTAAAGATTTCATAGTAAACTCAGAAATGGAACTAGTGTTTAATCCTAATTATTATATTTCATTTCCAATATACGAATATTATTCTCTGAACATCCCGTGGGGGGGGGGGGGGGTTATAATATTTCCCCATCCCAATGTATTGACGCCCTTGTAAATACATCAAGTTTGAATTATATGTCAGACCTTGAGCCTTGCGTTATTAATCATGCAGCTGAGTTTATTATTCAATGATAATCATATAGTGAGAGAAATCTGGTGAATCCGTCCGAGCCCATTCCTTAAACGCTTCAAAGTTCATGTCTCTCATAAGATACATAGACGAAATAATATGATATATAAGCTACATTTTAGGGTAGTTCTGTTGGTGGCACTGTCTGGTGAATGAGGATGAAGGTATCCATATGATACAAATGATATGTAATTATTAAGCCCTCTGAACTTCAGGTATTACATGCAAGGAGTTAACAAGGGGGGGGGGGGGCTATATTCTTTTTTAATCGAAGGTTAGTTTGGCGGTTTCGTGAGCGGTTGGTCTTTACTTTTCAGGTATTAGCTGTTTAGAAACCCGTTTCATTTAGAAAACTGCGACGTAAGTACATGCCTTGAATGAAATATATTCATTTCTCATAGTACTCCTACCGTTGTATGTGTGTGTTTTGTGGAGGTAACCGTCTCCATTTTTTATCTCAGCTGACCAGAGTTGGGTCCAAAAGTACTTGTACTCATAAATTTCTATATAAACCTTAATCTCAATATATAATATTAGGAATAATTTATTATAGTAAATAATAGTGAGATATTATATAATATATATATATAATATATATATATAATAGTACTTAAAGTAATCCATCTGTTACTAGAACTGCAACTATTTCAGCATTTTTGCATCGATTACCACTACTATTACTGTTACTTGGCTTCTGTTACTAATACTATTACTTTTATTTAATATAGAATATAAATTGTACTCTTTTATTATTAATACATTTATGCAATGTATGTGTACATGTGCACAACATTCTATATTTCCAGCAAGAACAGTACTCAGCAGTGCTCCGAGGCCTGGATAAATCAAACTTGAATTGATTTATATATGTAACTAAATGTGATTGTAGGTTTAGCAGATTTTCAGTGGGAATAGCAGTCTTTGATAAGCTCTGTTCACAGTCTGTGGCACAACTGATTGACCTACGAAAAGCTGTGACTATTAGACAATACGCCCCCTAGCCACTGCAACATAGGCTGTAGCATCACATTCTACTATCAGCTGACAATAACTTGTCCAACATACTGTGTACGCTCACAAAGGACCAAGCCTAGTACTTAATGAATCTACAAAGAGACCCGGGGGTTAACCTCAAGCCATCTGTCCAGTGTCCACTGGACCATGAAAGCACCCAGCATTAATTAATAACACTACACTGGGCCCTTTTCTGTGCTCTATCAACCTCATCAAACAAACACTCCATTCATCAGATGAGTTAGCCTAGGGTTGTAATAGAAAAGTAATAGCTATTATTCTATTACTTTGGATATACTTTTACTATAACTAGTAAAATTTCTTTTCTATCAATAGTGATATTACTCTTACTAACTTAGAAATCCTGTAATTTTCTATTAATATAACGAATTACTATCGCCTCATTCCTTGTTGTAATATGCCACTAATGTCACTGTTAATATAAATTATTACACATGGTCAGTCTCTCAGATATGTTGTTTTATACTATTTTCACATAAATCGGTTGTCCTTAAATACCTTCAATAGGCTTCAGCCACATATTATTCATAAGTTGATATTATATAAATAATAACATATGGTTGTTATCATTATTGTTATTATTATTTTATTATTGTTATTATTTTAAATGATAAAATATGGTTAACATATGGTTATATGCTAAATAAAAGGTCAGTGAGGTTTCCTTTAACAATATAATGTTTATATTAACTTTTATATTACTGTTTATATGTTTTAGTTTCTGAACTTTTTCACCAGTATTTTGAATTTGCATAATACAACATTTTGTAAATTGTAAATCATGTCCCGGAATTCAAACTCACGATATTCTGTGCAACCCGTATAGGCCGGTTTCTCTGACTGTTTCCACCATGTTAATTAGGCCTTTAGATATTAAGGGTTCACGGGAGGCTATACATGTTCACGGTTGTAATTCAGTTTGCACGTATTCACAGGGCTATCATGCATCTTTGTTTGTCAGATAATTGTCAAAGGTCGGAAACCCAAGCTTTAGGGTATGCATGTCTGGTCACCACGCATATTAATCCGTACTTTTTAATATTACATAATTACATAAGGTTATGATAAAACGCCACCACACATCTTTGAGGTTATTGTATGACAAATGTATGATTTAAGCTATGGTTGTGTATGGACGATAGCCAGAAAATTTAATTTAATACTCAACGGGTATACCATGGAACGGCACATGAATAGCATGAAGGTGTAAAACAGGTGTTTTTTGCGGCACTGGGAGAAAGCCCTGGAACCTTAGTGCAACGTCACCACTGTATATAAATACATAATAGGCTCCCTTGTACAGGGTACACACTGCAGTTTAGATATCACATCCAAAATTCAAAAAGAGCCAATGTAGACACATTATATATATATGTCGAGGTCCAGATTATGATAAATGAGCTTTATAAATCATAAACATAAGCTTATACTTTAATTAATACTTACCACACGGAAAATGCAAAACGGTTTCAAACAACGAATTAAGCTTACACACGCGATACGTTTTCAAACCCTTTCGGCCACAATCCGTAGGTGGTTACGAAATCGTCTCAATGTGAATATATGTATATATATATATATATATATATTCCTTGAGATGTGACCATGGAGTTTTATCCTGATAGTCTTATTTTAAAGACTGGTGAAAGCCAACCATTGGCTTTCTCAACCATTGGCTTTCTCAACCATGGGCTTTCGAACGCGTTCGAAATGCATGAAGTCCACCACGCTAGCCATCGACCACAGGTGTAGCGATTTCAGATAACCCCCCTTTCAGATTACCGGCGGGGGTAATCTGAAATAGATCTCAGATTATCCCTCGGCAACTTGAAACGATTTCAGTTTACCCCCTCCAATTTCATAACCCCCCCCCAAAAAAATGTTTACGAATGATTATTTAGATACTTATCTTATACATTAACTTAGTAATCAAACTCATGCGAGATACTTTATTGGTACATACTATTAGTGAGTTTCCTGAAAATCAAACAAAATACTGGTAAGTTATCGTTGCGATAACAATGGTTATTAGACGGACCGACATATATGCCAGTACTATAATACAATCCGTCTATAAGACGGGCGTTAAAAAATCTTAAAAAGTATAAAAATCAAGTTTGATCGAACCTGATAAAGTGAGGAAATCCATGAGATACACCTGCAAAGTTAATTAAAATGGGATGTGAGTAACGTTTTTGATATAATACGTGTTATGAATGGTTAGGATGTTGTTAATGAATATATCAGGAGCGGTGAGCTCCTACTTACACAAAAAGTAATCATATTACCTTGTTCAGCGGGGGGGGGGGGGGGGGGGGGGGAGTAACCTGAAATCAGGTTTAGGCTACCCCTGAAACCGATTTCAGATTACCGGGGATAACCTGAAAGGGGGTGTGGGGGGGGGGGGGGTAACCTGAAGTCTTTTTTTTACTTATTTTTGTATGTTTCAATAGAAATGTCATATTTTCAGGGAAAAGCATGATAATGACTGACTTTGTTTTACTAAACAGGTAAAAGCACTACATAACAAAGGAAATCTTATCAAAATTATATTTTTTTTGTCTTCTTGAAAGATGAAAATCAAAATAAAAAATTTAAAAATTGATGCGGGCGATGCCTGAAAACCATACCCTTTTTGTGCCTAATATATAAACACCTGTGTGTAGTAGAAACGGCTTTTTAGGTTGTGTTCTTTCATAATAACCTTACAAATAGTGTTTCGAGCAAATGTGGTCTTACTGAGTAATGTACGTCAGTTGACGTCTCCCACGAACTCTCTTCTACTGTGCTCTTTTTGGGCAACTTACTGAACCAAGTGTTAAAGGTAAATTAATGATTTCATATAATCATCTTGCTGTTTTCATCCATGCGACATCTTACGCAAACACTGGACTGGCTATTTAACCTGGCCAGCCTAATTATTGGACTGAGTGATGCAAGTGTAGAGTTTATAGAAGCCACATTAAATGAGATGAAGCCGGATGCTGTGTTGCTGTGTGCGGTGACGTGATTAGGAAAACTGGGAGTCAGTCAATTATACCTACAAATTAAAAGCCTAACGCCCACTGTATGAGCAACCTGTCATTACGCCCTGACATGGGAGACTTTCCCATCAGACCTCCAGCAGATATACATCAAAGCGAAATATCAAAGCAATCCCTTTGGTCAGTTCATATTACTCAGAGTATATTAATAAAATAATACAAGATGCATGCTTTTGACTGCGTTCTCCAAGACGACCGATGGAAATGCCTTTTAGCGTGGCCCGTGGTCGTGGAGAGACATGATTTCACGGCTCCATTCCTCACATTCCACAGCTGAATATTCGCGGTAAATGGTAACAACGAGAGTTAATTCTGTGCTGAACAAAACCGCTGTAGTCAAATCTATCGGCGTGCAAAAGTTGAGATCTTGTCATTTCGATCTCAGTTGAGGAAATGGAAATATATAATTGAAAGCCAAGAAGGTCCTGTAGAGCTTCGTTTTATTTCCATTTTTAGTTCATTTATAGACAGCATATGACTATGGGTATTTAAAAAGGGTTACAGTTGATTTGAAGAGTCTGTGACAGCTTTGTCACAACAAATTTTACAGACACATGTACCTGGCTGCGCTTTACTTATTAATCTGACATGAACTGACGATTCCGACACACCAATCCATCAAGTTATAAAGTCTTATTATTTGCTTGCAGTTACAAGTTATGTAGAGGTTTCTGGTACTCATTACCACGAAAATTCTTACATTCATATGCAAGTAGTCCACAACAGGGGCGTCAGTGACTCACGGGCGTGGGGGTTAGGGGTCCTAGTTTGGACAGCTATTTTATAAGCACACACACACATAAACCTTTTATGTCCGTGTGACATATTTCAAATATTAAGATATATACTGTATTACAATTAGGTTTAAGGTTTTAAAAATAAGGTATTATGTCCCGTAAAGGATACTTTTAAACCAGATTTAGAACTATAATATTTCATTGTAAACTCAGAAATGGAAATTTTAATTATTAATATATTTCATTTCAAATATATAAATATTATTATCTGAAAAGCAAGGGGGGGGGGGGGTTTGATTACATTGATAATACACCCTTGCTAAAAAGAGTGCTGGGATATATACCCCCCCAGCCCCCTGTACTGACGCCCCTGGTCCACAACACATCACAATAATTCCACGTAAAATACTAATGTTTTAATTCCAATGAGAAATATCAGTTTTACCAGATGAATAAGGAAAAATTCATATTTGCAGGACCAAACCTAATGGAATGTAGAATTATCAATAAATGATATATTAAGTAATGCATGTTCAATGCGTACAAATTTCGCAGACACCTGAGCCCTCTAATTAGATTTTATGTAGCTTAAGTTTCCTAGGATGTCTCCTAGACAACTCCGCTAATTTTTCCTGAGAATGAAACTCAGTGACGTAAGTGCTAGACCAGTGATTCTCTCATTTCCCATTGTGTTTTAAGAAAATTAATCATTATTAGACCAAGTTAAATACCGCACTACCCCCGCTTTCAGCAGTAGCAACCGTTTTTTATAGGATTTCAGGCCAATTTTTGCGGTCTGGACCCCTTTTTCGGGACAAAGGAACCTTATTTTTTTATGTTTAGTCATCAGTCCTCCTGGGTTGGACCCCTCATTTATCATAATCCTGGATCCGCCCCTGTATTAATTTAAAATTTAATTTCATGCGAGTATCCTCGAATTCAAAATGCATTCGAAACAATGCGATATCAGAGGACAACTTACTTAATTCAACCTGCACTCAATGTGCCCTCAATCCTCCTCTACAACCAAATGAAGATTTTTTTTTCATGCGGACAGGATTCAACGGATATCTGTTGATGAAATGTCTTCCCACGACGCAAGGATCCTGTCTTTGAACCCCTGTTCATCAAATTTGCCCTCATTCATCGGCCAACATTTTCGTTTACCGAATCAAAACTGTATATAATCCATCGGATTACAATCAGGGCTTTGAGAAGTTATTCATCCTTCTTGATAAACTCTAGTATGGCTTCCTCCATATATTCCTATGTTACATCATTTGTATGGGAAGAGGCTCAGTCTTGTTGGAAATAAAAATAATTACGGTATTTCTTTTATAAAGTCTGCTTCAGTCCAGAAGCAAATTATTATCCAACAATTTCATGTAGTTACACAATTAATTTTGGCGTCAATGAAATGAATGTTTGTTTTCCTGCCAAGGAAACACCAGCTAAGCCATTACTTAAAAAAGGAACTTTTCATATAATAGAGACCAGATGATTGAATTTCAGATTTTCATTTAAATTATACCCGTTCTGTCGATTGTTCACTTTTTCTAAGTTGAGATCTTTCTCGACGGTAGGTGATTCAATTAACATCTGCGGCTGAGTTACGGCCATCTAAATTTCGAAAATAGTTTTAGTTTTTCTTTTCTTGTGCACATTTTGGTCTCTCTTTATATCACTTTCTTTAAAATGGCTTTAGTTTTTGTTTCCAATTCTGATACATTAAATTCTGAAAATTTGTTCACTTGCAAGTCACTGGTAATGTCTGTGTAGGATTACGCGTCCCAGGGTTATCCTCTTGAGACTGAATCGAGTCCTTCATTCAGGTAGGTTTCTTTTGAAAACATGTAATCCATGGTCTACTACTACCTGATTTCTGACATACTAAGCCGATGTTTCGTATGTATGCTATTTATCTATTAACAGTGTGATGATCCCATCCTTTTACCAGGAAACTCCTTGACAAACCGTCAAACACAAAGCCCTTTCCCATGAAACAGTTCTCAATGGTGGAAATAAATTAACAGGAAATAGGTCACCACAAGTGGCGCCACTTACAGCTTACATACAATAAGAGTTAAAATAATTGTTTTTTTTTTAAATAGAAAGTACATTGTATAAATAAACACGTGTTCATATTAAGGTAGCACGACTGGTCAAAATCCTAAAAATTGGTGTTTTTTCAATAAAAGGTATACGTAATATTGAATACTGGGCAGATCTAATGCAGCTGAACACATTTTGGGTCGCCTGGTGCATTTTGTGGAAAAGGGTGATTTCTATTCAGTAAACACCAAGATGTTATGACAGGGTGTTTGTAAACTAACTACAGCCCTGCCACAAGCCTGTCAATCACTCTGCCCCCAGCCATCACCTGGATCATTCAGCCAATCGCGAGGTGCAAGTGTTTAATTAATGCATGGGCCAAGTACCTCCGTGGCAAGAACTGACGGTCGACGTTTGATAGCCCAATCTAATTAGCTGAGCATACAACTGATAAGCGTTGGAGAAAAACACTAACTCTAGCTAATTAGTGTGCAAACAAACCCGTCCTTGTGTATGATCTGTTAGTGTCATTGGCCTTTTTGTCTTTTTTCGGGTATGTTGCGTCGAAACAAAAATTTTCACTTGACATCATGTTATTTCTGCTATATCGTAAGCCTATCGACAGACACGTAAAATTACTTTATAAAAAGCTGCTTCATATCCCAACCATAACGCCTATGATATTCATACTGTCAACACCGCAACAAATAAATATTACGCCACTACCAAACGAAACTACGATGGGGCGACGACGCAAATCCCGAATGCCACTTGAAAAACTGCAGCAGTTGAATGATATCAAGAAGTCTCAGCGGGCCGAACCTACTTCCGTGATCAAACTGATGGCCAGCGACGATGAATCGTCAGATGACGGCATCTCTACGTTTACGCTTGAAGGAAACCGGTGGCCGACACCTATCGACTTTGGCAGTGTTATCAACTAAACGCGCTATTGTCAGCCGCTGTTGTATGTGCGATCTGTCGTGAAGGAACTGTTGATCTCGTGGAAGACTCAAAACGGCGAATGGGATGGTGCAGTACCATGGGCCTTCAATGTACTAACTCGAACTGTGAAAGAAATAAAAATTATCAGTATGTACCCACGTCCCCGGGACAGACAATAAATGTAAATAAACCTTCTTATAAGATAATCGGGCTCCTTCTGTGACTTGAATGTGTGTGCATGATGTATGAAAGTGACAAACCACCGTCTTCCTATTCTTCCCTCCAATAAACAATAAGTCCAGATTTCACATATGACTTGTATGTGTATGCGAGATTTGTATGATCGATATAAACTCGTCTCTATTGTCAACCTCTAAATACCTATAAAGGTTGTAAACCGTGATAAGTAAATCAATCTTCGTTCTCCTTGAATGCCCATAAATCCCGCTCCTTGTGTAGACACGCGGTTAGGAACGCGGTTACCTATTAGGCCCGGCTATGCACCTGTTCTGCCGCAGGTCCCAGTAGTCGGGTGCTCAGCGCACCTTGGCACTCGGTCAAAACTGAAAGCTCCGTCTACTGAAGTCCATGCACGTGGTGTTTGACAAGTCGCTGGTGTGACAGGTCAAACTTTTATCGTTTTAATACGTTTTTAAAGCATATTAGTCAATTAATCCATGTTATTATAGCATGGTTTGATAGGAACCACCGTCTTGACCAAATTCATGTGACTGTCAACATGTAGTTGTGGTTAGTTACGTGTGTAGGACGAATGATCTCTACGAATATAGTTTTAGGCCATTTTCTCGAAACATCATTTCACCTGATCACCTTATCTTTAGAGCGTTATTTCTCAGTAATCACTTGTCCGAAACATATCATCTTTGAGATATATAATTGTTAATATGTCTTCTAAAAAGCGTTTTTTTATTTTACGCCTATACTAAATTTGAAGGATTTTATTAAGGTCAAAGTAAAAAATGAAATGATTTGTGAAGATTTCAAAATTAAATACTCTGTAAAATCGTAATTTTTAAACTTAACTCACTAAACAAAAAAAAAACTCCTGGGGATAATTATCTAAATTCTCGATTTATTTAAGAAGATTTTCTGTATCTGCTTTAGTTGTGCTGGAATAAACGATTTTTTGTTAAAAATTAAAATTAAATTAAAATTCTTACAAATTCAAACCTGTTCCTCGGAAACAAAGTTTATTATCTCCAAACTATAGAGAATTTTCTTAGCTTTCAGAAAATGTATACTTTAGGGGGTATTAAAGCATTAGATTGTTCTATGCAAAGGAAAAACTTAAACAAAGTCAGGTCAGGTGGGGGGACCAGTCGTGCCACCTTAAGTTTATTCATATAACAGATGGTATTCAGATAAAACCTTTGCTTAAGCGTTAAATAATATTTTAATTGCTGAATAATGCTTGGAACTAATTGATCCTGTTACAACGGATGTAATAATTATCTTTTATTGTAATATTAACCGATAATGTTATGACAAATTTACTTATAACGTGCAACAAAATGAGCCGATAATATAACAACACTAGCTGATAAACGCGGTATACCGGGCTTAATACCAGGGTTGGGGACATACATTAACCGAGATGTGGAATGTTGGCTCATTTTTTATTCTAAAAGTTAACTGAAAATATAGGTTTCTTTTGGAAACTGTCTCAATAAGATATGTATAAATATGTTTTACATTTATTTTGTGAAGCTGTCCTCGTGGCGAGAAATTCATACCCCGGTATGTTTACCTTGAAGACCAAGTCAGTGATGATGTTTACATTGCAAAGTAGCAGAAGCGGACCCAACGGGACTCCATGCAGAGGGTCCGTATCCTATTTTCAGCCACCGCAACCTCTTTTGGAGCGAGTATAGAATCCGGTCTACATGGACGAGGTTATGGGTGTATACGGACGGACGTAACGTTGTTTAAGATTCATGTAATGGAGAAGTAAGAGACATGTCGATGCATATCATCAGGCATGTCATGGCTTATGTTGATTACTAGTTATATGAGACGGTCCAGTCAGTTTAGACCCATCTTGGAAATGAAGACCGGATTCTATACTCGGGCCCCTCTTTTTTTTCCATCGTATCAGACAAATTTTGAGGCCTGAAACCCGCGACACCACTCCAACCCATCCCACGTTTGTTCCTGAAATTCGGACCTTGAATTAGGTTTTGTCATTAATCCTTCTGGGTTGAACCCTCCATTTCATAAGCGAGAAACGTGTTTTTCTCTTTTACTGACCACGCACATTGGTGAGAGCCTTGTGCAAATTTAAGGCCCAAAAGGGCTCAAATCCCTCACTGAAAGCAAGCGTTATTCGTATGAACAATAGTAGTGTTTGAGGTTGAGTGACCACAATGCACGAATTCCGGTCATTGCCGAAGGCAGTTCAGCTGTGCTCGGTCTAACCTCCGTGCAGGTCAGTAAAAACGGAAAAGTCACTCAAAATTATATGTTCATTCAAAATTATTTATTCTCATATCGCCTATGTCACTGCAGGGATAATAATCTTTAAAATGATGTGTGGCACAGTATTGTACACAACGCGGTTTTAAGGAACATTGCGAACAGACGTGAACCGAATTTCTTTTATAAGTATTAGATTTGCTAGACGATAGCGTAACATGAAATGAACCCATAATATTACAAACATCAGGATTTATGCCGAGAGGTTGTGAGATTCAAATCTCAGCCGAGGCAGTAAGATTTTCATGGTCGGCTTCCACTCAGGGTAAGCGCTCTGCAAACTAAATGGGTAGGATGTGCCCAACAGCCGTGTATCTATCACCATCTTTTTTAGGGGTAGGGGATGGGATGGTCCTTGGCGTTATAACCAAGCAATGGGGTTAATTACAAACCCAGGGCCTGCAAGTGTGGTAGACACCGGGCCTGGGTTACACCAGGATACAAAAATACTATGATAGAAAGCGAGTGCTACCGTCCTGTCACGTAATCCGAAACTGAAATAGAACTCTGCACATGTCATACTTGATTTAAGTTGATTAAGAAATAGATAAGAGAGCATAAACAAGTGACCGATGGGCCATGACGCCTAGCTGAATTTGACATATACATATGATGCAGGCATTAATTATTGATGTTTAAATCTGGTTAAAATTTTTGATAAGGAAATTTGAACAAGGAGGAAATTGAATTCCAGAGTGCTCCGAATCATGCTTTTTGTCCATAGTTCTTCGAAAATAGGTTACAGTGACCAAATATAGGCTTTCCGAGAAGATTTTACCAGGAACTCCCTAAATGCAAAGGGAGAAGTTTCTACGTCCAACTGCTACAATTTGTGCTCATCTGACTAATAGAGTGCTTAAATCATGTTCTAGCTTTCACACAGCTCGCAGAATATATGTCACAGTGATATTTTTTCAGGTTTCCAAGAAATTTCTACAGGAATCTCCCCGGATCTTAATCAACTTAGAAGTTTCTAGGTCCAACTGTTACCAATTATGCAAATCTGTCCTATAGGGTACTCAAATCATACTCTTTCACGTATATTGCAGAATATAAGTCATTATGACCCATTTTCAGGTTTCCACAAAGATTTACCCAGGACCTCCCGGAATGTCATGTAAAAGATTTTAGGCCAAATGGCCAATTTAGGCCAATTTGTGCCCGCCTAACTCACTTTGTGCTCAAAATTCTATTTTCGGCCCATAGTTCGCAAAATATAGGCCGCCATGTTTCAAAAGAGATTTACCTAGGACCTCGCTAGATTTACAGTTAGAAGTTTCTAGGTCTAACGGTTACGGTTTGTGCACTGTTAATGCCCGAACTGCTTGATTTAGAGGTCTCAAAAAAAAAAAAAAAAATTCGCAAAAATCAGAGAAAAAAAATAGATTGGATAACCAGTCTTCTGGAAGTGATAGAATACTCCATGAACAATATGCATAGAAATAATCAGGGAAATTAATGCATTATTTATTAATGTAATGGAGCTTTTGAATCAAATGTTTATTATTCTTGGGTGCAATAACATGCCCCGCAACTCAGAGAATACAAGGTCACAGTGACTAAATTTCAGGTATCCTGGGACACTTTTAAAGGACCCCCTTGATGTCAAGTTTTAACATTCTAGGAGCAACAATGAAGCTTTGTTCCCTGTCTGACTGTCTGGGTGCTTTAAATCATGTTTTGGGCCAGTAACTAGCAGAATATAGGTCGCCATGACCTAATTTCAGGGTTCCATGGAGATTTGCTGAAAACGTCCTTAGAAGATTCTGGGGATAGCGGATACAATTTTTTCCCCTCTGACTCAACCGTGCTTAAAATCATGTTTTCAGCCAGTGGTTGCCTAGGACCTCTCTATAGCAGGATGTTGTTACGGAACCTAATATCAACAGATCACATTGTCGTGACGAGCACAAATTTGGTTATGGAGATTAAAAAAATCAGATTCTGTAACATTAGGCAGCGTGAAATGTCTAGGGGAATGAATAAGGAAGTCAGTGTTTTTTTTGTTAACAAATAATTATAATTTATTCTTAAAACAACCCCAACATTACAATACACTAAATCAATACAATTTTACAGTATAACCACAGTACAAAACTAATCAATACAATTTCACAGTATAATAAATAAAGTGTACAGTACCTGGATACAACCACTGTCACAGCGACAAAAAGTCCTTTAAAGCATATAATCCAGATGAACAGTTTACATAAATCTTCTCAGGGAATAACAGTCCAGTTTAATCACAAAATCAATTTGTTGTAATCCAAAAGTGAAGTTCTGATAGTGATCCCAAAGGCAAACTGAAGACTACGTAAAATCCGTTACAAATTCGAAGAAAATCTATAACTGCCGGAAAAGGTCCACAAACTGACTTACACTCTTCTGTGTCCGCTGGAATATTTCTCTCCTCTCTTTCGGCTCTAAACACAGCCCCTTCTTTATAACTTTTCACCTCAAGCCGAGAACTTTCCATTTTCCAAACAATCCAAAGAACCCAACGATACACACGTTAGAGGAAATATCCAGAACAAAGTACGCCGTGTTTCTACATGTCAGGGTTCAAACGTGGGCCAGCCTGGCCCGGCAAAGTTATGCCGCCTTAGCAACGGATAATGCTAGCGCTGCACATACACATGTAAGACTGCTGCATACAATAAAAGAGACATCTGTAACAATGTACAGATAGAAGTTTCCAGGTGTAACGGTTACAGTTTGTGCTTTGTTAAGGTATATGGACTTCTTAATTTAAAGGTCTCGAAAATAGAGAAAAAAATGTGTAAAAATTAGAAAAAATTAGGTGGCCCCACAAGTCTTCAGGAACAGATGAAACACTAAAAAAAAAAAAATCTTGGTTCTCTGATCTCAAATTTCTCTCCGGTGTGTATGACTGGATCAGATCCTGGAGATATATGACGGAGCGAGCCCATGGTCAAAATGACACAGGGAAACACTATAATCACTCGCCTCGCCTCGCCACTCGAAAATACTGGCCCAGTTCAGTTCAAAGGTTGCATACCGAGGAGTTCAAGGTTTAGATGAGGCAGGTTCCCGCAGAGTGAATACAGAAGCGGATCCAGGGGAGGGGTCCAGGGGGTCCGGACCCCCCCCCCCCCTTTTTTTTCAACCGAAGCAACTTTTTTAAGGGTTTCAGACAATTTTTTTTGCCTACCCCTGCCCCGCCCCCTTTTCGGGATCTGGGGACCTTATTTTAGGTTTTTCATAAACCCTCCTGGGTTTGACCCCCCCTTTCCTAAATCCTGGATCCGCCCCTGGTTTACAAAATATTTGTCAAGCAACCTAGAACGCTAAGTTAAAGAAGAGCCTGACTGTAAGTTCAAAGGCATGTTGATGTCCCGTAGCCTACAGAACAAAGATAAACATGGGTTCAAAGAAGATTTTCAACTAATCTGCCTGTATTTTAAGTAAGAAGTCTCTAGGTTATATGGTTACGATTTGTGCTCTGTGAACGAACGGCCGGCCGGCAAAAGGACCATCGCTTTAGAACAGATGACGTTTAGTCAAATTGTAATAATAGTTCATTGGTGCACATATGAAGTTCTAACTTTGATAGGCATTTATTTATTCGAAAAGCCCGCAGCCCGCTTAATACAAATGGATTTAGATGCAATAGATACAACAGATAGGCCTATAATAACATTCTCTGTTAGTAGCCTATTGTTTAAGTTGATATCATCACATGTGTGGTGTTTGTAAAACAAACAAAAATTCTTAAATCGCATACGAGTTGCATTTTCCTAAAAGTGCAAGTAAATTGAACCTGAAGTATATTACGATTTGCATTTAAGTCTTGCTAGCTCTTATCTCTCCCGAGCAAAACTGTACGCGAATATACTAAAATGGTACAAGCTGGATTTAACTGGGCTACCCCTCGTCTTCGTACTTTCAGGTTTGTGGCAGCTAAGCTTTCTTCTGCCACAGGCCCGGTGGTATGAAGTGCTAATCACTGTTACAGTTTATTGTACAGAGCAGCATCTCCTATGGCAACGGCCACTTAGACATCATAATATGGGGATAATAATATTATTATAAACGCCACCCAAGCTCAGCGGAATTACATTACCATATACGCCCGCCAAAATCACGTGATAATATGTCCCCGTTGTCATATATAAAGCATATCTGTCTCAGCAATGCCTTTCTGATCAGCAAAGTCTTCGTAGGTGCCTGACTCTTAAGAAGCATCTTGGAAGACAGGTTGCCATATAAGGTAAGAATTAAATGTTCATGTGTCTCTGTGTAAATAAGTTTGTCTTTGAAGTTTTTCATAACTGAAAATCCATTTCAAAATCTGCCAATTACACTGAAAGAGTTTGAAGTATCTGAAGCATTGTTATTAATCGTTCCGCTATTGAAAGCTCAGCATTAAAGTCCGTCTTCGTGCGTCCGGCAGTTAATAGGGCACAAATCCAAACCATTCTATAGTTTGTGACCTGAAACTGTAAAACCCCATAATACACCAGTGCATGGGGGTAGCATGCAGTTTTTAAAAAAAGAAAGAAAAAATCCTGAGCTATGTGAATAAAGTTTTCTAGAAGCTATCAGGCATAGGCAAAGTACTTGATAACGATAACGATACAAGATTTACACACTGTAAACTTTATGCATATCAAATTATTAATATATACAGAAAAAAATGAACAGTGATCATTCCAAAGGAATGCTTAGCTGTGTTGACTTGCTTACCCCCTCATATCAATTAGGTGATCTGCTCAAGATGTACCTGACGGGTGTGAAGGTCAGGGTTAATATAACTGCTCACTTTTACCAGCACAAGTTGCACATGTAGGTAATTTATTTATTTACCAATATGTTACATAAATCATATATACAAGGGTTTAGATATGTGTCAATAATTCGACTGCAATGTTCACATTAAGTAAATTGAGCTTCCATCAGATACATAACCTATCACTGATTTATTTGATGGCTGGAAACATAGCTCAGTTAATCATTCTTATTGATGTTTTTAATCACTAGTAATCCTGAATGGTCATGTTATAAAAAAACATTAAATGTAGCTGTTCAAACTTGAAAAATAAAATGTAATTTATGTAATCATATATAATAAAAATGATTACGATTACATAGGCAAAGTAATGGATTACGATTGCGATTACATTGCTGAAAAAAATAAATGTAATCGATTACGATTACGATTACTAATAAAAATGTAATCGATTGCAATCGATTACGATGACTGATTACGATTACCCCATGCCTGAAAGCTATATGCTATAATAAGAGAAGCCCAATGGTTTGATATAGTTCACTGGTTTCAGATATGTGTATTACATGAAAGGCAGGCATAAAAACAGAGTGAAAAACATGAAAAGTTACCACCGATGCAATGCTTTCAAATGTGTTCTGACTCTTTCAAAATTAGATGTAGGCCTTTAAAATAAGAATGAGCCTGCTGGTCAAAATGTCTGATTCTGGCTCAGGGCCTGCATGTTAGGAAACATGTCACCTGTAAGTGCAACAGTTAATAAAGTAATAGAATGAAGTGCAAAATATAAAACACCTTTGCGACCCAAATATTTTTATTCATAAATCATCAATTTAAGAAGGTATAGGACAGGGGAAGTTCGCACGAGTGCTACCTTATATTTAACCGAGAATACATGAATGATTACAAGTATTATGCAAACTCAAGAAATTATCGTGGTCTGGTTAACTGCTATAATGTTCATTTTAACCATGGTTTATTGCTTAATTCATTGTTTTATATACTAAAGGTTACTGTTGTAACTATAATTACTAGCGTTGTTGTCATTACTTTCAGTGTGAATGTTATTTTACAGAAGTAGCCTTGAATATTGAATTGTATAAAGAATTGCGATAATGAGACGTTTAAAATAACGTGTGACACAGGAAAAGGAATTGACATTATTAATATTTATACATTAAATATAGTTTATTATAAAATTTACTTTTTTTTATTAAATTATAAAATTGTTAAATATATATTAATATATTATTATTATTTATTAAACATATTTTGTATATTTCATTTTACTATATTAATATATTCATAAATTTTTAGTAACTTTATAAGATGTATCTGAATATAAATGTATCAGTTAGGTCTATAACGGGCCAGTTAACACGAAATGCGCGAAAACACCTCACCGGGTCCCCGGGAGAAGCCCAGTCTTGTCATGACACGGAAAAATTAAAATTATTAAATACTAAATAGAAAATAACCGCGCAAAAGAAAACAAACTTGTCCAAGAAAAGCTCACCGACGACAGGTGCGCCAACATAGAAGGGCTCAATCAGAGCGGAAACACGTGAACCGTTGTGCAGAAGAAAAGCCAACTGTTTATTGATTATATAGATTTTTATTTATAATTATAATTCGGATACCATTTAGATAACACGTGACATGGTTGTATACATCCAGTTTCAAATTGTTTCTCACCTACAACCACTGTGGCTGACATAATATACGAGTTACTGCCAAGATCTGAACGATTTCATGATCAGACTGTTTAGGATAGAACTTTTAGTTATATTATAACAAGCATGGTCCTTAAGCTTAATGATGGACGTTGCATTGTCGTCGTGTTATTTAGCCCCAAAGCGCCCTTTTAATGATCCGGTGTATGGTATTTTGACAATCATTATATTTATCATACTTATCTCTATAGCACTATTTTTACCCAAAGAGTCTTCAAAAGAGTTTTACAATGCACATTTCGTAAATTATTATAAACAGGACCCTATATAGGTGACTGTCAAAATGCAAATTACACAATGATTAAATCATATGCAGTATAAACTGATAAAATATTAAAAAAAAACGATGAGATTAAAAGAAATCCGACTAAACAAGAGAATTTAATAACAGTAAGAATAAAGATGACTAATAGAAGTAATTTGTGCATACATAAATAATTTTTTCTCAGTTTTCACAATTAAATATTTTTTAATTTAATTTATGGCTGTTCAATAAGGTGACTGACGCATACCCTATTCTATTTTTATGCAAGACTGAAAAGATTATTGAGGAAATTATTAAATAATTATTAAAGTGCCTGAGAACCATACCTTTTTATTGCCTAATATCACTGCAGTAAAGTTTGCTTTGGGGCCTGACTGTACCTTAAGGTGCCGCGATTTTTAGTTTAAATGGTTAGGATACTGGTTAGGGTAGGTTGGGGGGTAATTTCAGTGAAAACTCGGCCAAGAGGGCGTCTATGACCTGTTCGTTGTCTGTTTGGTTGTCAGGGTACATGTTTCCGTCCGTAAATGAGTCTAGACTGTCGTACTAAGCATTGTTTTGCCAAATTGTTTTCCTTGCTACATTCATAACGGCGGCCGTCCGTTGTCCAAGCTAGGTGACTCTTGTGTTGGATCTACTGGTTGTTTGGCGTTGCGAATTGTTTGGGGTATGGAATTTAGAATGTTGATGGGGATGTGTATGCAAAACGGCCGAAATAGAAAGAGCATGCATGCAGTTAATCTCTGGTCGATCAATCTAGTGATGTTCGGTTCATTTAAGGAAACCTGTTTATTGGTGAATTGCCAAAATTATTAGGTCAGAACAAGTAATTTTTCAGACACATTGTATAAGGTATTACATCATTCAGGTATATTTAAACGCTGACACTTATGTCACATTGAAACGTGTGTTCTATTTAGATAGACTCCGTGCGGTTTATATAACAATAGCTTTATTATGTGTCCCTCACAATCCGTTAGCTGAGCTTTAGGGGAGATTTAGATTTACTCCTCATAGTATTAGTCATGTCAACACCTCCTCTAAAGTCTAATTATCAAGGCACTGATTCGTCGCTAGCTGCTAATTGCAATCAGGGGTGCCGGCTGCCTAGCAGAAGGCGAGCCAGAGTTAGTTGAGGGCCAGACCTGGAGCCGTTCGGAAGTCCGGCTCATGCGGGTCTACTGATTATTCTTATACATCATTTATATTATGTGCCTATATATGAAGTGCAAGCTGGATCCTACAGATAAAAGTTTATATTTACCTGCTCCATCCGGACTTATCGTGGTGACCTCTACAACAGGGTAGGCTTTGAATACTGCCGTAATCGACTACCCTTTCAGTAAAAATCCAACTTAATAAAAAAAAAGAAAAACAAATTATCCAGGTATGATAAAACCTTGTCAATTTATCTAGTGCACACCATAAAACTGTTCGACTCCAAATTTCCACCTAAATACGCTTTATACTATTAATTTTCCCCTCTAAAGATTGATTTAACTGCCTGCCGGGGTTATTATTTTATCACAGCCGGCGATGATTGACCATAAAGGTATGTGCCATCTTCTCCATGACCGCGTTTCATCAGCGTCGCATACCCCACGTTGGAAGGAATCCCATCATTATGCTTTTATAATCCTTTTATTGTAGTAGGATGAATCTGTTTTCTTAAAACCATCTGGACGGCTCATCCTTTGTTAATTAGGTGTAACCTAACTGTTAATTCAAACGAATGCCTACGTGTAATGTTCGGTCTAAGTACGGGGGTAAGTTGAAGTGCGCGAGGTGAAAAGGAACAAAAATAAATAGTCCAATTCCACTAAATTCTACGGAGCCCGGGAGACGACATGGTGAAAAATATATATTAATTCATGCTCACAAATTACTAATCCGTGCGCACGAATTACTAATCCGTGCGCACAAATGACTAATTCGTGGCCACGAATTACTAAAACGTGCGTATTAATTACTGGGTGTGAAAAATATATTTCCAAGGTGGAAAAAATATTCATTAATTCGTGCGCAAGAATTACTAATTCGTGCGCACGAATAACTAATCCGTGCGCACGAATTAGTCCCTAGTGAGAACAGTTCTCTTATGTTGCTGGCTCAATGCTCATTGGCTACTAATTCGTGCGCACGGGTTATTTATTCGTGCGCACGAATTACTAGCCAATGAGAAGCAAGCACACATCGTCTCAGTCTAGGCACAGGCTGGCATTCTTAGCGGGCACACACGGTTGTCAAAATGGAGCCCAGCGCCTTCCGACAGCTCCGTGACTTCCTACCTTGGAAAATTCGGAACTCTGCATATTGAAAATAGAAAGGGCTTTAAGCGATACTTAAAGAATATAAATATAATCACAGACCCAGTTGCCGTGCATGGTGGAATATTTCTAAGGCTTGCTCTGGTAAAAAAAAAAAAAAAAACAACCTGCCTTATCATCGTTGGGGCATAATGGGAACATTATTATAGACAAAGCCGATCAGGCTGAAATTTTTAACAGTTATTTTGCTTCACAAAGTAACTACAGTTACAGTTTTCAATCGCCATTTGCAAATTACACATAAACTAGGGGAAATGAACTTCACAGAAACTGAGGTATCTCATGTCATATTTGGGATTCGCTTTCCTGACAGGAACTAAAAAACATGTTTGAAAGCCAATAAGCATTTGGAAATTTTGAGAAAAAATTTTAAATTCTATTTTTCTATGAAAGTTTTAGATCGTATGTACAAATCATTAATACGTTTAGTACTGGAGTGTGGTGTTTTAATATTTAACAATTGTTCCGTCAGACAGTCATACCAACTGGAGAGTTACAATGGAAAGCATGTTTAACATGTACTGGAGACTTCCAGCACTGGAGCTATGGTAAAAAAGCCATAATGGTCAAGTATAAAAATAAGAAGAGAGCTGGCTATACAATCCACATTTTATGAAATGATAAACGGACTAGCTCCAGATAATCTCTTAATATATTAACTCAAACTCCTTGGAAATATATTTTTCAGACCTAGTAATTCGTGCGCACGGATTAGTAATTCGTGGCCACGAATTAGTCATTCGTGCGCACGAATCAGTAATTCATAGCCACGAATTTGTTATTCTTGCTCACGGATTAGTAATTCGTGCGTACGAATTAATAAATATTTTTTTCTACCTTGGAAATTTATTTTTTCACGAATTAGTAAATATATTTCACGATGTCGTCTCCCGGGCTCCGTAAAATTCCATTTGGCGGGAAATATTTTAGACGAGCTATGTTTCGTAATCTGATTTTTTTCTAATTCGTGCCAGCATTATCATAAGAGCTGTCCTCTATAAGTTTAGAAGAAACATTTTCTAGGTTCTTTCACAGGTTCTTTTATTACTGGTATATTGACATACTCATTTGGTTCATAGTTTCTATGCCATTTTAGTGCTGGAAACGAGTGCCTGTACATGGTTCTTATGTATGCTGTGTTAAATCTCACGATTTTTTTATTGACTGGATATGAATCTGACGAGCTTATTTAAGTAAAATAGTTTTTTGAACTGAGATCATGTGTTGAAAGCTTTATTATTAAATAAAATCTAAAATTTATTTAATTATGGGATATTTTTACGGACGGACACGGACGCAGATGAGGATACGTTTGTGTGTGTGTCCAATTACACGTTTTATTCAGTGCGGCTAAAGAACTTTGATCTCTTCAAAATGGCTCCTAGCACGTCGACATAAGAACTTCTGCACCATAAGGAACAGATTATTAACATTTACTGCAGCTCATATGGTAATGAAAAATAACAGAATGACCAGAAGTAAGCACCGCTGGTAGATGCACGGCATTAATAGGCGAAGGCAGTGGCGAGAAACATACCACAGTCTCGGAAACACACAAGGAATTGTAATTTGAAGAGAAATAATAAGTTTGTGTGGTCATGTATAGAACTCTCTGATACACGATTAAGCTGCATGTCCTTTCCCATAACTTGATGACGTCGGCTGGAATTAGGAGTTAGTTTATGTAGTTAGAGGGGAAATACCTGAAGTAGGGTTCTGTGTCCATTTGTGTGTTTGCGTACTTACCGCTACATGGTACTGTTGGCATAAAATGTATCCGCGGGACTCCTCACAAATGGAAATAGTCTTTCTTGTTTCTCTAGGCCCGATTTTAGCCGCATCCTCATCCGTAAAAGTACTTTTCTATTCCGTGAAAATAAAAACTCAAGATTTTATCGGGGTTGTAGCCTGATTGAATCCAGATCTAGATAAATCGCCGATTGGATTGATCCAGACAAAATTCGATCGGGATTCTGACCAGTCCAAGCCTAAGCACGATCGGGATCTGGTCCAGCTCAAATTCTGATTCTAAATACTGAATTTACTCCTTCATCACTGACTGTTGATTAAATTAAAGAGAATTGCACTTGATCTCAGCCTACCTATAAACGTAAATCTTAAAATTTATGGCGACAAAATTTTATTTACTTTTATTAATTATAATACATAGACTTAGTTAAACAAAAAGATACAATGGATAACTTAAGTAGAGACTCGACTTGAACTGACTTGCAGAATTAATTAATACAATAAAACAAAATTACTGCCCTTCTTTTGACAACTTAACCTTTGTAAAAACTAAAATAGGTTAAACATGATGAATGAACCTTTTTCTTTTTTTTTTCTTAAATAGAATAACAATTAATATGCATTTATTTTATATATTTATATGTTTTATGATACATCGAAACAATCGAAAGTTTAACAACTAACATTGACAGGCAAGGCATTTTTAAATAAAGTTATAAAATTGAACTGAAAACATTTACTTAATTTTCGTAAAATATGTTATAATTTTGCATCTAAAGCAAAGAAAAATGCCATATAAATATAAACAACAGGTCCTAGTTAACATTAAAGTTAGCATGAAGATTCAGTCATGAGCCGGATCAGAGGTACAGGTGGTCATTACCTTTAATTGCCTAGACAGGAAGTAATTTTTTTATTAATTGAAGATGGGGATTCAGTCCGGTATAAATCCCGATCTGAATTTGGTCCAGTCTATCTTATAGGCTATCTTTCCATGATAAACCTGCGAACGACAAGACTTGGTTATACAGAAAACGCGCAAAAGGTTCTGCAGTCAGTGTCGCCTTGTCAATATCGCGCCGGCTCCTAATTATTCCTCTGTGGTGTGGTATGCGTTTCCCATAATTGGTTGGTTTGCCCTTTTGACAAAATGTATTGGTTATGTTTTACCAATCGTTTTGGTTATTCCTTGCAAATGTTAAGTTGTTTGAGCCGAAGCAACAGAAAATGGTAAGCAGCGTATAAATATTTTACTGGAAATCTGCTAAAGATACAGAAAATCTCTAGGCAGCATTCTAAAATACTTTTAAACAGCTTATACTGATAAATTTGATACTAGTGTTTTTCCTGATTTCAAAGAAATAATTCATTATAATTAATATTAAAAATGTACATGTATATTCAGTCTGATATGTCCGTTACACTATGCACCTGTTTAATTAATTAGTTTGATATGATCCAATGCCACATGAAAGGATAAGGCGCATTGGTTTTAATTTCATAATGGTTACCACCGCAGAGGGAAATGAACTTTTGGGGCTACGCTGATATGTTGATTATGTAGGAAATAGTTTTGGTCAGACACTTCCGTACTGTTGTTTGATGCATCAGGTAGAGACGTTGGAATTTGTGTTCTGTCAGAGTGCGATACGTGAGGTTGAAGATTTATGTTCTGGATGAAATGCTTCATGCACATAACACCATGACGTGCTATAAGCTGATTAGATTTACCTTACCTCAGGACATACCTGCTCGTACGTCTGTGCCATCGAGTAAATTAGAGGGTTTCACGATTATGACCCGGGGTTGAAACTCAGTTCCGGACTGTTCTCCATCATGTTATCGCGTGACTGCACGGTTTATGGAAGAAGGATAGTTGATTTACACTATTTGCACCGACTCGCCAGATAAAAGGAAACAAAACACTGTTTAAGTGTGGTAACGGACATGAACCAGCTAGGACTCTGGTCCGCAGTTTTTTTAGGGACTTGGATTCGAGGGTCCTTGACACGGACATGTGTTAGAAGTTTCGAGGCTAGGACTCGAGAAATCAGGCCGAGTCCATCTCGACTTGATTAGAAGGAAGGCTGCGCCACTATCACATGTTTCAAAGCCGTGCGAACTTCTAACAGAATAACTGTATATGCGAAGTAAAGCTCTATGTCGGGAACTAATTGTAATTAAACATCGAAGTTAAAAACGTGTAAACTAACAAAATAAACTATTGGTAATATCAAATTTTCATTTTAATTTCCTGTTAGTAAGGGAACTTTGATTGGACCCCTGCGTGAAGGACTCGACCTAGACGAGCCTGGACTCGGACTTTCACTCGGGTACGGTTGGGGTGGATCACCTACATCACTGTTCTGTAGAATAAATTACTTGATTGGATGGCCAGGACCAGGGGCTGCCTCTAAGAAGTGATTTTGCATCTTTTGATAACATAATTTAATAACAACTTTCATGAGTTAACGGTGGGTCCATGAGTCTGAAAATGATGAGAGAGGAGCCTTGAAAACGTTATTTGTTTTTTCTCTACCATGTCTCTGTCTACCATGTCACTTTTTTTACTGACTCGAAATTTTAAAGTCCAGGTAGAAAGAAATATGATAGAGGAGAATGAATAAACTGTTATTGAGATATTGTCATGTATTTCGATATTTACCCACAGAAAACTTGTATGTTGTAACAGGTTGCTTAGAATTATGAACCTTTTAAAATTTTTTATTAATATTAAATATCTAATGAAAATGAATGTGGATTTCATAAAAAACGTATACCATCAGAAAGAAGTTTATGGGGTCTGATAAGTAATATGGATTTGAAACATTTTTTGGATTGATCCTTAATTCAGGGGGCTTTGTTAGAGATGGTCCTTCAATAAAAACAATATCAATGTCTTGGAAAAATTTTATATTTACAACACTTATATTGCACCATAATGCCAGATTTAAACGTTTTCTAATTAAAAAAAAAAAAAACAACATGAGTGCTTGCCTCATTATCTCCCATGGATCCAAAAGCATATACTTCACTTAGGTTTTTTATTGTTCTCTACCCTAAAATTGTGAAAGTATAAAGGACATAATATGAAAATATTATGTGAAAGGCTCTTTACACGAGGGTCTATTGTATAGCTGCTTTAAGTTAACGAGGGGAAAAAACACATATAGTCGAAAATGTAGTTTTATCATCTAGTGTGTATATATTCATTCATTTTTTACTGGTAGAAGATTATATACATCATACATGAAATAGTTTATTTATACATAACTGTACCTGTGCCAAAGATGACTGACTCATAGAGTATATGTCCTTAATATTAACATTAAATATAGTAGTCACGTCTCATGTGGCTCTTTATTTGATACCATTCCATCTTTTTAGCGAACCTGTGAGCTTATGCAACGGCGCAGCGGTGGAGCTAACAGCACCAAATTTATGGAAGATCAGTCACATTTCAAATTATACTGTATTGACTTATATTTTAAAGGGAAAAAGCTAAAAAAATTTTAAATCTTCTTTCTGGGATAACCTTTCAATCTGAAAAACAACCGGTGCAAACATCACCAAGTTTTGTGAAACTGTTGTTCACATGACAGGCGTGGATCCAGGATTTTTTTTTCAGGGAGGGGTCAACGGGTTTCATGCATAAAATTGTTAAAAAAAGGTCGTTGGTTGAAGGTGGCCTGCATGACTCTTATTTGAAAATGAGGTTTGTGGCACCACCTACATCGACTTTTTTACGGGCAAACATCTCGTAATTTTAGCCTCTTACAGCCTAAAAATTTTTTATCGGTCTGGCTGAATGGTTTAATTCTTTCACAAGAATTATCCTAGGGTAGGGTTCTCTTAACTGTATAAGGAAAGGCTGGGTTCATTGATTTTTGGTAGAGACATACAAACATGAGTAAGCCTAATTCAAACCGTGTACTGCAATAGTCTTCTTCTGCAATACTGTTGTTTCGACTATTGTAACATTGCAAGAAAATGATTCTAAGATGACCTTTGTTCCAGTTTACCTAAATAATTTTTGCAGAATTATTGGACCTTTTACAATGAAAGAATGTGAGATACTTTGGGAAACAATGCTAGTAGATTATTTTTTATTAAAACTGAGCTCTTTGAGTATATGAGCAGAGCTGTATAGGCAACATAATTAATTGGAGTCCATATCTAGCTTTTGTGTAAGATAAATCAATGAATAAAATATATATGTATTCTGATTTTGGCTCCAAAAGGCATCTTTTATTCTTCTAAACATTTTGATAAAAAAAATCTTATGAATATGCAGCTTGAAAAAAATATGCATTGTAAGCAAAGTCTTTCAGAGTGTATAAACAGAATTTGCAACATGCCAAGATTGTGCCTGTATCTATAAATAGCTTGGCAGACTGCAAACTATTTTAGACTTGGAAACAGGCCAGGTTTCAGTCTACATCAATTAATAGCTTTGGCAGACGGCCAACTGTATCAGATTAGACAACAGGTCAGGAATTCAGACAATGCAGCCAGGTAGAGGTCAATGGTTCACTCAGAGCAGTAGCTGCGCCTGCACTTAAGTTTCGGTTCACTTGGGGTACAACTGTCTTCCTAAGTTTAGCTTGGATATCCGAGTGCACTTGACCAAGAAGTTTGATTTACCAGCCTAACATTTTGGCCTGTTCATGCCATGATGGCTTTTTCATACACAAGATCGGTGTCGCCACCTGCTATCATTTTTGCACAGTTTGTGTATGAAGAAGTGACGTTGATGTAATTGATGCTTGTACTCAGGTCTAAAATATTAAGTACTTGCATTGTACATATACATGTCACACATGTACTGAAAAGTAATCGAAGTACTTTTCAAATAATAATCAAGTATGTTATATTGGAAGCATTATACCTAATGTATATCCCATTGCACAGGTTCGCATAATTCTTAAAGGACTTGTAATTGATATTTCTTGACATCTTTTATTGTTCATTGATTATATTTAAAGTTTCCTTTACAGGTGATCGAAAACGGAAGAGCAGAGAACGGTTCGATAAAGTAAGGTGAACTTCCTCATCTTGGGTTGGTATTGTTTTATTTAATTACATCACCGACGCCACGTCACACGATTGGAAGCATTGGGTGAAGAGGACAAATGTGACACCCTTTATGTCTCCGTCACACAAGAGGTTTAATTATAACTCAGGATCAAGTTAACGACGACCCGCGCAGGAGCTTCTCTACAATAGACCTGAGAGCCTCACCAAGCCGTCATAGGTATAGGAGGCTGGAATGAATGTTCCGGGATTAAAAGACTCGGGCCTAAAATTGATGGATACACCTTCTGGTCCAGACCGCATCTCGTTTGGGCCTGAGGATGTTTTGTTGAGTTAGCTGTCTGCTCATTTAAAGGTTAGTATAGAGAGACCATTACGGGTGTAGATTTTTATTTCGTCGCTAACTGAGCTGACACATTCGTACTAAGCATATTCCAGCTTGAAATACAGGGACAGATAAGAGTTTTCACCGCCCCTTCTGATTCCATTCAACTCATTGTGGACTCCAAAGGTCATTGCTGCATTTAAGACTAGGACGGTATGATTACACATTGTATATAACCACATTAGGTCGTGACGTGTCGTTGACGGATTGAATACTGAACTGAGACTTTCAGAGTGTATTGGTGAAGACAGCTTTTGTTTAATCATGGCAATTAACACAACTACCAGTGGGACCTTGCATATTGAATATAATGCCGCCCTGTTCAGCATTCTTGGCATTATATCCATACTTATAATAGGCGGCAATTTAATAACCATTGGCATTATTCTTCGCTCACAAAGATTACGGAACACAACTGGCTATTTGATGATTTCTTTGGCGAGTGCTGACACTGGAGTGGGCTTGACAACGGCCATCCCGCTATTACAATACTTATTTTCGGATGAGATTGATCCACGCGAGTGCGATTTCATCGGGTTCATGAACTCCGTCACTTGGGTGGTCTCCGTGTATACACTGGTAGCTCTGAGCCTTGACCGTTTTACAGCTATTGTATACCCGTTAAAATTCAACGAAATAGTGACTCAAAAACGTTGTGTCATTGTGTTGTGCTGCATTTGGTCTCTGAGCATAGTGCTCTGGCTTATTCCATTGTTTGGTGTGGGAGGATTCAAATTCAACGATGAAGAACTCGCTTGCTACTTTGATGTGGCAAAATTCCCCGTTCAGTGGATATTATATAATGCGGTGATATTCATCCCATCTTCAACAATTATGACCGCGGTGTATTTAAAAATCTGGGGAATCAGTAAGCGGCATGCCCAGCAAATCGCCGATGTCGCCATCGCCAACGACCCGACCAATGAGGGGTTTAAGCGGAACCGGAGAGCAGCCATGACACTTTTGATAATCGTCCTCGCTTTTTACATAGCATGGCTACCTTTCACCATTGAACATATCGTCAAAGCTGCCCTTGGATCACTTGAAAACGTCCCCGAGTGGCTTGAGATACTGATCTACGTCTTAGCAGTCAGTAACAGCTTCTGGAATCCCATAATATATATGGGAACCAATAAGAACTTTCGATACGCGGCGTTCGCTGTCTTCAGGAATTGCTGTCCCAACTTATTTGACCAATCAGCCGTGGCCCCAGACACAAATAACACTACAGAGTAGGACTGTCAGCCGATTATCTTACGAGTTCTTAAGTTTTAACACTCTGGAAATCTGAAGCTATCACGACGCATGCTAAAAAAAAGAAGACAGTATGGTTGTTGTTTCATTGTCATGATGTACATTGATAACTGATGAGGACCAATATAGACAGATATTGTGTTGTATAAATCATCAAACATAATGTTTTATATTAAAAAAGTAGTTTTTTTTATTGTAATCTTATTGTTATTTGACACTCTTATTTGACTTTGTAATTTGTTGTGAAATGTTATTATGTGATTGTTAAGTTGATTGAAACTGTGTTGATCATCATCGGGCTGTACAGATTATTTTGATATTTTGTAATTATTCTAGAGTTTTTCTAGCAAAACAGGTGCGTCACGTTTCAGTTAGTTTTCTGGTGTTGTGGATTAGGATGAAATGGAGAAAAAATATTAATTTAATTAAAGATTAAGTTAATATTAATCTTTCTCATGTTTTGTGTCCATACGTTTGTGTGTGTATTTGTATGAAAGTATATAACAATAATAATAATATAATAATAATATTAATAATAATAATAATAATAATATTACTATATACATATATATAGACTTCATCTTATCTCTCTCTCTGTGTCTGTCTGTCTGTCTGTCTGTCTGTCTCTCTCTCTCTCTCTCTCTCTCTCTAAATAAATATATATATATATATATATATATATATTATGAATTATCCATTGCATTATGAAACATGACAGATAAAGATAAAGAATCCAGCTGCTCCAATCGAAACAGTCATATCTATTCCTTTGCATGCGTGTTAGAATCAATCTCAATACAGGTTGTTGATTCCTTCTTGTTTGATGATGAGAAATATACTACAACCAAATAAATGATCTTTCATTTGCACGTACATATGAATATAAATTTGGATAAAGTGCCTGGAGGTCAGTAAATGAAGGGCAATTTGGAACCGGGTGCTGAGGATGGGAATTTGCTTTGACAATATTTATCGTTTTGTGGACCACATGAACACGTGCATGAGGACGTAAAATATACAAAATATAAAACGTCACAAAATTTCAAACGTTACAAAATGTATCTTCAAAATATACATCAAAATCTAGGGTAAAAAACAATATAGGCAAAGATTTTTACTCGGAATTACCTGATGTTCATTGGATTTGGACTTTCTGGCTTTGACACGAGATCACTAGCAAACTATACATATGTAAATATTTTGATATTTTTTTATTTTTATTGAAATTTGAAACTACAAATACCAAAAAGAAAATATAAATAACTTAAATATTAGTATCAATATACGTCAATGAGTTTAAATGTGCAATATTTAGTGAGTTGAGCCTTGATAACATGCACCAGGCGTTTCGTCGTTTATGTATTTGGTTATTTTTTTCTGAAGGTTTAGATAATGAATTTGTATAAGAATAATTTACCTAAGGCTGTCATACAACTTGTTACCTAATAAAGAGCCTCCAAAGACTCTTCCACTGTATTAAACACAATGCAATTGACTTTCTGAAGTAGTTAGATTCAATGTGTTGGCAATTATCAATATCCGAATGAAACACATCAAAAGACACCCGCTCATAGACCATCCGCATAATTGATAATCAATGGAGTCTTTTTAATTTTTTCTTCGCTTAATGTCTATCCGTCCAATTGTGTTCAAAGCTAATGAGTTCAATTTCCAATGGACGGAGACAATTGTAGAGGTTAACATTAGCAGAAAATAAGCTCGTACCTAGCGAACTTGAAAAAAAATATAACAGGAAAACCAGTGGCCGTTTGTTAATTATTCTTACGTATGCTAACAAACGTACGACAAAAAGAACCAGTTTGGTTGAATCTGATCAGTTTTTTATTCAGTAATTCTTTATTTTTTCTTCCTATTAACAAAGAGAGAACAATCTATACGGATTTTTACCAAATATAACAAATAACAGTTATGAAGTGAATAATACAATTATAATAATAAGATGTATCGCTAGTATATATGTTGTTAAGTCATATATGTAACGTTTATGTGATGTACATAAGTCTTATTAGAGACAAATGTCGATAATACCCTGATATAGAATGGCAATGTATGATAATATCATAATGACATGGTAGCCTGATTAAAGAAATAAAGTTGTCAATATAAACTCACTATAGTCTTCCAAAAGCTGGATTAATAGCTAAGTCAACAAAGTCAGACCGGTCATGTTCTCCAGTGCTAGAGCTGATGATAACAAAGGTACGAAATACAAGTCGAGATGTGACATAAAATATCATTCGAGTACTGCAAAAGAACATGACAGACCCACCGTTATTAATTAAACACGATGGCCGTACCATATCACCAATCTCACCCAACCATTTCTCACAACGTACACATGACTGTATTACTTGTAATAGTGTATAAATTCTCCTACCAGATTCAGGATGGCTTCTGAAAAACCTACTACCAAAATACTTAGCAATCGTTCCATAATGCCAGACATTTTGTTCAAATTTTTCCACTCTGTCTTATTGCGGAAAAATCATCCAAAGGCCATACTTAACCTACATAATACATTGATAACATTGGGTATGAACTGTTTTTATACAACTTCCTTGTAGTTTCCATTTATACAACCATAAAGTAAATAATTTCCTACAAATACATGATTGATTATTATAATCATTTGACACAGAAATAACAGTTTTCTTTTGTCTATTCTTCACGAATGGAATTCCAGCCATACTGATTATATGGGGGGATATATAATACATGTATCGATTACCTGCAGGACGTATTCATACACAAAAGAAATTTTTCCTCGGAAGAGTTTCATTAGTCGGGGGCTAATGCTGATTAGCCATTGGCGCACTTTGCTTAGGTCCATGGGCGGCAAAAAAGCAGATGGGATCTTTGAAATATTAATTAGAAAGTCTTAATGTTGTTTTTAAATGTCATTGTAAGTGTAACACATCATGCATTTATAAAGTCGCCCTTGGGTTTGTACCAGGGCTCCACTCGAACTGAAGAAGCCTTTGACTCTTTTGCAAAACCAACGCAAAACCATCCTGGTTTCTTTTTATCCTCGCAATCACCACCAGTGTGATTCTGTTCATTGTAATGTTAGCGTAAAGCCTCATTATAAGCAAGCCTAAAGAGCACTCAAAGACCACATAGATGCCTCCGCCAACATTCTGGAGCTCTAGATTCTGTAGTGTGTAAGGATCCTGAAAACAATTTTGTATTTGGTACGTAGGCGCACGAAATACACGATTCTAAGCCAAAAGAAATGTGTCACTTTTCACCAACTTGACGGCTGGATCACAAGTCAGCTCTGCCCGACAGAACAATTAGACATCAGCTGAGCACACTGCAGTCGGTAAATCTTTCCCCAATTCGAAATTTTCACTTAAAGGTTACTTTAATACTAGTGAATGAGGATAGTTTCGACTACAAGCAATATGAATATTTTTTGACGACTAAAAACATTTTTATCTTAAGTTTATATCTTTTCTGTTTATTTACTTTATTATTAATATAAACTTAAATATTTCACAAATTTATTTTCAGTCTCTCCAGTTAAACTAAAAAAATTCCAAAGATGCCAATGAGAACTTGTTTTATATGGTTTTCCTGGAACCAAAACTACATGAACTATTTCGAGATGGCTTAAATACAGGGCTCGTCCACTAGTATAATACCAGGGCCTTGTGAACCAGTCTCCCACAGGAATTAGTATTTACTATTTTAAAATAAGATTAATGGCTTTAATAATTATCCCTGTACACTTACGCAGCGGTTTTACCCTGTCGCCGTTTAAGAGTTCCTTCGATTTAACCGCTGCTTTGTTTAGTAAGTGTTTCGGGGTTCTAACACCAGGGCTGCCACGGGGTGAAGAACAAGACCAACGAGAGCAGTCTGTCGCGGGTTCAAATCTTGGGGTTGGAAACACAATGCAATAAAATACTCTTATTGGTTTGAATACAATTCTTTGCTCTGTGCCAGCCCTGGTGGTGAAACCCGAAGAATCTTGCTTTACAAAGCAGCGGTTAAAGCGAAGGAGATATGGAGCGACTGCAGTGTTTCACCACTGCGTGAGCAGTGTATATCCCTGCAGCTTGTTAAAGCCGTGACACTGTGACCTGGAGCATCAATCCTGCTGTAAACAAATGACCATCAGCAGACCGCTCAGGTTATTTCCTGCCAGATATGAGCAAGCATCAATGAAGCGATACCAGATGAGATATTTCCAGATGCGCGTCATCTCTATCAATGTTCATTTACATTTCAATAATTCGATTTTGAAACTGTAATTTTCACTTTCCGGCTTGACAGCTTTCATTTCGGACGACCGGTGTTTTTTTTCCTAGACAATGTCTTCTAGATTGTGGGTTGGATTTTAGTCGATATTTTTTCCCAGAGATTCTCTGCTCTGTCTTAAATGGATCCTAATAAAAAATATTCCACTTCTAATAACAAATGAATCATTTCAGATTATCAAGAGGTCTTAAGTTGAATATGAATGAATCCCAAATTAAACCCATTGTACAACGTTCTCCTATTTCCATATATTAAATATATTAAATAAGACTACTATAGTTACTCAGCAGTGAAAAAACTAATAATTAAAAATAATCTCCTTTCAAAATAAATGGAGTATAATAGCTCGCTTTGAGAAACAAGTGCATAACCGCAGCAAACTAACTATGATATCTGTCAATTTTCAGGAAATGTGAGCCTAGACTACCTGTCTACCAACACTTCCGACATGGTTTAATGGGAAATTAAACCTAAAATATTCCATAACGGACTGTTGTCTACCCATACTGTGAAATCTGACTCCTTATAAATGGCATATATAATTTCCGGTATCGCCTACCGTACTCTCACTTTGGTAGTGAACCATAAGCTGTTTTATAACTGCCATGACGGGGAAGCCCTATAGACCAGCGGCAGAGAGGGTTTTCACGGGGTCAAACCCCAACCCAAGGTATAACAAAACACAACCTATCTTTTATTAGTAATGAACTCCTCTACTTCCTGAAAAAATAGGTCGTGGTCTAAAGAGAGTGTTTTGTCCAACATTTACAGCCACGTCTCATTTACAAGGTTATAATAATTTTTAAATAAATAGCCATAACTCTGTAGTTTTCACACATAGAAAAATGAAACAAGCACCAAAATGTGGAAAATAACATGGAGATCTTTATTTGGTACTTTTTGTATTCCTTATTTGTTTAATTAATGGTAATATATGCAAATATATGTATTTTTTAAATTTTAAAATCCACAATTGGCCATCTGAAATAAAAAATGACATGAAAATGTTACTCGTTCTTTGCTCAAATTTTCCCTTTAGGACAGGGAACATAAATTCTTCATAATTTATTACTTTGGTTTGGTTATATGGCCTGTATATGCATTAAAATGTTTATAGAAAGAAAGTTACCATAATATTAAATTTGTACATCACTGGAACTGTTCTTGCAGTTAATAAATAACCTGCAACTATCTCTGTTACGGCTGGGCCGCGTGCTTAAATAATATTCAACGAAAAAGCAGGTAAATGTTAACAGAGAATGTTATTTATATTCTGAAGCCTATGGGGAAATGTAGTACATGTATTATAAAGATGGCGATTACGGGGAGTAACGTGTGTAAAACAATGTTGTTAATCATCTTCATTGTTGTCGGATTCAAGTCCAAACCTATCATTTGCACATCTCATGTCCAAAGCATGCGCAGAAATCAGTGCACTTAAGTCCAGTTTTTATGCACTGACATTTCTTGGGGCCATTGCAATCCACATCTGTGCAATATAAATGTGTTAAGTTGCGGACTCCTTTGGGGCCAACTCCTTTGTGTACATGACTGGATGAAGAAAGCCATCCGTGGACAGTTCCCACCCGTTGCCTTCAGGATGCCGGATATCAGGATCGGGAACATGACTTTGGCACCAGAGGGCGCATTGATATCGGGCCCTCTTTACATGCTGCTCAAAGGCATCCTCGGTCGGAGGGAGTTGTGCAGCTGAGCGGTCCGTAGTGGAGGCTACGACATACCGTAGCTTGTCAAGAGTAGGGCATTGGAGTTGTCTTCCATAGAGATGAAGCACAAATTTCCGTGCAACATTTGTATCATTGACATCATTGCCAGACATCCCAAAGGTCCTGAGCGCGTCAGGCGTCTTCTTCACATGTTCTACGAGTTTTGAGAAGACAGATCGTTTCCCAATTCCGAAAAAAGGCACTTGTGGTATCGCAACCTGCAAGTGCATGAGCTGCAGGAAGGCTGTCACAAAAATCACGACCCGTCTTTTTCATAATGTCACTGACAGGGATGAAGCGCCGTCTGTCTCTTCTAGATGTGGTATGCCCCTCCTGCATGTACACACTTTTGCCAAGCATGCCTATGCTACTGTAATACAGCAGCAGTACCAGCACATCTGTGTCATCACTGCGGATGATTAATCGGTCGAAAGTATCATGCAGATGGACGGCGTGAAGGACCATGCGTGTGTCAGCATCTTCCTGAAAAGACTTGGCAACTCAGCCACACCTAAATGACTGACCTGTTTTACCATCTGACCATCCATAAAGCCTCCGGCAAGAATGATGCACTGTTTGCTTGTCAGGATATGTGGTGCCCTGTACTCAATGAAAGTTGAAATGAATACCTCAAGAGCCGCTTTGTTCAAGGATTTGCTTGAAATTCTGTACGGATCGACTTGCTCTTATTGGTCCGCCTTCGTCACCGCGACGCTGTCTTTCAAGTTGCTTAATAGACCGGGGTTTATCATATCTATCAAACACAAGTGCAACTACCTCAACACCTAAATTGCCATCCAAGAGTCGTTTGATACACTGCAAAACCATAACACCCAAATCTTCAAATGTTACAAACTGGCTTTCATTCATACTTTGAAGCAGGGCCATACCATCGATGATGTAGGCTGTGCTAGGTCCTGCTGGCAAGTTATGTACCTCTGCACATGCAGCCTCAAGCTTCTTCGCCAAGTCAGCCTTAACTGATTTCCTCATTGTCCCATCATCATGGAAAAGGGACGGAGGAATGCTGGCCAGCTCATGCCCAAGAACTTCCTCAAGGTTAATCTCCCGCTGCTTGGACACAACCAGTAATCGACGAAAGAGGATCTTAGAGTCGATCAAGATTTTATCTGCGTTACCTGATTTCACCCCGTGATACATGTTTGCAAATGTGAGAACCTTCAAGCGGGGATACGTCCCCCCAAAACTTTTTGATTTATCCGCTAATCTCTGCTTCACAAATGATTCTACCTTTCTTGTGCCAGTTTCCAAGAATCTGTTTAGGCTTTCTCGAACTGGTTCAGATGCATCTTGTCCTGTAAATATATTAATTAGTTGATCTGGAACGATTTCCAGGTCAAAGGGATTCTGGCATTTTTCAGCAACATCCATTATTTGCATTACATCACTTTCATCTTTTGCTATGCGCAACTTCCCGCATTCTTTATGAGTTGTGTCGGTCTTTCCCTTTGTGTCACATAAACCCCTGAATGCTTCCAGGTATTCTCCAGTCACATGCCTAGTCACCAGCCAACGTGTCAATGCACCTTTGCGGAGGGTCAGACCAACTACACCACCTTTGCTCTTTCCATCACGATTTACAGTTTGTTCAAGAGCCTGGTCAGTTGCTACTGCATTGAATCTGTGCTCAGTAGATCGTCTGATAACAAATCCCCCATCATGCAAGTGTTTGTAGCTTGAAGGGTGTTTGTGCTCGAGTGCCTTCATGTCGCTGATATATGTTGGCACAATCTTTGAATAAGCATGCCTGCCTGAAGCAGTAAGCCATGGAAGAGTGTGACGTACAGACTGTAGATGGAGCTCGAAATTTGCCTCACGTTCAGCTCTCAGGAGACGCAGTAATAGATCGCCACCTTCCAGGAATGTATCCCAGTATGCGAAGGTCTCTGACTGCTGGCGACCAACCTTTCTATATTCTGAGATTAATTGAAGCAGAGGGTCCACTTGCTTTGCAGCCAGATCAGATGGCACACAGAAAGCTGTTGTTCCATCTTTGGTATCAATTGCCTCTTTCAATTCTTCCAATATCTGGACATTCTCTAGCACTTCATTGCCCTAAGGAAAAGTCTGAAAAGTGCCTCATGCACCATTTTAAAAGCTCGAATGCCTCTTGCATAGTGCTTTCAAAGAAGAAGGCGCCTGGCTGAGTCATGTGCGTATATGTCTGCCTCTGTCAAAAGGGATAATAGACCTCCATCGGCATAGAGGCTTCCAAGACTGGCAATGTATGCCATTGTCAGGTGCATTCCTCCAAAAGGCATTGTGACTTTTCCGTCAAGTAGGGGAGGGCGAGACCACAGAATTTCTTGTGCTTTGGCATATATTGCCATATCAGCTGTGACAAGAATGTGACTTTGCCAAATAGCCTGAGCTAATTGCACCAGTTTCAGAAGGGCGGTATAAATTGTTGTCAGTTCTGTGGGTGGTGCATGGATGAATGGCAGGTACCTGACTATTGCTAACGAGGAATCACAGTCAGATATGCATGCGATAAAACCTGTCCAAGCCGGAATGTTCTGTTCATCAGAATGACTAGCCCGCCATACCTTCCATACAACATCTTTCCTTGTGGAAGTTATATGGCACAGTGACTTGTCATGTGGATCAAAGAAAGAACCACCAGGAACTGTCTGAGGTTGTGGGCGTTGAGCTGGCTTTGGGTACCTGTATATAAAGAGTAGAGCAAGCATATGACTACAGTGTGACTAATTGCGCATATACTTTATTATTTTCCCCACTGGTTTCATAAAAAAACACCATGTACCAGTTGTTTGAACAAATGAATCTATGAATTATGAAAAGGTGTTCAATGTTGCACGTTTTATAAAAAATAATAATAGGATTAGCTAATGCAAGTCACCTAGGGTTTAGGGTACATCATAAGAAAAAGGAATATTTCTCCAAGAATCAGATGTTAAATCACAAGCAATTGTCACCAAGTTAATCGTGTCTCGTTTGGGTATTGGAAAGGGTCGCATACACTGAATGGTCATCCCGGCCCGTCACTCGGTAAGGGCAGCCTTTTTCCTAGGACATTGCTAAGGGGCAACGTCTTTCGGGTGACAGCCATTATTAAATTTAATAGTAGATAGTCAAAATGTATTTATGTGTTCTGTACTAGTCATTGTTCCGTTTGATATGGAACACAAAAAAGTCCATTGGTGTTTATATTTGTCTGTGCATCACTTCATCATTTAAGTTGGTAATTGTAATGGACTTCTGGCCAACCCTGCGGATATGATGGTCTGGATCAGCAGATACCACACCCCTCTTGTATACCACTGTAGCCAAAGCATGTGTAGTGGCCTTGCCATCCAGTGTCTTTATTTTGATCGAAGTTATCAATTGCTGCATCAATATGTGTTTTGTCTTCGGGTAACCCACGAATCCCTTGTGGTATATACATGTCTTGTTCTTGTTGGTTCAATGCAACAGAGGTCAGGAATCTGCGGACCTCATCGTAAGGAATGCTGTGTCCTAGACTATGAAGAACTTACACCAGCTGCCTGCTTCCATACTCATGATGAGCATTGAGTCCTAGCCCTAGGGTTATTGGCGTTTGCACCTGTGCAGATAAGGCAATTATAGAATGGCAGATAGAAATGATTGACAGGACATCCTTCTGTGTCTCTTTGTTGGCACAAGTGGAGGCAGCTTGATACGATTTTTCATCAGTTAGCCAGGATATGAAATCATACAGAAGATTTGGTACAAAATCTGCACATGATGGGAGATTTATATCTGAAGTAGGGATGTAGTGGTTATTGGTAGTTTTTATCTGTGCAATTTCATGCCTTAGAATACAAACTGCAGTGTGGAGAATAGATGTACTACTTTGTGGTTGATCTCGTTCAGTGAAGTCAGAATTGTCTAACATTTGACCCTCCAGTTGTGTTTCATAAAATTCAGATGCTTTATGTAAAGCATCTCCTACTGTAACTGTGCTTGAACATACCAAATCTGAAAGGCCTCTGCGTTCAATGAATGCCAGTTTATCACCAAAATGCTGTTTTAGTTTTTTTTAAGTTTCCAGGAATACACATGCTGGCTACTACCTGCATTGGCTAGCTTGTTCCTGTAACTGTCCGTGACATATGCAAGTGGTAAAACAACTTTTCTGCCTGATAACAAATCAATATGAACTTCTTCAACAATTTCGTTGAAGCACTGTTCAAATACTGACTCTAACCTTTTGCTTACATCCCTGCGATACGCGGCATCAATGTTTCGTTGTGTTATGTAAGCTGCATAACATTTTCTATGATACTTTGCATCAAATGCAAAAAGATCTGAGTAAGATGTCATTCGCATAATAACTTTTTCATCATTTCGGGCTTTGGCTGCATCAAGTTCATTCTGCTGTGTATTCTCACCTGTACCGATGGATATAGGGGTCAGCTTTTCTCCTTTATTGTAGACCTTGCCACATATAAAATAGTCATGTCTGATGGAAAAGGAGGACGTTTCTTCCCTGGTGATACGGTTTTTTGGTTTTTCTTAAGTTGCATGAGGCTGGGGATGGTTGTTTTGATAAAAATGCTGAAGATTCGATTTACTCGTGTATGAACTACGTCATAATTTGTGAAAAACAATTCTTATCTTCCCAGAGCATATTTCCTCTTTAAAAGGGAAAATGTCATGATAGACATTATCCTTGCGTTTTTCAGCTGCATCAAACAAAGCAATGAGGCCAGATATTGTTGGATTTTTATCCACGGTCTTGTAATTGGACTCTCCTCCTGTGGGCAGACACTTCTTACATATAACACAAGTATTGGCATTTAGCTTAGTTGAACGTTGCCGTTTGGATTGTGGTTCTAGATTCATGGTTCAAAGTAGATAAACCTGAAAAAAATTGTAAAGGTCTTAAAGCAATATATCCAAAATTTACTTCCCTATAGATCTATTAAATTAAGAACAGGTTAGTGACCCATTGGTCAAAACGTCCAGCTGACCTGCGGCACATTCATTGTATCAACAAGATTTTAACAAAGCAAATAAGTGGCGTGCTTTTTTATATGCATCATACGTCTGTTAAAACACTTTCAGCTCATAATCAATGTATGACTTTAATCATAATAATTTTTAGTATGACTTCATTTTCTATTTATGAAATGCCATACCATTTTTCATATATGGTATAACTTTTAGTCAAATTTACTGAGCACTTAAGTTGAAAGCTGCTGTTAACACCCTTTTACCTTATCAGTCCCTCCATTTGGACCTGCGACAACCGCCTTACAACAAACTGCAGGACACTGACTGTCAGTAGTGAAGCTTTGTCAGAGAGCTGAGGAGCCCTGAATCCATGGTTAATGACACCGTGTGTGGAATCCCAGGATGTATTGAAAAGTGACAGGCCATGAATATAAAAGGGAAGGGAAAAACGAAAAAAAGCTTTTCTTAGGGCATGGAACATGATATAAGAGTGGTCCAAGGGACAAATATATATACAGAGCGTTGGGGGATCGCTTTTGGGGCACATTAATATGCATAAATTTACAGATTTGGGACAATACGTCAACCCACAGCCGAGAAATTAATGTTTTTTTTGGTGTAATTTTTAAGCCTTAAAATCAAAATTTAGCTAAATTATGTTAAATATAGGGCCTCCACTATTCCCACCAATAATAAACCTGTCAAAGACGAACAGACCATCTACCATCACATATTTCACGTATATCGGTGCCTTAAATATTGAAATATTAAATACAATGGCTTTTATTCAGATCGTTCAAGGCCAAAATGCAAAGATCCTCCGGTGCACAGGTTATCTGTTTTGTTTATCTCCATGTGTTTAAAACGGGGGGGGGGGGTCGGCAAATTGGCTTTTAGTTACTGTTTCAATTTCCACAGAGTTAGCCTAATTTGCATATATCTATTTCTGGCTGTTTAATAATAATATACCCTTTTAACCTTGGCATATTTTATATTAATTTATTCCTTAGTGGCTGGTCTTTCCATCTGATAACATTTTGTCGCTCCTTTTTTCTACATTTTCAAAACTACAGAAAATATAATTGCATAATTAGCCAATTTTAAAATAAAAATTAACATAAATTTACATAAACAATATGCAGATATCATAATTGTTTAAAAAAAACTTTCGGTTTTCTAAATTTGTGAATGAAATGTTACATTTTGGTGAAAACTGCACGTTACCATCGTTAATATTAATCAAGATATTAACATAAAAGTTAAAATAATTACTTCACCTAAAATTTTATAGGTTGCCATGGAAACAGGTCAATAAATATGCAAAAAAACAATTATCTAAAATCACGACCAATTTTTCAGAATGAGAAGATGACTACCTCTAATAAGATGTAGGTTGTGTTTTGTTATACCTCCGGTTGGGGTTACACCTATTTTTAAGCCCCTTTTAGGAGGTTGGCCGCTAGCTGCGTCTCTTTATAACAGACAGGGTAGAATTCACGTATAAAGTTAAAGCGCTGGACTAGTATTATCAAACCCGTTTTGTGTGGGTTCGCGTTTTGTGCTGGATATGACCTTTTCCAAGGTGTTTATCAAGAGATGCCCTGCCAATTTGGGAGTAAACAAGTACGGAGTAAGGTAGGGTTAGAAGGATAATCCTCCGGTAAATACTAGTGGTGTGTCAAATAATCGATACTATCGATGGTTGGTAATTTACTTACGTAATCGATAAAATCAACTGCATTTTTGCATAATCGATCATAAACGATTATGTATGCACAACCTAAGAAGTTATATTATTCTAAGTCTGTGGGAGATGATATAAGAAAAACGAGGAACTAAAGAGCGAACAGCATTAAAGTTTATCCTTGTGCAATGATAAGTAACACCAATCCGCCCATTAACTTGACCTTTTAGTCTGACGTATACAAGTTAGACTGACTTTACTCGGTCTATATTTGAGGTATAATTCTAGGCAGCAGATTCATGGTAATATAGATGGCTCGTACAATAATATATTAATTATCGATCATCGGTTGTTTTTGTCTTTTAATCAGCAAATATGCTTTTATAATCGATTCCTACGTATCACTTATCAATACTGGTCTAGAAAAGGTAAAGAATATACTAGTATTATACCCGCTTCAGTTAACAGGGGGTGGAGTGGGGGATCACTCATACTGACTTGAATATATTTGAGATTCACTTGAAATCAATTTCAGATCACACCCTACGATCTCAGATCAGCTCTTTAACAGTCTTTTCTCCATATTTGTTAACTTCAAAATCTTTGAAATTTCTTTCTTCTTGATTTCTCACTTTACGTAAACTATTTTAAGTGATATTTTATAACGTTATCTGTCTGCGCATTGGTGAAGTGTACGAGTCAATGTACATATATTTTTTTAACTACAATTTTGCGATCATTTTATTTATCTTTTAAATCTCATATGTTTCACATATTTTATTGAAATAATATATCATGAGTTTTAAGCATAAAAATGTATCATTCAGTGAAATATGAACAATGGGGGGGGGGGGGGGTTAACTTGAAATAACTATATATATAAGGAATATATATATAAAGGAATAAAACAAATACAAGAATTGGTTTAAACTAAAAAAACTGCTGTTATCTGTATGTTACTGTGGATACGTGAATGACGTATAACTTTTTCAGCAACCCGCCAGACATTAATTTCTTCAGCAAAATATATTGTTACTTAAAAAACATGAAGTAGGAATTTGCTTTGATATTTCAAATGTGCTGAAAATCGAACGGATTGACTCATGGAGAAAAAAATACATAAGATCAGCATCGCATCCCAGCTTACTGTTTAAAAAAAGTCTCAAGATGAAAAAAGCAGAAAATATCAGAGGGCGCTCCATGTTGCTCCACCCCATGGTACTAGAAACGCAATGTGATTATCTAATGTGGCTTATCTAATATAATCGATTCAGCATCCAACTCATTTCCTGCAAGGACAAATAAAGCATTTTTCAGCTGGATGTCGAGTAAATATCCTAGGTACAGTTTTTAAGTTTGACTTCCCTGCACCAAACAAGTATAAATATTATCGATCGAAGAGTACGTGAATATTAACATTTTATTTAAAAGCACATTAACGTATCTATAATAACATCACTAATACAGCTAAATCTAAGGTCTGGAATGACTTCTGGGTAATGACTTTGACTGTGCAACCGAAGGTCAATAACACCAGTATGTTCAACATCAGAAAACATGTTTTCTTGATAATCGCTGGAGTAATCCTGTCCACTTGACAAGCATCTGCCAAACGAAGACTAATTCAACAAAGCTGAATGCCTTATGGTCCATCGTTAAGAGCGTAGAATAGTAAAGCTTAACTTCAGTTACACTAACACTGATAAACTTATTAATATCACAAAACTGGTGCTTGTTAGTTAAAAAGTAATTCTTTTCAGCCCGAGGTCATTGTAGTGAAATGACCCCTCATGTTAAAGATGAACATGAGATAGCGCTACTATTATTCTGAAGCTGATGAAACAATTAATAAGCAATCAGCACATAAACTGTCAGAACACCAAGTTTCAGATTCAAGCTAAGATTCCTTATGTATACGGAATGCGGAATGTAGAAATCGACATGCTGAATGCGGTATGCAGACTTTGTAGACTGAGGTCAAGGTCACCAAGTTTTACCATGTCGAAAAGCATTTGAAGACATGTGTCAAATTTGAAGAAAAAAAAAATATACAGTATACTTCAGAAGTAATAGGGGTCAATATAATGATATATTTTTGCAAATTTAAAATTGAAGATCAATGTCAAAGCTTCCAGTTTCCCCAACTCATCCGAGGACAGAGTGGAAACAACTGGTGTGACAAATTTAAAGAAAAGATATGCAACAATTCCAAAGGTTTCACGTTTACAATAATTCCTAAAGATGAGGAACTATAATTCGCCTGATCTGACAATGAAGAACATTGAGGAGGTCACCATTTTCGATCATATCCGAGAACCTGTTTGATACAACTTGCGTATAAAATTTGACAAAAATATAAAGAACTTCAAGTGTTATAGGGTTTACAAAAAGTTTTCGGCTGTAACAACCTTGAATATCAAGGTAAAGTCATATGTTTTTTTTTTAATTTTAGAGGGAAATAAGCAGCGCTACAAAAGTTATTACTATCAGAAGATATCCCACAGACGAAGACTGACGACGACGATGACGGAACTGAAAACAATATGTGTTCCCCGCGAGGAGGAGTACTAATAAACCAGGTTTCAAGACACTAGAAAACAAGGGACCCATGGGTCACGGCGCTCAGCTGATCATGATTGGACTATAAATGTATCACCATTGTGATACTATACTGAGTAGATTAAGCTTAGAATATCATGGTCATGTTGGGCTTTTATAAAGGAATATAATGTAATATGTGAGTAAATGATATATGAAATAACCTGACAGATGGATTAATTTGGAGTAAAATATAGTGGTTTATTTTTTATTTATTTGGGAGGGGTCGAAAAAAGCAATTTATTGGAGCAAATATGAATGCAATGACAGTATGCTAAGCAGTTGTATAATGATGATAAGGCTATTTGTTGAAGGATCTATAGTGTATGGAAAACTGCAAGAGTTCAATTTGACAGATACAAGGTTATGATTAACTATGCTGATGAGGGGATTTATGAATTTGTGACTGTATGACATAATATCTTGACAAGATCGGTCTTGAAAAGGTGCATTATTTTGATGCCCCTCACGTCTACATACTACACAATATTGACATAATTTCTGGCATGTACATAGGTACCTATGGACAAATGGTCAACAGTACTGAACCACCTGGAAGGTTAAAATCTTAAAAATATGATAAAATGTAGATTATGTTTGAGAGGAAGAGGTCATCTGGGCCATGGTTGGTTTATATGATTGAAGAAAATGTTGCAAATAATATTTGAGACCTGACAATGCCTTTCCATTGGTTACCTTTTTGATAAGCTGTTGACAGTTCAACAGTTTACACATTTGTCTGATGAGATCCAATTTATTTGGTAAACCTTTTTATCAATTTTATGATATGTATACAGTTGCCATAACGTCCCCATTCCACAGGTGCAATGACTTGATGGGGGGGGGGGGGGGGATTTGTGTTATGATCAGAGTTACAATGCCTCTGTCTCTCTGTAGATATTTTCTTTAATTATTAAATTTTATGCTATAGCCATAGAACTATTGTTCACAGTGCCAAGGAGCAAAGCCTCAGTGGGATGAAGAAGGGGATGGTGAGAGTTACAACACCTTTGCATATACATACAAGATATAAAATTTAATTCAACAGTGCTTATAAAAAAAAAGTTTATTCATGAACATTAAATATTTAAAACAGACAGAAAGATGGAGAAACAAAGCAAATAATTTTTTCCCCATTCTACTGAGCCAAGAAAAAATTAACAATATTTGCATTTATTCCTTTTTTTCATTACATAATTTTAATCCAAGTTTCCGAATGTTACTATAAATTTACAGTATAACATACATGTGATTGTGAAAATTTCAATTGATTCACATTTCTCAATTGCATCAACATTTATAGCTAATGTATCTAGTTTATATTACCTGTCAACAGAATGGGATGGAGGGAGGAAGGGAGGCAATTAGGGAGAGAGAGAGAGAGAGAGAGAGAGAGAGAGAGAGAGAGAGAGAGAGAGAGAGAGAGAGAGAGAGAGAAAGATGGAGAAAGAAAGAGAAAAAGCAGAGGAGAGAGAGAGAGAGAGAGAGAGAGAGAGAGAGAGAGAGAGAGAAAGAGAGACCTAGACTGCCAGAGAGAGAGAGAGAAAGAGAGGCTCTCTGGTAATTACTGCCTGACCCAGCCTGACCCACACACTCACAGTGACAGTAGGTCAGACCTGAAGGTGTTATGTAACTGCCCAGTACACTGCATTTATACTGATCTGATGTAAACAATGAAGACATGGTACCTGGAAACTTGAATAAAATCTGCAGTTTTTGATCAATTGGTTTCAAATTTCAGATTTTAACAGATGAAATGTTAATGTGTACATGCTATGAAAATTAAATCCACAGCACTAACAGGAAAAATTTGAATATTTATATTTTTTTAAATGGTATCAGGAAAAAAAGAAAAGTATTCTCAGCTATAAAACTAATACATGTGTTAAAATTAATCCAAGGATCAAAACACCCAATATATCATACCAGGAGCAAACTGGAGTTGGGAATGTTTAATTTTATGAACTGAAATAAAGGACCAGCAATATAAATTTTGATTATTTAGCCAGTATCATGTAACAACTGATACAACCATGAGTTATAAGTCAAACAAATTAAAATCTTTAATGAGCACTTGTCTGAGTAATATTTTAAATTTTTGACACATTTATTTATTATTTTAATTTTGTAATAAATATAAACCAACAAGTTAAACACCTGGAAAAGACCTGGAAATTTAGATTAATTTAATATAATCAACTGCATCCTTGTCTATTATTATCTTGCTTCATATAATCCCTAATAGTAAACAATAATTTATTTTAATTATTTATTTTTCATTTTTATGGTTGAAATGAAAAATACCCAATGGTGACTGCATGGTGTCATTTGAAATACAATTTTTGCCATCCATGGAAGATCCATAAATGATCAGTAATTGCAAGGTACTCCCCTGTAACTCATTAACTATAAATTCCTTTTCCATTTATTTTTTTTTTAATCTTATCATAAACCAAGAATTAAAAAAAAGTTTATTGTTATGTTTATGGCCTAAACAAATACTAGTGGAGGGGGTTGGACAGTTAGATCCAGTTGAAGCCACCCAAGAGCTGGCTGGCTGCAGAGTGCCTCGCTTCAAGCATGCATAATTGGCCTGAAAGGTCAATGTGGGGACATAAAAGAGGGGCTTCAGTACAGCCAAGGTGTGATATGGTCTCATAAAAACTTTCATAAAAGCTAGTTTTTGACCAATTCCTTTTATAACTTCAGAATTTAGAATCTAAAATCCTTACGTGTGCAAGATATGAAAATTAAATCAACAGTGCTTACAGGGAAAAAACATGCCATGGCCAAAGTTGGGCAAAATTTAAGGTACTGATTTTATATTTATGCTAATAACCTATAAAATTTGAAAAATTCAGAACTAATTTTGGGAATACAATTGAATCTTGATTAAATAATGTTATATCCCTGGCAAAAAATGTCTACCTTCAGCAATTTTCATGTTAAGAGAGTAAAAATATTTCTTGATTTTTTTACAAAGTGCATTAAGTTTGGGCCTAGAACTTAAAACAATTACACAATAATGACATCATTCCTGGCATATGCATAGCGAATGTATAGAAAAATATGTATATTATATATGATCAAAGTCAGATCAGTGGTTTTGATATTAGGCAATCTTAAAATGTAACAATGGGGTTTTAATGGAAAAATGAAGTTTTTTCTTAATATCTCAAGGGAATGCAGTCCTAGTGACCAAACTTTTAGTATGGTAGAGGATTTGGGGGACATCTAACTGTATGCAAAATTTAAGGAACTTAGAGCTGAAGCTGGGGAGCTCAGCTCTAGTAAACTGCATAACACTAGCTTGATGTAAACAATATGTGACATGATGCTTGAAAACTTGAATAAAATCTACAGTTTTTGATCAACTGGTTTCAAATTTTTTGTTTTAACAGTTGAAATGCTAACAAAAACATGCTTTGAAAATAAAATCCACAGCAGTTACAGGAAAAAAACGTGCCATGGTCAAACTTGGGCAAAATTTAAGGTACCAATTTTATATTTTTGCCAATATTTAAAAAAATTTAACAGATTTTGATCTAATTTTTAGTATACAATTAAATTTTGATTATTTAAAGTAGTATTACTGAAAAAAAATTCCTACCTTTAACACTTTTGGTCTAAAGTGACAAAACATCTTTCCTCATTTTTTTACAAAGTCCATTATGTTTGGGCCCATAACTTTTTTAAATTTTATAATACTGACTTAATTTCTGGCATGTACATAGGAACCATATAGAGGAATATTTATGGTAAAAATAAAGAAATCCAGATGAGTGGTTTTGATATTAGGCAGTCCTGAAGTGTGAAAATAGATTTCTAATAAAAAATTGAGGTTTTTCCTTAATATCTCGAAGGAACGAAGTCATATTGACCCAATTTTTGGCATGGTAGGAGATTTTGGGGACATCTAACTGTATGCCGAATTTCAATGGTGTCGAAACGTGCCAGTCTTACGGACGGACATCCAGACGGACGGACGGACGGACAGACGGACGGACAGACAGACGGACGGACGACGGACAATGGACCACGACTATAGCTCAGATGACTTATAGTCAGCTGAGCTAAAAACACAGTTAAGAAACTGATACCGGGGGGGGGGGGGGGCACAACTCTGATTTATCTGACCTGTTGCTTGATGTCCTTGTCGAATGTTTTGGATTATTTTGGGGGCCCCTCACATGTTATAAACACGTGGCATATTTTTAAAAAGTTCAAAGGATTATCTTTAGTTAACAGACGTCAGATATTGGTATAGACCCCTTTAATCACTTATATAATGAACGCAACAAGCATACACATGAAAATCAATAGACATGCACTGGAATAAACAAGTAAAGTGCCACCTCACAATTACGACCACCTTAGGGACTGACCAAAATTGTCGTATTTTGGGGTGGACGCATTTGTGAAGTTCTAAATTACTTGGATCATGTATTCGGGACATAGAAAAATGAGAGTAATTGTGGGGGTGGTCGCAAATTCTGGGTTCATCGCAAGGCGGGGTTCCACGGTACAATCACATTTTATATGTACAATGTATTACATTACCATTAATTCTATCTTTAACAGACATTAGTCTTCTAATTAAGACAACACCGATTGGAATTAAGACCAAATATATCTAATATTGATTCAGTATGTTATGTATATAATGTCTATGTATACCTAATACTTTTGGAACCCAAGTGCCTTTTACTACATTTAGGATGTTAACAGAAAATTAGAACGTTATCTGTACACAGTACAAGTTAAAAGGACAAATTCATTGTGGTCACACTGTCTCATTCGGCTTGGATGTGCTCGTAGTTTTGAGTTACATATTTGAGGCTACATTTTGCCATGTGTTACCAGAATAGAATTTTCCAAGATAATGACGAAAATAATGAGACTACATCCTGTCACGTCAGTACTTAGTACTAATTATAAATTTCAGTAAAAAAAGAATAACTAAAACGCCGATATTAACTATTCAACAGAAGGCCGACCATTTTTATTATTTAGTTGCTGAGGACAGGAGGTTAAACATGACGCATTGAACGAGGTCTCCATGGTAACCAATCTGGCTACATGTTTATTCTTAACCATATATATATATATATATATATATATATATATATATATATATATATATATATATACCCTTGGTTTCCTATGCATAGCCTTGGCACTCTTCCAAACTAATTAACTTTGAAAACATGACTTTACAAGCACTACCGGTTCCTAAGAAATGCCCATGCATTAGCTGAGAATGTTTTACACAAGTTATATCATGAACATTAATATTTAGACTTTTTAAATATATAATTACCCTTAAATGTAACGTGTAAAGTCTCAGTATTGATTAGGCGACCGTACTCCACGTACCCAAGAACGCAACGTTCTGTTTCATACACTACAGTGTATAGAACATTGCTAGTTTTCAGAATATATAAACTGGTCTGAGGGGAGAAGTTTGGGTAAAATTGAGGTAAAACTAAAAAGATCACATAAACTTCAGAGAAAGCCTTAAGACCATAACAGCTAAAATGAGTTAAACATGGGCCCAAGGACCCAAAGCCCTCATGTGAAATGTTCCTATATGATAATACTGTAAAAGCTAGATTTATTTTATTTCACACAGGAAACGTCTTGATATGTAATTTTTTATTACCTCTGGATAAACCGACAGAGAACTATTATAAAATATGGGGAGTCAGAATAACATGTTCTATAATATCGAGCCATTTTGCTATTTAGATGTGTATATAAGGTATAAATCTCCAGTAAACGAAAACAAATTTTGCACAATCACAGAGATTTTATTGAGCATACACGATGAATACACTTTTACTTCTCCAGTGGCATGTACAATGCCCTTTCATAAGTTGACCGCACTTAAATGACTGCTAAGAGTTGAAAATAAAACAGGAGTCTCTTATAAAATCATATTCATATGCAGTCCGTCAACAAGAATGACCTGGCAACCTACTTTCACCTAGAAATGATTATACCTATGCAAAATTAGGTGAAAATGAATAAACCAACTGCGTCAACAAAGGATTTAATTAAGGGTTTAAGGACTGTCTCAGGAGTGTGTTTAAATAGGTTACAGCATATCTCTGAAAATACTAGAGACCTCTGGGCATTTTTATTTTATTAAATAACCCATGCAAGTATTTATAATAGAGCTGTTCAGTTTTTGACATAATTACCCATACTGATGTTTTTAATAGAAGTGTTCAGTTTTGACAATATGCTTTATTTTATAATTTTTATATTTTTGATTTGATCATTGTTTAATTTACAAGAATAAAGTATGTTGAGATTTCGTCAATAAAGTGTTGGAGTGCTTTATGCCCTTAAGTTAGGCATACATTCCTGCCTAAATTGTTATCTCTACACTTGCTCATGTTTATACCTATAAAAACTTGATAAAAATAATTTTCTTTCATCTCAAGTAAAACTGAGAGTAATCAGCAAACTGATCGAACTATATATATACCCAGTGGGAAGTGTTGAGAAAAAGTAACCAGCTGGTACTAAGTATACACAATCAGCCGGGCTCCAAGGCCGCAATTTGTAATACCTAGGAAAGTACACTGAAAAAAATTTACCCACCCCCTAGAAAAAGTTCTTACACCTTTAAAGTTTTAATAAGAAATTTAAAATTTTATCAGGTCCAATTAATACAACATAAATATATTAGGGGAAGAGCCAACATCCTGGTGACCAGCAAAAACTACTTTAAACTGGATTAATAATACCTCTTCAGGTGAAGGCCATTGATTAAATGTATAATAAGGTGCCAAACCCTACAAAATCTCCATGTTTAGAGTTGTTTGTAATGATTCTGAAGAAATGGTTCTTCCAATTGTCCTCAAACTATGGATTGGTGAGAGAAGTACATCTAGGGATAACGAGTTTTATGAAAATCCATCAGATTTTTGAAAGTGATCAAAGTCTGACCATATTAAATATGCATGGATTTTGCTGGAAAGCGAACTTAAGCGAGATATTATACTGATTAATATTTCTGACGAGTTTGAACAAAATCCATCATATTCCTGGTCAGTCATTGGTTAGGCGATACCACAAAGTAGCCTCGTGATATCTGACCTCATTAAATATGCGTGGATATAGCCTATAATCGAACACAAGCGAGAATATTTATTGGCAAGAAGTTTCGTAAAAATCCATCGAAGCCCTGCTTAGTTATCGCGCCAAAACTAAAAGTTAACGGACGGACGGACAGAAGAACGGGCGTATACAAAAACTCATAAAATTGTCAAAAATAAAGATCCCTCCCCCCCAAAAAAAACAAACAAAAAAATCATTATGATATTCCTTCACTCAAATCAGTATTGGCAAAATATAGTGATAATTCATACAGTCTTCAGAGTAAATTTATCCGTTGTGTCTTAGTTTAATGGAAGGGCATGAACCAAGAGTCAAAGTAGGAATGTGTGTGATGGACACATTTTTCTTTTTTATAGTTACACCTGCATGAATGAAAATTAGCCACAAAGTTAAAAACAGTGCAATTTCTTATGTTCCTACAACACACAAAAAGAAAAAAATCGGGAAAACACTTTGATGTTTTAATCTCACTTTAAGGCCTACTTGATCCATGTGTATCTGAGAGTTTCTGTCAAGGCATTGCTGAGAAAAAGCTGCTTGTGTTAACGTACAGACGACGGACGGACGACGCAACATGGGTACCGCTCACAGGATAGCTAAAAACATATATACTCTATACTGCCCACACGGGTCCGTTATAAAGACAAAAGAGTATTTTTATATTTAAGAAGAAAAGTATAATCCTGATTCCTCCTTTTGAATATTTAGACATACATCAAGTTAAATTCAACAATCTCAGTATGTTGGCTCGTTAGAACCGAACACTTGGACCCTTGTAATTAAATTTGAGATTATAAGATAATTAACATTAAAGATGATGAAAGTAAAGACATTTAGGCCTGTGGACATAAAATCAAGGCTTCGTCGCTGATCTTAGATCTTAAAAGAATACTCATTACTCCAGTATAGTGATAAAAATTGAGCATTAATTTATTCATACATCATTCAACAGCCGGCATTTAAGGTACTCTGTACCAAGTATAAAAGTTTTCATTCATTATAAAGTGCCATTGTTCAAGATAATTATATATACAATACTCGAAAAATATTTGTTGAATGATTATATTAAAAACAATGCAGTCACGTATCGTATTAGTTTCATGTATAATTATACGAGCATTCTGACGCACGTATTTCACGGCTCAGATCAAACTGCCTTCCAAAATAATCACTGTTAACATTAAATGAAATTAATTTGACCATTAACGACATGTAACATTGAAGACATGCCTTAAAACATAAGGCAAGTAAAATCTGATGCATTGTTTGATCGGCGTTTGATAATGGCTTCATGTTTCTTTGATCTGTATTTGATATTTGATATGTTTTATATCTCCAGCTTTCTCAGTTTGTTCTCTCTGAAGAGAAAGGTGTTCATATCACACGCTAGCGTGATGATGGCCACCCTAATTATCCTGTGTTAGAGCAGATTCTTACCTTTCGGCAAGGAAACAAAGACACCCCCACGAGAACTGATCTGGTTTATATCTTGAGCATGCACAATTCCTAACACATAGAGACCCACAAAAGGCTTACATCCCTACTGAATAGACTCCTGGATGCTGTGTACTGAATCTTTTAAATTCCGAGTGTAACATAAATGTATCTGGTTTGAAACATCTCGGGGTATGCAACATCAGAGAATGTTGAGTTAATCATATGTCATCTGTGATATTGCTAAGTACATTGATCTGATAGCATTCCATGATCTGGGGTATTCTAGTGCATTTTAGTCATTTCTGCCAAAATGGAAAGCCGCAACAGGTTGAGTACACACATTTATTTAATGGAATCCTATCTATTTTGCCGACCAGTGTTATTCTTTAAGTGAACCAGCGTAAAGGCTTCGTTAATGTTGCTGAGTTTAGACTTCGTATTGGTTACATGGATCATTTCCAGAAATAAACAACACATCTTGTTTCCTTCTGCTATCACCGTCTAGGGATCCACATGATAATATATATTTATAAGATGATTTTACCTGTATTATTACAACGCTAAATCTGAATTTAGGCCCAGAAAACATGGGTTTAAAAGCAGCCAATATAAGACAGGTAATTATCATAATCAGTGTTTTTACTAAAGTGATAGCATTTGAGCTGCTTGTTATGTGCATCAAAGGAAAAAGGATTACATAAAAATGGTTAAAAATCTGCAACCCCTGATATAATTAGGCATCCACTGTAAAACTTGCTTTAAACAAAGGGTCCTGCAGATATCAAAAGCCAGTGGATTGATAAATTTTTTGATCACTTGCTGTCTGTGAAAATGCTGGGAACTCCCCTTAATTAACTTTAATTAATTGGGATGGTTAGGAAGGGTCCTCTTGACCTTCAAGAAATCCTATTTATAGTTTATGAATAGATTTAAAATCAGCTGGTAACCTATACACTCAAGACAAATAATCTTACTTATATGGTTAGAAGCAGTCGACCTTTCTATCAGAAACGAGCGTTTGCATGTCTGCCGTTAGGTTTAAGGCCGCAGTGGCGGATCCATTCAGTTTGGGGGGGGGGGGCATTGAGCTTAAACATCTCTCATTTTATCTATTTCTTATCCAAGTTATATTTACAGTTAATTTTTATTTAACTCCCAAGCAATTAAGCTAACCTCAGTTATATTTTTCTGTTTCATAAGATGTGGATATTAAATGAAGATCTGGGTGATTATCATAGCCTCCAAATGTTTATAAACTGAGTGAGGGAGTCATCCCTTTATTACATGGTCATAACACCGACAACTCCCCCACCCAAAAAAAAAGCTCATTCGCATGTTAGTGAGACACGGCCTTTCCGTGCACTGTTAAAAATTGCCGTAAAATAACGGCGCATAAGACTGTAAATTTACGCCGCTTTGCAATGTAGACGCTCTTGTGCGTTGAATAACGCGCAAATGCAACGTCAAATGATGAGCGTCTGTGAAAATGGTGTGACACGTGTGTAAAGCAGACGGTACAGATGAAATAAACCGCGCGTCATGTGATCAGCGGGGCCACTCATGACGTCAACATCCTGGACCTTTTGACTCCACGGCGGGAAGAGAAGCCATTTTTGTCCGTCTGCTGGCTGCTGAAAGTCACAGAAGTTACCCAGCATCTTCATTGGTAAAATGTTGTTCTTTAATATGTAGGCATAAATCTGTTTACTGTGTTAGTTGTTATTCTAATACTGTGTAATAGTGAACGTTGGTAATGGTATAGTGGTACGAGGCCAGTCTCGTTCATGTGTTCCCTCAGTTGGGGGGGGGGGGTCACTGGCAGGGGTAGAAGAGTGATTGAGTTGGAAATATATATTATGTGTATATGTGGTTATATATATTATATATATATACACCTTTTATAATGTGTGACATTTGTGTGATGTTGATATTTTATATTAATTAAGTGCAGGTTTTATGTTTCCATTAAATGTCAACTCTAAACCATGTTTAGATTATTAGATAACCTTATATTTCAGTTAACTCAGAAATTGAAACAAAGTCAAGTTTTCTAATTATTAATATATTACATGTCCAATATATAAAATTAATTGTTACTTGCTCAATATCAGTGTTGGGGATGATTACATTGACTAATCCCCCCTTGTTAAAAAAGTGGGGGGGGGGGGGTGGATATATAACCCCAATTCCCTGCATTGATGCCAATGTTTATCATTAATGATTAAGTCTTTTTTAGTTTCAGGGAATTGCCAATTAGGAAAAAGGAAGCAACCCCCCCCCCCCCCCCCGACCCACAAACACACACACCTGGCCATGTCTGGGTGTATATCATGCATGAATGGTATAAATATACACGCATATATATATATATATATATATATATATATATATATATATATCCATCCCTTAAAGGTGAAATATTGGTAAAGGCACCACTGAAAACAGTTTTGAATTATTTATTTACTAGATTTTAAATGAGGCCTTGAATAAGGTTTTCCCACTTACATGTCAACCAGAGAAATTAAGATATCAAAGTCCCTTTATTTTTTTAAAATATTTTTAACAGATGCTTAAACAGAGAGTAAACACAGACCAAACAAATAATTAACAGCTTTGAGACAATTTCCTAAATTTCTTAACATGTTTTAGAAGAAAAAAAAACATACAATGCTAGCCAAAGTGCTAACATTTTAGCCAATCTTTTTGAGAGAGAGAGAGAGGGGGAGAGAGAGTCTGAAAATTAAGGCTGCTAAGGCACAGCCAAATACTGTTTATGTTTTCAGAAAATGGTCAAGCATTTCCATCAGTGTGGCAAATTCAAAGAAGATTTGGATACCATCATGGCAACTTTTCTATTTCTTAAGAATAGGAATTATGTAAGTTTAAACATCACATAATATTATACTGCCTTTTTAGCTCAGCTGACTGTAAGTCATTTGAGCTACAGGGAAGACACCACCTCTGTCACTGTCGTTCACTGATACCAGTACTAAAGTTTTTATTGAACTTTTGTTGGAAAAACATAGCTCATTGAACCACCCCCCCCCCCCCCCCCCCAACAACAAATTGTGAAACCATCTGTAATGTCCAGGTTTGTTCAACTGAAAATTTGCGAGAGACCCCCCCCCCCCCCCCCCCACCCCCCAACTCTGTTGTACAGGGTTGCAATTTCCATTCATAATGTGGGTTGGATGGGGTTTTTGACACCTCCTCACTCACATATAGGCCTTTGTAATGGGGTATACCACATCTCATCCATCAGTATGCATCAGACTGAGCGCATTTATACTTGTACTAAGATTCAAAATTGGTAGTACTTGCTTTATACATGTACTTGTCACACCTTAAAAAATAATAACTTTTCAAATAATGGTCAAGTTTATCATCAGGGAACCCGGAAAGATTACGCAGGTTTGCATTATGCCTGTAGCCCTTGTTATATTATAATAGCTAGTATATGAAAATGCAATTACAAATGTTACATCATTTTGTAATATAAAGGCTGTACTGCATATATTGCTTCCTATTTATAAATCCTCGTACACATGTGATGCTGTTTTTGCACCTTTCTGTTTATACACTGAGTAAAAACATTTGTTGACCCAATATTTACCATTTTTATATGCAATATAGCAATTTTGTTTATTAATTTATATACCTGCACTTACTTTGTAAATATTATTAATATGCCTGGTGCTGAGATTGTCTTTTGTTGGTTACATGTTTATCAGTTCTGTTTTTATATACTCCTAGAATTTGTTCTACTTGTGCAGATGTTCAGAGAGCCATACATGCATCAATGATTAAGAGGAAAGATGACGTAAATGTTCCACGCCTTACCAAACTTAGAGCTGTGAACAAAGTACAAATGCAAGATGTGCAAGGTGCACAACTACACTGGCAAGCAGTTGCAGGGTAAATTCCTAGAAGAGAACATTGCAGAAAAGGTACACCAAGGTAAGTTTGAATTTGATCATATTTTCTTTTGTAAAGTCCATGGCAATTTGAATAAGCTGATGAGTTTAATAATCCGTGAAACAAGTATCTTACATATTGAACATTAGCAGTAATGCTGACCTAAATTCGCGTGCCTGTTTCTCATTCTCTTCATTCATTTTTATTCTAATAAACTTTTTGGCTTGCTGCTTGATGGAGCTGAGCCACGCTAACCTGACCATCTCTAACCTTACAGTGTCATTTGTCAAACCTGCTGATTATTGGCTATTTTTTTTTAAATTTTATGCAGTTTGGAACATGTTTACTCCCTATAAAACATTGCAGATATTCTGGTTATCAAATATTCATAATATAATTATTTACAGTTACAATAAATAAAATCCAGGCCCATAGCCTTTCTATTAATTACTTCATATTTACACATACTTTCATTTGTGCCTTTTAAAATACATTGTCAGGTCTATTGTCTGTAGAAATCATTCTGGAAAAAGGACATTTCATAATTAAATCATCAAATCATGTATTTTTTTTCGATAACCTTTCATATACGATCAGGTATGCACATTCAAAAGAAGTCTCTTTGTTCCAATGAAATATTCTAACTATCTCATAGATTTTAGAAAGATGGGCACTTAACAGGAAACAGTATTAATGTTATCCTTATGCAGTGAATAAGTATTAACAAGTATAGTCTTGACCTTTCAGTGTGATGTACATGCTATGCTTAATTTACTCTGTCAATATTTAGGTATCTATACAACAGATTTTATGTTAATAATATGGCACATAAAATGAAAAAAAATGATTATTAATCGATCAACTTTCAGTCATTGAGTATGATTTTAAAACTGATTCGTATCACATTTATATATATATATATATATATATATATATATATATATATATATATATATGCATGCATTGTCTGTGTATTTGTATTTGTAGAAGCAAAGCTCCTATATACAGGATACTGCCTTCAGAATGTTTGGAGAATGCAAGAATAATATGAGATTGCAGATGGAGGAGAGGTAATTCTTTCAAAACTATTATATTTGTGTTAATATATTCAGCAAGTATTAAAGATAGTTTTAACCTTTTTTAAGTAAATACATATATAAAGAAAAATGTTGAAATTGTTAATTTTTTGTGGAGATAGAACAAAATCTTGGCCAGTTATTGTCTGTAATGTAAATGTAAAGATATATTTGATATAATAATGTATAATTATTTTCACTTCTAAAGGTTCCCATTGACCATAAGAAAACTATTTTTGTAGTTATTGTTTAAATTTTGTGAAGAAAGAACAAAAGTTAATTTTCTGTAATGTAAATTGATAGAGCGTCAGACTTTGAAAAAAATCTAAAAAAATATAAAAATTAAAGGGATAATTGCACTGAATCTATTCTTGCATATTTCTCTCATGTTTCTTACATTTACAATCTCTCTTTTCTGTTTATTATTTTGTATGCAGGGAATGAGATCTCCAACACCTGTGAATGTTCAAGATGGGGACTGTAACATCACTGTAACATATGGTGGATGGCCAGAAACTGTCAACCCATGCAAGTTATTTCTACTTCCACTGGAGGCTTGCTATGCGTCATTTTGGATATTTACCCTGGAGTATCCCAAGGGACTAAAAAGACCTTCAGGTTTCTTGATTTTGGGGTAATTGAATGCACCTCTAACTGCCCTCCCACTGTCAATAGAGCTGGTTGGTCATATTTAATGTTTTAATGCTGCATTTTCCTCTATATAATATCAACAATATAGGAAATATCAGTTAACGACTATTTCACTTTTAATATTCTTGTGTTTAAGTACCTTAATTAAATCAGGTAATTATCTTATTATTTTTATGGAATAACGTTTACATTTGCACCCTTGTTACAGTGTGGGCATTCTCTTCAACTCCCTGCAGTTCGAATTTAATTGATGCAAAAATCATTTATTTACCAAGGACCTTTATTTTGGAATTCATTATCAGAAGCTTCACACAAAGTAGATGCCTTTATTTTAGAAAGATTTAGTGACATATAAGTTAAATCCATTTCAATTGTTTGACTTGTGTTCTGACCATCTTTTACTTTAAAGATACCATTAATTTACAACACTATAAATTTATTGATGCACTTTTATCTATTTTTCAAAGATACATTATAAATAGATTTGGGCCCCATTGTTAAAAAGATCAGCAACCTTAATGAGATAACACACAGCATTCATAATAGTAATCATAATAATATTGCACTAATTGCCAAATTTTATATGTTTAGTTGGAGACGATTTAACTGCCATGCAGTGTGGTCAAAATGTTTAAATATGTTTGCTTCCTAATGATGCCTTTTGGAAGATCAGTATAATCTGAATAACTATATACATTAAGTATACGTGTTGTACATGTTGATGATCTGTTGAATATTTCATACAATAAAGAAGTGGTGTGATTTTATGTGTTAGCATGCATTTTTAATGCCATTTCCCAAATTAGCCAAGATGCATTTCCCTCTGTGGATATCCTGATTTGATTTTCGGGACACTTGACTGTCAAACAGAAAGTTACAACTCTATCATCATAAGGAGGTATGACTTCGTTCGTAATATTTTTACTGGTAAAATCTAAAAAACATGTTATGAGAAACCTGAAGTACACAGATACAAATAAAGGGGGCCGTCCGGAGTGACAAGACAGAAACGTTTTGAGAAAGATTATGGAAACCTGTAACAGTGTATAGCTCCAAGTGCAAATCACTGTTATTTATTATAAAGTAACAATGTTTTGTTATTCTACATATCAAAGCACCGTGAAATAACGGTGCAATGCCCTGATTCCAGTTTAAATCACTGTTTATTCACGTCTCTTAGCACTGTAAAATAACGGCATATTGTCCCGTAAAATAACAGATGCCCGTTATTTCCCGTGGCTAAGCACCGTTTATTTACGTCCAAAAGCGCTGTAAAATTACGCTGCAATGCGACGTTATTTAACGCACTGCGTTATTTCTTTGCACGTAAAATAACGGTGCATTGCACTGTCAACTTTGCTGCCGGTGCAAAGCACCGTTATTTTACGTGCAAGTTTTAACAGTGTGTCCTGCAGAGCCGTGCTTGGGTTTTGGTCGACCATGAAACATCTCACGGCTCCTCGGCTGATACTCGAACTCATGGTCTACACGTGGTCTGTTGAGTCCCGTGTACAGAAGCCGATAAAATGCAAAATGTAACATGTGACTTGAACTTTTAAATTATTTGGCCACGAGGATGATATATTACAAGAATTTTTATTAGCGATGTGCATTTCCACCATACAGAGATCAACATGTTACAAATGACTGAATCTTTGGACTTTTCCAGTTAACATCCGCATTTTGAAGAAAAATAACTATTATAGCCAGCCACCCGTTAACCACAACCCTCTAATGTTTGACTTCGTTATGCAAAGGCATTTGAGAGAACAGTAGTTGAGGAACAGAAAATCCTCATATTTTTTGTGAAATGTGCCGTAAAATGTCCTCTTTACATTGCATTTTTGAAAATGATCTTAATAAGGGATGGGGAGACCCCCTCCCTACCCTCCCCGTGTACCTGTAATTTACTTGACTAAAAAAAAAAAAGAATGGCTCTAAATTTTATTCATATATTATATGTGAAATAAAAATATGTTTTTTTCTTAAGTTGAAAATATATTCCGTTTTAATAATAACTTTTTAAAATATATATAGCATCTACACTGTTAAAAGTTGCACGTAAAATAACGGTGCTTTGCACCGGCAGCAAAGTTGACAGTGCAATGCACCGTTATTTTACGTGCAAAGAAATAACGCAGTGCGTTAAATAACGTCGCATTGCACCGTAATTTTACAGCGCTTTTGGACGTAAATAAACGGTGCTTAGCCACGGGAAATAACGGGCATCTGTTATTTTATGGGACAATATGCCGTTATTTTACAGTGCTAAGAGACGTGAATAAACAGTGATTTAAACTGGAATCAGGGCATTGCACCGTTATTTCACGGTGCTTTGATATGTAGAAAAACAAAACATTGTTACTTTATAATAAGTAACAGTGCTTTGCACTTGGAGCACTGTTACAGGTTTCCATAATCTTTCTCAAAACGTTTCTGTCTTGTCACACCAGACGAACCCTTTATTAGTATGTGTACTTCAGGTTTCTCATAACATGTTTTTTAGATTTTACCAGTAAAAATATTACGAACGAAGTCAGACCTCCTTATGATGAGAGAGTTGTAACTTTCTGTTTGACAGTCAAGTGTCCCGAAAGTCAAATCAGGATATCCACAGAGGGAATTGCATCTTGGCTAATTTGGGAAATGGCATTAAAAATGCATGCTCACACATAATATCACACCACTTCTTTATTGTATGAAATATTCAACAGATCATCAACATGTACAACACAAGTACTTAATTTAATATATTTTTATTCAGATTATACTGATCTTCCAAAAGGCATCATTAGGAAGCAAACATATTTAAACATTTTGACCACACTGCATGGCAGTTAAATCGTCTCCAACTAAACTTATAAAATTTGGCAATTAGTGCAATATTATTATGATTACTATTATGAATGCTGTGTGTTATCTCATTAAGGTTGCTGATCTTTTTAACAATGAGGCCCAAATCTATTTATAATGTATCTTTGAAAAATAGATAAAAGTGCATCAATAAATTTATAGTGTTGTAAATTAATGGTATCTTTAAAGTAAAAGATGGTCAGAACACAAGTCAAACAATTGAAATGGATTTAACTTATATGTCACCAAATCTTTCTACAGTAAAGGCATCTACTTTGTGTGAAGCTTCTGATAATGAATTCCAAAATAAAGGTCCTTGGTAAATAAATGATTTTTGCATCAATTAAATTCGAACTGGAGGGAGTTGAAGAGAATGCCTACACTGTAACAAGATGCAAATTTAAACGTTTTTCCATAAAAATAATAAGATAATTACCTGATTTAATTAAGGTACTTAAACACAAGAATATTAAAAGTGAAATAGTCGTTAACTGATATTTCCTATATTGTTGAAATATTATAGAGGAAAATGCAGCATTAAAACATTAAATCTGACCAAATAGCTCTATTGACAGTGGCAGGGCAGTTAGAGGTGCATTAAATTACCCCAAAATCAAGAAACCTGAAGGTCTTTTTAGTCCCTTTGGATACTCCAGGGTAAATATCCAAAATGACGCATAGCAAGCCTCCAGTGGAAGTTGAAATAACTTGCATAGGTTGACAGTTTCTGGCCATCCACCATATGTTACAGTGATGTTACAGTCCCCATCTTGAACATTCACAGGTGTTTGAGATCTCATTCCCTGCATACAAAATAATAAACAGAAAAGAGAGATTGTAAATGTAAAAAACATGAGAGAAATATGCAAGAATATAGTTCAGTGCAATTATCCCTTTAATTTTTATATTTTTTTAGATTTTTTTTCAAAGTCTGGCGCTCTATCAATTTACATTACAGAAAATAAAATTTTGTTCTTTCTTCACAAAATTTAAACAATAACTACAAAAATGGTTTTCTTATGGTCAATGGGAACCTTTAGAAGTGAAAATAATTATACATTATCATATCAAATATATCTTTACATTTACATTACAGACAATAACTGGCCAAGATCTCCACAAAAAATTAACAATTTCAACATTTTTCTTTATATATGTATTTACTTAAAAAAAGGTTAAAACTATCTTTAATACTTGCTGAATATATTAACACAAATATAATAGTTTTGAAAGAATTACCTCTCCTCCATCTGCAATCTCATATTATCATTGCATTCTCCAAACAGTGAAGGCAGTATCCTTTATATGGAGCTTTGCTTCTGCAAATACAAATACACAGACAATGCATGCATATACATATATATAAATATATATATATAAATATATATATATATATGTATGTATGTATATATATATAAATGTGATACAAATCAGTTTTAAAATCATACTCAATGACTGAAAGTTGATCGATTAATAATCATTTTTTTTTTCATTTTATGTGCCATATTATTAACATAAAATCTGTTGTATAGATACCTAAATATTGACAGAGTAAATTAAGCCTAGCATGTACATCACACTGAAAGGTCAAGACTATACTTGTTAACACTTATTCACTGCATAAGGATAACATTAATACTGTTTCCTGTTTAGTGCCCATCTTTCTAAAATCTATGAGAGAGTTAGAATATTTCATTGGAATAAAGAGACTTCTTTTGAATGTGCATACCTGATCGTATATGAAAGGTTATGGAAAAAATACATGATTTGATGATTTAATTATGAAATGTCCTTTTCCAGAATGATTTCTACAGACAATAGACCTGACAATGTACTTTTAAAGGCACAAATGAAAGTATGTGTCAATATGAAGTAATTAACAGTAAGGCTATGGGCCTGGATTTTATTTATTGTAACTGTAAATAATTATATTATGAATATTTGATAACCAGAATATCTGCAATGTTTTATAGGGAGTAAACATGTTCCAAACTGCATAAAATTAAAAATAAATAGCCAATAATCAGCAGGTTAGACAAATGACACTGTAAGGTTAGAGATGGTCAGGTTAGCGTGGCTCAGCTCCATCAAGCAGCAAGCCAAAAAGATTATTAGAATAAAAATGAATGGAGAGAATGAGAAACGGGCAGGCGAATTTAGGTCAGCATCACTGCTAATGTTCAATATGTAAGATACTTGTTTCACAGATTATTTAACTCATCAGCTTATTCAAATTGCCATGGACTTTACAAAAGAAAATATGATCAAATTCAAACTTACCTTGGTGTACCTTTTCTGCAATGTTCTCTGCTTGGAATTTACCCTGCAACTGCTTGCCAGTGTAGTTGTGCACCTTGCACATCTTGCATTTGTACTTTGTTCACAGCTCTAAGTTTTGTAAGGCCTGGAACATTTACGTCATCTTTCCTCTAATCATTGATGCATGTATGGCTCTCTGAACACCTGCACAAGTAGAACAAATTGTAGGAGTATATAAAAACAGAACTGATAAACATGTAACCAACGAAAGACAATCTTAGCACCAGGCATATTAATAATATTTACAAAGTAAGTGCAGGTATATAAATTAATAAACAAAAGTGCTATATTGCATATAAAAATGGTAAATATTGGGTCAACAAATGCTTTTACTCAGTGTATAAACAGAAAGGTGCAAAAACAGCATCACTTGTGTACGAGGATTTATAAATAGGAAGCAATATATGCAGTACAGCCTTTATATTACAAAATGATGTAACATTTGTAATTGCATTTACATATACTAGCTATTATAATATAACAAGGGCAACAGGCATAATGCAAACCTGCGTAATCTTTCCGGGTTCCCTGATGATAAACTTGACTATTATTTGAAAAGTTATTATTTTTTATGGTGTGATAAGTACATGTATAAAGCAAGTACTACCAATTTTGAATCTTAGTACAAGTATAAATGCGCTCAGTCTGATGCATACTGATGGATGAGATGTGGTATACCCCATAACAAAGGCCTATATGTGAGTTAGGGGGTGTCAAAAACCCCATCCAACCCACATTATGAATGGAAATTGCAACCGTGTACAACAGAGTTGGGGGGGGGGGGGGTCTCTGGCAAATTTTCAGTTGAGCAAACCTGGACATTACAGATGGTTTCACTAGGCCTTGCTAGAACAATTTGTGGGGGGGGGGGGGGGGATCAATGAGCTATGTTTTCCAACAAAAGTTCAATAACAACTTTAGTACTGGTATCAGTGAACGACAGTGACAGAGGTTGTGTCTTCCCTGTAGCTCAAATGACTTGGAGTCAGCTGAGCTAAAAAGGCAGTATATTATTATGTGATGTTTAAACTTACATAATTCCTATTCTTGAGAAATAGGAAAGTTGCCATGATGGTATCCAAATCTTCTTTGAATTTGCCACACTGATGGAAATGCTTGACCATTTCCTGAAAACATAAACAATATTTGGCTGTGCTTTAGCAGCCTTAATTTTCAGGCTCTCTCTCCCTCTCTCTCTCTCAAAAAGACTGGCTAAAATGTTAGCACTTTGGCTAGCATGGTATGTTTTTTTTTCTTCTAAAACATGTTAAGAAATTTAGGAAATTGTCTCAAAGCTGTTAATTTTTGTTTGGTCTGTGTTTACTCTCTGTTTAAGCATCTGTTAAAAATATTTAAAAAAAAATAAAGGGACTTTGATATCTTAATTTCTCTGGTTAACATGTAAGTGGGAAAACCTTATTCAAGGCCTCATTTAAAATCTAGTAAATAAATAATTCAAAACTGATTTCAGTGGTGCCTTTACCAATATTTTACCTTTAAGGATTTATATATATAAATATATATATATATATATATTTATATATATATATATATATATATATATATGACGTATATTTATACAATTCATGCATGATATACACCCAGAAATGGCCAGGTGTGTGTGTTTGTGGGTCGGGGGGGGGGGGGTTCCTTCCTTTTTCCTAATTGGCAATTCCCTGAAACTAAAAAAGATTATCATTAATGATAAACATTGGCATCAATGCAGGGAATGGGGGTTATATCCCCCCCCCCCACTTTAATCATCCCCAACACTGATATTGAGCAAGTAACAATTACATTTATATATTGGACATGTAATATATTAATAATAAGAAAACTTAACTTTGTTTCCATTTCTGAGTTAACTGAAATATAAGGTTATCTAATAATCTAAACATGGTTTAGAGTTGACATTTAATGGAAACAAAAAACCTGCACTTAATTAATATATAATATCAACATCACACAAATGTCACACATTATAAAAGGTGTATATATATATAATATATATATACACGTATATACATAATATATATTTCCAACTCAATCACTCTTCTACCCCTGCCAGTGACAGCCCCCCCCCCCCCCCCCCCAAACTGAGGGAACACATGAACGAGACTGGCCTCGTACCACTATACCATTACCAACGTACACTATTACACAGTATTAGAATAACAACTAACACAGTAAAGAGATTTATGCCTACATATTAAAGAAGAACATTTTACCAATGAAGATGCTGGGTAACTTCTGTGACTTTCAGCAGCCAGCAGACGGAAAAAAATGGCTTCTCTTCCCGCCGTGGAGTCAAAAGATCCAGGATGTTGACGTCATCAGTGGCCCCGCTGATCACATGACGCGCGGTTTATTTCATCTGTACCGTCTGCTTTACACACGTGTCACACCATTTTCACAGACGCTCATCATTTGACGTTGCATTTGCGCGTTATTCAACGCACAAGAGCGTCTACATTGCAAAGCGGCGTAAATTTACAGTCTTATGCGCCGTTATTTTACGGTAATTTTTAACAGTGTACGGCCCACCCAGAATAAGCGTCCCCCCCCCACCCCCGCACCCCTGTTTTTCGAATATCTCGGTCCGCCACCTAAGGGTGTAGAAATACGAAATGTAGCATCCAAGATGGCCACTCATGTACTGTTATAAGCTTAAGACAGTCATAATAAGGCATCTAAAACCTGCTTTAAACATATGGTCCAGCAGGAATCCAAACACGTTGAAATGTGATGAAAAATGTAATATTCACTTTTCTTCTTTGTCAATTGCATTAGCCTCTTGTTGTATACATCTGTCCCCTTTACTTTTGAAAAGCTTAAAGAGTTATAGACTGCACCCGGGCAGCACTGTTGAATCGGTTAGCCCTCTCTGCACCGTGAATTGATGAGGAGAGAAGTAATACTATTATGAAAATTTAAGAAAAGATTTGAAAAGATATAGTGATCCGCATCTAAGAAACTATAATTCTGTAGATGTCACATCAAGCGCAGTACAAAAACAGCCACGAAAGCATAACCTGACCAGCACAGCTACCAGCCTTGGTTCATTTGGAGCACTTCTGTGACCGTTGAAAACCGTATCCCAACAGATTTGTCTTCTATGTACGTAAATATAAAATTAAGCGGGGTGCCACTCGACAAAATGTGGGCGGAATCCGGAGGGCCGGAAATGCTTACAAAATGTCCACCGTCCGTCACTTGTAAGTTTATAATTTCAATGGTTTTATCTGCAACTTTTCAGCATATGGATTCTAGATTACCGGGTCAAAGAATTAACAATTGTCGCATGAGTATTTGTCAATCTATAAGCACAAGAAGCAGGGGGCGTAGCCAGGATTGAGGGAGGGGAGGGGGCCATCATCAGTGACGGATCTTCGAAAACGGGGGGGGGGGGGGATGTAGGGGCGCTAAAATGCATGTATGGGTAATATGAAAACGGTTATATATACAAGTATATACATATGTATATTATTATTATTATTAATGATATTATTTTTTTACCTATTATAATGTATGAAAATATATATTTTTTTTATTTTCAATTATGAACCATGGTTTAACTAAGGTTAGTTACAGGTACATGGGGAGGGGTTGGGAGGGGGTTCCCCTCTCACATATTGGGAAATTTTTGAATATACAATGTAAAGAGGACATTTTGAGGCAATTTTCACCAAAAAAATTGAGGATTTCCCGTTCTTGAAAAACTGTTCCCTTATGTCTTTGCGTAATGTAGTCAAACTGTAGAGAGGTTCAATATTTAATATTTATATTTCTTCAAAAAAAGATATAACATTTCCATCGTTTTCAAACGAGTCAATGGCGCAAAAGCGCAATCACGTTTGTAACTATGAAAATATTATTTTTTAAATGTCATGCTTGTGGTGAAATAACTGATAAGCTGAATAATTATGTTAAACTTTGCATTTTACCTGGTTCCGTGGTCTCGACAGCACATAGGACTTCTAAGAGCTCAGCACAGATCGCGAGTTTGAGTACCGGTATCACCAGAGGAGCCGTAATATTCTTCACGGTCGGCCCCAACCAGGGCCCGGTGCTCGATCGATCTGCAGTTTTCTGCAGCTGTTCATAAATACCCTTATACTCAACTAAAAAAATTGAAAGTAACTGCAGATAACCTAAATGGAGTCTAATTGCTTATTAGTAATAAGAACTATGAAAAAAGATAATTAATCACGAAAATCTGAAATTGATAAAATGAGAGATTTTGCAGCTCAACGGGGGCCGCGCGCCGAAGGCGCCCCCTCTGGATCCGCCACTGATAGCATATATCCGCCACTGATGCATATATATATATATATATATATATATATATATATATATATATATATATAAATAACTCTGAAGAAAAACAACACTGTTAATTCACAACAGTCACGGGATGCGACCCGATCATCAGGCGAATGTGGTTCCCAATATGTGAGGGGTCTGTAGGCCAAAGAGCACTTTACATCGGAGGGTAACACTACCTTCTATATATATATATATATATATATATATATATATATATATATATATATATATATATACTTAGATAAAGTGAAATTCCGAAAGGGGGGGGGGGCATGGCCCCCTCCGGCCCCCCCCCCCCCCCTTGGCTACGCCCCTGCTAGAAGTTTGTATGGTTCTTAGAAGATCGCTAAGACTTACCACGAGCATAAGACCTACTTCCCAGTATGATGGTCAAGACTCATTTGTTTCAAATGTTCTGTTAGCAGGTACCTTTCAACGCGAGAAACTTTTAAACTAGTGGCGATATTATCGGTGTGTCGTGATCTGGTGATTCGGATATTGCGTATTGCGATACAGTTTTCAAATATTTGTCGACATTTTGTTAAACGTGCCTAAATCTGAATTTTCTGTAGTAAAAAGAATGTTACTGTTCCAAATTCCACATTTAAATGAATGGAATTGATCAAAGGTTAAAAACCTTTATTAGGTTATTTACAAGCAGGCTTGATATAAAATGGATCAAAGGTCCGTCCCAGGAAATTTGCAGGTGAGCTCGATGACAGATCTACGGAGGCGTATTGCTGCCACCTGGTAAAGGAAAAATAAATTATTTATCTCGTACGTTTGACACACTAACTTGTACGTACGACATACTATCTCGTACGTACGACATAATAAATCTTACGGATCTGAATAACAGACAACACAACAGTCCAACTGATATATGTATAAGCAATATATATATGTTATATAATGTATGTTCTCCACATCCCTGCAAACAGATAAAACACCGGTGAAATAAACATATATATTTATTAATTGATTATTCATTTATTTATTTATTATTTATTAAGTATATATTTAAATGCTATTCGATTATATCATTTATTTGTGTCTAGGTTTCTGAAATATTACAAGTGGGCGAAATATATCAAATCGTTGTCTGCCAGTCATATACAGAACCTTCATTTTTAGATGGGTGATTTAATGCTTTTTGCAGCGTATGATGTTATAATAGTGACCCTGTCATAATGATGAAAAGAAAAAAAAAATATTGCCTTTGCCAAATTGGAACTTCTTTTCGAAGAAAAAAGGTCCGGACAAGAGGTACAGCTACCAAATATAGCCTAATTTTAAGTGTTTGAAAATTGAGCAGGTTTCTTTATTCATAATTGACCTGTCTATAAGAATTAGATTTCTGATATAACGCACTGTGTAGTGGATCGTTTAAAATACTTAATGCATTTACAGCCATTGATATAATTAGTGGGTAGCGGAACAGTCAACAACCCATTTATTGTGGTACAAATAATTTTTATTTTGAACTGAATAATAATAAAAAGAATATTAAAGACTATAACTCATGGTGTGCGAGTTATTTATGACAGAAGAATACAACATTTTAATACAAGTCTTTTATTCATATGTCAGTGGTGGTAACACTTACACCTCAGATCGGTTTGGTTTGCTGATAAGTATAAGATCTTAAATGTGGTACATGTACGTGTAACTCGCCCTACTTTAACGGCATGAAGTTCAACTTATGGACCAAGCAATTCGTTTCATAATTAATATAGGAATCATGAACTTCTCCTTATGGGCAGTCTTATATTACAGACCCCTCTAAACTTACGGTTCATTTTAAATTGCAATACTCATTTTGACTGAAGTTTTGCAAAATTTGTCCAGCAATTCCATGCAGACACACGGCTTAATATCTCCTGTTCACCGGAGATAATATGTCGAATGTACGAGATACGTCGCACGTACGAGATAGTATGTCATACGGTTGGGATAGTATGTCGTACGTTCAAGATAAATATTTTATTTTTCTTTTACCAGGTACGCTTCCGTAGTTATCGGTATATATACGAGAATTATTTTAATACAATAAAAAGAAAGAAAAGCTGAACCCGGTTATAATAATTAATCATTCATTAATGTTTTCTCCTGACATCTTATTATAACTGCATTAAGACAAAGTGTCAAATCAGTGCTATTGTTTAATAACAGCAGCTTTGGGATGTGGTACACGGCTGTGACTGTACACACCACAAATACCACTCTGTGCTAAATCACAGTCCACAATTCTCTAATTGCCAATTTTTTTGCATATTTAAGGCCTAAAGAAAAAGTGAGATCAAAAGGGTTTCTTTGAGTACTCTCTACAATAAATAAGTACTTTCCTTAAGTACAGTATCAGTATAAGATAAATATTTTATTTTTCTTTTACCAGGTACGCTTCCGTAGTTATCGGTATATATACGAGAATTATTTTAATACAATAAAAAGAAAGAAGAGCTGAACCCGGTTATAATAATTAATCATTCATTAATGTTTTCTCCTGACATCTTATTATAACTGCATTAAGACCAAGTGTCAAATCAGTGCTATTGTTTAATAACAGCAGCCTTGGGATGTGGTACACGGCTGTGACTGAACACACCACAAATACCACTCTGTGCTAAATCACAGTCCACAATTCTCTAATTGCCAATTTTTTTTGCATATTTAAGGCCTAAAGAAAAAGTGAGATCAAAAAGGTTTCTTTGAGTACTCTCTACAATAAATAAGTACTTTCCTTAAGTACAGTATTCAGTAATATTGCCATAATGCAAAATTTATGCCTGAAATGTTCACATATCGCAAAACGCTACCATATATTGCATGAATAGGTAATATGTGCAGAGGTGATACCTTGCCATATTTTAAACCCAACACTTCCAGCTTCAAAGTCTTGTCCAAACGTACATGTCGATTCCAAGATGCCAGAAATTTCCGCAACTGTATTTATGCAATTCATAGCAAACACTTTGCGATCCACCCCCTCCTGGCTCTCGATATTTTGATTAGAAAGGGATCTTTAGATACCGTTCTACTAGCACTTGTGAATGCATCTCTTCAACAAAACTGATGTTGGGTCTTGTGGTAGGAACAACGACGGTGGGACATTTCCCATTCAACTTTTGAAAAATCACTTTAAAGAAGGTAGGCTTGACATTCATGAGGAACGACGGGGCCTCCACGTCAATAATAATGTGCTGCCATCCTACTTTGAACTGCATAACACCGAAAATTGGAAAATTGCATATTCTCCTCCCGGCTCGGCATGGTTCGCAGAATCTATATTATAACTGAAGGTGATGCCACTCAACCTTTGTCATGAAACTCCGAAATTAAGCCGACTGTGTCCTTAATGAGTAGGAATTACAACTTTTATGTTAACTAGAATCCTAAGAAATATGATCGCCGAGAGCTTTTCGCAGCGCCATCTATCAGAAACTACATGAACTACACTAGGACAGGTGATACGCTAGTCAGAAAGATCAATAAGCATCCAGCAAGCGTATATATACTTATTGAAGCTCAGCTTTTTACAGGAAATGACAGATACAAGGTCACAGATGCATCAGTACCAAACGACAGAAGCGGTTGTGCAGCTTTTAGCCATAGAACATTTTGAATAATAAAGATGCTATCCCTGTGTGTGTGTTATCACCGAACGTTTAACTTCAATGTTCTCTCCAAATATCTTGCCTAATGCCGTAATCAAACAGTCAAGACGGACCGTTGCTTTTAATAACAAGGACATGTGTTATGATAAACAAAACCCCGAGATGCAAAGAAACACAAATCCCAGAAAAAATATGTGTGTAAAGATAAAATTAACCTTAACGTTATAGGTAGGAATAGTTGTGAGTTAGTGTATCTAAACAAGTTATTGAAAGATGGTTAGTAAACATTTAATAATGAAACATATATCTGTCTAATGTAAGGGTATCTCAGACGAAGGCACTGATATGTCCACCAGAATAACAAAAAACTCTAACACGATATGAAATGGGAAGCTCAGTGCATTATACTGAAATGCACGTATAAAGACCAACTGTGACACTGAAATTAACAAGCTGGGTCCTGAAATCGATGTTTATTTTAATGCCCTGACTGAAAAGTGTTGCTGTACTATAAAAGGCGATGGTTACCAGAGCCAGAAGTGACATACAACACCTGTTTATTCATCGTTCAAGACCCCGAGGTTTTCAGATTTTTCTTAATGCATGCGTGTCCTCCCTGGGATCTTTTAATGATCTATTAATTTGTATTATTGTCATGGAAATGTAAATATTTTTGCAAACGTCTACAACTGGAATATTATAATGGTCGGTGAATAACCGTAACCATTTGTTTTGACAGCAACAACATGTCGACAAGTATTATTTTCTATTTCAAAGACTTCAATACTGGCTTTGATCATAGCAACTGCTGTGGCACAAACATGTTTCCCCCCCTCTTATTACATTTATTATGCACAGTGGGATGTCTTTGCTCACAAATAAAAGCAAATTTTCTTAAAGGAATGTGTATAGAATGCCAAATGTTTAAACACTTATATAATTAACTTCTTCATAAGGACGGAAACCAAATAAAACATGTATGCCAATATTTACAACAGTGTGAACATTTTTGTAACACAAAAAAGTACATAATTTTAAAAATGTACTTTTCACATTTTCATGATAAAAAAAAACTTGCCACTTAACTATCATTTATATTAAATTAACAACCTCGGCCACTTTACTAATACTTATATTGATTTAACAACCTTGGCCACTTAACTAATACTTATAGTACATTTAGTACATCTTAAATATTATACAGTTACTCAATTTGTTCAGTGATTAAAAAAATGACAGTTTGTGTTTGTTTGTATAATTATTATCCCAAATATGTTGCAAAATCGAAAAGCACCTAAAACCAAGAAAAAAATACATTTTTTACATATTGTTGCCTAAATTAACGTATCTCATCGAAATAATATTCTTTGAAATACAATCTGCCGATTGAATCTGGAAGACTTGGCTGCTGCGAACAGACAGACATGCACACAAAATACTATGCGATTGCAATTTGGCTTATAGGAGAACCATGACACCAATTTGGCTTTAGTTATATTAGTTAATATTCGCAAGGCTTCGACCATGTTTGTCATGGTATCTTACGAGCGATAGAGGGCGATCTTTATAATTAGATTTTTTTTCCCGGTTGATCCCTGGCCCAGAGTTTGATTCCCCCAAATGTTTGGTCTCTTCCCATTCTTGCATTATGTCACAGTCTTTCTTTCATTAACACAAATTTTCGCACAATCATCTTCAAACTCATATGTGGAAATATGCATGCACACGAAAATTAATCCTGGTAAAAAAACTAACGGTCTGCAAATATTTAAAAGTATGCGTCGTCATCAGTTTTTACAAAGTGATATATTTACATGAATGGCCATTTACAAAGTTCCAGGCCGATACTGCTGAGCAATTCGCTTCAGAGTTTTCATAAAATAAATTACGTATTTTCAGGAAAAGTCCAGATATACTAATGTGGCTGCAGGAGGACATGTCGCTGCACGGTAACTTTACAAAACTGGCAGGAATTAAGGTAAAAAACAACTTTTTTGTTCCAAATAATAGGCTATTCCGTTGTCCCATCACAAATGTATGTAAATATCTCAAACTTGTCAGGTCCCTCTGTCTGACCCGACCCTTTTGTCCTGAGATGCCAGGATGTGTGTAAACATCACAAACAAGTCAGGACCCCTGTCTGACCTCTCTGTTCTGAGAAGCCATCACAAATGGATGGTAAACGTCAAAAAATTGTTAGATCTCCCTGTTTGACCCTTAAGTCCTTGGAGTTGATACAAACATGGCGCATTTCTGGTACATTTCATTCTAAGTAGTTATTAAATGGAATAAAATATAGCCCCGTTCTACAGACATAAACCTTTTAGTTTTTAGTAATTTAATATTTTAAAATTATTTAAATACTTACATTTCTGACTATAACACACAAAAGTATAGTGAAGACAAAAAAAATATATAAAGTTGGATGTTATTTTAATAATAATAGAGATATGCCAACAAATATTCAGCCAAGCATTTTGGTTCCAGACTAATCACATTAATGAAAAGGCTTACTAAAAAGCATTACAGAACTCTCTCATACGGATAGAATCTTTGAGGTGTCTCATATATCTTTATATTGAATAATCTGTTCTGATCAGACCATCCAATCTAAAGACGGCCATTGATCAAAATCACACGAGGGTGAAACATTATTCTTTTCATGTTGCAAAACAACCACTCCTTTTGATTGTAGTTTAACCCCAGCACACTTGTAATATGATACCACGCTACTGTGCACTAGAAGAAATCAGAGCAGTATAATTAACAGACGGGTTCAAGTTTTATTTTTTTAAAGAATGATAATAAAGATTGTACTTACTTAAATAACTGAAGCTTTGATAAGTCTTGATGAAAGGTGTACGTTTAGATATACTGAATAAATGCCACTGCAATAAGACTTCATGTAAATCTTTTTTCCATCGCAGACAATCATTTTTCCCATATGCAGTAGATCGAGTATTCTTGTCTGAAAGATATAAATAGAAGGATAAAAAGTTTTAAATCATAGATAAAATCACTTGATTGATAACAGTAGTCAAACTGTGTTGCAAGAATTATATAAATCACTTTAAAATTCAAGTATACAATACTTAAGTGTGCCATACCTTATAATAACCAATTATACTCAATGCTTACTACTGCTTTTCTGTGCACATTGCACTGTTCTCCTGACATTACATTATGAAAATAAAATTCAAAATATTTAATTAAACATAAATACGTACCGTCCTTTACATGTGGTGTTGTGGAGGATTAACTGTCAAATACATATTTGATTGTTTCCAATTGTTGAATGATTAAAAGTTTTAATCAGAGAGAAATTATTCTGGCAATAGCAATGAGACTGTGAAATACGGGTCGTAAGCCTGAAAAGAAAACAGAAAGCGTATTTGGCCTTCGGGCTATGTTTATGTTGGCTCCAGTGATCGCGCCCGGTTCCCGTTTTAACACTCGTATACCGGAGTAAGCCAACGGTTTCAGTGCAATATTTTGGTAGGTACCATTTCATTTCCACGAGAAGCCGCTTTTTAACGTTTAAATTCAAAATGCTTTGCCTTGTGTTTGTACCTGATTAGGTTCCTTTAACATGAGGTATAGTTTGATGCAAATCAGTTGTCCATATATATTATACAGTAGAACGCCTGTATTACGGTCACCATCGGGACTGGATGAAAGTGGCCTTAATACAGGAGTGGCCGTAATACAGGACTTTACCAGGATAGGGGGGTTAAAATGTAACACGAAACCAAGTTCAAATCTTCATTACAATCAACAAAATAAACGTTTATACAGGGTTTTAGTATAATTACTGTTATCAATAAAAAAATAAAATATTTACAATCACGTCAACCCATTTTATAACAATTACCAACAATATATATAAATGAAGTGTTTGTTATTAAATTAAAAACATATTGTATATCAATAATATTTGTACAAATGTTTAGCTCTTTGTATCGATAAACCATATTAATAGCACGGAAGTATCAGCAAAAATATGTGAACATTCACAGAATACACTCTTTACATCTGGTTAAAGAAAGCAGTTATGGAAGACAGTTTGTTACACACTTTCGAGTCCACTATTTCATCTTGATAGGCAAAGTCCAATTATTTGGTAGCCATAATGGTCAATGTGATGGGGACAGACTATGCGTAACATTTTTATACATGCAACATTGTTTATTTTGCATTCATAACAATTCATATATGATTAAACTCTGGGATGTTTGCCGCTCTGTTTTCGTTTGATGTACGTGTTCACAAGGACATTAAAGAAAGTTTAAAAGAACAACAGTTTGCCTAAAATTTTTCTGATGACATAATCATCGGGACCCGCTGGTTGTCATTCGTTAATTAATGAAAAACACCCTGATTAAGATCCGGCTTGATTCTCAAACATACACGCAGGTTGGGAACACATGCCCTACTATTGTGCATACTAATGAGGCTGAGTGGGGTAGTACGTAGGACGCTGGCTACGTGTCAAACAACTCAGTCACAGTCGAGTGGTTACCTGTCCCTGGCCGTAATTGAGGCGTTTCCCGGCCTGCGGGACCGAGAGACCTGGCCGTAATACGGAATAGAGGAGTGACCGTAATTGACAACAAAATGATAATGAAATATAACGATCGAAATTTCGGGACCGGAATATCTGACCGTTATAGACGTGTTGACCGTTATTGAGGCGTGGCCGTTAGCAGGCGTTCTACTGTATATCCACCTTTTTATATTCCTGAATATTCCTGATTAATATGCAGTACAGGGGTATTGACAGGTGTCAATATCCGCATTTTCAGCAATGTACCTTTTTTTAACATTTCACATAAAAATAATTTCTGATTTAACATACAAATATAGCCGTTCATGCACAAGAACATCGATTCGAACATGCAAAAGCAATTTCATTAAAATGTGGTTGTGAACGATTGAAATGTGACTCTGGTTTATTGCTCTTTTACCCAATTAACAATTGTCTAATTAACATTATCTTAAAAAAACACAAATATCTCAAGATGATTTTTATAGTATGCTTATCATCTTTACTTCTTAAAATTAAATCATAATTAATTTCTGACAAATTAACAAATAATTCTCAATTAAAATGACCTGTAACTGCTTTATAAACCAAAAATACATCTAATTAAAACAATTTGATACAAAACGTATGTCAAATAATATGTATTCAGTCAAATGTGAACAAATGTGTAAAATCGGATATCGTCATTCCTGAACGTTTGTGAGAAATATTGTTATGTTGATTATGAAATCAACTGAGACTCAGTTTAAAAAAAATAGAGAAAGCTGTTTGGGATATGTATTTTGTCCTAGCTTTTTCACTGAAATGTAAATGCAAAGGACAGTTTCCTGGTAAGAAAAGTGGTTGCTGATGTAAACAATTTCATCGTGAACACAGGTGTGCAAGTCAAGATCTGCACTTTTATGGTATTTGTAAGTGGGATTAGTGACCTGTTATGAAACCTAAGCTTTTCATGAATATTCTAGAACAATAAATGCATGAGCCAACTTCTTTACAGATAATATTGTTTACTTAATAAATGAATAAAAATCCAGAATTTCTTTTACAAAAAAACGCACTTACGCCAGTATTACTATATACATGTGTAGACTTCGATGTATTAATGCTTGATCATATACGATTTTGAGGAGTCGACATGTGCTGGTTATCATTTATTGAAAATGTTGATGCAAATCCACGTCTGGATATTCATGTAATGGTTATTTGAGCTATAAATTAGATGTAAAAAATGGAATATTACAACTGCTTTTGTATAAACATTTTCTTTGAAAATAAAACTTACAAAATATAAATCAGATAACTGCCAAAATATAAATAAAATATGTATGAAAATGTAAAATCTTTGAATCCTCAATATTAAAACAATACGCCAGTTGTACACGGATACATTCAACAGACATATTGCTACATTTAACAGCACTGAAATAACTTTTCCAGTCTCAAAGGGGCAGGAATGTACATGCGTAATCAGAAAAATGACGACTGCGGGAACAATACCGTATACAAAAGAGCCAAGCGATACAGCCATCGTCTGCATGTAAATATTTTAGCCTGTACTCCCCATTCTGTGGCCCCACCGTTGCCCTTCCACCAACAATCACAGCATTTGACCATAGCGGAGGAGCGTTTTTTGGACAGCCTTCATCCCCCAGTATCAGGAGCAGGATATAACCCCATCCTCTATCCACAGAGAATTTTCCGACCCATATGCACCCCCGCTTACCCCTCCTTCGCCCTCCACCATTGTCCTACCTATCCCTTCCTATCAATGCGAAAGCCCACCGTTAACCCCCCCCCCCCCACCGCACCATTTTGCCATCGCTCCCCCCCCCCCCATCCCAATGAACAACGCCTCCTCCTGGCGCAGACGCTCACTGTATGGGGATAGATAACCTGGGGGTGTCCCTATAGAGGACGAATATGATCGCGTCATCCAAACTTTGTAGAAATCTTAAATGCTTGACACGGCGGCAACAGTTCCTTAGAACCACAAAATGGCTATACAAACACCAAGACATCATGGAAAGTGCAGACAACATCTCTAATGAAGACAATACGAGTCTAAACCACTGTAAAAATTTGGAAAGCACGCCTCTAAAGCGCTGATGATGGTTCTTGACCTCATATCGGACAGCCATGCTGTAAATGTCAGCCAGGACGATCTGCCGGATCGGCAAAGGATTAGATAAATTTTAAATATTCACTTTTTTAGTATCGTATTTTATTTAGTTGAGAACATTGTTCTCCATGGAATGAGACTTTCGTTAAGATTATTATTCAGTTTTATAATCTCAAACAAAAAGACCACTCTTGTCAAAACACAATATGGCATCGCGCTACACTCTTGTTATTTTACGCAACATTTTATTGCATATTAACACGTACAAAAATGTACTGTAACATTATGCAGAGCATCCCGCAAACTTACCGGAGGACCTTGGGGGTTACAGGCACGCGCACCTGGAGATAGTTAATGTTGAAAATGGCAGTTTATATGTATTACCAGCTCACATGTTTATGAATGCAAACCTTTTGGTTTTTCTCTTTTTAGTATCTAAAAAATATTTTTTTACGCTTACATTTCTGACTATCACGCATACAGAAGTGAACTACAGCTACAGTAGACTGAGTCATCTTGTCTAAAAGATAAAAATAGAAGGTTCAAGAAAAGGGTTATTTTTTTTTTAGAAAATCACCTGATTGATAACAGTAGTACAAATTGTGTTGAAAGAATTATATGAAATCACTTTAAACTTTAAGTATACCATACGTGTGCCATACCTTATAATAACCAATTATGCTCAATGCCTGCTCCTGCTTTTCTGTGCACATAGCACCGTTCTCCCGACATCAGATTCTAAAAATAAATTCAGAATATTTAAACATAAATACATACCATCCTTTATATGTAGTGTTGTGTCGGATTGACTGTCAAATACATATTTCTCTCCAGTTGACGAATAATTAAAATCTTTAAATCGAGAAAAATTATCCTGGCAATGGCAATGATATTGTGAAATACCGTGGTGCAAGCCTTAAAAGAAATCACAAAACGCATTTGGCGTTCGGGCTATGTTTATGTTGGCTCCAATGATCTCGCCCTGTCAACTGTTTAACACTCGTGTACAGGAGTAAGCCACTGGTTTCAATACAATATATTGGCAGGCACCATTTTGTTTCACAAAAAGACGATATTTCCGTGTTAATTAAATACGTTTCGTACAGGGTTATGTCCCCTTAGCATGTAGGTATAGTTTGATGCAAACCAGGTGTCTATATATATTTTATATCCTCCTAATTTTTATTCCTGAATAACATGTCAGGCACGTGTATTTTACAGCGAGTCATGTCTTAGCGCCATGAAGTCTTTAACAGGACATGTACCTTTTTAAAAACAATTTCCTTATGGCTTATTTAAGAATAACGTCATCTTTAGAAACCCTAATATCTCCATATGATTTTTTACGGTATGCTTATTATATACTTAAAGTTAAATCTTATTTTTTTGTGACAAATTAACAAATTATATTTTGTTTAAAATGGCCTATAGCTGCTTTATAAAACAAAAGATTTATTAAACTAGAATGGCGCTTTTGCAACCCTAAAAACATATATATGCCCCCCCCCCCATATGGGCCATCCCAAAATATTAGGGCTAACTGGACAAGTGAGGTGACTGCAGATGAAACATTCCGGTGCTGAATTTGTAATATAGTTAATTGTTATAATACCTCTACGGATCCGGAAGCGGACGGGCACCCTGCGAAATATTTTTGCTAATTTTCACACACACATATTACGTAGGGGTCCTTGAGTCGTCACTTTAACAAATGCCCACATAAGATATGTAGATCCCTTAGGGCATATGAACCTGTTCGTTCAAAGATATGACACATTAATTAAGGGTGTTATTTTGGTCAATTTCCCTCAAACAACGGGTTTGCAACTGCGTTCGCGATTCATCGAGGGACCGTCAAAGTGGAGTGGCAGATACACTGGCATTTGCGGGTGGGGGTACCTTAATTGGGTCATCGAATAGGGTTCTTGAGTCGTCATCTGATCAGAACTGGCCTCCCATAAAATTGTTTTGTTATAAATAAGTGGATAATTGTAATAATAACTGCAATATAATTCCATTGACAAATTGTTTTACATATGTAATACGATAATCAAAGGGATGAATTTCCTGATACATCAAACATTTAATTTATCAGAAACTTTCTCGGGCACATGGCGTTGGAGGCCATGGGTATTACGGGTCATTCAAACGTACAAAACCGAGTTACTCCAAAAATATGAACATTACAACACTTTAAATACAAGTATTTTAATGCTTAATATTATATAAATTATGAACAATCTACTAAAATAAATGTGAAATGATGAACTAGCTACTGATTTAATTAATTATTTAATAAGGTGCAAAATGTAAAGTTACTCTCCTATGGTTCCATTGCTCTATATAATTTTACTTTAAAGTTTTGACTGTCAGTGTTCGTTGATTAATGTAATTGCAAGGAACACAACAAAGTAATTATGGAGGGTTTGTTGCATTATTTGGCAATGCTTTCAAAGGTATTTCATTATAACTGATTTTTTTCTCTCTCAGGGTAGTTACTTGAGACAAAAAGGAAAAACAAAACTAATAACTGATCCCCATGCTTAATCTTTTTAACACCAGAGAGTCTTTCAAACATAACTGAAGCAGACACTGGGCACACAGGTATTTTTCAACAGTTTATTCCCAATATAGACATTATCCAAAATTCTTATGCATGTTTATGTTTATAGTCAATGGTATTCTCATGTTTTCTTGTTAAGTAAGTTATATTTTTTTTAATTGGAGTAGTGGTTACAAATAATAAATGTTAACCTAGTAGCCACATACAGCCAATTTTAAGGAACAATGGCTGTTAGAAGGTTTATTATTTAAAATAAAATGTCAGTGGTGAGACTGGGCAGTAGTGTTAAAGCTTCCTTGGTAACAACACTGACCCATGGTAACACGACTGACCTTTATAGCTGATTTTAGAAAAGTTTGTTTATTTAAAGAAATTGTCACTCCAAAAATTTTCTGCGGTGTTAATTTGTTTCTATATTTGCATTTTTAGATAAAATGGTCAGCTGCAAAAAAAAAACAAAGTCAGCACAGAAATGAATGGGTAAGGTTAAGGATCCACTCAGGAGGGTACAATATCTTGAGAAAAAGAAAAATACATATAAGAAAGAAATTAAGCCTGGGAAAAGGAAAAGTATAAAGGATAACTCAGAGAGAGAGAGAGAGAGAGAGAGAGAGAGAGAGAGAGAGAAAAAACGAAAAAAAAAAACAAAAAAAAAACCCGAAAAGAATGAAGTAAAAGGGAGCGACACGTAATGCTAAGATAAAGGAGGGGAATCTGCTGATACCACTTTCGTCCCCTTTTATTATATAGTTACGGAGGAATCAAATCAATCCAGATATTAAAGAAGTTTCTGAGTTGCTCAGCTTGTTCTTTGTGTACGTACCTGTGCGCCACCGTTATGGGTTCGAATCCCGGATCGGCCCCGTATTTTCCCCTGAACAATTTGTCTTCGTAACAAATTGGGGGCTTGTCCGACGTGACGGTAAAACTTTGTGGCCTAGGGAATAAGCTCACCAAAGTGTGACTCCTGGGATAATTAGTCTTGTTCTGATAGCAGAACGCTCTTAAGAGGGCGTGTGTTACGGGATGACATAAAAGCGGACCGAACTGTCTCGCTAGTGAAACATGCCTTTTATGGCGAAGCGGTTGGAACGCCGGACATGTGCGCCACCGACATGGGTTCGAATCCGGGATCGGCCCAGTATTTTCCTCCTTAACAATTTGTCTTCGTAACAATATATATATATATATATATATATATATATATATCAGACGTTACATGGCTTACCTTGTCAGGCTGATTATCCAAGGTCATCATTTAAGCACCATGACCTTTGTGTCATATTTTCTTTGTAATGCATACGAGAGATCTGCAATTCAATTGTACGACTAATATTTTAGTATTTAAACTTACTCCAGGTTTTCCATGCTATATGAATTTCATATGTACTAATGTTTTTATTCTTTTTTTTTCAGAGCGAGTGATTGGTTTTAACATTTATTGCAAGAGTGACACCTGTTTAGGTGATCTTACAGAGGGCTTTGAATTTTGACTTGGAAGCTTGTGAGTTATGTCATTATTTAGGTCTGTAACGCCAATCACATGGAAATTGAACCTTAGTGAACTTTCAGGTGAAACAGATTTTTTTCTAATATAGATCAAGCTTGGCCGACTTCATAATGTAAGTTCAAGGTTTATGTACTTTATATAAAACTAAAACATTTTTGGAACAGGAAACATTCGTTTATTCTTTTTTTTGCCACTCAGGAATTGTACATTTGCTGGAGAATGACTGATATTGGCAGCGTTTTCAAGTGATCACAGAACAAAGACTGATAGTCAGCTTTAATTATGGTGTTAAGGAGGTAAGCTGCATATTTTTCATCTTCCTGCATGTATGAAAATGTGTATAAATCTTATGTAAAGTCGTATAAAGTTAGCAGACCACCAAAATGCATGTGTTCCAACATTCTAACTATTCAGTCATGACATCACCAGACTACTCTTTTCACAGATTAGAGTAAATCCAGAGGATTCATTGGAGTAGAGCCTTTTGACACAACATTTTACTTTAAGGTATAGGATAAGCCATTAATTGCATGCAGTTAAGTATATCAAATAACTGAAGTTCCATGTCTGCAGCTGATCTTTTTAAACAAGGTTTGTAAATTGTAGTTTTTGACTGGTCATGTGGTATTATGCAGCATCTACATTATCATTTTTAGCCCCAGGAAATGATTAATTATATATTGTATAATTGTTAGCTTATATAGCTAAGATAGATATATAACCAACCATTTATGTTTAAAACATGGAAAGGCTTAAGAGAATCTTTTCCAGGGCCTGACACATTTCTTATTGTTGACTAGTCCATAGGCTAGTCAAGTTTTTTTTATTTTTATCTATTTACATTTATGTACATCTGGAGAGCCAGTAACAAGATAGTCTTAAAAGCTTGCATGCTGCAATCAGTTTATTATAATATGACTTTAAGTATGAAAAACTATGTATGCCATGTAATAAATTGGTTGAATATTGACCATATGTCTTGGATACTTTTCATTTAATATATTCTGAAAACAAGACAAAAGTGTATGTACCAGTTTAATAATACGACACAGAATACTGCTAGGCCGATTTTATCTTTCTCATATAACAGCTTGAACGGAGCCTATATGTAATGTCTTGGTTCAGTGGACGGACCTTATGTATAAACTTAGATTGTCCCACCATTACTTACTCCCCAAAGTCTTTGAAGAGTTCAAAAAGCATACAAATGTTTGAAACATATTTGAATACTGTTCATTTTTAAAACCCATTTGAATACTGTTCATTTTTAAAACCCATTTGAATACTGTTCATTTTTAAAACCCATTTGAATACTGTTCATTTTTAAAACCCATTTGAATACTGTTCATTTTTAAAAAACCCATTTGAATACTGTTCATTTTTAAAATGGATGGTCTTCCAATCGGTTTCAAACATTTATATGCTTGCTGCTACCAGTAGATGACAAATTGTCAATACTTTGGTCAGGATAAAAATCTTTCAAACTTTGTCCATAAACTGATATTTAAAAGTTGCCTTTAATGAATCGTGGTTCAGAGAAGATCTGAAATCGGTCTTTATTGTATTTTACGCAGCAAATGCTCTCTCACATTTGGCTCTTGATGGACTTATTCAGATCATGCTTTCAATATGTTTGCACACTGGGGAAAACTCTGGTGGATTTTCTTGAAGCAGAGCAGTGTAGACTGCAAACTTATCTAGGCAGTTCCATGTGGGCTTTGAAAGATGTGTACTGGGGTTGCAACTGTCTCTGCTCATCCTCTGAGAAATATGGCGTTCCCACTGATCCAAAGTTCACCCAACTCTCTGTTTCCAAACAAAACCAAGCCTAATGAGACATGTGGAAGTTAGTTAAGTCAAATCTTGGAAATGACCTCAGAGGAGGTTTCTCAAAAGTTTCAGATCAGGAGCTGATATAATCGATGGCTTGATCTACCATCTGTTTGACCATGCCATCATCCACTCACACTACTAACTTGCACTGCCCATGCAAAGCAATATGAATGGCCGGTGAATCAGTTTAATTGATGTGTTTGAAGATCTTGGCCTCTGTATCATAACACACGGAGAATTCTTTCATGTTGTTCCCAGGACTGTGCTTCAGACTTGTAAGTCGGGGCAGTGTCTCACTCACTGATGAATGTACATATGTTACCAGAAGAATATTTTTCTGAAAAGCCCCTGGAGATATCTTTACAGCCTGGAGGAAATCTTGCATGAAAAAGAGACACTTTCAGGTATCCTTTGGCCTTTTCCTCCTGTGAAGCAGCAGATGACGTATAACTGATGAAAGATTCTCTGCAGAGCATGAAGGGCCAAGTGTTTACTAGCCTGCCATCTGACTTGTTTGACCGCACTGAAATGAGCAAGTTCATTCTCGCTCACTGCATTGATCTGGGTCAGTTCTCAGTGCTTTTTTGGGCTCCAGTGGTAAAAGCCGAAGATGCCTTTCACGACTTCTTCCATTTTCTACGCACCAGGCATCAATTTAACAGTATCACAGACACCTTTCTCTAGCTTGTGAGACAAAAAGTGAATGGCAATGCAGCTGTGAATCTCCTGCTGTATCAAAGTTGCTACACCAGATTTCTTGCCCATCATCACGTTTGCACCATCAAAGTTGCAACAAACTAATGCAGGACTATAAGTCTGAGAAGTTGCCATGTCTGTTAAAACAAGTTCTACCACTTTCAAGCCAGACTTATTTTATGCCCGCAAAATCACCTGTTGCGTGTGCATTCTCAAGTGACATGTTTGAATCAGTTCCGTTTGTACCACGCCTTTACTGACATATCTGAGAAAAACATTTTCTTGCTCTATCAATGAGGTATCAGTGCTGCCATCTGCAAAAAGTGACACAAAGTGGCAACCACTTTCTTTTAATAATGCACTCATGTTGTGAGTTAAAGTTCTAGAAATGGCCAAACTCGTGTCCCTGGCACGTTTCTTATTCTGATGGCTATCCCGAATATCCAGTCCATTCTTTTTCTGCAGTCGGCACGATGCCTCCATATCAGTTAAAAATGACACAATCAGAAGCTAAATAATGACTATTCTCTCACAATATCAGTTCAGTTTTGCTTTATACAAATGTTTCCCCAGCAAAACCATCCCAGCACACGGTCTCATTTCCTCGTATACGGCTGCTTATCACCATGTTGTGGCTCCGCGTGATGGTAAACACAGTCTGTTTACCATGACAAGGCCGCGTGACCGGAGGTCCGATTAAAAGGGACAACAAGCTGTGTTAAAGCCAGCAGAAACATGTATTACATTTTTTGGGTCAAGTCAGACCGGGCATCTTCTTATTGATACGTGTTTTGTCTCAGCGATGTACACGGCCCCACGCGCTATGTTTACGTTGACACCTTTCATCGCGCCCGGTGCACTGTTTTTAACACTTGTTTACACGAGAAAGCAAGCGGTTTCAGGGCAATATTTTGGCAGGTACATATTTATTTTAGAGGGAAGAAGCTATTTTTCGTGTTCACTCAACATGCATTAAAGGTGATTATGCCCCTTTAAAGGACGGCCATTCACAGCAAGAAAATATGCAGTATTAAACAGTGCTCTTAACTTAACACGTTTCTCGCCTAGAACTTCAAATGCAGTCATGATATGGTTGTTGTTAGAATCATCTACGGATGACACGGATGGATCTGCATGCACGGTGCCCCGTCCACTGACTCCCTTTTTGTCTGCCATATATTTAGATCAACATTCTGCGTGCCCTTGAAGACGCTCGAGCCTTAAGAGGTTCAGCCCGGAATTTATCACATTCGGTCAGGAAAGCATTAATGTTTTTACCAGATCTGGCAATATCAGGATAAGCTTTACACATCATTTTTGCGAGTCATTGTCCAGGAACACCCAGTGCCATATATCCTCCCATTTCGAAAGAAACTTTCTCTGTCGTTATTTCTCATCATACCTTTGGTCTTCCTTTTGGTTTGTTCGGATGTTTGAGTGTGTATCACTCTACCAACAGGTTCACATTTAACCAGCTTTTAAGCTCATGATGCTTTGGTGGTTTATTTTTTTGCTTTACGTGTTTCACATGACAACTATCTTAATGGGAAAGAACTTTTGCCGAACTATTTGTCTTCTGCATAAATTATCACGCTGGCTAAGTTCCCCGTTTCATAGAATTGGCCCGTATCTATATCAGAATTAAATATAGTTTTACAGATAACACGCAGTAATATGTGTATTAACAGAAATTTCGCTTTGAATGGTCTTTATTTTGACTCGAGACTTACATTTTGGCGCATTTAAACTCTCGTTGAACTATTGGAACCAGATTTATTCACTAGCGAACGGCCAAATTACGTTTTCAGTGTTAAAAACAAAATCAATGTGAACAGGCCCATGTGGATCCGAGCTATTACTGCTAATAATGTATTATTTATTTTCGTATTGTACCTCGTTTTACAAGCAAAACAGAAATATCTGAAGACAAAAAATTAAGTAACATTGTAACAAGATATGATATAACACCTTATACACTCGTATAATATATACTAGTTCTTTTGACATTGATTTGACACTTGTCGTGTGGCGTTTTATTTGTTTTGAGGTGATAATAAATATTATAGTATACATATGGTCCAGTAGATGGCGTTGGATTCTACCCACGCTGTCGTGTGTTGACAGTGTCAAGAAACGATAATTTAAAGCCAAGATGTCATTGTTACTTTTTTAAGTGTAAAAAAAAAAATGTGTCAGATTAGCCCGTCGGGCTTAAATGATACCTGGTTCTAAAGTAGCCCAAAGGCGGATTACGGTAGCCCCGGGCGTGGGCTCTAGGGTTTGTCGCACCCTGCTTATCTTATGCTGGAGTTCATATATTGTCATGTTATATATATATATATATATATATATATATATATATATACCAGGAGTCTGAGGCCTGCCACATGAGGAACTACTTGTGAAGGGTTTAAGATAGTGTTGTCGTTGGCATTTGGATAAAATGGGTAGATTCCACACTTTCTTAACCCTTCGTAAAGTCTTCATGGAGAACGCCTCCTGAAAAGCAAGTCTGTATAAACCAGAAACATTCATCTTGCTTATATAAACCGTGATTTTCAGGAGACGAGCATCACTGACTAGCCGAGAGATATTGGCCATCAAACTGCGGTATACCGCTCGGTCTTTTTGAGGCAATGTGTGGCACTAGGAGGGAGTTAACACAAAATCACATTGTTTTCTTTGGCAGCGTCAATCAAATTAGGAGAAATGTGGGATGGATGGCAATCCTGTATCAACAAAAGAGGTGGCTCAGATGGGACAAAACTTAAAAAATGACGAGGAAACCATTCTAAGAGTAAATCACTATTCATAAATCCAGATTGGCTGACACCATAAAGGCAGTTTGAAGGCCCATTTGCACAGTACGGTCCATAAAGGCTTTTCCTTTGTCCAGCATCCCTGATTTTCTAAGGCGTAGTTCTGGGTGCCTTTTGGCAAAACCCCTCCACCACTTCTTGGTAAGCCCGTTGTCACCAAAAGAATTTATCCCGCGCCTCTAAGCAATTGCGTTGGCCACAGAGCATACCTGTAAGATTAATAAAAAAATTAATTTATAATCAAATATATCGCAAGAAAATGCCTTTTGGCATGTATGGAACCTGCAGCAATTAGGTCTATAACAGAGTCACTCTTTGTCCGTTAGAAATGCACATAATTCTAGCTCGGCTGGCCATAGGTCATCAGAGTTATTGCGATCACCCTTTGTCCGTCCGGTCGTCTGTTAAAAAAACACACTTTGTAAATAGAAACTTCTAACCTGACATCTAGGCATGTCCTTGGTAATCTCGTTGCAGTCAAAAAAGCAGGTCACTGTGAACTATATTTTGTGAGTTTCTCACATTTTTCCTTTTATTTTCACTCATTTCTATATTGTATTTTTTTTACTAAGAAATTACAGCTGGCTATTCTTAAAAGGGCAAAATTTGTAACGGCTTGACCTAGAAACATCTTACTTTATCAAACTCCAGGGAGATCCTTTGTAAATCGCATTGCTTACCAAACATTCGACCACTGTGTTTTTGTGTGTTTCTAGCGCTCTAAAATTTTAACATAGACTGCTCAAGTAAGCTGAGCATCGTGGATATAAATTCTAAATCAAAGTGAGGTCCTTGGACAACTTAAGGTCAAGTGGTCCTATTTGTTTACATGACCTGGGTCACCTGAAGGAGAGTAGTGAATGGTTTGGCCTGCTCTGGTTGGTTAGCCATTATGGCAAGAGGCCTTAAAAGAAATCTATTGTTTGATTGTAATGTATGTTGAGCATGATCTCACACAAAATTAAAAGTATCAGTCAATTTTTTAAAATCGGTTGCCAATCAAAGACATGTTGTCCAAATGTTTATTTGGGACTGCTTTAAGGGGTTATTTTGGCTTCTCTGCATTCGGACCAGGATGATGAAAAAAAAATAGATACACGAGCCCTGATTTTCTTGGCCTTGTTTGACTGTAGAAACAACAAATTCTCAGGTAAAAAAAAGATTAAATATCAGAATTTATTTTGAAAATTATTTAAAAGAGGCCTAACTTCAAGTGTTTTGTAGATGTGATATAGGAAAATAAATACAGCCACGTGTCCTTCAACGGGTTCCTTGATTCGTCAGGTCCCTCGAGTTGTCATTTCTTTTCGAAATAATCCAGTGCCGCCTCAATACCATCCAGGACAAGAAGCTGCGCCTCGACTGAGCAGGTATTTTTTTTTAAATAATAATAAGTCATGTTACAAAGGCCACGTTTACATATAGCTATGAACTTGAATACAAACATAAACAATGGCCACGTGGATAGATGGTGAAACCGGCCGACAGTTTTCCCATGGCGGGGCGACACAAAATGTACTACGAAGAAAAACAAAAGCTTCAATGCAATATTCTTTAATTAACGATCATGTGCCATGCATCAAAATTACAAAATATACAAATGTGTGGGTTTTTTTTGCCTGAGTTTCGATCAGTTTGTGCTCTGTGTTCAAATTAATTGATTCGAATTAATTAATTAGATAGATTTAAATGGCATACTCTTGTTGTTTTCTTCTAATCTGTCAAAATAAAAAAAGAAATTTTCTGTAGGTAGTGGGTCAATGGAAGTATCGATGATTGAATAACAATTAATGAAATATATTACACCTTTTACACCCATACATGTCTTTTGATATAATATTTCAGCTCTTGAATTAAGTAGAACCAGTGCTTGACACGTACCTCTATCAGTAGATGTGGCAGCCAGGGTGCCCCCCTCCTTTCTTTTGTTTATGGTAGAATTATTTTTATGAATATTCAATGTGAAAGATATAATAAACATCAATACATATATTAACATATTAAAATAAATGGCTTTGTATTAACACCCAATTCTATATTTGATGCATAGTTTTTTTGGTGATTTATGCAGTCAATATATATACATAAATAAAATATATAATTTTTATGGAAATTCCAAGGAAACTGCCTTAACAGTCTTCATATTGACTACATTTATTTCATTTTCCCCAAAAAAATAAAGGGGAGGTAACACACGCGTAAACTCCCCATGCATAAAACACCAATTAAGCATGATCTGTTTATTGATGGATGAAAGGTATTTGGTACATCAAAGGTACACACGTGCATATATCATTTGGACTGCCCTTTTTAATATTCCGTGTAAAGGTGTGTATTGTGCCCTTATCTTACATCAGCTGGTTTAAAGCACTTGAATGAAGTAAAAATGAATTAATTTAATAGTAATAGTATATTATTATTAGCAAACGTATTATAAAATAATTGCACATGTTATTCGGTGTATGGCATCACACGCTATGTTCAGTAAATTGTATATAGCAATCACTGTAAAAACTATAAAAAAGGGAAATGCTTGCTGGAAAAAGGAGTATGCTATACTGTATCCCATACACTGATACAGTATATGTATTTACTTTCTTCCACTGCAGTTTAGTTATGTTATATATCTTACAACTGACATGTCATCTTTAAGTTTAAGTAAAATATTTATATACTGAAAATGGACTGCTTTATTTCTGAAATTCAACAATGAAACTCAATATATATATATAAATTTATATATATATATATATATATATATATATATATATATATATATATATTGGCAGTAGCTTAATTATTTTCAATTTTTAATATTATACATGTATATCTGCACATTTTAATAGATGACAGTTCCAAGAATAGCTTTCATGCATACGCAAACTCTCTAATGGTAATAATAATATTTTCTCAAGTTCTCGGACACTTTGATATTTATCCCAGATCATATGCAACCCATTAACATCTTCAACATAAAACGACTAATATTATTCATTAACCGGGTAAAAAGGTATGTTTACAAGTTTTACATTTTAATATATTTTTTAATGTGTCTATAAAAGACTATATGCTCACAAAAAGCTATTATATTGGTCCACCTAAGAGTTCAAGAATTTAAACTACATCTTGCAATTTTTTAAAATATTTATAATAATCCTTATAAATTGTCCAGCAGTTTTGCATGCTAAACCATGAGCATTCGAAGTGAAGATCGATGCTTCTTATGGGAGCTAAATTTAAGTGAAACATTTGGGTTTTGTCCTGGTCCAGAGCTGGACTGTTTGGGGCCTATTTATATACGGTAATTTGATAGTCTATGTATGTAAAAAGAATGTTACTTTCAGATTATAAATAGGCCCCGAACAGTCCAGTTCTGGACTAGGTTTTGTCCATGACTGTCAGACAAGGTCATGAGATTTATCAGTATTTATATTATTATTTCAGTGAGCTGTATGAAATATTATTATGAAATATTAAAGCATTTTCTACACATCTAGACTAATGTAAATCACGTATGTCTTGAAGCACTGGCCTTTAACATAACACTTCAGTATTAGTGACTGTAAATAACATTTTAACAGTGTTATAAACACAGATTTTGAGATAGTTAAAATTAAAGATGCGTTTCGTGTAAAAAAAATATCCTAGTAATTATGATTAATAATCAATTACTAACCTTCATATCAAAGTCTTGACAAAGACATTTCTACATGAATAAGTACAACATAGATAATATCAATTAGAAATGAGCACCGTCGGCTGCCACTTTCAGAATGTTTCACCAGCGTGACTCTGTGAGCCACGTGGAGTGAGCGACTGCACGAGAACTCTTATTGTTACATTTTGTTTTAACAGGTCAGCAGAAAGCTCCAACTTGCTTAGAGCACTTTGTTACACTTTTACGGGTGTCATTTTCTAACGGAGGGCGTCCAGTGAAAATATTAATAGATATATAAGTAAAAGTTAGGCCTTTAAGGTGGTTTTCCATAAGTGCAGAGTCCGTATCCGTAGTCCGCATGCGTAGTCCGTATGCGTAGTCCGTATCCGCAAAGTTCGTTTTCCGAAGTACGTATATGCGTAGTCCGTACTCCGTATTGATATGTGCTCGATAGCTGGTATTTCTTTTTTTTTTGCAAGCCATTTTACCATATATGTATTGTATATTTGTATATATTAGCATCAAAAGTTAAAAACAATATTATTAAAATAATAAAATTTTTAAAAGATCAAAATTAGTAATATTTTTCACGCGACGGTGATGTTTACGCTTCAATCATCTAAAAACATGTTGTCTGTGATAAAGAAAGGAAAACAAAATTCAGCCAAATGCCAATATGTTTGGTTGCCAGAAATGACACTTGTGTCAGTTTGACATAGAGACAGGTGCATACAGCACGGCCTGAATGGGAAAACTCTATGGTACCTGAAATGGACACGATGATTGGTATGCTCCCGGCAGCGTGCGGTTACGGACTACGCATACGGACTACGCATACAGACAACGCATGCTTGGAAACGGCCAAGTTAAAAAGTCTACAAAGCGATTTTTGCGGACTACGCATGCGGACTACGGATACGGACTTCGCACTCATGGAAAAGCACCTTTATCGTGTTTTGGTACTGGTGAAAATGACCCCTAAAGCCTACAGTCGAACCCCTATAAAATGTGGGCGCTCTCGAGACTGGGCTAAACTGCCCACTTTAATTTATAGAGATGCCCACTATGTGGAGGTTATGACCGCCACAGTGCTGCCACCCACTTTATAATTGCTCCTTCATGTACCATTTCTCAGCTTATCAAACGTAAAATCTAATCATTAAGCATTTATAATTATTTGAGTGTGTATATATATATATATATATATATATATATATATATATATATATATATATATATAAATATATATATATATATATATATATATATATATATATATATATATATATATGACGACAGTGAATGAGCGCTGTATCCGAAGTATGGACATTCAACGTGTTCTTGGTAATAGCCATGAGGCAGGACATGTGGTCGAAGTTTTTTTTTATGATATACTCTCAGGTGAAATATTCCGAGACGTTTTCTATCGTCGTTCATTCCGCGGTCAGCCATCATTTTGCACTCATTATAATGAGCTTTATATTGGCCGATTACAGCGATATATATATAATATTTGGCAATCGCTGAAAGAACAAAATTGCAAACTATGTCTCTAGGAATTTACATTTTTAGATGGGTGATATATATGAGGTTCTTAATAGGACATGCTGCCACTAGACAGGAAAAATAAAGTTTATATCCATCCAGCCATTATAATCAAATCATTCACAAAGGTCCATTTAGTCTGATTTAATCAATGGGCATTTTTTTTTCAACTGCTCAAATAAGCAAAATATGTCTCCAAGACATTATTTATTCATTTACATTATAAAAAACAGTCCTATATATGTAAGAGATTTTTAAACGTCTTCTTTTGTGTTTTGCCAGCTTGGACCACGTTAATTAGTATTTCATTGTTCGGCGTCCCATTATCCTATTTCATACCATTTATATTTTATTGTAATTCCAATTACTTCGGCTGTCGGTCTAGCGATCCTTTTATGGAAGGCAGGTCTAGTAAGACACGTGTTAGACTGGCCCAGTCAATGAAATAGTTCTGACTTAATTGTTGCTTCTGACAGAGAAATCAAACGTTCATGCGTTGTGTCGCATTTAATATCGGTACCGCCATCTTGCGGCAATTCATATAACTAATTTGCCACTATTTGACCCTCTGATTTCATGGACTGGTAATCTTGCCGGTTCCCGGACAGTCAGCGCCACAGATCACCGCCTCCCTGAACTAAGGTCTTTTCCAGTGACGTCAGCAGTGGTCTTTCCCAGAATCTTTTTCAAAACCAACATGGTTCATTCAGTAATTGCCTATTCCGGGCTTCCAATTGGTTACAAATATTCCCACTTAATTTGTCTTAATAATTTTAGGCCGTCGCTTAAATTGAGTTCGGCGAGACTTTATAAAACACTATAACCCTCAGCCTCAGTGTTAACGTTTATCGGACCAGCAGTCTTGAAAGTTGGCCTGTTTAAACATAATGTAGGCCAAACTCTGGCTCAGCAAATCAGCGCGAGATATTAAGGTGCACCACGCGACGAGCGCAGTCAAAATGTAACGGCTTACTGAAACGATCACGATTCGCGAGTCGTGACAGTCAATACACGGGTTCAGACAAATGCTGCCAGCTGCTCTTGTCAACTCGGCAGATGGAATTTTACTGGACCTGTCGGTACAAAATTGTTGCGATAGTGTCTACAATATGCACTTACATTTGGCCCATGGCCCGTAATATTCGTTCAGCAGAGATATATCATAGAACACGAAGATTCATGTGTGAACTACCTAAACACATGATTTCAGTGCGATTTCAGTGCGAAATTTCAGTGGGACCGCTGTTGGCGTTCTCATAGCAACGATGCCACTCACATGAGGCGTGACGGCCTGATTTGCAAATTTAATATGGGGGAATCGTCAGGTCCTCAAAGATCCTTGTGACGCTTTGATATGCAAATATCAGGGATTCACCCTACGGACTTTACAGGGCTTTAGTGATAAGAGCTGGCACTGTGTAAGTCTATCGGTACTTGGAATCAGGTTTTACTGTAAGCATTTTATTAGTAAACGCAAATACTAAAGCCCTGGCAGGGCTAGACACGTGTCAGCTGATAGATAACCCCTGCTCCGTCTATGACATTAATACATTCTGGCTGAGAGTGAGTGCTGCAGCTGTGTGATTTACATACTGCCACCTCCGGTGCTTCAGCTGATAACCGGCCGTGAGTAGCAGCTATTTTTATTTTTTAGTGGCACGAACTGGCCTGAATTTAACGTTCTAGCTGTTTACGCGGAACCCGCATACAGCACAAATTGGAACAGCTCGTCTGTTATATGCATTTTCACCAGAAAGTGGTTGTGAACTGGAAACAGCTGAAACGTTGAATGTCTCTGCAGCTATATCTAGTCTTTATATTATTCAAGCTTCTACATCGTTGTTCGTTGGATATTATTGAATGCTGTGCGTTACTTCTTGGTCGACAGTCGCCATCCGAGTGATCCGTCTTAATGTTGAAGAAGCAACGAAAGTAATTTGCTGAGATAAAATGATTGCTTTCCACTTTGAAATTCTCTATATCGCTTGCCAAGGAAACAAGTAAGCAAGGTTGCTGTGGTCATATGATGCCTGCATATCACTGGAAAGAAATGCAGCTTTTTACAATAAAAAACTTTTATGCAGACATGCATATAATATTCTAATACTGGACTGGCTCATGACTTAAATTGAGCTTTATCGTCTCATACGGGATTGATGATTTTTGTTAAATTTCGGAGTAAATAGTTCATCCATATTTCAAATACTATCTCATTTTTAGGTGGAAACTTTGCTTGCTTTTACTGGTTTGAGTGTAGTTAATCCATGCAGTATATACGACTGAACTTTGCTTTTAGGACGATTACTGATTGTGGTGCATGTTGACCTTAAATTGAGGTAGCTCCGTCATCTGCCTTGTCATGAACGTTTGACTGATCTACCCGTCCGCCTAATTTGGTGGTTTCAATCTGTTTCCTGTGAGATCATTTTTTGTGATGCTTCGTCAACTCAGAACTGATGAGCTTCTAAAAGACAAAATGAGAATAAACAGGCAAAACTGAAGAAACGTTCGCTCTTACTGTGTCGTATGATCATACCCTGCCACGAGATTACAAATGATTACTCCTCGCCTGTGGTCAGTTGCTTTTTTACTCTGTCACAAATTGCAGCGGACATAATAGTCTGAATAATGAATAACAATACCATTAACACTACAAGCGGCAACTCCACGGAGGTTTCCTTGTTTCACAGTGCTGTGTTTCGGGTATCTTTCTTTGCGCCGTGGCTAGGATTAGCCGTTAATATCGTGACTGTTTGTTTGTATGCCTGCAGAAATAAAAATGTGATTCACACCCATCGTGCATTCACTATATCCCTGACTATTGCTGACTTGCTGCTGTGTGCTCTGCTCATTTTAATGTCTTCATTTCATACCGGATATTCTGGACTTAGCATTCTTTGTGGACTAGTCTTCAATGTGGTATTCTTTTTTTCCGTGAGTATACAGCTATGGAGCCAATTTGTTTTGGTATTTGATCGGTTCCTTAGCGTGAAAACACCTCTACGCTACCGAAAAATTATCACTGACAAAAAGATAATAATTTGTTTGGTGTTGTTATGGACCTCCCTTCTGTGCATCCACGTCATCTTGCCAGTTGGGTTCCGAGCAGGTTTTCCGATGGTCAGACGCCCGTCCGATTGTGATCGCCTGTTACCGGATGTTATATTAGCTTTACTCACCTGGCTGACGCCCTCTACAGGGATTATCATTACTTATATCTCCGTGCACAGTATTGCAGTGTCTACCAAAATACGGGTTTTGGAAAGAAGACGAACGCAAACCGAAGGTCCATCAAAGGAAACACCGACCAAGACGGAACGCGTTCTTGAACACATTGCCGAAGCTAAGAAGTCTATATACCTTAGTATTTTAGTGTTATCTTTCACACTGTGTGGGGCTGGGACTCTTGCTGTGTTATTTCTTATACAAGTTTGGTGTGGGGACTGTGACTTCCATGGATCTAGTGGATGGAGTTTAGCTCAGGCTGTGGCCATGTTTGTAACGTCAGTCACGCCTGCTGTCAACCCTTGGGTTCACACATTCCGAAACATCACACATTGCTGCTGCCGATCCTCCCGGCAGAGTTCTACTGCTCGGACTAACGTCTGATGCTGTGTGATGTAAGGCATCATGTCTTTCAACACTGGGACTAGTGCCAAACAGTCTTACATATATAATTTTACATTATATATTGACAAATTATAACAGTATACCTACATGTATTGTTGTATATTTATAATTGTGTCTTCGGTGCTTTACTTTGTGATTATATATTATCTTAGTTCTTCTATTTGGCAAAGTGATCTCAATATCATTATAAATAAACGATACACATTCTTCGTTTGTATATATATATACATGTATATATATATATATATATATATATATATATATATATCGTTACACTTCGTCTCAGTGGTATACTACATTTTCTATTGATTACTGCTTGATAGCAGATGGGCATGAGAAAAACTTTTTCCCAGAATTTGAAAAATGCAATAATTCGAATATATACTGATATTTACTTTTGTGTATTCCATTATTTTACCTTGGAACTATGTAATATGTTAAGGTTGGACCAACTTATATGTTATACTAATGTAAGCATAGGTTATTCAATGTTTGTATCTATCTGCCGAATATATGTGCTTAGAGCTGCGCCAGAGTTTATTTTGATTGATTATTTTTTATTATTTGTATAAAATTGATGGTCTCTAATGTAATTTGTACCCTATGTATTTCTGTTTTCGCCTTTTCTTACATGCGTTCACAAATTAAGGAAATAGAAATTCAACCACATGGTCCAAACGTTTATCTAACACATTGCTCTTTTTTATGTAATACATGAAAGAAAATAACTGCTGCCATTATTGTTGTAATGTCTATTTAATGTTCGGAGAAGCATTTAACAAGAAAAGGAAAGATACACAAGATAATATCCTGGAAATAATTCTCAGATTGAAGACCTCGTAGTTATACTTATTTCCAGACCTTAGCATAAACTACATAAATACGAATAACTATATGTGCATAATTTAAGTCTTCAGGAAACCAGGTTTATATTGTACCTTTGTAGTTTTCCGTATAACCAATTAAAGCTCTTTGCCTGTGTTATTTAGGCTAGCACTCTAACTTCAATTCACTGTCTTTCTAACAGTAAATTGTCTTGCTTAAGCCTGCGTTACACTTTGTTCGGACACGGATACGGTCTGAAGTAAAATGTTATAAAATAGAGGATTTCTCCCATTTGTACGGTCGTGGATATGATGCCATATATATATATATATATATATATATATATATATATATATATATATATATATATATATACATGGACACTCACAGGAACTAGAAATAGTCCTTGGCTCAGCTGACTGAAAATCATCAGAGCTATAGCGATCACTCTGTGTCCGTCGGCCTTCCGTCGGGCCGTCTGTCACGTCGTCCCCCCGGTTGTCCGTTATCAAGACACAAATTGTAACCGGCGGACTTAGAAACTTCTTACTAAACACCCTTGGAAGTCCATGAAAACTTTCCTGGAAAACCTGTAATTAGGTGACTATGACCTATATTCGACGAGTTAACGGGTGTGTAAGTACCCCCCCCCCCAAGAACCAATAAAAAATTTATACAAAAGCTGAAGTATCTGAATGAGTAATACATTGATTGACATGATTCTTTTAATGCATATTGATCATGGAGTATTATATCAGATTCTGTAGACTGGTGTCTCCACCTCTATTTTTTATTTTTTTCTATATATTTTTAGACCTACAAATGAAGCAGTCTGATTGTTAATACAAACCGTAACCAATTAGCCTAGAATCTTCTAACATGACATTCAGGGAGATCCTGGGTAAATCTTTGTTGAAATCTGAAATTAGGTCATGGTGACCTATATTCTCCGAGCAACTAGTAAAAAAAATATGAATATTAGCACCAAGACAGTCAGACATTGCATTGTATCGGCTAGCCCTAGACTCTTCTATCGTAAAATCCTTTGAGGTTCTGGGCAATAGTGACCTATATTCTTCAATATGTGAACTGACATGTAAGATAGATTTGCACGATTTGTTTCTAGTTGGTCCCAGAAACTTTTAATTTAATGAAGATACAGGGAGGTCCCTGTAAAAGCTTTCCTGGAAGCTGCAATAAAGTCACTGTGACCTATATGCTGTGAGCTACTAGAAAGAAATATATTTGAGTACCCTGTAAGTCAAATACACAAATTGTACCAGGTGTACGTAGAATCTTCCAACTTACTTTATAGTTAGTTACTGTAATAATCTTCTTGGAAACCATAAATAAGGGTGCTATAACCTGTTTTCTAAGAACTATTGGCAATATGCATACTTTTTAGCACTCTTGACGGTCATTCTACCCATTGTTCAAAGTTGCTTGTATTGAGCTTAGCGTCATGGCCCATGGGCAACTTGTTAAATGTGTGGGTTTTATGAGAATGATAAAAGATCCTCCCCCGTGTGTCGTTCTATTAATTAAATCGCCCTTTTTTTAAAATATGCCTTAATATTCTCTAAAGGCAATATATATTAACATTTTGGCATTCCTTTTTGGCTCGCTTGAACTTGCGTACTATATCGTGGAAATTTTACACCAAGTTTGTCAATTCTTGCGTGATGGTTTGCATAAATATTTTGATCCATACATGGTTAAATTCAGTTAAATCAAATTCAAAAGGTAAGAAGTACAACTAAAATAAATATCTACAATATACTTATTCCTATAGGAGACCATGGTGTCTTAGCACAAGAATTAAAACCATACATGCCGGTCCGTGTAGGTAAGCCAAAATGAACACTAAAATAATCTCAGAATCTCTTCAGTAATATACAAAGAAACATAAAGGTCCCTCCATGTGGCAGGTCAGCTAACCTTGAATACACGGCTCAGTAGGTATTTATATTGGACTGTGGCAAACACAGATCTGCAATGTTACTAGAACGGAATACACGGCTCAGTAGGTATTTATATTGGACTTTGGCAAACACAGATCTGCAATGTTACTAGAACGGAGTGCACGGCTCAGTAGGTATTTATATTGGACTGTGGCAAACACAGATCTACAGTGTTACTAGAACGGAATACACGGCTCAGTAGGTATTTATATTGGACTGTGGCAAACACAGATCTACAATGTTACTAGAACGGAGTGCACGGCTCAGTAGGTATTTATATTGGACTGTGGCAAACACAGATCTACAATGTTACTAGAACGGAATACACGGCTCAGTAGGTATTTATATTGGACTGTGGCAATCACAGATCTACAATGTTACTAGAACGGACTACACGGCTCAGTAGGTATTTATATTGGACTGTGGCAAACACAGATCTACAATGTTACTAGAACGGAATACACGGCTCAGTAGGTATTTATATTGGACTGTGGCAAACACAGATCTACAATGTTACTAGAACGGAGTGCACGGCACAGTAGGTATTTATATTGGACTGTGGCAAACACAGATCTACAATGTTACTAGAACGGAATACACGGCTCAGTAGGTATTTATATTGGACTGTGGCAAACACAGATCTACAATGTTACCAGAACGGAGTACACGGTTCAGTAGGTATTTATATTGGACTGTGGCAAACACAGATCTACAATGTTACTAGAACGGAATACACGGCTCAGTAGGTATTTATATTGGACTGTGGCAAACACAGATCTACAATGTTACTAGAACGGAATACACGGCTCAGTAGGTATTTATATTGGACTGTGGCAAACACAGATCTACAATGTTACTAGAACGGAGTGCACGGCTCAGTAGGTATTTATATTGGACTGTGGCAAACACAGATCTACAATGTTACTAGAACGGAGTACACGGCTCAGTAGGTATTTATATTGGACTGTGGCAAACACAGATCTACAATGTTACTAGAAGGGAATACACGGCTCAGTAGGTATTTATATTGGACTGTGGCAAACACAGATCTACAATGTTACTAGAACGGAATACACGGCTCAGTAGGTATTTATATTGGACTGTGGCAAACACAGATCTACAATGTTACTAGAACGGAATACACGGCTCAGTAGGTATTTATATTGGACTGTGGGAAACACAGATCTACAACGTTACTAGAACGGAATACACGGCTCAGTAGGTATTTATATTGGACTGTGGCAAACACAGATCTACAATGTTACTAGAACGGAATACACGGCTCAGTAGGTATTTATATTGGACTGTGGCAAACACAGATCTACAATATTACTAGAACGGAGTACACGGCTCAGTAGGTATTTATATTGGACTGTATCAAACACAGATCTACAATGTTACTAGAACGGACTACACGGCTCAGTAGGTATTTATATTGGACTGTATCAAACACAGATCTACAATGTTACTAGAACGGAATACACGGCTCAGTAGGTATTTATATTGGACTGTGGCAAACACAGATCTACAATGTTACTAGAACGGAATACACGGCTCAGTACGTATTTATATTGGACTGTGGAAAACACAGATCTACAATGTTACTAGAACGGTATACACGGCTCAGTAGGTATTTATATTGGACTGTATCAAACACAGATCTACAATGTTACTAGAACGGAGTACACGGCTCAGTAGGTATTTATATTGGACTGTGGCAAACACAGATCTACAATGTTACTAGAACGGAGTGCACGGCTCAGTAGGTATTTATATTGGACTGTGGCAAACACAGATCTACAATGTTACTAGAACGGAATACACGGCTCAGTAGGTATTTATATTGGACTGTGGCAAACACAGATCTACAATGTTACTAGAACGGAGTGCACGGCTCAGTAGGTATTTATATTGGACTGTGGCAAACACAGATCTACAATGTTACTAGAACGGAGTGCACGGCTCAGTAGGTATTTATATTGGACTGTGGCAAACACAGATCTACAATTTTACTAGAACGGAATACACGGCTCAGTAGGTATTTATATTGGACTGTGGCAAACACAGATCTACAATGTTATCAGAACGGAATACACGGCTCAGTAGGTATTTATATTGGACTGTGGCAAACACAGATCTACAATGTTACTAGAACGGAGTGCACGGCTCAGTAGGTATTTATACTGGACTGTGGCAAACACAGATCTACAATTTTACTAGAACGGAATACACGGCTCAGTAGGTATTTATATTGGACTGTGGCAAACACAGATCTACAATGTTACTAGAACGGAATACACGGCTCAGTAGGTATTTATATTGGACTGTATCAAACACAGATCTACAATGTTACTAGAACGGAATGAAGATTTCGCAGGTGCTAAATGAAAATTTTCATAGCCTGTCATATCTATATCATGCACGCTGCAGAACGAATTTCCCTGACACAGGGATTATAAAGACTGTAAATTACAACCAATGCATTGACAAAAGCGCAACCAGGTATCCGAATTAAAAATAAAATCCAAAAAACGAAATGCATTTTTTTGTGGGGATCTAAGAGCAGATTTGATTGTTATTTATGTAATTGTTTTAACTACTCTATATTTTAACTGTTCTCATTGCATTTGTGTTTCCATCAAGATAAGAAGGAAGCTTTATATATGGTTTCTAAGTCTCCCGACAGGTGACAGTAGCAGTTTATATTTCTTTCATCCTCGCCAGTTCCACTATTGAAACATAAACGACCCCTCCTGATTAAATTAATCAGTCATCGAAGTAGTCAGAAGTTTGGAGTCGGACATATTGATGTTAAGGTATTTCGTTTCCCCTCTGGAAATAATCAAACATACTCCTATGAAGAATCAGACCAACATGTTAAATAAGTCAACAAGTACAGTAAAGACACATCATACGGGGTTTCTCCAGTTTTCTATACCCCTATACAGACTCCCAAACCCAGCATCTGAGCCACGTAGAGTACCACGATCATTTATAATGACTATTTGTACAGTAAATGAAAATTTTTATATTAAGTTTATGTTAAATGTAAAGGTGATCCGGACATTTAATGACCATCAAATTAATTTCTTCACACCTGTTGATACCTACACATCTGTCATAACCAACACATCTGTCAATACCTACATATCTTGAGCTTTAAGCTATTCACCTCTATTAGTTCTTCTCTCTATTGGGCAAATAAATGAGCACTTCATTAGCTGTCCTTGTTGAGCAGGGGCGTACTTTCCTTATTCACTGTGCATGTGTGTAGACTCCCCCCCCCCCCCCCCCCCCCCCCGCACCAGGGACGAAATGACATGTTTCACGCCCCCCCCCCCCCCCCACCAAATTGCGCCCAACGTTGCTCAGTGTTGCGCCCAGTGCATCTAAAATCCTGACATCCTGACGGCCAAATAATAACAATGATCAGTATATTCATTTCATTGTAATTGGCGTATATTTTACCTAGTTAGAAAGCAAATGGCATGATTCACTATCTCAACTAAAGCTCATGAGTATGTGCTGTGTGTTAAGGCTGTTAATTTGAAAATTACTGCATGATGCGTAAATAATATATTTCACTGTAATTGACGTATATATTTAACCTAGTTTCCTAAAATGGTGTAACTAGGAGGGATTTACACATATAACAAGGATGGCGCACAGGCCAGAATCTATTTGTGTCGGTGGCAAGGGGAGGGGTATCGCCAAGGATAGGACGGAGTAACATTTATCTTGGACCACGTCCAAAATACTTAATTTTAAATTAATATATTTAAATAACCTATAACCTATTAGGGAGGTAATATCAAGCCCGTCAACAAACTGCAACTTTTTTCCCACGGAAGTTTAGCCCTACTTAATATCCCTGTCTCCGTTCATCATATTTTATTTATATCCTCACCACGCCAACTGAATATTCTGTCAACTACTTGTATACGAGCTGGAGCCGTGTCAATAAGGTATTCCCTCGGCGGAGGAGCCTTGCCTGATGCTATGAATGTTTTTGTCCAGAGAAAAATGTGCAATCGTTTTATGGATATTGGCGTTGGGGATGATTCATGTACACTTTACAAATACATGGCTTGCTTCACCTCTCATATTCACTACATTTTCCACGCAACACTTGCTAAAGGACCTTCGATTTATGAACCATAAATGTATGTGCAAAAAAGTAATTTAATTTCTCTTTATTACTAAATGGATAACACTCTTGTTACATTCCTCACTAAGCGATTTAACACTGCAGTTGAACAGAACGATTCTCTGGGTTACACCACCAGGGCTGATATAGAGCAACCATTTGTAATCAGACCAATGAGAGTGTGCTATTGCATTGTGCATCCAAGTCAAAGTTTAAATCCGTGGCACCCTGCTGCCATTCGCCAAGTGCCAGATCTGGTATTTAGTCTCCTTGCTAAAGAAGCAGCGATATATATATATATATATATTGTTACAGGTGCTCTTTTATTATGTGACATGGGCGTAGCTCCTGTTGTTACATTCTATGTTTAATCCTTACTGGTTGAACTCTCGTTGTCATGTGAGACTTGGGTTTTTACGCCTGGCCGGGGTCACGTGATCAGCCTGGTGTGTGCAGATACACAGCGCTGTTTTCTATAGAATTCCTGAAACGCGTGTTGTGCAAGATCTTATAGACTGTTCGAGAAGTGGAACATTTTCGACTTGGGGTGTGAAGATATATAAAGGGGCTGTTTTTTAGAACGGGAGGCAGAGAGCAGAGAAGATTCCAGCGGACGCAGAAGCGTGTGTCAGATTCTAGGACCTTATCCGACGAATGCGGCAATTATACATTTTCAAAGACTTCAAATCTCTCCTGGATTTTATGCATTTGGGCTTCAGTTTACTTTCTGGGTTGTTGCAAGAACTTTCCACTGGACTGTCATTCTCCGAGAGTACACATTTAGGGAACTTATCGTGGTGACGGTGTTGGTATCCAGGTATGTGATTGTATTGACTTGTTGCTGTACCGCTGTTTTACTGTATAATTGTATTGAATTAGTGTTTTGTATTGTTAGGGTTGTTTTAAAAATAAATTATAGTTACTTGTTAACAAAAAAAACTGACTCCTTTTTTATTCCCCTAGATATTTCACGTTGCCTAGTGTTACAGAATTTGATTTGTTTTTATTTCCATTGCAAAATTTGTGAACATCACGCATACGTGATCTGTTTATATTAGGTTCCGTAACAATATAAATATATATATTTATATATATATATATATACATGTGAGAGTGCAAATACTCAATAATAAAAATAGTGTATATATAGCAAATGAAACAGAGTCATTAGAACACATGATGTTTTATTGTTATTATAGTCAGTCATTTTGGAAGGATTTAGAAACATGGTTGAACAGTAGAACGCATTATAGAAATTCAGGTCCAAATGCATGAGTCGACTTTATACCTTCCCTCAATTCATTCCACAAACAATTCAAATTAGGGACTTAAAGGTCCAACAGGGGGCGCTACAGCTGGATGCAACCCCAACAATCATTTTAGCCAGGTCGATTCTCTTTCAGTAGGCAGTTCTCATGCATTGCATATTAGCCGCAATGTTTCCTTATTAAACTTAACATTTGTCTTTCTTTGTGAATTCCATTGGACATTCATGGCACCATATACATCCAGGGGAATATTCAGTGAGGCTGGTATTATTAACGCACCTTGCTTGATAAAAGAACCGATAGTCAAGGCCAGACACATGAAGATTTGGCGTATTTTAAGCCATAATATAACCATGTAAAATTATGAGAATTTTGAAGCACAGTAAATAAGTGATCTAATAATTCCTTGATCTAAGTGTTTTCTCCGGGTTGAATTTTCTGGTATCATGCCTGGATATTATGTTTTGAACCACTTGGTTTTATACAGTATACAGCAATATCTAGTCAATAATAGTGGTAGTAACTTCGATCAGTAAACTTCTTTTACCACTGCTTCTACTAGTCTACTAGTCTACTACTACTACTACTACTACTGCTGTTAAACGTAATATTTATTATACTGATAGTGGAGATGATAAAAATATTAACACTAATATATCATTGCCTGTATTAATATAACTATTCATTATTATAATTATTTCGTAGAATAAGTGTTTTAATAGTATTGATTTGTAAGTATAATTATATAATTATTCACTTGTGATCATATACAATTATTTATCGTCATATTGACAGAATAAGAGTGGTAGTTTTATAATAAAAAGTGGCAGTGGGCCAGTCTTTACAATTCAAATGTCAGACTGGTGCTATCAAACATATCATATCATCATTAATTTTTAGATAATATCCTAGTTCGCCTGTTTTTCTGCATTGACCATGGCAACAATCCCGTCCACATCATGAAAACATCAAGCATATGCATTCTTCGAGTCGAATACACTAAGATATTTCGGCCACATCAAAATACTGAAACACACAGACATACACCTATAATCTTCAGTAAAAATCCATTGTGTTTTCTTTTAAAAGTCATCTGAGCTATAGCGATCACTCTTTATTCCCGTCGTCCGTCCGTCTGTCCTCCCGGTTGTCCGTTAAAAAGGCACAAATCGTAGACATAGAAACTTCTAACTAAACACCCATGGATATTAATAAAAAATCTCCTTGGAAACCTGAAATTAGGTTACTATTACGTTTATCCTTTGAGTAACGGGGTTTGTAATTACCCCCTCCCAAGGGGATTCAAGAGCTTCAGTATCTGAATAACTAATGCATTGATTGCCATAATTCTAGCCATGCATATTGATCATGGAATATTTCACCAGTAATTTTTCAACAAATATCTCCCTTCAAATGAAGCAGTCGGCTGTAAAAAGAGTACAAAGCGCGACCGTTAGACCTAGAATCTTCCAAATGTGCAGCAGAGGCGGATCAAGGATTTAGGGGGGGGGGGGGGGGTTGCAGGCCGCAAAATTTTGTCTGAAACTCTTAAAAAAGTTTGCGCCGGATGAAACCCCCCCCCCCCCCGGATCCGCTTCTGTACAGTGAGGGAGGACCTAGACCAATCTCCTTTGAAACCTTAAGATACAGTCACAGTTTACAGTTTAAATTTGGGCATGGTGACCTATATTTTGCGACGTACTGACCGAAAACATGATATAAGACGGTGCACGAATTGAATCAATTTTCCCTAGAATCTTCCTACAATACTTCATGACTTTCAAGGAGAATAATTAAAAATCTTGAAACTCTTAAATTACGTCAGTACGATCATTGAGTGTCGTGCCAGGTGACATGACACAACCCACAAGCCCCGTCTTTGCTTCACCCTCACAGTCGCTGGACTGTCAAATATCGCAGACACCTAGACAAAAGAGTCAGGCAGGAGCTAGGCCCAAGGACAAAAGTGTTAGTCACAACTCTGAAACTGGCACAAGTCTATCTGAACAGGTTAAATGCCTTTTAACACGTGTGGGGACTTTGGAAACACAACTAATAAATATAACAAAAAGAGTTGACCAACTTGAAACAGAAAACACCTTACTGAATTCTAAATGTGAACAGCTTGAAAATCAATCAAGGAGAGAAAACCTTATTTTTCATGGGATATCCAGAAAGTAAAGAGAAAGAGTCATGGGAAGAGTGTGATAAAGGAGACATTAGGAATTAAATGTGATACAGAACAGGATCTGGGCATTGAGAGAGCGCATAGATTGACAGGGAAAAAGAAACGGGACAAACCTAGACCAGTTATTGTGAAATTCACAAAGTTCAAAGACAAAGAGAAGGTATTACAGCAAGCAAGAGAGAAACTTAAAGATGATGACATCAGAGTGAGCAATGATTTCAGCCAGCAGGTCAGGGAGGCACAACGCAATCTGATTCCACACATGTTGAAGGCTCGAAAGGAGTTCAAAGAATATTATATCTCCTTTGACAAGTTATATGTAAATGGACAATTGTTTAAATGGGACAATACCAATAACAGTTTAATTCTGTGGGTAAACATTCGGAAAATAAATAGGGATTAGGCCAGGGTTCAAGCTTAAATTTTTTGTACTGCAAGACATATACTCGAAATGAATTCAAAAATCATATTCCATCTTGTGTTTCAGATGCTGACCCCAATGAAGTTCAACTAACCCAGAAAGAAAACTTGCCACTACAACCCACTAATATTAACACTGCACTTGAATCTTATGATGAGGTAAGCACAATTTTAACTACTAACCCTTGCACTGTGAATAATAATGATCATCATGATGATCATATATTACATTTGATATCATGGAATGCGGGTGGTTTGAAATCAAAGCAGAAAAATCCAGAATTCTCAAAATTACTTGCCAATAGTGACATATTTTGTATTGTAGGAACATGGGCCGCTCATTCAGATGACTTTGTAGACTATTTTACAGATTTCTACTGTTTCGGTAAAGCCAGAAGTGATATGAATAGGGGAGGAGTTTTGGTTGGTATAAGAAAACCTTGCCAAATAAAAATTGTTAATGTACATAAGTATAATGATATAATTGCACTGGTTCTGGAAGGTTCAGCATTACACATATCCAAAGATATTCTGCTGATAGGTGCATACATACCACCAGAGGGGTCACCTTTCTATGAAAATAAAGATGAGCATAATGGGATTATGTTATTGGAAAATGTTATGACTGAACTCTTGTCAAAATATGGAGATTTGTATTTAATACTTATGGGGGATCTAAATGCAAGAATGGGTAATATGACTGATTTTATTGAAAGTGATTCACTTGATTTTATTGGCCTTACTGAAGCATATCCAAAAGATGATTTTAATATGAAAAGAAATTCTAGAGACAAAAAAGTTAACTAATTTGGTTTCACTTTACAACAATTATGCTGTGCTTTTGGAATTCATATTGTAAATGGAAGATTCAATACTGATTCAGAAGGTGAATATACTTGCATTACACACTCAGGGCAGAGTGTAGTTGATTACATAATTTTGAGCTCAGAATTATTTGAAAGTGTGTATTCCTTTTCTGTACTAACTATGGATTTGTCAGACCATTTTCCTTTAAAGTGTATTATGAAGATGAAATCAGGATTCAAGCAAATGCATAGGAAAATTGAAATTTCACCTTGGATCAAATTTAGATTAAAATCAAAAGACTTAAATACTATTAAATGCACATTTGAAAAACATGAATGTGTCAGTCTTATTCAAAATTTTAAAAACATAGCTGACATGGATGTAAATAAAGCAGTGTTACACTTAAAAATGTTCATCCACAAAATTACAGAAGAAGTAAGAAGCTATGACAAATCTAAAATAGGACAACCGAGTTGATGGGATGAAGATTGTTGCATAGCAAAAACAGTAAAGATGACTGCTCTTACTAAGTATAGAAAAACAGGGGAACCAAATGATTTGACAGATTATAAAAGTAAAAAACAAGCATTTAAAAGCTTATGTAGTATTAAAAAGGAAAATCATAAAGATAACACATTCAACAAAACTTTTCAAAGTAAAAACATCAATGATATTTGGAAATATGTACGGAATTATAAAAGACCTAAGAAAATATCAAACATAGAACCAAATCAGTGGTATTACTATTTTGAAAATCTTCTTAACAATTGTAAAAATGAGATAAATGATGATATAAGAGTAGGTGTTAAAAGATCTATAGAAAGAAGTTATGATGGAAAATATGAGTGTGAGCTCCTAAATTCATGCATAACTGACAAGGAAATAAAAGATGCCATTGATCAAATGCAAACAGGAAAGTCACCTGGGCCAGATGGAATATCTTTAGACATAATCAAAGACAGTCTGTTTTACTTTCTTCCTTTATTGGTTACATTATTGAATAGTATTTTTCAGTCAGGAATATTTCCAGATGATTGGGGAAGAGCCATAATATTACCGTTACACAAAAAAGGTTCAGTAAATCAGCTGGAAAATTACAGGGGCATTTCCTTATTAAATGTTTTAGGTAAAATATTCACTAAAGTCCTAAACAACAGGTTAATTGAATATGTTGAAAGACAAAATATTTTATCAGAGGCACAAGCAGGATATAGAAAGGAATACAGCACAATAGATCATGCTTTTGTATTACAAGCTTTGGTCCATAAATATTTATGCAAACGAAAGGGGAGGTTCTATTGTATATTTGTGGATTTTAGCAAAGCCTTTGACTCTGTACAACACGATATACTATGGTATACACTACTTAAACAAAACATAAATGGTAAAATACTTAAAATTATCAGATCAATGTACTCCAAAATGCAATCTTGTATCATAACAGACAAAGGGACTACAAGTTATTTCAAATGTTCAGTTGGTACAAGACAGGGCTGTATGACGAGTCCTTTACTTTTTTCTCTATTTATTGATGAATATTTTAAAAATTTAAATACTTCTGATTGTAAAGGAATTTTTATTGATGAAGATTTACTTAATATTATGACCTTGATGTTTGCTGATGACATTGTTAACTTTGGCGATACAGTTGGCAGACTACAAAAGCAAATTTATCATCTGCAAGATTTTTGTAAAAAATTTGGAATGAAAATTAATATGGACAAAACAAAAATTATGGTTTTCAGAAGAGGAGGTAAATTACGGGAAAATGAAAAATGGCACTTGTACAACAGAAAAATAGATATAGTCTCTCATTATAAATATCTCGGAATTATTTTTACATCCAAATTAACATGGACAAGAGCACATCAACAGTAAACAATGCAGGCTAATAAAGCTGTGAGTGTTATCAAGAACTTTAATAAAAAGTATGGAAATTTAACAGTTATACAACTTTTTAAATTATTTGATAGCATGGTTGCCCCAATCCTTATGTATGGGTGTGAGATTTGGGGCCATTCTAAAATTGAAACAGTTGAAAGAGTTCACCATAAATTTTGTAAGTATGTGTTATGTCTAGGTGAACATTCTCCAAATGCATCCGTTTTGGGCGACTGTGGTAGACTGCCACTTTTTGTTACATACTCGGTTCGTTGTATTAAATACTGGTTGAAAATTGTTCGTATGGATGATCATAGATATCCAAAGCACCTGTATCAGTTTTTATTGAAGTCAGATAATAATGGAAAAATTAATTGGGTCACTCACATCAGGACTTTACTATTTCAAGCCGGTTTTGGATATGTGTGGCTGGTATAATCTATAGGAGACATAACCATTTTTATTACTCAATTTAAACAAAGAATAAAAGACATGGCACTCCAAAATTGGCAAAATGACGTTCGCTCTTGAAATAAATTATACTTCTATGGAATCTTTAAGTCATTGTTAACTGTTGAAAAATATTTATTATGTGTACAAAATAAAAAACATTTTAAGGCACTCGCTCAATTAAGATGTTGCAACCACAGACTAGCTATAGAATCAGGGAGACACAAAGGATTAGACGGAGAGGAAAGAATATGTATATACTGTTATCGACATGGTTACAATATTTTGGAAGACGAGAGTCATTTTTTGTTAGAATGTCCTTTATACAATGACTTACGTCTGTTATATTTAAGAAGAGATCTGGTACAACCACATGAATATAACTTGAAAAGAATACTCAATTTGGAAAATCCATCAGATATTTCAAATTTAGCAGCTTATGTTTATAAAGGTTTTGTTAAGAGACAGAAAATGTTAGAAAATTAATATTTACAGCACCACTTTATGGCATGTTACATAAGTTTTGCATTCATGTTTTATGTTCATCTAGAGATGAACAAATATGTATTGTTAGTTATTTATTTCTATTTGTACTTCAAATGCATAACTATGGTTATGATTCAGTTTGTATTGTAAAATGAAATATTGGTGTTTGTAAATGGAACTTTGGGCCTGAGGCCTTTATTCCTGAATAAACTATTTCTTTCTTTCTTTCTTTCTTCTACGACCTCTATCCTCCGAGCTATTAGGCTTGTAAGTGCCCGCCCCCCCCCAAATAATTATAAATTTGATGTAAAGCTCAAGTATCTTTATGTATGATGTATTGATTGCCATGATTCGTTCTCTGTATATTGTTAATAGAGTTTATCATCAGTTCCTGCAGACTGGTGGCTTCTTGTCTGCCTATCTCAAATTTTAATTAAATAATAGAGATATACCATATAGTGTCAATAAATAACGCATTGATTGTCATGATTCCTTCTCTGTATATTGATGATTGGATGTGCCAGTTCCTGCAGATTGGTGGCGCCACCTGTTATATTTTTTTCAATTTTTTTACGTATTCTTTTGGTATTCTTGAGACCTTAAAATAATGCAGTATGGCTGTTAATAACACACCTACTGTAACCGTTATACCTAGAAACCTCTAACAGTACATCCAAGGAGGTTCTAGGCCATTCTCTTTTGAAACCTAAACTATATGACATAGTGACCTATTCCTTACGAATTACGTGCTAAAATTTTTTTGGAGCACCCAATGAGTTAGACGAGACACAGATTGCATCCATTCAGCCTATGATCTTTTAATATGACTTCCTGGGAGGTTCAATCTCCTTGAAACTCTGAAATTAGGTCACTGCAATGAAGTCACTGCGACATATATCCTCCGAGCTACTGGGCTGGTAAGTACCCCCCCCCCCCCCCGAATAATTATTGTTACATGTATCTGTTTATTATGCGCCTGGCGTTCTTATTCATGTTAGGCTCAAGCCCTGAGCATTGCTATGGGAACAGTACTGGTTGAACGCTGGGTTGTAGAGACACAGCGCTCGCTGTAGTCCAGAGGATTCCAGATTCGAAGGTTCTGGGCTTCAGGTGAAAAAGCTATAAACAGGGGCTGTGTTTAGAGCCGGCAGAGAGGAAAATATCAGAGGACACGGAAGAGTGTGACTCTCTCGTCAGTTTTCTGGGCCTTTCCGATAATTGCAGAACTTACACATATTCCATGGAGTTTATACAGACTTTATATACGGATTGCCTTCAGTTTGCCTTTTGGATTATTACCAGAAATTCACTTTTGGATTACAAAAGATTTTTTTCGAGTTTAAAGCGGACTATTCTTTGGGAAGATTTATTTGAACTGTTTACATGGATTTTTGTGTTAAAGGACTTTTGTTGAGCTTTGATAGTTGTAGTATCCAGAAATCAAAGCCTAGGATCCGGAAACTCTGATGATGTACATTTTTATTATTGTTATACTGTGTAATTGTTTTGATTTAGTGCACTGTAAAGTTAGGATTGTTCTAAGAATAAATTATAATTGTTAACAAAAAACCACTTACTTCTTTATTCATTCCCCTAGACATTTCACGCTGCCTAGTGTTGCGTGATTTTTTTAAAATCTCCGTTACAAGATTTATGCTAGTCATGATTACGTGGTCTGTTGTTATTAGGTTACGTAACATTATAAAATTGATACAAAGGCTCAAGAATCTCATTAAATAATGCATTAATTGCAATGATTCCCACGCATATTGATCATAGAGTATTTCATCCTTTGTTGTAGACTGGTGGCGCAACCTGTATTTGTTCTCTTTATCTGAGACCTTCAAATGAAGCAGTCTGGCTTTTAAAAGACAAACCGAAAACTTTAGACCTATAAATTTCTAAATCTACATCTACTGAGGTCCTGAACCAATCAACTTTGACACTGCAAAGTAGGTCATTGTAACCTATATTTTGTGAAGTTACAGGCAGAAATCATGATTTTAAGCATCCAGTGAGTCAGACAGGGCACAATTTCTATCTTTTCGTCCTTGAATCTTCTAACAAACTCAGGGTCAAACTCTGTTGAAACCTGAAATAAGGTCATGGTGACCTTAATTCTCCAAGCAGCTGGCCAAAAATATGATTATCAGCACCTAGATGGTCAGAGATTGCAAAAAATGGTATCGTCTAGCCCTAGCGTTTTTATCGCAATTCCGGGGAAGTTTTGGGCAAATATCCATGAAAACCTGAAACTAGGTGACCTATATTCTGCAAGATATGTATAATGACATGATTTGAGTACAGTGTAAAAAATATTTTCACTTAAGGTTTACTATATAGGTTTGTTAAAGTTTTTTTTTTATTAATTCAACAGAATTTACATGTCACTACATAAACAAAACAACATATCCACAAACATTATGTACCTGTACAATTACATATGACCAAACACATACAAGAAGAGGCAAAAAATATCTTTAAATTGTACCCAAACTAACAAACTGAAGTATATAGAACTTCCAAACCTATACACATATGTGCACATATACACATATACATACATACATGTATATATACACATATATATACACAAACACATGCAGATACACATGAACACAAATATGTACACATATGCATTTTATTCAGTTAATCTAATTGCAAATTATTCCACTTTTTGTCATGCATGTCTTTCTTTCCTCTGATGATGGAAGTATTTTCTTCAATAAGGTATATCTGCTTAACATAACATTTATGTATAACATGAAATAGTGGCAAACTGTTTTTACATCTACACATCCATATACATTTTTTTAACAATAGTATTATCATATCTGTGAGTGGCATTCCAGTAATGTTAAACAGCACTGTTGACATGGTAAGGTAACAATTCTCTCTATTGACTTTTTGTAGTTTTAACCATTCTTTAAATTCCTTCAGCATTTTTTTAATTATTACACATTAAAAAATATATGACCACAGGTTTCTTTGGTTTCAGAACATAATGAACATTTTTCAGAATTAGTTTTTTTTTATTTTAAATAAGAATGAATTTAAAGGCAAAATTCTATGTATTAATTTAAACTGAAAATCTCTCAGTTTCTCTGAAATTGTGACTTTTTCTATGTGTCCAAATGCTTTAAATACCTCTTCATGACAGTCAAATTCTAAGTCCTGATTCCATTTCTGAATTATATTTTCCGGTTCTTTGAATACTTTTTGAATCAATTCTCCGTAAATTTATTGTGAGATCTTTTTCATCTTCATAAGTTTTTCTTCTTTATTTTCTACTACGCTTAAATCTTGATTTGTAGTTTTTATAATCCGTTTCCATGGTGTAGGGATAGAGTCTATTAAACTTAAATATTCAAAATAGTTAAAATGTAATCTCTTTTCTTTGATTAATTCATCATATGTCAAAAGGGTGTATTTATTTCTTTGTTTCTTTGTAATGACATTTATTCTTATAATACCAGCTTCATGTAATTTTTTATTGTATATTACCTCTTTAATTACATGTAATTTTATATTGTATATTACCTCTTTATTTATTTTATAAGAATTTAACCAGAGAGATTGAGAATAAATATCTGTAGGTGATCTAATATATTGGTAGTTATATCTACACCAAGCTTCCAATACTTCCATCTAAAATTTGCTGCATGTATGCATAAAGTACCTTATGTCATGTGTGTTCAAGTTACCTTTAAATAAAATATCTCCCTTCCTTTCAAACTGAACATAAGTCACCTGCCTCCATCCATCACTCAGAGAGCCATTTAAAAATCTTCTAACCCAACTAATTTTTAAGGATTCTACTTTTGACTTAAGATGGATCATGTTTAACCCTTCTCTCATTTTTGGGCCTACTAATGTATTTCTTTTAATTTTATCTGGCTTCTTTCCCCATAAAAATGCGAACATAATTTTTCCTAATTCTTTTATGTAATTAGGTGGTGGGCTTGGTAGAACCTGTAGAAAATATATTCATTGAGTTAGTATAACATTTTTTATAATTGTAATCCTACCAGACAGGGTTGATGTTCTTCCAGTCCATTAATTAACAATCACTTTAATTTTACTAAGGATTTCTTTGTAATTAATTTCTAATACTTTTCTCCAATTAGGATGTATATTAATTCCTAAGAGTTTAATTGGTTCTGTGCACCATTGCAAACCTGAGTTTTTAATACTTTCATGATGTTTTGTATCCTCTGTTATTGGCATTATAATTATTTTCTCAAGATTTACTTTGAGACCAGATATTTCTTTGAAATTAGTAAAAGTTAACAGTGCTTCATAAATAGACTGATGGCCTCAAGTAAGAATTAATGCTGTGTCATCTGCGTATTGTACTATTTTGTGTTCTGTATCATTTATTATTACTCCTTAAATTTTCTTGTTCTGACGAATAGTTGTTGCAAGGATTTCAGCTGATAAAATAAATAAATAAGGAGACAATGGACAGCCTTGCTTACACCCCTTGAAATTGGAAAATATTTTGTAACCCAACCTCTATTAGTAACACAACTTGTTATGTTAAAGTAAAGTATATTAATCCATTTCTTAAATCTTGGGCCAAAGTTAAATGATTGTAAAGTATTTTGTATGCCATTCTAAATAATCAAAAGCATTTTCAAAATCGATTGAAATAAGATAACTTGAAATATTTTTCTTTTTCAAATGATAAAACAGGTCACTGATTTTTATTATGTTCTCCCCTATGTATCTATTTTTAATGAATCCCGTTTGATCTTGGTGTATAATTTTAAGTTGAACAGATTTTAATTTAAAAGCTTATGTCTTTGATATTATTTTAAAATCTGTATTAAGTAACGAAATAGGATGCCAGTTTTTCAAATTTAAACTATTTTTCCCTTTCTTTGGTATCTGACATATCATCCCTTGCCCCATTGTCAGTGGAAGGGTGCCAATGTCTAATGAATATTTACTAACAGAGATAAAGTAGTATTTCAAGTCTTTCCCAAAAAGTTTTTAGGTTGGTTAAAGTTGGTCCCAGCAACTTTTTCATTGTAATTTGCGTATTTTTAAATCTATTTAGAAAGCTACCGTAATGGCACAATTCACTGTCTCTACTAGAGCTCATGGATATGTGTTGTGTGTAGGGCTGTTAATTTGAAAATTATGGCATAATGCGTAAATAACATTTTCACTGTAATTTGCGAATATATTTAACCTAGTTCGAAGACAACTGGCGTAACTAGGAGGGATTCACACGAATTACACTTTTATATTGTAGTATCTATCAAAACAAATCTTTTTATTCATGAGTTCAAAGGGACCACTAAGTTTCGGTTCTGTAGCGTGCCATGTCCACCAACGAACACGCGATAAGGGATCATATAGCCAATCTAGTGTAATCTATAAACAGGTCCAAATGCATTAGTTTTACGAGGTCGACTGGATATCTGATTTTCATTCATTCCGCAAAACAGTTCAAATGATGGACTTTGTGGTCCAACAGGGGGCGCTACAGCTGGATGCAACGTTAGCCCGAACAATTATTTTTATATGGTCGATCCTCTTTCAAGAAAAAGGACCACCTGCGGACCATGGACCTTTCCTTAAAAATGTTACTGTGGCTGATATGAAAAATATTAAAAACTTATTGCTTTACATTCTAAAAGCTAATTCGTTATGGCTTAGTTAATTAGCATTGAACGTGTTACGTTGGTTATCTGCAATATACACTGCGAACTAGCGTGTTTAAATGTAACAAACCGGTTATTGTTTCAGTGTTCTACATCTGGATTTTTTTCAACATGTTCAGAATAAATGATTTTAAACTCACGCCGAGTCACACTCAAACCAAGAGGTCACATTTTCACACATGAAATGAGCCCATGAAACAATGCATGGAGTTAAACTGATTGTAAAATCAACAATATTTAAAACACAGCTTTAGGACATTGATTTATACTCTTCTCGGCAGGGGGCACAATAGTTCCCTTCATAATTCAACTGGGTAATCAATCCTAGGAAGAAAAGAAATTTGTAGACCAAATTAACCCTCATTGCTTTCTCGGTATCGTAAAAGGCACATATGGGGATTCATTGGTGATTGCAGTAGCGGTGTAGACTTTTTTTTGGCATATACAACTTGGTTGTTGGTATGATATTAATTCAACGTCATGGTTCTAGTATAGGCCTACCTGCTATACCTTTTTACGACTTAACGACTAAATAAGGAATAGCTCGATCGCGCTATAAATTAATAAGGCTATGACCCCCGCCCTCATACTATAATAAGATGACAACTAAGTGAGTGTTTAACTATTAGGCCCAATGATAAGAAGATGTTTAGAGGAGACAGAGATGAACAGCTTAGATCTATACATTCAAATTATTGCAATGCCAAATCCAGCTCACCTAACATTAAACAAGCCTGCTAACTTTATTGATGTGCTGTACGTCTCGTTCTACATCAGATTTGGTAGGATTATGTCTAAAGTCTAGTATATTCTTGTGTTTATTTGTTCAGTTTGTATTGAGTTTATGTGTTTTATTCTGTTGTGTTGGTGGCTTTTTCTGACTATTTTAAAATTTTAAGAGGAACACACTTCAGAGCGGCAGCGGTTGCTCTATCCAAACATAAGTTAGCAGAATTAGATGTTATAATTCGAATATAGATTTAAACATTTATTTTAATATCGCTGTACTCAGTTACTTCTCAATGAAGAGAGTACTCTAATGTTTCAAATAAATAAAAATAAATTTGCAATGCATTTTGAAAAGTTTTTTTTATCTTTACTTTTATGTTCGCTAAGAAATGTTAATTTTGAAAAGTAATTTTGAAAATTGATTGAAATGATTTGATTATAAAACCTGTCCATGCAATAAATAACAGTAAAAAAATTCCTTTGTGATTAGATAATATTCTTTGAACGTGTAACACGTTCGCATTGCCTGTGAAATAAAAAAAAAAGTTAATGACATCATAATTATTTTATAACATTACAAAGTCCAAACGATCCGCTTTAGCAAATTGGTAATATCATCTGCGTTTGAAAAAAAATATTTCCCCTAATGTTAAAGAGATTCATTCTTTCATGTTTCAGAAAACCTTACTAACTTTTTCTTCAAAGACGTTATATTTTCTCGGACCGTTGCGTTGTCTCGGGAACAAGAATAAGAAAGACCTGCAGCATTTTTGTGCGTGAAATCATGAAATCCTACCTGTTGAAAGGAAATGAAATTTTCGGAGGTATTTTTTTGGGGGTCTGTAGTTTAGATTACCTTTTAAAATAAAATTGATTTTTTAATCGTGCCCTGTAGTTTAGACTCGTTTCTAACTGAAAATGAAATAACCTCCTTAATTAATTGTGGAATTTAGTGTAGACGTTTTTTAATGAAAATACTGAAATAAATTTTTCGTGATCTGTAGTTTAGACTCCCTTTAAATTGAAAATAAAATTTACCTTTTTTCTATTGCGGACCTTTGTTAGCATTGCCATTTAAAAGAGGATACAGTTGCACCGCCCATAAAATGAAGATACCATGTGAAAATGTATGCTCGGGTTAATTAGGGCGTCATAGACGATGTTATTAATACTTATTCTCAGCAGGTTTGCTGATCGTCCTCTGCTCATCAGGAATAAGACATTCATCCTCACCGTCAGAAAATCTTGTGTTGTGACACAAATGCCTAATGAGGGAAAAGGCCATTATTCGCAAATTATCAGTGATCGCACCCAACAGGAGGTCCTTTGTTTAAATCCAGGGATTGACTTTCTCATGCATTGCATATTAGCCTCAATGTTTCGTTATTAAACCTTACATTTGTCCGTCTTTGTGAAGTCCATTTGACATTCATGGCACCATATTAGCCAGGAGAATATTCAGTGAGGCTATGGTTATCAATGCACCTGTCTCGATTAAAGAACCGATAGACAACAAGGCTAGACACATGAAGATTAGTGTATTTGAAGCGATAAAATAACAATGTCAACTTATAAGCCCTTTGAAAGCACAATAAGTGAGAAATTACTTATCGCTAAGTTTAGGTGTTTTCTCCGGTCTTAATGTTCTGGTATCATACTTCTTTATCATATTGTGAACCACTTGGTCATATAAAGGTATAGCAATATCCGAATCAACAGTAGTGGTAAAATTCTTTTAACACTACTACTACTACCACGACTACTACTACTACTACTATTGTAAAACCTAATATTAATAATACTGATAAAAATATTAAGAATAATTTATCATTACCTTTATTAATATAAATATTCATTATTATTATTATTTCCTAAAAAGATAATTGTGATTATATTGATTTGTTAGTATAATTATATATTTATTCATTGTCATATTGACAAGTAGTTTTGAGTGGTAGTTTTGTGATAAAACGAGGCAGCGCGTCGGCCTAAAAAATTCAATTGTCAGACTGGTGCTTTCAAGTCTATCAATACATCTTTGATGTTTGGATAATTTCCTTGCTTTTCTGTTTTCTGCAGTGACTATGGCAACATTCCCGTCCATATCATGAATAAATCACACATATGCATTCTACGAAAAGAACACAGTAAGATATATTGGGTGACATCAAAATACTAAAAAATAACCTGTAATTATAAACCTCAATCCACATTGTTTACTTTTAAACGTTTGATCTGTCGTTTTTTAGAGAAACGGACCCACGTTACCTTGACTTTGACTGTGGCACAAATAAACCGCCGACTGCACTAGAATGCAAGGATACAGCTAGAATATGGGTTGTCGACATGCGATTATAAATCCGCCGAAATCAGAGTGGGGAGTGAAATGAGTGGTAAGGGGAAGAAATAGAGGGAGATGTGTCGCATATTAGCATGGATGTCTGCCACGTACATATGATTGTAGGTGGCGCCACATGTTATTTGAAAGAGAAAGCTATCCAAGATGTACACATAGGAAAAATATAATCGGTGGATAAGTCCAAACACTGCAAAGATACGAGTGGTTTTAACCGAAGGCAAACGGACAGATGGACGCTGTGCAAATATTGTTGCGGGGGTGCCACCAGTTTTTGTATGATATAAAGCTATCAAAGAGCTATACATACGTGCAAAATATCAGCCCGATTGGTTCAACGAGTCCAAATATATGTGGGCTAATGTGTGAAAACAGACGCTCAGGTGGACGCACTGCAGAGATGAAAGGTCAGAGGTCAATGCAAAATGGTTTGGCACCTTTATATGTGACCCAGTAATGGGGTCAAGTTTCGGAAAAATCGGATCAGTGGTCTCAGAGGAGTTCTCCGGAAACGTACGCGGCAGCGGAACCCGGTCAATGTTTTGGCGGAAACAATTACAAAGGGATCAGTTGGTGACATTTAATCAATCTTGGTTCATGGAGACACTGCGCAATGTTTATAATTATGATAATTGACAAACTTGTAAATACTTCCGTTAGTAACGAATGATGAATTCAAAATTTGTCGCAGTTAAACACAAAATTGAGCAAATACAACAGTTAATTAGTAGATGGGAAATCGAGAGCATTTGTTTAACATTATGATCCCTGGGAATGCCTAATAAACGAAAAGAAAGTCGTTTTCCCGCTAAGGATATTTAAAAGAACATTTATCAAACTTATTGAGGGTATGCTGAGGCAGCCGTGATAAAAAATTAACATATTTTGCGCGAGAAAAAGTGAGAATATTCGCGTGAATGTGTTTATTTTCGAAATTATAGATATGTGACAGAAAGAGCTCAACAAAACCTGACTCTGCTGTAGTTATCACCGTCGGCAACACATCGTTAACCACGGTAATTTCCCACTACTGTAGAATCAGGAAGATAACTTCAGTTTTTTCTGACATTTGATTCCTGTCCCACTGTCTGAGTTTGGTAGAGATGGGGGTTTATAGATTGTTAACGTAGCCGTTTGCTGGTTATATTACCCAGGAGGTGCAATAATGAACCATAGTATCGCTAATCAAATGTCAGCCAACCAGTCGAAATATGTAAAAGTCTGACCTGCCCGACGTTAAAACGCAGCTGTAAAGAAGTTGTCAAGTGTTAGTTGAAACCGATCATTTCACATGGCTGTCAATGCATATCCGGAATAACTGTTTTGTTTTCTATTTGTCTATTTTTTTCTCCTTTCAGAGCAGATATTCAATAGAATGATTCTCGCAGCACTGTGTACAGAATCCCCGGATAATTTTCCTGGCTCGTATTCATATTCCACATTGTTTTCCGTTCTCATCACAATTATCCGACATAATCAATATCATATAAAGCTAAAGTAAGTTACAAAGACGCAGGAGGATCGCCTCCATCACCGGAAGTGGTCCGCCCCAACAGGAGATTTCCAATTAGGTGCAATCTTAAACGGTATTTAATATGGCAGCTTCAAGATGGTTTTACAAAAATCAGGCTGATTGATTGATCGTTTATCTCAGCTGCACCTACCTGACAGCTTCTTTTGCATACGACAATCCAGTTGATGTGTCTGTTTTATTAAGAGATTTACTTAAGCATGGGAACAGGAGGTCCTGGATTCTAACTAGCCTGGGCCAGGTGGTAATTTTTTTAACAAACCCACTGTTTATCTCTTATTGCTATTATCATAGCTTGCGCTTCTTGTATTATATTCAGGCCATGACGAAAAAGGGAAATAAAACAGAAATCCAGGGGTTCCTGAAAGAAAGACTTTTCTTTCTCTAGTTATCGAGAGATAATGGTAGCTAATAATCAAACACTTACAGTACACTCATTCCAGGCACCAATACCTTCAGAGAAATAGACACATTTATGTCAGGTTTTGTTGCTAAAAATCATAATTTCAAAATAAACAAGTACACCAAAAAACAAATACTTTAGACTAAAGTCTTATATTCTTACATGAAGTACTATGATTATTCACGAGACGGACAGGTAATAGAGAGGAGATTGCTACATTTATACCTCTTAATAATATTCATTTCGATTAAGACGTAAAGACCACTTATCACAAATCTTTCAAAATCCTCTGTTTTACGTAAAATTTTTGGAGTAAAATACTGATGTTTTTGCTCCAGTATTGAAAGCCTGTTTAAGCGTCGTGGGGTTCTTGATATATGTTTGAGCTTTGTCAGATTGCGTTTGGATAAAACTGTCCTATCCAGAGCGTTCTACAAAGAGTACAAGTGTATTCTTAGTTAATGTTTTGCACGAAACCCCACAAATGTCATTATGCAAAAAAAAAGCTCTTAATTGAAAAAAAAATTAATCTGCGCTTTTGTTGTATATGCTCTCATTTGGGAAGCTGCTAATGACTTCGTTTTATATGTGACATAGAATATAATTATTTTCAATTAACTGAAAAAAAGGACTCAGCATTGAAAATTTTCATTAAGCTAGCCAATGCATTGGTGTGCCGATTATGTTATATTATGCTTATTACTGCTTGCTTTTGTGACATAGTGCGGTTGGCACGAAGTTTGGCTTTGGGTTTGGTATATGGCTGCCGGCTCCTACAAGACAGTTAACAGTCTCGGCCGACAGTAAATTGCCCGTGGAACAACCTGCTTCATGGGACGAAATGCCTCGGGAGACGCGTTTGTATATTTACAACCCCCAAGACAATGCCCATACAAAGTCTTCAATTTATCACAGTTAATCCCCACGGCCCAGTGATACCCGCAAGCAAGTCTGTGGCCATTAGGGGATACCTAAACGGAAAAGTGTGGCTCTCGTTTCCACAGTACACAGCGAATGCTCTGTTCTTAAGCATGATTTAATTTCAGGAGCCTTTTCAGCGGAATCACATGCATCACAGCACATATATTGCAGCGACCAATAGGAACAACACCTTCATAGACAATAAGGAATGTTTTAATTCAAAATTTTCCATGTGGTATTGGCCGGTCTCTTATCTACGACTGTACAAACGAACGACTGGGGAACCGTTAAAGGACTATTCTGATTTATGCACCCAAGCAGGGCTGTTGTGCTCAACGACACCTCTACGTATCTTATGTCCATACATTAAAAAGCTATCCAACAACAATAAATTCATATTAATTACCGTCCCATACACAAAACTCCAACCTATATGTAGTGAAGAAACTTTAAGAGAGCGGAGAGGTTTGAAAATTTTCACGAAATTGCTTTTAAACTAAAGTGATACGGTCGTGTGCTCTGAAAGCACGTGGAACGGAAATGATCTAAATCATTTCTACATTCGGTTAATTTACTTCCTGTAGTCCCAGGGTAGCTGCCACAGGGTTGGTACTCGGTGTGTGTTACAGCCGTTTGACTTGCACGAGTATATACAGATGCTGTGGTCCTCCATGTCGTTCCCGGGAATGGATTGGCAGAATGAACCACTTACGGGCTGGTCTGCGCAGTCCCGCCAAACGAAATGTTCATCTGCAAGCAAAAAAAGAAATGTAACATGTAGTGGTATTACTATTGTTAAGCTAGTTACCATATCTGCCATTTAAAAAGCAAAGGTATATTACATTAACTCCCGTTTTAACGACGTCTAGTCGCATTACGTAATGCGACTTCGGGTCACATGACTAAGTATAGTTTTACGCATTTTAGAATAGAGATGTCTTACGTTGTTAGAAATAACCACCTAGCAAAGCCCTTATACAGAATGAGGCCGTGAAGTATTTTCGATTATAAATAAAGAAATCAAAGTTACACACGTTCACAATTATTTCTTACTAAGGGGGGGGGGGGGGGTGGTTGTTCATCTTAATACGAGGGGTTTTAGTTAGTATTAATTATGGGATGTGATGTCACGAGTATTGAATTTAATCATTGACAGATGGTTTGTATATTAAATCTGAGAACATTTATAATACTTGATCAATTTTGCATTTAAAACGCGCTAATCACTTTAATTGAAATTTATAATATTTGTGAATGGATTATCAACATGCTTAAGAAAATGAGCAAAATTACTTTTAATTTTAGTAAATACTTTTTATATAATTTCTTTAATTATAAGTTAACTTTATTTTATAATGTTCTCTAAATAAATACATGAATATATTACAAATTATATATCGGTGGATTCTTTATGTAAGTATTCTGCTTTACAATATCTGTGTTTGCTTTCCTCTGTAATTCGCTGTGACCGTGCAGATAAAAAACGGGTGAAAACGATACATTTTCCCTTACATTATCTTAAAAGCCCATGGACTAAGTCCACCCTGGGGCGATTTGTTACATGGTACAGTTTACATGTCACCAGTCTGTTGCCCTCTGTACAATTTGTCAGGATTAGTTCATGCTATTGACATGGGATGTGACCTTTGAGTTCTTAAGACCCGATTCATCAGTTATTTACCGTGAGGCGGCCGTGTAGGTGGAAGGTCCCCTTGGCTTTTCCGATAAGCGAACAATGCTAAAAATCCTTTTGTGTTCAGGGTATTGTGCACTGGACGCTAATTTAACAGAGACACAAAAAAGGGTCATGTTAAATGGGCCATAGGCAATTCTTCTATTTGCACTTGGGTAATTATTTAGAAGGTGAACGCCTTTGACAGGGATACTAACACACAAGGCTGGATAAAGTTACCTGACTTTCACAGCCCAAATTGCGATATTATAACTTATCATTACCGGTATCATTATTCATCATTAGAATGAATCGATGTGGAGAAACTTCTCATTCGCGAAGCATGTCCGGTAGATGGCACTGCGCATTTGAAGACAATAAATGCGAGCATATATGACAGACTTTGTTATCAATTAGCTTCTTCGAAGTATTGTTTTGTTCACCTCGGGGGTTAAAGATCGTAAGTTCATTTTGAGTTTCATCTTATGTGATTAAATTTTTACAACATAAATAAGTTATTCCTGTTAAAAAGAAATATGATTGATTTATCTGAAGAAAGAAAACCGGATCATTTTGGCTAAATTCCAGTTATCAGGTGTAAGGTTCAAGGTTGGAATTTTACTTATAACATTAATGATTTTATTTAACCACCTGTAAGAATCTCTACTGCATTCGTTAAAAGAGATGATAGTATTTAAACAACTGTCTGAATGGAATTTCCGTTGCACTCCTACAACTTAATCGTGTGTTACCAAAGTAAACTGGTCCAAAAATGTTTAACTGGTACTTTAAAAATTTTGACAATATTTAAGTTTAAAAATGAAAAAAAATCGTTTTAATATTCTTTTATACGTAGCATAAATATTATTGCAGGTATAAATAGTAAGGGCGTCAGGAATTTTTACCATGACATGTTTGCGTGGCCTGCAGCATTAAATCTCTCACAGACGTCAACTTATTCCTGACATGTCACCACAGAGGAACCGACCAATATGGCGTCGGCACCAAGCTAGTTTACCCAGCTGCGGGACCATACCTGTCAAGTAATACTTTATCCCCCTCACAATTTCTTAACATCGCTTAGGACTATATTGATACTTTTAAAATTTCAGTTTATTGAATAGATTTTCACCAAAGTCTTATGTCATCTTCTAGATTACATATTTAAGATTTTCATTATATTAAGATATAATTTACAATATTTAATCGATTATTAATATTGAATACTACAAGTTTCTCAAATGATGTCATAATATCCCTGTCGCATATGTATGCTTATTCGCTGTTTATTTTGTATTTATGTTTATGAATACATTGTTACGGGGTATATATAGAAGCGGACCTAAATGTCTCGCAAGTCAAACTTGCTTTTCTAGTAAAGCGGTTTTGGGCCACCGAAATGGGTTCGAATCTTGGATCGGTCCAATATCCCCCAGGGCAAAATGTTACGTTAGAAATCGGGGGTGGGGGCGTCCGAATTGACACGCAACATAGGGGCCCGGTGAGTGGTTTAAATTAACATGGTAATTACCGCCACCTAGTTTACCAAAATGTGTTCCCTGGGTTAAGCAACCGTTCGGACAAGCATTACCTTCTAATGGGGGGGGGGGGGGGGGGGGGTACGGGGTGTATACAAAAAAACGAACCGAACTGTCTCGCAAGTGAATCTTCCATTTCTAGCAGAGTGGTTCCAATGCCGGACATGTGCGCCACCGACATGGGTTCAAATTCGAAAACGGCCCAATCTTCTCCCCTAAGCAAATTGTACGTAACGATACATATATTATATATATTATGATATACTCAGAAGGGTCGGTTCGTTCCATATACGGGAAGGGAACCGTCTTTTTTGTGTATTCATGTTCTATTTCTACACAACCAGCTTGGTAGACTGGCCTAATCCATGAAATAGTTATGACTTAATTGTTGCTTCTGACAGAGAAATCAAACGTTCCCGCGTTGTATCGCACTTAGTATCGGTACCGCCATCTTGCGGCAACTCATATAACTTATTTCCATCCATCTGACCCTCTTTTTTCATGGACTGGTAATCTTGGCCTGTTCCCGGACGCGGTCAGCCCCACACATCACCGCCTCGCTGTACTAAGGTATTTTCCAGTGACGTTAGCAGTGGTCTTTCCCAGATTCATTTTCAAAACCAACATGGTTCATCCAGTCAAAGCCTATTGGCTACTAATATTCCCATTTGAATTGTCTTAATATTTTAGGCCGTCGTTTATATTGCATTCGGCAAGACTTAAAACACTATAACTCTCAGCCTCAGTGTTAACATTTATCGGACCACAACTTTTGAAAGTAGGCGTAAAAAATTCTGGCTCAGCCAATCAGCGCGAGATATTCAGGTGCACACGACCAGTGCAGTCAAAATGTACCGGCTGACTGAAACGATCACGATTCGCGAGTCGCAGCTTGACAGTTAATACACTGGTTCAGACAAATGCTGCCAGCTGCTCTTGTCAACTTAGCAGAGGGAATTTTACTTGACCTGTCGGTACAAAATTGTCGTGATAGTGTCTATAATATGCACTAACATTTCGCCCATGGACCTAGCCCATAAGAATGAACTCCTCAATTGCTTTTTTCAGTGACTGATGCAATGTGGAGTCCATAGATCGCACCTGCAGTTAACTGTGATTATAGCACTCCATACACAACTGTGAGATTTAACATATATATTGATAAATGTTCAGCACATCTATGTGTATTTTATATTTGACCACTAGAAAACATTACTATTCTGTTCTCAGCCATATTTTGCACCAAGGAAGTTTAAATATGAACATAACAGTACACAGACCTAAAGCCTTATACAGGACTGCCACCAAATGCAAGATGTCTACCGCCGCTGTTAATGCTTCAATTCTCTCTGGACAAATTATATCAGTTGTTGATGTTACAGGTGCTTCATGCTTTCCAGAATGGTTATTTTTTATTACAGGCCTTTCGACATACAAAATTATGCCAACATTGGTTTCTTAAAACCATAGGAAATATTTTTATTCAATTTCCTTTCTAAGAGTAACGGATCGTATCGTGCTATAATCCCAGTTAGCCCTTTGGTGGGCCGGCGACGCAACAGAAACCTGAAACCTGTTGCGTCGCCGTCTACCATTTACCGTAATGTTAGTTCAGCACAGATATATCATAGGACACGAAGGTCAGTGTGTGGACTACCTGAATACATGATTTCAGTGCGAACGTTACCAAGCGGGTCGAGCTGTGGGACCGCTGTTGGTGTTCTCATAGCAAGATGCCACTCACATGTGGCGTGACGGCCTGATATGCAAATTTAATATGGGGGAATCGCCAGGTCTTCAAAGAGCCTTGTGACGCCTTAATATGCAAATATCAGGGATTCACCATACGGACTTTACAGGGCTTTAGTGATAAGAGCTGGCACGGAGTTAAGTCTATCGGTACATGGTATCACGTTTTATTTTAAGCATTTTATTAGTAAACGCAAATACTAAAGCCCAGGCAGGGCTACCAGCTTGGCTATTCATCTCTGTCTCTGTCTGTCTGTCTGTCTGTCTGTCTCTCTCTCTCTCTCTCTCTCTCTCTCTCTATATATATATATATATATATATATATATATGCTAAGGTATGTGATGAATCTGGATCACGACCGTCGGTTTCGCCTCGTCGGCTCATCAGGTGAACGAAGTTCAACTAGTTGCGATATTGGTTTTTATAATTTCTCTTTAGCACGGTTGGGTTCCCTTGGACCATGGCGGCAGGTGGAAACAATTTCATGAACGTTTGTTCAAAAGATTCTTTTGTTTTGAGCTTAAGATTGCTAGTTTCTCTGCCAAACACAAATTGCACTGGCGTGAAGAGGTCATAAATGTGTTTGACTGCTGGATTATAGATCTGCATACCCGCAGATCATTTCTACTTATATATATATATATATATATATATATATATATATATATATATATATATATATGCGCTTGTTATATATTACATGATATATTGCATTTAGGGTATGGATTAATTTGATATAAGCACTGAGCAGGCTCCCCGTCAAGAGTACCAGTCGGAAGAAAACAAATAAAGCACTTGGCTTTATCGGATGTCACTTCAGCCACACAAGTCCATAGCGTGACAACGACACGGATCAATACCTCTTAAGTGGCAGAGCAGACAAGGTTTGCTTTAACACGGAAGCTTTCTCTGCTCTACCTATATCTAGTTCTTGACCAGGAATTTGCCTTCAGGTTCATATTGACAGAGTTATTTATAACTCCGAATTTAAGCTTATTCAAAATTTGAATAAATTATTCACTCAATATTTATGATATGTTTGTTACCTACATTCTTTATCAACGTTTCTACCAATGGTTGACATAGGTAGATTTTTATTACTTTTACTGTTACCTCGAAATGTTTGTCTATGAGGTACCTTTAAACGAGATTATTGTTAATTACGGTAACTCCCGCACTTGCTTATCAGCGCCATCTTGTATTCAAATTTTGAACGATTTAGAAGTTTAAGATATCTATCTTTTCGAATAAATGTTAATTTTAATCATCTTTCAATGCAACGTAGTGAAGCTTTATGTATTCCTTTTTTAGCGATCCACTCAAATGTATAATAATGAACAAAGGAATTAGCTAGTTTTAATGCCTTACTCAAACGTTATGTGTTTCACTAAATGAACACAAGATGGTGCTGATAAGCAAAAGCGGGAGTTACCGTAAATAACAACAACCTTGTTCAAAGGTACCCCATTTGCCTGCATTTAAGCAAGACTACAACTACTAATTTATAACAGAAATGGAAGTATTATTGTTCTTTTAAATGTTGATTACGTCGCATGCACATTTAGGTTATTTCGATTTTATTGCTTTTAAATAATTGCCTTACAAGTCAGTTGGTGGTGGAATCAATCCACTAAGAAACCGAGTTCCATTTCACAATATAATATTCTGAATAGCCAGGTAAGCCATATATTTTTTAAAATTCCTAGCGACAGTAAAATCCGCTATTTTCTCCCAAGGACTTAAGAAAATGTACTAAATATAAAGCAAGTGGCCAAATTTAGAAGCATATTGATGGTAATATCTGGAATCATACTTGTGAGTGTATTTCATCCCAATTTTGAGTTTTCTACGAGCTATTGACGTACCCCAGGGAGCACCTTAGCAGGACGAAGGCCGATCTGACGAAGCAAGCTGGCCATTTGTCCCCCCTGGCGTCGGCGGGTTTCCATTAACAACCAGGAAAGCATATCTGATTTTGGTTATTGTGAGGCGCTGAAGTAATAAATGATGTATTTTTTATTCGAGCAAAGACAATTTGGCACGCGTCACGTTTGGGGTTTCGTGTCGCTTCTTGAAGCCGGAGTGGTAAATGGAAATAAACGGACAGACGGTCGGGAGAACTAAATTAGCCACGTGACCTCACAATAAACAGCCTTTTCCCTTATTTTCTGAAAAAATACCTTTAGCAATGAGACCGAGACAAGGAGAGATTATTTTTTTAAGTTTAACAGAACATAGACGTGGTAGCGTTATTTTTAATCTCTTCATTGTAATGGATGTAGAGTATCTAACCGATTACCGCTCAAATTGCTCGACAATCAATCCCGCTTTACACGAAAAAGAATGTAATAATATCACCGTTAATGCCTTTTAATCCATGCTTTCATACACGATAATATAACTGGTTTTGAGAACTTTTATGAAAAGATATTCTGATCCATATTATGGATGATCACTTCAGTGGCTATTCAGTTTCCGATAAGACGCTTTTGACTGGAAAGGCAGCAGTGGGCATAAATGCCTGATTATATGTTAACTATTGTTTCATTTTAATAATTGTTGACCATTAAACTGCAAAAATATCTCCATGGTAACCGCCATATTGAGTAACAACTGATATAAAGTATATAAAATACCTAACAACTTAGTTGCCCTCTGTGGCTCTCTCTTTGTTATATATTCTTTAGTTTGAACCGAATCAAGCAAGTTTGCATAATATTATATTTCACAGTAGCCAATGTAGCATATTAAACAAAATACACTTCAGCAAAAAAAAAAAAAAATAAATAAATAAAATAAAACCACATTTAACCACACCTATGCATGCACTTTCACCTTACCTGGACTTGGCATTTTGCCAAAGTAAGAAGTACATCCGAACGAGGGACGCGGACATTTTTTGGGTCGCAGCTGTCCGGAGGCACACCTGGGGTCGTTCGTTGACTGGCACTGCAGACAGTATAGAGCTGACACTGCAAGGAGACAAAAATGATTTAAGCCAGATCAGCACCACCTGCGGAATGCGCAATTTCAATATGATGGGCATGTGATGGCACAACTAGCATACAGAGTACAAGCGGACACTTATTACTTGTAGAGTAAGCTTCACAAGGAGCCAACGTCGTTTCTACTTAAACGAACCTCTTCGCGTTAGACGTTATGGGACGGTTGGGACTACTTTATTCAGCTGTCAAACTTTAAGTCAAAATTTGTTACATTTCAGGAAAAAACCTTCTGATTACATTTTACATGCCGCAATATGTAATTTACAGGGGGATGGGGGGGGGGGGGGTATATATACTTTTTAGCAAGCTATTTAGCAAGATATTTTTAGCAAGCTTGGATGGTAAATATAATCATCCCATTAATAATATATATGTATAAGAAATGAAATATATTAATATGATGAAATATGATGTGTCTAAATATAATCATTCCATTAATAATATGTATGTATAAGAAATGAAATATATTAATATTATGAAATATGATGTGTCAGAACCTATTTTAGAATTAACATTTACTGATAACATAACAGTTTTTTTTAAACCAATACTTACATGTAAGATGTTTGAAATGTGTCACACACACACACACACATACACACACACATATATATGCATCTGTGTATATGTGTGTTGTTCCCCGCCTGCGAGTCATCCCCAAACCTTGAAGATAAATTAAATGGGAGATGGTATGTGCCAAATTTTTAATTGTCATATAAAATGTGATCAATTTTGTTTATTTATTTCATCATTATCGTAATTATTGCTTGGTTGTATAACGTGTCACGAAATGATTAGCTTTTTTTTATACGCCCGTTTATGTGGTATTATGATACGTCCCACCGTCCGTCCGTTCGTTAACTTTTAGTGTCGCCGAGATAACTTACCGGGGCTTTGATGGATTTTCACGAATCACACCATAACTACTTCCCAATAGATTATTCCGCCCGAATTCGATTATGGACAAAATCCGTGCATATTTAAAAAGGTAAAAGGTCACTAGGCTACTTTGTTGTGTCGCTGCGATAACCTACGAGGAATATGATGGATTTTTTTATAAAACTCAACAGAAATGTGAATCAATATATATCTCCTAGTTCGATTTCCAGCAAAATCAATATTTAATTAGGTCAAAGGAACCGTGATGACTTACCAAAAAGCCTATGGATTTTCAGGAAATTTATTATAAATATTAACCAATAGACTTTCTCACCTCGATTAAATTCTCAGCAAAATTCATGCATATTTAATGAGGTCAGAGGTCACCAAACTGTGGTGGCACAACCCAGACTTACCAAAAATCTGATGGATTTGCACTCAACTCATGATGAGCATTAACCAATACAGTTTCTCACCTGAATTACATTCTCATCAAATTCACGCAAATTTAATGAGGTCAGAGATCACAAAAATATGCAACAAGCGTATTATGCACCATTTGCGGTGCTCTTTTTAGTGAGATGTAACGGTCAGTTGTCAGTGTCATGCAGATTTTGACTGGTTTGTTTGATGTTTCGCTAATGGCCAGTGACGGGTGCAAGCATAAACTTTGATCCTTTCGATCCTTCAGCCAAAAATTCGTGCGTCCCATTGGACTCCAAGGGACTCAGAACCGAGGGTCCATAAGAGATTTCGAGCATCTCAGACACTTAACCCCGCGTTCCTAAAAGCCCTGAACATTAGGTATGCATGTATTATGTTTTATTTTTCACTGACACCATTCCAGTGCTGTTTACTGTGCCTATATTGTATGATATTTTCCCACCCAATTCATCATCAACATATCTTCCAGGTTTAATATTCTGTGGAAAAAAACTGTTTGTATTTGTCAAAGAGTAATTACGAATGGCAGAGAGATGTGATATATATATATATATATATATATATATATATATATATATATATATATATATATATATATACACACAATAACAGCGAGGTTTCATAAAGACGTATTTAATGTTCCTGTTTGTAGTACAGATACAGATTTTATAATTCTTAATACCAGTTTGGATATAAAATATGTTTCACAAATAAAGTAAACAAAGTATCCCAAGATGAGGCTCATGTCTATAGTAAAGGCATGGTGACGACCCTATTTAGAAATTACTGGACGCAAATATGGCTTGCAAGAATTATGGGAACAAAACATATGTATCGGGAAAAACCGAAGGCAAGACATGCTCATTTAAAAGACAAGAATGCGTCAAATACCGCTGAACCTAAGTTGCACTTGTATGTTGGTCAATGTTAACGAAGTTAAATATCCTAAATGTTTTCATTAATTATATTTATCTCTACATTTATCTTCATACCACGCGTTATCTGCGTCCTGGATTCAGATTCTAATTACTCATAGGACCTCCTCCACCCTTACAGCTCGTTTTCTAAATCTAAATGCATGGCACTTCTTTTCATTTGAGAGATCACATGTATTTACCGAAAGTAAGATTATTACAAGAAAACCCACACACAAAGCTGTATATTAAACCTGTTAAAGCCTCTGCCCCCACACAAACAGAATCCCACTATCGTAGGGACAAGTTCAGAAACACAGATTTGATAGTACAATATTATGGTTGGAGGGGATCGTGCTTAGAAGATGGGGGTGAAATCCCGGATATTGACTGACATTAAACAATCGCATACGTCAATTATACAGACGATAAAACGTCTTAATTTGTCAGCTGATCTTTAAAGAAAGAACGTTTGCAACATATCTAGCACTGGCAATTAGCAGTTTTTGTTTCATGCAAGAGTAAAAATGAAGAATACTTTCATATATGTTTACATCCATTTTTCAACCAATAGCTTTTTTCTCACACATATTTCAGGTTTTAAGATGTTAGAACCGAGGAGATTGCTTTTAAAAACTGGTAAATTGCATCAAAGCTTTGACCCGTGGCCAAAATAGTTCTTCTGTCAGCATTAGGCAAAAAAAAAATAAATAAATAAAAATAAAAATAAATAAATAAAAGGTATGGTTCTGAGGTATCATTAAATGGTATGATTTTTATCTTTCAAGAAGATGAAACAATACAATTTTGATAAGATTATGTTTGTTATGTGGTGCTTTAACCTGTTTTGAAAAAAACATACTCTTATTTTCATACTTTTCACTGATCATATGAAATTTTTAACAAAACATACAAAAAAGGTTAAAAAATAAAATATCGACCGCCCGTTCTGGTACTGAAAAAAGTGCCTGAAAAACATACCTTTTTAGCCCTTAGTCTATAATTTTATACCTTTCGGAATTTTAAAAGACAAGCCTTGCTACTCAATGGTGTGTTCACCACTGCCATTTGACGCTTTCAAAAAAAGTAACTCTATAGATTCGGATATGGGCATATTAAATGACAATGTAACAGTTTAAAAAAAAAAAAATATATATATATATATATATATATATATATATATATATATACACTGACGTGGATGATCAGAGGGTTTCCTTGCAAACAAAAAGAACAGATATGTTTGTCTTCGAAATCCATTCTTGTTCTTCCAGCCGTTGCTATTATATAGTTGAGATTATAGCGGTAACTGTCGGTAAAGCAGTGAAACCGTAACTCTTGGTCCCAGGAAAGCAGATTACGCATGATTGTCGGCAGGTGTTGGTTAATTATTGGAGAAATTGAGCCGCTGCCTGCTAGTTGTTTGTTTCAACTGTTTTACCATTCATGCCATTCATATTAAGACAAATATCCCTAATTAAACTCTTGAAATGTATGCCTGAAGAGCAAATAAATTTGTTGGTCACAGCTGTAATTCTTATTTGGCAAAATACATGTTCGTTCCCCGTGTTTTTATAGAAGACGACAATGCCCTACCTCGACATGAACTTTTCTGGGGAACCAACGATCATACGTCAAAAAACTTAATTGTTGGAGAACCAATCATGCTGAAATGTAAAATATTCAGATGCTTGGCATAAATCGTCATTTTATTCATATAATATTTCTGCCAATCATATTTTGTGTTGGTAACGAGAATACTACCATACAATTCACTGAAAAAAACAAATGAGTGACATTCAAATCTGACACGGGAAGAGATAACACAGAAGGGCAGACATCTTTTAGTGTGGGCTTCTTTATCTTGTACGACAAACATTCTCATGTTAATAAAATGTCATGTTAATTAAAATTCAAATTAAACCTATTCGTTTCCCAAACATGAATGAACTGACTGTTCTGGGTTACCTGTTTCTTCTCCTAATTTTCAATGACCCAGCAATGCTGAGAGAGAGAGATAAAACGTGCATAAAATAAAAACAAATATTTATTTAAAATACATAAACATAAACTCAAAAATGGATGCACCCTGCACTCCCGCACAAAGTGCCACAGATGTTTTTAATTTATATTAAAATAATATTTAATATGTATGCGGTACACTGTTAAAAGGTGTTGCCTCTGATATGCATGCGAGTACATGATACTTGGGTTTCTCTTGGTAAATGGCAATAGCATTTGCTTTATCATCTGCTACAGGCAAGGGTTTCAACTATTCTTTCATTCAAGATGGAACTGTGTCATTTTAACGACATATAACAACAGTGATTTAGGATTGATAATGACATTAATTCTTTTTTAAATGTCACATGTAGCGAAAAACATGTAGCCGATGAAGTTTAAATCAAATTATTCGCATCGAATGAAACGGAATGCCAGGATTCTATAGGCTCAAATACAGTAAATTAACAGTTTGCTATTGTCCAGCTTGCGGCTAAAGATATGTAGTGTAAATGTCAATGCATAAAAAAGTGAATCAGACTGATTAAGAAACGACAAGTCGGTCCCAAAACGAAAAATAATAGTTGCAAGGAAGACCTTGCCTTGCCCTTGTGTTGTTGGAAACCGGAATTATATAGTCATGATATCTATGTTCTGTCACCCATGATTCCTTGCGGCGGAATACTTTTGGAAGACTTTAGAAAACAATCATACCTACATGGTTCATCATTGAGAAAATCAGACACTTCTTCTAGAATTCTGTAATGGCCACGCAGGAAAACTAACTAGTAACCTGATTTCTGAGGAATGTTTTGAGGAATATGCAAAAGCGTCATGTTAAAAAACCGAAAGAAATGAAAATTTAAAAATCGTAAACGGATCGGTTTGAAAGATTTTGACTAATGGAAGCGGTTACACATGGTAATGTTTCTTATTCTTGTGCTTGAAATTTTCCCCTGCAGTTTTGAATTAGTTACCTTAAGAAACTGAAAGGTTTTCAACCCACACAAGAGTTTAAATGATTACTTGCGGCTTAAAAAACACACATAAATAGCATAGTTTTGACTGTTGCTGACCAAGAGATGTTTTGCATTTACATTGAACAGCTGAACTGGAGTCTCTGTTGAGAACATTCAATCACATTTATTGCAATCACATATAGTAGTTCAGATTCCAAATCTAATTAGTGTTTGTTCAAGTTCATAATGAAAAACAGCATATACCAGTAAATACTTTTGCAAGTCCAATCAAACTAAATATCTCTAAGAACTGATTATTGCCGGTATTGATGAAATGTATGAACCACAATAAGCGAAATTATGAACTGGTTTACCTGATTTTTTCATTGTTTTTTGAATATAAATATTAAATTTTATTTTTATACAAAACTTAGAACTCTGCATTCTAAGGAATGCAAGCCTCAGCCATGTGAGGGTCTCTATTGAGAAATGCTCCCCAACCCGTGTTTGCATTCACTTATTCGGCCCAAATTCCCAGGTTTATTCGTGCCTTCTTAGTGACTGTACATTTGTGAATAGTCCGTGATGGCGCTCCAGAATCCGGATCACCAAAGTCTAATCGATTCTTCATTGGTCCATGACTTGTCCTGAAAATTGCATGGGATGCCGTCCAGGACTGCACGAGTTATGCTGTGAAGAAACACACATACACCTGTGTACATGAATGAAGATGAACACGTACCCTCGAGACGAAGGCAAGCTCTTGTACTGATATAACTTAATCCTTGGCACCGTTTCTCTGGCACCGAACATGAAAGTTTGTAAGAGACGTTGGATATACATATGAAACATTGGCAGTATAATTGACTTCCATATATTCCTGGGGTAAACATTCGATCCACCTAACGGATATGAAACTACAGGGCAAATGTCAAAGACAAACTCGCATAAATCGACTCCTGTCATGTTTTATATCAGCCTTAGGCATTGATTACTATAAACATGACAAATCAGAATATTTGAATGTTTATTCAATATTTGAAAACAAAACCTACTCCAGGTTCCTATGTTGTTTGTAGAGGCACAAAAAAGAATATAAACCTCATTTCGTGATGGGGTAAATCGCCACGGGTTACCGGCTTATTGTGCTATGAATTACAAAAAAGCACCTGTCACTCAACCTTTGTCTGCATCCAAGAACCAGCGGTGCTTGATATGGAACGTTACAAAGAAGTGATTTGAATAATGGGTTATGTAAGCCCAGAGAAAACTTCCATGGATTTCCCAAAAGTATATTTGACATGCAACTGTAAACCATCTGAAGGAAGTCTAGTTGATTGTTCTTGCTAATATTGTTTTATTAACTTTGTAAACTAAAGATTATATAAATGTCTAAATTCTAAATATTTCATATTATTAACCTCTTTTTACGACTGTATCTGACCTAATCCGCGCAAAATCAAGTTGTTATTTTTGTCACCACAGGAAAAAATAAATTGTCATATTCTATTTTTTATAATTTGTGAACAGAACTATACTTACAAATAATTTAAATCCAACCTAAAATTTGCTCACTCAAGCCGTGGGAGTACACTGGATAGGATAACATACTTCTGGAGGTGAATTTCAGTACAGATAAATATTATTTGCAATGAAAAAGTCATGCCTATTATCAAGTAAATGTCAATTAATACTAAGAAAACTAGTAAACCATAGCTCTTTTTCCTGGAACAGGTCGATCGCAACTCTAAATAAAAACGCCGTATTGTTTCATTGGTTTCGAGTGGGCTTTTTCCTTTTGACATATAGAAGTGAACGTGGGATTCTCAATTAAAAAGTAAAGATAATTTTTTTATTTGATTCTTGATTAATACATCTTTTTAAATAGAATTACCGTTGATTGTTCATAACACCGACGTCACTTTTCTTATGGTTTTCCTCTAGATTATCGATTGTATTTTTATTTTACCTAGCATCTTTCTGATTTTATCTCTGTTTTGACTTCGGGTGATATATTATCTGCCACCTTAAAGCCTGAAGGTTATATTGTTTTATGATTCCAAGCAATATGGTAACATTTTTTTCATTTTTTTCAATTTTTTTCATATTTCTGAATCCTCAAACAACAGCGTCTTTTAGTCACCGTCAAAGTTAACAAGCCGGTATTGAAGCTTTGTCTCCAAAGATAAAGTTTTTAATTGCGGACATTTCTCGATTTTTCTATAAATAATAAAATTAAATTTTTATATTATTTATTTCAAAGGTAATTAAGCTTCAACACACATTGATGTTTTAATCTTAAGAATTGCTTTGGTTCCAACTTGTGTCTGTTTTTTTATTAAAATTTCTGAGTAGTTTTTACATAATTTATAATAAATGACAATCTCAGTTTACTTTATATAACGTAATCACCGTTTACTAAAAGTGAGGTAATCACATGATTTCTTAAAAATCACCATCCGAATGTAATTTAAATATTGTAGAATTGCCTTCTCCCTGTCTTGGCATTGTCAATGTCAGCTTAGCAAAACGGAGAGACGGAATAGTATATTGCTTGCGTCACCCTCCTCGTATCGCGTCTTAATCATTGATGTCAATCAAAAGATCGTGCAGCGGATAACAAGCTCCATACTTGCCCTTACGTCTACATGAGAACGGAATAAACCTAACTGGTATCATCCGCTTCTAATCAGCTTATATTGATTAAATGACAAATGGTCTAATGGTTTGGCCAGTTTTATAAAGCCACCAGACTACATGTCGTTCATATTACCTGTTAAAAGTTGTCATGAGACAGCGGCTGTCACCTGATACATCGGTATATGTTTTGGTAGGATTAAGCAAAGAGGTTATTGTCCTTTGGCAGCCATCGTGCACAATGGAACTTAAATATCAATAATTTACTTAATGATTCAGATGATACCAATAGCTGTTATAATCACTATAAAAGGAAAAATAATCAGCAATTTGGTTGACACAGGAATTATTCAACGGTGATAGTTGGTTGAAAATACAGGTATCTCCAAATACCGGTGTAGTTATTTTCAGATTACCCCCGGGGGTAATTTGAAATCGTTTTCAGACTACAATTTCAGATCAATTAATTCAAATTAGTTTTTTCTTTATGATTATTTCTTTATTAAAGAGATTGATTCCATCCGTTAAATCTCGTATCTTCACATGGTGTATTGAAATAATATTGAAATAAAAAGTTAAAACACACTATAAAGGGGCGAGGGGTAATGTGGACAATGCGGGGGTAACCTGGAATTAGGTACATATTACCCCCGAGGGTAATCTTATATCAATTTCGGATTAACGGGGTCTGTCTGAAAAGGGAGAAACTGAGTCTCTACACCAGCTTTACAACAGTGCCATTATCAGTGATCTGTTGGGGGACGCGCTTCATAACAAATATCACGTACTTTCAATAGGTGTACATTTACGATAACCACAGACTATAGTTATTCAAATATTTCCTAAATACCAGTTTTCGAATAATAGTATAATACTATACACTAGCTATGCAAGTAGCCTCTGAGGACTTTCAGCGCTAAAGGAATCACTGGATTAGTCAAGCCACTGGCGCTGAAGCACGATGTTAGCGAGGGACCCAGCTTCAATGGTTCATATAATTCAGGTTTCCCTCGAGTTATTCCCACTATATCTCTAATACACCTGTTTGGGCATGTCTTTTCCTATATAGCTGACAGATAAAGTACTGGTTGCAGCGCGAATCAGTTAAGGTATATGTTCCTTTATGAACTCAAAGGACATCACATTTCAGTAAAACGCTTGAGGTAAAGATAAACCAAGGGAGTTGACTATTAAACTATGTTTTTAGTCGGCAGTGAAGAACATTATTGAGGTTTACACAAGCCAGTAACGGCTGTATTTACGCTAAAAGACGATAAGTTGATGATGCGTTGAAATGATCGCTGAAAGTTAGATTGGGTAAAGACGCTTTCATAACTTCTTCACATAATTAAGGCCATACAACAATTTTTTTTTCTACGGATATACCGCTTCCATTTTTTGTGGATATCCAAAAAGGCAAATGGTAAAAAATATCATGCGTTCGTGATCAATCATCTATTGTACACGAGAATGTGAGGTGCTATAAAAATAAACTATAATGGTGACGTACGCAAAGCTATCCTTTCTGGAGGGCTTGTTGCGGCTGTGACGTGGCAAGGGTCGAATGTCTAGACTGTGCAGGGTTGACTTTATTGCTATTGTTGGCTTACTCACTGTATATAACGAATAAATATATTTATATGAAAATAAAGCAAGGCATTAGGCAATACGAACATTTCTAATAATGACAATTATTATATATATGATATACAATATGTAATTATGAAAACAGCACACTTTGCCAAAGTGTTAAAAAGTCAAGCCGAAAAAGATAAGAAAATGTTTTATTTGACGTTTGATTTACCGACTCATTTAAAATCAGTATGTATCTTATTCTATTTTGACTTGTATTTGTATGTTTGCCCAATAGCAGAGTCTTTACGCTCAGTCAGTTTCCCTATCTCCGGATGACATAAAGTTACACAGGGATGCAGTAATTATCCTCCCGAGGAGGAAAGGAAATCCCTGTTTTGCAATGCTTTCCTGATCAGGCCTTTATTGACTGTTTTAGCTGGTGCCACAGGGTTTGCAAGAATTAACCAGTCAGTTTCTCAGAAAAAGGTATCAGAAAGCATGACCGCTTCTCCTATCGTTCCAAGCAGCATATTTGATAGGACATGGATACTGTAAAAATTGTAAGAAAATGTGGAAGAAAATGTGGGTACCTTAAAACCCTCTGAAAAATCAATAAAAAAGTTGTGTATTTTTGTGGGTTTGTTTGTTCAGCTCCGATGCTGGAGACATATTTATTGTCCCTTGGGGATGTAACGTGTTCGTTAGCTAGTTCACAAACGGAATCCTATTATTCTCTTGGAAAGTACGGGGGGGGGGTGGTTTAGCGGGAGGAATTGCGAAGAGCTGATGAGAGAGAACGATATATAAATTTATATATACATATATATATATATATATATATATATATATATATATATATATAAACATTTGCATGCGAACATTGTACAAATGTATTAAAGAAAAATAAGATATTTTATATTGTTTGGAATTCCCGCATTTTAGACATGTGTTTTTGCAGAATTCAGACAAAAATGTTGTGAATAAAGATCCTTATTACTAAAAAGGTGCACGAATCAGTTCAGTTGATCGTATCTATTTTCACAGAAAGATATAACCACATACGTTACAATGGTTCTATCAACATTAGACTGTATACATTCAGCAAAGGTGTAATACAAACTACAATGCTTCTATTTACTATTAAGTTCTTATGATCGTCAAAAAACCTTGGTTTAATTTAGCTTTATATTAAAATGAATTTTAACCACAATGATATATACATATTTTGAATCCTCAGAATATACGCTGTTAGAGATATATATGAACACTGTCTCAGATTTTAAATTTTAAATTATTTATTTTATATTTTTTAACGCGATATATCTTGAACGAAATAGGAAAAGGAATAACATATTGACTTGCTCAATGAAAGTGCAAAATCACTTTCATGGTTCTGGAGACAATGTCTTGTTGAGCCAGTTTACGCAGGACTCCAAGCGTGCTTCAGACGACTTGAATGTAGAATCCACTGACAGTGAGCCGTGCCGTTATGCCCTTTCACACATTCACGGATGCCATCATCGTTCCGACATCATTCGTATAACTCCTTGTAGGCACCGTGCACCTCAGTGTAGCCACCGTATACACCCGGGAGTCACCGTGTAGCCACCGGGAGCTCCGTATTGAGACCGGCACTTTCCGGGTGCAAGTTTAAAGCCCCTTTCACACATTCACAGATAGCAACAGGGATCACCCCGTAACACCACGGATCATAGTTCGAGATGATCCGTGTTGCTATCGGTTTATGTGTGAAAGGGGCCTTATTGGAAAGAAGACAAGGCAGGCGATAATCTTGGGGACCATAAGAGTGGAGGGAGGGATTGTGTAACTTTTCAGAAGCACAAAACACTTTGGCAATTGCATACAACGGGAGAGTAAAATATACTCACTGTGAATTCTTTTATTCTACTATTATTTCTTTATAGTCCCTTGCAACACAGAAATGGAAATACCCGTTTGCCCTTTTCTTCAAAGGATTGCACTTATTACCGTTTATTCGAGACTGTGTTGATTTATATTATAGTCCGGGTTCTTGCATGTGTATGCATTGCATATTCTTCTTTCTGCCCTTTATATATATATATATATATATATATATATATATATATATATTTATATTTATATTTATATATATACTCTAATTCGGTAAACAATCGGATAGACACACCGTTCCTACTGCTTTAAGCGAATGAATGTATAAGTCGTGACGTCCGGTTAATACAAAGTAATGTTCACATTCCCCTTTTTCAAGAGAAAAAAAACTACCTTTAACTTGTAATTCCGTGAGATTCCGTGCTATGCGCTGATAGGTTAACAGCAGCAATATCTTATGTTGTCCGTAGTTGACAATGACATGTTCATATTCATTATGCAACTTGAATATTGGTTCATATGCTCGTATATATTCAAGATCTGTACATGGGCAGTGCTGATATCTTCTGATTAAAATTGGGTTTCCACTTTGGATCTTATATTAAATGTCATTTTGTGAAATGATTACGGACTCTTATAACAATTTAACTGATTTTTCATGAGCGTATTTGAATTCCTCATTCCTCCGAATCCACGGCTCTGACGCAGTCTGTATATTCATCTAGGACAATGGAGTCCATTAACTGATGTTTTCTTGAGTTCTAGTGTACTGTTTCAAAACATCATGCCACTTTTATCATGCCACATCACGCGTGACCTTCCACATTTAGTGCTAATATTTACTGTGGTTGTTTTTTGCTAGGGTTTTAAATGCGCGATATTCGCGAACGTGGAATTATCGCGAAGATAAAACCTTCGTGAATACGATACCCCATGGTGGAAGGCAAGTCGAAAAGGTTTAATATTTATGTAATTAATGATAGATCTTGTATGTTCAAAGATTACAATTTTTTAATGATATATCAGCTCTTTACAAGGATCTGCCAATAATGAACAATAATTTCTGCTAATTCGATGTTCCCTTAAGTCACCGTTCACTTCTTAAGATTTTGCACACAAATGATATGGTTTGTTTTATTCATATAATGGTTTCCATTGCGTATGGTTTTTTTTTTTGTATCATGATATCGGGTAAAATTAATATTATCCCCGCGAATATGAAGCCAACGGCAGTATTTATTGTGCTTTCCTTTAACCCTTACTGCTCAGACTGATTTCGGATAAATTCTGACACTCAATATTTACATTATTTATAACATCTCAATCAGGTGTATTATATCGTTACAAAATATTCAACAGTTATGACAGAAATGGTTGCTTTAGTTTAATAGGAATTTATAGAGTTGAGCGTAAAAAACCTGCAGTTTGTTTATCCTTAGGGGATCTTGTAAGATTCTATCTCAAGTAGCACTGAGTGGCCCTCTGAGCAAAAAAGGGTTAGTTATAAAGAAAGGGGAATATATATTTTTTCATGACACTGTATTTATATTTTTGGTCTTTGTCGTGAGTTTAATGAATTGGATTGAAACTCCTGTTTCACTTAATCTAAATCATTCTGTTCTGTGAGAGAAACGGTCGGTCGAGAGGTCCTATTCGTATGCAACAGGAAAGGTACTTGTTACTGTCTTCTAGTGAAGAAAATGTTTTGTCTTGATGGTAATGGTCATTGATCAAAATCTGTTATTCTAGTGAAATGCAACTCGAAAAATGGGCTTATACAGAAACACATTAGTAGCGTTTTATATAAACCACAATCCTTCGGTTTACTATTAAGCATGATTGATATAGGAAAAGAAATGACAGATTGACTTGCACACTAAAAATACTTTTTTAATATTGTTTCACTTAATTAAAATTTCTGTGAATGAAACGGTCGGTCGAGGGGTCATTTTCGTATGCCAGGGGCAAAGTACTTGTAACTGCCTTCTAAGGAAGAAAATGTTTTATCTTAATGGTCATGTCATTGATTTAAATCTGTTATTATAGTGAAATGCAACTCGGAAAATGGTCTTATGCAGAAACACATAACTAGCGTTCAATATAAACCACAATGCTTGACTTGCAAACTGTTGTTTGCTATTGAAACTATTGTTTCACTTAATTTAAATCATTATGTTCTGTTAAGACGGTCGGTCGAGAGGCCCTTTTCGAATACCAGGGGCAAAGTACTTGTTACTGTCTGCTAATGAAGAGGATTTTTTGTCTCGAGGGTAATTGGCAGGTCATTGATTTTAATCTGTTATTCTTGTGAAATGCAACCGCAGAGCTTATAGAGACACATAACTAAGTACAGAAAACGATTCCTTTTATGGAAATAAATTTTATTTTAAACTGCAAATATGAAGTGTATTGAAAATCAGAGTTTATTCATCATATGAGAATATATCAAACTCGGTTTTTAATTAGTGTTGACAAATGAAGTAATTGTGCACGTTTTTTTTTTGGAAGTTTATTTAAAATACATAATGTTAAAACAAGGCCTATAATTCAGGAAAATCGTGGCAATATTAAATTTATATCATACATGAATAGTGGCAATTGACAAATGCATTAATCAATTAAAAAATTGAGCGTGAAGCACCGATTTATGCTTGTTTAAACATTTTCGTGGAAACTGTATTTAATCAGAAAAAAAATTAAGTAATATGAAATTGCCTTTTGTGTCTCTGAAAATTAAAATAAGGAAATTGAAAAATGAAAAAGAGAAATGAAGTTTAATTACCTGTTATAGTCGTTATAAAACTATGTACCATATCTGTTATGAGGTATACCATATTCAACAACTGATTTATTTGAAGAAAACTTTGTTTTACAGTGTGTCTACTATACTCAGGTCATGGTGCTGATAAACTCTGCCAGATCATTGAATAACTTTATCAAACACGATACTTACTTGCCTGGCCACATGGTCCTCAAAAGAGATATAATTTAAAGTCAAGTATTCTTAGTCAATTCTAAAATCCAAGAAAAACTTATTTTGTGGCTTGTTTAGTTACCTCCGATGCGGATGACATATTTCTTTTCCCCTAGGGGTGTAATATGTCCCGTAGCCGGTGCACAAACGGCATCCAATTGTTCTACTGGAAGGACCGGGGGGGGGGGGGGGGGGGGGTTAGAGGTAGGGGACTGAGGGAGAGCGGATTGGGACTGAGAGAGAGAGAATCCGAGAGAGAGCGAAAGAGAGAGAAAGACTGTGGGGGAGAAGAAAGGGGGAGGGGGAAAGACGAGAAAAGGGTATGAGAGTGAGAGACAACGATATATATATATATATATATATATATATATATATATATATATGGTTTGTTGACAGGGAGGGGACTGAGAGATGAGAGAGAGAGAGAGGGAGGGAGCCGGGTTTTTTTTTAGGGGGGTGGGTGGGTGAGGGAGAGATCAGAAAAGAGAGCGAAACAGAGAAAGAGTACATATATATTTTTATATATATATATATTACATATATATATATATATATATGTATAAACAAATTATGAAGAAAAAAATAACATTTTATATTTCATTGGAATTCCCGTAATCCAGATGTATGTTTCTGTCTTGTTGAGACGGTTTATGCACGGCTCCAAGCGTGCTTCAGACGACTTGAGTGTAGATTCCACTGACAGTCAGCCGTGACGTTAATGGAAAGAAGACAAGGCACGCGATAAACCCGGGAACCATTAGAGTGGAGGGAGGGATTGTGTACCTTCTTAGAAGTACTAAAACTTTTGGCAATTGCAAACAAATGGAGAGTAAAATATACTCTCTGTGAATTCCTTTATTCTATTATTATTTCTTTATAGTCCCTTTCAATTCTTCATTTATTTTATTGTAGACTTATTCTGACACTCAATATTTACATTATTTCTTACCTCTCGTTCAGGTTTCATTATATCGTTACCAAATCTTCAATAGATACGACATAAATGGTTGCTTTAGTAGAATAGGAATTTATAGAGCTGAAAGTACAAATGCAGTTTGTTTATCCTTAGAGGATCTTGTCAGAAGAGGATTCTATCTCAAGTAGCATAGAGTGCCATCTAAGCAAAAAGGATTAGTTATAAAGAAATGAAAATAGAACTTTTTTTTCATGACACGTGTTTATTTTGGTTCATGCCGTGCGTTAAATGAATTGGATTGAAATAGAGTTCTCTGTTATTGTTTCACTTAAAAAAATCATTCTGTTCTGTGAAAGAAACGGTCGGTCGAGAAGTCCTTTTCGTATGCAAGGGGCAAAGTGCTTGTTACTGTCTTTTAATGAAGAAAACGTTTTGTCTTTATGGTAATTTGAGGTCATTGATTTAAATCTGTTATTCTAGTGAAATGCAACTCGAACAATGGGCTTATACAGAAACACATTAATAAGTTCAGACAAAGAATACTTTCATGGAAATAAATTTTATTTTAAATTGCAAATATGAATTTTACTATTAATTAGGGTTTAATCATCATATGATAATATATCAAAATTTTTAATTAGTGTTGACAAATGAAGTAATTGTGCATCGTTTTATTGTAAGTTTATTTATAATACAAAGTTTAAAAACGAGGCCTACAATTCAGGAAAATCGTGGCAATATTAAATTTATATCATATATGAATACAGTGGCAATTGACAAATGCAATAGTTGTTTATAAAATTTAGCGGGAAGCACCGATTTATGCTTGTTAACACATTTTCGTGGAAACTGTATTAAATACAAAAAATTTAAAGTAATATGAAATTGACTTTCAGGTCTCTGAAAATGAAAAAAAGAGAAATGAAAATGAAAAAGAGAAATCAAGTAAAATTCCCTGTAATTGTCATAATTAGGTTAAAAACTTGTATTAATTGTGTGAAAGTTTTCGGCATTGATGTTTACGTAAAGAATATCTGCTTGCGTGGAAAAGCTTTGGAGACTGTATGTATTTTACAGAAAAAATTGATTTTTTTACAAGTGATTTATACTGCAGCTGGGCATTTATATTTTCCGTAAGATATAAAGGTTCAATATTCAATACATATAAAACTATGTACCTTATCTGGCATGAGGTGTACCATATTCAACAACTGAGTCATTTGAAGAAAACTTTGTTTCACTGTGTGTATAATATCCTCACGTTATAGTGTTGATAAACTCTGCTAAATCATTAAATAACTCTTTAAACACATCTCTTACCTGCCTGGCCAAATGGTCCTCAAATGAAAAATAATTTTAAGTCAAGTATTCTTACTGAATTCTAAAATAAACCTTTGTTTATTTTGTGGTGTGTTTGTTTAGTTCCGATGCTGGTGACATATTTCTTGTCCTCTAGGGGTGTATAATGTTCCGTAGCCGGTGCACAAACGGCAACCTATTGTTCTCCTGACGCAAGGGGGGGGGGGGTTAGAGGGAGTGTAATGAGGGAGATAGAATCCGTGAGAGAGCGAAAGAGAGAGAGAGAGCCTGAAGGGAGAGAGAAAGGATGGAAGGGGAAAAGAGAAGAAAACAGCCAGAGAGAGAGAGAGAGAGAACGAATGATATATATATATATATATATATATATATATATATATATATATATAGGGTTTGGTGAGAGGGAAGGGACTGAGGAGGAGAGAGAGATATTGAGAGAGAGAGAGAGAGAGAGAATCCGTTAGAGAGCGAGAGAGAGAGCCTGTGGGGCCTGTGGAAGGATGGCAGGGGGAAAGAACAGAAAATAGTGTGAAACTGAGAAAGAGTTTATACATACGAATATATATATATATATATATATATATATATATATATATATATATAAATTATTAAGAAAAAAATATAATATTTTATATTTCATTGGAATTCCCGTATTCCAATGAAATATAAATTCCCGTATGTTCCTGCGGCATACGAGTAAATCGTGTTGTGAATAAAGTTCCGTATTACGAAAAAGGTGCAAAAATTAGATAAGTTGAACGTGTGTAGTAGAACAGAAGAAAATAAACACACAATTTTCCATGATCTTATCAATATAAGACAAGATATATTCAGCAAGCGTTTAATATAAACCACAATCTTTGGATTTACTATTAAGCTTGAGTGAAATAAGAAAAGAAATGACAGATTGACTTGCACACTCAAAGTGCATAATCTCTTTTATGGTTTTGGAGACAATATCTTGTTGAGACGGTTTACGCACGGCTCCACACGTGCTTGAGATGGCTTGAGTGTAGATTCCCCTGACAGTCAGTCGTGCCGTTGATGGAAAGAGAACAAGGCACGCAATAAACACGGGGACCATAAGAGTGGAGGGAGGGATTGTGTACTTTCTCAAAAGTACACATTGCTTACATCTGGAGAGTAAAATATACTCTCTGTGAAATCTTTAATTCTAGTATTGTTTCTTTATAGTCCCTTTCAATTCCTCTTTATTTTATTGTTGACTTATTCTGACACAATATAATTTCATTATTCATAACATCTCGCTCAGGTTTCATTATATCGTTACCAAATCTTCAATAGATACGACAGAAATGGTTGCTTTAGTATACAGGAATTAATAGAGCTGAAAGTACAATGCAGTTTTTCTTATCCTTAGTGGATCTTGTCAGAATGGGGATTCTATCTCAAGTAGCATAGAGTACTCCAAGAAAGGAAAACATAACATTTTTCCTAACACTGTGTTTATTTTTGGTCCTTGCCGTGCGTTAAATAAATGGGACTGTTTTTGTTTCACTTAATTAAAATCATTCTGTTCTGTGAAAGAAACGGTCGGTCGAGAGGTCCTTTTCGTATGCCAGGGGCAAAGTACTTGTTACTGTCTGCTAATGAAGAAGATGTTTTGTCTTGATGGTAATTGTCATGTCATTGATTTAAATATGTTATTCTAATGAAATGCAACTCGAACAATGGGTTTAAACAGAAACACATTACTAAGTTCAGATAAAAATTCCTTTCATGGAAATAAATTTTATTTTAAACTGCAAATATGAAGTGTACTGTAAATCAGGGTTTAATCAACAAATGGGAATATATCAAACTCGGTTTTAAATTAGCGATGACAAATAAAGTAATTGTGCACCGTTTTATTGTAAGTTCATTTAAAATACAAGATGTAAAAACGAGGACTACAATTTAAGAAAATCGTGGCAATGTTAAATTTATATTATACATGAATACAGTAGCAACTGACAGATACAATAATTGATAAAAACTTGAGCGGGACGCACCGACTATTGCTTATTAAGACATTTTGGTGGAAACTGTATTAATCAGAAAATTAATATAAAAAATGGAAATTGCTATTTAGGTCTCTAATGATAAAAAAGGAGAAACAAACCGGAAAAAGATAAATGAAGTTTAATAACATGTTATAGTCGGTATTAAGTTTAAAACTGTAATAAATCATATGAAAGTTTTCGTCATGAAGGTTTACGCGAAGAATATCCGCTTGCGTGGAAAAGCTTTTGAGACTGCATTTTTTACAGAGAAAGGAGCTCCTTTACAAGTGAGTAATACTGCAGCTTGGTATTTAGATTTTCCATAAGAAATAAACGTTCAGTATGCAATATATATCAAACTAGCACCATATCTGGCACGAGATGTACCATATACACCAACTGATTCATTTGAAGAAAACTTTGTTTCACTGTGTGTATAATATCTTCACGTTATAGTGATGAAAAACTCTGCTAAATCATTCAATAACATTAACACACACCACCTACCTGCCTGGCCACATTGTCCTCAAAAGAAATAAAATTTGAAGTTAAGTATTCTTACTGAATTCTTAAATTCAAGGAAAACCGTGTTAATTTTGTGGTCTGTTTAGTTGCGATACTGGTGACATATTTATTGTCCCTTGGGGGTGTAACATATTCATATATATATATATATATATATATATATATATCATGTAAGAGAGAAAGAAAAAACGATATATATATGTGTGTATAATCTAGTTAGAGAGACACAGAACGAAAGATATATATATATATATATATAATATATTTAGACGAATGTATGAAAGAAAAACATATTATATATTGCTTTGGAATTCTCGTATTCAGTTGTGCGTTTTTGCGGTATACGAATAAATCATATCGTGAAAAATGAGTCTTATTACTAAAATGGTGCACTAATTAGTTCAGTTGATTGTATGTGTAAGAACAGAAGGAAATATCCACACACGTTACAATGGTCCTATCAATATAAGAGTATATACATTGAGCAAGCGTTTAATATAAACCACAATGCTTCGATTTACTATTAAGCCTGGTTGGAATAGGAAAAGACATAACAGATTGACTTGAACACTGAAAGTGCATAATCACTTTCATGGATCTAAAGACAATGTCTTGTTGAGACGGTTTACGGGCGGCTCCAAGCGTGTTTCATACGACTTGAGTGTAGAATCCACTGACAGTCAGCCGTACCGTTAATTGAAAGAGAACAAGGCACGCGAAAAACCCGGGGACGATTAGGGTGGAGGGAGGGGTTGTGTACCTTCTAAGATGTACAAATTGCTTGCAACTTGAGAGTAAAATATATTATCTGTGAATTCTTTTATTCTAGTATTGTTTATTTAAAGGCCCTTTCAATTTCTCTTTTATTTTATTGTTGACTTATTCTAACACTCAATATTTACACAATTTATAACATCTCGCTCTGGTTTCATTATATCGTTATCAAATCTTCAATAGATACGACATAAAGGGTTGCTTTAGTATAATTGGAGTTTATAGAGTAGAAAGTACAATGCAGTTTTTTTTTATCCTTAGAGGATCTTGTCAGAAGAGGATTCTATCTCAAGTAGCATAGAGTACTCCAAGAAAGGAAAACATCACATTTTTTTCCCTAACACTGTTTATTTTTGGTCCTTGCCGTGCGTTAAATGAATTCGATTGAAAGAGGGTTCTCTGTTATTGTTTCACTTAATTAAAATCATTCTGTTCTGTGAAAGAAACGGTCGGTCGAGACGTCCTTTTCGTATTCCAGGGTCAAAGTACTTGTTACCCTCTTCTGAGGAAGAAAAATGTTCCTCGGTGGTAATTGGCAGGTCATTGACTTAAATCTATTATTCTATTGAAATGCAACTCGAACAATGAGCTAATACAGAAACACATAACTAAGTACAGACAAAGATTCCTTTTATGAAAATAATTTTATTCTAAATCGCAAATATGAAGTGTATTGTAAATCAAGGTTTAATCATCATATGCGAATATATCGAACTCGGTTTTTAATTAGTGTTGACAAATAAAGTAATTGTGCACGGTTTTATTGTAAGTTAATTTAAAATACAAAATATAAAAACGAGGCCTACAATTAAGGAAAATCGTGGCAATGTTAAATATATAATTTACATGAATACAGTGGCAATTGCAAATGTAATGATTGATTAAAACTTGAGCATGCAGGATGCACCGACTAAAGCTTATTAAGACATTTTCGTGGAAACTGGAATTAATCAAGAAAAAAATATAAAGAAATTTGAAATGCAGGTGTCTGTAAATAAAAAAGAGAAATGAAAAAGAGAAATGAAATTTAATTACCTGTTATAGTTGGTATTAAGATAAAAACTACAATGAATTATATGAAAGTTTTCGTCATGAAGGGTTAACGTGAATACAGAAAAAACGATTCGCAATTTCATAATGTCTTCATTAAATGCTAAAAAGGCCTTTTTTTATCCGCATATACATTTTTTTAGCGAAACGACCAAAAAGACAAAATAACGGTTGGTTAAAAAAATCCAATCACATATGCGGTCTCTGTTGCTACGCGGCAAGAATTATTACTTGTCATAATTACTACTATAATTTGATGATTGGGCGTGGTCCAAAAAGGTATCATTCCGCTCTCATATTGCCGATACAAGTTCCATTGACAAAACCCTTTCCTCAGCCTAATTCCCGCCTGGACGCTGCCCTCGAACTATTTTCCTGTCGAATCCTCGCGCCCCTATCTGAGAGGGTTATGTTTCCCACTTTTTTGAAACCGCTCATGGGGGCAGCCATTTTTGGTACTCACTTAAACTCAGATGTCACAGGTGGCATGTCGTCATTATAGGTATACCGCTGGTAAACAAATAAGGCGAAAAGTGAAAAGGCGCGAGAACAAGATGAATACGTTAATATAAAAACATATAAGAAACTTAGCCAGTTGCATCGTACCTGGAGTAGTCAGTTATTTGACGGGAAGTGTCAGCTGTCAAGGCTTACGCAGGTGGAGAAGAAATTAACCACGCGTTAAAATGTCACATTTCTACAATAGCTGTCAGCGTGTGCTGCCGACTGAAGGCACTTCAAGTGCTGGGCCTATTAGAGTCCTGTATACCGGGACCAGAGAGATATATGTAGGATGTCACGCTAAGACTGCATTAGTGGTTATCAATCTCCTGCTACCCATGTACCTGCCGCTCAACCCTGATCGATCGTTAGCAGAACAGGTAAACGAATGATAACACTTCCTGGTTCGCATGTACAGAGCCTGTTGACTCGTATAGCTTCTGCTGATTGTGTCCCCATTTATATTTTTTATCACTCCTCCATTCCGTGTTGTAACTGGGCATAACAGAACCTTAAATGGTGTCCCATTTATATGTATAATTTCGTGCTTAGCATCATTCTCAAGATATTCAAGATTTAAATTAAACTCCTGTGTCCTAATCGTTCCAAGTATGATGCTAAAACGCACGTTGTTTGTTTTATGTCCAGGGAACCCTTTTTAATGCCAACTTTCCTGCTTAAACGTTTTCTGTGTTCAAATCAAGAACAATACTTTGATTTGCTTTCACTTTTAAGTTTGAGACTTTTGATCAAATATCTTCATGATCCCCGAGTCCCTTCTGGCACGTTACAATGATCATAAAATGATCTAGTTTCACTATAGTGAAAAAATCAAACGGGTAAATGCATCTATCACATGGTCCAGATGCGCCCTCTTTTAACCTGACGCAAAGCGAAAATCACAATTAGATACTTTTGAAAATATCTGAACATTTTTCAGGCATGGTTACCCGTCATTCGGTTTAAATATAGTATATATTTCCTTTCTTTTTAACTACCTTAAATGTTGCAATTTTTTGGTTATCATTCTTCTTGTAAGTGAAACTTCGGTATTGAATATGAGACACACGACCCAACGATGATTGATACGCCATAAAACCATGAGGTGTAAGTGGCTTGCTTCCAGGATTCATCTTATACTTTTCATGGTCATGAGTATTTCATACATTTTCTTTTTGTTTGAAAAAGATGCTTTTCTAATCCTACATACCTTTGTGGTATCAAATGCGATGAATATGTTACACGTGTTCCTCTGGAGATATAGATTCTTGCTTTAAGTTTAAGTAAGGTAACAATAGATTTTTAAAATTATTATTTTCATTACTTTATAAAACGTATGTATACATTTTTTTCTATAACCTTTTGTGTGTAACATCTCTAATAAAGATGACTGTTATAGATCACAAGAAATGTTGTCCCATACCCTTATTGCAGCTTGGCCAGAAAACTTCTCCTCAACTGCTTTAATCATTCGTGTGATATGAAATGAAACTGCAGGGCGTGTGTATTTGTATGTGTGTGCGTGTGTGTGGGGGGGGGGGGGGGGTAGGGGGGTGGAGACAGATTGTGGATAAACCAGGACCAAGATCTCGTATAAAATGAAATATAAAGCTAAAATAAGTCACAAGACCTCGTCTCAGAACCTTCTATTCCTTTGATGATTAGAGAATTCTGGTAGTCAACAATAAGACGACAGCATATAGAGATTACATACCTTTCCACCAGTGTCATGCAACCAAAAAGCACAAAGGACATATATACATATGTGTGTATATATATATAGGCACAAAGGACATATATACACACATATGTGTGTGTGTGTTTGTGCACTTGTGTGTAATATATTTAGACCCAACTTCTACTGTGGAGATAATAAATAATTGCTTTATAAATCAAAATAACAGTATATAGCTAATGCAAAAACATCTGAGACTAATGAAAATGAGGTGACTGCCTTACTGCTTTAAGTACGTCACCCACGAGTCGAACGCTATCGTAGAATCTATTCGATGCGCAAGAAAACACGTGTTTGCCGTTACTGACGATATACCCTTAGGTACATACCCAGTAAACAAGGTAATCCTGGTAAGGTTTTTGAAATGCCTGCTAGTACTGAATTCATAAACGTTTGATAAGGTGAGGGAAATACCAAAATCATCTGCAAATCAAGTTTTACTCGGATTGAACCCGTTGGAGGCAGAGAACATGATAGGACCAGAAGACGACCAAGATGCCTTAGATTGCCAATTTTGAAATACAGAAACTCTGAGCAAGTTGCAACATAAGATCCACTTGTATTAAAAGTATTGTCAGTAATTGGTTTAATCTTCATTCATGCGTTTCATTTATGACTCCACTTTGAAACAATTGCACAAAACAAATCACAACTGATCTTTTTTTCTCTATTTTTTCAGATTTTAAAATGTATTTCCAAATAAGTTTATCAAAGTATGTTTACTTTCTTTATGTGACTTAAAAATGGGCCCCTTATGTTCAAAGATCTATGATTATGTGACACGTATTCATGAAGATATTTGCTATTAAGTTAATATCGTTAATGAAATTATCAACCATAATTGACTGGCACATGTGTAAAATAACTCCGATTCTGTATTTACTATAGTGCCAGCCAGTCACATGTGTTAACGGAGGAAGAAAGCAACATACTCTTCTCTTATATGCTTGGGATAATCGAATCATCGCCTTCAAAGCCTCTACCATTGAAGTAAATGTCATTTTTATTCTCATTTGACTCAAAGTGCTTTGCTGGAGCTTTTTCTTTATTTTCACATCTTCTCAAATTCTTTAAAAACACGAGAGAGCTGCACGCGGCCGTGTAGAAAAATTAGTTTGTCGTTATCAGTAAGTAGTTATCTTTTACAGAACACATTGTACGATAAAAGTATGCATGCCCCTTTATAGTGAATCAAGAACATTTTATCAAATGATATAAAACAAACAAAAAATTAGTAAAACAGTCGTTTTAAGAATTCTTTTGATGAATTTGTAAATGCATTATCTGTTAGGTAATGACAACAAACAATTACACTATGTCCATCAAATTTATATAATAATAATTTCTGAAAATTCGAATTATGAGCAAGACCAAGGAAAAGGGAAAGGTGCCCCCTGGTCAGGAATCCAGAGTGTATAATTTCAAACATTTGGTCTATTGAAAAGTTTTAAAGACAACGGTAAAGTGCTTTCTAGTAAGATTCCGTTGTCTCTATATCAAGTTCCTTTGGTTGTTAATATTAAAAAAAAACATTAATTGTGACAACCTCGGGAATATCGCATGGCACATAAGTCATTTATCAAGGATATATTCATGTTATGGGTCGGAACTGCCTGGATGGATTAAATGAAATGTTACTGTAGGAATGGGAAGGTTACTCCAAGGGCAAAATATATCCAACATTCGAACGAATAGCCGTTAGAATACATATATTGTGACAGGATCGGCGCGTGCGTCATCTGCTGAACCCCGCGGTCCCTGCGGGGACCGGGTCTCATATTTCCCCAGTCGACTATCATGATCAGGTTCAACAGTCCATCTTCTCAGCATGACCCCTTTTGCAGCCACACACGGTAAACATAATAGAGAACAATGTCGAATTTAACTGGCAGGAAGCCGCCTGCTACTGTCGGTCGGCTTACTAGAAAGATCGGACGTTGGGGACAAAAATAAATAAAGAAAACACTAAGATAACCTTTTCAGTTCTTCCGCCGGCGTCGGCCGTCTGTCAGCCTATATGCAACCTCAATTACAGCTTAAATATGAGAGCATTAAAAAAGTATCAGATATATTTATAGCAAATAAAACTTTTATGAGAACTGCCATAAGTTTGATGGGTTAGGCATTTCAGGAAATACAATATCTGAAAAGCTGATTCTGTAAAATAAAGTATAACTGGGCATGTTCTTGGTTTATAAAAATTCTAAACTTCTCATAATCATAGACGTTCTGAGTTTCTATTCATGCGCACTGTTATAATTCTGATCAGAACATTGGCACTTTCAAATGGGCATGGGTGAAATGAAAGAGAAGTTGGAAGTTGCGAATAAGAAGAGCCGAATTTATATCCAAAAAGCAACATTAGAAATGCTTTACCTTACAAAGCTGGAAATCAGTGCAGTTTTCAGTATGCAAGGGTAAATTTGAGTTTGAAGGGTTAGAGCCATTTTTGTATCCTGAAATCCATTCACAATCTCTTCAATATTATGTATCAACTGGTAATCTTTCGTACATTTATTGCTCATTTAATTTACATGTTTGCTATTCTGTCACTATTCAGCAGGGATCTCTTTCAGATTGATTTGACTTGATCAGCATTTTCGATCCAGCTATCGTTCATATTGGTACTTCATAAAAAAAAATAAATCTGAACCATTCATTTCGGGATAATCTTTCCCCGCCAGTTTATCCCACATTATCCATCTCTAAAACAACTACGATGATGGACTTGGTTCAGAGATCGACCTGCTCGTCGGTTTAATAAATGATCCACCAATTTGATCACAAACCAGGGCAGATTAAGGAGTTATCATGTGACCTGCCATGTGACTGGAATAATTGACGTTGACAGAAATTGGGCATTACTTAACGAATCAAACAAGGAATGATAATAATTATTATCATAATAATCATAATTAAAAGAAGAGGAAATTACAAGATGTATAAATCAATAAACAAAATATCTGTGATTCAAATAGCCTTTAATATAATAAGATATAGGGTCTGATCGGGTTCGTTGGAATTTCATGTGGATCGATTAGGCATTTTTTTTCTGACAAATGGTTGACAGCCCGTTACACATGTGGGATAAAAGTGCAGGTGTAAAACACAAACAAAATATTTAAAAGCTACACCGGGAAATGAACAGATTGATTGTTTTACATGCACAATGCATGAAAAATACGACTGATTTGCTTGTATCAGTATGCGATCTTCCGTGGGTATATGTGATGCGAGTCCGACAATAAGTCCGAGTTAAGGCTACTCGAGTCCGATTCCAGTTCCGAGTCCTTGAGGCTCGAGTTCAAGTCCACCTTCTTTGAGTCATCTCGAACCCGAGTCTAAGTCTCATTCCTATAGAAATCTCCTTATTAAAAGAAATTCATAATGGAAATTTGAGATTATTAGTATTTTTAGTTTATAATCTTTTTTACGTTAATGGTGAATAACATTTAGCTCCCAATGCACAGTTAAACCTCGGTATATATACAGTTTTTTTCTAGTAATATTCTGTTAGTTTATTTCTTTTGCGCTTGTATATAATCGTTTTCCTTGTGCACGACAAAGCTTCCCTTTTGCTGGACTGAGATGGACCCGGTGTGTTGTCTCGAGTCCTTTCCTCAGAGTCAGATTACAAGTCCAAGTACAGGACTTTCAAGTCCAAGTCTGAGTCCAAAAAAAGGCAGACTCGAGTCAGGACGCGAGTGATCCATCACAGAGCACCTGGTCTCTTTAGAAAGCGTGTAATGTAAACACAAAGTAGGCTAGTATGGTCTTTGAGATACTAAATGACAGTGTTTTGTATAAGGCAACGTACTTTTTGGTAATATCATGCTCCAAAATAAAGTAAATTGTTAGTTGCCATTACTGTGGTGCAACCTCGCATATTGTCGAGGAGTCATCGATTCTGAAAAAAAACTGAAAAATAAGTAAATAAGTTACCATATTAGAACTAAAAATCAAGTTTACTTTTATTGGGAAACAGACAATCATCAGCTTTTACCCGATTTCTTCATTTGATAAATGATTCGGGGCACAGGTGTTCTTGAAGCAAGAAGCGCCATTTAGGTCCCTGATATCATAAAAAAAGATGCAGTTCCTTTTATGAAAATAGATCCGTAATTCCCGACATTTCATACAATCTTATATAACCAGTAAGGCTAAAGCATATTTACATCTGTAACAATTTCTTGGCATCTGGAACAAAATTTGATATTGTTTTGAGTATTATATCCATCACCAAATATGTTACTTCAAAATATGAGAAAATCGTTGCATCTAGTGGATAAGGGTCTGAAGTGGCGTTCACATCCTTACTTTCTAATAACACTCAATTAACACTCGTTCTCCCGGAAACCAATACGCTGTGCTCCTGATGACACCGGATGCAATTCCCAGTTGTTTCGTGACGCCTGATGGTTGAGGTTGTTGCACAGACATGCAAGTTCAATATAAATAAGGTGTCTACGTGAGAAGAAGACGACAACACGCCCTTAACTTACATTATACGAGATATCTGCGCCGGTCTACTCTCCATGCAGTGCGTTAACCATAGATCGTTGCCCCATACGCCTCTATAACATTTATATTTTTTCAAGGTTTAGGGCTCGAAATACCTGACTTTGCCTGCAGTTCTCGTGAGGACTGGTACAATCTAATAACTGCCGGTCCCCATGGGCTGGGAAACAATTGTTTTTATTTCATTTGGGTAAATCTATAATTAACTTAATTTATAAAAGATGTCCTCTCTCAAAACAAACAAACGCTGAACCTTTGAAAACAATTGTTTTTTTTTTATCAGGGAATCAGGTTAACTAAGCTTATCATGCTGTGCTTCTACCTGCGACATTCACCACTGACTGACGTAAATGGACGAAAATTTATATGTGGTTTTTAACATTAAAGGACCGATATTCGCACATAGTAAAGTATATATAAACTAGTCTATAGAAACTAATATTTGCTATAAAAGAATTTTGATCGGGCTACATGTCCGATATCGTTGCCAATGACTGTCTCAAATTTCAGAATGGCCTTTGCAAAATCAAGAGCGATCGGTGGGTGTCACTTCTCAAGGCCAATATTTTTTTTCTTCTCCTCAAAACTTGATGGATATCGGCACCTGAATACGGAAACTTCGGTCGGTACCTTTAAAATGTTTTAGTCTAATATGTGTCTAAAAACCACAGTAGCAGTTGATTTAGTTTAACCATTAGTTTAACGCAGCAAGTGTTTAACCTTTTTTAGAACTAGGCCACTTAATAAATCAAATTAGAGTCTGGTTTAAGTTAAATTCTGTAAAAAGGGTGTCCCCTATTGTATAAGGCCATTTGCATACCAACTTATGAGGGCTGATGTCAAAAGTGTTACGGATATGTTGGGGGTACGCTCCTCAGGCAGCGGTAAAACACTGCCGTCGTTCTAAACCTCCATTGTTGTAACCGCTGCTTAGTATAGCAGGATTCTCTCTGTCACACCACCAGGGCTGTCACAGAGCAAAGAATTGTAATTAGACCAATTATAGCGTGGAATCGCATTGTGCGTCCGGCTCTAAGTTTTAAACATGCGATACCCGACCTCTTTGGTCTGATTACAGCGGTTCTGGCACAGGGCCAAAAATGAGACAAATTCAGGTGTCTCACGTAAATAATGATAATATAATTTAATATAATGATAATAATTTTAATTTGCCAAGAGGCTTTCATTAAAGAATCTCTCGTTGCGTGCAGTGTCGCATATTAGCCCTTAATACGTTTTGTGGATCCAAAGTTCAACGGAATGATTTCCTCAGGTAAGGTTCAATTCTGTTTCCCAGAATTACTCTTGCATATTAGTGTTAAAGCATTTTGGCCTGGGGGACCAGAAAAGCGTTGGCGCCACGACTGTCGTGTTCTTTAAAGAACCAAAGAGACGTTAAGCCCTTTCATTATGTGATTAGTTTCTTCATCTTAAATATATCCCTAAAAGATGAATCTCTCGTGCCTTTGTGACTGACACGTGTGCCGGCAACACGTAATTTGGTAGATGAGAGGAGGTCTCTCCTTACAAACCGAGAGCATTATAACCTAGCCGGGGCCATACAAAAATATTTGCTTGGGATCTAATTGATCTTAAGTCGTGAAAGCAAGGTAACGGCTTCCGGTACTTAAATAAAACCAGAAGTATTCTATAACCTCATTCGATGTCTATTATGCAATCATCATCTGCCCCTCTGAGATTAACTATTACTGAAATTGGATCTTTCAGCGGAAGTTTTTTTTAAACGTTTGTACTCTTCATGGGTTACAGAAAAGATTGGAAAAACAGAAGCTTTAGCTAAGAACGAACACGTAAGTGATTCGCAAATTTCTGTTGTTAGAACATCCGTGTGAGGTGTAAAATTGCTTTCCACCTACACGTCCGCCTCAACTGATACTCCCCGGGGGTTAATCTGAGGAGACCGAAGTGTATACGGAGGTGTTATAAACGGAAATATGAAGAAGACAACTTGTCAGACAAACTGTCAGCCAGCATATCTTTGTAAATGCTAAGCCCAGAGTGGAATCTACCTAAAACGTCACGAACAGGACCATCATAAAAAGTAAAAAAGCATAAAAGTAAGAATTATCAGCAGAAAAGGTTCAAATGGGACACGTATTCACAAGCATGTAATAGAAGTAAACTGAAAGGTTCATATAATGGCGAATATAACATTACAATGTTTAAAATTGTAAAAATTGACATTTACACGGATTAAAGCTTGTCAGAACGTAGACATTCATAAAGTTGTTTCAGGGAAGAGGAGAGGAAATTTGGCCTTTAAAGAATATTATGAACCAAACATGTCATTATTAAGCTGGGAGGATTGCCTTTCCTGTGCATTTGACAGGTAGTTCAAACCAGACGCCACTGATGGCTAATACATGAAACTGTCTGGGTTTACAAGAGTAAGGGGTCAATGAAAGAAAGATTATCAGGAGATTTCTTCCGTATATTCAACTATGGGAGTGCTGGTATGGCAAGACCAAAACAGGAATTGTTGTTAAAACCCCTTTCGCTAGACATGGCAGACGTCTGGCGTATTTTGGAATTGCAATTATTCGGAAAATGTGATTCTAGGGGGGGTCCATGTTCTTAGATATATGAGATATGAGTTTAAAAAGTTCTTCCTTAGCATTATGTTTGATGTTTCAACAAAGGAAGGAGTGGTGGGTGTCAAGTCAAAAGTAAAATTTTGTTAAAGTATAGATAGAAACATAATAGAACGTGCTTTATTACTTTCAAGGTGCTTAAATCCTGTTGTATAGCTTGACTCTGCCCGTCACATATGTGGTGGGTGGTAATATGCGTTTCTCCCATTATGGTCTATCGAACATATTTATGGCAGTTAACGAATGTTGTACCGTTACCACATTATTTGGGTGGCCAAGAGCTCTTAAAATAGCGGAATCCTCATTTTTTGTCGATTGAGCGTTGGTAGGGCTGGCGATATGTGTCCATTTTTCAATAGGTGCAAGGAGACCGATAAAGTTACAGTATACTTATTCGTATATATAACGTACTGAAAACATGGAAAACAGTACAAAAGAAACAGGAACTCTTGTTATGTTTCAAGGCAAATTAAGTGTAGATGAAATAAGGCATGTAGGCTTTGTATTCGCCTCATCAGACAATGTTGTAAAATTGTTTTACTGCCTAACCGCAGCCAAGATGCTGCCAGTTTCGGTTTCGGTTGATTTTCCTTATCAGTTTCTTGACATATAAATATCGATATTTATCGATTAACCCTTTTATCAGTGATCTATAACCAACTCCGGGACAATAATCGATCTTGTTACGAAGACAAAGTGCCCAGGGGGAGACATTGGGCCGATCCGGGATTCGAACCCATGATGGTGGCGCACATGTCCGGCGTTCCAACCGCTTCGCTAGAAAAGCAAGCTTCACTAGCAAGACAGTTTGGTCCGTTTTTATGTCACCCCGTAGCACACCCCCTCTTAAAAGCGTTCTGCTATCAGAACAAGACTAATTATCCCAGGAGTCACACTTTGGTGAGCTTATTACCTGGGCCACAAAGTTTTACCGTCACGTTGGACAAGCCCACATTTTGTTACAAAGACAAATTGCTCAGGGGAAATACTTGGCCGATCCAGGATTCGAACCCATGTTGGTGGCACACAAGTCCGGCGTACCAAGCGCTTCGCTAGTAAAACAGGCTTCATTAGCGAGACAGTTTGGTCCGCTTTTATGTCACCCCGTAACAATATTACCATTTCTTTTTTTTATAGGATAGGTTCACGGCCTGATGGTGGCACTGTCTAAACTTAATGAGGGTGAAGGTATCCATACAACAAGAATGATATGTTATTATTAAGCTTTCTGGACTTCAGGTTTTATATGCATGGGGTTAGGAATAATCCAGGAGTCATAACCTGTTGTAAGACATTTGAGCGAATCTCTGAAGTTCAACGAGATACCACATTTGTGCCATTGAGGGACAAGGGTTCGAATCAGTGACCTTCAACTTCGAAGTCCAACGCCTTAACCACTAGGTTACGTCATACCCGCGCTAGCGTCGTAACTTTACCTTTTCTACTTATAACGTCCTACCTTTACCTTTGGCGTACGGTATTAAAGTCTATTCTTTATCTTACAAAGTTGGCGCACAGTCGCAGTAAAAGTTTTTTGGTTGAAACTTACGCTTAAGTCGGCAAGTCAGTATTGTGAATTTTATCAGATGGCAAATTTTCTTAAATGGGCTTGGCCACTCTCTGAACCAAAGTCCACCTACCAGATTTGTTCAACTGCACTCTGTGTTTAGCATATGGATGACAAAGTGTACCATTTTGCTGCACACTGCAGGAAATCGATATGAAATGATTTTTTGGTAAATTATGTGTTTTTCTCGTACAGGGGTCGACATAAATCAGGGAATTAGGAAGTACTCGTTAAAACTCTTTGCTTTAGTATCATGTTCTGTGTCTAAGTCTCGGACAAAACGTTCTACTTATACTGTGCTTGCATGCCTCAAACCTGTTCGGTTTAGCGAGACAAAAAATGTCTGCAGGAGAACACAAAAAAATCGCTGATTTTTTTTATTGCACACCTAGCCCTCGGCAATGTTGGTAACTAGTGCTTTTCCGTGATGCCTCTAAAACACTCACAAAAGTATAATGGATGTAACACTAAACTTTGCTTTGTGTTGTTTCTATGGATCATTTACAAAAATGAAGAAGGTGTCTACATTGTTCCCTTTTATTCTCATCCCACCAATTGAAAAAAAAGCCCCTTCATTCATATTTGTAACGTAGAACACGATCTTTTGTCCGTAGACAATATTATTTTTTATCAGAATATTTGCTTCACTTATTTCTTTGTTGGAATCGCAATATGATGCCTAAATCTAATAAAATTAGGCTCTGTTATTAGAGGTAAAGTAAAACTGGGTTTATTACATCTTGCTGGGGGCCTATACGAAATAATAATCAGATGATCAGTCCAGCTATGACTATTGCAGGACGTGCTCTACATGTCACGTAGAATAGATTCCTTTCACAGTCTTTGAAGAATTCATTCACTTTCGGAATGACATGAGCTTGATAAAGTTCCATTTATATCATAGGAAGGCACAGAAGGTATACTTTAGGCATGAATTAATACTAATTCTAACAAAACTAATCAACCTTACGGTGGAACTTCACGGGAATATTTGCTGACCGTAACAGGTGACATGAACTGTAAATGTGTGTATCTGCATGGACACATAGTTGCTATATACGCCACTTAGTTTTTAGGAAAATGAAATACACTATGGGGGAGGGGGGGGGGGGGGTGAAGTCATATTCCACAATTAACGGTAAGCATGCGTTGAGGTATAGGCGGATTTCATTAACTCAACAGACGTAGTTTCCCCCTTTCACACAGTGAAAAAAAAATCCTCTTTGATTTGTACGTTTTGTTACACTTCAACCCCAGTTCAATTTAGGTGAAATATAATATCAGAATCCTCTCTTCCAAATGAGAAGCAAAGCAAGGAACAAATTGTTACTTGCTGACATTAACTATTGCAATATATTTCATGACTGTTACTTTCATCAAAATACCAGAATTAGGATGTTCCCATGGTAGATTTATAATATACATACCATGCTTATTGCTGTTCCTGTCTACTTTATTACTATGATTACCCCGACTGTTGATTTAATAAAAAATGTACTTTTACAAGTATTTATTTTTTTGTACGTTATAGTTTATATATAACTTTTGTTTCTTGTTAGTACATATCAAGAGAAATTCCACAGAGCTCAGGCAAGTGAAGCCAGCTTATGGAAATCAACTCTACTTTGGCTGCAGGAATCTGGTAATTTCCTAATAGAGCCTAATAAGAGAACTGTTATTTCCTGGATGTATATAAGACATATATATTGCAGGTGCCATTACAGCCGCGCAAAAGGCAACGGGCGGGGCGTTTTGTTAATCAAAACATATACTAAAACGCAGCATTTGCAAAAGCAAATAACATTTTCGCACGGTCTGCAACTTTATAAAGGATAGTGTTTAAAGTAAATGGGTGAATTTCCCAGCGTTGTACAGATAAAACCAGTACATTAATGTAATTGTTGTATAAAATGATGAGCTCATTAAGTATATCAGCACATAAGGTACGAGAAACAATCTTTGGAAGTCAGGCATGTACACGTACCTTTTATTTCCTCGTATGTTATATATCCTGATTTTCTAATGCAACGTAAAAAGTTCTGTCCAGTTGTAACAATACTAAAACAGTGAAAAATCTAAAAAGTGTACATCCTCGTTTCGAAGCAAACAATTTAGAACAATCTAATGAGACTCTAATGACTTTTTTCTAGTATCAGCTAGTGTCTAGCTAGTATCTAGTATGAGCCCAAGGCTGAACTACTGGCGTCACGACATGATTTGGCAATATCTATCAATATACTGAATCTTTTTCCAAAAGAAAATATTCAGTATCTGCAATCAAATAATAATGGATAAACCGTTCTTTAACTCACTTCTGTTACTCTCTTGTAATGAAGGAAGCTTTTGGTTTCAATCATGGAATTTGGTTTCAGTTATCAATTTTGTGTAATGGCGAATGTCTTAAATTTGAAACCTTATTGACTGCAAAAGGGTCGCCCTGACCAATGTTACTAAGCCTGTCTAATTATGAAGTGTTTGAAACTCAGAAGAGAGCCAGACCAATAATTATCTTGGGGAGATTTTAATGAGTATTTTTATTCAGTCATTAGATTATCTCAGCGGTAAGAAAACGGGCGAATGCAGTTACAAATACCAAAGGACATTACACTTCGTGATAACAATGCATGAGCAAACATAATATTAAGCGTCCGCACAGTCAAAGACAGGAGAGACCTCTTTGTCACCCTGAGTTTAGTATTACGTGAAGACATGTCCTTGAACCACTAATTTTTGTTTAATGAACCTTCGTATGAACGTCTCAGTATTTTTCGTTTAGAGAAATTATCAGTGTATTTTTTTGCATAATTTGCGTCATGCCCGTTTTTTAAGACATATTCATCAATTGTGGATTAATAATAATATTAAGACGCTCGGGCGGGCGGTCATTAAAGGTGTGACCTCGTTAAGTTTCCCTTTCCGCTGTATATTTGACTCTGATTATTTTCCAAACAAACCGGTAGTCACACATTTTTCCATAAATTAGCCCTAGTATTCCTTAATACGTTGTATTCCGATTTTACTTCACAATATGAGGTATGAATTGCCGTGATTTCAATCTGAAGAATTAAGGGATTGAGTACCCGGAAATTGGTGTTCTTTAATTGTCAACTTATGGGTTGCAATTTGCTGTTTCGTTAACAAATATGTGTGACACAATACAAGATGATCATTATTCATAAATAACAAATGATACCTGTGGGTTTTTTTTAATTGCGTTTGTCGTAAACAGCCTGCCCGAAAAGACTTAAGTTATTCAAAATGAAATTTACTTTTTTTACTTTTTCTTAAAAGAGCCCTAGCGTCAGAGCTATACATTTTATGAATTTACCTTATCAACCTAGCACTTCTGCGTTTGTCAAACACCAAAATTTCTATATGGGGGCAGACAAGAACAAGGAATATATATTTTGCCTCATGCTGCCTAGACATGGATCTGATTTAAAAGAGCCTAATTTATATTTATTTTATCTGCAAGAGACTGTTGAAATATGTAAGTTATCTAAGAACACAGCCTATGGTCGAGAGGATTATTTTTTTGTGGTGGATATAGCCGATATGGCTTTGGGTCATGGGGCACCCACTTCTCATGCATGAGGTGAATGTTTGCTTGTCCAAAGTTGCTTAAAAATTGATCTTTTTCAATCCGAAACTACAGCTTGGCTTACCAATCTGAGACAGAGATAAGCATGACAAATAGCAATGGACATAGAGGGCACAATAAAGTATATCTATACGTTTATTACATGTATGATATGATTTAAAGAGACCGTAAAAAAAAAAGAAAAAAAAAAAGCATCCCCATCTTAGCATTGTAGACAGTGGAAAAGGTTTACAGCTCATGTTCTAGAATCATTGTCAGTGGACGGTTTGCAAACTACCGGCTGACGAAAGTATCATATTTACCAATTCTTTTTAAATATATCAAGATTCCCATTCATTGCCCTCAGATGACATTTTGGAAAGTGCGTTGATCCTCCCCGCCCTTGTTATAATTCTGGCCAGTTTGAGGAATTTATTAATCAAAATACCTGGTATACAGAGTTTTATCCGATGTATTGTACCCGGCCTCGGCTGTCCATAGTGTAAATGATGTGTTAGACAAGAAAATCCAAGGAACTCCCTGTAAATGCCAAAGGCCACAGATTTTCAATAACAGAAGTCCCTCCGGAGCATGGTTTGTTCCGCTGAGTTTCGTATAATTAGTCTCTCTCAATGATCCTCGGTCAATCATGCTGGCTGACATTCAGAAATTCGTGTAACGTCCCTAACCTTTGAAAAATCCCCGGAAAATCCACCAAGGACAGACTCAGAGAAAGCCGCTTACATGGTGATATGACCCGGAATAATCTCTGGCCTATCTTCTTAATTCATTTTTTGTGATGTATTTTTTTCATAATATACAGGAAAAAAATAGAAAAATTAGAAATTGTTTTTCTGTAGTTTCATGTTGCAAAAACAGAAAACCATTTCTTTTTCACTATATTGATGCTAAAGGAAAATATTTTGCAAATGCTGGTTATATAATAAAAATGGACTAATTACAATTAACATTCGAACAACATTTCTATATAATGACCCTCTATTTATACTGACTTAGAATCTTCGTACCAATGAATAGATTCCCCTTGCCATTACTTGTACTTATCTTACCACATTCACCTGATGATCGGGTCGCATCCCGTGAAACAGACTGTTGTGAATTAACAGTATTGTTTTTCTTCAGAGTTAAGGACACATTTTGTACGCCTAATATTTTCAATGACCCATGGTACATTTTTAAGTGACCCTAGTGATCCATTTTGTAACATATCAATGAAAAAATAATACACTATGGACTTCTCCAAACTTATATATAGATTTCCTAGTAATATTTCATGGATTTGTAGACATAGCCAATACACATAAGACTCGTTACACAAGACCAACAAGAAGCATTTATGATGAAGCTCTTTCATAGGCTGAGATAAAATTAATTGTCTTAGTCTTAAACAATAATTTCAAACGCACAATGGCAATAATAATTAAAAAATAAAATAACACGTCAAGCTGTTTAAAACATTGCAAGGTTGTTATGACTGTCTTTATTTTCCAAAGACGATTAATCTTCCAGTAATATTAGTTGAGATATTCACAAGTATCCCGATCTTAAACAGGTAATAAACCTCGTTGGATAAAAAAATAATCGACAATGCTGTCAAGAACAATCAACTCTTTATCGTTAGAAGAGAAATCAAGGTATCTGCGAAATTAAATCATGTCAGCTACTTTTTGCTGTGACATTAAAATGAGAAAAACAACGCATGCATACAATTCCAAATAAACATTTATGATCAATAAAAGAACATTTATTGGTCTGTAGAGAAAAGGAAAGCATTCAATTCACTTTTGCAGTCAGCGTGAGTGCGTGAGGCATGGGCATATTCCTGTAATCACTTTAATTTAATCATTCCAGTTTCGTGAGCAGGCCATTTGAAAGGCGTGGTTTTTCGATATCAATGCCAGCTGCTTTGCACCCAATTAACTTTATGAAATCAATTGTTCCTTTTAGGACATTCTGTCAATAATGCCATGCCATGAAACAAGCAAATTGGTAAATGAAAGAGCTCGACCAATGACTTTGGTGAGCAAAATATGCAGGATTAAAATAATAATAATTTTGAATTGGTGAGACTTTATTTTAAAACGAGAGAAATTTTATTAAATTTTCCGACGGTTTATTGTCTAATACAAGGGTCACATTATTGCCATAAAAAAGAAAAAGCAGATCAACTTTGAGAAAGAATAGCAGGTGTTTTACACATAATCCGCAGGGCCCGGAGGAGGTCCACGCCAGCTTACTGTCATATAAAAATCCAGCTTTCGAGCATGGACTAACGACTATTTAAAGTAAGTTCTTAGACTGTCACATTATACGAGGAAGATCCTCAGACCACCAAGACACAATAAACTCGTGGGATCCATACAATAAAAATGTAATTTTTTCTACAATTCGAAACAATAAAAATAAATCTTGTCAACTGAGAATGTCATTTTTTTCCCCTACAAATATAAAAACTCTTCCTGCATATTCCATTCATGTGAATGGCCACGAGTTCTCTTCCTAAATGGGAATTCATCTGGGTCAGTGTCACGTTTTGTACGCTGATCAAGTTATTCTGGTTTTCGTGATATAAAATGAGCGAGAAAACCTGTAACTGAAGAATGTTACAGGTCGTTTTTACTTAGTGTATGTGTCTTATTATCTTTTATTAGTTAAGGTAGTATATATATATATATATATATATATATATATATATATATATATATATACTCACATTACATTAAATCTCTGAATTTTATTAAAAACGCATAGCAGCTCGAGGAATAAGAGACGAATGCAGAACACTTCGAAAAGAAACGACTCTAATAAAATGGAGTACAAAGCATAAATTTCAAATAACTCTTTCCTTGGTTCTTCCATAATAAAATAAGACGTTCAGGTTGTTATAAATAACAAGTGTATAAATTGATTCATATGTAAGCAAGCACATGATAAATAAACCCCTTTCTTGTTGATGGAACTATTGGTAATATAATGCTGTGATAAGGTATATATTCTTTCATAAAGGAAAATTTTTAAAAAAAATCTCCATTAATATGAAGATATCTTTAAATAAATCAACACATGTAGGCAACTTTATTTGATACCAGATATATAAAGTGTTTTTCAAATATTCCGCCAATTTTAGATCACGACTTTTTTCCTCTTTTTTCTCACCGATAAAAATACTTGATTATGTCTTACCTGTTGCGCTGAGAAGGCTAAGGCAAACAAGAATCAGTAAGAACGTCCGACTCAGGGCCATAGTCGTGGAGGCCATCGTAGTTAGGGTGGTGTCGTTGCTTGTAGCTACACTAATTACTAACAATGTAAGTGGTCCCCTCGTAGGCTTGGGCTAACACCTGATGTGAACAGCTGCACAATGAGCCACCGAATGACGGCAGTACTGACCGGGCGCTATATAGTCCCCTCTATGTTCAGCCCACGTGGACCCAGCTCGTGCACACAGCACGTCGTCTTCGCGCTGCCGTCTGCTTCAGTGTCCGCCTACTGTAATGATCCGCTGGAAGTAATGTCGTGGATTGCTGAATTGCCCGCTTCTACTCGCCGATTTTATAATATCATTTATAAATTACATATGTTTACATAAAAGTCAGCATTTTAAATAACTAGTTGATTTAACTGCATCACTGACTGAGTGATTGCACCCAATTCTGCCTAAAACAATAGAGTAATCCGGTAGATTACAATGGTCTTATTACGTTGATTAATTTAGTAGTTTACACGCATCAAGTCCGAATCAGTGTAGCTTATAATTACGAGTCCCCAGTCCAGTGTTCCGTTTTGTCCAGCTCTCATACCCGATCACAATAGATTTGCCTACCACGTCAGTAAATTAATGAAAAGTGATAGTTATTGTGTCTCGACAGATCGGGGATCGCAGTAACTGTCTTCCGGAACAATGAGATATTATAAGGAATGGTTCAGGAAGATTGATGAAAGACTCGATGAGTTCGCGTTGGTGCATGTTAGGGACACTGGACTGTTGTTTGCCGAGAGATAGCATAACTAAAAAACGCCTATCAACTAGTTTCATTTCTCTGCTAATTACCTATAGACAATCGTCTTCTGTTCATTTACAATGGCAACTCATGTTAGCTGGTTCTTATTTCAGGAAAGATACAAAGGCGGACGGCGTTACGTCGGTCTGAGCAGTGAATACCGATAGCGGAATATTGTACGGCACGGGATAAAGTCAAAATTAACTTTACGTCTGTTGGGGATTAGCTCGCTATCAGTGAAAGTAACAAATTGTACCTTGTTGACGAAAGGCCTGTCAGTTCAGCGCTCCACTCATAATCGGTGGTTGTTTTTTTAAACGGACATGGGAGAAACAGAAATAATGGAACGCACGCAACGTCTAAAACCTTATGAGACTTTGAAATGTAGAGACTAATGACAGTAATGTTTGCCGGCGAAAAGCCCAATTTCCGATATTTCCTCGTTATGGCACTTTAATATGGCAAATTCCCCCAAGTTCTCACAGTATTAAATCACAGTTGCACTAACACTGACAACAAGAAAAATATATTATTGCTGAAAGCCCACAAATGTGACAACGGCTGTAACTGGATTCCCAATAGCGGGAAGACACGAGCGTGCGCCTTGGAAATACAACCAACCGCAGGGGCGCCCGCTCTTTTCAACCTGCGAAAGTGCAATAAGCGCTTGAGGCCTTTAAAAACATCATGATACAAAATATTGGTTTCCCCGAGAATTTGCCATTAGGCTAGGGCCATGAACTTTCATATTGTTACATAAATTAGTGGAAGCTAGGGTTAGCAAGTTTAAGTCCCTCCCCCTTTGCGCCCCCTACCCCTGTTCTCCCTTTCCCTGTGTCCACCCCTGAACTGCGTGTCCTGAAACGAACGCTCATTAAATTTTTTTAATTATTCCTTTCAGATTTGTTTAGATACCATTAATAATCCACACATATTCGTGTTGCTGTGAACAAAGCTGTTTTATTTAAATTGAATAATTATCAACCATGAATCTCAATGTATGTAGTAGAAATTACATATTCGACGACGTTCACGCACACCTTCACGTATATATAAACGTGTGTATAGAGGTATATAGCGTTAGGGTTGAATAAACAGGCGCCGTTTATAGGGCACGTAAGACCAATAAATAACTATAGGGTCTGACAAGGAATTGTAAATGTTCAATAGCACTATCACATGTTTATTCCAATTAGATATTAGCAGACACCTGTCGTGACATATTGGACGATATGCTTGGAAAGAATGAGAATTTTGGCTAAAGATGTATAAATAAAAGCCTGCTGCATTGCAGATATAATAACTTCCGACATGGCAAAGACTTTCTGGCGTGAGCCGCGAATTTGTAGTCTTTATCCACACGGAGAGTCACCGACTGATGGCACAGTGGAAGTAAAATGTTATTTTAGGAGCCCCCATACTCCTCATCAGATATGTGCCCGAGTCCTGGTAGACTTGTATTGTCGCACCCTGGTCGGCCTACATTGTATTTTGCATTGGTATCAAATCGGATGGGTGTCGCTGGAGATGATTTGTTCAGAGCTTAAATCGATGTGGTGAATGACTATATCCATGTTTAGGCTATTAGAAGTACTGGGAATCAGATAAATTCCTTACGTAGTCAAGTTCTATTTGTTGTTATCTAATCCGCTTACCCACTGCAGTAAAGATTACCTTTACTCTTTACGGCCGTTCTGATAATGCCAAGAATGTTTCGCCCACTTAGCGCGAGGTATAGCAGTTTCGCCAAAATAAATCTGTATACTAAGCTTAGCAGTAGGTTAGTGGATTATTGTTTAACGAATGCAACGCGACCATTGAGGTTGGACTGTAAGAATCTTATAACAATTCCCTTCCTGTTGGGACTAGTGCTTCCTGCGTTATTCATGGAGTATATATTCGATACGATGGGGCTCCCAAAATAACTTTTAGGGGGGGGGGGGGCCAAAAAGAAATGTAATTTGTCGTGAGCAATTCCAGTAAAAAATATTTTAGATTATTTTTCAGACACTGTAGTACATATACAAATAAACATAGGTACTTCTTTTGTCATTTTATTCCGGGTATTATCGACCACGCCAGTGCTTAAATTCTGTGAGACCTTTCTAGAATATGCATGTCTAGGCTAATTCTTCACCGCCTGCCAATCCAGCGCAAGTCTGAATGCCGTCTGCCTGTCACCATTTTAATATCAAATGGACAAGTGTATTCATCAGGTACAGATCTACAGGTAACATAAATTTTGATTATGATTTAAGGCCACACCATATGAAAATATTTGTCCTACGGACACTGGTGAGAGTTGGGGGGGGGGGATATAAACATTTGATTAAATTGCCGATCGAGGTACAATACGTGAAATTTCGATTACTTACCAGGAAATATAAAAATTTCTATAATATAAATATAATATAAATTCTTGGAGTGGGGCATTTGATCAACAATAAAATACATCCATTTTCATAAATTTCATACAATAATTTTTTAGTCGGGGCATGAGCACACATTAGCAACAATACAGAGGATCTAATCCTCATTTACAAAAAAGAAAATCCACAGGAAATAATCCGTACACTAAATAATTTTATTTTGTGTGTGGCCTAATGTAAGGAGTGAAAAATTATTAATCTTAATATCTCATTAAACATATATAAACAGCTTGGGTGAGAGATCTGTTAAGCATGCAAAACGTTTAATTAGCCTCGACATCAACTAACAATATTCTTTTGTTTTACTTAATTTTCCGTGATCATTGATGTAATATTATTCGTGGTGAACGCTGAGAGAATGGCCATCTTTCTTAATCAGCATGACGAATAAATATAAAAATATAAAACCTATTGACAAGATTTTAAATAATTAGATTGATATCTGAATCAACACAAAACATCTTATAATGATGATCATTTGCATAAACAAACTTACAGAATAGGAGTCCCAAAGCCCTTAGATCCTTTTTTTAACCCAGGTCCAATTGTTTAATAAAAGATTTGGGTTTGTAAGAGTTAAATATCCAAGAACTTTGTGATTAGTGAAAATATTTATAATTTGCCCAAAACACTATAGAAAAAGATCTTTAACGGATGATCTAAAACGTCGTTGCCGGTAGACATACTACGTCCTACTTTACACATCCTCATTCGCCGATGAGGTCACCGGCATTGCGTGTTTCCGGCATCAAACTCTCTGCAGATAGAATTTCCACCTTCAGACTGTGTCTGGAGTACTTTTCTATACTTTCCTGTCTCTCATGTCTAAAGAGAAATTTCATTTTTTACTGAATCAAAATTAAAAAAAATCAATTTTAAGTTAGAAAGAAACATCATAAAGAAAACACAAAAACATCAGTTTTTAGATTTGGCCATGCAGTTTGATGTAAGCCCATTAAAAAGTGGGTTGCTGTTACTTATTGCTTTACATGGCGTACCATTTACAAAAATAAAATATGCAAAAATGTTAAATTTCATATAAATAAGAATGTGAATTTCGTAAACACATATACTTTTATAAAGAGCTGTGTACCAGATTTAAAATGATATTTAATTTAAAGGGTCTAAACTGCATTTGAAACAGAAACAATCTTTTCCTTAGATTATAAAGCGATGCTACTTTAACGTATAATTTATAGACTTGCCTTCAGACTATTAACAGTGGAGGAATGTATGTATAAGACCAAGAGGTATGCAGAACCTGATTATATGTGTCGGTCGATAACATATCTGGAAATCTATCCTAGAACTGACGGTATTCCTGACCCGTCCTTTATGACCTCCCTTGTCTGACCCCAGTAAAACTGTGCCGTCGCCCGGTGTGTCCTAACGACGCCATTTTCCTTCATTTTGAACTAACCCGGAGAAAATTGACCATGATTGTAAATTTTGATAACGTTATCTTCAGAAATGTTCGCTTGGTTTTCAGCAAATCTACGTCACAACAAACAAGTAAACAGTAAATAATTTATTTATAACATAAAAATAAATTATAATGTGCCTTATCCATGCCCAGTGCTTCACCATCACCGAACCGTCTTAACCTAGGTAGCCTGGTCATTAATATATGATAAATATGATTAATATATTACCACTTAGCACCTAGCATGAATAAATTACCGTAAGCGACCTAGCGCTTACGAAGTGCAGCTGACCGCCGCAGGCGGCAGCACATGCAGTTTAATTGTTTGTGTGACTACTAACATCACCGGCAACTGACCTTGAAATACATTGTCTCAAACTCACTATTTGTTATGTACTTTGTCCCTGAACCTATATTCACATTTTGTGGCATAATTGTACCGAAAATTGATCTAGTGTTATAGTTTCCCTGCACACGAGAATGATAATGTTTTATTTGAGATTTTCAGTTAAATTCCGAGTTTATGTACTACATTTTGGACCCTTTCCCAAGACCTGACGTAACAAAACTGTTGCACTCTCTGTGTTCACCTGGTTACACCCAATCATGCAGGTTTAGTTTGTTTTGGGCATTATTGTACCATAATCGTTTCTAATAAAAAAAAATGCCTTTTCACAATGAAACTTAGAATATGAACACATATCAATATCAAATAATATTGGCTTCTGAAGGTTTATTAGTAAGTAAATGAAATTCAATACATATCTTTTTATATATTTCGATTTTAATTATCTTCCTTCACTATATTATATAGTAGAGGTAACAGGTGCACAATAAACACTGGGATTCATTTAATACCAATGACAGCAACTTGTTATAGAAAATTGAACTGTACCTTATATTATTTTCATTTGCCTCTGTTTAATCAAAGAAACATGGGTCATAAAAAAGGTTTACTTGTGCGCCTTCATCGATCGTGTTGGGTACCGCCAAGTGGCCAAATGCGAGAGTGCAGGGTAATATTCACATTTAAAAGTGCTGATAGGCCAGGAGTTGGAGGAGCTTAACAAAATATCATACAAAAATATAAAATTTAATACGAACGTTTTGCCGACACAAGTGCAAGATATTTTGTGTTAGGTTCAATTGATAGACAAACGTGATATGTTTTTACACCATCTCTACACACCGTGGGTGTAAATAAAAATGGCATGAAAGGGGAGGATATAGGGAAGTATTCAGAAAACGAAATATTCAGATGGTTCTCGAAATAAAACAAAACCCCAGTTTGTGCTTTAATGCGTATGTGACAGATTTTTAATCGAAATTTTGAATGAAATCAATTTTGAAATCGTTGATTTTGCACTCAAGGGGGGGGGGGGGCTAACTTACTCTACCGACAAGACATTTTTATTAAATATGGATATAGAAATGAACTCATCAGCTCATATAAGCCCCTCCGTCGCAAGGGTCAGATATAATTGCAATCGTCACCCCTTGGTCGAACAGAGAAGCAACCACACCTATGCAATTGCCGAGTGATCGCAACAGAAGCGAACTGCCCAAAGGTCAGATTTTGAAAATCATATATCAAAGTCCATATTACAGGTCTATACCGCCAACACGAATAAGAAAAAAAAGAGAAAAATTGCAATCGTTGGTTTTGCATTTTGGGGGTAGGGGTTGAGGGACCCTTCGGGAGACTTCTCTGATGTATGTGCCCGCAACTGAGCGATAATGAGGAATGCACAACGTTCGCTACAGTACAAATATATAAATTGACCTTTTTTGGTCGATCTGAGTTTCTGTATGTACTAGGTCTCCAATAGGGCGGTTACAATTCGGATACAATAAAAGTCCTAGGTCACATATTGGCACCTGATAATATATTTTACCTTGACCTTATTCCCAAGGCAGGGAGGTGGAGGATTCTCTAGCGATCATCTAGTTGCCCTTTTCAGCCAACCGGGCAAGAAAACTGTTACTATCAACATAAGTTTGAAGTATCAGTATTCGTGTTCGGGCATAAAGTATCAGTGTTCGTGTTCGGGCATGTATGACCTTTGAAATCACACCTTAGCGGGAATGCTAGGATGAAATTTACAAGTAGGTTATCCGGTCAAGTAGCCTGGAACAGGTGTGGAAACAATGACGTCACACGCATGACTCCGGAAAATTTGCGTGTAGCAAGATATTCGGTGCAAAAGAACTTTCATCCCACATTCATAAACCCTTTAGTGAGCGCTAAACCTTTACACAATACGTGCCGGCATCTTGTAAAAAATATACTTAAAGCTGCGTAAGTCAGTATTATATATAGTTATCGAGATGCAAGAGCCTGTGTTCTTTATTTCCGCATTAGTAATTCTTATTACTTGATTAAGTTAGTGTTGCAAAAAGTTTCAGTAGTATTTTATTTATTGCCTGGTTGGGTTTATGTAATGATATTACAATCGTAAAGGTCCTCATCCTTCGTGGGTTCTGATCCAGAGTATTCAAATCTGTCAAGATTTCAAAACATTCCTTTTGTGAGGCGAAGACAAGCAATAATAATTTACAAGGAATACAATAACAAACATAATTTAAAAAAAATGATGGTTGAATAAAACATTGTTCATTGTAATGGTACAGTGCCATACTGAGTTGTAATATGAAAACGACGACAGTGAAACGTAATTAAACAATATCGATAACATACGAATTCAAAATTTGTTTAAATTACCTTTTAATTACCAGCATGTTCCATGAGTTCATTGGCACTCATATTTTTATAATTGTAAATTTTGTTTCGTCCTAATCCCTGAACTATTTCTTATCCAACCGAATCACTGAGTGACTTACTGATTTTCTTATTAATTAAATGATCTACTGACTAACTAACATAGGAACGAACGGACCAAATATATTTATACTCATGCACGCAGGCATAAGTGCCCGCCGTCCCTCCCTCGTTCGCTCTCTCTCTCTCTCTCTCTCTCAATGATTGCCATTTGACAATATTGTGTGATGAAAGTGTATTTTGGCAACTTCTGGGTGGAAAGTATGGTCATACAAGAGAGAAAGAGAGAGACAGAGAGAGAGAGAGAGAGAGAGAGAGGGGGGGGGGGGAGGGAGGCAGAGCCATTAAGCTATAAACAGCAGTCAAAATGGATTAATTAGGGAGTGGGCTGAGCGCTAATGGTCCGTATGTAAAGCCCCTGCCTTTGTTAAAGCGCCCTTCTGCATCTCATTAAAACCTCTGTAACATAATGAAGCACAATTACTACAATTATAATTATTTATCAATTAGAACTGTTTCTTTCATAAATAATTAGTCCCTCAGTTTGAAAAAAAAACGGCTAAGCAATATTTTGGGTCTATTTTATAAAGTATTTTTGGAGAATACTATTTTAACTGAATATGGATAGTTTAAACTTGAAGATAATTTCATAACTCAGATTTACATGCATATATGTTGTTATGGCTGGTCATTTTGTCCGTATTGTGCTTTTTAGCGAATTATTAGTCAGTATGGTGTCATATTAACGCTGGTTGATTTAGAACATGCTATTTCATTTGTTTCAATATCATTGCGAGATCTCGTTATGCATTTTTTTTATATCGAGATGAATATTTTTAGATCTCGAGCTTATTACTTCGAGATCACGAGTACCTTTAAAGGAGTTATTCTCGCTGATCCACCACTTTTTAAAAGTTTGGCTTGCAATGTTTAAGGAAATATTTAGATTAGATTAGTAGTATTTATAATATAATAAATAGGTTGGTTCCTGGAAACCCAAACTACATACTTGTGGTTAGTGTTAAAAGTGAATGTTAATTCTCATAATTGACCAGGAACAATGGAAATATTTAAATATTAGTGCACCTTTCTACGAGGTGTAAGCTATAAATGTATTTTCGGATGAACAAAGGTGCCTAATATCACTCTTTCCTTCATCACTTCCACATATAAATACAATTTACCTGTCTCCTCATGAATGCATACACTTTTATGCGCTTCCCATGCGGGGCGTATTCTCTCTGTATTTTAAGTCAACCTGCAGTCAAACCTCCATCATCCTCTATGGGATACCTCACATCACTTTACTAATGGAATTACTGCCATTTTTTTCATTTTTTGGAATTTTTTGTACAGAAAAGAGAGGACCTATTAATATCGACTGAAGTTCAGTTTTTTTTTCAGAAAACACAGTTAAAATGTTTCCAGCATATACTCTACTGTGCATTTAACGTGTTTTCGCACTGTTGTGCGTTTGTGACAATAAGTCCAGTTAATTTTATTTAACCTTTTTTAGCTGGAGTTATTATGATGGCATTTTAAACTGATGCTGTCACACATTGACTGAATGTGTTTTAGGCAGGACAAATTACCTTGGCAAAGCAGATGATTTAACAGTGCAGTGATATATATATATAAAGTATAACATGTTACACAAAATATAATTGACCTGCACGCCATCGTGCTAAACACCCACACAAAGCCATGTTTACAGATATCGTGATCCCGCAGTTTTTATATCATGTTTTTCTTGTATGATGTCTTGTAATAATCCTTGAGTTTATTAATCATGTCAAAAATATTTTTTTGTGATTTAAACTCCTGGATTTTATCAAATGAAACAAGGTTTAGCTCATAATGACAAACCTTTTGAATTGGTCGCGTTGCATTCGCTCTTAACCATTTCACTTGCCCATGGTTGGCAAAGGCTGGAGTCACAGGGCAAGGAATGTTCCTACCAATAATAACGGGGAAGGAAAGTTGCTGACGCCATATAGTCGTATAATGCCAACGAAAGTGTCCTGCTTTTTCACAGTGAATGGAGCGAATGAAAAGTGACCAATGCATAAAAAACGTAATCATGAGCTAATTTAACGTACCTTGTTACAAAGCTTAAATTTATTTAACTTGATACATTCAAGGAATCTCAACAGAGCTACAGGGTGAGGACTGAAAAGCCTGAGTGAGGAGTTTCAGTTAAACCGGAGATACTGTTGCTCAACGATCCCACTAAAACAAACTATCATATTTAATATATGAATTCTGTTTAGGTAAATTCTTTCCCGACGCCTCATTATGAAAAAAATGCTACATAAAACATGAAAAAAGAACAGACGTGTTTTACACTAGATACAGCGCTTTTTATTTGCTAATATTCTTTTTATAGCCAAACCATAGCAAGATCTGAAGCAAGGACAGTTGATTTCAGTCTGACTCCAGTCAAGCCTAAGTAATTGCCTTCTCTGGTATACTCAAGATGATGTATTTCTTGGAAGAGACCATTGTGAATTATGCCCATGTCATTTTATACACTACTAATTTATGACGTTTGAGTCGACAGGGCATTGAGATGCTTATGTGAAATATAAAGCAGTCGTCTTTAAGGGTCCGGAAATTAAAATGAAAATTAGATTAATCACACCAGTACTGGGTATTCATTTAAGGATAAATTTATCTGGAAAATCAATCAAAAGTTTATTAACCTGGTGAATTAAATAATATATATAAATGTCAGATGATTACAAGATTCCTAGAATAAAGACAAGCACCTATGAAATGGATGGAAAATTGAATTAAAAGGGTAATGCATGGGATCTCAGGTGTTGCACGGGTTATCACTCGTGGAAAAGGTCACGTCAGTCAATGGAAAGGTCATGACTGCTTATTTGATATTAAATCTGCCAAAATGTTACGATTAACTCCACATCTTTGTTTTCAATCAGTTATTTGATCACTCGTGTCAACAATTTACATTTAAGGTAAGGTATATAAATAGTTATCATGTATTGATATAATACTTGGGTTAACCTCAGAGCTTTCACATTTTCCTCCATGATCCATGATAAGTGGTGCAATCTACAACTCATTGTAATGGAATTTATATTTATTTAGATTTCTTTTTTATATTTCTTACGGCTGCAATTTCAGATTTCTCAAGAATGGCTTCAGGGCCTTTTCTGAAATATATCATGCAATATATCAGGATCTTGGGTTGCTCTTTTCGAAACGCCAAATACAATCCTTCTTTAACAAAATTAATTAATCAAATTTCTCATGAATAGCTTTATTGATTTTTCTGAACTTCTATGTACCATCAAAGTAATAATTATATCCACCCTAAGTTACCCCCGTTTTCAGGTTATCCGTAAGCAATTCGATTTAATTTTACCTAAGGGGTTAGCCTGGAACTTATTTCAAATTACCAATTTATTGGTCAGAGCCCCCCCCCCCCCCCCCCCAGTAAATGGTAATTTCTTTTATAAATAAATCATGGTAAGATTATAAAATTTAACATGAAAAATACATGACTGAATTTTAGTCTCAATATAAATTTTTTTTTAATCTTCGATCAACGTGCATGGAAAATTGTATGCAAAAGTAAGATAGAGTAGGAATTTCTAATAAAAAAAGTACATCACAGCATGAAATATATGTCTGAATAAATCTTAATAAACAAATGTATGGAAATCCTCTAAAATCTTAGGGGAAGGATGAAATCGATTTAAAATCAACCCGGCATATTTTGCAATCTATTTATTAGCACCAGCATCACCCGAACCGCGCAGGAATGCCTGCTGTGGATGCACGTTGTGAGGGACAGTTTACAATTACAGTCACATGTCAATCCCTAAATTCCAGGTTATTGTAATTCCTCAGCTCAGTTAAGATAGGAAGGTATCTACCTGCGGGAAGTAGTATCTAAAGACCTGGTTTTCTTGGCGTGGGGTAAAACTTTTTTAAAGTTGGAGGTGGTTACACCGCCTCCCACGCCGTTGTTTATTGGAATTGAAAAGGGCAGACACTCGGTCTAAGGAAATGAAACCTTGATTTTGTCATTCTGTCCTGATGAGAAGTCGACCCCGACAGCTGGACCAGCACGGTCCGCTTCCCTTTCACCTCTTTCTGCTCCTCGTTGCTATGGATATGGTATCTCGTGTGATTCGTTTCTGTGGCTTCATCGCATCGCTTCATTTTAAAAGTACCAGTAAAGTTGGAGTGAATCATCGCGGGTTCAGAATATATTCCTTCAAGAATTTCACAAGAACTCCCGTTAAAAAAAAAACTAAGAGTATATTTTTCTGCGTGTGTTTAGGATTTATTGGATAATTTAATAAAGAAACAGCAACACAAGTATGTGCGGGGCTGGCTAATATGCTATTATTAGTCATATAAAATGCACTCCCACTTATTATCAGAACAATGACTATATAGCCAGTCCATGATCTTAATGCTATATAGCCAGTCCATGATCTTAAGTGAGCTATATAGCCAGTCCATGATCTTAAGTGAGATATATAGCAAGTCCATGATCTTTAGTGAGCTATAGCCAGTCCATGATCTTAAGTGAGCTATATAGCCAGTCCATGATCTTAAGTGTAGTCATTTTAATATACAAGGGAAATGACATGCAACCACGTAAACACTTTAACACAAGGACGTGGCTGACAATGGCAATTAATGAGCATCTGTTTTATATTACAAGTCTATATCATCGCCCATCCTGAACACATGATTACTTTTCTTTCACTAATGCTGACTTTAGTTTCGTAATCCATTAATCGTTATATGCCAAAAATTTGGTATTTTTCTATAATGACCTACCATCATTAGCAGCTGGTCAAATTTTGACCAAACACTGGCGTAACACTGATCTACCTTCATCCGATCTATAGAAGCCCATATTTTTAACAATTAGACCCCTAAAGTCAAACTTCATATGATGAAAAATAACTTTAAACATTCCTTGAAACCCAAGATTTGGTCACTGTGACCCATATTAATATGCATGCTACAAGCTTTAATAATGTGTCTAATGTCAAATTCAGCTGACTGTCACGGGTCACAGTTAGTTTAAATTTGAATAAAATATGTCAAAGGTTTTCCGTATGTAAAAGATAAAAAATATTCATCTTATAAGATATTTAAACGACACGTTGAACGATACATATTTAAAAGGTCAGTACAAATTGTAAGTATAGCAAAAGGTAAAGTAACATTACTTAATAACTGAAACGTTTTGAAAGTTGATAAGACGTTTTGAGAAAATTAAGATATGCCCTGACAAGGGGAAATCTCTTTTTCTATACCATTCCTTTATATGACAACATTGTTGTTTCCAAACCCTTATGAAGTTCCATCTAGTTAACGTCCACCTTGAAAGATGAATATGACCTTTGGAACAATCAGATCTTTTACATACTGTATACTAATTAGTGGCGATATTATTTAACAAGGTCACCTCCGAAAATCCGATATTCATCATTCCGATGTCATTGCTGAATTTGATAATTTGGAGTTGTTCCGAAGAAACGATTTTCTCGGTGGTCTGATCGTCGTGTTCTTGTTGATAGTAAAGACTCGGTCGTTCAAACAACAAATTTTTATCCGTTTGCCTCAGGCGTTGCGGTGTGCCCAGTACTAGTATAATTTCAGTTAACCTAGTTCTCCTGGCGTTATATGTGTTAACACAGTGGATAACATATCCACGTAGCTGTCACAATGGCATGTAGACATGTCTGATACAGGGTAAGCAAAAGACCTTTATGCTGCATTCGTTACTTCTTGGATTTATGGTGATCATCAGATGTCATTTGCGGAGTACGACTTGCAATCGTTCGGTACCCGATTAACAGAGTAAAGGGCCAAATAGCCGAATGTCTTGGTTGTCATAGTAACCAAACAAGAGCTGATTTATTACATACGTTTCGTGTGACACTTGTTCAAATTTATTTATCACAAGGAATTATCATTTTCACTAGTAAAATTGAGTTCCCATTTTATGTGCCCTTGATGCCGTCAATGCCGTAGATAAAAGTGAAGGTCACCATGTGGGACAAATAGAGTAACTCCAACAAGCCCAGTTCGCCAGTGGAAAAATACCACTGGGTGGTTGTACCTCTGTGTCGTAGAGGTGGTCCGGTCAATCAGTAAGCGGTCCGGTCCAGGTCCGGTCAAGCTGTAGGCGGTCCGGTCCAGTTGTTGGACCGGTCCAAGCGGTCCGGTCCATTTATTTAAATGTCATTAAAATTAAAATAAAATTGTAAGTTTTTAATTCTGCATTTGGTCTACATAATTTTTTTTCATTACATGTATATGCAGCAAATAACAGATATACAGCAAAACGTGCAATAAATGTTATATTATAATTTATACTTCAATACACTTCAATAGCTTTATCAGCTTTTGTCAACCTGTATTCATGCCCGCCTCGCAGAATCTTTTAATCAGCTCGCCCCACCCTGCACAATTTGTTTTATATTCTAACCACCATGACCCACACAGTAATACAAAATATTCCATTGTAACAAATCATTTACAAAGATTGGGATTTTAAATTTGTCACTAAAAAAACTAACCTAGTCTTATTTTCTGGTTGTTAACACAAGAACACTAAGCAGCCAAAATCCGTACTTCGCAATGCTTTAAAAACTGTGAGAGACTATTCCTGTGTACTTATTTTTAGTAAAAATGGCACTGCGTTATCATTGATACAGGAATATAATAGTTGACATACAGTGATCATCATTAAAGAAGGCAGAATCCCGAATATAAGGTGCAGGGAGGGTTAACAAATCCCAGCGACGAATATACTGTGCAATGACTCGTAAAACCGATGACATACCCATACATGTGGCGTGGCTTGTCGGAATCTGAGCGCGACACGTAATTTTGAACACAGTGCGGTAAAATGACAAATATTACCATTAATACTCATAAATCAACAGAGGATGGCCCTGCGACCGAGGATATTCCATTAGTAGAGGAGATTTAGTCCTCAAGTACTTCATTCTTATCTAAACGAAGCAGATTTAGAATACCCCTGAGAGGAAGTTGTTCAGGCCCCTCACGCTCCCCTGGTCGCCTGAGATAGCCAGGACAGGAATTTGACTGTCTTCTGCAGTAGGTCACAGTCTGCTACATCAACGAGGGCATTTTCCAGATCAGCGAGTTGCTTATGGCTTTGTGATGCCTGTAATATGACTTGTTAAAGGGCGGCACACGTTTCACTCGCGTTCGTTGCTGGTCCCAGAGGCCAGTTTGACCGGAACGCGGACCGGCTTATACGCGAAATGTTACAAATAGTATCTTTCATTCATTTTTCTATAGATTCACTGTTGCTATTGTGATAAATCTCGCCACTTAAGTATCAGAAAAAAGTAATTTGATAAATTGTATTGCTGCCGGCCGTTCATGAATATAACAATGATCCTTTATAACAAAACCTGTCATAGATATGCCGTCGGTAAGAGTGTATTGAAACAGACATATGAAACCCATATCTGTAATTGTTCACACTTATATCTGGTTTTGAACATGTCCGTATCGAATCAGTGATAGGAAGTCCATTGTACCATTTTCCCAGAAAGATGAAGTGCTGGTCTCACGTTTAAGTAATTTAATAACTTGTTGATGTGTACAGAATGATATTGATATTGGGAATCACTACAGCTAATAATAGTCAGCTTAATGCATAATAACAATGGTTTTATTCTTTAACTGAATATTTTATTACAGTAATTTTAGGGGCATTAGGGCTCCCATGGTTGCGAATACAATGTATTTTTCAGTTATAAGAGCATTATCATGTAATTAAAATCCATTGTAGATAAAGTTTTTACATGTTTTTTGATAGTTACATTATGGAGCGCGTGAAATTAAATACATGAAACAAGAGCTTCATAATTTTTAACGATTATTATGATATTTATAAATCATGCTGCTCCAACCATGTAATACGAAACTGAACTTTCCTTTCTCGACCCTTATAATCGAGTGTAGGAATATATAAAGTTTCAAATAGAAAAAAAAGTTAAAAAAAGGTCAAAATTTTGAAGTTTTGAGCGTCCAAAGGGGAGGGGATAAACGTCAATTTCTGAAGAGTTAATTAATATTTAACCAAATAATTTAGCAGTTTCCGTTATTTTAGCATCATTATATGGTTATATATTATGATGTAATAAGATTATCTGATAATAAAGTAATAACTAAGGGTAAATTATTATATGTCAGCGTGTTTTTACTGTTTTGTAGGTAGTCGGCAAAAATATGTGACCGAGATACAAGCCAGCTTCGATCCTCTCGGTCCTATATCCTAAACTCGCGCGTCCGATATGACGCCTGGACACCCAGAACTGAGCGTCTAATAGAGAGTTCGATCGTCACAGACGCTTACCTCTGCGTTTCTGAAGGCTGTGCTTGTAAAAGATGAAAAGCCTGACATGGCTGCGAACGACAGCCCCTCGTCGACCATCGACGGAGTTCTTTAGATCAAGCTGACACAACGCAATATCTTTCTACCATGAATGTCTGTAAATGGAACGGGATTTTCCAACACCTCCCTAATAGGGAAAAGGAGTGGTTGGTGTGAGACATGGCCATTGATAAATGAATACTTGTTCTCTAGGAGTGCGAAGCCTCTTGAAGATAGATATTCCTCTTTTGTGATTTCAACAATTTGCGTGAATGTATTACTGCTAAATCCGCGCGGAATTTGGGTTACAAACTTTTTAATTCTTTCATTATAAATTCGCTTGTCCACGAACAAATATATTTGATATATGATAAAATTGCATGCTATTCAGTCTTTTCTCCTTTGAGAAATATTTTTATAACCTTGGGTAAACGCATTTGTGCCAAATTACTCGTGTATTACGCATTTCATAGTACATCATGCTTACCCTATAAATCCGTTTTTGCAACATTTCTGTGATACAATTCCCTCATTGTCATTAAAACGATTTCTCATATCCATCTCGAGAGTTCCTAAGAATCAACTGTGTCAGAAAGAGTGCTGTACAACTTACAGCAGCAACCATCGACTACTCTCTGGCGCCCTCAACCAGAAACTATTGGGGAATTATATATTAATCAATATTTTGACCAACTATTACCATATATTTATATATATTGTTATAGGTGCACTTTTTATTGCGTGACACGGGCGTAACTCGTGTTGTGACGCTCTTGCCTGGCCGCGTGTTGCACTCTCGGTTTAATCCGTGATGGTTGAGCTCTCGTTGTCATGATAGCATGGGGCTTTCTCGCCTGGCTGGGCCGGGGCGAGGTCACGTGTGGACCCTGGTATGTGGAGACACAGCGATGTTCTTCTGGATGGTTCCTGTAACGCGTGTTTAGTGTGTATTGTGTTAGATCCTTTGGAATGTTCGAGAAGTGGAAAATTCTCGGCTTCGGGCGAGAAGTTATAAATGGGGGCTGTGTTTTAGAGCCGAGAGGGAGGTTAAAGAATATTCCAGCGGACGCAGACGTGTGGGACCTATCCGATTATCCAGTAATTTCAGGCATTCTACCATTACTAACTCTATACAATTTAATGCTGCCTGCCTCAAGTTTACTTTCTGGATTGTTACAAGAGCTTTACATTGGACTGTTATTGCCCGAGAGTATACATTTTAAAGAACTTGTCGCTGTGTCGGTGTTGGTATCCAGGTACTGTGCACTTTGTTTATTAGGCTGTGTGATTGTATTGATTTGATGTTATACTGTTATTTTACTGTGTGATTGTATTGATTTGTTGTTATACCGTTGTTATACTGTATAATTGTATTGATTTAGTGTATTGTGGTGTTGGGGTTGTTTTAAGAATAAATTATAGATTATTATAAATTATTCGTTAACAAAGGACCACTGACTTCTTTATTCATTCCCCTAAACATTTCACGGTACCTGGTGTTACAGTGTCTGATTTTTTAATCTCCATTGCAGGATTTGTGTTCATCACGCATACGTGATCTGTTGATATTAGGTTCCGTTACAATATATTCTACTGTTCAAAGCGTATTTTAAAGAATGCAAAAGAACAATATGAAGGATAGGAGTTTTAAGGTGTATAGAGCGGGTTTAGTGCAATCAACCACTTTTACACAAGTTTTGAAACAAGTTATTCTTTTCAAAGGTGGGTCAATATATTTGGAGATACGGGGATCTAGAAGTTTGGTTAGAGGGGAAGGGGGTTACGGATGACGGACGCACCATCACGGTCAGTTCCCTATAACGAAAATTAAATAGGCTATAATTAAGACTATGCATGAACAATTGATGTCCAGGGCCGCCAGTCGGGGACCAGTGCCGCCAGTTGGGATCAAGTGCCCTCAGTCGGGGTCCAGTGCCGCCGAGTCTAGTGCCGCTAGTCGGGGTCAGTCCCTCCAGTCACGGTCAAGAGCCGCCAGTTTGGGACCAGGGCCGCCAGTCAGGACCAGTATCGGCAGTTGAGGACGTCTTAGAGACTGTTTAACCGGACTCTGTATATAACTGAGTTGCTTTTTTGTGGTAAGCCAGTGCATTTCAAGTGAACTATATTCTTGTCAATGAAAGGCGTAACAGAATTTCCTGGTTTTTGAGGGTCCGTGTATCCTATTAGATCGGACTTGGTGTCCGTCAGTTAGTCAGTGTGGTGTAATGATAGATTAAAGGTAGCATAGAGTTCGGTTGCGTTAGCGCTCAGGTCGAGATCCCACAGTTATAACGGAGGTTCGTGCGTCCATGTTAAGCGATCACTTATCACTATTGACCTGTTGAAAAAGCCATAGACTGTGGCTAAGGGATTGGTTATACAGGGGGGAATTTATAGCAGTTCTCTCAGAGCAAAGTTACTCAGGCTTAAGAGCAGGCCGTGCAGGAACGAAAGGAGCGTTAAAGAGAGAGGGAGGAGCATGCAAGGGTTCGTGAGCTAGAGTTAGAGTTACAGAATAGAGAGCTGGAGCCTCGAAGGCATGAGTTAAAGTTATCGAAGTTTGGGGTCGCGGCAATTCTTCTCACGTGAGATCTCGCCTATGAAAGCGATAGATCTCGGCCAATCAAGTATAGTAAGGCACTTTTTTTTAGTCGAACACAAGCTATATCGCCTTGCAATTAAAAATTACAATAATTAAGGTTTTGGAGCAAATATGAAACATACATTGACAACATTCATTCTAAATATAACGTTTAAAGAGAATATGATTTTCTGTTTGCTTTTACATGTTGTAAAACTCTAGGAACTATATTGCTGCGCAATATCGGTGAAGTAGTGGTGTAAAAGTATAAAAACAATAATACGTGCCACACGATTTAAGCATGTGTTTTGTGAATAGGTGCGATTCTGGAGTGAAAGGTGACGTCCAGGTGCATGTGGTCCGACTTGTTGTATACAGTGTGTTACAGCTGTCTTTTTTATTGTGTGACACGGGCGTAACTCGTGTTGTTGCGGCCTCGCCTGGCCGTGTGTTGCACTCTCAGTTTAATCCGTACTGGATGAACTCTCGCTGCCATTCTAGTCTGGTGGCTTTCTCGCTTGGCCGAGCCGGGCCGGCTCTTGTGTGAACCCTAACATGTACGGACACAGCGTTCTCTTTCTAGATGTTTCCTGTAACGCGGTTTACTGTGTATTACGTTAGATTCTTTAGATTGTTCGAGAAATGGAAAGTTCTCGGCTTGAGATGAGAAGCTATAAATAGGGGCTGTGTTTGAGAGCAGAGAGAGAGAGGTGAGAGAATATTCCAGCGGACACAGAAGAGTGGGACCTTTTCCGCTACATGCAGCAGTGAGAGATTTTCTTCAAATTTATGACGGATTTTATGTAGTCTTCAGTTTGCCTTTCGGATCACAGCCAAGATTTCAGTTATGGATAACAATAGATTACATTGGACTGTTATTCTCCGAGGAGATTTGTGTGAACTGTTCAACCGGCTTATACATTTTAAAGGATTTATCGCTGTGACAGTGGTGGTATCCAGGTACTGTGTGATTGTATTGATTTGCTGTTATACTGCTGTTATACTGTGTAATTGTATTGAGTTAGTGTATTGTAATGTTAGGGTTGATTTAGGAATAAATTATAGTTATTTGTTAACAAAAAAACACTGACTTCTTTATTTGTTCCCCTAGGCATTTCACGCTGCCTAGGGTTACAGAATCTAATTTTTTTATTACAAAATTTATGTTCATCACGCATACGTGATCTGTTGATATTAGGTTCCGTAACAAGTGGTTGCCCAAGCAATCCAGGTCACACCCGCTGCAGCTCCATGTCGTAAGCACATCCCCTTGCAGGGATCTATCATTGTCTCAACAGACCTTGATCCTGTACATGGTTGGGACGAAGCGCCTGAGTAAGTAGACTGGTACCCCGCGCTATTAAGGCCCCGCTGCTCTCAGCCAATATTAAAGAGATAAGGACACAACGCCATCTTCATTACGCCAAGTTTTAGCTCCTGACCTTCCGGTAGACTGGTTCCAACTCCAATATGTATATATGTGAAAAAAAAAATTCGTTTGAAGTTGCCAAAAGTTGGCTGTACAATTCATGTGACACTAATGATAAGATTAATAGATATTAATGATAAATCAATTCCACGTACAGTGGAATTTCAAACTTATTCAGTATGTCGTATTATATATACATCGATCATTCAATTTTTGTGCAACAACTCCCTTTTAAATATTTCTAAACTTGAAGTGACAAAGAAAGTTATCTCGCAAGAACTCTTCACCGGTAATCAACCAGGACCGCGTGAGCGTCCATGACCACCGACATGAGCGTGCATATTGGAGTTGGAAACAGTCTTCCTGAAGAAACAGAGTTGCAATTAGGAGTACTTCAGATGACGCTGTGCCCTCGCCTCTATGATAGGCGGAGAGCAGAGGGGCCATATAGCGCCAGGTATCAGTCTACTAAGCAAGCAGCAGATGTGGATTCATGTGTTTAGTTTCCGGCAGAAATGTTGCCGCCTTTTGATGAATTGATCAAAAGGACCGATGCATTATCTCGAGAAATTCGAGAGATTGGCAGTGAGCCAAGAGTTTCCACGAGATAAAATGGCATTCCATCTCAATACTTAAAGGGCAAAGCCCTTTTCGCTGCTTTCTGCAGCGGATGCGTCGTGTTACGATAGATGATATGATACAATACGATTTGTTAGGATCCTAGACAGGGAACTAGGGCCGCCAGTCGAGGACCAGTGCCGCTAGTCGGGGTCCAGTACCGCCATTTGGGGACCGGTGCCGCCAGTCGGGGGTCAGTGCCGACAGGATGAGGCCAGTGCCGCCAGTCTAGTCCGGTGCCGCCAGTCAGGGACCAGTACTAATAGTTTATGACGTCTAGAGACTGCTTACCAAACTATTTATTTAACTGAGTTGTTTGTTTTTGTGTGCAGCCAGTGCATTTCATGTGGACTATATTCCTGCTCTTGTAAGACATAACAGGCTGGGGACCCTGTCTGGTAGTTGGTTTTGAATTCTGTAATTTTCTGTTAATTTATTCCTTGTTGCTTAGGCACTGCCTTGTGTTTTATTATCTACCTGAGTGCCAATACGATGAGTGCGCCATCAAAACCTACCCCATCTCTACTTTACCACGTTAAACCTAAGGTGACCCTGTCCGTCACTTTTTAAGGGCAGCTTTTTACCTAGGGTACCGGTAAGGGGCAACGTTTATCGGGTGACACAATCCCTCACTAAGAACTCTAAGGACAAATGAGAAATCTGCTAAAGGATACGTTTATTGTATGTCGTCTCTTCTGTATGACAACAATCGACTCCTGCTCTTTTGTGTCAGCGGAGATTCCAGTCTGCAGTCTATCATAAGGAAGAACCAATATATTATCCGTCGGTTTCGCTATGATCAAAGAAAACGTCCGACAGACAGGTTGTCGGCGACAATATTTAATATATCTTTTCTCGCTAATGGAGGGTCAGTAATACTTAAAACATGGGTTCTGACTGAGGCTGATTTTATAATTGAAGTTTTTGGTCTGTTGATAATACCTCCCACGCCAATAGGAACGTGAGATAACTCGCCGGGGTATATAGATTCACCATATATATATATATATATATATATATATATATATATATATATATATATATATATTAGCATCAGTTTCATTAGTGTGTGAGGCGGCATTTCTATCTGATAAATGTGGTAAAATTCCTTTAAAGAGACGCTAATACATAGGCTGCGCTTCACAGTGGCGATGGCTCAGAAATTTGCGTGACCATTCAACATTAATACATATCGCGTATATATACCATTCCCGGCTTTTAGATGTCCACAATGCTGTTATTACGACCAAGTGCTCCGGAAACGTGAGTCGTGTCTGGGAATCGGGAAAACGTGCGAAAATGAAGGATAGGGTGGCAACTACGGGACTATGCTTTAGTTTTCACGCCAAAACAAATGAGTTACATATAAAATGGATGTTATGGGACCGATGCTTTAAATTAGTGGGGCTGGGTTCCGATATGTGCTTCGCTTTGGTAAAGAGTGCGTGGTGATGAACGGGCTATGGGATTATATGAAGGCAATCACTCAGTTTATGTGCGGACCTGTGAACTTTAAATACCCCGATAAAAAGGTTTTTGTATCTTGGAATAAACACACGGTAATATGTGAAATAAACCTTATGTTCGACTACATATTTAATATACCATTTAGCTCTTTTACCGACCACTATCATATTTATCTAAACTAAATTGTCAGTTAATTATACACTCGCGTAGATTTTTTTTAAAGAGACAAAGTCGACTGCAATAGCCCACACAACCATAAGAAACACTGTAACAATCGATTAGATTAGCCACGCCAAATTGGACCCACCAATTTAATAGATGAGAATTATACCGCATATGTTGCGGTCTTGATATGATATTTATGATAGTAAACATAACTACCTATTTTGAGTAAGTTTTTTTAGATAAATAGCTTCTGAGTGTTTTAAAAATTGAAGAGTTTCATCAGTTATAGCATTTCTCATAGAATTTATAGCATTGTCTCAGAATTCCAGTACGTAACTCGAAAAGTAATTCGACACCATGTCTTCCTGAGTCAGAAGTGGCGGATCCAGGAAAAGGGGGGCAGGGGGTCCGGACCTCAACCTTTCGAGCCGCAAAAACCTTTTTTAGGGTTTAAAACTAATTGTTTTTCCGCCTGGACGCCTCCCTTTCTCGGTCAAAGGCATTTTTTAAAGTTTTCTCATTCCTTGGTTGGACCGTCCACTTTCCATAATCCTGGATTAGCCCTTATTCTACTTTTTAATGCATAGCAAATATATTAAACCATGACAACACGTACAGATAGCGCAGTTTACCAACTCCATGTTTTGATCAAAGGTCAGATAAAAGATCCAGACCCGTGATACCAGGCTCCTAACGGTCGGCATATTCTAGGCCCTCTGCCAGCTAACATGGTGGAAAATCTTTGCAAACCCTGCTGAATAAAACAGTATTTAAATAGGGAAAATTAAAGAAAGAGGTAACTTTACAGTCTCGTCAGGAATCTGCCATACCCGTAATATCACATAAACGTGATAACGCCTACACAACGGAAATTTCTGACTAATACCGATCAGGGGCGTAGCAAGGATTCATGAAGGGGAGGGGCCGAAATAGGCAATTGAGGCATATATATATATATATATATATATATATATATATATATATATATATATATATATATATAAGTGACGCCTCTTAGATAGACTAACTTGTTTATTAACACACTCATTGTTTACTGTTTTAGATAGTCTATCTAAAAGGGGTCACCTACGCTTCAACTACAGACTAACACGGCTATACCTATATATATATATATATATATATATATATATATATATATATGTATATACATGAAAATATTATATTTTCATGATCAAACCTAATGAAAGGTAGAATAACCAAGAAACAATACATTAATCACTGCATGTGCAATGGACTTTATTAAAATAAATCATGGATTTTCATGATTGTGTTTAAGAAAATTTAATCATTATAAGACCAAGTGAAATTCTTGGAGGACGGGGATTTGCCCTTTCCCATGAATCAATGGAACATCCGTGAGTGAAATTTTCCGTTTTTTTTTAATTTTTATTTCTGATAACGCCAGTGACGTTAGAAAATGCCACTGATACTAGACCAAAGTTCGGAGAGGAATTATACTTTATTTCAGCTTTCAGTCTTTAAGTGTTGTTTATGTTAGGACGTAGGGGTAAGAGCCGGCAGTTATTTAGGCATTAAAGACCAGTTCTGTGATTTAGTTAGATTTAGCATTAATTGAACTTTCTGGCTGCATGTACTTTAGTTGGGTAGCTTCAGTTTCAAAGTCTGGTATTGTATAAACCACTGCACCATGCCCGTTCCCAGCCCAGGTGCATTATGTATACTCACCATTTGTAACTCACAAAAATAATCGCTACCGTATTGCTGGGTGCCAAATCGTGTGCATTATTTTGATATAAAAGCTATCTTGTTAGGATGGACAACCCAACATCTAAAAGCTGTGCTTCATATATATCAGCCAACACATCTAAAGGCTTGATGGGGTAGAAAATAAACTCTGGGCGTGATATTTATGACATCATTATATAATTTACTTCAGTTCCAAAGCAGGAACTTTAATTATTTAATGTAGTAGCTGAAAAACTAGAAATTAGAAAACAGAAAGAATCAAACGGGGGTAAATATACATTAGCTGGTCCTCTTTATTTTTAGATTTCAAGTAATTATTCAGAAGTATCTCATTTATATGGCACAATAAAGGTTATTTTATCATGTTATTATCAGACTGAATGTTTTCCTTGAAAGCGGGGAGATGATAAAGTAAGAAAATATATAGTAATAAACATGCATGCGCTCTCTGAAGTTTACGCTCAGTTAACTGAAAACCATCTAAGCTAAGTCTTTATATTTCCCTCTGTCTGTGGGTGTGTCTCTCCCACACCAATCTTTCAGAATTAAAAAAAATAATAAATTTTATTGAATCAAAACGGTACAGGCACAGAAACTATTCTAAAATAATAGAAAACAAAGTATCACTTCATAATAATTCACAATTGAAATAGATGCAAACTGAAAACCATCTAAGCTATGGCGTTGAGTCTTTGTCATTCTTTCTCACTGTAGGTGTGTCTCTCCCACACAAATCTTTCAGAATTAAAAAAAAATAAATAAATTTTATTGAATCAATAGGGGCAGGCACAGAAACGTTTCTAAAATAATGTAAAATAAAGTATCACTTCTTAATAAATCACAATTGAAAAAGATGCAAATCAGGACCCAATACATATCTGGCACTTGTGCGATATGAACCTTGCCTGCTTCTGTATCAGATACACCGCGATAACACTCGTCAAAGGCTCAGCAAAGTACCAAATATGTTAATCTGGAGGACAATAATATATATATATATATATATATATATATATATATATATATATATATATATATATATACCTGAGAACAAAATATATCGGTAGTACCTGTCAAACCTGACAAGCTGACATGTCCGGACCGGTCCTCTTAGATTAAAAAAATGAGGTCTAAGTGACATATGTTCTGAGATACTGGACAAAACACAGGTTTAAGCACCTTCACAGTAAAGACTCTTAATAGTAAAATACATGCAAAGAAGATGATTTTTCAGGAACTGCTGGATTGATTTACATGGTATGTGGTGTGCGAATTTGGCTTGTTAAAATATTAATAAGTGGAGAAGAGGGGGAATAATAGTCATTTTTATGCATTTTTATAGTTTATGTTTACATGAATTGTTTAGCAAAGCACAAATCGTAACTGTTAGACAAAAAGTTCCATCTTTAAATAAAGGGCTGCTGAGATTTCTCAGTTGACCCGAATGAATGTGATGAGCGTTCCTGTGTTCTTTCGAACAGGGAGTAAATTATCGGGTTCTTTGTTGTCTTATATCATGCACAGTAAAGTGTCCCACGGCAATGGCATGAAGAATCTCTTATACGAATCTTTTCGAGGGAACAGATATGTTTGGAGACCCGATTATTTTCATGATCCGCGCCTTACTTTGTCAAATTATTGTGATTTCATTAAGGGCGTTCAGGTCATGGGCCTTTACCAATATCTGAAGTCTATTAATGAAATATAATCCCTTTGACCTTCTAAACAGCGTTTCCACAAAACGGCTGCTTGTTCAAATCCATGTCTATACCATGTGGGGGCCTTCCAAAATAATCAAAACACATTTAATCAGGTAATTTGGCGGTATAGTACACGCGGTTGTGTCTTTCTGTCGAATTTTCTTATAGATTTTTGCAAACATACTTTTTTTCATAACGTTGGATTATAATGTAACAAAAAATCGATGTTTGCATTTTTTCCGTCTGACAGCTTGGTTAAATGGCGGCAATATTGAAATCAGGGTTACATATTACTCGAAAACCGCCATTATAGACAGGGGTTACCCAAGAACAATCCTAAATATACAACTTTTCTTATTTGATTTTTTCCTGAGGAGTCGATTTCTGTTACCAAATAAAAATTTATTTTTTTTTTATTTTTAATAAAATTTATAATTTGCGTAAATTTGCATATCTAAACGAATAAGTAGAATTTATAATATAATTATTAATTTATTGATTATTTTTAGTTTTATAGAAAGAATAAAGTATTCCGGGTACAAAATATTCAATTTTGATAATATATGACGCATGTCTATATAAACCCTCATATCTTTAATTAATAAAATGCAGATATATTATGCAAATAGACAAATTTTTGAGAACATAAGAACATCATCACTTAAATATTTGCTTATCATTTAAATAGTAGCTTATCATGTTTTAATATGGCCGCAATTTATCCAAGATAGCGGACAAAATGCATCGATTTTTATTTACGTTATTATCCAAATTATGAAAAACGTATTTTTGCAAAAATGTATATAAAAAATCCTCATAAGCTAAAATTTAGACACAACCGCTTACACTAGTAAGTTATTCAATCCAGAGACTTACGAAGGGCGTTTTGTAAATTAGTGGCCTTATATCTCTCCCACATATGGAACCTACTACCTTTCAACAAGCTTATGCACCCGCGTCCCTGAGGCATTATAAAACATCTCTATATAAGAATCACCTACAGTTCATTGACATATACGAATAGTAATCCATATAAATCATATACATTCTATAGAAAAGGTACGTGAATATTCGGCTTTAATTGACGTATCCTTTTCTTCTTAGAAAATCTCGGGCAGATTTCATTAGGAACTGACATTTACAATACACTAATGAGCAGCTAGTGTTATTTGGAAGACGGGGAAGTCAAGTGGATCCTACAGAAACATAATCTTTAATCGAGCTTATTATTTGTTAAAAATTAAACCGTATTTTATCTTGTAAGTGCAGGAATTCTTTAGTGCGGTCTTATTATTAAAGCTTCGTTTTGATGTTATTTTTAAACCACATGTCAATCATGTATTTTGAAAGGATCATTGCGCTATTCGTTAATCAGGAATCTTTGTTTGGGCTACTTTTTGCCACCTGCCATACATGGCCCAATTTCCTGAAGAAAAGAATATATTTAATTAAACCTGAGCATATTGTGAGAAAGGTCATCTAAACGACAAAAGCATACGCTTATTTTTATCATGCCAACCAGAAGCAAGTTAATAGCTGGGCAAACAAAAATACAGTTACATAATAAAGTTGAGTGGCCTTTGTTTTTATCGACGTTATACAAACTACAAGATAAAATAAGTCCACAATAATACAGATGAAAATGTATCAATTTGAATGAAGGAAGGATGAATAACATGGTCTTTGTTTTGTTCACCTTCACCTGTCTACATTATTCAGTCCATAACAACAATGCTATCGAAAGTGTCGGTAAGATTAAACGTGTCACTGAATATTTTTTGAAGCAATTGTCAGTAGCCGAGGGCTCGATAAAGGTCAAAATGTACAGCAATACCCCGGTTACAAGACCAAATTTGGAACCATGCAAGCTTGGAGAGATTCATGTTAAACAGCCGCGTTTGAAAGGATAGCCACGTTTAAAAGGACCCGTTCACAACCTGGTATGTTATACATAGAGAAACTATAACGTTTTCACCCTAACAAGTTATGGTATCTGCCAACATTTCGTTCTAAAACCGCATGCTTACTCCTATACAGGAGTGGCAATAAGCTTGCATCGGGCGCGATCAGTAGCGCTAAACATAAACATAACGCGTACGTCAACTAGTGGTCGTATCGCGCAACTTCACAAATCACGATTCTTTAAGCTTCAAGCGGTTTTTATTTGCATTTCTTCTTTCTTCTAAATTATTGCTAGCTGTCGCGGATACACATGATGAGATCTCTGGTCTAGCAAGTCTTGTTTTGGTTAACAGGCACACGTAGACAGTGTACTCACGCACAGAACCATAACGACGTGAAAATCTGTGAACTGGAGATCGCAAGCCTGTGTTCATGGAAGTTTATGCTTGGAAACTAATAATCTGATATAATACACATATTATTACAAAGGTTATGTACCTTTAACAATGGATTGTGATTCGTCAGGCGGAGTTTTTTTTTTTCGCAAGAAATCCCACCAACGAAAAATTTGCTATACTCATCACAAGTCTCAAGCGAAATTGGATTATTCAAAAAATGCAACATTTTTGTGTCCAGTATAAATTACCATGGCTGTGATTGGAAAAAAAGGAAAATTTTATTGACCTGGAAAAGACTTTTGACAGAGAAAGCAGAAAATGATAGGTCATGTGACCAGAAAGTGCTTATTTATTCCTGGTTTGATTGTGCGCAAGGAGAGCATTCTCACGACAACAAAAAATGGGTGGAACATTAAATCGGCATCACCCTCTTTGATATGACAAAATAATCACATATTTACGTTTGATGTGTTTATTTCTTTTATTCGTCTCACACTACATCAAACTTCGTACTATTGTCTCTGTTATACAGACTACAGAGAAGATGATAATATATAAATCATTTTTCACATCCATGGAACGTAGCTCTCCGCACTCGGTGTGGCCTTCAAACAGAGATTTGTCCAATTAGTGTTCCATGACTGGAGTCTTATTACGTATTCTCGTGGGTGGATTTTACAAATTCTCTGCCGAGCATGGTTATATTTCCGAGATTTCAAGGAAGGGCACGCACTTGGACAGACAGAAATACAATAGGCAGAGAGGTAGACTGGTAGGGTACAGAGATCGGAAGGTAACTGGCTTTTATTTAAGATATTCCCAATGAAGGTTAAATATCGCGGGTGGGATTTGCTGATGCCGTGTTATAAGATTTAAAATTATTGACAATTTGAGGGAGGGCACACACACAGACACACAGACAATCTGGTCAAGAACAGATAGTGGTAGGCCATAAGCTCTAATACAGGATATCTTTGATATCTGAGCATATGTCTAGGTTTTACAAACCGGTTGCTCTGACAAGGAAACAAGGGCCACGGGGATCAAAATGTCTGTACCTGCGGTGACCTCAGACTCGTCCTAAACCCATTATATAACTAGTTATCGGCATTCCAAGAAATACAGGTCACTGCAATGTGTGCATTCCATTATTTCACCCATATTCGCATGTTCATGTGCTTAATTGACTGAATATTTGTGAATATTCCTTGATGACGTTCCTGATTGCGGATCATGTGCCGGATCCACACAAAAACCTTATCTATCCTTCACAGGCCCATTCCCAAAAAAACCCTGATTTTTTTAGGATTCTGTTTAGATTGCGTTAGTTATGTTGTGAATAACACACAAACACACACACACACAAACGAACGGAAATGAACGCATACTCTCCTGGCGAAGACAACCAGAATGCGCATTATCCCGCAAAGGCAAAACGACCCTTCCCTTTAACTAGATCCGAAGGCTGCCTCATCATGTCCCATTCAAACGACCGAACATACATTGATGAAAACTAAACATCTCTGGTATGGGTAATAAAAGGAACACAAAACACACCGAAGAACTTAACCCAAGAATTCTCGAAGATATGTATATATTTTTTAGGCATAATTTTGTGAACTAGGGTGCTGTGAACTTACAGGTATTAATTTAGATAGTTCACCTGTCGTGTTAGGGGTCGAACAATACAACATAACTAATAATCAGAGATAATACACATATTATTGCAAATGGTTATGTACCTTTAACAATGGACTCCGTTGTCGTCAGACGGAGCTTGTTTCGAAAGAACTTCCACCAACGAAAGATTTGCTAAACTCATCAAAAGTCTTAGGCGATATTGAATTATCCATAAACTGCAATATTTCTGCATCCAGTGTAAATTAACATAGTTGAGATTTTAAAAGAAGAAAAATGTCATTGGTCTGGAAAAGACTCATCTGAAAGAGGAAGCAAGTAATGATAGGTCATGTGACCAGATAGTACCTATTTATTTCTGGTTTGTTTGTGCCTAAGGAGAGTATTCTTGCAACAAAACTAAAAAAGAAAAAATCGCTGGAACATTTAATCGGCATCATCCTTTTTGATAAGACAAATGTTACATGTATCTGTTCATTATGCGCCTGGCGTTCTGATTCGTGTGAGGCTCAAGCCCTTGGCGTTGCTATGGGAACTGTACTGGTTGAACTCTGGTTTGTAGAGACACAGTGCTCGTACACAGCGCTCGTTGTAGTCTGGAATGTTCGGGTCTGTTCATGCGCTATCGGCGCGTGTGTATTGATGTGTTCTTTGGAATGTTCGTGAATGATGGAACTTTCTCGACTTCGGGTGAAAACGCTGTGAAAAGGGGCTGTGTTTTGAGCCGGCAGAGAGAGAAAAATACTCTTGTTTAGCTGTGACAGTGGTGGTATCCAGAAATCAAAGCCTGGGATCCGAACAGTCTGGTGATGTACATTTTTATTATTGTTATACTGTGTAATTGTATTGATTAAGTGTATTGTAATATTAGGATTGTTCTGAGAATAAATTATGATTATTTGTTCACAAAAGAAACACTGACTTCTCTATCCATTCCCCTAGACATTTTAGGCTGCCTAGTGTTGCGTAATCTGATTATTTTATCTCCGTGACAAAATTAATGCTCGTCACGTTTACGTGATCTGTTGTTATTAGGTTCCGTAACACAAACTAATCACAAATTTACATTTGATGTTTTTATTTCTTTAACCTTCTCACTTTACATCAAAATTCGTACTATTGTCTCTGGTATACAGACTACAGAGAAGATGATTATATGGAAATCATTTTCACATCCATAGAACGTAGCTCTCCGCACTCGGTGTGGCCTTCAAACAGTAGCTCCACAGTGGTTCGTCCAATTAGTGTTCCGTGACTGGTGTCTCATTACGTATTCTCGTGGGTGGATTTTACAAATTCACTGCCGAGCATGGTTATATTTCCGAGATTTCAAGGAAGGGCACGCACTTGGACAGACAGAAATACAATAGGCAGAGAAAGGTAAACTGGTCAGGTACAGAGATAGGAAGGTAACTGGCTTTGATTTATGATATCGAAGGTCAAATATCACGGATTGGATTTATTTATGCAGTGTTACAAGATTTTACATTATTGACAATTTGAGGACACACACACAGACACACAGACAATCTGGCCAAGAACAAATGGGTAGGCAATTAGCTCTGATACAGGATATCTAGAAATATGAGCATATGTTCAATTTTACAAACGGGTTGCTCTGAAACGGTAGATTAATTAAACAAAGGCCACGGGGATCAAAATGTCTGTACCTGCGGTGACCTCAGACTCGTCCTAAACCCATTATATAACAAGTTATCGGCATTCCAAGAAATGCAAGTCTCTGCAATGTTTGCATCCCATTATTATATCCATATTCGCATGTACACTCGTGCATAATTGACTAAATAGTTGTTAATATTCCATGATGGCGTTCTGATTCCAGATCTTGTGCCGGATCAACACAAAAAGTCTAAGATATGAAGATATGAATATATTTCTTGAGGCATAATAGTGAACTAGGGTGATGTGTGAATAAGCATGTATTTATTTAGATAGTGTACATTGTCGGGTTAGAGGTCGATGAAAGCAATCGAATGGCCTTTTTCTACTTTACTGGTGACATCTATAGGCAATGACTGACACTAAGTGTTCGGGTCGGCGATTTTGCCAAAAAATGATCCTTGTTGTGACAAGGTAAGATATAGCTATCTCATTTCAGAGGCCTGGTCACTTCCGATTCTTTTGCAGTGCGCTATCATGCAAATGGTCTATTGTAATGAATGTAAAAGTCAATGTATTCCAACTGTATGGCTTCCATCACGTTTGCAAAAACATTATAACCTGATGGGCACTCAGCAGAACTCGTATCCTCCGCCAAGGGTGAACGATATCTTGGAGGTTATAATGAAATGATGAAAATAGCCACCTATCCCTGTCCTCAAATAGTAGATCAGAATTATAGGGTCCAAATGTTGATTATGGAGGTTATTAGGCACAGGAATTCCCATCCTGTTATATTGACAAATTAATGTGGTCTTGATCATGCCTTTTAACTTAGGGGGTGGGCCTACTTTTATCCGTGTGCGCGTCCTTGTCCGTTTACGCACTATTAAAGTTATTTTAAATTAAGCTCAAATTTAACATTTAATCATAGTTCTGCAAAAAAAATCTCACAGAATTGGTATGAAGCAAGCAGCAACGTATGACTTCTGTGTGACCATAACTTTTATTTGCGAACTTCTTTGTCACTTTTGCATTTTTATCACTGACTTAATTTAACTCAAATGAATAAATCTAGGTCAGGATATTTTTTTTTCATTCAAATGTGTTTTTTTAATGTTAGTAAGATTTGTATCGAACTATGCACTATATTTATGTTTATCAATTATCACTTTAAATGTCACCTTCCACTTAGTCCTCAATGTTACGTTACAGTTAATGTTAGCCACTAAACATGCTATTTGATTATTAGCAATTTATGTGAACTTCCCTTAGATGAGCTCTCGACTGGGAGCTTCAGAATACTTCTGATAAGCAGACTGTTTTAATTAGTAGAAAGAAATGGATCTTTGAAGTGTACAAATGCTTGTTATTTTCACTCTCTCTATCTACACTTATTTGTAGTGCAGTGTTTTATTAAGCTTACAATCATCACATCACATATTGATTTCATACGAAGCTTTGCAAACTAACCACTAATATTAGCACAGATTGTAATATTAAACTATAAAATTCGATCAACCCCGTCTACCTCAAGGTAAACCACCTTTTACAGGTTAAAAAAGCTAATAAAAGAAAGTCAGTACTAGCTAGCATACTGTCTTGATATACAGAAACATTTTTACAAACTTGTGCCAACCCAAACTGTCCTAATATAAGTCCAAATCGGGTGATCGTCAGTATTATGTGTCAAATGTTTGGCTTGGCTTTACCCAGGATACTCAGGACTTACTTTAATAATTATTATATCAAACAACCCACCGAAGTGATTTTAGGAATCCTAGTAGTAAATACTTTCAAGTTGAACCCTATGATTCCACTATAGATAGACGGTGCCATGTCAAAAGACGTACACAACCATTCACTTTCTTTAGTATAAAAAACAGCAAGTTAGGCCAAAAAAAATTAAAGGTATGGTTCTCAGGCACCGCCCGCATCAATTTTAAACCCCCGCATCAAAAACTTTTTATTTTGATTTTCAATAAAAACTTTCCAATTTTGAGCTGCTGCCGCTCCGACATTTCTTTCAAGAAGATAAAACCATACAATTTCCTTTGTTTTGTAGGGCTTTTACTTATTTAGCAAAATAAAACTGTTATTTTCATGCTTTTCCCTTATCATTTGACATTTTTATCGAAACATACCAAAAGATTTAAAATAAAAAAAGCGCTCGCCCGCATTGATTTTTGAAAAAAAAGTGCCTGAGAACCATACCTTTTTTTTATTTATTCACTCCGAGTACTCCTTATTTCCATAAATAACATTTGAAACAAGACGGTCTAACAATAAAATATCGTCATACGCTTTACCCACATTGTACCAAAAAGAAGGGTAGGCCTTTCTTTTCAATATAAATTCTCAGCGAGTCGTCTTTTCAGGGCTTACCAAATGTAGGCCAGAGCTTTACCTTTGAAAATCCTCTGAGGCTATACTGTTTTGTTACCATAATTTCCACGGTCTGACAAACTGTAACCTTTAGCATCTTACCCATGACATTTCAAATAAAAAGTGCTCATCTGACATGGACATATGACGTCATCAGAGCAACGATTTAGAAAAAAAGTGTATGTACCTCTGTTATATTTCCCCCTATATACCAGACCCATTTCGCATTTTGCTGAAAGGTATACCATTGTGTGTTAATGTATTCTGACTCCATCAGCTTTTAAAATATAAAGAAATACACCCGAACCAGGAGGAAAGTCTGGGAGAAAATAAGGTCGTTTGATCTGCTCTATCTGTTGAATGAGTCGGCAGGCTGGATCGGCCATGGTTACTCCCACGGGTTCTGGATTAGATTCCCGAAAGACCGCCTAAGGTTGACACGGTTGACATAGATAGAACAAGTATATGTGCTTTACGTGTCCTCCTAATTGGTGTTAAATGTGTGCAGTATCACTCGAGGCAACGGTTAACGGGTAGCAGTCATCAATGACAGGTTAGAATACCATAAACACGCCTTAACTTGTTTTTATATCATTTCGACAGGTGTTTAGAAGTCCAATGATCAGATGTTTAACATCAAAATATTTACAGAATCCACGCGGAAGAATTTGACCTCACATCAAATTCTACACATGTACAGAAACTACCCAAAATAAAACGGTATTTGTGACCTATATATGTGTAGATGTAACATGTCGAACAATCTGGTGTGTTTGTAATACCTTACATATATATATATGTGTGTAAAAACTTAAGATCTGAACGAACGAGACATGTAATCTCCGAAAATAAGCAATAATACTGTTGCAATTGTATCGTTTGATTACAAGACTCCTGGTCGCAATGAAGCTCAAAATTAAGCAAGAGTTACTGTACCTCAGTTTTTCTGGTGCTTTCATACTGGCATTTGTAACATCATTGAGGCAACTCATAACTTAAGGTGATCGGATTTATGATGATGACCCTTGTCCATCGGCAGTCCGTCCGTTATGAGGGCAAACGTTGTTAACATTTCATTTAAAAAAAAATTAACTGAAAATCCAATTATTTCCACGTAAATATTTTTTCAAAATCATAAAATGAGATGATAAATTGCGGATTACATTTATTAGACGAAATCCACCTTCTAGTAGGGAACAAATCATAACCATAGGACACTAAAAGCTCATTCCAAAGACTTCACATCATGATATCTCTTTATTTGATATCCGAGATTTCATTTTTTGTAAAACCCAAAATTAAAGCACTTATGAAGTAAAAACTGTTTTTTTTGTGTGTGTGAAAAAAATATATAAAAGGCTTAATTTGGCGGGAATGGCATGACACAAGGTCTCGGAATGTCCTGAAAATTTTCTTTAAAGAGTTTATATTGCTGCAAAAAAATCTGGTAGCGCCTACTGGAATTTCTATATTTTCTTTTTTTTATTATTATATCGGTAGAATCATATCACCTACATTTTAAATTTGTTTACGCATTTTTTTTGCATTTTTTCTTATGTTTTGTGACTAAAAACTACAGCAATTTTGAAAATGTCCAAACATTGGAGACTTTTATTTTTTACCGACATTGTATCTCCTGTCTTTGCCATACCAGTGATACCATCCTAAAATACCTCTGACCTGTAATGATAAAGACCTCTCTAGATATACGTCTTAAGTCAGAAATGGATTGATTTTGTTATTGTGTATGCACACATACCCTTTTTATTAAATAAACTTCAACTGAGCGCCTTTGCCCAATTGGCAGTTGTTGTGACGTATTACAGCATGTTGTGATCAACCCCTCAAAATTTCTATCCGTCAATTCTATTTAGCTCAGCTCATTTGAGCCTAAGGACATCCTTATAATAAAATTTATTCATTTCAGTTACTATCAATTCCATTCCGAATCATTGAATTATCCCTTCATTTTAACTTCATTTCAAGTTCAATTCAGAATTGACCCAGATCTCCTGGGGATTCTGATGGGGGTAAGATATGATACCTGGTGTACGTAAGTGCAAATTAAAGGTTGTCTTGGAATTGAGAGAAACATTATATGACACGTTTTCCTTCCCTCGGGAGCCGCCAGAGCAGTTCTACAGAATTGTCCTGGTTTGGGTTGAGGGGGTACAGACAATAATAATAATCCAGCGTAAGACAGATGCGATCACCTGATCAAAACTAATGTATAACCAGAGACAGAGAGCAGAATACTAATGGCAGCTTTCCGTGCTGTGCGGCCGGGGGAATACTAAAACCATATTTCGCAACTTGTTGGTTTCCTTTTAATCCTCCGAAAGTGGTTTGGTTACATGTCTGTAGTAATAACGGGAGGCGGAGTCCACTCGAAATGAATCAGTCACACAACGAGGCTGGTTACCTAGACACCATTACGTAGACACATACGCCCACTACCCATGTTTCAGAAGGCGATAGCAAAAGAGTCACTATAGGACATACAGAGAGGGGTGAGTGTAACTAGAGGAAAGTAAAGACATGCAATGAAATATGATTTTTTATATAATGTTTCATATTGTACCCTGAGACGGTTTTATATCAACAGGCACCAAAGGTGGTTCAGTGCATTTCCCTACTTTTGAATAAGCTTTACTTGGGCGCTGCAGTCACTCATAGTCTGTGGTTCCCAGAATGATAAAGAAAACATTGAGCCGATCGATTTTATGGAGACACTGATGGGCTCACTTTTATAAAATTATAAAAAAACTGGAGGATATTCAGTCATAAATACGACAAATCCAATAAAAGATATCGCATAACCAACGAGTTAACATTTCTATAACAGTTCTTAAAGGAAAGAACTGTTCCATTTCATTTGAAATTTTCAGTAAGTATGCAAAACTGGTTTGCTTTGAAATTGTGTGAGAGGAGGTTGTTGAGGTTTTACATGTTCCAGTTTTTTAAGCACTGCCTTTGGTCTTTTATTTCCCTATGCCATTTATTAATAATTCCGGCATTAAATCATTCTCTGGCTGTCATAGGCTTAGTCAAGTGGCAGGTATTGGACATTCAGATGCCGCACTGTTTGTTCCTTATTGTCCATATTTCCTGCACGATGTGGACAGAATCCCCGTTATCAGGACCATCAAAGGAAGCCAGCTGCTACTCTATTACAGGTAACGACCCCGCTGTGAGGGACGATCAGACACAGGACCCCGGGTAAAAATGTGTCTCCAAAATATCCCCCTCCCCCGAGTGATACATTTTCACGAGAAAACATTTGGATGTACATATATGATCGTGTTGCACTCAGTGATCTAAAGCGGCAGTCTGATATATATATATATATATATATATATATATATATATATATATATATATATATATATATATATATATATATATATTGTTACAGAACCTTATAATAACAGATCACGTTAACGTGACGAGCATAATGTTTTGTTACCGAGATAAAAAAATCAGATTCCGCAACACTAGGCAGCGTCAAATGTCTAGGGGAATGAAAAAAGAAATCAGTGTTTTTTTGTTAACAATAATTATAATTTATTCTTAGAACAATCCTAACATTAGAATACACTAAATCAATACAATTACACAGTATTTAAGAGATAACAATAATAAAAATGTAAATTACCAGAGTCCGGATCCTAGGCTTTGATTCCTGGATACCACAACTGCTACAACCCAACAAGAGTCTTTCAGCACAAATAATCCACGTGAACAGTTCTAATAAATCTTCCCGGTGAATAGTCCAATTAAATGTCGAAGACAATCTGCTGTAATTTAGAAGTGAAGTTCAGGTAAAATCCCAATGGCAAACTGAAGACAATCTGTATAAAGTCTGTATAAAGTCCATAGAATATCTGAAACTATGCAATTATCGGAGTAGGTCCCTAAACTGACGAGAATGTCGCGCCCTTTCTTGCCCGGTGGTATTTTTCTTTCTTCTGCTCTAAACACAACCCATATTTATAGCTTCCCCCCCCCCCCGAAGTCCAGAAGCTTCTAATCCGGATCCTTCCAAAGAACAAACTCGAAACTTTTAGACTACAACGAATACGCTGTCTTTACACTCTTCGAGTAAGCCAGAGTTCAACAAGTGCGGTTTCCATAGCAACGCACAAGGCTTGCGCCGAACACGAATCAGAACGCCAGGCGCATAATAAACAGACACACGTATAAATATATATATAGTGAAACTTCGTTGTGTCGAACTCGCTTAAGTCGAATACCCCGCTTATGTCGAAGTTACAGACGAGATATTCCCGAAAAAGTCTAGTTAAATCATTACCAAATAAAACCCGCTTGTGTCGAACCTCGGATGTGTCGAAGTTTTCTGAGGGTCCCTTCGACTTCGACACAACGAGGTTTCACTGTAATATGTATATATATATATATATATATATATATATATATATATATATATATATATATCCATTAAATAAATGTTGTTACGGATCCTAATATCAACAGATCACGTAGTCGTGACGAGCATAAATTTTGGTTATAGAGATAATACAAAATCAGATTCTATAACACTAGGCAGTGTGAATTGTCTAGGGGAATGAATAAAGAAGTCAGTGTTTTTTTTTAACAAATAATTATAATTTATTCTTAAAACAATCTTAACATTACAATACACTAAATCAATACAATTACACAGTATAGCAACAGTACAACAGTAAATCAATAAAGTATATAAATAAAATGTACAGTACCTGGATACCACCACTGCCCCAGCGACAACAAGTCCTTTAAAGCATATAATCCAGATGAACAGTTCTTTTTGTTACGAAGACAAATGCTCAGGGGAAAAATCCTGGGCCGATCCGGAAGTCGAACCCATGTCGGTGGCGTACAAGTCCGGCGTTCCAACCGCTTCGCTAGCAAGGCAAGCTTCACTAGCGAGACAGTTCGGTCCGCTTTTATGTCACCCCGTAACACACCCCCTCTTAAGAGCGTTCTGCTATCGGAACAAGACTAATTATCCAAGGAGTCACACTTTGGTGAGTATATTCCCTTGGCCACACAAAGTTTACCGTCACGTTAGACGAGCCCCCATTTTGTTTCGAAGACAAATAAATGAGGGGAAAATCCTGGGCCGATCCGGCAGTCGAACCCAGGTCAGTGGCGTACAAGTCCGGCGTCCCAACCGCTTCGCTAGAAAAGCAAGCTTCATTAGCGAGACAGTTCGGTCCCCTTTTATGTCATCCCGTAACATTATAAATCTTCTCAGAGAATAACAGTCCAGTTCAATTACAAAATCAATTTGTTGCAATCCAAAAGTGAAGTTCTGATAGTGACCCCAAAGGCAAACTGAAGACTAATTAAAATCCGTTACAAATTCGAAGAAAAGCTATAACTGCCGCAAGGTCCACAAACTGACTTACACTCTTCTGTGTCCGCTGGAATATATCTTTCCTCCCTCTCGGCTCTAAAACCCAGCCCCTTATTTTTATCTTTTCACCTTAAGCCGAGAACTTTCCATTTCTCGGACAATTAAAAGAACCGAATAGTACACACGTTACAGGAAACATCTGGAACAACGAACGCTGTGTTTCTAAATATCAGGGTTCACACGTGGGCAGGCGCGGCTCGGCCAGGCGCGAAATCCCTAGACTAGCATGACCGCTGTGTTTACACATCAGACCCCACGCGTGGGCTGGGCTATGCCGCCATAGCAACGGACAATGCTAGCGCTGCACATACACATGTAAGACTGCTTCATACAATAAAAGAGACATCTGTAAAAATGTACAATTCCACTCAATGACAACTTGTGTGTTATTTTAGAAATAGAAAAAAAATGAGAAATTAATCCTTGCTATAACATATTCTCCTTCTTAAGCCCTTATAAATCCTATTAAATATGGCATCATTGTGCACAATGGCAACATTTTCGACTTCTTGTCCAAGAATATAATTTCATATATTTCTAAGGTTTCGTAGTTATTATCAGAGTTAGGTATTAGGTATACGTGATACCCGATACCTAATCGCCATATATGATTAAATTAATCAAAGGCGTCATTTTTCTGAATGAAAGTACTGAGGATATAGCGGTTATTGACAGAAAGCAGATATTATGTTTCATTTAATAAAGACAAACAATAGTGGTATCTATTTTGAGACTTCATTCAAAGTTTCGAGAACCTTATTGTACTTCAAAAATAAGTTTCTAAACAGTGCCTTTAATTGGCTCCATGAGTACCCATCTCCTGGATGGGTTACATGTTTAACCTTTTATTTGGGTTCAAAATAAGAAAGGTAAGCTCCGATACCACGTCACAGCATACAGAACAGCTTCTACCGTGTGGACCAAAATTATCGACCTGTATCCATATATACTGTATTTGCTTCATATCTGCGTCGTTAGTTTTTCGCGATTTTTTACTTTATCGGTTTTTCGGGAGAGTTCTGTTTTCGCTGTTATTATTTACAATATCAATCTTTTTTTTTGGGTCCCAACAGGCTTAGAGAATGCAAGTACAATGAGGGAATGAGTATACACGAGTGTTCGCCTATTCAGATGTGGCATCTTATTCACGGTTTTATTTTCGAAATAATTTCCCTTTAAGTTTCGTGAATATCGCGAAATTAAATCCCGCGCGAACAAAAAGCCACATAATAATCCAACATGTGTGTATTAAGGATAGATCAACTACCTGTTGTGACACTGTCTTTCAGATGAGGTTAATTAATGCAGATGTCATAACCTGTCCAGGTTTCAACATTTCGCTGTTGCGTATTCTTCTGCCCGGAAAGGTATCTCTCTACCCCGAAATCAAATACCTTAACCAGTAAGCCACGTTCTAACCGGGAGTCAAGATACATCTCGGTGTGGAGAATTTCAGATTATCTCCTCTTAAAATAACCCGGGGGGGGGGGATCTGAACTGGATTTTACATTACGACCCGATCACTTTCCCCGTGGTTTAATTGAAATCGACTTCAGATACCCCTTTAAAATAGTTGTTTCTTTATGTTTTGTGTATTAAAATTCAAATAATTAAACTCTTCTGCTTGATTTCCCAAATTAATTTGAAATTAATTTTTGCATGTAATGTGTCAGGCATTTTGGTGAAGGGATGAATTAATATAAATGTGAATTACAATATTAATAAGAGTTTGAGACATCTTAATATTTCATAGATTGATTACATATTTTAAGTCTCACATCTTTCATTTGGTTTATTGAAATAACATATCATGTTAACTCAACGAGAGGAAAATCTGGACAGTGCGTGTTATCCTTAATCTAAACTCAGCCTACCCCCGGGGATAATCTGAACAACCCGGGGGGGGGGGGGCGTTCTGAACTGGATTTTACATTACGACCCGATCACTTTCCCCGTGGTTTAATTGAAATCGATTCCAGATACCCCTTTAAAATAGTGGTTTCTTTATGTTTTGTGTATTAAAATTAATATAATTTCCTTCTGCTTGATTTCCCAAATTAATTTGAATTTAATTTTTGCATGTAAAGTTTCAGGCGTTTTGGTGAAGGGATGAGTTAATATAAATGTGACTTGCAATATTAATAAGAGTTTGAGACATCTTAATATTTGTCATGTTAACTCAACTAGAGGATAATCTGGACAGTGCGTGTTATCCTTAAGCCAGGTTCAGCCTACCCCCAGGGATAATCTGATTCTCTTAGTTTGATTGTAACATGACTGTGTGAAAGTTATATTTGAGAAATGCTCTTGTTCCATTCACCGAATGATGTCTTTTGAAACTTGGTTATAATATAAATATCATAGAATTCGACAATAAAACTATTGGGAGCTATTAAGGTATATTATGAAATTTCAATTCTTATTGGGTTTAAATGGTTGCAAGGCATTCTCCATGGGTTAACAGGTACTTGACAGTTCCATTATTGTTTATATTTATGAAAACCTACAATCAATCAGCAGCTTTAAAATGAATGTAATGTTTAGAAAAATGTACGGTTTCCTAAAATATTGAATTTAATGCATTTCTTACATACTTCCCAATTTATTTTGGTTGGATTCTAGTCAATTAGGCTTATGTCTCATTCCTACAGTGCAGATTACCTTTTGTACTTGATCTACCAATGTATAATAAATATTGCAAGATTTCAAAATTATCAGCTTAGATAAACAAGAATATTGTATTTCAACTGCGCAGTGTCAAGAGAGAAGCGCCATAAAGTAGTTCAAGGCCCATGAAGATTCTTTTCCATAGTTACAGGAATACTTGGAAAACTTGCAGAAATGGAAATGTGTAAAACCGCGAATTTATACAGGCTTCATTCAGCGAGGTAGCTGATTGGTAACCATGCTGATAATTAATAAAAAATGTCAGACAAAACAGTCCTTTGCGTTTGTGTAAATAGACATTAAATGCTGTAATTTATCCTGGTCCAGCTAGTCATATGTAATGACAACAGCACAAAATATCCACAGGAAATTGACCTAAAGCTTTCTTATACAATCTATATTCGTCTTTTGAAGATTCCAGGACGTTCTAGTCAAAATGTTGGAGAGTTGCATTTGAGTTTAAAGCTTTCCATGGGGAGATGCTATGTGACAAATTTTGAATGGTTATTTAAATATAATTTTTTTATATCATGTCATAGTCGGTCGTATTATCATATGATTAGAAATCTTGTCATCATATGAATACTTCATTATAGTGAAATGTAAGGTCAAATATCAGCGGACACAATTGAATTGTTTTAGGGAACGGGCTTCAGTGACTGCCATAAGGGCAGCCAGAAATTCGCTCGTCCCAGCGGACCCTAAAAACCGATAGTCCAAAAGAAATTTCGAGTGTCACAGACGTTGGCCCCTCTCCCCTGAAAGCACTGGAATATACCATATATGAACAAGGTTTAAGTTCCGCTTGGTAGGTGATTTTCATTTTACAGTCAGGTTCCCTTTAGATTCCCATGAAACTTTTCTATATCAACCGGCTGTTTATGATCACGTGGAAATACTGATATTCTCGCTCTACACAGTACGAACGCAGGCTATCTGTCTATACTTAAACCAAATGCAGATTGTTTTACTCTTTCTGGGAAAACTTAACTCCAACTGAATCCATTCAAACTTCAAAACAATTCAGACTATCAGAGTTTGTTTCTTCTTAGTCACATCAATCTTCATGAATGTTTCATTGTTGTGTTAAAGGCAGGTTTTCTGGTCAAGGCGTGTCTGATAGAGACCTCTGGCGGGAGAGCCAATAACTAAGTGTCCTTGCTTTTGTGATTTTTTACATGACATAATGAAACACTGAAATAAAACTCCAATAAACACAAACATTTTATTTATGAGATACAGTCCTCTTATATTGTATATACAAATGTAAAACAGTCAGTACATTCCGTGTATCCCGCATCACAGAACTTCCTCCCAACATCAAATGAACTTGTACTATTTCGCTGCTATTTTGCGGGCCAGATCTGAAAATATAAAAGGAAATAACATCTGAGGATCATGTTCCAAAATATAATAACAGTAGACGTTCAAATGTATATAGATGAAAGTTTTTTTTATCGTATTATTGAAAGTAGTGTCTTAGACGAGAGAAGATTATAACGATTCAGTTGTATGTATTTGATGTTATGTGAAGTGCACATATTGAGAGTATTGACAGTTTGTCGCTTAGTTTGAGAGTAAACACTGGTGTGTCAAAGGCACCTGAAATTGACAAGCCCTGTCTTGTAAGTTTCAGTGTCACAGCTGTTTTTGTTTAGGTCTGTGGTGTTTATTTCACCCTCTCCCTTCTAGGATGTATTCTTTTATGTAGAAAGAATAAAGCGGGATCACTGATGAATTCGGTGGACGAGAGACAGACGAAGAAAAGAAAAAAAAAGGGAATTTATATCAATAATCCTGCATTGATCAACCAGGCTCTGAAACAAGACATTCCACGCAAACAAAGAACCTCTTCAATCGAGAAAGGTAAGATATTATATATTTGAATTTATATAATCAATACAATGTTCAAAAACTGTATTTAAATAAAGAAATTATGTTGAGAAAGTATACATAAATAAACCACACAGCCTTAAAATAAATGAAATGGTGATTTAGTCTCTTTGTTGAAAGATGCATTCATTTAATTCGTGTTCCAAGGTGGGCCTGGGTAATCACCTCATTACGAGGACCAAGTACAGACCTTTATAGTCCAGCCTCCCTTTGTCATCAATGTCCGCTAGCTTCATCATTTCTTTGATGTCCTCCTCTGTCACTGGCTCTCCTAGCTGCAGCAGGGCATCTTTAAACTCACTGAACTGAATGACCCCGACGCCATCTTTGTCGAACACCCTCATAGCCTCCTCAAGCTGTTCTTCCATCTCATCCTCTCCCTTCAAGCCTTGCTGACCAACAAGACGAGCGAACTCCTCGTAGGTTACAAACGATTTGCCTGAAACCAGTAATGGCTCATTAAACCATAAAGTCATGAAGAGCCCAGCGCCGCTAACGAGCAATTTGGAGTTAGTCTTAGGCCTACTTCAGTTGTAAAGGCAAGGATCTTAAGGGACTGAATAGCGTAGATTTATATGAAAGGTCAGAATTATCTGGACAGACGAAAACCCCAGATCCCTAATATGTCTAGAATATCTTGTTCTGTCCTTAGATCTACATGGCCCGAGGTCACAGGCGCCAGGACAGAGGTCTCATACTCATCATATACAGGAATGTTTGACTTTTCAGTCACAGACGATTCGGCTATTGACATTTCGCCGGAATGCCATAAAATGTCACTTTCTTTATGTTTTCCGATGTTTATCTTTTAAGTCAATAATTGGTGCTTGGATTACTCCTATAAATAATAACAGTTATGCCGACTTGCTTATCCCTGTATGGCCAAAATATCCGTTACTTAAATATTCTTGGCCAAAATATTTGCCGTGACAGAATTGTTCATTTGATAAAAAAGCTAATATTTTGCCAATCTCTCACTGATCGATAGAGTATCAATATTCGTGACCAGTGAATCTGTACATTATGTTAAAATAAACCGGCTTGGCAGCAAGGTAGCCACAATTAAGCCACACGACTTTAAAATCAACAGAACCTACTGGTATTTGGTAGAAGTTCCTACTGTAGTTAACCACCTTTTACAGAAATTGAAAGATATTATGACTTTGTTTGCAGTACCTCCAGTGCAATACATACTAAAACTTTACTAGAAATTTTCTGTTTTAACCAGTTCTTTTGCACTTGATTTATGGTACTAAAACTTGTCAGGACTAAAGCCTGCAAGGCCGAGGGCACACACAGATGCCTGAAGGCACGCGTGTCACTATATATACAGTCAGTTTGATTTTAAAGTAACTTTAACATCCATTACAAGTTGTAGTATAATCAGGATGTTTACTGCATTTTAGTTTGGACATCACATGGTGACGAAGGATTTTGCAGAGACGTTCTATTGCAATGGAGACTATATGAAAAAACATTGATGCTGTTCCTCTAACGATTACGTGATGTAACTTTCTGAGTAAAGTGACAAATGAACGAACAAGAAAACTAAAATGTAACCAAGTAAGACCGATAAAATTATTATACCTTATGGCGGAGGTAACTGGAAGCTTAATTCTACGTTTACATAAACACTAGGAACTTACGAATCAAAATATGCAGTCGATAATATCAGAGGCGCTTGAATTGTTATTAGTGTAGATTTCGGTTAAATTTGTTTCTTTTCTGGGTCATTGCCTTATAACTATTACTTATCTGACATTTTCCTGGCGTTTTCCACACTATATGGTCTATCGGCCTAACAAAAGTGGCTTCTTGCCTGCCTATCACAAATATTAAGTAAATAATATAGAGATGGGCCATATAGTGCGAAAGTAAATGACCGAGAAAAGTAAAAAAAATAATTCAGTAAATAATTCAGTAAATTATATTATGTTTATTTGAAGACTGTGCAACTTAGACATCTCGCAAATGAATCCATCAGATTTGAAAAACAAATAGCCGACGGTCTTCTGTATAACAAATGAAGAAGTGATCTTTAGCACTGATGTGTCAACCACACTGATGTGTCCTTGAGAGACCACCACATACACGTTGTTTAAATGCCCCAGTCATAAGATAATAGATAAAGTGTAAATGGAAGATAGACTGGTCCGAAAGCATTCACTTGCAAGAGTACATGGAATGGCATGAACAAAAAATTAACCGAAATCTACACTAATAGCAATTCAAGCGCCTGTGATAATATAAATCAATAAGAGAAACAATAACTAAGCAGTTCAAATATATCTATAATAATAATAATAATAATAATAATAATTATTATTATTATTATTATTATTATTATTATTATTACATAAACCCGTTGATATGTATGCGATTTCAAATGACCGAGAGGGGCGGGGGGGGGGGGGGGGGGTTGAGTAGAATTGTTAAACTTTGCATTGCTACTCCTAGACAGGCCACAGTCGAACCCAGCAGGTGGCGCATAAATCAAGTCCCTTCACTCCTTGCGAAAATGCTTGGGCCTTAAAGATACATAACTTCTACTTGTTACCATTACCGATAAAATTCAAAAGATTAATCTTTATGTCATTATTTAAGAATTATTTTTTATGACATATTATAAATGTTACAGATATTATTTCTGTGTGTATGCCTGAATGATTGAAGGAAAATAATTATATCTTCATTGTGATTTTCTTCTTTCTGTACAACATATTTTACAGTGTGACGTATTGGAGGATTGATGCAATGACAACTTACTGGCGCCTCCTGCCTCTTGCTGCATGTCGGTGACCTCCTTTTCCGTCGGGTTTTGTCCCATGGCTCTCAGACAGTCGCCGATGTCGCCAATCTCTATCGTACCGTTACAGCCGTAGTCGTATAACGTAAAACTCTCTTTTATCTCTAAAAAAACACAAATCCAGTGTCCGCATGATCTTAGGTTATTCGGCTATGCATCAGCGTGTTATCTTATGTTTCTTAAAAAAGAATTTCATGTTTCATGAACACTAACAATTGGTTTATTTAATGATTATTTAAAGATTAAATATTTAATTATTCACTGCCATTTATGTGCCTTATCTATGTACCTTTTTTTAATTATGTAGTTATGTTGGTTAATTGATAATGAACACAACTGATAAAGAGCACGGTATCAGGTTACCTTTGTGTGCGCATTTGGAAAAAATCTTAAGTTCTCTTTCTTTTCTCCTGAGGGTCCAAAGAGACACAAGTGGTATTGTTAATTACCCCCGTAAAGGAATGTGTATAGATATATAACAGTGGACAAAAGGTCAATATGTGAACAATCTCTATATAACGATACTCGAAAAGCAAGAATTATTCTGTTTCTGATAAAGTAATTTTCTTGAAATATTAAAGTTTATTTTAATTGCAAACCCTGCAACAAATTCTTAGTAGAGGTAAATAATTCAGTAAATTATATTATGTTTATTTGAAGACTGTGCAATTTTGACATCTCGCAAATGAATCCATCAGATTTGAAAAACAAATAGCCGACGGTCTTCTGTAAAACAAATGAAGAAGTGATCTTTAGCACTGATGTGTCAACCACACTGATGTGTCCTTGAGAGACCACCACATACACATTGTTTAAATGCCCCAGTCATAAGATAATAGATAAAGTGTAAATAGAAGATAGACTGGTCCGAAAGCATTCACTTGCCAGAGTACATGGAATGGCATGAAAAAAACTGCATGCAGATAGAATTAACTATCTCTCGTGAATACATAACTAGCTTGACACGCATTAGAGCGTGTACTCCAATTAATGCTAACTGGTCCTTTCCCTGGATATTGGTACAGTAGTTTTTTTTTTTTTGCGTAATCCTACTGACGGACAAACTAACAAACCAACCAAACTATGACCCATCAAACAGACACGGTTCAAAACATAACTTCTTTGAGTGAGGTCATCATTTCACGTCATAGCCATGCACATTTATCTGCTTAGTCTGCGGGAACGGGAACATGGAGTCTACTCGTTTAAATCATCATAAGCTCATATAGCTATTCGATTAAAAACAAAGCTCTCATTGGTTAGCTGAGTAGAAATGTTAACCAAATCGATGAATTTGAATTAAGAGTTTAGACTAATGCTTTTCAATTTCATGCCAATGGAATGTGGATGGGTAAACAGACGACCGCGGTAACAGACTGGAACTGGCTCGAGACAACATAAAGAGAGAGTGAAGAATGCATTACAATATCAACGGGATCAAGATCTTATTATTTATTTTCAAATTAAAGAGGGAGGAGTTAGATACATGTCACGTGACCTACCCGCAATCTGACATTCTGTGAGTACATATTCGTCCATCAACTTCCTGTCCAGCTCCTCATCCTCCATTGTCGCCCGGAGGTCTCCGTATGGTTGGGCTGACCCATCCTGCTGAAAACATACAAAATATTACATACTAACAACTGCGCCTGTTTTTTTTTATCCCTGTATGTACCTTTGTGACAAACCTTTTTACCGAGACTAGGGAAGCAAAGCAGCCAGCCATTGGGAAGTGTAGGACCAGCCTCATGCAACTAAGAGGGAACACTAAACTGTAAAAAACTTAAACTTAAATGGAAATTAGATAAGCTAGAGTATAAAAGTATAAAATAAAACTAGTATAAATTAATTGTCACGACAAAGAGTTATTACAGATGCCCTGGTGATGAACGATCAAGGATTCTTCGGCTCGGTCTGGAGTTAGCTAGCTAACATAATTAGAAATTATGAAACCGGGTATCGACGTGTGAATCGACGTATAAATATGATCATAGATGGTGTATTGGGAGTGAAAAAAGGGAAATAAATGGCCGTACCAGGATAAAAAAATGGATCGGATCCATGTAAACAAGAAGTATGAGATTACTGTAAATGTTCTACGACGTTTTTTTATATCCCCTCATGCATCGTCAACAAATGTTCTGCTAACCATATACCTAACAAGAATACCGGAAAAGGTGCATAATACGCCCGTTAAATATTTTGTGACCCTTGACCTCATTGAATATGCGTGTATTTGCTGTAATTCAGGTAGAAACTGTATTGGTTAATACTCATCATGAGTTATATGAAAATCCATCCGATTTTTGGTAAGTCTGGATGGTGCCACCAAAGTATGGTGACCTCTGACCTCATTAAATATGCATGAATTTGGCTGAAAACTTAATTGAGGCGAGAAACTCTATTGGTAAATATGCATAATGAGTTTCATGAAAATTCATAGGATTTTAGGGGTAAGTCACTTCGATGCCTTCAAAGTGCGGTGACCTCTGACCTCATTAAAAAAGCGTGAATTTTTATGGAAATCGAACTAAGGCGAGATATTTTATTGATTAATATTTCTGTTGAGTTTCATTAAAATCCATCCTATTCCTCGTAAGTTATCGCGGATACACCACAAAGTAGCCTAGTGACCTCTGACCGTATTAAATATGCCCGGATTTTGTCAATAATCAAGCTCGGGCGACAAAATCTATTGGTAAGTAGGTATGGTGAGTTTCGTGAAATCTATCATGGGCCCCTGTAAGTTTTCGCGGCGACACTAAAAGTTAACGGACTGACGGACGGTGGGTATACAACAATACGTTCCGTCATAGACGGGCGCATAAAAACTACATATAAACTTATGGTCCGTTTAAATGAGGATCGCCCATCTGAATTTGTCAATATTGTAACAAACACAACTAAATTCCAAAAGGTAGGTTGCAATGAGAGAATGAAACATCCAATTAATCTGAATTAGAACAAAACTTATTTGAACGAAGCTGGAAACATTTAAATCCCACTGAGTGAAGTCAAGGTCTATGGTCACGTGCAAAAACAAATACATTTCACATTTGCTGATTCTTTTTTATAAACATAGTTATTGTCATGTTTTAATTATTTTCCTGGCAAAGTCGGCTTTTGGATCTTGCTTTGTTTCAATGTATAATATCAGGTAAAATCATATTGATTGCCTATAATAGGTTCCACCGCGGCGTCCACCTGTTTTTCCCGATTATATTTTGGAAAGTCGATGATCGCCAAATGTTTGCACCAAGAACAGATGGGGAATATGACTATTTTGGAAATAACTACTCATACCTCACATGATTTTACTGTAAAAAATTCCATACAATTCCATAGCGACATCTTATCCCCAACTTAGGTAATGGGTATGGCAGAGATCGATCAGTGATGGCGTCATGATAGATGTTACGCACACAAAAGGCACCTATATAACTACGGAACCAAATAGCTGTCGATCCTAGTTTACAATGAGGCTTGTATTCTCATCATGCACGCGCCTCACGGTAACGTCATTTCCGTGGAAAAAAAATGGTCATTTGTTATTGACGCCATGAATTTTGGATAGGGCCTATATGGAAACAAGCCAATCAGGCCGTGAAGTGAATAATATTTATTTCGTAAGCAGGTATACTACAAAAAAATACGAATTTTCCTCTTTTTGCCATCAGTGCAAGTTTTTATTAGCAAGTGTTTCTTACCTAAAGAATAACTGCGAAAAACCAGGTGGACAGGGGTTGTTGAACGGACCATAACAACATGTCCCTGTACAACAGACATGATAAGGGTGGCAACAGGTGAGCACTATAGATCAGCACTACCGATATACATCCTCTAGTAGATATCGACTGATGCACAAAAAAACCATCATATTTATTATATGATTGTTGGAGCGCGGGGTACTTGATTGTAGCTATGTCACCGGTAGGTCTAATGATTGTATATTAGCACATATAAACAGTCTTCTAATACGTTCGCTTGTACATTTCGAAATATACAGCAGATTGTATGCATTTTGTTACCTTGCTTGAAGCGTCGCTGCAGTGTATCACAGGTGTCGGTGTGTGGTCATTGCCGGGGTTTTTTAGAGGGGTTTTACACAAAACACGTGGCATTCTTAAAACTTATGGTCACTTAACTTATCAAAAGATCGCAAACAAGTGGTGTATCTATTACGTCAGCACATTGTGACGTCACTTGTTTTTCATTACGTCACTAATAAAGGATTTTTGCCTGGGCTGTGATGCTGGGTTGAAAACAATCCCAATGGGCAAAGCATCTAAATTCTTTCCCTAAGCACCTGGTATTCCTACATATACCCTTTATTGCCTGCACCTGTAGATTATAAAATGAACTTAACAAAGAGAAAAGATCTAATAGGAGTTGTCATTACAAAAGCCAGTGATATTTAAACTCTTTGGTTCTTTCCCGTCTTAAAATTGGATGCGTCAGTAGGCTATCCAGTTGGTCTTATAAAATGTTTTCTACTTAAAATGTTAGCAAAATATAATCTAACACTCAGTTCATCATAATCATCAAATCAGTCAGATATATCACATGGATCAATGCCTTACAGGCCGTATTTTCCCGCACTCTCGCCCTAAAGCCGGTTCATATTTGTCGCGCGATAAAAACTGGGGGTTTGTAGGGCTAATATATACTTTGTCGTGATTGGAGCAGGGCAATAATTTGCTATATCAAAGGAATCGTACGAAAATATCAGCGACGGCATAGTATAAACACGGGTAAGACATTGTTCGGATGTATCGGTCATCCTTTTACCGCCTTTTTTGTTTTAGGATCCCGCAAAATGGCAGACACGGCGCCATATTTGAGTTGGATACGATAATCACGACACAAAGAACAAAGAAAATTGGGGTAATTTTCACAAAATATCGGTCCATTAGGCGATAATCCTGCTGGCCCACGACAAATATACAAATATGCACCCGACTTTAAAACGCTAAACTTCCAAGGGGATCTCTGAAATATATGTTTTCCTCAACAGACTAATACCAAAAGGCAAGCAATGGAGGCAAGAGGCACAGGCCTAATTAGTTAGAATGAAACAGAAAAAAAGCATACCTTGCAAACTATTTTAGGAATTAGATAAAGTCAAGATCTGAGTAAACTGTTTGTTTTTCATCTCAAAACCATTGAGGGAGGTCAAGGTCTTTATAGTAACATGTACAAAAAATTAATTTAAAATCTTATAATTTGTAATTTATTGCAGTAAAACAGTTAAACTTTCAAAGTTATGGGGCTGTCCAACTTAGGCGACTCTACAGGCGACTACAGGCGACCAGGCTGTCGCCTCATGGTCGACGGGTGGTCGCCTGTATGGTCGCGTGTATTCGCCTGAAGTCGCCCCAAGACGCGTGACCTCGAAGCTGTCGCCTTTGGATTTTCAAAATACTCAGGCGACAGCTTTTTTGTCGCCAGTGAGCGTAGCCTGTCTTCTACAGGCGTAGGTGCTGTCGTAGGCTGTCGCCAGCTGACGCGGGTTGTCGTAGGTCCTGTCGTAGGCTGTCGCCAGGTGACGCGGGTTGTCGTGTGTGTTATCGCGGGATGTTTTTACTTGAAACAAGGCCCTTCCTTGTCTCCGGCTCCTCACATAGCAAATGGTAGAGAATCGTCGAAGCTTGTCGCGGGTGGACGTAGCAAGAATTCTGGTGTTGTAAATTGTCGTCAGTGTGGTCGTAGGTTGTCGTAGATGTGGTCGATGTTGTCGTAAGTGATTGTCCTTTGTCGCGGCGACTGTGTCACCGGTTGTCGCCAGCTTGTCGCAGCTTGTCGTCAGACAGTCGCTAGTTTGTCGTAGATTATTGTGGTACCGGAAATCCTGTCGCCTGTTTTTTCGGCGACTATGAGGCGACAGCCTGGTCGCCTGTAGTCGCCTAAGTGGGACAGCCCAATTACGTTTTTAACTCATGGCGGACCGATATATTTTATGAAAATCGCTGATTTGAAGAAAGCATGACAGATATAACAATCTCTCCGTAATGATTTTATTCTGGATAATGACGCATTATAAACATGAATGATATCGTGCAGAATATATTGCCATGTGTTGTATAACTTTGGGCCAGCCAATAATCATTCATAACTAACATTTTGCTTGCATGATACGGCCACATACATTTATTGTGGGCAATGTTTGTACAATATATACGGACACAATACACGCACTTGCTTGCCCAGGGCTCAGGTACTTCAGATGTAAACAAGTGCAGGTGCGGATCCATGATTTTTTGCAGGGAGGGGTCAACGGGAGTCATGCATGAAGATAATCTAAAAAAAGGTTGTGGGTTAAGAGCTGTGGGGGGGGGGGGGGGTGTCAAGCGACCAGAAGACGACAGCAAAGAGCATGGTTCTGGCGGGATTTATGTACGTGCAAGATCTTTTGTGAATTATTTGATACTTGTTATTTTATGATAATAAACCTGCTCTCCCGTCTAGTAATCATATCTCCTAACCAGCGGTTTATATCTTGTAACCAATTCTTGCAACGTATTTAACTTAAGGATTTATTTATTACAACATCACCCATGTGGCCATGTAACTATTTTAAACATAGAGAAATTCCAGTCTTCCTTGCTTGAGATATACATATATAAATATTCACAAAGTCACATGGACAGCTATGACTTATTTGAGAGTTAGCTTCGAAAAAACATATTAACTTATTATAGGGGACCAATATGATACTGTATAAGAAAGAAGAAACATATTGAAGGAAACATTTTAGGCTAATTTTTTATTAAAAAAATTACGTCCGGGAGCAACGGAGGTCATTGACATCTCAAGTGGTAAAGGAAGTCAGGATTTCACCTTGTTAATTGAAGGATTGCCTGTTCCATCTCCTGTGCACATTATCTATTAATGTTTTAATTAATGTGGACACAGAAACATTCGTGTCCCTGCACTTTTGTAGCACCTTCGCGGTCAGAAAAAAAGTATTACATGGTAAGAAATAAGAATACAAAGCTGGAAATGAATTATAATCTATTACACAATTATGTTCTTAGATGCCGGGATAAAATATGATTTGTTTGTGTGACAATAGACCATTCAAAGTCACATACTAACCTACTGTAGCTTAAAAAAATAGTGCTAACCTTATGTCATGCAGGTAACATTCAGTATGTACGAACAACCTTATCTGGTCTCTCTTTTGGCATCACAGATTTACAAATTTACATATTAAATCTGCCGAAAATACTGCATGATGAAAATTACTTTTGGAAGGAGGTTTGTTAATTTAATGGCGGAGAAATGCAGTATTGTACGTACAAAAAGTAGTAATGTTCAACTAGAGAACACAAAAAATAAAGTGAAACAAATAATAAACGACGACAAACCTCGGCGGGCTGTCCGTCCATTTCCGGATCAATGTCCGGTTCGGGCTCCTGGTCCGCCATTGCGGTGAAATCCTCAATTATATCGGTACTACAAGATAAACAATAAGCAGAATAATACACACACCTCTCGCCGGTCTATATGATAACAGCAACACCTCGGGTATGAGAGCTTTGGCGTAGATCCTACATGGTATGCCCTGCACATTAAGCCTTCGGCGCTACGCTTAAATCCCAGTTGTTAAGTGTGCATACATTCTTAATAACTGGCGCAATACTTGGACCGGGATCACAGGAGATCCGGTCGATTTAGACGGAAGTTTTTGCCTCAGAGCTTTAGAAGTTAACGGCAAGGTTCATCGATGACCGCCAATTACTTCATACAAAACAGAGCAAAAACCTATTATTATTCTTGTCGGCTCTTGCGGCAGTTTACCATCCGTGGCCCACCAGCATAAAATTAAATGGTGACTTGTTCCATATGGGAGAAGTCGCTGCCCGGTTGGTTTTTCAGAGGCTTGCTCGGAGTCCTGCAGGGTACAAATCCACGTAAGGTCCAAATATAGCGCAAGCTCTAAGCCCCGGGTGCGATGTGAATGGAACTTATAAGGGTATATATTTATATATGTTATCACCAGCTTAACGTTTGTCCTGAGCTTAATCAGGGTTGTTACGGGGATATAATTGCTTTGAGCGCGGTCGGATCACAGCACCATTCGCTCAGGAGTCCCTGCTTGTCGCGGCTCTTGGAATTCATAACCGGTTCGTTGTAATACAACACCTAGTCCTCCGCCTCAAATACAGTGTGTTAGAGTAGACCGGTGCTGTATACACAGAACACTAAACACCTCTTTAACTGATGGCTTTGCAGGCCATGTATAGTGATCAGTTTATGGAAATCAGTAAAGAGCCCGGGCGTGTTTGCCGACTCTACGACCATTGAACTGACCATGGATGATCTATGCCTCTGTCGGCGGCGTGAAGATGTTACTCTATAGTTAAGCAAAGGGGCTCAAGTTAGTTCACGGAAGAAATGGTTAGGTTTACACAGCTCGTTCATACCATTTGCCTCTAAGGGCAGACATTTTCCCTGCGTAGTTTGTTTTCATATTTATGTGTCAATAAGGAACAACCTTATAATCTGATACCAACAGGAATGATTTTACTTACCTTGTTTGTTAAATTTCGGCGAAATACACAGTGTCACTAAAATATTCTTAGAATCAACACAGAGTCACTACAAGAAGCTAACGTCAGGTGTCAGTGCTGCGTTATTCTTGTTTTAAAATGATGTAATAAGTTATAAAATCATATCCACCACCTTAGACCATATGGGAAAACATGATTTTGGCTCACGATGTTCTAAATGATTTTTTTTTTCAACCAGAATATGATCAAATGTATTTCGGGAAAGATTTTTAGCATTTATGATGGCCAAGGTCATTTGTCAGAGGTATGCATATAAAAGATATATATATATATATATATATATATATATGAGAAAACAATGTTTTCACAGCATTTCAATCATATTAATAATGATTATGAGTGATTGGTGACGGATATTCTTGAGACATGTAACTTTCTAAGCAGTGTTTCCAAACACCATGTAACCAAAATGAATACAAAAATTAGTTCAATATCAGTGTTTATTCTGTTTCATCTTATGATATCCCATGACACCCTCATTGTCAAACTGTCTGTTAGTTCTTTCTGAATCGTAATAGTTTAACAGGAAACAGCAGCTGAATAGGACTACAATATAGCTTGAACTTTACAGAATCAATTTTCAAGGAGTTTAAGATTGTTATAAGCAAAATGAGTATAGGCCATGTCGGTAGAAACCACCGTTAACGACGTGACAGGCTGAAAAAAAAAATCCCAAAGACAGAGTGTATTTCTGTATAATTATATTTTTGGTCACGGGACTAGTGTTTTTGAACACAGAAGCCACCTCCCGCGGTTTCCGTTGACAATAGATTTGTTGTCACCAGAATATTGTTGTCCCGTCATTTTTTATGACACTCAGCAAAACACTTAAACAGGACAAACCCTCCTACATGTACTAATGTTAACAGCGATGTACACATTAGTCGTGGTTTTAAAGTACTCCTATGAGGACGGTAACGAATGTATTTTGATCGAACAAGTGTCAAATGGTGAACATTAGGGTAGTTAAAGTAGTATCATTTATATGTTTGCTTGTAACTAGAGTAGGGAGAATTGCATATATAGAACGAGAGAGAGAGAGAGACAGAGAGAGAGAGAGAGAGAGAGAAACGTGTAAGATACTACAGCTTCATAAAACTACCCAATCAGGAAAAAATAGTAAAGGCAACACGTAACACAGCAAAGGCTCAGATATGTCACAATTAGTGTAGATCTTTTGAAAAAAGCCTGTACAGTCCTGAATTTTCACAGTTCTGTCGATGACAGTGCAAACAAAACGTTGGTGTTGATATAAAATATAATAACTTGTCTAAGCGATAAACTTCTGGATGAGGTCTAATTGTGAGAATATAATATCTAAATGTATTCTTTATATACTGGCCAGTATCTTTTAAATGGGCGGTAGCTGTAAAATCATTGCTCTAATGGTAAATTCTTGAAAAAACACAAAGCTTTAAGGAGTCGGAGGCACTGCCTACAGTTTACTTAACTGGCAGAATTACAGTGGATGAGAGGTATTATGTTTTACCAATTATTATTTGGTTTGAATTTGTTCAATTTTACGCAAAAAGTTCTGAACGTATTAAGTTTAGATTTGGGGGGGGGGGGGGGTCGTCTGGATCTTCATGTTTTTTTTTTCATTCAAAGGCTTCCTTCCCATTGTGATGTACAATGTTAATTGTTTCAGTCGAGGTCCAGAGCCATCATTAGAGAAGTTAACCAATAAGTGGGGTTATAGCACGTTGATAAATATTTCCGGTATCGCTGACTATGTTTGATTATTATCCTAGTGGAAGTTGCGACCACTTTCTTGTTATGAATATTAACGTCTAATGCTTAACTGAAACAGCTTTATAATAATAATTTTAGGGCTCAACTGTCAATAAAAGAGTGATTGTCCAATAATGTCGATGAAACCAATGTGCTGCTGACATGGATTAGTGTTAGATTAACCTTTACATTTTGTTATATTAAGGGAACCTGTGATGTAAGAAATCATAATAATGCAAACAAACTGTCCCAATTAAGGACACTATCTTGACATAGGGTAGTCCGTTATGATTATACAGGCTGTCCGTATAAGAACATGTAGTGTCTAGATCTACCCTTCCTCCAGTTCTTTTTCTGCTTTTATATAAAACTAAATCCATCCCTTATTTGATGCGTGCCTTTTATGCCACGCCGTGATATAACATGTCTTTAATTAGGTCCCGTGTTGATTCTCAGTGCGATCAAGAGGCGTACTTTGCATGCCGTGTGTTTGTTCAACATGCCTGTATCGCGGAAGAAGGACACTTCGTGTGTTTGTTAAGTCAGGGGTAAATGGATTTGTAAGCTCACGGGGTCGTCTCTGTGGACACCTGTACCGCCTTGTCTTTGTTTATATGCCACACATCTGACTACAAGGCGCGATACAAAACCCCCAGGTCTGTGTTTGTCTAACCTCCATATCAGTGTAACTGTTGTATGATTTTTCGTCTCTCCCAATTGAGACCACAAAATGTGATTGTGTGCGAAACAGTGCATATGCATTTGTGAAAATATTAATATACTAAACATCGAGGGAATATTAATTAAAAATATCAGTTAGACAAGCCATAAGAATTACATGTTTCATCTTGCTGGAGAGAAACGCAATTTATGCTGTATCTATACATAAATAGTATATTATTACTAATAACTTATGTTTGGTAAGAGAGAGAGAGAGTGAGGGAGAGAGGTATGTGTTGTTGTAAAGTCCTAATCCATGTTTAAGAGGTAGCCCAGGAACAACTATTCTAAATTTGTTCTCAGGTCCTTTTTTTTAAATTAATACCAGTATACCTCAGTGAAATGCTTAGAGTGAAGTCTTACATTAATAAATATCAGGTGTGCTGTACTCTCTCTCAGTAGACCCCTAATTTCCCTTGGCTGTGTTCTGGAGCTAAACTTAATGACCATTTCAATATCTAAACACTACTTACTCGGGCTGCAATATCCGGTCACCTGGCGATAGTCATGTTGAAGGTCTAATCGTAGCTAACGCATTCTCGACAATGAGAGCCACAGCGCATGCGCCTTACAACCACAATTCATCAATTCTGTAATCAACACAGGAGAACCAGGGAGGTAAAAAAGAGTTAATTAATGTTAAGCTGCAGACGGTCCTCAAAGACTCAAAACCAGGTCATTACGTGCTAAACAACCTACGCACAGGGCCCCACGATTTCTCTGAGGAACTGAATGGGTTTCCAGTTATGCAGGCTAATCGGATATTTGCGTGTTTATTGAAGCAATGAGTGATAAAAAGACTTTCTGGGCAATTCAAGAAAATCTGGGCATCATACTGGTTTCGCACCAAACGAGCAGCGAATCTATCATCTGACATGAAATCGATACCAGGAGAAGCTATGTGACACAATCAAGGAAAATATGTTTCTTTGGCTAACGTACAAGCAAGAAAGGTGATTTAATATTACACGACATGCGCAGGTGTCAAATAAAATTCATGTTCTCGGCAATTCTAAGTTTACGGCCAATTAGGCGTTCAAAGCACCAATAGAAGCATTGTATTTCGTCCCATTTCTGATAAGCTCTGAACACACTGGATCTGTCTTTTAGTTCATTATTGTACATGTCCTTGTTATTCAGCCAAGGTTTCATGCTTTGGTTGTTTTGTTGGAAAATAAACGTTTAATTGAAATTTGAGTTATTTGTATCTACGAACGTGACGCTCTTAGATGCAAACATAAGAAGATAGTTGTCGTCTAAAAAAACTTCAAAGCAGGTAATTTTGTCCAAAAGTATACGGCACAATGAAACCTTCCAAAACGTACATTAGGCAGTTTTTTTTAACCCACAGAATAACGACATTACCAAACAAACCATTCGAAATGCCCCTATCAAAATTGTTATTAATCTAAAAAAAAGGAATTTATTGCGCGTCCCTTTATACAACTTACAACTTCGACTTGAATATGGTGGTTGGGTAAATGAGCATTGAAAATGAGTCAGACAAGAGGGTAATACGATTGAGAGAACTGGAAAAAAAGTAACTGAATTATTCTAATCAAAGACGAGCAGAATTAATGTGCCTATAATTCAACCGCCCGCAACCAGGGGAACAATTATTGTGAAAACTTAGAAGCAAATCATTATCTGTCCTGCACCATCGTTTCCTTTGGGAAATAACCACTGAGCTATTAACCTTCTTATTTTATGATAAAACGTCCTAATGGATCTAGTTTGATAACACTCTAAGCCTGGTCCTCTATTAGATCGGATTCCACGTTTAGTTGGGGTCAAGCTCATATATTTTTGCAATGATATAGATATTACATATTATTAAACTGTAAAATTAAACCATATATCAACAAATTCCGTAATATCCTCTATAAGGTCACTTCACTAGTTGAATTACAATACATCGTATATCCATCAACAACTCGGATTATTTATCTCTTTTTGAAAGCTACTCAACAAAATTCTGGTTTAAAAATTTCCCTAATTATCCTCCGATTTAATTTTTAGACTTGATGACGGTCTCACGACAAACCAGAGCTAACCAAACCCAGTCACCTGATGACGGTCCCACGTCAACCAGAGCTAACCAAACCCATTTAAATTATTATGGTCTCACGTGAACCTGAACTAACCAAACCCATTTACTGGATGACGGCCCGAAGTCAACCAGGGTCAACCTAACCCATTTACATAATGATGTTCCCATGAGAACCAGAGCTAACCAAAGCCATTTACTTGATGACGATTCCATGTCAACCAGAGCTAACCAAACCGCTATATATGATGACGGTCCCACGTCAACCAGAGCTAACCAACCAATTTATATGATGACGGTCCCACGGCCAACGAGAGCTTACCAAACCCATTTACTTGATGAAGATTCCTCGTCAACCATACCAAACCAATTTATATGATGACGGCCCCACGTCAACCAGAGATAACCAAACCAATTTATATGATGACGGTCCCACGTCAACTAGACCTAACCAAACCTATTTACTTGGTGATGGTCTCACATGAACCGTAGCTAACCAAATTTAACCCATTTTAATGATGACGATTCCACGTCAACCAGAGCTAGCCAAAGCATTTACTTGATGACGGACCCACGGGCAACCAAAGCTTACCAAACCCATTTATATGGTGACGGTCAAACGTCAACCAGAGCAAACCAAACCCATTTATATGGTGTCGGTCCCACGGCCAACCAGAGATAACCAAACCCGTTTACTTAATGACGGTCCCGCATCAACTAAAGATAACCAAACCTATTTATATGGTGACGGCCCCACATCAACCAGGGCCAACCAAACCCATTTATTTGAAGTCGGTCCCAAGCCAACCAGAGCTAACCAACCCCATTTACTTGTTGACTATTTATTCTAGAACAGCCCCCCTTCACAAAAAAAATGTATCAATCACATTAATTAAAAGGCAACCTGAGCCAGTCAAACCCAATTACATAATGACAGCTCAACATATCACTTTAGATATAAATGAACCAAAGACTTATCTCGCTACTGTTATTTGAACATAATTCGGATCAGTAACAATTGGCCATTTATATAATTAGCGATATATTTTCGAATTTAAGTTGCAATGGTTGACGTGAAAGAGAGTAATAAACTATTGGTCACAGCGTGCGAAGTTAAATGTGATCTTCCTCTGGCTGTCTAGCCGCCTCCACCTATGGCATATTTGTTTTATTTCCAAATTAAAAAAGCTTGCATGGTGCAACGGGACTATGATTTATTAAATATTGCAAAATTTCAATGAACATTTTTTGGTAGAAGAGACTAGATTCGATGTTGATTTCTCCGGCTGTTGAGGATCACACAGTGGTCTCTCGGGGTCAGTTCTAGATTTGTTCACCAGAGGTCTCTCAAGTACGGTCAGCTTTACCTCGGTATCCGTCACATGTTTACACATTGTGGAAGAATCAGTTAACGTATAAAGTATCACTTTGATTACTGAATGAAGAATGTGATACTGGGAATTCTTATTTCCGAAAGTCTCCAAATATTTTCAAGGTTTTATGAAATAAAAATCTATTAAGATATAAACATCTTCAAGATATGTGTATACGTCACCAGTCAGGTGAACTTTATGAGACCTGGATATTCATGGAATAAGTGACCTGAATTTTGCACGAGGGGAGATTGCTACCTTTCCATAAAACCAAGGTTTAGCGTAAGTGAACATTTTCTGAACAAAAATTTGAAAGTACTTATAGACGATATTGATAAATACTAACACATTATGAATTCCAATGAAAGAACAGAATGATTGCATAGAGAGGTCATCGCCGAGTTTGAGAGTGCATACTGGTGCGTCGAGGCACCTGAAATTGACAAGCCCTGTCTTGTAAGTTTCAATGTCACAGCTGTTGTTGATCACTCAGGTAATTTTTTCCAGGTTCAATGGTGTCGATTTCACCCTCTCCTTTCTTGTTTTCATCAGGTTTTAATATTTCATGATTTATTTTTATACATTTATACAACAGAGGATCTTGCACCAGTGTCACACATGAATGAACTTATGTACGCACACACAATAACACCCATATATATATATATATATATATATATATATATATATATATATATATATATATATACTAACAGTTACTAACTTTACATCTCTCTCTCTCTCTCTCTCTCTCTCTCTCTCTCTATATATATATATATATATATACAGTTGTGTATAGTCATCATTTGTTGTAAAACTATTGGCAGAGTGCTCGATAGGTGATTGGAGTATTTCTTTGTTGTATAGAAAGAACTGAACAGTTGATCCTGACCCCAGTGACTTTACAATAGACCCCCTCAACTGATACTCACAGCACTATTAGGCTACAACATCTGAAGAGTGCTACACGCGCTGAGCGTGTGGTATGAAACTAATAAGTCATGAAATGCCTGCAGAAAATCTAGTTTAGTTCTTTATACAATGTATATATATATATATATATATATATATATATATATATATATATATATACATTTCTATGTCTGTACATACATAAAAAGGGAATCTTTGAGCTTAATGACCATGCTTTGTGATGATAGGGGCCTACCTGTGATCACTACGACATACAATACGTTTCATCAAATTATTCGACATAATAGAAGTTTATTATAAGGATAATTCTTTTGTGTACCAGATAAAGGAGTTATTGCCCTGGATTCTTATTTTCTAATATTGCATTTATAGAACAGACCTCGCCATCTGGTGAATATGGAATTAACAAGTTTATCCATTATAACATCATGACAACACCTGGAAATGATTCACCGCTTTATTCTCACCTACCTTTCACATTATCTATGTATACCTATAGAAAACCAAGAAACGAGATAACAGTATAACTGTATAACAGAGTGTTTTGCACGCAACGCTATGCTTATAGCAAGAACACGCAACACAAAATCATGGCTAGCGGACATTTTGAAAGTCTCATGCGACACTGTTCGGTTGTCACGTTTGGTTCAATATTAACTTCCTGATTAACATGGTTAATGATTAAATTTGGACTTCTGTCTTTTCCTATAATCGCTAAAATGTCTTAGAATACAACTGATAAACAGGAAAGTTAATATGAACACTTAATAAAATATAAAAGAATTGAACAGGAAAAATTAATCCCCCGGGCGAAAAAAACAAACTTGATCCTTTTCCTTTATCTGAATACTTATTTGATATATATTTCTTGGCCGGTTTAGATTCATAAAGTTTAGTAAAAAAGTTTTTTAGGAAGCTTTTGCGTAGTCCTGCCAACAGCAGGCAAATAAATACGGGTAAAATGTTGAAAACTTAACCTCATTGGCAGAAAAAAGGAAGAAAAAGAATAGTAAAATTAATCACATTAATCACAAGACTCACAGGATTATATGTCTCGTACGTTATAAGTGTATTGTTTATTTTTATTATAGTGGGTCATGTAATATTTAAATATTTCAATTTAGTGTTATTTGCAATCATGACCTGATTGACCTAATCCATACGTGCTTACCTGCCTGGACACTTGTATTGTACATAACACTTTTCCTTGGAATGATGGTGTAATAGACCATATTCTATACGAGCATGGGTACTGCGCATGGTGTTCGTCCATTGTGTTGTGGTCCAATGAGTCAGCTCTGCATAGATTCTCTCAAGTGACATCCATCAACACCGGCACCAGAAACATGCACGTATGGCGTGTAGCACTGTATGTTTGCATGGTTGTCTGTATGTATTTCTGTCATTACAAATACTCAAAACGTTGTTAGTTATTACATTGAAACTTAGTGGACACGTAAACCAAGACAAAATTTGCTAGACCGTAAGGGGAGAATAAATCAATTCCGGACCTCGAACCAAACAAAATCCTTTCTTTTCCGGAGTTTTTTGAGTAAATGATATCTCCGAATGCTCTAAAATGAATTATTTTCAACGAAAAACAAAATAAAAATAGGAAAATACACATTTCAGGACAGACCTAGATTTTGATCCACCTTTATGTCTGTCTGTTCGACCATGCATTTCTCGAAGGGTTTTAATTAATTTCAATGAAATTTGAAGAAGGATGAACTAATGATCTAGACATAAGTAACAATATTTTTGGGGTGGATCGGCTATATTTTGGCGCCAATATTGCTGCTGTTCCATAGCATTGGCACTGCCGTAGGTATGCGCTGTCCAGGCGCTTCCTAGTTTGATGATATTCAATGGTTATTTTTTCTATCATAAACTAATAGTTTTTTAAGGAATATGCTAATCGCGATCGTTGCTTTATATCAACAGAACATGTGTAATATTGTGAGCCCTACCCCTCCCTCCCGACCAACAAAAAAGGGTACAAAATTATTAACAGACAAACCTTGTCTTGCTAGTTTCACTGTCACATCTATTGTTCATCGCCCAAGTGATTTTGTGAGGCCCTGTGGTGTTGATTTCACCCTCCCCCTTCTTTATTAATATTTCATCAGGTTTTTAAAAATTTATTATTTATCTTTATAGATTTATAGACAAAATGAATCTTGAAAATGTCAGACATTAATATTCCAATGTATGTGTGTATATATGCGTGTCTGTACATTCCGCTTAATATGATCGTTCATCAGTACCATCTGAAATTATCATTTCCGATTTGCACGCGATGCTTCCACGACAGGTGATTTCAGGAAAGATTTTACGTACTCCAGGCGATTTTTAGGAAAAAACTATTAGCCAAACAGATAATTATTGTCTTTTATTTACAGGCAATGTTTCTATAAATACACGATTATGTCTACATATATATATATTTCTATACATGAATAGCCACCAGTACATTTGAAATGTTATGTCAGCCGCCTTATTTTAACAGGGGGTTCACATGAAACCTTCCCTTAACTAGAATATGGGCAGTCGACAAGCGACAACATGTATCAGCCGAAACCACATGGGCTCTGACTAATGAGGCATGGAATGTCTATTGTCATGACAGCTCTTGGAATGTCTGGTATCAGATATGCCAATGATATATCCAAAACATTTGCAGTGGCACACTTTAGTTCTGCTTGTGATCCCTATATATTCCACATCCCAAGTTCATAGGATACTACGGGAAACTAGATGAAGGAGAATCAGGCAACTGAATTTCACTCAGAATAGATTCTCAGACGGACGCTATACAGTAGAATTGTAATTGTCACAACAGTCTTCAGGATAAAGTTTAAAAAATCTATGGACATCCAACATGTGACGTCAGTACACGAACGCACTCCTTGGATTCGTACCTGGAGGTCACAAAAATAGATTGCGCCACAAGTCTTATGTGTAAACTATAAAATTCTTGGCATCGGAGATGCCGTAGTGCCCCAGATAATTAATGCATAGCCCCTCAAAAACAGGCTCCCATCTTCATAAGCATATACTGACACTTGAAAAGCCACCAAGGTTTCTTTAGGTGTGACTTCAAAACCAAGGTCAAGGTCACCAGCCATGAAAAAAGTCAGAGATATTGGTGGAATTTTTTTTAATGTCAAATTTGAAGGAAACAGAAGCAGTACTTTAAATGTTAGGGGGTAAACTAAAATCTTATATATTCGCAGATTTTACCTTGAAGACCAAGCTGAACGTCACCAGTCTTCCGACAAATACGAGATATTGGTGGAAATTTTATGTATGTCAAATATGAAAGAAACAGATGCAGTACTTCAAAAGTTATGGGGTCAACAAAAATCCTATTTATTCGCAGATTTGACCTTGAAACCAAGCTGAAGGTTATCAGTCGTCAAACATGTCTGATATCAAAACTGAAGAAAAGAAATACTGTACTTCAAAAGTAATGAGGTTCACAAAAATCCTATATATCGGCAGATTTGACCTTCATGGTGAAAGTCAAAGTCACAACTCTTTCAACAACTTATCATCAGATAACTTTCATTTTGATTTATATGGAAATATTCAAGGTCAAGGTCACTTTTTAAAGGAAAGGTCATGACCCAAATGATTCACTGCCATTTCTCTAAACATTACTAGTGGCGCCATTTAGAATCATCTTGACTTGCTTTATTGTATCCCCGGGATACAATAAAGCAAGTCTAGATACATGGACAATTAAAATGTCAAGCCAGTACATCATATACAAAAACAATGATGGTGGCGCCACCTGTTTTGTGTATAAAAACAATCTATCTAAGGTCAACGTTATGACATGCATATATGCTTCAAACCACTCCTTAGATATGTGTGATTATAACGTAAAAGAGAAACAGGGATGGCTGCCATGCAAATACGGTTGTAGGTGGTACCACTAGTCTTTCTTATAAGATATGCTGTCCAGGTTCTATTGACATGCAATATTTCACACCGATACATCAACAACTCCTAAGATAAGTAGGGATGTATTCTTCGAGAAAAATTATTCCAGATGGCACCACTAGTATTGTTTAGGAGAAACGATTCAAGAATATGAGGTAATTTTGTCGTAATCCCCTCGTGAGAGCTCGGAAAAGCTCAAAACACAGTAAGTATATTTCGGTTGTGTTAATTAAAAGTATATAACATGTTACTGTATTATGAGGGCCTTCCGTCCTTCCGTCAGTGACACTTTCTTTCGCGCGCGATAACTCAACAACAACATACTTTAGCGTTCCCAATTCATAGGGATGATTGGTACCTATGAGGATACTCTCCCTACCGAATTACAGGTCTGCCCGGGTGAGCACAATGGGTGATTTTCTTTCGCACCCGATATCTCAACAAGAATATGCTTGATCTTTATCATTTTCTCAGGGATCATTGGTGCCTTTGCATGCGGACTCAATCCCTATCGAATAACACACCTGTCGGTTTTCCAATATGGCTGTCAGGGCACAATTGGGGATTTTGGGATTTTCTTTTAAGCGCGATATCTCAACAAAAACAAGCTTCATCTTTCTCATTTACACAGAGATGATTGGTACCTATGAGGGCCCCCTCACTATCGAATTGCAGACCTTTTGAAGTTCCAATATGGCCACAAGAGCAAAGTCATTGATTTTCTTTCGCACCCGATATCTCAACAAGAACATGCTTGTTTTTCTTCACAGGGATTATTGGTGCCTAAGAGGGCATCCGACCTATTGAAATATGGACATGCTCAAAGTCAAATTTAATTTTATAATCAAATTATTTTAACCAGTAGGATTTTTTTTTCTCATGCATATCATTATGGATAAAAAACTGTTTCTATTTGTCATATTTTTCAACTTTAACCTAAATTTTTTATCCATATGTAAACTAGTCCAGCACTACCAAAAATACTGGACCCTCTGAGGACCATATTGTCCGACCACATCTTGTTTGATTTGTAATAAAGGTTTTCAGGACTTTTAACGCATATTTCATTAGCCTTTTCGTTGAACAGTCACAGCATCCCCCTTAACCCCTGGCACGTCCCCCATCTCCCCCCCCCCCCCTCATCCCTCCATCCCGCCCAACTATCCCCCCCACCCCTCCCCTTTAAAGAAAACCTGAAACCGGCCCTGCACAGGACCTTTAATTGGTCGGTCAGATATGTCAGGTCATGGAATCAGAGTATTTAAAAAACATGTCATTTGTGGATGGCTGGAAAGTTTCTATCCATTTTAAGAGGCCTGAATGAAATGATAACATAGCTTAGATAAGATGTATTTTCATTTTGTCGGCTACATTCAGTCACATCAGAGGATGAAATGTGTTAAGGTCACGGGTCATGGATGATATTATCATATTCGAGCCGTCTCTGTGACTCTATCTGATTAACAAGATAAGGCAGTCATCAATTGACTATTGTGGAATCTGTGACGTCATGACGCACACCTTTAAGCCAGTGAATCGAGGCGGCAATGGAGCACTGAAGGCATGTTCTCACGCAAGCGTGTCGTCTGCTTCTATTTCCGTGCTTGGGCGGGTCCTAGTGGAGTATCGTTGTAAGTTGTTCAGGCGTGACCGCTCCATAAAGACACAAGTGTTCAGAGCGCATGCTCACGTCGATTCCGGCTAGGCGGACTCAACAACTGTCAGTGTATTCACACCAACAATGGTGAGTATTATCACTTGTCATTTACTACTGAATGCTCTGTTATAAAACTTATTGATCTTGGTCATATACTTAGCATTGCTAGGGATTCAGTTAGAACTTCAGTACTAAAAGTAAAATTTAAAGGATATATGAATGTAACCACAGTAGGATGGGCCCTTTCTTTCACTGCAGTGAACGTGATCTGTCCCTTACCGAGCGTGTTTGGAACCACGCTGGCCAGCTGTGACCCGGATTCTTGTATATGCTAGGGTTTGTGTGTCCGACTCAACACTTGTAATAAACCACAGCGATCAATCGATAAAATCAACCATATTCCGTGTACGTTGATAAACCAACTTGGCACACGGTCGATATTAGACTTAACAATTTTGATTATGATGGAATCCACAAGGCCCATTGCCTCTTGGAGTGTGCCGCGCCTGTGCACATGAACATACCGGTGACTCACACTGCCATTTCAAACTTCAGTGTTAATTTTCTGGATATACCTGTCGTATGTTCATTATCAGGGCTTTCTCTACCAAGCTTGTGGGTATATATAAGTTGGGTCAGCCAGTAATCCAATTAGTCTCAGTATGATGAACTGTATATACAATTAAATTACTGCCCATGAGGGATCAGTTTCAACAATTATACCCGGTATTCATGGATTTATATGTATCCATGAGACATTTCCGTTTGTGCCAGATACCCTTGATAAGGACTTTTGAAATATTTCCTGGTGTGCATTCCGTTAATATAAAGTGCTCCTTTAAATTTGTCACATACTTGGATCCCCCAAAATCAACATTATATGTGTTCGTGTATGTGTGTATATATAAACATATACCATAAAACTTTCCTGTAGAGCACACACACACACACACACACACACACACACACACATATATATATATATATATGCAGGTATGCCCTTTGGTGTCATAATATATACACAGGCACGGGACATGATAGTGTAAACATGCACATGCAGGCGTATACGAGTCCTAAACATGATTATGAATCGTTAGCTGTCATTATCTCGGCCTCTCTATGTATTATTAAACTTAAAAACCCTTACGCTTATTTAGTGCGGGACCAAACCTGCCCTGATATGCACAAATAAAAAAAAGCACAGACAATGTGACGTATCAAACAATGCATTATTTTTCATAAGCTGGCAAGAAATGCACTGTGCTTATTTTGGTCATTAAAGTCACGGAGCCGTGCTTCTTTGAGAATCCTCCAATATGATAGTGCAGGTACGAAATAAAGACCAATCTCAGTCCCAGTCCGGAAAGCAGGTCCGAGCGCTGTCAGAATTTCCACATGGCTTGCAGGGGCGGATCCAGGATTTAGGAAAAGGGGGGTCCATCCCAGGAGGATAAATGAAAACCCTAAAAAAAGGTCCTCAGGTCTGAAAAAGGGGGGTCCAGGCGGCAAAATTTTGTCTGAAGCCCTTAAAAAAACGTTTCTGATGATAAAAAAAGGGGGGGGGGGGGGGTCCGGACCCCCTGGACCCCCCCCCCCACTGGATCCGCTTCTGGTTTGTATAACGAATGTTCATCTAAAATGTTAGATATATTCTTGTTGTTGATGCCAGGTATTTAATCGACAATTAGAATGTAGTTTTTCTACTGCTGCACCCACAGAATGTTGTTGCAGTCATTACTTTCCTTGTGTCCACGACAACCGATCTATTTTAACGACAACTGCAATTTTGTGTTCACTGACAACGGTCAGTGATTATGCATTCATGTAAAACAATCACAAATTATGATTATATGGTAATTGACTTGTAAATTCTCAAATGTAATTGGCCGTAGTTTAGATTGCAAAAGGGGGTGATGGAACAGAGCATCCGAAAGTCAGCTCCAGTGTGTTTTTATTTCAGTTCAAGTAAACAAATTAAATACGCGACAGTGGATATAAAGCAGTCATGTAAACCATGCTTTACGTCGAACCTAAATTTCATTCATGGCAAATCGTGGTAAAATCTAGTTATTTGCATAGCTTTCCTTATTTTTCAAACTTTACGGGACTTTGATTGAGGCACTTTGGAGTGTTTCCGGTTGATTGTTGTTAAGAACTCTTGTCTCAGGTTTTTATTGTCCTTCAGAACACGAGAACTCTCGTTGCTGAGGGTCTTCATCCTTGCAGTGATAATAAACTTGTGGTCTGGACACTCGTCATGAATACTATATCCAGTTTGATATATGACGAGGACATATTAAGTTGGATGGTAACATCCGTGTAGACGCTTTGATTAATAGATACAAGCTCTGCATAAAGACGTGCCTACTGTATGATTCATGTATATATTTATGTTTATAAAGAACTTTACTGTTTAATCAAGGAACTTCTGTTAATTTACATTGCTTTCATAACCGCTCCGAGTCTTATACCTATAGTGCCGGCAGATGGCCTTTTAATATTGGCCATAAAGCGGCCGTTTTACGGTTTACCCTGCAAAGTATATGACTCGAAATAATCCGCGGCTCGTGGGTTTTATTGCGAATTGGATTAGGATCTCCCAGGGGGATGAAATAGCCTACTCCTGTAGCCCGAGCTCGAGCGTTAACTTCTGGGTTTTATGATGGATACAACCGCCAAAAGATGTCGCCGCACCTGTGCCCTTACGCGCGTGACTAAAAAACCCTACATTTGAACTATGGCCTCGATATCAGATTTACATATTTTTTGTAAAGTCATTTATTCACTTACAATTTTCACAAACGTACACACACACGCATGCACTTGCAGTCACCCGAATTCGCAGATATTCACATGCACACCGTATGTATATTTATAATTTTGTTTCATAATTTTGAATAGATTATTTTACAAATTAAAATTCTCATATAGGATGCGTAGCATTTATTTTGTGAGAGGGTTTGTCCATTTCAGAAAGTTTAAAACATTTTGCAATTTTAAACCTGAAACCCACTCGTATCTTCAGACAATATATAAAGTATAATGAACACACTTTTTTGCCAGATCTGAAAAGTGAACCGAGCAGTTACGGTAGCTGAAATGGAAATTTAAATTAAAATTCTATTCACCCTCAAGTATTCTGTGCAAATAAGAAATGAACTGTTTTAATGGAGATTCTTGTTCGAAACAGAACAGTTCTAACTTATCGATTATTGATATATTGGAAAACATTACATGCGATCATTGGGTTCTTGGGGCCTTGTCTGGGGTCTACACGCGTGTATACACACAGATATTACATTCATTTCCTGTTTCATGTCCACATATCTCATGGGCCAGCTATGTGGAATGTCAGATCATTCTAAATATAGACATCTTATTTGCAGTGTTAATAAAATCAGTACAGATCGACATGGAATCGTAATGGCCTTCATGGGAGCCACAAATTTAGTTGCATCGCTTGTCATTAAAAACAACATTTTAACATAATGGAATATTTCTGCATCAACCGAATTAATCATAAAATTTATCACAATATGGCCAGGTTAGCAATTCATAGCAGCAGTCACCCGATTGTCTGAGTACTTTTCGTTAATTTCATTATTATTAAGTGCATTTCTTTTTTTTTTTTTTGCTTTTTATTTCGGTAACAGCATGCAGTAAAATTGCTTCCGAGCCATGTACATGTCCAGACCATGTTGTTTCCGATTGTTCCATATAAATATATGGGACTGAGGAACTGATATTATGTTGTAATGCTGTGAAACGTATTAATACGTTATTTATGCATGAGAGATAAAATGTGGGAATATACCACCTACGTTCTTGCAAGCTTGAAAGTCTTTGAAAATTTTAAAGATTAAAAGTTAATAAACTAAAAGACCATGAAGACCTGGATTTTTGCTATTTTGTAAAATTCTCTGCAAATACCTTGAGTTTACGTTTAAATGTTGTTTACGGTAGACAAAAGAGAGCAAGCAACTGCTTTAATTTGTTGGGAAAATCTCTTTTAAAAAAGGCAGATGTACATTGATACTGAATAAAAAAGGAGAACGAGAGAGTCAAGACTCCTGTATGGATGTTGAAAGCGGATGGTACAAACACACTCATAAACACAACATTATTAAATTTAAAAGGGAATAAACAAAATGAGGGAAAACTGGCGTTTCATTTAGGCGTCTGTGAAACACTACAGATAGTGGGCTGGTGAAGCTTGACAAATTATACAATTATGCTTTGCATATATGCGTAATCTCTGGTGTCCAAAGCCTGAAAGTAACTCATGTCAGATTTGTTGATATTGACATTGAGGATATAATTTATGAAAATGGTTAAGGATGAAATGGGGGATAATGTTAGTATGAACACTAAAATGTCACTGTGTATAGAGCGGATACCTGGGGCAAGGCAAACAGTCATTCTAGTTCCGCCCCTGTACCCGGGTCTTAACAAACATTTTATGAATTCTTCCCTCGCCTATATATCCTAAATTTAATTTGTATGAAAATCATTTAAGCGTCTGCATGGTTCTTCGTATGGACAAACAAAAAAACTTTAAAAGGATACAAGCACGGATAAAAACATACCCTCCTTGCGCAGATAACAAGGTGTGCAGTACCAAACAAACACGAGTAAAATCATTACATCCTCGGCTGAGGTAACAAGTAAGCAGTAGTAATATTATTATATTACCAATAGCAGTACTAGTAAAATAAAACCATGAAGATCAAAACAGTATGATACACCTTGACCCTGAATTACTAAATGGGGTATGCATATAGATAGAGACCACATGGCTATGTCGATTCTTTCTAAATAATAGCTGTTACTTGCCTTTGCTGTGGGTCTTTTACGGATAATTAACAACTTAAACATGATATACAACTTCAGAGTTTGCGTTACTAGAAAACGGGATAGAAAGGGTAAAAAGGAGGGGGGGGGGGGGGGTTAACATCACTGTATTACAAAAAAAAAAAAGAATAAGAAATTGTGAGTTTGGTGGGGGGCTAATATCTATTTTATTACAGTCTCTCAAGGTAGCCTGCATGCCATATGCAAACGTGGTTTTAGAGGACGAAAGGTGCATTATAGGACAGAAATGGCGTTAATGTAGAGTAAATCTGGCGACAGAGCAATGTACACGTATTTGACAAGAATGTTATCACTGATCAAGAATAATAAATGTTCATACCATTCAGTTAGTTCCCGTGCATGTCATTATCATTATCACACCTGCGGCAATACGCGTTTTACCTTCTTATCAATATGTACCTGGCCGACCCGGCAGAAGATAACGATATCCCGGTATCCAACAGGCGTTTGATTGTCCTTGTATAACCTACGGTCCCTTAAAGATGATTGACCTGTACAGCAGTTTACTATACGGACTTGCTGTATATTTTCCTTCACTGATTTTCTATTGTTTGGTATATATACCGGGTAAAATGAGGTATCAACAACGCCCTATTTATTGATGTCACATGAGACCTAATGGTGAACGTTATTAATAGAACGCAACAGGTGTAAACAGTTATAGACCTCTATTGTACGTGCATGTAAACATGTAACTCAAATACAGTAATCCTGCAAGACATATTTAACTCTCATAACCACGAACAAATTGCAATGGCAATGCACTTTTTGTCCCATCTTTCAGAACAAGAATAATTTCTGTGTATCTCTGGCCTAATTAAATCATGTTTAAAGTTAGCCACCGAGTATTTTTTTACATAAACGGTTCTTAATTAATTTTTCACCGTGATCACAATTCTTTATTTCCGCCAGGATTTATAAAAGGTTTTGTCATATTCTATTTGTTGGTTAATTTTTTAGTTGATTTTGCTGTTATTATGAGCGCATTTAATAGAATTTGTGGGGGTTAGAGACAAACCAATAATACTTTGGATTTAATATGGATCAATATATTGTTTTTTTTGGGTTTTTTTTTTCTACACCAATTAAAGATGGGACTATTTATTTGTCCCAGCCGGCAGAGAGAGAGTCCTTCACCAGTATCAGCTTCCCCTTTTTTTTAGCTGGCATAATTAACCTGTTTTGCAACTATCGAGTTGGTTAATTATGACACACATTTTCTGGGTTGGCATTCATGTATTTCCTCCGCTTGTTAATCACCTAGTGCCACGGCGGAGGTATATATGTAGTTTTTGCCTACTTTCTTGTTTAATAAATGATAAAAATATGTATATTTGATACTTTGATATCATAATAGTCTGTATTATATCTCTTTATGATAATTTTTGTTGTTGTTGTCATTGCAGTCTGGACTAGGACAAAGAGAAGTAGAAGGTAAGTTCACATTTTTTTTTTATAAACGATCATGATTCTCCAGTGTTAATTAGAAGGCTGCATTTATTCTCTGGTTATATGCAAGTGGATAAAAAAAATAAACTGTGCCTGGGTAACTCACAGTTCTTGCTAACATGCATGATAACCAAAAATAATCGGTGACCTAAATATGCGTAAAGTTAATCTAAGTGGGTACATTCTTTACTATTGGCCTCACTGTTGGTATAAACATTGATAATATATTGAAAGTTTTTCTTAGGGCATTGACTTCATTTAGTAAGGGGTGCCTTGTGTTGGTGGCAAGTCTGGCATCCACTTAATATATGTAATTTTGGCACGCTAGTATAGCCGAACGGTGCCTACAGAGGCTTTAAACAGGAAATATATGTTCACTGATATATGTAATAAATAGTTAATAATGGAGTCCCAACTAAAATATTACTAAAATGACTGCATCATCAGGGTTGTACCAAATACCAGTTGTGAATATTTAACTTAGAGGAAATAAAAAGCTCATCATATTTCTTCTCTGAGTGCATATTCACAGCATACATCTCATATGCTGAATACTTAATACTGTATTGGCTTATATCGTGCCTTTCCAGCGGCCAAGGAGTGCTTCGGCATGTACGACCGCGGGGGTTCAGGGCGTATTGCCATGGATCAACTTGGAACCGTGGTCAGATCACTCGGCTACACCCCCACAGAGAAGAGGATTCGGGAGATTGCTAAAAACGATTTAGGTATGGCCTCAATCTCATCTGGTTTTCCACGTGATATGGGTCGGTCCTGTGCTCCATGCATGGTTTGAGTTACTATCGACATATGTTCTTTTAAGAAAGAATTTTCTTTATGTCACCCCGTAACATCATTGACGAGAAGTAGTTATAAAACCACGTGACCCACAGGCCTTATTCGTTTCATAATGATGTGATCGGACCTACGTTCATAGAAGTCGATTGCTCTTTTAAACAACTTTATTCCAACCCAAATTATGTTTCTTAGGCCTTTTTACAGAAGGCGAAAATTTGTACCTTTATTATTATAATTTTCGGTAGAAGTTTTATAGGAGAACATGATATAACATATTATTTGCTGAACAGGTTAAAGAACATTAAAACAAAGTGAAATTTATCGGAATTTTATTTTCTTCATGCGAGGGGGTCAAATTGACGAGAGATGCAGAAACAAATTCTTTTTATTTTGCCTTACACTTCTTGATTTCCTACTCTCTGTAGGCCGACGGTAGCCTGCGACAGACCTTTTACGCTTCACTAGTGACATCTGTTTGTGACGAGTGACATCAAAGATGTAAAGTCTGTTCTATCAGTCTATTAGCTCCTTGGTTTTATCGACAAGGACATATTCATAAGATCACAGATGAAAATAGGAAAAATATTCCCATTATATCTATAAAGGCGTTGTGTTTGACTGAGTCTCTGGGGGTATCTTGATTCATGTAAAAACCCGCCATGCTGACCCTATTGACCCGAAAACAGCTGATGACAGGCACAGTGCGCATGCTCGGAGAAAAGGCTTATTGATCTTTTTTACGTTGATTTCCATAAGTGTACACAGGTTAACATTTTCTGTCACCTGAATTGTACTATTATCAATGATACAGTATTGAGCACAACTGGATGAATACTTTTCATTATCCAAAACATGGCATTTTAGATCTTTTATTTAGAAACTTAAACTATCCATAATGGGGTTATGCGCCGGTGTAAGATATACATTGGTCTGGTCGGGGGACTTTTAAATAGTCTTTTACATAAGTTCTGATTAAACTTTTCTGTTATAATATTCATTCGAATCTTACAATATTTTAATATATGTAAATATACTCTTAAGAGATCCAGGATTTGACAGATTAGGTCCAGTTTATTATACAACACTTTCGTCGTAAGATTGGCCTTTTTGTTTGCCTTAATGCGTCGGGGAGTGACCTTGATATCGTAACGTTAGGATTAGGTACTGTTAGTAGACGTCATGTGTTTGGCGGAAGACTCGGCCATTGGCTAAGAAAGCAGTGGTTATTTTTTTTTTATTCTAAGGAGGGGGAGAGGGTCCGATGTAGAGCCATTCGTTTGCGGAGGTATGCGCTCTCTGAGTGCTATACAGTGTGTTTGTTTTTCAGGTGGTAAGCGGGACTTCACGAGTAACGACCTGGTGACGGCGTTACAGTCTCTACAGCGTGAGCCTTCAGTGACGGAGGAGGAGATACGAGAGGCCTTCAGGGTGTTTGACAGGGATGACAGCGGCTATCTGAGCGCCGCAGAGTTCCGTCACGTGATGACCAGCCTCGGGGAAAAGCTGGATGACGGCGAGATGGATGAGCTGGTCCGGGAACTGGTCGTCGGTCCTCAAGGACAGGTCAAATATGAAGGTTAGTGAACTATACACGTACTGTCGTAAGTGTGATAAACACATGCAAAGAGAGTCTGTAAAGGTCCTTGGCGTTAATATTAATGAAAACTTGCCCCCTTGTTTGTTTGCAAAATGTTTTCTTCTTTTTATTTTGCAAATGTTAAAATCATTCCATTAATTTTTTTCACTCCAGGCACAACCGTTATAACTGGCTTACGCTCTCCTCGCAGCGGTTATAAACTAGTGTCGTCCCAGACATCCTTTCGTGTAACCGCTACTTTGTATGGCAAGAACACCAGGATGCGCACAGAATGCAGTATTGTAATCAGACCACTGAAAGCGTGGTATTGCATTGTGTATTCAACCAAAATTTTAAACATGTGACACCCGATCTTGTTGGTCTGATAATACACATCTAGCTGTACTTATTTTGATACTTCTTATGTTTCAGAACTGGTCATCCTGATGGCGAACAAGTAGCAGATCTTCGACGTTTAGAAGTTTTGTGGAGGAGTTCAAAACTCAAGGCCTTTACAAAAATAGCCAAACATTGTATAAAGACTTCAGTAATAGCCAAACTTTGCGAAAAGACATTGCGACCGAGTGCAAGGCTAACCATGATAACGGGATATTACACGTCACACACTACATGACACGAACAACCATTTCTCGTAGACCTTTCGGAAATTTTGAACGGAAACATACCACCATTCTGTCGTTAACACCATGGTAATAATTGTCTATGTACAGAAGTCTACTGATCGTCTTCAGTCAAACTTAAACCGAGAAACGCCCGCCATTTAGATTTTTTTTCTTTGATGTATACTGTGTTCGCCACCAGCGTCATATGCATTCATTTTGTTCATTTTGTCAAAGTTTATTTGTTGTACTTGTATGCGTAAATATATGCAAGACCCGCCGGCCACGTGGGTACATCAAAAACAAAAGCTGTCCATGCACTTCCAGAACTGGTTAAATGGAGAACTTAACCAGGTCACACAGTATATGTTTTATGTGTATATATACATTCACATTTCGTAAGTATCATACATGTACATTCCATCAATTATATATACACTAATTGTTGATATATACATAAAATAAATACGTATATGAACAGTTGTGTATCCTTTATATTTCGGGTTGCAGCCCCACTTGTACATTTTAAATCCATCAGAGCTGAACCGGGATCAACCAAAAGCAATTTTAAGGGTGCACCAGAAACGAACTTTACGTCGAGATGCAGGATTTTTTCGCTCTGTCGGTGTTAATTTCCTGGAGTTTCTCACAATATCTTTCCAGTTGTGTAGTCTTTACATGTCTTAAATGTTGGTAACGTGTGGCTTCTTCACTGTTGATGATATTCTGCTTGTACTTCGATTAAATCTTTTCAAACCTATATCACACTGTAAGCACCATCTGTGACAACACGAGAGGACAATGAAATACCTCTGTAATATATTCATACACGCTTTATATATTTAAGTTCATAATAGTAATATATTCTATAGAGGTAAAAATACATAAGCTAATTCTGATTTGCAGAGGCAGAGGTTCAAACGCGTGTCACTTTGATTTTATACACGCACCACAGCACACGAATTTACGCATATTCTGCTGCTCTGCTTATACCGGTCAACCAAAATATAGGTTCTATGTACTGAAAATTTACCATAAAATGGGAGGTTATGGTAGCACTCGGTTACCTTCGACTTATACACTCAAGCAAAAGGTTCCATATAGAACCCTAAAGGTTTTCCACCATGGACTGAGTGGAGAAATATTTAAGGTCCTAACTGGAATCTTAACTACATGGTACTTTTTGTAATCTCCCGATGGTTCGTTTCTGGAATCTTCTACCGGTTCTATCGGGAATCTCTTTTAACGTTCCTGGAGGAACTTTCCAAGGTTCTTCACACAGGACTGAGTGGGAAAGTTTCATTGTTGGGAGCCCTTGTATAGGGTTCTTTATGCAACCTTCAAACAAGGCATATTATTTAGAAAATTAACTGTTGTACATAACAATATAAGGATCCATTATATAGAGGAATATAGACCATACCTTGTTCATTTCAAATGGAAGTGTTCTACCTAACCAAAACGGCTACTCTGGGAGGGCTAAAATTGAATTTAATCTGAAAGTTTATTTATAAATAATGATCTTACGTAAGCACATGTTCATATATATCTGCATCTTATATATAATATGAATGTGAGCCATACAAGTTTGGTCTGTTTGATGCTTGGCATTTAATGAGAGTACCCAGACCAAAATACATGATATTAGTGACTGGGATATGTAAATAATCGTGCCTTTCATTTTATATCTAAGCATCGCTGTTCTGCATTAAATATCAAGGGCACAGTTAACGGCTCCATAATATGGTTTGTGGTGAACTGCTCCAAGTCGCCGCCGTTTAAAGCATGTCCAGCCGATCGACTGTTTGCCGGTATTTAATAAGCCCAGTTGGTTATTCTCTCTGGTGGTGTCCCAACACGTCCTTCCCGGGAATACTAGTAAACCACCCAGACCAAGTGATTTAGCAACATCAGGTTGTAAAGACAATCTTGCCGAAATCAAAGGACTTCGATACAAACCTTTGCTATGCACCAGGCACAAAAGTTGCGATAACACTTCTTGGATTTATATGTGTGTGTGTCGGGGGGGGGGGGGGGGTCGGTTTGTGTTTAGGTTTGAGTCTCTGTGTGTTTATGTGGGAGGGGAGGGATGTATTTGAGAGGGGGGGGGGGGTGGATTTGGTTGTGTTTAGGATGCGGGTGGCTGACTGCTGGTGAGGGCGTGTGTGTGTTGACGGGGGGGGGGGGGGGGTGGTAAGACGGGGTTGGGGGTCTTGGTTTGCAGTTTAAAGGTATGTGGAGGGGGGGGCATGGATCTTGTTGTGTTGAGGATAGGGATCTCTGGCTGATTGTACTGTGTGTACAAGTGTGACCGTAAATGCACGACTTAGTAAGCATTCATATTAGATCCGTAAACCCATTTGAGTCGTGACATGTCATACGGGGAAATACACTGCAACGGCCATCCACCCTATTGCATTACTCGTGGTAAACAGCAGGTATTCTTAACATTAGGCTATGACTGATGAATAAACACATATGAACACGTAAATTAACAAACCAAAGTGTAAATTTATATGAATGGTAACAAGTCGTTTCCTATATCGCATTCAAGATGGCTATCGTCCAGTAATCAGCACAGGACATTTCGGTTTTCATGCGGCGAGAAATTCGACAAAAATTTGGAGGGTTTTACCATTATGATGAGTTGCAACTAATTTTTTTTTCACATTCATGCATGTATCCAAACATATCTAATGATTGGTCGGGTGTATGAATAGTGACAGCTTACCTGTACGCCATGAGCTACGGATTTTCAGATATGACAAAAGCATTTGCATCCTCATCGGGTCTTGCGATTCTCGTCATGATTTAACACGACACTGACATCTCAATATAGACTTTCTTGAGTTGGAACTTCATGACACGCCGTATTTATTTGTCCTATATAACACCTAAAAAATACCTGAAGTTTGCGCCTCTTTTAAATGATTTCAAAATAAATTATGATATTAAATCTTTTTTTACCTAAGAATTAGTTTCTAAAGTCAAACAAGGCCAAGAAAATCGGGGCTTAATTATTTTATTTTCTCACCATCCTGGTCCGAATTCAGGGAAGCCAAAATTACTCCTCCAAGCAGTCCCAAATAACCATTTGGACAACATGTCTTTGATTGGCCACAGATTTAAAATATTTTGACTGATATCATTATTTTGTGTGAAATTATGCTGAACATTCAATATAATGAAACAATAGGTTTCGTTTAAGGCCTCTTGCCATAATGGTTGGAGCCTACCAGAGCAGGCCAAACCATTCACTACTCTCCTTCAGACCCTGACCCCAGGTCATGTAAACAAATAGGACCACGTGACCTACACTTCTCGGTACGGATTGGGCATTACCAGGTGACCAGACTATGGCAGTTGGCACTAGAGGTCTCCCCGCTCCATTTCCAGTCCCAACATTCACGCAGGGGCAACATCTATTGAGGCAGATGATGCGGCCCTGCGCCTATTCACGCACACTGTATGTTAACCTCCCACCCAGGGTCAAACTCTATCGTATCATTTGAATATAGACCTTGCAGATTATAATATATTAAAGCGTGCTTGACCTAAATGAACCGACAAATTTGCATTATCATTACAGGTGATTCTCTATCCTTTGGCCCTCACTTGTTATAACGGCATAGTATATTGGATAATCCCAACGCCTTCATTTCATTCAAGTGATCTTGTTGCATAATGTTAAACTGGTCATGACAAGTATCACTGGATGATCACAATGCACATTCGTACAACTTCAACAGCTCTAGAAACAGATGTATCATGCACGTAATATCCCAAACCAAACACGTGTTTATGTTTACAAAACACCGCATAATAGACCAACAGGTTTGGTAAAGTATTAACAAATGTTTTATCGACAAATACTTTGTTAATTATATTTAGAATGGATGATGTCTGTATATGTTCTATATTTGCTTCATTTACTTAATTAATGTAATTTACAATTCCCAGGCGAAATAGCTCGATTTCGCCGTACAAGCGTGCTGTGTGCATGATTGTAGAGAGGAGATCTGTGCTTGATACTCATAGATAAATCTTCTGTACGGTATCGCAAGATTAACCGCTTGTGAGCAGCATAATTAAAAACATGGGACATGGAACAGGAACAACCTGATCTTAATGTTAAATGCAATTTATATTTGACTCAAATTTAACCTGTGAGAGTTTGCCAAACACTGTGCCCTGATATTTTAAGGTTAGAGGACTGGGAAGCATCATGGCTAACCAAGAAACTTCACCAAAAAAATCCAATGTTTATGTCTATCCAACACAGGATAAACCTCCTTTTACGCCGAAATCGAGCTATAAAGCATGGGAATTGTAAATAGCAATATTTAAGTCAATGGAGCAAATCTGGAGCATGCATGGACAACATTTTTTTCCAAATATAACGATTAAAAGAATATTATTACCTATTTTGTTTGAAATATTGTAAAACTCAGGGGATTACATTGTGGCGCGATATCGGTGACGTGGCGATGTGAATGTGTACAAATAAAATACTAAGTGGCACCTGGATTAAACAATTGTTTGGTAATGGGCGTCATTCTGGGATGACGTCAGAGTCCCACTCGGATTATCTCTCTTCATCTTCGGGTGGTCTCAGGGGTTTACGAATTCGGCCGAGTGGCCCGGGTCTATGTGGTCCGCCATGTTTGTATACAGTGGTTGCCTAAAGGCCGCTGAAGTAGCGTGCCGGGTGAACAAGCAATTGCAGGGGCCTTACATCTGCTTCAATAGATCTTTTCCCTGCCCGGAGGTTGTCCATTTATATCTTGATGATTCCTGTTTTAACAATATTTGGGTTTCCGTTGTAGAAATAAGTTTATACTGCTCCCCTTATTTCCGCTATAACATGGAGATGTACAGAACGATGATATTCTTGAAATCCCTGCCTAAAATCGTCGTTCTGTCGTGCAGCTACCATTAAGATGGACGAGAGGCGGAGGATAAGATGGAGCACTAGAAATTTTGAACTTGGCTCCTTTCATATTCTCAGATTAAAGCAGGTGAATAAGGAACTAGATGCTGCCATCTGGTGGATGTTTCTAGAACTTTCTTCATCACTCTGTTTGGTCTGACAGGTTGAATTAAGTATTGTAAGGCCAAAAAAAAAAATAAAAGGTATGGTTCTCAGGCACCGCCCGCATCAATTTTAAACCCCCGCATCAAGAATTTTTATTTTTATTTTTAATAGAAACTTACCAATTATGAGCTGCAGCCGCTCGGACATTTCTTTCAAGAAGATAAAATCATACAATTTCGTTTGTTTTGTAGTGCTTTTACTTGTTTAGCAAAATAAATCTGTTATTATCATGCTTTTCCCTTATCATTTGACATTTTTATCGAAACATACCAAAAAATTAAATATAAAAATCCCGCCCGCCCGCATTGATTTCTGAAAAAAGTGCCAGAGAACCATACCTTTTTTTTTATTTTGGCCTTATCGGTTTAAATCTTAATTGAGTGTAATTGTTAAATATGTCCTCTGTTTTATTTAGGATATAGAAAAAGCAAAGAAAATGTATTTTGTAAAAAAAAATGAATTTTTAATTGAAAATTTCAGTAATAAGTATCTGTAGATTTGTGATCACAAGCATTTTTTACTCTCATTAAAGAATTAAAATCTGATTAGTATCAGCCAGCCTTGTGACAAACGACCGAGTTACTCAACTTATTCAGAGCTAATAGGAAATAAATAGTGGATACCTTGCTAGACCACTGGTCACCGAAATGTTTGCATGATGAAACAATTGAAAAAGTCAACCCAGAATGACATCTTGATTATCTGACCAGGCCAAGTAGACACGATTGTAACCCATCCCTAGACATCATTTAATTTTTTTTCTAATTAATTCGTATATTATCATAGAATGGTCCAGTAGAGTACCTGCGACGGCTTTATCCAAAGTCTCGCTTAAAAGGCTTGTCCAGGGACCTGTCGGTTTGGTATTCAAAGGCTAAATACAAAAGCAAGATTACCCTAATTCAGTAAAAATGTTATCACAAATAACCTTGAAACCGATTTTTTTCATAGAGGTTCCACCCGGATCCCTGTTCTGGTAATACTATGATAAACACATCATCGTCCATCATCGTCAGGAACGTCATCAGAGAATATTCACAAATTCATAGTTACTTATGCACGAAAGAATCTGGGAAATGGGCCAAATAAGTGAATGCAAACACGGGTTGGGGAGCATCCCACGATAGGGAACACCACTTGGCGGAGACTTGCATTCCTTAGAATGCAGATTCCTCGTTTGGCATGTTTTAAATATATGTGTTCAGTTACTGTAAAGGACCAGCGTTTCGAAAACGACAAAGACGTACTTTGGCTCTTAACATATTTGATTTGTGATGCCGAGGTCTTCTGTAAGACCTTATATCTGAACGGTAAGGAATTTATTTATAGTTTTTTTCGATGTAAGCTTCTTGGTGATAGCAAATATAAAGGGGACTCATGTGTGATAATTAAGATATTAACGTCTTTTGCAATCATTGTGTCTCTTGTGTCAATCAAGTGCCAATAAGTCATTCTTTTTTTCATGCCAAACCTCGATCTTAAATATATATCATTATAAACTTTGTCAAAGTATCCATCAGATGATATATAATATGTATTTGTATCTTATCAAAGACGTTCGAAATTGTAAACTTAAATAGTTTGCAAACTATGGGGGGGGGGGGGGGGGGGACCGAGTTATTCCAAGAACATCCTAGCAGTTAGTAAATTTTCAGTAGGTTTGGGTGAATATACATGGAAATATCCCCAGGCAATTTTTTGTTCTTGTACCTTTCATATTTCAGATGCAATTATAAAATTTTGCTGGAATAAAAATTAACTTTCCATTTTGAAACAGCTCATAACCTTTTCCAAAGTAATATTTTCGGAACAAGAAAAAAAATCACTTTTTAGAAACATATCTAACTTTTTGGATATGAAATAAGAAATGTATGTGAAGTGCCGTTAATGAGTTATATCCATTTAAAACGCATGGATTTCACTCAAATCCCATTCTGATAAGTAGTCGAAAACCGTATGTGGGTGTCTTGTCAGAATATGGACCTTTACAAGGGCTAATTGTGAATAACATCCTGGCGTCCTTTTTATGTTTACTATGATCAATGGAATATGATTTCATATCACTAATTTTGTTTTCATATCTGTAAGTTAAAGGTACTTTAAATGGACAATTTTACATCTGACAGCTGAGCGACACATGCAACGAAATTCAGAGGTATACTACTGAGGCCATGTATACACGTGCATGGGCGAAACATTATCACTGTGTTAAGACAGATTTTCCTGTAACCCGAGCTTGAACTGTCTGTGATCTATAGTATGTGTTATATTACTTCAAATATTGAGTTTGGCAATGCTAGTGAAATACATGTTGTAATGTATTGTAAGTATACACAATACTTACCATTAGGCCAAAAAAATAAAAGGGTATGGTTCTCAAGCACTTTTTTTTCAGAAATCAATGCGGGCGGGCGGTATTTTATCTTTGACCTTTTTTTTGTATGTTTTGATAAAATGTCATATGATCAGGGAAAAGCATGTAAATGACAGGTTTCTTCTTGCTAAACGTAACATAACAAAGGAAATGGTATCGAAATTGTATTATTTTACAATTTTGAATGACAAAATCACAATAAAAATTTTTGATGCGAGGGGTTAAAATTGACGCGGGCGGTGCCTGAGAACCATAACTTTTATTTTTGTTTGGCCTTATGCATACTATATATGTGATATCTCTTAATAACCAGTTTAAGGCGTGAAACTCTTATAAAGCAGGTAGTTTATACACCTTGTCTTCTCCCATATAAATTTTCTAGACTCTGCTATAACATGTATTATGTGCTTCTACTGTAATTTATATACCACATCCTTACAGAAGGAACAGGGGTGAAAAAAGGTCCCAAGGTCCCGCAAGGGGGGGGGGGGGGGGGGGGTCAAGGCCGCAAAAATTGGTTTGAAACCCTTAAAGAAAGACCGCTTCTCATGAAGCTGGGCACAATTACTACCACTGTTCCACTTTCCATATACAGCACGTTTACCAATTCATATCGATTTCTGTGGCAGTTGCCATTGCATCGAAGTTTTGAGAGGTGAGTCATATCCAGGAGAATCGCAACAGCTGCGTCGCGAATGAATCAATTATTGTAGTTCCTAACATGGTTTATCATTGGTCATCTGATTTTATTGATGAATGCATACGGTATTTAGCGTTCAAAATGGTCAAACAGGAACGAATAATTTACCTGTTTACCATCAGATGGCAGGCCAATCTCTAGTGCAATTTGCATAATATCATGCAACTTTGGAAAGCCTTTGTGTATATATATATATATATATATATATATATATATATATATATATATATATATATATATATATATATATATATATATATATACAATATTGTTACTTTTAAGTAGACGTCAACCAATGAGAATTCGTGAAGGACTTAGAAATAAATTAATATCACGACTTTATGATATAATCTGTTTGTTTATTTACATACGCTCTAGTACCGTCATAATTTTGTTTCAACCACACTTCAACTTCCTCATACTTTTATATATATTTCCTAATTGTAATAATTATTACCCCGAACTTCATGTGCATTTTTTTACACATTTTAGAAGACTATATGGTTTTCCCAATTTTTGACAACAAACAAAACATTGCATGAATGGTTTAATAATAATGATATCATAAGTTGATATTTTATCATGATATGTCAGAATCAATTTTTATGGAGTTTATATGTATGCGTGCTCCTTAAAAAATTTATAAAAAAAAATCAGTTACATTTAACAAAATCTTTTGTAACCGACGAATAATAACCAGTCAAGAATGAATATCGATAAACATGTCATAATAACTGAAAACATACGTTGTTTATAACATCCCTAACCCTGTATTACGATCCATCCCATGCAGGTGTTAATATATATACATGTATATATATAAATTTCTTCATTCTTCAAAGGTAGTTTTACATGCATGACTGTAATAAAGTATATAAACAGCCACTGAGCCCGGGGGATTTAGCAGTCATCCACATACAAATATTTATGGATCGAGGAAGTCTGACAAACAAAGAAACCCTGTGCCCCACACAGACCTGGTGATCCCGGACATCAGTACAGGCGTGACCGGGCGAGGACACGAGGGATGATATATTCATCAATAACGCTCAGCCAAAGAAAGTAAACATTTATACTCCAGTTTTCGATCACTAGCTCCCCGGACTGATACTTCTTGATACCGTATAAAATGTAACCTGGAAAGATAAAAAATGGGGAAATTAATAATTTTACCCCTGATTATATATGTACAAACATACACACACAGAGAAAATTCACGTTTAAGCTGTTGAAGCATAACTCGCAGATTATCGGTCCGTGAGATTTCAGGTTTCACCCAGAAAGGTGATCTTACACAAAGACCTTTCTGCTTAATAAATTAGACGTTTCTCTCTCTTAACTTCAAACCCTTGCCCTGCATATGAATGAAGTGACAATTCTCAACTATATAAGATTAATATAGATAGATATGGATGCTTGTGAACTTCAATTTTCCTTAAATTTAAAAACAACACAAGCATGAGCTTGACGTAGCGTCAAAATAAAGATTATTTGTGTATATGTAAGGTTTTTAAAAATCTCTAAGCAACATTTAAAAATCTTTAACAAACTCGACCCCAGAATCAGTACTCTTCAGTTGCTGGCATTTCACTGAGACAGAAAATTGTCCCCATCTATTTTGTCAATGACTAAAATTAGCCATTTCCAAAACATTTCAACACTTACATTTACAGGTATACAAATAAATAAAGGAGCACAAGCCATAATGGCATGAAAATGAATGCATATCAACTTGAATGCCTCAATCATACCAATGGGGTTAGGGTATTGGGTTGGAGTGTCTATCATAAATATAACGATTTGGAAAATTAAAAATATGAACCCTTCCTCTTTATATTAAATCTGAGCACCTATATACCATTACAATTAAAATACGAGAAAAAAAATTAAATTGATCGCATGTGAAAGCCTTTTATTTTATCCTATTGTTACATCACATGGTAACCTGTTTTTGTTTTCGTTTTGCGCCTCATTGTATTCGCATAATGTACAGGTAACATGTCGAACGACGTACTTTCTTATATAATTCAATTCATTTATTCGTTCGGCATATAATGTATTATGACGGCAAGTAATTAAAACATCGTGCAAAATTCTAGCAACTGGATACGTAAAAATGAGAAGAAAATGTAATATATCACATATTTCAAATGTATATGTTTAAACGAGGGACGTCATCACATTTCATGTATAAAGCAAAGCAAATGTTTGAATGATAAACTGAAATTCTGAAATGACTGCTAGATTGAATTCTGGAGATTACAATTACACTTTCGATAAAAGGAAGAAAATGTAGTTGGAACCACTGTTTTATGCACTAGGTTCATCTAACCATGAATGATTTGGGTTTGAATTTCTGGACAAGCAAAAGGAAAATTCCACAACTGTTAGTGTTATTTCTCAAGAACATTATTCAGTCTGTTTTTAGCTAGACTTTCTTAAATCTTTTCCTACTGTCGATGATAAATATTTTACAATCAATGATACATATGGCTGTATTTAAGTTTTGTTATTTAATGGAAAATGTTGGTTAAACAGCCTTTAAAAGTGACAAGAGTCTTGCTTTTACATGGTGCACAACGTCTGGGTTTCGTCATCAGTAAACATGTATACACATAAAGGTCACTTAAATTTAGCTGAGCTAAGAATAAGTGGTCAAGAGTATTGTCAAATTCATTTTAAAAATAATTCTTTATAAAGATTAATCGGACTTCAAGATTTTACACATATATATATATACGTTAGGTTAGACAATTCAAACAATACTTTGCCTGGACTGCATGTTATACACCTTTCTTCAGCGTATGAATAGCGCATGCATGTATACAATAACATTGCCAACATATATGCTGTTATATGCACATGCCGTATACATGCATGGTAAGTCAGAAACCAGGATTAAGAAAGAGTCGAAGGGCATTCTTCAAATTACTAAAACTGTATCATGGTAAACGTTGTGGCTAACACGGAAGAAGATGTTTTTCTAGATGGCCATTTAAGTAAAGTGTTTCGTAAAAGTGAAACAATTTCCTCATTCTAACTTGTGTACTGTAAATATTTGTAACTGCACTCTTCTTTTTGGAAAAAAAATGGGCTTTTGTATATCGCATGTTCCCGTTTATTTTGCAATACAAATGAATTAATAAAAGACACAAAAATGCAACTGTACACATTTTTAAATTTAGCATTTATAAAACTCATCTGTTGCAGACATGAATGTTGATGCATGTTTTGCGAAAAAAAAAAAGATGCGTTCCCATATGTTAGCGTTTACAGCATGGTACATCACATGCAGTGTTACGTTGTTCACTTAGACAGTTAGGTTGGGCATTTTGATGGGTCTGAATCTCATGTACCATTTATAAACAGACTTAAACCATTTATAAACCATTTATAAACAGACTTAAACATTCTATATACACATGACCGATAAAGGGTTTGTAAAGTAATGTTTATATACATTCCTGGTCAACTCGGTAGACCCACTTGAAGGTGAATGATGTATTTTATGGACGCGCTTACGGTTTCAAAGTCCGCCTTCAAAGCCCGCGTGGTCCTATCTGTCTCCTCGCAGAATCAGACCATCCCATCAAGGTGAGACTTTTTTTACAACTTTCAAAAAAATTATGACCATCGGGTCCGTTTTTTTTCAGATTTGTCTTTTTACAGATTGAGGCGTTAAGTTTGCATCACTGTCGGATCCCAGAGTGGGGTCGAGGGTCCCGAACCTCGAGTTTAACAGCCTGATCCTTTTATTTTGACTTGGTTTAATTTGATTGTTAGTTTAGGTCTATACAATGTCTTTATCCTCTTGTCTCTCTTACTTATTTTCTTTCTTCTAAATTCCTGACTAATCCCAAGTGTATGATAATCTTGTATGACAAACAGTCATGACGTCATGTGGATGCCACGTGAAAAAGGAAATGACATTATGACACATATATGACATGTACTGTCGAAGAAGACGTGTTATGTACGCCTCTGTACCGTTGTACTACGTAATAAGAAGCATTCACACATAAGAGCATGCAGTCAACAAAGGTAAGCAGTTCTTCTGGTGTGAGTCATCGATCCATTTCCGGATCAGGTGTGATAGTTGTTGGTGTCAGACGTTGCGTCTGATACTCTCCTATTTCATGTTTTGTCACATGACTAAGAGAGACATCATCTCACTTCTAGTCAAATAACACCATTCTACCATTCTTGCTTAGTTATAAATATAATATCTTGAACCTGTAATGCGGTTGAAGTCGAGCACGATGTTAATATGCCACCGCACCCACATGAGTGATAAATGTAGAATATCTGCTTGATATATTAAACATATATGGACAGGTACACACATAAACATATACAATCATAGACAGGCATATAAACATCGATATAAAAAATGCTGACACACAGGCAGAAACATAAAGGCAGACACACATGGAGGTACAGAAAGATACACGCAAACATAGAACACACTCACCCACAAACACACACGGACCTCGATGCAGGTACAAACAGATTCAAACACAAAAATACAGACACGCACAGACACAATCAGGCACAGATAGATACACACACTGACACCTACATGATGATACAGGTATACATAGACACACCAACACACACTTAAAACCACTTACAGACAAACAGACACATATAGGTACAGACACTGACACCTACACAATGATACATACATAAAGAGTTACACAAACACACACATATAACACACAGACATGCAGCCGGGCACAGACAGGTACACACACTGACACCTACACAATGATACAGACATAAACATAAACATACAGACATAAACATACACACACACATATCAACGCACAAACACACAGCCTGGCACAGATATATATACACCTAGACAGACGCATGAACAGACGGACACAGAGCACCAAACGAAGAAACAAAATATTGCACCTGCTGGGTCTGTAGTAGCCGCAGGACCCTTACAAATTGATTTTCTGGCCCCCAGTGCTACATATATAGCTGAATCAATTTATTCGGGTTCCTCAAAATAATACCACCAGCAGCTGGACTCGTACAACCACGCATGTCTGGCCGGTGTATTCATGTCGCTTTTATTGGAGCACCAGCTGTGCCGACAAAAAAAAGGTAGGTATGTTTAAATCATTAATATTGTCAACAACCGGCAATGGATGGTTGATTTTTATACAGTGTTAGCCTACCTCAGTTTGTGGTATATAATATGGATTTTTTAGTTTACTGGAACCGCCGGTAGGGGTGCTGTAGGCCGTTTACGGGATGGCCCAGTGACCGGCGGCGCCGCATGACTTGGCCCGTGGCTCTGTTGACTGATCAGCGGAAATAGACGGCACCCGCGTCTGCAGAACGCCTTGGACGCCCTGACACCACACCTCGCCACAATGGTAGGTCCATATGCTCCTTATAATACCCCTAAAGTCTGTTTAATACTCATATACAGGTGTTATTGGTTATTAACTAGTCTATACAGGTGTGATTTTCAAGCCGGTTAGCAATATAGGATATCCAAGCCATTGTATATATGTATGTATGTATATGAGCATATATATTTAATACACTTGGCCGGTTAGGCGCTGTCACCTCGAGCGTAAAAACACGATGCGTTTTTGAGAGCACCCCAGGTTGTACCCAAACAAAGGTGTGGTATTTTTCAAGGTAAACACTGCGTACAAAAGAGTGGCATTTCCAAATATATAGCCCGCCTAAATATGCACACACAAGTGCGGCAACCTCCATAAGGCTCAGAGCACTTTACATCTTACGACTGTGTGAAATATTTCCTGTGGGAGTCTCTTTGCATTATACTTGTCATTTCTCTTTCCTTTTTTATTCCGTTAAGGAAAGCAGAGTATATATATATATATACAACTGTTCACGCATCGCGGGTAAATAATTTATTATCTTTTTTTCTCTTATATTGTATATGTAAACATAGAAAATTATGTGGTTTGACTGTGTGCCGGCCAGTATAGTAGTACCAGTGTCAGCTGATTTGCATCGCCTGTATAGTGTATATACGGAGGCAATAAATACAATATATATATATATATATATATATATATATATATATATATATATATAAATATATGTATATATATATATATATATGTATATATATATATATATATATATATATATATATATAACACTTATATAAAAGATATGAAACGGACAAACCCTGAATCATGCGGTTACTATTCAATATTTTTAAAATATTTTCGCCAAAAAGTCTCGTTACCTTGCGTTACCTGTCATTTTAATATACAAAAAGTATATTCATCCCTATTTTAAAGTCAGATAGGACATAACACAAGTAGCAATGAATAACTTTTAAAAATTTATTTACTTAACTCCATGAATATTGAAATAATAATTTAACTCCGATACATCATGCTACTTGCTCTGACAACGTATAGGCGCTATTTGGAAGGACGGATATTAAAGTTTTGGACTTACATTTTTTAAGTCTAAGATTTACTTTTGGATATTGAAGATATGCCATGTATTCCATTAGAAGAAATAATTTTTTGTTTTTGTTTAAATATATGCTAAGAAGTGATATAATCACAGATATATATGGTCAGAGCCTTGAGGTTAATATGTGGATTATGGCGAGAGTAAATTACATTTATTTATCAATATAGAAGTTAATTTAATACAATCCGATCAACACGGAAGTAAATTATGTAATGTTTTACATTTGGCAAATTTCCAATATATACATCAAGTCAGGAGTGACACCAGTATGGGACGCCAGTATGAGGCTGTAAATAAACTATGTTGAATATATATGAAAAGTGTGCTGCCCATCAGTAGGCGGTCTGTCGAACATCAGTACCCGAACGAGAGGGGCTGAGTAGCTACTCAAACACGAGATTACACAGACCACACATATATGCTGGCACAACAGGCGGAGTATTGTCCACAGCCGTGCGTGGTCCGGCATGTGTCCTAAGCCATGGATCTACATACGCCAACGGCTCGAACTGGAACATTCACTGGTCCGCGGTTAAAACATATGTTGTTACCAGCCTCTGGACCAAAAGTATTTTTTTAAACATGTTTCACATTTATTTTGCTTTTCACCTGGATAAAGGTAGTTGATTTGAGTTATTTCAAATAAGGCAACATATTTTGCTAACTATCACATGTTTTGTTATGCTGCGGGCATATTATATGAATTTTGCTCGTGTACAGTGTACTGGTATTTGCTTTTGTTATTGCTGGCATAGAATCTAACTTTTCCCCGGTATACTGCACATTTTGATGTAATATTTTTTTTTCTTTCCATATCTTATCGTTATATATACGTGTATAGCTCTGTCCTGGAAATGGACTCGGTCAGAATGCTTCTGTATCTGAGATTTGCATCTAGTGATATAAATATCACTTTATATTTATAGGTATTATACAGCATGTCACCATATACAGACTAACAAAGTGTGTACACAGGAAATTACAAGCCAGTTTATTCAAGGCTCTGGTATAATGAATACGCTACAGCTAGTAACTATTAGTTGACCGACACGGGGTAGGATTCCTGCACAAATGCTATTCGTTGCGGAACGTGTGAATATACCTTGCTATCCCTCGTTCAATTGAACAAACAGGCGGGGTGAGGCTGAGGTCACACGCAATGACAGTGACAACTGTGATGAAAATCCTTGAATATATTCCAATAATCTGATCAAATCAACGTAGGATATACACCTGGCGGATGTTAAAAGTGTAAAGTTTACTCTGGCTTGCTTTTTTAAAAATTATCAATATTTCTAGGTGAAAATAAGGTAACTAAGTATACCTGACCTAGACTACTGATACAAATGACTTTCTCGTGTTTACCCTGCAATGAACAAAAGCTCTTCAGAAGTCTGACGTTTCATCAAAGGGACTCCTGTTGGTCCAGACTCGTTAAAATATTGTCGAGCATGGACCTACAGACCTTGCTATAGAACATGTAGTGAGGCGTGCTGGTTTATTGGGGGTTTTATGACTAAATTATCCCGGACAAGTGGCACTAATTTGACATTATGTTCTCTACAGTAAAGCCCTCCACCTAAATACAAAGAAAAGTGGCCTGTAATATACTCATGGGGTTAAAATATCTTTACACATATCAGTCCGAAACGGGTTTATCCCTGAAAATGAATAATACCATCCGCTTCAGGTTATTTTCACAGCTTTCATACATTGTCATATTTAGCGATGAAGGGGCAAAACCACAAACAATGATGTTCAATATTCCAGCCTCCGATGTGAATAATTTGCTTTTCTGCCAGCGTTATGAGCGATTAAGATGGATATGGAGCCTTAATGGTTCAGCATGTAAAGCCATGTCTGACTTTTCCTAGTGTATAGCAGTACTGGATTACAGGTCTAGATGTATTAAGTTCAGAGCATTCAATTAAGGGTCTGTTTACCTCGACAATGATAAATACTATACAAGGCAAAACATACGTCCTTGTCTTAAGGGTCATGTTTGCTGCCATAACCAGCTCAAATAAGACATTGCGAACTGAGAACAGTTGAAAGTTGAACAGTTGAAAGATCATAACAAGATTTAACAGAAAACATTAACGCAAAAAGGGCAAATTGTAAAATAATAATCCTGAAGAATTTGGCTTTGGTTCCATTAGGCCAAAAAAAGGCAGGGTGCAGGCACCGCGAGTGTCAATTTTACCCCCGCATCAAAAGTTTTATTTTCATTTTCAATAGAAAGTTATCAGCGGCTCAATTCGCTCGGAATTTTCTTTTAAAAGAAGATATAATTATACAATTTAGAAAAGAAATCCTTTGTTATGTAGTGCTTTGACCTGTTTAGCAAAACAGTTCTGTTATAATCATACTTTTTCCCATAGTATATGAGAGTTTTATCGAAACATACAAAAAAAGTGGTAAAAAAATCGCCCTCGCGCATTGATTCCTGAAAAAGTGCCTGAGAACCCAACATTTTTTGGGTCTTATACGTCCTTTAAAGTTTGCAGGGGCAGATACAGGATTTGAGAATAGGGGTCGCAGAGGTTGGAAAGGGAGGGGGTCACTCATTCAAATTGCGTGGAGACCTTTTGGAAATTTAGGCTCCAATGGGTAGTTAAAGATGCTTCATGCCGCGAAATCCTGCTCTGTTTTCCTGTATTACATTTTTTTTAGGTCGAAAGGGGGCGGGAGTGCCTCCTGTGCCCCCTATATACGCCCGTGGTTTGATCCATCTTTGGCACTTTATACTAAGATGAGAATAAATGTTTGTCACACAGTATTCAACATGAAAAAACGCTCACCATTTAATACACGATGCTATATATTAAGGTCATATATAATAGAAATAGATACTGTTTTACTCCGGGGGTATAAATATAATCCATTTTATCATAGTACGCTCGGCTGTACGCACGCAGGCGCCAGCTAGGTATACATACATCATACCATATACATGTATACGTTTTGCCGCAGTAATGGAATAACGTACGAACCCTACACAAATACATGTACTAGGATCATAAATAAAAGGCTCTGTCAGGCGGGACGGGCTGTCATGACAAGATGAATTGTGCTGGGCACGTTTCCGCGGGCGCCGAGCTGGATTATGGCATATACAGTGAACCCGAAACTATATGGATGTTTAAAGAGCTCGCCTTTATTGGCTGGGGAGTGTGAACTGGGATTATTTCCTTTCACTGAAGGTCATGTGCCATTCTGGCATGGTATTTACTCTATATTTACCTTGTGGGTGTGAACATCTCCATACTGTGAAAATGTGAAGTAAAAATGTAGTTTTTTTCTCTCTTTTTCTGTATATTTGACCTTTTATTTTATATGCCCAAGGCCGGTAGACTTATGAAAGCCATTAGGTAGGTCGATACATACAGATGTATAACTGAAGTATGTACTACCGTTGTAGTTAAATATGATATAATGTGGCGACTTATGACCAGACAATATCCCTATAAGCAATATTTGGTGTTTTGTACATGTATACCTCCTACACATTCACGGCCATGCATGAGCTACAAAACTTAGTTACTTTCTCACAAGCAAATAATATCGTTCATATCAATTTTGTTTAGGCTTCAGAACATAAACACAAAATATTTAACTTCGGCCGCTTACCAATAAGACTTGCTTGACCATATTGTTTATTTTCGGCCAGCTACCATTACGGCCCTTGGGGATACCCACACGTATCGCAAACAAGATGAAAGTTTGTAAAGTATTGACGTGAACAAAGACGTACTGTGATTGAGAGTCGCAGAACGTGTCGTTGAGGGGCGGGAAACTCTGTCAGGACGGGAACACTTTCAACATACAAAGGTGTCACTTTGATAGAGTCAACAGCGCTGTGTGTAGGAGTAAGCAATGCATGTCATATACTGTAAGAAACTCATGCTTTGGACCATTTTATATTTGTGCGTTTGTGCATGTGTGTCAATACATTTATTTGTGTGTGTGTGTGTAAATACTAAACGCAAAATATACCAGAAATATAAATATTGTAAATCAAATTCACGATCGAGTTTCAGAATGCATGATGGGCTTTGAGTATATCAAAGCATTAGTCATTTAGGGTTTTGTCCAACTAGCTTACAACCGTTAGCTATGATTATGGACATTTTCATTATTCCAGCCATATGTACTGTGTACAATACACTGTTATGCTGGTAGAGATTCAGGTATCTGGTACAGATCTTCTGTGTCTATGACCATATTTTACATCATATTATATGTGTCAGGAAAACATGTCATACACATACAGGCGGACAGGAAACAATTAACATAAACATAATATAAATCATATTTAAATTCCATGCTGGAATAAGCAGACAAAGATATACCAGATGTTAAATAAGATATTTCTGCATTTCACACTACAAGCATGCAGTAACTTCCTTGCACGCAATCCGTGGTTAAAATTACATGCAGCATCCAGTTAAGTCTGTGAATAGTAATTGCATCCTGTTGGAAAGTGATATTAATAGAAAAAATAGTGACACGCATAAATGTAATTTAAACCCCGAAAAGTAGCGGAGATCAGAATATTCATTAGATGTACATGTAAACATGATTCAAGCGTCCATTTCGGGTTTTCACTAGGATTTAAGGTCCTCTGACTGTTGTGTTTTATGTGCAAACCAATACCAATGTTGTGTTAGCATTCAGCACGTCTTGTCTCTGGAAATATTTATCATTTAGTAATCGGAATTATCGTGAAGATCTTTCATATATCTTTGTTCCAGGATTCTTCACCATGTATTACCTTTCAGAGTTACATGTCAGATATCCTTGTGTAGAGTGGCCGTAGTTTTTCAATGCTTAAATATATGCCGGATATTAATGCCTCTAGTTTCTGAACATTTACGAACAGTATATGCTAAACCCCATGCAAAATCCAAAGTTCTCTCTGTCAGTTCCGCCTAAACCATGTATTTTTCAGGATTCTGACTTCTCCTATGAAGATGAGGTAACGTTTCATCATCTCACGTGTGATTTGGAAATGTTTGATACAAATATATCATCTATATATCATCTGTTCTTTGTGACTGTTCTCTCGCTTGGCACGTAAGGTCTGATACCTTTGGTGCCGTGATTTTGTGCACTTACTCTTCTGAGATTCGGATTTTCAGCTGTTTTCCAGTGACTATTTTACGGCTTGATTAACTCATTATTATTAAAACCTGATTGATTGATTCATTGAGTTATTGATTGAGTTATTGATAAATATACTGATTGACTGATTTGATTATACTTAATGACTGATATAGTCTTATCACCGTCCAGCTTAAATAAACAGTATTAAAATTAGCTGTTGTTCATTGTGTGACAACTGCCACAAATTTTCTTGTTTCTTTTACATAATATTGCCTTAGCCTGCATCCAATCTAAAGTATAAGCCCTTTCGTAAACTCGGTAAAATTAATGCAGATATATCAGATATCAGCTGACCTTTAACCCAATATAAAATTATAGATCATAAATGACTATGTACAGTATATATGACATTTTTGTTGTTACGTGCTTACCCTTCGGCAATAAAGTCTCGTAAGTCTTCATGCACTTGTAAGTTACATTCCTCAGTTGTTCTCTGAACTGTTTAAAATAAAAAAAAGCACATTTATGACGCATATTATGAGTAAATCATTAATAAAAATATTAAAAGTCCTCACTATTTCTTCAAAGGGAGTCTTTCCCCAGTGCATGGCGACCATGTTTTTCCAAGTCTTCGGACGAATAGCCTTGCCTTCAGAATTTAAACTGCATTGAGTTGATTTATGCACACATCCTTCCAGTTTTTAAATTCAAGATTACCAGGAATCAGTGATTCTGTGACTTTTCAGTTCATAAATCATGCATTACAAACACACTCAAACACACATGTCGAAAGCATAACATTAAAGTTGGCCTGTCTCACAGGGTCAATAATGAGTCACTGATTCTTGGGTAAGGAAATGGGATTCAGGGAGTTTGGTTGCTTTACGTTCTCTGTCCAATTTTTAATCGTTTTATGTCTAAGAGCTTATTCAGATGGCCTCATTTCTGGTACATAAAGTTAACAGCCACAAAACTGGAACTTTAAGGCGGACATGCAGGTACATATGACCTGATATCTTCAATGGGATAGCAGTCTGCAGTAAGCAGCGTCCAAATTAAGTGTAATGTAGTTGCTTCTTAATTTGCACATATATAATTGTTTTATTTACGCCTTTAATGTGATGAATAAAATATTGAAAAGGAGCTGAGGAAAAAATACAAAACATGTAAAATGAAAGATGGATATTATATCACGAGAAACCTAAAACATATTTATAAGTTTCGTATGTAACCTTCAAGATCATACATTGACGTATTCAACATCTCTAGGTTTATATTTGATGTATATTTATTCCAGGAATACGGAGGAGCGTCAGACGAGGAGGTACCTGTAGTATACATATATATATCCACATTTTACTGTTTTTCTGTGTGATTATTTCATGAAACTGCGGGACTTTCATATTATGTTCTATTAAACACATACCTTGTTCAGTTATAACTGTTTTGTTTGATACTTGTATTAGCCTGACCTTTACCTTCAAACCATGACCCTGAATCCTGACCTGCTTGTGCCACCATATGTTCATATTTAGTTTTCTGTTAAAAACAGGGCACATGTTTGTTTTATTATCTTTATTATTTTCTCTGCTTATTATACACACTATATTTGTAGCACACAGCCTTCGCATTCAACATCAAGCACTTTTCAATTGGCGTATTATTCTATAGACTATCTATAGTGTGTAGCTATAGTGCGCGCCTAGAGCACTTTTGATTTTATTTTCACCACACTGTTTTGTTAGCACTATTCTTTATTTTAGTTTTTACTTGCGCCCAAACTTTTTCAATTAATTTGTTTATTTAATATGACTGAAATTATTTAGTGAGATACAACTACGATAAATTAGGTTATTTTCAGTTAAAGGTAGAGCCGAATGAAACTTTATAAGTTAGGCATGCATACCTTTTCTTTACATAAATGAAGCTTTTTTCAAATTTATTTTATTCTGAGTACTGCATTTAACTGTCTGCATGTCATGCGGGTGAATTTACATTAAAATTGCAGGTTTATAGCCAGTCAACTATATATAAAATCAAATTAACAAAAAAACGTACGCCTCAAGCGTGGAACACCCATGCACAATGAGGCTTGGTCATAACTTGTGGTTTTCTTTCGGTTTATTTCGATAATCCGTAGCTTGTTCAGTCTTTTAAGGTTCAGCTGAATATCAGCAATGTCGTTTTGGGAATAAAAAAGATTGTAAGCTGCCTGCTTTTTAATGGAATATATTAAAGTGCCTATAGAAGATATCATGCCTTTATCAATGTATAGTATTGAGCTTTGCAAAATGCCCAAATATGTGCAATTAGGCATTTAGACATGCAATAGACAAAATGGTATACTGACAAAATACTCTCTATATGAGTTTTGCAGACCTGTCAGTGTATAGAGATTTATACTCTTCTTATTTATAAATATAAGAATTACATTGTGCTATTTGTTACTAATGCTATTATATATTATTATTACATGCATGTATATAACAAGGCATCTGCCGAATACAGAAATGAAACTTAGAGTTAATAAGAGACTCATCACCCAGTACTTTACATTTTGCAGCCAGAACCTACAAAAGAACAGTTGGCGGGTAAGTTATTGCACACATAATTGCATTAAAAGAGTATATTGTCATCATTATAATGCACAATTATGCACTATAACCATAAAATTTATATATGTAAGAAATTATTCAATAATTGCTCCACAGTGTCCTCAGACTCATTGTGTATAACTTACCATCTCTTCAACGAAGTTTGCTATATAAAGTGACAAAAACGTTTTAAAAAATTGAAATATGCAAAATATATCTAATGCAGCATAAATACATAAATATATATGAAACTTTTATACTCTGTATCATAAGCATGCATGTATGGGTTATATATGCCCTGTAACATATATACGTTTATGGCCATGATAGTAACGGATGTATTGTTTTTTCTTCCAGATTTCCGCGAGACGTTCAACACGTTTGACACCAACAAGGATGACAAGATCTCGCTGGAGGAGCTGGGCGCCATGATGACAAAGCTGGGCCAGGAACCAAAGAAAGACGAGCTTGAGGCAATCATGAAGTGTGCCGACACTGACGGTAAATGTAGCACGATAATAAAGCATCATTAGTGTATCACTGTAGCACCACCAGAAATAAGAAAAATCGAGTTGAAGCTTGAGACCAGCTTCACGATCAATTTTCAAGGCTTGTGGTTAACCTGTTTTAATGGCCGATATGTAGGAGCGTAACGATACGTTACCTCCAATACCATATTTATTACCATATTAAGCTCACGACAGGCTCACCGATTACTGCACACAACAGGCATATCATAGTTTTGTTTCCAGGCGAAGACACTCTTGTTGATAAATATATTGCCAGACCGCTTTGATTACCCAGTTTGAAGAAAACATGAAAAATGTTTTAACACTGTCCCTTTGTGTTTTTGCTGAACATTTTCTTGCACAGCCTTTATGATAATATGTTGACGTTGACTGGAACGTCATCTGGTAACCTCGTCTTCATGCATTTAGGATGTACGTTGTCGATTTCATCCCAGTAATCCTCGATTTACCCCAGTGCACTCAAGCGGGCTGATACAGACTTGTCGGGCTGATATACTTGTAATAACCGGGCCATGATCCGAACATAGGCTCTCTTGTCGTATCATGTGAGCGAAGGTTGATAACATTAGTGGTCGGTTGATAAAACAGCACAGCTCTTTGTAACTCCGTATTCATCCCTAGAAATCAGTAATATAAAGAAGAGGCATCTACCAAGCTTCAGGTCAACACAAGGGAAGAGTGTGCTCACGTTGGGCCCTTAATTCGTGACAAATCGTCATATGCTTTACCATGACCGAAAATAAGGATCATCATGGCAAGGCGGTAGTGTAAGTGCGAGTGTCGTCAGTTCGAGTCTGCTGCACTTTAAATTAAATTTGGAATATGTTGAATCATTGCATCTGCTTAAAAAACTGGGAGCAAGTATTTGCAATGCAAAGTTGTACCTTTGCGTAAAATGAAGTCACAATGTATTCTTTATTGTCTTTAAGAAAACGGCTATATTGACTTTCAAGAATTTGTCGCAATTATGATGAGGTGGTCATCCCGTGACTTAGAAGAGGAGTTAAAGGAAGCTTTCAAGGTCAGACAGCGTATTATTCCAATCATATAACTAAGTGTAAAGTTTTATTTACTTCTGTTTCATTCTCTCTCTCTCTCTCTCTCTCTCTCTCTCTCTCTCTCTCTCTCTCTCTCTTCCAGGTATTTTACGCTGAATAATGCATTCGCCTCTTCAAGCCGAAATAACATATTATGCCACCCTTTAGATGGTGATGAATACAAGCGTGTATATACAATTCTTATATACTTGACTGTTGTGTGTTGCTTTGGCACCTGCACCAATGTAATTATACGATTCAACTTTTATTCCTGTTAAATCATTATTAAATCAGATTAATATTATCAGCCCCATTTCCTCAGTCCTCCAGTACTATACATGTCTGTATGCTACAGGTGTTCGACAAGGACGGGTCTGGTCTGATCAGTCCCGTTGAGATACACCAGGTGATGAAGAACCTGGGAGAAAACATGACGGAGGAGGAGGTGAACGAGATGATCCGGGAGATCGACTTGGACGGCAACGGAGAGGTCGACTACGAAGGTAATGTCTTTCTCTACCGTCAGAGGCCGCCACTATCTGACAATCCATCAGGAACAAACCAATAGCCATATTCATGACGGACTTTTATCTTACTGTCACTCTTTAAGATCTCAAACCGTCACAGGAATGTGTGTGTAATATATGCATCAGTTTTTTTTTTATTTAAATGAGTGAAACAGTTGTCCTATAAACACTTGGCATGCACAGATTCTGGAAAGTAAACATGGGCTCTACGACGCTTTCTATAAAATAAACTTCACGATTTCCCAAAACTCAAATTTATCAAAGATTTCAGAAAAATTTATTTTATTTATATATTTTAATTTTAATTTGGTAATTTTTAGTTATTATGTGTTGGAGTACATTTTCAACATATGAATATACGATTATAAAGTTTTAAAAAGGTTTCACCTATATTTAAATTGACTGAATATTTTATTGACTAAAATAAGGAAAATCAATTTTTAAACATGGACATTTCAAAGTCAACAGTGATACTTGGATAAATTATTTTTTTAGTAAAATACAGATTATTATTAAGAAAATTTTAATCTTTGTAACATTAAATACAAGAAGCAGAAACCAAAAGTATCCATAAACCATTTTGTAGAGCGCTTTAACAGCACTAAGAATATACTCATGCCAAGGAATAACAGAGCATTAATTTTTAAATATTAAAATAAATACTTACCCACACTGGAAAGACAGTTCCGAGACACCTTAAAAACAGGCATTATCTCTGACCGCTACCGGTTTGAGTCAGATAACAGACACTCTCCAAACATGGGTCATCGCTCGACACTCTCCCAACATGAGTCAAATCTATGACACTCTCAAGGCGAGCCGTCTCTCTGACACTGTAAGGATTGTTATTATCAGTGTCACTTGACCAACAACCACATTATCTATGACACTCCCAACATGCAATGTTTTTCACACTCACTCTACGATCATTATTCTTCTGTCCAACATTTGCCCGACGTGCATAAATATGTTCCAATGTCGCTCTTATCTTTTTCCTCCGAGATGTTATCTCTGCGGTAATCCAAGCGCAGAATTAAAGTAAATTTACATAGCTAATCACTTTATGGTGTATACAGTTTCATTTCAAGATCATGAAGTTGTCAAATTGCATAATTCCTAAATGGACATTTCGCTCAAACCCAGACGCAAAAATTGAGTGATTCCCATAGCCCTGATCACTGAGGGAATCATTAACGTTTGCCAGTAGACCAACAAATCCCAGGGCGGCCATTTGTTCAAGCCCTCTATGTATAAATGACACATTAAAGCCCATATCAGTTTTATCTTCAGATAAGATCGAGTAGACGGACATTCGATAGACACAAAGTCCAAATATCTCTTTCATCCACCATTGTTCCTCTCTCAGAACTTCTGTTCTTGCTGAAGAATGTTTTAGCTTTGATCTTTGTCGCGAACTTTTCTAAAACATTTTTTTTCCAAAAGTGTTTCCCATTATTACAATTTTTATCATGATGTTTTCAATCATATAACTTGCTCATATTTATCACGTTTAAAACGTGCCACAGTGATACTGACTAAATCGTATTCACACTTCGGGCTGCGTCCATATAATTGACAAAAATTAGTTTTAAGTCCAGTGTTTGGAAATTAGAAGAGTCCAATCCAATTCTCGGTAAGAAAAATGGAATATTAATTAGAGGGAGTTCATAAAGTCTGACTTAAGGTCGCTGTCGTTCCGACTATGGTCTGTCCTACAATCGGTACTTCAGAAGTGTGGGAGTATATTTTTAAACTAAACAATAGTCCGCGACTACAACTTTACCTTCTCCAGGTTCCGAAAAATAATTTTCGGCGTACTTCTCAGAAAAATGTATCAAGGTTCGCTGACTCAATGGTTGGATCACAGTTTAACTCTAGAACAAAGGCAGCCTCTTATGCAATCAAAGTAAATGGCTTTCCCCTCAGCCAGGACAAAGAATACTAGTATTCCCTGTCCCACAATGGTTCATAATCCAATAAATTATAGACATATATTATAATTAGCTCTAAAAATATAATGGATTGTCTCTTGGGTGTTACTCCTTTACCCACCATAAGAAAAATATCTCAAAATTCGTTCATAACGTTTTGAGTAAGTATACTGTCGGGGAAAGATTCTACTATGAAAATATAAATGATATAAAAAAATATATCACCATTTGGTAGAGGTATACCGAATCGCTTACATACAATTGTTAAGAAGCATCGGCTTAAGGATCTGATTAATCAGTATTAAACATGTAATTCAAAATATCACAGTATTTTACCTGTATGGAGAATAAAAGGAAAATAACACAACAGAAACTTAATGCACTTCCCTTTGAATTTGTTTTCCATCTCATATAAATAAAATCCTCCTTTCTCTTTACTCGTTTGTCTATATGTGTATAAGAAATCTGATGTTATCTATAAAAAGGATATTTCTTTGTTATATGTGGTGCCCTGATAAAAAACACATGGCAAGGAATCTAGTATTGTTCCTTGCAATGGGTATTAAATGTTCTAATTTAATATCTGCCACAACAATTATAACGTTTGATATATAATATTAAATATAAAGTATACTAACCCCGCTAAGGAAAAAATGGAAAAACTATACGAGTTACTAGATGAAAGCAAACATTAGCGACATTTCTATGTCCATCATTTGGTCTCTTTTATGGAATATTTTCTAACTCCAGAATTTGTTGTAAAAATTATCGAAAGAAAATGTTACTAGGATTGATAGAAAGTTAATTATTTATGTAATTAAATGGCCTGTCATTAAATGCGATATTTTGTTTATTGTAGAATTTGTGAAGGTCATGATCGCAAAGAACTGAGGAACCGAAGAAATGAACTCATTTTGTGCAGCAATACTGACTCTTGTAGCAAAATCCAAATTTTAAGGGAATTTCACGACTCGGGACGTGGTGCCATCTAGCGTTGAATCGGCGCACTATTACTGCAGTTTTTTTAAGAATTGTCTCTTCCTCTTGTGATATACTCGAACATCTCCAAGTAAATCTCTCTTTCTGATGATCAGTACGTGGGAAAACGTTGTTAATATTGGGAGATACGAAATTTCTATACTGTACATTCTCTCTTCATTACGTATGCACATATACGTTTAAGAGACGGGGTCCAAGGGCACAAAAAATCTCGGGTTTGGTGCTGTAAGGTGCTGCCATCTTTCGAAAGAAAATAATACTAGGTGCTTCATTTTTTTCTTTACGCTCTGAGGCGTCTTAATTATTCTTGGTGTTTGTCAATAATAGCATTTCATGGTTATATTTCATTGTTCAGTTGTATAGAATTTTAATGTGTATGTAAAGCTGATTTGTCTTGTTTAATAAAGAATTCAAACTTTTTATATACGGAGTGCAGCGTGGAATGAGTAATAAATGGCAATTGTGTTTGTGTGTGTGTGTGTGTGTGTGAGAGAGAGAGAGAGAGAGAGAGAGAGAGACAGACAGACAGACAGACAGACAGAGATAATGCCATTCAAGTAAGTTCATAATTTTATTCCCAGTGGTGCACATCGATGGATATTTATTATATATAGTACTTTATTAATATGATACTTTAAATACAAAGGCAACTCACATTCTGGTTTAAATGGCTAAATCAAACGTGGAATCTGACCCACATCACATTCATTTTCAGCACTTCAATAGACCATTAACACTACACTAGCGACATCTGTTGATGACGACTGCCACCGAGTACTCGGGTCAGTGAAATCGACAAAGAAAGGTCATACCGGTATTTTATATACTCCAGATGATTAAAATATAAACAATATTTTCTTATTTAAGGTGTTCCCTGCTTGACTCTCTGACATTTAACAAAAGTGGCTAAAGTCATCCGGCAATAGTCTATTAGAATTAACGTAAAACATCTAACCGTCAACAGAAAGTGCAAAATGACTATGAAATACAACTAAATCCGGCAGGAAATATGAAAGCCTTCGTCTAGCGCATATACCTCCGAAAACGCCTGTATGTCCACCAAGGCTAGTCCCATAATTAAATTAATCAGTATCCCACAATGCCACATTAGTTTAAATGAAATTAATAGAAACATAAGGTGATGCTGATTACAAACAAACCACCAATACTTCATCTGCTAATGCACTGCATGTAACCCCTTTTGGTCAAGTAAATATCGTAAAATAATATTCATTGGTTTTAATGACGTTTTGAGGGATATTTGGGCACGGCGGAAAAGAATGACTGAATTTTGGGACAGAACGATATATTTTTGGAGAAAATGGGAAAACAAACGAGAGGAGGAACAGTGGGTCCAGGATCCAGATCTGTATATATTTTACTTTTTATGATCCTTTTAAAAACTAGGGTTTTTTCTTTTGTTTTATATTCCATCCTTCTACAAATGTCATCAAAACTTATTATAAGGAACTTTCAGAGTTGTGACTCAAACACACACACACACACAATCACACATACACACTAATCCGGCGAATCTCATAACTAGCATTATTAAAACCAAGTACTTTGTGAATATAATCTGTTTATCTGTTATAGTGGTCCAGAAACTGACATTTAGTATCGTCATATAAATATAAAATATTGATAAACATGCCGACCCTTGCATCAGTCAAAACTTACAGCTTTTAACTATTCATTAAATTTCCTCTTAATTCTCCTGATTTTTTACCCTTCCCTGTCACATCTCTGTTGCTGAAGGAGCGTCAGACTGCCAAGCTGGATACAGCGCTATCTTTCCCTTCTTTTGTCTTTAGAGAGGGCACATGATCTGCTGCTTTGAAGGTATATTTATGAAAAAATGTTTCTTCTTTGATTAATTAATATCCTGAGTTTCAAATTTCCTGAAGACTGCTAATGGCAAAACCAATCATGTCCAATTGAGTTGTATTGAACGTGTAACCCTTATACCATCTTCTGGGGTGCTGTACAACGGATATTTACTTTAATATAAGTTTGATGTGTGTAAAATATTAATCAACGTACTTTCAAAATTACAAGAGGTTTGTATTCATTGTCCCAGGCTGAAATAATTGATTTCTGAATAGATGGCCAAGAGAGTGCCGTGGGATTCCACTTTAAAGGTGCTTCCATCTACCAGAGAGACCAGGAACCATACACAGGTCTTCAGAGAAGAGCGACATCGATATTGACAGTGATAGCTGGAGATATTGATTCTTAACAAACCAGAAAACATCTGAATTCACATCCTGTCAGAAATGGCCGGGTTTTATGAGTCGGAAAAAAGAGGACGCTCATTAGTGACCGCTTCTCTCTCGCTTCGTTAGCCACATCTTACTGCTCTTACCGTGATGCAAATTACATGCAACACGCACAGCTATAATGAACTCACTGCTCACTTTAATAACGGCATATGGGTAAGAAGCGGGATGGGAATACGTGTACTTTACATAATGTGTCGGCACAGATTAAGGGATAATTATACAGGAAATGGGCAGTCCAAGGCATGACCATCAAAGATTTAACTAAAGAGAACTGAGTCAGCGACTGAAAGGGTAACTTTTAAGGTTTGAAAAGTGGGTAACTTGAAGGATCTAGTTAGTGGTTCACGGGTAATAATTGTGACAGGGAGATAGTGATGAACGGTAATTATAAAGGATTATGCATGAATAGAGCCGTGACCGGGTGGGGGGGGGGGGGGGGGGGGAGTGCTGGTGGTTACTAAACCTCATTGGGACCGTGACTGAGGGGGCAACTACATATGATTATGGCCATGACGGACTGAATAACTATACAAGATTCACCCAGAGAATAAATTTCCATGATTAAAGCCTTGAACGAGGGAGTAGCTTAACATAATCTGGACATTACTGAGGGACTGGCTTTACATAATATGGGCCGATCAACAAGGGAGTAACCATACATATTTAAAGTCGCGCAGAGGGGGTAAAAGCACATGACTGGAACGGTATATAACTAAACATGGCTGGAGCCGTGACTGAGGGTGTAACTATACATCGCTAGAGCCGGCATGATGGGGTCATTATACATAGCTGAAACAATGATTGATGGGGTAACTAAACATGACCGGAGCCGTGACTGAAGGGGTTACTATACATGGCTATAGCCGTGACTGAGGGGGATACTATACATGGCTCTAGCCGTGACTGAGGGGGTAACTATACAAGGCTCTAGCCGTGACTTAGGGGGTTACTACATGGCTCTAGCCGTGACTGAGGGGGTTACTATACATGGGTCTAGCCGTGACTGAGGGGGTAACAAACATGGCTCTAGCCGTGACTGAGGGGGTAACTATACATGGCTATAGTCGTGACTGAAGGAATAACTATACATGTCTCTAGCCGTGACTGAGGGGGTAACTAAACATGGCTCTAGCCGTGATTGAGGGGGTAACTATACATGGCTCTACCCGTGACTGAGGGGGTTACTTTACATGGCTCCAGCCGTGACTGAGGGGGTTACTATACATGGCTAAAGCTGTGACTGAGGGGGATACTATACACGGCTCTAGCCGTGACTGAGGGGGTTACTATACATGGGTCTAGCCGTGACTGAGGGGGTAACTATACATGGCTCTAGCCGTGACTGAGGGGGTTACTATTCATGGCTCTAGCCGTGACTAAGGGGGTTACTATAATTGGCTCCAGCCGTGACTGAGGGGGTTACTATAGATGGCTCCAGCCGTAACTGAGGGGGTTACAATACATGGCTATAGCCGTGACTGAGGGGGTTACTATACATGGGTCTAGCCGTGACTGAGGGGGTTTCTATACATGGGTCTAGCCGTGACTGAGGGGGTAACTTTACATGGCTCTAGCCGTGACTGAGGGTGTTACTAGACATGGCTCTAGCCGTGACTGAGGGGGTTACTATACATGGCTCTATCCGTCACTGAGGGGGTTACTATACATGGCTCTAGCCGTGACTGAGGGGGTTACTATACATGGCTCCAGCCGTGACTGAGGGGGTTACTATACATGGCTCCAGCCGTGACTGAGGGGGTTACTATACATGGCTATAGCCGTGACTGAGGGGGTTACTATACATGGCTCTAGCCGTGACTGAGGGGGTTACTATACACGGCTCTAGCCGTGACTGAGGGGGTTACTATACATGGGTCTAGCCGTGACTGAGGGGGAAACTATACATGGCTCTAGCCGTGACTGAGGGGGTTACTATTCATGGCTCTAGCCGTGACTAAGGGGGTTACTATAATTGGCTCCAGCCGTGACTGAGGGGGTTACTATACATGTGTCCAGCCGTAACTGAGGGGGTTACAATACATAGCTATAGCCGTGACTGAGGGGGTTACTATACATGGGTCTAGCCGTGACTGAGGGGGTTTCTATACATGGGTCTAGCCGTGACTGAGGGGGTAACTTTACATGGCTCTAGCCGTGACTGAGGGTGTCACTAGACAAGGCTCTAGCCGTGACTGAGGGGGTTACTATACATGGCTCTATCGGTCACTGAGGGGGTTACTTTACATGGCTCTAGCCGTGACTGAGGGGGTTATTATACATGGCTCCAGCCGTGACTGAAGGGGTTACTATACATGGCTCCAGCCGTGACTGAGGGGGTTACTATACATGGCTCTAGCCGTGACTGAGGGGGTTACTATACATGGGTCTAGCCGTGACTGAGGGGGTAACTATACATGGCTCTAGCCGTGACTGAAGGGGTTACTATTCATGGCTCTAGCCGTGACTAAGGGGGTTACTATAATTGGCTCCAGCCGTGACTGAGGGGGTTACTATACATGGCTCTAGCCGTGACTGAGGGGGTTACTATACATGGCTCTATCCGTCACTGAGGGGGTTTCTATACATGGGTCCAGCCGTGACTGAGGGGGTTACTATACATGGCTCCAGCCGTGACTGAGGGGGTTACTATACATGGCTCCAGCCGTGACTGAGGGGGTTACTATACATGGCTATAGCCGTGACTGAGGGGGTTACTATACATGGCTCTAGCCGTGACTGAGGGGGTTACTATGCATGGGTCTAGCCGTGACTGAGGGGGTAACTATACATGGCTCTAGCCGTGACTGTGGGGGTTACTATACATGGCTCTAGCCGTGACTGAAGGGGTTACTATACACGGCTCTAGCCGTGACTGAGGGGGTTACTATACATGGGTCTAGCCGTGACTGAGGGGGTAACTATACATGGCTCTAGCCGTGACTGAGGGGGTTACTATTCATGGCTCTAGCCGTGACTAAGGGGATTACTATAATTGGCTCCAGCCGTGACTGAGGGGGTTACTATACATGTGTCCAGCCGTAACTGAGGGTGTTACAATACATGGCTATAGCCGTGACTGAGGGGGTTACTATACATGGGTCTAGCCGTGACTGAGGGGGTTTCTATACATGGGTCTAGCCGTGACTGAGGGGGTAACTTTACATGGCTCTAGCCGTGACTGAGGGTGTAACTAGACATGGCTCTAGCCGTGACTGAGGGGGTTACTATACATGGCTCTATCCGTCACTGAGGGGGTTACTATACATGGCTCTAGCCGTGACTGAGGGGGTTACTATACATGGCTCAAGCCGTGACTGAGGGGGTTAATATACACGGCTCCAGCCGTGACTGAGGGGGTTACTATACATGGCTCTAGCCGTGACTGAGGGGGTTACTATACATGGGTCTAGCCGTGACTGAGGGGGTAACTATACATGGCTCTAGCCGTGACTGAGGGTGTTACTAGACATGGCTCTAGCCGTGACTGAGGAGGTTACTATACATGGCTCTATCCGTCACTGAGGGGGTTACTATACATGGCTCTAGCCGTGACTGAGGGGGTTACTATACATGGCTCCAGCCGTGACTGAGGGGGTTACTATACATGGCTCCAGCCGTGACTGAGGGGGTTACTATACATGGCTATAGCCGTGACTGAGGGGGTTACTATACATGGGTCTAGCCGTGACTGAGGGGGTTACTATACATGGCTCTATCCGTCACTGAGGGGGTTTCTATACATGGGTCTAGCCGTGACTGAGGGGGTTACTATACATGGCTCCAGCCGTGACTGAGGGGGTTACTATACATGGCTCCAGCCGTGACTGAGGGGGTTACTATACATGGCTATAGCCGTGACTGAGGGGGTTACTATACATGGGTCTAGCCGTGACTGAGGGGGTTACTATACATGGCTCTATCCGTCACTGAGGGGGTTTCTATACATGGGTCTAGCCGTGACTGAGGGGGTTACTATACATGGGTCTAGCCGTGACTGAGGGGGTAACTATACATGGCTCTTGCCGTGACTGAGGGGGTTACTATTCATGGCTCTAGCCGTGACTAAGGGGGTTACTATAATTGGCTCCAGCCGTGACTGAGGGGGTTACTATACATGTGTCCAGCCGTAACTGAGGGGGTTACAATACATGGCTATAGCCGTGACTGAGGGGGTTACTATACATGGGTCTAGCCGTGACTGAGAAGGTTTCTATACATGGGTCTAGCCGTGACTGAGGGGGTAACTTTACATGGCTCTAGCCGTGACTGAGGGTGTTACTAGACATGGCTCTAGCCATGACTGAGGGGGTTACTATACATGGCTCTATCCGTCATTGAGGGGGTTACTATACATGGCTCTAGCCGTGACTGAGGGGGTTACTATACATGGCTCAAGCCGTGACTGAGGGGGTTAATAGACACGGCTCCAGCCGTGACTGAGGGGGTTACTATACATGGCTCTAGCTGTGACTGAGGGGGTTACTATACATGGGTCTAGCCGTGACTGAGGGGGTAACTATACATGGCTCTAGCCGTGACTGAGGGGGTTACTATTCATGGCTCTAGCCGTGACTAAAGGGGTTACTATAATTGCCTCCAGGCGTGACTGAGGGGGTTACTATACATGGCTCCAGCCGTAACTGAGGGGGTTACAATACATGGCTATAGCCGTGACTGAGGGGGTTACTATACATGGGTCTAGCCGTGACTGATGGGGTTTCTATACATGGGTCTAGCCGTGACTGAGGGGGTAACTTTACATGGCTCTAGCCGTGACTGAGGGTGTTACTAGACATGGCTCTAGCCGTGACTGAGGGGGTTACTATACATGGCTCTATCCGTCACTGAGGGGGTTACTATACATGGCTCTAGCCGTGACTGAGGGGGTTACTATACATGGCTCCAGCCGTGACTGAGGGGGTTACTATACATGGCTCCAGCCGTGACTGAGGGGGTTACTATACATGGCTATAGCCGTGACTGAGGGGGTTACTATACATGGCTCTAGCCGTGACTGAGGGGGTTACTATACATGGGTCTAGCCGTGACTGAGGGGGTAACTATACATGGCTCTAGCCGTGACCGAGGGGGTTACTATACATGGCTCTAGCCGTGACTAAGGGGGTTACTATACATGGCTCTATCCGTGACTGAGGGGGTTACTATACATGGCTCAAGCCGTAATTGAGGGGGTTACAATACTTGGCTATAGTCGTGACTGAGGGGGTTACTATACATGGGTCTAGCCGTGACTGAGGGGGTTACTATACATGGGTCTAGCCGTGACTGAGGGGGTTACTATACATGGGTCTAGCCGTGACTGAGGGGGTTACTGTACATGGCTATAGCCGTGACTGAGGGGGTTACTATATATGGCTCTTGCCGTGACTGAGGGTGTTACTAGACATGGCTCTAGCCGTGACTGAGGGGGTTACTATACATGGCTCTATCCTTCACTGAGGGGGTTACTATACATGGCTCAAGCCGTGACTGAGGGGGTAACTGTACATTTGTCTAGCCGGGAATGAGGGGGTTACTATACATGGTTCTAGCCGGGACTGAGGGGGTAACTATACATGGCTCTAGCCGTGATTGAGGGGGTAACTATACATGGCTCTAGCCGTGACTGAGGGGGTTACTATACATGGCTCGAGCCGTGACTGAGGGGGTTACTATACATGGCTATAGCCGTGATTGAGGGGGATACTATACACGGCTCTAGCCGTGACTGAGGGGGTTACTATACATGGGTCTAGCCGTGAATGAGGGGGTAACTATACATGGCTCTGGCCGTGACTGAGGGGGTTACTATTCATGGCTCTAGCCGTGACTAAGGGGGTTACTATACATGGCTCCAGCCGTGACTGAGGGGGTTACTATAAATGGCTCCAGCCGTAACTGAGGGGGTTACAATACATGGCTATAGCCGTGACTGATGGGGTTACTATACATGGGTCTAGCCGTGACTGAGGGGGTTACTATACATGGGTCTAGCCGTGACTGAGGGGATAACTTTACATGGCTCTAGCCGTGACTGAGGGTGTTACAAGACATGGCTCTAGCCGTGACTGAGGTGGTTACTATACATGGCTCTATCCGTCATTGAGGGGGTTACTATACATGGCTCTAGCCGTGACTGAGGGGGTTACTATACATGGCTCAAGCCGTGACTGAGGGGGTTAATATACACGGCTCCAGCCGTGACTGAGGGGGTTACTATACATGGCTCTAGCTGTGACTGAGGGGGTTACTATACATGGGTCTATCCGTCATTGAGGGGGTTACTATACATGGCTCTAGCCGTGACTGAGGGGGTTACTATACATGGCTCAAGCCGTGACTGAGGGGGTTAATATACACGGCTCCAGCCGTGACTGAGGGGGTTACTATACATGGCTCTAGCTGTGACTGAGGGGGTTACTATACATGGGTCTAGCCGTGACTGAGGGGGTAACTATACATGGCTCTAGCCGTGACTGAGGGGGTTACTATTCATGGCTCTAGCCGTGACTAAGGGGGTTACTATAATTGCCTCCAGCCGTGACTGAGGGGGTTACTATACATGGCTCCAGCCGTAACTGAGGGGGTTACAATACATGGCTATAGCCGTGACTGAGGGGGTTACTATACATGGGTCTAGCCGTGACTGATGGGGTTTCTATACATGGGTCTAGCCGTGACTGAGGGGGTAACTTTACATGGCTCTAGCCGTGACTGAGGGTGTTACTAGACATGGCTCTAGCCGTGACTGAGGGGGTTACTATACATGGCTCTATCCGTCACTGAGGGGGTTACTATACATGGCTCTAGCCGTGACTGAGGGGGTTACTATACATGGCTCCAGCCGTGACTGAGGGGGTTACTATACATGGCTCCAGCCGTGACTGAGGGGGTTACTATACATGGCTATAGCCGTGACTGAGGGGGTTACTATACATGGCTCTAGCCGTGACTGAGGGGGTTACTATACATGGGTCTAGCCGTGACTGAGGGGGTAACTATACATGGCTCTAGCCGTGACCGAGGGGGTTACTATACATGGCTCTAGCCGTGACTAAGGGGGTTACTATACATGGCTCTATCCGTGACTGAGGGGGTTACTATACATGGCTCCAGCCTTAATTGAGGGGGTTACAATACTTGGCTATAGTCGTGACTGAGGGGGTTACTATACATGGGTCTAGCCGTGACTGAGGGGGTTACTATACATGGGTCTAGCCGTGACTGAGGGGGTTACTATACATGGGTCTAGCCGTGACTGAGGGGGTTACTGTACATGGCTATAGCCGTGACTGAGGGGGTTACTATATATGGCTCTTGCCGTGACTGAGGGTGTTACTAGACATGGCTCTAGCCGTGACTGAGGGGGTTACTATACATGGCTCTATCCTTCACTGAGGGGGTTACTATACATGGCTCAAGCCGTGACTGAGGGGGTAACTGTACATTTGTCTAGCCGGGAATGAGGGGGTTACTATACATGGTTCTAGCCGGGACTGAGGGGGTAACTATACATGGCTCTAGCCGTGATTGAGGGGGTAACTATACATGGCTCTAGCCGTGACTGAGGGGGTTACTATACATGGCTCCAGCCGTGACTGAGGGGGTTACTATACATGGCTATAGCCGTGATTGAGGGGGATACTATACACGGCTCTAGCCGTGACTGAGGGGGCTACTATACATGGGTCTAGCCGTGAATGAGGGGGTAACTATACATGGCTCTGGCCGTGACTGAGGGGGTTACTATTCATGGCTCTAGCCGTGACTAAGGGGGTTACTATACATGGCTCCAGCCGTGACTGAGGGGGTTACTATAAATGGCTCCAGCCGTAACTGAGGGGGTTACAATACATGGCTATAGCCGTGACTGATGGGGTTACTATACATGGGTCTAGCCGTGACTGAGGGGGTTACTATACATGGGTCTAGCCGTGACTGAGGGGATAACTTTACATGGCTCTAGCCGTGACTGAGGGTGTTACAAGACATGGCTCTAGCCGTGACTGAGGTGGTTACTATACATGGCTCTATCCGTCACTGAGGGGGTTACTATACATGGCCTAGCCGTGACTGAGGGGGTAACTGTACATTGCTCTAGCCGGGAATGAGGGGGTTACTATACATGGCTCTAGCCGGGACTGAGGGGGTAACTATACATGGCTCTAGCCGAGACTAAGGGGGTTACTATACATGACTCTAGCTGTGAATGAGGGGGTAACTATACATAGCTTTAGCCATGACTGAGGGGGTTACTATACATGGCTCTAACCGTGACTGAGGGGGTTACTATACATGGCTCTAGCCGTGACTGAGGGGGTTACTAAACATGGCTCCAGCCGTAACTGAAGGGGTTATAATACATGGCTATAGCCGTGACTGAGGGGGTTACTATACATGGGTCTAGCCGTGACTGATGGGGTTAATATACATGGGTTTAGCCGTGACTGAGGGGGTAACTATACATGGCTCTAGCCGTGACTGAGGGGGTTACTATACATGGGTTTAGCCGTGAATGAGGGGGTAACTGTACATGGCTCTAGCCGTGACTGAGGGTGTTACTAGACATGGCTCTAGCCGTGACTGAGGGGGTAACTATACATGGCTCTAGCCGTGACTGAGGGGGTTACTAAACATGGCTCCAGCCGTAACTGAAGGGGTTATAATACATGGCTATAGCCGTGACTGAGGGGGTTACTATACATGGGTCAAGCTGTGACTGAGGGGGTAACTATACATGGCTCTAGCCGTGACTGAGGGTGTTACTATACATGGCTCTAGCCGTGACTGAGGGGGTTACTATACATGGCTCTATCTGTCACTGAGAGGGTTACTATACATGGCTCTAGCCGTGACTGAGGGGGTAACTGTACATTGCTCTAGCCGGGAATGAGGAGGTTACTATACATGGGTCTAGCCGTGACTGAGGGGGTAATTTTACATGGCTCTAGCCGTGACTGAGGGTGTTACTAGACATGGCTCTAGCCGTGACTGAGGGGGTTACTATACATGGCTCTATCCGTCACTGAGGGGGTTACTATACATAGCTCTAGCCGTGACTGAGGGGGTAACTGTACATTGCTCTAGCCGGGAATGAGGGGGTTACTATACATTGCTCTAGCCGGGACTGAGGGGGTAACTATACATGGCTCTAGCCGGGACTGAGGGGGTTACTATACATGACTCTAGCTGTGAATGAGGGGGTAACTATACATGGCTTTAGCCATGACTGCGAGGGTTACTATACATGGCTCTAGCCGTGACTGAGGGGGTTACTATACATGGCTCTAGCCGTGACTGAGGGGGTTACTATACATGGCTCTATCCGTCACTGAGGGGGTTACTATACATGGCTCTAGCCGTGACTGAGGGGGTAACTGTACATTGCTCTAGCCGGGAATGAGGGGGTTACTATACATTGCTCTAGCCGGGAGTGAGGGGGTAACTATACATGGCTCTAGCCGGGACTGAGGGGGTTACTATACATGACTCCAGCTGTGAATGAGGGGGTAACTATACATGGCTTTAGCCATGACTGAGGGGGTTACTATACATGGCTCTAGCCGTGACTGAGGGGGTTACTATACATGGCTCTAGCCGTGACTGAGGGGGTTACTATACATGGCTCTAGCCGTGACTGAGGGGGTTACTATACATGGCTCTATCCGTCACTGAGAGGGTTACTATACATGGCTCTAGCCGTGACTGAGGGGGTAACTGTACATTGCTCTAGCCGGGAATGAGGAGGTTATTATACATGGTTCTAGCCGGGACTGAGGGGGTTACTATACATGGCTATAGCCGTGACTGAGGGGGTTACTATACATGGCTCTAGCCGTGACTGAGGGGGTTACTATACATGACTCCAGCTGTGAATGAGGGGGTAACTATACATGGCTTTAGCCATGACTGAGGGGGTTACTATACATGGCTCTAGCCGTGACTGAGGGGGTTACTATACATGGCTCTAGCCGTGACTGAGGGGGTTACTATACATGGCTCCAGCCGTAGCTGAGGGGGTTACAATACATGGCTATAGCCGTGATTGAGGGGGTTACTATACATGGGTCTAGCCGTGACTGAGGGGGTTACTATACATGGGTCTAGCCGTGACTGAGGGGGTAACTATACATGGCTCTAGCCGTGACTGAGGGTGTTACTATACATGGCTCTAGCCGTGACAGAGGGGGTTACTATACATGGCTCTATCCGTCACTGAGGGATACTATACATGGCTCTAGCCGTGACTGAGGGGGTTACTATACATGGCTCCAGCCGTGACTGAGGGGGTTACTATACATGGCTATAGCCGTGACTGAGGGGGTTACTATACATGGCTCTAGCCGTGACTAAGGGGGTTACTATACATGGGTCAAGCCGTGACTGAGGGGGTGACTATACATGGCTCTAGCCGTGACTGAGGGTGTTACTATACATGGCTCTAGCCGTGACTGAGGGGGTTACTATACATGGCTATATCCGTCACTGAGAGGGTTACTATACATGGCTCTAGCCGTGACTGAGGGGGTAACTGTACATTGCTCTAGCCGGGAATGAGGAGGTTACTATACATGGTTCTAGCCGGGACTGAGGGGGTTACTATACATGGCTATAGCCGTGACTGAGGGGGTTACTATACATGGCTCTAGCCGTGAATGAGGGGGTTACTATACATGGCTCCAGCCGTGACCGAGGGGGTTACTATACATGGCTCAAGCCGTGACTGAGAGGGTTACTATACATGGCTATAGCCGTGACTGAGGGGGTTACTATACATGGCTCTAGCCGTGACTGAGGGGGTTTCTATACATGGGTCTAGCCGTGACTGAGGGGGTTACTATTCATGGCTCTAGCCGTGACTAAGGGGGTTACTATAATTGCCTCCAGCCGTGACTGAGGGGGTTACTATACATGGCTCCAGCCGTAACTGAGGGGGTTACAATACATGGCTATAGCCGTGACTGAGGGGGTTACTATACATGGGTCTAGCCGTGACTGATGGGGTTTCTATACATGGGTCTAGCCGTGACTGAGGGGGTAACTTTACATGGCTCTAGCCGTGACTGAGGGTGTTACTAGACATGGCTCTAGCCGTGACTGAGGGGGTTACTATACATGGCTCTATCCGTCACTGAGGGGGTTACTATACATGGCTCTAGCCGTGACTGAGGGGGTTACTATACATGGCTCCAGCCGTGACTGAGGGGGTTACTATACATGGCTCCAGCCGTGACTGAGGGGGTTACTATACATGGCTATAGCCGTGACTGAGGGGGTTACTATACATGGCTCTAGCCGTGACTGAGGGGGTTACTATACATGGGTCTAGCCGTGACTGAGGGGGTAACTATACATGGCTCTAGCCGTGACCGAGGGGGTTACTATACATGGCTCTAGCCGTGACTAAGGGGGTTACTATACATGGCTCTATCCGTGACTGAGGGGGTTACTATACATGGCTCCAGCCGTAATTGAGGGGGTTACAATACTTGGCTATAGTCGTGACTGAGGGGGTTACTATACATGGGTCTAGCCGTGACTGAGGGGGTTACTATACATGGGTCTAGCCGTGACTGAGGGGGTTACTATACATGGCTCTATCCTTCACTGAGGGGGTTACTATACATGGCTCAAGCCGTGACTGAGGGGGTAACTGTACATTTGTCTAGCCGGGAATGAGGGGGTTACTATACATGGTTCTAGCCGGGACTGAGGGGGTAACTATACATGGCTCTAGCCGTGATTGAGGGGGTAACTATACATGGCTCTAGCCGTGACTGAGGGGGTTACTATACATGGCTCCAGCCGTGACTGAGGGGGTTACTATACATGGCTATAGCCGTGATTGAGGGGGATACTATACACGGCTCTAGCCGTGACTGAGGGGGTTACTATACATGGGTCTAGCCGTGAATGAGGGGGTAACTATACATGGCTCTGGCCGTGACTGAGGGGGTTACTATTCATGGCTCTAGCCGTGACTAAGGGGGTTACTATACATGGCTCCAGCCGTGACTGAGGGGGTTACTATAAATGGCTCCAGCCGTAACTGAGGGGGTTACAATACATGGCTATAGCCGTGACTGATGCGGTTACTATACATGGGTCTAGCCGTGACTGAGGGGGTTACTATACATGGGTCTAGCCGTGACTGAGGGGATAACTTTACATGGCTCTAGCCGTGACTGAGGGTGTTACAAGACATGGCTCTAGCCGTGACTGAGGTGGTTACTATACATGGCTCTATCCGTCACTGAGGGGGTTACTATACATGGCCTAGCCGTGACTGAGGGGGTAACTGTACATTGCTCTAGCCGGGAATGAGGGGGTTACTATACATGGCTCTAGCCGGGACTGAGGGGGTAACTATACATGGCTCTAGCCGAGACTGAGGGGGTTACTATACATGACTCTAGCTGTGAATGAGGGGGTAACTATACATAGCTTTAGCCATGACTGAGGGGGTTACTATACATGGCTCTAGCCGTGACTGAGGGGGTTACTATACATGGCTCTAGCCGTGACTGAGGGGGTTACTAAACATGGCTCCAGCCGTAACTGAAGGGGTTATAATACATGGCTATAGCCGTGACTGAGGGGGTTACTATACATGGGTCTAGCCGTGACTGATGGGGTTAATATACATGGGTTTAGCCGTGACTGAGGGGGTAACTATACATGACTCCAGCCGTGACCGAGGGGGTTACTATACATGGCTCAAGCCGTGACTGAGAGGGTTACTATACATGGCTATAGCCGTGACTGAGGGGGTTACTATACATGGCTCTAGCCGTGACTGAGGGGGTTTCTATACATGGGTCTAGCCGTGACTGAGGGGGTTACTATTCATGGCTCTAGCCGTGACTAAGGGGGTTACTATAATTGCCTCCAGCCGTGACTGAGGGGGTTACTATACATGGCTCCAGCCGTAACTGAGGGGGTTACTATACATGGCTATAGCCGTGACTGAGGGGGTTACTATACATGGCTCTAGCCGTGACTGAGGGGGTTACTATACATGGCTCCAGCCGTGACCGAGGGGGTTACTATACATGGCTCAAGCCGTGACTGAGAGGGTTACTATACATGGCTATAGCCGTGACTGAGGGGGTTACTATACATGGCTCTAGCCGTGACTGAGGGGGTTTCTATACATGGGTCTAGCCGTGACTGAGGGGGTTACTATTCATGGCTCTAGCCGTGACTAAGGGGGTTACTATAATTGCCTCCAGCCGTGACTGAGGGGGTTACTATACATGGCTCCAGCCGTAACTGAGGGGGTTACTATACATGGCTATAGCCGTGACTGAGGGGGTTACTATACATGGGTCTAGCCGTGACTGATGGGGTTTCTATACATGGGTCTAGCCGTGACTGAGGGGGTAACTTTACATGGCTCTAGCCGTGACTGAGGGTGTTACTAGACATGGCTCTAGCCGTGACTGAGGGGGTTACTATACATGGCTCTATCCGTCACTGAGGGGGTTACTATACATGGCTCTAGCCGTGACTGAGGGGGTTACTATACATGGCTCCAGCCGTGACTGAGGGGGTTACTATACATGGCTCCAGCCGTGACTGAGGGGGTTACTATACATGGCTATAGCCGTGACTGAGGGGGTTACTATACATGGCTCTAGCCGTGACTGAGGGGGTTACTATACATGGGTCTAGCCGTGACTGAGGGGGTAACTATACATGGCTCTAGCCGTGACCGAGGGGGTTACTATACATGGCTCTAGCCGTGACTAAGGGGGTTACTATACATGGCTCTATCCGTGACTGAGGGGGTTACTATACATGGCTCCAGCCGTAATTGAGGGGGTTACAATACTTGGCTATAGTCGTGACTGAGGGGGTTACTATACATGGGTCTAGCCGTGACTGAGGGGGTTACTATACATGGGTCTAGCCGTGACTGAGGGGGTTACTATACATGGGTCTAGCCGTGACTGAGGGGGTTACTGTACATGGCTATAGCCGTGACTGAGGGGGTTACTATATATGGCTCTTGCCGTGACTGAGGGTGTTACTAGACATGGCTCTAGCCGTGACTGAGGGGGTTACTATACATGGCTCTATCCTTCACTGAGGGGGTTACTATACATGGCTCAAGCCGTGACTGAGGGGGTAACTGTACATTTGTCTAGCCGGGAATGAGGGGGTTACTATACATGGTTCTAGCCGGGACTGAGGGGGTAACTATACATGGCTCTAGCCGTGATTGAGGGGGTAACTATACATGGCTCTAGCCGTGACTGAGGGGGTTACTATACATGGCTCCAGCCGTGACTGAGGGGGTTACTATACATGGCTATAGCCGTGATTGAGGGGGATACTATACACGGCTCTAGCCGTGACTGAGGGGGTTACTATACATGGGTCTAGCCGTGAATGAGGGGGTAACTATACATGGCTCTGGCCGTGACTGAGGGGGTTACTATTCATGGCTCTAGCCGTGACTAAGGGGGTTACTATACATGGCTCCAGCCGTGACTGAGGGGGTTACTATAAATGGCTCCAGCCGTAACTGAGGGGGTTACAATACATGGCTATAGCCGTGACTGATGCGGTTACTATACATGGGTCTAGCCGTGACTGAGGGGGTTACTATACATGGGTCTAGCCGTGACTGAGGGGATAACTTTACATGGCTCTAGCCGTGACTGAGGGTGTTACAAGACATGGCTCTAGCCGTGACTGAGGTGGTTACTATACATGGCTCTATCCGTCACTGAGGGGGTTACTATACATGGCCTAGCCGTGACTGAGGGGGTAACTGTACATTGCTCTAGCCGGGAATGAGGGGGTTACTATACATGGCTCTAGCCGGGACTGAGGGGGTAACTATACATGGCTCTAGCCGAGACTGAGGGGGTTACTATACATGACTCTAGCTGTGAATGAGGGGGTAACTATACATAGCTTTAGCCATGACTGAGGGGGTTACTATACATGGCTCTAGCCGTGACTGAGGGGGTTACTATACATGGCTCTAGCCGTGACTGAGGGGGTTACTAAACATGGCTCCAGCCGTAACTGAAGGGGTTATAATACATGGCTATAGCCGTGACTGAGGGGGTTACTATACATGGGTCTAGCCGTGACTGATGGGGTTAATATACATGGGTTTAGCCGTGACTGAGGGGGTAACTATACATGGCTCTAGCCGTGACTGAGGGGGTTACTATACATGGGTTTAGCCGTGAATGAGGGGGTAACTGTACATGGCTCTAGCCGTGACTGAGGGTGTTACTAGACATGGCTCTAGCCGTGACTGAGGGGGTTACTATACATGGCTCTATCCGTCACTGAGGGGGTTACTATACATGGCTCTAGCCATGACTGAGGGGGTTACTATACATGGCTCCAGCCGTGACTTAGGGGGTTACTATACATGGCTCTATCCGTCACTGAGGGGGTTACTATACATGGCTCTAGCCGTGACTCAGGGGGTTACTATACATGGGTCAAGCTGTGACTGAGGGGGTAACTATACATGGCTCTAGCCGTGACTGAGGGTGTTACTATACATGGCTCTAGCCGTGACTGAGGGGGTTACTATACATGGCTCTATCTGTCACTGAGAGGGTTACTATACATGGCTCTAGCCGTGACTGAGGGGGTAACTGTACATTGCTCTAGCCGGGAATGAGGAGGTTACTATACATGGGTTTAGCCGTGACTGAGGGGGTAATTTTACATGGCTCTAGCCGTGACTGAGGGTGTTACTAGACATGGCTCTAGCCGTGACTGAGGGGGTTACTATACATGGCTCTATCCGTCACTGAGGGGGTTACTATACATAGCTCTAGCCGTGACTGAGGGGGTAACTGTACATTGCTCTAGCCGGGAATGAGGGGGTTACTATACATTGCTCTAGCCGGGACTGAGGGGGTAACTATACATGGCTCTAGCCGGGACTGAGGGGGTTACTATACATGACTCTAGCTGTGAATGAGGGGGTAACTATACATGGCTTTAGCCATGACTGCGAGGGTTACTATACATGGCTCTAGCCGTGACTGAGGGGGTTACTATACATGGCTCTAGCCGTGACTGAGGGGGTTACTATACATGGCTCTATCCGTCACTGAGGGGGTTACTATACATGGCTCTAGCCGTGACTGAGGGGGTAACTGTACATTGCTCTAGCCGGGAATGAGGGGGTTACTATACATTGCTCTAGCCGGGAGTGAGGGGGTAACTATACATGGCTCTAGCCGGGACTGAGGGGGTTACTATACATGACTCCAGCTGTGAATGAGGGGGTAACTATACATGGCTTTAGCCATGACTGAGGGGGTTACTATACATGGCTCTAGCCGTGACTGAGGGGGTTACTATACATGGCTCTAGCCGTGACTGAGGGGGTTACTATACATGGCTCTAGCCGTGACTGAGGGGGTTACTATACATGGCTCTATCCGTCACTGAGAGGGTTACTATACATGGCTCTAGCCGTGACTGAGGGGGTAACTGTACATTGCTCTAGCCGGGAATGAGGAGGTTATTATACATGGTTCTAGCCGGGACTGAGGGGGTTACTATACATGGCTATAGCCGTGACTGAGGGGGTTACTATACATGGCTCTAGCCGTGACTGAGGGGGTTACTATACATGACTCCAGCTGTGAATGAGGGGGTAACTATACATGGCTTTAGCCATGACTGAGGGGGTTACTATACATGGCTCTAGCCGTGACTGAGGGGGTTACTATACATGGCTCTAGCCGTGACTGAGGGGGTTACTATACATGGCTCCAGCCGTAGCTGAGGGGGTTACAATACATGGCTATAGCCGTGATTGAGGGGGTTACTATACATGGGTCTAGCCGTGACTGAGGGGGTTACTATACATGGGTCTAGCCGTGACTGAGGGGGTAACTATACATGGCTCTAGCCGTGACTGAGGGTGTTACTATACATGGCTCTAGCCGTGACAGAGGGGGTTACTATACATGGCTCTATCCGTCACTGAGGGATACTATACATGGCTCTAGCCGTGACTGAGGGGGTTACTATACATGGCTCCAGCCGTGACTGAGGGGGTTACTATACATGGCTATAGCCGTGACTGAGGGGGTTACTATACATGGCTCTAGCCGTGACTAAGGGGGTTACTATACATGGGTCAAGCCGTGACTGAGGGGGTGACTATACATGGCTCTAGCCGTGACTGAGGGTGTTACTATACATGGCTCTAGCCGTGACTGAGGGGGTTACTATACATGGCTCTAGCCGTGACTAAGGGGGTTACTATACATGGGTCAAGCCGTGACTGAGGGGGTGACTATACATGGCTCTAGCCGTGACTGAGGGTGTTACTATACATGGCTCTAGCCGTGACTGAGGGGGTTACTATACATGGCTCTATCCGTCACTGAGAGGGTTACTATACATGGCTCTAGCCGTGACTGAGGGGGTAACTGTACATTGCTCTAGCCGGGAATGAGGAGGTTACTATACATGGTTCTAGCCGGGACTGAGGGGGTTACTATACATGGCTATAGCCGTGACTGAGGGGGTTACTATACATGGCTCTAGCCGTGACTGAGGGGGTTACTATACATGGCTCCAGCCGTGACCGAGGGGGTTACTATACATGGCTCAAGCCGTGACTGAGAGGGTTACTATACATGGCTATAGCCGTGACTGAGGGGGTTACTATACATGGCTCTAGCCGTGACTGAGGGGGTTTCTATACATGGGTCTAGCCGTGACTGAGGGGGTTACTATTCATGGCTCTAGCCGTGACTAAGGGGGTTACTATAATTGCCTCCAGCCGTGACTGAGGGGGTTACTATACATGGCTCCAGCCGTAACTGAGGGGGTTACTATACATGGCTATAGCCGTGACTGAGGGGGTTACTATACATGGGTCTAGCCGTGACTGATGGGGTTTCTATACATGGGTCTAGCCGTGACTGAGGGGGTAACTTTACATGGCTCTAGCCGTGACTGAGGGTGTTACTAGACATGGCTCTAGCCGTGACTGAGGGGGTTACTATACATGGCTCTATCCGTCACTGAGGGGGTTACTATACATGGCTCTAGCCGTGACTGAGGGGGTTACTATACATGGCTCCAGCCGTGACTGAGGGGGTTACTATACATGGCTCCAGCCGTGACTGAGGGGGTTACTATACATGGCTATAGCCGTGACTGAGGGGGTTACTATACATGGCTCTAGCCGTGACTGAGGGGGTTACTATACATGGGTCTAGCCGTGACTGAGGGGGTAACTATACATGGCTCTAGCCGTGACCGAGGGGGTTACTATACATGGCTCTAGCCGTGACTAAGGGGGTTACTATACATGGCTCTAGCCGTGACTGAGGGTGTTACTATACATGGCTCTAGCCGTAATTGAGGGGGTTACAATACTTGGCTATAGTCGTGACTGAGGGGGTTACTATACATGGGTCTAGCCGTGACTGAGGGGGTTACTATACATGGGTCTAGCCGTGACTGAGGGGGTTACTATACATGGGTCTAGCCGTGACTGAGGGGGTTACTGTACATGGCTATAGCCGTGACTGAGGGGGTTACTATATATGGCTCTTGCCGTGACTGAGGGTGTTACTAGACATGGCTCTAGCCGTGACTGAGGGGGTTACTATACATGGCTCTATCCTTCACTGAGGGGGTTACTATACATGGCTCAAGCCGTGACTGAGGGGGTATCTGTACATTTGTCTAGCCGGGAATGAGGGGGTTACTATACATGGTTCTAGCCGGGACTGAGGGGGTAACTATACATGGCTCTAGCCGTGATTGAGGGGGTAACTATACATGGCTCTAGCCGTGACTGAGGGGGTTACTATACATGGCTCCAGCCGTGACTGAGTGGGTTACTATACATGGCTATAGCCGTGATTGAGGGGGATACTATACACGGCTCTAGCCGTGACTGAGGGGGTTACTATACATGGGTCTAGCCGTGAATGAGGGGGTAACTATACATGGCTCTGGCCGTGACTGAGGGGGTTACTATTCATGGCTCTAGCCGTGACTAAGGGGGTTACTATACATGGCTCCAGCCGTGACTGAGGGGGTTACTATAAATGGCTCCAGCCGTAACTGAGGGGGTTACAATACATGGCTATAGCCGTGACTGATGCGGTTACTATACATGGGTCTAGCCGTGACTGAGGGGGTTACTATACATGGGTCTAGCCGTGACTGAGGGGATAACTTTACATGGCTCTAGCCGTGACTGAGGGTGTTACAAGACATGGCTCTAGCCGTGACTGAGGTGGTTACTATACATGGCTCTATCCGTCACTGAGGGGGTTACTATACATGGCCTAGCCGTGACTGAGGGGGTAACTGTACATTGCTCTAGCCGGGAATGAGGGGGTTACTATACATGGCTCTAGCCGGGACTGAGGGGGTAACTATACATGGCTCTAGCCGAGACTGAGGGGGTTACTATACATGACTCTAGCTGTGAATGAGGGGGTAACTATACATAGCTTTAGCCATGACTGAGGGGGTTACTATACATGGCTCTAGCCGTGACTGAGGGGGTTACTATACATTGCTCTAGCCGTGACTGAGGGGGTTACTAAACATGGCTCCAGCCGTAACTGAAGGGGTTATAATACATGGCTATAGCCGTGACTGAGGGGGTTACTATACATGGGTCTAGCCGTGACTGATGGGGTTAATATACATGGGTTTAGCCGTGACTGAGGGGGTAACTATACATGGCTCTAGCCGTGACCGAGGGGGTTACTATACATGGCTCTAGCCGTGACTAAGGGGGTTACTATACATGGCTCTAGCCGTGACTGAGGGTGTTACTATACATGGCTCTAGCCGTAATTGAGGGGGTTACAATACTTGGCTATAGTCGTGACTGAGGGGGTTACTATACATGGGTCTAGCCGTGACTGAGGGGGTTACTATACATGGGTCTAGCCGTGACTGAGGGGGTTACTATACATGGGTCTAGCCGTGACTGAGGGGGTTACTGTACATGGCTATAGCCGTGACTGAGGGGGTTACTATATATGGCTCTTGCCGTGACTGAGGGTGTTACTAGACATGGCTCTAGCCGTGACTGAGGGGGTTACTATACATGGCTCTATCCTTCACTGAGGGGGTTACTATACATGGCTCAAGCCGTGACTGAGGGGGTATCTGTACATTTGTCTAGCCGGGAATGAGGGGGTTACTATACATGGTTCTAGCCGGGACTGAGGGGGTAACTATACATGGCTCTAGCCGTGATTGAGGGGGTAACTATACATGGCTCTAGCCGTGACTGAGGGGGTTACTATACATGGCTCCAGCCGTGACTGAGTGGGTTACTATACATGGCTATAGCCGTGATTGAGGGGGATACTATACACGGCTCTAGCCGTGACTGAGGGGGTTACTATACATGGGTCTAGCCGTGAATGAGGGGGTAACTATACATGGCTCTGGCCGTGACTGAGGGGGTTACTATTCATGGCTCTAGCCGTGACTAAGGGGGTTACTATACATGGCTCCAGCCGTGACTGAGGGGGTTACTATAAATGGCTCCAGCCGTAACTGAGGGGGTTACAATACATGGCTATAGCCGTGACTGATGCGGTTACTATACATGGGTCTAGCCGTGACTGAGGGGGTTACTATACATGGGTCTAGCCGTGACTGAGGGGATAACTTTACATGGCTCTAGCCGTGACTGAGGGTGTTACAAGACATGGCTCTAGCCGTGACTGAGGTGGTTACTATACATGGCTCTATCCGTCACTGAGGGGGTTACTATACATGGCCTAGCCGTGACTGAGGGGGTAACTGTACATTGCTCTAGCCGGGAATGAGGGGGTTACTATACATGGCTCTAGCCGGGACTGAGGGGGTAACTATACATGGCTCTAGCCGAGACTGAGGGGGTTACTATACATGACTCTAGCTGTGAATGAGGGGGTAACTATACATAGCTTTAGCCATGACTGAGGGGGTTACTATACATGGCTCTAGCCGTGACTGAGGGGGTTACTATACATTGCTCTAGCCGTGACTGAGGGGGTTACTAAACATGGCTCCAGCCGTAACTGAAGGGGTTATAATACATGGCTATAGCCGTGACTGAGGGGGTTACTATACATGGGTCTAGCCGTGACTGATGGGGTTAATATACATGGGTTTAGCCGTGACTGAGGGGGTAACTATACATGGCTCTAGCCGTGACTGAGGGGGTTACTATACATGGGTTTAGCCGTGAATGAGGGGGTAACTGTACATGGCTCTAGCCGTGACTGAGGGTGTTACTAGACATGGCTCTAGCCGTGACTGAGGGGGTTACTATACATGGCTCTATCCGTCACTGAGGGGGTTACTATACATGGCTCTAGCCATGACTGAGGGGGTTACTATACATGGCTCCAGCCGTGACTTAGGGGGTTACTATACATGGCTCTATCCGTCACTGAGGGGGTTACTATACATGGCTCTAGCCGTGACTCAGGGGGTTACTATACATGGGTCAAGCTGTGACTGAGGGGGTAACTATACATGGCTCTAGCCGTGACTGAGGGTGTTACTATACATGGCTCTAGCCGTGACTGAGGGGGTTACTATACATGGCTCTATCTGTCACTGAGAGGGTTACTATACATGGCTCTAGCCGTGACTGAGGGGGTAACTGTACATTGCTCTAGCCGGGAATGAGGAGGTTACTATACATGGGTTTAGCCGTGACTGAGGGGGTAATTTTACATGGCTCTAGCCGTGACTGAGGGTGTTACTAGACATGGCTCTAGCCGTGACTGAGGGGGTTACTATACATGGCTCTATCCGTCACTGAGGGGGTTACTATACATAGCTCTAGCCGTGACTGAGGGGTAACTGTACATTGCTCTAGCCGGGAATGAGGGGGTTACTATACATTGCTCTAGCCGGGACTAAGGGGGTAACTATACATGGCTCTAGCCGGGACTGAGGGGGTTACTATACATGACTCTAGCTGTGAATGAGGGGGTAACTATACATGGCTTTAGCCATGACTGCGAGGGTTACTATACATGGCTCTAGCCGTGACTGAGGGGGTTACTATACATGGCTCTAGCCGTGACTGAGGGGGTTACTATACATGGCTCTATCCGTCACTGAGGGGGTTACTATACATGGCTCTAGCCGTGACTGAGGGGGTAACTGTACATTGCTCTAGCCGGGAATGAGGGGGTTACTATACATTGCTCTAGCCGGGAGTGAGGGGGTAACTATACATGGCTCTAGCCGGGACTGAGGGGGTTACTATACATGACTCCAGCTGTGAATGAGGGGGTAACTATACATGGCTTTAGCCATGACTGAGGGGGTTACTATACATGGCTCTAGCCGTGACTGAGGGGGTTACTATACATGGCTCTAGCCGTGACTGAGGGGGTTACTATACATGGCTCTAGCCGTGACTGAGGGGGTTACTATACATGGCTCTATCCGTCACTGAGAGGGTTACTATACATGGCTCTAGCCGTGACTGAGGGGGTAACTGTACATTGCTCTAGCCGGGAATGAGGAGGTTATTATACATGGTTCTAGCCGGGACTGAGGGGGTTACTATACATGGCTATAGCCGTGACTGAGGGGGTTACTATACATGGCTCTAGCCGTGACTGAGGGGGTTACTATACATGACTCCAGCTGTGAATGAGGGGGTAACTATACATGGCTTTAGCCATGACTGAGGGGGTTACTATACATGGCTCTAGCCGTGACTGAGGGGGTTACTATACATGGCTCTAGCCGTGACTGAGGGGGTTACTATACATGGCTCCAGCCGTAGCTGAGGGGGTTACAATACATGGCTATAGCCGTGATTGAGGGGGTTACTATACATGGGTCTAGCCGTGACTGAGGGGGTTACTATACATGGGTCTAGCCGTGACTGAGGGGGTAACTATACATGGCTCTAGCCGTGACTGAGGGTGTTACTATACATGGCTCTAGCCGTGACAGAGGGGGTTACTATACATGGCTCTATCCGTCACTGAGGGATACTATACATGGCTCTAGCCGTGACTGAGGGGGTTACTATACATGGCTCCAGCCGTGACTGAGGGGGTTACTATACATGGCTATAGCCGTGACTGAGGGGGTTACTATACATGGCTCTAGCCGTGACTAAGGGGGTTACTATACATGGGTCAAGCCGTGACTGAGGGGGTGACTATACATGGCTCTAGCCGTGACTGAGGGTGTTACTATACATGGCTCTAGCCGTGACTGAGGGGGTTACTATACATGGCTCTATCCGTCACTGAGAGGGTTACTATACATGGCTCTAGCCGTGACTGAGGGGGTAACTGTACATTGCTCTAGCCGGGAATGAGGAGGTTACTATACATGGTTCTAGCCGGGACTGAGGGGGTTACTATACATGGCTATAGCCGTGACTGAGGGGGTTACTATACATGGCTCTAGCCGTGACTGAGGGGGTTACTATACATGGCTCCAGCCGTGACCGAGGGGGTTACTATACATGGCTCAAGCCGTGACTGAGAGGGTTACTATACATGGCTATAGCTGTGACTGAGGGGGTTACTATACATGGCTCTAGCCGTGACTGAGGGGGTTTCTATACATGGGTCTAGCCGTGACTGAGGGGGTAACTATACATGGCTCTAGCCGTGACTGAGGGGGTTACTATTCATGGCTCTAGCCGTGACTAAGGGTGTTACTATACATGGCTCTAGCCGTGACTGAGGGGGTTACTATACATGGCTCCAGCCGTAATTGAGGGGGTTACAATACATGGCTATAGCCGTGACTGAGGGGGTTACTATACATGGATCTAGCCGTGACTGAGGGGGTTACTATACATGGGTCTAGCCGTGACTGAGGGGTAACTATATATGGCTCTAGCCGTGACTGAGGGTGTTACTAGACATGGCTCTAGCCGTGACTGAGGGGGTTACTATACATGGCTCTATCCGTCACTGAGGGGGTTACTATACATGGCTCAAGCCGTGACTGAGGGGGTAACTGTACATTGGTCTAGCCGGGAATGAGGGGGTTACTATACATGGTTCTAGCCGGGACTGAGGGGGTAACTATACATGGCTCTAGCCGGGACTGAGGGGGTTACTATACATGACTCTAGCTGTGAATGAGGGGGTTACTATACATGGCTCCAGCCGTGACTGAGGGGGTTACTATACATGGCTCTAGCCGTGACTGAGGGGGTTACTATACATGGCTCTAGCCGGGACTGAGGGGATTTCTGTACATGGCTCTAGCCGGGACTGAGGGGGTTACTATACATGGCTCAAGCCGTGACTGAGAGGGTTACTATACATGGCTATAGCCGTGACTGAGGGGGTTACTATACATGGCTCTAGCCGTGACTGAGGGGGTTTCTATACATGGGTCTAGCCGTGACTGAGGGGGTAACTATACATGGCTCTAGCCGTGACTGAGGGGGTTACTATTCATGGCTCTAGCCGTGACTAAGGGTGTTACTATACATGGCTCTAGCCGTGACTGAGGGGGTTACTATACATGGCTCCAGCCGTAATTGAGGGGGTTACAATACATGGCTATAGCCGTGACTGAGGGGGTTACTATACATGGATCTAGCCGTGACTGAGGGGGTTACTATACATGGGTCTAGCCGTGACTGAGGGGTAACTATATATGGCTCTAGCCGTGACTGAGGGTGTTACTAGACATGGCTCTAGCCGTGACTGAGGGGGTTACTATACATGGCTCTATCCGTCACTGAGGGGGTTACTATACATGGCTCAAGCCGTGACTGAGGGGGTAACTGTACATTGGTCTAGCCGGGAATGAGGGGGTTACTATACATGGTTCTAGCCGGGACTGAGGGGGTAACTATACATGGCTCTAGCCGGGACTGAGGGGGTTACTATACATGACTCTAGCTGTGAATGAGGGGGTTACTATACATGGCTCCAGCCGTGACTGAGGGGGTTACTATACATGGCTCTAGCCGTGACTGAGGGGGTTACTATACATGGCACTAGCCGGGACTGAGGGGATTTCTGTACATGGCTCTAGCCGGGACTGAGGGGGTTACTATACATGGCTCTAGCCGGGACTGAGGGGGTTACTATACATGACTCTCGCTGTGAATGAGGGTGTAAGTATACATGGCTATAGCCGTGACTGAGGGGGTAAGTAGACATGGCTCTAGCCGAGACTGAGGGGGTAACAATACATTATTGGAGCCGTGACTAAGGAGGTAACTGCACATGACAGGAAACGTGACGGGGGGAATAACTGTACATGACTGGAATCGTGACAGAGATGGTCACTATACTGACTGAAACCAGTGACTGAGGGGATAGTTATAACTACACATGACTTGAACCATCGCTAGGGGGGTTACAATACATTACCGGTACGGTGACTGAGGGAGTAACTACACCTGGCTCTAGCCGTGATTTAGGGGGTAACTATATATTACTGGAGCTAAGGTGACTGAGGGGGTAACTTTACATGACTCTGGCCTGGACTTAGGGAATAACTATTCATGACTGGAACCATATCTAAGGGGGTAACCATACATGGCTGGAACCGTGATTGAGGGGGTAACTACTCTTGGAAATATAGTCGTGACTAAAGGGTAAACTATATATTACTGCAGCCGTGACTAAGGGGGATAACTTTACATGACTTTAGACGTGACTGAGACAGTAAAGTTCTTCATTTGACTCTACTCGTGACTGAGGGGGTAACATTACATGACTCTGGTCTGGACTTAGGGAATAACTATACATGACTGTAACCATCTCTAAGGGGGTTACCATACATGGCCGGAACCGTGACTGAGGGGGTAACTGCACTTGGATAAATAGTCGTGACTAAAGGGGTAACTATATATTACTGAAGCCGTGACTGAGAGAGATTATACACATGGCTGGAGACCTGACTGAGGGGGTAACAATACATGACTTAGGTTTTCACTGAGGGGACGAGTTACATATATGATTGCTTGGGGCCATGACTGAGGGGGTTACTTGACAAGTGTCCCAAGTGAGGGGTTACCATTTAGTAACAGGGCCACGACTCACTGTGTATACTAATTGCGACTGAGCTTATGGGGCCGTTTAATCATTTAAATCATTTTAATCATTTAACGTTTAGAAAATATTGGGGGAAAAAGAAAAGTAAGTATTTAATATAATAATTTTTAATTTGTGATTTGTATTATTTGAATTCACGAAGCGTCGCCTAATTTGCAATTAACTAGATCGGTCGACTATTTTTATCACTAATATTTGCTAAATTCATGTGCAATCTAGATCGGACCCAGTGAAAGAATTTCCGATTAGAGGGACAGGGCTTAATTCAAAGTTATAAATTCTGGCACAAACCATACATGATGACCTCCATGTTGAGATGAAACCAACATGGAAGATTATGATATAAAATAACCTTGATTGTTAACATCGGCTGTGACACTGAAACTAACAAGACGTGGTATGTTAATTTCAGGTGCCTGGGTGCACCTGTATGCACTTATCCACAAGGAGAACTTATGCATGGTTTGTTAAATTCAGGAATATATTCTATATATCGTATACTATATACCATATTATACCGCGGGAATTTATGAAACAGAGTTCTTCTTTCTAAAAATTAACACAAAAATATTTATAAAACCTTAAAGGGTTTACCTTGAACAGAGTCAATTTGTTCGTATAGATCTCTGTGTGGGGTCAATATGTATATTTTACATAGAGAATTATATTTAAGAACAAAATCTAAGACCGATATGTATGAATTTATTTTAGGAGACAACTTCGCAATTCATGTACAGGTGGATGCAGGACGAAATAACTATTCCGAAAGTATGTAAATGCATGCAGCAGTGAAACGCAGGGCTAAATCAGGGAATTTTGTTTTTTGAAATACTCGAAAATTGGGCTGATGAACACTGATGGAAATTATTGTTTAATATGTGTTAACCTTGCCCATTGTTTTCAGCGTCCGTTAACAAAACATTATTAATTAAGCCTACTGTGATTTATTCGATGATAAAATTACATTAATATAACTATTATTAATCTTATTCATATATGTAGAAACATTAGCTGACAAGCAGAACGTCATATGTAGATATATTAATTAATTATCGGAATGATAAATTGGTGTGTGATTAATGATAAGCAGGCATTAGAAAATATAAAACATTATTTATCTCAATAGTAATTATATATGATAATTGCCCATAATTTAATGCATCAATAGAAATTAACTAAAAACCATTACCATATGTTTCTCTTTCGTAAAATACACGTAATCTCCATTCCAAAAATATGCGCATTTTTCCTGGAACATCGGTAAATGATTTCTGCAGCAGTGTTAGTTTACCATAATTGATAGGTTTGCAGTCTATTCACTTCATATACAAGTGGTTTCAGGCCATCCATAATTGAACGTAGACTATTATGGTCACGAACATTTCAGTATAAATGAAATATATGGTCAGTAATGTAATGCTATATATTAAAGGTATAACTATTTTGCCTAGGAATTCGTATGAGAGTGGATTTAATTTTCAGTAAGGTCAAAACAACCACATGCACTGTATCGCAGAATGTCAACCTTGGACATTGTGGTTAGCCCTATGTTCCCCGTTACCTATGTTCCCAAGATCTTTGTGTTTTGTTTCCATCGTTTTAGAACATTAAAAAACTAGAAATTTGCATTTTAAAGACTGAAACCGCCTCCGGCATGCATGTGTGTGTGTGTCGGGGGGGGGGGGGGTCTTGGATGGAAGGCGGGGGGGGGGGGGGGGGGGTGTTCATATTGCGCGATGCTCCCAAAACCGTGTTTGCATTTCCTTATTCGGCCCATATTCCCAGGTTCATTCGTGCATACATGACTAAACATTTGTGAATATTAGTTGATGAAGTTCCTTGAATCGGATTATGATCCGGATCTACACCAAAATCTAATCGATTCTTCATTGGCCCAATCCCAAAATGCCCTGAAAATACACGAGATTCCCTTTAGGGCTAGGTATACTTATAATTTAGCGTTATTAAACTATAAAATTTCAATAAAATCATATTTTTTTCATATAAGGAGGAAAACATAATTGAATGGGGTGTATTTCAAAGCAAAAAACTCAAAACAAGTATGCTACATATTTCCCCGCATGCACTATAAGTATAAGTGTTCCAAATTAGAAAGCTGATTTTACTTCCCTGGCGGTGCCGTTGCTGGTTTAGGACACGGAAAAAAAATATCTCAAGGAAATTGTTTTTCTGTATCAAATAATTTTCTGTGGATTTTTTATCGAGATATCGAAATATTGGTTAGCACGTATTTGACCCGTACATGCAAAGTCAACTGGATATCCTAATGTGAACAAGTGTACATTGGAAAATTCCCATCTCAGCTAGTTGAGATGGGAATAACAGTGACTATACATATACTTAGATTAAGAATTAGATAAGAGAATAAAAAGAACCTTATATGTTGACAGTTACCCTCTAGTTGGAACACTAATCCAAACGGGGCTCCAAATTTGATATCATAACATTAAAGTTTACATTTAATCAGTTTCTGCATCTATCATATGGTCTATGTAAATTTTAAAATATAAATTAACATATGTATATGTTTTGCAATCCTTTCTTAAATGATTATTAAAATACCGACTTGCGCATCAGAATCGGTAATGTACTTTGATCTGTTCTGAAATAGCCATATGAATTACTAATGTAAAATGATATAACTGATATAATGCCGTGGCTGGTATGCTGGACCCAGAAAATTATTTTTATTCCATGCACACGCGATAATAGTGTTCTGTTAACTTAGACAAACCTTTAAGACATTATGGTCGTTCTATTTGAATACATAAGGAGCTGGCTAAATACGTTGAAACCTGCAGGAGTTTAGAACTGAAACCCTGCATGCACCCTACAAAGTATATATACCCAAGCCGTAAACATATATATATATATATATATATATATATTTATATATATATTTATATATATCAGACCCATTGATAGACGCGTTAAAAATAAAATTATTCAGTTTGTCTTTTTTTTATTTTTGATCATTTTTTATGGTTAAGGGAATCAATATAGGGTGATACTAAGATATCTGAGGATTCGCTATATTTTGCGAAAAAAAAATAATACTCAACGTCAGGTCTAAAATTCACTAAAATCGCAGAATGTGTGTGGGTCATCATTACATGATTTATATTTGATATTATCCTCCACTCCGAAGTGAAATCAACATCACCATGTGTGCACTCGACTTTTCAAACCAGCTGTGACACGGAAATTTACAGGGTATAATTTGTTTGTTTCAGGTGCCTTGACAACATGCACTTAATGACTGTTCAAAACCAAATGATGTGACATTGAAATCTGCAAGGTATATTGTCTGTTAGTTTCAGCACTTACCGAGAAATTTTTTTTTATGGCTGCCATTTAATTAATTCCAGAAATTCTTATATATACTTAAATATTTATCTGAGGGGATACATATATATAGTCCTTTTACTCCGTACTGAGATATTTAAACAATAATTGCCATTACATTTTCATTATCCACATATTGTCAGCGGACAGCTTAATCATAAAGAATTAAATATTTATCGAACCTAATATACTCATTTGCCCTCTACGTATGGCTTAATACTAAATGACGCAAAACAGACGCGTGGAAAGAGAAGGAAACAACTCAATGGATATATCCATATCATAGTGACAATGAATGTCACGCAAGTGAGTTAATGACGTCATTAAGATAACGATATATTTTTACATATTTAAGGTACCAAGTGTACCATGTATCCTGTCATCGTCCGTCACATTGTAGGCTTGAGTTCACCACTTCATTCAACAAGCGGTGTCAGAAATTCACAGATACTGAGTCAATTATTTTTAAATTTTGGCCAGGTATGATGATGATGTCATGCTAAATAATTATGAGTGCTGCATCTATCAAGCGACAACTTATACATTTCTACATAAAGATCTCCAAAACGGACTTTACTGATGGGCGTCCATTTTTTGGAACAGAGGATATCGAGACAAGTTAGATTATAGGTTCATCCTTAATTGTTTGTCTGCTTGCCTGTCTGTCTGGTAGCTTCTGATTGTTTTTCTGTGATACTCCAGGAAAAAAATGATCAGTGAATTTCAAAGCATTAATAAAAAATCCAAATAATTATTAGATTTGCAGCTTTTCAGGGTGTATAGAGATACAGAATAGTTGTTATCAGCATGTCTGTATAATTTGCACATGTCTGCCAGCAAACTGCATGGCACTAACGCTGACACCTTAATTGCGGAAGAATCTAGAACGATGTATATCCCTCTGTGGTTGTTCTGTCGCTGGCAAAGGCATATGCTAACTGCATGCTGTCCTGCATGTGCTGTTGATATACCGCCGTTGGTTAATAAAATCATGATAATACTGTATGCGACAAGGAGTATCAAGATTACGTAATATATAACATGGGAACAAGATAAGCAACTATTATCACATGATGACTTTTCCTGAATGTCTTATTCTCTGCATGTTTGTGTTTCCGTCTGTTTCTCTGTCTTATCTCTCCCTCCCTCTTCCCTCTGTTTCTACAGCATCTCGGCCTAACTGCAAAAGCGCCATAAACAATGACATATGGCTTGAAGCCGGTCATGTAACACGCTCAGATTGGACAAAACAACAGGGAATAGTGGGCCTGTCATCGTGGTTGTTATCTCTCTCTCTCTCTCTCTCTCTCTCTCTCTCTCTCTCCCTCTCTCTCCCCCCTAGTGTGCTAGTGTATTGCCGATTGTTCGTATGTGTACTTAATTAAATGTAGGAATGTAACTCAAAAGTAACATTAGGACATAGAAAAACATAAGTTGCAACTCACTGATATAAACTGATGAAACAGACTATCTAAAAGAAATATTAGATAAAAGGAATCAAAGTTAATCCACATAAGTACTGACACTGAAGGACAGAATATTATTGACATCCGGTGACTGACGATTTTATGAAGATTCGTGCAGATTTTCATGAAAAGTGAAGGATACTTTCTGTCATTATCAGTGACTGGCCTGTCTATATGTAAAAGAAAACTTCTTGGTTCCCAAAGAGTTTATCAAGACATTCCACGTGTGTGTGTATACTGATATGACTGTCTGCATGGATATATAACATGATGGTATAGCGGTGATAGTTACGCTGATATCTATCAGGTATAAAAAATACATATTGAAGGGGTGGCTAGAACAGCAGTGCAGTGACCCAAATCCAGATGTCGCTGTAGTGGCTATTTTGGAATTGGCGATTGGAGGGTTTTAAATGTAAACTTCTGTCATTAATCCGTGGGGATCAAATAAAAACAATCGCTCTGTGTCTATCGGTATGGTCTGTAATGGGCCAGAGAGAGACGTACAAGAAAGCTTGAGAAGCGTATTACCAGGAGATAGTGGGAAATGTTGCTATGAATTTTACATTGTAATCCACTGGGACCGCTTGAGTAGCTGAAGCATTCTCCTTGGGCTGGGGAACAGTTGAATATAATGCTTGGGCGAGTCGTCAGCGCAACGGTTTCACAATGAAAACGTTCCTTTATCGGACTTTCGGGAGATGCGTATCAGTCAAATTGATTAGCAATTAAAGTTTATGACTGGTTCCCTGGCAAGGGCGTTCAATAAACCCTAAGTGTCCATTTCATAGTCTTTGACCCACGATCTTGTAGGTGTAATTGTTTCCACTAGATGATGATAGGGGCTATTATGACAAATGGCACTAAGCCTGGGGCTACTCAACGTTATGAGAGAGCTGGACTTACCGTGGGGCTGGGACGTGGGATGTTAACAATGTGATGGACGTTGCCTGGGAAAATGCATTCCCATATGATCAGATAGAGAACAATGCCCATTTGACCACAGAGAAATTTTAAAATGTAGAATTCTGTAATGTAGGCCAACATACTGTAGTCACTCAATGTAAACTGATATATAACCTCACAAAAGAACCCTATACATGCGTAAAATAAATGCAGTTAAGATTATATAAAAGACTAAACCATGTAAATATCCTCACATGGTATATATTCAATGACAGGTAGACCAAACTGCTCGTGTAAGAAAGCCGCATGAACTGACATTATGACGGAGTGTGAGATGTATATATATATATATATATATATATATATATATATATATATATTTATATTATATTATATTATATTATATTATATTATATTATATTATATTATATTATATTATATTATATAGGTGCCTCGAATGAACATACAATTTGCCAAATATTAACAATATTATACATGTACACTTCGAACGCAAACATTCTCATGACAAGTGTTTGTTTCCCATCACCTTCTGTATAAACTGAGCATCAAATCGTCTGCACCAGATCATCAATGATAAAAATGGTCTGTATCATTTTTGGGGGATACTATACTTACCACAGTGTCTGTCGTATACAAAATTAGTATTGATAACCATTCATGTAATTTTCGCTTTCGTCTGCTAGAAATAAAATGCTATTTGTTTAATCCTCGACGCCATAATACTGTTTGGTTGTTTTTAAATTCTATCTAATCTGTGTTAAATGTATCATATATGTGTGCGCAGGGTAAAGCATATATGGGGGGGGGGGGGGGGGGGCTCACCATATATAGGAGGATGTATAGTTAAAAAGCTAGAGAGCTGCTCCTCTCATGGTTTGGACATTTTATCTAAATATGATGTTTTATGACGAATAACAACTATAAACGACTAATATATAAATGACTAAAATTTAAGACGTTTGAAAAGAGGATTTCATTGCTTTTTTTGCAAATTGTTGGTTTAAAACTACAACTAGTTTACAACTTTCTGTAAATTCTGCTATAGGATGCTTGGGTACCGGGTCCCTTCGTCCATGCAGCCCCTTATTATCACAATCTTTTTCCATTTAAAGTCCATATCCGTTTAATTTATTGCAATTACGCCCAATGTATACAAATAATTTGCAGGCGTTATTTTACAGTAGTGTTATTTTACCTACACGGTGTCACATCTATATCGGTCTCGAGGTGACCTCAGGCATTAACCCGTCAGTCTATGACATTTTGAATGGTTCCAAGAGTTAAATCAAAGCACAACGGAAAGTGTATCCAGAGATTTGAAGGTCGTGGACTTTTTACCCAACAACGCTTCGGCCGATCAAGTAGCCCGACTTAGTGTTCATATCCACGCTACCAGATAGGTAACACTATCTAAGCAATAACCTGGCTCTGATAAGTGACTTAAACCGTTAAATGCTAGACATCCAGGATAAGTGTAGCGAACTTTTTGACACCCGAGGCTTTTGGGGGTCACAGATAATGCGACAAATCCGGACTCCGTGTTTAATAGCAAGAGAGAAGCGACTCCGCGCGCACCTGGCAACTGCATTCTTCGAGTTCTTTTTTATATTAAACAGGTAAAAAGTGAAGGAGTTCGTCAATCATCATTATATGCATAAGGTGTGAAGAGGGGTTACGACTGTCATATTAGGTACACACAGCCTGCACATCGCACTCAGATGTCAGTGACAATGCCACATGAGGTGCATTGATTACCTTGTAACCTTATACAACAATGTTAAAGTGAAGTCAGCATGGAAATTGTTTCGCTGTATATAATTTCTTTTCCAAACTATTATTAAGATAAATATACTTGAAAATAGGAGTAAACACAGTGAGATACTGTAGTAGAATTGCCAATAATATTATATGTTCATAATTTGACACCAATACTCTTTTCATCATTTTAACCATTCATTTTTATCACATGTAATGTTATCACATAAACCGTATGTGTATGTTTATGTATAAAATATGTTAATAAATGTTAATAAAAACGTATTTTTGCTTTTTGTATTTAAATAAAATTGATTTTGCTTTACATATTTTTGTATAATGTGATTTTTTGTTCATATTTATGGCAATGTAACAATTGTAAAGTGGCATTTTACCGTATTATATAAATTGTATATGTAATGTGTTAATGGCTTCACATTTATTCATTTTTATCTGAGGGACCTATATATATATATATATATATATATATATATATATATATTTATATATATATATGTATATATATATTTATATATATGCATATATATAATCATGCAACAGAAGAAAATATTTATTTGTATGTTTAGACTTTTTGTACGTTTTGTTGTAAGACAGAATCTTGTTCTTATTTCCCAACTTTGTTTTTTATAATGATAGAGCTTTGTCTCAATGCATGGAGCATGTACAGGAAAGACATTTCCGTCACACATGCTGAATCCATAAATCTCATATGTTCACACACTTTTTTATGCACATGTATATATATATATATATATATATATATATATAATATATATATATATATATATATATATATATATATATACAATTTTACGTAAACGAGTAAAACATGTCGATGTTATCATTCAGTTATAATGTAAATATTCCAAATGGTTAAACATAAAACATATTAATATACATTTATATCCATGAAATGTCAAATATATAATGTATATAATCAAAATACAGATTAAGACTGAGACACTCTCTTTTCTGTGTTGGGGGCCAAACGGCACCCCGGGGTCGAGAAGTGGCGTTTTCCTTTGGCGCCAACTGCATTGTTCGGTCTGTTTAGAGTATGACGACAGACGTTCGGCGTTGCCAGCTCTGAGTCTTCATAATATGCGGATTATCGCCTCCCGTTTCACCTATCGGTGGTTCATTTTACATTTGGCGCAACCCAGTTCGGCCACTAACCTTTTTATCATAAATTATTTAACCCTAAGTGCTAGACAAGTGGTCGCTTACCAGGCATGGCGGATAAACGTATAAATGCGAAGCGTCGAAGCGTATGATACTTATATGTGTCATGGCGGGCGTTGTTGGCAGAGGTTGGTGCATTTCCGGGCAACGTGTGGAAACTCACACATAGCCGACACCTAAGTGTGATCCGGGCTGATAAATCGGCCTGACTATCAACTTCAGATTCTACCTACGGACCAGCAGCTCACAATTGATTTTAACCCGGGCGACCCCTCACGTAGCGAGCCTCGCTTATCATTCTCATTACATATAAAATATCCCTTTTAATAGCCCCGGTGCATCCACTTAAACACGTTTGAGACAGGCAGGTGAGCCCTTCCCGTCAACCGTTATCGGAGCCCACCGTTTACTTATCTACATCTAACAGCGGGTGGCCAATCTATTAAGTACAAATATTCACAATGTCCGTGCCTGCCCCGCACTATTGCATGCTCGGAGTTAATAGTTCTATAAATCCACTATCACAAGCTTTACATGGAGGTGTTAGAGTATGAAATCCCTCACGCGTCCGCGGTAAGAGGGTTGCACTCCATGGCAGGCTGAATCCTGTAAGTGAGGCGCTTTTGGCATTTATTGGCATATAGACACTTGTATAGTTCCCGCATCAAAGGCCATTGTGAATTGTTGAAGTGTTTGAAACTGCTATCGTCCCCTGAAAGTCTGAGTGCCGGCGTGCAGTGATATTCATCTTGGGGGCCATTATTATTGAATACATTGCATAGTTCTTATCTCCAAGGCCATAAATGTCCAGCAACGCAGGATGCCACATCAGGGCTACAACCATGCTTATGTTTTGCCATGCAGTGTTTCGCCAGATTGTTTTGTTTCCCTTTCGTTTTTCTCCATGTGTATCTGGGCATCACTGTTTATTCTTCTGTCCAACCTAACATCTTCCCAGTCACGCTTCTGCTACGGCATTAAAACAAAGAAATGGTGACAGGTAAACTGGAAACAGGTAATAGTAAATTAACCCGGGTTACAATGGTAGACCCTTTTTTCATTTATTTGAAGTATCATGGGCTATACTAGTATATTGTCAATGATTCCTGGGACATAAAGACCAGAAGTGAAATGTCCATAGAGTGTAAAGTCCGTTGTATACAAATCGAGCTCTTCCTTAATTATAGCTTTCGTAATAAAATGTTTCACATGAAATGTTTTATTGTTGTATAATAAAAAGTTCTTTAGATGCAGCCAACTTCATTTGTATGTACACATTATTATATAGATTGAACGGTTTGTTACATTATATCAATGTAAATGATATATTTAAAACTGTACAGAAAATATATAGTTTTATAAACTATATTTAATTTACATAAACGTTACAAATAGTTGAAATACCTAATGCGAGGCACTCTCCGTGGTTCAGATGGTGATGCAAATTAGATTATTATAATGATAGTGATTACCTACCAACATATACTAGTTAAACACTCGATTCGCAAGAAAATCTGACCTACATAAACGGTTCAGTGACGTAATCTACAAGAAACAGTTTAACCCTTTTTAAAGAGAACACAACTTATTTTTAATAAATGCAACATAAATGATAAAAGTACTTTTTATTAAGGAAGTTATGTCCCGGTGAAAGTTGGTCTGAATAATAAAAGCCCCAACCTATCCCCCTGGATAATTAATTAATTAAGCTTTTTCTTAAATCAGAACGCTTTCAAGAGTTTGTGTGAAGTGGTGCATATAAAAGCGGACCTGTCTCGACATAAAACGCTGCCTTAATGTCCTACATATATGGTTTCGAATCCTTCTCCATAATCATCGGTCCGCCATTTTTAGGAACAGTGACTTGCAAATGCATGGATAACACAGCTTTTTCGATCTCAAAATTGTATCACTCGAATGATTGATTCACATGTCTTGTAAAATTCTGAAAATAACACATATACTTCAGAGTTCTTTCAAAGTAATTCTAATAGCTGTCGTGTAAGCTCTATAATTTTCCATATTTTTGGAATGTTAATCAGATATGTTCCATATACCTCTTATATAAACATCTATGATGCTCGTGTTTTGGTTGAAGTTCTGATAAATTATTAACATTAAACGAAATATCATGTTCCATAATGGTAAATGTATAACTTGACCAATTAGTGTATCGGGTTTGATCACCCTTGACAAATCACATGAACAAAGGGAATAATTTCTCTTCCAAGTACAAGGCTATATTTTTTATATATTCTCCCTCCTTTATACTCTGCATGGTCCCCCTGCATGCATGAGCAGTGATCATCTCACACGATTAAAGGCTTTATCGAACATATATCTGTTGATAAATTACTTGTCAAAAGCAGATTAAGGTTAAATATAGCCCCTGACTGTAATTTAAAGATTTCATCAAAATCATAACTGGTGTACTAGTAATATTTTTACATCAGCTGATGTAATTACATTTTTGCACACTGCATTTTACATCAAAATAGGAACATCAGTACAAGGTATAATTATCTCATGAACACCTGGCCTGGGTATGAACTTTAGTCTAGTTTTTCCTTGATAAATTATTTTTGAAGGGGGTGGTGTGTGGGGGGGGGGGGGGGGGTGACTGACCCATTTTATTATTACAGTGAGACCTGTCTGAAAGACAATCTATCTGATAAGAACACCTGTCTATTAAGACCACCCTGAGTGAACCGAAAGCATTCATAATAATTTAAACTGACCTGTCACCTGTGAATTGAGACCACTTTTGGCCAGTCCAAAGGGTGGTCCTACTACACAGGTTTCACTGTATCTCTTTGATCCTCCATGTCCTGCCACTTGCAATTGTATATATGTACAAACAAGCAGGATGTACAGGACTTGTATATTAAAACGCAGCCCAGGATAATGTGAATCATTGTTCTATAGTGAGTAATTGAATTACTTATATATGTGATTACACAGATTTCACAATAACACCGACTTAAAAGTTATATGTATGGTTATTTCATTTTTTTAAACTGAAGCCAAATAGCAATCTAGGGGCCTGTTAATGATCATGTGCGAGAACGTGATCATATACAGTTGGAAAATTTTGTGTAGGGTCAATAACAGTCACGAATGGTTAAATAATGGTTTTGATAATTTTTTAATGATCCAATTAAATATGCAAGAATACATAAATGTTGATATATGTGTACATGTTGATTGTCAATACAGGCATTAATACGGTTGGACTCAAACCAATGAATCTATGAAAAAGATAATAGACCCTCGGTTGGGCCAGCATGCAGTTGTTGTGTATATAGAGCACGGACTATAAAATATACAGAGGAATCTACATGTATTGAAGACTATATAGGGCAGGTTGTATGTAATAATATTATATAGTATAATATATATATATATATATATATATATATGTACATATCAAAGTATAATTAAGTGACCTTTTTCTTTTTTTTAGAATAAAATGCATACTATAAATCTGACAGAAAACTCAGTTTAAAGGTGAGGAAAGAAAAGCCAAAATAAATAAAAACAACTGGGATATATCAAAATATGACCTTTATTGTCAATATGACGGACCCGAGGACTCCGTGTCAGCCTTTGTCAACAGACGTCGCTGTGTATATACCCAGTCTCTCCGCAAACCTGTACCAAATGTAAAGCTCTTTCCCTAATTAGACTTAAACGATACTGACCTGGCCTGCAAACCCGTGCCTATTCTCAAGTATATATATATATATTACATATATTGGACAGAAGAACGCATGCTGAAAACCTCTCAATTAACCAGTCCGCGTGACACACGAAGTACTCTATATGTAAGGAGATCTATAACCCAATATACATAAAACGTATGAGGCTTTGTGATGGGAAGGATTACACTTTCGGTTTCTTTTTATTTTGTGATGCATAGGAAAAGTTTAATATTCAATGTTTATAATTTTTTCAAGGAAAAGCTTCCCTCACGGCTTCGCCTACAGAGAGTCGTGATAACGCCGTTGAATAATTCCCTACATGTTCAATATCCAAATAAGTACATGTATAAGTTTCATACTTTTAGAAATCGCAATTAAATCTACTGAATATGATTGTGTTTGAATATTTGGCATTTAATGATCTATACCAAAAGCAAAATCCCAACGCGTTGTCGCCTGTGACATATTTTGAGAAATTATACAAAAGTATATAATTGCTTGTTTGACGTGTCTTTATACAATAGTTTCTAAGTATATAATATCGCATATGTATATTTAAATATATTGATGTGTTTAACAAATGTGTACATTTGCGTGTGAATGTATACAGGTATGCGTGAATATATGCATTTATTAATGAATATATATATATATATATATATATATACTGAAATGTGAGTATGAAGTCATGTATATGTATGTATATGAATGTATATATATACATGTATATATTTATTTATGTATTAATATATAAGTATTCCTCTTATGCATATGCATGTTTGCATATATGTGTATATATGTATATGTGTATTCACATATGTATATGTGTATTCATATATGTATATGTGTATTCACCCAGATAATTATCTCTATATTTCTCACTCTCTCTCTCTCTCTCTCTCTATATATATATATAGTGTGTGTGTGGTTTTGAGAGAGCACGCGTATGTTTTATTTAAAATCAGTTTAACACTGATTACGGATAAATCGTATCTATGCATAGCCCGTTATCTATATAATACAATCCTGTTACACTTTCAATTTCTGCTGTCATGAGGAACGTTGCATGTCTCTCCTATATACCCTGGGCATGGAAACGTGAACGTTTCCCAGGCATTGAATGCCCACGCGTGTGCGTGACTTTATAATCTCCCTGGAATGTAATGAAATACTTGAAATTCACAAAGATACTGGCTATAATCAGTTGTGGCTATATACATCCCCGCCCCCTCCTGCCTCTCAGACCCAAAATTCCTTTCTATCAACTTCATGCGAACGGAGATAAACTTCCCTAGGAACTGGTTCATTATTATCAAGCCTGCCTCTCTCTCTCTCTCTCTCTCTCTCTCTCTCTCATATACATATGAGGATCCGTTATTGTGCTGCCAATCTGCAGATGGGCAGCCCAATAACGGATTTGATACCATGCACTTTCTGGCCCTTCTGCAGATGGGCTTGGCCCAATAACCAATTTTAGTTTTGTTAGTAATACGTTATTATTTTCTTATCTCGATGACTTTTGTACTCAGACAAACATTTCCCAGAACTTAAATGTGTTAATTGAAACATAAATCACTATCACAGCCTTACATCAATAACTTTATCATCCAAATCACATAGATGTGCTTAGAAAACTACATCGATGTGAATGCAGTGTTATATACAATACCCTATTAAATAACTTTTTAAACACAATTCTTAATTAGTCTACATTGCATTCGTGTGATGTTAAGAGTTTAATAAGGTTCACTTTTTACCAAAGAGTATATAATTACAGCTGTTGCGAAAAAATCTCATTTACATTACCACATAGATGTGAATTCGACGGTACATACAATTTACTAAAGAGAAATTATATGTGGTACAAGTCAGTTTCTCATATTTATATTTAATATCCACATATATATCAAGGTTACCACATACATTTTGACAATAGAATAGTGTAATATATGTAGCAAACATTCTCTCATGAGTCATTTGGTCTCAGAGTCCATCACAATCATGCACTTTCACCACAATAACACATCTTGTTACAGTTTCTTTTGGAGAAGTGTCTTATTGATAAGCTCTCTACTTAGCATTCGTACAGAATTGTTGGCGTCCTGGTGATGAGAACAGCAGGGAAGTCGGACAGTACTCCTTTTTTCAGGTTATCACAGAGATGATGCCGAGGTTTAATGTATAGTTTTGGCTGCAGGGGTCATTGCCGGAGAGTAGTGTCTTTGCAAAGGCCAGGGCAAAAACGCCACAAAATAAATTTAAACAAAAACGATAGGGTTATCTTTTACATATCTTTTACAGTTACAATAAAGTTTATTTAATTTTTAATATATAACATTTTATTAGATACAACTGATAATAAATAGATCTCTGAAACAAGCAATCATCACATTGTTTAATATATAAATGTTTTAATATATAAAATATAAATATAAATATAAAATTTAAATGGTGACAAAGCTCCTTATAAACCATTTTGGATAAATATAATTATACTTTATACTCAGAAGATAAATAATGAAGAGATAAAATTTATACGATAAAACTACCAAAATTCGTAGTTAATACTTGCATATTAATAATTTCGGTCTTTGTGGGATACTGTTATCGAATAAAATTTTAGCTCAGCTTACTAGAAACTATTGTAAACTTATTTAGAGACCCTGTTTGGATTCGGGACAATAAACATATATGTAAAATAAATCTATATTATATAAATTGAATAAATTATGATAATACGGTGGTTTAAATGGCAAACTTTTTTGATAGGGTTGTACCTTTCTGTCTAAAGGCCATATACTATATTTCATATCATATAACCGAGTGTACTTTCATTGGTACGTATACAGGCAGTGGCGGAGGCATCTGCTCTGTGAGTGCTTTCTAGTTAATTTGGTTGTCACTAACACTATAATAACACTAAAGGGTAAACGCAGTTAGGTATGACCAATTCAGCAACTTAATATCGGATACACCTTACATGATAAATGAAGCACTAACATGGGCAAAGGTCTTTCGATATCCTGCATGGTTCACCTCCCTCTCGTGGATGTTCTTGGCGACGTGAAACAGACTATCAACAGGGACTACCCGTAAATACTTGCTGACCTCTTCTCCCAGCTTGGCTTTAGAGGGAATAACAAGTGTGTTGGACACCCCAAGAGCAGGAAAATCCATTTAAGTTCTGTGAAATGTTTGTCTGATTACAAAAGTCATCAAGATAATAAAAAATATCGTAAAACTAACAAAAACTAAAATCGGTTATTGGGCAAAGCCCATCTGCATACAGGCCAGAAAGTGCATGGTATCAAATCCGTTATTGGGCTGCCAATCTGCAGATGGGAAGCCCAATAACGGATCATCATATGGGCAAGGCCCATCGGCAGATGGGCCAGATCCGCAGACGGGCTCCAACATATATATATATATGTGTGTGTGTGTGTGTGTGTATAGGGGTGCGTGTGTATATGGTTGGGGAGGGGTTAATTCTAAAGCATCATTGTATATGTATGTGTTGAGTAATGGCTGTATTGCTCGGGTTCAAAAGGTTATGATATTGTATTTATATATATGTCACACAAAATCTCAGCCTTTAAGCCATAACCACAGTATTCATAGAGAGACCCGGCAGATATATACGATATACAAGAGTTGGGTTTTATAACTGGTGGTCAAGTCCATTTTCTATTTCAAAACACATGTCCTAATATTAAGTAGTATGAATTTAATCTAATTAATTGAAAAAGATATTGAAAAAAATCTGCTTGGTAAAAACTTGTAGATATTATCGGAATGTACATATCTGTGACAGCAGCCCCATATAGGAGCAGCCAATTAGTCAGCTGATGTGTCCCTACCAGGCCTGCATGTGCACTAACATGTTCACTAAAAAGTAGGGTTTATACCTCACCACACATTTTTCTTTGTTTCATAAGATTACACAGCAGCGATAGACACATTAGTCAAGATTTTATTTGGTAAATACTTGTCGATAGCCAATGTCGTATGTTGAAATTTTTTATTGTTTTGGTATAAATAATATGAAATATATAGGTATGATATAACTGGCATACTGATGCAATAATAATTTACTTCGTATTATGAGATAAAATTCACAGGTATTCCTAATACAGAGTAAGATACGCTGTAAAAAGCTGTTTAAACATATCAGGCAAGCCAGTCTGTGAGGCTAGCTGTAGGTTATATAGGTAACCCTAACAGCACGTGGCGGTGTTATGTGCATGGAGCATTTCATGCAGAACAGAGACTGGGCCCTGATGTGATTGGCAAAAGTGCGTGTGACGTCACAGGCAAACTTTAGAAATGACCTAAATCTAGCAATATATGTTTTTATTCTTGCCTGAAAAATTTGGGACTGACAGAGTCAGAATTACTATAAGCTGTGATGAGATCTAGAATTTTCAGTCACAGGGACTTTCCCTGCATGTGAGTGACGTCACGGCCGAGTTGACAGTGCCGATAGTTTTCGATCAAATCACACTACCTCATGTTTTTATGTCTGGAAAATATATAGAAAAAAAGTTTTTCCTCCAGGAACTGGGTTCAGTTTATGTAAAATCTATATTAACATTTTTTTGTTCAAAGGATGTTTAATATATATGATAATATAATGAGCTTTGGAATACGTTTGCTTGACCAGAACCAGGAGTCTTTGCTGACTGCTATGGACATTGGGAGTGAGATTTGCATTTTGACATGCACATATCACATAATTTTAGTGACATTTATTATCAAATAAATACTATGATTACTAAATAGAGGGACCAGCAAATTTATAAAGTGTATTGCAACCAGTTTATGCAATTAGTCACAATTGAAATATTAATTAGCAAATTAAATGATTAGCTTTAAGCTTAGACAGTTTATGGCTTAGTTTATTTTGATTATTTATATTGAACCGTCCGTCCGATGGCTTACGTCAGATAACCTGCGTCAGATACGTCGACGTCATATACGTCAAGTCCGTCAAGTCTGTCCAGCATTTCAAGTTAGTCATTTTAGTTCAGTTCGTCAACGTCAAATGGTTTGTAAGGTTTGTCAAGACTGCAGAGTAAGTTAAAACTTTTAACGCAAGAATGATTCACGGACGCTATTCAGTACATTGTCTTGCTGGTATAAGTCACATATATTAGTTAACATAGGTTCTTTTATTAACGTACACAATACATATATTAACGGTTATTATAAGTGGACACCGTTATTGAGAGTGCTTGTTTGACCCTTTGCAAGACTTGTGTGACGATGATTGCATGGTGAATTACCCACGCATGCACACACACACACATACACACACACACACACACACCATCACACACGGTATCTCTGCATGCTTATCAACTATATATAGTGTTCTTAATATATGTCACAACAAGATAGCTCGGTGTAGAAAAATACCATTTATTCAACAAGAACGTGCGAAGTGGACGAGATAACTCATTTACTTGTAGTCACAGTTTATGACAACAAGACATGCTAAAGCTGTGTTTAACACATAAAACGAAATGAAACAATGAATGTCGACCAGTATATATAATACCTTACACATTCCCCTGCAGTACACGATATGGACAGAGATGTTCAAAATTTATTATCATTATTATTATTATTATTACAGCAGGTTATATATATAGTTATTAGCCCAAAGGCTTATGTTATATGGTGTAACGAGAGAGACAGAGAGACACACACACAGAAAAACAGATATAAAAGAAGTACGTGTATATATGTGCCTGTGGGTTTCATTGATGCATGCTAAGTACATATATGATAAATGAAAAAATATATATATGTCAAACATGAAAAAAAAATGTCTTACGGACTATCATAGCATTGACACAAACTAAATGATTGGGAAGGATTCATGGTCATCCATTGTTAATGTGTACAGATCAACGTGTCAGTCCCATGATAAATTCGACGTATCAGACATGTTTTATCTAATTGCACTCGAAGCTGTGCCATGTATAGGGTCTGTTTTACACGGCTCGCATTACCAGTGATACAGATGTCGCAAGCTGTTTATATTTAGCGCCATTAAGGAAACGGCTTATCATCAAAGCTTTATATTTTCTATCAAGAACCCATCATTGCTTTTATATTCTCATTAAAGTGTCAAGTGTAACGTTTATATCAGGTGCGAGGATTAGTGTCTCCAGCCTGCAACTTATACATGTGTTTGTATATACATGTATATATATATATATATATATATATATATATATATATATATATATATATATAATATTACCTATATACGTTCATTGAAACATATTCGTTCAATGAACCTTCCACAATTAAAATATGCATATACTGATGTGTTGAATGTAGAGATTATTCTTATCTAGTGTATGCATGGCTTATTTGGTTATAGGTCAATACATTTGTCTTTTGTATTAGTTGCCTACATGATTTTATAATTTGATATTTTACATGAGAGAGAGACAGAGAGAGAGAGAGAGAGAGAGAGAGAGAGAGAGAGAGAGAGAGATACAGAGAGAGAGAGAGAGAGACAGAGAGACAGAGCGAAAGAGAGAGAAGAGAGAATTCCTACAATGGAATTCCTCTTTTATACTGACCAGAAGATGTATACATATATAAAAGGGTGAGCAAATGATCTATAGGGGTGCTCTGTATATACACATACAATGTATATGTATAGACATATATTCTTTTAATATACCGTATACATACACGGTATGTATATGATGCATAGTATATGCATGTAGTGTATGGAAGGTCATACAAGGTGCTAGTTGTGCCCTCCTTTATAAACTGGCATTATCATATCATTTTATACACAGTAAGGTGATGCAACCATTTCGCAAATTATGTAAAAAATACAGCTTTTTAGTTTTACGCAGTCATTTTCATGCATATAGAAATGTCATATACACTTAAAATAGTACCTTGTTTTAGGCTATAATAATACAACAAGAAAAATGAGACAAAACTACCGGCGCAAAATCAAACTACAAATCTTTTCAAGACTGATTATGCAATTAATCCTTCTAGGGGAACACATGTAAGATGAATAAATATTAATGAGAACTTGAACAACACACGAAATGAAATAAATGAGATATAAAATTTACATTTGTGAGATGACAGAGACATGCAGTGAACCCTCATTAAATCAAACGACAGTCATGAAACTCTATAGAGGTAACTAAGGACTGGTTGCCACGGGTTGTTCTGCTTCCGGTTTATCAGAAGGCAAGGATATGGCGGGGGATGAGATTTTCTCTGGCATTTGTGGCATCGACTTATTATCGTCCGAGCACGTTACATGGTCTACCATGTGAGTTGATTCTGAATTTGGCAAATCCAATAAAGTTTCACCTGAATAGGAACCCACGCCACCAGTTGTGTCTTTCTCTTTTTCATCGACCTTTTGTTCTGAACCGGAAGTAGGCGCCGAAGCAGACGACAAGTCACACTTCCGCTTGTCCTTTGCACCGTCAACGTGTTTTGAACCACCGATTTTGTACGCGGCGGCTTCCGCGTTACTGATGTTTTCCTGTTTCTTCCACTTTGTTCGTCTGTTTTGAAACCAGATTTTGACCTAGAAAACAAACAGAAAAGTAAATGGATAATCATGATTCCAACGAACAATGCAAATATAATGTAATATCATTGTATGTTTATGTAAACATGATGGGTTTTATATATCTACCATATTAACACCAGCTCTCTAGCCAAGGAAGTTATGTAACCTCCCTGGTCTAGCTGTTCTAGAATGTTCAAAGTCTTATATATATATATATATATATATATATATATATATATATATATATATATATTTAATATATATATATATATATATATATATATATGGAGAGAGAGAGAGAGAGAGAAAGATAGAGGGATTCAAACACAAATTTAAATTATTAACTAAATTACTTGGTAATTTAGTAGTTTTATGTATAAAATATGGATTAATTCCTGATTAAATGTTCCTGTTTCTATTTATTAAAGAGTGATAGATTTTCAGAATTATTAAAGAAATCTACTGCAGGTATACTCACTTGCGTTTCGGTGACGCTGAGCAGAGCGGCCAGTTCTGCTCGCTCAGCAGATGACAAGTACTTCTTCTGTTCGAACATTTTCTCAAGCTCAAAAATCTGGCGGCCCGTGAATGTTGTTCTGGCCTTCTTTTTCTTAGCAGGTGGCTGGCACTCTTCCCCTCGTTGTCCTTCTACGCTCTCTCCATCCGAGGTTGGTCTCTTCCTTGGCGATTCAAGTCCATCACTTTTATCTCCTGGTTCTTTGGATGAAATATACACAAGATAAATTAGTTTTATTAAATTTGTTTTACAAGTATTATAATTACCTGTTCAGTTTATGATACATATAATAAAGCGATAACGATAACTGCATTTGACATATATTGTATTTGCTCTTCTACCAGGGCCAACAGGACCGGAGAGTCAGAAAAAGACTATGAAATAATTCAATGAATGTGTAACATGTACTATAGTACATGTGTTTTTTTGCCCTGCGGTTAACGCTAATTTCCTTCTTTCAGGCTTAATATTAATAACTATATATAAAACGCCAATCAGATCATCTGTATATAACACAAGTTAACGCAATTTGTTTGTGTACAATGTGTTGATATTCGTGCTTTTCAAATCACGTGGTTTTATGGGATTTATTATGTATAATATCAAACACCCAACAATATGAAATATAAAGTCATATTTTTATAAATACATATGAAGCGGAAATATACTGCATATACAGAGAACGGATTTATACATATTTTATAGATATTTACACTTTGATACTTGATACATGTCTGTTATGTATATACCGATTCAATGCTACATTGATTATACGACTTTTTATTTTTGTTTGCAGAGGGAATGAAACGATATAATATTATAAAATATCGAATTAGAGCGAAATTAATGTGAATGTAAACTGTTAAACTATAAAAAAAACACTGATGCACATAATTCACTCTCCTGCTCAATTATAAAAGTGAATTTGAAAATGATTCCCATAAATGATTTAATAATTTTTGTTAATATGAATTTTTTCTTCCCCTCTCTCTCACTCACTCACTCACTCACTCTCTCTCTCTCTTTCTCTTTCTCTCTCTCTCTCACTCAAAAGGAGTTGGGGGGGGGGAGGGTCAGTGTGACTTTTCTCAGAGCAATGGTGCAAGGGCCATCTATTTGCATGGAGCCTTTTTTTTAAATTCTCTGTCTACATGTCTCTAGTGAAAACAACTGCATGAGACTTTATTTCTCAGTTGAGTGTGTTTAATAATATAGGTCAGTACTGTGTCACTTATAAAGGTAAGGGAATTAAATATAGTGCAATAGTTTAAGTGATAATGGTAGAAAGATACTGTTATACTTAACTTAATATTTGCATTGATAACCTACCGGAGAGGTTTGTTTTGGAATACAATAAATTTGCGTATAACGTTAATGTGTATAACCAGTTATTTGTCTGTCAATATATTTGGTTCATGCTTTATATCTGAAGTTTTATTAAGCTTTGAAAAAAATCTTTTTCAAAATCTCTCGAAAAGTCTTCCGGTTGTGAATTGCATCATGCATGAACATGTTAAAAACAATTTTATTTTAACGATGTGCTCAGTATCTGGTTTATATCTAAAACCGCAGGCTACCCCTCATCTCATCCAACATGCACAGAACTATATAGAGGATGCTTCATTCCTGGTTATCTGCTTTCAATCAATTAACAAAGGGTTAAAAAAAGACTATAAATATATATATATAGTTGGGACTGCATTTCCATATACTAGTTAATATATATATATATATATATATATATATATATATATATATATATATTCCAATTATTCATTTAAGGACGCATATTTTAATATTGTTAATTTGTAATTATTGCACCAAAGGAAAATTTTCCCTTTTCTTTCATTTAATAACGTCAGCAGAACTTAATTAGCTTTTCCCTAACATGCATACATTTTATTGATAGAGGTTTAACTGTACAGATGGTGCCGTCAAAGATGGAAATCGACTGCCTGGTTCATTAAGAGATATATATATATATACCCTGTTAAAGATTATATGTACGCGAAATAATGTGCACTAGTACACAACGTCCTGCCACTGCTCACGCAATGCATAATGTTCAATAGACATTTATTAACGTACTTCTATTATATAAAATGACCAATTTGGTTCACATTTTATGTGCATATATGTATCTTCGCATATATAATAATGAATCTAGTATATCAAATAGGTGCTCCATATTAAATCTCCCTCCAAGAGAGAGAGAGAGAGAGAGGGAGAGAGAGAGAGAGAGAATGCCAAAAAATATATGACGTATCTATCGAAAGAATTGATATATAAATTTCGTAAAGCTTATCATTTTATTAATTACAATTTTGATTTTACAAATAAGGAATCATTCTCACAAATGTACTCCAAATGATATTTGACAAAGGAATCTTATTTTAATACATGTAGTTATAGTCTCACATTGTGCACAAAGATAGAAACGGTTGATAGCAATTAGCGATAAGAACCACGCCCTTCAATAAACAATTAAATATTGTAGAAAAACAACTGATAGAGCTAACCTAGAACTATGAACACAAACCAATGTTTCCGCGTTGTTCGTTATATAACCACTCCCGAGGAACCAGCAAAGTTTGATCAAATGTCAGATTATTATAACACTTTCGGTTTTAGGGCCTTATAGGAATTATTTAATTATACATACGCATGTCGGAAAATGTCATATATCTGTTCCTCTTCCAATGTTATTCGTATACATTTATATGCATTCACATGTGATGCTTGCAAACATATAAATTTAACCTTCCTTGTAAACAATTTGATCAGTATAATTAGAAGTGTCAATTATTATTTTCAGTTTATATGAAGTAAATACATATGTAACATTATTTATGATTTATTGCACCCTTTCTTTCATTATTATATAATTAATTAATCTGTTATTATGTGTTTAGGTCCTTTATTTAATTTTTCTTTGCTCTTGACACACAATTAATATTGGTTCATATTATATTTGCTTTATTATAATAATATGCCAAAATGAAGTGCTGATGAAATAATGCTTCACTACAAAATAAATAATATGAGTAAATTAATAATATTAATAATATAATAAATAGTACTGAAATAAACAGTAATATATAAGGTATAATATATAAGTTATATATAAACGTATTAAGGTATACTTTAAGCATTAACTTTATTCTCCCCTCTTTCTTTCTCTCTCTCTCTCTCTCTCTCTCTCTCTCTCTCTCTGCAAATGAGTTTAAATAACTTTAGATGACCATTATATAATGATAAAATAAATATTTATAATATGATAAATATGTATAAATATAAATGAATAAAAAGTTAAAAATTATAGTTTATGCTGATTGCACATAATTAATGTTACGATATGATATATATTATGCTTAAAATACAGTGATACAGCGATGATACAATAATACAGTATATCATAAATAATAAAATACCGAAGTAAACCGAAGTATATCTTTATTATACATTAGAGGCCACCTGTTTTTTCACATTTTGACAAGTTAAGTGAGGGTGTATATAAATCAATCAAACCAAAACGAGTTCCCTCAATCTATCACGTACATAAATTTATAATCTGACAGGACCGGGTATACACAGGGCTATAAAAACGTGCCCCGATCAATATTATATATACTCGAGTATTCATGCAATGTTTGCTTACAATGATAATGTGATACAGGTGTCTATAACATACTTAAAGTGATCTTCTTTTTTTATTTTTGAATTAATTGCATGCAAAGGATATACTACACGTATATATAATGTACTTAAAATATTATAATATAATATTATTGTCGTCTCTCTCTCTCTCTCTCTCTCTCTCTCTCTCTCTCTCTCTCGATCTCTTTGCATATGATTAAATAATTTCCTGTTCTTATTCCGTATATATACCTCTCGAGCAAGATGCCTAAAACGCTATACATTGATCACTATTGGCAGAAAGTCTATCGGCTCATCAAAATTTCAAATTCCACCAGCTTATGGAGCGCCTATAGGAAGATCATCTAAGAACTAGCTAGAGTGCTCGACGAGCGAAAACAATCTACTTCTATATATATATATATATATATATATATATATATATATATATATATATATATATATATATATATATATATGAGATATATGAGATATATGATATATATATATTGAGTGGATGAAAGCTTATACCCACCAACTCCTCGATCTCTTTGCATGCATTCCGACGCGTGCAGACATTTACAGGGATCGGTAATCATTGTTATTATATAAACGACCTATTATTTTTCATAAATGATATAGATAAATAGCAAATCAAGCACTTTGCTCTTGTACGATTTCTGATAAGCGTTCATAATTTCGGTCCTTGTACATTTTTTAACAATTTCGAATAAATGTTGTTCAAATAAAATCACACCAATCTCTCTCTTTCTCTCTCTCTACATATATATATATATATATATATATATATATATATATATATGTGTGTGTGTGTGTGTGTGTTTAAAATCAAAGATATGAAATCGAGGTTAATTTCACTTTCGAAATGTTCATGCCGGTGCATCACACTGATCACACTACCAACATCAGAAAACCACGTAGCCGCATTCAACAAATTTCCAATTAAGTCTCTTCATGAAGATTTAAGTATATCGTGCATATACCTTAGTGTGTTCATAAGTGATATATTGCTTTTTGTTCTACCTATATAAATGTGCAAAGCCTGTGATGTTTCATTATTTGTTTTCACTCTGTGCTACCGATCTGTAATTTCTGTCAGGTTAAACAAGATATCCAATATACATATATTTACAGACATGAAACAGGCCCCTGTACAAGCATCAGACCATTACAGAGAGAGAGAGAGAGAGAGAGAGAGAGAGAGAGAGAGAGAGAGAGAGAGAGAGAGATAGGGGGGGGGGGGGGAGAGAGAGAGAGCGAGAGAGAGAGAGACACACACACACACAGACAGACAGGTAGTCGGATAGACTCACGGAGACACAGAGGGACAATCAAGTATTTTAGATGCTTTCTTATACGTGGGATTGTTGGATTTCAATGCAGCTACCACCACAGTGATAAAGGTAACGTAATATTGGGAGCACGTGATGTGCACCAGATTTATCTCTCTATCTATCCGAGTATATGATTTCAGTTTATCGTCCTGGGAATAAACAGCGAGAGCTAACACAGGGAAGTAAACCTTCCAGTGTTTTGGTTTATCAGATAAATTAATATGAAGAATGACATTTGTGAAAAATATGCGAATAAAACACGTGAGCAAAGATTTGGATATCGTATGACAATTAATATATATATATATATATATATATACATATATATATTAATATATTATATATATATATATATATATACATGTATATATATATATATATATATATAATGCCCTTATTTGTTGGCGCTTGTTGCCCCTCCTGCATGCGGTTTATCATGGGAGGGGTTAATCTTGATAAGGCCCGTCACGCGGAAAGTGTGTGGTTACATAACTACATCCACTTAATTCCAAATTAAATATAGTTCATAAATACATGCAGGTCAAATGCATTATAATCTTTAATTGATCACTTGTACCTGGCACTCTGACAATGCTTTAGTCACATTGATTTCTTTTGCAAATTATTAACATTCTGCATGTCCCTTGTTCCATATTTTGATCTTTTTTTTCTGACAATTCCCATTTGATTCCGGTCTCTTTAACGTCTTTTTGTATTAACTATTGTTCAATTGTAGCTTCTTATAACTTTGGTGGCCCTGACCTTATAGAATAAGGATTAAGTTAACTATGAGTTGGTATGTTATAATTAAACCATTATAAATTTCAGCTTTAATATATATGCATGCGTGGGACTTGGGAATAATCAAGGCGTCATAACCAATCAATGTGATAATGGAACGAACTTCTGAGGTTCAATCAGTTTCTTTATTTTTATTTTCGAAGTACCGGGGTTTAAGCCTATAGATATGTCATAAATACTTTTATTATGTATATAGGTTATATACCTAAATCTAACTTCCCTCTACCGCCAGTTCTCATCCTTATATTTTTTCTCTGTTCTTCCGTTTTCAACGTGTGCACAAAACTGCACATGCACCGTTCACACACAAAAGTATATATACTCGAAAACGCTTTATAACGGTAATATTTCCCTCTTTTGTTGGGTCTTTTTATCGACACAGATATACCTTTGTATATGTAATATACCTTTTAAATCCGAAGTGACATATATTTAACACGTAACTTCATGTTGTAATTACTTTATAAAATGATTAATTGAATTAATTGAAAGTTACCTGATATATGCAGAAAATTCAATGTGTTTACATTTACATCAAACTTTTTTTTTTAAATTTTAAACTCAAGCAATAACAGACAATGGACAGCTTCTATTTTCAATTAAATGAATATATTAGATAGTGATTACGAATATTTAAATTACTTTAGGAATATATTTGCTGAAACAATCTGTCACTGAAACTGCTGCGGCCTAAGATTTAAAACTAATAATATACAGGTTATCATGAACACATTAAATAATATATAACTTTCAGAGACCTACAGCAATGAACCCATTGGGGGTACGTTGCCCATCACTCACCGTGGGGGTCAACTATGTCCACTATGATGTCAACAGGACTTTCTTCTCGGGGTACTAGGTCTCTGGCGCATGGTGACAGCGCCCTTCTGTTGGCTTCGGGAGGAACCTTTGTCACCTTTGGACTGGTTTGTTCCAGTAAAACCGGTACAGTGGCCACCGCGACTCCATCCGTCTTTTCAAAGCGATGCTCTTTCTTAGAGAGTCCCAAAATGTCGGAGATAGAGTGTGGTGTCGGGGTGAACTTGGTCGGCAGTTTGTAGATGTGCGGATGCCAAAAGGACGTGCCGCCTCCGTGTCCGCGGTGGCTTCCGTAAATGGATGGGGCCAAGATCGGGAAGCTCGCAGAAGACTGAAATGGAGCAGGAACCAATCCATTGTCCACGTAACATCCGGCTCCGACATGTAAATACCCCCACCACATATTGTTAGACATGTTTATTACTTGCAACTGGTAATTTAAAAACTTTCTCGAAGTCCAAATGATACAAAAAAATCAGTCTTATGAAAACTTCAGAAGTCTATATTTGTTCCTTTTGTCGTTTTTATGTCACAAACTGTGGCAGAAACCTTCTTTAAAATCACAGTAAATGTTCTGCCGCGTGCATCTCCAGTTTATCCATTTAGTAAAGCGGCACAAAACTTGTGTTAAAATCTTTGTGCGCACGCGTAGTAAGGAAAAATAGATCTGCCGAGAGTTAATAAAGTTTCCTCAATAGGACTCCCCACCGGCCGATCCAAGTGAGCTTAGACAGCACAGCCGGCAAGCAGTCCTTTACATAGATTTTTTCCCAGTCTCTTATTAAATAGACAACTCTCTATCAAGGTCAAAGATCAGGAAAGATGACGCAGCAAGTCAATGTCGATCCAATCTACGGACGTTTCCCCCAAAGTTATGATACAATTATTAACGCAGCATCAATGGCCCGGCGAGTTTATCTGACCTGAATTCGATATTTTCCCCAAGGGGGCCTTGTTGAATGTTCACGCTTCCCAGAGAGTTGTCCTAGGAGGACCCCTTTGAGGATTCTGCACGGTAGACTCAAAGATCCCAAAGTCCTAGAAGCCCGGCTTTAGACTTGAGCTTATGCTGGTCGATTGGCTGAATAGGCTGGAGAGTCCCCAACCATCTGCAAAGTGTGTTGGCAGTAGCAGCTCTATGAAGCATTAAACCCTCTTTATGGCTTATTGGCCACTTGTCTCGTTGGTTCAAGTCAGTGGCGGTGAGAAGCGTTGACGCGAATTCCCCGCACGCTCGGAACCCTCTCGCTCATTAGATGGCTCCCGTCTGCAGTGTAACGTGTCACGGCCAATCATGCCGTAATGTATATCGGGCGCGATACAAGCATTTGATAGATATGTCACGACATGTATCAGACAAATCGGCCCATCACATTCGTGATATTGCCGGAGCGCTGATATCGCGGATTGTTTGCAGGAGGCCAGGACCTAAGGCTGATTTATCGTGAAACGGGGTGTTCAGGATGTCGTTGAGGGAATTAATTGTGGCAATCGGCCTGGTATTGCGAGGGAAACCCGCGTTCAATAATCATTGGTAGCCGCAGATGTACTTTGTGGTCATCGAGGCCGCTATAACCCGTGTCACCCCGGCCATTGGAAGTGACACTTGGTGTTTCGGGGGTCACGTATCGTCAGAATAGCCACTACCAGGCACCGTTTTATCTCTTGCGGACTCGATAATCCTGCGGCCGGGGAAGAGTCAGTTACCCTCCGTGCATTTATTAATGGGAGGAGCCTACGACACCTACTTCACCGACACAGACGCAACCCTTCCCTGCTAAGTGGCCACTTTTAACCGCTCTCGGGCCACAAGTTCGTCCTTTGTTAGAAGATGGCATTAGCAACTTTATGGCACGTAAGAATGCCCATATCCTATCCGGTTATGTCAAAATTGATTTTTATCCGATTAATGCTTTTTCTCATCATTCACGCCCCGGGAGTGATGGCCCTTTTATGTTCGAGCACAGATTGACAAAGCCACTTACACTGTTTGAATACAATAGCCTGTAATGCTCGACTCAATGTATCTATTAACGTTTTTTGGTCCTTTCCTCTCAGCTTCGTTTATATTTCGATCAGTTGCGCGGAGAAATGGAGCCTATTTGATTATATGAGATCCGGCCTGTTGAACAAGGCGATAAAAATAGAAATAATGATGATAATAATAATAATAATAATAATAATAATAATAATAATAATAATAATAATAATAATAATAATAGTTATCCTTTATTCAAGCTCCCATCAGGGTGACTTGACATTTTCTGTGTATACCGTTTCTGTCTGTCTGTCTGTGTGCCTGTCTGTCTCTCTCTGTTTCTCTGTCTCTCTCTCTCTCCGTCTCTGTGTATCTCTCTCTCTTTCTTTCTCTCTCTCTCTATCGTGTACAGAAGAATAGCTCAGTTAAACTAGACGCTAAAAGGTCATCATATTGGATTTAACGTACAATCTGTTGTTTCCAATATTAAAATTTTTAACAAATAAAAAAGTTCCTATATAGGTCTTATTAGAGGTTTTATCGATCGATTGAGGAAACAATATGAAGAAGAAGCCTCTCAGGGTATATGCTATTATGATGTGAGATATAGGTGCACTCCTGTTTGGGTGTCCCTTACTAGAGGTTCCTCATTAGGTTAGTTTAATTTAGTTTAATTACATGTAATATATATATATATATATATATATATATATATATATATATATATATTTGCGCAAATCAAGAACTGTACACATATACATAAATGCGTGTGTGTTGGTATTTATGTGCATTACATAACTTCAACAACCCCTATATAGTTATATTGATGTTATTTTTGCCAGACCTGTTTATTATTAATAAAACTGATTCTTCCGTTACTTTTATTAGCATCTCCATTAAATTCGGACTCAGCCAATTGTGTTTACAGTGCACAGATCAAATAAAGTTCTAGGCATGAAAACACAACAAAATTATATGTAGCTTTGAGCAGCGGCCATTTCTGAACCAACTCAGTGTACATGTGAACATGTGTGTCCATCCTTACTGACGAACTCCACAACTGTACACTAATCCTCAGTAAACGCCGATTACTTGAGTAGCTGGGTAGCTTTATACTTGTATTAATGATTACTCAGCAGGGGGCCCAGTGTAATTCACTATCTGCGCCTCTCGGCGTGTTATTTACAATCTATTTTTTATTCCTCTGTCAAATGCTGCATCGACCGTCTGGGTAGAGTTTTCTCTGAACCCGCTACAAAGGAAACCTATAACTGATGAAGCGATTTTCACACGGGGGAGGATACATTGAACCGGAGCTCTGTGTAATGCAAGTGATGCAAAAGCCTAAAAATATGCTACGTCTTATAGCTCAGTAACTAAACACTTGTTGTTACACGAGGGTTCATAGTCTTCACAAATAAGCCTGTGTAAAGGTTATAAAAACAGCCCGAATTTGGCAAGTGTTACCTGCTGGTATAATAATACTCTACGCCCTGAGAGAAACTCCCCTACAACTCGACCTGTGAGAGGATTGACTAGACATTTTCTAAGGCCTGAGCCGCTTAGAAAAGTGTAGATGAAAAACCCATTAAAACCCAGGTGTATAATCATTATCCACTTATCACCCGCAGGTGCTCTGGGCTTGATTTATGCACCGGCCACCAGGTGGCGAAGGTCACGCCCTCGCGCCATGAATCTCCACTTGAGGAGATTAGCTCTGCGCACCAACAAGGCAATCGTCTGCTCAATGAGGTGCCGCCTCTTTACCGCGTATGTATGTTATCTCAATGCGATCAGAAAACAGCACGTTGCGCTCCTCGAGAGCGTTAAACCGGGCCACACTAAACTATTCACGCTAGAAAGGAAGGGTGTGAAAAAAACTGCGTCTTTGCTACCTTATGGGCTTGCGAAATTGGTATTAATCAGCGTAAGCCCCTCTTGATGTGAACGTTCTATTTCTTGTATCCGCTCGGGAAAGACTAATGGACATTTAAGAGGTTTGAGAGCGATGGTAAACCGGCAACCGGGTCTGTGATTGGGTGGAAACCAAGAGGTATATTTACACTTAAAAAGTGTTCCAATGAACTTAGCCCGTCGGGGGTCACACTGGAAACAGTAGACCGTGCATACGGAATAGAGCGCCGTAATCGCATCCATAGCGGAATACTCTGATTGTTTCAAGGCTCACGGGGTCACCCATGATCGTAAAAATCACCCTAAGCGATTAGAGTTTAAGTGTATTGTTCCATGTGATCACACACACACACACACACACACTCTCTTTCTCTCTCTCTCTCTCTCTCTCACTCTCTCTCTCTCTCTCTCTCTCTCTCTCTCTCTCTGAGACAGTGTGGGTTTGTGTAAATTTGCAAATCAGAGATGCATTTTGTATACATGAAAATGCCATTTAGGAGGTTTTTGTGCTTGCATATTGACAAAATGTGTTTAATACGTTTACAACGTATAACTGTACATATGAACAAACATAATATTGCATAAGATGTTTGCAGTATAACATAAACCGCACACATTCTTTAGCTTAAAACATAGACATGGTAAACACACACACACATAAATATATAATATATGTATATAAAATATAAATTTTCAACATAAGATCGTAGAAATAATTCATAAAAAATGTCACATTCACATAAGATTGTCAGCATATCGCGCCCTATATTAAATCAGAACACTTATTTAACTTAAATTTAAAAGATTTTTTAATGGTATAACAAAAGTTATGAGCCATTTTTTTCTGAACCTGATGCCCTACATCATTTTATCATATATATATATATATATATATATATATATATATATGTACAGTTGTAAAAGTTATTCTGTAGGATACACAAGAAAAATAATAGTTTTACTTCGCAAAAGTAATTATTACTACATAAGACAGCTATAGGAAGAAATGTTGTTTTATATTGTTTCATATTAGACCGATGAGATATCATTAATTTATCGCAATATACCTTTTGACTGTCTAAGGTCAGCAAATAAATATATATGCAAGTAAGTAGACATGTAATGTATATATACATGTAAATATATGTATACAATGTAACTGTGCTATATAACAATATATTATAATAATAAACCAACGCACATTTGTCAAGTTACTGAAGACATTAAAAGCTGACTCCCCCCCCCCCTCCCCACCAATGCACATACAAACACAAACACACACACATACACACCCGCATGGTATATGGACGACGAAAGGACGAAACGGTGCACTCCACGATACAAAACATGCAGGTGTAACACTGAAATGGACAAGGGAACCAGCAGCTGCAAACAAGCCACGAGGGTCAAATGAGTACATATACAAGTAGGTTTGGCTAACAGTCCAATAAAAAGTTAAACACCGAATCATAGCGTTAAATGTAAACACTTGTAGTTCGGAAATCCTACTTTTGTAAAATGCTGCGGTGTTTTTCTTATAATTGTCATGTTTTTGTTTGCTTTGAAAACAGTTGCGTCAATTTATCTTCAAGGGTGGGGGATGGGGTTGTGTGTGTGTGTGTGTTGGGGGGGGGGGGGGGGTATATAGTTTGACTTATAGGGGTAGGTTGGAGCAACTTTTCTTGTCAACCTATATATACGAATACTGAAATCTTATTGTTCCCATATATATATATATATATATATATATATATATATATATATATATATATATATATATATATTTATATATGTTTGAGACATTACACTCAAGTATAAGATATTTAGACATATGGTCAAGCAAAGATGCAGAAATGTATCAAAAGTCTCTTATTCTAATTTTTATCTATTTTATTTTCAGTATATAATATAGCAGGGAGATGATTACATTTATCATCCATCCTTATCAAAATGTTGGGATATATATTTACCCCCCTGAATTGTATTGATGCCCCTGCATGTGTGAAATGGTGCAGGCGTTTTGTATATGTTAACATTATTTGTAGTTTTGCGTTATCTTTTTTTTAATGATGGAGCATTCTGATATTTATCATGGTAGCAATGTGTGTTCAATGCATGCCACAGACAATGCAAATTCGTCAAAATTATGAAATGCTAAACTGAAATAAACATATTATTATTGTTTGTCTGATATTGATCTTCAGCCAGCAGGATGAGCCAATCAAAGTCCTGCATGTTGTACTTAAGTCCTGCAATTGTGGCATTTTAAGAGGATGGAGGAACTTGCAGTTAATGACGTTAATGAGAATCCAGACCATTTTTGTCATATATAAAGGGTACCGAATCCTTTACGAATTATATATATATATATATATATATATATATATATAAATATATATATATATATATATATATATATATATATATATATATATATGCATGTATGAATGTATAGGCTTCGGACTCATATATATATATATATATATATATATAATAAAGAAACAACATTAAAATAATATATTATACGTGTAATTCATTTCAGATATGATATCATGTATATTTGTATATATATATGTGTATGTATGAAAGAAAGAAATATGAAATATATATACGAGCTTATAAACAGCCATCTGTTTCATGTCATATATACACTAGCAGAGATACATTACATGATATAAGGAAGTGCATGAATACCTCATTAAACGTTTTAGGAAGAACTCTACAACAAAAACGAGAATTTTCACATATTGAAAGATGATATGTATGATAGCTGATATATATGTCGTACACTTTTATATCTCGAGGTCCAAAGAACTCTGGTTCCACATCTGTGGATCTACTCCGTAATAAACCCTGGTGATGTATTTACCAGAGCTATAGCCATGTAACTGTGCTTAGACGATGTGAATTGTTATTTGATGGCAGCATATGAACATCACTGAAAGCATCTTTAGCGATTTAACGAATACAGAGAGCAAAAATATCTATGGTGTTAGTTTCTTCATAGTATGGTACTTAAGAAAATAGCATGGTAATGAAAACGTATACACGTTGCGTGATAGCGCTACCGTCCTTCCGGCCGCCGGGGGTTGCGGAAACATGAGTATCTGACTGATATCTATGGGGACTAACATGCCCTATACGGAGTAAAAAGTTGCAGCGTCTCCTATTTTCACATGTACAAATTTAATAATGATTCCTAGCATAAAAGGTTCAGTAATAAAGCTCCACGGAGACCTCCTATCAAACACGTTTCTGCTGCAAACCACGGTTTGCTGGTTAGTCGTGAATGCTGGCGTGTGGCTTCGTTACCGTTTTTCGGAGCGTCTGGGGGCGCCTAAAGAGGCTGATAACAGCTGTTACAGCAAATGGCCGCTGCTCGGTTTTGAAGATTAGGTCTATAGACAGTAGTGCCGAGAACCACAGATCATTTCTAAATCCCGGACCCCAAGTACAGCGCCGGGACCTCCGTGCCATCTGCGCTGTATTTTAGTCCAGTTTAGCTGCTTATCGATCAGACTGTGCGGAGAAAATGCTTTCAATTTATTTTATTTTAGCGAGGTGTGCCGGTCGACCAGGAAACCGCAAGTTTGTTACCCCGCTGTAAACACGTCGGAGACAAACTGTATTGAACCGAGCCATCATTAGATTCGTTGTGAGACCTAACACCGACCCGGCTGGAAGGAGGGCGGCAAATTGTCCCGTAACAGAACATGATGGCGATTTCATTGAGCTAGAAAAGGCAAAACATTCGTGCAGATAACACCAGCTACATACTTAGTGAATGCCAACGTCTTACGCCCTCTGTAACAAACTGCTGGCAGCAGTGGTCGCATGAAACCAATTTAAGCCTACCGTCTTATGGGGGGTCCACCTATTTATCATATTTTTTGTTTTCTCTCACTATATACGGCCCCTAGGTTATTTGACCAAAACGGACCTCTTCTGCTCGGGGTCGCATCCAGATTTCATTCTCTAAGCGGTAAGAGGACTACGCATGATTTGCTGGGGCTCAACGTACAAATTAGTTCTACCTTTTTCCCTGGTACATATAATCATTGTATGGAAATGCAAAACTCCAGTCATGGAATTTAGGGATTTTGCATGTATTTGATGGAGCACACCAGGTTTAATGATTAACTATATGGCTAAAAAAAGATATGAAAAAAAAACATGAAACACTTACAAGATTGTTTATCAATTTTCATATTTGGAAACTACCACATAACAAAGATAATTATGTCCACCGAGGCGACCAAATAATTTCCATGTACGATATATATATATATATATATATATATATATATATATATATATATATATATATATATATATATATTTGTATTTGACAGTATTTGCTTCCCCAATGCAGATGAATTATGAGAGACAGTTGTTCCTTTGGAATACAACTTAACTTAGAACTAGCATGTAAATGAGTAAATCAATAAAGCAAACTGAGTGAACAAGAGAAAATACACAAACTGGATGGATAACGAATGGGGAAACACTCGACGAGTTGACAAGTATACACTCATATCACCTGAGTGGACAGGTGTGTCACACCTTGTTAAGGGCTCCGAGGCCAGGCATATCATAACGACGCTATATCCCGATACCCTGTGTCATTATTAATTAAGATCTGCTTATTATAACCATAATGGAAGAAACCATTCTCTCATCTATATCTTTCGATGGTAAATATTGCGTTATTTAACACTCGTGAAACAGGTGCACATGCATGCGTGTTCCTTTGTGCATGTAATTCAGATTTGGCCTCATATCTGAATTATATCATTGGCCTATGCCTTTTCATATATATATATATATATATATATATATATATATATATATATATATATATATATATATACATTTATATAAATATAGAGTCCTGCTTGAATAACACGCAGTTAGAATCCACTTAAAAGCTCATTTCGAGGTTGGTGTGAATCAATTAATATACTTATTTGAAAGAATGGTTACGTGAAACATTTTGTGGATTAAAAAATTGTAGTTCTAGCAATGCACAGACTTTCAGGAAATGTCTTTACGGGAAAATTTATTTGAAATCATGGTTGCATGTAAAATGTGTAAAAGTGGCATTTATATGTATGATTAATTTAATAAACTGAAAGCAGATGAAATCCAATTGCATGCAGACAGGTCAGGTAGACCAGGCACAAGACAGACAGGTCAGGGAGACCAGGCACAAGACAGACAGGTCAGGGAGACCATTCACAAGACAGACAGGTCAGGGAGACCAGGCACAAAATAGACAGGTAAAGGAAATTTGACAAAATACAGACAGGTCAGGCTGACCATTAACAAGATAAGACAGGTCAGGGATACGAGTCACAAATCAGTTAGACTATACACAATACAGAGAGGTAAGGGAGACCAACCACAATGCAGACAGTCTAGTGAGACCAGACACAAGACAGACAGGTCAGGGAGACCAGCCACAAGACAGACAGGTCAGGGAGACCAGCCACAAGACAGACAGGTCAGGGAGACCAGCCATAAGACAGACAGGTTAGGGAGACCAGCTTAAGGAGAGACAGGTTAGGGAGACCAGCCACAAGACAGACAGGTTAGGGAGACCAGCCACAATACAGACAGGACAGGGAGACCAGCCACAAGACAGACAGGTCAGGGAGACCAGCCACAAGACAGACAGGTTAGGGAGACCAGCCATAATACAGATAGGTTAGGAAGACCAGCCACAATACAGACAGGTTAGGGAGACCAGCCACAAGACAGACAGGTTAGGGAGACCAGCCACAATACAGACAGGTTAGGGAGACCAGTCACAAGACAGGTTAGGGAGACCAGCCACAATACAGACAGGTTAGGGAGACCAGCCACAAGAAAGACAGGTTAAGGAGACCAGCCACAATACAGACAGGTTAGGGAGACCAGTCACAAGACAGACAGGTCAGGGAGACCAGCCACAAGACAGACAGGTTAGGGAGACCAGCCATAATACAGACAGGTTAGGGAGACCAGCCACAATACAGACAGGTTAGGGAGACCAGTCACAAGACAGGTTAGGGAGACCAGCCACAATACAGACAGGTTAGGGAGACCAGCCACAAGAAAGACAGGTTAAGGAGACCAGCCACAATACAGACAGGTTAGGGAGACCAGTCACAAGACAGACAGGTCAGGGAGACCAGCCACAAGACAGACAGGTTAGGGAGACCAGCCATAATACAGACAGGTTAGGGAGACCAGCCACAATACAGACAGGTTAGGGAGACCAGCCACAAGAAAGACAGGTTAAGGAGACCAGCCACAATACAGACAGGTTAGGGAGACCAGTCACAAGATAGACAGGTAAAGGAACTTGACAATATACATACAAGTCAGGGAGACCATTAACAAGAAAGACAGGTTAGGGACACAAGCCACAAATCAGTTAGACTATACACAATACAGAGAGGTAAGGGAGACCAACTACAATGCAGACAGTCTAGTGTGACCAGCGTAAGACAGACAAGCCAGGGAGACAAGCCACAAGATAAACATGTCAGGGAGACCATCACCAAAGACAGAAAAGTCAGGGAGACCCGACAAATAACAGACAGTCCAGGGATACCAGTCACAAGATATAAAGGCCAGGGAATCCAGCTAAAGGAGAGACAGGTCAGGGAGACCAGTCACAAGATAGACAGGTAAGGGAGACAAGCCACAAGACAGACAGGTCAGGGGGACCAGTCACAAGATAGAGAGCTAAAGGAAACTTGACAAAATACACACGGGTCAGGGAAACCATTAACAAGAAAGACAGGTCAGGGACACAAGCCACAAATCAGTTAGACTATACACAATACAGAGAGGTAAGGGAGACCAACCACAATGCAGACAGTCTAGTGTGACAAGACAAAAGACAGGCAGGCCAGGGAGACAAGCCACAAGACAGACATGTCAGGGAGACTTAACACAAGACAAAAAAGTCAGGGAGACCCGACACAAAACAGACAGTCCAGGGATACCAGTCACAAGATAAAAAGGTCAGGGAGACCAGCTAAAGGAGAGACAGGCCAGGGAGACCAGCCACAAGACAGACAGGTTAGGGAGACCAGCCACAATACAGACAGGTCAGGGAGACCAGCCACAAAAGAGACAGGCCAGGGAGACAAGCCACAAGACAACAGGTCAGGGGGACCAGTCACAAGATATACAGGTAAAGGAAACTTGACAAAATACATACCGGTCAGGGAGACCATTAACAAAATAGACAGGTCAGGGACACAAGCCACAAATCAGTTAGACTATACACAATACAGAGAGGTAAGGGAACCAACTACAATGCAGACAGTCTAGTGAGACCAGACACAAGACAGACAAGCCAGGGAGACCAGCCACAAGACAAACATGTCAGGGAGACCATCACCAAAGACAGAAAAGTCGGGGAGACCCGACAAATAACAGACAGTCCAGGGATACCAGTCACAAGATATGAAGGTCAGGGAGACCAGTCACACGATAGACAGGAAAAGGAAACTTGACAAAATACATACCGGTCAGGGAGACCATTAACAAGATAGACAGGTCAGGGACACAAGCCACAAATCAGTTAGACTATACACAATACAGAGAGGTAAGGGAGACCAACCACAATGCAGACAGTCTAGTGACACTAGACACAAGACAGACAGGCCAGGGAGACAAGCCACAAGACAGACATGTAAGGGAGACCATCGCCAAAGACAGAAAAGTCAGGGAGACTCGACAAATAACAGACAGTCCAGGGATACCAGTCACAAGATATAAAGGTCAGGGAGACCAGCTAAAGGAGAGACAGGCCAGGGAGACCAGCCACAACCAAGACAAGTCAGAAAAACTAGACACAAGACAGACAGGTCAGGGAGAAGTCACAAAGTAGTCTGACAGGCCATGGAAACCAACCACAGAGACAGACATGTTCGGGAGACAGGAAAGGGAGACCAATCAAAAGACAGACAGGTCAGGGAGACCAGGAACAAAATATACAGGCCAGGGAAACCAGACACAAAACAGAAAGGTCAGGTAACCAGGCATAAAGCAGTCGTGATGGGGACAAACAACAAAACAGACAGATTAGGGAGAGGTTATAGGTAAACCAGCCAAAAGACAGACATGTACAAGACGGACAGGTCAGGGAGACCAGCTTTAAGACGGACAGATCAGGGAGACCAGCTATTAGACATCCAGGTTAGGGAGACCAGCTGTAAGACAGACAGGTAAGGGAGACCAGCCACATGACAGACAGGTCAGGGAGAATAGACACAATACGGACAGGTCAGAGAGACCAGCCACATGACAGACACGTCAGGGAGACCAGCCACATGACAGACAAGTCAGGGAGAGCGGCCACAAGACAGACCGGTCAGGGAGACCAGCCACAAGACAGATAGGTCAGAAAGACCAGCAACAAGACAGACAAGTCAAGGGGACCCTGACAGGTCAGGGAAACCAGGCACAAAGCTGTCGCCATTGAGAGAAAAGGCCGGTAAGGCAGATGGGTAAGGGAAACCAAGGGAGACAGATAGATAAGAGAGACAAGACGGACAGGTCAGGGAGACCAGGAAAAAAAAACAAAAACAAAAAAAAAAAGAAAACTGACAGGTAGGAGAGGCGAGATACAAGAGGGACAGGTCAGGGAGACCAGCCACACAACAGAAAGGTCAGGGATATTTGATGGCCGGAAGAATAATAGAAAAAAGATCCATCCCTTTAGCTCAGCTAAGCTTAAACAAATTTATTTTGTATCAATAGACATTTTACCTGAGCATGCGTTCTGCGGGTAACGATCGTCTCCGAGAAAAGAAAGGACTACACGCATGTTGAATTTAATTAATTGGAATCAGATGCAAGCCAGAGATTTCGATGTGAACTCGCACTAACAGACATATGGTTATTTTTTAACATGGATTTACACACATTAATAAATAATAATTAATATATTTCGATGTACCAGACCTGGATATTCAGTGTCGGTCGTCGCCTAAAGGTGTCGCCAGTTTGGAGGGGGGTGGTCCAAAATGTACGAAAACAATATTTATATTAGCAGGGACAACGGAAATAATACAACACATTACCTTATTTAAAGACATATTAGGGCACCTTACAGTTTTCAAGGGGATGTAGTTTTTATGAGTGTGTTACTCTAACAATTTGTCACTGAATGAGCTAAAAGACCGGTAAGGGGAAAGACTTGTCAGGATATGATCGCAGAACTGTAACCACGGTGGGATAGTGCTTATCTAAAAAAGGACCATTTATTCTTTGTTATGGACACAGTTCTGTTAAATATTTATATGTAATTCCAAGCATAATATTTGGAAAGAAGGGGGAGCAGGCATTGTCTTTGTAAATGTATACGATGACGTACATGGGACGTGTACCTCTTTGTCCGAGGAAAATAAACGAAAGTGCTCCATTGCTTTGGGATTATTGTTAAATCTTAAAAGACCAAGGACAAAGGCAATACATTGGCAATAAGCAGCAGTTAACAGGCGACTCTTGTCCCGAGTGGAAAAACTGATTAGGCTCTGCTGGGCTGACTGTGGTATTAGTGATGCGGGTCATGCTTGTATGAGAGCCGGCATCAGAGGGCGGTCTATCATGACATTATAAAAGACTGTACAGTCTCAGTGCCATCTTACCCTCGTGTTCCTTAAATTACAGAGCCCTTTGGTGGGCGAGGGCGAGGGGGGCCGTATTGTTTGCAGTCTACATCGATCAGACAGTGTTTGTGGACCCGGTTGTCCGTGTAATGTGCGGTTTGGGAATATCACTGCCGAGTCGGTCGGCGGGCGCCGGGCAAATCTCATCTAACTGACCCATCGAGTAAAGCCATTAGTGGAAACAATGTCACCAGCCACTGCATTTAATGAGTCCAGCTCTAAAGCCGGCCCCGAGGACAGGCTAATGACAACAGAAGCAGTACAGTCAGTGATGCCATCGAGATGGAAACAGCATGGGGGGTAATGGAGACGCAGGAAGCCGGTTGTTAAAGAGCGTGACTTGTATCTCCCAGCGCCATGCACCCCTTACGAGTCAGCTCCCGGGTATCTGACTGTCCGGACCCGCTCGTTCAAGTGTACTTAGCCAGAAATGACCCGATATAAACAGCTGTTGTTCACAACCCCCCGGGTAATACGGCTCTCATGTGGATGGTCCGGTTGCAACCGTATTGCCTAGTAAGTTAAGATAAAAGAAAAATGAGCCATTCCACGAATCGCTAGAGCTCGTTTACGTTCAGCATAAAACCCTGCCGCTTAACATTTATATTAGAAAGTTAAACACGCCTACCCTCCCACTGTAAAGGCGACTTAAGCCCAAACGTTTATGAAGGTACCTCTCCGTGCTCCCGGCTTTATCTCCTCCATAGCGGACTGGATGGCTTCGATAGCAAAACAGTCGTATTACTCAGCCATGCAAAAGCCTGACGTTTCAAGCTTAACAGCAATGCGCAGTACTGCTTCTGTGGGAGGAGTCTCATACAATTACTGAGGTTTATATTAGTAATCTTACTGGCTTTCATACTGAGGATAGATAAAAAGAAATAAATTCAAACGTGATTATCTTTAAAGTAGCCACATACATAATCAGCATAACTTCATCATGCTGTTTGGAGTCAATAAACCACTCAATATATTATTGTTTACATTGGAAATTGCATTCACTGCAGATTCAGCTATTTAGTATTAGGTTAACTTGAAAAAAGCTTAATTTCATCATTTCAATGGTATTTTATATGAAAGTTACATGAAGTATTAGGCATAAAGTCACACTGATATACCCCTTCCTCTTGTCTCCCCGGAAGGTAAAAATATATACTTTAACTTTTAAAAAAGTCATGGCTGTGCAATTTTTTTGTGTCATTAAAGGTTAATTGTACTTGTCACAGCGCCATCTAATGTAAAGGATATTATCTAAATACCACTACATAACTCATTAGATGTTATAGGGAAAACACGCATGATAAATGTCAGGTGTTTCTATGGTGCAAAAAAACCCAAATTCAGAACTGAATCAATGTTTCATTTCATTGTATTAAGTGGAAATTTAACGATACACGGCCTTTAACTGAGGCTGGCATGCCCGGCATGACAGGATGGGCAGTTGTATCTGGGTCAGCGACACCTATCTCAACACGATGATACTGGCCCTAAGACATTTTACTTGAATATGCAAAGATAAGTGTATTAACGCAACGATACATTTAACGAACTTTGACTTAATATCTGACGATGTTCTTCTCCTCTTGTAAAAGCTTCTTGGCTCATCATCGCTTCCATGTCCCAAGTTTAATAAATGTACTGACTTTATGGGGTACGAAATAAAATGATATTCAGCAGAGTGACGCGCGCGTTAGTGTGTTTTGGGCTTCAACCCTCGACAAGACAATCCTTCTGGATCCACTCTTTATTCAGGGGCACAGCTAAGTTGACAGGGGCCTATTCACTTGCCAGGTGTGGTAAATATACACGTGTTACAGTATTTTATAATTAAAACATTGTTGTTTATGTCAATATTTCGCACTGAGACCGTTTATCCTCCTGTACACAACTTGAATTAAACTTGCAACGGGCGCGATCGATGGCGTAAAACCATAGCGTGCGCGCCATCTTGTGTATTCACAAATTAAGATATTTCAAGCTTCCAATCGGTGTTTCTTCTTTCTTGTTTCTTCTCCTTGTTCAGGAAATGTCGTGCATGCGAAAGATCATAATCTGATCACGCAGTCTTGTTATGGTAAGGAGACACACGCGTGGACTATATAACATACAAAACTATACATATATCAACGTATAAATTAGGTGAACTGTAGAAAGTCTGTATGCCTCGAGTTTTGCTTGAAAACTTTTATTTTCATTCACAACGAACCAATAACGTGAGAAAATACAAATATTATTGCAAATGTTTATGTAACTTTAATCTAGGCCGATGCCCCACTACTCCCAACGCTATCCGAGAAATCAGATCAGTAGTGTAAGAGAAACCTGGTGACAAACAAACCAACAAACAAAAAATAAACCAGAATGACACGCAGTAGAGCGTGTAAGACAAAACATTATATTTGATCCACCCTTTAGCCGGATCCGCACCATAATTAAATACGGTCTTTCATTCCCTTTCATAATTTCGTTACTACCGGTATATAATCTCTTTTGAGTGCTTCTGCTAACCAGGGCTAACAGGGTAAACGAACAAACAAACAGAACGAGGTGAGAACATAACCTCTTCGGCGGAAGCAATAATATATGAAGATATGCAGGCGTTGTCATAGCAGTTACTTTCTTCGGATGACATGAATACATGTTACTCAAAATGATCAATAACTTTGTGCATGCAAAAGAGCGTACTGTGCGGTATCGCATCTTGTCTCGAATTAACCCAGTTTGGAGAAAAACTAATCATTACCGCACAAATGATCAGCGACCAATTAAATGCCATAAAGCCCTAACAGAGATCCCTGCCACAGGAAGAATAATATAATAGCCGGTATATAACAAATCCATTTTCCGTTCATCTCCTTGCATGACAAGACCTTGTTGTCTGTTGAGTCCTTGCTGCTCTGAGCGTGCGGGGGAAACATAAAGCGGAGTCGCTTTGAAAGAATTACCGAGAGACATGACAACCGACGGACGATGACATCTGCAATCTTGTTCCGTTTTATCCGATGAAAAATTGACAAGGAACTCTGTGTGATTACAATATCATACAATGCATTTATTGCCCTTCGGAATAAAAAAAATGGCTAAACATGTAGATGCTTAAGTCTGGTTAAGTGTGCCCCCCCCTCTAAGCATTTTCGAAAGGACATTACATATATAGATACGTGCATGCAAATTAAAACACATGCAGAAGATATGTTAATGCTTTCTGCGACAAACTTATATCAGGCGCCCTATAAACATGGATTCCGTTTTTGTGTGTATACTGGGTAAAGTCAGAACATTATCATTATTATCTTGATATTGTATGATAAGTCATTATCTAGTCATGTATTGTTTTTCCTATGTACAGGTATTACATGAAAGGTTTATTTCATTTTTTTGGTATACTTAAGACGTGTGTATATATATACATATATATGCTTGTTTGGGCGTTTTTGTATATGTAAAGCGCCATCTTGCGGCGAGGAACTCATCCATTTCAATTTATAGATGTATACATAAATGCTGCATGCTAAAGACTTGTTATAATGAAAAAGGAAATATTGAATGAAAGAGCCCATATAACCAGTAGCAGAAATTGCCCAAGAGTGACACTCACACAAGCAAAATATATGGAAACAGGTGTTAAGGTGAAAGATTTAATCTCATCAGAGAGATGCCAAACTATCCGGAGGTCGCTTTCATCTTCATTGCTTCCCTCAAAGGAAAATGCTTGGCTTCAACAAGAAAAGTTTATTGTACCAGATCTATAGCATTTGACTGTATTTGAGACTTGTTGTCTCCATCTCCGTTTCATTGTTCCCTCCGACATCATTTTTTCAGCATTTACCTTTCCAAACAATATATCCAGTGAGGTTTTTGCTTTGCATAAGAGGCCGCAGACATTGTGGGTGTATAATTTCTACGAATTAGCAATTTGCAGATTGTACTAAAGTACAGTGACCCCTCATGCTCAAACCCTGCAATACATGATTCACTTGAAGTTTATAAATAATTTCTTTAGAAATGCAGTAATTATTTTGAGCATTTCCTCGTATACGTTTCCTTTTCAACATTGCATTTATCCTCGGGCTTGGATAATTAAAAGCCCAACATACATATTATTCGAAATAGAATAAAAGATAAAGTTTGGGTTTATACTCTGTTAATTATAACGACGTCATGCAGTCTCTTCCGGCTGTACACTATGACCTCCAAATAATTAAGGCCTTTTATTCTTGCTTCTTCTCTGGGTCTCATAGGGGCGCACACAACCAACGCAGCCATAATTAATGGTTATTTTTTTCTATAATTACCTGCAGCGGTCGCTTGTTCCATTCAATGCGGTATGGCGAGTGAGCGTCGGAATGGTAAAGCCCTTGCCTTGGGTTCCAGGACGGTCGGAACGGGACCCGAACCCAAAACAATGCGGCCACAAGTCTAGCGCTCTATAGCCATTACACCATCATGCAGGCTCCTGATAAAAAAATAAACATATTGAAAAAGAAACAAAAACATAAACCCACGTGATCGTATCTGCCATTGTTTTGTTAACATATATGGTATATTCATGGACCGGAGAAAATAGAATTAGGCGTACAGATGTTAGTTTAAAGCTGTGGAGAAAGTCGCTGGCAGGTGTTCTCTCAAACACATGAGTTGTAGTTATATTTTCAATATTCGGACATCAGCAGGTGGTCCATTTTCACTAGGAAATGGTCTGCCGGGCTTAAGTAGAATTTTAAGAAGATTCACTGACCGCTATTATACTGTTGGGGTAACTGCTATTTGTCTTACCCTGCTTTTATCAAGGCAATTCTAAAGCCAGCTTTGTCTCTCTGAAAATAAATATAATAGACGTGGCTAGAAAACTGAAATCTGGATAAGTTACAGGATTTGTTTCACCCCGGGATATACAAGGGACTCATATTTTCATTGCTATTGACATATGGAGTAGAAATGAGTGCAAGGCCTTGCGTTTATCACGCCGGCACAAGGGGCAGAAATTTCATTGACTAAATCTTCTGTTTCTCTATCGCGAGCTGTGGGCTGACTGTTGTGAAGCTGGGTGGAATCATTTTACAATCAATTTGCAGCAAAACGACAGCAGTGAGATTAGGCCTTGCGCACCTAGCGCTGCGTGGATCGACTGCAACTAAGGCACTAAATCAGCGAGCCACCGTATCAAATGCTTTTTTGAGGTTGGGGCCCACGCTTGTAAGCGGAGAGCACATCGGATGGGTGAATAATTGGCGGCCAGATAGACAGAGCTTGTGGTGCGGCCGCATCAATCAGAAGAAGACGATTGTAATTCAGTGCGGATACGAGAAAACGGCCCAGGGCATGTCATGTATTGAATCGATAGCCAACCGCTATATTTTTACACCATTAATTGGTGAGTTGCGAATCACTTAGGCACGTTGCTACAACGATGTGCCTTCATAAAGGGTGCCACATCAACAGGAAATTATTGATCGGCCGTAAAACCGTCATGGACAATTCATTTCGTAGCAAATACCGGTGCGACCATAAACGCCATGACCAGCCAGAATAGACGATCAACTCGTGACACATAACCTCTCTATGCCATGGATTTTTGTCCTAGGTGACGTCCCGGGTCCCAGTGCCCCTCAAATATTTAACCCGGCGTGATAAAGACTCGATACGGCGGGCGGACGCCGTAGATTCCCGCAGCAGAGACAATGGCTGCTGGGGTCGCCCCATCAGCAGATCAACTTTGATAGCCGCCTGTAAAACGCCCTTGAGCCTTGATACGTGTCAGGCATTTGTACGGCCCGGAATGTCGCCCGCCCGCGTGTATAAAATCTCTCTCTATTGACAGATCTCCTTGGCCGCCCGGAAAATCACAAAGCTCACCAGCCACCAGGAACCTGCCATCACAGTATCCTCGCTTGTCATCAAAGGTTGTTTTTTTTTTCTTTCAGGTCCGCCGCCAGCACGCATGCATCCTCAGCCCGCCTCCTTTAATTGCAATCAATGATGACGCAGTCTTTTCACACCAAATAAAACCAGATTATATCACCATTATAAAAATCAAGAATCACATTAATTTTAAATGAGACAAGCATTGAGTGGGAGCTAGTATTCAAAATGGAAAACTCTATCAATACCGAACAGGTGGTTGTGTTTGCATGGTCTAGAAATAGTATTTCGCTGAATCAGCTTTACGCTATAATTAAGCATTTTCGGTGTGGTCTAACATATAAATAAAATGTCTTTTGCATTGACTTTATTTTTTTGAACAGTTGAAGGAAATACGTTATTTGGAAGATATATATTAAGCTTGTAAAAAATGTGATATTGAACAGATAACAGCGCGTATAAAAAGAAAGGAAAAAGTTTTTCTGATAATAATATCTGAAAACTAAATTAAAAAAAAATTCCAAAGTAGACCTCCAAGGGAACACCGATTCTCCATATTGATATAATTCGCATATTGATATAATTCATATAGGCAAAAAATATATTGATCAACGGCTTTAGATGTCTGTCACGGTTCACCAACTCAGCAGCTGCACTACAGATCAGCTCTGCGGTTCTACACCTGTACACACTGCATGCGGGCGAAACTTTCCTCACGTTCGGATGTATACACAAGTTTCCCATATTACTATAACTCGTAATCTGTATATCATATAGGGAATGCCAGCCTCCACAGGGTTATGAGTCCCTATTGTGGGATGCTCCCAAGCCGTGTTTGCATTGATGACATTCCTGAATCCGGAACATGTTCTTAATGCACACTTAAATTTAATCGGCTCTATACTGGCCCATTCCCGAAATAACCTGATATTTTCATGAGATTCCGTTCATGATTGCGCAAGTTATCATTTAAACAAACACACGAACGAAGATGAAAGCATACCCTCAGCCGGGAAAACATATGGTGCTTTCTGTTATTTCAAAACACTTTTGGTAAATTTGCTTACAAACCAGCCAACCAACCTTTTTTTAATTTTTTGTAAAGGTAACAGCCTCGGTTTTTAATGCTAACTTAACTGCGTATATGTATACATCTACAGAATCCAATTCCGGTTTCAGACTATATGAGAGGGCAGTATCACACGCTTCTACACATTTTATATCCTGGCGTCAACCTGTAACTACCGCACCTTCGGGTCCATTGGTGCGTATAATCGTCCCTATTGCTGCATGGGTCATACTACAGAGGAACTCCCAAAAGGCGCACTTGTTTGTGAGTGTTTGTTGGGCACGGCCTTCCCATTAAGCCTGCAGAGCGCTCAACCTGGATGGGGGCCGATCATTAAAAATCTCACCGAATCGGCTGAGATTCGAACTCACTAACTCCCGGCTCTACCCCTGAGCCACAGAAGCCGGGCGGCAATCTATAACCCACCAACAGACACCGACCAAAACCTATACATTTCTTGGAGGAGGAAAAAAAATATGACATGTGTATGCACTCACTGGATTTTAAAACATTACATTAATTATTTATTTGAGGTATATTACAAGTGCTTCTATAAGGTTTCGTTTCAATGAGGATCTCTCACGATAATGAACCGCTGAAAATTCATCAAACTTTGTTAACAAAACGTTTTATTAATATTGTTTCTATTTCCAGAGTAAAATGCAGTAATTAAAGTTATACATAGTAGGTAAATGTTATTAAAAGACTTAAATGGTAATAGTAATAATATATTATTATAAATGTAATTATTAAAGTATAATACCTGCATGCTAAGCTAATAGCAAACTGGTGACAAAATCCTGATAGAAAAAAAAAAACACAAGCGCAAAGGATAATGCATTTAAACTCAGCAGCCTTATTAAATTCAAATTAATCCGGCATGCATACCGCTACCATGCACCTCCAACACACAAAAGTTTTCTAGCTTCTACAGATATTTAGGATATAAACTGGGAAACCTTTTTTATTAAATAACTTTCCTTACTGAGACATGATTTCAAAATTCAAAGATGCGGCAACCAGTTTCTTGTACTGATAATGCTGTCCATGATCAATGATCACTCTAAAGTCAAATAAAATCCTGAAAATATCTTCGTTCTCTGATCCATTATTATATAAGTTTCCCTTTTTCCTTAATTGCAGTTAAGGGTGTTCGTACATTTTGTTTGACTAATTAAAGAAATTAAGAATTATAGGAGACGCCACCATGCAGTCTTTTGTAAAAAAGAAATCGAAAGGAATCTGATATTGATGGGAATCAATATTCATTCATGTACATCAGACTTCGGTTCTGCGGATCTTCAGCAGTCAGTCTTGTCAAAAAATATTGGTAACCAATTAAGAAATCCATGTATATGTGGGTGACTTCATTCTGCATATCACTGTAAAATATTACGCGCCATCGTTAGATCAAACGCACTACCTTGTTTGCTTTCTTTATGCCAAATGCAGCAATTTTCATCAACATATATGGTCTATTTTATAAATCACAGTTATTCTCTAATTTCTCCTGTAAATGTGTCATTGTGTGTTACTCTCTTTCCAATAGTCAAAGATTACTGCATATGTACTCATCTTTGTAAGAGTTTGTATATTTATAATCATTTCGGCTCTTTACTATGTTATGCATATATTTTGAAACAAAACCAGTAGGTTTACCATTGTTTATTTGCAAGTTTCCAGCAGTCAGATATTAGATGACCTTCCTTTTTGCAGTAATTACAGATTTTCTTTGAAAATGACTAGCCTTGGTTGGATTCAGACACAGTGGACGTGGACTGAGGTGTAGCAATGGACTTTGCTGAACTATATCAGGACTACTAGTATACTGGGTGATTGCGCTTTAAATTAATTTTGACCATACTGATTTACATTCTTGTTTGTGGATGACTGGTTTGATTTGCTAGTAAAGGGCATTTTGCGTGTTAATGAATAATTATCAGCTAATTTAGCAGCAATGCCAAGTGTTTCAGGGCTTTTCTCATCAAGACAAGTTTTAACATCTGCATTAATGCAGCGCTTAAATTCTTCAAGCTAAATCAACTGGCGCAAATTGTCATAATCGTTCATTACAAACAACTGCTCTTTTGTGTTAGCAAATTCTACGTAGGTCTGTTCTTTGCGCTTTTCCCAATTCCTGAATTTCTGGCGGTAACCTTTAAGGATTAACCGTTCAACCTGCATGGTCATAGTCAGCAGCGGCATCTACTGAAAGCTCTGTATAAATTTCTCTGGCCGTGCATAGTATAGTCCAATTTTCCTTAGGCCATTTAAATTGTCAGCTACCTTCTCAAAGTGTAAGAAATATTTATCAACCTCTTTTTCTTGAAAAGGTGGGACAAGTCTAATGTGTTTAGTAACATCAAAACTGTGAGTTGGGGCAGCATGTAGACCATGATCTTATTTAAGTCTTTCTAAATCCAGTCGTTTTAACTCAATTTCTTTTTCTTTTTCTAGTCGTCTTTCTCCTTCTAACTTTTCATGTTCTTCCCTCTTTAACTGTTTTAATGCTAGCTCATGTTTCATTTCTATCCTTTTTAATTCCAACTGCATAGCAAGGCTGTCATTTTTTTATGTTTCCACTTCACTCTCTTCAATTAAACCTTTGCTACTTGCATGATTTTAGCAATGATATCAGGCTTTCTCAAAGCTTTTTTCACACCAAGCCCTAAGTGTTGTCCCAAACGCAACAACTGATCTTTTGTCAACTGTTCAAGTTGATCAGGGTCGGGATCTTTAAACAAATGTCTCAGGTTTGAAATCTGCCATGTTAAGATGTTAAACAATAAAGATAACTGAGATAAATCCTGTAAACAATATATTGTAAACAATATGTAATCTTGTATACAATGTATTGTAAACAATGTGTCTAGGTCAAGGCCTAATAAATTTTCAAAACTATTAAGCCTCCCAGAGATTGAGATAAAACAAAAATCAGATTCTGTAACACTAGGCAGCGTGAAATGTCTAGGTTAATGAATAAAGAAGTCAATGTTTTTTTTTTTTGTTAGCAAATAATTAAAACTTTTTCTTACAACAATCCTTACATTACAATACACTAAATCAAAACAATTACTCAGTATAACAACAGTACAACAGTAAATCAATACAAGTACATGTATATAAATAAAGTGTACAGTACCTGGATACCACCACTGTCAAAGCGACAACACGTCCTTTAAAATTTATAATCCAGATGAACAGTTCACATAAATCTTCTCAGAGAATAACAGTCCAGTTCAATCACAAAATCAATTTGTTGTAATCCAAAAGTAAAGTTCTGATAGTGATCAAAAAGGCAAACTGAAGACTAATTAAAATCCGTTACAAATTCGAAGAAGATCTATAACTGCTGCCGTCATCGAAAAGGCCCACAAATTGACTATTGACTATTTCTCTCTCCTCTCTGCTCTAAATACAGCCCCCTATTTATAACTTTTCATCCGAAAATTCTAGAAACTTCTATTTTTTTATTAAATTTTTAACGAACAATCTAAAGTACCCATAATACACACGCCCAAAGAACACACTAGAACATAGAACGCTGTGTTTCTACATATCAGGGTTCACACCTGGGCCGGGCCGGCTCGGCCAGGCGAGAAAGCCCCAGACTAGCATGTTTACACGTCAGACCCCACGCGTAGGCCGAGCCAGCTCGTGTGTCTAGCGCTGTACATACGCAGGTTAGACTGCTGCATACAATAAAAGAGACATCTGTAAATATATATATAAGGCACATTACATATTTCAAATGGTGACGTTCTAAATATAGCTTGTACACTCGTACATATTTGATCCATATGAATGATTTTTTTATTGCAAAACATCATGCTGGTTTTATTTTCATTGTACATATTGTGTTACATAGCCTATTGTTGTCAGTAATGATATGTTGTATTGTTTGTAAATTCCAAGCAGGGAGTGCATAGTGAGTGCCTGTATTATATTACATACCCATTTCGCTTCGACTATACAACCATGCAGTTAGTGTAGTACCTCGTCAGTCACACTAGATGTCGCTGCATACCATTTCGTCATTCTGTAAGTTTTGGGTTTCGGTTTTGTTATTTTTGACTGAATAGGATCATATGATAGGGCAGGAAGAAATCAGATGCAAGTCATGCATTACTATAATATTTTCTTCTTTTTTACTTTTTATAACTAACAAATCAGGTGTTCATGGAATTCTTTCATTAAATTTAGATTGTTGTTTTTGTTAAGTGACTTAGATCACCCGTTAAGTTGAATTACATATTAACCCGATGTTCGAAAATACACGTATGTTAATGCAAGTTAATTTGTAAGTGATAGGTATGTATATGTGATTGTTCGTATGTATGTTTATTAGCCTGTATATCGTTATTTAAAATGTAAGTTACTTTAAGATATGAGAGAATTGTTATTTTAATATTTATTTAATTATATACGTGTAAATATTTAGAGAGTTTAAAACTATGGTTAAATAACAACTTTGATTAAACAAAAAATAGGCACATACATACAACCATTAAACATCATATATTCATTAAATATTAAATATTACATTAACAGTGAAAATTTCATGAATAAACTGGTATGTTTGTAAAGTAGCACAGTGACAAAGCTGTTCATTTATAACACGTGTATATGATCATATGGCAGTAAAAGCACCGGCTTTATACACATAATTGCAGTGACAGCCATGAAACGGTTATAACATCAGTACGCGCATTGGCCGGGTGCCCTGTGTCACTGCGACATTAGATTAACGCATCAATACTGAAGGGGTTCGTCAATAGGTTTGCCACATTTACAGATTACTGGACGTCAGCTATAAATGTGCTGGAACGTAGGCCGTTGCTCGTTAAACATGCAAGTTAACTGATAGATGTGGTCATCAAACAGACGAAATTACCAACACCACGGCACCTTAAAGTGGATTTACCCAAAGTACTCATACAGCGCCAATAGGCCCCCCCGGGTTAACACTAAATACGTATATACCAATGATTATAAAATCAAGAAGACTCATAAGCTGATTAGTGGTCCATTTGTATCTGGGTGGGGGACATTTACTGCAGATTATACGGAGAAAGATCATCCATAAGTCGCCAACACCTTTAAGCTTTCTCGGCCCCTGCCAGGCGACGCCTTGACTCAGGTTTCCCCGCAGTCGTCGACATTTAACGAAGACGGATGAAGCACACGGCCAAAAGTGTGATAAAGCAGGAACCCGCTGTCCTATCAGAGCCCGGGAGGTCAAGCTATGAAAAAAGAAACAGGCCGCCTCTCTCCTCTTTGTAGATAAGAAAACATGGCCCCTCGCATTAAGAAGCGGCATGAGGCGCAGACCTCGCACCTATTTGTCTTCTTGACTGTGTCTCGTGTGTTGGTAACCATAGAGCAGAGAGGATACCAGACCCGGAGCCCGGGGCTCCCCCGCGGGACCAATATTAAAGGTTTCCCCGGGGTGGCTCAACACGACTCTTTCACCCAGAAACTTCTGGTGTATAACGTATGTCGATAGAAGATAACTGTGGTTCTTTTCAGCGGAGGAGTCGCAGGTTACCTGTGTACATGTTTTTTTTTTAATATTTCACCTTTGAAACAAAATTATGCAAATGATTGAAGAAAGTGAGATTTGTTTATTTTCTGCTATATTCAATTAACAATTTTGTATAATAACGGCAGTTACGGCACAGTGTGACTCCATGAGAATCCATGCCTACCGCCAACAAAGCAACTGCCCGGTAACAACTTCCCAAAATGAAATTGAAAGAACATAATTGTTAAAGTATAAATGCTTATAATAGATTAACTACTCACATTACATCTGAATAACATTCAAGTGGGAAAAGCTTATACAATAGAAACATTACACAAGTTACAATGAGTTGATTTGTTCTACCAAGCTTTCTGTATCAAAATATACCTTCCATATTTGGCCCAATAAAATAATAGATAGTAATAAATATAAGACAATAAAACCTCTCCTAACCTTGTTAACCGACCAACTCTAAATAATGACTATTTTTCACGATTTAAAATAGCTTTTGCTCTTTATAAGAGACCTTGATCAGACAACCACCTCGAAAATGCGACAATTTAACGAAAAAGATAAACAAGTATGCATTCAACATTAAAATCATCTTAAGATATATATGCAGTAGACAAATGATTGGCGTACGGTGGGCGGCAAACGAAATTTATCATGTCATATAAACTTATGGCAAATTAACAAGATTATCCTCTAATCCTCTAATAAAAGTTTAAGACCATTACGCAAGACCCGTATTCAAAAACCCCACTTGTACCCAGTTAAAAAAAGTGCATTGTATTTCCTTGTACTGCACACATGATACATTGTTGGAGTGATATTACGGGGTTATTAAATGCATGGTTGTGATTTTAGATATTAAATGATAAACTGATTTGAATCAGGAAGGTCCATTGTATGTTAATGCATGGTTATGTCACTTATTGCGGTCCTATTACACAGCATTTGTCTACTATACTGGTATCATTGTTTATTCAATACACTAAATTGCTTGCTTATTATTACCCACGATATTTATGTCAGTGAGCATTGTGTGTACAAATACCACTTATTAAGTACATCTATTTCCCCCTTGTTTCTTTTAATAGGGAGCCAGCTCTTGCCGACGTGGTTTTCACCCAGGCCTGCTCGTATATCATACGGCCTCGCATGTAAATTTTGGACATGGATTTACTGTATATATAGAGTGTATGCCAACATATATTCAGATAGATACCTCTCTCTCTCTCCTTCTCTCTCTCCTTCTCTCTCTCTCTCTCTCTCTCTCTCTCTCTCTCTCTATATATATATATATATATATATATATATATATATATATATATATTTGTATTTAAGTGGATTTACGTTTCTTGCTCCAAACCATTAATTATATGTACACAGTGACAGTGACAGAAACTAGACAAAACACGCAGTAAATGTGACTTCCTCGTAAATTTGAGGAACCTTTTTTCTAAGCAAACAGAATTTATGGATAGTAAAAGTCCATCTCTTTACCTCAGTGATAAATCGTATTGGTAAAAATTATCCTGTCATCACAATGAATGATGACTAAATTAATTAATATAGTTATAAAATGCATTGCTGATGAATTAATTATGATGCCGAAATGTATGAAGTGCCTCTCGGGTGTATTTTCATTCCGTCAAATGATTTGACAATGCTGGGCATTCGCTCTCAATGCTATGGAATTCGGGTGATTCGATAGCTTTGTCGCCTGACCGATCTCTTTCTGTATTCTTTAATAAGCTTTGGAGAGCACCGCCTGTGTCATATACTTGCCCTGCCAGTTGCTTACACAATAGCACAGAAAAATAAGCTCCTAGCACGCGATTAAAATTTGTCATACATCGGGGGACAGCCAAAGTTCACCTGATAAGTTACTTTAAATGGATATAGGCTCGTAGCCAAATTCTTTGTCATGCATTTATTTATATCCCATACTAATATCAAACTGGTATATGTCACGACACAAAGCAAATGTTAATGGCGCTTCAGAGTAAATAGGGAATGACAGGGACTCCAGTGTGAGCGTTATTATGCCCCTCAACGGTGACAACCCTTCGTCTTTGGAAAGCAGCGAGGCTGAAGTGATTCGTTTATTCCAACATGGAATTACTTCAAACCCCAAGCACGGTGTGGGGTGCCGGGGGCGGCAGGGAGGCTGCGGAATTTAGAGATGCTTGGCCAGCAAGCTGGGAACGCCAGGATCATAGAGCGACCGGCCGCTGATTGTGTAATTGGCTGGAAGGAGGAAGGCTGATTGACGCAGGGCATGTGTCACGCCTGGCTCCTGTCTGTCACAGATCCAATTAATCCCGCTATGCCTTGGTCACAGTGGCGCAAGCAGATTTAAAACTCGTTTATCGCATCAAGCCTTATAACAGCGCGCTTAACTTTGATGTCTTCTGCCACCCGCGGGCTGCAGTACTGCGACAGGGTGTAAACTAAAACGCAGCTCTCCAGACATAAATGCCACACAGTAGGAATGATCAATTGTCCCTTACATTTCAAGTTTGTGGGGCCTTACACTTGTTTTACTCATTCAGAAATCAAGATGTATATGGATATGTGTGTCTTACACCACTGCATGTAATAAAAAAGCATGTGTAAAAAAGTGTAAACGGGCATACTTTTAACCAATAGACAAGAAAGCGATCTTACATTAAAGAAAATGGTTTTGAGAGCACCGAATTGGCACTACTTTTCAAACTGAAAAAGATTAATTTTATTCATGTGAACGATACCCCGTAAGCCTCCCCCCCCCCCCCCCATACACATACATTTAATTGATCGTGACAACATACCTCCCAAGAGTGAGCCGGCAAACATTGTTATCTTGGATATCAGTTTCAGGTCTTAGGATCATTCCCGGAGGTCCTAACGCTGGCCCCAGTTCTCGTCTTTGACTTGTTCACATAGGATCTAATCTTCGTCTCGAGTTTTAGCTATGGTTTAATTAAGTATATGAGGGTTCAGTATTACTCAAGTATTTCGAGGATTTCACCCTGGTTACTGCATCCCCGACCATGTGCTCAGTCATATAATAGGGATTATTGTATTTTTTAAAACTTTATTTATTTTACATGGATTGTACAACTATAGTTATACGAGGCACTCTGTATGGCTCGGATGGTGGCGTTCGGTGGTCTCTGGAGGTAGAGGAAACCGGGGATCCCGAGGAGAAAACCAACGACTTTGGACGGGCAACTGCAGCCCACTCTCATAGCCACGCCGGGGATCGAACCCGGGTCGCCAGCGGAGAGAGCCGAACGTGTAACCCTCGACTCTCCAGGCCCCTATATGTGTCAAGGCTGCCAGTGTGGGTGCGGTTCTCTTGGTTTTGGAGTTTCTTCATTGTTATTGGCATGCATGCTAGACGTAAGTGTCAGAGGGTTCTGTTCCTGTCTATATAGAGATTCTGCTTATGCTTTTCCGTCTCAGATTTTGTCGTCTTGGTCTGGATTGGATTTTATACCCTTAATTGTACATAAAGCTGTGTCTTAGATGTTCTGTTTTGCTTCAAAAGCTTTGAGCCATGAATGTTCTCGGTTTGAATGTTGTATATTGTTGGTCGGCGGAGATTTTGCCACACAGCATCGGAACATGGATTCAACCTGAAAATCTTTTTAGGGGTTTGGCTCAGTTTTTGGTTACCTTAATGACAATGTTTTCAGTTTCAACTTATGACCATGCACGCGTGGTTTCAGCCTACAAAGTTCGAACTAGTTCTGGATCTGACGGAAGAGTGACTGTATAGTCTTGGTTTTGAACATAGACCAGAGTCCCCGGAATCTACCCATCTCCCCCTTGCACGTTTTCTATAATGTTTGTGTGAATCACGGTTTCAGGTCTTGGTCTCTGATGCAGAAGTATCAAAGTTAGTCTATAAAGGTCATCGATTTTGATTCATATCCCACTTAGGTTTTTTTTTCATTTATCGTGACTGCAGGTTGCTGGTCCTGTGTTTTATAGACAATCTGGCCTTAGTCTGCATGGTTCCTATATAACGATCCTCACTAATGTGTTAGAGGTACTAGATTTTGATTCTTTTTTCGTCGATGTGAGAGGGGACGGGCTACCAAATGTCAGAACTGCAGTCATTTTGGTATTCCTATCGCGTGTATCAACTCACGAGCCATTCGTGGAAATGACCGCAATTAAAAAGAATATTCAAGTTAGGTTTCTATTAGATGATGTGTTATGGAATTCCAGACCTGTCAGAAATTCAATTTAGCCGCAAGGCAACCATTTTGGAATTCCTTTCGGCAGGGCAGGGCAACCGCCCGTGAAATTTTATTCAAGTCAGGTCCCTGTGAGAGGATCTGCGCAATCAAATTTCAATCTCCTCAGAAATCAAATATACCCATCAGGCAGTCATCCCAAATGAAATTCCTTTTGTTTGCATATTCTTAATTAAGACCAGACCAATTGCTGTGACTTTTTCTTGTTAGGAGTGGTAGTCCCGCCCTCGAATAATTAAAAGTTCTGGTCTCGCGCTACATACAGTTTTCGAGGTTCCGTTCTTGGTCCTGCATGGGATTTCTTATCATGGCTTAATTATGTCTCACATGTCCTGCATGTATGCATGGTCTTGATCTTGGTTACGAAGGAACAGTAAACTGCATGTATGACAGCTTGTTAACTAGTTGTTTGCATGTTTGTGTTTAAATTTCCCGGTCTCGATTGCATCGCTTCCAACGAACATTAATAATATCACTAGATATTGGATCAAATGTTGTTTTTCCTAACGGGTATCTGTGGAAAACGTGAGATTGGCAAATATACAAACAATTTCCTTTCTTTGCATTATTATCAGTGTTCTGTTTTTGTGGTCATGTTAGACAAAATGAAGATGAAAATTATTTACAAAACAGTTTCAAATATCCACCTTTGCTCAAAAATATATTTCTGAGATTATTTAAAACAAAATAAAACTCATGGAATAGTCAGCCACCTGTTTACTTTTGCCTCAGTTTGTTTTCTCTCACCTTTTTGAGTACTAAGACCAGGCTCCGGTTCTTATAAATTTCAGCCAACGAATAAACACACTGGACTTTTCTTAAATAATTCATTTGGTTAACAATCAAATGTATACAAACATGAACTTTTATTCAAATGAAGGGAATTCCATATATAAGCAGTGATTGGATAACCTTTGATCCACTGCATAAAATATATAGATATCAAAATATTCATGATGACTAATTTTCTATGGTGACATCGGTCTAGGAAGTGTTTTGGATAAAATGTAGAACGTACACGAAATTAGCACCTACGTTGGCACCTAATCGTAAGAGGACCATGGAATGTAAAAAAAATGAGAGCAAGAATAAAAAAAAATTCATGATTTACATTATTGTATATGGCACGGAATACGAGACGATATATAAATAACAGCTGAAATGTCAGGGCATTGAGTAACATGTTTGTGATGGTGGTGATGCTTTGATTTTGTAAGTATTCTGTTGTACTGCTCGGGAGGTGACAGTGTTCTCTCTCTGCTGTGACCGGGAGCGTCATGAAGGATCTGCATGAAACACAGGGGGAGACCAGTTAATTCCCCGGCCACCCAGGGCTCTTAGACACCTCGTGCAGGGCTGTATAAACACGGGGCCCGGCGCCCCGCTAAGCCCCCTCTTGTCAAAACGCAATGAGACAATCATAAACCGCCGGGGAATGTGCGTTTATGAATCATACATCAAAGTACGTAGCTTTTCATCCATAAGTAAGCTACACTCACAATATACTGCGTTTAACGGCCGTGGTGACAAGACAAGCCAATTCCCGGCAAACGGCCGCGGGTCAAGCTATTACTCGCGAGCCGAATTAGCCCCGCACTAAATATTTGACTGCGGTATGATTACGGGACCACCAGCCAGCCCGCCATCTGTTTAGAACCGGGCCAGCAAACTTTCTTTGTGGAGGTACAGGCGATTATCTCAATGTTTCCTTCACTTAGAGCGATTTGGCCAAACGACTCTCCTGCTAATAGCTTCAATTACCGCCAGGTCTTCGGGGTGTAACAGAAGTGGAGGGTAGTGTACGCAGGCCAATCGAAGCCTAACTGCAGATCTCCGACGAATTAATCCCGGAGAGAGCTGGCCGTGCCTTGCGCTGGCGCAAGCGTTAATGGTGCGATCGAAGGCTGCAGGAAAGCGCTCCTGATAATGGGGGCGCTCTCGCTCGCGGCTGATAGCGCCGTTAATAGTCCGTCTCTCTTGGCTGCTGGGCGACTTGCGGGTATCCAAAGAGATTGTTGGTCATGCGTTATCCAAGATGCTGCAGGCCAAACAGCGACTCTGACCTGTTTTAATGGGGTTCATCCGCGTCTTTTTAACCAAGCGAAATCAATATTCTTCACGATTATTCAACACAAATCTGATTTTACGCTCATCCGATTTTCCCCATTTCCTTAAGTTACATGCTTTTTTAATTATATTGAAACTGTAAATCTGTCGTACTCACGTATATTCACAGAAACATTTACGCCCACACACGCAAATGTACTCACAAACACGGATTTCATTCCTATCTTAAATTATATTTTGGATTTTGGATCTGCGATATATCTTTCATACTCGAGCGAACATTCATGCACGCCCACACAAATTTACACACGTAATATTACAAATTAATAAATTTTTAACATTCCTTTTGATATAAATCAATATACATTGTTTACTTTTATTCTCTACCGCATATTTGCTTACTGCTATTTTAAATATTACTCTCAACTTCTTTATTTCTTATGGAGCCTTGGTTATTAGTCTCAATGATCTCAGTTAATAGCCTTAATTGGGATGTCGTGTCCACGGATAAAACGTTCACGGCCAATAAAATCTCTGATTTAGTTAATGTAAAATGTGGTCTTTACGGACAAAATGATCCCGGGATTAAGCTGGAGCCCCTGTTAGGTTTATGTGAGAACGAAGGCGACAATAATGAGATCAAATCACTACAGTTATTCTTAAAGGTCAATTAGCTATACCGCCAAGGAGCGAGAGGGCTAAACGCAGCCACACCTCGCATACAGAGAAGAAAATTACAGAGCTCTTTTTTGTGATCTTGGTGTTTAAGTTAGCATAGGCAAACCATTTAGAGCACTAAGTCTCTTGGGCAAAGCAATTATTTGCCAACAAGCATCAGAAATCTCCACAGGATACAGTGTATTAGGGACTGGTTTTTGTTAGTATACCTCAGGTCTTATCTGACATCTCAACGGGCGGGAAACGGAAATTAAGGTGCTATAACAGCCGGGTGTTACTCATCGTTTTCTCTTTTATGAGAGGAAGAAAAAGCCGTTGATCACGTGCACACTCCCGAACTCGGGTATCCGCCCTTATTTCGGAAGCCGAGGCTCAGGCGAGTTCCTTTCTTAATTCCCGCACGTATTTACCCTAGCAACGCCCTCTCTCGGATGAAAACGGCCGCTTTATTAGACTCACCGTAGGCCGTTAATGGCGCTATTATGGGCACCTTGCAGATTTATAGGTTTGCCCCGTTTTAGCGTTTATGTTCCGTTTCACAGCAATCTTGTCACGGGGCATGGCCGGAACAAAATGCCTTGGGTATCCTAGGACAACATTTCCCCCCCGTCCATTTAAACCCCCCCCCCTCCCCCCGAAAGACACGGAGGAAAAGCCTTCGGAACATATACCGTGCTTCCGCATGTGGGCAAACTGACAATGGTTGGGAATGATGCGGGGCTGATTCTTTTGTGTTAAACAGCAATTCAAGAACTTTCAAGAAGTTTCAGAGTGCATATTGTTTTAAAGAAACACCAATAGTGAGAGTTTGAAAATCACTTGTATATATATGTATGTATTTCAATAATGCTTGTATATTATCCCGATCTTCCTATCGACTGGCACAAACAGTGAAACCAATATGCACATATTGATCTCCATTAATCTTGTAGCCTTAATTATTGAACACACCATTTCATGCGCTCCCCTCTCATATATTCACTCATACTGAAAACTGGACAAGGGCCGGAGCCCACTACCCACCTGCAATTGTTTATATTTTATTGTTTTAAATTAGAAGAAATATATATATATATATATATATATATATATATATATATAAGGAACCTTTGGATATAGATTAAAAAAAACAGATGTTTTCAATAGTATATATATATATATATATATATATATATATATAAAGATAGATAGATAGATAGATAGATAGATAGATAATCGGAGGGGGGGGATGTCAAGAGTAAGTAATAAATGAAGCATTTATTTACTTCCTGACACCGTATTATCCCCTCTCCATGTGCTATTATGCATACTGTTCTGATAAACATAAAACACTCACACATACATAGATAAGACAAACAAAAAAACAATAACAGCTTTTAAAGGTGACAATTACATTCTCCTTATCAGATGGAAGTTATAAGTGTTTTTGTCTATACGGTTACATTAAGACACCTACGTATATACCCACTGGCATGATTCTTGTATAAACAAAATGCAGAGACTATATTTCCATGTGAACAGCGTGTTATCGAATGTCCCCATACATTTGCCCATGCAATATTTATGCCCTTGCATATATGATTATGCGCTACCGCATAAAACACACGCACATTTATATGAATATATATATATATATATATATATATATATATATATATATATATATATTTAACCTAATCGGACGTGTAAGCTGCATACATCACTATCACCAAATCACAATCACACATCACCAAAGTCCGCTTAGGGTGTCTAGGCTGGACTGAATTCCGATCAGGATTAAACGTTGATTGGCCCCTTAAAATGGTCAACTTATTTGATGAAACGGGAGAGATACCAGACCTGCATGTATGTTTCATTATTAGTTCGTAGAAATTAAGATATGTTAGTTTTTATATAAAAGAACATATACAGTTACTTCTCCATATACGCATTGACAAAGTACTCAATGCATGAATGGTATTCCTAACACACGTTAAGATATCAGAAAAGAATCGGTTATACTTATAGCATGCAGGAAAACTGCAGATTATCAAAGGACCTTTAGAATGATTACAAAGTACACATATTTGTACATTCCCGCAGTGCTGCATGCATAGTATACATACGTGTCGGCATGTCACGTATTCCATTCTGCACACGACAGTCGCCATGCATCTTGAAATGTTAACACTAGACAAATTCCGACACACAGACCATTTTGCCGTGTTAATGGGCTTTGCGGGGTCTGTTCACGCAAAACATACACTGCCCTTGGCGGGAGCGAACCTTACAAGCATTGTATATGCTTTATATAGATACGGGAAGCCTTGAAACTGTAGTTTATATAATATAAGACATCAAACCAAGAACAGTACGTTTATTCATGAAACTCGTGCCATATTTCAGCCACAGAAATGGACCCATTTATTCTCCTCGGGTTCCTTATATATACTGCAGTGATGACCTCACTCCTCAGGCGTCGTAGGGTTTAAGTTTAGAGGGAGACAGATTTGGTCGTGTACAATAAACCATACAGCTGTCAGGCTTTGGCAACTTCTTCCACCAAACAAGACGAGCTGTCAGCCGTATTAGCCTTCTGGTGATATAGCAAGACAAAACATTGATTTCTCCAAATCGAATAAAAGTCTGAGGCAGAGACACGTGGTCCGGAACCTGAGCTCCCTAACAATCAGGAAATTGTATACTCTCTCATTTCGTCCACAGACAACATCGACGAGGTCTGGCTGTGGTCATATATACAGAGACCCGAGTGGAACCATACAGACAGAGCCCATCAACAGAGAGCCACGGTGTCGTCACCAAATCAAAGCCTGACCCGAGAATTACAGCCACTCTTAATGACCATTCTAAATCGAAGGCATATAAACATATACATAAAGAGTTTAAAAATATGTATATATATATATATACAGAGGAATATATATATATAGAGAGAGAGAGAGAGGAAGAGAGAGAGAGAGAGAGAGAGAGAGAGAGAGAGAGAGAGAGAAAGAAAGAAAGAAACAGACAGACGGATAGAATTAATTTCAAAACGTTAATAACCAAGGCCCAACGACATAATTACACAGGAGTTGATGACACCTTACATGTAGCAGTATACATCACACATGCAAGGCAGGATCTCGGATAATACTGCAGACACCAGTCCAGGCCGGCGCCACGTGAGACCTGATTTCCTGGGGAATGGGAGGGACATTCCGCATAGAGTTGTAATTAGTACATAGGATTGTGTCAAGGGAGAACCAGGTGGCGCTGCGGTAGGCTTCACCGTGTAGGATTGGTTGACTTGGGATTCGGAGTAACACTGATTCTGACTAAAAAAAAAAACAAACAAAAACAAAAATAAAAAATAACGAGAAATGTCAGGCATCGGAGATGCCATAGTATCCCCAGATATTTTGCATAAATTTGTAAATGATAGGTGAAGGTGTTGGGAAGAAACTCTATATTTCCGCAGATTTGACCTTGAAGATAAGTTCAAGGTCACCAGTCTTCAAACTATTCAAAGATCATGGTTCAAACAGATGTTGTATCAAATTTCAGGGGAAAATATGCTGTACACAAGTTATAGTGATCACAAGAAATCCTATATTTCCGCAGATTTGACCCTCAGAACAAGTTTAAGGTCACAAGTCTTCACACTCCTCCGATAACTTTGTTAAAACAATTGGTTCACCAAATTTAAGAAAAAAAATATGCAATACTTCAGAAGTTATGAGGTTTGTAATAGTCCTGCAATTTTGCCTGATATGACCTTGAAGGTCTAGTCATGGTCATCGGTTTTCGATTCCGAGAATTTTCTACCCACCTTATTTAATTATCCTGATTTTCAGCACTACCCATCAAACCATTCTTGAGAAATCTAATGTTTTATGAAATTGTCACCAAATATGGCCTTATTCAAGGTCAAGGTCGCTCTTATAATAAAGGTCATGACCCGATTTTAAAAGACATTATCCTAGGGCCCATATCTTTTCATCTGCACAATATATAAGAAATCTGTCCCTTAGTATTTTACTTATATTGCTTACATTATTGTCAAGTGGCAGTGATTTGGGTATTGAACGGCAAAAAAAAAAAAAAAAAAGATAATAGGTGGCGCCAATAGAGTATTTCTTGAGATATCTCATGTTTTGTGTGATTTACAGTAAAGTTTGACATACTCAAGGCCAAGGTCACTCTCCTGGTACAGGGCATAACCCCATTTTAAAAAGGCTCCGTCATCTAACCAATATCTATGTATACGGGTAAAATTTGATCCGTGAAATCTTTCTCGAATTATCTCACCTGGAAGAAATCTCGGCGGCGGGGCGCAACCGTGCCTTAACCATAGTATCCCCCGACTTGGTCTTGGGACAGAACAATCCCATACTGGAGAATTTCATAAAAAAAGATAATTACAAAGTAAGAAACAATCCAATACAGAAAACGTAACTGGGAATGGGAGGTTTATTTATTTATTACAACATTCTGCGGGGAAGAACGCAAGAAACAAAACAAAAAAAAAGGCAAATTCCAGTAGACAGTTCGGTTACACTTGGGATACATGTATTGTAGCCACGGAATTATGATGATACATAAATAAGCAGAAGAATTAACAGTTTATTTGAATATACACGTCAGTATACGTGATCGGACATAATGTCAGCCACCTATTAACAAAGCCACATGTGGTACGAAACTAATTAGTAATATAGTGCCTGGAAAAAAATACTTAGTTTAGTTCATTCTACATAAAATAGAAATGCTCTAGTCAGCCACTGAGAACTCTGCCATCAGATTGTGCATAAAATGATGACTACATACAACTGTATATAATACAAGAAGGGGGAGGGGGTGTATAAAATATGCACACGAGTTCTTTTTCAGATACTGTCTTTCGGTCGCTTTAGTTTTGTGCATGCAGAACAATGTTAATCATTGTCTGCATGGCCAGGAGCAGCAATACATCAGCTGTATACTGCATGTGCATGTGCTTGGTTTAATTATATACATACACCCTGAATCAAAGACGCACTTCTCATGTGTTGCGTGATACCTGTGGTTACAGCTGATGCAGAACAAGTCCATTTGGCAACTAACACATGTTAATGGGAAGATTACATTTAAAGGAAAGGGTTCTCGTTTGCACCCGTGTGCGCATACGCTTCATATTAAAAACCGCATCATTTATCACCACGTTCGGGATATCAATAATTAATATAAAAGTATATTTACATGATCTTTTGAATATATTACACACGTGCGCGTGTAAGAAAGCGAATCCTGCTGTGGCTTATACTTTAAATTACCTGGTGCATGGTGTGAAATACTTTACATTGTTGCAGTGAGGCTCCTATTTTTCATATAATGCCGAAACGGGATGGGATATCTCCGGCGTTCAAGGGTCCCACAAAATGTATATATTTTCCTCAAGGTATACGTCACATCAGGAATAACATATTGAACAACCTGAAATCAATATTCCCTTTAAATGCAGATGCGAACATGCACAGACGCTTCGTAATTATAGTACATGATGTCATGAATCATTGATCTATGATATAATATATTATCTAAATATCCCGAGAATAACGTTGACCTCAATATTTTCCGTAGGGTGGGGGGGGGGGGGGGGGAGTTGTTACAAGGTAATTGGTATATGTCACATATATAGGATACTTTAGTTCTAAATATGACATGTATATATATATATATATATATATATATATATATATATATATATAATGTGATAAGTGGATGTGTATACGCTCAACACGTGCAGCCCTCTGGATATATGTATATCAGTGACCGGGACAAAACACAACCCAAATTTTCGTTTTATCACTGATAACCGTGCAATAAGTATGTAAAAGTTCCATTTTATATTTGAGGCTCAAACTTGGCCAGAAGACTTGTAGCAAAAAGGTATAAATGGCTAAAGATTATAGGTGGTCAATATTGAAACAAAATCAGACTAGAGAGTTTCAGTCACATCATAATTATTCTTTTTCATTTTAATAGGCTTAAATAACCTTAATTAATTAAACCTATATATAACTTTATGGATTTCTAAACAATTCACACTTTGTGAACAAGATTACCATTGATTAATTTAACATGGTAATCCATACTTATATATGGTGTTACGAAGACAAATTGCTCAGGGGAAAACATTGGGCCGATCCGGGATTCGAACCCATGTCGGTGGCGCACAAATCCGGCGTACCAACCGCTTCGCCAGAAAAGCAAGCTGAATTCGGTTCGGTCCGCTTTTATGTCAACCCGTAACACTACCCCTGGTAAGAGCGTTCTGCTATCAGAACAAGACTAATTATCCCAGGAGTCACACTTTGGTGAGCTTATTCCCTGGGCCACAAAGTTTCCCGTCATGTTGGACGAGCCCCCATATTTGTTACGTAGACAAATTGTTCAGGGAAATATTGGGCCGATCCCGGATTCGAACCCATGTTGGTGGCGCACAAGTCCGGCGTACCAACCGCTTCGCTATAGAAAAGCAAGCTTCACTATAGCGAGACAGTTCGGTCCGCTTTTATGTCACCCCGTAACACATCCCCTCTTAAGAGCGTTCTGCTATCAGAACAAGATAAACTATCCCAGAAGTCCCACCTTCGGTGAACTAGGTAGCGGTAATTTCCTAATTTCTTCAAACCACCATTTCCTGGACGAACCCCCATTTTGACACGAAGACAAATTGCTCAGGGGAAAAGCAAGCTTCACTATAGCGAGACAGTTCGGTCCGCTTTTATGTCAGCCCGTCACCCCGTAACAATGGTTATCCGAAGTATAAACAGACATTGCAGTAAATTAATCAATGATTTTTATTTGTGATTTTGCTCGTCCTCTCTATATGTGAGGCAAAATACAAATGAATATTCATGGTATAATGCAAGGTATACGGAAGTCCATGCATGGCACTGACCTGCACGTTGCATGCAGACATATAAATGTTCATGTATAGATGCGTTAATGTCTCGTGTGTATTTTACAGTGGGGTTTATAATATATTAGTATATATACATACAATACTGCATGCGAGGAGAAAGTGTAAATTATTTCCAGGACATATATTTGGATAACAAATTTCAAATTTTTAAACGCATATTAATATACAATGGAACCTGCCTGAACATCTGCATACCACCAAGTCTGTTGCAGCCACGCTTTCACAGACCTTGATTCAATGAGCCGGTCTGCATGTCGTCTATTTCATGAATATCCAATAAGGCAACTGAACCAATCAAATGACTCACCTGTTTTACGCGGCTGCCAGTGCACGTCTGCATGGTGCTACTTCTAAAATTGGCATCGAGAATTTGACCAGATCCAATTAATAAAGCCATATATAAACCTGGTGCACACATGTTCTTGTTCATGCAGATGGCGTGTGAACAGTGTATATATTGTTTGCATTTCGTTCCTTGGATTTGATTGACACTTTTGATTTCAGCCCGCACATTTACAGGTTGCTCATGCATTATATTCGGCTCACTGAATCATGCAAGGTCTTTGGTATATAAATATATATGAAGATGTGTCTGAAAGATCACTAGTCTTATAAGACCACCAATTGATTATAATTAACTGTAAATTAAGACCATTTTGGCCAGTCCCACGGGAGGCATTATTACACAAGTTCAGGGGCGGATCTATAGGACTCAGAAAAAGGAGGATTCCAACCCCTGAGGTCAAACGATGAAACCGAAAAAAAGGTCCGCAGGTCCGGGGGGGGGGGGGGTTCCATGCAAGCCGTAAAAATTGGTCTGAAACCTTTGCGGCGGCTGAAAGGGGGGTGGGGGTGGGGGGTTCCATGCATGACCCCTGGATCCCTCCCCTGGCACCGCATATCTATTTGTATACCGAGTTATTCATGTGTATATAGTAGTATTAGTCTATACATGACGATTGTATATAGCTGCATGCTTTATGTATGTATATATATATATATATATATATATATATATATATATATATATATATATATATATATATATATATATATATATATATAGGCGTGCATTTTATTAGTGTGTATTTAACAGGGTATTTTCGTTTTGCATTGGTATGGAGGGAATGGCAATTAAATCTGAGCAAGGTGGAATTTATTTTCTCACTTTCATGTATGCAGACACGAAACGTTCACCATGAATTCGGTTCACATATTTAAACATACCCATATACAGATTTGTGTGTGTGTGTTTATGTACCAATGTCACGTGCATACCTTATATGTACATGTGTGATTTTTTTCTCTATCTCTCTCTCAGTGTGTGGAAACCAATTTATCATAAAACTAGGGACCCATGGGTCTCGACGCTCCGCTGAATTTATCTGTAAGGATAGGTATATGAGCTGTTCCAAAACATGGGTCCTGTGATCAGTTTGAAACCAACCTGTCTACCCAAAATGATAATTCATCCGTAAACTGATTTGTGAATGGATGGGCTCTGTGACATTGCCCTTTGACCTAGTGACCACGAAATCAATAGGAACCTCCCCCCACTTGCAGGTGCATCACGTGGAAGACGGAAGGTTTGGGATGAAAAGTTTTGCTTAAAATGCATCCACAATCTTTTTAAAGAAGTGGGTCCTGTACCCTTTGCCTTTGACCTCATGACCCCAAAATCAAAAGAGTTCTTACATTATTATTTTTGGGTCATAGTTAAGTCAGGTTTGAAATCCATGCATATGTCTATCCAAACTGAAGTTATCATCTGGAAACAAATTTGACGGACATACAGAAAGACGAACAGACGGACGGACAGGGTGATTAATATAGAGTATATTCACTTATTCAAGCCGGCCCTAATAAACAATACAAGCTTCAGGACACAGATGAAAAAAACAGCTACGAATCTGATGGTATCAATATAATTTTGTAGTCTAATAAAAGGAAAAAAATGCATAAAAAAAAAAGAAAAAAAAAATACAGGAGAACTGAAGAACGAATCATAATAAAAAAACACACCGGGTTTCAGGACAATGGATGAAACCATAGCTGAGAAACTGACATAACTGCTGTCATTTGATGGTCTCAAAAACAAAACTAGCCATGATCAATATTCAAAGCAAGATTCATGGCAATACATGCATTAATTATTAAAATACTGGAGGTTTTGTATTAATTTTTTTTTGGGGGGGGGGGGGGGGTATTTAGAAGCTCCATAAGTAAAAGGATTAAAGTCACACTGACCTAATTTAAGGTTTCCAAGGAGATTTTTAATTGACCTCCCTGGATATACACTTAGAATTTCTAGGTCCAGCGGTTACTATTTGTGCCCTGCTAACTTACGGTTAGACGGCCGGACGGACAACGGACAAAGCGCTATATACCTATATCTCAGTCGAACAAAAAAGCATAAATATATACATGTGGATCACCAGTTCCTGGTATAACTAGAGTCCTGATCAAACGGTTGCATATGTATGGTATGTATATGTTAAGTGGATATAAATGAATCCATGCTTTAAAAGAAAATGTAAGAAAAAAATAAGAAAAATGTGTAAATGCTTTATTAAATCATGCATAACAGTTCTGCTGCGCTATCCAGAACAGAGGCGGCTAATAATACAAAGGATTGACTAACTTCTTGTCCTTCTCGGGGTAAACTATAATTCCCTATCTTTGAATGGTAAAAAGGCCATTTAAAAAGCATAAGGTGATCCAGATTAGCGCCGAGATTTAATAGATTCTTTATGTAGTATATAACATTATTTTGTTCATATACACAGACGGGCCCTGTAACATGCATCATTACATCATTTTTTAGATACAAAGTGAGTTTCCAGCCAGATATACACGTTGACAGCGGTGATATACTGTTTTTTAATCACTGTGAAATGTGTAATTAAAGTAATAGTAACATATACAACAGGCAATATGTGTATGGTTTGCATTAATTTATTGCATTTTGTAAATTAAAAATGTTAAAGAGAGAGAGAAAACGACTGCAGAGAGAGAGAGAGAGAGAGAGAGAGAGAGAGAGAGAGAGAGAGAGAGAAGGGGGTGGGGTGGATGGTAATAGAAAGCCGGGAAGGTCCCATGGCCCGCTCCCTTATGAGCTAGCGGCTGCTGACTCATGGTGTTGTTACGTCACTGAGCATTAATTGGATGTACCAGCGAACAGCTGACAGGCTTCTGTAATTATATCAGTTGCCGGTGTCTTGGAGATTTATTGGTTTTCCACAATCCTAAGCTAGTTATACTTCAAAGATATATATATATATATATATATATATATATATATATATATATATATATATATATATATATATATTTATATATATAAAACAACATTGATCAATTCCAAGTATTAAACTGTAACGAAACGACTGATGATAAATGATATACAGAAATGTTAAGCTCAAGTTGTATAAAACGCGTGATTACCAAATGTGGTCATTTGAAGTTACCAAAACCTATTTAAATTTCATATTGAATGAATCAATTTATAACTTCAAATTTATTTATAACCATATCATTGGATATTTTATGTACCGTTATTCTGTATACAATCCATCCATGCTGTTTGTAACACGATCTACATTACATAATGGTATGAGTCGACGATATGATATAATAGCCAGGCTTTGTTTATCTGCTACAACAGAGTAGACACATTGGCCAGCTCCTGCCGGGAATGTCCAACAGGGCCAGCCCGATCGTCAGCATGCAAGGATTCCTTAGGGACAGAACATCTAACTTGGAGATGGGGGCCGGCGACACGGAGTTGTCTGGGATTTGTCCGATGATCGCGGGCAGAGCCAATCAACACCAGCTCATTCTCGGTGGCTGAAGAATTTAAAAACATCATAAGGGGCAATTCACCAGTCCCTGAGCCAAGTAGGTGGACTTCAAACAGCTATGGTCCCCTTTAGATTGGACTGGCTCAAGAGGGTATTACTGGTCCTTCATTTAAAAGTCAACTCGATAGGTCTGGTAAAAATCAATGCCCGCTTTAGCGTTTAGCCGGAGCATCTGACGCCGTCTTCTTATTGTGGTTCTGCCTTCAGTGCATGCAAATCATTTCCGATTAGTTTCTCCGTCATTGAGATGCAGTCCCGTCCAGTCTCACGCAACCTTTTAATGCTAATCCAACCACAGTAGTCTTGGATGGATCGATTCAGTGCTTGCTGATTCCACAATAGCCATGTCAGCCGGCAGAGTCGGTCCACATGTGATACCTGTGACTTGGAAAATAGTGATACTGTTTGTGATCGGTTAGGAAATTGGGACTGAAAGCGAGAAGGGCTATTCCAGCTCTCAGCAATATTTCATAGGATCGTTCGCCATTGTCAGCTTCCAGCGCATAACTGCCTCGAACGATTACTTAGCAAAAGCCGGGGCTAAGAAACTTACGCGACGTAGGGATTAAAGTGATTCTGACTAAAAGCACTGAATATATAATCTGCCTGGCCCTTGTCTACCATTCATTCACATTACTAGATAATAGCTTGGCTGTGTTTAGCAGCTGTGTAAAAACTACCACCCAGTGAACGCATCGTTAGTAAATCGGTATGTTTATTCGGGCAGGAAGTTGCCCATACAATATTTCACTGTGTTCCTAACCAGGACTGCTCCATACTAATATATTACGCAGGCTAATCGCGCGGAAACCAACACGACTGACTCGATCCTATATACAGTTTTATTGCATCTAATTGGCCGGGTTGGTCACAGGGCCGCTGCTGGATTTTTACGCGGCCGGGTAATTGTATTGTTGGTATAGTGTACCACACACAAGGGGGCCCCTTTATGTCAGCTATCAGTGACAAGAGGGGTTATCCCACTTGGCTGCTACCCACCCTATACGACATTGCACATGGCTCGTTTTATCTCTTTTTGCTACACGCGAGCTGGATGTCATTTGTAACCCGACCATAATTGCCTCAAACGTTTAATAATGTGGCCGCCATATAGTTGAGTATCACGAGGCCACAAAACAAAGAAGGTCCTTGGTGCCCAAACGGGTTGGCAAAACAAAGAAAGACTGTAGGTCTGTCACATCAGCTGAAATCGCACCATCCATTAAAGCCATTCCCTGGCTGCAGGGCGGCCGCTTCACAACGCTATCAGTCTCAGGCCGGGGGTTATTAATTTTCGCACAGCTATTATTCATCACCTATCTGCTGCCGAGCGCAAGTGGCGACTCAATCACCCAGCTCCACGGAGGGAAGATTCATTTACAAAGAGCCGGGCCCAGCTCTCAATCTCTCCGGCATTTCTGCCCTATTAACGGGGCGAATTTCAAGAAACGAGCGGAACCTTTCATACGCGTAATCGCATCAGATATGTAGCCCAGGGCCTGCGAAGCCCGTTAATTGCGCTTAGAGGACACCCAGTAAAGCCTATTGATCCGTCTGAGCGGCAAATAATTGGGGCCCATTTGTGCAGTGTATCGTGATATGCACGGCCTTTTGGCTGTCGAGTGATTTCAATCCAATTTTAACTACTCGCCGGCGATTAGCGCTGTGCCTTATTCGATTCAAGCCCGCGGATTGTGTGCATGTGTGCTTTACGGGCTTGGTGATTGCGAGGGCTTCACTGCCTCGCGTCAAATCACTCCAGTGAGGGGAACCTTGGAGAGCGTTTAGTGAAGAGGGGTGGTCTTTCAATAGCCCCCAGTACAGCCGCTATTGACGCCCAAGCCGCTCATATGGACACAACATTAGGCGTGCATGGTCCAGTGGCAGCCGCCAGCATGCGACACACGCTTATTGACGCCGACCAAATAAGAAATTGATGTGTGATCTGTTAGAGAGCGCAATAACTGGATAGATATTGCACTGCATTATCTGATCGCAGGGCTGAGGTAACGATTTGAGGAGCTAACGAGTAAGTGGCGGGCAGAGTCGCAGCGAGGAGCCAGTGGAAAACAATCGGTGTGACAGAAATACGGCAGCGCCACTTAACTATCTTGTTCTCAGTTTGGCATTGTGGCCGGTGAGCATGGAACAGGTGAGCTCGTCCCGTTATTTAACCACCCCGCCCACCTGGCACCCTCATGTGTACCAGAAATCACCGGCAAGACCCACGCCACATTTTATTGCTGACATTTTAGGAATTCGGGACCATGACCAGCGTCGTGCAGATTCTAACATTTGTAATAACGTGGTTAATAGGAAACGATTACCGTCTCCAGAGAAGTCCTCGTCACCGCCCATACCGACGTTGCGTCGTGAGGAGGCCAGACTATTAAACGCTTCACCAAATGTTACGACCAGCTCTATCAACGGTCATCTCCTACCAGCCAGCCTGCCAGAGGACCTCAGAACGGGAGACGCCGTAAAGACCAAACAGACAGATCTGGAGTCGGAAGATAATGTTTCCGATCGCTCTAAGAGTCCACCCGACTCATTGGGTTCATCTATTGGCTCCACCGGCTCCATACATGCCGAAGGTAAGAGGATTTCTCATTAACCTTGTCGTTACCTGAACACCCGGCGCATGCATCAACCTGTAATGACTTCACTAAGGCGGTCACTCTCACAATTTATGTTATTGTTACACTCTTCCATACGTTCATCATCATCAACATCACCATTATCTATTTAGTTTAATAAAAATATCTGCTCCTCTGTTTCTCTCTCGCTCACACACACCTATATATATATATATATATATATATATATATATATATATATATATATATATATATATATATAAAAGAGCACAATATACGCAGCTGGGGGCTATAAATTTCATTCCTGTTTAATGCATCATTCGATAATCTCCCATCATGAAAGTTTATGCGTTTTCCATCTTTATCCACAAAATCAACCTTGGATTAACAATAGACTGAAATCAGTGCGGAGTACCGTTTTAAAAGCTGACACCATTATCACCATTATCAGTTAATACTTAAGTGCACTTAATTATGATATGATCAATCTGATTTCCTCTTCCTGTTTGTATGACACCGTACCTGTTTACGGCCACTGTGTAAACTATAAGCCGTATGCGCTGTGATAGACCACTTACGTGCTCATTACGCTGTACTGGTGGGCTTCACAAGTGGGTGATTGCATGCCTGCTCTAAAAAGATGCCTGTGAGCCCCGGCAGAGGACTAAAAATTATGTTTTCTAGGTAGAATCCTTTCTCTAAGAACTGAAACCGCAAATGATCACGATTTGACTACACCTGATACCACGCGACAAAACGCGCGGCAGTATTGAAATTGTTAACCGATACAAAATATGAAGGCGCTCATGATGCTGGCTGTGTAAGTGATCTAATTAAACCTTGGAGCGCCCGTCTACCGAATATCTGTAACATCATGATTAAAACGTACGTTATGCGCAGATTATTCATTTGGTTGTTATTATATGGTCAATAAAAAAAGTTTCCGCGGCGATAGAAATACCCCGCATTCCTGCTGGAGAGAATTTCACATTGATTAATTAATTTATTATCATCATTATTATTGTTATAATAATTAAAATGAACTTAAGGTGATAATGCCTTCCAATATAAATCTTAGAATCAAATTTGATTATTGAAATTATTTTAATAATAATAATAATAAAACTCATTTAAATGTTAACGACGATTTTGAATAGTTATTTTAAATGCACATGAGCTGGATCTATCAGTTATCAGGTTTAAGTAGTCGAGAATTGGTCAAAGCAAGCACTTAACAAAGGAGTCGACGGATGTTTCGCTTGTGTATTTTTCTGTATGCTCGTTTAAGTGGCTTTAACCCTGGAAAACCGTATACCTAATCTGTCTGACTGAAAGGGCAGGCATACAGTTAATAGTTATCCCGTCGGAAGGGGGACTACATTTGTTAGGTTTGACCGAGTTATAACATACTGGTGGTGGCAAGTGGACTGTTATTGTAAACACAATACGGTGTCGATGTCAGGATCCTGTGGAGGCCGCTCAGCTGATGCTTGACCGGACCGTTGAGGCCTCTGGCGGTCAAACCCACGTGACCTATCAAACTGACCATAAGCCTTGAGGCCACACTTCACCAACAAATACACCACACGTGGGTAAAAACGCACAAAGTGAATGGATGTTTCCCTTGTGGTGCCGCCTTCACCCGCTGTGAATTAAGTGCTTTCCGTTCTCTAATACCAGTATGGACAAATACAGTCTTGTTGAATCCCCGGCAGGTTATTAAGAATCAACACGGTTATTACATAAACAGACCTTCCTTTGAAAGCAATATCACTGACGAAACCACTTAGCGCCTATAAACCGACACGACTTCTAAACACGGTCAATACCGGCTTTTGTTGGTTATGTTATGAGAACAACATTAATGGTTGTAGAAGCAGATTTTCCCGCTGAATACATATATTGCATGTACATAACACTAAATGTTGTTGGAAAATCCATACATTTATGAGACTGTCTTTCTTCATCGTGCACGCACGCATGCAAATACGCACGCATATACACACGTACACATGCGTTAAGAACATTTCAATCCATTTTGTGGATTGCATATATGGAGACCATTCTTATATATACAACCAGTCGACATAAAATTTGTTTCATACACAAAATGGACACCACCTTTGTTTGCGATAAATAAAGGCTATACCGGTATATAGTATATATATACACAAACACGATGGAACGATGTATGTATAAGCATCCCTGAACAAACCATCACAAAGACACGGGTGAAATCTTAACCTCCTCGGCGGAATAGATTATTAATTTCCGTCCAACTTGTATTTTTGTTCGTTAAATGTGTTTCATAGATGGATAGTCCCATTTAAATATTTATAATAAATGATATAATTTGGTTGATATATTTTGTTATTATTTTCAGAGTAATAATAAATAAAATGAATGCACATGAATAAGGCTAAGACAAATTTGGTTTTATATATATATATATAAATATATATATATATATATATATATATATATATATATATATATATAGCGTATAACTAAATCTGTGTCGATTAAAGAGTTTTACATTTCGTTATATTGCGGTTAATATACCACGACAAAAGAACACAGGAGTTGTAGTGTGCGATTAAATGGTTTCTTAATTTGCGGAATACGAAAAAAATAAGTAACTTCATCTGTAAAATCAGTTTCTTGTCATGCAGAACAACTGGGTGAAATTGGGTGTTTAGTTCAAAGTATTATCATATTACAAAGTGACATTTAATGATGGTGCCCGCGTGTGTACATGTAATTAAGTATAATTGAAAACCATGCACAATGTACACTCGGGTCACATTTACAGTAATTGGTTTATGAATCGGTCAGAGATAAGCGTCATACTAATTGACATTAGATATATGTTAAACATATGTTTACCTCACGGCATTTTCATGTCGCTATAGATAACGGTTTAAAATTATGTTAGATAAGGAAAAAAATTTTCTTGTGATCTTTTTCCCGAAACATGCCCCAGATAGCATTAACTTATATACCTGTCGTGTCCGCTTAAAAATTAACGCCATTATTAAAAAGGTGACTAAAATCAGACAATAATATTAGCAGTATTTTGTTAAAACAATATGTCATATGCATGCGTTTTTACGAACATTATGTCATCGGTCATCCTTCTGTGCCCCTGTCTGTCTGTCTGTCTGTCTCTCTCTCTCTCTCAGAGCTCTTTTCTGCCTTCCCTCATTATATCACTCTTCAAGCCCCGCGGTATAACAGTTTAATTCAGTTGCAAAAGCACAAGCACTGACGTACATTGACTGCATGTGGGCATGTTTTTTTAGAGTATTCTCCAGATAGAAACTTTCTTATGCAAAATAATATAAAATCATTGCATGGTGTGAGTTACTTCCAATTCAGTAAACATTATGAGGTTCAAAGCAACAAGCGAGATCCACGGGGGTGTTGTTTTATACATGACCTAAATGAATGCCCCCCCCCCCCCGTTTAATGTGTCAGTTTATATGTGCGGTTTCATTCTTAAACACAGTTTGTACGTCTTGTGCGTATAGGTAAGTCAGACCTTCCGTGAACCCGAAGATTGTAGCGCAAGTATAGAGATATATGGGTTCGCGAAAATGATAAATGTGCCCCACAAACAACTTAGGTGTTTACACATATAGAGCAGGCGAACCCGGGATCTCGCATTCATAGGGAAGACGACATGGCGAATGACTGTGGGGACCTCGGGTGGTAGTAAATCCCTAGTAGAAAATTGCTCCGACACATGGCCGTTGTGTGACTGGAGATGCGGTACTTAGCAGCTCGCTTGATCGATATCTATCAATCAAGTGGCGTTTCGCGGCTATTAATTCTTGCGCCATATGTCTAGCCGGTGAGCGATCAACAACAATAAGAACTGTACGGCGACTTCTCGCGCGTTCAGAGCTCCACACATCCTAAAGTCGATTGAGGCCGCATGGAATTAAATCCAATATCACGCGCCCCACCTCAACGGATATCTGGATTTTCCGGCTGCCCCGTTCATGCAGGGGCGTTTCGATTGTCCAAACATGAAACGTGGCTATTCGTGGCCTGATAATGGATACGGGAACAACTATAAAAACCGCCGCTCGCCATCTCCCTGAGGCGTGGCGGTCTCCCGAGCCTGTGGAAGAAACATTGCTGCTTGTTAAAGATAAATGCTATTTTTCCCTCTTCTACTCGACTCACATCAGGTTTGTCGTGGCTAATGGCCCCGGTCTTTAAACAGCTTTGTTTCATGTGGTATGCATTTAAACGCACTTAAAAAGGCTCACGTTGGTGCTCTGACGGTATGTCAGCTTTTCAAAAGTGTCACGGTTTTCCACCATGCATGCATAACTTCATGATGTACCTGTACTTTCAGGTATTACGTCTCATGTTTTCAAATATCTGAATCACATATGTATGCGTATCTATAGTGCAAATCTTCAAAGGTTTTCTTCCCAATAACGTTCAGGTCATTCAGATCACCATAATATTAAAAAAAAACTTTGTATTATACAAAATCTATATTCTAGAAGGGCCTGGGGTTTAAAGTAATGTAGCACTCAACGGTTCAGGGTTGTTAAGTTTTTCCCAGTGCGGTATTTACCAGCTGGTAAATAGCGATATTTACCGCCTTTGGAAAAACCTCTTAAAGTGGGAAAATGGGAAAAACTGGGAAAAACCTCTAATAATCTTATAAAAGGAGAGACCAGCAGATATCTGACTGAATTAAAAGGTAATATCATCATATCATCTCTCACACACTCACACACATACACACACACACACACACAAACACACAGACACACACACACACACATATATATATATATATATATATATATATTTAAACAAACATACTCAAATGAAACCTGGTCTCCTTTTCGGCACAGTAGCAAAAAAATTGGGTGTTTTTTTCCTACCTGTATGCACAGAAACCTGCATCATGCTGGACAGGGTTTCCCCAAGTGTTACCACAATGGGTGGTTGGTTTCTTTTCACCCTAGCTAACTAGTTGTATGAGCCCTACATGACTAGCATGGCTTCTTCACACTTCTGTACCCCCAAGATTAACTCGGCCTTGATTAGGTAAACATGCTTGATTACTTTTGTCAGCTCACCTACTAAAGTTTATGTTGCTGTTAATTGGTAATTAAGTAATAGTAATGCACTAGTATGGGTTGTGGAAATATTGCACACATACACACACACACACACACACACACCCTCACACACACACACACATATTCATCACATGTGGATATATATATGCATATATGTATATATATGTATATATGTATGTATATATATATATATATACAAACACATAATATAATTTCAACATGCAACGTTAAACAGAATTAATTAACTATACATCATTATACTCTCTTAAAAATTTGATCAGACATTTTCCCCAGTAATTCCCGGCACTAACCAGTTTTCCCCCAGTTATTCCCAATTAATCCCGGCTTTTTCCCACTGTCCGGGAAAAACTAGTTTTTCCCGGGAAAAATAACAACCCTGCAACGGTTGGGTCACCGAGGCTTCTCATTGAATGAACCTCCCTCCTTAGGACGGGAAGGATTACGGGGGTTGATCAGTTTATTTTTATTTACATATTCGGGGAGGGGGGGGGGGGAATGGGTGGACCAGTACGTGTACAAGTTTTCTTTTTTTTGCGGTCATGTTGACGCTAGATCTCCAATATCGCTGATTTTCAAAAGCTAAAATTTGGGGGACATATAAGTATAGGTCACAGATATCCACATAATATTTATTTGTAATCTTGACCTGATTCCCAAGGTCGCACATTCCGCAACCGATCCCCGATTATCGCCCAGTTGCGGGCCTTTTTTTTTGGGGGGGGAGGGTTTCCAGTGAGCATCGCTTGGATACTGCATAAATCTAGTTCGCACATTCCGCAACCGATCCCCGATTATCGCCCAGTTGCGGGCCCTTTTTTTTGGGGGGGGGGGGGGGGGGGGGGCAGGTTTCCAGTGAGCATCGCTTGGATACTGCATAAATCTAGTTTGAGTAACTCATTCCATCTGACCCGATCACTCTTTTTTTCAAGCTTTAATATAATAGTTCCAGCTTTCTATATATAAGCAATGATTTCAGGGTTTCATATTTTAAAATCTTGTGATCCCCGAATGCATATATAATTTGTAAATGGTAAAATACTGCATGTTCCTTTCATGTTTTGTTCCTTTTTCCATACCCGAAGGTAGGTTTTACTTTTAAATGTAAAAAAAAAAATCAACAGTCACTTCATGCGGAACAACATTTAAACGGAAAGCATTGGATTAAGTAATAAAAGTTTTCGATGATTTCCGCATATATTCTAATAAAACCATCCTACATATATCCATGACAGATATGAAACAAAAACAGCCAATCTAATTAATGAACGACCGTTGACAGAACTATTCATTTGTTTCTCCTGGTCCGCTGAATTGATCAGAAAGCGTACTCGCTGCGTGTGTAAACAGAACTATATAGTCTCAATTTTCACACCATCACGATGCGACACAAAGAGATTGTGCACGGCAGCACTGGCCATCCTTTATATAGGATGCATGCATCATAACTACATGCTGTACTCTTTAAATAATTGTTAAAACCTTAAATTTTATGCAAGCTTAAAGCGGATAACATGCAAGCAGTATTTCGTATAGCATGTTCTCTTCATATATACATGCAGAACTAAGAACACACCGACCATGGATTTTAAATAATTAAATGTAGCCCATGTCAGTTGATGGGATATTTGATTATTTCCAAAAATATACGTATACAATACACACAATTTTTCAACAATCTTATATATATATATATATATATATTTCTGAACATGTGGCTTTATTTCACAGTTGTTCCTAAAAATAAGTGACAGATATGAGCTTGAAGTCTTTACAAACAGCAAACCGTCATGAAAACAGATGTATAAGACGTAGAAGATATTAACTATGCATATAGATAAGTAAACCTGCCTCCAAAAAACATTAAACTAAAGGTTCAAGAAATAAATAGACAATAAGGTTGCGCTAAAGAGTTGTCTGGATATAATTTCGCCACTAGATGTATTCGTCAGTTTATTATTTCCTTAATCGAAGTGAAACTTATTGATAAAATGGGAACCACTTGCGCTTAACTAGCATTTGATGTGAAAAAACTCCCTTTATTCAAAAAAAATTGAAAAGAAAAAAAAGTAAAAACAAAGGAAGTTTAGTAGGAAAATGGTCCTCAAATACCTGGAAATAAATTTCTTGTTATAAATTTGTTATTTATTGTGCAAGTTTAAAATTCCAACACAAACACGTATTATCACAAATGGTGACCTTTATTTATGGTAAACCTACCCGATAACGTTTGATGTACCTGTAATTTGTTCACATGTATATATGGGATGAACGGGAATTCATCATTGAATTTTCGTGTATAAAAAATAAAAACAAGTGAGATAAAACAAATAATCAGTCATGAAAGAGATAAATTAATTCATAAAAAATATCCTCACGGGACTGTATATATCAGTTTAAAATGACTATAAGCTGTGCGTTAATATTACAGTTTAAATGTGAATGCATAAAGCAGTCCGATCGATTAAAAACAACCGTATATAAACCTAAACATCGTGTTTATATATAGTTGAAATATTCTATACACATATTTGGCAACGTATATATGTATATGTTTTACTAAATCATTCGTATTAGGTAATTTATTCATTTATGCATTTCCTTTTTTGTTAACGTTACCTAGTTTATTTAAAAGGACAGTGTTCTTTGCGTGTGCACATGCATGTGAGAAGCAAGAAAGACAAAGCAGGAGGATAGTGAAATATTCCGTAGTTAGTGTTGGTTCCGCAGTATGTAAAATCATGATTTATTAAAAAAAATTCTTTTTTTAAGGAGTTTATTATTTGTTTAAAACAAAACTCTTTTTTGAAGTTAAATAGTTTCGATCTACACTTACAATGGTTGACTAAATCAATGCGACCTGAAAGTGCAAAATTTCTTTCTTGCGACTTTTCCCTGGACAAATATTTGACTTTTATTAAATCAATTTAAAGCTTTTTTTATAAATTCGTTTCAGAGGTTTAGGGCCAGGCGACTGAATCGAACGCATCATTTTTTTAAAGAATGAATGTTTATATCTTTTTAACTTTTAGTTGAGGTAAGAAATCGTGTTTAAAATACCTCTGGCGTCATTTACATGCAAAACACGTGGCGATTGAGTGGCCGAGTTTTATGACAGACTGGCCTGGTCGCACTTTCCTGAGACAATTTATAATCGCGTTTCCCCAATGGTGCTGTCTAAGACATGTACATGTCTAAGTAACACTTTTGCAAGACCCTATTTAGCCGCGGTTTTTACACGAACTCTTGAGCCTGAGGCGCTAACAGGGAGTCGTCTGCGTGTGAGAAGCATATAGTGTTAGTGACGTTAATCCTCAGTTGGTCTTCTCTGCATGGTATTGCGTTCACTTTTGTGCTTGTATCGCCCGATTTTGCAGGTGCGTTTAAATGAAATGATGCGCAGCCCCCCCCATTTTATCACACCAGGGCCACGTTTACTATTTGTTATATGATGGACACGTCACAGACAGAGGCGTCAACAGACGGGGATATATATATATATATATATATATATATATATATATATATATATATATATATATATATATATACCTACCTACTCCCACTTTTTTTAGCAAGTGGGGATGGTAAATATTATCAACCCCCCTGATATTCAGGGAGTACATTCATATATTTGAAAAGAAATACATTTATAATTAGAATTATAGACTTTAGTTCCATTTCTGAGTTTAATATGAAAAAGTATAATATTTGAACCTGATTTAGAATTAACATATACTGGAAACATAATACCTTATTTTTTAAAACCTTATACATAATTGTAATATATTTGAAATGTGTCACATGAAAAGAAAAGTTTTGAGTCATTCCCCAACTTTGAAGACAAATGACGCCACTGTGAACAGTTCAGTTTTTACACGGGTTTTCTCTGAATAAATGTTTTCTGTGTTAAATATATTTCACATATATGACCAGTCATAAGCAACATTTTATGTATACCCGTATACATGGATTTTGCCAAGGTATTTGGTGTTTCGGTATCTATTATATATATAGTCTGCAGTATTTATTTGGAATTACATGTATAAGAGATATGATGTATAGAACGAACAGTCAAATCAAGACAGAACCAAAGTATTCACGTTTGATACTCATTTGATACCCCAGTTTTAACATTTCGAAACCGCATTACCAATATGGGCGTCTGTAGAATAACATAATCGACACTTATTTTTGCCTAGAGCTTAATTCTAAAAGGAAGTTAACTACGATTTACTGGGATGAACTAAGACTGCCTACATCCGTGACTTTTTATTTCATCGTTTTAAATAACGTGGCTTGTAAGGGAGCGGCTGATCTGGTTCTGTAGAAACGTGGGTGAACATTTATAATTCACAAACGCCGGACACGAGGCAATAATGGCTGCTCATCTGAGAGGAGCACACCTTTATTGGTTTCTGGTGTGCCGCCGCGGCTACCTGAGCCCTCGTCGCAGCCTCTCTTGACGTGCAGAAAGAGTCGACAGTTTGTTAAGAGCATGCGCGGTTCCCATAGTTAACTCGGCCACTTGAAAACAACATGACATACCAAAACCACGAGTTTTCACGACAGAGGACAACGATTCAAGCGTCATACGTCCGACGGCATGGTAATTACACAATGAAAAAAACCACAGATGTCGTGCTAAGCATATCTGTGGCACTAAAAGCCTTTCTTTTTATTGGATATCCCACCAATGTGATCAGACTCAATACTCCGGGTCTGATTACCGAGCCACTTGCGCTGGTTTTCCCAGATCCATGATTGGGTACTTCCTGCCTGTGTGAATGATTAGTCTAAGAAATAATTGCAAGCGGCGATATTTATAACAGTTAATGGCCTTAAATAAGTATGGACTGCCTGTTCCTAGTAACTGCTAACGCAAGCCGTGAGATGAGATCTGGTCACTTGTTAATCTGTTCTCCAGGAAAACGCCTGTTCATCGCTGGAAGCAATCGGGCGGACCATTCCACTTGCGTCTTGTCGGTAACCGAGCTACCCTGAATTATCCTGTGGCAATTAAACAGAGCCGGTGCCCCTGGGCGTATGAAATAAATTTGATTTGAGCTCAGCGGGGCAGCTGAACGACCTATCTGGCACCTATCGGGGTTCATGCATATTTGATACGTGGAATGTGGCCCCCCGTAATGAAACCAGCAGATGGTGAAAGCCAGCTCGGTAGAATCGGCAGCCCTCTAGCCTCTGTTGGGGCTGTATACAGACTGGGTATTGTGACGGTGAGGAGGGCAGTTATCAGCGCGTATGAAGTTGGAGTCCCTACACCTTGCGGGCAAAATGCCTCTTTGTCTGTTATGGATTCAGTCACCAGGATGGGCTGCGGAGCCATTAAATCTTGGCTGGCTTCTGAGGCGACACAGCAATTATCGAACCATTAGTCTCGAAATGTATCTGTCAGACACATGTGCCTTTGAGCTGAAGAGATGAGGGGCGTGCTTGGGTTAAATGCAACACGCCTTCAAGACGGCTCGCCGGACGGTTAAAGAGGATAGCAAGCTTGAAATTACGAGGCCGCAATTTTGTGGAGTCTCCAGCCGCGCGGCTCTATTCCCAGGCTTATTTGAGAAATGCCGGGCGACCCGATTAAGTGGGCACGGGGCCTCAGCCTGGCACGCCAACCATTTGGGGGCCACAGTCTCGCACTTATCTTAATTACTAACTTAATGGCAATATAGCCTGAGCTGTGGATCGATTTATGGGATGAGCTGTTGTTAATTAATAAGCAGGCAGATCAACAGAGGGCAGGAAAGGAGTGGCAAATGTCCGGACAACAGTGGACAAACACTTGATGAGCTAAGAAGGGCATGCCTGGTTTGTCGCCGTCAGCGCCGGGACAGCTCTGCCCAGCCTATTCCCGAGGCTGTCAAGCAAGCCATGCCAGGTCCGAAACTTTTATCTGACCTTCTGCTGACAGATATGCTCCTGCCAACTCTGATTTCAGAGACCTGGTGCGGATAACCTGTTGCCAGGCACGTTAAAGATATCATGTATTTGTCCCCATTATGCGTAACCCGCTGGCCCTTAGCCGTTAACAAGACACATTTTTGATCGAAGCATAATAAAGAACACTTAAAAAAGTCAATAAGGTTTTGCTGAACCGAAAGAGCTGGCTTTCCTTTTCTTTGGCGGGCCTGGCTCAATTTTTGCATTATATGCTTGGAGTAATGAGTCAACTTGTAACTTTTTTATTGTTAACATATTTTATCGTCGACTATTAAGGAACGGCATTTGCCAGGAAGGCTTCTGTTTAATGACTCATAAAATACATGGTGATAAGAAGAGGAAACTATCAATTGAATTCCCCGTATATTTATAGAAAAGTGGATACGATGAAGATTCATGTCTGCGGTTAGGGTTAAATCTGTACGTTTGTATGGTTAGAAATCGGATCACGTTGTTTATAAAATGTCAGTTATTTCAGATGTCACTCCAAACCCTGTTTTTATCCCTCATGTATCCCCTATATCAAAATGCATTGCTAATTATCTCTTCTTCCTCTTTTTTCCAGCGAATGTAGATCTCGTGTTTTAAATTGATACTTTCTATAGTTAACTTTACATTTTCAATATAAAGTTTCTTTCTCTTTATTTAATCATATTGAGGATTCCGAGGCTTAGCTTTCCAGTGATTCAGTCTCAATGTGTTTTAGTATTGTATACCAGTGGTAGTACTGTGGTACACGCCTCTTGCATCAACTGAGAAAGATTAAGAGATTTGCCCTCAGATTTTCTTGATAATTATATTAATAATACAAGGTCTTTTATTTTCAAGTTATATATAGTTATTCTGAGTTCCAGTTTGTCCCAGATTGGTATTTTTCACAGTTCTTTGCAATCTTAAATGAATTTAACCGTTTTTTTTTCAGTGTCACATAAAATTCTTTAAATTTTTTATTGAAGATTAAACGTGATGATTCAGAGTATCTAACTTCCAATTCTTGTTATTTAGATTTAATTATGTTTTATGTGTTCTTGAAATTCTTGTTTTCCAATGTCTTATTTCAAAAAGAAAAGACAAAGAAAAGACCTCCGTTTTCTCATCAAGTTTCTCCTGCTTTGGAGTTAAAATGGCTTCATGTATGTTTTCAAAGAATGTGTCAAGTAACAATTTCATTATTTTCCAATGTGAAAAGTTCCGATTTTGTTTGGTTTCTACAGAAGTACCATTCAAATGGCCTTGTAAACATTCAGATTTCGTGTCTTTCTCGTTATTTCAATATTACGTTATATGGTTTTGAGTATTCATTTCCGCTATACATGTATAAAATATCCTCTTACGTATATGGATTAACCTTCTACCTATTTCATCTTTAAAGTTTTTTTATTAGCTCAGCTGACTGTAAGTCAACTGAGGTATAGGAATGGCGCTTTGTCCGTCGTCCATCCGGTCGTCCGTTAGCAGGGCACAAATCGTAACTGCTGGACCTAGAAACTTCTAAGTGAATATCCAGGGAGGTCAATAAAAAATCTCCTTGGAAACCTGAAATTAGGTCACTGCGACCTATATCCTCCGAGCTATGGGGCTTGAAATTACCCCCGGAATAATAAAATATATAATACAAAACCTCCAATATCTTGATAAGTAATGCATGGATTGTCATGAATCTTGCCTTGAATATTGACCATGACTGGTTTTGTCAGTTCCCGAAAAGTGGTGGCGTCACCTGTATTTTTTTGTTATTTTAACGAATATTTTAATTTGTTTTTTTACTATAAAATGACAACAGTCATGTCAGTTTCTCAGCTGTAATTACATCTAGTGTCCCAAAACCTGGTGTTTATTGATCACAAGTGGATGCCACATAGTTATACCCTGTCTGTCAGTCTGTTTGTCTGTCCGTCTGTCCATCCGTCCATCCACACAAATTTGTTTCCAGATGATAACTCTAGGTTGTATTGACACATGGATTTTAAACTTGACTTACATATGGCCCACCACTAAAGCAAGAACCTATTTGACTTTGGGGTCATGATATCAGAGGTCAAGGTCACAGGACTCACTTTTTAAAAAGATTATGGCTGCATTTTAAGCCAAGCTTTTCATCCCAAACTTTCCATTTTGCACATTTAGCTGACTTACCAGTACGGGGAGAGCATAAATGAATTTGGGGTCACATGGTCAAAGGTCAAGGTCACAGGGGCCATCTGTTATCAAATTAGTTTCAGATGATAACTCTAGTTCAGTTTGATATATTGGTTTCAAACTTAACTTATATATGACTCATCACTAAAGTAAGAACCGTGTGGATTTTGGGGTCCAACGGTCAAAGGTCATGGTCACAGGACTCATTTCTTTAAAAAGAATGAATATGCCTTTGAAGCCAAACTTTTCATCCCAAACCTTCCAACTTCAAGATATTGCTAACCTGCCAATAGGGGAAGATTCTGTTCAATTTTGGGGTCATGAGGTCAAAGGTCAAGGTCACAGTACCCACTTATTTTGAAAGATTGTGGATTCATTTTAAGCCAAACTTATCATCCAAAACCTTCCATCTTGCACATGTAGCTGAGCTGCCAATGGCGGAAGAAACTGATTGATTTGGGGGTCACAAGGTCAAAGGTCATCGTCATAGGGGCCCATGTCACCACACATTTGTTTCTGGATGATAACTCCAGTTTGGATTGACATATTGGTATCAATTTTGACTTATATATGGCCCACCACTAAAGTAAGAACTGTTGAGTTTGGGGTCCTGAGATCAAAGGTCAAGGTCACAGGACCCACTACTTTAGAAAGATTATGGATGCATTTTAAGCCAAACTTTTCATTTCAATCCTTCCGTCATCAACATGTGGTGCAAACTGCCAATAGGGAAGTTTCCTTTTGATTGTGGGGTCATAAGGTCAAAGGTTAAGGTCACAGGGCCCATCCATTCACAAATCAGTTTATGGATGATAACTCCAGTTTGGGTAGACAGGTTGACTTCAAACTGATCACAGGACCAATATTTTTGAAAACCTCAAACATATATCCTTATTGACAAATGCAGCTGAGCGTCGAGACCCATGGGTCCCTAGTTAGTTATGTAATGTGTAAGTGCATGCTACATGCATGCTTGTTTGTTTTTATATATTTTGTTGATTTCTTTATTATCCATTTGAAATTCATTTAATATTTATTTTGAATATAAAATCCATTGCTTGCCTTCAGCTTTTCTTGCATCCGGTAATATATCTTGAATATCTCTTGAATATCTCTTCAGAATAACATTATTGCAATTATATATTTGCTAAATGAATTAAGTTAAAGCCATTCTCATAAAGTATATTGTACTCATGCACAGGTAAAAACTTAAGAAATAAAATTCTGGATAAGCTGTTTGAAATTCATATCCAGTTTTTCAGATATATATATATATATATATATATATATATATATATATATATATAAATATATATAGAATACCTTGCGAAACTAAATGTACTTAGAATCCTATTAAAATTTAAGGTCAATGAAAAATAATTCTGAGAAGGTTTAAGTTTGGAATCTTTTGTTAATTTTATACAAGATTACAACATAAGGGCGTGTATTATACACCTAAATGCCAGAATTATGGGTAATATGAAGCGACGTCATGCAGCAGCATGAAAACGGTTAATTAACGGCCAAAGCAAGGTTATCGGATGCTAATTATACCAGTCCTGCATGGGCGGGTTAATAATGATCAGATGAGTTAGCTATAGGACAAAGGATAGATGATACTGCTTACCGGTAAGGTGCACATTCTCGTGTTTAAACCTGTATATCGGGAACATTCAAGTTGCTTAAATAAACCTATATTTATATAACATAATATTATGCTGTCTTATAACTCTCTTACAAATAAATATTATTTAAGAAAGTAGCGCGCATGCAGTATATTAAATCGAACACATATATCAGCTAGAAGATGGACTGTTGAATTCCCGTAATCATGTCAATAGTTCAGAGAAAAAAATCGAAATGTATCCAGACAAAAAAAAATAAATAAATTACAGGTCCTTTATCTTTTCAAATGATCATGACGCCTATATAGGACCTGTATGAACGTCACAGAACACATTGTCGTTTTAGATTAGATTTTATACTTTGAAAGATGTCACAGGACACGAAGTCATAGGACAATATATAACGGGAAAAGTTGTTACAGGATAAAATGCCACAGGACCAAACAAAGTACAAGCTACTTTATACCAGGACCATTAAGTTGTCGCAGAACAAAGTGCCAAAAGACAAAAAAATCACAGGACAAATTATTATAAGACACATTATACCTGGACAAGAAGTCCCAGGACAAAATATCGCAAGACACATGCATGATACCTAGACAAGATGTCACAGGACCAAAGTGTCACATGCAGGACAAAAAAACACAAGCTTGCATAATTTATACCTGGACAAGATGTCACCGGACAAAGCGACTTAGGTCAAAATATCGCAAGACACATTATACCTATAGACAAGATGTCACAGGACAAAAAGTGTCACAGGACAAAATATCGCACATGCACATTATATATACATTCATAGACAATATGTAAAGCGACACAGGACAATACATCACATACAGGACACAGTATATACCTGGACAAGCTATAGATGTGACAAGCACGATGAAGAGACAGGACAAAATATCACACCACACATTATACCTGGTTGAAAAAATGTACGAAAACTGTCATAACTTGCAATTACTTTTATAAGCTACAGGGGTATACCATTTCTTCATTAATAAGTATGGTTCATCATTTAATTTGGTTAAAGTGAACAACAATTTATATTAACATTTGATACGATTGAAAGGAAATCAGTTTCAGTTTAAGGTTTTAAACTTTGTTTTGCATGTTATATACCAAAAAGTGATAACTCTTTCAGGTGTATAAGAAAAACAAAAATGATGTTCAGCAGATCAAGTTAACAAATAATGACATCAAAGTATATATCGCGCAAATATGGTTAAAACCTTTGACTCAATCCAATGAATTGGGATACTTTCAGTGATTCATACAAAATCGTGCACATTTACAAATTTGAACATGCAATGAATTTCGGCATTATATTAAATGCGTCTATACATATGCCTACACACATGTGCAGTTATTTTTTCCCAGATCGTAAAATTCCATTATATACCAGGAAAATATCTCTATCTGCTGGAAAAATCCATATATCGTGCATGCGCTTCCATATATCATCTGCATGGATCATACTTTCATAGCAGCTGCCGTGTTATTACCCGAATAGTAAATTATATTGAACGCATTTTGTGTCGTTAGTTCACTGAAAGCATAAACTCATCAACCTGATGAATTTAAACTACTGATGATGCTCTCAGTGAGTAGTTACTCAATTTCGTACTTGAAAAGTCATCAATGTGAGCAGTTTGCAAAACATAAGCTACTCTTATGGAGGAGTTTATGAGTATTTAATAGGATTCTTACTCAGACTGAGCACTTTCAAGAAGCTATAATCTACTAATATTGAGGAGTTCAATTTTATTATAATGGGTGGTACTGTGTATTGGACAATTGTTATACCTCAGTCAAGGTTATATTTTACTCATACCTGTTTATCTGTTGGCATTCTTTTTTTTTGTATGTGCAGGTTTGCGCAAAAATAACTACTGAACCAATATCACATGCAGGAACAGAATTATATCCTATAGTTAGGTATTATAATACGCCGACGGTCTCTATAAAATGAATAGTATCATATATAAAAATAACTAAGATAATAAAATGTAAGGGAACTTAGATTTATTTTAAATAAGAAAAACTAAATAAACTTCATCTGTAAAGATCAAAATATGCATAATTAAAAATATCTCTTATTGAAAAAGTTGACACGCATGGATCTTTTGCCACCGCTTCTGTTCAGCACCAGCCTTGTTGTTGATGAATTCGCAGTATATCGAAGGTCAACATGACCCGACGCAAAACAGCTGAATCTGTAAAGAGACACAATTTTCAATATTAATAATAAGACTATATTGACGATCTACTGATACACATATATATAAGTACAAGTATATATATATATTTATTGATTGAACTCATACTCTCATACATACACACAAAGACTTACTGTTTACATCAGCTCTCATTTTCATGGTAAGTTAAGTATGTGACTTTTGGCTTTATACCGCCGGCTGGAATTCTCAGCTGATACTGTCATATGTTGTGCACAAATAGGACATATCACAGTAAATGAGAACGTCTACTAATGTGTACATACTCACAGAAGTACAAGAACTGGAACATTAGAAGGACCCAGCCATTATCACAAACAATACAAATTAAAGTCAAAGTTCCTTAATTATATATATACGCAATGGGTACACGATTTGAGTATGATACATATGACCATAAATTAGGTTATTAGGTTGTTATGTAGGTATTTAATTTTCATGGTAGATTCTTTACTCTTTTAGTTCAAAATTAACTCGCCAAAAATTATAGGGTATCAAAGCAGGGTAAGATATTGGTTAATGTTAATACGTGATAAATTCTAAACAAGACTTTACACGTTTCTTCAGATACACAACGACCTATTGAACGTCTAGAGCCGATTTGGATTTTGGCACAAACGGTAAAGTTACAGATTGGAAACAGTGCATGAAACTCCCAATGTGGGGCATGATGAGTCTATGGGTAAAGTTCCTGCTAAACTCATCATATTGAGTAGTCTGAGCCTCTCAGATGAGAAGTTTATAGGCTAAGAAAGAGTGAGTAGGTAAAACTACTCAGGTTGATAAATTTCTCACATTGTTTTCAGTGTTATAAACATTGCTGCATATATTAATACATGTGGAGTCTGACCGTTATTTATAATTATCGATAAAAAAAATATTTCCATACCATGCAATCTTATATCCATAAGGTTTATCATCAGCAAGTTAAAGTCGATTTGATAGTGATATTGAAAGAGAAGACCTTGTCTTTTAACATTTAAGTACTTTTTATACTAATTTAGAAATTCCCAGGTTTTATACAAACGGTTACCCCACAACAGCCATATCGACTTGAGATGAAACGTTACTCCTAACATATATAGAACATAGTTCTCACCCGTATATATGCTGTTACTACGTATCAAAGTGATGAGGACAGATGAAGAAGCAGACAAGACGACTGAACCAGGGAGACCAAAAACCATAAAAAAAATAATTCTGTATCACTGCGCATGACTCAAAAGCGACTATTTTATAAGCTGTTTTCCCTCATGCACATGTTATTTTTCATTAATACTATTATATGTTTATTTTTAAGAACACTTTCTTTTTTAGGAAAAGCTGGATTTATTACAGTCGATTTTCCATGATCGTTTCATATATATATACCTGATCAAATTTCCCTCTCTTTATACACACACACACACACACACACACATATATATATATATATATATATATATATATATATATATATATCGACGAAGGCACGTAAACCACAATAGACCTATATATACACAAGTGCTCATCCGCCATTGTACTGAATATTAATACACTGGATCAGATTTGATCGGAGGCGTTCATTAACGAACTAAATCTGCATGCTTTAGTATATCTATTAAAATGACAACTATGATTTTGTGAACTTTGTCAGTTGGGATTTTACATAACCGATATCCCTGACAAATTAGTCCTGTATGTGCATACATTATCATATCCAAATATGGGTGACTTACTCAGTGACAAACATAAAGTGTTTAACTATAGTAACTGATGCCAAATCTGAATAAGGTTCCCTGGATCAAAACCCGGTCCAGTGGTAAAACGGAAAGGGTGGGTCCTAATTACATTCCGTTTTAAATAGAGTCAGTTAGTTTATAAATAAACTCTACCTTTAACGTGGACTTGCATGGACCATCTGTTGCATAACCCCTTGGTCCATCCTATAAACTTTTCTACAAACTCTTAACTAACAGCGCAGAGAGAGAGAGAGAGAGAGAGAGAGAGAGAGAGGGGGGGGGCACATGTTTCATTTGTATTTGTATATATATGCATATATATGTATATATATATATATATATATATATGTATATATATAGATGAGTATTAAGAACACTTCCTGCAATCGTATTGGATATCAGAGTAACCCTGCATGCCACCATTTTACATATAAATACATTTATACTATATGTATATATATATATATATATATATATATATATACTCAAGTGAATGATTCCATGTTACTCAATTTTAGTTATTTTGTCAATAAAAACTCGGCTGTCTAGCTCTTTTCTCTTTCCTGTTTCTAATTATATTATTATGTTACTTCTGTAAACGACAATGCATGTGTGCGAAACATAATATCAATGACTTGTGTAACCTTATATGACAGTCCAGTTAAGAATAAATAGATCTATTTAATAAGACCTTCGGTATATATTAATTAACCATGTGTTACATTAATCATGTATTACACAGATAAAGGCGACGTTCAGGACAGCGGGAAGACAGAAAAGAGATCCAAAAACAGGAATAAAGAATGCAAAGACGATGATGGCCCGAAGAAAAAGAAAGCGAGAACCACATTTACTGGTCGACAAATATTCGAACTGGAGAAGAAATTTGAGGAGAAGAAGTATTTGTCATCGAGTGAGAGAGCGGAAATGGCGTCCCTACTCAACGTTACCGAAACCCAGGTGTGTATGTGGGGGCACGTCCGCTCCAAAACGATCACATTTCGCCCTTTTAACCCGGTTGTGACGTACTTCCGCCCCTTGTCGTAGTCTTGTTTCTTCTACAAGAGGCGCATGAATACAGAATGACATTTAGAATTCCTCTCCTTGTATTAATAGACCCAGGCAACCTTTGGTGGGTGAGCACGAGGTTGCGGAAAATACCTACACCAGAATGTTTTATTGCGTCGGTCCTTGTGTGAAATCGGATGAGCAGCATGTTCTTTTTCACTATTTACTTCCGTTTTCAAGTAATAGCCATCAACGTGCTTTTGATTGTTTGTTTATTTCAATAGCAATTTCATTAATTTTGAAGAAAAGAATGATTTACGGAGAAACAGTAAATTGAATTATGTTTATGATTACCTCTTTTATGATACTCTTCTGTACATTTAAGCTTTCTGTCTTGTGTTTATATGGTGAAACTATTCCCATAATATATCACGTGTATACATGTTTTTAATTCTGCCCACAAAAAATGAAGCGGAATAAATTCTTATTTATTGAAAGCACCAAAGAAATGTGTATATATATGGGAGAAGTGCGGCGTATTGATGTTAAAGCGCCAAGTTGACAGATGTTCTATAGACACTCGGCGACCGTTTCTTCTTTTAGGCGAGGGATGAAACGTTCACTTTGATGTATTGGGGATTCTCAAGTGGGCAATTATTCTATGGAGTCTCAATGTTTTTGCAGGTGAAGATTTGGTTCCAAAACCGTAGAACAAAATGGAAGAAGCGAGAGAACATTACAAACGCCGAGGCCGCGGAACACCGGGTCGGTGGAGGGAAACCGGCAGGAAATAAGCCCGCGGGTGGGGACGGGGAGGAGAGTAGGGTAGAGGGACCGGGCGCCGGGGGGCCGGAGGAACCATCTTCGCCACCGAACCCTGAAGCGGGCGTGAGCTCTCCGCTTCTATGTGTGGCAGCTTCTGAGGACGAAAGCAGGGAGTATAAACAGTCCTGCGAGGCTCACAACGAAGCCAATTTGTGCGATAAGCCAGAGCCAGCAGCGTCGCCGTCTGCTGGAGAACAGTCTTGCCCGCAGCTACCCAAAGAATTGAGAGTCAATATCGATTGTAATGGGATACATCAATCTGGTGAGCGCGCCGACCAGGATTTGTCGGGGCCCCAGCACGACTCTTCCAGCGCCCAGGCCGAATTATAGCAGATCTCTCGTCGGATAAAATGGTTGACTCGGTCAACTATCGATCCCCGGAGTATTACGCCACCCTACGACCATTTAGACTTAAACTTTACCGCGATAATGGAACTTGGGAACATGACTCAGGAGACGGCAGTCGCCAATCTGTGGTTGGAAAGATTTGGTCCAGGTGCCATCAAGCTTAATCGTCGGCAGCTTTATTCATTTAAATGAACGCACTTTGCCTGAATGAAGTCATCCTTTATTTGCGGAATTTAGAAAAGCTATTCGTATCCTTACAGAGGGGTTGAGTTAAGGAGACGGGATGTCATTACGGCACGGTTGTGTAAAGGGTTACGACGTTCCGGTTCCTCGACCTGAAACTTGATCCGGACCACCTGCTCAAATCCGGAGTCAGGTCACGTGACCAGCACTACATAAAGATCGGCTGATGATGAAGCCTGTATAATAGGATTATCATCAGCTCTTGGCTGCCGCCAGATGTCATATTGACTGCAAGCATTACATCAACACAGCAGAGAACAGAACCCATAAAGAGTCTTAAGACACGTTAACCCAGCTCTACATCCATTATACTGTATAAAGTTGCACTGGACAAAGGGTCAAGAGCGGTTCATGATGAAAAGCTATAGCGAGGCTCTGCATCACATTTGACAGTTCTCAACAGAGCACAATCCCCTCAGTGTGTCTCGATGTAAATTATTCCATTTATGTTATTTCATCTTTTATATGCATTCACGCTCATGTCAAACTTTATGTACATTGCCCAGAATGATTGTTATTCTATTTTATAAAAAGACGTGAAATGTCTTTGTGGGAAATGTTGGAAACATGTACTTAATGTTTATATTTAAAAAAAGACCCATTTGGTGCCTAACTCCGCTATTCCCTATGATGCACGTAATTAAGTTTGGCAGCTTGATTTATTATCCCCGAGAACAATGACGTCATCAGTTTCTCATTGACAGCAAACCCCGATCTGCGAGACCCCAGTCTCATTTGGCAAAATAATAGTCTGGTCCCTATCTCCATCTTGAACCAACCTTCATGTTTTCTCCTCATTAATTTTTTTCTACATATCTCATTTACAGGGGAAAAGATGTATAACTTAATGTTACTAATGAACGCATGCGATCGTCTTAACGTCGAGCTGACCAAGATGAAAAAGTAAATTTATGTCGAATGTGTCACCGTTTCTGACGTGACGTCATGAGATACTGAAGTCGAACGTAAATGGAAGCTGTCTGTTTGATATTTCATCTTCATTATTCGTATCATAATTATATCATTATTATGCTTTGTCGCCTCATTTCATAACAGGGTAACATGCTATTTATTGATCAGAACATTATCGATATTCCACACAAACACGCATACACTCAGTGGTATACATATACACCGCCCACTATTAGTTGATACATTTTGTGCACGGAGACATATATTTTATTAAAACTTATAGTAAAGGTGCCACACAACCCGCACCACTTGTACTCACAATGACCCTCTAAACATGTATAGACTTGTACAGGTGACTTATATATATATATATATATATATATATATATATATATATATATATATATATATATATATATATATATATATAAATATGGAAAAGTCATCAAGGTAGTGCATGGTATATGGTGTTTAATAAAAGGAGCACGAGTACATGTTAACCAAAAGGAGGCAGAAGGGAGGCTTAAATCCCAATCCATCGTTCATACGCACATGATTTTAGCGTATATCTTGCCTTTGTTGTTCACATTTTCATGATTTATTAAAAACTGGTCATATATTTCTTGGTGTCTTTGTAGTGATTTCCTCCAGTTGTTTCATGCGGCACTATACCAGTGATAACGGTTACGAAGCGACGGGCACGATTCACAAAAACTCTGTCCTTTACAGCTGGCCGTCATTGTCTGTTAACGACGCTGCAAATAACGGACGGAACACCCGTCAACCCCTCGTCGTCATAATTAAGCAAATTCGCTGTATAATCTTGCCGTTTTATCTCATTAATCCCTATCACTTGTTCACGGCCGGATCATGAGCGGCGTATAACAATAATCCCTCAGAAACCTGGGCCACTCAAAAGCATTTCATTACCCGCAACATTCCCTACTCCTTATCATATATGCGTTCTTTGAATGGCTAATGGCTTTTATCTCGCGGGCGGATCTCCCATAAAACCATCGACATTTATGTCGGATTACAAGGATGCGATTATGAATATCAACCAGCCGGCCTCATAAACAAAAGATGACGTTTAATTGTGGGCTTGATATTGTTATATAGCCAAACCGGCACATGATGACGATTTGCTGCAATGGTTATTGCAGCCGGGGACAATGTTCAACGATTTGTTACTGGGGACAGGCTAATGATATCAGCAGAGTAATTGCCGGGGAATACGGAGATCGTTTGTAAATTTGGGTTGTGGTTGTAGGGCTGGGAAGGAACGGCAATTATGCTGGTTGAAGCGGCTTGTGATCCAGGACCAGACTATTAAAAGGACATCGCCCGATCGAAGCTATTATGCGGAGTTAATTGCAATATTGTGAAGCGCCGAGGAGCCGCGTCAATATTCACCGAAAAGACTGCAGCATGCGGGCCGCACGGAAAGTGGCGTGCAATGTAATAGGCAGCTCTCCAGACTGTCAACATGGCGGCCTCTCTCGGGATTTACACCCGCCTCGCATTAATTGCTAGATGATGCTGGCTTATTACATATTTGCGTGGCTAGCTTGGCGACTGGAGTCAGCCTTGCCCCAAAGTGCTGCATTTCAGTTGATATTCGACAAGATATCACAGGTTTCCATGACGGACCAGAGGCATGCATGCCCAGGCCGCCCGAGGGGTGTGATAAAACGTTTCACCACAGGCTGCAACAATTCACTCCTTAGCATTTATATAAATGCCTCTTCACTGCAGAGTGCTATTATCTCCACCAGGGTCTGTCGCGACTGAGTCGCTTTTGGCGGTTCCGGGAAGAAGCTTTTCCATTCCTGCTTTAAAAGACGGCCGACTCGGCACGTATCTGCCTTTGGAAACCTCTCTAGTTCTCAGCGAGAGCGGGGATTTCACAAAGCAGTCTGCTGGCGAGGCCGCTTCACACAGCGCACATCTCCGTAATTTCCTCGTCATTATCCCAAGCAATTAGTGCTGCCTCAGTCCGGAACGCGAAAGGCTGAGAAGAATGAATCACTAAACCACGGCGGCCGGCACCGGCTTAAGCAGCAATTTGTAACCATGCACCTTTCAATGTCCCCTCCGTATTCAGCTCACCAAAAACCATTAAAATATGCAACGTCATTAAATACACCCGTAAATGCCTGTGTGGGCACATATGTGTTTGAAATGTAACTAAATATATGTTTAAATAATTTAGATTTGCAGTGATTTTCTCGGAAATTAACCATTCTTAAATATGGAGATGATGTTGTAAAATACGATTGACTGGAAAGGTTGCTTCTCTCGTCTGTGGTAAACTTGATCATCGGGGTCTAATTCACTGTGTATATGAAATAACACAACCGTATGTGACGACATCGGCGTAGCGAAATTAAAAACATTCATGAGTATAAATTATTATTATTCCTAATTATTCCTAAAATTGTTTACAATTCTTTGAGTTTGAATTAAGTTATATGTCAAATATATAAGAGAGGTATAGGGATTAAAAATTGCTCCGGTGTTACGATTTTTTCATATAAGTGGATGTGATATGGCCCCGATCAACGTGTAGTGTTGGATATCCCCATGCAGTTTAACGATATTTTAAGTAGGTGCGAGGGGAAGGGGGTCATGCCTAGGGGTCATGCACCTAGTACTCCCCGTCTTCCCGGAATTTCACCTAATCTTACTATGATTAAATTTTCTAAAACATATTCATGAAATTCCTGACACTGAAATCCGCAGATTTAGGACTTATTTCAATATAAAGGATTACGCATGCAGTAGTTAAGGTATTGTTTATTGATAATTCTACATTTCATTAGTTTTGATCCTACAAAATGATACAATTATTTTTATTAATCTTGTATAAGTAATATTTCTTATTTGAATTAAAACATATATATATATATATAAAAATGCTTAAATTGCCTTTGCCAAATATTTCAGCCCCCCCCCCCCCCCCTTCCCTTTAATTCTGGCTACGCCCCTGGGTCATAGCAGCTTTGAAACATAAAAATCCGAATGAAGTTTTTATCTGCATTAAGCAGTATGCTCACAATATATATGATAATACTTTCTACCAAATGATAGAATACAGCAAAGCAGCCTGACGGCCTCAGCCCTCGGCTCTCAGACAGCAACATGCCGGGCATCTAAGGGCACTCAGGTTAGCGTTAATCCTTCCAACCAGTTATTGTGTTCTATATGTTCGCGACGGCTATCTACACTTCAGAAGTACCAATTGAATTGCTGGGTCCATTTCTTGCGGTGGTATCATATTCTTCATCAATAATCCGAATTCCCTGCCGTCTTAGTACCTTGGTTATCCGCCTTATTCATCAACTCGCGCCAAATTTCCGGCGACGTCACCGGGAGACCACCTGGTCGTTATTAGTTAAGCTAGACAACGCATGGTGGCGTTTCCACGTATAAGTTACTGAGACCTTATGGAATTACCCATTTTGTCTCCTTAAATCATACCATAAATACATCCTTTAGCAATTACATTAATGCACTAATCACCAGAACAATATAGATTTATTAATTTTGTATATGCTAACTGTTAATATGAAACTAATATAAGGTAACTGCTTAACTTTCAAATGCTTTATCCATGTGTTTGACTTTCAATGCTCAGTCGATGATGGCTTCCTTCCAATCTCCATGAAGGAATGACGTGTTTTTATCACAAATATGGGAGAGAATGACATACAAGTAAGCTGTAATTATATTTTGCCCGAAATCAAATGCAGGCAAAATATATTCAAATGAAATTAAACTACCTAGCACCTCCAATAAGCACCTTTTAACATAAAAGCTTAGTTCTTGTTTAAACACATCATTCGTTTTATATATCATGTATATTGTAATTTTAATTCTACCTAACCCAGTCTATCCACATGATATAAACGTGAAGAAGAGTGCATGCCTACCCGGGAGGCAGTGTACCTAACATGAACCAGGCTATTTAGCGGATATTTTTCTCGATGAGACTTTTAAAGGAGTCTACCGACCAACTGTGGACCGGGGGAGTATATCTGGCGACGAGGAAACAAATTTGAAACTGTCTAACCATGCTCTACATGAAAGTATCATGTCACTGATTGTCCCCAGGTAGTCACTCGCTAAGAACCTGGAAAGCAAAATGGACCTGTTGATAGCACCGCAGAGATTCACTGTATCAGCATGTTTCAACGTATTTGTAATATAGTCCTGCATTCCTACAAGCATCCCCCCAGGTGTTATATGATTGATGACTTTCTCATGCTGGAAAAGATAGAGATATAGGATTTAAACGCATTTGTTTGTCTAACCATGCTCTACATGAAAGTATCATGTCACTGATTGTCCCCAGGTAGTCACTCGCTAAGAACCTGGAACGCAAAATGGACCTGTTGATAGCACCGCAGAGATTCACTGTATCAGCATGTTTCAACGTATTTGTAATATAGTCCTGCATTCCTACAAGCATCCCCCCAGGTGTTATATGATTGATGACTTTCTCATGCTGGAAAAGATAGAGATATAGGATTTAAACGCATTTGTTTGTCCATCGATTTGTCTTTCTTTTTAATTACTCATCCATGTGTACTAATGTTAACATTAATGGCTGGGTATAATGATATATCCTTGTAAAGGCATATATGTGGATGGTCATTGCAGGACAGTTGTCCGCATATAGCAGCCTTTACGACTGAAAATAAGTCTTATCGTTCAAATTTAAATGATTATTTCGTACAGACATTAGCGTTTGTCAAATGAGGACACATGAAAAATAGTTACCTCGGTTCAAGGATCAATTAAATATGACAAACAACTTATCCGGTGGCAAAGTTGTTGCGCTTTAGCGATGATCAATTACACCTCGCAAGGGCTTTATCGACAGTAAAGCGATTTCAGGAGGGTTTACATTTTGGAAAATAATAGTCATCAGAACAGATATTGAAGCCAGCAGAAAATACCTTTTCCAATATACACATATAACGAATCGATCATGCATGTACTGACATTTCTGTGCACCAAATTATAGAAAGATTGTACAATGGCATTGGGTTTTGTCAGGGCAATCGAATATCATATCGCAAAACGTATACATCGACAGATATATCGTAATATATAAAACGATACGCGGTGCCAGCCTACTGGATATAGTAGAATAATATAATATAATAATATAAAGGCAAGTTTATAAGTGTTGGAATATAATCTTGTTCTAATGAGTTTGTTTCAGGCTCATGAAATCTCTTCATTTGCAATTTTTATATATACGACGCTGGCAAATTAGCCAGACAGGACTTCTACAAGACGCGCCGTGCGTCTGTCATTATATAGCTGGTATGAGATAATAAATAATGCAAATGGGAAAAAAATGAGACAACCCATGCACGGCAAATTTCATAAATGGTCCATTTGACCTGGAAACACACATAACGTTTAAAAGCATATATCTGGTATCTCCCATTATTTTGGGAATATTTCAACTGAAATATTTTTCCTGGAATGTATATACTAAACCTTTCTATTAAGAAATTTAGCCTTATACTTTTGTAGCACAGGTTCAGATATGTTTTAAAGATATGGTTATATCAACTTTCCACTGAAGCAGTGCTGCACGTCCTGGAAAGAAAACAATCCTGATACATATTGTTATATGAAATTGGATTACGTATTGCCAGATTGTGTCCTTATGAACCAGCATGAATCATTGTGGATATCAGACCAACGTAAGCGGGTGTCGCATGTTTAAAATTTGGAGGTGGATGCACAATGCGATACCACGCCCTCATTGGTCTGACATATGACACCTATTAGCTCTCTGCTCACCCAGAGAATCTTGCTGTACAAAGAAGCGGTTACAGGAAGATCTGTTATGACTGCAGTGTAAAGCCGCTGCCTGACTGCAGTGTAAAGCCGCTGCCTGACTGCAGTGTAAAGCCGCTGCCTGACTGCAGTGTAAAGCCGCTGCCTGACTGAGGTGTAAAGCCGCTGCCTGACTGCAGTGTTAAGCCGCTGCCTGATGAGCGTATTGTGGATATATAGGGAATGAACCTATATATAAGCTGACGTTTCAGAAAGCAATTGGTGTATGTTGGGTAAAGTCTTCAATGCATATATATTATAATTCCTTCTCTGGACTTACGACTCTCCGTCAGTGTAAGGGTGTAGAAATCGCCCCACTATAGTATACACATTTATGGTCTTATATGGTATCACCAAACTACTCTGCTTAATTCGATGTTTTAACCCCAGTGATCTATGATATATCAGATATTTGAAATCCTTAGAATATCTACCTTTTTAATTCAAAGCAAAATTCTTATTTTTTTGCTTAAAAAACTCGATATTTCTCCAATATGGCAAAAAGTGTGCATTTAATAAAATGTCATTTTATAATTCATATAAAAATCTCCAAACATTTTATTGCATATTCATTATCTTTTCATATATCTTGGTTAATGATTGTTTATTAAAACTGCATGTACTTGCTGTATAATTTGATATGACGAACCCCTCCCCCAGAAAAAATGGAAACATTGAGTATGTTTAAACTGATATAGGAATGATAAGTTTTATTCCTGCATGGTGCTTTTGGGAGATGCGCTTGATAACCTTGATTTGATTTATAAATTTTAATTTCAAATGGTAAAAAAATGAATATTATTTGAAAAAAATAATTTCGAAATGATTTTCTAATAAAATTTAAACGAAAATGAAAAATAAATTAGGAATCCATGTGATGGTCCAATGTCGTTCCTTGACCCCTGTACTAGTCTGGATCGTTTGTCACATGTAAAATATTATGTTAATGGCAAGTGATAAAAACAATCAACTGTGAAATCCAGTAGCAAGCAGAGCTTATGATCCAAGGGCCTGACCATTAATAATTACGACACCAGCTTGTCCTGGCTTGCACCAATTGGTGTTTATATTAATTAAGTTAACGGAGTTTAGGATATCACAATAAGTTGTCTTAGCTCAAAGGGCCTATAACTGCAGAATATATAGCCGCTAATGTCATTCAGGTTTTACCAGTTGTCCGGTCAACTAATGGGCAATTAAAAGTGAACATTTATGGTTTTAGACGATACTAAGACATTAGACAACAAGTCTGAAACACCAGTTCATAACTATTTCCTCACTTGGATAACTGACGCTCAGACTTTTTGAACTTTCGCAGAATTGTTACATCACCCGCTTCTCAGGGCTGGATAACGATCACTTGACACCCGCAACTAAGCAAAAATGAAGGCTCGGCTACGAAGTGTTTACCTTGGAAATTTAGTCAAGGTCAAAGATAAATATCGGGTGTAGATATGTCAGGTATGACTAACATTTTGGACATAGGTCAGTTTTTGAACGTTTTTTGAGACATGGGCAGGGCAATAGAAAGAAAGAAAAAAAAAAAATAAGAAATTGTAATGAACTGTGTTGCAATCTGGTGGACATAAAAAATTCCACCCACAACAATTGAGAGAATAAGCGATTAAAACCCGTTTTTAATTGAATTTATATTTTTTTTATTCCTGGAATACAACAATTATTTAAAACAAAAGAAAATAAAGAGGATATTGCATCGAACAAATGCATGGTGACGCAAGCTCAGCAGGTGTGGCTTATATCATATGCACTCCATAATCTACTGCTTACCTTTACCGATATCTGATGTCTATTAACTAATGAGAAACCCATTGAACCTTTGATACAAAAGGGCAGAAAAAAACACCAATCCAAAGGTATGAACAGGATGGTCATTTTCTTTATATCGACTTGTTCATATATAACGTGGGGGGGGGGGGGGGGGGGGGCAAATTAATACAAATATATTCAACAATTATTATGACGTCTGGCGACAAGTCATACGAACCAGTATTTTGCAAATGGCGTATTGCAAAGAGTGACCTTTCAAACTCCCCACATTATAATATATATATATATATATATATATATATATATATATATATATATATATATATATATATATATAGCCAACCGCATCCAATTACGTGTGTTTTTTTCTTTTTGTCAATATTGGCGCACCAGCCCATATATACATCAGTCACAGAGCCGTTGTATAAGATCATTTCTTTATAGGAATTGCCTAAATTAATTAATATGTATGCAAAGTAAGCAAGAAATCACATATACAGTCTACATATAAGGCATATGAATAGCTGAATATATTAGATCCCAAGGCCAAACTTCCAAAATTATTAATATAATTTAATTTGCACAGGATTTAAAGTTCGAGTAAAACCGCCAACTTTTAGTTCTTTATAAATGACAATTTTCTGAACCAGAATGGGAATCTAGATATATATATATATATATATATAAGAAGGGCAAAAACTTATCTCTATAAAAGCACTCAGCAGATGGAGACAATCAGTGTTCCGCCGAAGACTCACTTGTCAGGGGCGGATCCAGGATTAAGGAAAAGGAGGGGTCTAATGATAAAACCTAAAAACAAGGCCAAAGGTAATGGGAAAAGGGGGGTTGTTTCAGGTCGCAAAAAAAAAAAAAAAAAAAAAAGAGGGGGGGGGGGGGGTCCAGACCCCCTGGACTCCCTTCTGGATCCGCCTCTGCTTGTAGTGCCGATTATTATTCATTAAAATAAGGTGGTACTCGTAACTTTCATCCTCCCCCCGTTCTCTCTTAAACCAATAACATAATAAATATATATGGAGAATAGAAACTTAAGTGGAAATTAGTTAAAGCATTTAAATAAGTTAGAAACTGGAAACATACTTTGGAAATAATATTTGATAAATATGGCAATCACATTTAGAGTGATAGAATATTCATAATAGTCGCGAATTATTAATATTTTTGTGCCCGCTCATTTATATTTCTTGGCTTAATCAGTTTACTGCCGGTGGAGTTGAAAAATCGGTCCCGCACAATTAGATTATAAATGTGGCCCGCTTGAATTAGGCAGTTGATACTGACCTTCATGGTGGAGCATCGAGTCCGGCCCAGATTGAATTCCCGAGGCTTTTCTCTATAGATTCAATAAATTTTAATTATTCCCGAATGAACACTGTAAAATGTGGATGCCGAATAATTCCGAGTGTTCCATACATGGCTAATTTGTATTCCATCGGTACCCGTAATACCAATTACGTGCATGGGGTGTACGACCGGCATCACGACTAAAATGTATAAATTATCTTCGAATTCTCTATCTTTTTTCTGTCCTTTTCTCTGTCTTTCTCTCTGAAATTCTTTCCTTCCTTCTTTTTTTCTCTCTCTGTCATACTTTCCCCCCCCCCCCTCTCTCTCTCTCTCTCTCTCTCCCTCTCTCTCTCTGTCTCTCTCATTACAACCATATTTATTCAGAAGAAGACTCAATGTATACACAGAATATTTAGCTTCAACGAAATATCGAATAGCTATAAGGAGATTAAAGGTAGAGCCTGGCTTTTGATTTCTGAGGCAAACTTCTCATATATATAGACCAGTCCTGCATGACGCCTTAACAATTGCCACGCCGGCGTCGGCATTCTCTGCTGTCCGGGTTCATATTTTTTTCTCTGCTGATTGGAAATCCTGCATGATATAAGAATAGGAATTGTCAGATAAAGTTAGAATCGAAAGCAGCGACGGTGTTCTTGTCAGGAGAGGGGTGCCCTGTGTGGTGTTGTGTTTCTTTCATGGATCTGAAATACAGATTAAATTCCCGTTTGTCCGATGAAAAAATACATTACCGACGCATCAACGGTCAACCCTTTGACCTTGAATTCAGCAAAGTTCAAGTTCAAGAGGGAGAGATTGACACCAAGTTTGGCCTATTAACTACGGAACAGGCTACATTTTCTGCTACACGGACCAGCGAGAATTCTAATACAGAATACTCAATTATAGCAATATTTGGCGGGATAATGGGATTGGTTTGTTACTACCCAGAAGCCCAAGTTGGAGTTCTTTTGTCTCTCTCGGGAGCGACACAGGATTGTTGGGTGGCAGGCCGCTTGCGTTGATCAGAATACAAATGTAATAATTGAGGACACTTGTTCTCTTGGAGGACAGCCGCTTACGTTTTGGCCAAGGAGGGCAATAGCTGCTGGAACATTTAACTCACGCACTTAGCAAGTTTCTGATTACTTACATCGCTCAATGCTAACATGGCGACTCATCGGGCAAAATGTCAAGAAACGCTATATGCCTGATTGTCCCTGAAGTGCTTCCTATGTCCTTTTTTTCAAACTGCAGTGTGTCTAACTAGTAAAGAATTACCAATAGCTTCATGCGCTGAATTAAGCTAGTGGCAATCCATATCCCGCAAAAGTTTTAATTAAACTTCCCTGTCGGGATCGCTCTACACGTATAAGTTACGCCTGTACCTTCCTCTAAAAAAGGATTTTTTTTAAATAACTGACTGACAAGAATTAAGTTTTACTTCCTGTTACATACTTAAGTCATAGCATTCATGCCATATCTTCCTTAACTGAAGATTTTTACTTGTTTTCATACGTGACTTTTAGGGAGAGGTAACAGCATAATCTTTACCTGTTAGTATGGATTACCACAATATCCTGTCTTTCATAAAAAAAACAGACTTTATTCATTATGTTATTATCCAAAACCAGAAAAAAATATCCTTATCTTATCATTACCTGTCTTTTTTACTAAAGATACATGTACATTTTAACAGATGGGAATTACTTTACTTGTTTTATATATATATATATATATATATATATATATATATATATATATATATATATAAAACAAAGTTAATCTTGATACATTAGCATTATTGGTGAAGAACTGGTGTTGTCTCATATATGAAGGCCCTCATCAGGTCCTCAGTGTGGTGTTTAAATTAAGGACATGTCTGATAAAATGGCCAATTAAACCTGAAATGTCTAATTGAGAGTCGTGACTTGAAAGCACACATAAAAATCTTGGATGAGTGGCCTATACCGCTAATTACGTTTCGGCACTTTAACTGCACAAATTGAACACAACTCGTCAATTACACTGTGGAAACCAGCAATACTGATTTTTATTACTAGATGGCGTGAGCGAGTGACGAAGGATATATTTCGTGAGTCATGTAGACATCACTGAGGCCATGTTAATTGTCAATGTGAGGGTTTATTCAGAGTAAGATTAAAACAATATCCGCAATGGTAACATTCCGGATCAAAATATGCGAACCATGGACTTACCATTTCATATTTTAGTTCTATCTTAATTTACGGTCATGCAGATCAAGGAAAAAGAACTTGTTTATCTTTTACCGCTAACCAGGGACTTGAGCATTGTTCAGGCAAACTGGATCCCTCGAACCCGATTTCTTATATATCTTGATGACGTAGGTTTTATGAAGTGATAACCATATACATTGTAATAAGATTACAATAATTTTCCCCATGACAGACCATGCATGGTACACACACGTGCGCAAGCATACATACAAACATACCTTTTTTCTTAAATCATGTTTTGTATAATCTTTGTTATAATTTCGGCCATTTGGTAACAATAAATTAGGTATATTTTGCAAATTTCGGAACTTGAAGTTATTCTTACAGAAATGGTAAAATTTTTATACGAAGTGCGTCACTACTTTCCTCCATAGGCGCTAGATGGCAGCAAGGGCCACTCACTGGGAAGGAATTTCTCGCCACATCGGCAGTCTTGGATACCAGTCTTGTCAAAACAGAATTGGAGTTCTAATGAATATAAGGAAAAATCACAACCAATTAAAGTTTAATTCCAACCATATGGCGTTACATGCAAAGTTTCGGAAGGGGAAATTCTATGCTTATTTGTGTTAAGGCGCATTGTATTTAAATATTGTACTGCTAAGAAAAAACATGAAGTTACTTTAGTGCAGAAGAACTTAATTGCGCGTATGTACGGTTTTGTGATTTCAGTTTTTCCTGTTAGTATCCCCCTATGTATTGTGATTTAAAATCATGATTATGAAACATTTACATTAATTAAGTATATTTGACACAAGGCGACCGGAAGTCACCAACCAAAATTATCAAAACAATGGCTTTATCTGGTGTAAGGTTTGGTCAAGGATTCTTCTGAGTCCGAAGTAAATTAATTTAGCGCAGCAATAATAATACATATAATTTATCAACAACGTATCACCAACACCCATTAAAACCTTAACCTAAATAAATTATTTGATTGTTTCCATATTTTAAATTTGGTGAAACCTTTGGGTCTTTTGGGGTGAACCGTCAGTGACGCGGGTTTTTTTTATATAAAGAAAGAAACAACAGCACGTGCTTGCAATGATCGGCAAGATTTACGTGATTCGAACAGTAACATATAGGGATTAATAAGATGAAGCATGGAAGACGTTCAAGGCAACTGATGAACATGGGGAACACCGGGGAACAAAAAGCGGAAGGGTTTGTCATATGCCCAATACCTTTTTAACCCTTTGTTATAGTTGCAAAAGAAAAGGACTGTCCCCACATGTCAGCTGTCCTTGTTACCAGTCTTGTTTAAATGTGTTGGTTTCCGATGAAGAAAAATACCAAGTATTCTATTAGTATTGTTTATCGGGCAAATTCAGTTAATTCAGAAAATGGTGAGTAGATACCAATATATACTTTCTTTGTATATCTGCATGCTTTTTCTATATTTTTTAACTTGCTTCAGAGTAAAGCGATAACATTGACTAGAATAAAAATATATACCTGCCTTCTTCCAACGTACTAAAGAAGGCTTTCAAAAAAATCTCTCTATATAAAAAGTCAGTATAATTTTGAGGTGCATATACGCCAGAGTGCATAGCGTAGGGTTCCATGACGTCATAATAGAAGTAAATAAAATGGTCCTTAATGATACCGTTAATCAAGTTAACGTCTGAACGTCATGAAAACCTCGGCGGTACAATTAAAAAAATACGTTGTGTTTAAACTCCACCAGCTTTAGGCCTCTTCGCTAAGCTATAAAAGCAGCTGGGTAGATAACACCAGACTACTACTTTTTTTAAACTCAGGTTCTTCCTATTGGGCCAGTCCGCATGTCTTTGTTTACTCTCGATGTTTATACCCCAATTAAATGATGAAGTTCTTGAACTTACTGCAGCTAGGTTGTTTAGAAGCAGAAACAGTTTGACAGGTTTATTCATTTGTTAATTCACGAAGAAATCATCGTTCACCTTTTAAAAAGCTTAGGGAAAAGGCATCTTTAGCATAAGTTGCGGGATCGTAAACTTTGGATAGAATGCTCTTTAGCTTTAGTCATTAATTCACTATAGATAGGGCCATTAAACATTGTTTGATTAGAGAAGCATGTAAGATTATGTGTCAACAATCAGCCACAGTTCACATCTGCTTTGTCCATAATTGTGTGTCAGCATGTGTCATATAGTAAAGGTCTTGTGGAAGAATATATTTTACATTTCGGCCTGTCAACACCAACATCGTTCTATTTATTCCTATACGCCGAAAACGTTTTATGAAAAATCAGCTGGTCAATGTTTCGCAATATTTCATGAATGAAAAAGGAAGCTTCTTTCAGAAAATAAACCCAGTGTACGGAAATAAATTGATCATTCTAAAATAACCATGTAAATACGGAGAGATGCCGATACACAGATGTTTTTATTTTTATTAAGCGCAGGTACCTCTGATGGACAATGCCGGTCGTTACGTTATTTTTTCCCGCATTTCAATTCGCTGTGGTTATAAACAATGGCGCATGTTTTTCTCTCTCATTCTCATTCTCCCCTTTTGATTTTCCAATTTATAATAATAATAATGGCATATTGAAAAAAATGGGCAGGGCTACCAGAGTACACATGCCACGTTAAAATGTTATTCTACCGATATTACTCTCATGGGTGCAAGTTTTTTAGACTTTCTTAGCACGGGCACAATTTGGTGAAAGGTGGTTGGGATATCCCCCCCCCCAACCGGGTCAAATGTTATAATAATATATGACAGATCCGAGTTGAAGGCTGTCATCCCAAAATTAATAGAAAGGCCATTAATATGTCGTTTTATTTTCTTGATAATAGAGAGATTTATGATCATTCAAAGATTACATTTTTTTTCTGCGGAGAGAAAGCCAGCTAGTGTATCACCATAGGGGAGTCTTTCCCTATTTCCCAGTGCTATCTTGAGACCGAGTGAGAAGTTGACTCATATGTCTTAACTGGGACAAATGAGGCGCCACTTCCTCAGGAATTTTACCAAGTTTAACCAAATCTTTTATGACCAAATGCTTTAACTGTCAAATGTGGTCAGGTATGCATGAAATTATCATAAATTATTTGTCAGGCATATAGATGACAAGTAATGATTAAAATATGAGATAATAAACGATGTATATGTCGAATTTGACAATAGTTTGAAAGAATCTGCGAAATATGTGACATTTTTATTTATTTAACGTGTAATATTAACATACAAAGCAGATTATAAAATACTACGGGTGTCAAAATATCCCAGTGAACGCCGGAAAACGCGGCTCCGCCAATGGCCATGAGATGGGTGTCATGGATTGGGGATTCCCCATCGATATGCATTAAGTTCATGCTAAAACAAGATCCGAGATTGCTTAATAAAGAAAAACAATAGAATTTTTTCTAATTCTTGTATAACCTTTCTTGATATTTCTTATATACATTTTAATTGCAAAAGAAATATAATGGACGTTGGTTTTAAAAACGAATTCTGCCGATTGACCTCGATGGCAGCCATGTTTAATCCTCCTGAACGGCCACGAAGCACGAAAGTAGGGAAAATACGCAAATAATTTTTCTTTGTGGGACGAAATTTTACATTTGAATATTTTCAGACAAAAATTAGACCGATTCCAAATGTTTATTTAAAGATTAGTATACGTTTTTACGGAAACCGAGTATATCAACACATCGTTAGTTTTGAATACTGGCGCCGCGTAGCGGTCGTTAAAGTAAATAGTCCACAAATAGTAAATACGAGATAATCATAAACCATGTACAGGTCTAATTGGTCTGATGTTTTTGAGGAATTATCATGTTTTGACGTATAATCATTGGTACAAATGGCCAAAGTACCATTCGGAGGGAAGCTGACTGAGAGAGCAGGGATAAAGCACGTCACTGGATTATCAGGTGACACTTGGGCAATAAAAATGCTTGAAGGGGGTGGGGGGTTAAAGTGATGCGGGCGGTGCCTGAGAAACATATAAATAATTATTTTTTTGCCTTACTACAAGAAAGGTTTTACGAATGTATATATTCTATTTTATTTTGGAAATGATCTGTTACTGCTGTTTCAATACATAAGCCAATCGCACCTCCAGAAGGTGTGTAAACTGGAATGAAGTCACGTCCAAGTAACATTTCTCACATAAAAACACTCCATATTCAAAATAAAAGTCCACACACACAATAAAACTTTTCTCCTGTACCCTAGTATGTTTCTTTGCTGAGATTCCTGTGATCCAGTTTAATTAAAAAATCCTGACATAATTTTACAGCGTGAGAATTTGCAGCCAGAACTCGGCGCAGCGAAACCTTCCGATAAATCAAAGACTTAAAAAAATATGTTGTCGGAAGTACAATTACGCAGACACAGTGACGTAACACCCCAGAATGAAATCGACAAGCATGACATGGCATGTGACGCACCGCCCGGGAATGAAACTGACAACAAGGTTATCTCTGAAAGTGTGAAACTGCCGGCGCGTGCCCACTTTTGAAGTGTTTTACCTGATCGCTTTGTGAAACAGAGTGACTGTACAATGTTAGTTGGTTTGAAACATATTCCTGTTTAACTTTTCTCTGATGAGTCTGAGATTATTTTCATCAAAAGCACATTCATAGAGCACCATTCGCGTATGTGATCACATTACAATTACAGATCCCTCTAAGAGTTGGGTGTTTACATAATTTGAGATACTGGAAGGACGTTACAACTTAAGGAATAGCCATGCGATATCCATGATTGTAAAAACTTATTGGTGTGCTGTAATAAAATTTTTTTGGGATATCAGTCATATTTAATTAACCCTTGGTCAAGAGGTGTCCATACGTTGGATATGAATTAAATTGTAAAAGAAAGAAAAATAAATATATGTGCAGCTTTCAGCGAATATTGAATTATTTTCCAACAGCGTACCCTTTATCATTACTTTCGAATAGTTGGGCCATATTTTTCATATTATATTTGTTATTAATGTGTTTCGGTGATTGAAACCTAGTGTTCTAACGACTGCAGCCAGTGCTGCATCAGGCATACTGTTGATAAATTCCATGGACTCGTCAATTTTGAGTGAAGGTTGGAGATGTGAGCAAGTGCACTGTACATACATTGTATGTTTCTCTGTAGCTTTCGCCTGTCACTGGTACGGTAAAAATGGCAGCGGTGTCTCGTGGATTCCTGCTAGGTTGGCATCCTCGCGTCTATCAGCTTCTATCAAAATCATCAAAATTCTCGTTATGGACCGCCCAGGGTCATTCTCCCAGAGAACGAAACAACCCTGGAGCTGGTCGAAAAGTGATAACTACTTAAGTGAGTAAGATGCTTCTCTGTTAAGGACTGAGTCAGATTCCGGCCATTGTGCAAACCTTGTGCACACTTTTTTCGGTAATAATGTGTTTATTTTCAAAGCACATTGTTCAAAACCTTATCAGGGTACCAACCTGAAAATGTACCTCAGGGTAATATTAGAAATAGTGATGTTTGGGTCTTAATTGATCCAGGGGTTTCTCTGCTTTCCATTTAATCATAAATAAGTATATCTATCTGTCCCTTTGATATTACTTGGCACATTTAAGCTGTGTAATGAGTTAAAATGTAGATAAAATTACCATGTCATCGATCTTATGGAACTTTCAGTGAATGACTCATGTCTGTGGAAAATAATACAAAACGTATAAGCCAATATTACACAACACGGCTGTGAATTTTTATGTCCTTTTAGTCGCCTCGCAAAGTTTATTTCAAGTTCATTTCTGTCAGAACAATCTAAACTTACAATGTGTTTGTTCAGCTAGGAATATGTGAACCACTTTTTGTGCACCAAACGAGATATATAGTTTACAATCTCAAATACATATTGATAACGAACAAGTTGTATGCATGGATTTGTATTAGAACAAATCATTTAATTTAGAACATATACCATCATGCACGTCAGCCAAAATTAGATTAATTTGTGTACATAACTAGGGTAATTTTCGAACTAAAGGTTAATCTGGGGTTTTTTTTCGGACGTAGAGGGCATAACTCTGCTTTGTTTGTTCCCTAAGAATATACAAGAATATACATTCTGCTTAGACAAAAGCAAAAATAGAACCCCTGTCATGCTGTTCTTAAAAACACTGGTACTTAATGTACAACCTAATGGTGAATATGTTGCTGTTTTAACTCATATGTATATAGGCTGTTATTGTTCCGCTCACAAGGTTGTATTTCACTGACTATATCTTGGACAATTCTTGTAGGAATAGAAATTTTGCTTGCAGTTTAAAAAAATATGACTAATTCACTTTCAAATAAGTTTTCTTACATTAACCTTTAATGAATAAGTATGGATTTGGTCATGCATGCATGGTTAGAACAGGGCGTTGGTGATGAAAAGTTTTTCTCTAAAATTATGTTTTTTTCAAAGAGTCGAGGACATTAGACAGCAAAGAGATGTTAACTGGAATAAAGGAAAAATCCAAAATCAGTATATACAGTGAGATACTTAAATAATATTCCATACATCTATAGACAGGTATTAAGTAAATTCCGGCTAAGTGACCATGATTATGAGATTGAGGTAGACAGAAGAAGTAATATTCCAGTAAATATTAGACAGCAATAATTAGCAATATACAGAAATTTCCACAAATTAAATATGGGCTTATCCAGATTTTGAGAATACAGAATCACAGGTTACAATCTAATTAAGGTAAATATTTATTTTATGTAAACAGAGTTATACAGGAAAACATTTCACAAAATAATATTTCATAAAGAAGTATTTTAAATTAATATACTTACTGAACACTGTAATAAATGTAAAATTGAAAATGGTAAATATATACATTTGTGCTAAACAATGCTATTCTATTCTTTTCTACGACATATATATTATATATTTTAACACAAATAAACACAAATAGGTAGAACGTGATGGCAAACTTGTGTATATTTATATGTAACTTATGTTATTTGTACTTTGGGCCACAAGGCCTTTCTACAATAAATCTCCGTTGTTGTAAAAATATGTTTACTTCCTATTCTTCTGGCCGTTCATCTTGGAGTTCAGATAATACTGACAAAATATCGTACAAAAGCATGGTAATTTTCTCCAAAAAAAATGCATAAAATGCGGTAATACATACCGTTTTCATTTGCGGTAAAACCACGATTTTATATCTGTTTTATTAAAGTTACCGATGGACATTAACACAATGTATCTGTATGTGTACCCATAATACATACGGTTTTACCACGTATTAATATTAAATAGACAGGAACTTGATGTGATGATGATAGTTTTGTTACAAGTGTGAACAGGTATGCGGCTCCCTAGCTCTATAAGTAAATTACTTATTAAACAATTACAACTAAAGCTATCTATTAACCTGACTAATTTGAATAATTTATGTAATACCTGGTATATTCTGGGTTCAAAAGAACAAACTGTAGTTAATTTCTGCAATGAAAAGTTCTTATTACGCCCCAATGATAAAATTATGAACTGGTATTGGGCCGTTAATAAACATGGTTTCTACCCATGTTGACCAAAAAAAAAAAAAAAAAAAAAAAAAAAAAGTTTGCGCATGTACGGAAATTGAAAGACCATTTTGTATTGTTAGTGAGAGCATTTGATAAATATTTATAGTCGAAAACTTAGATATTTGTACACTATTTGTACACCAAGTGCCACAATGTGAAACATATTCAAGAGAAGTTATATTGGAAACTTAGATGCACGTTACATTTTCCTGCACGGCCAGGCTAACGACCTGTTGTACCTTTTTGACTGTGACCTACGGCTTGGAATTTCTTCCTGGCTAAAACAAACGCTAGAGCGTCGAGAAGTCCTCCAAGATAGGTAAACGTAATGGTCAGGAAGATTAACGAGATATGAGGGGTGGTGACTGCCGCCATGATGGAATAAGGCACGACAGGCCATAACTGTACATAATATGCCGCAGCAAATAAAATCATGATCTTCACGCTGTTCTTGTACTTGTTGAACCCTTTATTGATGCAGGTTAATTTGCCGGTTTCTCGCAGTTTCCTAGCAACACACAGATACAAAGTGCCCTGTAGGAGCATGAAGCAACCAAATGTGACGGCGGATACGATGTAGAGCGCGCCTGCGTGTTGGTGGTCCACTTTGACCCCGCACCTGCAATATGAATAATGTTTTGAGTTATTCTGTGAACATAAAATATGATTTGGCGACATATTGCTCGAAATATATCTTGCAGGAAAGATAAGCTAAGCATTGTACATTATTCCGAGGTTATGCCAAATAGGAGTAAGAATACTTAACATACACTGTCATCTGACTACTAGATCATATGTAACACATATATTACTCCTAGATCATATCATTTTGTGTACTGACAGCAGTTCAACTTTTAATAAAATAATCTTTAAACTGGTTATTAAAAAGCTTAAAGAAATGGTGTGAATCATTATTTGTGTAGCGGGATTTCTAATCTTTTCACCTACAGAAAACTAAATCTTGTGTATTGAATCAAATGGCTCAGAGATATACTCAATTTGTTTAACAATAAACACTGGAAAACCCAAAAGGTATGTGCCTTTACATCTTCTTTTCATTTTGTATACTTATGATGGTTACACTAAAAATAATTTTTGTGAAATTGTTAAATAATCAGACGTCTTAGAATATATTCGGAATGTAACTGAACTGAAATAACATACTAGGAATCCTATGCTTCACTGGATGGCGTGACATTCATGATTTGCTCTTAAATGTCAATAAAACTAAAGAACTTATTTTGGATTTCTGTAAACAACAGTCTGTGGTAAATTTAGTTTAAATTAAAAGCAAGGGAGAAGATATGGTGTATCAGTACAAGTACTTGGTATGCACGTACATTATAGACTATTTAGATTTAAGGAGCACATATATACCTCTACTGACACTTAACAAATTGATCTGAATCCAGAAAATAATAATAATACTACTTCTATTGATAATAATAACACCAACAACAATTATATAAAGCATTTCTAAAGCCCCTTATTTTTATACCAAAACATGCTCTAAGGCGCTGTACAATACATGAAATGTACCTACTAAGATTATAAAATACTACAGAAAGATGTACAATCAGTTATATCAGAAATGTGTATATATAAAAATATGCTTGTTATAAAGTTTCTTAAAAGTTGTATTCATAATTAAGCCTTGAACCACCGAAATAAGCCCGCAAATTCGGTTTCGAGACCGGTCGCGATACCAACATCAATAGTAAATATGTTAATTACAAATTTTATGAGGCGTACTTAAAAGGAAAGAGTGCCATCACCCTCTTTATAGAACATTTATCTCGATCCATATACAAGCTCATTGTCCAAGGGTCACACAGATACACGGTCACAAAATAATAAACAATAAATTTTATCCGCGCATTACTTTTTATATATTTTTTATATTTTTCGTTGCAGTTTATCGTCATGGCACAAATACTCGCGTTTGAATTCGTCAAAACTTGGGGGAATACTCTAATAGTAATCTGTTTCAGGCATTGTACTCACCAGACTCCACTTGGGCCTATTGCATCAAATGCGAAGTAGAATCCCCCAATGACACTACCAACTGAGAACGCAGTGAATGCCAGTTTCCAGTCCCACGGACCAAGGTTAACCCGGATACCCTTCACAACCAACAGGAAGGCGTTCAGAGCAGTGAACGTTATAATGGCACATCTAGCTATACCACACATCACTCCAACGAACCCGAAAACGGCACAAACGTCGTCCGGTGGGTGCTGTTGTTTTACCAGCATGTACACATGATCGACAAATCGGCTGCAAATGTATAATAAATCCGCTGCGGCAAGATACAAAACCAGCCGGTCTCCAATCGGTCTCTGGTAAAATTTAACTGTTTTAAAATTGAAGAAAATGTGGAAAATGATCATGGCTGCGGCCGTGAAGCTGATCACGATATTTGTCAATGCTGTCCCGTGCAGGATGTAAAACATGTTTCCGGGGAAACCAAGGAGTGGAACCGGAAGTTGATCCGACATTTCACGCCCCTGAGACGTCACACCATCACTTCTGTTTATCATTCTCAAGGCCTTGTAGATAAATATTTTCATAACAGAAACGCCTGTCCTTCACTTTAATGTACATAAAGTTTATTCATTTTACATGGATTGTACAACTCACTCTCATAGAAACGCCGGGGATCGAACCCGGGTCGTCAGCGGAGAGATCCGAGCATTTTACTAGACTATCCAGATCGTGATTATAGTAACTTAATGTTTTTTTTTTTCCCAAAACGCCACCACTATAATATGAATCACCGTGAGATCTGAAATGTCATAAAGAGAGATTGTAAAAGTCCACAAACTCAGTAAATTTTGCGATGATTACCACTGAACACAGAGGTTCGCTTCTTCTGGTACTTCAGGTAAACATCGTAGGTATCTCTCTGTAAGAACGTGTTGCATTGTATTTGTCCATCACGTGACAGTCTCTCTTGTGTATATTAAATAAGTGACGCGTTTTCGCAACGGGTAAGCCTTCCATCAAATTACCTTATATGCATGTTTTATATTTGACAAATGAAGACAATCAAACATCCATGGTTTTCAACTGATTTAACTTTCGTCGATCGCTATGGTCAGAACAAAATACCAGTACCATGTCTATGTGTCTGTGGTTTCCGCCTCTGTTCCGACCAGCGTGAGGAATTTTGCAGACTATCGATTTATCATTCATCCGTCATTCACCACACTGACAATATTGAAATAACAATACTCCATTCAACTCCATATATTCAGTTAGGGGAGTCATGCCCTGAATAACCTGGTCAGGACTGTGACGAATTATTTATTATTCATGGCTCTTCAGGTCAGTGGTACTCCCAGGAGACAATCCACATACACAGATGTGTCCTTGCCAGCATTACCAGCATCAAGTTGTTGGTTTGAATCAATACTGATGTTTTTAACATAAAGGACAGATTGATTACACTTTGGGATTTATCCGGTTCCTGATAATTATCGCATGTGACAGTGAATGTATAGATCGCTCATTAAATCATGAACCATCCATTTATATTCCGTGAACTATACATTAGTATTAAATTTGGCCGACCATGTGACAAGCCCTGTTGTAATAATGTTTCCTGTTGTAATCATTATTACCTAAGGTGTTGCTGATGAATGTTTCTCAACAGCCCTATCGTAATAATGTGCATTTTTTGTTATAATTTTTACATTAAGATTTGAATTTGATACCCCCATCGTAACAAGTTTTTTTTTACATTAGGGGTTGTAGTTGTTAAGACTGCTGTACACCAGTTGCCATTTAGAGTTTCAGTTTTAGAAGAGGTACCTTTGTCCGTGTAAAATGTATATGTTTAATGTTACTTATAAAAATGGAAAGGGATTATTACATAACAGAACATTATTACAATAGGGACTACTCGGCCCAGTCACAAATGTTATGTTATTACCTATTGCTTTCGTATACAAGTAATTTATTGAATGTGGATTGATATGCTTTCAACGTCAGAAAATTCTTTTTTAAACTCAAATAAGGCATTTCCTATGTCAGGGGCGGATCCAGGATTTAGGAAAAGGAGGTGTCCAACCCAGGAGGACTTATAACAAAGCCTAAAAAAGGTCACCAGGTCCAGAAAAGGGGGTCCACTGGCAGACCGAAAAATTGGTCTGAAACACTTACAAAAAGCTTGCGGCTGCTGACAAGGGGGGGGGGGGATCCGGACCCCCTGGACCCTCCACCTGGATCCGCACTTGTATGTAATATATTCAACAAAATAGTATGTAGATGTGTTGCTTCCAGATAAACCATTCTTTTTTATTATAAATTCTTATCGCAAACAAACTTAGTGTTACGCACCTACTTCAAATGTTTATAAATCATGAAACCAAGAAGATTTTTACCTTTTGCCATTCAAGAATGTGTTTAATATACATTTAATGACACTTCAGTGAAACAAGCCTATGTACGTTTAACAGTTAAAGTGAGAGGTTAGGGCAATATTTTGAGTGAAAGTATATTTATTATACCGGAAGCTCAACCGGAAGCTTAAGTGGTTTAACAGATTTATGTATTTTCAGAAAGCGAGACACATAAATCTACATTCTACAAAGTTTATCACGAAAAAAAAATCCACGGGACGAATGTTACTTCCTTGTATCCTCTACAGACAAAGGTGTGACCAGAAACTAATCAACCAGGAATCCTTAATCTCAGAATAGCATTTCTCATGTATATATGTTGTTACAGATGTCTCTCTTATTGTATGCAGCAGTCTTACATGTGTATGTGCCGCGCTAGCATTGTCCGTTTCTATGGCGGCATAGCCCGGTCCCCGTGTGGGGTCTGACGTGTAAACACAGCGGTCATGCTAGTCTGGGGCTTTCTCGCCTGGCCGAGCCTGGCCGGCCCACGTGTGAAATCTGATATGTAGAAACACAACGTTCGTTGTTCTAGATGTTTCCTGTAACGTGTGTATTATGGGTTCTTTAGATTGTTCGGGAAATGGAAAGTTCTCGGCTGGAGGTTATAAATAAGGGGCTGTGTTTTAGAGCCGAGAGAGAGTAGAGATATATTCCAGCGGACACAGAAGAGTGTAAGTAAGTTTGTGGACCTTTTACTATAATTGCGGCAGTTATAGCTTTTCTTCGAATTTGTAACGGATTTAAATTAGTCTTCAGTTTGCCTTTGAGATCACTATCAGAACTCCACTTTTGGATTACAACTAATTGATTTTGTGATTGAACTAGACTGTTATTCCCTGAGGAGATTGATGTGAACTGTTCATCTGGATTATATCCGTTAAAGGACTTTTTGTCGCTGTGACAGTGGTGGTATCCAGGTACTGTACACTTTATTTATATACTTGTATTGATTTACTGTTGTACTGTTGTTTTACTGTGTAATTGTATTGATTTAGTGTATTGTAATGTTAGGATTGTTTTAAGAATAAATTATAATTATTTGTTAACAAAAAAAAAACACTGATTTCTTTATTCATTCCCCTAGACATTTCACGCTGCCTAGCGTTACAGGATCTGATTTTTTTTATCTCCATTACCAAATTTATGTTCGTCACGACTACGTGATCTGTTGATATTAGGTTCCGTAACAATGTTCCCATGTACAAATGTTCCCGGCAACTTTGTTTTTCCTATGTAAGATCTCTATGTTTTGTTTGCTGTACACTTACAGATAGTCAGGGGGCCAAACTCTGTACCGTGCAAAAATAGGGGTGTACCTTACAGTCTCAGATATAAAATTTTACACCCCTTACATGTTTAGAAGATCCACCCTAGATATTGGAAAGTAATGTTGGCAGTCTCAAAACTCTTGCAAAAGTACTTTTAGTATTGCTTTTGTTTCGAAAGGTTGAGTAATTTTATGACTTTTTATTGCTACCTGCTTCTGGTCCGTTTTTAATTCACAGATGCTGCTTGCTTGTATAAATTTAACAAATATGGTACCATTAATATGCTAAGAACTAGGGCTTTGACAGCTGTAAGAATTTTTACGACATCGCTTATATGTTAGAGATTGTGAGCCCTATAACTTACCCCCACCCCTCAAATTTTCCAAAATTCTACATTTGTTTTTCTATGTACGTACATTTGTTTTAGCTTAGAATTAATTTTAGATTATTATGTAATGGCCATGGGATTCCATCAAATGCAAGTCTATTCTTACTGAAATCTTTATGTTTTCCTCAATTTTGCTTCAAATATGATTGAATGTAATAAAAGTAATTTTTAAGCATTAATAAAAGCAGTAATAAAAGCCTTTGCTGGTTATAATCAAGATAACCTATACAGAAGCACAAATACAGTAAGCAACCATTTAATAAGAAATGTTAAAAATGAACAGGCCTACAACCCAAAGTGGACCATCCAATGCGAAATTTCACAATTCTTGGTGAATATAATTATTGTAAAGAGAGGGCTGCCTTGAATTTATTCAAACTTCATTTTTATGATCAGTTGCAAAATATTGAAAGGCTGAAAGTAAATTGTGAAGAAATATTTGCCAAACTCAATTGACAATAACTTAATGAGTAGTACAGATATACAAAACACAAGCCCAAAGAATCATGTCGCTCAACTGATCAGCATAAACTGATCTTCTTAATCTAAACCCCTCTGAGAGAGGGACAAAATAACAATGACGAGCAGAATAGAAGAATTCTGTTAAAGGAAACTTAAAAGATATTTCGAAAAATTACAGAGATGCTCCTAAGAGTTCAGGACATTGTTGAAGATATGGTTCGACTGACATTTATATTTGCACGGTGTAAAAGATGTGGATAAAGGTTTGTGTGGAACAAATTGTTATTTGCTGTTATTTAATCTGTATTTGTTCACAAACCGCGTTAAAAATGAAACAAAAATCCAGGTTAAGCCATAGAACTGCTGCCAAAGATGAATCTATCCAAGACTAAGGTTTATTTGGTCTGATCATCAGCTCTTTATAATTTTGTACTAAATATTATTATGCAATATTATTCTGAAAATAGGGTTGCAATATTCTTTATAACATTTCATGACGGGAATACTTGTATAAATGCGGCCCATTATTTCCTATAGAGAAAGCAATGCAAAGTATTTATTAACAACCCTGGGCACAAAGAAAGGGGTGACTTCCAGCGTGTTTATATCATGTTTCTATACCTTATACTCATAGAATATAAATTCCTGTGGCCTGTGTTCTTTCAAGAAGAATCAATTAAAATCTGATTGTTTAACCAGAATATTCTTGGTCTGGTAGATATGATTTGTGCCCTCCCAAAATGTTTTATACGTATTATTCATACACTAATAAATTATACCACACTTCTATGTTCATGTGACTCGCTCCTGCGACCGAGGAGGTTATGTTTTCAGCTCTGTATGATTATTGGTTGCTAGAACGTTGGAAACGGCCGGCCTATGGTGCAGTTGACTCAATTTTGTATGTACGTTTGTATCTTTTTTCTGTTTGTTTATCTGTACACACTTTACAGATCACATCTTTGATTTTAATCAAATGTAAATATCAGTTAACCCTCGAAGCCGATTATTTTCAAGCAGGTTCTCCTGGGATGTATATCACTGAACACTCGCACGGGTTAGCGCTGGATTTCTGTTCCTCCACTTATTAGCTTCATCATCAAGACCATGCATTAAACAGACTGAACTGATTTTCGGGAAACATTGTTTGGTTGTGGGGTTGAAATATTTAAAAAAAAAACCATTGAATATTGGTGCAAAAAGCGCATTACGGATCCAGTGGGTTGTTTTGCATTGGAAGAGATTTGCGCTCTTCACGTTAAAAGATATCCCAAGATTTCTAATATGTATTTTATGAATCGGTTCTGATTTAAAAATAAGATGAGTCAAATAAATGTACATTATTAATCGGTCTCTTCATTCTGTTCGAGGGAGTTTATTTGGCAATACATGGAGGGTAATTTCGGATGTCTTTTCCTGTGCCCAAACATATTCTTAAACTAGACACCAATACGAACATTTTCATTCCAGTTACCCTTTTTATATATTTTGGTGCCACTATATCCTTAAATATGTCCTCTTTCAAGGTCCGCTACAGCCTTATTGGGGAAAAGGGTGTGTGGAAGAATTGTGTCTGGTGACTAATCTTCTGATGATGAAACATGATAAGTTTCATAGACAACAGACATTTATAAATGGCAATGGAGATGAACATTGTTTACTTTGCTACCTGAATTCTTGTTTATGTATAAAGGTACATGTGATTTTCTGGTTTTATTTTTGCTAAGATATATGTAGGGCTTCAACTTTGTATGGTGTCAATACTGATTTCCTGTTTTGTTGGCTACCTTCTAAATAAGGCGAAAGGGCGCATAAAGAATACTCTTAAAACAGAATAGCTCTTACTTTTTTAGTCCAGGTGAAGTCATGTAAGAGACACTGTAAATAGTTTAAACATGAACCACGTTCTATTTTTTTCATTCAATGGATGATTTTAGCACATCTCCGTTCAGAACCTAGAAGGAAAACTGATCTTGGTAGAGTGATATTGATTTTTTGGTTTGTAATTTTTATGCTTACAAATGTAAGAAGTTTCGTATGAGTATATTTTTAAGTAAAGTTTTCTGTTGTTTCCCGTTTTCGAGATCATTTTCATAATTAAGGGGGTAAGGGTACAAAAGGCATTGCTACATATCTGTCTTACACCTTGGCCACTAATGCACGTTACTAAAAGAAAGAGGAATAATCATATAAAATGTTAATGCTTTAACAAGGTCTTTGTATAATCGCATACAGAAACTGTGTTTATTTATGTGAGATTGCTCAAAAGAATTTGGTAGTATTTTGGTTCTTGTAAACCATAATTTTTCACATATATGAATGAAAGAATTTTTTAAAACAACTTTGTGAGTCTTATTATGTTTGTGCATATAAATACCACTTTTTAAGATATTACTTGCTGTTTTAGTCCATTAGGGGCTGAGAGAGCCGAATTGGGCTAATCACACAAAAAGGTATACAACTCGTACAACAAATGCTCCTCAATTGCAATGTTGTGCAACAGTGTCTTGATTGCCAACATTGGTTTTCTGAGTAAGATGTCTACCTCTACGAAAAATAAAGTGAAAATTTTATATCAGCTCGGGCAATTTTTTTCAAAATTACTTGCTTTGGCCCCCTGACTAAGACTGGAGTTATGTATGGTTACATTAAGTTTTATAGTAACACTGCCATGGACGCTCTACCACAACAGTCTGATGTCAAGAAGGCAATTGAGTGAGTCGTTCAGCGGTAAAGCCCGAAAATCAGGTGTTTAAAGAGCATGTGATACCACACTCCTAGAAAAAACTGTTGAACACCCTAAGAAACTGGACGCTTTTGAGTGTAAGAGACTGCTGAACAAATATTGTGAGCTGGTCCATAAAATTGAAATTATGTGCCCCATTTACACCTTTATGACAGTTACCATGCCAAGTATGAACAGAGTTCAACCTGAGTTCAAACCCATGAGGCGAAAACATATTTGAGCACCACATAAGACGTTTGCAAGGAAATTAACATACAAAATGTTAATGCAGATTTCTCAATAAAATCGCCACCTGTCATCACAAAGTTTACCGGCATATTGATCATGGGACCAATATACAAAATATACATTTAGTTGCGCCACCTAGGTTGATCTACGAAATCCAATCCTGAATAATAAATCAAGAGGCTGAAAGAGAAGAATAAAGATTGCACCAGTATTGTTAGTATGACAAACAATTATGATATTTCTTGAAATGGTTGATCTGAATATTGATATGCGTGTTGATTGATCATGGATAACTTTATCAATGTCTCATACCGGTGGTGCTCATCGATTATTGATGCTGAAGTTAACTGCAGAAGAGAAAGCACAGCTTTGATGTTCTGTGTTTGGGAACATCGAGGGATTAGTCTTACGATAAAACTGAAGGTCTACTGTGCTGTTGTTCTCCCTACCCTGCTGTATACCTATGAAACACGGATTGTATACAGGAGGCATGCAGACAGCTAAACTTTAAAAAGTAGCAAGATAACACTGTCATGAGCGTTTGGAGAACAGGATGCCTGATATTGTGATAGGCCGTTCCAAAGTAGAGTGAACTCTTATTTTGCAAACGCTCGTAAGGGGAAAACGCTTAAGAACGCTTGCCTGGCATCGCTAGCCTTCAGAGATTAAACATGCATTAAAAAAAATTAATTATTTCGTGAAAATTATTCACTGGCTCCTTAACAAAAAAAACATTCGTTTGAATTGTGAGAAAACTTGACTCACAATCACTGAATAGCAGACTCGTTTAGTTGTCTTGCATGTCCGCAGATGGCGCAACTTTCATAATCTCTCAATACATATGGATGGGAACACTGAGCTGGTTCTTGTCATGGTCGTTAATTTATAATAATGACGTCACTTTTATGTTACGTCATGGAAATGTGTCTGCAAGGTTCACAGGCTGGACGATCTTCTACACGTGAGTTGGCAAATTAAGTAACATGCATGGGAAGAATTATCGTGTGTTAAGATTCAAACTGATATGCAGAAGTGAAATAGATTTTTTTTTATAATGAAAGGTGACCTAACCCTTTTCAATAGTTTAAGCTTATATTGTGTTAAATTGTGTTTAAGTGAGATATATCTTTATTCAGTCCAAATGATTTTTCGATTAATTTAGTCGATACAAGGATATATACGTTATAGATTAAACAGTTGTACCTGTTACAAAGAGGACTGACGAATCGTATATCTCCTCTCAATATAAACAGTAAATACAGTGGTTATACGTTGCAGCCACATTGCAGTAAGAAAGTTACGTTAGAAATTTCACGGTATAGAAAACAAAATAATGAACACGTGTTCACAAACTCAATTTAAATGCAATTAATATGAATCTTAAGTAAAGGAAAATATTCTTTCACGCGGCCTTTAAATGTTGATATTGCACAACATTGATTAATTTCACAAATTATATTATTCCAAATCTAACCAAATTAATTCGTAAGGTTATTCTGTTGATGGTTAACAATTTAGTGGCAAATAAGGCTTATACAAAGAAATGTAGCAAGAGAACCTTGAGACATTTTAAGTGGCCTCCATTCTACAGAATTGGTATACTAGCACCTATATATATGTATGTATCTGTCAAGTGTGTCATGTATCGTGATTCTAAAAGTGGAAAAATGGAAAAAAAGATAACCTATTGAGATAGGAACACGTCCAAGATACAAAATACATGTGATCCCAAGCATATGGTCGCTGTCACAGGCGTTATAATACATGAAGCCACGTACACTGTCAGTACATACACGACGCTCCGACATGAAGGTCTATCTGCTACTCGCTCTGTTGGTAACGGGTGAGAATTTTTTCTACAAATAAATAGATATAATATTACTATTGGGCTTTAATCATAATTTAATATCTAAAAATGCCAGTTACGGTTCCAAGTGTGGACCATATTTTCATTTTTCTTACGGATATAATCTTAAATTATTGGTGTATGTCCTGAGCAAATATTTTTATTTTTTTTGCATTTTAACATAAATAAAATTCTAGCAGCAGGTATTAAAAAAAAATGTCCAGGATGGCTAATACAGAGTGTATCAATCATGTCTGAGTTTCCGTCTGTATGTTTAGAATCATCCCTGACGCCAAGTCGCCATCGCAAAGTGTGCTTGACGACAGGAAGCCAAGACGGACTGACAACGTACAAAGACCCATTACTATACTGTAGCTCAGCACGTGAATTCTTGTGAATCTCTTGTGAATTATCATTGATTTTTTTTTTACTCATTTAAGACTTATTTCAAAAGAAAGATAATTGGATTTGGGCTCATTTTCAAATCTGACCTAACTTTTACCTTCTGGCCTTGACACACATTGAACTTTTGGATCAAATGCAGTTTTGGCATCCGGGTATTTCTGATATCCTGGACCCATGTGATACTTTCTGATACGGTTGCTTGCTTTGAACAAAAATCTTGTTTTAATCGGTTCACTATTGGTGATGTGTGTGACCCGCCCTGGGACTGGTTTGGAGAATCACTAGCACCACCGGTAAACATTGCTGACTTCAGCTAGGTAGCGAGAGGTGGTGATTATCAGACTGGGTCTTATCATGTTAGAGGCAGTTTACAAGGCTGAGTTAATCTGGCTTGTGGGACGGACTTTCTTCTCTCCTGACTACTTGCACCATCTGAATCATAATGTAATACAAGACACACTGGTCATACGAGACACTACTTGCCTATTTAATTTTATAAAATGTAAGGTTTCGAGCTATTTTGAACAATTTAATAACTAAATTCCCCCCTGAGAATCTGATGAAAAGAGCAAGAAAACTGCAGTTTGGGTATCTTTATTCCGCCATACAATACCGGTTTGAATGAATGAGGCCAAAATGACCACCACACAAGAACAAGAACCTAGGCAAACATACAAGCCCTGCCAACTTCATTTGCGGAGGTAAAATGAATGACCGATACTCTATATTTTGATTAAGATTTTGCTAAATATATATAAAATATATATAAAACAAAGCGATTTTCCAAAAAATTAAATCTGGCGTAATCGCTAGAGCCTACCAACAGAACCTGTCACCATTAGTCTGGTGTCATAGGTGTTGATGTTACTTGAAAGTCCATGATCATGTGCAGAAAAAAAAGACCGAGACCCATTGTGCATTATTGTCTCAAATTTTTCCTAACTGATTAAATGTGTTAAGCCAAGCATATTTTAAATAAGTTTGTATCTGTTAACGCTACTGGAAATTTTGCATGTTATCAGATAAACACATTATTGCTACATCTATTACCAGGAACTGCAGCAACAGAACAGTCTTATAATATAAATCAATTTATTCTCTTTCTATGACAGCCTACGCTCAGCAGCAAGAGTGTGGCCCCGGTATTGCAGGTTCCAGGCCCGGTATTTGTATAGATAAGGCGACGTGTGATGCTTTAATTATGACGGAACACTGCCCACCTTACGACGGCGACTGTGCCAGCGGAGTGTGCTGCGTCGATGCATTGGACATCACAGTCGACTGTGGCCCATAGAAATTACATACAGGTAAGTGATAACAATACAATTATATATCAGTCGCGGGGGCATAAAGTCATATATGTAAATATGTATTAATATATAGCACAGTTGACAATTATGCTAAATCTATACCCTTTGCAGGCGCGGATCCATTTTTTTTTACAGGGAGGGGCCAACGGGTTTCATGTTTAAAAATTGTCCTAAAAAGGTTCCTTGCTTCAGAGCAGGGGGGGGGGGCTCGACCCCCAAAACCCCCATTCTGGATCCGCGCCTGCATTTAGTTGTATATAACATTTTAAAAAGAATTTTCAGGAAACAGCTGCATATGCGTGCTCAGGATCCTCATTGAAATAATAGTATTGTTTGTACTGAATAAATGAGATATTTTATCGGAAATCAGCAGATCATATTGAAGAAAAACACTTCTAGTCCCAGAAATTATCAAAATAATGTACAGTTATTCTGCGATAAAGTACATGTAAGCACTCTCAGACTTTTATTTGTTCAGAAACATTATAAAGGGGACATATCAATTTATTCATGGTTTAGAAATGTTTAATATCACAGGTTACTTCTATCGGGAATTGGAAGTGAGAGATCCTTGAGTGTCAAATAAATGACAAGTAACAAATCTTTCTAAGCCAATACCTGTAGTGGTCAACAAAATAATATTAATGTATAAGAACGATGAAACAAAATTTGATGAAGACTGCTTTAGAAAACTTGGCCAGGCTTGGGATCGAACCCGTAACCTATAATACAAGTGAGGTTATGTGTCGAGTTATCTCTGGAGTCAACGCATGCATTGTAAAAATCTCCAGATCCTGCAGACTGCGCCAAATGTCACGGATGAAAATAACGGGCAGATTTTGGAATCGAACCCGTAACTTGCGACACACACTTTTCTTGTAAAGAAAGCTTCACTGACAAAGCTTATTCTGTTTATTCTCTGTACAAACTGTTAATACCGATGGTCAGTAGGTCTTAAAACCCTGCCAGTAAATTGGGTCGGATTGTACCTTCGGCCTCTCCATAGTTCTGCCGGTCGGTGTCTGCTTGTGTAAAATTATTGAATGGATGCCAATTTAATTATGTGGAGGGTGCATCTAGAAGCCAGAGAGATTTAGGGAAATACATTTGAACTAAACCAAATGAAGTTACCCGGAGCAGATACAGACAAAAGTTACCTATAGACAGACAGTCAAACAGAGGTAAAAATGCATCCTCCGATCAGATCTGTTGGAGGAAATATAAGACTTAACATAGGGTTAATGTATGATATAAACAACTTTATATGCTCGAACTGTACCACATATATTTCATATGTTCTTTTTTTTATAAAGGTGAAAAATATATTTCAGGTTGACCAAGGTGAGTCCATGGAAGGTGAAGTACATTAAAACAGGAAATAAATGTTCTCATTCTGGTGTTGCTGTTGTTGTCAATTTGTTTAATTTCTGTTGAGATCGGTATATCTTACAGTTAACATGGCGTGAGTTAGTATCACAAAAGTCTTTGTGATTATCTATCGCATAAGGAGAAATAAATGCCGTGTTTTATCTTTAAGGTATTTTGAAATTCTCACAATAATGTGCAATATGGATACATTTTTTTCGTTTGGAGAAAAATAAGCTAAGTCTGCTGCTAAATGTTAGGGAAAAGAATGTCCTGATTTTTAACTTGAATTATGGCATCAGATATACCGTAGTTTCTACAGACAATTTAGGCATATCCCCTCTTAAATGGACCTTCTTCTTATATGGACAATCTGTAAGGGCCAAGGCCACCAGGGTCAAGGTTACAAATTTTTAAACTAGTCCGACAACTTTTTGGAACAATTTGTGTATCAAATTTAAAGAAAAAATATGCAGTAAATCAAAATTAATGGGGTTAGGAAAAAACCTATACATTCGCAGAGTTAACCTAGGAAACCAAGGTCAAGGTCACTAGTTTTTAAGCATTAAGAGATCTTTGTGGAAACGAAATCTGTGTCAAATTTGAAGAAAAAAGATGGGATATTTAAAAAATTATGGGGTTCACAAAAATCCTTTATATCGGCATGTTTGACATTGAAGATTAAGGTCAATGACACTGATTTTTAACACTTTCGAGTCTCAACAACTTTCCATCTGTCATGTTTCATATTTATTTTCAGAAAAGCACATGATTACACTTGAGATATATAATTATTTTATATGTTTTTCTCCATATATGGAAATATTCAAGGTCAAAGCCACCCTTATAGTAATGATCATGATCTTAATTTGAAAAGGTTACATTCTATAAGCAATACCTAAACATGTGCATAATATGAAAGAATGCTGTCCATTGGTTTTCGACTTGTAATTGTGATACTTCTGTCAAGTGGCAATGATCGGGTATTAAAAGGCGCAAAAACAAGAAAATGGATAAAAGGTGGCGCCACCAGTGTCCGGTATAAGACAAAGTTTTTCAAGATCTTCGGTCAACCTTATTTTTAGAAAAATCTATGCATTTTTTTCTTGTGATATTTAACATTTTGTGTGATTTTCACCAAAAAATGACATATTTAAGGCAAGGACCTGACCCCATTTTAAATAGACTTCGTCCTCTTACCCCTGTCAATACATATGTGAATTTCGATAAAGATCCGTAAAATATTTCGTGATTTATCTCGCTCACAAGAAAACTACTTCGGCGGGATATGCTAAAAACCTTAAAACATACGTAGCCCTTAACTTGGCACACTATAGGCTAGCCGTGAGAATCTGACTTAGTAGGCAATGGGATAATAGGGCTGGTAAGCCTATTCGAGTGGTGATACAAGTAATATCGAGGAATGTATCGCAGTGGACTTGCATCAGGTTGCATTCATATTGTGGTAAATGGCCATAATCATGAGCATGACGACCTAACACAATAGTATACATATGAGCTCACAACCCAAACTGAAACACCGTCTCCATGGTCACGGTGACCGCATGAATACAGGCATGGCTCGCACGGGTTACTTAACGCAGCCAACTGGTACGCGATACAGGAAGTGACTCGTTACCATCAAGACGGGGTGTTTTTTTTATTGTGAGTCAAAATGTATTCTCTTTTGTAAATTCATTATTCGTAGCATATTGTTGGAATACCACTACGATGCATTCCTCGATATTGCTTGTACCACGACCCAAGAAAGCTTACCAGCCCAGTTATCATTGCCTACGGAGTCCGGTTGTCACTGCTGTTCCTGACATAGTCTGGGGATACACATTGGTCATATGTGCATGCTATAGCGCACAACGAACGAACGTGGTATTAAATCATTATGCTTTGTATGTATAATCCTACCAGTATACCAGCGGTTTTTCTCATAACATCACTTTACAGCACAGTTGACAATTATGCAAAATATATATCCTTTGATTGTATTATATATTTTAAAAGAATTCTCAGGAAAATTAGGTTAGATAAGGGGTATATCTAATACTATAAAAAAAACTACATGTGAATAACCTTGATTTTTTTATGTTCCGAAACCATGACTCTCTCAGGTTTAAAGTTAATATGCCGAGTCTTGTTTTTAATGGGAGGCAAATGAACCTGCCAAACAGAGAATGTAGGGCTTATTTGTTTGATATTACCTATAGACGATACACATGCGACTCTTCAGACATCAATGCAATCGTGTGAATCAAGATTGGCTGGTTCGGCCATTTTTTAAGAGCAAGCAAGTCATGCTGATGACATAAATGTGACGGCGGGTATGTATTGGTTAGTACGTGTTTGCGGAAATTGATCTTTTCACGGAAGTTTCTGAGTTTAAATCAAACCAATAATGATAAAAAAAGCCATGGGTTGGTTATATAGGCAGTAGTAGTCTTACATGTTTTGTGCCTTTCGGCACTATAGGTAGTGTAAACTAAAGGTTGTACAATGTCCGTTTCGGAACATATTTTGGACATGGAATTAGTAAAGGATGAAAGGGCACTCTTATCTGTATAAGTCATCCTAGATTATTGAACATTCTTTGAACTACAGCAGATACAATTAAAATGCCTTTGCCACAACTACAAAGATGTCACTCCAAAAGGAGACCATAAAGATATATATGAACAGCGCCCTCTTCATACAAACCTTGGATTTTCCCATCGCACCCTGTCCTTGCACCCAATATCCGTTATCACCTGTATCGTGGCTCTGATGACATGACCAGGTCATCTGGTGACCACCTATGTCGATATCAAATACCATCTGTCAGTTTCCATCTTGCTTGGACAAGCACAGGACGCAGATCCACACTGGACGTTAGCATGAAATACGTTATCATTCTAATTTTGCTTGGTGTCGGTAAGTGAATCGCACAATAGTCAGAAATACAGGAAGGCAATTATTTTATAAATATATGACTAGTATTATATTTCACTAGCATTGTATGTGACCTGCATTTTATGTTGAACAGGTCTTTGTGTCACACTCTTTTCTGATATCTATCTTACATTATATATCAAATGGTCATCCACACTTAAATTTTATTGTAATAGCCCGGTTAGTTAGCATTAACGGTTATTTATTTCTGGTCAAGCTTAACAATATATGGAACTTAAATAAATGATTGAGATAACACGGCTTTGGACTATATTACCAGCTCTTGGCCAGGACGAGTGTGGGCCCGGGGAGGAAGGTAGTGAGCCCGGAGTGTGTCTGGAGGGACCGGTATGTGACAGTCTGCTGTTGACGGACCGATGTCCAAACTACGACGACGAGTGTCTGACCGGAATATGCTGTGTGGATGCACTAGCTAATATCACCGGATGTGGTGCCTAGGTCAAGGTCATTATCAGGTAAGTGAAAACTGTACAGTTCAAGATTACTCCATGTAAGAGATTAGGTGGTATTTATGTAAAAGGCAAGTATGAGTCAAGATGGAACTGTTTTTAAAAGCAGAAAAGTTGTAGCCCAGGTGAAATGTGTATTATATGTAGGCATAAGTCCTGTCAGTAGCTCGAAAGGAATATTCGGTTTATGGTCAGTGTCAGACAAAGGATATAAAACACAAAGGGTAAAATTCGTTTGGTAGGGACATTTATACAATGGTCAGTGGTCACATTATATTTCATTACTCTGACTGCTGTCCACTGTACATGACTCCCGGTTCCTTAACAGCTGTTCCTTTCATATTTCAGGTGGACCCGATGCATCAAAGTCTTGAAAATGGAAATAAAACCTGACAACACAACAAGCGTCTTCCTCTTGCTAAAAACCTCTTCATCGTGCACCAGATATCTGAGGCACTATTTGTCTGTGCCTGGTGTTAATCAAAGAATAAAGCTTTTAGTTCGACTAAAATAAACAGCAAGTAAATGTAATATCATCCCTATAATACTAGTAATAAAAATGACGTTAGCAAACCCTTAGGCACTGTGCAATCTAATAATCGGATGTTAACACTGGACCTGGTTACATTTACTTTGAACAATACACTCGTGAACGCTATATACCAGAGTCCAGGTGCCCTGATCACACATGCTTAGATGAAGCCCTTAGTGATTTAATGAAACAAGTGAACATCGGTTATGATTGTTAGATATCTACGTTAACTTATGGTGGCATTAAATCGTTGCCACGCAACTCCTCTGAGGCCACACAGAGTTTGTCTTAAATGTCCGTAGAGATACCATATTTCCGAAAAATCCTGATGAATTTGGCATTCGGGAATGTTCGGTCTATTGGGCTACTGGGGGGGGGGGGGGGGGTAATCCGATAGTCAATTTAATTCTGAATGACAATCCGTCCGATCATATACATTATCTCATAATCAAGCTACCATTATCGCATGTGGAAAGAGAGTAAGAATTATAAAGCCGATCAAGTTATGGTTAAGGTTAGCATGCTTGCCATTGGTCATCATATTTAAACACCTGTAATCAAGCCCCGTATCTCGCTCCAACTTGAGGTATTTTAAATATTTTCTGTGTCATGCAAGAAATAATAACCTGTTAACACCTACATGCCATGAAAATGTGTTCGTCTGGCGTAAAATCTATATTACCCATAGTTTTTCCCGTCATGGGTGAACATGGACAAGGAACAGCCACTGTCCAAAGAAAAGTAATCAAATATGAATGACTTGATGGAATTTCCACCGTGATGAAATGTGTGTCTGATCCAACCAACCACCCCAAGTGCATGGTGTCTTTGGCTTGAAAATTTTGTGGCGGGCAAGTCTAAGACGTATTCACCAGATACCTTTCACTAAAAGGAATAAAAATAACTCAGATTCCCCCATTAACAGTTTATAATTACTGTTATAATTTTAAATTGTAATATTTTACAGAAGTTGATAAACTATGAAAAACGCCACCCTTTCTCCGTTATCAGTTATCATCACCCGCAACTGGCATTTTCTCACACCTTATATAGATCACGTAGTTATATACCATGTGTGCATGAAGATAGTGTTACAGATACGGGGTCATAAAGAGATATCGGCCGTATATAGGCACATACAATCCTAAATATGAGGAAGCTAACAGCTGTCGTATCAACCATCACCCTCTTGGTCCTTGCAGGTAACATCTTTTTATGTTAATTTATGATAACTTGAACTCATTAGTTGATGAGGAGATGTATTTAAAGGTCAGGCTAAAAAATAGTACCAGCACAGAGACACCGTATAGCGCTGCAGGCTCCTGTGGTGTTGGAAGAAAAGAGACGTGTTCGCCCTTGTCTTCATTATGTGCACTGCAATGGGACAGGACAGTGGTGTTTTTTCTTTTTTTTTTTTTTTTTGGGGGGGGGGGGGGGTAGGTTCATGGCCCTGGTTGACATCGGCCTAGTTCACTGGCCTAGTTTTTGATACATGCAAAAGTCCTTTGGCGAAATAATGGCAACTTCCCTAGCGCGTTTTTGGAAAATATGGAAGTAGCCCCCACTTACGACACACTTCGCATCGTCTTGACCCTTTAGGACTAAACATCGGGCATTTCCGAGGCGTTGCGCTTGTTTAATTTTGATATATATAATTGATAAATTGCTTAAGATTTAATCCTTTCGAGAGAAAGATTGTTTTGGGCAATAGAGGGATATTTATTAGTTGTACTCTATACGTGATGAAAGTAAAAAATAAAATTAAAGTTAAATTGTGGGCACATCGGCTCCACACATCGGGGTAACTTCGAAATGGCATCAGAGAGTGGAGAAAAAGCATGTAGAAATCGGGACATGTTTGAACATTGTAATTATGTTAAAAGGATCGGGCAAAACCGGACGGGAAAGAAAATGTGTAGGCGTAAAGAATCCTACTGTCATAAATTACGTAAACATCTACTGACACGCGGTTGTCCATGACCTATGACGTCAAATGAAGACTTGCGGGAAATTTTACAATAGACCTTTTCCTCGAGAATGCACACTGCGTGTGTTTGAGGCGTCGTGTGTAGGGTTCGGGTCAGCTGACCCCCGCATGTGAACACACGTGCAACAGAATGTCAGTTACATGCAGGCCAGACGAGGATATATTTTTCATTTGATTTTGAGTCTTGACTGTTCAGGTGACCCATAAATAGTAAACAGAATGCAAGTATACCCCGGGTGACACAGCATTCTATAATTTTGGTAATCATAATGGTAATTGGTAATGTAACATTGTAATGTAGGATATTTAATATAGGATATTTAACATAGGATATTTAACATGTGAATATATACCAGATGGCATGAAACATTTTACAAATATTTTCAATAATCTGCACAGATTTTTCAACAAACCATTAAAAAAAATCGAAAGCAATTCCAAAACATTTCATAGATTAAAAATTCATTACATAAATTTTTAAAAATGTAACATATTCGTTTAAGCTTTTAATGTAGTGTTGAAAATATTAATATATAATGTTACTAGGCATATCATTAACTTTTAATTGTATTTACAATGTAAAATAATCTATGAAAAAAAGAAATATCTAATTTCTTTCAAAGAATGTTATGATTTTTTTTATATCATATATTAAACTTTTAAAGTGGAATACTCACAGGCAACATTTTCAAAACTAATTTGTGCTAACTGGGTATATATGGGAAATACATATTTCATGAACAAATATTTCAGTTTGACCTATAATTATCATACCTCATACGTTGTAAATTTTGGCACTCCCAACTTTGGATATATATATTCTGTAGTGAATCAGCTGTACTTCGAATATTGTTTAATCATAACGTTTACAGCCGCCCAGGACCCAGATCGCTGTGGACCAGACAGCCTGGGAATATGTAACCCGACAATCGGGGTGTGTGACGTCTTCTACCTGAGGCGCTGCCCTGCCGGAGACGGTGACTGTGCAGGAGACTATCTCTGCTGCATAGAAGAACAGAACTACGACAGTCTCCTCTGTGGGTAGGTCACCATTCCCCCTACATTACATGACAGGTATAAGATAAACAAAGTAAACGAAAATATATATATATATATATATTTAAATATATAAATAAATATATATATATATATAAATATATATATATATATAGAGAGAGAGAGAGAGAGAGAGAGAGAGAGAGACAGACAGACAGACAGACAGACAGAGAGATGGTTCATTGTATATAGAATCAAACATGAATACACAGAGGAGTGAGTGGGAACCGACTTTTCTGTGTATTCATCTTCCATTTTATATATGTACAAGGTGCGGTATTACTTTGCTGAATTTTTCCAGGTCTTTCTGTTTGCGCCTTTGATATAAGATAAGCTTCAGGGTGAACCGGGGTCGTGGAATGTTGTATTAATACTTTGTTATCCATTATGATTTCTTTAAAATGAAAATGTAGACACTTTTAAAAGCTAGGACAATACTGCTGTCTTTTATTCTTCAGTGTATGATGGAATCCACGTGACTGGAAACAGAAAAAGACCGCAGAAAATATTCTGAATAAATTACATCGACAATATATGAGTTACGCTTTGTGTTTTTGTATTATTATTCTATTAAGTGTGGTGGATATAGAGCGATGCTAATGATCTCGATGCAATTGTACCTTACATTAAATCTTAATGTCAGTTCAAACTGGACAGGTCTCCTGATAGTTCGCCGGACTGATTCCGACCTAAAATGATTCGAACACATCACTAACACACTCGAAAGGAATGGCGATAGAGAACAATATATAAAATGTGGTTCAAGGTCTATTTACGAAACAGATCAAGTTCACTTGGATATAGGGATTCGAATGTACAGTTATAGGCCAACAACATGCATTGGAATCAGTCGGATAAACAATCTTATACTATACGACTTCCTATTTGTATATGTAAATATGCATCTACATATGCATATGCAAATTGTTGCTGAAAAACACACCCTGCACCTAAAACGTTCTCGTTTCACACTTATTCGCGAGATGTCTCCACTGGTTACAGTAAGCTCAACTTGTTTTATCTTTTTCTGTTTTGGGACGGTTATATTTATTAAGCACTATCTGCTTAAATTTTGACTGCGTGCCAGTGAATTCATTGTAGGCTCATTAACGGAAGGGTTTTTGCGTTTATTTTTCATTTTTGCCACGCACTAATATAAATGATAGACAGAAAGCAAGACAGGAGCAATTAAATCAGCGTCAGTGAGACGGAAATTAGTGCAAATGTAATTTATCAGAATATTGGATTTAACATAGTAAAGTAGAATAACTTATGCAGTGGCAGCCCAGGTTGCGTATGTCTGACAGGGAAAAAAAGAAATAAGTCGTCGCTCGCATCCCCCTCAATCATCTCACAGAGAGCTTAACAATAAGCAAGTGGAATTTTACAAATGCCCTTATAAAAACGTTATAGATATACAGGTACCCCAGTATGACTAAACACCCAACTAATATAAAATACAAAAAATACAGCCCTCCCTGGCTATTCTTTAAGAAATTCTATAGAAGTTTCGTTCACAGCAACCCCCGCCACATATTTCTGGTCCTGTATATGTGATGTCGTCCGCGATCGCACGAAAATTCACCTAAAACAATATAAGGATGATTCAGGCCCCAAAGAAAGACCGGCCGTCCTTGTGAATTTGATTAACTGATAAATCAGTCCCCAACAGCTGCAACAACACTCCCACTTAAACACAAAACGCTTGGATACATCCTGCTAGGAGCATCACGGTTGAGAGCTCATAACAGTCCGTGTAACCATCAGAATATCCTGGCTACGTCCGTTCGAGTTCTTGGCTACATACATCCGTTCGAGCCGTTATACTGTATCTGCGAAATGAACGCGAAAACCAAGTCATTCTGCAGGATGTAGACTTTACATACCGTGTGTACTATCTTAGTACAACAATGCTTGCAAACAGGGTCTATACTAAAGGGCAAATAATACAGCCTTCAGTTCCCTTGTTACCAACGGCCACTCTGGCTGCCTGTTTACGTTGTAGACTCGAATTTAGGATTCACCAAAACAACCCTCTGCCCGAAACCGGTTTTCACTGGTGATAGGTGTTCCCAAGTTAGGGTGCCGCTAATTATTTAAATGTTCTACAAAACAGTATCTCAAACTATCACTAATGTAATCTGGTCAACCCTATAGAACACTGGCAGCATTTGTCCGTGTCACAAAACATTTCATAGAGGACAAATGACAAGTGTTGTATTCAGGTCACTTTGTCGTTTTCAGAACAAATTCCTATACTACTTTAATTATTACTTTACTGCTATGCTAAGCTTTACGTTCTGTCTATGAATACAAGAACAGCCATTTTAAAATCACAGTTAGAGAATATAAATATATACAAATAAATACCCCTCCTTTTCCTAAATCCTGGATTCGCCCCTGATAATACGAAATTTAACAGTTTCTGCTTCAACTGTGTTAATTATGAGGCGTCATTGCTCGGGGTTGCACCTCCAGTATAATAACACACGTTACAATCGTAGAAAGGAAGAAGAGTATCATAAATAATCGGTCCAGCACAGTGGCGACACATCTCCAGTCCTCGCATGTCTCCTGATCCCGAATGTCCTGTTCCCGCTGCTCCGCCATCTCCTTTAACTCGTGAAGAATTCGTCTCAACAAGCTCACCACTTTCGGCGGTTTCTCTCCGTCCAGTGCGTTCGTCTCTGTCTCAAGGTCCTCCACTAGCCTGTTTTCATAAAGCTCTGTTTTGTTACACTTTCCTGGTATACGTGGAGAATAGAGAAGGAAACGGCCAATAATTCCGAGTACCAGAATGTCAAGCCATTTGGGGACTTGCGATTTCGGCCCGTGATGATGCACTCTCAGGATTAGAACTGTGGTAAGCAGTGATGCCCCGGCCAGTCCCATGGATGATGTTAAGTAGATGACTGAAGAAACAAATGTGTTTTAGTCATCAAACGTATAATATATCACACCCATTAAACGGTTAACACCTGCACGGAATATGTAAAAAATCATATCATATATTTTAAGGATCAATATGAGACTACCAAACACTTAAAAGCTAGGGCAATCCGTTAAAATAGGTGTGGCCTTTCTTTTGTATGATAACAAAATATAATACGTAGAACTAGCAGATTCCATTAATTCCGCAACTATGAAAGAACAGCGATGGATCTAAAAAAAATACCTGTTTCTGAGATGGCGTTAATTAAGGTTTAAAAATAATTATAATGATTGACTCCGCCTTACCCAGTAGAGGAGTTTCGTCGGAGGTTTTCGGGAGGTTGTCTGCCACAAGCAGGGAGAAGACGGAATAGGAGAGAAGAATTGTGATGCCCAGCGATATCCTCTCTCCTGATTCAGGAGGTAGAAGAAATACGGCCAGGGAAAGTAGCGACAGCAATACTGTCGGAGCCACGATGTTGACGACGTAAAATTGATACTTTCTCTTAAGCTGGACCGTACCTACGATCCGGCTGTAAATCTTCGTCTCTGTTGTCAAAGGATATCGGCTTTTCTCTAACTTTGTTGACATTATCATCCATTCTCCATGCGGCGTCATTGTCGAGATGTCAATTTCGGAGGTTGCGTTGCTTAGAGCCACCGAGCCGTCATTGTACATCCAGTTGTCAAAGATGAAGAGACATGTCTGTTGATCGAACGGATACGTCACCAGGTGAAGCGGACACGTTACACTTATGTGACCAGATGGATACCAGGCCACGTCACCATTGCTGTGTACTGCCACCCGGAACCTTTTGTAAAAGATCTCGTCGTACATTTGTTTTGCACTACAAATTTATAAAGTTCAGTGGTTATAATCACATAATGAACTCTAGTACCTATATGCTTTTAAGAAGGTTATATTCCCCATGTCATGCATTACATCAGGGTCAAAACGATGTCTTTGTTAATTCGAAGGAATACGCAAAAATATACAGAATCAATTTCCATGAAACCCTTTAGGAGAGACTATTAAAGCTATTGAAAATGCATTAAAAGTGTTTATTCATAAAGGTCTCACTGTAAAATTAGATAGACTTTGTGTTCTGATACATCATATCAAGAATCAACATACATTTTTACCATTTCTGTAATTTACCTAAATGGGAATATTTGTCTCGATCGTAAATTGAAAGAAAAAACAAAGAAGAAACTCCTTATAGCTTCATAGTATCGATACCAGAATCCGAAGTATAATATATTTTTTTATTGATGTGGCCTACAAAAAATGTAATCCGTGGACGATTCAACATGAATAATTGGTATTTTCTTATTTCGACATCCGTCCTCCCCACCTCATACCGACATCTGATTCGCGAATTCCGGTTATTTAGTCCATATCAGATTAACAAAGATAGCGGAAACGGTCTTGAAATGCTTTAGATAATTTATCTTGGTGCGAAAGTTTTGTCCGCGATTGGGCCCGTAGCGACAAAGAACAGTGGGTGCATTGTCAGCTAAGGTGGGATACCACAGTAGGAAAACAGGTGAGAGTTTACCTGTTGGTTATCGTTAGATCTGGCAACCAGAGCTGGTCCGGTAGCAGAACAATGTCGATAGTCCCGTTATAATCGGCCGGATTCCACGTCAGGAACTCATTGCGCCAAAACTGTATTGAAGTTACGTCTATTATAATCTAAGCATTATACGTCAAACAGATTGATGCGATATATTGCATAGAAAATAATAAGCTTGGTTCATGTGCTGTGATAGTGTAAAATATATGTGATAAATATAACCCTGACAGATTATTTTTCAAAACATACAAGAATATATATTAACGAGTACTGTCAAGGATAAAAGGCATTAAGGGCGGCATTAAGAAAAAGCTTTTCTTTATAAATAAAGAAATTGCAAAATTCCTTACCAGTCCAATCAATCCAAACACTGTGAGTCTTTGGTCTCTCTCGTCCTGCAATGTATTAGTAAAGGTATGTGACTGAGCAGGCAAATACGGTTCTAGGAAATGCAGTCTCACTTAAATGGGATTTATGTGTATTTGTTTTGTGACATCTGCGTCCTTACTGTGTAAATTTAAGGAATCTGTGTGCTGTCTTTTTCAAAATTTAGAACGAGAAAATGTTGAGTGGTGCCGGGGGTAATTTGGTGATTGCATCAATTTTATACCTAGACCCCCGTAAGTTTCCGCATTCCTATGTCAGTGAAGACACGCTGATCATTTGACCTGTTGCTCCTGATATCTAAATACTCATGAACATTCTAGTCTCCTTGCATGACCTGTGTTGTGTATGTGACCGCCTTCATACCTTGTATGCCAAATAACATCAAAAGTGGAAGCGGCCAAATAAAAAGATTGAAAAGTTGCTTTAAGCTTTATTTCGAAGATGTTAAATTAAAACGTAAGTGTATCTGCAGTCAAAGAACGTTACCCCTTGATTTGTAAGTGGGAAAGGTTGTTAGATATGTGACTCGAGAGGTTCCCAGTGTTGCTCTCGTGGAACACCTGTTTATCTATGCCAGAGTATTAAGAACCCCCCCCCCCCCCCTCTATTTTTTATATGCCATTGGTTTGAGATGATTCACTTTGCAGGAAAAGTGAGACCGAAATTACAGTTTCATGATTCAAAAGGTTTCATAGGAATGTCGAATACCAATGGCCGTTAACAATAGAGGAAGAGCTCATGCAAAATTCTTTTTTTGTTCTTATAAGCGTGATCAAAATATAATTCAAATGTGATTGCGGTATATCATCATCATTGCCAGAAATGTATAACTGCATAAATTTACGTTTTGGCAATTAAAAAAATGTTTGTTTATGCCAAATAAGCAAGCATACATTTAAATATATGAGTGCATGTATTATGTTTTGTGGTAATACGAAAGACACTCACGAATTCTGTGATTGAAGTGATTGTGAATTCCACAGAGACCCTGACCGGTGTGGAGACATTGACAACGGGCCTGGCACGCCGGTCATACCTTGTCAGTAGATCACTCAGCAGACGGGTCTCTCCGCTCTCTGTAGTGCAACCATTAACATAATTGACCGAATCTGAATATTGCGTATTCTGTCCGTATAAAAAAATAAAATTATGAACACTATATATTGAAAATGCAATTTTACCAAATTATCTTATCAAATATGACTTATTCAAATATGTCATTAAGAGTAACCAAACCCAAAAGAAAATTAACCCAGAATGAATTGAGAATATTTTTTTGATGATTATCAAAATATTCTTCTGGTAGCCCTGTCCATAATTGCTGTTTCTTTGTGTTATCATCACAGGTTTAAGTTAATATAACTTATCCAAGATGGTGAAAGAAAAATAGTTTTTAAGTTATGTCATGTTCAAAAAAGTAAAAAAAATCTGCAAATATGTACAGAATTTAGACACAACCAAAAAACTATCAAGAGTTCGTGCCCTCCCCGCTCTCCTTTTCACATGCAGTTCCTCGGGTGTATAACTTGTTAAAACGATATGCAGTAAAACCTATGCAATAAGACCACCTATCGGACTGGTCAAAAGTTGACTTAATTAAAAGTGGGCTTATTGGACAGGTTAGTTATACCCTATGCGAGTGCTTTTGCTTCACTCAAGGGTGGTCTTAATAGACTGGTGGTCTTATCAAAAAGTATCCACTGTACATTGAAGTATGCATGTTATTAAACATAATCAGGATCATTTTACTTTCATGGAATGCAAAGGTTGACCTTACTATATAGCAGTGACCTGATATCATGTGAAAAATATACAAGTCGTTTATAAATGTCTGTATTTCATTTCTTGGAAGTATAGTGACTATACAGGTCAGTTTTCTTAAAATGGGTTTCCAGGGGCTAAATGTCACCGATACTAGGTCAAATTGACCTCATGTCTGATGTGAGAAGAATATTGGTCTATAAGTTTTAAAACCCAACGATGAAGTTTTTAGTTGCATTCATTAATGTTTAGTAGCCTCGTAGAGGCATTTCATGGTACAAATAAAGTCAAAGGTCATGCAAATGACCAAGCGGCAGCGGCCACTCACAATATTCATTCACAAAGCAAATATACAGAAGTCGACTTTAAATGGCCATCACACTTGAACAGCATGCCCGAGTTTTAGTCTCAAAAGATCAAATGTTAGTAGTTTAGATTATAAATGGACCGGTGATTCAGATTTTGGATATTTTCTTTACCTCAAAACTGTTATCACATAATAATTATTACATAATTATTACTTAAAAAAGCTTTTTTTTTTGTTGTATTTTTTTTTTATAAAATTACAGGTTGGTTAAGATTTTTTTTTAAATATTGGCAGCTTTCATTATAATATTGGCCGTTTAAATTGGAGTATTGACCGTTATAACAATATTGGCTAACATTATTGAGGGATCACTTTGTTTAGATGAATGAATTCTCCAGCTGCACATGCTATCCTGGTAAAAATACACTTACATTACGTTTGTTTTACATACCAATACACCTCCAGAGCTTATCTGAATAAAAGAGATATTCATATATATTGGAAATGGTATATTATATTAAAACTTGCAGGTAACATTCATCATAATAAAAAGTCAACTTTAAATTAACATTTGACTTACCTAAAACAGCTTTGGATATCGATAAAAACCTGCATAACGCTAATAAAAATAACAGAATCCTGATCATGTTGAACTGGTCTCTCAAAATTTACCACACGAATGGTCGAAGAAAATCCATGTGTTGAAAGCACGGTAACACTAGAATGTCTTAAGAGTATTTGATGAGGACAAACAACAGAATAATAATTTATTGATCACATAATGGACCGTTCAGGCATTACATTTTCCTATTGAAAAGGAACCAGATGATCGTATAGGAATCGAAAAAGACAAACAAGTTACTCCTAATTTATTGATGGCTTAATGGACGGTTCAGGTTCAGGTTGCTCATAGATTTTCATTTTATTAGATTATAGCAAACATGACGAGGGGCATGCGGCAGTAAATGTAATTTGCTAACTAGTATAATGTCTGTATATTTCAGATAACAAATGCCGATGTACTGTTTCAATTAAATGATAAATAGTATACAAGGCTCATGGTTCAGCTTCCGCTTTTGTTCGTTGATAATACACTGGATATATAAATATGGGCAAGGGCTGGCAGGTATTTTACAATCGATAAATAGGCCTACGGCCGCTCCTAGTGAAAATACACCTTTTTGAAATGTTAGGCTTTTATTGTGTATGAGTAGTTTGGGTGCCATTGACAGATATTATTCGTGTTTTGTTGTATTTCACAGATAAAGGTAGGTCGAAAAGGATTGGGGCGCCCCCACCCCTCTCAAATTGGCACCTAGTTTGTGTGCAGAGGGCCAAACATTCTCAAGCAGTGTAACCATATATACATAGGTACTGAATTGAGGATCGTAGCTGCGTTAAATTGACTTGGACCAAATATATCTGCACAGAATCTGTAACAAGAATCACAAATACATTAGGGTAGAAACGAATGGATCTCTGAAAAGACTCTTTTGAAAGTGTCAAACAGTGGAGGATATATGCTTTTGGTAATTTATAAAAATGTGCGGGGTTGCAATGAAATGTTCCCAGTAAGCATAGAGTTAGGCCTAAACAATGAAGGATTAAAAGGTCGAGAGACCAAGGTCATCAATACACACTATTTTTAATCTGATGTAATTAACTTTTGCTAGTTAATATAGAGTTTGTGAGTCATCGATAAAGCCTGAAACCACATATAATAAATATATTACAAATAAATTATCAATGACATATTTGACAAAATATATATACATTCTTTCAGATATAAAGCGCAATGCTTACACCAGAATCAATTTTATGGTTTAAAGCCTTGATAAAAGTAAACGCAAAAATTTAACTGTTTAGTCTCTTATTAAATTTTAGAACTGCTCCTATTTAGAAATACAAATGCTCATTTTTCAGTTACAACTGCATAATAAATAGGGGTCAACTGCTCGTTTGAATATTCCCACAAATGTACATTCTGCGGTTTAGTTAGCCAGGTAATTATCTTCAAGTAGATTTCTAGGTTTTGATAAGTGTAGACCGCAAAATCTTGAAGATAACCATGTTATAAATAAAGACCTTGCGAAAACTACGTGACGAGTAGAGTGGGTATGGTATGATTAAAGAGGAGCCTTCAATATTTTCAACAAACTCTTTGAACAGTTAAAAGTCCAGTACCTTCGAAGAAGAAACGCTATTCCCTTTGGCACTCTTTTTCTCACTTAAATTAACCTTCTTAATTTTTGTTTTTACCTGAGGAACGGACGACCACACCTTTTTAAGTCACAATCAACCATGTACAGACACTCTAGTAACATGCAACACTCTTGCAGAAAATTAAACAGCCCACAGGCCCTGGCAACTTCACATATCCCGGGCCAAGCTATATGATGAATCTTATTCGGAGGCGGTGTGTCAGTGTGCCCAGTGACGTCACACCTGACCTCGGTGCATTCAAGCTGGCTGATGAGACGAGTACCCAAGTTTATGAGTGAGACAATTCTAGAATTATCACACTTTATGAAAGAGGTTTAGTAAGATATTACATACAGGAACTCAAATTGTGCTGTTTTCTCTCACTTATACCGACTCTATCTACTACACTTGAATTTAAGAGTTTCAGAGGAACTCCATTAATTATTCAAAACGACCAACATTTAACACAAACTGTTTATGATACTTTGCCTTTAATAATCGAATCAAGTTCCATATCCAAAATATCAGCACTAAATATTCAAATAAATTATTAACATCCAGTAATTTTTAAAATGCATAAATTAGTGATCACTTTAGTCGTTCTAATACAAAAAATATCTGTGGGTGCTACGGACTGTTCATATCCTACAAAACAAGGTCCAAAACTGTTATAACTCTGGTCAACCATATAATGCACTATAGCAATTTGGTCGTGTGGGAAGAAGAGAGCCTCTCGGCAGTCAAAGGGACCTATCAGTCAAATGTGAATGTATACTCGGTCGTGCATCCGCTGATAACCGATGAAAACCCAGTAATGTCACATTAACTCCCGGCGACGGTCAGTTCTCATATCCACGAAACCTCTGCCATTGAATCGAGGAAAAATTACCTCACGCATAGTAACGTGATTTTATTAGGTCACAGTTCATGCAATCAGGTCGATCAGCCCAAATCCCTATACTAGTTCAAACTAACTTTCTGTCTACGAATGCAAAGTTAAAATCACAGAAAGACCACATTTCTTATATAGGCAAATGACATATGCATGGCACGGTTAAGGCTTCCTGTGCCACAAATACTCATTGTCATCTATAACATCAACGCCAAGTACAGTGTTAACAAGGAGGCATCATTGCTCGGGGTTGTACATACAGTATAGTAACACAAGTTATAACAATCGCAAGGAAGAAGAGTATTATAAATAGGCGGTCCAGCACAGTAGCGACACATCTCCACCCCTCGCATGTCTCCTGATCCCATATGCCCCGTTCCTGTTGCTCCGCTATCGCCTTTAACTCATGCAGAATTCGTCTCAACAAGCTAACCATGTTCGGCGAATTTTCTCCGACCTGCGCATTCGTTTCTCCTTCCAGCTTATCCATTAGCTTGCTTTAATAAAAATCTGTTTTTGGAATCATCCGTTTTCCACGTGGACAACAAAGGAGGAGCCGGCCAATAATTCTAAGTACCAGAATGTCAAGCCATTTCGGGACACGCGAATGTGGTCCGTGATGATGCACTCCCATTATAAGAACTGTGGTAAGCAGTGATGCCCTGGCCAATCCCATTGATGATGTTAAGTAGATGACTGAAGAAACAAGTGTGTACGTCTAAAAAGTGTAATGTATCACACCCATTTAACAAAAAGGATAATACCTGTTAGAGTTAGAAATTTTGAAAGTTACGGCATGTGTAAGCATTGAACAATAAACATTAAAATACCAAATACACTTGACTATACTCTGTTGAAAAAAGTGGTGGTCTTCCTTTTGCAAAATAATAAAAGGTATTAAATCTACATAAAACTATTAGACTCGCCTATATTATATATATTTTTTTAAATATAAAAGAAGAGCGATGGAACTCCCAAAAACTTCCTATCACCAGGAAGAAGTCAACTAAGCTTTAAGTTATACATATTCTGAATGACCACCTCTTACCCAGTAGAGGAGTTTCGTCGGAGGTTATTGGGAGGTTGTCTGTCGCAAGCAGGGAGAAGACGGAATAGGAGAGAAGAATTGTGATGCCCAGCGATATTCTCTCTCCAGTTTCAGTAGGTAGAAGAAATACGGCTAGAGAAAGTAGCGACAGCAATACTGTCTGAGCCACGATGTTGACGACGTAAAATTGATACTTCCTCTTTAGCTGGACCGTACCTACGACCCGACGGTAAATTGATGTTGATGTAAATTTCTAACTTTTTTTCTAACTTAGTTGACGTAATCTCCCACTCCTTATGCGGTGTCATTCTCGTGATATCAATTTCGGAGGTTGCGTTGCTTAGCACCACCGTGCCGTCATAGAACATCCAGTTGTCAAAGATGAAGAGACATGTCTGTTGATCGAACGGATACGTCACCAGGTGAAGCACACAGGTGACACTGATGTGACCAGCTGGAAACCAGAACACGTCACCATTGCTGTTTACTGCCACCCGAAATCTCTTGTAGAAGCTCTCTTCATACATTTGTTTTGCACTGAAATATTATAGAGTTCATTTGGATTGAGCCAGAAACAGAACCAAATGTAAACGTATTGATCGGCGTAGATATAAACCTCATATTTAGTGATAAATTTAACAAAAAGGGATGAACTGGAAGAGTGGGGAAAATGTCGTAGATGTCCTTGATGTCATAGATCCAATTAAAGGTCATAGCTCCAATTTAAGAAGAATATGAGCTATGTGATATATATCTGTTAAAATATCTCAAAGAAAGACGGTACACATGGAGTGTGAGAAATAGATGTTTAGATTATTTGTTCATATCTAGATTTTTGTATGATGACATCATTGATAAAACAATTTCATGTATCTGACACATTGACTATAATACGGTAATTATCTCTCTGCGGACACCAAACAGAATAAAAGAATGAGGAAAGGGTCATTGCGAATTTAAGACACCTTACTGAGAAGAAGCTGATATTACATTAAAAACAAACTTTATGGTAGAATAAATTGGTTTACAGAAATAGAAACAGTTAATGGATAATATGGAAATTCCTTAAATATAAAATAAGACAGTGTTCAATCAGTTACGGTTAACAAAAAGCACACGTTAAAAGGATAAGGATAGCGACCTATGAGAAAGTATACAGATATTACAAAATCAGATTGGTACAGCTCGGGTTTGATATAGATTGAATCCATTGAAAAAATAGATGAGAAAAAAACAAGAATAGGAAAGAATTGAAAATAAAAAAAATGGTAAAGGATCAATATGAAAATCCAAAAGACGGTTGCATGAATTAGGAGAGAAAATAGTTAATATTTCTTAAATTTAGAAAAAAACTAATTTTGGATGATAGGGGATTGTTGTTACAAAAAGAATATTTTATATGGGGACTGCCGAGCTTTATTAAATTGTGTTTATCAACACTGAATGAACACAAACTATCAATACAAAATTATATCTATTGCATGGTGAAGATCAGCGTTTTTGTGATGCGAAATTAATCACAGAAGAAAGCTATAAAGCACTGATGTTTTTGAAAAATAATGGAAGCCCAGGAAATGATGAAAATAATGCTAAATTCTAGAAAAAAAGTTTTGGCATATCTCTAGGGAATACTAAGTGAATTGTTAAACTATTCATTTCATTTGGTGAATTATCAGTCTCACAGAGACCAGCAGTTATTAGTGAATTTAAAGAACGTACAAGGAAGCAAATTTAGAGACCAATATTTTTAATAAATTAATAAAAAAAGGGATATATCTACTTGCATCGTGCTACTAAATGAAGTATTTTTACATACAGGAGAACACAAAATGGAAAGTCTAATTCTTGCACTAGATCATGAGAAAGGTTTTGAAAGCTTTGAATGGTCCTTTCTATTCTGTGTCCTACTATTTTATTCACATTTGGCCCATCTTTTTATTACTTGGATGCAAGACCTGTACAGTAACATCAGCAGTTGTGTACGTCATTAGTAATGGAGCAATTTCTCCCTTTTTCTGCTTAGCGGAGTGCTTCAAGGGGATCCTTTGACCCCATATTTTATTTTCTGTGCTAGAGCTTGGAGCTACGAAATAAAAAATACAGTGGTAGATATATGTGGTCAAGAAATAATTTTTTTGTTATTTGCTTATGATATTACTACAGTAGGTAAAACATTGAATAAGCACAGGAACTATTAGGAGTAGCAAAACAATTTTAAAATGTATGAGGACTAAAATAGAATTTCAATAAAACAGACTCAATATGGATAGGCTCAAAAAGATATGTACTCACAAAAACCTTAAACATAAAATGGCAGGATATGTTTTTGTTATTAAAGCTTTAGGTATGTACTTATCATTTAAAGAAGAAAAAGCCGTCAATTTATATTTTGGTGAGGATGATTAATATGAGGCAGGAATGAATTAAGTTGGAGATGCATTTGATAATATTGGAAATGTTGTGCTCTTAAACTTCAGCACGTGGCAAAACAGGGATGTTAAGCTGTGTTAAAACATTCAAAAGGTAAACAGTTTATGTTTGTATCTCGATACAGAGTGGATAAATTTAACATAAAAAGAATTACCTTTTGTGTATGTGATACAGTTAAAAATTAGGTCTGAATTTCTGTAATTCAAAGAGGATTTGTGTTCAGTAGATTCAACATGTAAATATATTATCCTAAGAATGAGCCAATAATGCAGGAATTCAAATTTATTTATACAGAGTCTGTGCAGAATTGTAATCTGGACGGAAATAACGAACTTCCTGAAAGTCCTTATTTTAGTGTTAGCATCAATTTATGATTTTAACCAAGTGCCTCATTTATCAGAGCAGGCCACAGAATATGTTATTGTTTGGGTTATTAAAAAGAACCTAAAAATATACGAAATATTAAACTTTTATTTTTTTTGGCAAAAATTCTGTAACAGGTGGCATCCTATTAAAGTATAACATTTTTTTCAAATGAACCGGAAAGGTATTTCATATTGTTACTCAAACAGTCATGTAAGTGTATTATATTTAACTTTTATGTATATGTGTATATTCATGTTAGTATATATTAGTATGCTTATGTATACCATTTTTTTATTGTTCTGTTTTGTTTAGTATAATAATGTAGTATGACATTTGTACCCACAAACATGTGTACAGGGCAATATATAGGAAGATCTTATGTGAAGAAATTACATAGAATACCGCTGCATATTATATGAATAATGCTGTATAAACTGACCTAATAACAGTGAAGTCGGAAATCCACTATGAGAATCCTTTTTCGTGCATGTGACTCTGTCAATGTTATATTTCACACGTTATGAATTCTCAGCTAAGATATGTTCCACTTCTATTCAACATAAGGGCCAAAAAGTTTCCTTTATTAATTAGTGGAATAAAGCAAAAATACGGGACCACTTTCCAAGATATCTTTAAGATGGCTAAGACACAGGCTAGGATAAGCCTCTTCAGATCTTGATAATGTAAAATGTTCATTTGCAATGGATTCCCTGAAAATCGATTATATTTTCTATTATTCACATCTATTCATTTCAAGAATTTGCACCTGTGTTATACCATTCCTACAATTTAACTAAATAAAAGTTGAAAATGAAAGAGACGAAACAGCCTCTGGCTCCATTGAATCGTTAAAAAAGAATCATTTATTATTCTCATTGAATGGCCCAGATAACATGTAGTCCGTGGCCTTCTGACGTCTATATACATTGCAGAATATGCTCAAATCAGAGTGTTTTATTTGCGACCACTGCTTTTTTAGTCACGATCAGAATACCAAAGGCAAGGTTGGAAAACGTTTTGAAATGCTTCAGTTAAAGAATGTGCTGAGAAAGTTTGTCCGCGATTAGGCCCGTAGCGATATAGGACAGTGCGTGCTACAGCAGGAATATAGGTGAGAGTTTACCTGTTGGTTATCGTTAGATCTGGCAGCCAGATCTGGTCCGGTAGCAGAACAATGACAGTAGTCCCGTTATAGTCCGCCAGATTCCACGTGAGGAACTCATCACGCCAATACTGTATTGAAATCATGTATATTATTATGTGTGCATTAAGTCGAACAGTTGGATGCGACACGTTTTTCGTACAATCCCGACTTTGACATTGCCATTTGTTCATTTAAGACAAACTTTAAACTAAAGCGCACTCGTTAAACTCCTGCAAAGTTATATGTTCTTTGACATTAATGTAAAATTCGAACAAATGCAAACTTAATTATTTGTCTGAAATTGCTTATTTGTCCTTAACATTGATCGTTTCAGTAAGAGTTTTTCTCCTGTGATTATTTAACTGTGACTGAATGTTTTACAAAACATACAAGAAGATATATCTGAAGTAGTTACGGTATGGTTACAGTGGGATTAAGATTTATATAGAATTGTTTTGGAAATAAGAGTAATTGTAAAATTCCTTACCATTCCAATCAATCCAAACACTGTAAGTCTCTGATCTCTCTCACTCTGTAATACATAAGTAAAGGAACGTGACTGAGCAGGTTCTAGAAAATAAAAAGGCAAAGTAAGGGAACCACGATTAAAAAGTGGGATATTGGTTGGATAAGTGAGGGGGAGGGGTCCATTGATGCTTGCAATATCGCTCATCCGATGAATGTATCGTGTCAAGCGATTAAGCTCGGACCGTTTTCTTCCCACCACTTATGCATGCGAGAATCATGTATGAAGTCTACCAGCGACCTCCTCCCCCATCTCACCCGGAACACCTGTTTACTTGTGTCAGGGTATTAAGTCCCCTTTTTATACGAACCTTTAGCCGCCCCTAGTATAAGATGTTCCACTCTGAACAGCAGAAAAAGGAAGATCAAAATAATATTCTCATAATTGAAACGTTATCAATGGAATCTATAATACAATATGCCTGATAAAAATACAGGGTTACTTCATGAACAATTCTTATCACAAATTAGAGTATTCAACATATAATTAAAATGTGATTAGGGTATATCATAATCTTTGTCGGAAATGTATAAATGACTCGATATACTTTTTGGACAAACAAAATGTTTTATTTAAGCCTAAATAAGAAAGCATACAATTAAATGTATGTGTTCTTTTATTACGTTTTGCGGGAAAGCAAAGGACACTCACGAATTATGTGATGGACGTTATTGTGAAGCCTACAGAGACCCTGACCAGTGTAGAGACATTCAATACGGGCCTAGCACGCCCCTCATAACTGGTCAGTCGGTCACTCAGCAGACGGGTCTCTCCGCTCTCTGTAGCTCAACCATTAATAATATTGACCAAATTTGAATAATTTGAACCAAAATAATTTACTCCGTCTTCGAAATATGGTTTTAACAATTACATTATATACTACAAATGCAATTTTAGAAAGTTTTCTCATCAAATATGAATTTTACAAAAAAACTGTTTTAGCTGTAAACGTTCCTACAGGTAAAATACCGAAATGAATTGAAAATATCCTTATAGTGACAATTACAAATTGTTCTTAGGGTATCTCACCGGGATTTTATGTGTTCTAACTTGGTGAAAGAAAAAATGCTGCTATCCGTTTAAATTATATCATGGTCAAAAAAAGAAGATCTATCCGTCGACTTGAAACCTCTATATTGCATATATTGGGAGTCTAGTGACTACTGCTCAGTTGCCGGTAAATGGGTTTTATGGGGTTAAAGGTCACCTTAACTAGGTCCCACGAACCTCATGTCAGATGTATGAGGAATATTGGTCTGTAAGTATTAAATTCCAGTATGAATTTGCTTGTTCCGGGCATTACTATGCAGTGGCCTTGAAAAGGCATTTCAGGGCAAGAATGAAGTCAAAACCAAACCAATGACCAAGCTACGGTGGCCATTTGAAAAAGTTTAATCTGTGCCCATGCAAAGGATGAACATGTCATCTTATATAGAAAACAAACTGACATACTGACAGACACAAGTTCATATACTTAATCCCAACCGAGCTACAACCGGACAACCATTGAACCAAATTTGAATGAAACCGGATACAATCCTCCGGAAACAAGAACGTGACGGAGTTTTTCTCTTTAGGGACCATTAGACAATACGGTCTCTTCAAATTTCGGATCAATATCCATTCACAAAGTAATTGATAAAGGTAGACCTTAAATTGCATTTACACTTGAACGACATGCCCCAGTTTAAGTCTCAAAATTTCAAATGTCAGAAGGTTATAATATATATTTACTTGTAATTCAGATCTGGGATTTATTCTTAAGCTGTTTGTAATTACATATTAAATAATTATAACCTAATTAGCCTCTACCGTTTTGATAAATTGTGGTAAGGTTAAAGTTTTTTTTATACTGGCCGTTTTCATTCACAGTAGTGACCGTTATTACAATATTGGCTCACATTATAATACTGATCAGTTTTAAGCTCAGCTGACTTGAGTCATCTGTTCTGCTCGTGCTCGATGTAGTTAAACAATTTATTTCCGAATATCGGTTATTTTTCTTTACTTTCATTATGACTCAAAAACAAATTAGAGCAGATCATTAAGCTAGAATAGGTCGGCTAATTGGCAGGTTGCGCACATCAGTTAGTCAAGAATATCACGAAACATCTTTGAGCAGCTTACGTAATATACAGAAGCAGCCATCAAAGTCCACATACTCAGATAGGAAATATATATGATCTAACATAAGACTTACCTAAGACAGCTTTAGCTATCGGTAGAAACCCGCATAACGCTATTATGAACGACTGTATCCTGGTCATGTTAAACGCGTCTAACAAAAATCCATAACACACCAATGAACGAAATAAGCCATGTGTTTTAATTATATTCACATACACGAGAGGATTGTAGAGGAGTCGATGAGGACAAGCAAGAAAAAAAATATGTTAGTGATCGCTTAATGGACTGTTCAGGTATCAGGTATACCTATAACAGGTTGTTAAACAGATTTCCATTTTGTTCGACTTAGCAAACATTACGAAACACATCATGGATTTAATGTGATTTTAATATGATGCTAGCATATTTTCAGATAATAAATGGCGATACAACCTTTCAAAATAAAGTTTAATTGAATAAGCGTATAATGGTCCCACTTCTGGTTTTGTTTGATGATGTCAGGGGTAGATAGCGGTTATTTCAATTAGTTGACCAACGTCCTCTCATTGTGTAGAAATTTGAAAGGTAAGGCTCCGATTATGGTGCAATTTAGATATAGTAGTTTATATGTTTTTTTTTAATATAAATGAATTTTGTATTATTGTACTTGACATATATATTTTGGTCGAAGTATTGGCGTGCAGCCCCTGATTTCCTCAGATATCCGAAACTTGTTTGCACTAGAAGTTATTGTTCATAATCAAGGTCAATGTATATATATATATATATATATATATATATATATATATATATATATATATATATATATATATGACATAGATTGGTTTATCAGGACAGAACAAACGTGATCAGTATTATAATTAGAAGTGAAGGGAGAGAATAGCTTCCGCGCTATTATAGGTGCATTAACTTGGTTTTGACATAGTTCATCAATGCCAGATCTATCTGCACAGGTTGTAACATAGATCAAAAGTATTTCAGGATAGAAACAAAATGTTCTACCAAGATGTATTCGATTGGATATGTTAAGCAGTGCAGGTTATATTTTATGTCATTTTAAAAACTGCAGAAACATGTACAAAATTTACAGTCAACAAAAAATAAAAGCCAACGGGAAAGTCTATGAAAGCTTCAAAGTCAAGTGACTAGGGTCATCAGAGAAAGAATATTTTCCAGGTATTATTGAGTATGTGACGCCACCAATAAACACTTAAACAACATGTAATACTACGGACCCGTGGGTCTCCACGCTCAGCTTAAATTTGTCTATAAAGATATTTTATAAGCCTTTTCAACTTAGACCCCTGACTTTGTGAGCGAAAAATCAGAGAACTTACTATACTTGAATTAACACCATTTTGATTTTTAAAAAAAGTGCGTCCATGCAGTGGCCTTTACCTCTGACCAGATAACTTCAAAATCTACAGATTTTGACACACTTTGGCACACTTAGTCAGCTATATGCGCAAGATGGAAGTTTTTGGGATGAAAAGTTTGGTTTAAAATGCATCATAAATCTTTTTTAAACAAATTGGGTCCTGTTACCTTGACCTTTGACTTAATAACCCTAAAATCATTAGCGTTCTTTCATGAGTAGTGGGCAAACAAAAGAAAAAACTTTGATTTCCATATGTAAATCCAACCCACAGTTATCATATGGAAAAAAATTGTGGATGGACGGACGAACAGACAAACAGACAGACGAACAGACAGGGTGATTACTACGGGGCACCCGCTTATGATTGATAAACACTCAAGGTTTCGGGAGACTAGATGAAATCCACTCCTGAGAAACTGACATGTTTGCTGTCATTTAATTCTTGGTCCGGAAATAAACAAAAATAAGAAAAAAAAAAAAAACACAGGTGGCGCCAACAATTTTCGGGGACTGATAAAGTAGTCATGGTCAATATTTAAGCCATGAGATGAAATATTTATTATCAAGATACTGGAGGTTTTGGATCAATTTTGTAATTATTCTGTGTGTGGGTGTGGTAATTACAAGCCCTGACGCTCGGAGGATGGTGACGTAATGTCAGGTATCCAAGGTTTACCAGGTTTTTTTTATTTTGACCTATCTGGATGTTCATTTAGAAATTACGATTTTTTTACGAGTTAAAAGCTGCGTATAAATACTGGTGAACTCCACATTAAAATATACCCTGAATCTGTGCATTCTTCAGATTTTATTATGCCAGCTAATGTACAGTCACACCGTGCACTGGCGAAACACTTCAAAAGCGAACATATCACGCATCTTCACATATCCGTCGCCTTGGTATACTGTCAATTTTTAATCGGGGCGGTGCATCACTTGCCCCACGTGACCTAATGATTTCAAAATAATTCTTAAATGATCAAATTTTTATTTTTAATATACATGAGTTACTCAGGAAGCTTTACTAGTTTTCACTTTGGTCTTTCTAATATAAAAAAATATTTGTTTTATATTTATAACAGTACAAAATAATTAAACCTTAGTTCCGGTGTCACTGACTGTTCATATCCTATAAAAGTAACTTCTCAAACTGTTACTTAATTACTAGGCATAAGCGGCATTTTGCCCTTCTTAGAAAAGTGAGCCTATCGACAGAGTTGGCGAGTGTAAATGCATACCGAGTCAAGTTGTCGACGAAAATACTACACATGAAAACGAAATAACGCCACATGAACTGCCGACGACGAGCAGGTTTCAAATCCACGAGAACTCTGCCAGTTCATCGAGTAAAATATCCTCAGGCATAATCAGCTCATTTACTTAGGTCACAGGTCATGTAATTAGGTTCGACCAAATCCCTTCACCAAATCCCTTCATTAAGCCCCACTTTCTGTCTATGAATGCATAACACAGCAAAGGTTAAGTGACAGCTAGAGAATATTTCTCATGGAAACAAATGACATATTGATAACACTGCCGAAGCTTAAGGTGATATCAATTCTAAACTTTATCTACTAAAGGACTGTTTGCGTTTTCTGCTTTAAAGCCAAGTGCAGTGTTAATTATGAGGCGTCATTGCTCGGGTTGCACCCCCAGTATAATAACACAGGTTACAATCGTAGCAAATAAGAAGAGTATCATAAATAATCGGTCTAGCACAGTGGCGACACATCTCCAGTCCTCGCATGTCTCCTGACCCCGAATGTCCTGTTCACGCTGCTCCGCCATCTCCTTTAGCTCATGCAGAATCCGTCTCAACAAGTTCACCACTTTCGGCGGTTTCTCTCCGTCCAGTGCGTTCGTCTCTGTCTCCAGCTCCTCCACTAGATTTTTGTTATGGAGCTCTCTTTTGGTACTCCTCCGAGCTCTATGTGAAGAATACAGAAGGAACCGGCCCATAATTCCGAGTACCAGAATGTCAAGCCATTTAGGGACTTGCGATTTCGGCCCGTGATGATGCACTCCCAGGATTAAAACCGTGGTAAGCAATGATGCCCCGGCCAGTCCCATTGATGATGTTAGGGAGATGACTGAAGAAACATAAACGTGTGTTCGTCATAAAAAGTGCAATATACCACACTTATTAAGCCAAACGGCCGATACCTGTATGGAAATGTTGAAAAATGAATCAAGTGTTAGCATTAAACATAAGCAAAAGAAATACTTAATACTAAACGCCGCTTTAAAAATAAGTGTGCGTCTTCCTTTTGCAAAATAATAAAATGTTATAAAACTACAAGTAACAAACAGACTCTTTCATTTTCGCAAAATGATAAAAAAAAGACAGCGAAGGAAATTTCAAACTACCTATTTCCGAGATGGCGTCAACTACGCTTTAAGTGATACATATTTAAATTGGCCGCCTCTTACCCAGTAGCGGAGTTTCGTCGGAAGTTTTTGGGAGGTTTTCTGCCACAAGCAGGGAGAAGACTGAATAGGAGAGAACAATAGTGATGCCCAGCGATATCCTTTCTCCAGATTCAGAAGGTAGAAGAAATACTGCTAGGGAAAGAAACGACAGCAAAACTGTCGGTGCCACGATGTTGACGATGTAAAATTGATACTTTCTCTTCAGCTGGACTGTACCTAAGACCCGGTGGTAAATCTTGTCCGTTGAAGTTGGATATTGGCTTTTCTCTAACTTAGATGACGTAATCTCCCACTCTCCATGTGGTGTCATGCCCGAGATGTCTATTTCGGAGGATGCGTTACGTAATGCCACGGAGCCGGCAGAGTACGCCCAGTTGTCAAAGATGAAGACGCATGTCTGTTGATCGAACGGATACGTCACTAGGTAAAGGACACACGTGACACTTATATGACCAGCTGGAATCCAGAACAGGTCACCACTGCTGCGTACTTTCACCCGGAATCTCTTGTAAAAGCTCTCGTCGTACATCTGTTTTGCACTTCAAATGATAAAGTGAACTGGGAATTATCACATCATGAAACGATATACCTTGTTTGCTAAATTATGATTATTATTTAAGAAGGTTATTAAAGCTTTTAATATATACAAGGCGGCACAAGCTGCAAATAACACAAATCCGTTGGTTACACTGTAAAACTAGAAATTATAATTCGAGAAAAATAAATTATTTGAATCTAGCATACTGATATTCATTATATGGTAACTGTTGTTTTAATTAACCTTTTAACAGTTTTGTCGGAAATCCACTAGCCGAAACTTTTCGAACATGTGAGTCTGCCAGTGTGATAGTCCAAACGGTTTTTGTTTTTCGTTATACATAATTTAACTTTGTCTCTGTTAATTACAGACTTGCGCAAAAATACAGTACCAGTAAAAAAACCTTCTGAGGGACATGGGCCGGACAGTTTAAAAAAATATTGATAATGCAAAATATTCATCTATATATGTGTCAATGACAATCAATTATAATTGTTTTCTTCATATACAGATTTTTTTTTGTATATATATATCTGTATACATAATTTTTATCCTTACCTTAATTTAGCAAAATGTAAGTAATTTATCTGGATCTCAAAGTTAAAAAGAAGACACCATAGAGCTCCTAAGTATCAGTACAAGAAACCGATGAATAATTTTTTTTATTGATGTGGCCTATACAACATGTAGTTAGTGGCAGCTTCAACATGAATAATATAGTGGTATATTGCCAATGCGAAGTTTTATGCTGTACCGATATATGGTTGGCCACATCAGGTTATTTAGTCAATACCGGAGTAAAAAAGAAACCAATGGAACAGGTTTTGAAATGCTTCATTAAATGTATTTTCTGAAAGACGTAGTGTCCATGAACAGTGCGGCATTGTCAGCTAAGATGGGATACTACAGTAGGAATGTAGGTGAGAGTTTACCTGTTGGTTATCGTTAGATCTGGCAACCAGAGCTGGTCCGGTAGCAGAACAATGTCGGTAGTCCCGTTATAGTCCGCCGGATTCCACGTCAGGAACTCATCACGCCAATACTGTATTGAAATTACGAATATTATTATCTTAGCACTTCATCAAACATGGAACAAGAAATGATAAGCTTGGTGATCTAGATATTCCTTTATCGATATTTTCATTCCGGCTAAAATCCTAATTCGTTAAACCATGGCAAGGTACTTTGAGTTTAATGAACATTTCAAAATAAGCTGACTAAATTATGTTTCTAAAATTGGTAATTTCGCATTAAAACTGATCGTTTCTAACTTGTACTATGACATTTGCTTTCTGAAAGATACATATGCTAATTTAAACTGTGATAGAATTATAACAAAACATACATGAAATCCTATTAACGAGTACCATTGTGATCATATGGGATTTGGAAAAATAAGAGTAATTGTTAAAGTCCTTACCATTCCAATCAATCCAAATACCGTGAGGCTCTGGTCTCTCTCACTCTGAAATGCATTAGTAAAGGTATGTGACTGAGCAAGTACATACGGTTCTAAGTATTAGAAAGCAATCTCACTTATACTGTATTTGTTGTGTGTATATCGAGTTGTCACCTTGTATAATTAAGGAATCTACAGCCTTTAGCCTTATTTTACAGGGGCGAATTAAGATGAGGCACCTTTAATTACTTTGCTATAATAATTTGGGATTAATTTTCTACTAAGACTCCGTGTCAATGTTTTTGTAATGACACATTCATAATGTGGCCTTTTGTTCATAATTTTTTAATAGTTATGAATTTCTAGTCTTTTCGCATGACCTCTCGTGTGTTGATACCAGCCTTTATACCTTGTGCTTAAAAAATATCATGATCAAGTTAAAGCGGCCAAGGAGGACTATTTTAATTTGAGGTGATGACATCATTCAATTTTTTTTATTTGCAGTCAAAGTAAGGTAACCATGAACGGTTTCTTTCCTGAATTTATTCATGCGCGAAATATGTGTAACGTCTACGGACCCAACCGAAACGCCCATCGCCTGATTATGAGCCCCCTGCTATTATTCTGTATCTGCCCCTGGTTATGAAGGTGTAACTTTTCACGGCGGGATAAACAACGGTCAAAACGATATTCTAAAAATTGAAAAGTTCTCAAAGAATGTCAACATAAAATGACTGATTACGAGAGAGGATGATTTCATGAACAGTTATTATCCGATGAGAGAAATCTTAATAATTCGTTTGTAATAATCGTTTATACATTATCGTTGACAAATAATGTATAACTGAGCCAATGTACGATATTGCCAAAGAAAAGGTTTGCTTATGTCAAATAAACAAGAATACAAATAATGTGTGCATGTATTGTGTTTTGTGGTGAAACTAAGGACACTCACGAATTCTGTGATGGAGGTGATTGTGAATCCCACAAACACTCTGACCGGTGTGGAGACATTGACAACGGGCCTAGCACGCCGGTCATACCTGGTCAGTAGATCACTCAGCAGACGGGTCTCTCCGCTCTCTGTAGTGCAACCATTACCATTAATATATTGACTAAATTGGAATATTTTGTATCAAAATGCTATACTCTATCTTGAAAGATACTGATAATTCATTATACTATATATTATAAAATGCATTTTTAGAAAACGATCTAATTAAATATGAGAATACTTTCTAAGATGTAGTCTAATGAAGGATCGATCAGCGTAGCGTGCAGCTGCACAAAAAGGATAGCCCGTACGTCTGCATAGTTCAAGGGCAAATATAGGTCCGCAAGGCGAGGATGGCAACTACCTCACAACAACCACCGATCTCATGTGTCCAAATTCTCCGGACACACAAAGCTAGATCAATCATAAAACCGCAAAGCGAAGGACAAACATCAGATAAAAAATGGATTTTAAGAAAATGATTGAATTAAATATGAGAATACTTTGTGTAAATTGCATCGATCCTACAGGAAAATTATCCCAGCTTTGTTATAGTGACGAATAACAATTTGTATCTTGGGGAGCCTTGCCTACAAAAACTGTTTCCGAGTGGTATGTAGTTTTTTTTTAATTTATCCAATATGGCGATTAATGCTGCCATCCATATAAATTATGTTACGGTCAAAAATAAAAAAAAAAAATGCACAATTCCACATTATTTAGACATAACATATACACTATTGGGATTCCGTGCCCTCTCTTATGTGAACTAAAAAGTCATATAATGTCATGTGGAGATATACTCATTCTCTTCAAATATCTATTGTTACGGAACCTAATATAAACAGATCACGTATGCGTGATGAACACAAATTTTGTAATGAAGATAAAAAAATCAGATTCTGCAACACCAGGCAGAGTGAAATGTCTAGGTGAATGAATAAAGAAGTCAGTAGATTTTTGTTAACAAATAACTATAATGTATTCTTAAAACAACCCAAACATTACATTTACAATAGTCCAAAGTCCAAATGCACAAAATCCAGGAGAAACTCTGAAGAAAATCTATAATTGCCGCACACGTCGGATAAGGTCCCAGAAACTGACACACGCTTCTGCGTCCGTTGGAATCTTCTCTGTAACTGCCCCCGGCTCTAAAACACAGCCCCTTTATGTACTCTTCAACCAAAGCCGAGGATTTTCCACTTCTCGAACAGTCTATAAGATCCTACACAACACAGTAAACACATGCCACAGGAATCATCTAGAAGAACATCGCTGTGTGTCTCTACACACCATGGCGTACACGTGACTCACGACCAGGCGAGAAAGCCCAAGGCCAGCATGACAAGGAGAGTTCAACCAATACGGATTAAACAGAGAATATAATACGCGGCCAGACACGAGTGCCACAACAGGAGTTACGCCCGTGTCACATAATAAAAAGATCACCTGTAACACTCCCCCTCCCGTAAGAAAAAAAGAAAGTTTTCTCGGAAAACTCTCTGTTTGCGATCACAATCACTAAATTTTTACAACATCTCAAAAATCATCTTATTTACAACATTACATAAACATCCTGTTTACAACATTTCATAAACATCTCGATAAGCAATCAGCAAGTACATTGTCTTTCCATTTAATGTGTATGATATCAAGATGGTAATCCTGTAAGAACAAACTCCATCTCAACAATCTTTAATTTTTACAATTCAACTTGTTCATGAACGTGAGGGGATTGTGATCACTGAAAAAAAATGATAGGCCTGACTGATGAAGTAACATAAACTTCAAATTGTTGCAACGCCAAAATCAAAGCCAAACATTCTTTTTCAATAGTGGAGTAGGTTTTCTGGTTTGCATTTAACTTTCTTGAGAAATAACAAATTGGATGATCTATGCCATCATTGCCTTCCTATAACAACACAGCACCAGCAGCAGTATCACTAGAATCTATACAGCTAACTTAAAAGGTACAGAAAAGTCTGGAGCTACCAAAACTGGTGTACTTTGCAGATTTGCTTTCAAATTCTGAAATGCATTGTGAACATTCCATACAAACATTTGTTTTTTCTCTAACAAATTAGTCAAAGGTTCAGGTACAGCAGAAAAATTTGGACAAAACTTCCTGTAGTATCCAACCATACCAAGAAAACGCATTATTTGCTTTTTGTTTTCTGGTCTAGGAAATGCAGAAATAGCACTTATCTTACCATCAACGGGTTTTACCTGAACCTGCCCTACAATATGACCCAAAACTGTTATTTGTGCATGACAAAACTCAGATTTTACTTAGTTCATGGTCAGACGTGCTTCACCGAGTCTTTCGATGAGGTCGCAAAGAATTTGCGGATGTTTCTCCCAGGTGTCGCTGTACACGATAAGGTCATCAATATATGCGTCGCAGCCCTGAATGTCCTTGACTACCAAATGGACGAGGCGCTGGAACGTGGCTGGCAAGTTCTTCATGCCAAACGGCATAACTTTATACTGTTACAGTCTTTGCGGCGTCACAAATGCGGACACTTCTTTCGCTCGATCTGTCAGCGGAACTTGCAATCATCGATCCTCGGAATCGGGAATGTGTCAGTCTTGGTGACAGAGTTCAGATTTCGATAATCTGTGCACATACGGTAACTTCAATCAGGTTTTGGCACAAGAACACATGACGAACTCCAGTTACTTTTACTAGGTTCAATAAAATCATTGTCCAGCAAATATTGAATCTCATCCTGTAGATACTTTTGCTTTTCATGATTCAGTCTATATGGATGTTGCTTGACTGCGCTTGCCTCGCCAACATCGACGTCATGGCACAACATGTTAGTTCGCAATGGAATGTCACTAAACAAATGTTCATTATACCGCAGCAGGTTCTTGAGGTCTTGTTGTTGCTGTGCGGTAAGGTGTGATAGTTAGGCATCCAGGTTTTACTGCACGTCTGAGTTTTTTTAATGTTACTGTACCACACTGAATGTCTACATCACACTTACAATCAGTATCTACTTAAACTGGGTCAGGGTCAATGTTTACACAATATACAGCAGTAACATTATGCACAACATCTGATGTGTTACTTCCGTCATAATATGGTTTCGACATTTTCATTGCACAGTTGTTTCTACTTACGTCTATCTGGTATCAACAGTATGTAATTTAAATAATTGACATTCTTCTTTAACAATGTAAGGACCAAAATACCTAGCTTGCAGAGGTCTGCCAGGGATGGGAAGTAAGGCAAGGACCTTTTCACCAGGCTCAAACGTTCTACTTACAGTGTGCTTGTCATACTTTGTTTTCATTTTGCTTTGTGCAGATTTTAGATTTGACTTTGCAATCTCACAAGCATTGTGTAGTTTAGTGCGAAAGTCTGAGACATTCTGCAATAAACTAAGAGAATCAGGATTTTCACACAACAGTTTTTCTCTAAGCAGTTTCAATGGACCTCGAACGGAGTGTCCAAAAACCAGTTCAAAGGGACTAAAACCCAAGGACTCTTGAAATGATTCTCTGACAGCAAACCGGAATAGGTGTATTCCTTCATCCCAGTCTTTCTGTGTGTCATAGCAATAAGTCCTGATCATGTTTTTTAATGTCTGGTGAAAACGCTGGAGGGCGACCTGACTTTCAGGATGGTATGGCGAAGAGCTGTACTGTTTTATACCTAGCTCAAGCATAACTTGTTGGAATAAGCCAGACATAAAATAAGGGTCGGACTGGACGGATTTTGGTAATCCAAAAGTTGAAAAAAACCTTGGTCAGAACTTTGGCAACACTTTTTGCATTAATTTTGCGCAATGGTATTGCCTCAGGGAACCTGGTAGATGTGCATATAATTGTCAGCAAGTATTCATGTCCAGATTTTGTTTTGGGCAATGGTCCAACACAATCAACAATAATCCTACTGAGTGGTTCCTCGAAAGCAGGAATAGGCCTAAGTGGGGCCTTAGGAGGATTCTGATTGGGCTTGTCTACCATCCTGCATGTATGGCATGATTTACAATATTGTACAACATCTTTCCTGAGGTTAGGCCAGTAGAAGTGTGTACTAACTTTCTGATAAGTTTTATTTATACCTAAATGGCCAGACAAAGCACCCTCATGTGCCATGCTTAGAACTTCACTGCAAAAGCTTTTGGGCATTACTCTTTGATGTTTGATGAGCCACTCATCATCAACGCATACATCAGGTGGTCGCCATTTACGCATTAGCACTCCATTTTTGACATAGAAACAAACTGGGTTCTGTGACAGCTCATCTTTAGAAACTGCCCTGTTAAACAAACATGAAATATCAGGGTCCTAATGCTGTTCTCCGATAAGTTCTGACCTTGAAAATGCTGAATCCTGTACGGGCGAGTCGTTAGACGAGTCACTAGTGACTCCCAGAATGTTATTATCTGGACCATTATCCTCATATGTGTTTTTCTTGGCCATAGATCCAGTTACAGCACATGAAGAATACAAACCAGGAATTCCTGACTTTCCGGATCAGTGTCCTGATCAAGTGACGGCTTTTCTGTCACTATTGGTACACTATTGGTACCTTATCACCTGCAACATCATTGCCTAGTAGCAACTGGATTCCCTTAAAGGGCAAAGTAGTTCTTATACCCACAGTAACATTCCCAGAAATAAATCTGACTTTAAATGGATACTTTGAAGCGGAATTGAAGTGTGCCTGTCTGAAAACACACCATTAACAAGTGCATGTGCACCAGTAAAGGACCTATTAGAAAATGGCAAAGTGTTTGCTAACATGAGAGTCTGGCCTGAACCAGTGTCCTTCAAAATTCTAATTGGGGTAGAATCTGAAAAATTACTTGAAAGTGATACAAAACCATCATGTATGAATGGCCCAAATAACTCCATTTCAGAGTCAAGCGAGGAATCTACTACCTATAAGCTTCATCAGACAAAGAACTGACATGGACAGTGTTAGGCAAAACCATTCAAGGAATCTACATCCTGTTATCATCAAACTCCTCATGGGAGTCAACAGAGGACTTATCCTCAGCAGAAACGAACTTCTGTTGGTCATAAGAGGACCTGGCCTCATTCGAAATACGTTCGCAAGAGTCATACAAGGACTTAGCCTTATCCAGAGAATACTCCTCGCAGGAGTCTTGAAAGGACCTAGCCTTATTTAATTCCTCGCAGGAATCAACTGAGGTTTTAACCCCGCAAGCTACGGATTCTTCTTTGGATTTATAAGGCCTCCGTAGCATCAAACTCTTTATTAGAGTCAATAAAGGAGTTTTACCCCTTATTTACATGAAAAGAGCCTGGCTCTTGTACTATGCTATGCATAGATTTTGAAATAAAACCATTAGGTTTGCTATTTGTTTTATTCGCAAGTTTACAGCAGTCAGACATTAGATGACCTTCTTTCCTGAAGTAATTACAGTTTTCTTTGAACATGACTGGTATTTGTAGGACTTGGCACAGTGGACGTGGGATGAGGTGTAGTACTTTGCTTTACTATCAGGACTACTAGTACTGGATAACTTCTTTTGACCAGACTGATTTCCATTCTTGTTTGTGAATGACTGGTTTGATTTGCTAGTAAATGACATTTTGTGTGTTAATGAATAATCATCAGCTAATTGAGCAGCAATGTCAAGTGTTTCAGGACTTTTCTTATCAAGAAAAGTTTTAACATCCGCGTTAATGCAGCGCTTAAATTCCTCAAGCAACATTAACTGGCGCAAATTGTCATAATCTTTCATTACATTTTTAGAACAACACCAGCGATCAAACAACTGCTCTTTTGTCCTAGCAAATTCGACGTAGGTCTGTTCTTTGCGCTTTTCCAAATTTCTGAATTTCTGGCGGTAAACCTCTGGAACTAACTCATAACCTTTAAGGTTTAACCGTTTTACCAGGTCATAGTCAGCAGCAGCTTCTACTGAAAGCCCTGTATAAATTTCTCTGGCCTTGCCAGTCAATACACTTTGTAACAGCATAGTCCAATTTTCTTTAGGCCATTTAAAATTTTCAGCTACCTTCTCAAAGTGTAAGAAATTTGATCAACCTCTTTTTCTTGAAAAGGTGGGACAAGTCTAATGTGTTTAGTAACATCAAAGCTGTGAGTTGGGGCAGCACTTAGACTACGTTCTACTTTAAGTCTTTCTAACTCCAGTCGTTTAAACTCAATTTCTTTTTCTTTTCCTAGTCTTTCTCTTTCTTCTCTCTCTTTTTCTAATTCCCTCTCTTCTCTTTGTTTTTCAAATTCTGTTTTAATGCTGGCTCATGTTGCATTTCTAACTTTTTCAATTTTAATCGCATAGCAAGGCTCTCATTGTTTGATGTTTCAACTTCAGTCTTCAATTAAACCTAACTAGATCTTGCATGATTTTAGCAATGATATCAGGCTTTCTCAAAGTTTTTTTCACACTTAGCCCTAAGTGTTGTCCCAAACGCAACAACTGTTCTTTTGACAACTGTTCAAGTTGATCAGGGTCGGGATCGTCACGAATATCTCAGGTTTGAAATCTGCCATGTTAAGATGTTAAAACAAAAACAAAAAAAAAACACTGAGATAAATCCTGAAAACAATGTACTGTACACAATATGTAATCTTGTAAACAATGTATGATAAAACAATGTGTCCAGGTCAAGGCCTAATAAATTTGAAAACTATTAAGCATCCCGGACGAGCCCCCAATTTTATGTTACGGAACCTATTATGAACATATCATGTATGCGTGATGAATACAAATTTTGTAATGGTTATAAAAAAATCAGATTCTGCATCACCAGGCAGCGTGAAATGTCTAGGGGAATGAATAAAGAAGTCTTTTTGTGAACAAATAACTATAATTTATTCTTAAAACAACCCTAACATTACATTTACAATACACTAAATATACAATTATACAGTTAAACAGCGGTGTAACAACAAATCAATACAATCACACAGAAAAAAATAAACAATCTGCACAATACCTGGATACCAACACCGTCACAACGATAAGTTCTTTAAATGTATACTCTCGGAGAATGACAGTCCAGTGTAAAGCTCTTGTAACAATCCAGAAAGTAAACTGAAGTCCAAATGAACAAAATCCAGAAAAACCCTTAAGAAAATCTATAATTGCCGCACACGTTGCCGCAGAAAGTTAAGTTGTAATTCTCATGTTTTCAGTTGCTACTACAAATTAAGTTAATTTGTATTCGAATGAACAAGCTACAGCAACTATTTGAAAAAAAAAATACTCCTTTCCTTGGTAAGATCTGTATGAATACAAAGTTTAAAAAATTTCAGCCTGTGTAAAAATAATGTTTCAAAGAGGTATACTTGAATATGATTGACTATCGGACGGGCAAATTGAAATCTGATAACATCCTCCTAAAACAAGAACGATAGACGGAGATGAAAAAAAATGTTCCTCGTTTAAACCCCCCACAACCTGGAATCTCTTCCAGTTTCTGAGCACTTACCATTCACATAAAAAAGGAACTGTACTCAGGTAGAACTAAAATGATCACACTTAAGTAGCTTGCCCTAGTTTTAGTCTCAAGCATACAATGTCAATCGGCAACAACGCATATTTAATGGTGATTTAATTAAATGAATTATTCTCATGCATAATCATGCATAATCGCTGGAAACCGTATATTGAATGTTCCAGTTAGGGAAAAATACCATGAAATAGCTTTGGGCATCTTACACTATAAACATGAGAATGCAACCACTGTTTAGGTGGTTATATTCATATGAGACATACATTATTTAACATATAACTTACCTAAAACAGCTTTGGACATCAGTAGAAAACCACATAGCGCGATTAAAAACAACTGTATTCTGGCCATGATAAACGTGATTCACCAAACTCAGCCTCCAACCACAAGGGTGGCAATAGTACACCTGTTAGTCGTATGGTCGTATATATCAGAGGATGATAGAGTAATCGATGGAGAAAAACAACTTAATTATAATTTATTGATCGCTTAATGGACCGTACAGGTATCGTCATTTCCTATAACGGGTTGCTAAATAGATTTCCATTTTATTAGATCAAGCAAACATAGCGAGGTACATGCTGACTAAATATGATTTGCTTACGAGTATGATGCCATTATAATTTCAAATATAAACGTCTATTCAACCTGTTCAATTAACGTTTAATTGTATAACACTATTATGGTCCCACTTCCGGTATTGTTTGCCGATGTTTCACTGTTTTTCATATAAATGGGCTATTCAAGGTTGGTAGGTGTGGTGAGAGGACATGGCAATCGGTGGATAGGCCTACGCTCGCTCATGGTATAGATTTTTTTTAATGTTAGGCTGTAATGTAGCAATTTGAAGTAGTAAAGGGTAGTTGAGGTACTTTTTCACTTCACAAATATTTATAGGTCGACAAGGGTCAGCGCGGTTCCCCTGCCTCCCTGCTAAATCAACCTTTGTTTTCGCAGCTATTTAAGGTCCATTACCAATGTTAATAGATAACGCAAGAATGGATCTAGTTGACAGACCAAACTCCAACAGTATTACCACTTGAAATTAAGGTGAAGAATAGCCTCCCAGAAACAGAGCTTAACCTTTCCTTCTTTATGAATACCACATATATTTGCTTAGGATACATCATAAATCAAAAGTACATAAGGTTATCAATGTAATATGAAATACAACAGAGCGCACACCAGAGTACGCTCTTTACACAGCGCTTTACCTAGGGCTACTTCCTATATCGTAAGGCGCTGTTTGTTAAGACCTCGTATCCTGCTTTGCAACACCAGAGGGGAGCACTGTATTTTTGTCCAATCAGATGAAACTTTGTGCTGGAAGACAAAGCCAAGCGAGGAATACACGGAGCCAATCATATTCATTTCTTTTGAGTGACAGCTCATCCCCCAGCGTAACCGTCTAAACAGGCCACAGGCTCAGAGAGAATTGCCCCTGACGTGGTTTGCTTAGGGCCTTGGGCACATAGGATGCTCGGCCGGTGAGCTGTAATTCAAACGAAACGTAACAACAAAGGCTTCATGCACACCTCGCTGGCTGGTTTCAGTTCTGCAGACAACAAATACATGGCTACGCTAACACAGTCATAATGTCATAATCGAATCGGTCGCTGATGCGAGAATGCAGAGGGAGCAATTTAAATTCGACCGGAAACTCATCAAACAGCGCTTAAAGCGCGGCAATGGGCGGAGCCCGGATGCCTGTCGAGTGTTTGTTTATTGGCATCTGATTGGCTGCTTGTCACATCATACGCACGTTTATTTCAGTGGACAACAAACCGCCATCTGGTGTCTAAATATATCATAAACGGTCAAAGCTGGCAGCGTGAAAATCAGTTGCTTCTTTAGAAGCGCAAGATTTCCGCTGCCTCGGGAGCGTAACACCAGAGCTAATTATATATTGTCTGGCCTTGTTAAAAAGGAAAGCTGAAATTTAATTTTAAGTCTAAATTTATAACTGCAGATATACAGAAATGTCACTGCACACATGACCTCAATTTTTGGAAACAAACTCTACCAGTTTTTACTTTGGTCCTTCTGATATACAAAAAAAAAAGATTTTTTCTAGTTTTGATGCTACCCTCTGTTCATATCTTATAAATAAACGTGATTTAACTGTCAGTAAATTACTCTGGTCAAGCCTATGTAACACTAGCGGCTTTATGACCGTCTTACATAAGAGTGTCTGTCGGGCTGTCAGTGTTGGTAAATACATCCATTGAAAATTCGCACCGAGTCATGTCTAATAAACAGAAATAATGTATTCGTGATACCGGAAAAGGTCTTCTGTGATTTAAGTCCCACGTTGTGAGGCGTCATTGTTCGGGGTTGTACCTCCAGTAAAGTGACACATGTTACAAGAGAAGCAAGCGAAAAGAGTATCATAAATAATCGGTCCAACAGAGTATCGACAATTCTCCAGTCCTCGCATGTCTTCTGATCCCGACTGTTCAGTCCCGCTTCTCCGCCGTCCCCTTTAACTCATGTAGAATTCGTTTCAACAAGTTCACCACGTTCGACGGTTTCTCTCAGTCCAAAGTGTTTGTGTCTGTCTCCGGATCCTCATCTAGCTTGTTTCCATAAATCTCTGTTTTGGTACACAACTGTGTTCTACGTACAGAATAGAAAAGGAACCGGCAATAATTCTGTATACCAGAATATCAAGCCATTTCAGGACTCGCAATTCCGGCCCTTAATGATGCTCTCGCGGGATAAGAACTGTGGTAAACAGTGATGCCCTTGCTAGCCCATGACGATGTTAAGTAGATGACTGAAGATTCAAATAAGTGTTCGTAAATTAAATGAGCTAAAGTCACCTTTGTAAAAACAAATTAAATAATTCTTACCATCCATTAATATCAAAAGATTAACATTAGCATTCCGTATACTCCTAATGGTACCTTGTTAAATATGGAATGTTTCGTGTTTTTGCATGAAAAAAAATATGATGAAACTACATATAACTATCAGTCTCCATTATTCTGGAAAACAGGAGTAACAGCGATGGAACTTTTAGAATCTACATAATTCCGACAGGGCGATTTAAGAAATAAAGCGACCTACCTAGCAGAGGAGTTATGTCAGAGGTTTTGGGAGGTTGTCTACCACAAGCAGGGAGAAGACGGAATAGAAGAGAAGAACCGTGATGCCCAGTGATACCCTCTCTCCAGAAGAGATGAGGCCAGGGAAAGTAGTGACGGCAATACTGTCGCAGCCACGATGTTGATGACGTAAAATTTATACTTTCTCTAAAGCCGTACCGTACCTAGGACCCAGCTGTAAATCTTCGTCTCGTTTGACGTAGGATACCGGCTTTTCTCTAACTTATTTAAGGGGGAACATGACACTTTACTGGCGCCCCCTACTGATGACACTGCAAATTAAAAATATCTGGTTTAATTATATTATCACGAGGCTACATATTTTGCCGTTTGTGACTTTTGTTGTCATGAACGTCATCGCTTCAGGGCATCATTTGAGAAAAGTAACTACGATGAACAATTATTGTAGGAATGCTCAGTGTGACTGCTTTATTTAATTATATTTTCAAATAGTATCAAAGTTTTACAAAGATAATTTCACCAGAATATCACCAGAAGAGGCTCAAGTGCAGGAATATGCCAACGGCTCTGTTGTCAACTGTCAGTTTTGACAGTTGCAAGTAGATGACAAAAAAGAGCATAAATATCACCATATGATTGTAAGTGACACTGATGGTGTAATTCTGAAGAGATATTTAGTATATACCTATAGTTTTTTAGTGCTGATATTTATATTTCTTTTTATATGGGCATTTTAAAAGCTGATCATATATTGTTGACGCCAGAAGCCATTCATGTGTAGACTTGCTCTCTGGCTCAAAACCGCCAGCGCCACCTTATGGATTTTTCCTAAACTAATAATGTCCAAAATTTTCATATTTTGGCCTAATATTTTAAAATTTAACCCATTGACATACACATTTTTGTCTATAAATAAGATTGATATTTAATTCTGCATATTTAATTAGAATATTATGAAAAATACATTGGTCAGTTTTCTAAAATATGTAACTTTTGCTTCCCCCTCTGTTATAATATCATATAAAAACCCACCACAAGTGTCAATTTTCAACTTCATATACTGCAAAAATAAGCACATTGACCCCCAGATTTCATTACATAATTTTACAAAGTATGTCTTGTAGATATCATGTGCAAACTATCTAAGAAATTCCATTGGTAGTTTAAAGTGTCATGTTCCCCCTTAACGTCATCACCCACTCTCCATTCGGCGTCATTATCGAGATGTCAATTTCGGGGGTTGCGTTGCTTACGCCACCGAGCCGTCATTGTACATCCTTTCATCAAAGATGAAGAAACATGTCTGTTGATTGTACGGATACGTCTCCAGGTGAAGCGGACCGTGACACTTATGTGACCGGATGGATACCATGTCATGTCACTATATCTGAGTACTGTCACTCGGAATTTTTTTTAAAAAAGTTCTCTTCGTACATCTGTTTTGCACTACAAAATAGTATAAGTTAGAAAGGACATTAACACAGACTGATTTATGATATATTTGATGTTTATTTAATTATTGTGAATACTGTTTTGCACTACATAGAAGCTCCAGTTCTGAACTGTAATACTTTGCATGATTATTTCAGATACTTATTTAAGACGGTTATTTATTCTTGTTCAAAATACACGACCGCACATGATTTAAATATCAAGAATAAAACCGTATTAATGCAACATCGATAGTTGAATTTTCGACACGTAAATACATGTGTAAATTCTGAGAATACAGCGTACAGGTGTTAAATGAATACCGAACTGAGTCAGGCGTTTCTGGAGAGTGGCATGGAAGAGGCATTTCAGCGTACAAATCAGGCCAAAGTCAGATCCCGCTGATAGTCAAGCCTCCTCCGTTTCAGCAGTTTTATTACAATATAATTGGCCCTATTAAATACAAGATTGACAGTTACTGCCAACATTGGCTAACCTTGCACTACTGGTCTGTTATTTCCAAGCAGGTCACAACATATTTTTCCCACATATACCTGGAATCTTGTTCCAATATCTAACAACAAATACCCGAGGCCGGGCATGATGCAGTCCAAGACACATTTTTTCGGATTATCGACTGCTTTTGTCAAGTTAGAATTTAATAGTTCTCTAATCAATCTTGCTGAAAAAATGTAAGCAAGATAAATCATTTCACGTTTAAAAATTATATAAATCGCGATAAACATGATTGATCCAGCGGTCAAATGATTAAGATGAAGATAAAACCCTTCAGCGTAACAGGTATTCATATATACTGGTGACTGTATATTAGAATATAATTGACAGATTGCATTCTTCAGTTTGAAAAAAAGAAAAGTTTACCTAATTAACAGAGGTAAGCCATCATACTTCACTTGTTCAGATATTATACATACATGGTTAAAAAAAAACAGTTTTGGATTCTGATAGAGAAAAGCTAACACTACTAAATACGACTGTTTTCTGGTCATGTTAAAAGCGACTCATACACATCAACCACAGCAAGGGTTGAAATAGCCCATATGTTGAAATACTCGTTTGTTGTTGCCCACTAGACGGAGTAGGAATCGATGAGGACAAATCATATAATAACATTTATTGATCTCGTAATGGAAGATTTAGGAATATAAATCAATTTTGTAAGACAAAGCATACAGGAAGATCGAGACAGATGCAAGATTTAACATGATTTGCTAATTTTTATAATATGCCAGTATATTTTATATGTATTCAGATAAAGACGTCGATACAATCTGTCAAGTTAACATTAAATTGCTGGAAGTAATGGTTGACTCGCGTAATAAACCACACCAAGGGGTTAAACAATCCATGTGTTGAAAAAGTTGTGTGACGACTCCCAAAAGAGGATGGTAGAGGAATTAATGAGGACAAACAATATTCTGATTTATTGATGGCTTAATCGACTGCTGAGGTATCAAATTTTCCTATAACAACTTAAATTTACAAAAATTATATTTTATCAGACTAAGCAACATTGACGACGCACATGCTTGAGTAGCCGCCGACGTAGACGCAACAGGTTTTCAGGTTTCTCTTGCATCGCCGGCCCACAAAAGAGCTAACTGTAAAAGCTGGAAACATGTTTCACGTTTCCATATAAAACATCACTTTTCCTAAAATTCGATATATGTGTTAATCATGTCTCATATTTCACACACGTCTCATCTTATGAAACAAGTTTTAAATCAGACGTAACGTGTCTTTATAGGATATGTTTTAGAAAAGGCCCCTTTGATATGAAACATGTTTTCGAATGAAATCATGTTTGAGACATGTATCGTATCATGTCTTCAAATTTGTCAGGAAAAATCTGCACATGAAACATTTTTCAAACAAGTTTAAAACTTAGCAAGACATGTTTCTATACGAGACGTCATCAGCCTGAAACGTCACCTGAAACATCATTTGTCCCATATTTTGAATCATGTATCCCCAATAAAACATGATTAAATGCTTATTTCTGTTTTGGCATATTTCGCGACATGTTTCAAAATTGCTGAGACATGTTCCTTTAAGAAACCTTGCAATAATGAAACATCAACTGAAACATCATTTTGTCTCACTTTTCGATGTTTCTACTTTTTAAACATTTATTTCAACGGAAGATTACCAGACATGTCAATTGCAAAGTTTTGGAAGGAACTAATAAGAATCCTCATTAATAAAACATGTGGTTCCCGTTAAGCAATTTTGCACGACCTTACAATATTTTAAAATGCATCTTGTTTCTAAACTTAATATCCAATTCAAAATATAATCCAAACAAATTACAAAATTATGTCAACGTATTTAATGGATAATTCTGTTTTGCTCATCTGTTAATTATCAAGCTTAATAGAGTAGATCATGTTATCACTGAAATATTGACATTGAATGATCAAGGTTACGACGAAATTAAATACAAACATTATTTTATTTTCAGTCACTGACAGTTGTTTTAAAAATTTCTTTAACTTAGCTTTCACTATTTCAAGTATCTCAAGAGTCAAAATGCTTATACCTATGAGTATCTAAAATATAACAAAAGATAAGATGTAGATCATAACATCCAGTGGCATAAATTTAATTAATGCTCTCTGGTCATAAACACTACTGGCTGTATCACAGTATAAATAGTGTTTTGATTACTTGTATATGCATGAACCTTGTTTCCTGATAAAATGGGATGGAAAGAGCTACAGGTGTACAGAAAAAGCCCCCCCCCCCCAAACACACACACAAAAAAACATCTCTCCCTGAAAAAAGGACCCCTCTTCAAAGTCGCCTTAGGAACAACCCTGTTATAACGAACAGTTCCTGCAGTATATTAAGGAGTATCTTTTTGTTTATACATAGTTAACATTTGTTCAGTTTGCAAACACTTTATTTGTTCATATAGATTTTATTTTTGATTGATTCCATCTCAACCTAACAACATTAAATAATTCATAATATTTTTGACTTCCATTCATAGTTATCAAAGTGAATTTTACAAATATAATTTTTTATACTATTAAGAGTATATTATGGAAAATATGAAGAAACAATAAATAATATTGATGACATATTTATCTTACAATGATTATGACTTTTATTCTTATGTAAGTTGATGGGGCAAAAAAGTCTTTCTAGGAAAGTGAGTCATACCCCCCCCCCCCCACACATCCCCGAAACAAGGCCGTTGTATATAGGAAACTACAGGCTATTTAATAATATACATGTATATAATCGGAATCCGACCAGAATCCGACCAGTGTATCTGAATTTTGTTTCAGTTTTTGTAATAATGTATTGGTCAAACTTTAATATAGCATTGTAGCACTAACATTTATATTCAATATCTGTACTCTGTATAGATGTGATATGGATGAAATAATTATACACCTGTTAGAACAAAATAAGCTTTAATTATCGTGTTCATATAATAACACTTATCTGGCCAGTAAAAAAACATACTAGGATGACAATTTTTATGTAACATGCATAGTAATTTATTCAAAATCTTCAGAAGATGTCATCCATGAGCATCTCTATTGATTAGCCTTTCAGGGTGTCACAGAAATGCCAAGACCCTATTATAATCTGTTATGAATAAAAATTAAGTTCAGGTTCAGGTTTTGCAAAAACTTTTAAACAGTGCTATAAAAATGAGCATCTTCTGTAGACTATTTTACCGTCCTATGCATCCATGAGTAGAGAGACTGGGGCACCAGCAACTCTGCTATGGTCCAACTGATTCTAACATCTCCAAGCCAAAGGTATATTGAAAAAAAATATATATATAAAAAGGGTAAACAGGGAAGATGTCAGTGCAGTTTGAGTTTATTCTAATGTTATGGGTTTGTGGTGTTAAACATATCATGCTTTATATTGCAAAATGAGGTATGATGAAAAATGCTTATCCTACCCTATCTGCTTTGAATGTGTATTAGTCACTAAAGCAGTTGACAATGAAAGGAGATGTAAAGGATAAGTATAGGATCAAGCATGTAAAATTTTGACCAAACACATGATCTGTTTATTTATTTATTTTTGTTTGTTTGTTTGTTTTAGTCGGATGTAAGCCTGTAATGGTATGAGAGTTTGTCTTTTTTTTTATTCGGTCAAAGTACTAATAATGAATTATAAGTATTTGTACTGTGTATGATTCAACCATGTTATATGTAATAAATAATGTCACAAGCATTCTGCATATTCAAATATGCATACAAGAATAAAAGGCAGCATGAAGCCCATTTACTTTAGGTATAATGTCCATGCAACATTTATAAATGGTCACCCTAGATAACATCTTACATTACCTTAAATTATGAGTGATTGCTGTTGGTTCTGCTTCTTCATTATTCTTGCATATTCCTCGCAGAAATCTCTTTGCAAACAGAGAAGTTTTATAAAGTTAGGTCTTTGTGGTGCCTTTACGTTAACAGAATTTGCCTCAGAATTTGCCTCGCACGCATGTGAGGTCCTATAATGCCCCCTTAGTTTGTATGTTAGCAACTTAACTTTACAGAGCAAAAAATCCTAGACAGACTTTGCTGAAATTTTGTGAAGGATTAGGGTAACACCAACAAAACAATTTTTGAAGTTGGAGTAAACCTGAATCACCATATTTTAAATTCAGATAATTTTCTTCAGTGTGGACCCATTCATTGGTATTAAGGGAAATTTTGTGAATTGGGCTCATCTGGTAACTGGGCTGATGAACGAGGACACTGAATACATCAGAACAGGATTCAGCTGGGGGGGGGTTCAGGGGACAGGTTCAGCCAATGCGACCATTTGTAGATTTTGTCATTAGTGCTCCTTTGTTGGACCCCTCGTTTTCTAAAGCCTGGACACACCCCTGTTACATAGTAAAATTTTACAGTTAACTACACAGGAAATTCGAAAAGCTTGGAAGGGAATCCATGTCGTTACCCTACATAAGCGGGGAAACCGCGGGCCAGGGGGGCACAATAGTATGATGGAAATACACAAGGAGTACCAGGATTTCTCAGTATAGTTAGTATAATATCCTGTAGAGGACTGTAATACCCCCTCCCAATATCAACTCCATAAGTGCGTGTATATAGTTTTATATATTATTTTATATTATATTTTATATATATATATGTGTGTGTGTGTGTGTGTATATAAGGGCCGTTGCCTCCGGGTTTGAATTGAGGTGCCAAAAATTATTGCAAAGTTGATATATTTTTAAATTTTGTTTTCTAGATAAGCATTGGCCAATAGATGACACCAACAAAGCACCAGAATGCAGAAGTATACATACATCGGGGACCGCCCCTCCCAAATCCTACCATTCCTTTGTCCGCTTGCCCCTTCCCCTTGTATCCACTTAATTACTGCCCCCCCCCCCGCCATTTGGGTCAGCTTACGGCCATATATATATATATATATATATATATATATATATATATATATATATATATATATATTTATATATAGTTATATATATGTGCATGAGTGTATAAATATATATATATATGTGTGTGTGTATTTATATGTCTACTATCCCCCCCCCCCCCAAAAAAAAAAAATATTTCGTTACGCCGCAATTGTCTATGACTTCACACTCTACTTTTTAATTTTATTTCTTCTCAAATTATTTTATTCGCAAGGTACCCCATTGCATGAAAGCCTTTATATTTATGTACAGATGTATACAGCAGGTCACATTAGCATGTACAAAGAATAAAGGGGGTAGCATTACTATCGCTTCGTACTAAATCGTAATTAACCCGAGAGGAATTCATTACTCAATGTAAAAAATCCTGTCTGCCTGTAATTGAACGGTTTTTTTTCTATTAAACATATATGTCCATAACATTGCTCTTATCAAAAATAAATTTTCGGCACAAACAGGACTTACCTTGCAGATTGCCGTATTTTACCTTTTTGAACTCCTTAGACTTATTTTATAACAGAGATTTACCTGAGGTTGGAAGAAAGGGACAGCTGCGTCGCCCTCCGGACTCCTTTCCATCATAAATGATGAAATCCCATATTAAAACTATTTATCTTCACCACCTGACAATTTTCTGTGACATGCAAAACTCGCACAACTGTTATAAAAACGGTATAACATGACACCGGTTAATAAAATACCAGTACCAACACTCGTGTAAAAGAAAACTATAAGTGTTCGAAACATTATAATGAAGAGATGATGCATCAAAAAGGTGCGTTTGCAGGAAAAGCCGTCTACATGTATCAGACACGACTTGGATCAAGTCATGATTATATATGATACATGAAACGTGTTTTTGAAACGTCAGGGAAACATCAATTTTTATATTGATGGGGTTATAGTAATGATAATAATAATAATAATTCATTTATAGAGCGCTTCTTATAATGAATACATAACATATCAAAACCGTTTTACACATTAAATATTATCATAATATTTAAAATCATAGCTGTGCAGCAGTAAAACATAGTATGAATAACATTATAAATTGAACTAATATCCTATCAACTATAATCAATATGATATGATTTGCAGAATAAAAATGTTTAAGTCTGGATTTAAAAACATTAAGAGATTGACTGTTCTTCACAAATGTTGGTAATTCGTTCCACAGGCGGGGACCTGCATGTGCAAAAGATCTTAGTCTAACTTGCTCCAATTTAGCTTTTGAAACCGGCAGTTTGTTATTACTCTGCGATCTTAAAGCTCTCTTATTTTCATATTCTAGAAGTGAATCTTTATTACTTATTCTTTCTCTAATTTTAAGCCAGTGAAGATCTTGAATCACTGAAGAGATTCTCTCATACTTCTAAGGCCGCACACTGTACGAGCTGCCATATTCTGAATCAACTGTAGTTTTGATATAAAACATTCATGTGCACCAAGCAAAAGGCTGTTGCAGTAACCAGGCGGCTAACAACTAACCCTTGAATTAAAATTTGAATAGTTTCTGTTGTTAATGACTGTTTAACCTTGTTAATATTCTTCAGGGTCAGGTAAGAAGATCAACAAAGTTTGCTAATATGTTCTTTGCGTTTCATTTGTCTGTCCATATAGTATCCTAGATTTGTCACTACAGGTTTTGCTGTGATGTTATCTTCACCTATCAAAACTACAAATTCCAGAGTTTTATTCTACTGATGTTGTGTACTAAAAAACAATACATTCTGTTTTTTCTTCATTAAGTTTTAACAAATTTGTCCTCATCCAGAGTCTGATGTCCCAAATCAGAGTCTGATGTTTTCTAATTTCCTGATAACATTATTCCTACTCATTTGTGATCCTGATTTAAATTACATATATAATTGTGTGTTATCTGCATAACACATAAAACTACCATTATGTGCCCTACATGTATCTCCTATAGGGGCTGTGTACAAATTATATAACACGATACGATCTGTTATTCTAAGATATAAAATTGAATAAAAATATTTCGTATGGTTTTAACATACCAATGTTCACATATATTGTATTTCGAAAGGCCTGTAATAAAAAATGATAAGTAAAAGCGATTGTATACATAAGCCATCTCTAATGTGAAAATAATGGGTATGATAGGAAACACATAAATGTCATTAAAGACTCTTGCACGCGAAAATGCACTTAATGCTGCCAATGTAGAAAGACAGGCTTAGGCAAATAGACCCCTACAGTATTAACTGCTTGCCCTGTGCTAAGCTGAATGTCGTCAGGTTGATCGAAAACTGTTGATGCTCCCAGATAAACGGCAGATTTACATCTTTCCGTTCAAGTCCGTGGCAAGGACATAACCTCAGCCTTGATCCGTTTCTTTGTCTTTAGTAAAGTTAATGCAAAATGGTAGATTCGGATTATTCAGAAAATATGCAGCTGGTGAGTGTAAATACGTATGAACAATCCATTAAATGGTGTAGGAATTCAGAATCTACATAATAATTTTTTTATATACAATTATGACAAACAGGGATTCCTTTGTTCCCATGTGGAAGCCGCCCATTTGTATGCTTTTGTTTTGCCACTTGCCAGGTGAAACCAGGTTACTGAAGCGTTACAGTGTTTATGCATGAAAAGTGTACACTTGAAAATATGACTGATCAGGAGATTTTGGTTGAGGTTTTAAGTTTCTGACTGCAGAATCTACTTTGAATGTAGAACCCCTATAAGTTTTTAGATGTAAGATACTTTCTTGTTTCAAAGACCTTTGAGATTGCGGATCCTAAAAAAAGTGCATCTTGCCCCACCTCCTGAAACACTGTAGGGCTTTTTTCCAAACAACCCATAAACTAAACTATTGAAACCATGGTTATTATTGAATAGAAAATAATGTGTAGAAATCAATGTACCAGTAAACTCAGAAAATATCAAACGGTGGTCATGTTACTGGTTGTAGTGTTTACCCAACTGGGTAGCCCTCGCATTAAAAACGGAGTCATGTGCTCTTTGTTTTGAATAAAAAAAGGTTTACTTCCTGTTGAGGAAGGTATTGTGATCAATTAGTATTAGAGATTAGGGTGCATGTGTGACCGCGAATTTTACAATAGCTCTGTGGCCAGTGAGCTCGAAATGCAGGAAAATTCCTAAGGCACGTCTCGAAAAGTGACAGGCGTGGACGACCTTTAAGCACCAACGAAATAGGGACACTTATTGGGATAATATTGAAATTATTAATTATGCAGCACAATAGGGAATAATAACGGAAAATAAAACAAAATTATCCTAGAAGAGCGCACCGCCGATACGTGTGCCGGATGTCGAAGGCCAACTAAGAACGAAAGCAGGTTTACCTTTGTCTAGAAAACCCCAACTTCTTATTAATTATACACTAGATGCACCCGTGGAAAATCCATGGACCTAAAATATAAATAGTTCTGTTTTACGTTGGTAGGGACCGAATATCATATATTATAATCCTTGGCTTCGGGCAAGGCATTTTTCCATGTGGTTCACTTTATGACATATATCCTTGTGCTATATAAATCTCCAGGAAACCCCTACTATAAAAAAAGATCAGAAAAAAATGGCAATTACGTTATTCAATAAATCACAGAAAGAAATACGTTTTCGAAAAAGACGTGAGACATATTTAGGGTCTACTAACTATGAGCCAGATATTTTCATGATAAACAACATGAGTACGCATTCATCATTGCTGGAGTGATGACAATATATGTAAAGACTGCAAATAAAAGCTATTTATTGTGAAAATAATTTGAAGAAATCATTTAACTAAAGCAAAGTGAAAGTTTTAAAAAGATACTTTGCCCAGAGGACATCACGGAAAATGTTTTCAGTTGTCAGATAAGGGTACTCATAGGCATGATAACAGATACACGTATGTCGCTGAAGGGTCTTGCGTGAGAAAAAAGCAAAGTATAGCTGCCAAAGTGAAAAGACAGAGTCAGGTGATTAAATACCAACTGAAGTAACTGTATGATCTGAGCTTAGTTGATTGACCTGGAATAAGCCGGTCTGGCCGCAAAACTGACACCGCTCCAAGATAAAAGCCGGTTGACATCTTTCATGCTGAAAATATGAAGAGGGTCAATGAACAATCCATTGAATTTTGCAGGTAATAAGAATCACCATATATATTTTTTGTCACCGTGTAGATGCCGCCCATTCGTAAGTATTTTTTTCTAGCATTTGCCAGGTTTAACCGGTTACTGGAGCGTGACAGTGTTTATACATGAAAAGTGTACACATATACACTTGCCTGTTAAGAAGATTGTTTCGGATGTTTGTAGCCTCTTATTACAGAACCTGTTTGTTAATAGAATCCCTATTTGAAGTACTGGTAATATGCTTTCAACGTCCCTTGAGATTGCTGATCCTAAAAAGAAAATATGTGTGCACCCCCCCCCCCCCCCGAACCGAACTGAGTGTCAGTTGTTAGACTTCCTTTGGATCATTTTTTAAGCAACACATTGATTTGTTTAGACCATGGTTATCATGAAAATTTATTTATTAATGTTTTGTTAACAACTCACCTGTTATCCCATAAAAAATTTGGTCAAACGGTTCTCTTTGTTGACCCAGTGAGCTCGAAATGCAGGAAAATCCCCGGGGCGCCTCCTGAAAAAGCGTGACATACATGGAGGACCTTAGAGGACAATTAAAATAGAAGCACCCATGGGGATAATATTAAAATTATCAATTATGCAGCGTAATAGGAAATTATCACGCAAAAGAAAACAAACTTGTCCTAGAAGAGCGCACCGAAGATATAGCTTCGGTCACAACCCACTGCGGTCACCGCACACCGTAGAGTACCCTACGGTTTTTGGGACCGCAGGAATACTTATACGGCCGACGTGCGGGAACGGCAAGGTGTCTTCCTCATTCTATTGGCATTCGCACGGTAAAGTAAGCTAACCCTGTGGACGCCGCAAGCTAACCTTGCGGAAGCCGCAAAGACCCCTAACGACAGCCGTAGATACACCGTACGTCTCTCAGGGAGCCCAGTAGGCGTTAAAAATCGCACGGACATCCTGCGACATCCATGTCAGTAACGTTACGGTCGTTGCGGAGTCCCTGCGGCCCTGCAGAAAAACGCACGGTTGCCGTATTTCAATCGCACGGAATAACCCAAAACATCCGCCGTACGGCGACTGTATCCCTTTTGTGATCGAGGCTTAGGGGTGCAGAATTTGGAGAGTCAAATCATAATGAAAGCAGGTAATTCACTGTGTAGAAAAAAAACAACTAAGTGCGTATTAGTTTTATAGATTTTTAATGCTGACCTCTCTAACTCTTAAGCTAAGTATTAACATCTGCAGCGTTCCATTTTGGTTTGGGCGGTAGCAGTCGCATCCTTTTATTGTAAATCCTGTTGTCACCAAGGCCCGGCCGGTATCTACCGCATCTACAGGTCCTGGATGTTTATACAAATGAGTCCTGTGCTCTCCCCTTGTTTTTTTTAAATAAGGTATAAAACATTTGATTGAAATTGAGTATAGGGTATTAGAAAATAAGATATTATATTACCAGTATTGGTTAATTTTAAACAAAGTTTAGATATATAATATTTCATAGTAAATTCATAAATGGAAGTCTATAATTCTAATTATTCATTAATATAATTACATGGACCAGGACCATTCCTCTTTTTTTAATTCGGGGGGGGGGGGAGGTTGGGGGTTGGATATTTGGATATAAATCCCCATTCCCTCTGTTTTGACACTGTAAAGGGTCCGGCAAAATTTTGTCTCAAATATTGCCCGAAACACAAAATACACAAAATAAAACAACACAATTGAAAATACAATTACAGCTGTTATCCAAGATAGATGATTGGAATTGTTGTTGTCAAGAAATATAGTGCTAACAGCTCCTGGTGTTGCTTGGAAATTTGGTATTAGATTTAACATTAAGTATGCAAACCACTGAAATCCTAAAATGCAATGGTTGGTAATATTTCAATTTGCACGGAGACATTTTAAAAATAAATCATTCATGTCACACACATTAAATTGCATGTCATGACCGTGATAGGAAGCAAAAGTTGAACAAAACAATCTGAAAAAAAAACACATAAAAAAGGCATAAGCGGAAAATACCATTTTACCTCAAAGAGAGGAAGCCATCACAGGTGGCGCCACCTGCAGGAAACAAATTACATAACTGTCACATGATCAAACATGTCTCCCAAAATTGGTTATGATTGGTGGAATGGTTCCTGAGATTACATATGCGAAAACGTGAAATTTTCAAAATCCCGTGAAAACATCCTTGGGAAGGATTTGAAGGCTAAAGTGTTCCTTTTTTACTGACGCAACTGAAAAAAAGTGGAAAAAGACCATTTTTAATTCTTAGAAAGTAGTAAAACACAGGTGGCGTCACCTTCATATTATAATCATATGTTTATAATCAGTCAAGTGATGAGTACGTTTGCAAACTTGACCGATGAAAGCAACGGGGTTTTGGGATAATTCGGGAAAGGATTTAACGGGGTGAACAACCGGTGACCATTTTAGTAGTATCCGCAGTTAGTAGAATGAACCATATATATTTTACCAGGGCATCATTATATTTTTTCCGTTTATCAGTTGGTTACATATGGAGAACTAAACACAAATTATATTTTGACGCCAAAGTTTTTAAAACGTTTTTGTTGTTGAATCAAAGATTCTTACTGGTTTTTTTATGACGTATTGGAGTGGCCAATACCTTGTTTTCTTCTGATATATCATAGGTTCTCTGTAAAAGAAAATTAGGTTTAACTTGGAGCTATATCATATTTTTGCAAACGTAATTATTCCCACAAAGTAATTATTCATTGGACGGCAGGGGCATTCACTATCGGCATGACGTTAAGTTCACAACCCCCATGACATTATAAATTCATGAGGGTAGAGGCTTATGTTTAAGGTCATTAGCACCATAACTAGCGTCCAGACACAAGCGTCAGTTTTGTCAGTTCAGTCTGGTAAACGGAAAGATCAACAAGAATACTAGTGCTGATAATAACCAAATCAGGGTATTCCATTACACTGTCAATTTTGAGAGGATGAATTCATTGGATAACGACATCTCAGAAATATATTTTGTGAGTTAGGCTATGAATAATTGTCAAGGTTCAGTGTACCGGCAGGTGTTAACGGTCAGGATGTTTGTCACAATGTTTATCAGGAACAGCGCGCTTCTCCTCACCAGTCTGTTCCTGGTTTATGGACAGCTCCCTGCAGGTCAGTTGTCACCAGTTGTGATACTCTTTTATGATTTGTTGTAAAATTAAAACATATTATAAATTTGAAAATTTTGTATCAATGTACCTCACGGGACAGAAACTACCCGTGTCAAGTTGTATCTTTTTCACAATTATGACTATTGAAGTAAAGCTCTCTTGGAATATCCGTTGTATTATTAGGTGTATATATATATATATATATACATATATATATAAATATATATATATATATATATATATATATATATATATATATATTATTAAATTGTATGACAAATAGGGTATAACAAGACATAATGTATTTATGTCTTCAAAAATATATCTAATTAACGAGTTGTGCTCTTGATAACGATTTGGCATCATTTAAAAAATGATTTGGTTATAAATCATTTGTTAAAAATATGTTTACAATCCCTTTTTTCATTATTTATTACAAATTTTATATAAAATTTGTTATAGGAAACAACTTTGTTCCTTGGGCTCTGTGTACGTGTTAATAGTTCAGGGCGAATTATACATTTTTCTACTTTCATATTAATTTTCTTTTTTATGTAGATGGAGAATTATTACAATAAACATGATTCCAAATATGCTCACTTAAATTTGCCGTGTGTGACGATGAGATATACTGGTCACCATAGAGAACCAGTGAGGCCTCTGTTTGTTTAACATGCTATTTATTCACACCCAACCAGATAAAACAACACAGAGGTACATCGTATTCTGATGATGGAGATGTCTTTTCTGTCTGTATGGATATAAAGAGTCAACGACACATATAAATATGTATTCTTGACTTTCAGTTGAGCAGAGCGGAGAGAAGCGCCTGATGGCCGATCTGATGAGTACGTACGACAAAAGAGTTAGGCCGATAGTTAACGTCTCGGAGGTCATCACAGTTAAACTCTATTTCTACATCATGTCCTTAGCAGAATTTGTAAGTTTTAACTAATGTTGTGAATGTTTTGTTTTATTTGCTAATAAGGATAATGTCATAATGCGTTCCGTATATTTATGGAAAATTGTAAATCAAGACTTTTCTTATACTTTTGTTTTTATTTAGAGCATTAATCCATTTCGTAACCGAAACTACCATGTGTTCCCGAGATGGCACTAAATTGCGCATTAAAGAACCAGCTGAGGAGAGATTGAAATGGTTGTCTCATATATATATATATATATATATATATATATATATATATATATATATATATATGCTATGTAGCATCTATATATGTATATATATATACAGTGAAACCTCGTTGTGTCGAAGTCGAAGGAACTGGTGAATTTACTTCGACACAACCGGAGTTCGAGACAACCGGTGTTCATTATATTCAACCTTCTTCAGCCGTGATTATTATCGATAAATACTGCTCATGTATAGGGCCTATATAATGTAGTTCTCACAAATGCTTCCGCGAATCCTTTAGATTTTTTCTTCTTATTTTTTTTTCATTTTTTTTATTTGTTGAAACGATATCTTTTAGCGTCATGGAATTTCAAACTGAATCAGAAAAAAATGTGTGCGTGAAGAGAAAGATTGAACGAGGTTTATATATAGTCTTTACACCAAGCTTACGCTTAGCAGGCCGCGACGCCCAAACAACGGGACACGAACAATATCTTACTACACAAGCAGTATTACAGTATAACGTACTCTATGGTAAATAAGAGTCAATCTGATATAGATCTCATCTTCCTCCCTTTATAGAGAGTCCTGCATGTTTATCCTATACATCAAAGGGAAGGATTGGATTATGTATGGTTTATCCTAAACTTCTCATTAATGCTTTGTCGGCGAGAGAAGAAAGGAATGGGTCATGAGTGACCAATTGGCCAAATAGGTACACAATGGACTAGGTATGTAAGCCATCGCGCTTGTTGAGTAAGATCCTTGCCGGTATTAATTATGTAACTGGTCATTGCAGCCGTGGGTATGTTTGTTTGACCGTGCACATCTGTTGTCAAAACATTAAAGCGGCTTGACCTTAAGTTGAGCGACAGACCCATCGCGCTTGATGAGTGAGAGCCTTGTCGGTATTAATTAATTATGACTTGTCATCACGGCCCAATAATGATTGATGGGCCGTGCACAACTCTTATCCAAGCAAGACTTTGCGTTAAGCGATAGAAATATGAGCTGTGGACCAACTAAAAACCTCGACACATCAGGGTTTTCGACACATCTGACTTTGCCGCAAGGGGAGTTATATTAATAAAGTTTTAATTGTTTTTTACAGGGACCCCTTATTCGACTTCGACACATGCGGGAATTCGACTTATCCGAGTTCGACACAACGAGGTTTCACCGTATATATATATATATATATATATATATATATATATATATATATATATATATATATATATATATATATATATGCTAAATGGTTTAAAGATAAATCAGGCCATAATGCATTTTCAAATGAGACAAATTGTTCATGCCGGGATGTTTTTATAATATGCTAATGCAGTATCTAGATAATCATCCTATTGTTACCGCAGCCATGCATTTATTACAATATGCACACCTATATTTGTACCCGTATATATTGTTGAAATATAAAGTAATAACAAAAAAAGGTTTTCCTTTTTTTCAGGACGAAAGAAATGAAGAACTTAAAGTATTTGGAATTCTCGAAATGGTAGGTATACACAGTCACCTATGTTATGTCTGTGCTCTGGTTCGGGATTTTGTATACACTTCCGCTCTCTTATCCCGTACTTCCGGTATTCAACATAGCAAATTTTCTTGTGCTCTTGAAATCAAAGTATTTGCTAACCCGCCCACAATGAAGACAGAATATAGGTGAATACAACGCAAAACAAAATGACAGGATAACAGGAAGCTTTCTTTTTTATTTCTCGGCTTCTCTAAAAATCGGATGCACAATTGATCTAGTGATCAAAAGATACGGCCGACATGCCTATTCTGTCTACCAGTGGAAGTCACCCCCTCAAATAAATCCCGACATCGAGATAACACATTTAATGGAAATTATTTAACGCCGTTCAAAGGACAGGGTCACAGTCTTAATTCAGCCGCCATTATTCTGTATTGCAATAGGGTTTCAAAGTTAATGCATATCTGATCACCTGCCAAATGATCCAGTTATGTGCCTTGTATAAATATTTCACAATAATGAACCTTGCAATATATTCCCTTCTGTTAGATGCATGACAGTGTCGTTAATACTTTACATGAAAAATAATATGAACACTGTACATGAACCTGTCACGTGATTTTATAGATGTGGCAAGACGAATACTTGACCTGGAATCCGGCCAATTATAATGGTACCGAAACTATTACATTCCCTCCTGGTCTGCTCTGGTTACCGGACATTGTACTGACCAGCAGGTCTGTATCCTAGAGAATTTCATATGAACAACCCCACGATGTTAAATGTGTCTATATATTTAACGCTTACCATAGGGTTCAGTGATCTGAAACTATAAGATATCGAGGCGTCGGTATATTGCATATTAAGAACATTTTTAAATTTTAAGGATAAAGAATTATTCTTGTAAAACTAGCAATATACAAAGGGTGTTCAAGAGTATTATAAACTAAAACATGCAAAAGTCAGGCCAATCTTTAAGTCTCTCGCTTTGTAAACTAAAAAAAATGCAAAAGACAGGCCAATCTTCAAGTCTCTCGCTTTGTTTTGTATTTTGTAAACGGTCGCCTTCAAAGGCGTTTTACAAAATGCAGTAACACTGAGTCATATTTAAAACTGCAATATTTATACATTTTCATCATTGTCGATAGGAAAACCAAAATATTATAACATCATGACCACTTCCTTGATGGCCGCCATGATGGAAGAACTCGGTTGAATCTACATTATGAATTAGTGGGGTTAACCAATGAATTTTTTTATCTTAAAGTCTTTCTACCATATATTATAAGATAAATGTTAAATAATGAGTTCATGTCCTTAAAACATATTTTTTTTTATATAAAGCATGCCGAACAGTTATTTTTACTTAATAAGTATACACCCTGCAATCACTGCAGCTCATGTTTGTTTAAACCACCTGCTCTGAGGAGTTCCGTCTATTACAGTGCCTACAAAATGTACGACGACAGTTACTTCGAGAGATTTCACCTAATCGTTACCAGCACAGGTCGCGTGAGATGGGTACCAGCTGGTCACATGGGCACAAAATGCCAGGTGAAGCTGAAGGCGTATCCATTCGACATTCAAACCTGCCAGTTTGAATTCGACAACTGGATGTATGATGGAAGACAAGTAGCTTTGGTCAATGGGTCGTCAAAGTTGAATCTGTTCATGTTCTCTCCACACGGTGAATGGGGCTACACACTCATCACTCCAAACGGTTCTATGTATAAACGGGTCCTTGGATTGATTCAGCTAACCAGGAAATACACTTTCTACATGGTGGTTATCGTGGCACCGTCTATGTTGATGTCCTTGCTGTCGTTATTTGTGTTCTGTCTGCCTCCGGACGCTGGAGAGGATTTCTCTCGGAGTGACTATTCTTCTGTCGTATTCAGTATTCTCTTTACTGGTTGCGGAAAATTTACCGAAAACCTCAGATCAAGTACCAATATTAGGTAAAAACTCTTATATTGTTTCAATGACGAAAGTGTATAAATAATAACTAAAGCTTAGGCTCAATGTTGTTTGAAATTTAATATATATATATATATATATATATATATATATATATATATATATATATATAGCGTTTAAATATTGAAGAATTGATGGCGACTCCAGTTGTTTTATGGTTCATTGTAACTAGCCTTTATCCATTCTGTCAATATTCAAGTTGTTTAGATAATTTCAGGGCAGTAGTCATTACATTATGGTTTTCAATATTTATCATTTATGAATCTTTCCTGCTTACTGATGCATGAAATTGAAAATTGTGATGAGGGATCATTTATACTTTACCTTACTGATCGTTCGTCATTTTGGATTTAATTTATCGAACAGATAATATAAACAGGGATGTGTTTAAATGGCATTATTTTCTCTTTTTTTTTTGCAGTTACCTACTTGACTGCGGCGATAGTATTCACTGCAGTATCCCTAGTGATGACGGTTTTTGTCTTACGAGTGCACCACCAGGGGTCGAAGACAGTTGTACCAAGATGGCTGCGCTGTATCGCATTCAAAATTATAGGAAAACTGTTGTTCGTGGTGGAACCAGAGGACCGTAACAAAAAATATCCTGAACTTGAAGTCAACACCGGGTATCTAGAAGATCATGACCCGTGCTTGTTGCAATCAGTAAAGGTAAAGGACGAAAATAAACGACTAGAAGGTGAAGAATTGTTCACCGTCAAAGAGATTTTGCGACATGTCAAGAAAATAACGCAGAATTTGGAACAGAGAGAGAAGGATGACGACATCTGGGATGAGTGGAAAGCGGTGGCGATTGTCATGGACCGTTTCCATCGTGTACTGTATACCATAGGTCTTGTTTTAATGTCCGTTGTCGTGCTACATGCGAAAATGTGATAGACCTGCACGTGATGTCCAAACCAATTAGAACAGACTGCATCTTTAAATCAAATACTTGCTACACAGGTCCCGTGGTCGCTATATACCGCGCGCGGTCCAATTCACCTATCAGAATTCCATTTTTCCGCTTGTCTGAAACAACATTTCAAATTAGAGCAAGTTGATGTATGGTCGAGCAGAAGTACGAGTAAAAATTTAGGTACGGATACTGGCGTTGAAATGTAGAAAATAACCAGTTTGGCTTGGATGTGCCTGCAATGAAACTCCATGAGACTGCAATCCTTTTTACATAACCGACCTGGTATCATGACAATACCATTATTGGTCCCTGTCCAATAGCAATTTGACATGACATCCCTTGAACCAGATAATCGGCAGTGGCCCATGCGGGGATGATCATATTAGAAAGGCTTTCCTCGGCATCTGTTAATGTAAATATGTCATTTTTATGAAGAAATTTACCCGTATTCTAATTATACTCGTATTACTTACATAGTGGTTTTATCTATAATTATATGTTATCAAGGTTCAGTGCGTTAGGCCAACACCACTGATCTGTGGGGCGCTCGATTGTTCCCAGTGGATGTGGTCTGTCTGGCATGAGACCAGCGAATGAGACTGCTGTGGGAAGAGACCAGCGAGGCATGGTGGTCCGGGTAGAGATCAGAGAGGGTTTAAGGTGGACGAGTCTGCACAGAAGACCCGGCAAACACGAAATGCAACGAATGACGGGGCTCTCTACGCTTCCTAGTTCGCAATTTCGGTATAGAGTAGGACACTCTTGTAATTAGCAAAGTATGAAGGTATTAAAGATACGTTTGTTTTATATCCTGGTTTCTGTCGGTACTGTAAGATTAGTATGGTTGGATGTTTACCCTAGCGCTTGTCCAGAGAAACCGGCAGACAAAGAAGTCGCTATCATATTAACTCCATCATTAGCCCATAAGAATGGACTCCTCCATTGTTTTTTTAAAGTGATTGACCGAATGTGGAGTCAATAGATTGCCCCTGCAAATAACTGTGATTATAACACTACATCCACAACTCTGAGATTTATCCTATATCCATTTCGAATACATCTATGTGTATTGTATATTTGATACCTGAAAAAAAAAAAATTACTGTTCTATTCTCAGCACTATTTTGCAACAAGGAAGTGAAATTATGAGCATAATAGTACACAGGCCTAAAGCATTATACAGGACTGCCAATAGGCAATTAATGATGATGTCGAGCATATGTTGTTTGTCGGGAAAAAAATTTCATGCAAAATTCGTATACGTACCCTATATATGCCTCACGTCTAGTTCTTTGATTTCTTGAATAGCATAAATTGCGCTTCTTAACCGACTTTTTAGGGGGAGGGGTTTCCTGGAGAATCCTAGGACAATTGATCTTTTTACCATGACAAACCCTGCGAAAAGCACAGGATAGAAATATGCGACATTCATGTCTTACAAGCTCATTTCAAAACTATTTTCTAGAGAATGTATAAGTATATCTATTAATAAATATGATAATAATGATAATAATAATAAGAATACAAATAAAAAATAAGAATAATAATAAGAATAAAAATAGTAGGAATAATGATAATCGGTTCCTTAGTTTCGCCGTACTGAAATAGAGGCAGCATGAATTTCGTGCTGGTGTTTAGGATAAATTCAGTGAACCGGGCATCCCCTAAGATGGCTTTACCAAATCTGCAATTTATTTGGGTTCGTTAGAACAGTTAGGATAACCACAGATATGGCTACCCTTTTTAACGGGTTTGCATCAAATTGGCCGTGTGATGTCGGCCTCACGTTGTCCAGTTGTTGCTACCATTAAAGTAATTACGGCCGCTATTGTAATTAAAATCGCATAACCTAATGGTGGCAAGTGTGTTGTTTATTATAACCCTTATTTGAACCCACTTTGGTACCAATGTTTATTACATCGGGGCCGTAGGCGCAAAAGTTGCTGTGTGCCATTTCTGCAAACTGACCAGTCATCAAATACAGGAAAACAACAAATATTTACAATTTTTAATCGACCGCGCATAATAATGCCCTAATCGGCCGCACATGCCGATGCAATATGACGGAAGGGGAGAAGCTGGTATGTGCCGAGCGTGTTGGTCCGAGCAAACATTTAATGTTGAAATTGACACTGCTTTCGACAAGCACTGACAGCGCCAGGAACAAAGCAAGTCATTGTGACGTCAAAGTGCCCAACCTGCATGCAGTTATTATAATACTATTTGCACTTTGTCAGGAGAACTGGATCCCATATATCATAGACCAAGAAAAAGTGAGCAAAAAGGTAATCCAATCCAAAACAAAGACGGGTTAAGAGTTATTGCTCTTGAGGAAAATTGCAAACATGCTTTTACAATTAATACATTCTTCAGTAACCATTTTTGAATGGCATTCCCTTCAATCGGCCTCTGTGCAGCTGTTTCGGCAACTGTCCTTTGAATGCAATACCAGTTAATGCATTTCAAATTTTGTTTAAACGTCATCCTATCAGGCGCATATGAACATGACCTTTATTCGGCCTAAAAAGTTACCCCGGCAAGCCAAATTATAGTTTATTACAGTGAAGGTATCAATTTTAAGTAAAAGAAATTAGCCCTAGGAATATTAGCCATTATATGATACTGCACGGCGGCACTATCAGGAGTTGCAATAACATTATTATGAACTCCACCCCAGTAGTGGGCCTTTATACAATTGTTACAACTATGACTTCATAATGGGTACTATAGTGACCTACAAATGTCACTGGGCTAAAGTCACCTACATGACTTAAGTCACCTTATTGCAACACACCCAAGGGGTTTGACGTCAGGTGATGACGTCATGGTTCGCTAATAAACAAAACACGTGTCCACGTCAGGGTTTCGTCTTAGATTTTACTTTGTGCTCGGCTATGCCTATCCTTGCTTCAAGCGTCCTCTCTTCGTTTAATTATTAATTTACTGTCACTTTGTACGAGCTGTAGCGATATAAACATTTATTTAAATAATATAATTATTATATATTTGATCAGCTAAGGAAACAATTGTTTGATGGAGCGAACACATATAAACCGGCCCACACGCAAAAGTATATACTCCCAGCCCATACAAACTACCGATAGGCTATAAATAATATTTCTTTTTTTTTATCTGATTATTGATCACACCTCATATCAGACTATACACGAGACACAGAACTGAAGCTGCTCTCTGTTTTATCAGATTGTATTGATCTGTGTTTCAATTATACCTGGATGGAATATATTTTCAAACACGTATTTATATTTCTGGAAAAGAATAATTAAATTATTTTAGCCATTTTAATCATAACTTTATTAAGTGATTTAAATCAAATTAGTAAAATCAACCAACACTGCCTAAGTTTTATAACCCTGGCATTATTATATCGGTAAGGCAATATATAATTCAATTATTTTCGTGAGATTTCAGGGTTGAAAAAACAGTCAATACACTCAGAGATTAATTTCGGATACAAAAATACCTGAGAAATATTTTTTCATGTCATATTCGTTCGAACGCATCGGGTGTGAAACCTTCTCAAAGGTGTTGACACATTACAGCGTTTATCGCATCTGATAACGCATCCGATAATGGCATCAATCTAAACAATATTAGACATTATAATCCGCAGAGGGGATTTCACCTTATGATGTTATATCGGGGAAGCCGTAACTTCCATTAACAAATAACAATTTTTAAGTTCACTGAAGGGGTAAAACTGTAAGGAAAAATCCCCATGTCTTATATAACACTCAATATGCATCTTACTGTAGCTCCCACCCAACAAAAAATGGACGTTTCTTATACGCTTACTGTATTTATTATTTCTTTTCTTACATGTGGGACACCTTCACATAAAAGGAACAGCTTTGGACTGATACACAGAACTATAAAGAAGAACTGAAAATATGTAACAGTTATATGCTATCTGAGTTTTCCATCGCAATACAACCATTTTAAAACAGTCTGGAATAAGAAACAAACTCTAGCCTCATATGCAATACATACAATAAACAATTTCCTTGACAGAACATGAACAATTGTTACTGGTGACGCCATCTGTTAGAAAGTTACAAAACTAAGACTGAATGGAATTCCGTGCGAGGTACGGAACAAATGCACACAAATAATATCGTTTCATCACACTCATTCAAAAGGTTTGGTAGATGTATGTCAAACACACTACGTATTGATTAAATCGTGGATTTCTTAACTTTACAGGGATGACAGGAGAAAAATGTGTAATCACGTGACTGACACGGTAATGCACAGAACGATACAAAAAAACTATTAGCGCGATATAAAATAGCACCTGTTCAAAAGTATGCGCGTTGTAACATAAGAAACACTTGAGTAAAGGGTAATCGAAGGGAATAGATTATTGTTACCTTGTTGCCGAACTATGGGCTTCATAGGAGACTACGAAACAAGGTAAATGCAGGAAACGAGACTTCTTCGTCATCCCAGATTAACGAAAATGGCGAAGGCGCGGAGTAATACGTGACGCTTTAGATCACGTGGTAGAAAAAATATAAAAGGAACACTAAGGTACACAGCTACGGACACAGCCAGAGAAGCAAACGCGAGCATTTCACGTCGGTCGCAAGATAACCGCGCAACACTAGAGGAATGTCGCATGGAGTAGCACGGCGTGCGTTATTCGCTTCCTTTTCAATATTTAAAGCTTCCTCTTCATAGCATGGCCAGTCAGGACAGGCCTGAGAGCTTGTTGGTCCATATCATGGTCATCACTGACCTCTGGGCAAGAACTTATGCTTGCATGCAACTTCAATGCATTTCATGGCATTTATATAATACCGAAGTGTCGGATCAGGGGTCGCATTAAACTTCGCTACACATGTACGAATGTCCCCAGAAAGTCGCAGGATGTGCGTTATTTGCGAAATATGCGCAAGTGCATGTGTTGCGAAATGTACGCACGAATGTTGCCCGAGATTCGTGCTACATTCGTGTTGTTCGCATTTTAGTCGCATGTTCTTCACGTATATGGGCCGGCCACGTTCGGTAACCTTACACACGAAATTCGCATAAACGTTGTTTGAACTACGCACGAACTGCGCAAGAATTGTTTAAGGTCCGATTGTCGCGGAACATTCGGAGGAGAACTCCGACGAATGTTGTACTTGGCTATATTTTCGACATTCGCGAATCGTTCGCGTGCCCCGTGAAAACCCCACCTTAGGAATAGTATTCAGTTTATAAGATTGAGCATACATGACGATCGAGACACATACAATAATTAATATGATTAAGCTTAATTGTATAATATGCCTGTATTTTTTAAACGTATTAAGATAAAGATGTCGATACAATCTTTCAGGTTAACGTTTAATTGTTTTAAGGTAATAATTGACTGACATAAAAAACACACCAAAGGGTTACATAATCCATGGGTGGTTAAAGTTGTGTGATGACGCACACTAGCGGATAGCTTAGGAATCAATAAAGGCAAACAATGTATAATTATTTATTGAATGCTTAATGAACTGCTCAGGTATAACATTTTCCCATAGCAGGTTACTAAAACAATTCTATTTTCTTAGAATAAGCAACACTGACGACACACATGCTTGAGTTAATATGATTGTGATTTCTTTGTCTCTCTGTTTGTCTGGACACTAGCTAGTGTAAACATCCACCCTTACAGTACCGACAATCAAGAGGATATAAAACAAAGGTATCTTTAATACCTTCATGCTTAGCTAATTAAAAGTGTCTTACTCTAAACCGAAACTACGAGGTAAGCTAGGAAGCGTAGAGAGCCAACGTCACTCGTGGCATTTCGGATTTTACCAGGTCTTCTGTGCAGACTCGCGCACTTTAAACCCTCTGTGATCTCTACCCGGACCACCATGCCTCGCTAATCTCTTCACACAGCAGTCTCATTCGCTGGGAAAAATCGCCCCATAGATCAGTGGTGTTGACCAAACGCACAAACCCTTGATACATATAATTATAGATAAAACCACTATATGTAAGTAAAACGAGGATAATAAGAATACGGGTTAACTTCTTTTAAAAAATGACATATTTACACTAACAAATACACAGGAAAGCCTAGCCAACATGATCATCCCTGCATGGGCCACTGCTGATTCTCTGGTTCAAAGGATGTCATGTCAAATTGTCCAACTACTGGACAGGGACAAATAGGGGTATTGTCGTGATTCCAGGTCGGTTATGAAAAAAGGAAGACTCATGAAGTTTCATTGCACGCACATCCCAGCCGAACTAGTTTTTTTTCTACATTTCAATGCTAGTAGTAGTACCTAATTTTTTACTCGTACCTCTGCGAGCCATACAACGTACTTGATCTTACTTGAAATGTTGTTTGGATTATATCTGCAATTCTGTCGCAGATATTTCTGTCCAGTTATTTTGCCATCAAACATTTGTTTCACCGGCAGTTTCTATACAGTATGCGGAATCAGACAAGCAGAAATTGGAATTCTGATGGGTGAATTGGATCGCGCGCGGTATAGCGACATCATGACCTGTTTAGCGAGTATTTGACTTACAGATGCAGTCTGTTCTAATTAGTTTGGACATCACGTGCAGGACTATCTCATTTTCGCACGTAGCACGACAACGGACATTATAACAAGACCTGTGGTATACAGTACACAGAAGAAACGGTCCATTACAACCGCCACCGCTTTCCACTCATCCCAGTTGACGTCATCCTTCTCTCTCTCTTCCAAATTCTGTGTAATTTTCTTGACATGTCGCAAAATCTCCCTGCCGGTGAATAACTCTTCACCTTCTAGTCGTTTATTTTCACCTTTGACCTTTACTGACTGCAATAAGCACGGATTATGATCTTCTAGATACCCGGTGTTGACTTCAGGTTCAGGATATTTTTTGTTGCGGTCCTCTGGTTCCATCACGAACAACAGTTTTCCTATAATTTTGAATGCAATAAAGCGCAGCCATCTTGGAACACCTGTCTTTGATCCCTTATGGTGCACTCGTAAGACAAAAACCGTCATCAATAGGGATACTGCTGTGAATACCATCGTCGCAGTCAGGTAGGTTACTGCAAAGAGAAATAATGCCATATAAGTACATCCCCGTTCATTATATGTATGGTCGATAAATAAAACAAAAATTACGAACGATGAGTAAGGCATAGTGTAAATGATCCCTAATTACAATTTGCAATTAAATGCATCAGTCAGCAGCAGAAGATTCATAAATTCATATATTAAAAATATATGAATTGAAAACCATAATGTAACGATTGCGCCCTTAAATTATCTAAACAGCTTGTGAATCGAAAGAATGGAGAAAGGCTAGTTACATGGAACCATATCACAACTGCAGTCGCCCTCAATTCTTCAATATTTAAACGCTAATATTTTTCTGATTTCAAACAACATTAAGCATAAGCTTAAGTTATTATCCATACAATCCTCTCTGTGAAACAATATGAGAGTTTTTACCTAATACTGGTACATGGTCTGAGCTTTTGGGCAAATTTTCCGCAACCAGTAAGGAAAATACTGAATATGACAGAAGAATAGTCACTCCTAGAGAAATCTTCTCGCCAGCGTCCGGAGGCAGACAGAATACAAGTATCGACAGCAAGGACATCAACATGGACGGTGCCACGATAACCACCATGTAGAAAGTGTATTTCCTGGTTAGCTGAAGCACTCCAAGGACCCGTTTATACATAGAACCGTTTGGAGTGATGAGTGTGTAGCCCTTCAAACTTGTCATCGTTACGTCCCATTCACCGTGTGGAGAGAACATGAACAGATTCAACTTAGACGACCCATTGACCAGAGCTACTTGTCTTCCATCATACATCCAGTTGTCGAATTCAAACTGGCAAGTTTGAATGTCGAATGGATACGCTTGCAGCTTCACCTGGCATTTTGTGCTCATGTGATCCGCTGGTACCCAACTCACGAGACCTGTGCTGTTTACGACTAAGTGAAATCTCTCGAAGTAACTGTCGTCGTACATTTTGTAGGCACTGTAATAGACGGAACTCCTCAGAGCAGGTGGTTTTGAACGAACTTGAGCTGCATTTATTGCAGAGTGTATATTTATTAAGTAAAAATAACTGTTGTGTACGCTATATTATAAAAGCAATATATATGCAATTGATGTGAGCTTATTAATTAATATTTTACTAATAATATTTGGTAGAAAGACTCTAAGAAGAAAAAACTTCATAGGTTAATCCCACTAATATATATTGTACATTCTATCCAGGATCATCAATCATGATGTTATAATATTTGGTTTTTCCTATCGTCAATGAAGAAAATGTACATAGATTACAATTTCAAATATGACTCAGTTTTATTTCATTTTGTTAAGCGCCTTTGAAGGCGACTATTTACAAAATATCAAACAAAGCGTAGGCTTGCGGATTGGCCTGTCTCTGGCATTGTTTTAGTTTATAATACTCTTGAACACGCTTTGCTTGTTTTACAAGAACAATTCTTAACATTGTAAATTCAAAATATTCTTAATATTTCATATACCGACGCCTCGGTATCTTAATGATTTCAGATCACTGATCCCTATGGTGAGCGTTAAATAATAAGACACATTTAACATCGTGGGGTTGTTCATATGAAAGACTCTAGGATACAGACCTGCTGGTCAGTACAATGTCCGGTAACCACAGCAGACCAGGAGGGAAGGTAATAGTTTCGGTACCGTTATAGTTGGCCGGATTCCAGGTCAAGTATTCGTCTTTCCACATCTATATAAAATCACGTGACAGGTTCATGTACAGTGTTCATATTTTTTTTCATGTAAAGTATTTATGACACAGTCATGCATCTAACAGAAGGGAATATATTGCAAGGTTCATAAATGTGAAATATTTATGCCAGAAACATAAGTGCATGGACTATTTCGCATGTGATCAGATATGCATTAACTTTGCAACATGATGGCAACATTGAATACTGGCGGTTAAATTAAGACTTTGCCCTCCTCTTTGTACGGCGTTATATAAATTCCAGTAAATGGGTTCGTACGATGTCGGGATTTATTTGAGAAGGTTATTTCCATTGATAGAAAGAAGAGGCATGTCTGCAGTATCTTTTGACCACTAGATCAATTGTGTATGCACTTTTTAGCACTGAACACGAGGAAGAAAAACGAAAAGCGGCATGTAATCCTGTCAATTTATATTGCGTTGTATTCACCTGTATTTCGTTTTCATTGTCGGTGAGTTTGCAAATACTTTGATTTCGATCTGCTTTGTGGAATACCGGAAGTACGGGATAAGAGGGCGGAAGTGTATACAAAATCCTGAACCAGAGCAAAGATATATCAAGGTGACTGTGTATACCTACCATTTCGAGAATTCCAAATACTTTAAGTTCTTCATTTCTTTCGTCCTGAAAAAAAGGAAAACCTTTTTTTGTTATTACTATATATTTCAACAATATATACGGGTACATATATAGGTGTGCATATAGTAATAAATGCAGAGCTGCGGTAACAATAGAATGATTATCTAGATACTGCATTAGCATAATATAAAAACATCCCGGTATTAACAATTTGTCTCATTTGAAAATGCATTATGGCCTGATTTATCTTTAAACATAAAAATCACCGAAGTTGGAATATGAGAACCACAATATCGCACTATATCAGGAATGGCATTTGCATAATTTAATTTTTATTCTTAATTTTGTTTAGCATATATATATATATATATATATATATATATATATATATATATATATATATATATGTATGACAAAAGATTCATTCGTCTTCATCTGGTTATTTTATATGAAGTTAAGTGCCATCTCGGGAACACATGGCAGGATCGTAAGCGAAAGAGATTAATGCCTTATCAGAGGAAACGTACATAAAAAAACAAAAGTAAAAGAAAAGTCTTGATTCACAAATTTCCATATATTTATAGAACGCAATATGACATTATCCTTATCAGCAAATTAAAAGAAAACATTCACAACATTAGTTTAAACTTACAAATTCCGTTAATGACATGATGTAGAAATAGAGTTTAACTGTGATGACCTCCGAAACGTTAACTATTGGCCTGACTCTCTTGTCGTACGTACTCATCAGATCGGCCATCAGGCGCCTCTCTCCACTCTGCTCAACTGAAAGTACAGCATACAAATTTATATATGTTGTTGACTCTTTATATTCGAACAGTTGTGTTGTGTTGTTTACTGGTTTGGTGTTAATAAATAGCATGTTTAAGAAACAGAAGCCTTACTGGGTCTCTATGGTGACCAGTATATCTCATCGTCACACACGGCATACTTGAGTGAGCATATTTGGAATCATGTTTATTGTAATAATTCTCCATCTAAATAAAAATGAATATTAATATAAAAGTGGAAAAATGTATAATTCGCCCTGAACTATTATCACGTACACAGAGCCCAAGGAACAAAGTTGTTTCCAATAACAAATTTTATATAAAATTTTTTTATAAAAAAAAAGGAATTGTAAACATATTGTAAAAAAATTGAATTATCAAATCATTTTTTAAATGATGCTAAATCGTTATCCAGAGCACAACTCGTTCATATATATATATATATATATATATATATATATATATATATATATATATATATATACCCTAATAATACATTGGATATACAAAGCTTTACTCTAATAGTCAGAATTGTGAAAATGATACAACTTGACACGGGTGGTTTCTGTTCCATCAGGTACATTGATACAAATCTTTTCAAATTCATAAAATGATTTAATTTTTACAACAAACCATTAAAGAGTTTCACGACCGGTGACAACTTACCTGGAGGGAGCTGTCCATAAACCAAGAACAGACAGGTGAGGAGAAGAGCGCTGTTCCTGATAAACATTGTGACAAAACCTCTGACTGTAACACCTGCCGGTACACTGAACCTGGACAATTATTCCTAACCTAACTAAGATAATATATTTCTGGAATGTCCTTATCAAATGAACTCTTCCTCTCAAATTGACAGGGTAATGAATTACACTAATTTCATGGAAACCCTGATTTTGTTTTTATCAGCACTTGTAGTCTTGTTGATCTGTCAGTTTACCAGACTGAATTGACAAAACTGACGCTTCTGTCTCGACGCTAGTTATGGTGCTTAAATAAGACGGTAAACGTAGACTTGACCCTCATGAATGTATCATGTCATGCGGGTTGTGACCTTAACCTCATGTCGTCCAATGAATAATTACTTTTATGGGAATAATTACGTTTGCAACAATATGATATTGCTCTCAGTTAAAACTTTTTTTCTTTTACAGAAGACCTGTGACATATAAGAAGAAAAACAAGGTATTTGCCACTCCAATACGTCATATAAAAAAACAGTAAGAATCTTTAATTCTATAAAAAATAAAGTTTTAAATGCTTTTGCATCAAAATATAAATTTTGTTTAGTTCTCCATATGTAACCAACCGAACAAGAAATATAATGATTCCCTAGTTAAATATATAAAGTTCATTCTAGTTACTGCGGATACTACTAAACTGGTCCGCGGCCGTCCACCCCGTCCCATCCTTTCACCAAATAATCCAAAACCCCTGCTGTTATCATCAGTCAAGTTTGCAAACATACTCATCACCTGATTGATTATAAACATGATTATAACATGAAGGTGGTGGCATTTTTGTTTAACTACTTTCTGAGAATTAAAAAAGGTCTTTTTTCACTTTTTGTTCAGGTGCGTCAGTAAAAGGGAACACTTTCAAACACCTTCAAAGGATGTTTTTACAGGAATTCGAGAATTTCACGTCTTCGCGTATGTAATCTCAGGAACCATTCCACCAATCATAACCAATTTTTGGGGACATGTTTGATCATGTGACGGTTATGTGATTTGTTTCCCCAGATGGCGCCACCTGTGATGGCTTACTCTCTTTGAGGTGAAATGGTATTTTCTGCTTATGCCTGTTTCTTTTCAGAAAATATTTCAATTTTAGCTTCCTAGCACTTTCAGGACATGAACTTAAATGTGTGTGACTTATTTTCAAAATGTCTCCTTCATGTAAATTGAAATATTACCAATCACTGTTTTAGGATTTTAGTGGTTTGCATACTTAATGTTAAATCTAATAACAAATTTCCTAGCAGCACCAGGAGCTGTTAGCACAACATTTCTTGACAACAATCATTTCAACCACCTAGCTGAAATTGTATTTTCAATTTTATTGTTTGTTTTTTTATGTGTTCCGCAGGAGTGTCAATACAGAGGGGATGGGGATTTATATCAACCCCACCCCCGCCCCCTCCCGGATTAAAAACGGGGGATGGTCCATGTAATTATATTTATAAATAATTAGTACCAAAGACTTTGGTTCCATTCCTGAGTTAACTATGAAAAATTTTATATCTAAACTTGGTTTAAAATTAACCAATACTTGTAACATAATTACTTATTTTGTAATACCTTATACCTTAATAAGGTTTTATACACTATTTAAAAAAAAAAACTTATTCTTAATTACCTTAAAAGCGACCGGCTTCTGTATCTCAGGGGAGAGCACAAAACTAATTTGTATAAACATCCAGGATCTGCAGGTGCGGTAGATACCAGGCCTTGGTGACTCCAGGAAATACAATAAAAGGATCCAAGTGCTACTGCCCTGTCACGCAGGCCCAAACCAAGATGGAACTCTGCAGATGTTTATACTTAGCTTAAGGGTTAGATAAGGCAGCATTAAAAAATCTATAATATGCATTTAGTTGTTTTTATTTCTACACAGTGATTTACCTGCTTCCGCTATGATATCTCTCTCCAAATGTCACACATATCTCCATGCGGTCCCAAAAACCGTAAGGTACTCTGCGGTGTGCAATGACCGTAGCGGCTTGTGACCGAGGCTTATCCTCTGTGCGTTCTTCTAGGACAAGTTTGTTTTCTTTAACGGGATAATTTCCTATTACGCTGCATAATTAATAATTTAATATTATCCCCATAGGTGCCCCTATTCCAATTGTCCCTTAAGGTCCTCTACGCATGTCACGCTTTTTCAGGAGGCGCCCCGGGGATTTTCCAGCATTTCGAGCTCACTGGAATGTTAACACCATGGCCATTAAGCATACTCTACAAGAGCCCAGGGTTTCTGTGCAATACACGGTCTCGCGGGTCTACTTTAATCCCCACTAACCCCCACACCCATTTTAATAACTCTAAAGGAATTTTACTCTCTCAAAAGGAAGAGGTGGTCTCTTATTCAAACGCGAAAAAAAGACCAAATGACTCCGCTTTCAGTGCAAGAGCTTTTTAGCTGGCACCGTTTGACAAAATTTTATGGGTGAACAGGTGAGTTGTTATCAAAACATTTATAAATATGTTTTCATGATAACCATGGTCTAAACAAATCACTGGGTTGCATGAAAGAAATGATGAAAAGGAAGTCCTACAACTGACAACAGCTCGAATGGGGGGGGGGGGGGGGGGGGGGGATGCACACATATTTTCTTTTAGGAACAGCAATCTAGAGGGACGTTGAAAATAATATTACTAATACTTCAAAACTGATGAGGATTGTATTAACAAAAAGGTTCTGTAGTCAGAGCCTACAAACATCCGAAAGAATCTTCTTATCAGTCAAGTGTTAATGTGTACACTTTTCATGTATGAACACTGTTACTCTCCAGTAACCGGTTCAACCTGGCATATGCCACAACAAATACATACGAATAGGTGGCTTCTACATGGTGACATAGACATTATGGGGATTCTTATCACCTCCAAAATTTAATGGATTGTTCTTTGACCCTCTACATATTTTCAGCAAAATCTGTACATATTTTTTTGTGTCAATTTGCTTAGAGACAAACAAAGAACCACTTTCTTGGCCAATGACTTGCACCGAAAGATGTCAACCGGCTTTTATCTTGGAGCGTTGTCAGTTTTGCAGCCAGACCTGCTTATTCCAGGTCAATAAACTAAGCTAAGAACACATAGTTTTTTTCTGTTGGAATCTTTAACTGTCCCTGTCTTTTCACTTTGGCAGCTATACTTTGCATTTTCTCGCGCAAGGGCCTTCACCGACATACGTGTATCTGTTGTCATGTCCAGGAATACCCTCATCTGAACATTTTTCCTGATGTCCTCTGGGCTTCAACTTATACAAAGTCTTTTATAACTTTCACTTTGCTATACTTATATGATTTCTTCAAATTGTTTTCATAGTACATGTTTTCTATATGCAATCTTTACATTATATTATATTGTCATCACTCCAGCAATGATGGATGGGTACCCATGTTGTTCATCCTAAAAAAATCTCTCTCATAATTAGTAGACCCTATATATGTCTCACGTCTTTTTCGAAAACTTATTTCTTTCTGCGATTTATTGAATAGCATAATTTACCATTCTTTACTGCTCTTTTTATAGTAGAAGGGGTTTCATGGAGAATTCTAATTTTTATGTCATATAGTGAACAACATGGAAAAATGCCTTGCCGGAAGCCCAGGATTAAAATATGTGGCATTCGGTCCCTCCCAACGTATTAAAGAACTATATATCTTATAGAACCGTGGATATTCCACGGGTGCATCTAGTGTATAATTAATACGCAGTTGGGTTTTTCTAGACATAGGTACACCTGCTTCCGTTTCCAGATGGCTTTCGAAATTCGGCCCACGTATCGGCGGTGCTCTCTTCTAGGATATTTTTTGTTTTATTTTCCGTTATTATGCCCTATTGAGCAGCATAATTAATACTTTTAATATTCCCCCAATAGGTTCCATATTTCTTTTTTGCTTGAAGGTCCTCCACGCCTGTCACTTTTCGAGGGCGCCTTCGGAATTTTCCTGCATTTCGAGCTCACTGGCCACAGAGCGTATTGTGCAATTTGCGGACACGCGTACACCCTAATACCTAATATTAATTGATCAATACCTCCCTCAGCAGGAAGTCAACCTTTTTTATTCAAAACAAGAGCACCTGACTCCGTTTTCAATGCGAGGGCTTTCCATTTGGGTAAACACTACGACCAGTAGCATGACCACCGTTGGCTTTTTCTGAGTTTACTTGAGTGTACGTTGATTTCTACACATTATTTTCTATTTCATTATAACCATGGGTTCAATAGTTTATCCAGATAGGTTGTTTGAAAAAAAGAGCCCTACAACTTTTCAGGAGGTGGGGAAGGATGCACACATTTTTTTTCAGGATCCTCAATCTCCAGGGTATTTGAAACCTGAAAATATGTTACCAGCACATCTTAAAACTGATTCTATTAGCAAACTAGATTCTGCAGTCAGAGCCTTAATACCTCCACCAGAATCTGTTTGTCAGTCATGTTCAAGTGTATACTTTTCATGCATTAACACTGTAACGCTTCAGTAACCCGGTTTCACCTGACGAGTCGCAAAACAAATGCATACGAATAGGCGGCTTCCACATGGGAACAAAGGAATACTTGTTTTGTCATGATGGTATATAAAAGAATTATTATGTAGATTCTGAATACCTACAGTATCTAAAGGATTGTTCATACATATTTACGCTCACCATCTGTACATGTTCTTAACAATCCGAATATACCCTTCTGTGGTAATTTTTCTTAAGACAAAAAAACGAACCAAGGCTGAAGTTATGTCCTTGCCACGTACTTGTACCGGAAGGTGTAAATCTGCCGTTTATCTGGGAGCATCAACATTTTCCGATCAACCTGTTGACATTCAACTAAGCACAGGACAAGCAGTTAATACTGTAGGAGTCTATTTGCCCGAGCCTGTCTTTCTACATTGGCAACTTTTAGTGCATTTTCGCGTGCAAGAGCCTTCAATGACATTTATTTGTTTCCTTTCATACACGAGATTTCCATCAATTGTCAACTGTTGTCCTTTGAGCTTAAATTTAAATTAACTTTCCTTTTTCTATATAAAGTCATATATTTTTTCACATTATCTTCACAGTATAGATGGCTTATATATACATCCACGATCACTCTGGCAATGATGAAGTCGAGCCTATATTGTTTATCAGAAGAAAACAAATTTCGCATGCCAAATTCGTATACATACCCTATATATGCCTCACGTCTACTTCTTTGATTTCTTGAATAGCATAAATTGCGCTTCTTAACTAACTTTTTATGGGAGGTGGTTTCCTAGGACAATTGACAAAATGGGAGAATCCTAGGACAATTGACCTTTATATCATGACAAACCATGCTAAAAGCATATGATAGAAATATGCGACATTCCTTTCTTACCAGCTCATTACAAAACTATTTTTAGGGAACCACGGCTTTTCCACGGGTGCATCCAGTGTGTATGTATATATATTTTATATATATATATATATATATATATATATATATATATATATTCATATATACATTATTAATAATGATAATAATAATGATAATAATAAGAATACAAATAAAAAATAAGAATAATAATAAGAATAAAAATAATAAGAATGATGATAATAGGTTCCTAAGTGTCGTCCTACTGAGAAAGAGGCAGCATGAATCTCGCGCTGTGTTAAGCATAAATTCAGTGAACTGGGTATCCCCTACTATGACTTTACCCAATCTGCAATTTATTTTGGGGTTGGAGAACATTTAGGATCACCACAGATATGGCTGACCAGTTTAAAGGGTTTGCATCAAATTGGCCGTGTGATGTCGGCCTCACGTTGTCCAATCGGTGCAACCATTATAGTAATAAAGGCCGCTATTGTAATAAATTTCGCATTACCTAAGGGTTGCAAGGGTGCTTTTTATTAGAACCCGTATTTGGATCCACTTTGATACCAATCTTTATTACATCCGGGCCGTAGGCTCAAAATGTGCTGTGTGCCAGTTCTGTGAACTGATTAATCACTGAATACACGAGACCAACAAATATTTACAATTATTAATCGACCGAGAATGATAATACTCTACCAGGCCGCACATGCGAATGAAATATGATGGAAGGGAAGAAGCTGGTATTTGCCGAACCCTATTTGTCCGACATTCTTGTTGTTGAATTCGACAATGAAATCGACAAGCACTGACAGCGCCGGGAACAAAACAAGTCGTGTTACCATTGTGACGTCAGTGTGGCCTAACTTGCTGTTAACTTATAATAATACTATCTGCATTTTGTCAGCAGAACTAGGCCCCTAAAATAATAGACCAAGAAAAAGTAAGCACAAGGGTAATACAACCATTAATTTTTTTTTTTATAATTAACACTTAATTATTTACTATTTTTAAATGGCATTCTCTTCACTTGGACTTTTGTGCAGCTATTTCGGCAACGGTCTCGCGAGTGCAATACCAGTCAAAAGATCAATGGCAAACATTAAAAAATATATATTTGTTCGCAATGTTCTCTAAATCCGCGTTGCGTATGACACTGTGTCATACCTCATTTTAAAGGTTATTGTTCCCGCAGTGACCTCGCCGATATATGAATAAATATTTTTTTAATGATTTTAATTTATATATATATATATATATATATATATATATATATATATATATATATATATATACAGTAAAACTGCTTCTTGCGGACAACTCAGTAAGGCGAACAAACTCACTTATGCGGACACTAAACCTCAGTTCCTTCAAATTTGCCTCTATTTAATGTTTAAGGTTAACTCAGTAAAGCAGACAACTCTCTATTCCGAACAACGGACAAAATTTCCCGTCCCGCCAGCATACCCAGTACATATTTCGACCCTCTAAAGCGGACAGACATCGCGAGCTCTATTTTTGTTCATATATCTGCCGAGAGCTCGCGCTCTGAGGTCGTGACCTTGTATGACCCGTTTGGCCAAAGCGACACCCGAGGACAAGCGTAATTAGATAAAACATCGCGATGTTACATATGAATTTTCAGTCGAAATTGTTGTTTATATCTATAAATGTGTAGATATCACAGTGATATTATTTTCTGCAATGATACCTTTATCACATGGAGACTGTTTTATAAATAGGCAGCGATTTGCAGATATTTAAGAATGGAAACGAATTGGAAAACTTCAAGAGAAAATTGTTATTTAAAGTTCACATTTGAACTATTTTTTAAGGAAAACTAACATAATACATAAGATAAATATTTGTTTGATTCGGAACGTGTGTTTGAATGAATCAGACTGTTTAGAGGTCGACGTTGATTTGAAATTCTTTTGCTCGAATTTCTGTGAATTGGAGGCCCATTTAGGCCAGAGTAGAGTGTAACTACAACGTCGATGTCCATGTTCTTTCGCTTCATCTGATCGTGGCTCCTTCTTGAGTGGTTCTTTTTGTAGTCCTACTCTTGTCGTGTTGAAATTGTGGCAAGGTCGTGATCATTCGTTACACGGTTCATATCATAAATGACCATAAATTACTAGGAATTTATCACGACTTGCCAAGAAACTGTTACGCCTTTTTATAAAGACTTGTGACGACAAAGCTTAGTTTTTAAACATTTCAAAAATAGCGCCACGAATTCTAAGTGCTCAAGATATTGCTACGTACACTGCCGAATGCCCAAGAAATAATCTATGACATCCCTACGACGTACCTACGAATTATTATGGTGTCAATTTGTGGTGATTCGGCGCCGAATTCGTGAATTGGGAAGGGTGTTTTACACACTCAACCTCTAGGGCAGGATTAAGTCTATTGTGCCTATGAATAACCCCTGCTTTCAGTGACTGATTTCGACATGTTTGGCCTGACATTTCACTCAGGCTCTGACCAACGTGCGTGGTTAGAAAATGTGAACGACGCATGACTCTAGCTTTATGAAAAGAAAGGGTTCAACCAAGGATGATTAATAACAAAACATAATATAAAGTCCACATTTTTACAAAAGGGGTAGGGTAGGGGCGGAGGTTTTCAGGCCTCAGAATTGTTCTGATACGATTAAAACGGGTTGTGGCTGCTGAAAAGGAGATACGGACCCCCTGGACTACCCTTTTGGTTCTCTCATGCAACTAACGAGGTATGCACATTTCCGTTTCTCCTTCAAGAACAGTTTCCTTACCTAAAACGTACATTAAATTCATCTTTCATGTCTTTATCACATCAACCTTAATCTTTTTATGTCCAACAATAGTAACTAATCATCGAACATCCAAAATTTTAATGCCCCCGCGTCCTATTCCGATTCGCAAATATAAACATCATCACTGACCAGGTCTTCAAGGTAGACATACCGGTGTATGAATTTCTTGCCATGAGCACAGCGCCACAAAATAAATGTAAAATAAAATGTAATATCTTATTGAGACAGTATTCCACTGAATATAAAAATATTAGCTAACATTTAACTGAGTGGATACATCTCCCCGAACCCCGGCAAAAAGCCCGGTATACCGGGTTTATCAGCTAGTAATTATATAATTGCATTTCAAAATTTGTTTAGACATCCTTCTATCAGGCGCAAATGAACATGATCCCCGTTTCATAAAACAGAAATGACTGTGCCTGTTCTTGCTTCAAGCATCCTCTCTTCGTTTAATTTACCGTCACTTTGTGCAAGCTATAGCGATATAAACATTTATTTGAATAAAGTAACTATTTTATATTTGATGAACAATGGAAACGATTGTTTGATGGAGCGAAAAAATATAAACCGTCTACACGCAAAGGTGTATACTCCCAGCCCATACAAACTACTGATATTAATTATTTTTTTTTAATCTGATTATTGATCACACATGACATCAGACTATCCACAAGACACAAGACTGAAACTGCTCTCCGTTTTATCAGATTGTATTGAATTTTGAAATAAGTGAGACAAATTAATAATACGAAATCGTAGCTATATGTTTTATCGGATACGCATTCCGCATGCCAAGTCCGCGTTTCACACCTCACTCGTCCACACGAATTTTGCTGTACGAACGAAAAAATAACACCTTTTTTGTCATATCGGAACATACACATCTAATCCGAACGATCATATCCCGACGAAAAATATATTTTCGGACAAGATTAAAAAAAAAAAAAAAAAAAAAGGGACCTTTTGGTCACTGTGCTCAGCTGAAGTTGACCTTGAAGGTAAAAGTCTAAAATAATTTCAAATGGAGATAAAATCTAAGAGGAAAATGTTATATAGGCCATGGCTGGTTGACATGATTGTTTGTATTGATGAGTATACGAAGTATTATTTTGTGACAAAATCATGCATTTCCTAATGTTAAAATTGAAGCATTTTGAACATAAAATATATATTATTAACATGATCATTGGTTGGCTTATTCATAAATTGTTGACGGTTTAGTACTTCACACATTTGTTCAATTGGATCATTTTTTTATAATATATATATAATTATATCTATGTATTTTTTATTTTATAAAATGTATACAATTGAAGTATAACTTATGTCCCCAATCCACAGATGCAAGGACTTGGTGTGTGGTGGTGGTGTGTTTGGGGGGTGGGCAGAGTTGGTGGAATGATGGGAGTTACATGGATGGTTGGATTAACTACACTTCTGCATATACATACAGGGCAAACAAAGCCTGATCTCCAATTCTGCTGAGGCAGGAACATAATGAACAAATGTTTGTATCAGATCTTCATTTTTTTATCACATCAATTTTGTTTTAATTTAAAGTTTATATTTCTATACATTTCCAATATAACATATATATCTGAATATACATGTTGATTTTAAATTGCATCATCATAAATCTCAATCTTGTCAGATATATATCACATCATGCATACACATGTATATCTATGTTTTTACAACAGAAATATATCTTTTAAATTTGCAAAACAATAAATATCTAAAAAAATATTTTATTCAGATTTCATAATTGTGCCTTTATTCATCCATTATTTGCTTCATATTTAGAAAATTTATGCATACTGATGGGTTTAATTATATTTTAATTTGTTAAAATCATTTAAGATCATTTTAATCATTTAAAAATGCTACATTAACACTATATTGCATCTTCTTGATAACTCTTTGAAATACTTTTTCAAGGAAAGTTTTGTATATTGGAGTATTACAATTACAGTGCAAACAATTAAGCTTACTGCATAACACTTGATAGGTAAGATTGGCGGGAGGGGTGGGGGAGGGAAGGCATTTGAGAATAGCAGTACACCTGTCACAGCAGGGGATCTCCCCCAGTGACTGTAACAAATCAGGAACCCTGGCATTGCTGACTTCCAGTGACAAAGATTGGGCTGCCTGCATCTGGACAAAATCAAGTGACTATAATAGAGCCTCAAGAAAAAAATTCAATAACTAGCTTAATTTTCAAGCTTTTATATTCAAATTTCAGATTTAAAAAAATTAAATACTTATGTTTACATGCTGTGAAAATTAAATCAACACTACTCACAGAAAAAAATGTGCCATGGTCAAAGTTGGGCAAAATTAAAGGTACTGATTTTATTTTTATGCTAATAACTTAAAAAATTAACAAAATTCAGATCTAGTTTTGGGTATACAATTGAATCTTATTTAAACAAAGTTATATACTTGGGGAAAAAGGTGTATGGCCTTCAAAAATGTTCATATTAAGTCAGTCAATATTTTTCCTGATTTTTTACAAAGTCCATTATGTTCGGGCCAATAACTTTAAGAAATAACACTCAACGGACTTAATTTCTGGCATGTATTTAGGAAATATAAAGAAAAATACTTCTGGTAAATAATAAGAAAAACAGGTAAGTGGTATTGATATTAGATAGTCCTGAAGTGTAGTAATAGGTTTTTAATGGAAAGTAGAGGTTTTACCTTAATTTCTCGAAGGAAAGAAGTCGCAGTGACCCAGTTTTCTGTTTGTTAGGAGATCTTGGATACATCTATCAGTATGCCGAACTTTCGATTCGTAGGTCAAACGGTTTCAAAACGTGACAGTCTAACGGACAGACAGACGGACGGACGGACGACGGACAATGGACCACGACTATAGCAGTCAGCTGAGCTAAAAACAGGTGTAATACATTTTTATTTCAATCATATTTGTTTTATTGAAACAGATATTTATAACTTTTTTATTTAGTTCCAATGATTGTTCCATCAAAATCAGGTTCCTTTTTATATAATATGTAAATTTCCTGGGGAAAAAATTATATTTTAATCAAAGGGGCATTCAATCGCCGCTTAACCACCTTTTTTAATTTACAGTCGGGGACAAAAAATTTGGACTTTTATATATGTTTAGGAACAACACCACAAAATTATTCATTCCCTTGAAAAAATACAGAGTTCGTAATCCAGTTTTTATCAAATAAATCAGCTGTATAAACGTTATGATCACAAATTATCCAGGCCTTGGTGTTCATTCCTCAACCCCTCCCCCCAAAAATAAAATGATCCGGGATAAATATAGAACATTTCATGAAACAATAATTTTTTGGTGTCATTATTATTATGATATTATTTTTTTATATTATTTTCAAACACGAGCTTGAACATAATATACATAATTTATATTTATGGAAAAGAAAAAGTAATTAAATTGTTTTAGCTATTGTAAAAATAACTTCAATAAGTGATTTTAGTTAAATTATTTAAAACAACAAACTCTGATTTAGGTTTATAACCGTGCCAATATTATATCAGTAAAAATTTAAGGCATGATATAAGTAAATTATTTTCGTGAGATTTTTGAGTTGAAAAATCATTCAATACACTCAGAGATAAATTTCGGACACAAAAATTCCTCGGTCCGAAACCAAATATATTGTTCTGGTTTGGTGTGCATGGTAATTTCGGATGCGGCAAAATTTTAATCGGAGGAACAGCTTTGAACTGAAACACAGAACTCTAAGGTGGAATTGAAAAGATATAACAGTTATATAACCATATTATAATGGCCTGGAATAAAAAAACAAAATCTAGCCTGATAAGCAATACATACAATAAACAACTTCCTTGACAGAACACGAACAATAGTTACAAAACTAAGACTGAACATAAAATTCCGTTCAACAAATGCACATATATAATATCTTTTCATTACACTCATTCACAATATTTTGGGAGATTTATCTGAAACACACTACATATTGCTTAGAGCGTGGATTTTTTAACTTTACAGAGATTACAGGTGAAAATGTGTTATCATGGACACTATGATACAGAAACCATTTGCGCGATATAAAATAGCTTCCGCTCTAAAGTATGGGCGTTGTAACATAAGAAAAACCTCTGAAAGGGTAATCAAAGGGTACTAGATTATTGTTACCTCGTTGTCGACCTGTGGACTTCATGGGAGACTACGAAACAAGGTAAATTCAGGAGACGAGACTTCTTCGTCTTCCAAGATTATTGAAAATGGCGAAGGGGCGGAGTAATACGTATCTATGTAGATCACATGGTAACACAAAATATAAACCACTAAGGTACACAGCTAATGTTAAGTACAGATAAGAGCTTACTACTGATAAATAATTGATCTGAGATACGGATACTTAGGGAGGATCAAACCAAGCCCCCGGACTTTTCTCAATGAGCTGACTATATCGTCGGTAGAGTGAACTTAAATCTGAATGAATAAACTGGTTACTGATGAAACTGAAGCTGCCGCGGTACTTCCGTGGTGGACCGTTCCGTACCCAAGCAAATTGTTGCTGCGGTAGCCACACCTATTATATCACTGAAGAATTGCAACAATTGACCCATGGGTCATGACGCTCAGCCGACTGACATGTTGATAATATGTCCTTGCACAGACAACTAATTAAAATAGGTTGTTTATGCATATTAGCTTAAGTTCATCAAGACCCAACTCATAAAAACAAATTTGATGACAATCCAACCAGCCTTTCATGAGGAATCTGGCAATTTGTGTGTATTTTGCATTATTTCTGAGATGCTCAAACATACCTCAAAACTTTGAGAATATAGGTCACCGTGACCCAATTTCAGGTTTCTGGGGAGAACTTTTGAGGAACTCTCAGGGTGTCAAGTTAGAAGATTCTGGGCCCCATGGTTATTATTTGTGCCCTACTTTGGTATCAAATTTTCAATTATTCTGAGGGTTGCTTAAAAGCCACATAGCTCAGAAAATATGGGTAACAGAGACCTTAATTCAGGTTTCCAAGGAGACTTTTCACATATCTCCCTTGATGTAAAGTTTGAAGATTCTAGGACCAATGGTTACAATTTGAGCCTTGTTAAGGGACGACCGCATCTTTGAAGGTCTCATAAATAGGCCTAGCGAAAAAAAATGTGTTAAATGTTTTAAAAAATTTAGGTGGTGCCACCAGTCCACAAGAACTTATGTAACACTCCATGATGAATAAGCATGCAAAGAATCAGGGTGATTAATGCAATATTTGTTCAGATACTGAAGCTTTTGTATCAAATTTTTAGTTATTCTGGGAGGTACTTCTAAAACACCTAGCTCGGAGAATATGGGTAACAGAGACCTAATTTCAGGTTTCCATGGAGTTTTTTTATGGACCTCCCAGGATGTTAAGAAAGAAGATTCAAGCTCAAATAAATATGATTTGTGCCCTGTTAACAGACGACCACATCTTTGAAGGTCTCAAAAATAAAGATAAAAAATGCGTAAAAATTCAAAGAAGTCTTGGTAGCACCACCAGTTTGCAGGAACTGATGAAACACTCCATGATGCATATGCATGCAAAGAATAATTCCAATCAATGCACTAGTTGTTCAGATACCAGGGCTTTTGTATCAAATTTTAGTTATTCTTGGGGTATTTCTGAGCCCCGTAGCTCCGACAATATGGATGACAGAGACCTAATTTGAGGTTTCCAAGGAGACTTTTCATGGGCCTCCCTGCATGTCAAGAAAGAAGATTCTAGGTCTAGATGTTACCATTTGTGCCCTGTTAACAGATGACTGCATCTTTTAAGGGCTCAAAAATAGAAATAAAATAGTAAAAAATCGAAAAAAAACAGGTGGCGCCACCAGTCTGCAGAAGCTGATGAAACACTCCATGATCATTATCCATGCAAAGAATCATGGTGATCAATGCATTAGTTGTTCAGATATTTGAGCATTTGTATCAATTTTTTCATTATCCTGGGGGTACTTCGGAGCCCCATAGCTTGAAGAATATGGGTAACAAAGACCTTATTCAAGGTTTTCAAGAAGTCTTTTCATGGACCTCTCTGTATGTAAAGTGAGAAGATTCCAGGTGCAGCTGTTACGATTTGTGCCCTGTTAACAGATGACGGCATCTTTTGAGGTCTAAAAAATAGAGAAAAAAAATCGTAAAAAATCGAAAAAATACAGACGGCGCCACCAGTCTGCAGAAACTGATGAAACACTCCATGATCAATATGCATGCAAAAAATCATGGTGATCAATGCATTAGTTGATCAGATATTTGAGCTGTTGTATCAGATTTTTCATTATTCTTGGGGGTACTTCGGAGCCCCTTAGTTCAAAGAATATTGGTAGCAGAGACTTAATTCCAGGTTTCCAAGAAGACTTTTCATGGACCTCTCTGGATGTAAAATGAGAAGATTCCAGGACCAGCGGTTACGATTTTAATTGTTAACAGATGACGGCATCTTGTGAGGTCTCAAACAAAGGGAAAAAATCGTTAAAAAATCTAAAAAATGCAGGTAGCGCCACCAGTCTGCAGAATCTGACGAAACACTCCATGGTCAATATCCATGCAAAGAATCATGGTGATCAATTGTTCAGATATTTGAGCTTTTGTATCAAATTTTTCATTATTCTGGGGGGTACTTCGGAGCCCCATAGCTTGAAGAATATGGATAACAGAGACTTGTTTCCAGGTTTCCATGGAGATTTTTTTCATGGACCTCTCTAGATGTAAAGTTAGAAGATTCCAGGTCCAGTGGTTACGATTTGTGCCTTGTTAACGGACAGACGGCCGGATGGCCGGACAGCCGGACGGCCGGACGGACGACGGACAAAGAGTGATCGCTATAGCTCACATGACTTTCAGTCAGCTGAGCTAAAATTGAATTTGATGCAATAAAAGGTGACATTAAAAGTGGATGCAAATTAAGCATTAAGCAAGGGCACCAGGACAATTATTTTGGAGAGGTAGGTCCTATCCCACATTAATTTAATTAAAAACATAATTTTTTGTTATATTCTTACTGAAATATCATTTAGGTTTACAGGCATAAATCTTGATCTGAAAGGACAGAACGACGTCGTTTCGTCACCTGTTTGACGCTTGCAGGTGTCGTGTTGCCGCATGGTTGCCGTCCGTTGATTGCATATGAAAAACGGATGCGATAAACGCAATGCGAAAAACGCTGGTATGTGTCACCAGCTTATGGAATCTCACTTTTTTCTATTTAATCAATACCGCATGCTGCATTCCGAACATAAGGAATCTTAGCTTTAAGCTGAACTTCCTTATCTTCATCCATTTCTACTTTCTACATATGTGTGTGTGCGGTTGTTACAGTTGGTAACGTATGAGTTTGACCGCTATTTATTTACTATAGGTCTGTGTTATAACTATTATATGTGCATTGTCCAAACTATATCAGATATGGGACATATGCATCGTCATATGAGCTATGTCTGATACAGTCATTACAAGTATGATCTTTTTTAATTATATGCACCAATGCTTTAGCCAAATATATTATATTCATATATATCATGATCGTTTACATCAAAGACAAAACCCATTAAACATAGTTTAGATCTGATTAAAGCTTACTGCAATAAATATATTCAGTTTTGAACAGGAAGGGCACAATAATAAGAAATATTCATAATTTATCTCGTCAGTAAAACAGTCAACAAAGCCTATCCGAAATTCGATCCTTAGTAAGTTTCATTTCTTACACAATCAGCCTTAGGCCCTCATCACACGAGAAGGAGGTCCAACGGCGACCACAGTGACCTAGCAGATCGCCGTTGGTCGTCGACAACATTAGAAAAAACCTCCGAGTGTGAGCGCAAAGCCGCTCTCACCCCGCTTACACGACGTGTAAAAATGCCGCGAAGTAGTTATAGAGCTTCGTCAGAGCACAGCAGCAGCGCCCTGTAATCCCACTGGGCGCAGCGAAAGCGCACCTCTGACGTCACAATCGCAGCGGAAGTACCGTGCAAAGCGTGTAAAGAGCTCATTAGGGTGGCCGAGGTCTCGGTAGTAGGGTGGTAAGAGCGCCGGTCCAGCGCTGTGGAACGGTAATGCCGTTCATACCCTGTGACTGGCGATCGACCTGCGCTGTCAGGAAGCTGGTTCTGCACTGCTGGGACACTGATTGCGATCGAATTCCGATCTGACTGCGCTTTTAATCCACGGCGACCCCGCGGCGGAAATTTTGTCCATGTTCAAAACTGGTCGCCACTCAATGCGTTCATGGTGACCATATGACCACCCAAGGCGACATTATCTCGCTCCTACGTAGCTCATGAAAACTTAAGGCTACTCTGGCTGCGCTCTACGGCGATCTGCCCCTATTCGGTGCATGATCGCAGCGAGATCGCCTTCTCGTGTGACGGGGGTGTAAAGAAACTTAGGTGACTGCAGATGAAACATGCCGGTACTGACTTTGTAATTCTAATTGTTATAATGCCTGTTCCTGTTTCTGTTAAATAGGACAAGAACCCTGCCAAACATATTGCCATATTTTACACACACACACACACATAACCGACATTTCAACGTTGCGCTCAGTATAGACTTCTTTACAGAGGCGGATTAGGCTCAGGGGGTGGCTGAATGAGCTACAGCCAGGGGTCCTCGATATAAGATTGCAAATAAGGATTGCAACGACAGGACACCATTTATGGGCCTTCCGTGTAAGATTTGGAATATGGCCAAACATGTACCCCATTTCACAGAAAAAAGCAAACCGTTTTGAATGCAAATTGAGCGTTCACACAGCAATCCAAAGCGTTTTCAAACCGTATTGGCCGAAGGGTTGTCTGAAGGCTCTTGAACGGTTTAGAATTAGTTTTCAAGCTGCAAATAGGTCACAGTACACGTGCGCAATTGCTAGTGTCATTATATTGTAACATGCTCACACATGTGTAACGTACACCTCGTACGTTGGCGCTAGATGCCCTTGTAAACGCAACGCACGGATTCAAACCGATTAGGTCAAACCACTTTGCTCAAATCATTTTGAAAAGGTTTTGTGTGAGAAAGAGTCAAGGAGACTTGCCTGTTCTATTGAACAGTTGTCCAGTACCTTGTGTTTTTATTCAGCTTTAAATTGCTGAAACCAGGAGGAACCAACAGCCATTGATATCATATATTTAATATAGGGAGAGGCTTTTGAAATGAAACTGAAATGACATTTATTGCGCTATTAAAGTTTTTTTCCCTAATTTTAATAGATCAACAAAATTTAAATTAGCGAGGGATAATTTAAACCAAAGCTTGTATATCGATTAAAATGCCAGATGCTAATTTTGAGGTCCTTTACGCAGTGGCGTAAATTTTTCTTCCAAGGTGGGGGGGGATGACTTTTTATATTTATATATACACACACACACACACGTATACCTTATTCAGCGTCTCTGAGTGACATAATCAGATATATATATATATATATATATATATATATATATATATGATTATATATATATATATATATATATATATAAACATACCAATGTTAATCATATTTCAAATAATTATAATATTGTAATTGAAAATAAGTTTTTGTAATTCAAAGCAAGGTTTAGATATAACTTTTTTAGTAAATGGATCCAAAGTCTTTAATTCAATCTATTAATATATTTCATTTGCAATATTATGATATTATTCTCTGTAAAGTGAGGGGGGATGATTACATTGGCCATCCCCCCTTGCCAAAAAGTGGGGGGTATATATACCCCCCATCCCCCTATATTGATGCCCCTGCCTTTACGAGAGTTTAAAGCCAGATATACAGATACATTTTGTATAGAATTTATATGGGTTCTGGATGATTACTCTCTATAAATATTATAGACCCGTAGGCTATTCATGTTTGGAAATGGATGCATGATTTTTTTTATCTCTAAGCTTGCTTGTAAAAACGGCACATTTGCAAATTTTGACAAATAGAAAAACCTGAAGGTGGTTGGGTGTAAAACGCTCTTTGCAAAACTCTGGCTCGTCTGTCTTGTCGCCATATGTCTTTGATGAATATGTTTGGATTATTTTGACATATCCTCAAATGTGATAAACACCTGGATAAGACACAACAGTTGCAGTCTGTGTGTGGTGAAATTTGTGTTTACTTGCCTATTTGTATGAAAGGTTCGAAGGTTACCTTAAGTTTATTGATGTCAGATATCCGAATATGCCACTTAAAGGTGGATTTAACATGTTTAAATCAGCTAAAGGCTGGTATAGACTACACTGAGTACAGCCTACAGACAGCACAGCTATGATATATAACAGCCCAAGACCCTAATCCTGCTGCAAACGTCATTCACAATCTCTTTCCTGTTCTTAAATAAGGAACGGAGAAGTGAAACCTGTTACCTGTAATACCAACGATCTTATCCAAGCTAATTCTGAAGTGTTTGAGCTTGTAGCTTGACAAACAACCCTAGGCATACATTGGCATGCACCTACCCGACATATCGATCGTGAAGAAATAGATTCTAGGGAATCGAAGTGATACTGCACTAGGGTAGAGATAAATATTGTAAAGACATCAACTGGGTGTATGGTCATGGGCGCTGGGTTTTCAATGACACCTTTTGTGCATGTGAATACAGGTTCGAGTTTTAGAAATATGCGCCGGTGACTGCTGAAATGGAAGGAATTGTTTGAAACTCAGTATTGCACACCTTTTACCTTGTCAGTATAACCCAGAAATACAGAATACAAAAAATGTTTTACTTCATTTTTTCGGCAACACAAAAAGCATAAATAACAATGACAAAAATAACAGCAACACGTTATTTAGCTCTATATATGCAAAGTGTGTTTGTACAAATACACTTATTATGCTTACAATTGTAAATCTTCCAACAGTAAGTTAACTTTGATGGAAGAATAAGCATATTCCTGAATATATGCATTTATAAGCAAGAATATATGTAGAGACATATATTTGTAGCTATGGACACCACATACAACTCCATATATATTATATGATATTTTTGTAATACTTTTATAGTGTTATTGTTTTACAGTATTCTTATCATTTATCATAATTCAATATTGTGACGCAAGTCCAACACTCCTACCATTACACTACCTCGCAGGTTGGATATAGATTACCTAAAGCTTTCTTTATTCTGGATATAGAAGCAGGAACGTAAGCATGAACCACCGAGTGTACTGAGATTACCCGTCATATTTCACTCATTCAAGATATTTGAGGAGATTGATAAAACCCGGTGCAGAATAACATACGAATGGGCACCTAAACGATCGTGCAGCAATTGATCAGAAGGAATCGTTATTCCATGCGCAAGGGTGTCAAGGCCTTCTTTCTTTGTATCTTCGTGACCCCAGATTCTCATTGACAAAGATGAATGCCTTAAACTGTACAAATAATACTTGATATAATCACTTGACCCGCTGGAAATGCAGGAATCAATTTACAAAACTTTGACCGCAGGATGAATGACAAGAAATTTCGCAAATTATAATGGAATATTAGTAGATTTTACAATGTTATAACTTTTGCCGGTACACAGCAGTTTCTTTGATTCAATAGAATCCCTTCAAAGGGAGTCCTTCATTCAGGAGTATCACTTCAAAATGCTTACTCTTTCCACAGAACTCAAAGTACATCACATGACAAATATCAATGTATATTATTGCTAATTTCTGGAAATTTATTTTTTATTTAAATTAGCTTTATTTAAATTAAAAACTACTGTAATATTTTCACACACCGATTATCACCAGAAATGAACATTCGAGACTTTGCAACGTTTACATATTGATCGGGAAATATGATTCATCAGAAAATGTGTAAGAGTAAATTGATTGGATTATGGTGGGAAGGGTGTCGCTAGTGTAAACATTTGTAAAAAAACCTGAAAAAAATAACATATTATCTGGAGAATACAGGGTTGGTGTAAAGAAATTAATAGAATTTGTGTAATGATTATTAATTAAGGCTGCGTATAACGTCAATAAGCCCAATCTTACACAACTGTTCAACAGAATCGGATTTGTTATTTGTGGTGTTCAATACACTTTATAGTGAATTAGTAACTGGAGTCAAATACTGGCGCCCTCGAGACAATGCCTTCAGAGAAATCATTAATTGAGGAAAATGTGCGACTGAAAGGCTTAGCCGGATCTCTTATTGCTGTCCGTTTGCAGCATTTCATGAATTAAACCACGGTTCTGTCGTTTTTCTTTGTAAAAAAATGTATTTTTTGGACTCGGTCATTAAATTTATAGGAACCCTCTTTCACACTGAGATTTAAGATTAATGATACAAACATGCACATAATCGTAACCCCGAGAAACTTATGCCTGTTTATAGCCTTGAACTATGATTGGGGGATTAGTTCCTGGTTCATTTCAAAGACATTTAAATCATTAGTTTTGCTTCATGATCACTTTGCAAATGAAGAAGTGTCCAAAAGCCTTTTTTTAAAGTAATATCTCGTTGAAATATTAAGGAATCAGGGTGGTTGACAACCAGAAATTGAAGCAAATCACATTGTTCGTTTATCATAAAAAACGAGACCTTATAATTACATTAATGTGACCGGCTTCTGTGGCTCAGGGGTAGAGCGCAGGACTCAAAGCCGGGAGATCGTGAGTTCGAATCTCAGCCGAGGCGGTGAGGTTTTTCATGGTCGGCCCCCACCCAGGGTGAGCGCTCTGCAGGCTTAATGGGAAGGTCGTGCCCAACGGCCGTGTTTCACTCACTCGCCTTTCGGGGGTCCTCGGTGGTATGATTACCAACCCAGGGCCCGCAGGTGCAGTAGTCACCGGGCCTGGTTAACGCCAGGATATAAAATGAGAGGAAGCGTGTGATACTGCCCTGTCACGTAGTCCGAAACCGGAATGGAAATATGCAGATGTACATATACTTAGTTAAGCTAGCATTAAAAAATGGAGGCGGTTACCTCCAACAAAAAAAAATATTAAAAAAAAAAAAAAAATACATTAATGTGTAACAGTTCTTTATTCCACCTAACCTATTTGCAAAATGTATATGTTATCTCCTGTTGTTCTTCCATCTTTTTCTTAATTATTCCGCATTATGTGAATTTCAAGAATTTTTTGGAGGATCTATGATCTGGACCATATCCGTATGCGATCTTTTTCAAAATCTCTCTTCTTTTGCCTTATTATGTATATGCACAAAATATTTTCAAACGGATCAGTAAATAACATTTTTGTATATGGTAAATCATAGACACTACAGCTGTTTCCTGTTCCTTGGAAAGGTGACATTACCCATGCCATTTACATCACGTGACCAACTAATACCGGTGGCACACATTGATCAAATGACCATGCATGCACTTTAACGTGTATTTATCCATAAGACATGATCCGGACGATATTAAGATAATCTTAAAGGACTTAATGTGATTACGTATTGATCCTTTGAAGGAGATTTTAAGCTTGTAAGAAAGATTTCGGAACGACATTTTTCTCAGACATGACATCCCTGAATAAAAACAACGATCCTAATGGAACGATTTTTTGGCTTTGGTGAATATGTGTTACTTATATGTAATATGAAAAGTGAAGTATATTTTAAGTTAATATGAAGTGTTAAAGCTCATTAATTTCAAGCTCATGATTAGCACAATTAAGGGAATTGTCACGATTTGCTCACCTGATACAAACTTTAATGAATATATTATTATAAATGTTCTAGGCAAAACTAATGGAATAATATTATTTCGAAAATAACAGTGGTGCAGAACTAGATTCCGGATTCGAGTTTACTTTTTAAGTACTCAGACTCGACTATTTTTCTCTCGAACTTGTACGAGGACTCGGTAAAGGACCCGAGAAATAACATCGACTCCTCCAGGAAAGAAAACTGTCATGAATGTTTTGGCATTCCCTATTTATAACACACGATTGATAGACTTGCATGATCGGATTTACTCACAACACTAAATAAACCGTGTTTCTAGGTAGTTAGGTCTACTAAATAGAACATATAGATAACAATCATGATTTTAAATCGACTTGTTTGGACTCAGACTAGGATAGTGGGGATTCAACTAAAACACTTGAAATAAAACATGTAAAAAAGGGACAAATACTGCAAATTGGACCTAATACAGTTATGATGATTGAGTGTTTAGTCTGTATTCACTATAAATGACGTACTGGAAATTTTACTGAAGCAAATGGAGAAAGCCACAAGCACACCTCCAGGGCTTTTTTGACGGTACTTATATTTAGGCTGAGATATGCCCGCACCCGTATCGACTGAACCAGCGCTTTGTATTGTGAAAGAGTTAATGGCAGACGGACTTAAATCGAGCCATCACTATGCCGAAAGACGTTTTAATTTATTTTACCTTTGTTGTCAAGGTAATCACACGATAGGTGTAAGGCAATTGACGACAGTGATTACATTTGAGGTTCCGATAGTAGTAACCGGCTTTGGTAACACACCGTCGGGTATTTTCTGGAAATCAATGAATTCCTTTCCAGCTGTCCGCGAGAGGAATGATTCATGGGATATCAATGCATAAGTAAATATGTTGAGTGAGGTAAGCGGGGGATAAAACCCGGTGTACCTGCTATCGGCCAGGAGATGTTAGCCAGGATGTTTAGCACACGCATCGTATTATTTGTCACAGGGCTGCTCCTAGTTTCTGGACAGCTTCCGGCAGGTGAGGAATCATTGGGTTTTATATTTGTTGATTTATACATTAAGATATAAAAATTAAAATGTATTTAAAAAAGTAGGATTTTTTTTCAAAGTCCTCCGACGAACGATTATGAAATCATCCCTTATATTTGACTGTAAAATATCAAGTTGAACTTGGAGGGCGTTGAATTGTTAAGCCTGGTTTTCCCAAAATATCTTGACGTGTATAACTTCATATGTGTGATGAGCATGTTACCAAAATGTGGCAAATCTAGATAATGTAATCAAATGTAAGGTCTTTATGTCTTCAGAAACTTATATTTGATTATCCGTTTGACATTTGACATAGGCATTATTTTAAAACATCAATTGTGTAAATCAGGTTATCAATTAAAATATGTGATATTAAAGGTGTAAAGAGAAATATAAATTATGTATCACCTATTAATTTCAAATATAATATCGCATGTATCTTCAATGATCAATATCAATTTTCTATTATTTGCGTTTCAAGTTTATTGTATGTTTTGATAATTTGCATTTAGGGTGCCCAGTAATCAAAATACACTTTAAGGCTAATCTGTAGTGTTGCATACATATACTTTACGGGAATAAAATGTATAAATATATATCGATATAATCCCTATATCAGTTGAGCAGAGCGGAGAGAGACGCCTGATTTACGATCTGATGAGTACATATGATAGGAGAGTCCGTCCTATCGTCAACGTCTCAAATGTAATCACAGTCAAGCTCAACTTTTACGTCATGTCCATTTCAGAATTTGTAAGTTTGATCATATATTCATCTATATTTATAATACATTGCGCTTGGTTAACCTAAATCCTGCCTTTTGACAATACAAAAGATTATACAGTGAGTGGCAGATCCAGAAATTCACGAACCGGGGAGGGTTATATATATATAACACGTAATGTTTTTAATGTGTACATGGCACACATTGTCTTGTTAGGCCTACAATCTTCTAATGTAACATTCTAAGACGTCCTTGGCAAATGTCTGTGGAAAACTGAAATTAGGTCACCATGACCTATATTTTGCGACCTTTAGTAAATGAAGTCACATAAGCACCCAGACAGTCAGTCAGGGCATAAATTGTTTCTGTTAAGCCTAGAATCTTTTAACATAAAATGGTAAATTTAACCCTACATACAAATGTGAAACACAATGTATGTGCTTTATATTTGAAGGATGAAAGAAAACAGGAACTGAAAGTGTTTGGAGCTATCGGTGTGGTGAGAACACGCTTTTACAAACACTAAAAAGCAAACATATATATATATATATATTGTTTGAAATTATATGTTAAATATAATAGATAAGCATGAATTAGGACAAGCAATATGGACTCATTAATAGAAAATATTCTTCATGTTTTGCTGAAATAATGGTTCTTCACTGGGCGGTGCGCATATGTACCTTTGCCTGTCACACGGTATATCCGGTTTTCCTCAACAGTTTCGTAATTTTTTTAATCAAGGTATTATAACTACCCTTAAGTTAACATTTCGGCACCGAAGAGAAAAAAGTAACTAAACATAATTGTCATGGAATACAAAAGGACAAGTTGACTGTGTTATATCACCCACATAATCGGGTGTTACACATGCTGTAAAATAATGTATTTTTAGTGAATACATTACAATGTAAGACATGTACCAAAAAATGTATATAAACAGTTGTGTTTCACAATCGAGAAGTCGCAATAAATATTCCGGACAACTGCACTTACTCCTCACCTGATTGCTTCAGATGTGGCTAGATGAATACCTGACCTGGGACCCGGCCAATTATAACGGTACTGACGTAATCACCGTCCCTCCTGGTCAGTTGTGGTTGCCGGACATTGTACTGACCAGCAGGTATGTATTATAAATTTGAAGTTATCATTCAATAACATTTTATCTATACACATGATGGAGCTGCTATAGTCCCCTGGTTAGCCTAGATGGTAAAATAACAGTTAGGATTCAATATTTGTTATAAAGAAAGTACAAAAAGTTTCAATAAGTTGCCATGTACTAGAACAGGTGACTTGAACCTAAATTTACTTTAGTGTAGAAAGCTGGTTAAAGTGGTTTTTGACATTTGAAAAACTCCGATGCTAATTAGCAATTTAGGAATTATGTTAATAGTGCCCAAGGCTTTTGTAAATGATCGAATTACCGTGCAGATTGTGCAGGTTGTTATCACATTTAAATCAAAATACGATAGAAATTTACATGCAGTGAAAATTTCCATTACATCTGACTGTGTCAGATTATGTATTGTCAATTTGCAAGCTGGCAAAATATTGGAATTGTTTATAATGTTTTAATAAAACATGTATTTTACATTCATTCTTATCAGAGTTTTATCAAAATATACCTAGATGCACTTCCTCTGTCCGTTTGGTGAGTCTCTTTCATCTGACTTGATAAATGCTTTTCCTATAGCGCCACCAAAATGTACGACGACAGTTTCTATGAGAGGTTCCGCCTTCGCGTAAACCACACAGGTCTAGTCAGTTGGACACCAGCAGGTCACATGAGCACAAGCTGTAAGCTCAACCTCAAGGCGTATCCCTTCGACGAACAAACCTGTACGTTTGAATTCGACAACTGGAGTTATGACGGAAGAAAGGTAGCTCTGGTCAACGAGTCGTCGGAGATAAATCTTGACTTGTATTCTCCACATGGTGAATGGGACATCACTAGTAATAGTCTAGAGGGCTATACCCTCGTTGGTCCAAATGGGGTTTTATACAAAAGGGTCATGGCTGTAGTTCAGCTTACGAGAAAATACACCTTTTACATGGTGATCATTGTGGCACCGTCCATGCTGATGTCCTTGCTATCAGTGTTTGTGTTCTGTCTGCCGCCTGACGCTGGAGAGAAGATTTCTCTTGGTGTGACTGTTCTCCTATCGTTTTCGGTATTTTCCCTGCTGGTGGCGGACAACCTACCCAAAACCTCCGACCACGTCCCCGTACTCGGTAAAGTACTGCTTCACATACTGCTTGCAAAAGTTCATTTAGTTATTAAAATACACATACGCTAAATGGCATTTGAAATAAAAGTCTTTAGAAATTGCTGCATTTCCCTGTTTCACCGGGTTTTGAGAGTTTACAATCCAAAAAAAATATATCGATATATAATAATACATGTATATAACAATCTAATTACAATGTTATTGAAGACATTTAGAGTATTTATCATTATCACTAAGTTTTTACGATGACAATGTCTGAGACTACCGATTTATACCATGCTGATGCCAGGGGTTACATTTGCATTGCAAAAATGACAACTTGTGTCATCATCCTTATCGTCATTAATTATTCAATAAACAATACTTTGGTTTTTACTTATCTAATTGTCAGAATCAAACGTGCCAATTTGTAATAGGGTAATTGTTCTTGCAGTGACTTACCTAACGGCGGCGATGGTAATGGCGGCTGTGTCTCTAGTGATAACGGTCTTCATCTTACAGATACACCACCACGGACCGAGGTCACGTGTTCCAAGATGGCTGTACTTTATTGTATTCAAAATCATCGGAAAAATCGTGTTTTTCCAGGGACCAGAGAACGGTAACAAAACGTGCCCTGCATCTAAATTTGACAAAACACTTCTGGAGGATTATGATCCAAGCCCTGTAGTATCTGCAGAAGTCAAAGATGACAAGATCCGACCAGTTGGAGACATGTTGTCTACTGTGAAACTGATTTTGCAGCATGTTAAGAAAATGACGCAGCACCTGGAACAGAGTAAGCAGGATGACGTCATCTGTGAAGAATGGAAGGCTGTGGCTATTATCATGGACCGTTTCTTCTGTGGACTGTCTGTCGTATGTATAATTATTATGTCCGTTCTTGTATTGTATGCCAAAAGAAACTGATCATGTTTGTTTACTCATCCTGTCACCGTCAAATGAACCAGACAACATATATTCCCAGGGCAAGTCCATATCTTTTCTCGGCTTGATTTCATCATACTCTCAAGAGAACTAGCCAATCCACCAACTTTTGAAGTAGGATGGTGTTAGGGAGAGCCTATATTGTGCATGCTTGGTTCACGTTTAACTGACAGCCCTTGGCAAAAAATATAACGAATCGAATGCAAAAACAACTACATGTATTTCCTTTGTTCGAGCAATGTTGCGTCTTCTGAGTCATATGTATAAGCTGTAGGTTTAAAGCTTAAGCAGGCGTAAAAATACAGATAAGACGAGTTGATCCAAGGGGTGATTGCACGGACAACCATTCATGTAACGTATCGATCCGACTTGGTATGGATGTTACCAAGACAGCCATGTTAGCATGATGATTTCATAGGCTCCAAGGATGGTTGTGAAGAGGGGGAACAGTTGTACATATGTAAATATGTACTCTCCTGTATAAAATTGGTAGTTATTGGGCTAATGTCCGGCTTGCTTAGAGTATGTTTATTACAGTGGCTTGGGAAAACAATGCAAATTTATATATATATATATATATATATATATATATATATATATATATATATATATATATATATGAAGCGCGATTTAGAAATTGAACCCACTTGTTAATCTTCCAGGCGAATGTCTGGTTACCGGAGTGAAAGACAAAGAAACGTTCATATATGCGAGGAACTGTCGGTTTTTCAGACTTATCTATTGCATTTTTTGCTACCATTGCGCATAGCCCGGCACAACGCGCACTCAGCATCCACTCATCTTGCTACTATTATGCGTTCAAAGGCTATTGAGCGCAAAGTGCGCGGTAGCAAATAGCAGTCGCACAGTAGCATTCGCTACCCTTGCGCATTGCTTGCCACATCGCGCAATGAGCTGCCACTGGACTTGCTACCATCAAACTCAGACCGGCTCGTACGCGCAAACTGCGCGGTAGCAAATCAGAACTGCGCGGTAGCAACTGGCTGTCATTGCTTCCCATGTGGCCTATGCACAGACCGCCTCATATGTGCAAAGTGCGCGGTAGCAAGTCAGACCTGCGCGCTAGCAAGTGGCTGTCATTGCTATCATGGCGGCTATGGTTGCAAAATCTGCTTCTGTTGACGTAGTGCAAGTCTTTGCTGCCAGAGGTCTCTCGGACAGGACCACTCAAAGCGATATGCGCGGTAGCAATTAATTGTCGCAAAGTAGCAAACATCTGCGCAGTAGCAATGTGCGCGGTAGCAAACAAACCTGCGCGGTAGCAAGTTGCTGTCAGCTTCTATGCATGGGGACTATGTCTTTGCGGTCGCAAAATCTGCTACTGTTAACGTAGTGCAAGTCTTTACTGTCAGAGGTCGCTTGGACACGACCACTCAAAGCAATATGCGCGGTAGCAATTAACTGTCGCAAAGTAGCAAACAGATCTGCGCGGTAGCAAATGCCATGGTCATATTCAGCTGACAATGCGCAATGTGCTCGGTAGCAAACAGAACTGCGCGGTAGCAAGTTGCTGTCAGCTCCTATGCATGGGGACTATGTCTTTGCGATCGCAAAATCTGCTACTGTTAACGTAGTGCAAGTCTTTACTGTCAGAGGTCACTCGGACACGACCATTCAAAGCAATATGCGCGGTAGCAATTAACTGTCGCAAAGTAGCAAACAGATCTGCGCGGTAGCAAATGCCATGGTCATATTCAGCTGACAATGCGCAATGTGCGCGGTAGTAAACAGAACTGCGCGGTAGCAAGTTGCTGTCAGCTCCTATGCATGGGAACTATGTCTTTGCGATCGCAAAATCTGCTTCTGTTAATGAAGTGCAAGTCTTTAATTCCTGTCAGAGGTCGCTCGGGCACGACCACTCAAATCAATATGCGCGGTAGCAATTAACTGTCGCAAAGTAGCAAACAGATCTGCGCGGTAGCAGATGCCATGGGTCATATTCAGCTGGCAATGCGCAATGTGCGCGGTAGCAAATCAGATTTGCGCGCTAGCGAGAACCCATGGAGGCTATCTATTGCGATCGAAACTTTTGCTGCTATCGTTACAGTGCAAGTCCTTGTAGCCATAGGTCGCCCGGATAGGCCTGTAACAAGCTTTGCAATAGGCGATTAAGGAATTAGTAGTCGCAGAGTAACACATTGACCTGCTCAGTAGCAGGTGTTACGGGCCATATTAACTAGCGACAGCAAAGCGCAATGTGCACGGTAGCAAAACAGACCTGCGAAATAACAAGTGCTTGTTTCTGACTAATCATAGACATAATTCTGGAATAATTTATGCTTCATTTCATTGAATTTTTTTTCAAATAATCATTTATGATATATTAACATTTAATTTTGAAAAACACTTGTTCCAAACCTTTGTCGCCCTTCTTTTACAAAATCTTCGTGGTTTGAACATATTTATATCAACAGGATTACAAAGTAGCCATTGGCTAATAGACATGCTCTCCTGTAAACATGGATAACATGTTAACAATGACGATCACAACATACATACATTTAAGCATAAGGTGACATTTAAGCATAAGGTGATATATAAGCACGTGATAAAATATATACACCATAATATAGGCGACAAATAATCTTACAGAATGACTAAACATAAACAGACGTGAAAACAATACATGAAGGATAACCGTTAACTATATTCTGCACAAGAAGCGGGTTCAAGAAATAAGTAGTGAGGCACTGTGGTATATATACATTGTATCAAAAGTTTAGTTTGTGTAATAAACCGTGTTAAGACTATGTGTATCTTATCTGTTAGAAAGTCTGATGCGGCATATCTCCCATGGAATATGAATTCTTTTCACTTTTCGTTTACAGTTTAAGTTGTAGGATCAAGTCTGATACAGAAATTTACATCGTGTTTTTCTTCGTCAGATGCTGTTTTAATGAACGTGAACATGTCGGATCAACATCTGTTGTACCTTGAACACAGTAATAAATAGTACGTGACAAACATTTATTGGAGTATTTCATGCCCGAAGGGATCGGGTACCCCGTATCCCGGATATAACATATAGTAAATGTGATAAACACTTATTGGAGTATTTCATGCGCTAAGGGTTAGGGTAACCCGTATCCCAGTTATAGCATATATTAAATGTGACAAACACTTATTGGAGTATTTTATGCCCTTAGGGTTAGGGTTACCTGTATCCCGGATATAGGATACATTAATAGTGACAAACACTTACTGAAGTATTTCATGTCCGAAGGCTTAGTGTCACCCGTATCCAGGATATACCATATATTAATAGTGACAAACACTTACTCGTGTATTCATGCCTGAAGGGTTAGGGTAACCCGTGTCCCCGATATAGCATATGTTATTAGTGACCAATAACTACTGAGTATTTCATGCAGAAAGGGTTAGGGTAACCCGTATCCCGGATATACCATACATTCATAGTGACAAGCAGAAAGGGTTAGGGTAACCCGTATCCCGGATATACCATATATTCATAGTGACAAACACTGAGTAAACACTTACTGGTGTATTTAATGCTCGGAGGAGTAGGGTCACCCGTATCCCGGATATTCCATATATTAAAAGTGACAAACACTTCCTTTATTATTTCATGCCCAGAGGGATCGGGTAACCCGTATCCGGGATATACGTATATTAATAGTGACAAAGATTTACTGGAGTATCTCATGTCCGAACGCTTAGGGTAACCCGTATCCATGACATAACATATATAAATAGTGACCAACACTTACATGAGTATTTCATGCCCGAAGGGTTGGGCTATCCCGTTTCCCGGATAAAGCATATATTAATATAGTGACATACACCTACTGCTGTATTCCATGCCCGAAGGGTTAGGGTAACCCGTATCCCAGATAAGCATATGTATTAATAGTGACAAACACTTACTCGTGTATTCATGCACAAAGGGTCAGGGTAACCCGTGTCCCAGATATAGCATATATTATTAGTGACAAATAACTAATGGAGTATTTCATGCAGAAAGGGTTAGGGTAACCCGTATCCCGGATATACCATATATTAATAGTGACAAACACTTACTGGTGTATTTCATGCTCGAAAGGTCGTGTAACCCGAATCCCGATATACCATATATTAATAGTGACAAACACTTCCTATAGTATTTCATGCCCGAAGGGATCGGCTATCCCGCATCCCGGATATACGTATATTAAATGTGACAAACACTTATTGGAGTATTTCATGTCCGAAGGGTTAGGGTAATCCGTATCCCGGATATAACATATATTTAATGTGACAAACACTTATTGGAGTATTTCATACCCGAAGGGTTAGGGTTACCCATATCCTGGATATAACATATATGAATAGTGTCAAACACTTACAGGAGTATTTCACGCCCGTGGGTTAGGGAACCCGTTTCCCGGATAGAGCATATATTAATAGTGACATACACTTACAGGAGTATGTCATGCCCGAAGGGTTAGGGTGACCCGTATCCCGGATATAGCATACATTAATAGTGACAAACATTAACTGGAGTATTACATGCCCGAAGGGTTAGGGTAACCCGTATTCCGGTTATAGCAGAAATTAATAGTGACAAACACTTACTGGAGCATTTCATGCCCGAAGGGTTAGGGTAACCCGTATCCTGGATATAGCATATATTATTAGTGACAAACACTTACTTGAGTATTTCATGCCCGAAGAGTTACGGTAACCCGTATCCCGGATATAGCATTTATTAATAGTGGCAAACACTTACTGGAGTATTTCATGCCCGAAGGGTTAGGGTGACCCGTATCCCGGATATAGCATATATTATACGTGGCAAACACGTACCAGAGTATTTCATGCCTTAAGGGTTAGGGTTACCCGTATCTCAGATATAGCATACATTAATAGTGACAAACACTTACTGGGGTATTACATACCCGAAGGGTTAGGGTAACCCGTATCCCGGATATAGCATATATAAATAGTGACAAACACTAACTGGAGTATTTCACGCCCGAAGGGTCAGGGTAACCCGTATCCCGGATATAGCAGAAATTAATAGTGACAAACACTTACTGGAGCATTTTATGCCCGAAGGGTTAGGGTAACCCGTATCCTGGATATAGCATATATTAATAGTGACAAACACTTACTGGAGTATTTCATGCCCGAAGAGTTACGGTAACCCGTATCCCGGATATAGCATTTATTAATAGTGACAAATACTTACTGGAGTTTTTCATGCCCGAAGGGTTAGGGTGACCCGTATCCCGGATATAGCATATATTATACGTGGCAAACACGTACAAGAGTATTTCATGCCCGAAGGGTCAGAGTAACCCGTATCCCGGGTAAAGCAGAAATTAATGGTGACAAACACTTACAGGAGTATTTCATGCCCGAAGGGTTAGGGTAACCCGTAACCTGGATATAGCATATATTAATAGTGACAAACACGTACAGGGGTATTTCATGCCCGAAGGGTTAGGGAACCCCGTATCCCGGATATAGCATATATTAATAGTGACAAACACTTTCAGGAGTATGTCATGCACGAAGGGTTAGGGTAACCCATATCCCGGTTATAGCATATATTGATAATGACAAACACTTACTGAAGTATTTCATGTCCGAAGGCTTAGGGTAACCCGTTTCACGGATAAACCAGAAGGACATCTTGTAAAATGTCACCAGTGACACGCGCTCACTTTAGTATTCAATGCCCGAGGGGTTAGGGTTACACATATCACGGAGATATATATATTAGGAGACCTGTGAAACGCAATTACTGGAGATAGGCGGTAAACTGCCCGTAGCGGCAGTCCTGACACTTTTTATGGTAGCAAATACCTGCTATTTGTGCGGGCAATTCATCGGATTCCTCTGGCAGCGCGCTCTCATATCTACTCCCCCTGGCGGCACACATGATACTTTTTATGGTAGCAAATAGCTGCTATTTGCGCATGCGATTCACTGGGACCCCTCTAACAGCCCGCTCTGATATCCACTCCCCCTGGCGGCAGTCTTGGCACCTTTTAAGGTAGCAAATAGCTGCTATTTGCGCGTGCGATTCATGGGGCCCCCTCTGGCAGCCCGCTGTGTCCACTCCCCCTGGCGGAAGTCTTGACAATGTTATGGTAGCAAATAGCTGTATTTGCGCTTGCGACTCATGGGGGCCTCTCTGTCAGGCCGCTCTCATATCCACTCTCCCTGGCGGCAGTCTTGACAACTTTTATGGTAGCAAATAGCTGCTATTTGCGCGTGCGATTCCTGGGGCTCCTGTGGCAGGCCTCTGAGATCTCCACTCCCCCTGGTGGCAGTCTTAACAGCTTTTCTTGTAGCCAATAGCTGCTATTTGCGCTTGCGATTCCTGGGGCCCCTGTGGCAGGCCTCTGAGATCTCCACTCCCCCTGGTGGCAGTTTTAACACCTTTTCTGGTAGCAAATAGCTGCTATTTGCGCTTGCGACTCATTTGGACCCCTCCGCAGCTAGTGGAGCTATCCACTCCCCCTGGCTGCTATTTGCGCGTGCGATTCATGGGGCCCCCTCGGACTCTGGCAGTCCGCCCTGATATCTACTCCCACTGGCGGCAGTCTTGACACTTTTTATGGTAGCAAATACCTGCTATTTGCGCTTGCGACTCATGGGGGCCTCTCTGCCAGGCCGCTCTCATAACCACTCCCCCTGGCGGCAGTCTTGGCACCTTTTAAGGTAGTAATAGCTGCTATTTGCGCGTGCGATTCATCGGGACCCCTCTTGCAGCCCGCTCTGTGTCCACTCCTCCTGGCGGCAGTCTTGGCACTTTTTATGGTAGCAAATAGCTGCTAATTGCACTTGCGACCCATGGGGGCCTTTCTGTCAGGCCGCTCTCATATCCACTCACCCTGGCGGCAGTCTTAACACCTATTAAGGTAGCAAATGGCTGCTATTTGCGCCTGCGATTCTTGGGGCCCCCTTGCAGCCCGCTGTGTCCACTCCCCCTGGCGACAGTTTTGACACTTTTTATGGTAGCAAATAGCTGCTATTTGCGCTTGCGACTCATGGGGGCCTTTCTGTCAGGCCGCTCTCATATCCACTGCCGCCAGCCGCTCTTTCTCCACTCCCCCCTTGCGAGTGTATTAGCTCCTTTTAAGGTAGCAAATAGCTGCTATTTGCGCGTGCGATTCATGGGGGCCCCTCTGGCAGCCGGCTCTGATATCCACTCCCCCTGGCGGTAGTCCTGACACTTTTTATGGTAACAAATAGCTGGGAATTCGTGCTTCCGACTCATGGGGGCCTCTCTGCCAGGCCGCTCTCATATCCACTCCCCCTGGCGGAAGTCTTGACACTTTGTATGGTAGCAAATAGCTGCTTTTTGCGTTTGCGACTCATGGGGACCCTTCTGCCAGGTCTCTGAGATCTCCAATCCCCCTGATGGCAGTCTTAACACCTTTCTGGTAGCAAATAGCTGCTATTTGCGCTTGCGACTCATGGGGGCCTCTCTGTCATGCCGCTCTCATATCAACTCCTCCTGGCGGCAGTCTTAACACCTGTTAAGGTAGCAAATAGCTGCTAATTGAGCCTGCGACTCATATGGGGCCCTCTGGCAGGCCGCTCTCATATCTACTCCACCCGCCGGCAGTCATGATACTTTTTTTTATGGTAGCAAATAGCTGCTATTTGCGAGTGCGATTAACTGGGACCCCCCTGGCAGCCAACCCTAAAATATCCACTTCCCCTGGCGGCAGTATGACACTTTTTATGGTAGCAAATAGCTGCTTATTGCACTTGCGACCTATGGGGGCCTTTCTGTCAGGCCGCTCTCATATCCACTCACCCTGGCGGCAGTCTTAACACCTATTAAGGTAGCAAATGGCTGCTATTTGCGCCTGCGATTCATGGGGCCCCCTTGCACCCCGCTGTGTCCACTCCCCCTGGCGACAGTCTTGACACTTTTTATGGTAGCAAATAGCTGCTTATTGCACTTGCGACCTATGGGGGCCTTTCTGTCAGGCCGCTCTCATATCCACTCACCCTGGCGGCAGTCTTAACACCTATTAAGGTAGCAAATGGCTGCTATTTGCGCCTGCGATTCATGGGGCCCCCTTGCAGCCCGCTGTGTTCACTCCCCCTGGCGACAGTCTTGACACTTTTTATGGTAGCAAATAGCTGCTATTTGCGCTTGCGACTCATGGGGGCCTTTCTGTCAGGCCGCTCTCATATCCACTGCCGCCAGCCGCTCTCTCTCCACTCCCCCTTGCGAGTGTCTTAGCTTCTTTTAAGTTAGCAAATAGCTGCTATTTGCGCGTGCGATTCATGGGGGGCCCCTCTGGCAGCCGGCTCTGATATCCACTCCCCCTGGCGGTAGTCCTGACACTTTTTATGGTAACAAATAGCTGGGAATTCGTGCTTCCGACTCATGGGGGCCTCTCTGCCAGGCCGCTCTCATATCCACTCCCCCTGGCGGAAGTCTTGACACTTTGTATGGTAGCAAATAGCTGCTTTTTGCGTTTGCGACTCATGGGGACCCTTCTGCCAGGTCTCTGAGATCTCCAATCCCCCTGATGGCAGTCTTAACACCTTTTCTGGTAGCAAATAGCTGCTATTTGCGCTTGCGACTCATGGGGGCCTCTCTGTCATGCCGCTCTCATATCAACTCCTCCTGGCGGCAGTCTTAACACCTGTTAAGGTAGCAAATAGCTGCTAATTGAGCCTGCGACTCATATGGGGCCCTCTGGCAGGCCGCTCTCATATCTACTCCACCCGCCGGCAGTCATGATACTTTTTTTTATGGTAGCAAATAGCTGCTATTTGCGAGTGCGATTAACTGGGACCCCCCTGGCAGCCAACCCTAAAATATCCACTTCCCCTGGCGGCAGTATGACACTTTTTATGGTAGCAAATAGCTGCTTATTGCACTTGCGACCTATGGGGGCCTTTCTGTCAGGCCGCTCTCATATCCACTCACCCTGGCGGCAGTCTTTACACCTATTAAGGTAGCAAATGGCTGCTATTTGCGCCTGCGATTCATGGGGTCCCCTTGCAGCCCGCTGTGTCCACTCCCCCTGGCGACAGTCTTGACACTTTTTATGGTAGCAAATAGCTGCTTATTGCACTTGCGACCTATGGGGGCCTTTCTGTCAGGCCGCTCTCATATCCACTCACCCTGGCGGCAGTCTTAACACCTATTAAGGTAGCAAATGGCTGCTATTTGCGCCTGCGATTCATGGGGCCCCCTTGCAGCCCGCTGTGTTCACTCCCCCTGGCGACAGTCTTGACACTTTTTATGGTAGCAAATAGCTGCTATTTGCGCTTGCGACTCATGGGGGCCTTTCTGTCAGGCCGCTCTCATATCCACTGCCGCCAGCCGCTCTCTCTCCACTCCCCCTTGCGAGTGTCTTAGCTTCTTTTAAGTTAGCAAATAGCTGCTATTTGCGCTTACGATTCATGGGGGGCCCCTCTGGCAGCCGGCTCTGATATCCACTCCCCCTGGCGGTAGTCCTGACACTTTTTATGGTAACAAATAGCTGGTATTCGTGCTTGCGACTCATGGAGGCCTCTCTGCCAGGCCGCTCTCATATCCACTCCCCCTGGCGGAAGTCTTGACACTTTTTATGGTAGCAAATAGCTGCTATTTGCGCTTGCGAATCATGGGGGGGGGGGGGGGGGGGCCTCCCTGTCAGGTCGCTCTCATATCCACTCCCCCTGGCGGCAGTCTTAGCACCTTTCCTGGGCCAAATAGCTGCTTTTTGCGTTTGCGACTCATGGGGACCCCTCTGCCAGGCCTATGAGATCTCCAATCCCCCTGATGGTAGTCTTAACACCTTTTCTGGTAGCAAATAGCTGCTATTTGCGCTTGCGACTCATGGGGGGGGGGGGGCCTCCCTGTCAGGTCGCTCACATATCCACTCCCCCTGGCGGCAGTCTTGGCACCTTTTCTGGTAGCAAATAGCTGCTATTTGCGCTTGCGAATCATGGGGGGCCTCCCTTTCAGGTCGCTCTCATATCCACTCCCCCTGGCGGCAGTCTTGGCACCTTTTCTGGTAGCAAATAGCTGCTTTTTGCGTTTGCGACTCATGGGGACCCCTCTGCCAGGCCTCTGAGATCTCCAATCCCCCTGATGGCAGTCTTAACACCTTTTCTGGTAGCAAATAGCTGCTAATTGCGCCTGCGACTCACATGGGGCCCTCTGGCAGGCCGCTCTCATATCTACTCCCCCAGCCGGCAGTCATGATACTTTTTTTTGGTAGCAAATAGCTGCTATTTGCGCGTGCGATTAACTGGGTCCCCTCTGGCAGCCAACCCTAAAATATCCACTCCCCATGGCGGCAGTCTTGACACTTTTTATGGTAGCAAATAGCTGCTATTTACGCGTGCGATTCAGGGGGCCCCCTCGGACAGCCGCTCTGATATCTACTCCCCCCGGCGGCAGTCTTGACACTTTTTATGGTAGCAAATACCTGCTATTTGCGCTTGCGACTCATGGGGGCCTCTCTGCCAGGCCGCTCTCATAACCACTGCCCCTGGCGGCAGTCTTGGCACCTTTCAAGGTAGTAATAGCTGCTATTTGCGCGTGCGATTCATCGAGCCCCATCTGGCAGCCGGCTCTGTGTCCACTCCCCCTGGCGGCAGTCTTGACACTTTTTATGGTAGCAAATAGCTGCTATTTGCGATTGCGAACCATTGGGGCCTCTCTGTCTGGCCGCTCTCATATCCACTCCCCCTGGCGACAGTCTGAACACCTATTAAGGTAGCAAATAGCTGCTATTTGCGCCTGCGATTCATGGGGCCCTCTCTGGCAGCCCGATGTGTCCACTCCCCCTGGCGGCAGTCTTGACACTTTTTATGGTAGCAAATATCTGCTATTTGGGCTTGCGACTCATGGGGGGCCTTTCTGTCAGGCCGCTCTCATATCCACTGCCGCCAGCCGCTCTCCCTCCACTCCCCCTTGCGAGAGTCTTAGCTCCTTTTAAGGTAGCAAATAGCTGCTATTTGCGCGTGCGACTCATGGGGGCCCCTCTGTCTGTCCACTCGCATGTGTACTACCTCTGGCGCCGGTCTTGACATATTTTATGGTATGAAATAGCTGCTATTTGCGCTTGCGACTCGTGGGCTCCACTCTGCCAGGCCACTGAGATCTCCTCTCTCCCTGGCGGAAGTCTTGACAACTTTTATGGTAGCAAATAGTTGCTATTTGCGCGTGTGATTCCTGGGGCCCCTGTGGCAGGCCTCTGAGATCCCCACTTCCCCTGGTGGCAGTCTTGACACCTTTTCTGGTAGCAAATAGCTGCTATTTGCACTGGCGACTCATGAGGACCCCTCCGCAGGTTGCTGAAATATCCACTCCCTGGCGGTAGTCTTGACAGCTTTTATGGTAGCAAATACTTGCTATGCGCGTGCGATTCATAGGGCCCTTGTGGCAGTCCTGTTTCTAGTCCACTCCCCCTGCCGGCAATCTTCACACTCAATGCGATGCTACCAGAAATTTACCCCCTTCTAAATTTTTAGGGTAGCAAATAACTGCTATTTGCGCGTGCGATTCAGGGGGGCCCCTCTGTCTGCCCGCATTCATGTCCACTCCCCCTGGCGGCAGTCATAACGCTCAATGCGATGCTACTCTAAATTTTACCCCCTCCTAATTTTTTAGGGTAGCAAATAGCTGCTATTTGCGCGTGCGACCCATAGGGGCCCCTATGTCTGTCCACTCTCAATCAAAACTCTCAATGCGATGCTACCAGAAATTTTACCTCCTCCTAAATTTTTTTAGGGTAGCAAATAGCTGCTATTTGCGCGTGCGATTCATGGGGCCCCTCTGTCTGCCGCACTCATGTCCACGCCCCCTAGCGGCAGTCATAACGCTAAATGCGATGCTACTATAAATTTTACCCCCTCCTAATTTTTTAGGAGTGCGACTCATGGGGGCCCCTCTGTCTGTCCACTCTCATGTCCACTCCCCCTGGCGGCAGTCTTGACACCTTTTATGGTAGCTGATAGCTGCTATTTGCGCGTGCGACCCATAGGGGCCCCTATGTCTGTCCACTCTCAATCAAAACTCTCAATGCGATGCTACCAGAAATTTTACCTCCTCCTAAATTTTTTTAGGGTAGCAAATAGCTGCTATTTGCGCGTGCGATTCATGGGGCCCCTCTGTCTGCCGCACTCATGTCCACGCCCCCTAGCGGCAGTCATAACGCTAAATGCGATGCTACTATAAATTTTACCCCCTCCTATTTTTTTAGGAGTGCGACTCATGGGGGCCCCTCTGTCTGTCCACTCTCATGTCCACTCCCCCTGGCGGCAGTCTTGACACCTTTTATGGTAGCTGATAGCTGCTATTTGCGCTTGCGACTCGTGGGGGCCCCTCTGTCTGTCCACTCTTATGTCCACTCCCCCTGGCGGCAGTCTTGACAACTTTTATAGTAGCAAATAGCTGCTGTTTGCGCGTGCGATTCCTGGGGCACGTGTGGCAGGCCTCTGAGATCTCCACAACCCCTGGAGGCAGGCTTGACACCTTAAATGGTAGCAAATAGCTGCTATTTGTGCGTGAAATTCATAGGGCCTCTGTGGCAGTCCTGTCTCTAGTCCACTCCCCCTGTCGGCAGTCATAACGCTCAATGCGATCCTACTCTAAATTTCACCCCCTCCTAATTTTTTAGGGTGGCAAATAGCTGCTATTTGCGCGTGCGACTCATATCGGCCCCTCTGTCTGTCCGCTCTCATGTTCTCATGTATTTTATGGTAGCAAATAGCTGCTATTTGCGCTTGCGACTCGTGGGGACCCCTCTCTCAGGCCGCTGAGATCTCCTCTCTCCCTGGCGGCAGTCTTGACAACTTTTATGGTAGCAAATAGCTGCTATTTGCGCGTGCGATTCATGGGGCCCCTGTGGCAGGCCTCTGAGATCTCCACTCCCCCTGGTGGCAGTCTTAACACCTTTTCTATTAGCAAATAGCTGCTATTTGCGCTTGCGACTCATGGGGACCCCTCCGCAGTTTGCTGAGCTATCCACTCCCCCCTGGCGGTAGTCTTGACAGCTTTTATGGTAGCAAATAGCTGCTATTTGCGCGTGCGATTCATAGGGCCCCTGTGGCAGTCCTGTCTCTAGTCCACTCCCCCTGGCGGCAATCTTAACAGTCAATGCGATGCTACCAGAAATTTTACCCCCTCCTAAATTTTTTAGGGTAGCAAATAGCTGCTATTTGCGCGTGCTATTCATTGGGGCCCCTCTGTCTGCCCGCACTCATGTCCACTCCCCCTGGCGGCAGTCATAACGCTCAATGTGATGCTACTATAAATTTTACCCCCTCCTAATTTTTTGGGTAGCAAATAGCTTCTATCTGCGCGTGCGACTCATGGGGGCCCCTCTGTCTGTCCACTCTCATGTCCACTCCCTCTTGCGGCAGTCTTGACATATTTTATGGTAGCAAATAGCTGCTATTTGCGCTTACGACTCGTGGGGACCCCTCTCTCAGGCCGCTGAGATCTCCTCTCTCCCTGGCGGCAGTCTTAACAACTTTTATGGTAGCAAATAGCTGCTATTTGCGCGTGCGATTCATGGGGCCCCTGTGGCAGGCCTCTGAGATCACCACTCCCCCTGGTGGCAGTCTTAACACCTTTTCTGGTAGCAAATAGCTGCTATTTGCGCTTGCGACTCATGGGGACCCCTCCGCAGTTTGCTGAGCTATCCACTCCCCCTGGCGGTAGTCTTGACAGCTTTTATGGAAGCAAATAACTGCTATTTGCGCGTGCGATTCATCGGGCCCCTGTGGCAGTCCTGTCTCTAGTTCACTCCCTTGGGGGCAATCTTAACTCTCATGTGATGCTACCAGAAATGTTACCCCCTCCTAATTTTTTTAGGGTAGCAAGAAGCTGCTATTTGCGCGTGCGTTTCATGGGGGCCCCTCTGTCTGCCGCACTCATGTCCACTCCCCTTGGAGGCCGTCATAACGCTCAATGCGTTGGTACTATAAATTTTACCCCCTTCTAATTTTTTTAGGGTAGCAAATAGCTACTATTTGCGCGTTCGATTCATGGGGCTCTTCTGTCTGCTCGCTCTCATGTACACTCCCCCTGGCGGCAATCAACACTCAATGCGATGCTACTATATATTTAACCCCTCCTAAATTTTTTAGGGTAGCAAATAGCTGCTATTTTCGCGTGCGATTCATGGAGCCCCTCTGTCTGCCCGGCCTCATGTACACTCCCCCTTGCGGCAGTCTTAACACTCAATGCGATGCTACTATATATATAAAACCCCATCCCAATTTTTTAGGGTAGCAAATAGCAGCTATTTGCGCGTGCCATTCATGGGGCCCCTGAGGCTGGCCGCTCACATGCCACTCCCCCTGCCTGCAAGCTTAACATTAATGCGATGCTTCCATAAATTTTATCCCCTCCCAATTTTTTTATGGTACTACAGGCTGCCAAAGCTTCCAACCCCCCCCCCCCCCCCCCCGGGCACTAATGAGAAACTGCCTGCGAAAAATAAGCTTAACTACAGACCGCTACCGAAAACCGACAGTTCCCCCCTATCTCGAAACGTTTATCTAAATCTAAATCATATAATCTACAGCTACCTTTGCGCATTGCAAAACCTCTTCCTTTCGATACATACTGACCTTTTCGCATTCCTGTTGAGATTAATATAAAGGTAGCCCATGGCCCTGTTTATGTTCTTTTTTTATGATTAGCTATTGATGTCATCATGCCATAAATGCCATTTAAAATGCCTTTCATCACACATATTAATACCATTAACATGCAATACATGCAGTTTAGTGAGATGTATTTTAAAGTTTTACTCTTACTGACATGAGTACACGTAAGAACATTACTTCTATGAATAAGAGTCGTCCAATGTAACCAGAACATTCCTTTTACAGGTCTAAATATGAATTTATTTAGCTATTAGTATAAGAGATAGTTGCTATATTACGCCGATTCACGTTCAGACACTGGTTAAGTGGAAAAGAGTCTCTCTTGAGGGAACATCAATTTCTGCATATTATACCTGTGAAATGCATTAGTTAATGTTAATTTTATTTATGGTCTAATAAACATTTAAGAGTGTGTAAAGCTTTTGTTTGTCAGTACGTGTTGGTCAGTCTCCGAAAGACAACGCCCTGTGTCATAATCTTTGTTTTTCATATTTGTTACGAACGGCGCCATCATAAGCTGTGTAAGGAAAAAAGTGGATTAATACTTCGAAAAAGCTTAGTTTATATACATGTTCAACATCCCCTCGCATTTTTTTTTTTTATTATTTTCATGCATCTCTTGAAAAGTCTAGCAGCCTTAATATTTTACCTATACACATGGTGGAGCTGCCAGTCTCTAGTTAGCCCTGATGGTACAATAATAGCCGTAAGACTTCGGCATTAGTTTATACATGCTATGTGTTAACGTCAAGTACCACGGGAATCTTTTATAACAACGTCAGATCTTCTTATAATATCTACAAATTTCACATTTTATATACAAGCAGTCAATTTAGTGATAATGGAATTCAGGATCCCTGTTCATCCATGGTTTCTCTGTACCCCATCACATTGGTAAATATCAGTAAGGAAGGACAATTCTGATGTGTCCAATCATTTGGCTTATCCATTTTCATGTACTATGTGTACACCTTTACAAGTTTACCTGTTCATTATGTGCTTTAGTTTTTAAACTTTTATCCCCTTCGTATCTCTGCTTTTATATTAGGGTTCATATGTGTCCAATAATGTATTTAATAAAAGTTATCACACCCAGGGTGTACAGATGAATAGCATACGCTTGCGGAGACGTGCTTTATTAAATCAATGAACTATATTATTATCATGACGCGTGTGTAGCCGTGAGAGTGTATTTGTGTTCCGTTAAAATGAATAAATTACATGTCACAGGCTGCTTCATGAAAATATTACCCAGTAACCCCCCCCCCCCCCCCCCCCCATATTGACGCCCCTGCATATATCACTGCCTGTAACAAAAGTGCAGAATGGTAGGAAGCTTCATCAGGCTGCACTAATTTTTTTTTCAGTTCAGTTGTGACTTGAATATGTGGAAAAAGTAGTTTAGCGGTGTGGAAATAAGATAATTTATTGATTGTTTAATATTGTACAGGTCATGCATTTCCTGTAACAGGTTGTAAAACGTGATAAATTCAGTGTGCATCACTTAATAAGACAAAGCACTTGTGGAGCAAATGTCACTCGAAAACTGGTACGATGGGAATGCCCTTTCATACATGCCGTATTCGAGAATTTCAATCACCTTTTAAGTGATCAACTTAATATTTTACGCCCGTAACGGTTTTCCGGGAACATTCATCAGAAATGGAAATACTGTGGTTGGCTTGTTATTCGCGGTGGTTTCAAATTCGCGATGTTCGCTGTAGAGGAAACGCCGCGAAATTGAAACCACGCAGATATGAAACATAACTAACATTGCAACCAAGTGACAATAATGTGCATTAGTGGGAAATAAATATAATCCAAATGGCGGTTATGTTGATCGCTTCAGGGATATAGTAAGGCTACTTCCGTAACTAACATGTTATTTCCATGGATTGAAGTTTCTATTACGTAATCCGAACATGATATGATCAAGGTAGAGTGGAGGACCCAATTTATATTGATATGTAATGGACAAACTGTGAACCAATGCCCCTTTGGAGCGGTATCGCCAGGTTCTGGCAGTGGCTTTCATTGTTGTTTGAGCAAAACATAAATTTCTGTAATAGAAAATTCATAACTATTTGAGTGTTTATTAAAATATTAAAATATCCTCCATCGCGAAAATTGAACCCCAAGAAACTATGAAAATTTGCTTGAGCGTGAAAATTCAGCCCCGTAAATATAAAACCAACCAGAATATGTTAATCTTTTAGTAGGAAAAAGCAGCCCAGTTCTCTTCAAATGGCAGTCAGGTGATTTATAAAAGGATAAAGGATCGCAAGCATAGTGAAGATATAGGAGGGTACAGAAGAAAACCTATACTGGCTGGATTGTACGTTCAGCATTAAATGATACCTGACATTCTGTTTGAAATGCATGTAAACATAATTATTTATAAAGCCGTGTTTATATTTAACTTCAAACAGATATATCTAAATGTCAGGTTTCGTTTTATGTTTCAAGTTGTCAATAGAATAAAAAAAAATGATACATCACGCAGTATTTGTAACTTCCATCGTTAAAACACTTGACGAGAGGAATAAAGGACTACACAGATCATTTTATCTGAGAAAACTTATACTGCTTTTAAAATTGACACATTTGAATATCATGTCACTGGCATGACAAAACACGTCAATGACTGGTCTGTGTATGGCCAGTGGGCTACTGGAGAAATGTAAGGTTTCCTGAAACTAGAATCTAGAAACATGCTTTTTCCAACATGTTTAAAAATATATTGTCGCTTTCATCTGTTTAACGAACGGATCTGGCATGTTTATCTCATCAGGGGACAAGACGCACGTCCATTTTAATGTTTATATTTTACCCTATTCTAAAGGTCACATAACTGATGAAAAAATGTTAAAAAGGTTCAGCTTGCATATACATGTATAAATTTTATCAGTTCTCTAATAACCGTAAAATGTCTCGATCAGATTCTACGATACCTATGTCAACAATATAATAATGGCTATCGTCAATACATTCATTCAATATCCCTGTTGTGGTATAATACCTAATGATTATAGCGTATTTATCATGTATTCTGCCTCTTGATACTGTTTCTACTGAACAAGTATTTCATTCCAAAGTGGAATTTATACAGGCTGCAATTCAATTCAGTTCGGAACTAATTGTCAATTGTGAACGATCAGACGATCGTGATCAGATCCGTGTAATGGACAGATTAATGAGTGATCACATATAATAATCATATAACGCATAATGTTCTGCTATGAAGATAAATAATATACAAGAAATTAATTTCTCATTTTGATGTAACAAGTTTCTTTCCAGTATTGCCTTTCCTATAAATTACTCGTGACTTATGTATGTAAATGTGAAGACAAAATTAGTAAAAATAATATTAAGGGGTTTTAATGGAATAAAACATAACAAAATACTACCGAAACTTTACAAAAAAAGTATTTAACAGTAATTTGGTTGCACATCGGTTGAGCATTAATTATTATAGAATATTTATATTTTAAAATTGAAAACAAAACCGTTGTTGTGTTTTGCTGTAAATGGATCACAGGCTTTCACTTGCGACGCTGACAGTGTAATATCAATAAGGTGGTTATCGCCTGTTATTTCAAACTGGACATTGATGCATGGCAAGTGGATCCATCGGCGCCGTAATTCTTGTTTCATGTAAACGGGACTGAAAGAAAACAGTATTATTGGACGATTTTACAACTATTTGCCTAAAAGAACACACTTCTCTGACAGAAATTAATAAAAATCTATGAAAAATATGTAAAACCTACACCCATGGATTTTAAACATATCAATTCATATAAAGAATTATATACAGAACTAAGATCTAAGATATACGTTATGCATATAATATTGATTGATGCAAATATTATCTTAAGAAACATGCTATCTAAAATATACATATTTGGGAGTCAACTCTTTATATGGGAGAAATGCTTTCCCTAGAATTTTGTGTATCTCAGAGATATATGTTTGGAACATCCTAGAACAGCTGAATGCTGTTGTTAAATGATAAAATTAACATGGTGAATTTTATTTAGAGTATCAGTTTCTTATAAGTGTTACTGGAAACGGTAGTAAAGATCTGCCAGATATAAGCTGTGAGGTAGAATCCAGGGAATTGGGTAAATAGTAAAACAAACGCATTACAAAGTAAAATATGAGATATGATACTAATACATAATTTTAAAGATATTGATTGAATGGAAAAATATCCATGCAAATTACGAAACACGTTTATTTGATTCAAGACAGTCTGCACTGTAACGAATCATTGGCAACATTTACTCAGGTGTACCCGCCAGTGCTTTGACCGTAGGTTTACAACCAATATAGAATAGAAACCTTGTATAAGTAAGGAGGGTTAAGTCAGTCTATAACAAATACTTGCATGAACTTGGAATAAAATATGAATATATATAAATACATGTATATATATATAAATAAGATATTATATATATACGACACAAATATACGACACACTAGAATGGTTATATATATATTGTTGTTTTCACTCTCAGCAGGGAAAGTATCCGATGTAATATTATGTTTGCACTCTCAGCAGGGTGTACATCTGATGTAATATTATGTTTTCACTCTCAGCAGAGTGTGCATCTGATGTAATATTATGTTTTCACTCTAAGCAGAGTGTGCATCTGTATTACAGGATGTACGATACTTGTTGCAATACGCTTTATATAGAAAGTGTAACGACAATTCAAATGTCAATAATTTTCTTAAATATATATATATATATATATATATATATATATATATATATATATATATATATATATATATATATAAATTGTTACAGATGTCTGTTTCATTGTGAGCTGTTGACATGTTTCTTTTATTGTGCGCTGTTGACATTCTGATCCGTGTTTGGCTCAAGCCCACTTAGGGTTAAGTGTGAAAAAAACTTTGAGAAAACCTGATATCCTTTCTAAGATCATGCAGGATCTACTTAGCAAAGGTTTAATTGAAGAGAGTGAAGTGGAAACATAAAAAATGACAGCCTTGCTATGCAGTTGGAATTAAATAAGTTAGAAATGCAACATAAGCTGGCATTAAAACAGTTAGAATTAGAAAAAGAAAAACAAAGAGAAGAGAGGGAATTAGAAAAACAAAAAGAAATAGAAAGAGAAAGACTAGAAAAAGAAAAAGAAATTGAGTCAAAACGACTGGGCTTAGAAAGACTTAAACTAGAACATAGTCTAAGTGCTGCCCCAACTCACAGTTTTGATGTTACTAAACACATTAGACTTGTCCATCCTTTTCAAGAAAAAAAGGTTGATAAATATTTCTTTCACTATGAGAAGGTAGCCGAAAATTTAAAATGGCCTAAGGAAAATTGGACTATGCTATTACAAAGTTTGTTGACGGGGAGGGCCAGAGAAATTTATACAGAACTTTCAGTAGAAGCCGCTGCTGACTATGATCAGATTAAACAGTTAATCCTAAAAGGTTATGAGTTAGTTCCGGAGGCTTACCGACAGAAATTTTTTTAGAAATTGGGAAAAGCGCAAAAAAAAACACCTACGTCGAATTTGCTAGGACGAAAGAGCAGTTGTTTGATTGCTGGTGTAGTTCTAAAATGTAATGAAAGATTATGACAATTTGCGCCAGTTGATTTTGCTGCATTAACGCAGATATTAAAACTTTTCTGGATGAGAAAAGTCCCGAAACACTTGACATTGCTGCTCAATTAGCTGATGATTATTCATTAACACACAAAATGTCCTTTACTAGCAAATCAAACCAGTCATTCATTAACAAGAATGTAAATCAGTATGGTCAAAAGAAGTTTAAAGCGCAGTCACCCAGTACTAGTAGTCCTGATAGTTCAGCAAAGTCCATTGCTACACCTCAGTCCACGTCCACTGTGTCTGAATCCAACCAAGGACAGTCATTTTCAAAGAGAATCTGTAATTACTGCAAAAAGGAAGGCAATCTAAAATCTGACTGCTGGAAACTTGCATATAAACCAAAGGGTAAACCTTCTGGTTTTGTCTCAAAATCTATGAATAGGATAGTACAAGAGCCAGGCTCTTTTCATGTAAATAAGGGGTACAACTCCTTTATTGACTCTAAAAAAAGAGTTTGATGCTACGGAGGCCAATGTGCCGTCTGATTCCAAAGAAGAATCTATAGCTTGCATGGTAAAAACCTCAGTTGATTCCTGCGAGGAATTTAATAAGGCTAAGTCCTTTCATGACTCTTGCGAGAGTATTTCAATAGAAGGCAGGTCCTCTTATGACAAACAGAAGTTTGTTTCTGATGAGGAAAATTCCTCTGTTGACTCCCATGAGTAGTTTGATGGTAAAAAGGATGTAAATTCCTTTAATGACTCTGAAAAGAGTTTATTACTGACACTACCAGTGTCTGTTCTTTGTTTGATGAAACGCGGTTAGTAGATTGCTATCCTGACTCTGAAATGGAGTTATTTGAGCCATGCATACATAGTGGTTTTGTATCACTTTCAAGTGATTTTTCAGATTCTACCGCTATTAGAATTTTTCAGGGACACTGGTTCAGGCAAGACTCTCATGTTAGCAAACACTTTGCCATTTTCTCATAGGTCTTTTACTTATGCACATGCACTTGTTAATGGTGTGTTTTCAGACAAGCACACTTCAGTTCCGCTTCACAGTATCCATTTAAAGTCAGATTTGATTTCTGGGAATATTACTGTTGGCATAGGAACTACTTTGCCTTTTAGGGGAATTCAGTTGCTGCTAGGCAATGATGTTGCAGGTGACAAAGTACAGCCTCTACCAATAGTGACAGAAAAGCCGTCACTTGATCAGGACACTGATTCTAAAAGTCAGGAAATTCCTGGTTTGTATCCTTCATGTGCTGTAACTAGATCTATGGCAAAAAAAACACACACACACATTAAGATAATGGTCCAGATAATAACACTCTGGGGGTCACTAGTGACTCGTCTCACGACTCGCTCGTAAAGGATGCAGCATTTTCAAGGTCAGAACTTATCCCGGATCAGCATAAGGACTCTGATAGTTTATGTTTGTTCCCAGGGCAGTTTTTAAAGATGAACTGTCACAGAACCCAGTTTGTTTCTATGTTAAAAATGGAGTGCTTATGCGTAAATGGCGACCACCTGATGTATGTGCTGATGATGTGTGGGCCATCAAATATCAAATAGTTATGCCCCAAAGCTTTCGCAATGTAATTCTAAGCATGGCACATGAGGCTCCTTTGTCTGGCCATTTAGGTATAAATAAAACTTATCAGAAACCAGTACACACTTCTATTGGCCTAACCTCGTGACTGATGTTGTACAATATTGTAAATCATGCCATACATGCCAGATGGTAGGCAAACCAAATCAGAATCCACCTATCCTATGCTGGTCTTGGGCTTTCTCGTGTGAACCCTGACATTTGGAAACACAGCGTTCTTTGTTCTACAGGTTTCCTGTAATGTGTGTACTGTGTATCATGTTAGGTTCTCAAGATTGTTCGGGAAATGGAAAGTCCTCGGCTTGAGGTGAAAAGTTATGAATAAGGGGCTGTGTTTTAGAGCCGGGAGAGAGGAGAGATATATTCCAGCGGACACAGAAGAGAGTAAGTCAGTTTGTGGACCGTCTCCTATAATTGCGGCAGTTATAGCTTTTCTTCGAATTTGTAAAGGATTTTAATTAGTCTTCAGTTTGCCTTTGAGATCACTATCAGAACTTCACTTTTGGATTACAACGGATTGATTTTGTGAATGAACTGGACTGTTATTCTCTGAGAAGATTTATGTGAACTTTTCATCTGGGTTGTACGGAATAAAGGATTTGTTGTCGCTGTGACAGTGTTGGTATCCAGGTACTGTACACTTTATTTATATAGTTGTATTACATTACTGTTGTACTGTTGTTATACTGTGTAATTGTATTGATTTAGTGTATTGTAATGTAAGAATTGTTTTAAGAATAAATTATAATTAGTTGTTAACAAAAAAAAAAAAAAACAATGGCTTCTTTATTCATTCCCCTAGACATTTCACGCTCCTTAGTGTTACAGAATCTGATTTTTTTTATCTCCATTAAGAAATTTATGTTCGTCACGAATACGTGATCTGTTGATATTAGGTTCCGTAACAATATATATATATATATATATATATATATATATATATATATATGATGCGGAATATATGATGCGGAACGAAGAAAAGAGTGAGCTATATATATTCACCATCCGCCTGGCACCGAACACCCCAAGTGAATTCAGACGGACATAAACTGGGGCAATGAGGGTGATTGAAAACTTGAAACTGAATATTCATGTGTTAATACTACAATCATGCCCGTTTATTGTCATGTCGGTGGTACATGCTAATAAATTATGAAAATAGGTGGGATGTGATGTTATGCTGGCTTCGACATCAATGTCCTTTTAAGTCATAGAAGAAGCGTTATGTCTCACATGATATAATTAAATCGTCAATATAAAAGGAAACATAAACGTTAATGAATATTTTTATTCACGGCATACACCATGACGTTTATGATAATTTAATTCCTTTAACTTTTGTGGCACTTGTAACAATAACTGACCAAAATCCGACCCCCAAACAGAAAGTGACACAGCGTCTAAGATAAGGCGAGATTAATAAATTTCAGTATAAAATTCAATATTTAATTATCCATATGCGTAAGGAAGAGGTCAAAGCCTAAAGAAACTGAAACATTCCACGTGAACGGCAGACTGAGAAATCACTCATATGGAAATGTTTAGGTCTGCGTGCTTTGGTACCTTATTATTTTAAAAACACAGACAGATATTAGCTTGGTTTAGAAACACGCTTTTTGTGCATTTTTTCAGCTTTTGTTTTTATTGAAACGGTGATTTGTTTTATGGCATATGTATTTGACCATCACTAATGAAAATACAATGTTTGAAAAAAAAGATTACCGTGTTTTCGGGTAGGTACGCGGGGGGGTGCTGTGGGGGTGCTGTGGGCCGGTTATTTAGGCACTTGAGCTTATGTATCAAATTTGTCATTATTCTAGGGACCAATTTTGAGGCCCACAGCTCGGAGGATATGGGTAACACAGACTTAATTTCAGATTTACAAGGAGACTTTCAATGGACCTCCCTGCATGTCAAGTAAGAAGATTCTAGGTCCAGTGGTTACGAATTGCGCCCTGTTTACAGATCACCCCATCCTTGAAGGTCTCAAATAGAAAAAAAAAATGCATAAAAATCGAGAAAAATGCGAATGGCGCCACTAGTCTGCAGGTACTATGAAAAACTCCATGATCAATATGAATGCAATGAATCATGGCGATCAATGCATTAGTTGTTCAGATACTGGAGATTCCATATCATTTTTTTCTGGGGGTATTCCTGAGCCCAATAGCTCGTAGGATATGGGTAATAGAGGCATATTTTTAGGTTTCCGAGGAGATTTTCATGGACCTCCCTGCATGTCAATTACAAGATTCTAGGTCCAGCGAATACAGTTTGTGCCCTGTTAACGGAGAGACGCCTGGACGGACAAAGAGTGATCGCTATAGCTCAGATGACATACAGTCAGCTGAGCTTACAAAATGGAGATCGTTTAATGATCCATTTAATATACAAAGCCATGCACTTTCAGTGAGGACTTTGAATGAATCAGTAGAGAAACGCTAGATAACACAATTGTTCGACAGTTCAATGCCATTTCAAATTAATTTGAATGAGGTCCTGAATTTGAAATGTCATTTTAATTTATCCATGAAGAATATCAAACTGCTCAGCATTTTGACTCTGTCCAGAAACCAGGGAGAGTCCGGTGACGAGAACCGTAAACTGCGTGTTAAGCATTGCGGCTTCTGATCGGTATTGGGAACCAGGCTTTGATTCCTCGCTTAGCTAAAAGAATATAACAATGCATCAATATCCAGTAATCCATCCAGTAAACTTCCGCTGGGTAAAGTTGACCCCTTTGATTTAATTAAAAAACACGACAGTGTGATGTAAAAAAAAATCAGCTCTATTCCTCCAATGTTACCTGTCTCTCAAACATGATCATTGAATTTATTTCCTCCTCCAATATGGTGGCTAGGTACTATTAAGTGAATTATTATACTTAGTGTTGGCTATCCCCATACAAGGTAAAGGTAAAGTATGTTTAAAAACATTACACAATAGTTGCTTTTGTTCTTTGCTTCATCGGTTTTTATCGCAGAAAAGTGTTATGAATCAAGTAGTCTATGCCTTACAATGGTGCAATGTACGATTACGTTTAGTATCATTTAAAGATAATCAAGCTTGGATGTCCAATGGATGCCCCCGTGAGGATATATATATATATATATATATATATATATGTATGTGTATGTGTGTGTGTGTTTTATATAAGTAGAAATTATTTGCCGGAATGCAGGTTTCCTTTGCGGTCACACAGCGCTCGGAAACGTTCGGAAATTGTTTCCACCTACCTGCGAAAAAGAAATGATAAAAACCAATACCGCAATTAGTTGAACTTCAGTCATCTGACGAGCGGATGAGGCGAAACCGACTGTAGTATTTCAGATTCTTCACATACCTTAGCATATATATATATATATGTGTGTGTGTGATATAAATATCTTTTTATGCGTGTGTTTGATGCCTAAATAAAACGCACAATTTGCATTCTCTTAACGTCAGATGGATATACATGCAAAATAGGACACCAATAAGTTTTTATGGAAATAAGCGTATTAGAATATGTGTGTGTGTTGATGTTGCTAAGCGTTTTTGGATTGGCACTGCCTGGCTACGGGATCGCTTCCATCAGAGGGACTCGTTCATACTGGGACCCCTACGCGGTCTGTTCCATGTGGCAGTGATCTCCATCCAGTTACCAACTGGTCCTACCCTGGGATTGAGATTAATTCTTTTATAAATCTTTGGCGGTGAAAAGTCGTTTTACGTCGTCGTTATTTTAGGGCTTTAGACAAACGGTTTCTAACAATAGTCCTCTTAAATTTTGGTTTGATATACAGGAGGGTAAATAATCGATAAAATGAACTGCTCTGCCCTCAATTCCGTGGCACAGGAAATTTTAATTTCGAGAATCGCTTATGTTGGATCGCACAGAATGTCTCTGAATGAATTCCAACCTGCAAATTGTAAATGGGAGATTCGTTTGATTATTCCATGAAGAACTTAAAAATTCGGGAAATATATATATATAAACATGTATTTTTCACCTGTTACAGGATATGTAAATCCCACTGTCGGAATAATAACATTATATGATCAGTATATGCATGCATGCATTCACGGCCAATGAACATTCAGCATTTTGTTTTCCTGGAAAATATGTCAAGGAACCTGTTGTATCTCATAGGAGAAACACCTCTCTATCGGCAGAACGAAGTGTTATATGTTGTCCTTCATATTGCCCTTGTTCCTTTTACTATGTTTTACAACTATTTCTACTGGATAAATATGAATCTTAAGTACATTGTGATAGGAACCAATGGTGTTCTACAAAAAAAAGATCGTTTAACAGAAAATCAGTGAATTATTCCTTTTGTGATGCCAAGTATTTTTTTACGGGTACCCGAAAGATTTAGACGACGTTTAGGTGGTTAAATGTCTGCATATGTTTGACGATTCACCTTGTATAGATATAAAATAACCAAATAAAATGGTATCAACAAGTACAGAAATTGGTTATAAGTGTTACAAGTGATAAGTTCAGGTTTAAAATAATAGTAGTTTTCATTGTATTAGTGCAAAATTAGCCTTACTCAGGATTTCATGCTTATAACTATGGAAATGGGTTAGAAAGTATGAGCACCAGTTCCGCAGAACTATGGTCTTATCTTGGTCGTATCTTAACTAATCTATTAAATGATGTAATGGGTAAGCTGCATCATTTACAGTGAAATCTTGCCGGACGACCAACCCGCTATAACAACCACACATGCTAAGGCGGCTTTTTGTTTTGGTCATGGGCTAATATCATTCACCATAAAAACCTCCCGCTTACACATCCAACCCGCTTACACAACCACTTTGGTTGGGTCCGAAGGTGGTACTAGTAGCTAGATTTTACTGTATATAATTTGATATACTGGGGTCAATAGCTCTCTTGACACCAACAGTCTGTGCTATGTATAATGCTTTATGCTTGTCTGTGCTTTTAAACGTTAAGACATTGGACGCTTTGAGCCATTAATCATACAATACATAGCGGAGGATTTTCTGTTGAATAATTAACAAACATTGCTTAATCATTATGTAAGCGAGAGATAGTTCGATGGTTCATTATCGGTGATGTTCTTAGATTACCCTCCAAGTAACCAAGAAATGTATCTGACAAGGCCATGTGTTAGTGCCTTTATTTTGCTCCATTGTTAGCATAAATTATGTAATTTGTTCCGGGAGCAAATTCTGAATTTACTATCTAAATAATACGGAAACAACTGTCACGATCACACTCTGCATGTTTGTTAGTATTGAATTAACATCGATGTTATTCATCATGAGAGATGATCTAAAGTAGAAAGATAATACCACTTCATTAGTGAGCTAATATACAGCATATCTGGTTGATCACTCAATAGACTGCTTTCCGTTTTTACAAAGGATACTTCAAAACTATACCTTGGCCTTTTTATCTGCAGTCACCTTCAAAATTTCTTAATAAATGGACAAAGAGATAAGGCATTAGTGTTAATTCCAATGGTAATTATGCTAATTTTATACCAGGATAGATAGCTGCACATCATGCATGGGAGTATTGAATTCACATTCGACGGTGTTTTCAGATACACTTTCATGCCGTACTGTTGAATTAAACATACATTTATATCCCCAAACTGATGAGAGATGTTTAACATATTAAAATTGTGCCCCGATTTGCATTAGCACTGCAAATCATTTCCTCAAAACATATCGATTGCCGAGAAAGGGGAGGGATGAGCATTTATTACCCGTCCCGTCAACCACGTTTGGTGCCTGTGTACATTTACTTGAAGATTGTGGAATCTGCACCTTATGTTATAACAGCCATTTTTTCATGGTTTTTAAACCCACCTTGCCTCTGGCTTCAGCTTTCATTTGGTCACCTTCAGGCCAGATTCATATCAAAAGTCACTTCTACATGGTGGCAGCATGTTTTCATTAATCCTGAGTGTGTCCGTTTGATTCTGGTACAGAGGCCGAGGATCGTATGGGTGGATTACTAAAATACATACAAAGTTGAAGGTTTCTCAAGACCTCCTGTAGATGTTATCACTATATTTTGCCGGCACATTTGATTCATATGTAAACTTTACTTTTAAAAGTACCGCATATGGCGACCTACCATCTGCCATCTAAAGTTATTGCTTAATTTTTTTCCCACACCAGTCAAATATATCAACAGTAGCTGAAATGTCACAGTTAAATAATGTCCTGTAGAGGCGGTACCAGTGTAATTAGGTATTGAGTCTCTATGTTTGTTATCCGTAGTTTACTTCCGTCTACAAGCTACCTTGTCTGTGAATTATCGGCTGACAGCACAGCTGTGCTTAGAGGCTATTGCACCGATAGCTGTGAGAGACTAATTCACTACGTTAGTGAGCTCTGCCTATGATAACTTACCTCATGGAAAACGAACCTGATTATATTATAATTATATTATAAACAATTCCCTTGTTTCGAAATTGCAATTTTGGTTTTGAAGTGACTGGAAAGATACCAATTTGCTGAGGGGGTATATTCCATATTTCCCCCGTAAATATCGACAATGGAGCTGTTGCAGTGCCATTTATAAGAAACTATGCCACTGTATCCACCTGATGGACTTGCAGTGACATCTGTTATAATTGATCTTCGAAAGTTAAAAGTGAGCGAACAGTGTGCTTCTTTAAATTAAAAAAAAATCCGATGAACCTAACTTGATGAACGGGCGTTGTTCCATCCCCGGCCTCCCACTCGGCCCCTAAAGGCAACTCGGGAATTAAATAAAAAGCCTGAGAGGAGCGAGATCACGCGGAGAGCACCCACGATAGACTACAAGACGGTCTAGCTAAGGAGGAGGGCAGTGGGCCACACGTTATATATGATTTAACCAAGACCAGCAATCACCTACTTGTCAGGACACAAGACGTTGTTATGATGTCATTGTTATTCCATCCAACTTCAGTGAAGGATAGTGACAGCGAGACACTATAGGTCGTGAGTGCTAAGGGTATCTTTCTTGTCTGCAAAATGTTCAACAACTAGGGACCCATGGGTCCCAACGCTCAGCTGAATTTGTCTAAAAGGATATGTTTATCAACTTTTTCAGAATTTGGGTCCTGTGATCAGTTTGAAGCCTACCATTCTTCCGAGACTGGATAGGTGATTTGGCCCCTTTAAAATACGTCCATATTTTTTTTTAAATCAAAAGGGTTCTTACATATTTGGTGGGTCATATATAAGTCAAGATTGAAACCAATATGTCAATCCACACTGGAGATATCATCCAGAAACAAATACATGTATGTGTACAGATGGCACCTGTGACCTTCATCTTTGACCTTGTGACCCCAAAATCGACCTGGTTCTGTCCCTACTGACAGGTGAGCTATATGTGCAAGATGGAAGGTTTTGGATGAAAATTCGGCTTAAAATGCATCGACAATCTTTCTAAATGATCGGGTGCTGTGACCTTAACCTTTGACCTCATGACCCCAAAAATCAAAAGAGTGTCTGCGTTAGAGGTTGGCAAAATGAAATCAAGTTTGAAATCGATAAGTCAATCTAAGGTGGAGTTATCATCAGGAAACAAATTTGACGGACAGACAAAGAAACGAACAGATGGACGGAAAGGGTGATTAATATAGGGCATCTGCTTATTCAGGCGGGGCCCTAAAAAACACCAAAGGTTTCAAGACACAGATGAAGCCACAGTGGTGAATCTGATTGTATCAATGCAACATGGCAGTTTAAAATTAAAGGGAAAAATGCATCAAAAATAGAAAAGATACATGTTGCCCCACTTGTCTTTAGAAATGAAGAAAAACAAACATAATCAATAAACACACTGGGTTTCAGTACACTGGATGAAACCACAGCTGAGAAACTAACATAACTGCTGTCATTCGATGGTCTCAAAAACAGAAATAAAATCGTAAATAATTAAAAAAAAATACAGGTTGCGCCACCAATTTTTGGAAATATCAAAACTAGTCTTAGTCAATAATCAAGGCAAGATTCATAGTAATCTATGCATTAATTATCAAGACACTAGACGTTTTGTATCAAATTTTAAATATTCTAGGGGGTACTTACGAGCCCCTTAGCTCGGAGGATATATGTCGTAGTGACCTAATTTGAGATTTCCAAGGAGATTTTTTATTAACCTACCTGGATATTCAGTTACAAGTTTCTGGGCTTAGCGGTTACGATATGTGTCCTGCTAACGCACGGACCGGTCGGACGACTAAGAGAGACCCATTCCCATACCTCAGTTGACTTTCAGTCAGTTGAGCTAAAAAACCTCTTGTGACGAAGACAAAATTTTCAGGGGAAAATACTGGACCGATAATGGACTTGAACCCATATTGATGGCGCACGCGTCCGGCGTACCAACCGCTTCGCTAGATAGGCAAGCTTCACTAGCGAGACAGTTCGGTCCGCTTTTATGTCACCCCTCTTAAGAGGGTTCTGCTATCAGAACAAGACTAATTATCCGAGGAGTCACACTGTGGTGAGCTTATTCCCTGGGCAAAAAAGTTTACCGTCACGTTGGACGAGCCCCATTTTATTACGAAGACAAATTTTTCAGGGGGAAATACTGGCCGATCCCGGATTCGAACCCATGTTGGTGGCGCACAAGTCCGTGAGAACTGTATGTGAGAACGTAGGTCATAGAGGAAGGGTATAGTGATTTCGCCAATTTATTTTTTAGAGATGAAGCATGAAGAAAGAGACGGCTAACAGAAGGGAACGAATCTGTCTGTATTAGGATCAAGATCGGCATTAATCCTCAATAATATTTTATATATTTCGTACATGGCCCACCTGTCCACACATTTTCAACGATATGGACGACCATATAAGTAACTTCCACATACGGCATAATAAAAACATATATATCGGAAACATCAAACTTCCGAAAGGATAATCCTCAAGCCACCCTTTAATACTGGTCAATCTATTATAATGAAATAGCTTTAACAACTGTACATAGTCGGTGAATTTTACTTTGTTCAAGGTGATACAGATTACCTCCATAATTAAATGGATTGTTCATTGGTTGTTTTCGAAAACCTCCGCAAATTTCAAGGAACTCTGTTCAAAACTGTTTGTGTAACTTTGCCGACAGAGAGACCGTGGGTAAAGGTTAATACCTCAAAATAATAATAATAAGAAGAAGAATAGCATTTTGAAAATAAACTTTATTTTGCCGATTTTAAAAATACAATGTCAAAAGGATGGGTTGTAAATTTCTCTACATAGGTCGGTCATATTACGATGAAAACTAGCACATTATCATCCCAGCACAGCGGAGCAGCACGGGGGTTATTTTCCTGTATCATCACTGGTCATGGGCGCTGCACAAGGCAATTTATCTGCAGTGCGACCCTTACCAGGTTCGTATATTATGACAGGATGCATATATATAACTTACTGCGATAGAAATCCAGATGATATGTGACATTATGGCTGCTTACTTATTTCTTTATATGACACATTATTCATTTTTACGGCTCTAATACCAGCTAAGTCAAACGTATTTATTTTTCTCTTCACGCTGGAATACAGCCGGCCTTTGATTGGTTCACTGCAGGAACATTACCGGAAGGAACTTTAAGCATGTTAAAACATCGAGACTGGTCCCTGTGTCAGACAATGTAAAAAGGTTTTTTAATGGGGTAAAAGAAAAGGGAAAAACGAGGGTAGAGAACAAATTTTAAACATCGGTTTCAATTTCCATCCTTGAAAGCACATGCTGACCCCTCTGTTCATTGCGGCAACAGGGAGGCAAGGCCTTCCGTACCCGTCTATAATGTGGGAGTTTACTCCTAAATTTGAAGTATATACACCCAAGAAGCATGAGTCATGATATCCAATAAAACCAAACTGGAACATTTGAGTGGATCATGATAATTAAATAAAGTTTATTTTCAGTCGTTAATTTTTTTTTATTGTGCGCGGGTGTCTGCAGATAGTTTATTTGTTTCCTAACCAATGACGTTGAATGACTGAAAGGAATATCAGCTCGTGACCACGGCAAGGGGGGGTATGGTGACACCCCCGTTCGTCCTCACGTCCACCCTGTCCTCTGTTCGTGATTCTACCGTATTAGACATATAAAGGGATTAAAAATTTGCTTTTTACGTCAAGAGACAAGGTCACAGGAACCCCTCTACAAGAGCGGTTTCTTTTTTAGCGTACGGATGTCACTTTCAAAGCAATATAGGAAGGGGAGAGATTAACCTGACGTTCGGTTAAAGAAAAATGCGAGAAAGCCGAAGGATTTGCGGGACAGGGTTACGATAGCATACCATTTCTGTATGTGCGTGGGCTAACAATTATTATATACCATTTCCCCATTCATATCTAGAATAAAAGCAACATATAATGTTTACACTATTCAGAAAATACTACTGAAAATATAATTATCAAATGAAGGTTGTAAAGAACGGCATTAAATAGTGCCTGACATTTGAATTAAGTAACTTCAAACGGATACATTTATATGGTAGGATTGATGTTATGTTTGAAATTATCTAAAGTTGCTATTAATGAATATATTATTCAGTAGTTAAAAACGCAATTTTGGAACATTTAGAAATAAATTAAATAGGAGACCACAGCGGCTGTTTGAGGAAAGTTGGATTTTAAATATCATTTCTTTCGTGTATCATATCATAACACATAAATCTATGCTTTTTTATATCATGTAGGCTAAGGGGAAAATATCATGTCTCCTTGGACTGAAAAGTTTACCTTTGTTTGCCTGCATGTGACAATTTCACAGCTGTTCAATCGGTTGCATGAGCTATTCCATCAGTCTGTCTAAAAAGAGTTCGACTTTTATAAAATAACGAAATAACAACCTTTCTGCTCTAATTAACTGGTCCGACCAGCACATTACGACCAATTTCATTGCGTATATACGGTTAAATGTTTATATTTTTCAGTGTCCTAAAGGGTACGCTTTCTGTGAAAAACTGTTCGAAGCTTTCAGTCTTTTTGCAAATTAAACCTTGAGCATTGATGAAATGAATATGAAGACAACTTTGACAGCTATATTTATCACGCCATGTTTTTGCATTCCATCCTTTAAGTAAAAGTTAAAACAATCTGATAAACTTGTTAACTAGAACGAACTCAAAGAGCGCAGACCTACGCTTACACCAGTATGTGCATTTAGGTCAGCTTCAAATTCAAGCCATATCAGGACAATCCATAATAAACACTTAAATTCAAGGAAAGAAAATAGGTGATATCACCTGAGAGTATAATTGGGCAAGAACGCTTATTGCCCATGCTTCCACAAAATGTCTATAAAAAATACTAAAAAGGTAGATTTTGTTCTGTGAAATAATTGAGATCCACCGTGTCGGTCATTTTGTACAGGCTCTGACCGGACCGAAGACGAATTTAAAGGACATGTGAGTGTGATGCATGTGACATTAATATGAAGGTTTTGGCCACTCGCCCAGCTCCTCTTTTAATTGAGCGACTATACAAGAAATCACTTAAAATTCCTATGATATTCAGGTATTTCAGAGGGAAGAAATTTACAGTCGTTAAATAGACAGTTTTTCTTCCTATAAAAGCATCAACTAATCAAGTACACCCTGTTTACCACTTGTCATAAGCTCTAGTTTGCAACTGATCTGCATCCATTAAGCAGATGTTACCCAAAACATGGAAATCCACACGTTTCTAGGTCCGCCGTTAGGATATCCCACTGGAACCTAATAGGTAGATCATGATGGAAATAATAATCTGCGATAAATCTGTCTGTTCGTCGCTTAAGAACTGCAGAGTAGTTCGCAATTGAGGATGCCGGCCTTGTCAGATCTTTATATAAACAAATAAACAAGTACCGGCGAGCGTTACATCTTCGTAAATGGTTGAGTACAGGGTAGGTGATTGTTTTTAAAGACATGTTATCATTATTTAAGGCAATATCTATAAATATAGGGATTCAAGCGCCTGTGGTTATACAGGAAAGGAGCATGCAGATTCTGACTAAGAAGTTTTGAATGATGTTCATAAAATCGGTGGATTCAAACTTTCCACTTAATATTAGCACAATAGAAAGAAAAATGATTTCAGATTGATATAAACATCAGATTGATGTCATCATCAGTGATGTGGCTTGAAGGGTATATATTAATCATCGTATTAAATGTCATACTCATATTATATTTAAGTCTAATATGATCTGCACCGACTAATTTAAGTAATTTTTTAAGCTATTAAAAACATTTTATGTATAAATCTAGAAGCTATTATTTTCAGAATCGTGTTTTAAAGCGACAAAAAGGCATACGTGTTATGAAAACAAACGTTCATGACACAAGGACAACATGACGTTGAATAAAATTAACTATATATGATTGTAATAGTATTGGTATATTGTGATTTCGGATGGACACACATCCACTCTATACAGAAACAATACAAATTCAGTAACCTCATGTAAAATATAAACTTGATTTTACAAACCCTACGCTCGAATGTGCAGCGTTAAATGTTACCGTAAAGATATTCTTTAAATCACCAAAAGGGTAAAATATATATATATATATATAAACTGTATATATATATATATATATATATATATATATGTGTGTTATATATATGTTAAATTCAGTGTGTAAAATCAGTCAATTTGGTAAAATGCCTGATTTTTTTCAGTCAATTTACAAAGTGCCTGATTAACTCGGTCAATTTATAAAATGAATGAAATTTTTTCAGGCATTTTACAAATGACTGAAAATTTAGTCAGTTATTTGACCCATTGACTGAAATGTAATATTGATGAAATATTGTCAGAAAGTAACAAAGATTTAAATGAAATTTCATTTGCTTTATATACCTTACTCTGACAATTAAAATATAAAAACATTGATATCATATTGTTGCAATTTAGAAGCCAATTTACAGCAATTTTGAAGCAAATTTGGTCTTGAAGACTCGGGATATTTTACAATAGAACTTTAAGTTCATATTTAGATTCTCAAATGGGCGGATAATTTTATTTGTACACAAATATTTGGGATTCATAATGTCAGGCAAAAGAGTGATATATAATCAGTCATCGTTTTTAATAAAGTTTATTAGTTATTTCTGTAAGATAACATTCCATTTACAGAGTGTTACACATTTTGGTAAATAAATCTAAATCTTTTACTTTTCCTAAATGACATTCTCTTACTTGTCAATATGAAAGAGGGGAATATAGTAAATCCACTAAGGTTCCGAACCCCCTGTTTCCAACCAAACTGCACTTCTGCAGTACTGTCTTTAAAGGGACATAATCAGGAGCAATATTATGCCTATTCTTTCAAACTATCAGTTCAGTGTTTGCTTTATACAAAAGTTTCCCAGCAAAACCATCCCAGCACACAGTCTCAGTCTCGCTACGGCTGTTTAACACCTTGTTATGGCTCTGCATGTTGATAAACACAGTCATGGTGTGTATGTTTACCATAACAAGGCTGCGTGATCACAGGTCCGATTTTGATCCGCAACACGAGCAGTTCCAGCTGGAACATTGTATATCATTTTTTTGGCCAAGTCAGTCAGGGCATCTCCTTATTGATACGTGTTGTGTCGCACCATGTTTATGTTTACATCTGTGATCGCGCCCGGTCCACTGTTTTTAACACTCGTTTACAGGAGTAAGCAGACGGTTTCAAGACAATATGTTGGCATGTACAGATTTATTTTAAAGAGAAGAAGCTATTTTTTTGTTTATTCAACATGCATTATAGGTGATTGGGTCCCTTTAAGATGGACAGTTTACTACTCAATACTACCAGTAATCACAGTTTGGATCCACTCAGAGAATGTAGATGGTAAACAAACTAAAAGTAACAATTGCAGTCGGTATATTTTTGATTGAACACGACCCTTTGTAATTCACTAAAGCATATCTTAATAATGTTTTTGTTATAAACAAACATATATATGTCGTTATCCTTCAACGCTCTACAACCTACATCATCCGTTTCACATATCTTCGCGCACTTTAATGTTTTAAAGTTTTATTTAATAAAAAAAAGTTTATTTTGATTTGATTCTCATTCTTACATAAGCAAAGATGTAGCCATATGAGTTGGAAAAAAATATAATGCACATTTCATTATGTTATTATGGTCTGCATGTTTCATCTATATGATTCTTGATACCCCTCACCAGTCTGCTAGTGTCTTATTACTTGATCAGTATTCTTGATAAATGCCCAAAAACGAAGAAACGAGCATAAATTTAATAATTGACAATGTCTGTTTCACAATAGTGAGTTATTTAAAACAGAAAAAAAACTATGTCAAATCGATTCTGTCAATGTGTCAAATAAACTAGCTGATTTGCAGTCAATATGTAAAATGCCTGAAAATGTTTTCTCATTTTATAAAGTGCCTGATTATACACATTGACTGTAACATATATACCTTAGTGAAGAACTCAAATTATATGTTCCCCTTCAGTCATCTGACTTTATTTTAAAAGAAAACATCAATAAATATTTCGTAAAACGACTTTAATTCAAGAATAAGTCCCATTTAGCGTTAGATGAGACCTAACCTGATCATACGTGTATATCTATATACAGACATAGGTAAGATAAAGAGTGACGCCTTTTAAATAGACTAATAAACAAGTTAGTCTATCAAAAGGGCGTCCCACATTATCTTTACCTACGCTTCTACAACAGACTGACACGGCTTTACCAACTATTATATACAAACATATATGCATCCCGATTTTCAATTTTTTCATCAATTGACCTCCTTTTTTAATGAAAAAGAGCATAGTTAAGCGAACTTTACATCCTTATAAGCATGTACAAGTGTAATCGAGACCTTAATCACATAATTAAGGATCAAGTATAAACACCCAACTGATATGCCATAAAACCTCCCCGACTGGAAGTTGGTTAAGTTAGTGGTGGTGGTTGCGTCAAAAAATTAGAAAAGTAACAAAATGATAAACGCCGCAAATAATTAGTACAAGGGCGTCTTCCTTGATGTCCTGCTGAACTTATCAGACCCTTTGTGTCATTTTTTTTTTAATTTTTCGATTTCATTCGATGCATAACAGTTTTATTTTTTTTTCAAAATGTAAAACGAATTTGCCGTTGTACGTTTCAGGTATCTGAAAACCTTGTTTGATAAATCAACATTAGGACTGGACCATTTTTGCATGCAGCACAAGAACGGCCATTATTATTATACCTATAGCATACAGTACGCAAAAGAAACGGTCCAGAACAACAGCCACCGCCTTCCACTCCCCTAGGATGAGGTTATCCTGCTGACACTGTGCCTGGTACTGTGTCATTTTCTGAACATGTTTCAAAATCTCTTCAACCGTGGACAACGCGTCCCCCTTTTGTCCCCCACTGACAAAATTATCACAATCCTCCAGATGTTTGGTGTCAGTTTTACAATCAGGCCATGATTTGCTACCTTCCCATGGTCCCTGGAAAAACAGGAGTTTCCCAATTACCTTGAATGCGATAAAGCGCAGCCATGTTGGAACACGTGACCTCGGTCCGTGATGATATACATGTAAGGTGAAGACCGTTATTACAAGGGAAACTGCCGCCATTACCATTGCCGCGGTTAGATAGATAACTGTAAAATTGAAGCACAAAAATCCAATTTTAAAATTATCGCACTACACTGTTTGAATATAACAATATGTAATAAATTGTTGTTAATTTATAATAATGCTTCAGTCAGAGCTGAGACAGACAAGTAGGTATACGAATCTTAATACAGTCGTATAAACTTTTAATCCACATCACATATCACTTATAATTATTATCATCTTCATCATTTGTTTATCATTGATATCGGTGGAATGATTGATTAAAAAAACAATAACAAAGTTTACCTAGTAATGGGATAGAGTCGGAAGTTTTGGGAAGATTGTCCGAAACCAGCAAAGAAAATACGGAAAATGACAGGAGAACAGTTACACCTAGAGAAATCCTCTCTCCAGCGTCCGGTGGAAGACAGAATACGGTTAATGACAGCACAGATATCAACATCGACGGTGCCACGATGATCACCATGTAGAAAGTATATTTCCTTGTAAGCTGAATTTCGGCCACGACATGCAAATATGAATCCCCATTTTCATCAACGTACGTGTTACCGTTTAACTGTGTCATTGTAATGTCCCATTCTCCGTTTGGAGAGTACAAGGTAAGGTTTATCTCCGACGAACCGTTGACCAGAGCTACCTGTCTTTCATTATACATCCAGTTGTCGAACATAAACTCACACGTTTGTATATCGAATGGATAAGTCCCGAGGTTAAGCTTACAGTTTGTGCTTATGTGGCCTGCTGGTACCCAGTTGACGAGACCACTGCTGTTTACGAACAAACGGAATCTCTTGTAGTAACTGTCATCATACATTTTGGTGGCACTGCAAGAGAGAAAAAGATTGAGATCACTTGAAGCTTATCATTATCTTCCGTTTCTGCTTCTATTATTCCTGAGAAATGATAGTTGTTACTGAGTAACGTTCCCGTTAAGAAATATTTCCAGGTAAACAATTTTTTGTTTCGGCCGCCGCCTACTCCCCCCCCCCCCCCCCCGACCTCTAGGGCACATATGATATTTATAGAAAGGAGAGGATATATAACACTTTGTTCGTTGATCATATTTACAAACCACAGATAATGCAAATGAAGACTTTTCCTAGTCTCAGTGGATAGGCTTTCAGGAAGAAACAAGCATTTGCAGTAGTAGGGTATTCGCATTTAATCTTTTTAACTGGTCATTTAATTACAAATATGAAAACTAGAAAAAAAAATAAATTGTATCGTGTCAATTTGTTCAAATATTAAAAAAAAAACACACACTCCATTATGAGCATACTTCGAAATATAAAAAAAATTGCTGGTTCTTTTTAAAAGGTACGATATATACCTGTTGGTCAATACTATGTCCGGCAACCACAGTTGACCAGGAGGAACTATGATGGATTCAGTGCCGTTATAATTGGCCGGATCCCAGGTCAAGTATTCATCTTTCCACATCTGAAGAAATCATGAGACGGATTGGTGTACGATTTCTATAGTATATACTTGTAGAAATCTTTCATGTGCAACAATCATCCTACTGCAGGAGGCTTGTTCAAAGATGTGATTTATACTTAGGGTTTATATTTTACAGTACTAAGAGCACAATTACATTTTGTATTGTAGTGACTCTCTGCAAGGGAAATATATGTTTCAACTTCACCATGCTCGATTAAAAAAATATCTAAAAACGAAGATAGGCACTAACTGTTACGCTGGAAGCACGGCAGTGGGCTGAGAAGTGTGCATGTGTCCCCATCATTCACGTCCACGTAGATATTTAATATTTTTAAAACTGTTCTTTTGTAATGTATGGAACATTTCTTTATCAAGTTAATCTGATATGTGACGTGATGGCACACTGGACGTTATTTAATTTGATATTCATCCACTCACAGGAATAAAACAATAAGATCATATAAATAATTATTCCAGCCGATACTACCATATGAATATATCCTATTTTTGTCCTTTTGAGATTATGTATGTTATATTGTATAAAAGTGTATAAAAGCGCGTTTTTACCAGATCCAGGAAGCCAAACACTTTCAGTTCCTGTTTTCTCTCGTCCTTGAAATTAAAAAATATATAACCATATTTATTCCTTTAGGTTATTAAAATAGTTAGATAAGAATTAAACCTATGATGGTAATACATTAACTTTATGTATTAATTAAGACACTTGGATTTTATCTTTACACAACATTTTAAAATATATCTTGCTTAAAGCCACATCCATATATCAACGCTTAAAATGAAAGGTCCCCTGTCTGTGAAGGAAATACAAAAACTTAAAGTATCTAAGCACAAATGTGCAACAAATCAATAGTGCCAAGAGCATTAACCAAAAAAAAATATATGAAATTCAAAATAATAAATAAATATTCGTTTTGCTCTTTCGTACACAAAGGAAAATTTGAAAAAGGTAAAGGACATAGTAGACGGCCCAAACTCCTCTACGGAAGGTTATACCTTTCCTTGTAAACTCCCTTTCTTTACCGCAGATTGTAACGATTATCCCATTTCAAAATAAAGCGTAAAATATATATTCTATTTATCCAAACTTACCAATTCTGAAATCGACAGAACGTTGAATTTGAGTGTGACAGTGATGGCCTCTGAGACGTTGATTATAGGTCTGACTCTCTTGTCGTACGTACTCATCAGATCGGCAATCAAGCGCCTCTCTCCGCTCTGCTCAACTAAAAAGCAGATATTTCAACATATTATTATATACCCAAAGATACATCATCACTGCACAGCTCCACTATTTTTTCAATAATAATTACATATCGTTTCTTATTGTGCACTAACTATAATCTTTATATTTTAGAACCTTATGAAAAAATAACATCATACAATGTACTGAAAACACAAAACTGTAATTGCATCCGTGTATTTCCGTCAGAACTTCACTACCACGTGTCATAATTAATTCATGTAGTGCGCTTGTTGCTAATATATATTATAAAAATGATTCTCAACAAAAATCAGTTGACTATATTACGGAGATGATGGACCATGTACTTTATAATAATATACAATATATATATATATATATATATATATTTACTATTTTCAATTTATTTTATATTATTGTCACCTTCCAATTATTTGCTGCTCGCACAGATCCATGCACGTCGATTGAGACCGTATCCACATGTTTATTTGGAAAAAGTGGATTTAGACAATTTCAAGAATTAGTCACTACTAGTTACTAAATGTTTTTCGCTGAAATTCCGAATTGCAAATATCTTTGCATTTGATCAATAGAGAACAGTAAAACCCGTAATTTCTCACCAGTAGCCAGCTGTACAGAAACCAGACACAGCCCGATGACAAAAAACGTGATGAGTGTGTTCAACATCCTGACAAACATTTTCTGATCAAACAGCGTCCGTCACATTTGCGTGTAATCCTCGCCCTCCTCACAGAGCACACTAACGCATCGATATCCATGAATCCATCCTCTAACCTTGGGGAGCGTGAAGTAGAGCTATTGATTTTGAAATAGCCAATCGTGTGTTATCAAAGCTATAACATTTAGGTGGGCGCTCTTAAAATTAATCCTCTTATTGAATTTCCGTCTCATGTTCTTCACGTTCTATCCTGACAGCAAAGAGAAAATACTTCACATTTTCAGCTCATTAATACCTTGGTTTAGATTGAGACTAGATAAAGGTGAAAGGTTTAGGTTTATAGTCTGATATATATCACTCCGTGTCTTTACACTTTGCCTTCCTGGTCTAGGGCCTGTTCCTTTGTTGCTCCCTGGGGAGCATACACCCTATAATACGATTTCGTAGGCGCAGTAGGATTTTCCTATCTACATTTTGCCTACCGCTCATGTATGACCTGTACCCATTAATTCCTGGGTCGAGAGAGCGCATCCTTGTGAAAAAGACTATGGCCAGGAGTCTTAAGGCACTATCACATCTCACCGGTTAGCACGAACGGACAGAGGACCCGCGAAAAAAAAGTCATCCGGTCATATACTTTTGCGCCGTTGCACCTCGGGGGTTGCTACGTAACGGAAGTTGAACGGTTAAAACGAACAACAAACGGACAAGGAACGCATAGGAACGGTTGCACAACGGACTGACTAACGAACACAATGTATAGGAATGGAATGGGAACGGACAATTAAAGGAAAAGGAACGTACGAAACGTAGGAATACCGGAGAAGGAACGTACAAATCGGATTAGTACCGGAGAAGGAACGGGTTGGTAAACTGATACAACGTATCGCTAACGGTCACGTGACTGACGAGTACCGAGCAGAGGTTGCAGAAGCAGAATGAGGAGTGGGGAATCCTCTCCCCATTTTATAGTGTGAGGGGACAGGATCCAAATACGCTGCTTGTACGGAGAACGTATGGTCCATCTCCGGTCTATATCCGTCCCGTATACTTTCTTTGCCTGTGTCCATCCGTCTCTTCCGTTAAATGTACGTTACCTATCCGTTCACTGTCAGTTCTATTCCTTTACGCTTCCGTTACATCTGTTCTTTATCCGGTAATTATTCGGTGAGCAATAGCAATGTCGGGAGACGAACGGAGACTAAAGGAGAGGTCAAGTATGACAGACGCATGAGCAACTGATAAAACGGAAGCTGAGAGGATAAGTAACAATTAAGTAACGGAGCCTTGTCCGGCCGCCATCCGGTCACAGTTTTTTGCATGTTCAAAATTCCACGCCTCTTCTACCGGACGTTCCCGGTCATGAAACGTAGTCGGCGGAGAACAGGAGACTGAACGGATGTTAACGTACATCAACGGAGTGTGACAAGGCCTTTAGCATGGGTGGCGGTCTGAAAGGGATTCGAAACGACCTGGCGATCACAAGTCGAGCGCCACAACCATTACGCCACCACGCTCCACACGTGTTAAGTTAAAATACTTAACATTTAGTGTTTAATTATAGGTAGTGTCAAATTCCCTAAAGCTAAGTGTAAGTACGAAAAGTTTGTGAAAATTCATGGACGTACTTGGATGTACTTGTTTTTGCTTAGTTAGCTTGTTTCCGGATTAAATTATAGGGCCATGGTATGGTCTATTCATTACAATGATCCAATATAGACGGGTATATATTTTACTTTAGGTAACCTTTAAATATTAAGTGAGGTACCATACACATTATACACATTTCACGTTATATATTTCCAGATAAAAAGCTTGAATAATGCGCATATTGACAACCTGTTTGTCTATATTTACGTCAGACCATTAAACCTCTAAAAGCGTCACCAAACATTTTGTCGGAGAGCATATAAGAATATGAGCGAGGAGTGTGTTTGTGCACTGTCTAGCGGTCACTGTTTGGACAGCATGGCTGCTGCTTGGAGCTTCCGCAGGCTGTTATACAATGGTCCGGCACTCTGGTAGGGGAACCATGCATTCGAGTCTGCATAATATTTTTGCACTTTTATGATCTTTGGACCCCACTGAAAAATATTATAGAGGATGTCGCCCTGACACCCTTGAGCGTATTGAATAAATCATTAATATGCAAAAAAGGCGTTGCCATTAATGGATTTTCTAATTTTGCTCATATCTCCTTAAATTTTCCTCATATCTTGGAGAATAAAGCGTCTAAACCAATGTTTTTATGTTGAAGGATTACAATTAATTGATTAAAAGTGCCATTTAGTTAAAATTTAAGGATTTATATGCATAATGACTGAAAATTCAACACTTTTTTTTGTTGCTTTTTCCCTTTTTCTTTTCTATTTTTAACCAATTTTCCATCGTAATCAGTATCTTACACACAGACACTATATGCACTTTAGACTATTTTTGATGACTAATTATTGTATTTTTTTATATTCATCATGCTAATTATATGACGTAATTTGAGTACACCTTCATTATAACCACCGTGACAAGTATATCCTTTATCATTCACAAACGATAGGTACTATAGATTTGATTTTATTTCACATGTTACAATTGAATTCGATATGGCAATGGCAATATGTTTGCTACCAAATTATTTTAAGCAAATCACTGGACGTCACGTCAGTCGTGTCATAAGCTTGATGATTTACTCAATATCTGCATCATCCAAGGCTGTGACTGTTTTTTTCGTTTTTACAATTAGATTCGCCATGACACAAACAAAATTCTGTGCATGGCAGTTTGGCCGAATCGCAACGTCAGTGGGCTGTAAAGCGTGTTTTTTTCAGAGGAACAACGAAAGTGAATCATCTCGAGCAAGTCTTGTGGTGCCATATTGCCGTGTCAACAGGCAATGGCACGGGAACCAGCGACTTTGACTGGTCTTCGGACTTCCACTCAGAGTGAAGAGGGATCCAAAGCGCAACAGGAAGATGTGGAATAATTGCCTTGGTTCTTTGTAACCTTGCGCCAATGTCGATAAGTGTTCTGTCAGACCCGGTGGTCTACATAGTCAACACGCATGACAGTCTATGTGTGTAAGAAAAAACACATGAGCAGTATCATCATGTTTTATTTTTGCCACACAAACGGTAAATCCCCTATTTATAGGTGACCCTCCGACCAAGTGTTTATAATGGATCCCGAGACAAGATGTGGATGTTTCCTTTAAGCGTCCCCTCCACTGTAGGCTTTGGAACGAATGGTAAAACTTATTCTATTAGAACCCTTAAAACTCTTTTATGTCAGCTTTTGGTTGTTCTTGAAAACCAAGATTTTTTTATCGATTTAAGATATACGTCTATTATATTTTAGTCATTGCGCTCTAATAATAATAATAATAATAATAATAATAATAACAAAGTTCAAAATTATTTGATCACATAGTGCAGTTGGTATAAATGTAATGTGTAAATAATTACACACGTCATGATCATCAGCTTTATCATAATTAGATTATGAATGCAGTATCTGTCTATAATGAAATTAAACCTATGCTACATACCATAATACGTATACTCATCAAAAATGGAAAGATATCAGCCACAAACAGTCCAGTATACATCATGTCTCGAAAAGGATGTTTTATTTGGAAGGTAAATGTTGATGATCAATCCTCTTATTTCAAGAGTTACACTTTTCAGTGTAATAATAATCTGGATTAATTGATTCTAACCAAATAACGAATTATCGCTGAAAGCAGAATCGGCGTCTCATATGAAATTTTTTCACGTGTTCAAGATAGAGGTACACGAGGTTTAATTTTGGACGGATCGAAAAACCTTGAATATCCGTCTACTTAATTCAAAGGATTCAACGAGTTCAGACCAGCGCGGCTCGTATATTAAGTGAATGTGACAAGTATGACCACATTACACCTGTATTGCGTGAGCTACACTTTTTCCCAGTGATTCAGTGAATTAAATTAAATTTAAGTTGGCCATACTATCAAAGACCATCGCACAGCTCTGGTCAACTATAACAGGACCTAATTGACTCGTACATACCAAATAGATTACTCAGATCAGCCGATCATGGCTTACTCTGTTTTACCACGTACAAAGTCTTCCATGGTTGCCCAAAAAGCATTTTGTGAGGCAGATCCTACTATGTGGAATTCATTACCTTTGGAACGAAGACAAGCTGAGAGCCGAGCCACTTAAAAAAAGCACAAGACATACTTATTTGTGCAATATTTTGAAAGGTAATTTTGCAGATTGTCCAGATTCTTATTTCTATGCCGTTGTTTAGCTAATGTTATGGGTTTGACATGCCTTCAATAATAATACTAGATCATGTGCATTTTTTTATCTACCCTAGGTAACATCTAAACTTTAGCCTTGTATCCTTATTTTATCGAAATAGCGTTTCAAAGCGCATCCTCGTCGGTTTTACGCGTTACAAATAAATATTACTAGCTGCACCCATGGAAATCCACGGCTCTATCTGATGCAAATTTTGTAATGAGCTAATAGGAAGTAAACCACGCATATTTTAATCCTAAGGTTTTTGCTGGAACTTCTGCCTTGTGTTTCACTTAGGTAATATAAAGATTACTTATGCTAGAAATCTTCAGGACCACCCTCCCCCCAAAATATCAACATAGAAAGAAAAAATATTCTATTCCAGAAATCACAAAAAAAATATTTATTTTGGAAAGAGACGTGAGGCATAAACAGGGTGTACGAATTTTTAAGTGAGAAGTTTTTTTTTTCCGATAAACAACATAGGTCCGCAGCTTCATTGCTTGGGAAATATCGTAGATAAAGCGATTGTATAAAGCAGCATTCTATCGTGAAATTATATGACAGATCCTTTGAATTAGTTGAAGCTCAGGCGACATCGTGAAACACTACGTTTTTACAGTGTAGTCAGTTGAGGGTATAATCTATGGCATGTTTACAGACACATGCGTTATTTGTATACACATGCACAAGTCGTTGAAGTCTCTTGTACGCGAAACGTGTAGCTGCCAATGTGAAAAAGGTAGGCCCAGAAAAATATATTCCAACAGTATTAAATTTAAAGTACTGTAAATTGTCATGGAATAAGCAGGTCTGATGCAAAACTGACAACGCTCTCAGATAAAAAGAAAGCAGATTGATATATTTCGATGAAAGCATATAGCAAAGAAACCACTTTAGCCTTGGTTCGTTGCATTGTCTTTCAGCAAATTAACGCAAAATGTAATATACAGATTTTGCTGAAATTTGTAGAGGGGTAGAGTAAAACTGCATCCGCAATCGATTACATTTTAGGAGGTAATCGGAATCACCATAATATATATATATATATATTTCTTAATTGCCACAATCACAGTTTCCACAAAGGAATAATTATAAAGGGCTATTCCTTTGTCCCCGAGTAGAAGCCGGCCTTTCGTATGCAATTGTTCTGCCACTCGCCTGGTGAACCCGTGTTCCTGAACCGTGACAATGTTTTACATGAAACGTGCATGTATGAACGAACGAATTAGTATATTCTGGTGGGGGTTTAAAAGTCCCCAAGAGATTCAGAACCCTTTGAAGTGTGTACAAACAAACATTTTTCAAACAGCCCATAAATCGGCCGAACTATTAAAACCATGGTTACAATTGAAAAATACTTCTGAATGTATAAAAAATCAACTTACCTGTAACCCCTTTAAAACGGGGATCGTGTAAAGTGTCTCAGCTCTTTGTGTCCACTCAACGGAAAAGTGCTCCCTATTAAAAGATTCATGTGGACATGTGTTCTGCGCTTGAATTTAATATTTTTACTTACTTTTTACAGAGCCAAATTCCTTAACAGGCGATATAATGGAAACTGGGGTCAGTGGGGATTACAAGTCGTAACAAGCAAAAAATGTTTTGCTGAACATTTGTAGAGGGTTAGCGAAAAGACATATCAATAGTCCATTTCATTTTGGAGGTTATAAGAATCACCACAAAATATATTTTCTTATAAACCATTATGACAAAGGACCATTACTTTGTCCCCGTGTGGAAGCCACCCATTCGTGTTTATTTGTTCTGTCACTCGCAAGGTGAACTTGTGTTACTGAAGCATGACAGTGTTCACATATGAAACGCATACACGTGAATACATGACTGATGTTTAAGGAGATTCTGGTGGAGGTCTGTACACCCTGACTAAAAATTATGGTTTGTGATAAATTTAAAGATGTATACTGATTATATTTTTTCATGTTTCATCGTCCCTGCAGACAACGGATCTTAAAAAAAATATATTACCCCCCCCCCCCCCGAATGATAATTAAGTTGAGAGGCTTCTTTTTGAAAAAAAAAAACTTCAAGAAACACATGAATTGGCCTAACTTTTTAACCATGGTTACCATGGAAAGATATTTTTGAATGTATAAAAATCAACATACCTGTAACCCATAAAAAAATTGTTAAACGGTGGTCACATCACTGGTCTCAGTGCCAAGTGCTGACCGAACTGAAATGCCCTCGCATTGGAAGCGAGGTCATGTGGTCTTTGGATTAATCTTTACTTGCTTTTGAGAGAGAAAATTCCTTGAGAGGCGTTACAATGGATATGGGGGATCAATGGGGATTATAGTAGACCCGCGTGACCGCGTATTGCACGAAAATGCCTTCTGGGCAGGACATGCGCTCTGGTCTTAACAGGCCAGTGAAAATCCCCGAGGCGCCTCCTGAAAAAACGACACAGACGTGGGGGACCTTGCAGCATAAAAGAAATAGGGGCACCTAATGGGGGAAATATTAAAATTATTAATTATTCAGCTAAATAGGGCATAATCCGGCAAAATAAAACAAACTTGTCCTGGAAGAGCGCACCACCGATACGTCTGCCGAATTAGGAGAGTCAAATCAGAACGGAAGCAGGTAAACCGTGATCTAGAAAAAACCCAACTCCGTATTAATTATATTGATTATTATATTATTATTATAAAATAATTTGATGCAAATGTGAATCTTGTACAATCTAAATTGTTTGTCGTATATTCTGTTTGTTTTTGTAAACAAGAAAAACAAATGGATCCGTTCCAGTATTTAATTACTTCTTCCTTGGCCGATGGCCCACCCTGCTGCAAATTCTATAAATATGTGGGAACATTTGAAATATTGTAATGACAACAAGTTATATAAGTCTTCAGTTGCCGCGGATAGGGCATGGAGGTCGTCAGAGTAATATCGTTTCATAATAACGGATGTATAGTGCAGCATTCCTGTTAACTCGATGACGTCAAAATAATGTAAACCTAGATTTATTATACGATCCATGGATGAGGTTTCCTGTTAATTATTAACGGCACCAGTCACCTCGAATTGGAAATAAGGTTATGCATTTGAGACCATGAAACAAGTCTCGCAAACGGCAAGCTGTCCTCCATGCAGCTACATTTGCCTTGTTGTCAATATCTCTCACAGTAACATGCAATAAATGATACGGAATTGAGGTCAATGGTCAAAGAACGAAATCGCTGATTTTGTTGTCACACTTTTTGCAGGTGTGGTTGGATCAAGATATAAGTGGATGTATTTACTTAGGAATTGCTTTCCAGTTTTATACATTGGCACATATGTAGGAGACACTTTGCAGCAGTTAATTCAATCGTCTGAGAAACACCGTTAGACCTCAGGCTTGTAGATTATTATTAAATATAACCGTATCACAAATAATGTTTTGTTCATATTTGCGTTCTGTTTTTGTCACTTATTGTCTGATCAGCCTACAAAGTGAACCATTTAATCAATTATTTATGTAGAATTAAATTAATTTATCTCTTAAAGCGGGAAGTTGATTGCAACTTCCGGATAAAATGAAATTTCCTGCGAATACGGTTTACCGACAACTTGATAGGTGTGAAGTCTTTAGGTTTAAACTATTTAATCAAGATCATTATAGCGGTAAGTATTGTCCTCTTTTGCCTAGATTGGCGGATTAGGGCGTTCACCTTGTCAATAAAGACCTTGAGTCGCTAATGATACAAACAGACAAGACCTTAAATAAATATCACTGCTTAGTACCACGAGCTTTGCAATTCCTATGTCGATATCATCTCGATCGTTCTGTCTTTCAACCCCCTAGCTAAACTTTACTTTGGCTTATGTCTCCAGCAGTAACATTATCTTATAATAAGATGTCTTCAATATTACCGAAGTTACCTGCTCAGAAAATGGACCTCTTGGTCAGCACAATGCCCATCAACCATAGTTAGCCATGAGCGACGTGGTGGCGTCAACGCCAGTATAGCTTGCCTTATAACATGCTTATAATTCGTTTTGTTACTTTTACAAACATTTTCGTTTTGTGTTCATGTACAGATTTTATATATGTGCTGTTTTAAATAAACAACCTTACTCCTACTGAAGGGGATTTGCTTTTTTGTCCCACTGGCGATAATTAAAATATTTATATTCACATGAAGAGATTCTCTGAAAGAGTATGCTGAGATGATATCAACGTAAAATCATGTCATTATAATTGATTATCAATATACATCCGCATATAAAGATGTGATATAACCGGAATGATATTCATATATATATATATATATATATATATATATATATATATATATATATATATATATATATAATTCAGGAGACGTCATAGAATGCTTCAAAGGAATTTAAGAAAAAAAGCACCACAGCATTCATAGGATTCGACACATGCGAATTCTACCCTTCCACTACTGAGCAGCTTCTTAAGAAAGCCATCGATTTCGCATCAAAAATTGTAAACATACCAAAAGAGACAGAAGGAATAACAATACAACCTAAGAAATCTATGCTATTCCACAACAAAAACACATGGAACAAAACGAACCACAAAGACCTGTTTGACGTGACAATAGGCAGAAACCTCCGACCTGGTAGGGCTCTATTTATTATCTGAACTAATAATGATCGATGGAATCAATGTATTGTATAGAGATTACGGTCTCGCAGCATGCTAATTAAAACCCAGATACGCTGAACAAGCGAAGAAGAATATTTGCAAGATATTCAGCCGACTCGGATTAAAGATCACAACCGAAGCCAATAAAAGAACAATAGACTTCTTGGACATCACATTAGACCTCACCAAAGAAAAGTACAAGCCATACGTGAAGCCGAACAATATCCCAACTTATATCCATAAGCACAGCAACCACCCCCCCCCCCCCCATCCAATAATAAAGACTATACAAGCATGTATTGTTACGGAACATAATATCAACAGATCACGTATGCGTGATGAACACAAATTTTGTCAAGGAGATCAGATTTCAGTTTTCCGGGTAATTTTCTCGACAATATTCGTACGGGCGCCTTGCGGTGTCTGCCGTTGCCGTACGAGCACCGTGCGATGGCCTTACGGACCTCGCAAGGGCCCTGTGCGACATGTGAAAAGTTAAATGGCTGCCGTGCGGGGTCCGCACGGCTCCCTTTCGATGTAAATTTTGCCCGTGCGGTGTCCTCACGGTGCCCTGAATCTGAGTTATCGCAACGTCTATTTCCTGTGCGCATTGCTCATTTGCAGACACAATTGGATAGACTCCGCCACAATCAGCAGTTTGTGGTTGCCGCGCTCATTGGAGACGATTTGAACAGGGTACGTGCAGGAAGACGTCGAAGATGTCTCCACTTGCACATTAGTTTTCTTTCCTTTCTCTTTCTTCTTTGGCTTCATGTTGAAAAATGACTACTTTTTAAAAAAAAATCAGCTATATATAAAGCCGCACGGTGCCAGCGATCGCCGGCCGGGCGCCTGCCGGCAACCCCACGGCGGCAGCGATAACCGGCCGGGTGCCGGTCGGGCACCGTACGATGTACTTGTTTCATGCATAGAACCCGCACATTCACGAAGTTTCGGAGGTAACCGTACGGTCGCCGAAGATTATGCGAGTGCAAACACCGTGGGATAAAAAATTACACGGTGTCTGTACGGTCTCGAAAACCCACGGCAAGCCGGCATATATATGAGCTAGGCATTAATGTTCAACAGCTATATATAAAGCAGAAAATAACCTTACGGTGGCCGCACGGTGCCATCGAAAGCCGGCCGGGCGCCTGCCGGGCACCGTACGGTGTACTTGCTTCATGCCTAGAACCCGCACGTTCACTTTACGGTTTCCGGACGGCCCCCTACCAAGTGTCGGAGGTCGCCGTACGGTCGCCGTAGATTATGCAAGTGCAAACAACGTAGGATAAAAAACCACGGTGACCGTTCGGTCTCGAAAACTCACGGAGTGCCTGCGGCGTATATGTCAGCTTGGCAGCCGAGTAGGCGTAAAAAATCGCACGGGCATACAACGATATCCGTACGTCTACTGTACGGTGCCCATACGGAGCCCGTAGGTGGCTGCCTGACGCACGGCTAATGTCTTGACGCTTGCGCTAATGTCAGTTACGGTCGTTGCGGAGTCCCTGCGGCCTTCAAAAAACGCACGGTTGCCGTACGTCAACGGCACGGAATAGACCACACCATATGCAATCAGTTGGAAAATACTCGCAAAACGCAGGGCATATTCAACGATAACAAAGAAATGTAATTTATGCAACACAGAGAAATATTTCATCATATGCAGACCGGAACAGAGCACATTAAATAATAGAAGGGAACTGGCCTCCACATGCAAACAGAGGGCCAAGCACCTGCTGTGTAACATAAAATAATCCTACTAATCCCAAATAAATAAACACAATAGCTACCTGGACCAGGAAAACCTCAACAAACCCAGTAACCGAAGCTTAATCAAGCTAATTTAAACGAACTAAAATTCACCCATGATCATTTCAGTTTGTACCTGAGAAGTGGGCCGCCTTGTAAGCTGAACCCACGGAACAGTACAGTTATACATTATGAAATCAAGCTAACTATACACAAAGTATAATAATATTATTAATGCTCCCCTGCACGGTAAAGCAATTTTACTATGATATATTGAACCTTAATGTATTATACTGATTAATTATATATATATATATATATATATATATATATATATATATATATATATATATCCTGTCATGCCTGTAATGCCAACGTGTCGTGTCTTTAATACAATATCTTTGGTATTACTCTGATTTTGTTATAAATAAAAAAAACGACTTACCAATACGCGAGCGGATTGAATTTGAGAATTGTGGTTTTACACAGGACTCAAAGCAGGGAGGTCGTGAATTCAAATCTTAGCCAACTAGCGGACGACCGCTCTGCCGGCTAAAAGGGAATTAAGGCTTTGAACCACCATATAACCGTGTATCACCCGTAAACGTGTGCCTCTTTAGGGGTTTCTTCGGTGTAATGACCCAGCAATGGAGATGATAACAAAACTATGATCCACAGGTGATGTAGGCACCGGGTCTAGATAACACCATGATACAAATTAACATGATAAGAAACGTGCTGCACGCTTTCTAGTTTATTTCATTAGCAACTGAGAGACGCTTGGCAGCGGTTAATTCAATCGTCTGTGAATTATTATTTTAGGTAACCTTATGATAAAATAATGTAGGCTTAAATGTTTTTATCTTCAAAATGTTAATTGCAACTTTTGGATAAAACGGCCGTCAATGTAAAAGGTGTGTACTCCTGAATTTTAAATTATATTTTCTAGATTATAATAGTCGTTGACACAGTCTCTTTTACCTCGATTGACAGATTGTGTCAATGTAGACCTTGAGTCCACAATGATACAAACAGGCAAGACCTTAAATAAATATCACTACTCAGTTGTACCACACGTGTTACATCAATACTTATATGTAGATTTGATCTCGATCGTTTTGTCGGTCAATCGCCTGTATATATATATATATATATATATATATATATATATATATATATATATATATATATATATATATATATATATATATATATATATCTTAGCTTATGTCCAAAAAAATCACCATGAAGCACAACTGGAATTAATAAAGTTTTAAACATTAATAGTTATTCCTATACTTCTTATTGTTTTATTACAAAAGATTCGTAAAATTGTAGAATATGTCTGGGGTTGAGGTGGGGTTTAAAGCAATTAATCATTAATTGTTCTATTATGCACATAACAATTGAGGTTTCACATGTCTGGTTTATGGCAAATATACATTTATAATATAAATCATTTTATGAAATTCACTTTTTCTTGCATAGGTGTAAGGAACAAGAAAAAATTAGCATCTTACGTGTTTACCACATGCTGATGCCAGAAAACAGGAGCGATTTCACGTTCATGCTGTTTGATATAAAAATGAACTAAAAGCCAAAAACAGAAAACTATCGGATGAATAATTCGTATAATTTCTGTATAACAACTATATGTTATATATTCATGTTAAACTTAATTGAAACGATTATATGATATATGTATATATGTGTATATATATATATATATATATATATATTCAAATATGATATATTTCATAATATTCAAAGTGACAACAGTCTATCACAGCCTAGTATACGCTCTCGAGGCAGCGGAAATCTTGCGCTTCTAAAGGAGCAACTGATTTTCACGCTGACAGCTTTGACCGTTTATGATATATTTAGACACCAGATGGCGGTTCGTTGTCCACTGAAATAAACGTGCGTATGATGTGACAAGCAGCCAATCAGATGCCAATAAACAAACACTCGACAGGCATCCTGGCTCCGCCCATTGCTGCGCTTCAAGCGTCGCTTGATGAGTTTCCGGTCGAATTTAAATTGCTCCCTCTGCGTTCTCGCATCATCGACCGATTCGAATATGACATTATGACTGTTTTAGCGTAGCCATGTATCTGTTGTCTGCAGAACTGAAACCAGCCAGCGAGGTGTGCACGCAGCCTTTGTTGTTACGTTTCGTTTGAATTACAGCTCACCGGCCGAGCATCCTATGTGCCCAAGGCCCTAAGCAATCCACGTCAGGGGCAATTCTCTCTGAGCCTGTGGCCTGTTCAGATGGTTACGCTGGGGGATGAGCTGTCACTAAAAAAAAATGAATATGACTGGCTCCGTGTACTCTTCGCTTGGCTTTGTCTTCCAGCACAAGGTCTCATCTGATTGGACAAAAATACAGTGCTCCCCTCTGGTGTTGCAATTCAGGATACGAGGTAGTAGCCCTATAGGTAAAGCGCTGTGTAAAGAGCGTAAGCCTAGTAATGATATTATGTATTAAAAGCGAGAACACTCCAATTCAATTCTCTCCCCAATCTTCGATAGGATATTGTTGTGTTATGTATCTGTATATATTGTGTAACGTTATATTGTCCGTAGTGTTCGTTTGCTACCAGAAGGAGACATAAATGTCATAAAAGAGAACACTTATGATGCAAATATGAATATTGTAAAACTGCTTGTTATCTCAAGAAGACTTTTACTATAAGGATATGGTTACAATGTAAATTAATTGACATAGGGGTAAGATAATGTAAATGAATAAAAATTAAGTACAATATTGTATGCGATTAAATGTTATTTCTAAATAACAATATACAACCAGAATAAATATTAATTTGAGCCCCGGCAGACAAGCGGTGCCCTATAGTGATCACCGTGTCAGTCCGTCCCTCAGTCCTTTGGTCCTTCCGTTAGTGACGCTTGCTTTCGCGCGCGATATCCCAAAAAGATCATGCTTGAACTTTCTCAATTTTACAGGGGGATTGGTACCTATGAGGGCTCCAGACATATCGAATTACAGATCTGTCGAAATTCCAAGATGGCCACCACAGCGCAATCGGTGATTTGCGTCCGATATCTCAACAAAAACATGCTTGAACCTTTTCAAATTCACGGGGCTTTTTGACATTTATAAGGGCTTCCGACCTGTCGAATTACAGACCTGTCGGAATTCCAATATGGCCGCAGCAGAACAATCAGTGATTTACTTTCGCGTCCGACATCTCAACAAAAACATGCTTGATCTTTCCCAAATTCAAACTAATGAACGGTACCCATGACGGCTCCAGATGTATTAAATTACAGACCTGTCGAAATACCAATATGGCCATCACAGCGCCATTGGTGATTTTGTATTGCACACATTTTTTCAGGCATATTTTGTTAATTATGGTTGAACCAGAAGGATTTTGTTCCCTTTTGTATATTGATAAAAACCTGTTTCTGTCTGTCATATTTTAAACTGTAAACTAACTTTTTTACCGATATGTAGACTGTTCCAGCACTATTAGAAATTCGGGGCCCTCTGAAGACCTTTATCTGACCACATCTAGTTAACAATGAGGTAAAGAGAATCCTGTATGTTGCAGTTCAGTCATTTTGTAGATATGCATTTCAATTATTAAATTTGTAAATCAAACATTGCTCAACAGATTCACAGAGAGAAGCTATCCTGGCTCATCGCGATTACCAGAACCAAAGAAAGATAACAAAGGTAATTTAAATGTCTTTGAAAAGGGTAACGAGTTTCCACGTAACTTGTACAAAATAAAGTATTGCCAATGCGATTATCTCTCGGACCAGTAATAGTTCTCTTGCATACGGTGTGGTCGTGTTGCTCAGCGCGACCAAAAGTAGTGACCGTTTTTTGCGCGATGGTCGTGTTATAGACGTGTACTCGTCACATCGAGTTATTCGTATTTAAATCATGCAACTACCATGCCCATACAAGAACTTGTGCAAAACATACTAGGAAGACGGTTCCTCTTTCCTCTCTAGATTAAATTGAAGAAACCATTTATCATGGCAAAATTCATGATTCGGGCTCTCCTGTATGAGAAATAATTTAGACTGCATTTTAAAACACAATCATCAATACTGAGCTGGAAAAACTGTATCAGACCTATCTCGTACCTGTCAACCATGGTTTATACATCGTGTAAGTTACCATTCATGATTAGCACCTCTGAAATTTAGCACAATAGCTGACATTAACATTATTCCCACGACATACATTCCACCACAAAAGAAACGGTCCATGATAACCGCCACCTTCTTCCACTCTAACAATATGACGTCATCCTGCTCACTATATTTCAGGTAATGCGTCATTTCCTTGACATGTTTCAAAATCTGGCTGAACGCAAAATTTAGAAAACGCGTCAGTCTTTGGTCTATTATCTTCACCTTTGACCCCTTCGGACGCCATCATCGCATCATTATCGCGCGGACATGTAGTGTCACTTTTAGCTTTGCTCGACTGTAAGGGCGGGGACCTTTTACGTATGTATCTCTGTGTAACAAACATGTAAAATGTTCTTCATCACAGAATACAGTTTGCTTTTTTTCCTGATAATTGATGTGTATAATATGTGATTTTGTAGGACCAGTACTAATTAAGAGAGTAATATAAAACGCAAATATTCACATTTATTTATAGAACAATACTTGGTAATAATTAACACTCGAAAACATTCCATTTTTCATTAGACCCATGCAATGTTACCTATAGAAAACGTATATTGTAATTTTTATTAATAATTATATCTGATGATGTTTGTTACAAAATTGTGCCTAATTAATGCCTATCAATATTAAAATATTATTTACAAATGCTTATGGTTTATGAATCCAAATTTATAATATTTGGTCCAATATTTATAGAAATGCCATATTCTAAAAAACATATCACAACCATAGCCCTATGATATCTTAGTTGGAAACGAGGTAAGAATATTAATGCGTCCTTCAGCAACTTAATATTATTAAATTCTACGGTCATTCTTAAGTCGTTGATTTAATTTTCGTTGTCGTTAATTGTCGTTAAATTATACTTCATCTTAATTACTTTATCAATAAAGAATACTTAAAATAGTGAATACGCACCTGCTTGCAGCTGTTCAGATACCAGGGGCAGCATGGTGGCAAGAAATGCAATACTTACGCTACACATGCTTGGTAACATTTCCTGACCGGTATAGGGAACGCCGGCTTTTATTCCTTGCTGACCTCACAGAACATATTGACTGAGGCATCGATATCCTGTGAATCCTTCCTCTCACCTTCGTCTTCATGATATGGATTTTAGGGATTTCTAAGAAATAACACCCAATTGTTTTTCACCAGAGTACCAGAGCTAGCGCTCATGTTGACCAACCAATCACAATTACTGCTTTCAAATTCCCTACTTCTTACTTTTCATGCTTTGCTTTGACGTAAATGCAAAAATATAAAACCTTATTTGTAAATACTTTGACTCAAGTTGAAATCGGCTGCCATTCATTATAGAAAGTGAGTGGTTTAATCAAGCTTAGTACAATAATGTAAATTCAAACACCTATGGACGTACTGTATTTCTTGCTTCACATAATATATTTTGAATATTAAGTAAATAAGGCCATGGTCTATTGAATACCGCCGCCAGCGAAGGTGGCTGAGGTGTGTATGATCAGCGTTGTTTGTCTGTCATTACAACATTTTGAAATGTTCTAAAAAATTTCTTGATTAAATTCAAGATGTGTGTACCTTGTGTATATTTGTTTGAAGATGTGTTTAATATGGCCCTGATTTTAATTATCCTGCCTACTGTTCAGTCATCCTTTCTACAGTCCAATCCGAATAACTTGCATGGTATTCAGTTTGGACGATTTCTAGGAATTTCCTAAATTCCGACCCGGAATTGGTAAACACCCAATATTTACAGGGTACTGTATCCATCATACGCTGCATCTATTGCTTTGACTTAATTTGAAAGTATACTTAATGTAAAAATATATATACGCACATTGACCTAGATATCTTTAAATTGAAGGTCACATATGGCTGGATTAATAATTGAATCCCATGTTATGGCACTTGAATTAGACCGATACCTCGGTTGACGTTTCTGCATTTTTTTCTCGGCATTAAGTGAACGTCGAGGGCAAACATTTTGCAATTCATTCGGCAAATCTAATTCCAACGTTTCCAAAATTTAAATAAATGGTCGAATTTTCTGCACAGTGAACGAGGAAACACCGCGACAAGATAACCCCTCAACAATTGGAACGAGATTCTGGTCAATTATTACAAATATATCTTTGTTAAAAATCCCATGTTTCTTGAAGGTCACAGTTGAGGAACACAAAACTAAATAAATTTAGATGAGACATTTAGCACACGACATGTTTTTTCTGGGGGGACCAGTTGAAAAAAAACCCACTGAATTGGAATATTACGTGTGTTGATACACTTGAATAGATCGAAATCTACTGGAGAGATTCGTGTTCCTTTTAGTTGGACATTATATAGGTTATGGCGAACGTCAAAACGCTCTATATCTTGGAAAATACATATTCTTAGAAACTGTATGGATTGACCTCATAACACCTACATCCTATACTTGATAAATCTACATATATATATATCATATTATTGTGGTTTTCATGTGCGACCCTAAAAGATCTTAATATTATAAATGTACTTTACTGTTCAAATCTACCGGCTTCTATAGCTTAGAGATAGAGCAAAGCCGGGAGGTGGTGAGTTTAGATCTCAACCGAGGAGCGCTGGTATTTTCATGGTCAATCCCAACCAAGGGGGAGCACTAAGGCACTTTTTTAATATTTTATTTGGCACTTTTGCAACATACAGAAATATGAATAAACTCCGTTAATCTTCTGGCTTAACAATATCATTAATATGTACCTGTTAAGAAGTATGGTATTAGTTCAATAAAGTAGTTCACCTTTAACTTTTGTTATTGTGGCCTGCAAATATAACGGGTCCTAACTGTCACAGTTGTTTGTCTGTGTGAAAAGGGGTAAACAACTAAGTTTATTACAACCTAAGTGTTCACACGTGCACCATTGGTTCAACAATGAACACATTGAATCCAATAATAAACAAAGATAGCAGACCTTGGCATTAGTTCACGGTGTCGCGTTTAATCCGACTTGGTCGATTTGGTACAGATCGTTATGCTGGTCAATGGCATATCCTAACTTTACGTGGTTTCATTGATCATACAGATTCACAAATCAAGCATTCTAAAATTAGCCAGAAGAAGATCGTTGGCGTTAGCTGTAATACCTATACTTCAGAGAGTCTCATGATTACGTGCGTCAGTCGAAATATGTACAAAAAGTTCAAGATTAAAATATGTTATATATACATTGTCTTTGGAAAAGGATATTGGCACTGCATTTAAAGGATACTCTATTTATGTTGCCTAAAATAAACCTTATGCATTTAATTATGAACCGATTACAAACATATTGGTGATTTTTAGATGGAGATATACTCTGTATAATCTGATATAATGGGAGAGTGTTCTTGATTACTCAAGGTAATCATACATTACAGCATCAACTGCAAAGTGCCAAAAATGCAATTTACTGAAAGCCGGTACACAAGTTCATTTTAAGCTTTAATATATAATTCCGGAGGCGCTCTTGCTTCCATTGTCGGTAATGTATATAGAGAAAGTTATTTTGAAAATAAAATAAAATAAAAAAAACATTTTGTTAGATATTTATATATGCTTTATAGATTAATGAAGGTTCCATGTCATATTTACAGAAAGTGTGAACAATAATCATTATACAAGGTTGCTTCAATATAACGTTCACTTTTCTCTATATTAAACTTTAAAATGCTTTTTATGGAACACGACACCGATAAAATACATATTAAATGCAATATGAGACTCATGAATCCTTAAATAGAACTCCAGTAACTTTACATTATATTGCAGAGATTAGCGCTTGTATTCCAATTTCAAATCAAACATTATAAATCAGACATATGAAAATATAAAATGTTATTGTAACCTTACTCGGTTTGAGCAATGTATATATTCTCAGCACGAATAACTTACTGACGTATCAAACTTATCGAAACACATAATCATCGGCACATTCCCTATTTAAACTGAAAGGCCTTTCAGCATTGCAAAGTCTTTCTCTCACGTCTTTTAAACCTCGAAATTAACGCATCATTTCATCCCTTACACTGTTTTATAAGCCAAGATGGAAAGAATGGTTATTACATCAGCACGATTGACGATCAGTTTAGTATCAGAGTAGATTTGAGTATTAGGGATACGGTTATCTTTTGATGTCTGTTTTGGACGTTACTCACTATTTTGCAAAAATGACTATGCCTGTTTTGTATATAACACAAGCACGGACATTATAATAATGCCCACGACATACAGTCCACAAAAGAAACGGTCCATGACGACTGCAACCCCCTTCCATTCTTCCCAGATGACGTCATCCTGCTTGCTCTGTTCCAGGTGCTCGGTCATTTTCATCACATGGTTCAAAATCTGTTTCACCGCGGCTAACACCTCGCCATCTGGCCTAGCCTTTTTAACTTTCACATTTTCAGATTCTATAACGTTCGAGTCATAATCCTCTATATGTGTGGTGTCGATCTTGGGCTCAGGAAAAGTCTTGTTGTCATCCTCTGGCCCCGGGAAAAGCACAATTTTCCCCAGACATCTGAATGCGACAAAGCGAAGCCATCTTGGAACACGTGACCTTGGTCCATGATGGTGTACGCGTAAGATGAAGACCGACATCACCAGGGATGCCGCTGCCATTACCATCGCCGACGTCAGGTAGGTAACTGTAAAATTAAACTTTCAGTTTACAGATTTCCTTTTATGTTGACAATTGGATCAGTAAAAATAGAATAGCAAGAGAAAGTGTGCACCTAGAGTGACAATGAATCTTTACTACATATACGAGAGAAAATTACCTAAGACTGGGACGTGGTCAGAGGTTTTGGGCAGGTTGTCGGCAACGAGCAGAGAAAACACTGAAAACGAAAGTAGAACAGTCACACCTAGGGAAATCTTCTCTCCAGCGTCAGGCGGCAGACAGAAGACGAATATTGACAGCAAGGACATCAACATCGATGGTGCCACGATGATCACCAAGTAGAAGGTATATTTTCTGGTAAGCTGAACAACGGCCTTGACCCTTTTATATAAAACACCATTTGGAGCTACAAAGGTGGAGCCCTCTAAACTGTTGCGAGTGATGTCCCACTCGCCATGTGGAGAATATAAGACCAGATTTATCTCTGAAGTCCCGTTGACCAGAGCAACCTTTCTCCCGTCATAACTCCAGTTGTCGAATTCAAACTGGCAAGTTTGTACGTCAAAAGGATAAGCTTCGAGGTTGAGCTTACAGCTTGTGCTCATGTGACCTGCTGGTACCCACCTCACGTGACCTGTGTTTGTAACGACCATGTGAAATCTATCGTAGTAACTGTCATCATACATTTTTGTTGCACTGCAATAGAAGGAATGCCGCTGATAAATGGATTCGGAAACCCGTTCATTACTTAACTTTAATGCCTTGATATATAAAGAGGAGGCTGTATTACTTGTAGTAACAATTGAAAGCTGATAATGTGTACTTAAGAAAATAGTCTTAAGGAGAAATAAATAAGTCTTATTCAAAACTTTAATGCCTTGATATATTAAGAGTAGGCTGTATTACTAGTAGGAACAATTTAAAGCTAATAATGTGTAATTAAGAAAATACTCTTAAGGATAAATAAATAAATCTTATTCAAAATATTTTTGATTTTGTCAGGGCTGTGCCAATAAGAATACAAGGAATTCGTCCTTCGCAGCAAAAGTCCCAGTTTGGAAATACGTAATTTATCTTATTGATTGGCCGTTCTTTTGACAAACTTTGTGATGCAAACCTGTTGGTCAGTACAATATCCGGCACCCACAGCTGACCAGGAGGAACCGTGATGGCGTCAGTCCCGTTATAGTTCGCTGGGTTCCAAGTCAGGTATTCATCTTTCCATATCTGTTGGAATCACGTGACAGATAAGGGTGTATTGCTTGTAGATGATCTTTTTATATATTTTTTAACATATAACCTAGTATTTTACTGACAGAAACGTTCTTTACAACGATAGTTAAGCCTTTATGACTGTACTGTAGGTCATGTGATTAATTGAATACATTTTACATCAGAGAGGGCAAGACGTTACTTATGTTGTAGGACTGTTAGCTTGAAATTCTGTGTCGTCGCCGCCAGTTCATGTCCTCTCATCGTATGTATCACAGTTTTGGCCTCTGATTTCGGTGAAAATCTCGATTTCAACAATATGAGGGAAAATGTTAAATGAAATACCGAGTGCAGAGGCAGGACTGAGACTGAATAAAGTTAGAATAATATATTATTCAGGCTCTTATTTTGTTATCTATACTAAGCTTATTCTTTACATGAAGGCTATAGGACGACGCAGTTTTGTACGTTTAATATTTTTTTCATGTATGATGCAATATTTTTGTGTTGTAAAGGTGTTAAACAAACAATAATCAAGAATCATCCCAACATTTTGTAATGTCATATTTTTGGTCTGAGTGAGCACGTCTTTTTTTTGTGTGAGTGGGAAAGCGAATTAATTTCTTACCACTTCAAGAACTCCAAACACTTTCAATTCCTGTTTTCTCTCCTCCTATAATTAAAAAAACACATATTACATGCATCCAGGTAATAACATTTTGCTTTTCCTTATTTTGTAAATGTGCATAAGGTAAACCAACACATTAAACATGTAAGCCTAAAAGGGGCTGTCATACAAAAAAAAACTAAATTCCCTACATCAGGACCTAGGAGAGAATTAAATAATTAAATCACTAATAGCATTGTGCCAGGTACATGTGTTAACAAATGTCAATAGTATGAAGCTGACAAACTTGCAAGTGGTCACTTTTTTTAAATAAATGTTGTGCGCATGTGCCATGAACTGAAGTATTTTGAATTTCAAAGATTTTTTTTTTCAAATTCACACATTTGTCTCTACAACAGCGAAGATTTAAAACTAATTTTCTTCATCAGAGTGTGCTTTATCACCGTGCCTGGTTCTTTACAGATACATATTCAGAATTATAAAACATGGTTGTATTCCAAAGCCCATGGCAATAATGACCCACGGGATCATTCGATTTTCAGTAGAATTTTGCCGATTTTGAGCTGAAGCGCTCGGACAGTTCTGTCAAGAAAATAAAATAATTTAGTTTCGATAACATTTCTTCTGTTAAGTCGTGCTTCAACCTGTTTCGAAACATATTGTTACCTGAAGGTGATTTTACTTTTATCGAAACCTATTATAAAAAGTGGAAGAATCGCCCATCGGCAAAGATCTCTGACAAATCAGTGTTCAAAACCCCAAACTCAACCAAATACGTAAGGTCGTATGTGGGTAGCATTATTGAATATTTTATGTTTTAAATTTCTTAAATAAGCAAAAGACTCTAAAATAGTTTTTATATATATGGCCACACTTACGAATTCTGAAATCGACAGAACGTAGAAGTTGAGTGAGACCGTGACGGCCTCCGAGACGTTGACTATAGGTCTGACTCTTCTGTCGTATGTACTCATCAAGTCGGCAATCAGGCGCTTCTCTCCGCTCTGCTCAACTGTTAAAGTTACTTTTTATACAGGCATGACTGTTTAACATTACAGAATAACCTGTCTGACATTTCCTTCTTTTAAAATTTGTGTTCCGTAAATAAGTAGACAGCGTACATAAAGACGATGATAAACAAGACAAAAAGTCTGTAATTTATTTTAAATTATTTAATTGCTGACAATGCGTCCGAATGCAATATATTCATGTCTAAGATATATCTTTGTTTTCAAGTTTAACAACTTAATTTATTGTGAATAAAATGTATTTAAATAATTTACATAAATAAATAATTAAATGTTTTCAAAGATAGATGAGGACTTTACCTGGTAAAATATCATGTACATTCATCATCACCGACGAATGATGCACGCGAATGATGCACGAGAATGATGTACGAGAATTGGACGCAATTGAAAATTCTGTTACTGATGACAGTAAGGGAGATTTCAAATTCTCTTGTCGGATACATTGGTTCATAGCTTTTTTGTTTGAAAAAAAAATGAATTCTTTTTTAAGCTGTATATCAAATCAATAAGAAATATTTAAACTCAGGACCTCTTTACCTGCTTGAAGCTGCCCAAGAAGCAGGAGCAGTCCTGTAACACGAAACGCGATGTTTGTGCTACACATCCTGGCTAACATCTCCTGACCGGTACATGGTAGGCCGGATTTTATTCCTCGCAGACCTCACAGAACATATTTAGTAATGAATCAATATCCATTGAATCCCTCTTACCTTTGACAGTCTGAAATGGGATCCATTGATTTTTTTGGCAATACCGATAATGTGTTACTTAAGCCAACCGCCGTGTTAAACTAGCACAAACATAATCACTGTGTTCAATTGTTCGACCTCATTATGTCGGTATATTGCCTTGACAACTTCGGCAAAACACATTAAATATTGTTTGCAGTTAATGACTTTGATAAACTGAAATACCATTAACTGTTTCATTGTAGTAATTCTGGTGTACTGCCAGAAATTGGTGACAAGCGCTGACTTCCCTCAGGCTTAATATCAGTATTGTCAATAAAAAATATGGTAGATAAACTGGTGTATTTCTGACCTCAATTTCATAAAAAAAAACACCAATAGCTTTGATCTACTTTGCACTATCCCCCAGTGTTAAAAATAACCGCAATTAGTAAAACCTTTCTATATCAGGAACATTACAATAAACGAACGTTTTACATGTGTACGCTGTGTTGTTAGCAAACAAGTCTTTACAGACATAATGTTATTATCACATACTTGCTTATCCCTATTTACGCTACTGTCTAAATTTCAACGCTGCAGAATGGCAGCTCTTCCACACCTTCGGAAATCAAAATGATGACAACATCCGCTTCACCAATTGTCGAGTGACAATAAGCCGTATTAGTCAGAATGGCATTTTAATCACATTTGTTTCTGCACATTGTAGGCTGCAATTTCTTTTATTTTTAAATGTTTTTATCTCCTATGGAGGTCACTCAATCTACTTAAGCCGATAAAGATTATGTATTAACCGAACTGGCAACCAGTAGGTTAAACTATTCATTTTCATTTTAGAGGTTATGTTATGCTATCTGGCTAGCTTTAGCAATCAAATATCAACCGAGCCGTTTTGGACTATGTTAGCTGTTTATACCAAATATTGCCAAGACACATTAAACAGAATCAGACCAACTATTCTTTTTGAAAAAAAATAATGCATACTTTACTTCATCACTAGTCGTTTAAGATATTAATATTGTTCATACATATTTTGACTGTTCAAGATGTTTCCTGCATAATGATGTTTAGGTAGCCGTCATTCAGTTATTTGCACACAAACCACACACCTACATATTTGGAATTGCTTCTGCAAATGATGTTTCAATAATATAATGATCAGATGTTGGCAATGAACGTGCTGAGTCATGTAAACATGTAACATTCACTGTTAAGGAAAAATTACCTGACTCAACACTTGCATTTTGCTGTTCTAACTGTAAAGTCAGTCAAAATCAACTAAGTATGAACAAAAGGTGGTATGACATTGCATTTATATATAGCTAATGTACAGCTAGGTAATCACAATAAGCCATAAGTGCCGTGCTCTGTGGGGTACAATTAATACAATGAGGAGCGTCTGAATATCATATTTGGTATATAAATACACTGTTAAGATCAATGACAATCAGCGGTGCATGCCATTAGTTGAACATGTGGTAATAATGGAATGTCCAATATCACTCTTCTGTAGAAGCAGGAAACAGAAGAACGATTTTTGGAGATTGTGTGAAGAGTAGAAAAAAGTAGAAAACAGAGAGAGGTGAACTTGGCCTAGATTCGTATCGAGAACTCCCCCTAAAACTGATATAATTGAATCGCCATAAAATGTTAGCCCTTTTTCTCTTTTTCTAATCCTTCGAAAGTGTTTCTGTAACATTTAGTGAGAGCTTTTTAAGGCATTATCTGCACAACAACATACAAACGGACAAGAGAAAAGACGGGAATTAGCAACTGAGAAAAAAAACTTTATAACGTCCATATGACGCTATTACCTAATGATTGGAAATATCTAAATAATAATCCTCACTGCTACTGGTCAATGACAGTCGTCGCAACTGCAAGCAAACTGCAAGCCACCGTAATAATATTACGATACGGGTTGAAATTTGTAATTGTTAAAAAAACAATAGTTGATAGAGGAAATGATAAAAATGATTGTCAGGAACAACTCATTTAAAACGACTAGTGTATAAAAAATTGGCGATAACAAGGAATCATATAGTCAATATGGTGTTTAATATGTCATTTAATCAGTTTTATCCAATAAACCGGTGAGATATGAGGTCTTGAAAAAAGTCATGAGTGACTAGTAATTACCCTCGGTGTACCGTGAACAATACATCACGAGTGATGGTACCTGATTGTTTATCCACTTATGTCCAATATGGATCGCCATGGCAATCACAAAATATATAGAATCTTAAAAAGAAATATCTGTTTTAATTTATTTTTTAAAAGGGCGTGTCAAATCCTGAGGTCTGAGTTATCATCTACTGATTCGAAAACTTAATTGAGGCACAAACAGAAAATTGCAGAAATTATATTTGCAGAATATAAACAATGTAAAGGTGAAATAAAAAAAAACTTAATAAATTGCCCAACACTTATTGATCAATTATTGCATAATGGATTGTTGTTAAAAATGTTTTTCTTAACATATATCACATTATACACAACATATGTACCAAGGTTTTTACATTAGTTAGTCTTCTCACAATAAGGGTCGCTAAGTCAAACGGCAATTCCAATAACATTGCACAATGTAGCAACGCTTTAAAATTTTACAATTCAACTTCCAAACTATGTATGATATGTATTATACGTCTAGTTCTTTATTTCCGAACTATTGTGGTAGAATTGCATAACCCCGCCGACGCCAGGTGTCGATCTGGATTTTTGTGGTTCCGGAAAGGCTTTTGGGACATGCGCAGAAGATCGACGTTGCAAGGGCCAAGAAGATAATTTTTGTGGTTCCGGAAAGGCTTTTGGGACATGCGCAGAAGATCGACGTTGCAAGGGCCAAGAAGATAATTTTTGAAAAAAAAATAATGCATACTTTACTTCATCACTAGTCGTTTAAGATATTAATATTGTTCATACATATTTTGACTGTTCAAGATGTTTCCTGCATAATGATGTTTAGGTAGCCGTCATTCAGTTATTTGCACACAAACCACACACCTACATATTTGGAATTGCTTCTGCAAATGATGTTTCAATAATATAATGATCAGATGTTGGCAATGAACGTGCTGAGTCATGTAAACATGTAACATTCACTGTTAAGGAAAAATTACCTGACTCAACACTTGCATTTTGCTGTTCTAACTGTAAAGTCAGTCAAAATCAACTAAGTATGAACAAAAGGTGGTATGACATTGCATTTATATATAGCTAATGTACAGCTAGGTAATCACAATAAGCCATAAGTGCCGTGCTCTGTGGGGTACAATTAATACAATGAGGAGCGTCTGAATATCATATTTGGTATATAAATACACTGTTAAGATCAATGACAATCAGCGGTGCATGCCATTAGTTGAACATGTGGTAATAATGGAATGTCCAATATCACTCTTCTGTAGAAGCAGGAAACAGAAGAACGATTTTTGGAGATTGTGTGAAGAGTAGAAAAAAGTAGAAAACAGAGAGAGGTGAACTTGGCCTAGATTCGTATCGAGAACTCCCCCTAAAACTGATATAATTGAATCGCCATAAAATGTTAGCCCTTTTTCTCTTTTTCTAATCCTTCGAAAGTGTTTCTGTAACATTTAGTGAGAGCTTTTTAAGGCATTATCTGCACAACAACATACAAACGGACAAGAGAAAAGACGGGAATTAGCAACTGAGAAAAAAAACTTTATAACGTCCATATGACGCTATTACCTAATGATTGGAAATATCTAAATAATAATCCTCACTGCTACTGGTCAATGACAGTCGTCGCAACTGCAAGCAAACTGCAAGCCACCGTAATAATATTACGATACGGGTTGAAATTTGTAATTGTTAAATAAACAATAGTTGATAGAGGAAATGATAAAAATGATTGTCAGGAACAACTCATTTAAAACGACTAGTGTATAAAAAATTGGCGATAACAAGGAATCATACAGTCAATATGGTGTTTAATATGTCATTTAATCAGTTTTATCCAATAAACCGGTGAGATATGAGGTCTTGAAAAAAGTCATGACTGACTAGTAATTACCCTTCGGTGTACCGTAAACAATACATCACGAGTGATGGTACCTGACTGTTTATCCACTTATGTCCAATATGGATCGCCATGGCAATCACAAAATATATAGAATCTTAAAAAGAAATATCTGTTTTAATTTATTTTTTAAAAGGGCGTGTCAAATCCTGAGGTCTGAGTTATCATCTACTGATTCCAAAGCTTAATTGAGGCACAAACAGAAAATTGCAGAAATTATATTTGCAGAATATAAACAATGTAAAGGTGAAATAAAAAAAGAACTTAATAAATTACCCAACACTTATTGATCAATTATTGCATAATGGATTGTTGTTAAAAATGTTTTTCTTAACATATATCACATTATACACAACATATGTACCAAGGTTTTTACATTAGTTAGTCTTCTCACAATAAGGGTCGCTAAGTCAAACGGCAATTCCAATAACATTGCACAATGTAGCAACGCTTTAAAATTTTACAATTCAACTTCCAAACTATGTATGATATGTATTATACGTCTGGTTCTTTATTTCCGAACTATTGTGGTAGAATTGCATAACCCCGCCGACGCCGGGTGTCGATCTGGATTTTTGTGGTTCCGGAAAGGCTTTTGGGACATGCGCAGAAGATCGACGTTGCAAGGGCCAAGAAGATAAGCTGATCTCACCTGAGAATTATTGCATCGAATCTACGGTCTTTGTTGCCTTCAGACTCTTCAAGGTGGGCATAACTATTGCTCACATACATGAGCGACGAGTCATTCGTATTTGGCGATGAGGACGGGACCAGTCTCAAGTAACGCCCAATCTGGAAAGGCCCTTAGGTAGTGGTGAAGGAGAAAAACCTTATTTATCTGTTGCGTTTTAGGAAAAAAAGACAAATATGTGCACCATGATAATCTCAAGAGAGTTTCTGATGATTCCATTCCGTTGTGGCTTCGGAGGACAAGGAACTTTTTCTTCCAAGAAGATAATGTCCCTAAATCAGGATCATGCGGGTTAGTCAAACGGCTTAGCTTTGATAGACCCAACTGATTCTGACGAACAGACAATCTACCATACCGAGGTAGCAGGTAATGAGAGTTCCCAACTACCAGGACAAGGAGTTGAAACTGAGAGCAGCGACATACTGGATACGGCCATGCAGGACAGGGCAACAGAGAAGGCAGAGGTCACTGCCAGAACCCACAGGAAGCTGTACAAACCCTTGTGCTTAGTTTACTTGTTGACATAATTTAGTTTAGATTTGCTTTTCACAACAAACATCTCGGTTCAGTTGGCACAGCTGCAGAATCGAGGCCCCAACCTTTCGCATGAGAGCTTCATCCATACTAATTTGCTTGGTCCAGTCAGCCGAGCTGGAGGACCAGGGCCTGTCTTTGCTTCACTTCTCCCTGATCACTCACAATGTTTTACTAAACATGGAGCCCTTAATCATGTAAGATAATTTTAAGGGTTAAGAGTATTTCTTAGGTTTGTTGTTTTGACCTGTATGCCATTTTGTATTACATTTATATTCCTTGTTGTTGGATTTGCTCTGTCGGTCTTAGTTGGGCATTCATTTACTTGACAGAACATATGGAGATGCTATTGTTATATCATTGTATGTCTCTGCTTATTTCCAACCTGCAAACGTGTTTCAAGAGGAGAGGATTAAGGTAGAATTGCATAACCCCGCCTACGCCGGATCTCGACATCTTGGTTCTGGTGGTTCCGGAAAGGCCTTTCTGACATTCATAGAAAACCAACGTCGCAAGAGCCAAGAAGATATTGCTGATCTCACCTGAGAATTATTTCATCGAAACTACGGTCTTTGCTGCCATCAGACTCTTCAAGGTGAGGAACCTTTAGCTCAAATATATGAGCGACGAGTCGTTCATAGTATATGTACATATCAGAGTCAAAACCTTTTAATGTTTTTTTAAGTTTCCTCTTCTATATTCTTATTTTAGTTACAAATATAATTCATATATAATACGTTTCTAAAGGCTTACCTCCCGTAAAAAGATAGTAAGGACATATGTGCCAACAAAATGACACCTTTTTGGAAAAGTGTTTGTTTTATTTCTCCTAAAGTTTCAGTTTTGGGGATTTTGAAGTCGTTCGTCATAGGCCGTGGTAATTCATGGAATGTGTTAAGGTTGACGAGTGGTATGTAGAATAAAGCGATCTAGATGACAATCAAAGCTTGAAGTTCTCATGTACCCTGATTATCGATGTAGCCTTAATATGACCTATACGGAACATTTTTCTCGAATTAGATAGCTTGATTGGGTTTTCATAAGTTTTATAGCAATATATAAAGTAGACCATTATGTATACGGAATATAGAGCAGAAAGCGAAAAGTAAGTGAATTATGCAACGATGTACGTAGACGCTAGTCGTGTTTTTGTAAAATAACTATTAGGGTTAAGATCACTTGTACCTGGAGCTACGAAAATCGTTAAGTCTTTAACCTAGAAGATGGGTATATTATGTTTACTAGTCGTCAATGGCAATATTTCGTGTTCAGAGAGAGAAAAGTGTCCAGTGTCTTGGAAATGCATTTGCCTGTTGTGCAGACAGAATTTTGGTCAGTAATTCCTTAGATTACGTGGCAGGTGTCTCTAAAAACATAATCACAAAACGGGATTATTTCAAAGTGCCATTAGGATGTACGGGAATGAGTGTCCATAAACAGTTGAACTGTCTCGTTCTCTACGAGTTTATAGGTTGGTGACCACAGTCCAGTAAGCGAGAAATCCGTTCGTATGTACGTTTCAGAAATATTCGGTGAATAATTAAGGAGAAGAAAACGGAGTTCTTTGACCGCTTTTTTTTTTAATTATGTTATGGAACCTAATATAAACAGATCACGTATGCGCGATGAACACAAATTCTGGAACGGAGATAAAAAAAATCAGATTCTGTAACACTAGGCAGTGGGAAATGTCTAGGGGAATGAATAAAGAAGTCAGTGTTTTTTTGTTAACAAATAACTATAATTTATTCTTAAAACAACCCTAACAATACAATTCACTAAATCAATACAATTATACAGTAAAACAGCGGTATATAGCAAGTCAATCCAATCACATAGAAAGATAATGGTACAGTACCTGGTTACCAACACCATCACAACGATAAGTCCTTTAAATGTAAACTCTCGGAGAATGACACTCCAGTGGCAAGTTCTTCCAACACCCCAGAAAGTAAACTGAAGTCCAAATGCATAAAATCCAGGAGAAGGTCTTTGAAAAATCTATAATTGCCGCATTCGTCGGATAAGGTCTTAGAATCTGACACACGCTTCTGCGTCCGCTGGAATCTGCTCTGCTGTTCTCTCTCTGCCCCCCCCCCCCCCCCCCGGTTCTTTTTCCACTTTTCGAACAGTCTATAAGGTCTTGCACAACACACGTTTCAGGAATTCTCTAGATAAACAGCGCTGCGTGTCTCCACACACCATGGTGTACACGTGATTCACGACCAAGCCAGCAGGACAACAAGAGTTCAACCGGTACGGATTAAACATAGACTGTAACAAGCGGCCAGGCAAGAGCGCTACAACACGAGTTACGCCCGTGCCACACAATAAAAAGAGCACCTGTATTAAACAATTATTATTTAATGTTTGTGGACTGAAGAATTTTCATCATGGGAGGACTAATTAGGACTACGTAACTGGATTAATATTGTTATTAGCTGATAAATCCGGTATACCGGGCTTATTACCGGGATTTGGGAGATACATTAACTGAGATGTGGAATGTTTGCTCATTTTATATTCCAACAGTTGAAAAAATATAGGTTTTCACTGGGAAAGTGTCTCAATAAGATATGTATTAATATTTTTTACATTTATTTTGTGGCGCTGTGCTCGTGGCAAAAATTCATACCCCGGTATGTTTACTTTGAAGACCTGGTCAGTGATGATGTTTACAATGCAAACCGTATCGAGACGTGGGGGCATTCAGGTTTTCGGTGATAGTTGACTAGAATCTATCGTTGGACGTATAAATATTAGGTTGATGCGAGTTACATTTGAAAGATTTATTAAATGACGTTACAAGGAAACTGTTCCTGAAAAAAAAAAAAAAAACAGAAATATGCATACCTTGTAAGTAGCAGAAGCGGACCCAACGGGATTCCATGTAGCGGGTCAGTATCGCATTTTCAGCCACCGCCACCTTTTTTTTCATCGTATCAGACAAATTTTGAGGCCTGAATCCCCCGACACCACTCCAGCCCACTCCACCCCTGTTGCTGAAATTGGGACCTTGACTTAGGTTTTGTCATTAATCCTCCTGGGTTGAACTCTCCATTTAATATAAGCTTATTTATTTTACATGGATTGTACAAATAGTTATTATAACTAATCACGACACTCTCCATGGCTCGGATTGTGGCGTTCGGTAGACTGTAGAGGTGGTTGAAACCGGAGAACCCGGAGAAAACCACCGGCCTTGGACGGGCCACTACAACCCACTCTCATAGCCACGCCATTTCATAAAGCGAGAAACATGTGTTTTTCTCTTTTACACGATGCACGCATTCAGGTCATTGCCGAAGGCAGTTCGGCTGTGCTCGGTCCAACCTCCGTGCAAGTCATTAAAAACGGAAAAATCACTCAGAATTATTTGTATATTAAAAATTATTTATTTTCATATCGCCTTTGTCACTACGGGGATAAAAACCTTAAAACTATGTATGGCACAGGATTGTACACAACGCGGTTTTAGAGAACACTGCGAACAAACGTGAATTAAATTCCTTTTATCAGTATTAGATTATTGGTGGCTATGTACAGTCTGGCACTCTGTATCTACATCTGTATGTCTGTTTTTATTAAATCTCATTATATTTAATTAAATCTCTGATATGGTGGATTTAAGTTAGAACGTCAAAGACACTGTAACAGATCTGTATTTAGTACTCTACAGTACATGTGAGTTACGTCGATCGGGGTCGTGTCAGTAGGTAGTGTACAAAGCCCAGGTCATTTGTAGAGGCACAGAAAATAGAAACAACGGGAGAAATATCTTCCCTATTGATATATATTTCTGTTTACTTCAGGGGCCCTGCACTATAGGTAGTCTAAAAACCTAGACCAGAAGAGCAGTCTTTTTTTGTTCCGGTGTATAGTCCTCCAACCACCCCTGCCCATCTGGTTTTCGCGATTATCTCGACACAAGAGATACTTTTCATGGATACTTGAAACCAATGGCAGAAAAAAAATGCGTAATTTTTGGTACCCTAACTGTTAACGATAAAACATATAATTCCCTTTACAGCCTGGTTGATATGTCTCATATTTACCCGTGGTTCATGGCGTCACTAGCAAGTGACCATTGTTTATCCTCCTTGGATATGGATATGAAGTAATGTGACGTAGCAGTGAACCCCGTGCTTGCGGAGAATACAAGTCTCACTGTAAACAGGGGTCGGCAGCTCTTGATTATTGGTCCTGTGAAAATCGGTACCTCTTTTGTGGGTCAAGTCTATGACAAGTCACTCATATCATAAAAGGATTTAAAATTATTTTACAGAAAACTGGCTGGGGGGGGGGTTCCATAATAGTTAATTTAGCATTCTCGTCTTTTTGCCGTAAGGACAAAAGGTTTTTGGCATTCTTTGACAGGTGGACAGGATGATGAAACGGACTTTTTTCAGTTGATCAAATTAACCATTTATTTTATAAGAATAAAAAAGTACCGGCCGAGGCATTCTTCCTATTTAAGTGACGAGTATGTATAAGCCTGCGTTCTTTTGTAAATATTGATTTAAAAATGTCTTCACTTTTATTTCATTTAAGTTTTCCAAAGCTTTTCAGCAAACAAGTTCCATAACCTGTAAAAACGTAAAAAAAAATTGAAGTGCTTACGTTAATATTGTGCTACTTCCGTTACTGCGACTGTCAGTATCTGGTACCGTCCGATACTGGGCGGCAGGTTAGCAAACATTTTAAATCCTGTCATATTGGTTATCCGAACAAATTCCATGTCCCTAGAACTTTACGGACAAACAACTCTATTCGGTAAGTTTAAGTTGAATCGCTGGTATTCCTGGTAATTGGTACTTTGGTACTCCAGGTTATTTTTTTTTAACTGTCCTTATATTTTAAACACAGAAGGAAGTCCGCCATTCGAATGTTCGATCATGCCTGGGCATGTTACTCAAACCAAACTGTGACGTCATAAATTTCACAACTGGAAAAAGAAAGTAGTTCAAGAACTTCAGGCAGTTGTTGTTTTTGTTCCAAACTGTCGAGAGGAAAGACGTTTGCATGTGTGGGCCAGGGAGTAATGAATGTAATTGTGATTATTCAAGATGCATTTGAATCGACAAACTGTAACATGACTTGCAGATACAGTTTCTTCAAACACAAACATTTCTACAGTAATTGATTCACTTCGATTCGATACCTAAAAATTGCTAAATAAAGATACAACAGAGGGTAACTGAAGAAGGACTGAATGTTGTTACCACGCACATTTTATGCACGGCTTGATGGATATTTAAGTACGGAAAACTTTGTTTATTAAATTTTAAATAAGAACTAAGTGTACATAATGAACCGTTTTATATAAGATGTTCAATAAGAAAGCACAATAAACTGATGAACTGAGGCTTAACATCAGAAACAACATGAAGAGAGCATGAAAATCACAAAAGCACAAACTCGGAGAGGACATATTGAACATATTATACATTTATTATTGTTCTATGAGGGTCCATAGTGATGGTCGGTGCATCGCCATCCTATTGCATGCACAAATCAGTCGAATACCATTGTATAAATTCGAAGAATATGGAACCTCAGAACACCTGTTTGAATTATAAAACGTCAGGAGTTACTGTTAAAATAATTGTTCCTTCGGTATCACAGCGATAATAGTTGTATACAACGTTAGATGAACATAAACATTCTTATAGATATACATACTCCAATATACTGGGAGAAATCATCTAGTAGAATCACAATAGTATTCATTTAAATCGCGCTTTACACAGGTGCATAGATGAACAAAAATATAATACAATCCTGACCAAATCTAATTTACGGAATCTGACCATGAAACTAAAATATATATCACATATAGATTGAAAAGATGAAAACGTATTTATAATTAGTTGTTACACGTTACCTTTCGTAGACAACCATATCCTGGGCCAATGAAGTTTGCGGTGTTGGTTTGATGGTAGTGCCAAATGTTTTTGTTGAGTAATTAAATTCTCATTCGGGACTGATTAACTGATACAAAAGTCTTGCATTTACATCCTTAAGAAATAGTTTTCTCCTGATTAGGTTATATTTGTACCCCTGCCGAATATTAAAGCTCGATTAGTCGAAACTGTCGATCTGTTCAACACCTCAGGCCAAAAAAATTAAAGGTATGGTTCTCAGGCACCGCCCGCATCAATTTTAAACCCCCGCATCAACAATTTTTATTTTGATTTTCAATAAAAACTTGCCAATTTTGAGCTGCTGTCGCTCCGACATTTCTTTCAAGAAGATAAAACCATACAATTTCCTTTGTTTTGTAGTGCTTTTACTTATTTAACAAAATAAAACTGTTATTTTCATGCTTTTCCCCCTATCATTTGACATTTTTATCGAAACATACCAAAACATTTCAAATAAAAAAAGCGCCCAACCGCATTTATTTCTGAAAAAAGACCCTGAGAATTAAGATTAATTATACGGACAGGATGGTTCGAAAGAATTTGGTCGTACGGTATGTGCGTTTGCTAATTAAGGTATCGGACAAACCTATGGTTTGAACGCATATTTAAACCGAGCAGGCAGGGTTAGACGTTTTTCGAATACAGCACGAGGACAGACATTATAACGATGCCTGCAGCGTAAAGTACACAAAAGAAACGGTCCAACACAATAGCAACCGCCTTCCACTCCTCCCAGATGACACCATCTTGCTCGCTCTGTTCCAGGTGCTGAGTCATTTTCTTGACATGTTCCAAAATTCGATTCACAGTGGACAACACGTCTCCATCGGGCTTGGCCTTTACAGCCACTGTCTTTACTTTTTTCATGTCGCCCGGATCGTAATCTTCTAGATGTGTGTTGTCAAATTTGAGTTCAGGACAAACTTTGTTGCTGTTCTCTGGTTCCGGGAAGAGCACAATTTTTCCTATAACTTTGAATGCGATAAAACGAACCCATCTTGGAACACGTGATCCGGGTCCGTGGTGGTGTACTCGTAAGATGAACACCGATATCACCAGTGAAACCGCTGCCATTACCATCGCCGCCGTCAGGTAGACAACTGTAAAAGTAAGGTCCAATAATAACATATACAACATGTACTCTTTTTCAATTATATTATGATGTTAACTAGTGTACTCTTAATAGTAATAAGCGATAAGTAATGTGGTACGTAAGTAAGGTGGTACAAGTAGTCATTTATGATTTAGTATACTGCTTACATCTACGAAAACGGCAAAATATATAGTCATCGTGATGATACCTGCCCCTAGGTTATTTAATGAAATAGTAAGTGCACTGGTTAATGTTTTTTTACCTTTCTTCATACTTTTGTATATGAGCTATCAGAACGGAGAAAGTCAAATAAATAAGATATATACTACGACTGGAGTGGCGATAAACGCAACCCAGCTTCACCACACAACTCTAGCGTAAATGCCATTTCAGATTGCATGAAGTACGGGTTTTTCTTATAGTGAACACTGAAACTAGATAAACCATTTAAGAGAAAATTACCTAATACCGGGACGTGATCAGAACTTTTTGGCAGGTTGTCCGCAACGAGCAGGGAAAATACTGAATACGAGAGGAGGACAGTCACACCAAGAGAAATCTTCTCTCCAGCGTCAGGCGGCAGACAAAACACAAATATTGATAGCACAGACATCAACATCGATGGCGCCACGATGATAACCAGGTAGAAAGTATATTTTCTTGTAAGCTGAATCACGGCAATGACCCTTTTAAATAACACCCCGTTTTGAAGTATGAACGAGACGCCCTCTACACTTGTCTCGGTGATATCCCATTCTCCATTTGGAGAGTACATTGCCAGATTAATTTCCGATGAGCCATTGGTCAGTGCTACTTTTCTTCCGTCATAGCTCCAGTTGTCGAATTCAAACGTGCAGGTTTGTTCGTCGAAGGGATACGCTTTGAGGTTGAGCTTACAGCTTGTGATCATGTGACCTGCTGGTACCCACCTAACGAGACCTGTGTTTCTTACGGTCACGTGAAATCTCTCGTAGTAACTGTCATCGTACATTTTGCCGGCACTGTAAAAGTAAAACGTCAAACATTGGATGACGTACTCTGTTTTGCTCCTTGATCGATAAGTGTATTGCTTCCTGGGTGTTTTACCAGTGAAATTAAAAGTGTAGCAACTTATAAACTTAAGATGTTGAACTATTTTACATTACGTAGGAGGAAAACTATAAAGGTAAAATATCGTGTTTGAGGGTGAAGTACAATTACTGTTAATAATATCAGCAAGACACAGACATGGCATAAATCCCGTGAGTCTTACCTACTTCGATTTTTTAAATGATTGCTTCAGAAACTTATTCGTTGAAAATAAGATATTTTAATTTATCATGTAAATCTATTATAAGTATGAAAAAGGCATAAAGTGCACTTTAAAACTAAATTTGCTCGACTTGAAAGCTATAATACAAACCTGTTGGTTAGTACTATGTCCGGCAGCCACAATTGACCAGGAGGGACAGTCATGGTGTCAGTGCCGTTATAGGTTGCCGGGTCCCATTTGAGGTATTCATCTTCCCACATCTTTAGATAACATATAGCAACTGGAGTAAATATTAATATATTTTCTTATTTTATTTTTTAACGTTAAAGGGGCATAATCAGGAGAAATACTAGTATCATGCGTATTCTTTCACACTATCAGTTCAGTTATGCTTTATACAAAAGTTTCCCAGCAAAACCTCCCCAGCACACAGTCTCAGTAACTCGCATATGGCTGTTTTACACTTTGTCATGGCTCTCCCTGTTTGTAAACACAGTCCACGTGGGTATATTTACTATATCAAGGCCGCGTGACCGGATGTCCGATGATGAGCCGGTAAACGCGGTGTTTCAGCCAGCGGGAACATGTATTACATTTTCGGAGCCAAGTCAGTCAGGGCATCTCCTGATTGACACGTGTAGTGGCTCCGCGATGCAAACGGTACCACGCGCTGTGTTTATGTTGACACATTTGATCGCCCGGTCCACTATTTTTAACACTGTTTACAGGAGTAATTAAGCAAACGATTTCAAGGCCATATTTTGGCAGGTACATGTTTATTTTAAAGGGAAGAAGCTTTTTTTCACGTTAATTCAACATGCTTTATAGGTGATTGGGCGGATTGTTATACTAGCTAATAGGCTGGGCCCTATATTGTGGTCAACGAGAAAGAAAGCCTGGCCTAACCAGACCCAGTCAGACGAAATTAACTCTTTAGGAGAAAGGGAGAGGGCAGCAGGAGACAGACGTAGATATTCCTACTGGTGCTCGGACTACCCAGAATAACAACAGAGAGCAACCTCCTCCCTCAAGCTCTGGGCAAACGGACGACCGACCCTCGAGGTTCAGTAGGTGACAGTGGGGACTGAAAGGATTTAGAAGCGCATCAAGTCAATAAAAATTCGCTTACCACGACTAGGTGTTAATGTCTAGCAGGGGCGGATCCAGGATTTAGGAAAAGGGGGGTCCAACCAATGAGGACTAATGAAATTCCTAAACAGAGATCATCAGGTCTGAAAAAGGGGGGTCCAGGCCTCAAAATTACGTCTAAAACTCCTTAAAAAGGTTGCTTCGGGTGAAAAGAGGGGGGGTCCGGACCCCCTGGACCCCCCCCCCCCCCTGGATCCGCTTCTGTCTAGAGGTAAAAGACTTTGGATATTTGAGGGGGAAGGGAGGAGTCTTTTGTCCTGTCACTAGTTTGTGCTCGGACTACTCTTACTATGAACGGGGGACCATAAAAACCACACTTGGTTCAAATAACTATTCCAAAGGGGATGCCGGATTATATATCTATTTTAGTGTCCAAATAATGTAATTATCATTGTGCAATTTGACAAAAATGTTGTAATGTTGTAACAACTGTGATCTGCTATGTAAATAAAGATTGACCAAATCATTCTGCAGTTATACAAGTTGGAGCTGGGACAGACCATGTGAAGTTCATGTACTCTGGGACCACTTGTCAATGAGGTCGCCACTCGCATCCGGGTGAACCATGTTAGTTGAAGGATGGGGAAAGCCTCATCCAAGCTTCACTTCTATCAATCGGATTCATTGTTACACCCCATCCACCCATTTTTCCAATGTTTAATCAGTGTAATCATCAGTTTTCTATATTAGTCTTATAAAAAATTATACACATTTGCCTCCAAGGGGTTTCATTTATTGTTTATTTAATAATTTTGTGTCAACGTTCTAACTAAAAAATGTTACGTAATGATGTTTTTTAATGCTACAGTTACGAACAGGTTATGTTTGTGTGAAAGCGTATTCTTACCACTTCGAGAATTCCAAACACTTTCAGTTCCTGTCTTCTCTCATCCTAGAATAAAAGATATAAATATTGCTTTATTATAGTCAACAATGTAAAATCAAGGTATTCTATTTATGTTTTTGTGATATTTGTCTAGAAAAATCAAACTAATAATTTAAATGCTAAATCATGGCGATTTTACGCCTTAAGCCCCTTTATTTTTTATATAAGTACCATCAAACTGCATATGAGGTTAAAAAATATGTTCAACAATGTTACAGTTGTTAACAAAATATTGAAGCCAAAAGTTCGGACACAGACAGGTCCTTCTGAAGGAAAACCTAAAATATATGATCATTGAGACTAGCAAGTTCAAAGGTTTTTTTATCTATATTACAAGCAGAACGTTTCCATGCTGAAGTATTTGGCATTTAAAAACGATTATCTGTTTTGTTTTTTAATTAACATTCATGCATATATGCATAAATGTGTGCTTAAAAAACAACAGAATTTCGAAGGGTTGTTCTGTGTTATACCAACCTAATTCTCTCTCTTCGGATGGACATTTTATACCGATAAACGCATGTTCCATATTAATCTGACCATTTTGCACTCTTTGACTCATTTCTTGGATTGAAATACTCTCGCAAAATAAGATAAACTAAATGAGGTGTCATTTGCATCCACTAATACATGAAACGCAGTGGCGTATCCATGATTTGAAGATAGGGGGTGGGGGAGGGCACAGCACCTAATTCGGGGCCGATGGCCTATACCTCTTTTCTGCTTGTAAGTGATATATATATATATATATATATATATATATATATATATATATATATATATATATATATATATATATACAATAGTCCACTGTACAGTTCAGAAAAAAGCACACTGTCCTGTTGAAAGTATTTCACTGAGATAAATAGAGATGGAAAGGTTTCGTGAGATTCTCTCAAATGATTATTGTTTATCAGAGCACTCCAAAGAAGAATATTGATAAGAGACTATAGTAGTAGCACAAATAAATAATAATAGGAACGAATCTACCACATTTTCTACATTGTTTTACTATTTTTAAATTACCAGAAACAGTACCAATGCTCTTATTTAAATGTATGATTGATTTCATTAATAGGGTTATCCGAATACAACTGACCGTTGGATTTTACCACGAGATTAACATTACCATGACCGCAGAGAAGGATGCATATGTTTATATACTTCAAACGCCATGTTGTATATATGTGTCGCAAAGCTCAAGTGTAACTGCTCCTGGCACATTTTCAAATGATACATGATAAAAATATGGATCAGGGGAAGTTAAATCCGCTTGTTTTTTTTTACTTAAGCAAAGGATTTAATACTGTAGATCACAAGAGACTACTATTAAAACTGCATACATTTGGTTTTACAACTAACACAGTGGCCTTGTTTCATTAATTTCATCATAATCGGTTTAAGATAGTAAAATACAATAGTAATCTATCTAGCCCTATTTGTGAATGCTTCTTAGGGTGCGATATACTTGGATCAATAATATTTTTAATATTCATAAATGATCTTCCAGCTGTGTTAAATACTGATGATATTGTTATTTACGCAGATGTTGTCACTATACATTGTCATGGAAAAATGCAGAAGAAGCTGTGATTGAATTACAACATACTGTAGATTAAGGTTTGACGAAAACCTACTCACTCTAATCTAATACTTATAAAAGGAATTCAGTTCACGTTTGTTCGCAGTGTTCTTTAAAACCGCGTTGTGTACAATAATGTGCCATACATCATTTTAAAGGTTTTTATCTCCGCAGTGACATAGGCAATATTAAAAAAAATAATTTTTAATATACATATAATTTTGAGTGATTTTTCCATTTTTTACCGAGCACAGCCGAACTGCCTTCGGCAATCACCGGAATTCGTACATCGTGGTCACTTAACCTCTAACAGTAAGGACTATGGTTCATATGAATAACGCTTGCTTTCAATGAGGGATTTGACCCACGTGCTTGGTCAGTAGAAGAGAAAAACACATGTTTCTCGCTTTATGAAATGGAGGGTTCAACCCAGGAGGATTAATGACAAAACCTAATTCAAGGTCCCAATTTCAGGAACAGGGCTGGGGTGGTGTCGTGGGTCTGAAAATGGGATACGGACCCACTGCATGGAGACCCGCTGGGTCCGCTTCTGCTACTTACGATGTATGCATATTTCTGTTATCTTCTTCAGGAACAGTTTCCTTGCAACGTTCATTTAATTAATCTTTAATGAGTTCCTCACATCAACCTATTCTTTATACGTCCAACGATAGAAACCAGTCAAATATAAACGAATCACTCTATGCCTCCGCGTCTCATTCCTGTTCGCAATGTAAACCATCACTGACCAGGTCTTTAAGGTAAACATACCGGGATATGATTTTTGCCAAGAGCACAGCGCCAAAAAATAACAGTAAATATTATTTGTACATATCGTATTCCGAGAGTATCCCACTAAAAACCTATATTTTCTTTTAACTTTTATAATAAAAAATGAGCCAACATTCAATATCTCAGTAAATATATCTCCTAAACCGCGGTATAAAAAGCCCAGTATACCGGGTTTATCAGCTAGTTAATAATAAATCTAATATCATGCTCCTTAGTTCTTCCAAAAGGATTGTTTATCAGAAACTCCAGATATCAATATTTGGATTTATCCTGGAGACCATATGTTAACTCATTTAGCAAAAAAAAAATCTATCTCCAAAGATAGGATTTCTTTACTGCATATAAAGCTTTCTGTCTTTCCAATCATTGACCAAGGTTTATGTGACAATCATTCAAACAAACTATGGTCAGGTTCATGACAGAATCAGTTACTGATATATACATTGATGTAAATGTAGAGGTTTTAGGGAAGCTAACAGCACTGTTTAAGTGATGCTGTTTTGTCAAGTGCACCAGTTCGAGGGACTCATTTATAGAAGTTTCTAACCACCAAATTTAAACTTAACCCGGCGAAACCGCTGACGCCTAAAGACCACTTTGACTTGACTTTAAGAATAAATGTCATTATATGTCATATATATATGTCATGGCCAAACAGTCAGAGGTGATGAAATCTAGATAGTTTGGTGTAATTCTGGTTGTTATTAGCAAAACAAATGACATTCTTTAAGATACGTTTTTGGCATCCGTTTTAATGGTAACATTTGGCCACAGTAACCTGTTTTGAGGGCATTTTGCTAAATGGCAATATTAATAAATAATCACAAAAGATTAGCAAACCCAGACATGCTAAAGAAAGCATTTTAGTGAAACTAAGTCAGTGGTCATAATAAAAGAGTGCTTTTAAATTTCGCAAATAAAAGTCCAGGTGAATCAAAAGTTAATCAGTTTGAGAGAATAATATGTTGCTACGTTTCATGAAGTTTAAACATAATCTGATAAAAAGTGTTAGTGTTATCGCTCTTAAGAGAAAACATAGCATTAAGTCCATTGTGACATGACCTTGAGAGCAAAGCTCAAGGTCATAACTAAGAGGAATATTTTAGACCGTGGAATTATAGGAATATAATATAATATTGATAAATGGCAGTTTGTATTAAGAAAAATAATAAAGATATTAGCTTTATAAAAGTTCGGACTCTCAGTAGGTAAAATAAAAATTCCCCAAATGCGCTTAAGAATATGACAACTTACGAATTCTGAAAGGGATAGAACGAAGAAGTTGAGTGTGACCGTGACAGTCTCTGAGACGTTGACTAGAGGTCTGACTCTCTTGTCGTACGTGCTCATTAAATCCGCCATCAGACGCCGCTCTCCGCTCTGCTCAACTGAAAAAGCAGATGTTTCCCAAATATATATATATATTTGTTTATAAAAAAACATTATTAACATGATGTTAACAGGTGAATAATTATGTTTGATAAAATATGAAAACCTTTTTCGTCACAAAAATGCAATATACGGTAATATGACAAAGTTCTTTTAAATTGAAAATAAGATTTAGCGCGTATGAATATCTATGGTTTTCTATTTCGATGGGTTGATATATCACATATAATCGTTTTAAAGATACACTGCATGTTTTATATTTAAAATGCATGGTTGCTCACCTGCATTGAGCTGCCCAGAAACCAGAAACAGCCCTGTGACAAGAAACGCGATGAGTGTGTTAAACATCTTGACGAATATATCCTGACCGGTACAGGTACCCGGGCTTTTATTCCTCGCTTACCTCACAAGTCATGTTTACATACGCATCGATATCCATTGAAATGTCCCTCTCACATTAAATAGTGTGGAATGGAAATGATTGATTAACTAGAGTAACCCATCAGCCCGCTCGTGAATTCAGCACACCTGTATAATCACTGTATTAATTTCCCACACCCCATACATTTCATGCATTGCTTTCAAAACAAAGGTAAAACACATTTAAACCTTGTGTTTAGCAAAATAATGGTCTTACTCTGATTGACACCAGCTCTAATCAACTGTTTTAATATACGTGTTAAACTAACATTTGTATATGACTTGTACCGACCTAGCCCAGAAATAATTAACGTCAATAATAAGACCCAGAGGCGTGCACGTGGACGTACTGCCTTTTTTGTTTGTTGTAATAATTTGCTGTTTGATGCAGTTGCCCTTCTGTTAGCACTTCTCTCATTAAAATGAATTGAATTCAGATAATTCACAATAAGTTTTAATTTTATAGAATTATCACGTGTTTTTACGTGTGAAGGTCCGTAGAGCATTTCGTATTACTTACAGTATTGATAATTTGGCTATTAAATAAGTATGTCATGTTAAAACAAGTGACCCGTGGGTCATGACGCTCAGCTGACTAAGAAGACATTCGCAAAAGGAATTTTATCATCTGAATGAAAAAAATTTGTAAGTGGTATCCCTATTCAACTGAAGCTTAGTTGGAGGATATGGGTTACGCCCTTTTCACAGCGCTTTAACTATAGGCCAACTTCCTATATGGTAAGCGCTGTTTGTTATGACTTCGTATCCTGAATTGCTACACCAGAGAGGAGCACTGTATTTTTGTCCAATCAGATGAGACCTTGTGCTGGAAGACACGGGCAAGCGAGGAATACACTGAGCCAATCATGTTCATTTCGTTTTGAGTAACAGCTCATCGCCCCGGTTACCGTATGAACAGGCCACAGGCTCAGGGAGAATTGCATCAGACGTGGTTTGCTTAGGGCCTTGGGCACATAGGATGCCCGGTCGGTGAGCTGTAATTCAAACGAAACGTAACAACAAAGGCTGCGTGCACACCTCACTGGCTGGTTTCAGTTCTGCAGACACCAGACACACGGCTACTTTAACACAGTCATACTGTCAGAATCGAATCGGTCGATGATGCGAGAATGCAGAGGGAGCAATTAAAATTCGAACGTATTCTTATCTTCTAACGGCGCTTGAAGCGCAGCTATGGGCGGAGTCAGGATGCCTGTCGCTTTTTTGTTTATTGGCATCAGGTTGGCTGCTTGTCACATCATACGCACGTTTTGTTCAGCGGTCAACGAACCGCCATCTGGTGTCTAAATATATCATAAACGGTCAAAGCTGGCAGCGTGAAAATCAGTTTCTTCTTTAGAAGCGTAAGATTTCTGCTGCCTCGGGAGCGAAGATATGGGTAAGAGAGACCAAATTTATGGTTTCTAAGGAGATTTTGCATGGACCTCCCTGGATGTCAAGTTAGAAGATTCCGGGTCCAATGGTTACAATTTGTGCCCTATTAACAGACGACCATTTCTTTAAAGGTAAAAAAAACAGATTAAAAATCGTTAATAATCGAGAAAATACAGGTGGCTCCACCAGTCTGCATTATCTGATGAAACATTCCATGACTAATAACTATGCAAAGAATCATGGTGATCAATGCATTAGATGTTTAGATACTTGAGCTTTTGTATCAACTATTCCATTATTCTGGGGGTACTTCGAAGCCCCATAGCTCAAAAGTTTGGAGTAACAGAGACCTAATTTAAGGTTTCCAAGAAGAAATTTCATGGGCCTACCTTCATATTAAGATAGAAGATTCCAGGTTCAATTATTACAATTTGTGCTCTGTTAACAGACAACTACATCTTTGAATGTATAAAAAAATTTAGAAAAAAAATGCGTATTTTGGGGGGAAAAAAATGCAGGTGGCGCCACCAGTCTGCAGAAACTGATGAAACATTCCATGGCCAATATCTATACAAAGAATCATGGTGATCAGTGCATTAGCTGTTCAGATACTGTAGCTTTTGTATCAAATTTTTAGTTATTCTGGGCGTACTTCTGAGCCCCATAACTCGGAGGATATGGGTAACAGAGACCTAATTTCAGATTTCCAAGGATATTTTATATGGACCTCCGGGGATGTCGAGTAAGGAGATTCCAAGTCCAACGGTTGCGATTTGTGACCCATTGACAAACGACCGCATCTTTAAAGGTCTCGAAAACAGAGACAAAAATCGTAAAAAGTCGAACAAATACAGGTCGCTCCACCAGTCTGCATAATCTGATGAAACATTCCATGACAAAGGACTATGCAAAGAATCATGGTGATCAATGCATTCTTTGTTTAGAAACTTGAGCTTTTTTGTATCAAATTTTTCCATTATCCTCGGGGTACATCGAAGCCCCATAGCTCAAAAGTTTTGGGCAGTAGAGACCTAATTTTAGGTTTCCAAGAAGACATTTCACGGGCCTACCTGCAAAGAGATAAAAGATTATAGATCCAGCTCTTCCGATTTGTGCCCTGTTACCAAAGGACCACATCTATTAAAGTCCCAAAAATAATAAAAAATCGTAAAAAATCGAAAAAATGCAGGTGGCGCCACCAGTCTACAGAAACTGATGGAACACTCCATGATCAATATCCATGCAAAGAATCTTGAGGATCAATGCATTAGTTGTTCAGATACTTGAGCTTTTGTATCAAAATTTTCATTATTCTTGGGGGGTACTTCAAAGCCCCAAAGCTCTAATTTTGGGTAACAGAGACCTAATTTCAGGTTTCCAAGGAGACATTTTTTGGGCCTCCAAGCATGTAAAGAGAGAAGATTTTAGGTCCAGTCATTACGATTTATGCCCTGTTAACAGATGACTGCATCTTAAGAGGTCTCAAAAATATAGAAAAATCGTGAAAATAAAAAAAAATACAGGTGGCGCCACCAGACTGCAGAAGCTGATGAAACATTCCATGATCAATATCCATGCAAACAATAATGAGGATCAATGCATTAAATGTTCAGATACTTGAGCTTTTGTTTCAAATTTTCAATTTTTCTTGAGGGTACTTCAGAGCCTCATAGCTCAAAGAATATGGGTAACAGAGACCTAATTTTCAGGTTTCCAAGGAGATTTTTCATGGACCTCCCAGGATGTCAAGTACGAAGATTTCAAGTCCAAAGTTTACGATTTGTGCCTGGTTACCGGACAGACAGACAGACGGACGACGGTGTGATCGCTATAGCTCAGATGACTTTCGGTCAGCTGAACTAATAAGATATAGCTCAGTCTAAATTTAGGGTCTACAGATTGTCAGCTTAACCCAATGTCCAGAACTGTACTGGGGACAGCTGCAAGATTTTGATTTGTAATAGTTGCCGGGCCGGTTCATGAGAACAGTTTAAATTTCAGCATTTCTTATAATACTCTCGCTGACTGATATTTTTTAATAATTTTGTGTTCATTTCATCTACAGATAGATACCCGTCAATTTTCTACGCCCAGAGGTATGAAGTATACACAAACTTTGTTTAATTTTGTGATATATCTATCATATTGCGTATCGTGGTCCAGAACAATCGAAATATAACCAATTCTGATGGCAGAAAATTGTATAAAGCATAATTTGGACTATTTTGATATTTTGGATTAGTTTTTGCAATGTCTTGTGTAAATGAAATCCCACGCATCTTTTCTGACAACGGCTAAATATGTATTCAAGAAGATGCCGAAATTCCTTATGCCAGTTGACCTCAATTATTTTTTCAAACCTAGCACCCGCCGAGCCCTCTCCCTCCGCAGTATGGTTGATAAGCAGGAGGGATCGATTTCTAGGGATCAAAATCGGGATTTAACTGAATCATAGTAGATTACCTGTCAAATGCACCCTCAGATTGGATTTTAAGGAAGTTCAAAAATTGTTATCAATCGTTCCCTGTTAGTTTAAAATAATGCTTATTTTAACATAATGCCTACCTTAAATTAAAGTAGTTGAATGGACCAGGATCATTAGATAAAGAGGTCTTTTTAAATTGAACCATTACCGGCTGATCTTGAGTCTGTAAACAGCTTTATTTTATATAATATGATTATTATGTATGAATAATGTATAGAAATATTCAAAATATACATAAATATAAACGAAATATTACAATGATTACCAATAATACCAGGGCTAATTTTATGTGATATACATTTGAAATGAGTGAATGAAGAGATCAATTTTTTATTTATTGGTATAAAACGGGGTAAATGGGTCTACGAGCGGGACAATACATTCCGAACGAACTTAAGACTGCTCAAATCGGAATTTACATCCACATATTTTCCAACTATAACTGCACAAATAAGATCCACTGCATATAAAAATATACCCTGGCTTATTTATTTGAAAAAAAGTTCCTTATTTAAGTTTTACTCAGATTTAATATTTACTTATTAATAACCGATTTATCGGTAACGTAATGCAAATTATATGATTTTATCACGAAAAAGACTGAGCTTTCATTTAAGCAGATGTCCTTGGGTGTATAATGTGGGTTAATAGCCCCACGCTGTATATAATGTTATAATTAGTTATTCTTATAATATATAAGCCAACTTTATATATACTCCTGGAACGCTGAACTGACAGAGCCTTTGGATTTAGGCGAGTGTATTTAAGGTCAGTTAATAGACCCACGCTAGATATAGAATTACAGTTTGATTTAACCTTATGTAAGGCAAAGTTATATATACTCTTCAAGAAAAGTGTACATTGCCTGAGCCTTGTTATTTATCCTGATTTTATTCGGTTGTATTTAAAGTCCGTCAATAGCCACTAGCTGAGTATGGTACATACCAATGTTGTTAATGACGGTGTGGTGTAAACATAAGTAGTCATAGTAACTCATGAACGTTATTATGTTGTACAATTAACTGCATTAGGTTCGTCTTTGGACAATGTTTGATGGATAAGCATACGTTTAATCCAAGTGTCATTTAATCAATGAAACTGAGTGGTTTCGGTATTAGTTGATCATGTGCTATAAATGGCATGTGGCGGGTCACACAGGTTCAGGAAACTGGTTCAGAGAGTACATATACCATTTTTTTCCTAGAAAAAATCTAAAAATGTATACGTTATGAGGGTCAACCATTCTGTTTTTATTGTCCATTGTCAGGGATGTACTCGAACCCGCTCTTCCACGGACCCGGACTTGGACTCGACCGTCCTAGACTTGGACCGGTACTTTGACTCTGAGGTCAGGACTGGACAGTAAGACACCGAGTCCAACTAAAGGGCTGACATGATTACTGGAAAATACACTAACAGCAAGTACATGCGTTCATTGGTGAAAAGGCATGACTTTTCTTTCTTTCTTCAGTTTTGTCCTAATACTCCCTGCGCCGGGTGTTTTGTTACTCTCTATTTGACACCAAAATCTAAAGCATTTTAGGATGGTAAAAATATGTACTAACTCTATAAAGATAACACGAGCACCGCAAATTGTTCATATTACGACCGTATCCTGTGACCTCTGACCTCATTAAATATGCGTGATTTTGGTTTGGAATGTGATTCAGGAGACAAACTCTATTAGTAACTTTTAAAATGAGCTTCATAAAAAAATTACATTTTTGGGAAGTCACCATGGTGCCACTGAAGTCTGGAGACCTCTGACCTCATTAAATATGCGCGGGTTTTGCTGGAAAACGAACTGAGGCGAGATATCATATTGACTATTATTTCTGTTTGTTTTTTATTAAAATTCATTATATGTCTCGTAAGTTATCGCCGCGACATCACAAGGTAGCTTATAATGACCTCTAACCTTATGAGATATGCATGAATTTTCCCATAATCGAAACTGGGGCGAGATAAACTATTGATTAGTAGTTATGTACAGTTTCGTGAAAATCCAGCAAAGCCCTGGTAAGTTAACGCGGCGACTCTAAAAGTTAACGGACGGACGGACCGTCGGCCCGACGGACGGGCAACGGATGGACCGTGCATGGGTAAACCATAATTAGTCCCGTCATAGACGGGCCAATAAAAAGGTCTACGACAAACAATAATTCCAGCCACACATTTATAAATTTACTCAGTTAGTACCACTGGTATGTGTCAGTCATTAAGTCAGGTTATGGAATTAGACATTGTTATTCCATGTGTCACTTCCATGTACAAGTTACCATACCAAGAAACAAATATACAAATTCCCATTGTGTCTCCTTTAAAATAAGCAAATAAATTTAGTGTGTTAACACCAATTATGTTATATTGTGTTAATCAAGTGAATCAAAATAAAATGTTAAATAATTTTTAAAAATATCAAAATCAAGGGGTTAAAAAAAGAACATTAAAAACGAGCAAGTAGTTTTTACATTTTATATTTTATGTTAAGCCTGTGTTCCTCCTAACCTGTTACTGGTTTATATTAATAATGACACATTCATGTCAGTTGGAATGGTCTTTGAGTCAATAAGCTGATAGAACGCTTTCATCAGCTTGAACGATATTAGTCCCAAACAGCAAAGGGAACCCCTAGCCCATACGGAGGGAACATCTCAATTGACAAGTTACGAGGATTTTCCGAGACTGCGAACATGGGCACTTCCGGTGTATGTTTGGTGTCGTTACAACAGGTTTTAATTATCTGCTCCAGGGATTACCGTTTTTGACCACAATAATGAATATTAATGCATTCATTTAAGTGTGATCTCAAGAATTTAAAATTTTGGATTTAAATATGACATTTGGGCCATCTAAACAATAAAACAACGAACATTTATAATAGTATTGTTATTATAAAACATTTACTATGGCCAGGTAACACACATACTGACATACATTAATATATTCAGGAATTTTAGGGTGGGATATATATGTGTGTGTGTCTGTACTTATACATATATATTTAAACATTTGCATATAATTCTACATTTCTATAATTTATTGTACCACATATACAAAAATTATATATATAAAAATATAATAGACACGGCATATACAGTTAGAAATCTTATATAAAATTAAATTATTAGATTTTTTTTCCCGTCAAAGTCCCTTGTTGTTATATAGGGCTAGGTAACACACACATACATAAATAAATCTATCCTGGATTTCTAGGGTGGCATTCAATATTATTAAAGTATACATATATATATATATATATATATATATATATATTTATTTTTGTGTGTGTACTAATAGTATAGAACGTCATAAAAATTAATACTATTTCTTAGCATGCTATAACAGTTATTCAATGACAATGAATTTTGTGGCATTTAAACGGCGTAGAAAAAAAAATATATAACGTCAGCTGCAAACACCAAGTCAGTCCAGTTTATACTTTAGTTCAATCACAGTACAATATAGGTACACTTGCAGATACAGTTGGTATATAACATTTTATAAAAACGGACATAACACGAGGTCGAATCGGAATTTCTATGCCCATTCTTCATCATCATTACGTTGATTTATAACGTTTATAAAAAGCGAGAATATGTGAATGACTTTTTTCCAAAAGAGGAAAATTCGTTCACTGCATGTATTAAGGTGGCAGATCTCTCCTTTAGCTGCCATTTAGATAGTCCTGCTGCTATGATGTAATAATACCAAAAAAAGCTCCTGGTATTGATAGTACCAAAGATAATTGCCTGTTTCACCTTAGTTATCCTTACGCAAATGAAGAACATAACCCCAAAAATTTGTATTTTTGTTCATGTGTGATCTGATCTTTTCTGCTAGTATATATTTAATATTCTTGTGTGTTAAATATTATTTTCAATATCTCTTATTTGTTAGAGTTCTGTTAAATCATTTTGTTCTTTTAGTATCATTATTTTTTGTTTGTGTATATGGCCCGTGAGTCTATAATTACTATCATTATTTAAATTATTATTATTATCATAATTATTATAAATATTATCATTATAAATATAATTTTTATAATTATCAAACTGGAATAGACTAGGCCTAGAATGTGAAAATATAGGATATATATTTTTCTCACATAATACATGTACTCACCCTTTAATTATGATAGGATTTTACTATCCTGTATTAATTATTATGGGTTACAGGGATTCATAATGTGTTCTCAGTTCTGTGTGAAACATTGTTCTACAATATTTTAAAACATTACTAATTTGTTTTCTTTATATTCGGATTTGAGCCAAAATAACATATTCAGAAAGGAAACATTCTTATATTTTCAACGTTATAGGTGCAGCAAACCAGACCTGGCAGATAATACTGGCCTGCTGGGTATTCGGTCAGTCATTATGAGGTAAGCATTACCGGATTTAAGGTACATTACCCTGATGTACTCAATTAGCTGTACAAAGTAAAGTAAGTCGTCAGGTCATTATGCAGTATAATGATTTTAGTGAAATTCGACCGGGGGTTATATTTGATGGACAAACAAACTGTAAGCTTAGTGACACCTGATCAATGATACTGCGTGTCTCTGCCATCATTTCAGCATGTGTAATGAACGGCACAGTGTATGTCGACCCTCTGTACACGGGGAAACTGCATGAAGGCATATACGCCCTCTGTAATCGTCGAAACTGCATTAAGGAGTACATATGTTCATCAATAAATGCTATACATATGGCATGACCTCCCCAGTCAGGCAGTTCGCCATGATAACCATGAGAGTTTTTATTGTTCGTCTGCGATCTTGCATTTTAAAGCAGGCAGCGCAGGCAGACTGGCTTCCAATCTGATCACAGGGCCCACATTTTGAAAAAAAAAACTCAAAAACATCCCTAGAGACCAAATCACCTGAGCATCAAGGCCAGTGGGTCCTTAGTTAATTTTATGTATTTTAGGCCTTGTTTGACGGTAGAAACAAGTTCTCAGGTAAAAAAAAAGAATACATATCGTTTCTTCTTTATTTATGTAAATCTTGCACTATTCAATTTTAGCCTTAGCGTAATACCCAATTGACTGATTCACAGGAAAACAAACAACTACTGTTCACCACTCATTACTAGGAGCCAAGCGCTCCCTTTCGTCTTGTTGACAATAAGGGACGGATTCTGGAGCTGAGCTTTGAGACCCCTGGTGGACAATTTTGTAACCAAACAAATAATCAGTCGGATATTAATTCATCGTTCATGTGATTCGTCCTTGCTTCGTATTAGAATTAACAAATAATATATAAGTTGCGATAAAACATGAATGTATAAGAATTCAAGAAAATTCAATCATTATGTTATACACATAACATATTTGCGTTATAATTCATAAATATCCGCAACACAGTGCATATTCGTGTATTTGTTTCAGGTGACAACGTGAAGTTCACTTGCATAGCTCCTTAAACACACCCTGATATTTCTTTTCCTAGAATCACATATATTTGATCTGTATCGCTGAAAAGTGGTACGGACACTTTTTTGATTAATAAGAAACACGCAAAATAGATATATAAAGGTACGCGATCATAGAAATTAAAAACTAGAGTAAATAAACTTTGATTCGTTCCACTATATACAAATGCAGTAAATACTAAGCTATATATACCCTTTGATTTTGAATAAATACTTCAACAATCTTTTTCTCTCTTATATACAAGAACTTATAGAACTAATATTTGCGTGAACGCAGAATTTTTTAGATACTATGATAAAGATATTACTTAGTAAGCGAATAATCGCACACCTATAGTTTAGCAGATGACAAATACTTCTATGTACAATTATATCAGTGCTCAAAGGTAGTTCAAAGGAGGCAGATGGAAGGCGCAAGCATGGTTGCAGAATGGAGGCACAGTTGTTACGTTGGTTGCACAGGGGAAGCACAGGGAAGGCAGACATAGAAATGGCCGAAATTTGCATGTTAGGTAGTTCAAGGCAGGCACAAGGGATAAGTAAATATCTAAATAAGTAAAACGATTCATCGGATATCTCACGTAAATCACATTAAACGTCCGAAGAACGCATTTCATAGGCTAGGATCAAAACAGCAAGTTTCTTAGGACCTAATTATGAATTTGTTCAATGGTATTATCATGCATCATATTTACTATCATTAATGTTGTAAAAAGGACGCGCCAGTGAATTTCACCCTAAATTGCTCAAACAGTGGAATGTGATTCACAACCGAGTAGTCATAGGAACAAGCTAAAGTTATTTTGAAGTCCAGATAATTCCATGCAATTATGACAGAGGCAAACAAACCTTAAGCTTATTAACACCAGGTCGAAGTTGCTGAGTCACTCCACCGTCCGTTTAGCAAACATGATGAATGGCACGGCCCATTTCGGAATTCTGAAAAATAGGAAATGCATTAATGGGTATATGTACAAACATAATAGTGTTATATGAAAGGACGTCGAGACATGAATAGGCGTCCTCTGTATATGCCCAATGATGAGAGTCAGCATGTCAGCCATGGAATTGTTATTGTTTATTTTTGGATTTCTGTATTTTACAGGGCAGGTCAAAGCAGGTTTGTAATCAAATCTGAGTTCTAGCATTAATAATTGTTATGATAGTAATTATGATAAAAAAAGGACTTTCTGTCCTTTATCCCTCCCTGAGAAACAAGTAGTGTGGTGTTTTAAATCAATCACTTGAGAATACCGATGAATTGTTTTGCTTAAAATATCAAATTTTAATCATTTATTAAAAGTTAGTTCTTTTTATTATGAAAACTTTATATTTATGTTTTTTGCCATTTAAAATATACCCCATTAAAACAGTTAACATTTTAAAAACTTATATTTTTTAATTACACCGGAGGCATTTAACCTAATAATTATAACATAATTACTTTCATTATAATATTCACAATAACAACCTAAATTAACCTTCTTGCTTCATAAAACATCATGTATTATTTAGGACTCATAAATAATGCTAACCCTGTCTCTAATTTAGTACAGACATGTTTGTCATTATTGTTTTCCTTTAAATTCAATCGACTTTTCTTTCCTAGATCATATAACGTCCTGTTACATAAGTTTAAAATATATCGGAGAGCAACTGATCACTAAGTGGAGTTTAAACAGGGCAATGCAACGGCATAGTTACGAATACTTATTTTGGTACACGTCTTAAATTTGCTTGCAATGACATTATGAGAAGCAATATTATGCCTATTCTTTCACACTATTAATTCAGCTTTGCTTTATCATAAGTTTTACGGCAACCCCCTCCCCCTCAGCACACAGTCTAAGAACCTCCAATATGGATGTTTAACACATGGTTCTGCGTGTGAGTAAACAGTCTACGTATGTCTGTTAAACATTACAAGACTGCGTGACCGTAGGTCCAATATTGCGCATGCGGTACATATCCGATTCAAGGACAAGTCCATAATAGTCCACACATATACATGGGCTATCACGTCCTCTCATATATCTTTGCTGGATGGATATTATGGTCCAGGGACTGAACGCAACATATCTATGCAATAGGTCTAGGGTGCTTATCTGAAATAACACACACACTGTGAGCCAGTATATCAGGCACCTGAGCCAGCAAAACACGCGATGTTTCAGCCAGCGGGAACAAGAATTTCAATTTTGGACCAAGTCAGTCAGGGCAGTTCCTGATTGACAGGTGTTGTGGCCCTGGCGATGCACGAAGTCCAATGCGCTGTGTTACTGTTGACACCTATGCTCGCGCCCGGACCACTTTTTATAAAACTCGTGTATAGGAGTAAGCAAACGGTTTCAGGGTAATATTAAGGGGGGTACTTATTTATGTCAAAGAGAAAACGCTAATATTCGTGTTAATTCAACATGCAGGCGCGGATTCAGAGAGGATTAGGGGTCGAACCCGCCCCCTCCCCCGCCCGACCTTTTTTAGACAATTTTTATGCATGACCCCTCCCTAAAAACATCCTGGATCCGCGTCAGACATGCTTTATTGTTGATTAGGCCCCCTATACAAGCCAGCAAAAATCTACTTTATGTTAGTTAAGGTAAGGAATAGAATGATTTTTCTTATGATAGACAACATTTTGTTTAGGCCCCTATTGTCTACCAGCCCAGTGCCTCTAGTTCTTTTCTTCCAGGAATGCTCAAAACAGTTATAATCGTATTCAGTTATGCTTATTCTGCTTGTGGCTTCTTAAGCGCATAAATTAATCTCCAACTTTTTGCAAAAAGATTGAGCATTTAATCATTTGATGACAGTAGTGATCAATATCCCGCTTATACATTTTCGAAATGTTTTAAAATAATGATAATGACACGCTGATTCAACAGCCTTGGGAGTTTATTTATTCTTATATGTCAACGGAAAAAACCGTGGCCACGATCACATTGACGCTCTGGGCAAAACAAAACTGTTGATTTATAAAAAAGTTGTTGACAGCTTTTAGAAAGGTAACTTTTATACCCCATCAGAAAGGTGTAATATTTTCCCCTTGGTTCTTTGGTTTATCTGGTGGCATCTTAACGCAAAAAGTTATGAACAGATTTGATCAACATTTGTCGGATAGGTTTACACCCAAGAAACAATTTTTGAAATAATCAGGCAGCAAATTTTTATTCAAATTATTATATCAAAGAGTAAATATAGGATCCGCTTCATCCAAGTGTATATATGACCCGTGGGGGTCAAGGGTAGCACGGATGGAATAAACTGGCAAGCTTGAATTGGGAGGGGGAAGGTGACAGGTGGTCTGGCGACTGTACACACATTTAGTTAAAAGTAATATGCTAGGGCGATTGAGGTGTAGATATATGATAACTGTTATCATCAATTTGTTTCCAACTGAGCAGAGCGGAGCTTGCCGATGAATACGGTACGACAAGAGAGTCAGACCTTAAGTTAACGTCTCTGAAGCAATCACGGTCACACTCACTTCTCCGTTCTGTCTGAACAGATATTAAGCTTCAATAAAATATATAAATACATATGTGTATTCTTGACTTTCAGTTGAGCAGAGCGGAGAGAGGCGCCTGATGGCCGATTTGATGGGTACCTACGAGAGTCAGGCCGATAGTTAACGTCTCGGAGGCCATCACGGTCACACTCAACGTTTCCGTTACGTCAATATCAGAATTTGTAAGAAATGTTACTTGAGATACTGTAAATAACCGCGATTTGGTGCTCCTTAATAGATTTAGAAAATACAAATATAAACTTTCATATTCATATAAATATAATATACAAACACTGATTCTGGCAAACCATGATATTAATTTGAATTAACATGTCTACATCTTTCATTTCAAGGACGAGAGAAAGGAGGAACTGAAAATCTTTGCAATTCTTCAGCTGGTAAGTACTTGACTGTGTGTTGATATTCATTTTAGGCCTAAAATTCGTAATGTATTGAATAAATGTCAGTTTGATGGAACAAAAAAAAAATTTCCCACAGACAAAATAATATTCCTTTTACATATTTTGTGGAGATAACCGTTCTTTTTAATACTACCTTACTAAGTATGTGTACATCTGCAGAATTCGGTTTCGAGTTATTTGATAGTGCGGTAGCCACGATTATTCTAGTAGCACCCAGTTAGACAGACTCGGTGTACCGCGAACATGTGTGTTCGCGATATGCAATCATTCTTACTGCTGGGTCAAAACCCCAAAGAACCCACTAAAGGCGCACTCTTGTGTAAGTAAAACACGACCTCCGGCGGGAGACTTCCAGTTAAGCCTTCAGAGGGCTTGTCCTGGGTAGGGCCTCATCGCGAAAAATATCATGCCTTCATGAGATACGAAATCCTGATCTCCCATACTGATAAGTCGGAATGGTAGATGTCGTCTTAACCCTCTTGCTGTTTCGTTACTTGGTAAAAAATTGCACAAAAATGTAAAATTGAGCTATGACGTCAAACAGACCTTCGGGAAATCTGAGATTAGAGCACGGTGATATGTTTTATGCAAAAAAAAAAAATGGGTCGAAAACACATTTGAGCCTTTGAGTCTTAGTGATAGTCAAGGCTGCTATAAAAACTGAGACGAAGGCCTTGAAAATCTTGTATCACTAACACAATTAAAGCAAAGGTTAAATAAGACGTTATGTAAAATTCTAAAAATGCGAAAAGAAACTACGATATGTCACAAAATTAGACAAAAGTATATTTCTAAAAAAAAAGTTACCCACGGATCATGACGCTCAGCTGAACAGCATGCCGCTTTAGCTTTACCTTCACAATAAGAATGCGAAAAGAAACAAAATTATGTCATGAGATTTCACTAAAACTTTTTTCTACAAAAGTTACACGAAGCACCATACAAGTTGGTGTTCTGATTGGTCATTGATTACCAGTTGCTCGGGACTTGCAGCCACCAAATATGCTCCTAATGTTACATATATTTAGTTTAATTTAATGTTATCTTTACTTGTAATCATGTCACATTCTGAATTCATACCGCAAATTGTTTATATACATAAATCAGAAATACAAAACGTTTGCCTCAGCTACACTTAATGTTCAAAAGCATTTAAAAAGTAATAAGAAAGTATGATCAGTTCCTCAGATCCATAGTATTGCTTATTCGTAAAACATAGATTCATATATGATCCTTTTTCCGAGGAAACCCAACTTTTTACTGATTGGAAAAATAAATCTATTCATTCCTTTAAGGTACCTTTGCAATTACAATTTCTAAAGTATCCTCCCAATAATCTATATAATATCAATATTGTTTATCCTGCGCGAAGCAACGGTGTCACACCCTTGAAGGAATGGACTTCCCAGGTTCTTAATAAAGCTGAACGTAACCGGCTGTAGCTCGCACATACATTCAATAAGACAAGAAAGACCAGTCTAACATACAATAAAAATTAAATAAAATCAGACTAACTATTTTCTGGAGAGAAGTTCCATGCGCAAGATGCAATAATCCATAGAGTCAATAAGATTATACAAATTCACAGAGTCCTGTGTAATCCTGACACTCGCCCTGAGCACTAAACCTGGCACCAAAGCCGCTAGTCACGTGATCGGTTTACTACTGTACACACCACGCATAAGCGCTTCTCGCCGTTAAACAACTCACTGGCTGGACACAGTCTCTATACTTGAATTTCCCGCGTCTCTGAATCACTGACAGATAGAAATACACCCTTCTCTATAGCATCTTTCCCAGACCATCTCTGTACTGTATAAACACCCTGGGTATAATCTGTAATCTGTACCTGAATATGTCACTGCACATGAAAGTATTCGGTACTATTCACACCGATCAGCGTATCAATTGTCTTTGCCTGTTAACTTGTCTTCACCACAAAAGAACCAACTCCTGCTATAAACACAACTCTCAAGTCTGTTGTTTACGCTGGTCGCACGCAGACTCTGACACACTATACATCAAGCTGATCATTTCACAGACAATCTTGGACCCTCCCCTGGACCGATAAACTGTCAGATTACACCATCCAGCGCACTGACTTAGGAAATTGTGCCTTAACTTTCGCGTTTGCAGTATATAAACTGACGCTTACGTCACACATCTTGACCACTCTTAGCCTATCGCCTTTAATGTGATGTGGCTTGTCGATCAATGCAAGAATACTAAAATAGACACGCCTTTAAAAACTCAAGTATGGAAGAAATCAAGTATGCAGGTGTGTTGCCTTTGAAGTCCAAAGCAAATGATGTTATTACAGGAAACCGACTAGACTAAGACCGGCACGAACAAATTCTCACGGAATTTCGACGGTGATGAAATCAACATCAAATAAAATACCTGGGTTCTCTAACTTAAGGTCCCACACTAACAATGATACATGATACCACATATTAATATACAAAAGAAAATAATAGAAACAATCAACTGGTTATAAACTATCCTTACCTGAATGTGCAATATAACATAGGTTAAATAAACATTGTAATGCACAAACGTTGAACACGATCTCCCGCGCAGGGTATGCGTGCCTAAATCGGACGCTTTTTTAATTCATGTTTATTTGAAACTTGAGAATATCACGTTTAGGCGAGAGATCCTGACAACTAAACACATACATTTTATAATATGTATCATTCTGGAATGTATGTAATTATGTTTCTGAGACATTTTTTTACCTGCTGAGCTACATTGGACACGAAAACTTTAAACAGCGATTGCATTCACATTGTGTGCTATGGTGGTTCAGAGTTTATAATATTGACATTTTAATTAAGACATACATAGGTTATTCTTTTTTGTATAAACATTCATCATCCTGTCTGCAGACGTGGAAAGATGAGTATATGACGTGGAATCCAGCCAACTATAACGGTACTCAAAAGATTACCGTTCCGGCTGGTCAGCTGTGGACGCCGGACATTGTACTGTCTAACAGGTTGGTTAAATTCTGTGAAAATCCTTATTTAAAATCTTCGGTGCGAAATGCCATGCAATAAACAATATAAACACCTTTTGTTGTATTTGCTTTTCTTAGACACAATTATTAAAGCAAGAAATGATTCTTCATGTTTCGTATATTAATGCCCTCAATAATATTTCATTCACTGGATTTTGTCATTTAAAGCGTCTGCTTTTTAAAATAGTTAAATTGTCATATCTCCAGATGTCCATCCGAATAAAGGCAGAGCGTCTACACACTTGAAGACTAAAAGGGTCTGAAATAAAAAAAACATGATATAACAACTGGAGTATTGCTGCGTCATATCAAATTTTCAGAGGTCTCTTTGCAGTGCCGCCAAAATGTACGATTACAGTTACTACGAGAGGTTCCACATGATTGTTTACAGCCATGGTCAGGTTCGTTGGAATCCAGCTGGTCACATGAGTGTTAGCTGCAAGCTTTACCTGAAAGCCTACCCGTTTGACACACAAACATGCAAGCTCATTTTTATCAACTGGAGTTATGATGGGCGTCAAGTAGTTTTAGTCAATGGCTCGTCGGACATAGATATGCCAATCTACTCTCCCAACGGAGAATGGGATATACTTATGACTAATTTAGAGAATAACACATTTTTCGGTCAACAGGGTACATTCTTCAAACGTGTCATCGCCGTAATTCAACTCAAGAGGAAATACACTTTCTACATGGTGATCATCGTGGCACCATCGATCCTGATGTCGTTGCTGTCAATATTTGTTTTCTGTCTGCCGCCTGACGCTGGAGAGAAGATTTCATTAGGAGTGACTGTCCTTCTGTCGTATTCAGTATTCTCGCTGTTGGTTGCAGAGAATCTGCCGAAAACCTCCGACCACATTCCTATTCTTGGTGAGGTGTTCTAATATGTAATTTATTAATTAACTAGAAATCTACATTCTCAGGAATGCAAGCCTCCGCCCAGGCGGTGGTCCCAAAGCCATGCTTTCATTCACTTATTGAGCCAATATTTTCCGGTTTATTCGTGCATTAGTGATTGTACATTTGTTAATATTCCTTTATGAAGTTCCATATTGCGGAACAATTGCCAGATTTACAACTAAATATAATCGATTCTCCATAGGCCAATTCCAAAATTGCCCTGATAATTCATGACTGCGTGAGTTAGGTTTAAACAAACACAAAAACTGGGATAAACCCATACCCTCCTTGCGTAGGAAAAAAATTTTTCTAAAAGTTCAGATTCGTTATATCAAACGTCAAATTTACAGTGACTGGTTTTCGACAAAAGCTAGAATAGCAACAGTTTCGGGGTTTTAAGATGTCTTGAATAAAAATGGAGTTTCCCCATAACTAACTTGCTATATTTCATCAATGAGTCGGCAGTTATACTATTTAATCATCCCGTCTATGTCTACTGTATCATTGTAGTGACATGCATTAAGCGTAGAAACGCACTAAGGTTTTTATCTGTATCGTACCTTTATGCGACCATGTCAGATTTATATACGTTCATTGCATTATTCCTCTTGTAATAAACATTTGACGGTGGTAATATTATCACTTACCTAAATGTGAGCTCCCGATAGAATTTTATATTCTATTTATTACATTTTCAGTTACTTTTCTGACCGTAGCGATGGTAATGACGGCGGTATCCGTTGTGATGACGGTGTTCATCTTACGAGTGCACCACCACGGACCAAAGTCACGTGTTCCAAGATGGCTGCGCTTAACCATACTCGATATTATTGGAAAAATCGTGTTTTATTCGGTAAAAGAAGATAAAAACAAAACAAATCCGGAATCGAAAACTGAGAGAGCATCCCTGGAAGAAGATGCTGAGTATCCGGAAAAGGGCAAAGGTGAAAAGAGTTCTGATAATAACATGTCCTGCATATTGAGACAGATTTTGAACCATGTCAAGAAAATGATGCATCACCTGGAGAAAAGTGAGAAAGACGAGGAGGTCTGTGAAGAATGGAAGGCTGTGGCAGCTGTCCTGGACCGCTTCTTTTGTGGACTGTATGCAATAAGTCTTGTGGTAATGTTTTGTGTTTTCCTTGGGACACAAAATAACATGTATGAAGATTAATGAATAACATGCAACAATTAAACCACACGTTAACTACTGGGATTTTAACCTTGAATGCGGCTTTGCAGGCATGTAGTGTCCAGCCTGGAATTCGAGTATTTTGCGCTTGGTGGGACTGGTAAACAGCGTTATCAATTGCAGTTCCGCTACTCCCGTTTGCTATAGGACCAAGCAAAATCAATGATTTTATTTTCCATAATTTCTGAAATCTCTAGGAATAAATCGAAAGGCTGTACATATGTTGGACTGACTAATGCTGAAATCTACCAGTCTGGATATATATACCTGTATACTATGTAAAGCCTCTTTTTTTGTAAAATAGTAAAATAATATAATTTTTCTGTAAGTTTTTGTAACTAAGAAAGAAAGAGATTGATGAAGTATTTAACCAAAGTCATAGAGTGTTTTTTTATTGCTTAATATTCATGATATTTGTATGAACTGATACAAAGCCAATCAAGTTAAATTACTATAGTGGTTAGTTTTCATGGCTTATCTTGATATATCTATTTGCCGGTTTCGTGTATATATAATATGTCAGCGCTACAGATCTAGTATTTGTTATTCTAGGAAACGAAATTTCAGGGTATTTAAAAGGCGATTTGCGTTGGAATTTCAAGTTCCCTATTGCAATAATTAAATGAATATGCATTGTGTGTCAATTATTTATGAAGTATAACTCATTTATATTTTGTAAATATCTTTATGATTGAATTGCCCTGAAAATATACATTAATGTTTTATTGTATGATATATCAATTGTTAATTTTATTATGAAGTGAGGATGAAGAACAGGAAGCATGACGAATTATCCAAATAATAATTTGCATGGTTGCAAAAGTGTCCACCAGGGGTCTCCAAGCTCAGCTTCAAATCGAGTCCAATTTGTCCCCCATATCAAAGCGAGCGCCCCTCGCTTCTGAGGAAAAGTGCTATGTAGTAGTTCACGGTGTTCCTGTAAATCCGTCGAGGAAATTATATATCAGGATACGGTCAAAATGCAAACATCCTCTGACTTAACTACTGAAGTAGAAACCGTATGTATTCCTGCGTGTTGTTTTTTTGTTCATTCGCTGGGCTTGCGATATGAGTTAGATGAGCAATCTGGGACACTTTCTGGGTCAAGGTCAGAACATTTATGCTCTTTGTCTGCAGCTGACCAGATTTTATAAAATATCAAGTTGGATATGGTGACTCCGAAAGGTCGCGCCCCTCACTGCTGCTGTGTATTTTACACTGCTAACTCTGTTTATTAATATGTTTTGTCTGTGGACTAGTCCATTGTTCGTCAGGATAGGTCCTTGGGACCACATCTCTAATAATGGCAACCCCTGGAGTCTTATATTACACCGAAAAACGGCAAAAAAGTTATATATGAAAAATATGTTCTGATTTGAGTGTGTGCGTGTGGGTGTGAGAGATAGAAAAAGCTGTACTAATGTTGATTATAATTGCAGCTACTCTAAAAGGTGGAGACATGTTTCGTGCATTAATTTGAAACGCCTGTTCATCACATTTGTTGAAACACGTCACAATATTCTCAACATATTTCATTGTAAAATGTGTTTCAAATAGCTGTAAACATATTTCAAATAGAACTTAAACATGTTAAGCTATATCACGCGTTTCATAGCTTTTTCCTGTCAAACGGTATTGTTATTTGAAACACGTTTATTTTCACATTTTGGGTATTGAAACATGTTTTCCGGCAAAACACCTCTGAACACGTTTTAAAATACTATTAAACCTGTTTCAACTTTAAACTTCTTTATATCCTGAAACGCCTTTTTGTCCAATTTTTTAAACTTGTTTTCAATGGAAAACATGTTTTACCATTATACCAGTTGCTTTGTATACAGTTTAAACTGAACACAATGAGAAACATTACTTGTTGAAATTTGGTTTAAATGTTTCATGATTTTCTAGATCTTATTCTTGAAGTGAGCTACATGTGGGAAGACACATAAGGAATATTTTGAAGTTACGAAGTTATGATTTACTGAAATCTGAAACTTTGAATTTCAGTATGAAACATTATTAAAACGAAATAAAATTACAGTTTCTTTCAATCTATAACTCTGTGGCCCTTTTACTTCACCTGGAACACCACACTCGCTTAGATTACAAATAAAAAAAACTTTAATTTAACAACACTGCATGAAACCCTAATATTTAAATCCAATTCAAAAGTGGTTATATACATATAAAACCCCATAAAGAATACATTAATTTAAACCTGTTACAGTAATCTCTCTTACAGTATACATTTTTTGAAAATTTCGTTTATTTTTACATGATTTTGAAACATTTAAAAATATCAGTTTTTAAAGGCACACTATTTTAAGCCCCCAGTGATCCATTGTTTAATGAAGTAATATTAAACTGCATGAGAATATCTTAAAGTGTTTTTTCGTTCTTTTTTTTCTCTCTTTCATATTCTTGTCTACCAAGTTTTTATTCAACAATTTATAGAATTGTTTATATTCATAGAATTTTTTGGATTATTATATATATGTAATTATGTATGTATAATATTTACTGAGGTTCTTTCATTCAATGAGCCTATAACTTCAATTCATGTTTAACTGAAAATCCAAATTAAAATTAAAAAAAAAAAAGAATTTTTTTGCCGCATTTTTTTTCTTCTCCACTCTCTGCTAAGATGTTTAATAAATGGAAAACTTCAACAGTAAATCACTAATTATCAATTAGCCCTCAGCAAGTCATATTTAAATGTATATATATATTTATATATATATATATATATATATATATATATATTACGCCAAAAATAAGGAATTAAAGTAAAGCCCCCTAAGGTGTATGGAATGAGTATGTTTGCCCTCCTGTAAGAACAGAGGTACAGGAGGGTTCTGTCAAGCATTTATCAGCTTTCGTTAGGGGGGGGGGAGGCAACAATGATCAAACCCTACCAGATCGTGATATTTTAAAGTGCTTCATAATACCTGAAAATTTTATTAAGGAAGCTGCTAATATATATTGATTATAATAGGTGAGAATTTCAATCTTTTCTTCTTATAATGTAAACTAATAACATCAAACAAAATGTACCTTTATACAGAAATGAGAAGGTCTGCAGGAATATATTGGTATCAAGGTAAATTGGAAGAGACTGCCAGTCTGCTTTGTCATATGAAATGGGTTAAAAATCATAATGGCATGAAAAATCATAATTACTTTACCTCTGTTCTGTTTATGGTTTAAAACATTTTGCCATGCAGGATTTATTTTTAAGTTGTCTTTTTCAGTATAATTAGTGAAATAGACATTTTAAATAATTCCTTTTATTTGAATTTTGAATAGATGGGTAATGTCATGTTAAAATCAGAGAAGATTAGTACAATTCCTAGTGGCATCAAAGGAATGCATTTTACCCTAAGAGGGAGTCTCATGAGGCTATTTAGGTAAATCAATTAAACTATAATGCAAAACTATAAATTATTTACAATAAATCAATGCAAATCTTTAGCCCAGACTACAAACATATGACTGTGTATATAATATAGGTAAAACGTATACAAATAAATACTCAGATAGTTTATCTTGTTCTTGCACAATGAAAGGCTTTGTACTTAAATACAGACCCCTGTACTTGTACTCGAGTGCATTAAAAATCATGTACTTGAATTTGTACATCAACAGTTCCAAAGTAGCCTACTTGTACTGAGGTAGAGATGCATTGTACTTGACTAATGCCTGGAATGAGGGAAATTCGTGTATTTTTTACTCACAATTCCCTAAGTGTAATTTTTCTCTTCTGGATATTGTGGATCTCTGGAAGGGTATTAGTCCCTTGGTGTAACAGTGAACCCAACCTTCCAAAAATCTTGGTTATGCCCCTTGGTCCAGTACTTATGGGTGCCTCCTTTACAAGTTAAATCCTATAATGACGTCCACACAGTTCTCTCACAGTCCGCTATGTCCATTTTATGGGGTTATGAAAAATGTCGCCAAGTCTTGGCTTTCTTTTCCAATCATGTTTTAACTTGTTTGCAGGAAAATCACATCATGTAAATCAATGTTTTCCACATCAATTATATATCATTTTCCTCATTCTACACCTGGTGCAAATATATTGGGCTCGTTTGCCTTACCAATCAGTCAGCACAAAACAGCTGTACAGGGGCAGTTGAAGAGACTATAACTGTGTGTACTATATGTGGAATTTAAATCTGTAAGTCAAACAGTATTCAAACGCGCCGGCAAGCAGACGGACGGACAACGGACGCAGGGTCATCGCTGGTACTCAGATGACATATACTTAGTTATAAGCAGCTGAAAAACAATGATATACATGTATTTGTTTCAAATGTTTGCCATGCATGTTTTTTTTTCATTTCATGCATTATGAGTCAATTGAATGGTTATGACTGAGTGATAATAGAGGTTATGGAGTGAACAGCGGTAATTAACCTTTCAGTCTGCATGCATCTTCTTCCACTTTGAATATGCGTTAAGCCCATGCTACGACTTCGTCCACTGACCATTCCTTACTTCCTTCCATATTCAATCACAGGCAGTTTTCCACTGTACTATAGCTTGTCCTTCAATCCATTCCGTTAAACGCGCGTTTCCGTCATAAAGTGTCCGTTAAAACACCGAAAAATCCCACCCGTTCGATTTGATTAGGAGCAAAACATGTTTTAAAACGTGTGTCAAACATGTTAAAGCATCTCACGACTTAAAATAAATTAAAGTGCCGTACCACATGTTTAAAACATGTTTCTATCTAAAACATATTATAAAGTGAGACATGTCGCATCTTCTTTGAAACGGCAACTAACCCCCACTTTTTGAAGTGTAACACATCAGCAGGCAGAACATATTTTTTCTTAAAAAATAAAAGAATGGTTTAGATAATGATTGTGCGATGTCTCAAGGCATATATGTGAGGCTAATGAAGTGCTACGGTCACTTTGTAACTTTAAATTCTTCTCTCTCACACAGACACGAACGGGATATTCTGACGTGCTGTAATATAGCATACATATTTACCATACTGTTTAACTAGGCATGCGGCAGCAAAACCATATGGGCCATTATCAAATACTCAAGGGCATCCGACCCTGCAAAAACCACTGTGACAACTGCTTTCCACTCCTGCAGACTGCATCATCTATTTTATTTTCATATAGCCAAAGTCAACTAAGCTATAGCAATCACTCTTTGTCCTTCGTCTGTCTGTCCGTCTGTCTGTCAGTTAACCGGTAACAAATCGTAACCGCTGGACCTGGAATCTTCTATGTTGACATCGATGGAGATCTATGGAAAGTTTCCTTGGAAACCTGAAATTAGGTCGCTGTTACCCATATGCTTTGAGCTATGGGGCTCAGAATTACCCCTAAGAATTTTAAAAAAATTGATGCAAAAGTTCCAGTTTCTGAACAAATAATGCATTGATCACCATGATTCTTTGCATATTCATCATAGAGTTCATCAGTTCCAGCAGACTCTTGGCGCAATCTGGACTTTTTTTAAAGAATTTTTTACGCCTTTTTCTCTATATTTGAGACTTTCAAGGAGTAAGAAAACTTAGTTAGTTCTCCACAATGGTCACAGAAGTGTACATCGGGCGTACAGGCCCTTTATGAAGTTGTTTGGTAAGCAAGGAGACTACCTGTAACCACAGTTGATTCGGCAAGATGGTGAAGTATTCTGTGCCGTTATAGTATACCGGGTTCCATGTCATATAATCATCCTTCCACGTCTGTTGAAAATCAGGTGTAGTCAGACGAACTTAATTGTCATCAAATCATAAAGATTTATAATATTTTCCTACAGAAAAATTATTAGTTCTGCTTGTCAATCAGTCGTGCATCAGTTTGAACGTTATTCAATATATATATATATATATATATATATATATATATATATATATATATATGTTGGTGTGTGTATCATGTATGTTTCTGAAGAACCGAATTATTGTATGTTTTGACAGTCTTCTAACGGTTACTTTACTTATAAAAAAAGGGAAGTATAGGCGCGACACACGTGAGTACGGTGTAAGTATTATTGTCACATTTTATGCATGCAGTGTCCTTTGCTTTAGCAGCTCAAGCTACAGTGTAGAATTGTGAACAAAATAAATAACAGTTACGTGTACATTTTATCACATTACCCATCAGCAGTCTAGTTTTGGATTGTAAATTAAATTATGACTATTTTAATATAATATTTTTTTTGTGGAACAAGTCGTATAAGTTAAAAAGTATTCCTTACGAGTACCATCAATGGAAAATGCTAACTAGTATTGGGTTGTAAGATGTATTACACGGTGATATACTTTCTCCAACAATCCAGTCCTTTTATAGCTTTCGACAAAGGGTGTCGAAATATTTGACCATTGGTTTGACAAAATATTTCAACGTGACCATATATATGATGTACAAATGGAAATACGTTTTTTCGCAAACTGCATAAAAGCAAACACTTCCAAGTGCTGTTTTCTTTTATCCTGAAAAAAAAATAAATGAACAAATATATTGTTTCGCTCTACCAAAATCACCAGTCAGGATGTTTCTCTACAAAAATAATCTTCATATTAACAATAAACTACGTAAAAAGCAGAAGTTTTTTATTTCCAAAACAACTAGGTCATTGTCAATTTAAAATCAAGCAGTTTCCTTCTGTCACATTTTATGAAAATCCTTTTTTTAATTTTGCAGATTTCCGGATCTATGCGAATTTTCAAAGTTGTAGAAATTCCTACATAAAGTGATACAATTAAAATTTAATATAGCAACAGCCTAAATAATAGTGACCAATCTAAAAGATGTATTTAATTGGTGGAAGACACATGTAAACACCACACGACTTAGTGTTTTGATTAATATAAATAGGTTCAACTTGACTGTTACAAGCAAGATGGACAATGTATACATTGTATAATTAAAAGATATGCAGATAGTAGTACACATACATATTACTTGGTTTATGTTGTGTTGAACAGGAACTGATCATATTTAATTACACTAAATTGCACCAAACATTGCTTTAATATTTTTGTGTGTTCAGGATTATTCAAACCTTGTTTTTCTTTAAAACCTGTGCTTAACATGAAGTTGTTTATTACACTTTTTGTTTAAATCTTGTGTGAAATTTATAATTAAACGAAAAGATAGTGTCTTTAACTACTGAATATGAATCTTCCAGAACTAGGTTTATGTTGTACTGATCATGAACTAGGTTTAACAAAATTGCTAAACTTAGCCAAATTGTGCGTATTAATTGCAACAGAAACCTCATTTATATTAAAGGATTTAAATCTATTTATTCAACATTTTTAATTAAGTAAAAAAATTACATGAATTACAATTTAAATATACGAACGTGTTAAAAGTTTGACCTACAGGTAATAGGGTGGTATAATGTAGAGGGCAAGGTCAGTATATGCTAATATCACTATTTGAAAGTAAAGTAATAGTAATAGAAATAGTAATAGATCAAAAAAATTTTGTTATAGTAAAAATAATAGTAATAGTGATAGTAATAGATGGATAAAGAAGTAATTGTAATAGTAATAGAACCCCTTTAATAGGACACAACCCTAATATATGACTTTGGCTTTCTTGTTCTTCTGAAAGGAATATATATATATATATATATATATATATATATATATATATATATATATATATAACATGATGAATAATTTGGCGGTTTGAGATTTGAGTGAGATCAGTTTTTAAATTTGCTGCTTGAGGTTGATGATGGCATGATAACTTTGGGTATCTTCTTCTGATAAAGCGAATATATATATATATATATATATATATATATATATATATATATATATATATATATATATATATATATATGTATATATTGTTACAGGTGCTCTATTATGTGACACGGGCGTAACTCGTGTTGTTGTTACATTCCTTACTGCTTGAACTCTCGTTGTCATGTGGGCCTTGAGTTTTCACGCTTGATCGTGGGTCACTTGATGAGCCCGGTATGTGTAGATACACAGCGATGTCTCTCTAGAGAATTCCTGAAACGCGTGTTTACTGTTGAGTAGGGTCTTTATAGACTGTTCGAGAAGTGGAAGGTTCCCGGCTTAGGGTGTGAAGGTATATAAAGGGTTGTTTTTTAGAACCAGAGGGCAGACAGCAGAGCAGATTCCGGCGGACGCAGACGCGTGTGTCAGGACCTTATCCGACGAATGCGGCCATTATTGATTTTTCAAGAGCTTTCCTGGATTTTATACATTTGGACTTCAGTTTACTTTCTGTGTTGTGGCAAGAACTTTCCACTGGACTGTCATTCTCCGAGAGTTTACATTCAAAGGACTTATCTTGGTGACACTGTTGGTATCGAGGTACTGTACCATTATCTTTCTGTGTGATTGTATTGACTTGTTGCTATAACGCTGTGTTACTGTGTAATTGTATTGATTTAGTGTATTGTATTGTTAGGGTTGTTTATGGAATAAATTAATAATAAATAAATGGGTTGGTCTGACGGTCTTTTTTAATGAGGAATCATTTACCGAAATACATTATGTAGAAACATAGAAATCACAAAAAAAGAAGAAAACATATAGAGAGCACATATATAATTATAAGATATGCAGTATTTACAAACAACTAGAAGCCATTTCTAAAGTGTCAAAACATTAAAATAACTTTTGCCGTAAGTCCAGTTTTGGAAATGGTACCATTTTAGTGACAAACTAGTTAACAGAAAGCACAGCATTTGCCATGTACATATCCACTGGTTTTAAGTCATAGGTTTTCGTAAGGTCCGCTATGAGCCGCTTTTCGCAACTCGAATCACCTTAATGTACACACGGCGATGCCTATCAAATTATTTAATATTAAGCCATAATAATGTATTTTTTAGATTTACAGATGCATGTTTAATATTAGTTAAATCAAGGCATCTTTAATATATAAGGCTAGCTACTGATAAACATGCATATGTCATATTTGCTTATTGACATAAATGTATTGATCCCAAGTAAATTAATGAGTGTGACCACAAGTATATAACTTTTTGGTTTAATTGATTATATATATATATATATATATATATATATATATATATATTTATATACATATATATATATATATATAACCTTGCAGTTGTTTATTGTAGAAATAACAGTGGGTTAATTTACATATATATATACATATATATATATATATATATATATATATATATATATATATATATATATATATTATATTCCGCTTAGCAGTTTGGCTTGCCCGGGATGTATGTTTGAGATAACACTTTGATCTAGACTAACAAATGTGCCATTTTGATGTGGTCAGACAAGTACCCTGACGATCGAGAGTTAATAAATAATGTCTCTGGCCATAAATTAGGTCGTACGGGTTTGCCCAAGTGGCCCGTCTGCTGTGTTTAGCCACGACTGGTTTGAGTAAAGGTTGCTGGGAAGTGAGAGTGACGGAGCCCGTCTTAAACCGCCCGTCCAGTTAAGGGTTGATAGCCAAGAGTCCCAAATCGGTATCACGCGTCTCTGGCGCTTGATAACGCGTTCCTGAAAGCCCCGTATATATATATATATATATATATATATTGTTACGAAGACAATTTGTTCAGGGAAAAACACTAGGCCGATCCAGGAGTCGATCCCACATGGGTGGCGCACATGTCCGGTGTTCCAACCGCTTCGCTAGAAGTTCGGTCCGCTTCTATGTCATTCCGTAACACAACCCCTCTTAAGAGCGTTCTTCTATCAGAACAAGACTAATTATCCCAAGGTCACACTTTGGTGAGCTTATCCCTGGGCATCAATGTTTACCGCCATATCGGACGAGTTCAGGAGGACACACTGGGCCGATCCGGGATTCGAACCCATGTGGATGGCGCACATGTTCGGCGTTCCAACAGCTTCACTTGAAAAGCAAGCTTCGCTAGCGAGACAGTCCGGTCCTCTTTTATGTCACCCCGTTACTATATATATATATATATATATATATATATATATATATATATATATATATAGATGGTAGTGTTACCCTCCGATGTAAAGTGCTCTATGGCCTACAGACTAGGCCAGAGCGGTATAACTCTGAAGAAAAACAACACTGTTAATTCACAACAACAGTCTGTTTCACGGGATGCGACCCGATCATCAGGTGAATGTGGTTAGAATCTTACCACATTCACCTGATGATCGGGTCGCATCCCGTCAAACAGACTGTTGTGAATTAACAGTGTTGTTTTTCTTCAGAGTTATATATATATATATATATATATATATATATATATATATATATATATATTGATAAAATCCATAGTGTAAAATAAAAATCTTTGTGCACGTAACGTTTCCAATTCCGATTCGCTACATTCAACAACAAATAACTGACCTGACGGCCTTTATGCAATGTTTAGATTAGTTTTCACCCTTGATGTCGAATAGGTATATAGCTACCTGCCAATGCATTGCCAAAATAAACAGAAGGAAAGTGAAGATAAACCAAAATGTAGCCGTAATGGGCGGTATACTCACTGGTAATTCAAGGTGTCCCCGCCTTCTGTAGCTGATGATTGCTTCTCGTTTACCGTTCTTTGGTCTGTCAGTGTTTTTCCTGTAGTGGTCAGTTTTTGTCCACTGGATGAGACCCCAAGGTATCTTGTTACCAAGTAATGTTGGTCAAAAGCCACCCAACAAAGACGTATGGATAATTATTATAGATATAATACCAAAGAATAGGTCGGACCCTGTCACCCTGGGATATTAAACAAAATCTGAATATGTCATTATGAAGTCTTGATGTACTCTGCCCAAGGGAAGGCTTGGGTTACTTGGTAAATATTGTTTCGAGACTTTTGCACTGCTTAACACCAGTAAACAAACCAGAGAGGCCTATTATATATACAGAGATATTATTAAAAGATCCTGGGACACCTTGATGGAGGGTTTGGCATGTTTATATAGTGAGTCTATAGGTTCGGCCATTGATGTATACTTTATATATATATATATATATATATATATATATATATATATATAAATATTAAATAAATATCTATGTACTGACGCCATGACATTCTAGAGTGAGACCAAGATTGGCCCTTGGTCATATATTTCAAGTCAAGCCGTAAGTTTTTTCTATCACTGTTTTAAAGAATGGAACAAATAAGTCCAATAAAAATATAAATCTGATTACTATATATTACTTGATCCGTGTGATATTCGATATATATATATATATATATATATATATATATATATATATATATATATATATATATATTTATATATATATAGTGAAACCTGGTCTAACGGACACCTCACTTAGGCGGACAACTGGCTTTAACGGACAAGATAGTTAAGTCCCTTCAAAATTCCTTATATTTTATGTATAAGCGGAACCTCTATAAGGCGGACACCTCACTACTGCGGACAACGGACAGCAGATTTCAACTAAGACCATCATTCTAAGAGTAAATGAACCTGACGAATGCGGACACGATACGCCCCCTTCGGCGGTCACTGATCACTCGCACCGGGCAACATCAAAGGCCACCGGTACTGTTGTTGTTCCCGGGACTGGAACACAAAGGATTATGCAGTCCCCAGTTGTTACCTTATTGCGTGGGCGTGCTCATGTCACGGTGTGATGTGCTCATAAGATAAACACAGCAAATATGAAGCTGTAAACATCGTGTCACTTTATTTCACGGTTGATCATTCACACGTTGCTAAGCTCCATATTTATATCTCGACCGTGGGGTCATTATATTGATAAAACGGCGTCCGGGATCTCACCTCACAATATCTAACTGTTAAATTAGCCACTTTGTAGTAGCAGGCTGTTTAATATTAAATAATCGTCATTGCTCAATATATCTCAAACTGATCTGCTCGGTGTCAAACATCTGCTCGCCAGTGCCAAAGCTCCTCGGGGTTCGTTTGATCTCGGGTGCCTTTAACATTAAAGCAAATCAAACCAAACAACCATCATCAAAGAAAGTTTTTTTAGGCTAAAGCTACATTCACCTATAAAAACGAATGTTCCTGGGTTCGCAGCCATTAAAATCTACGCATTATTAACGTCGTTATTATTCTTGAGATAATCGCATTTGGACACCTGAACAAGTTTTAGGCAAAGCTGCCAGGTGGCACCCGAGGTAGTCAACCTGACTAATAAGGACACCTCACTATTAAGGACAAAATGACTGAGACCCTTGACTGTCCGCTTTAGACAGGTTCACACACTATATATATATATATATATATATATATATATATATATGTGTGTGTGTGTGTGTGTGTGTGTGTGTATCAAAATAGTTATAATAAATATAATTGAATCTCCTAATTGCTATTTAGATCTTGTATGCTAACGTAATACATATCAAAGTCGAGTTGCCAGACGTTTAATCGATGTGTGATGATAAGGGTCCCATAATACATTTAAGAAAGGTTGTTCTTATGATGAGTTTAACGACCACTGACACATTTGACTTTGGTTGTCCTTACGACGATCTTAGACAATCTGTAAAATGAAAATATTATGAATAAAGCCGCCATTGACAAATAATTTTAGGTTGTAATCTTGATAAATGATGAAATATTATGTCTAGACCTCGGTTTCAATGGTCAAAATTGATAAGAAAGATTTACATCGATTTTATCGGCATTCTAATATTTCAAGGTGTAATGTGGGGTCCCCTTTGAATAGCCGTTAGGACACGACTCAATAGGCATTTATATTGGGTTGGTAAGCCTTACTTTAGTCGTGATACAAGGCATACAGAGGAATACACTTCATTGCTTTTTCATCATGTTGCATTGGTGTCGTGGTAACCAGCCCATAATCTTAACATTAGCATGCGAATAATGAACTAACTAAAAGAATAAATGTCGGATTTACCAAAATACTGAAAACGGAATTTTTCTTCCTCATGGTAGGGGTTGTTAAAATTTATACTAAAAGCTATCAATTGAACTGGTTTATATCCAATAACAGCGCACCTCTAGGCCATGAGGCGTTGTCAAAAATGACGAAAATAGTTGAATCCTCATAGAGCCTGAAAGTGCGTTCCTCAGAGAAGGAAGAAAAGGCACTCTGACAGCAAATACGTAGACTCTCATGTCAGAGGGTCGAAATGGTGCTACATTAATGAAAAACCTGTTTCCTTCAATATTTCACTTTGAAACGTTGTTACTTTGTAAACATGATGTCAACATTTGGTTTTTAAAGATTGTAATAACAACATTGGAACATTTTTTATGCTATGTATATAAAAATTAGGACGTTGATTGAAGAAATACTTATATTTGCAAGCTGCTTTACGTTGTAAGAAGGTTAACATTGAAGTCATATAGCCACTTTCAACTGAGAGTGCACAAAAAAATAACAAATGTCATTGAGATATCTTCCCTGCAAGAATGTACCACATATCACATATATTGATAATTGGCTTGTTTTGTATCATGGTAAGAGTAAAAAGAGAGGTTTCTATGGTTTAGCGGAACTGCACGAAACAAAAAAAACCGGGGATCATGAATTCGAAACTCAGCAGAGGAGCTGTGGGACTTTTAACGGTCAGCCCCAATCCAATTCCCCAATCTTCAAGCTGAATGAGAAGGCTGTTTCCCAGCAGGCTGAGTTTCACTAAGAAACGAGAGATTATACACAACAAGGAATCCACAGGTGCGGAAGAAACCGGGCTGGTAAACACTGGGAAATGTTAACTATAGGATATATCTACCGATTTACATCCTTTGTAAAGCATGTTATCTCTACAGAATTAGAGTACACAGTACAAAAGATGGTTCCCCAGCTCCAAAATTTAACGTCTTCACCACTGAACTATAATTAAGATGTTACAGACATCAGTGTGTTTCATTCATGGAAATTCTTTTATGCATATTTAAAACTGTTAATAAGGTTTTTGTAATCTTTAGTCTTGAGCCCTTGGTCTTGAAATCTAGTCCTAGGTATTATGCTTGAGATATTGTAGAACGTGTTTCACAAGAGGTAGTCCCAATTAGTGCATAAAAGTAAAAAGATAACAACAGTTAGGTAATTATTTCAATTTAATTATTCCGATGGACTTATAGCAATCTTTTACAAAGGACTGGACTTTAATTTTCATTGTTTAAAAGACTGAAATAAGACAGATAATCGTGATTATTTCTTGAAATGTTGAAGGAAATAGGTTTTAATTCGTCAATGCGGACCCTTACCTGCATATTACAAAATCAGCTTAAGGTCGTCATGAGGACAACCAACGTAAATTCAATCACAAACCTTAAAAAAACCTTTGTACTTAAACGATTGATAGGTTCAGTTTGGAATATATATATAACTCAGCTGCATGCTGGTTTAAACTTGAATACGCGATGCGATAACCCGCTCTTACAGGTACGAACATTCTTGTCCGACTGGTGTATGTAACCTGTTTACCAAAATCAGCCCTGCTTCCCATGTGAATGGAATTAATATTATATTTTCTTCGTCCAAACTACCATCATAAATACTTGATACTTTTTTCAAGAACAGAAGTCAAAGAAAATTGGGTTTAGGTCGGAAAACGTTATATTACAAGTCGTTTTCAAAAATATAAATAATGCCAAGATGAACTGTTATTTTAAAAAAAAATTTGCAGTGCTAAAGCTTTATCAATAAGCAACATGATAGATTCAGTGTAAATCCTTCACAGTCTCAAGATTTATAAATGATTATCCTCGAATGTTTAGACAGAGAATGTTCAAGTTTCCTGAGTTTTCTCGTGAATATGTAATAAATGAGCGTTTTAATCTGCTTTTATATGTTTGTGATCACCTAACAAGTCATCAGCTGGAGCGGGCTATGGCATGCAGTCAACAGTTATCCTCCCAGAATTCTCGGATGCAAATCAAGTATAACCAACGTCATGACTAAAAGTCCTATACAATGTATCACGGCAAACGCGCGGTCAAGGATACCGGCGACGGTTTTCCACTCATCACACGCTTCAGCTTCGTGCGTTTTCTGTCGTAAATGCCCGGTCATTTCTTTAACCTCCTCTAAGATCTTTTTCAGCAGTTCTTGTGTGTTTTCAATCGGTTTCTTCTTGGTGATCTCGTCGTTCTCATCAATCTTTGTAACTGTTTTATCCGTTTCTAATTCAGTCAGGATCAGCGGTTCTTCTGGGACTGTCTGATTCACGTTCACGGCATGGCTGTAGCATACTAAACGACCAAGGTATTTTAAAATGACCACACGCAGCCATCTTGGAACACGTGATTCATGGCCGTGATGGTGCAGACGCAAGACGATCACGGTCAGTACCAGTGACAACCCTGTCATCACCATGGCAGCTGTCAGGTACAAGACTGGAAAAAGAGCGCAAAGGTTAAACTTGATCATATATCTTATATGTTCAGGATATATAAAAGAAGATGCAAATTTAATCATGTTGTAAACACGATGCGAATATAACTTTTTTTAACATATATTCAGTTGTACATAATCACTTCAATATTTAGTTTCGACGTTGTTTTTAAAATGTATAAATATTTGCAATTTTTATTTAACGTGGATTTTTTTTTTTAATTTCCTTGCAGGCCTGAGGGTATTCTGTCGGCTTGTATATGTCAGAATATTTATATCGAATCAGTATCCGACATAAGTACATCTTAGGAGATGGTTTAAGTTTCTATTAATTATTATGAAAAGGGCATCTTCTGATTATTTGCCCACAGTTAGAATTGTTTCAAAGTTTAATTAAATGTCAGATGTAAAAACACGGCAACCTTGATCAACACAGATTTCTTGCAATTAATTAAGCCAATGCTTTCAGGAGCATGTCAAAAAGTAGGGGGCGGCTTAATATCCGCCTTTCAATGTTAGGGTGGAATAGTGTTCCTCTCACGTTAAGGAAAGTTATAAGATAAATTGTAAACATAACCTATTACAAAACGGAAGCACTCAGTATAAAATACAAGTACAATATACCATGTTAAAATGTTTTCCTTATATAGTTTCGTTTAATTAAATGTCAGATGTAAAAACACGGCAACCTTGATCAACACAGATTTCTTGCAATTAACTAAGCCAATGCTTTCAGGAGCATGTCAAAAAGTAGGGGGCGGCTTAATATCCGCCTTTCAATGTGAGGGTGGAATAGTGTTCTTCTCACGTTAAGGAAAGTTAAAAGATAAATTGTAAACATAACCTATTGCAAAACGGAAGCACTCAGTATAAAATACAAATACAATATACCATGTTAAAATGTTTTCCTTATATAGGACTGTAAAATTTAAACAGAAGTGCACGTTATCTCCTATCAGCATCCGTCAAAACACTGCAAATATTGTTGCAACATTCCCCCGTCAAAATGAGAAATGACCCCACGCTGCAGCATTAAAGTTTTTTTTTAAATTTCCATAAAAATAAATTAACAAACAACAGTCTACGTCACAGGCCAAAATAACTGCCTTTTCTTTTATAAGCGACTGCTTTTCACACTTCTGCATCATCACTGACGTGATATGAGAATATGACTAAATCTAAAATTGAAAGATAACGGACCACATGCCGCATCTTTGGTCTGGAGCAAAACGTATGTGTTAAGCTAAGATTCCTTATGTACGGAATGCGGAATGAGGCATGCGGGATGCGGATAAAATCGGTAATGACCCAACAAATAATGTGAGATTCCTTATGCGCAGATCAGGCATGCAAAATGAGAATCCGGCAAAACGAATCGCGACATGTAGTAATTTTTGCCGGTTCCGCACGGTATCCAGTAGTAACACATATAGAAGACATGCAGGCTGCCGTGCTGACCCATTTGAAATTTCTAAATATGCATTCCGCATTAATATTTAAATGGCATCATGCATGCCGCATTCTTACATTAGAATCTCAGCTTTGAGGTTTATATTTTCCTATTCTCCTATTTCCTTTTTTCACGGAAAATTCGATAGTGTGTCTGATTAAAAAAAAAGAATGATGCATCAGTTATTAGGGGTGGATATTATTTTACAAATTTGGAAAATCCGATACTCTAGCCCCCTGAAATTATGTACCTGCATATAAAACCTTTGAAAATATTTTATTTCCAAATTTTCTTTCAAGTGTACTCCCCTCTACACCCCCTCTGAAGTTTGCAGAGATTTGAAAAATACATGTTTTCAGTCTTTTTCATAGATTATTCAACTCCTTTATAAATTGGGCTTTAAAGCCGTTTAAAGTTGTGCCACATGCACTGACATGATCATATTAACTGGTATTTATGTATTATTACCATAATTCATTGGTATAATTAGTGTATGGCCATAGCTTGCCTCAAACTGTGAATAAATTATACATATAAGCAAAAGACGCACATATAGCCATAAAGTCAAATGTGACATAGATATTATCAAAACATATACTGGTACACTGCTGTTTAAAAGCGGGCCTATAACTTCGTAGTCTCAAAAACATGTTCAACACACTGCTGTTAAATATATTTGGACTATTTTAAGTGGGAAATGCTGTCGCGGAAAAAATGCTCAACAAAAACCAAAATTTGCCTAACATATTATGAATACTGCCTTCGTGCAATTTATCATGAAGACATGGTTTGTTCTATAGCCTAGTCTTGCAGTGAATGTGTTTACAACAGTATAGCAAAATATTTAAAACAGAAATATACACAAAATATATTCCGCTTGTAAATATTTCCTATAAGTGGTTCATATAAAGACTTAGCCCTCCCTGGGCTTTAGTGTTTTACTACTAAAATGCTTTCAATAAAACAGTCTTTCCATGTACCGATAGACGTACCTCAGTACCAGCTCTTATCACTAAAACCTGTAAAGTCCGTATGGTGAATCCCTGATATTTGAATATTAGGGCGTCACAAGACTGCTGACAATTCCCTCGCATTTGCATATCAGGCCGTCACGCCTCCTGTGAATGGCATCGTTGCTATGTGGACGCTAGCAGCGGTCAAAATTGCAATAGACAGCTCAACCCGCTTGGTAACATTCGCACTGAAATCATGTTTTCAGAAAGTCCATACATGGACCTTCGTGTCCTATGATTTATCTCTGCTGTCGCACACTACAGTCCATGGGCCAAATGAAAGTGCATTGTAGACACTGTCACATCTATTTTGTACGGTGTAATTTTTAGTGTTCAAGTTACACTTGAAAGTCTTGCCCCTGTTTAGTTGCCAACACGCTGATCGTTTCAGCCGGCCGGTACATGACTGCGTTCGTCGCGTGTGGACCTGAATATCTCACGCTGATTGGCTTAGCTAGAGATCCTTTTACAAACCGGCCTGCCTTGAAAGGCGATGGTCTGATAAACGTTGACACTCTGACTCACGGAGGCTGAAGGTTATATATAGTGTTAAAAAGTCTTATCGTACTCAAAATAGCCGAGGACCTTGAAATATTAAGACTCATTAAATGGGTTTATAAATAGCAAGCTAGAAGCCAACAATAGGCGGTTACTGGATAACCCATGTTGGTTAAAAAAAAATGATTCTTGGAAAGACCACTATATTTACTCTGTGCGTCACTGGGAAAGACCTTAGTTCAGCGAGGCGGTGATGTATGACGCTGACTGTCCGATAGGGCCCAAGTTTACCAGTCGATAAAATAAGAGGGTCAGCGAGTGGTAATTAGTTATAGAAGTAACCGAGAGGTGACGATACCGACACTATACGTACGATACAGTGAAAGAACGTTTGGTGTCTCTGTCACAGGCACAAATTAAGAGTCATTTCATTGACTGGGCCAGTCTAATAAAGACTCACAAGTTCAGGGCGCCCTTTTGGAACATTTCTTTCCTGTGTGGATTGATGTCCATACTTTTGCAGATGGAAACACTTTTTCAGTTATAAATATAAAATAAATGGACAGCATCTCCCTCACAAAATGCGAAGGTCTCTATTGGTATGAAGAAATGACGATAATCTGTTTCTTTCAGCTGAAAAAAAGGATGGCAAAGAAATATGGTAACATCAAAAACAAGGTCAAAGTACCAGATTATTCTTGAGGGAGATTATGCCTCCTAACAAGTCTTGGTGAATCCTGTAGGAAACCTTAAATTAAGTAGCAATGACCTATAATCTTTGAGCTATGTGATTGTAAACATCTTGACAGCCAGTCTCATCTGAGTCTTTATCCTTGCTGCACTAAAATTGATTAGAGAGTCATAAATTGAAAATAATGAAAGTCATATAGATATACATTCAAATTATCAATCCTGCTATTCACAATAATCTTTTCATTTGAAGTTTATTTGGAATTCCATTTTTCAATAATTTATCCATACATTTCTTTAAAATAAGCTATGCTTATCCATTTTAGATAAATTTATCTTTTGTGTATGAGCCACCTATGATTAATATTTTTTAGTGAGTACTTTCAATTTATGTAGAGATTCACATTTTACATTCAACTGAAATTTATAACTCTGCATTTATTTGTCTGACTTTGAAAACAAAATTCATCTAGCATACCCATTTTCTCGTCATTATTCAAAGTTTTAACAAAATAAGGCAAAATAATGCAGATGTAAAATTTCTCTTTTTATGGTATATTTCAAGTAAAATACATATGATTTCTCAATAATTATTGCATGGATTTTCTTATTATATGTTGAACTTCTTAATCTTGGATATCTTTAGAGATGGTGCTAGATTCTTTGGAATCATCTGTACATGTAGTATCTTTGAACATTTTTTTATGTAAGTTAAATTGTCCATTTATGAGTGTCTTCAAAATTATAGCAATATTATAAAGCATTTATTGATAAAGATGCTTCAGTTAAACGTACATCATATGTTTTTATTTTGTGACTGAGATTAAAACTTTGACAAAAACAAACACATAAATGGCTACAATCTTTTGAACAAAAAACCTGGAGTCATGCAATTTCATGTTTTTATAGAGCCTGGTCCGTTCTTTAAAAGCGTCCATATCTTTATACCGTGTGTTGTTAGATTGGACTTTTGAGTGTGAGAGTGGCTATATGTCTTCCTTTCATTCATTTCATCACTGTTGCATCAAGCTTTTGTAAATTCCGAACAACAATGATTACATATCCATATCCGAAGAGCAAATTTTATCAGTGGATCATAATTTTGAGAGGTGTGTACATGAAGTTTAGTCTGAATCAAAGTTTCTAACAGAAATATTTTCAGCCATTTTAAAAAGAATCCCCAAATATTGGGGTGGTAAGCACAGAAATTTCTGGTTAACACGCCTCACAACGTCTTCATTATGTAATGGTTGTTTTTGTTGATAGAAAGGTATACTGGTATTTTTTTTACCAAATTTGTTTAAAATTATGCTTTAATTTGATGCGAATTTTTAATTATTGAACTAAAATCTTGATAATAATTGCTTATCATTACTTGCATATATTGATTTTCCATACATTTTCCAAAATATATAAAGAATATATATTTTCTTGAATAAAAAGCAAATATAGGGAATTACCTAGTAAAACAAAGTAATGTTAGTTATATAGAGGCATATCTTCCCAAATTATTTTAAGTATGGTGGTTTACAAGACAGTAAAGAAAAACTAGAGGTTTGCAATTACTCTTAGCGATCACTAGAATCCCCCTTGAAGCTCCCAACTGAGCGATAACTGGGAATCAGATATGGAGTCTTTGACCATGGAAATCACGTCAAGGTTTAAAATAAATATCAGGTGCAACCCTGTCACCTCAGACTAACATTATGCTAAAAGGTGAGTTTTGGAAAATCAGCCATATGTGAGATCTAGCCCCCCCCCCCCCCCAAAAAAAAAAGGAAATAAAATTATTTAATGGCTGGGGAACCTGACGAACTCCATACCCAAACAATGGAACAAAATTATTGGTATAGTAATGAACTTATCAACCATTGTAAGTCTTGTATCCTTATAGGAGTTAGCTTTAAGATGATTTTAACGTTTTTTCACAAATTCCCAACTTTCGGGGGCCATGTACAGGGGGGTACACTACATTAAACATTCAAAAAATATATTTTTTCCAACATATTCCCACAAGGTACATATATTGAGGGGGTTAACTCATGAAGTTAGTATTAATACCCACCCCTACTATAATGGAAAAGTGTCAGTCTTTCTTACCCAGTATCGGCACGGCATCAGATGTTTTCGGAAGATTGTCAGCGACCAGTAGCGAGAAGACCGAGTAGGAGAGAAGGACTGTGATGCCGAGAGAAATTTTTTCTCCGCTGTCTGGAGGTAGAAAAAACACAAACAGGGAAAGTATAGACATGATCAGTGTAGGAGCCACCACAATCACCATGTAGTACAAATATTTCCTCTTCAGCTTTAGTTCAGCGATGACCCGCTTATACAAAACTCCTTGTGGTGTTGAAGCGGTAAATCCTTCCATCGTTGCTGACCAAATCTGCCATTCACCGTCTTTAGAAAAGAGGCTTAAGTCCACTGATGATGACGCATTAAGAAGAGCAACCTTTCTCCCGTCAAACATCCAGTTATCGAATATGAACAAACAGGACTGGCTGTCGAAAGGGTACGCCTGAAGGCGGAGTGAACAACCCGTGGTCATGTGACCTGCTGGTACCCACCTCACGTGACCCGTGCTGTTGACAGTCACCCGAAATCGTTCGTAAAAGCTATTGTCGTACATTGTGTCGGCACTGAAACAAAAAGAATTCATATTAGAAGTTAAATGCCGACATGTTTATTAAAATAAAGTGATTTACTTTGTCATCATAAATTCGTAAAATTCATAATTTATTAAGGTGTTTAAAATCATTTTATACTGACCAAAGTAATACAACTATTCTTTCATTCTGACCTTGGTATAACAGTCACTACGCGAGTGTGTGTGTTGTGTGGGTGTGGGTTAAGGGGCGTATATTGGTAGTACCTTACCTGGAAGTGAGCACTATATCAGGAAGCCACACTTGATTGGGTAACAAAGTCACCTGATCTGTTCCATTATAGGCAAGAGGATCCCACGTCATGTATTCATCTTTCCAGTACTGCAAGATACAGTTTTACCTGAGAATTTTCAATCCTATGCCGAGAAAAGGTCCGTGTAGTTCGGGGTCCATATTTTTTAAAGGACTGATTTAAAATGGGGTGATCAATCGAACTGGTTTGGGGTAACATGCCTGAACAGTATAGTTCAGAGTAACGTACATCAATACGTCATCAGAATACAAAATAAATGCGTATCCTCTAATACATATAGCATAAAGTGGTATATATATACATATATATATATATATATATATATATATATATATATATATATATATATATATATAACGCTGAGCAGGAACAATAATAAAACTGATTAAATTCAGATGGGAACTAGGAGTCAACTCACCAGTTCAATGACTCCAAACACCTTTAACTGCTCTCTTCTTTCATCCTGTTCACAACACAGTAACATCTCTGTCATATGCAACCGAAAATATGCATAAATACACGCATATATATGTATACATGTATTGTGAATATATTTGTGTACACGTTTAAATGTACATCTTGATATTTTAACAAAAATAAACGAGTTACATTGCCCGCTATACCAGTAATATTTTATACTGAATTGTGATACCTTTATGGAGGAGAAGGACTCACGTTCTGTCACTGTGCAATCTTTTACAGTACACTCTAATCGGCTATATCCGCGATAACTGCAGGTTATATATAATTTCACGCACTTGGTAAATGTATGACACCAAAAAGTTATACTGTATGCATTACTGAATTAAATTTCTGGTTACATATAATTTCACGCACTCGATAAATGTAATCAACCACAGAGTAATTCTGTATGCATTATTGAATGAAATCGTATAATTCAGAGACTTACAAAATTGGTGATTGACAGAATATAGAATGTTAATTTAACTTCAAGTGCCTGGGACACATCAAGGATTGGCCTGGCCCGCCGATCATAATTATTCATGAGATCTGCAATTAGTCGCATCTCTCCGCTCTCTGGTACTGAAGCAAAAAGAGCACATTGCTTTCATGAAATAAAATATACATATATCCGCTCGGTCAATTTTCTATAGCCAGTAATGTGTAATAATAGTTAATTGTATTTTAAAATTGTTATTATGAAATAATTTTGTAAAACTATTCCCACGTCGAACAACTAATGATAATCCAGTTACCGTCGGAGGAGTTTGGTTTATAGTTTCAATAGATCCATCATAAGAGAGAGAGAGAGAGAAAGAGAGAGAGAGAGAGAGAGGGAGAGAGAGAGAGAAAGAAAGTTTGTAGGAAAGAAACTATCAAGTTATGAGAGAAGTTAAACTTCACACAGATAACACACATACACACACGCACATATATATATATATATATATAGAGAGAGAGAGAGAGAGAGAGAGTCAGAGACAGAGAGAAAGCAACGAACCAGCAACACTACCTCGCTCGCTGTCTCTGCCTGTCTGTCTGTCTGTCTGTCTCTCTCTCTCTCTCTCTTTATATATATATATATATATGTGTGTGTGTGTGTGTGTGTGTGTGTGTGTGTGTGCGCGCGCGCGCGCGCGTGTATGTGTGTGTGTTTGTGTGTGTTACAGACAATGTGTACATCCAGGATATATACATATTTTCTAACATTTTCAATGAGTACGTGTTATTCCTAATTCACTCGGGGACTTCGTGTATTTACTGAAAATCTTAGGAAATAGAAGTATTTTCGGAATTTAAGGGGTAATTTCTATCAAGATTTACTGAAGGGTCCAAACAGTCAGTGGTTACATCGATCATTACCACGGCTCATTAGAACTGTCTCAGGGAAGGTGTGATTTGTAATAAAGTGATTATTGTCATGGTTTGTCCTGTTGGGTACACGGGAGTATCTATAGGACAACGAACCAAGTTAATTGATTTTACTACTCTTTTTTTCGGTCGATACGTGTATGGTCCAGGGTTAGTTGTCAAGTTATAGACTCCCGTGGGATTTTAATGAAGAAAGATGGCAACATCATTGTAAAGCTTTTAACCTTAGCAATCTAAAAATCCATGTTGCCATTTTTTCCCTACAATTTCAAGGTCACCAAACAAAGTCAAGGTCATGGCTATTTATTTAATTTGAATTTTACCAGGGTTTGTTGTCATTTCGTGGGAATTTCATGAAAATTACTGGCAACATACATCAATTTAAAGCGTATAACCTTATAAGTCTACAAACCTATGACGCCACATTTTCTTTATAAAGTAAACGTCAATAAACAAGGTCAAGGTCATGCATGCTTTCGATATTTCCTTTTGCTATTTTGTTATTCCTTGGGTATTTCATGAAGAAAGCAAGAATCATAGAGAGTGGTAAAGCTGATAACTGAATCAGTCTTAAACCTATGTCGCCATATTTTCTTTATAAAGTAAATGTCAATTAACAATGTGAAGGTCATGCATGCTTTTGATATTTCCTTTTGCTATTTTGTTATCCTTGGGCATTTCATGAAGAAAGCAAGAATCATATACATCGTGATAAAGCTTATAGCGATATAAATCTAAAGATCCTTTGCAATTTTTTTCATAGATTAAAGGTCAAAATATAAGGTCAAGGTCATGACAGATCTTATTTTTTTTTATTTTTGGACTTTATTATACGAAATGAATGCCAAAGAATCAACCCTGTTGGCATATCCCTGATCAGCAGTACTTTTTCTTCAGGATAAACACTATTCAAAAAGAAGGTCATCACTCAAGGTGAAAGCACTAAACCGAACATCTAACTGAACACGAACAAACCCAAAACGTGAAAAAGTAGCTGCACACATTTCAATTATTATATCTATTGGTTAAACTGTATTTTTGTTAAATTGAACGGTATGTGCAACATTCAAAAAGCAATTAAAAAGAGGCATTTTTTATATGTATTATATTGTTAAATAACCGGAAAATGTTGAGAATTCTGCTCACTTTGAAAGAAAATTCATCCATTTAAATAGGTATATTATGCACTGCAAATACTTTAAGAATGTTTTATGACCTTTGTAAACATTAACAGTATATACTTCGTCTGATTGAGATTGTTCATGTAAAATCCTGCTTTTTAATCATATCTGGATTATATATGGAATAATTCATCAATAAAATTCCACCAGTTGTACATTAGGTTCGACACAAATAGAAGCAGTTAAAAAGAGACCTAAAAATTTCTTGCTTGAGGTCTAGTGAAAGATCATTAGACACCCGGAATTCACTGTGACCAGAGCACAGACCTGCTTTGAGCACGCTGAATATTAAAGTATTCTACTTGTTTAAGACTGTTGAATAAAGATTAACCCTGGGATCACTTAATCCAAATAGTGAAGTTCATTACCACATTAGGCTCTGTCAACATGCCACATTAAAATAAAATTAACCACACAAGTGCAGTTTGGATGTTTTCACTGTAATCAGTTAATGTCATATAATAAGTCTATAAAAGCTCTAATTTTCAACGATAAATGGATAGATTAATACCTAACATAAGGATTGCTTTAAGATTTACTATATTTATTCATATCTTGTAGCTTGTGTCTGGACTGACTCATGACAGTTATGCCTAAAGACAACTTCCCTGTGACCAAGAAACAGTCATCAATATCGTAATGCAATTGTTCTAAAAAGTCCATTCTAACAATTCTCTGCTCATGACACAGATTTTTTGTAATTGTGTGGCAGATATTGAAAATTGTACAAATTGCACTAAACCATGATATTTGACATTGAACTTTAAAAAAAAATTGCAATACATGTTTTTTAAATTCCCATGTTTTGAACTACTTACTGTATGTGGTCTCCTTTTTCTTCAAGAAAATCGCAAGGGAGATTATAACCAGACTACTGGCCCTGAACTATCAAGTCAGTGTATTGACCTTTAGTGACCTTGCCCCTGCATTATGATATGGACCTTATTATGGAGCTCAAACACAAAAATACTACAGAACAGGGATGTACCTCTAAAGGGTGTCCTTGGCGTACGTAATTTCTATAGTTTAAAAGTAATGTTTACAGCCATGATCTTGACCTTGTTTTTTGAACTTGAAACTGCAGTGTAAATATGAATGGGTTTTCGTATATTTATATGGTTATAAGCATTAAAACGATGTCTGTTGCCAGCTTTCCCCATAAAAATCCAACAGAATGACAACTGCCTAAAAATAGAGAAAGAAATATTGATAGCTATGAACTTGACCTTGCGTGTTCACCTTGAATCTGTTGGGGAAATTGGCAACATGGATATAATGATTGACTGGTTTATAAGCTTTAAAGGTGCCCGAAACACCTGTCTTTTGAAAAAAGAGTTTATGTGATTTCTGGCTTCCTCTGTGTATATTTTAGTGATGTAATGGTTATTCTGGTTATAACGCTTCTGTGAACAATGTTTGAACTTGTTTATCAACAACGTGTTTGTAAACATAGCAATGTTGACAAATGGGAAAAAAATATAATCTAAGGCGGTAGTTTGCATATATGCCGAGGTAGAAAGGTCACTGGTTGCAAACCGCCATTTGCAAAGCTCTTCTTTATCTGACTTGCCACCAGATGCCCTTGATGAATTTATTTTGGCGGACCCCACATATTAAAACAAGTTGATATAACCAAAACAAGCAGCCTGTGTGCGTTGATATCCACGTTTCTGGCCTATTTTTTACCAAGAGAGTACTTTTAGTTTTTAAAGACCTAGCCCCTTTAAAGTTTTGTATTTTTGCCATCTTTTTTCATGAACATTCCATTAAATAACAACTTACCCTGGAAAAATAAAGAAATATCAAAACAAATGACCATGACCTTGTCTGTTGACCTTGAAACTGCAGGAAAAAATTGTCAACATTGAGTTTTAGACTGGTATTGTCATAAGCTTTAACATGATGTATGATTATTGCTTATGAATTCCCACATGAACTATCAAAGTCGTGACCTTGACTTTGTTTAGTGACCTTTATCATATACAGTAACTATGGCAACAAAGGTTTGTAGATTGATAAGGTTATATGCTTTAAAATATGATATGTTGACAGTTATTTACATGAAACTCCACTTTATGACAAATGACCATGGAACAATTAACTCAGTAAATATCAAAACACATTACCTTTACCTTGTTTGGTGACCTTGAAACGGAAGGAAAATAATTCCAATATGAAATTTTAGATAAATAAGGTTAAAATCTTAAAAATGATGTATGTTGCCAGTTATTTTCATGAATTTCACAAGGAATGACAACTGGCCCTGATAAAATTCAATACATATTAAAAGCCATGACCTTGACTTTGTCTGATGAACTTGAAACTGCAGAGAAAAAATGGCAACATGCAGAGGAAAAATGGCAACATGGATTTTTAGTCTACTGAGATTATAAGCTTTAAATGATGTATGTTGCCTGCTTTCTCTCTGAAATTCCCACAGAATGACAACAGATCCTGGACTAGTAATGAATATAAAGAGCCAAAGCATAAATTCCAAGGCAGCTGGGGAATGGACAACAGTTTAATCTTGATAACTTCAAATTTTAAGATGTTTTCAGACAAAAATGATGGGGAATTCTATCAGGATCTTTTTGATAAAAGCAAACATACAAAACCGTAATAATGAGAATGATTATTTCGCTTTAGAATATATTTTTTATTTCTATATAAATATAATGTTTATAGACAGTGAGTGACTGATACCTTTTTAAACATGTATGTAAGACAATATGAGAAATCATGTTAGAAGTGTAAAACATTCCATTTAGGACATATCCTTTACTAGGTAACAGAAATTATTTGAATGGATTGGAACATCCGATTATGGAGATATTCTCTATATTATAGAATATTCACATGAAGTGTGAATAATCTGCTATTCAAACATGTACAGCGAGTTTTATGTTACGGAACCTAATAACAACAGATCACGTAATCGTGACGAGCATAAATTTTGTTACGGAGATAAAAAAAAATCAGATTCCGCAACACTTGGCAGCGAGAAATGTCAAGAAAATAAATGAAGAAGTCAGTCGTATTTTGTTAACAAATAATTATAATTTATTCTTAGAACAATCCTAACATTACAATACACTAAATCAATACAATTACGCAGTATTTAAGACAAAACAACAATCAAAACGTTCATTACCAGAGTCCGGATACGAGGCTTTGGTTCCTGGATACCACCACTGTCACAGCCCAACAAGAGTCTCTTAACACAAGTAATCCCCGAAAACAGTTCAAATAAATCTTCTCAGAGAATAGTCCTATTTAATCTCGTAAACAATCTGTTGTAATCCAAAAGTGAAGTTCTGGTAATAATCCCAAAGGCAAAGTGAAGATAATCCGTATATTAAGTCTGTATATATACAGAGTCCGAAGAATATCTGTAACTTCTGCAATTATCGGGAAATAGGCCCAAAAACACTGACGAATGAGTCACACTCTTTCGTGTCCGCTGGTATTTTTCTCTCTGTCGGTTTAAAACACAGCCCCTATATATAGCTTTTTTTTCACCCAAGGCCCAGAAAATTTCATTTTCACGAACATTCCAAACAACACAACAATACACACACGCATATAGCGTATGAACAGACTCGAAAATTCTGGACTACAACGAGCCCTGTGTCTCTACACTATGCGAGCAAGCGGAGTTCATCCAGTGCCGTTCCCATAGCAACGCACAGGGTTTGCGCTTAATACGAAACAGAATGCCTACGCCAAATCATGCGCATAATAAAACAGATACATTTAACACTATAAAACAGATACATGTAACACGTGAGTGAAATGATCCTAACTGCAGTTGAATGACCACAGTATACAAGATCATATATTGCATGCGAATACGGTCGACAGCTTTTACAAAGAAAAAAAAATGAAATAATTTATTTCATTCTATGTATTCTTTAAACTAATACTGGTCGAATCAAAGCGTTTAATTGTTCAGTGGTACACATTGTCAAGTGCAAAAAAAAATTACATGTACCTATACTTAGTTGCGGATAACGGGTAATACTATTATAATTAAGATACTATAACTTCCATTTAAAAGAGGTGTATTGATGATGGTGCACAGCACGATCATTGAAGCATAAATTCTGACTCTTTATTTGAGTAAATATGCAACGGTATCAGGTTACTGTCTGTGTTTTTCTCGTCAGTAAATATGTGACTCTTGTAGCCCTGAATTTTAGGAAATACATGTATTTAGTATATACATGAAGTTACTGAGCGAATTAGGAATTATGTGTATTTACTGAAAGTGTAAGGAAATGTATTCTTTGGTTTCACATATTCACTGTTACATATATATATATATATATATATATATATATATATATATATATATATATATATATACAACATTTTTACGATATAATTTGGTTGAGAGGATATATAAATTAACCAAAAATATAAACTCCACACAAGGATTACTTGGGATAAAAAAAACACTCACCGGCATCTGTTTTTCCAGACATTAATAATCCAACAACGATTAGGTAAAATATATCAGATATAGTCGTCATGCTGGACTGCTAATTTATGTTTAAAGCGCAATATCTCCTCGCTCACTTCAGCCAATTCCGCTGGACATGCAATATCGTCAGCTCTAATACTTGATTTGGATTCAAATGGACTGGAGTTGTAAATGTTTGCTGGCTGCTAAGATAAACAGAGCATACCAGTTTGTATAGTATATGTGCTATGAATATACACCATATATGTGTGGTACAATACTGTATATGCTAATGCATTCCATAGGCAATGGGCTGTTTGGTTCGTTAGACTGTCACACTGCCTTCGCCCCAGGTAGACCGTACACATGCAAGGGGATATTCATTCCTAGTGTCTTTCAAGGGAAGAATGCATGAAAATTGGGATTATTGGACTCTGCTTTTATCGCACACTTAACCGCGGCTTGACAACATGCCTGAGTCATTTTGTGAGTCAGTCACAATGCATACATGGCCGACAGTTGCTGGACAGAGTATAATGGACATGATTATAGCATTTATAATCGAGGCGAGTCCCTAACCAATTATAAGAACGAAAGGCAAAGGAAATGTAAAATAGCAGACGTACAGTCACATGTTTTTAATCAGGTGTGTTGTTAGTTGAATCTATCTTAAGTCCTTACACAGACAGTTTAATAATCAACATCCTATATAGTTGGTGGAAATGCAATGGTGGACATACAAACTTTTACGTGCCACCATTATATTCGGAAACACAATATCATAAAATTTTAATCGGGGGAAAATTAGGGAAAATAAATTTTTTAATAATGATAAGGCGCAATATGAATACGAAATTTTTTATTCATGACCAGTTTTCAATCGGATTTCTCGACAAGTTCCAAGTTAGTTTATATGAATTCTTTGATTTGAAAATACTGTCATCGGGCCCTTCATGTGATTTGAAGGAAATGTGACGCCACAAATTTTTTCAAGGTTATTCAGGAATGGGCAAAGGAAGACTTTGGTGTGGATCCAGCACCTAACCCGGCGTAATCAAGGAATATTTACAAATGTAAAGTCACTAATAAATGCATGAATGGACTTGAGAATATGAGCCACATGAGTGACCATCACATGGCGGAGGCTTGCAATTCTTTGAACGCAGATTTGTAGTTTAGATATGTTTATCGTTTGATCATACAGAGCAGTTGGCCAGTGGCGTCAATGTATCTTTACACACACACACACACACACACACACACACACTCTCTCACACACACACATATATATATATATTGTCTGTCTGACACATTTTAAATATATTTGCCTATAATTAAATAAACGGTTTAAAAAAATAAGATATCATATTTACAGTATATATAGGTTAATTCTTAACCAAGTTAAGACATCTAATATTTTGTGGTAATCTCAGAAATTTTCAACTCTAATTACTAATAGATTTCATTTTCAACATACAAATATTATTTCTCTGAATATCAGGGGCGATGATTGCATTGACTAATATATATAGCCCCATCAACCCCCATGTTCCCTGTATTGACGCCCCTGCAGTCTGCTCTTTTATAGAACAATTCTGTGGTGAAATATATTCATCAACAGATATTACATGCTATGCATGTGACCCAATATGTGATGTAACCTGATATGTACATTTACTGATCACACCGCTGTTGTGACCTGTCACAGACGTTCGATTTTACGTGACGTCATATCCCTAAATATGGTGACGTCACGCCAGCCCGTCAGTTTATAATATGGCGGTGATGCACGGATACTTCTTGTTTTTATGTGTTATTCAAATTGCCAACTGTATTTCGTTCCCATATGCGGAATTCCATGATTCCGAGCATGCGGACTGGTATCGCAACTACAACAACAGCACGACCAATCCTGAGATACAAGACAACTATTTCTTCGAGGAGCCACCCGTGCATCACCGGCAAAAACGGTCTTTCACCCTTCGCACCTGGACAAATTTCCGTAGCAACCGTTTTCGATCGTACCGTTATGGGTTTCCCAAGGGTACTTCTTTATCGTCGCTCATACCGTCAAAAGCTAACAGGGGCACTAGAGGCAAAAACTTGGCTCCCGCCATGAGTGACAAAGCCGGCTTTTGCTTTTGGCACAGAAAAGTACGGGGGATCGACAACTGCCTGTGGGGATCCCTGATAGATATTGTTAAAAAAGACAGGGTCCCCATCGATGCCGAAGAACTGGTGAGTACAGCAACAACAACACACACACCTATACACACACTGTCACACACACTCGTGATCTTGCCTCTGTTCTCCACCAGAGGTCATTACCTTCTTTTTTCTACGTTTTGGTTTAGCAGAACCAGTGAGAGGTACCTGTAAGTTGAACCAACAAACTTGTGTTGTATTGGTAAATGAACTCAGCAATATTCGTCTTGTGATTTGTATATAAAATATTCGTGCCTGAAACCATATAGACATACACAACACCTCGTTCTGTCGAACTTGCTAAAGTCGAATACCTCGCTTGTATCGAAGTAATATTCTTTAAGTTTCGAAGTTGGCTAAACGTAAATAAGTCATTAGCCAATTTCTTAATTACATAATTATGCAAAAGTTGTGGTATGGTTCTTCCTTATAAAAAGGTAAATGTGTATAGTTTAAGGTTTATATATATATATATATATATATATATATATATATATATATATTTAAATATATATATATTTATATATATATATATTTATATATACCAGTATTTGAGCTACAGTCGATGAAGAAAAGTGCTCAATATAGCCGAGTAGAGCATTCATACTGAGCATTAAACACGTTGAAGCATTGAGTTACATATGACCCGTGAATTTCTGAAAAGTAACTCAATTTGTTAAATACTCAGTATTATATATATATATATATATATATATATATATATATATATATTTATTTAATTTCAGATACTCACACACAAACACGATCTGGGGTATAACAGGATTTTATTTAAGCCGGAGAACCTCAAACCGTTTGGTTCTCGTGAATACCCACCCGAAGGCTCACAATATAAAATACATCCCAATGCAATACATGATAATAATGACTATGTATAAAATCCTGTCAAAACTTTTTGACACGTAAGGGTGTGTTTACTACTCTACTAACCTACTAGAATAAAATGTTAAGACTATACTAAAAATGTTGAAAATATAAAATGTTTACTAAATGAAGGGTTGGGTTGGTGGTAAATTGACAATATTAGCTGCTGTGTGCACAAGTGCGCTGTCACACACCCAAATGACGAGACCAAGATTACGTGGTTAATGAAGCGTCGCGAGACTTGCTTTGACTGGCTGACCTTTAACCCGCCCTCATTCCGAAATTATAAAACCCCAATTGGGTTAATTGGTCCCAATATATATATATATATATATATATATATATATATATATATATATATATACATATCTTACGGTTATATTGAATAACTATAACAGTGTACTTCAGCGTGTATGTTAAAGTAGCCCATCACCTATCTGACTGAAGGTGAAAGGTAAGCTAAAGGTAATCCCTTGAAGCTTTTATAAAAATAGGCATGAAAACGTGGATATCACCTCACACAAGCTGCTTGTTTTGTTTATATCAACGTTAAAGCCCCAGTCACATATAGGTGCCGCATCAACTGGGATCACATCCGGCACGATCCGGGGTGTGAACCGTGTAGCCGCCGTGATGGTCCGCGGCGATCCCTGTTGGTCCTGGAACGTCCGGGAAGGTCCTTGGGTCTCTGGGAAGCCAACACGGCAGTTTTGGCAAGTTCAAAACTGCCGTGTTCGTCCTACGCTCTTTACACAGCGCTTTAACTATATGCTTCTTTGGAAGCGCAAGATTTCCTCTGCCTCGGGAGCGTATGTTCGTCCGTGACCGTCCAAGGAGATGGCGACATCCGGGGTGGTCCTTGTAACCGCCGTGTAGGTATCCGGCACTTTCCGGGACTGCCGTGTTCATCCTTGCTTATAAGGGACTGGGGCTTTATAATATGTGGGCGTCCGCCAAAATACTAAAATACATCCAAGAAGGGCACCTGGTGGCTATTCAGATAAGCCAGAGCTTTGCAAATGGCGTTTTGCAATCAGTGACTTTTCTACCCCTGCATATATTCAACCTACCACCTTTGATTAGGCCTACGTTTATTCCGTTTGTCTACATTGCTGTGTTTACAAAAATGTTGTTGATAAACAAATTCATACATCCTTCAGGGGGTGTTATAAGAACTTTTCATAGCTTTTCATAATATATAAGAACTTTTCATAATATATACACAGAGGAGGCCAGAATTCACATAAATGCTTTTTCAAAAGGTTGGTGACTGGGCGTATTTAATGTGTTACACGCCACAGAATGCAATCGTCCGCCTTCATGTTACTGTGTAAACCCAAATTTGATGCTCTGTTGGTTATAAAATCTTATACTTATCGATAAACAGTCTTTATTTTTGTATATATACAATCTTCCTTTATAAGACAAAAAATACAATTTACTACAAAATAAGTACATGTCTGTAGAAAGGCTGTATATAAGACAAAAAAAACTAAACTACACATTTCCCATTAAAGAACTATCATTGCTGTCTACTCTGCAGAGTATCAGTCGATGAAGCCAAGAACATTAAAATCAGTGGCATATATATATATATATATATATATATATATATATATATATATATATATATATTAATCCACAATTTTCCTGCAATAAAAAACTTCTAGAGTGCTCTATGTAGTTACACCAGAGCTTTATGATTTTCCAAATATAGAGGAATCATGTTTCGTCAGACATGTTTACGATTTCGTAGTTTCGTGCAACATGTTGTTGTTCTCATCAGGTAAGACTGTCTGATTGAAATGGACGGGAATGGTAACTTCTTTAATATGTTCTGGTATGAACAGTCCATTTCAATCAGATAGTATTACCCGATAACTATATTTGAATAAATATATATAATTTTGTGCAAATTTTTTTGTCTAAACTAAATTTTGAGAACAATTTCTGGGTGACTTAATAATGTACACAATCTGAGTGAAGGTACACTCATAAAAAATTCCATGACTGTCCTCTTATTCTTTTCAGTCAATCCTTCACATCTGGTTAGTGTGCAGGCTGCGTCAAGGCAATCACGGCATCTGTCCAAGTATGTTCATTTATCCATTTTAATACCGATTACTAAAATCACATATCCCATGCTGTATATTTCATATATTTAATGGCATTCCGTAGAGCGCACACCTCCCCCCCCCCCCCCTTTGTCGCGGGATCGCACCAAAAGTAATGGGATTTTGCCTGGCCATGCCCCAACCCAAGCCCACAAGGTTTCTAGTGACCAGATATTACCTAAGAATCACCCCATGTTCATTCAAGCGCAAATAAGAATAATTCTTACGCAGTTATACCGGCACGGGTAAAGTACCAAATAAATTCATATATGTGTTGCAAATTTAAACGCATAATTTTGGGAAAGTGAAAGAACTTTTTTATCATATGTTGAAATATTTTAACGTTATGTGACTTGTTCTCTTTTTTTTTGCCTAAAATAGGAGCATGCCCAGGTCTGCCGTATTGCAAGTTATTGAACTTACCTCAACTTCGATTTGGATGTTCAAGCTGAAAAATGTATTCCTTCATAAGCTGGAGAGGTGGTAATACAAAATCATGGTAATATAGTTTCAGTGATCATAATACAGACGATGGAAATCCCATGAAATATATACAATATACAATATATATATACATATAAATGATGACATCTACTTTATACTATTTACAGGGCCGTGTGATCGTGACCCTTGTCGGGATAAGAGTCACACCGTCAGCAACAAGTGTAAACCAACGCTTTGGCAATTGTACGAGGACAACTACAGCTGCACATGTGCCAATACTTATCAGTGGGATCCAAATGCACAAGAATGTCGACGTTTTGACATTTGTCGGGCCAGCGGGAACAATGCCTGTATCTTTACCAACACTGAACTGTGCACGGTAAGTTACGGACTAAGTTCAGTTACACGGACTAACAGCTACATCTTGAAACCTGCGTTAAGTGTTCTGTTAACTCAACCATTAATTTCTTGTGTCATTTCCAACTGTTAACTAAATCACAATTCACGTCATCCGAATGTGAAAACGAAATATAATTGCTAATGAGAACTTGTTGCAAGATTAATCAGATAACGCTCTGTAGAGAGCAAACCTTCTCAAAATCAAAACGTCATAATTGTATTTGCCCGTTTATCCTGTTGCGCCACAAATTTTACTAGGGTCTTCTAAAGCTAATGTTCCACTCCGACACAAAGGGTCTGGGGAATTGGAACAGCAACTTTTGCATAATCCTGTTAACAGACAAATAAAGCAAATCCCCCACTGGGGGCTACCCCCAGAAAACCTAACATACATGTAACACTATGAAATTTCCCCATGGTGGAGATAATTATTGGAACACTGCTCCAATCAGTTATGGATCGAGCAGCTTGATTGGTTCACGGGCCTCGTTAATAATTCACGAAATAGCTGATATCAGGAGTAATCTCTGAACCAAAGACTGTCGCGACGAAGGTTAGCGGCAAGCCATGAGGTAACAAAGTTGCACCAAGCGCATATTTCCATTCACTTTTAACTGTATTTTCTTACATTGGTTGTAACAGTTGTAATTATTACTTTTCCTGTGCATTCTCAATGGCTCGGACGGTGGCGTTCGTTCGGTGTCTGAAGTGCACTATCAACTTACCTAATCCAGTGCAGAAAATGTAGACACGTGTATAGCTTAATGTAAACACAGTAACTATACCACAACAGTTTGTTTAGTTTGTTAGTTTTGTCAAATATATAATTTGCTTTACACATGCGAACGGGACACTGTTTCTTTTATCAAGCTTTTCCAGAAATGTATACTGGCAACTCAATAGGCCTACAATGTTCTTGACTGAACACGGACTACATTAGTAAGCTAAAAATTAGATATGACTGACTCTCAAAAGCATTGATCACATGAAATTAAATCCTGGTAGTGACCTCTAGTGTATTTCATGATAAACACTTTCATGAAAACACTGCCGCAATTAAATCAAAACTTCCTCAACAGGGGGCATGGTTGTCGCAAGCATTTAACCATCCATCTTTGGCATGGAGAGGAGGAAGTGATCAGAGGTTCCAATAAGACTCTTTATTAAATCCTTTCATAAAAATACAATAAAAAGTAACAGTATCAAATATACAGCAACAAATATCAATGAATTTAGTATATCTTTATTATAATTGGCGGTGGTGCCACTCGACCGTTTTCGCGCAACGTCTCCTTGGCCACTGATCGGAAATTCCCACGGCTGGCCTTGAACTGTCGAAAACAATGCCAGATTTGGCCAAAGGTGGTTATTTCCCATATTTTATCTGAATCCTCAGAAATCCGACATTGTTTTGCTGTAGGGCTTTCACAGCGACGTCGATTAGAACTTACATAAACTATGAAAGAACGGTTAATGTGCAAGAGATGCATGGATTATAAAGACCTTGCGTGTTTGTCTTGTTTCTAGCTTGGTAGTCAGAGTTTCCAGTGTCAATGCAAGAAGGAGTACATGGGAGCCCGCTGTGAGAAACCTCGTGACGCATGCGTGTCCAACTACAACAGCGAGCTGCCAAGTGGGGTAGATGCGTGTGGTTTCCATGGCATTTGTACACCCCGTCTTGGCAGTAACGTTTATACATGTAAGTGTAACAAGGGATACACGGACAACCCTGATAATAATTACCAAGACTGTCTGAAGAAGGTGTCTGCATGCGAGCTGTTGATTTGTATTCGGGGATATTGCCAGTAGGTATCATTTTGTTCATGTCATTGAGGTAAAATATTAAAATCACATTTTCCATTGCTGTTTTATCCCATTATACCAATGTAATCAAATGTTTTTTTTTTAATATTGTAACTTTAAGTCTTTCCTATACTTTGTAACAATCGCTTATGTCAAGAGGAAAAAATGCGTATATGTACGCATAAACATGTATGTAATGGGTATATTGTTGTATTGTATCGATGACGAAAGCATAGACACAAACATTTATGCATATTAATGATATATTTCTTACTATATTTTCGGTAAAAGGACACACGCAGACCTTGAAAACTGGGTGCATGACTGAGCATAGCAGGCTTGTGAAAAATATTAGATTCTGGAAATATTACAAAAGGCATTCATATAAATCAGGGCTATACCTTACCTTCGTTTTGCAAAAACATTAAATGGCTGGGAAATGTCACGTGGTTCAGTATACCTTCAAGGCATGCGCACTGCGCATCAAGGTTGTTTTAGGGTTCTGTGATCTAGTATTGTGGGGTTTTTTTAATGAGGCAGAAAACATGCAAGAAACGCCAACATGAACCTCGCCGTTAAGGAAACGAGAAGTTTCTTTTCTTTTATCAGTTGATATGTAACAATGTTCTGTTGTAACAACGTAACAATGTATGTTCTTTCTCGTTAATATAACGGACTCGAAAACTAAGTCTCATCATAGCCGGCAAGTGGCGCTAGTGAGGTGGAAACGACCGAAAAAGGCCTCCGGATTCAGCTCAGTATCCTTATTTCTTTGTAGTACATCGCCTAATCTGAACACTGCCGTCTGCATTTGTGACGAAGGGTTTGGCGGGAAAGACTGTTCCCAGGAGGAGCCGTTTTGGAACCAGTGGGGGCCGTGGGGCCAGTGTACACCTAAATGTGGCAACCCCCGGAACCGGAAACGATTTCGCACGTGCAACGATAAGAAAAAGGGCTGTAGAGGTAACAATGAGACTTTCCAGACCTGTGCGCCAAAGGTTTGTGTTGCGAGAGGTGGGTGAGAGAACGTAATGTTTTTTTTTTTAAGTCGACAAGTATATATAAGCAGGGACAGGGTATATTTTATCGGTAATTTGATCCCTATAGATGTGTCGTTAAAAGAAATGCAATTGTAGTTTTGGATTGTTACAGTTTTAAACTTAAAGGTGTTTTCCTGCCACAAACTGAAGCACACTTTTATGCCCATCTATATCTATAATACTTATAAAAGGAATTCGGTTCACGTTTGTTCGCAATGTTCTCTAGAACCGCGTTGTGTACAATACTGTGCCATACATCATTTTAAAGGTTATTATCCCCGCAGTGACATAGGCGATATGAGAATAAATAATTTTAAATAAACATGAAATTTTTAATGATTTTTCCGTTTTTACTGACTTGCACGGAGGTTAGACCGAGCACAGCCGAACTGCCTTCGGCAATCACCGGAATGCGTGTATCGTGGTCACTCAACCTCAAACACTAAGGAATATTGTTCTAATGAATAACGCTTGCTTTCAGTGAGAGATTTGACCCACGTGCGTGGTCAGTAACAGAGAAAAACACAAGTTTCTCGCTTTATGAAATGCAGAGTTCAACCTTGGATGATTAATGACAAAACCTTATTTAAGGTCCAAAGTTCAGAGATTAGGCTTGGGTTGGGTGGTGGCGAGGGTTTCAGGCCTCAAAAATTGTATGAAAGGATGAAAAAAGGGTTACGGTGGCTGAAAATGGGATACGGACCCTCTACATGGAGTCCCACTGGGTCCGCTTCTGCTTCTTCTAACGATGAATGCATATTTCAGTTTCTTTCTTCAGGAACAGTTTCCTTGCAACTTACATTTAATTAATCTTTCATTTGGTCCTCACATGAACCTATTCTTTATACGTCCAACAATAGAAACCAGTCAAATGTCAACGAAACACTGAATGCCCCCGCGTCTCAATCTGGTTCGCAATTTAAACCATCAGGTGTTCAAGGTAAACATACCGGGATATGATTTTTTTTGCCACGAGCGCCACAAAATAACAGAAAAATATTTGTACATATCGTATTCAGAGAGTATCCCACTAAAAATCTTTATTTTCTTTCAACTTTTAGAATAAAAAATGAGATAATTTTCAACATCACAGTAAATTTATCTCCCCAACCCCGGTTAAAAATCCCGGTATACCGGGTTTATCAGCTAGTGAGTAAATAATTGAATTTCATCCATCACTCATATCGGGGAAATAGACCATATATACGATCTATTTTGAGGGAGAGCACCAATGTGCAATATTACATGGTATTCAAATTACGAGCGGCTGTTCGCAAGACATTTTGTGTTGCCAAATTTAGCATGGTTAACATCCGTGGGTCATTATACTGTGCTCTTTTTCTATTTACAGTAAACAAATGAAAACTGAATGTCGGCCTTAAATATGGATAAACTGTATAATAGTCAGTCTCACGATAATAGGCTTTATCAAAATCTGGCTGACTATATACGACTGTTATAACACGTAAGTTTTATTGCTTCATCTAGGCAAATGGAGCCAGTGGGCTTCTTGGGGAGAATGCAGCAAAAAATGCGGCGGGGGTCGTCGGGTACGCAACCGGTCCTGTGACTTCGACGAGCCAATAGACGGTGGCCCGGCGGTGCCATGCAACGGGAAAGCCATGGATTCCGGCGACTGTAACAAACACGAGTGTCCTAAAAATGGAGACATAAAGAGCGGGAGCGGCTCGGATACGGTTGAAATCCTCACAGTTATAAAGGATATATTGAAACCTAATGCGAAAACGACTGATGAAAATGGCTGGTTATTTTGGAAAGAGTGGCAACCATGTTCTGTTGATTGTGGACATGGGGAGGCTGTCAGGAAGAGGACCTGCACGCTGGATAAGTGTCCGGGAAAACACTACGAGGTGAAGGCGTGTCAGACTCCCTGTCCTTCAGGTATGTATTGAGTGTGTATTATCTCCCATATTTCATTTTCCCACGTTTACAGTCTGTTTATCACGGCTGTCTGTACAGCCTAGCCCTGGATTATATATGAATGGTCACATTGCTCACGCAGCGGTTATACACACTGCATTCCGTTTTTATCGCCTGTGTTTTAACCGCTGTTTTATAAAAGAAGATTCTACGGTTTCAACACCAGTGCTGGCACAGAGCAAAGAAATCTGATCAGACCAATGAGAGCGTGGTATCGCATTGTGCATCCAGCTCCAAGTTTGAAACCTGCGACACCCCGCTCATGTTGACGTGACTCTTGGCCCTGTGCCTGCAGAACTGGTCGAATGTGCGGAATGAAGGTAATTAATTGCTGGTGGTAAAAATATATGAAGAATCTTCTGTCGTTCATTTGCGAATTTCTGGTGCGTTTGACATGCCCCAAGATGTCCCTGTTGGGCGTGTTTTGGTTACGACTAGCGCTCATTTTGACGGGCCCCCACATGTTATAAATACGTGGATAATATAAACAGAACGGACAGCCTGTGCAACGTGGGATCAACGATTTTCGTTTTTGTTTATGAAAGTTCCAAGGAACTACCTTCATTTGATAGGCGTCACATGTATAGACCCCTTTAAAATGTATTTATCCATAGTATATAAGCAGGTTTACACCAACTTATTTTTGGGATCGGGAACATTTTGAATATTTATATAGAGATCCATATATTATTATTCATTCTTCCTTCCATCATCACTCCGAACATGCTGGAACCTGAGAACAGGCTGCTTCGGTGTAGCGCCTTCACGCCCCAAAGGCTCATCAACGTTGTCTCGTTTTACACTGTTAACTAAAACCTTTAATATTTTAATTTTCCACTATATGAGCATGGTATAATATATAGATATGCTTAACTGTATTCACTTTACTTGTTTTTTTTTTTTTTTTTTTTTACATTCTTGTTAAAGTGACCTATATGCGGGTTATCTCATGATGAAAATTGCAGGAAAACTTAATAACTCGGGTCGCAGGACGTCATATAATTTCAGGCATTAGTATTTCGGGGTACATATATCGGTTATTGTATATGTGGGAGACTTAAATGAATTGAAACTGGAGTGTGCCTGTGGTGCATATGTTGTAAGGTGGCGACATCTGATGTAAATTTTAGAAGCTACCATTCTTCTCGAACATAATATGCACGATCCCCAGTTTCCTGGACTTTAAATAAAAAGTCCATCAGTTACGTTTTATGGATGACACTCGATAAAAAAAATACTTGTGTTTGCAATTTCCCTAACTTATATGACAATAGGGCCTACCTAGGGATTATTAGAGAGCCTAAAATAGGTCCCTCTAGCTTAAATGCAACTGATCGTTTTACACGGTTAGTAAATGAACGGCCAACCCCTCAGAAAATTTATTTCTGTGACTACGCTGTATGTACAAAGCTAACAGACATGAAACGTTGTATATACATATGAGGTAACAATTTACTGTTTCTTATGACTGGCGAAGATTTTCTGCAATATGCCACATGTTGTCTTTCAAGAGAACTTGGTCAGTTGTGCGGGTCCTTATCTTGTTTTTTTTTTCACCTGACGTTTTAATCATTTGTTTATATTTATAATGAAATATCACAAAGTATTATGTATCTATATATTTTTATTCAAGTATTGATTTACAATAAATTTATCAGGAAAGTATCCGTGGAGCATGTGGTCAAGTTGGTCCCAGTGTCCGGCTGGTGTACAGAAATGTCAGCGTCAGCGCGTCTGCCCGATGGGTGACGGGAAATGTGACGGCAGCGCCAAGGAAGACAGCAAATGTATAGACGGCCTGTGTAACGGCAAGTACGGCCTCAGTTTTGAACAGATGCAACGGATGGGTCTGAGCGACGCCGTGGTCAAAGCCCAAAGCAGCTTTGGCGTTCAAGGAGGCGGCTGTGAGTGCTGAGTACATTTTTCTTATCTGTTTTTGTATGTTCATTACCCATTAATTATATACGGTCAGCAGCGTTTGTAAGTGCTGTTTCATTATCCATGCCGTGTGAAAGAGTCGTATTTAGTCGGGCTAGGGCGTTAATCATTATTAGGTAGAAAGGGGCTTGATAACATATTGTTTTGTTGACTTCAAGTCAGTATTTGACTGACAAGAGTCATCCTATGCTAACAATCTGACAAATATTCTCAATCAATGTGTCTGCCGACTAAACTATAGACAGTATTTTGAATACACACATTAACAGACCCAGTGTTTTCAATGCACCTTTGAAAGGTTATCTGGATTCCCCTCGTGTATATCCGTAAAAGTGTCAACTATTTCTTGACCATTCCAGTTCATTAAATGGCCAAAGTAAGCTCGCCTTAAACTTCCGATAAAGCTTTAACTTCTGATGCAGGTTTAGCTTTGACTGGTTTTGTATATTCAGTATACCCTTGTTTGTACGTACCTCTGTTAATAAATAACTCAATTAAATGCATTTTGTTTAGGCCAAAATAAAAAAAAAGGTATGGTTCTCAGGCACTTTTTTTCGGGAATCAATGCGGGCGGGCGCTTTTTTCTTTTAAATTTTTTGGTATGTTTCGATAGAAATGTCAAATGATAAAGGAAAAGCATGAAAATAACAGTTTTATTTTGTTAAATAAGTAAAAGCACTACAAAACAAAGGAAATTGTATGGTTTTATCTTCTTGAAAGAAATGTCGGAGCGGTAGCAGCTCAAAATTGGAAAGTTTTTATTGAAAATCAAAATAAAAATGTTTGATGCGGGGGTTTAAAATTGATGCGGGCGGTGCCTGAGAACCATACCTTTAATTTTTTTTTGGCCTTACTCATCATCCACTAAAACCAGGCTTTTTAAAACTGGCTAAGACTCATGAATACATACACTCCAAAATATAAATAAGGCATGAGTTAACAAAAACAAATCAATATATTAAAGAAAACATACACTTACATTTCTCTGGAGAGGCCTTCCATACATGTAAGCACTGATGATCATAAAAGTTCGAGAATAATCACAGAAACATCCACTAAGTCCAGTAACCACGGTACACAAAGTAGTCCCTTGTTTACACTTCTCCTGATCACATGACACACGTGATATTGGAATGTTGCGCTGCCCGGCTCAACGTTTGTTCGCGCTTTGTTCACAGTACAACCACTCCACCTTTAGATACACGAAGCTCCGACCACCAACAGTCCTTCGCTGGCGTACTGGTTTCACTCTCAAGGCACAGTTCACGCAGTATTCAATAATTAGCGCACAGACGATTCTATCTCGAGTCAATGCCTTTCGCAGCTAATGTCTCCTGGAATAATCCAGCTCTAACCGAATATGCTTCCATACAGCGATATCCAGTACCTCAATAGTTACGCGTTTGAATAATGTCCTCGGTCTGTTCCTGGAAGCGCTCACAACAGTCTTAAATTCGCCAGATTACCAGTCCATTGGCAAAATGCGATATTCGCACTGAAGTCCGTTACAGAGAAATCACTGTGGCCTTCCTCAAACACCGAAAATCTACTATAATCGACATCATCTCTAAGGTGTCTAAACTCTGATGCACGCAGACCTGTCCCTTGACTGCAGATATCGTCAGGCTACACTAACTGGCGTACTGATCGAGCATTTGTCGCGAATTTCGTCTTAATCACGTCTTAGATAAAAACCTTGAGAAACCCAAACTAGACAGATGCACATCCTGTGAGGTCTACAACAAACAGTCGTTACTATTGAGACCGCACCGCCAAACAGAGACGGCTCCGACGGAATTAAACTGCACTGAAATTAACATCAAACGAGACACGTGTCCAAATATCTCACGCTAATACCCAAACATGATACTCCATATAAATGTACACCGTGGCAGGACGAAAACCCTTTTCAGGCCCTCCACATCACACTCCTTGCGCGCTCTGTTATTCATCTGTCTATATTCTGCCATTGCATCCTTTCAGTTCATCACTTCATTTTATTTAAAACATTTTAGCTCCATATGCTCCATAATTACTGTTACATTTATCTAATCGTATGTTTCCTACATATGACAATGATACCCCAAAAGTGGAACGATGGTGATTATGTTGACCATGAGTCCTTGTCTGTAACCGATAACTGTAAAACCAGATCCATCCCTGAGAAAAATAAATATATTTAGTTAATTATAAGTAACTCAACGGAAACATCTACATGGTCCATAATAATTGTATACATTATGATGATAAATTACTGTGCTTTATTCCACTAAATGTGAGACCTGATTACCATGATTTAACTGCCATTTCCGGTTCTCCGTCTCATATGACTGTGTCTTTCTAATTTTAAATTAACCCTTTGAGCATTATCAGTTTCTACTAAGTAAGGTAATGGTACGGTAGGCGGATATGACTTCCGAAGACTATACTCATTGTTTTTGTATTTTTATAGACATACAGGGTTTAGTAGCGGGTGCTGACGGTAACACATTCGTTGGGCCAGCTCCGCCCGCGCCTCCGGTTGTGGGCTCCTCGACAAAAACAGGAATCATTGCTGGAAGTGCTGCGGGCGTCCTTGTAGTTATACTGGCTGTGGTGGGATATATCTTCAGGTCAGTGTCACCACAGATCAGACTCTCCACAGATCTTTAAATTTTCCAATCCAGTAGTCACATGTAACGCTCGTTAATTGCGAAAGTAATCGTAAGACGAGGTTCGATCGGCATTCAACATGCCAACCATTTTTGAGATTTTTTTATTAACTAGAAATCGACACAATGGGCCGGCTAGACAGGAAATTTGCTTATCTGAAAATTAGGTCGACCACCAGCTGCCAATAAGAGCTCTGACACGTGTGATTTTCTGTCATTTGAATCATGGATTCGTGGATTACCTTGACCCACAAAAAAATCACGAAAATAAATCTCAACCAATAATTTTAAATCTACTTATGATGCCTCTTGCTTTATGGACTTGTTTGATATATCTATTGTTCTTTAGAAATACCTTTTATAACACATATACGCCTACATAAAAATAAATGACGCAAAGCAAACATGCTTTTTATAACTTTGTTTTCAGAGGGTCAATATGCGGTTCAGGAGCCGGGAACGAAGATTCAATGAGTGATTTTGACGTTCCTCGGAGATCACGTGGTCCTCTGCTGGGAGATGGAAGCTCGGCAGGGGCGGAGTCCTGGGGAGATGATGACAACGATCCAGGTCAAGATGGCGGCTTTGATAACTATGGCAACACAGGAGATGTGGGTCTGCTTGGAGATGACATATCTATGTTTGACGATCACGAAAATCCGGGGATTCCTGATACAGGTTTCTATGGGGCAGGCCAAGAGTATTGGAAACCACAAGAGTCCAATCCAGTGGCGCCTTGGCAACCACAACAGTCCACACCAGTGGCGCCTTGGCAACGACAAGTACACAACCAATTCATGTGAAAACTGCACATTTTTATACAAAAACGCCATTAAAATATCTATACAAACAGCTGATATGTATATTTATATCAATATCATTATATATATATATATATCGATAAAAATAAAAGTATGAAAGGAATATCGTCCATATTAGTTGATTCTCAATGAAGTACGATGCAATCCGTGCAATTGAAAAATGTAGAAACTACTCCCACTCCTTCAATTGAATGATTCCACATGTCGACTACACATAGGCTTGTGCAGTGCCATAGATGGTGGTGCCTCTGGCCTTTCACGACCTTCGTTTACGCCATGCTGTGTCTATCATGTGCTTTCAAACTGTGTGGTTCTTAAGGAGATGAGGCCCCGCCAAATGGGTTGGTTTGTGGCGATACCCTCCCATTAATAAGTGTTATTTTCAAGTTTTTCAGGGAAACCTTCAGGTTGTCTTTTAAGTAAATCCTTTATTCTCCAGTCCACATGCCTTGGCATAGCTGCTTTTTAATGTGGCCATTAGCATATAGGTGTGATGTGAGCCGTCCATCTGACTTGGGCCTTGCACATAATGATGGCGCTAGGATTTTCTGTCTGCTTCAGGACTTACGTAAATAAAACCAGGTTGGCATATAAAATTTTATAATTGGTCTTTAAATTACTACACGGCCTGCTTGAGGTAGGCCTATATATACCACTGCAGGAACTTGCGGTCTGTCCACAGTTGTACATTTATAATACCGAGAACCAGGCTGATGTACTGTGCATGGGGATAGAGCTTTAATTCACAGTGCACCTGTTATATGGAATAGATTGCATACACATTTGAGATCTCAAACAGATTTAAATGCTTTTAAAGCGATCCTAAATACTTTCTTTTAAGAGAGCTTATGGACTTGATACGTACCATAGCATGTTTTGTGTAGTTTTTAAGTCATTTATAAGTCTTACGCGTAGTGGTAAAGTTGATATGCATATAACTTATTAGCAATATTTAAGGAATGTTTTAGTTTCACAAATATATAGATATTGTTGTATACGCGTATTAATAATACTGGCAAAATTCTAATAGGAATTCAAGGTTTTACTTGAATTCATTGTAAATTAAGCACCATGAGCGATTGTATGTTTCGGTAATGCGCTATTTAAATTCACATTATTATATTTATTGCGTGTCAGGCATCCGTGCCTTCGGATGCGGAGGTCGTTCGAAGGCATATCTGATGTCGAAGTGGCTGACCCGTCTTTCGTTAATCCGGTAGACCGCCCGTGTTTTGTATGGACAACTGATCTTTATACTTCCAGATTTTTTTAAAAACTAATTCCTCTCCTCTCCCAGACTTTCTCTTAGCGTCTACCAATCACACTGCTTGCTTTGGATAATGTTATTGAACTCGGCATCGATGTTTGCCATGCGAGTGGGAGTACTTCCCGGGCAGGCGATTGGGGTTGAAAAAAAGCCTGCCATTGCTCCTGTGCCTGACATGGATGTCCGCTTCACAGTCTCTAAATGCCTCTGTCAGTATGTATGGCAGAAAACATGCTAAAAAGTGTTAAACTATAACACAGCCTTGTTGGATTTCGTTTTTCACCTGAAGGTTGTCCGATGGTTCCCGTCATCCAAGTACACAGGTCATCATACTGTCGTGAAATTGGCAGACAATTGTAATGAACTGGTTTGGACGGCCATATTCCAATGATCTCCCAAAGTCCACCCCGGCTTACCGTGTCGAACGCCTTGTTCAGATAAACGAATGTGTCGTAGGTCTTGGTGCTGCTTCATACATTTCTCTTGAAGCTGCCAACCGTGCTTATACAAGGGAAGATGAGATCACGACTTGATGGATATACTATTAATTATAGGCATAATTAAGACGCTGGTAGCTTATAACAATCAATTATCCATTGAATTATAATTAATAATTTTATAAAAGCGTCCGATATGGGGATGCAAACCCTGCTCAGAAGATAGTGTCGAAAGTTGGTCCCCTGGATTTTTTTATTGAACCTTTGTTTTTTTCTGAGAACTTTTTGATTACATTAATTGAAAAACGCCCTTGGACTTCGTGGCATTGCTGCCCTTGACAGTAAACACAACGAACAGCAACCATGGCCCCAATAGATCGTATCCACGGCTGAAAGAATCCCAAGCCAAAACGAGGCTTAAAAGGCACGTCACAGAGTAGGCATTTCATGAAATGACGAGTGTTCAAGGAAACACGTGGTTACATTTCATACTTTGTTTACGTTATTTAAACAGGCTCAAACTCTAATTGTTAGTAAATATTAAAAATAATCCCAAGGGTTAATTAACGTGCCTCAGCAGAATATGAAGCAAGTTTTATCCATTTAAAATATCAAGTAAACAGCAACATTTACTGGGATCAAGCCGGACAGTCGACTGATCAATGAGAATTCCTCGGGGATCCCCGGCCTTCTTTGAGCGATAATAGCTAGGGTCATTTGATGGTTCCATGTAGCATACCTTCAACATTGTGAATATAATCTTCTATAATAATAATAATAAAAAATAGAAATCTTCTATAATATAATCTTCTAATTAACTGTAACCCTTAATTCTGTTGTTTTGCTCTAGGGATCCTTGTTGTATCATTTGCCCATTTTCCCACAATTTCTTGGTTTATTGGTGGTAAATATTCAAGATTACAACTCCAGGTAGCTAAACCGGCCATGGTGGGGGTTGCCTTCGAATCCAAGCCTCGTTCTGAGTTCAACATGGCCGCGCCATGAATATCGAGTATGCTGTACGTTAATTTACTAACACCTTTCAGGGAAACGGCACGTAAACGTTGAGTTACGTCATTGTCATCTTTGACGTCATGACTCGCACAAAAGATAGCATATAGCCATATCGTCATATATGCTTCGTCCCCGTGTGAACAATTGTGCTATTAAAACCCATAATAAAACACTCATTCCGGGATTATTTATGCATGGATTTACACCCAAAGTGAACTTCTTGGACGTTTCCACACAAAAAAACCTCTATGATAAATATCAATTACATCCGTGATATACCTTTCTTCACATATCTTGCGGACACACACACACAGAGTCAAGTTCAAACAATAACCCTCGCTTCGCGCAGGATTAATTACTTAAAAATAGCGTATAGGCTTATTTAACTATTAATCCAGATGTAGGGTTAGATTATCAACACATTCAAAGAATTTCTCAATGAAGGTGTCATACTATCATGCGGTTATGAAGGCCTGAATAATATTTCATTACGACGTAATGTAATATGTATATGCAGGTTAGGGACGGCCCTGAAATATCAAAACGTGTGGAAATCAGTACGTCCTGGAAAAATATTACGTATACTGAAATTACAGAACGTACCGTTATATCGGGACAGGTGCTGAAATTATTGCTCAGTGCTGTCATGGACGAACCATAAAAACAGAAGGCCTGCGTAATCGGGACAAGTGTTAATTAATATTATCAACAAATGGATAACGATTCAACTTTTTGCGCGTTTCCTAGCACATGCTTCGGAAAGCTCAATATAGCGAGATTTTTTTTTTTCAAAGGCGGAAACTCACGCGTCTCCGCGTGCATGGAAAAGGGGCCTTTAAGTGTAAGAAAATGTAATATATATATATCATCATCATAATCACTTATTATACTGACCATTGAAAATATCATCAATTTATCACATTTGGTGTATATATATGGTATATAAACGTAGGGCCTACAGAGATTTGCATTCTGGATTGTAGCTAAACTATACACGGTATTTTAAAATATTTGTTCCAACTATATGAACGATATGTTTCGGAAAATATTCATTACTTTCGCATATACATATCAGTATGACCCTTAACCAACAACATGTATATAGCCTTAATGTACATGCAGAGATTTGCATCATGAATTGCAGCTAAACTATAGAGCTGTAGATTTTAAAGATACTCGGCGAAAAGTATAATGAAAACATGCTCTTTTCATGCATCTATATAAACGAAACGTTTCGGAAAATATAGTCATTATTTTTTAAATACCCTTTTTACCAATATGAAGCTTAACAAGCATAATGTATCAACATACAGAGATCTGCACAACGAATTGTACTTACACTGTGTAGGCCTACGATCGGTTTTTAAGCTATTTGGCAAAAAGTATAAATAACACACGCTCTTTCCAACTATATACACGATAAGTTTCGGAAAATAGCCAAATCATATAATAACATGGATATAAGGCCCTGTTTGTTTCCATGATAAATTGATACGTCGATCCTGTTTCTTATAGGCCTACGAGACCTAGCTGATAAATCGGAATGTCTTTGAATTTCAGAGCCGTCCTGCACCTGTATAAGCCTATCATATAAATACATTTGTATAATCAAATTTGTTTAGCCTATATAGGCTCAACATTTTTCGTGGTCACGAATTCACTTTCCCTACACGGGAATCAGGGACCCATCTTGGACAGCCATGGTAGGAATATACAGGATTAAGCTCAACATCGATCTACTCTGAAAAAATAGGCTATAATTAGGGGGCCTGCCATGCATGCATTGATAAATGCTACTTTTAAAAAAATTGTTTGCCCTAGAGGATGTATATATCATTTATTTATTTATTTTTTTTTTATTTTGAAAATATTTTCTATAATAGGAATGACTTTTAAAAATTGTTTAAAAAAATATGCCTTCTTATATGTGCATATGACATGTATAGGCCTAGGCCCCTACATGTAGTTCCCCAATGCCAGCTAGGCCTACCAGATTTTTATTTTTTTTATTAATTAGGCCTAAATTAACGCCTGACCGGCAGTGGCTGCGCGTAAAATCAGCATATTCCTTCGAAATCGAAACCTAATTCATTGACGTTTTCGTGGTTCGGTATATTAAGCCTAATGGTGTGAGTACTGACGAATAAAATTGCGGCCCGCGCCATTATATTTTCATTTTGCCGCGTGACCGCCGCGGCATGTCACCAACAGGATCGTGTAGGGCCGCATGTGTACGCGCCAGCGTTTTCTCATTTTCAATCGTATTATGCATGTGCCGTTGATTTCATCATAGGCCTATGTATGTGTTCACGAACGTACTATAAGGCCTACTGGACTGTTCAATAGGTGTGAAAAGCCTACTATTTATAAAAGGGAATGTATATATATATATATATATATATATATATATATATATATATATATATATATATATATATATATATATATATATATAGGTCTACATCTTTCAAGTTAAGAAGGTCCTATATATAAGCTTCGAAAATAAACATCGCCATTGATTTGAAAACCTTAAAAGATGGCTACGTCCAGGCCCATGGAACAGGCAATATATATAATAGTAGCCACACACACACACACACACAGGCCTATATATATATATATATATATATATATATATGTTTATGTATACCGTTCTAATACTAGTTTAAGATCCTATAGGGATATTAATAGCTAGGTATTATTGTTATTATTATTATTATTACTACTACTACTATCATATTATTATTAATATTATCTCCGACAAGTGTCAGGAGGGTGCTTGCTTTCAATGTGGCTCTTTACCAACTAGACAGAGTATCCGTCTCTATATAGAGATGGAGAGCACAGCATGCATTTTGGTGGTGCCCTGGCTGATATTACTAAATCTCCTTCCTCTGTCCACATAACATAACGTAATCTAGCTACCATACTCTTAACAACGACTCTTTACTTTTCTTGCTCAGATAAGAAAATGAAACATATAATCCATGTGCAATGTTAAGAAGCGATGCTCGCAGGTTTCTAACCAAACATGACATGCTGCTTTAGGGTCATGGACACAGGGAGAAGCCAGTTTTCAAAGTCCTTTTTCTGATTGGCTGTTAGGTGTCAGGCTCACCCATCATGGAAATTCAAGCATAAAATTTACTGCCTCATCCCTGAAATAGTACCATCTAGTGACCAAAACAGAAAGTGCAAGCAAACAATGGGTCCAAGCGGGGCCAATAGCCACCTGCAAATTTTCTTGTTTTACTTATAAGAAATGGTTCACACACCCAGGTAAAGACCCGCGTTTGTTTATTTTAAGCTAATTATATGATTTATCTAAAAATCTGTGTCCTCGCTCGCACACCAATATTTTCAATAGAGTGCTCGTAATTTAAGCCTCACTGGGGAGGCTCACCAAGTAGGCTATTTACCAACGATACATATGATGATAATAATAATAATAATAATAATAATAATCATTTACACATACATTATATATCATAGCAAATCATATAACTGAGTCAATATGCGTGACAATATAACATTTTACCCAGTTCGATTTAAGGTGAACACACAAAGTACGCGTGCTCTCGAGCCGGTCACCTGGCAACATGACCCAACCTTGACCTGCTACTGGGAAATGTGTATCAAACTTAACCCTTGACTGTATTTTGCGTACCACAAATAATTCGTCCTGAAACAAACCCGAAATGGCCTCTTTCAACACCCAACACACTGCACTATTAGCAAAATCACGGCTTGTACAGAGACGTAGGGAAGAGATAAAAAATGTGAGTGCGTGTGTGTGTGTGTGGGGGGGGGAGAGATTGATATTTTGAAAGATAATGTTGGATACAGTGTGTGTGTGTGTGTGTATATATATGTATATATATATATATATATATATATATATATATAATAGTTTTTTTAGCGTAAGTGCGTGGCCAATTCTGCAAATGTAAGCGTCGAAAGGGGGTGGGTATGGGGAGGGGGTATCCCCGTATCTCAGTTTGAATATATTTGGAAAAAAAGGCAAAATAAACATTTTCAGTGCGGTATTTTGACGAGTTTCCTATTTATTTTATCCCATGCTGCACCACACAAAAATGATTTAATATTTAAATAATAGAATAATGTTTGCCAAATAGATAATATTAATTTATACCCTAATATAGTTATCGTCAAATCGTAATAAAACTGCAGATCCGTTACTGGGTTTTTAATTTTACTCAAAACCATAGGTGTACATGGTATAACGCACGAAACAAATAGGCCTACTGAGACTTACTTAAGTTTAAGTTGTTATTATCAAATAGATATTACCATGAACAATTAATTTACAGAAAACTGACCTGATGTCAGTCATATATAATCACACATTGAGCAATACAAAAAATTGATATTATCCAAACCAGACCTCTATATAAGGTTATCAGTTTAAATATTATGCATACGACTAGTCCTAAATTTCCAACCGTTCTCACTTAAATGAATTGCATTATGATTAATTCCCTTATCCGTAAAAAAATACACAATAATGACAAATATTACTAAACACACTCAATTAAGAAAAGAAGTCACGTACAGTTGTTCTCTCGTGAGGTACGTAGATTGAGAAGAAATACTACGAGTTTTCAAGGCAAATTGGTGCCACGGTGGAATTTAATTCATTTGACAAAGAAAGGTCACATATAGACCTCGACACATGGTATACATAGTCATAGTTAGTATAATTAATATGCATGAAATGCAAATTTAACTCAGACATTTAAATTAATTTATAAAAATTCGAAATTTTAACTTAAAATATTAACTTAGCATTATAGTAGTAGTTGAGTGTAGATTTATAAGCACGATTTTTGTATGTTTCACCTTTTTTACACGTATGCTATATATATATATAGGCTTATTTTCATCATAGAGCTCATATGTCATTAAACAAGAGAAGACAATTTTTTGCATATTATTGAATGAACGAAAATCAAACTGGGGTTATTTTTAAAAGTCATCCACTGATAAAAAATCTGTCGTTTGAGATACGGGGTATAAAAGTGTGGGCGCTTCTGATTTTGGGCGATGCGGGTTGGGGTTACGATTGGACAAGCGTACGGATATTGTAAAGCACGGAATTGCTGTGCCCATTCAACATCGTAAAAATGGCAGATTCGTGGTTCTCGGACGTGGCTCAGGCGCCTCCAATCGAGGTTTTTGCTCTCACCCAGCAATACAATGAGGATCCAAACCCAGACAAAGTGAACCTTGGAGTAGGGGGTAAGTTTAAATCAAATGTTAATAACTGTTAACAATTAGTTTAAGAAATATTGAAATCGATGCGGCTTGCCGGTAGATAGCAACTTGAGATGTCAAACGGGTACAGCCAGGTCTGTTATACTTTAGTCTTTAGGATAGGGCAAGGGTTAACGTTATGTATTGTTATACAAGATGACATCGTTGCTCGCGTTGTGACAGATGAAGCACTTAAGTCCTCTAGCTTTGTTACTCTAGACCGATTATCACTCTATCAGGGACTTATCCGGTTTGTTTAGTCAAGGGCACCTGTGTTACTTCGGTCAAGGTCACTTTATTTGATATGCAATGGGGCAGAAGAGAAGTATGGAGATGTCAAAGCTGATATAGGGTGACATATTGTTAAATATACGCCCATATTTAAATAGCAGATTTTGTATTTCAGTCAGTTTCACTTCTATTATTTGTAACATATGTATCATCAGTTTAGTTTTTGTCCAACAAATAACTTGAGAGGAATTATATATTGATTATGGCATTGATTTATGCAGAGACAGAAATCAAAACATATTAGTAATTATATATTTCTTTATTTTTTCAGATTTTACTGACGCCAATCCTTATTTAAAATTATAAATTAGAATTTAGTAAATAAACAATTGGTAGCAATTGTTTGTTATTATGTTATTTAGTTAGTTTTCCTTGAAATACCTATATTTATATGAAAATGAGATTTAACAAGCAAATACCACCAAATAACTTATCTTTAAACAATGTAAAAGATGTTCTGTCCTGTGTATAAATCAGTAAATTATTATAGTTTTTTTGTTTTGCAATCACCAATAGTTCTATTAGCAGCATGACACTGCTTTATATGTATTTACCCTTTCTGATAGGTTTTAACATTTTAAACATGTTCTAATTAAAAATATTTTCAGTCATTTGGTGAGAAAACACATTTTGAACACTTAGAATTACACAAAAATTAATTTTTTTCATCTCGGCAGCCTACAGAGATGATGACGGTAAACCATGGGTTTTACCTGTTGTACGTAATGTGGAGCAGCAGATGGCCAATGATGGAACACTGAACCACGAGTACCTGCCAGTTTCTGGACTGCCATCACACTGCGAGGCTGGCTGCAAGTTACTACTCGGGGCCGATTCCAGCGCCATCGTTGAAAACAGGGTAAGAATTCTGTAGTCAACACAGAGACACATAATAAGCCTCTTGTCAAATCAAAAGTAAAGCGGATGATAAAGGTTGATCATTATGATGAAGTATAACACACACATACACCAACATATATATATATATATATATTACAAAAGACCAAGGTACCTTTCAAAATTAAAAAAGCATGGAGGAAGAATGGAAGGTATTGAAACATTTAATCACCATAAATAAATTATTTATGGTGATCATTATTTAAAATAATAATACACATTTATATAAATGTGTGTGTGTGTGATATCATGCATGTGACATTTTGGTGGCACTTTTGTCCCTGACATATAGTCAGAGTGGCACAGCATACCATATCACTGAAAATTGTGATGAGGAAAAATTGTATTGATTTGGACAATGCTGTACCACTTCTAAACTTCTTGAACAGTTCATTAAAGGTAAAGAGGTATTATCATTTCATTTCACAAGAAAGAAAATGAAGATTTGTTTAAATTCAGGACTTGGTGAAGGCTTGCTTGACCCACTAGACCAACTAGGCAAATAGAAGCAGACTTTTGGTTGCCCTACCACCATTTTTTTTTAATCTTTTTCTTTCCCTGGACAAGAGGTTAACTGTAAATGTTGAGTCTTGATTTTAGGAGCAGACAAACTTTGTGATGTGATAAGCACTTGTGTTGTTTTATATAGAGATGGAACCTTCCTATATTATACATACGATTATCAAACAATGGATGGTTAGTTCCCCAGTAGGGTTATTGATGATTCTTCAACAAGAACGAATGTGATTAACTTTACATGTATCAGGAATAAACTAATTTTGAATAAAAAAAATTGCTATTTTCAAAAAGTGACTCAGCATAAAGAACAGGGTTCATGATTATAATCCTTAATTTTCTGGCTCAGAAGCACATGGGCAACAGATCCTGTGAGACAAGAAAGTAGTGATAGATTTGCCATGTAAGGGTTATTTGAAAATGGTTCATTTTTCATGATTTGAATAAGATTATGTGAAAACACAGTTCAAACAATGAGCCAAAAGAGAACTTTAAATCAGATATGGATTTGGCTATTTAATCATTGTGACTTTGATTGAGGAGACTTTTCTACTACCAGTACTTCGCCATCAGCTCATGTTGTGTTTTGTGTGATATAGTGATGCTAAATCAATGTCAGTTTGCATTGTCCATCAAATGTGGGCTCCCCATCAGATTAGGGACATTTTATTTCTTTTGTTGAATTTCAGTTTATTTAATCTCAGCTGATATATTAACAATGATACTGTGACTTCATACAAGAACATGAGTTATTATATTGTACTTTTTATTTCACAGAAGAAGTTTCCTTGCTGTCCTGCATGGTTTTGTTTTTAATGACGATTATTTCAATATTTAAGATTCTTAAATGATGATTATTGATAGAACTACTGCGAAATTGTTTTATTATCAGGAGCCCAGGAGCCATAGAGTCATAATATGGTGCAGACAGGTGACCAGGATGCTCTGATTGAGTACTAATGTACACAGCATGGGCCATGTCTATTTTATATCATGAGCAAAGACAGTGACTATCTAGTTTATGTCAAGATATGGAGCATTCCTTGTCTGTCCTTGTATCTGTCTGTCTGTCATCTGCCTGTCTTTTGTTAGTCTTGAGGGCAAAGCTGAATGACCTTATTGTTTTCTTGATTGTTTTTCTGGAGCAAGGTTGGGGCCAGGTACTTGTACCTGTACCTAGGTACACTTTTCAGAGTACCTGTACCTGTACCTGGCTGTCGTGCGTAGGAAGTACCTTGTACCTGTACCTGAACCTGGATCTAAAGTACCTGTACCTGGTATAAGGTACTCCAGGTACAAATTTGATACTTGTACTTGAAATGGACACCACTTTGCATGTACAAAGCTTTCACCCCTGTATGGGCAGTTCCCTATCTTAGGCAGGGGTAACTACAAAGCATTCATCCTGCTGCCTTTGTAGCTAGCTACCTGGATAGCAAGTTTGTCAACCTCAAGCCTCTAAACAGGAAGTTCAATGCAGCATTATATTATCAGAACACGTATAAAGCAACCAAAAAAGGATAGATACAGGGGGTTGCCTACATGCCCCATGTCTGAAGTTTACTAGTATGTACACTGAACAGGGTTTTGGCCAGGTACTTGTACCCATGTCTAGGTACACAATTCACAGTTATATGAATTACAGGTAAATTACTGGACATGGACATCAGGTTTGGTCAAGTAAGGTACTGAGCTGTCATCCCTGTCAGGGCTGTTACCCAAACCAGACAGGGCTAGGGTTAATTACTAAGCTTTCAACCCTGCATCCTTTGAACTTGAGTGGACTAGGGCTAGTAGCATGCTGGCCTAGCTACCTCCAGCTACACAGGAAGTTCATTGTGGCATTATCAGATATAAAGGGTACAGAGCAAAGGATATGGACAGTGCTGCTTATATGCTAATGTAGATACCTGTTGTCTTGCATGTATAAAGAACATTGGTATAGGATACATGTAGAAGTAAAGAAAATACATATTATATCACTGAGCTCTCAACATAAGCCAAACAAAAGCAGAACTTCTCATTTTACAGAAAAAGATCCCAGTTCATGCATTACATGCAGTTACTCAAACATCCTCAGTGTGACTTTCTGCCATGAACATGTATATTGTTACTTCTAATTTTGTATGTATTATTGTCATTAAGTTAATCTATAAAATTGATTGTAAGATTTTCCCTTTCAGTCAAGCTATTTTACTTTAAAGTGTGGTGCTCCCAGAGTTACTGACTTTATCCCATTACTCCGAAGCTCAGAACTTGATTTGAAATATAGAAATTTTATGAAAGTTTTATATTTCTGTATTAAAAAGTTTGTAAACTATATCAGCTTCATTCATTTATCACATTTACTAAAGGCAATCCTTTTATATTTGCAAGGCCTAAATTTTCCTGATGACATAGGAAGTGATCACTTAATACTTTTTAATGATATATTCTGCCATTCTATTATAACTTTATTGCAAATCTATTGCAACAATATTGCATATCTAGATCAATTTAATACAATTATCATTAGTTCGTATATCTGAAAAATGTACCTGTACCTGTACCTAGGTACTTTCTAAAGTACCTGTACCTAGGTACTTTACAAAAATGCTGTACCTGGCCCCAACCCTGTTCTGGAGGCTTGTTAAATTCAACTAAAGTGATGTTAACAAATGACAATGTGTAATTGCTTCAGTTCTCTTTGACTGTTGAACTGTTCCCACTTCTTTCTGATTTTCACTTTCACATTGCTTTATATTTTTTTTATATTTTTTCATAATTTTTTTATTAATTATCTTCATACCACCTAGTGTGTGGCAGTCACACTTTTATAGACCTTAATTCAGCGAAACGTCGGGTGTCCATTTCATGAATAATGAATAAGGCAATTGAACCAATCAAATGAGATGTCTGGTGAGCTAATTAAATCAAACTTTAAGCATTGCAGGGAAGGCAAAAAAAATCTAACAAATCAAATAAAGCCATATAAGCCTGTACCAGCTTAAATGAAGAAATAATGATTGCTCTTTATCATTCGAGATTGAGTTCAGATCTCTGGATTGTCTAGGTTTCTGCTGCTGGTATCGGTGTCTGTTTGTATCCTGCCTGGCCTCTGTGGCTTTTGGTGCTGTGGCTTTCCTCAGGTCATCAGTACGGGTAAAACGGTGGCAGTCTCCTACTGCTTCCTGCTTGGCTTGTGTGGCATCATGTCTATCAGCTCCATCAAAATCCTCATAATTATGCTTAAGGAGCGCACAGGGCTAGAGTTTTGACAACAGCAACCTGTAGCTGCTCAATAAAGCTTAAAACATCTTCAGTCAGTCATTAGCCTGTACCATTTCTGGTACATTCATTCATGTTCAGGTGACTTGTGAATAGTGTATTGTTAACATTTTTTTGTTAGATTTGATTGGCAGTTGAGATATTGGGCCAAAACACTTGCAGGCTCATTCATTTTCCCATTAATTAAGTGCCTCATAGGGGAGCTTATTGTTTTACCTGAAGGGCATCCGCGTCCGCACTTTTAAAACGCTTATATCTCATACATGCTGGCATCTATCATTTTTATATCATAATTCTGTATTACTGAGGGAAAAAAGTTCCTGTTACTGTGACCTTGACTTATGCTCACAGTGTCAAGTTACAGTAGACTTTGGGAATAGTTCATCACCATGATAGCACCAAGGGTTTTGATTGGATTTTTTTCTAATTTAGTTGAAGGCATCAACTAATGACTGGTCATAAAACTTGGTCAGACAGGATACCTTTATCAGTTGGCTCCTCTATTATTCATCACTATTGGACCAAACCATGCAATATTCATCAGTTCACGTAAAAGTACCCATTTTGCTCAAGACCTTGACTTATGCTCTCATGATCTAGTCATGCGAGACTTTGAGCATCATTAATTTGTTTCTCCCTTAACAGCTTCTGTGCTGACTTAATCATCCAGTTCTGTAGTTCTTATATATTAGTATTGCAGTATAAATATGACATGTTCATATGATTTCCTGAAATTATGTGACTATGGGGAGCTTCATGTATTTGCATGCAAATACAACTTTATCTAGTTAGATGCCAAAGTAGCTCAGTAAATCAGGGTCTGTGAAAGTGTTGCTGCCACAGACTTGAAGGTATGAAGATGGAAAAAATATTTGTTTTCTTCATCCTGACTTAATACTAGTTTTGAAATACAAGCAAAGTTTGTGACTCACTAGTGTTAACAATAACATGCAGGAAGAACAATGAGTATTTTACCAAACACCCTTTCATTATTGTCATTGAAGATGTGATGATTTTTTTCTTCCATTTAGTTTCATGTTCTTTTTCAGGCTGATGCAGTGCAGTCCATCGGTGGGACGGGTGCTTTGAGAATTGGCTTGCATTTCCTCCGTAAATGCGCTGATCTTGACACTGTTTATGTTTCCACTCCAACATGGGGTAAGACCTGATTCTCTGACTATATGTAACAGCATAATCTGTTATGATATCTCCATAACTTTAAAATCTAATTCATGTATTTGCAGTACAGACTAGAGAAATTATTACGATCGCAGTATATTTGTTATATATATATATATATATTACTGAACTCTATAATCACCTTTCAGAAGGAAAGTTTAGACAATTTAAACAGAGTAATGTCATCGGTGGCCAAAATATTCTAGATTCATTGAGGTTAAACATTGGTTTTTAAGGAGTGAATACTTTTAAATTCTGATACAGAAAATGCATGCATGGAAACCTTGTTATAATTCTGTAATCAATTTATTAATACTTTAACATGAACATGTCAGTAGAAGGAATATTAAGGAAAGGAAGAGACCCATGGGATATAGAGAGTGAAGTTTAGTTGGAGAAATATATATATATATATAAATAACTTCTTTAACAGGTAACCACAAAGGTATATCTCAGTCCCTTGGATATAAAAACATCAAGGAATACAGGTATTGGGATGAGGCTGGCCGTAGACTTGACATTGATGGCATGCTGGAAGACCTCAGGGTAAGACATCACTAATTACTCCTTCCTCGCACTATGGTCACATGTTACAGCTTGAGTCTGTGCTTTGAACCCCACTAGTGCATTAAGAGACAATGGTGAAATTTCATCAGAACCTTCCAATATTTACTGTCTTAAAAGTTTTTCAATTTGTGGATTATATGTATTTTCTGGATTATACCTAATTTTCTGAATATATAAACCTGAAGTCATAAGAGACAAAATAATCTTTTCATAGGGTTATATTGTGACAGAAAAAAGTATTTAAAAAACGCATATATTGGAGATTTTTAAACTAACTATACCTTTTTTTAGAGCCAAGGAGGTTTACTGTTGTAACAAAAAAATGAATGAAAAGTGGAATTAAGGACAAATGGAATTCTATTAAATGCACAGAACATGTCAAAAAGTTTGATTTATAGAGTAAATAAAAATATTCAAAGAAAATATCTGGTAAAAATTATTTAAAACCCAGCCAATCTCCTTCATCACAGCTAGGTGTACCAATTTCAGCTGTCACAGTAAGCGCCAAGCGTTGATTTTACAACATGCCAGAAATAATGACATTGTTATGAAGTGACATACAGTGATTCAGTGGTGCCATCTGGTAGTATTCACCTGACAGCCCAGTAAAATGTTTTCCCCGGTGTCAAAGCAGGATCACTGACCAACAATATGAAAATTGTGTGACTGTTCAAGTTGTGTTCTCACTGAACCATATTAATGAAGCAACAAGGTCAAAATGTTCTAGGGAAAAGCACAATGTGATTACATGTCATAGTGTGTCTGAAGTGAAAAAGCTAATTATATTACTATACTAGTTTCAGACTTGTGAAACAATGGGTGATAAACTGGAAAGGGCATGTCTTCATGATTTGTATGCAGGCAGAAGTCACACATTCTGCTGGTTCTGTCAACACACTTGAATTATTGTGTGTAGACATGATGAAGGGCCATTTATGTGAGGGACTGTTTTATAAGTATAATTTAAATATATACAATTAATTAAAGCATCAGTGATAGCTATAGCATTTGAATATTTTAAATAACATTTTCAATATTTGACTTAACACTTAATCAGTCCCCACCCAGTGTGATCGCTCTGTAGGCTCAGTGGTAAGGCTGTGCCCTCTGGACTTCTATCACTCACAAGCAAGTGTTTTATGACCCAGCATTTAGGATGATTACACACCCAGGGCCTGCAGGTGCATTAGACACATAGTCCCAACCGAAAATGGAACTCTTCTATTTTACATAGTTAGGTTGAGAATTAGATAAGTCAACATTCGGAAATGAAGGTGGTTACCTTCTAGAAAAAAAAGATGTATATTATATCCTTATTGAACATAATTTGGAAAGTTAAGTCCCACAGAGAAGAGTGGAGATCAGTAAGTAATTGTCATGATGTTGTCATAATTTCAGGCAGCCCCAGAGAAGTCTGTCATCCTCCTCCACATGTGTGCTCACAACCCCACCGGTGTAGATGCCACCCCGGACCAATGGAAAATGATCGCAGAAGTTATTAAGGTACAGTATACCTTGGAATGGCATTATTATTACTTAGTTTGCTTATAGTTTACCAAATGATTTGGCACTATGCCAAGATACAGGACAGTTTATTCCAATCAGACAACCCAGTCAGAAGTTTGATAACCCTCTAATATTAGTTATCAATCAGACAGTTTACAAGGGTGTGGAATCCAGTAGTTGCCCTCAGCTGACAAAAAGCTTAAGCCAGTGGTATTACAAATTCTCTAATATGTTGCCTGGTTTGGTAGCTGTTGATGAGTTTTGGCATCAGATGGCAGAGCAGCATGCACAGAAATAAATCTTGCATATTTTTATGACTTGCAACCAGTCACATACATCATTGGAGAGGCATGTTTTAGTAATTCTGCACAGCTGTAAGAAATAAAGAACTACAACTTATTCTGGAGATAGGGCTGATTTCATTTATAATTTGTCAGCTTTAATTCTATCTATCATTCATATGACATCGGCATGGGTGTTTGGAGAAAACCCTTAACCCTAACACTTAAAAAATTCTGCAAAAATACTAATATTGTATGATAATTGTATCCGCCTAAACGAAGTTTTGCGGATACTGTTTTTGACCGGGTTCCACCGCCGCCGATGCGTTCGTTTTCTCTGAGACTACCTTACAGATTTTTCCGAAACTTACACCAATTATCGGGTCACATGTGTACTGGTGCCTAACCAATTGGCCTTGACCTCTGACCTTTCCTCTCTTCCCAGCATCCGTATGTGCGTCTGTTTCCACACATAAACTCACATATCTCGGGAACTGTTTGACCGATCAAGACAAAAATTTTGTACAAATGTAGCCCTTGGATAGCTTTATAACATACACCAAAATGGTGGCACCACCTGCAACCATGTTTGCACAGTGTCCATCTGTTCATCTGCCTTGGGTTAAAATCACTCATATCTCTGCAGTTGTTTGACTAATTCACCTGAAATTCAGCATGCATATACATCCTAGATAGCTTTCTTGAATTTATGACAGGTAGCGCCACCTTCATTCAAGTTCACGCTGCAGACATCGAAGCTCATATCTCTGGAACTGTTTGACCAATCAGGAAAAATAAATTACACAAATGTAGCCCTTGGATAGCTTTATAACATACACAAAAAAGGTGGCACCACCTGCAGCCATTTTTGCACAGCGTCCATCTGTTTGTCTGCCATGGGTTAAAATCACTCATACCTCTGCAGTGGTATAACCAAATTACCTGAAAATTGGCATGAGTATACATCCCGCATAGCTTTCTTGATTTTATGACAGGGGGCCCCACCTACATTCACATTCACGCTGTAGACATCCATGCTTATAACTCCGGACTTGTTTGACCAATCGGGAAAAAAAATTTACACAAATGTAGCCCTTGGATAGCTTTATAACATATACAAATATGGTGGCGCCACCTGCAGCCATTTTTGCACAGCGTCCATCTGTTTGTCTGCCTTGGGTTAAAATCACTCATATCTCTGCAGTAGTTTGACCAAATTACCTGTAATTTGGCATCCGTATACATTCTGGATAGCTTTCTTGATTTTGTGACAGGTGGTGCCAGCTTCCTTCATGTTCACGCTGCAGACATTAATGCTTGTATCTCCGGACTTGTTTGACCAATCAGGAAAAAAAATTTACACAAATGTAGCCCTTGGATAGCTTTATAACATATACAAATATGGTGGCGCCACCTGCAGCCATTTTTGCACAGCGTCCATCTGTTTGTCTGCCTTGGGTGAAAATCACTCATATCTCTGCAGTAGTTTGACCAAATTACCTGTAATTTGGCATCCGTATACATTCTGGATAGCTTTCTTGATTTTGTGACAGGTGGTGCCAGCTTCCTTCATGTTCACGCTGCAGACATTAATGCTTGTATCTCCGGACTTGTTTGACCAATCAGGAAAAAAAATTTACACAAATGTAGCCCTTGGATAGCTTTATAACATACACAAAAATGGTGGTGCCACCTGCAGCCATTTTTGCACAGCGTCCATGTGTTTGTCTGCTGTGGGATAAAATCACTCATATCTCTGCAGTGGTTTGACTTTTCCACCTGAAATTTTGCATGTGTATATATCTTGGATAGTTTCTCATTCAAATAACTGGTGGCGCCACCTACAATCATGTTTACGTGGCAGACATCCATTCTAATATGTAACACATGTAACTCTATTTCCCCTTGCCACTCAATCCATGCCTCACTTCACCTGTCCTACTCTTGATTTTGGCGGATGTACACATAGTTGCTTGTCTACTACCCGTATTCTAGTTTTTAAAAAAGTCATGATAACACCATAAATGAAGGGGGAGGGAATCACCTGAAGCTGTTGAAAATGATAATTAATCACACTCATTAAAAAAGCAAATCTTTGGTCACTTGTCTGATGGGTCATCCCGTATCATTGGTATGCATTTGATGAACAAGGTTTTTACATATATCATGGACATCTGTAGCAGCTTTATTCTTTCACATCAACACTGGAGCCAGTTTCACAACATTACACTCCCCATTCTGCCTGAGCAGTAATGCTATGCTTCCATGTGCATGTATATGCCTGTGGGCGTATATGCATGAAACATTGGGTTGTTTCCATGTGCGCATATGCATTAACTGGCAGACTAATATATTTGTACAGTTGATTGAGCAGGCCTTCCACAAAAAGATGCTGAAGTGTCATCATGTTACCCCAGTCCTTCAGTTCACACAGACACTATGCATGAAAATTGCTCGTGGCTGAGGGACACATAGAAACAATCAGCTACAAAATCATATGGGTGATTTTTCACACATATACACATATATGGGACATGGAAACACCCCTAAATACACTGCAGTCATTACAGATCTTCATTTTCACCACTGCTTTGTTAAGTATATTTTTTAGTGTCTCAACACCAGGACTGGCACATGGCCAAGTAGCGTCATGTCAACCTTCTGGCATTCACCCACATTACTTGCGCCAGAGTGTCATTACATCTAAGTCTGAGGAAACACATTATAAGGCCTTATGAAGATGCAAATATTTTTGTCATTTCTGACAATGCTTCATGGCCTATAGGTACATTGTCAATCAACATAAACCAGACCAATAGTTAGCATTTTTTGTGTACTTTCTAATAATACCAAATATGAGCAAGAAACGTTCCTGTTTAACCCAGCAAATTGGTAAACCCCTCTGCATGTTTGACCCGAGTCTATGAAGACAGTTTTGGTTGCGAGCTCACATATATACTACTGTGTTCATTCATCATTCTTAGCATAATATTTAGATTACGGGCGGTTTACCACAATATGCATGCAACCTGATGCAAGACCACTGCGATACATTCCTCCATATTACTAGTATCATGACTTGAGTAGGCTTACTAGCCCAATTATCTGATTGCCTACAGAGTTGGAGTTGTCACAACTAATGGCCAAGTATCAGACCAACTAGAGTAGGGTGTCGCAGATTTAAAACTTTGAGTTTGATGCACAATGCAATACAAGACTCATTTTTAGCTCAGCTAACTATAAGTCATCTGAGCTATAGTCGTGGTCCGTCGTCCGTCCGTCTGTCCGTCCGTCCGTCCGTCCGTCCGTAGATGTGGCACGTTTTGAAACCGTAAAACCTAGGAATCCAAAATTCGGCATAATGTTAGATGTCCCCAAGATCTCCTACCAAGCCGAAAACTGGGTCTTTGCAACTTCGTTCCTTTGAGAAATTAAGGAAAAACCTCAATTTTTTATTAAAAACCTATTTTCACACTTCAGGACTGCCTAATATCAAAACCACTCATCTGTTTTTCCTCATATTTACCATAAATATTCCTCTATATAGTTCCTAAGTACATGCCAGAAATTATGTCTGTATTATTTAATTTAAAAAAGTTATGGGCCCAAACATAATGCATTTTGTAAAAAATCAGGAAAGATATTTGATCACTTAACACAAAAAATGTTAAAGCTATCGACCTTTTTTCCAGTTATATAACTTTAATTAATCAAAATTAAATTGTATACCCAAAATTAGATGAAAATCTTTTAAATTTTCTAAAATATTAATAAAAATAAAAAATTGGTACCTTAAATTTTGCCCAACTTTGACCATGGCACATTTTTTTCCTGTAAGTACTGTGGATTTAATTTTCACAGCATGTTTTTGTTAGCATTTCAACTGTTAACACCAAAAATTTGAAACCAGTTGATCAAAAACTGTAGATTTTAATAAGTTTTCAAGCACCATGTAACATATTGTTTACATCAAGCTAGTGTTATGCAGTTTGCAAGAGCTCAGCTCCCCAGCTTCAGCTCTTAGTTCCTTAAATTCGGCATACAGTTAGATGTCTCCAAAATCCCCTACCATGCCAAGAATTTGGTCACTAGGACTTAATACCTTCGAGATATTAATGAAAAACTTCATTTTTCCATTAAAAACCCATTGTTACACTTCAAGACTGCCTAATATCAAAACCACTGATCTGACTTTAATCATAAATAATATACATATTTTTCATTCTCTATGCACATGCCAGAATGATGTCAGTATTGTGTAATTGTTTTAAGTTATGGGCCCAAACATAATGCACTTTGTAAAAAATCAAGAAATATATTTACTCCCTTAACAAGGGCATTGCTGAAGCTAGAGATGTTTTTGTCAGGGATGTAACATTATTTAATCAAGATTCAATTGAATACCCAAAATTAGTTCTGAATTTTTCAAATTTTATAAGTTATTAGTATAAATATAAAATTAGTACCTTAAATTTTGCCCAACTGTGACCATGGCACGTTTGTGTCCTGTGAGCACTGTTGATATAATTTTCATATCATGCACACATTAGGATTTCAGCTTTTTAGTTTAGAAAGCTGAAAGAAATTGGCCAAAAATTGTAGCTTTTATTAATGTTTTTTATGAGACCCTGTCAGACTTTGGCTCTCTCCAGCCCCTCTTGAGTCACCTGTATGTTGACCTTGTTGACCTTTCATCAAATTATGCACGCTTGAGGCGAGGCATACAGGAATCCAGGCAGCTTATGGCCAGCCCCAGTTGATCCAGGTGTCCAACCCAACTCATCTAGTAGTTTTAACCAACAACATAACAATAAACAATAAATTAATAAATTTTTATTGGTTTTTAATAACAAATTAAAGAAAAATAGAAAAGGAATTTGTTAGTTTATAATAACAGGAAATTAACTTGCAGTTACTGATGATATAAGAATCTTGTATCGATGGGTAGAATGTCACATATTCCAAATAACACCATGCAGTCACCTATTGCATTTTTCAGTTCAATTTTAATGATAAAAAAGTAAATCATATTATTCATTACTAATCATTAGGGATCATATGAAGGAAATTAATGATAGACAAAGATGCAGTTGATAATATTAATCTAGATTCCTATTGTGTCTAGTGTGTACATTGATGTGAAATTAGTCCAAAATGAATTTTTTACAGTTATTTTTTAATATAAATAAAAGCCATAAAACCAGGTACTTATGATCATTATTTAAATGTGTGAATTTTGTATATTCTGGATTCTCAACATCATTGGTTGGTGAAACTGAATAAATACCAGACATGGTGTGAATACTTTGTAATTGTATTTAAATACAAATATGATTATGTACTCCATTATATGTTTCTTGCATAAAGAATAGGAATTCAGGTAAAAATGAAAGTATATGAATACTCGTGCAAATACTTTCAAAATGTATTCATGAATGCATTCATGAATATATTCTTTAATATTATTTTAATAATCATATCAGTTATATTTCATTTAAAAAAATCATGATTCTCTTATTATTTTTTATAAAAATTATATTTGGGGCAATATTTGTAATTTTTTTTAATAAATAGTTAAACTCTTATATTATATGTTCTGCTTATAAGTTATATGACCAAGTCAAAATCTGTGTGACAATAGTACTCCATTTGTTAATAAAATAAATGAAATCAATCCTCTTCCCTGTCCAAAGGTACTATCAAAATCATACATAAGCTAAACAACAACAACTCATAATACAGCTTATATTTATTACCACACAAAACCAGCATGTGCCTCATTTCTAAATAATATTTTTTTATCATATATAACAGCTGAGCGTCGTGACCCATAGGTCCCTTGTTCTCAGAACTATTGTCTGCCCTGTGTGAACCATGGTGGTGATGAAAATCTTGCTAAACAAAGCAGCAGTTAAACAAAGGAGACTGGGAGCGACTGCGTGAAAAGTGTACACAACAGTTGACATATGTGTTATTACATCTTGGTTCCCACTCATCTTCAGTGTTACTCTAGGTCTTTTGACATGGCCAATATTAAGATTAGACTCTTTAATTTGTTAAGTAGTCTAATAACTGCAGTTTTGTTGAATTGTGATAATCTGATCCTTTCTTTATTCTACATTTCACAGGTTTACTTTTGATGTGTCCTTTTTCGCTTTCTTTTCCAGGAGAAGAAACACTTTCCATTCTTCGACTGTGCGTACCAGGGTTTCTCGAGTGGATCTTTGGACAAGGATAATGCTTCCCTTCGTTTTTTTGTGAAGGAAGGATTTGAACTCTTTGCTGCCCAGTCTTTCTCAAAGAACTTTGGTCTCTACAGTAAGTACATCAGTTGAAACGTCTCAGTTGCTCAGTTGGTGTGGATGTATATATCTTCCTTTTCCTATAAGTTAACAATGTGATTCCCTGTTCACTCTGCTAGCTCTGTTACTCCCTGTTCACTCTGCTAGCTCTGTTACTCCCTGTTCACTCTGCTAGCTATGTGACTCCCTGTTGACTCTGCTGGTTCTGTGACTTCCTGTTGACTCTGTTGGTTCTGTGACTCCCTGTTGACTCTGCTGGTTCTGTGACTCCCAGTTGACTCTGCTGGTTCTGTGACTCCCTGTTGACTCTGCTGGTTCTGTGACTCCCTGTTCACTCTGCTTGCTCTGTGACTCCCTATTGACTGCTTGCTCTGTGACTTCCTGCTCACTCTGCTGGTTCTGTGACTCCCTGTTCACTCTGCTAGCTATGTGACTCCCTATTGACTCTTCTGGCACTGTGACTTCCTGCTCACTTGGCTCCACCCAGATCTGCTCCTGCTATCCATGCATAATTGCATATAGCTTTGAAATTAGAAAGGTTTTATCCATACATATAATATTAAAAATGAAAAAGCAAAAGATTGCTATTATAAATAATAATAGATTTGTATAATATCTGATATAATTTTATAAATGATATCCCATCTTTTAAATGTGTCACAAATAGAAAATAAATTTCAGGTGCTAGATGTTCCAGTGTTCTGAGTAAGACTTAGATTCATCATACTTATATACCCCATCAGTGTTTTGTGTGTGACAAGATCATGAAAATTGCAAAAATTCAAACTCAAGACTCATAAGCCAAGCTCAGTATTGCACAAGAGATGTGTGATTATTCTGTTTGATTAGGGTAATGTGCTGGTATTTGAAAATAACCTTGATTTTATGTTCATGAATATACTACCTGTATATTTACAGATGAGAGAGTGGGAAACCTGATTTTTGTGACAAATAAGAGTAATTATCTTCCAAACATCAAATCTCAGCTGAAGCAGATTGTTCGTCAGACTTATTCCAACCCTCCCAACCACGGTGGAAGAATCGTAGCCACTGTTCTCAACAACAGTGCTCTGCTGGAAGAATGGTGAGTTTTGCATACAACTGTGGTAATGATTGACTATTGTAGAATTTATTATTATACACCCTTGTGTTATGGTATGGACAGAGTCCCACCATATGTCTTTCCCAGAGATTTGATGAATTTTCACGATTCTCACTTTAACTTTTTACTTATGGTTATCCCCCCTGAGTTTGTTTGGCGGCAAAATTCATTCATATTTGTTGTGTTGTCACAATAACATACAAGGAATAGGATGAATTTTGATGAACCTCAAGATACATTAACCATCGTAATATCTTCTCTGATTTGTTCAGAATCTATACGTATTAATGATGTCAAGGAACACAAGTCTTGTGGTACCTTTTCCAAGGGTGGTAACATGTATATTTATTACACTGTGTCACATTGTGACTATTGACATGTGACCTACTAAAGGACACAAAATGTTTTATACTTTCCCTTGAAAGGATACTTCCACTAATTTAATCTTTTCAGTCATACCTTTTAGCCCTCAGGCTGATGGGCTTTTGTTGTAAACCAAGCCATTTGTCTGTCCATTCCTCATTCAGGTGTCCGTTAACTTTTACTTTATGAGGGGGGGGGGGGGGTATCTCAAAAAAGATTCACAGCGCCAATTTTAAATCTCAGTCAAAATTTTGTATTTGAACTCTTTAACATACTACATGTATGAACTATACAATATTTAAATTCTACAAGGTGCACATGTGATTATTAATTTTAGAAGGTGCACATGTGAATCTTAATTCTACAAGGTGCACATAAGATTTTCTTAGATACTGATATATAGTAGCCTGGTAATCATATTATAAAACGAGTACAAAACATGCCAAAACAGTAACATCTTTGGTATAAGTCAAGCATGGCACTTCCAAGTTTCTGGTAAATGTGTCCAAATAAACGTTTAAAGATAATAACAACTTATTTATTGAACAAAATTCTTTCTTGATGCAACAATATCATGCTCACAAAACTCTAGAAATGTATATATATCATCAATTCATTCATATAGGTGCATACTGCACAATTTTAGTATTTTGAAAAATGTCCTACTTTTTTTCAACTGGCTGGTGGACAGCCTGCAGACTGTACTTTGACAGATAGACATGGCAACAATATTATAGTCTTGTAGTGTCCAGTTTTAATTCATTAAAAGAAATGTTTGTTGAATGTCGTTGAAGGAAGGAGCAGGTGAAAACAATGGCTAACCGCATCCTACTCATGCGTCAGCTCCTGTACGAGAAGTTGAAGAGCCTGGGGACACCTGGTTCATGGGACCACGTTGTGCAACAGACAGGAATGTTCAGCTACACTGGGCTCAATCGTGAGTGCTGTTTAGTTTCCTTTTTATCTACGGAGGGATCCAGGGTTTTGGAAAAGGGAGGGTCAAACCATGGAAGACTCAAAAGAAAACATAAAAAAGGGGGCCTCTGGGCCAAGAAAGAAAGGGGGGGGGGGGGTCATTTGAATATGATTTTAAAACCCTCCATAAAAAAGGTTTTGCAGCTCTAACGACACCCCCCCTCCCCCTTCTGGATTCATCAGTGTTTTCATTATGGTAACTCTGTATTATTATGAATTATTATGCCATCTTGTGTTCATTTCATGAAACACAGCCATTTAAAGACTTGTTCATTTGGGTAATTCCTTTATATGTCCTCATGAGTTCTAAAGCAATTCAGTTAATTTAATTTAATTAATATTTAATTAAACTCAAAGCCAACCAGTGTATAAGAAAAGAACTACCAGTATACTGTCTAGCATTTTATCCTGTGTTCTTTGTTACAGAACAACAAGTGGAATTCATGAAGAGCTCTAGACACATATACTTACTGAAGAGTGGGCGTATAAACATGTGTGCCCTGACCACCAAGAACATGGATTACGTGGCACAGGCAATCCATGATGCCGTCACTACAATAGCAGATCCCAAGTTGTAAACAGGCTTCTGTATTTAAGTAACTGATAGTATAGACTGGTGCCACAATTGTGATGCTCTAGTAATCCTGTTACACCAAGCTTTACACTGCAATTAATGTAAAGCATAAATATTGATCCTCGATAATATTAGATGGAAACCTGAACATTGTGGAGAATTTAAATTTTCTTCCTCAAAACTTAAGGACCCCAACAAGATGGGCAGGGCCATGTTTTTGACTTATTAAAAAACAGTTATAAAAAACAGTGAACACTTCGGATTGACCTTTTTGCAGTTTGGTGAATATAATAAGATTCCACTATAAATTGACTAAATAACACTTGATGAATGATCCATTCAAAGGTAAGACAGGTATAGGGGACCCAGTGAAGAGCATCTTTACCTGTGTGTATGTGTGTACTAATATTATAAACTGTTACTGGACTTTAGAAATTTGTGTTATGTACATTGATATACATGTTTATTCAGGGTATTTTTAACCTAAAAAAAGAAGGTCTATCCTACAAGTATAAATGGTGAGTAGTCACAGAAAAAAAAATATTATGCATGTACATGCAAACTTTGTATTCTGTATGAATATCTCAATAAGTTTCAAGATATTGAACAAACTCTTAATCTCCTTCCAGGGAAAACGTCACATACGCACATGCACATTATTGAAGCACCTGTTTATCCTTCAGTTTAGATTATTATAGATAATTGTTATGTAGTATTATTAACATATAATGTTATTACTGTTCCTGTGAGTTATATATTTCATACAGTACTCATTAACAGAAAAGCACATAAAATTTAAGACTGTGGTTAAAGTCCTGTGTTGTGTGGTTTGCGGTGACTAGAGGATTTAAGACAAGAACTTGACCCAATTATGTGCACTGCAGCCAGTTGGTGTTTGCTTAAGTATATGCCAAGTGAATGCTTGTCACTAGTATTTGGACTAACTTTAATAAATGGTGCCATATATAACCTTGTACATCAGTGATAAGGTAATAAAGTATATTATACCCATTTTGCTTGTTTCTTTTTCAAGTGCATTTGTATGGTGGGAAAATTTATTGGCTCATGTCAAAGTGTAGAAATTCTTACATCAGTGATGGGGGATTGGGATAGTAACTGGCATATTTTAGGTTTTTAGTTGTAACCACGGTACAAATGAACGTCTTTCATTCCCTAACAATCCGTCCACATTCCCCAATGTCGATTTTCATCAATGGGTTTTCTGGATTTTCATTAGAAATAAAAGTTTCAAGAGCTTTCTGTAGGGACAGCCTAATGTTTTGGTGGTGCCAGCAACATGTTTCATGTTGTCAACTGCCTGTATAGGGCTCCCAGACCTCGAAAACAAGTTTCCCTTTTATCAAATTTGGGAATTTGAGAAAAATGCCTGAAGTCCGGAATTCAGTGGTCCTATTAGAGAAAGTGGTCAGTCTGTTATTTTTTCTTTCAGCATATCAACTTAGCAAATCACTGGTGGGTTTTTAGTGTCAAAATGATCAGCACAATCTTGTAGCTACGGTACAAGGTAGTAGCTAGTGATAGTATCTTAGTTTCACCATATTAACTGCAACTACAGTTCTTCGTGACACCATTGAAGAAAGACATTTAGAACAGAAAATTTAGTTTACTATATGCCTGTTGAACTGGGACAGGTTTGGCCATTATTTGCCCTTAAAAGTAGATCATACTGAAACGTTCTTGATTTTAATAGTTATGACCCCTTGGTCTACATATTAGTAGAACTGCCAGACTGGTGTATACTTGCAGCATCATGCATGCCTAAGCAGTACCTATATCAAGTAACGTATAATAAGGTAAAAATACAGGTACATAATCTTCATGTGTCTTGATTAGTTTTGCATTAAAAAAATATAAATATTGAATAAGGTTTCAACAGAACCGTTGAATTTGGAAAAAAAAGTAGTTCACACTCGAGCGTTCCTGGTTTAATTGCTACCCCTTCATCTACATATCCCTACAAAAGGCAGAAGGGGATCTAGGGGGAGGGTCCAGACACCCCCCCCCCCCCCCCCCTCCCTTTCCAGCTGCTGCTACATTTTTCTTTTAAGTTTCTGACCAATTTTCCCGGCTTGGCCCCCCCCCCCCCCCACTTTTCCGGACCTAAGGACCTCTTTTAGGCTTTGTCGTTAGTCCTCTTGAGTTAGACCCCTCGTTATCCTAAATCCTGGATTCGCCCCTGAAAGGATTATTATTAAAATCATAAATCTCTAGAGAAGTGCATCCCTGCCATGCCCCTGCCGTTGAACCTCAAGGGGCCCATCACCTATCTGACTTTATAAACTAAAGGTAATCTCTTGGAGCTTTTTAAAAAATAGACCAGAAAAGTGGATATCATGGCACACAGGCTGCTTGTGTTTTTTATACCAACGTGTTTATAACATGTGGGGGCCTGCCGATATAAAACAAATTCAACAGGGGCAGGTGGCAGTAAGTCCGATAAGCCAGAGCTTTGCAAATAGCGTTTTGCAACAAGTGATCTTTCTGCCTCCGCATATTTGCAACCCACCACCTTGGGTTATATGTTTTTCCTGTTTTTTCAACATTGTCATGTTTACAAACATGTTGATGAACAAGTTCATACATCCTTCACGAAGGTCTTTTAAAACCTTTTCAAAACCTAAATTACCCTTAGATCATTTATATATATATACACAGATCCAGTAAGCCAGAAATCACATAAATTCTACTCAAAAGGTAGGTGAATGGGCACCCTAAACATAATGATTAAAGGGGTCTAATCAACTGTAAAGCATGTTGAGTTAACACGAAAAATAGTTTCTTCCCTTAAAAATAAATCGGTACCTGCCAAAACTGTTTGCTTACTCCTGTAAACGAGTGTTGAAAACAGTGGACCGGGCGCGAGGGCAGGTGTCAACATTTTCATGAACACAGTGCATGGGGCCGTGTGCAGCGCGGAACATCAACACGTGTCAGTCAGGAGATGACTGAGTTGGCCAAAAAATATAATACATGTTCCCGCTGGCTGAAACACCGCGTGGTGTCCCTATTAAAGGCGCTGTCACACTCTAGCGTATAGAGCCAGCGTGTGAGGAACGTACCGAATAATTCGAAAATTTGTTTATACCCACAACTTTTCAGCGTATGAGGTCGATTTTCAATTAATGACCGTTAGAGTAACGTGAGCCTACCGTACCGTCAGCGTATGAGTAGCGTATTATGAGTAGCGTACGCATAGCGTATGTGAGCGTATGTGATGTGATGTGTATTTGAATTGGACGTATACCGACGTATGAGTAACGTATATATCAGCGTACCCCGACGTATGAGAAACGTATGCGGAACGTCAGCCTAACGTATGAGGAGCGTACACAGCCGGGGGGGGGGGGATAAAAGGTGGCAGCGCGCGAATTTCGTCATCTCTGAACTGCTGGTACAAACTGATACAGATTTGGAAATATGAGACTTTATATACCCCCATACGCTGGAAATACGCATTTAATACGCATGGGATAAGTTGGCTGTACGCTCAGAACACGTTAGGCATAAGTTGAGTACGTTAGACTGTCGTTAGAACTACCATCATAACGTTAGCCATTCGTTAGACACACGTCAGACACACGTTCATTATACGCTCCTCTAACGCTAGGTTTCCTGACCCACTCAATTTCAACGTATGAGAAGCGTACTCGACGTATGAGTAACGTACCTTCAGCGTACCTCTAGCGTGTTCAGCGTATGAGGAACGTATGAGGAACGTAAAATTCATACGTCGGCATACGCTGTAAATTTTTGTGCATGTTCAAAAATTTTTTTGGCCGTCAGCCTACATCAGCGTACACCGACGTACCCCGGCGTACTAGAAACGTATTCCAGCGTACCCCTAGCGTGTTTCAGCGTATGTCAGCGTAGGAAATGAGACTGTGTGCTGGGGGGATTGGTTCTGCTTGGAAATCTTTCTATAAAGCAAAACTGAACCGATAGTGTGAAAGAATAGGAATAATATTGATCCTGATTATGTCCCTTTAATTAAATGACGTGTGGGTCTTTTAATAAAAGGAGTTTTTTTCAGATGGAAGAGATTATTTACTCCCGCCAGTGGGCGCCAGTTGCAAGGCCAAAAAGTTGGGTTTCACAGGCCCCACGCACGCGCGTCAGTTTGAACACTTGACTACACGGCACTGAATATTCAGTCCCTCGGGGTAATACGTAATCACGTGACATGAATCCTTGTTTATAAAAGCTTAAACACTACAGTGCAGTCCTTCATATTTGTCAGACCGATTAACGTATGTCACAGCCATGCAAGTTGTGCAACATGAGCTTACACGACTGGAGCATGGTCTCTTACAAAGGCACGATCAGAATATTCGAGGAACTCAGTTTTATATAATAGTTCATTTTATGGAACAGGCTACCAAGTGATATCAAGAACACACCTTAGCTTCACTGTTAAAAAAAATATATTGAGCCTGTATTTTAATGTTCATGTTTGCTCATCCAAGCATGCTGGGATCCGCTCGGCAGACTTGGTTTCTCTCGGGTCTTGATGGGTTTGTGTAGTGAACCTGTGGATATACAGTGGCGTCAATTTATCTTATTATTTAACAAACACATAACTGTGCTTAATATTCATGATTCGTTTTGAATTTTTTACTCTATGCTGAATCGCTTTTTCTATTCCTGTTTGCTCATTTTTTATTTAGTTTTTATAAAGGTTATGCACTAATAATAAACCAAATACATTTACAAATGAACTATTTCGCATTCATCCACTGTAATGGGTTCAATTTTATATATGTATTTGAATACCGAAAGAAAGGTCTTAATAGAGTGGTATACCAAGACTGACCAGAAAATTAATTTAATTCGGCTTAAAATAGCTCAAATAAATTAAACACAAAGTTCATATATGAAGTTCAAACGTATATGATTACATTCCAATGATGAATTGTGTGATGCTAATACAAATCAAAATTTTGAATTTCTGTTCTGTGCTTGAGCGAATAAAAGATGCCACTGCATTTGAAGGAAGACGAACATAGTACAAACTTAGCTGATATTGTTGGGTTGCTACGCTCCTGAGGCAGCGGAAACCTTGCGCTTCTAAAGAAGCTACAGATTTTCGCGCTGCCAGCTTTGACCGTTTATGATGTACTTAAACACCAGGTGGTGCACATGGGCCTGTATGCTGAAAAAAAAACTGCTCATGTGACGAGCAGCCAACCAAATGCAAGTCAACAAACACTCGAACAGGCATAAGGCTCCGCCCAGAAACCACGTGCGGGGCAATTCTCTCTGAGCCTGTGGCCTGTTCAAACGGTCGCCGGGGCGATGAGCTGTCACTCAAAACGAAATGAACAACATTGGCTCCGTGTATTCCTCGCTTTGCTTTTAAACCGTGGTGTCTTCAGCACATGGTCTCATTTGATTGGACCAAAATACAGTGCTCCCCTCTGGTGTAGAGATTCAGGATACAAGGTCATAACAAACAGCGCTTACGATATAGGTAGTTGGCCTTTTGGTAAAGCGCTGTGTAAAGAGCGCTGGGGTTGCACGCATTACATGTGTGGGTCTGTTTGTCATGATAGTACAAACGTAGCTTATATATTGGTGGGCTGCACGCATTACATGTGTGGGTCTGTTTGACATTAACGGAATACAAGTGCATGAAACCGCTAAAAAGTCTGATAAAGCAGTTATCTGAATTTTCGAAAAACAACGATACAAATATGGTATATATACATATAATTTTTATCAACACATCAAGATAATTATTGTTATCCCTGGGTTTACATAAGCACAACTGGTTCGATTAATTTAGTGGCATAATGCCGGGCCTCAATATAAGAAACAGCTGGCAGTAAACACGTCTAGAATACGTACAGGATACATAAGAAATGCCAAATGGTAGTTACGGACACCGGCGGACCTGAGTTTGCACGTAATAAAAATCGAGGTATCGGAATTACATGGGATATACTGACCCCCAATTCAGTATTTCATGGGACCGCATAGAACATACGTATTAGACAGGTGTCCTTAATATAGAGGTGTCCATTTCGAGAGGTATTCTGCCCGGTAGTTATAGGTCACAGCTGCATTTCCAGTGATGAATGAAGGTCAACGCTGACCAGTCACCGTGCAGGCGCAGTCAGCTTCTTCAAGAAGAATGTTCGCCTAAATCGGCTGGCAGAAGTTAGGTCGCAGCTGGTTAGCTTTTCGGTGACGAATATTTAGGCCTACAACTAATAATAGGTAATATACACACTGTGGTAATTGGGTCACTCACAGTTCATTCATAATGAAGTTTCAACTTTTGGGTGCGGCAACTGTGATCCATAATCCAAGCCAGCGACCGGGTACGGTGGCGCCCTCTCGTGGAACATCGCGTGTTGATACTCACCAGTATTGGTGTGTTGGTCGTAGTGATTGTACACTTCAGCGTCAGCCCAGTAGTAGAGGTAGTCTCCGGGGAGGGGAGGGACCCATGAGCGCATGACGGGAACTGGTGTTATCTTGTTGGTGCATTTATCAACATGACAAGGGCATTTACAGCAACAGCAACAACAATTTGGTTTGTCAGACGAAGTGGGCGTGGCACCTGGATGATTTCGTCCTGCGCTGATACCCCCGGTCGGCCACGGTGTCCTCTGGAATAATGGAGAACCATGACTCAAAAGGTTCAATACATCGACTGACTTTGGCAAAATATGTGTAATTAATTTAACACGGTTTCTTTGGAAATACTTCTAGCTGGTCAAACGGTCATTCTTGAAATAAAAGGCAACTTAATTGAATGATATCAAGAGGTGCGCCCCGTCAAAAAAAGAAGAAGGAGCCGTGTCCAATTAAATATTTTTTTTGTACAATTTCAAATACCTTAAAAGTAATGACATTTAGTCCCGGTTAACTTCATGTACTGAGTCTTTTTTCATAGTTAAATTCTTCCACTTTTGTTTTCGTATTATGATACGGCATTCCGGCACAAGCATACAGCTATACATTAGTACAGCATGGAGCTGGTCTCCGATTTTAGCCAACCAGACTCTTTTTTTTTTTCAAAATCAAATAAACGCGGGAAATCGTTGAGTCCAAGGGGTATGATTTACAGTTACCCCCCCCCCCCCCCCCAATCAGATGTGAAACTTAATTAATTACTGCATGGTGTTGAGTTGTTGAGCATGTCTTCAAATCTGTTGATGTGGGTATACAAGAAGACGTAAAACTTAATTACAGGCATGATTACTAGCAGGTTTTATACCTATCAGTTGCCAGATTTAACAATATGCTTGGGTATGTATTAGCAGGCGACGTACAAAAACAATTGAGTAAACATTTACGATAAATGACAGTTTCCGTATAGAAGTGCGATTCCTTTGACCTGGTATGGTTGAAAGAAAGATATACAGGTATATTATCATTCGTTTATCATTCTCAAATCTTTAGTAAACAATCCGGTAATTGTTGAACTATATATAAATGCATTTCTCGGGAAATAAGGAACTGTACACAAGCTATGTTGGCATGTTTTTTGTTCGTTATGTTTACAGTCAAGGACAGCAATTACACAGGTTTAATTAACATTCCAAGGTACCAACTTTGAACACCAACTTCCGAGCAGGGTTTGTGTCTAATGCGTATTGAACGCTTTTTTATTTACAATTATTATTTTTATTATGGTTATTATTATTATTATTATAATTATTATTATTAGTATTATTATTATTATTGAAATTAGCAATATTACTAGCAGTGTATTCTTATTATTAGCATTTTATTATTAGCATAATTATTATTAGCGTAAGCAGCATAAATTGCATTATCTGTTATTATCACCATCGCTGTCATTATTTTTATTACTGCTATTATTAACATTTTTTATTATTAGCATTAACATTTATTATAATCAAAGTTGTCGTTCATTATTGTTACCTTTAATTATAGCTATAACTTTTATTACTATTATTCTATTATTATTATTATTATTATTATTATTATTATTATTATTATTAGTATTAGTATTATCATTGTTATTGGAATGAGCAATATAACTAGTAGTGTATTATAAGCGTAAGCATCATTATTTGCATTACCATATATTATTATCATCATCGTCATTATTATTATTATTATTATTATTATTATTATTATTATTATTATTATTATTATTAACATGATTATTATCATTATTATTATCATCATCATTGTAGTCGATGTTGTTATTATTACTATTATTAATATAAATTTTAATATTTATATTTATATTATTAATAATAATATGATCTCACCTTGCTTTGCTCATTGGTCCCTTCGTTTGGACCGTCAGGTGTGTGTACCTGTTGACCAGGTGACCAACTGTTATTCTGCTTCTGTCCGGGCATTTCCACGTCAGACGTTTTACATATTCCTTCTGGGTCACCTTGCCCAACTTCGAGCTTACTAACTTTGCTTTTGTATCCAGGTGTCTCGCTGTCATCAGAATCCCTCGATTTTATTCTGCTTGATCTTCTGATTCGTTTCCCTACAGGTATATCCCCGTCGTCAGGGCACGTGTTCAAGCTTTTACGTCTGGTGAGGATGCCGGCCAATAAGTCTGGTCTATCTCTGATAAAACTAGGGTGACTAAACTCGAAATCGCCCCCTCCTAAATTTTCCCAGCAAAAACTATACCATCTCAGTTGGCGTCGGAAGTTCATGAAACTGCAGATTTGCATAAAACCGGGGTATTTCTTCATGACTTCAGCCTCAAACCGGTCCTGATTAACCCGGAAACCGGTGCCTTCTTCATTCCAAGCGACCAGGGTAAATCTATCATTTACAACATCGTAGAGTTTCTCCGGAAATTTTCTCTCCTTGTCAAAAAAGAAGCTCTGATTGACGGCAGGATTTTCACCACTCCTCGTTCTTTCCAGGTGATACGTCATGTTGCTAGCAGTTCATAGCGTCTTGATTATACATTGTTACGAAAATATTTACAACGTCACATATACATTACATCAAAGGGTCATCGTTTCCCCGGAAGACGTAACAATACTTTGACGACACGTCTTTTTGTGACGCAGTTTGTAGTTATGACGTCACGCTGGCATGAAATGTACACGGCTGGTATGAGAACAGCACGAGTTATATTTGGACATGTTGTATGTCATAGGGCCTATATATGTCTATACGGAGACTTTTAATATGTTCCAGATTGAAATTATTGAGAGAAATATACAATATACATGTGCATACAAATCCAATACCTGTAGTATTTCACTTTATTTCATATCCATGACACTATTAATATTGATACTAAATATATAAAACTACAGCATTTTCTAGCCGACTTTATTTGAAATGCCACACAGGATTCGCCTTTCTCCAACATAAAGTATAGGCTCTGTACCTAAGCACAGATGTATTTATTATCCCTGGATAAAGCGAAGAGCCAAAATTCAATCGGAAATAGAGTCTGGATATATATGCATTCCTGCCTATATTCCATTTATCATACATGTTGAGGACTAAATGTAAGTATAATTGTTTACGTGTTATGCGTGCAAAGATTTCTACAAGACTCTCAACAGAATTTTTCCCCTAGAAAAACGACGCGTATATATTGACTCTGACACATACGATTATTATTTTATTCGAAAATTACAATGAATATTCCAGGAAAATATTTTTTTTGTAGAGTAAGTAATAGGAAAAAGACTTGTCTACTGCTTCAGACGTCACGTGAGATACTGGTCCGTGAGGTGATTTTGCAGACGACACAGACGGTTCTATTATCCTATGACGTCATATCTCGAGAATGACATCACTTAATTTTATTATGATGTCACAAGCACCAGGGGTGTGTTGCAATAAGGTGACTTAAGTCATGTAGGTGACTTAAGCCCAGGAGCATATGAGTGTCACCATGGTAACCATTATGACGTCACAATTGTAATCATGGTATTTAGGCCCCCAACTGGGCTTAAGTCCAGTAAAATGTTATTGCAACAGGCCCCATATACCTACCACAAAAAAATTATGTTTGGTAAATGTTGCAATATAATATAATACTATACACTGTAGAACCAAGTATTGGCAAATAGAAAAGGGGGTCACCAGGCCTGTTATTAGTATATAGTTTTTCGTAACCCCCCCCCCCCCCTCCCCCCACACACACACACATACACACAAAATTTAATGTACACATTCCAGCACCACCATTTTGCCAAGTCTGGGATAAATTTCTGTATGACGGCGATGCTAAAGCTGCACCGTGGCATCTTCCTCGGTACGAAAACTGAATCGATCAATAAGCCGAGCTGTTTGTTTTGTTATGACTAATTCATAACAACCCGCATTCAGCCCTGCTGCCACAGATGGCGCTGTAACCAGCAGAAATCCCATATCTGTCATTGATTAGTCAGCTACCGAAATTCATCAGATAGCCTAGAGAAGGCGCCACCGGTACCCAGATTACTCATCCAGCCTTGACCTTAGCAGTTAAATATGGCGAAGCAATTTTCCTTCTCTTGACGAACCCCAGTAAATGTAAGGCCTTGAATTCGGAGGATTCGGTTCAGATCGGTCGTCAGTGGGGTCCCCACAGCCAGAGAGTGTACCATGAAGTGTGGGGCGGTAGTTATGTCTGTGTGGGGCTCGGTAGTGCTCGCCTGTCTGGTGTTGTTGATGAGCGGGGCAGGTAAGATGTTCATCTACTCACTGTTTACTCACGCAAACTCCAGTCAGAAGCGTTTAGTTGATTCACACGCACTGAATCTGCTGGCAGGGCATGCATTACATACAGGGTCAGCACTTGGATTATAGAGTATATAATTTTAAGTATGAGCTTCACGATTAGGTTGGATATTTGATTTTTAGAATGGGGCTTTGGTTCTGTGTTAAAACATGAAAACATTGACATTTTGCCCTTTTTTTTTACTTTTCGGCCAAACTATAGAATGTGTTCTACACAACCTGTCCACTGGGAAACTTATGCACATCAATTGGATACCTACCTTTGCAGCTTTGACATTCATCATGGACTCGTTTAAATTCTAATGTGCTGTCTTCTCTCACATTTTTAGTAGATATATAATAAGTTATACGATCATGTTGTCTGTTGTGAATATCCAGCATGTAGGATGGATTCTATAGTGACTCCATATTCCTATTAGGGGCAGTTCCTTCATGTAAATTTTAGGTGCAACTTATAATTTAAAGCATGTTGAATTATAACGAAAAAAATAGCTTCTTCCCTTTAAGTAAGTGCTTATTTCCACACCCCAGGGAGTGGAAATAAGGGATGCTTATTTCCACTCCCCCTGGAAGTTTAAATAAAGAATAATTATTTCCACACCTTATATATTATATAAATGTTAAATGTTTGTAAGTTAAGAAATTCACTTTCATCAGCCATGTAGGCCGAATAGAATATAAAAGAAGTCGGTTATTTGTCATACCTTTTTTGTCCAACTATTACTCTTACGTGTATGCATCCTATGTTTGCTTGTAGTTCTAGTTTTTCTTTCAGACAAAGTTCACTTATTTTGACACCCCAGTCATGCCAAGAAATTGTTTTGGATAAAATCAGCTAGTGATGGGATTAATTAATGAAGTTGCAATCCAGAGTGTATTGTCCTGTGCAACTGTCTAGACTTTACCTGTACACTTAGCCAAGACCTGACAGCACTAGTCTGGGCAAATGGTGACACAGACTCAACTGTGACTGGTCCTACTGATGAGGTGCTAACCATCAACTGATAAAAATTGAGCCAGAAAAAAAGTGTTGTCAAAACATTCCCGCCTTATTTAAGCTACTGAAAGCTTGTACCCATGCCTAATATATAAACCTATATAATTATGAAACAAACTAATGTACAAAATGTAACTATTTGACGAAAAATATACATTTTATTTGTCTTAAAAAATCTGACCAGAAATTTGAATGTAAGTAAACTGCAAGTTTTACTTGAGTGAATCATGTATATTTAAAATTATGTTTAATACAGTAATAATTTTACTTTGAAATGCATTTCAGTGTCAAACTTAAACCATTTTAAGTGCACACATGAAAAATTATATATATATATATATATATATATATATATATATATGCCCCTAATGTCTCATTATTATAGAGTATAATGCACACTCACTGAAAATCTTTGAACAAGAATTACTGGTAATATATAGACTTATGTGACTTTTTTCCCAAAATACTTATACACTGCACCAGCCTTTACCATGAGGGGGAGTGGAAATAAGCATCCCTTATTACCACTTCCCAAGGCGGAGTGGAAATAAGCATTCCTTATTTCCATTCCCGGGAAGTGGAAATTAAGGACACCCTTAAATAAATTTGGACCTGCCAAAATATTGCCCTGAATCGGCTGAAACCGTTTGCTTACTCTTTTAAACAAGTGTTAAGAATAGTGAACCGGGCACAATCATAGGTGTGAGCATAAAGTTAAACACAACACGTGCATTGCCCCAGCCACAACAGTCAATCAGGAGATGCTCTGTCAGACTAGGCCCAAAAAATGATATACATACTTGTCCATGCTGGCTCAAACATAGCGTGTTGCGACCTCCAATCACACAGCCTTGTTATAGCAAACAAACGCACGTGGAATGTGTTTACCAATCTGCAGAACCATAACAAGGTGTCAAACAGCTGTAGCAAGTTACTAATTGAGACAGTTCTGGGATAGTTTTGCGGGGAAACTTTTCTATAAAGCAAAACTCAACAGATAGTGTGAACGAATAGGCATAATGTCGCTCCTGATTATGTAAATTAAACCCAAAGTGCATTGTGCATTGTTTTAGAACTAATGCTTTTCTAGAAATACATTAACAGTATATTTTGACTTTCCATGCTCTTATTAAATAAAAGGTCATATTATGCTCTCACTTCCTGCTTCAATAAACTATTGTGACATTAAGACTTATCTTATCTCAGCCATGTTCACATCACCAGCAAAACAGAGCCAAGCAAGGACTGCCCTAGAGCCAGGGATGATACATTTTGTTTAAACTGACTGCACACCGGGGCCCTGCACCCTGTGTGCATAGGCCCATGTGCCAGCAGGTGGTAAGCAAAAGTGCCATGTGCAGGTATTACATCATAACTATTAACCTGCTGCCCAACCCAGCTGAAAATGTAATACATGCACCCCACAGGCTATAAAATGGCAGGTGTAATCAGTGGCCTGCTCTCTGGGACAAGCACCCAACATGTGGGGTCAAACAAGTGCTTTGCAGCATTTTCATGCGTTCCATCAACAAGATAAATGAAACTTAGTTTGTGGTTCTGTATTTATATGACAAAGCCACAGCTGGGTCATATTTTAAGTGTTTGATCACAAGATGATGAATATATCTGATGTTTGTCTTTCCTTTGTTCATACAATGAGTGTGCTAATATTTTCATATGATTTTGTTGAAATTTGTTTATATGGCAAATAAATTGCCCAAGGCCGCTTCTGTCACATGACAGGCTACTACTGTCACATGATGGAATAAAAGTCGAGTCAGAAACTTCTAATGGTCAATGATAAAACATCCGTAACTGGTATGAATCAAGAAAATACAATTTTCATCACAGATTAAGATTTCAAATTATTACAGTAAGAATGAAAAGGGACAGAAGGGTTGCATATCATGTAGTGTCAAGGCTGAATCAAATAAATCACATATAATGACATTTGATGTAAAAGTCAGAGCAATTGGGATTGCCCAATGGTTTACAGTAACAAGGTCAATTATCAGAGCATTTTGACTAGCCTATCAGCGCCTTGTTTATACTTGATATGACATTTTATTGATATAAATACAATACTTTTTTCAAAGGGTTCCTCTCAGTAAATATTATTTTAAGCGCTACTGGTTGTTGGTAAAGTCCTTTCCCAGCCTGCTTTGCGTGGGGCCTGTGAGTTTGTTTTGACTGGGGAGCTATTTTCACCCTAAATGGTGATGGAGTTTGCTAAGAGGTCTGACTTAAGTGAATACAACATCATTTAATTTATTAATATTCATGATAACCTTCCATCAACTATCAACTACAATAGAGCAAGTGTCAGAGAAATCTTTTCATCAATAATTTAGATAATGAAAACTGTATATGCAGACTTTATTGACAAAATTAATGGCAATAGCAGTTACATTTTAAAATTCAACAATATAAAAGAAAAACTGGAACATCTGTTCTGCGTGACATGATTTAGTCAAATCTATCATTGGTTAGTTTAGCTGGCTATAAAAGATGTTGAGGCCCAGGTTAGAATCTGGTCCAGCCCAGATTAAAATTATGACCTGGACCGGCCCTGATCAAAATTTTAATCTTTCGCCAGACCAGTTTTAAACTGGGCCAGCTCAGATTAAAATTTTGATCTGGGCCAATCCAGATGACAATCCTGTGTGCGGTGATGACTCCTAGATTTAAATCTGGTCTGGACTGATTTTAAATGGCGCTTGCCCAGATCAAAATTCTAATCTACTCCTAGGCTGGCTTCAGTTACCTAGCTGACCTTTAATCGTTAAAAGGATTTGCAAATATTGTAAGTTCATTATAAAAAATATTAAATAAATTTATTTCAGGTTCTATGAAAATTCCATTGGTTGGACCCCTGTTGTATCTGTTTTGTAATTTTACCTCATATGTGAAATAACTAATATATAATTGACAAAATAATCATGTTAAACATATTGGTTTTTACAGCTGAAAACTACAAATACTGCTTGCAGAACATTTGCAATTAAACAAACCAAAACAAAATTTATAAATGAAAAGCTTTTGATCCAACCTATACTTGTAAATTCAGAAATATTATAATGTTATTTATCATTTATCATAGATTTGGGTCTTTGGTCTGCCATCTTTCTGTCCAGCCACCCATTAGAAAATTTTGCACATATTTAACGTTAGACCTAGAAATTATAACTAAATTTTCAGGAAGGAAGGCCCTTGAAAAATCTATATTTGGAAACCTGATCGTAAGTCACTGAAATTAGGTGACTGAAATTTAGCATACAAAAAAATATAACTAGAATACGGGTAGTTGTCAAGCGACTACATGTATCCGCCTAAATCAGAGTGGAACGGGTGAAGTGAGGCATGGATTAAGTGGCAAGGGGAAATAGAGTGAAGTGTTGCATATTAGCATGGATGTCTGCAGCCAAATTGTGTATGAAGGCTGCCCCCCCCCACCACAAAATCCAGAAAGCCATCCCAGTTGTATACATATGCAAAATTTAAGGCAGATAAGTCAAACCACTACATGTATATGAGTGATTTTAGCCCGTGGCAGACAATCAGATGGACGCTGAGCAAAAATGGTTGCAGGTGACGGCACCAGTTTTGCGTATGATAAAGAGCTATGTGAGAACTATACACATGCAAAACTTTGGCCCAATCGGTCAAATGGTTCCCAAGATGTGAGCTTGGATGTCTGCTGCATAAACTAGAATGCAGGTGGCTCCACCTGTCATAAAATCAAGAGAGCTGTCGGGGATGTATAAACCTGCAAAATTTTAGCCAGATATGTCAAACCACTGCCGAGATACGAGTGATTTTATCCCATGGCAGACAAACAGACAGGAGCTGTGCAAAAATGGCTGCAGGTGGCGCCACCAGTTTTGCGTATGTTATAAAGCTCTCCAAGGGCTACATTTGTGCAAAAAAATTTTCCTGATCTGTCAAACGGTTCCCGAGATATGTGGGTTTATGTGTGGAAACAGATGCACAAACGGACGCAGAGCGCAGAGGAAAGGTCAAAGGTCAAAACAAAATCGGGGCGCAGCAGTTCACATGTGACCCGAACATAATCCCGGGTTTCTTAAAATTCCGCCCAGCGGTTACGGAGGAGTTCTCCGGAAACCTACACGGCGGCGGTGGCGGCGTGCAGCTGAAAACATAGTATCCGCAAAACTCTGTTTTGGCGGATACAATTAGTGTACATAAATCAGGTTGATATTGGCTAATTTGTGGGAATTATTAACCGGAAAATAATGTACTTAGATAGAACAGTGGGAATAATATTCACCATCTCAGCAGTTTAACGATTGAAGGCAGAGAATATTTTTATTGCAGCATTGAACTGCAGTTCATTAGGGCCCGGCTTCAATAGAAGCGGGTGCCGTATAGTAATCACCCTGTCCATCTGTCTGTCCACAAATTCATTTCCAGATGATAACTCCAGTTTTGATTCACATATGGATATCAAACTTAATAAAAAATGGCCCTTCACTAAAGCAAGATTCATATTAATTGTAGGGTCATGAGGTCAAAGGTCAAGGTCTCAAGACTTACACTTTTAACAACTTTGTGGATGCATTTTAAGCCAAACTTTCCATGCCAGTCCTTCCATCTTACACATATAAGACTCCTGCCCACAGGGAAACATATCTATCAGTCTTGGGGTCACACATTCAAAGGTCAAGGCCACAGGAGCCATCTGTCCATAAATTCATTTCCAGATGATAACTCCAGTTTGGATTCACATGGAATTCAAACTTAATATATAAATGGCCCACCACCAGAGCAAAAACCTATTGATTTTTGGTACATGAGGTCAAAGGTCAAGATCACAGTCCCCACATCTTTAAAAAGATTGTGAATGCAATTTAAGCAAAACCTTTCATACCATAGGTTCCATCTTACACATATAGCTCACCTGCCAATGGGCACATATTCATTTCCCTATTGGGGTCACAAGGTCAAAGGTCAAGGTCACGAGTCATCTGCCCATGCATGGATTTCCAGAACCTTTCATAACTCCAGTTTGGATTCACATTTGGATTTCAAACTATATATATATATATATATATATATATGGCCCACCAAAAAAGCAAGAACCCTATTAAATTCAGGTCATGAGGTTAGAGGTCAAGGTCACAGGACTCATAATTCTAAAAAGTTGTGAATGCTCTTTAAGCCAAACTTTTCTTTCCAGTCTTCCCATCTTGCTCTAGTGTTTAGATACTGGTTTGGGTTAGTTTTCTGTGTCTCTGCATGTAATCAGGTCTTTAATTATGTTTTTCCAAGCATCAATCAGTCCACACTAGAAGTCTACTGGCCTTTAGCGGGGCCCATCCTGACCTGTTGGCATTCATCTTGTTAAGATTAGTTATCAGTTATCAGGTTAGTTTTTTTTACAAGTTTTTATCTCAAAAGTAAATGTTTGTCACCCTACTGCATACTTACGGATTTAAGATTTTCATTCTGAAATAAATTAATAATCTAATTTTCACACATGTTCCGCTCAATTATATATATCATTTTCTCAGCTGTTGATTCTTAGCCATTGCAAAATTACAGTAATGGTATTTCCAACCCCTCCCTTGCCCCACATTATGGCACAATGTCATGCTACTCACCCATTTATAAGCATCAAGACCGATAACTCACAATTTTTATTTTACAAATAAATTAATCAAACTGGTATTTAATTATGTTTATATATATATTTAATATTGCACTTGAAATTTGGATTTTCAGAACAGATATCACAGTTAAGTTGAAATATTTTGTTGAGTTTAGTAGATGTTTCAGAACTTTTTGATACATATTCTCTGATAGTTGGTTTAGGTGTAGTAGAACTATATAAACTTACATGCTTGAAGAAAAGATGAAACCAAAGAAGCGCATTACAGTTGTACATTATTTTAAATGATCTTGTTCATTTTATGTTTTGTGTTCTTCTCAATTGTGTATCTTGAATAAATGTTGACTGTATTTACTGATTTAAGATTATAAAAATCAAGCCAGCCTTAGGATTCGATTAGGATTCTGACCTTAGCTCACCTAGATTAAAATCAGTCAACCATAGGATTGTTATCTTGACTGGCCCAGATCAAAATTCTAATCTGGGCTGGCCCAGTTTAAAATGGGCACTAAAGGGTACCCTAAAAGTCTTATTCACACCAAAAATGAAGTATCCAGCAGAAGTTCAGATCATGTTTTTTCCTGAAGAGCATATAGTCGGTGGCCAGGAAATGAATGTCTTAGAAAAGACACAGCAAGTGAAATTGAGTATTGAGAAGTTAAATCTGTGAAGGGTATGAAACAAATTAATCTATTTAATTTTTTAGAAAGGGCTTCCAGCATATGTTTTTCATGGTTTAGATCAATATTTCAATATGAATCCTTTTGCTTATATCCTATCATTAATGTTGAGTCTATTTGTTAGGTCATATTTCACTTTGTGTGCCTGTGGCACAACTCAAAGATGGAAATAGTGTGAAATTTTAACAAAAGCTGTAATTGTAAGTCCTACAGAATAAAGTTAATATCTAATTAATATGTAAAGGATTACTTTGCTTTATTATATTAATAATTAAATTGCATATTAATCATTTCAATTTCATTTTGTTAAGCAGAAGCATACTGTTTGTAAATTTACTGACAGTTGAACAGATTGCTTAATTATTTGCCCAGTAATGAGCAGATTTTAACTGTTGATACAAAACACTGGGGCCTCCCCAAAATGTATGTTCCCAAATTATCTGAACTTCATTCTCTGAAACCATTTCCTATAGAAAATCAGTGGGATAAAAAGGGTTTAAAGGCTTCTATTACTAATCTTTTACTTGTTATTTTTTATTCTTCAAGCTCAGATTTTAGGATCAAAGGCTGTTCACACTTCTTTAACAAAGATTTGTTCTTTTACATTTTTTTTACATGTATTTAGGATTGTGAAAATGTGGGGATCCATTCAGCTATGAATGATTATCAAATTTTTAAGGCTGCGAGTAGCTTCATTAATTAATTATTGGTACTAACTGGTTAAATAATAATTATATGTTTGTTAATATATATGTGGGAAACAACTGAAAATCACCCTTTTATACTGGTAGACCATATCCAGTAGACATTTTGAGACATAACCCAAATCAGTGAGTAGAGATTTTTGGATAAAAACCACAAAACAAAAAGCTTGCAGTAGACATTTTGGGAGTAGATTTTTTGGGCATGAACCCAAAACACTGATGGAATTAATCTGTTTCAGTCTTGGGCATAGTGACAGTGTTACTGTTCCCATACGGTTAGTTCTGTTTATTTATTTAATTGAATTCAATAAAATTTCAGTCTTGTTCAGTTTATAAATAATGAATAACAATGTGAAATAATAAATAATTGTAATACATTATTCTGTGATTCTCTGTTAAATATGTGTATACGTTTAATAAAAGTTTGTGGAAAATGTCAACAGTTTCTTCCCTAACTTCCTTTCCTCCCAGAAACTTCCTTTTCTTCCTGGAAATTTCCCTTCCCTGGGAAGGGAAGAAATACCTTTCTCCTGGAAGAATGCAAACCCTGCTCAGAACCAGTGGATATCATTCTGGGTGATTATCTTGGATAGTGTATCATAGTCTTATGTGGTACCTGGTTAAAATTTAATAAATCTTAAATGAGACTGCAATATTGACAAAAAACACAGGGAAAATGCCACTGTTTGGCAAATTTTTATCACAGACAGCTGAAATTTGGAATACATCTTTATCTTAATGTATTTTACTTACTATGTTTGTGAGAGCAGACAAGACATAAGCCATTTCTTTTTAGTATACAAAAAAGTAGCATAAATGGCTATGTACCCTTTAATGTGAAAGTGCCCAAATCAGTCCAGACCAGATTTAAATCCTGAAGTCTTCACCACAGGATTGTAAGCTGGACCGGCCTAGATCAAAATTTTAATCTGGTCTGGCCCAGTTTTAAATTGGACCAGATTCTAATCTGGGCCTCAACATAAATATGTGGATCTGAAATAAACTGCTCTCTGGATTGTGTGCATGACCATGCCAAATTGACACATTTGAATGGTGTAGCATAATCTAGCTCATCTTCTGTTTCATAAAATGCAGGCATCTATAATGAAAAAATTGTAGTCGCAGTAATAACACTGTGTTTTGTACCATGTAGCTGTATTTGCACAAGCTGTGCCAGCCATAATGATAATGGAGCCCCTGTTGACTCTGCATAACTCTTGCACCGACTTTAACATGTACATCATGAAGAGCAACATGAAACAGAGTCAACACATAATGGCAAGCTGTTTGCTCACTTCAAGTGCAGTTTTAATAAATTGTTTGTTTATTGTATCTCCAACTGAAATTCTGGGACACTATGGTTTGAGCATGTTTGTACCTCTTCCCCTATGATTCCATTCAAGCCAGATAACTAAAAAAATATTTCACAGATTTTTTTTTTAATCTTGTGCATAAACATGGATTAGAGGACAAAGCCTATTTAAAATTGGGTTATAACCTGTATCAGGAGAGTAACCTTGACCTTAAATACATGGAAAATGGTGACCTTGCTGTCCAATTCTAAATCTGTTGAAATATAGGATTTTAGTTTAGAAGCACAGTATATTTTTTCAGGTATTTGATTCAGGTATTCCCAACCAAGTTCCCGGATAAAGTCAAATACTGATGACCTAGACCTTCAAGGTCAAATCTAGGCAAATGCAGGATTATTTTGAACCCCATCACAGCACTGCTTATTTTCCTTCAAATTTGATACATCTATAATTCCCACCAAGTTCTAGTGGTCATGAAAACTGGTGCCTTGAAAATTTGACCTTGATTGAAATTTCAGTGTGTGTTTCAGTAGAAGGGGATTCATTTTAAAAGAGGAATGCACAGTCTCTTGGTATACTGTGGCATCTGAGAAATTTCTAGTTACCAGTATTTATTATTATAATACTCTTTATATAACTACCGGTATATCATCTGTTATGATATAATTATATATAAACATAATATCCATTCTGTATGTTTTAAAAAGAAGTGCATGTTGTTGATGCCATTTATATGTTTCTTAATAAAAAAAACTGATCAAATATGATCTGAAGTCTACTTCAGCAACATCCTGTTATGCAGATTTGGATTAATTTAAATAAATTTATGATTCTATCATAATTGTAGGCTAGTAGCTACAGGTTTCTGAATGAAACTTATGAGGAATGCATATATTTATCAAAATTTGTCAATCAGTCCACTCAGCTGTGACAGGAGGTTTAGTTGTGTTAATATTGTTAATGTAAAACTAAAAGGGTTCTGCTCTGGTTCTTTGTGGCGATTAACATATCTGCTTAGATGATCCTCCCCCCCCCCCCTTCTCCCTCTCCACTGTCCCTTCTTTCAAACAACCAGTAGTTTGAATTTTCAGTCTCTGGTCTCAGTTATGGTTATTTCAGTGTCTGTCATATTGGCACCACTCATAACTTAGCGAGCATTTAATTCATTTTTGCATCATCTGCTTCCATTATGAGTAAAAACCTTCATTTTCTTTGTTAACTTTGTATATTATATATTATATTATTATATATTATATATTTGTATTAACATATTTGCCCCATACAAATGGATATGTCTTCTGCCAATCAGGACCAAAACTTAACGGACCTATAATGTTTTTGACAAACACTGGCTCAGTGAATTATATTGTACATTGAGGAATATTAGTAAGAGCTTACACTTATTAGTCCAAACATTACAACATCCTCTCCATAATATTCATTATTTGGTCTAGTGCTTTCCTTGTCACATTCATTTTCAATTCTGATTTAACCATTGTTAGTTTCATGGGTCTCAAGTATCAGTATTAGAATCTTAATGTATCAATATATTTATTTGTTACACCCAAGATATTTTTATTTTGTATCAGTATAGTATGGCTGGCCTGATGACACTTAAATCTGATACTTCCTTTTCAATTTCAAAACATTTTACATGTACTGGCAGTGGGATTTTAACTCCTGTTGCTCCCATCATGGGCATCACGTGCAAACACTGGACCAGCCTTGTCCCTGTTTGCTGGTCCCTTCATCCTTTGGATAAAATTATCTTTCTCAAATTCCAGAACAACTTTTAATTAAATTGGATTTTTTTTCATGCAAAATCAGTCATTAGTAGAAGTTTTACTTTTTTTTTTTTTAAATCAGTTTGCCACATCTTGTGTTATCTTGTAAAAGACAATAAAACGTCAGTGAAAACTTTCCTTAGATGCAGACTGAGAACCTAACTTTGTTAGATACACCATTATGAATATCTTAATATTGGATTGCTCATAACCCTTCACGTGTTAGATCAGAAAGGTCTCCATTATGATAATGTACATTTAGTGAGATGAGGGAATACCCATAAATAAAACAGATTCCTATCTGAGCTGTGGTAAGCTGTTTGATGAAGCGTCTGGAGGCACGTTCACAGATTGCTGTTGGTGTCCCACACTTGTTACCCCGGGAGATATGAATACAGTGCAGATTCCCTTAAAGTATTGCCCCCACAAGGGCAGCTTGGTGGACCAGTGTAATGCAAATTCATGATCCATGTGACAGTCCAGGGCATGACGGATGATCATCATGAAGGACTGGATGCTGAATTATGGCCCTGAAACATGATAAGATCAACCAGATCCTGACGTGGTCAGTGTGGGCCAAGCTGAGTCACCAAAGCTGGTTCATTGTTCTTGTCTAAGATGGGGGAACACTTTAATTAAGTTCTTAGTGACAATGTCTGAAGGTCTCATTAAGACAGCTGCAGTATCTATCTTTGCTGGTTCAAGGAAGAGGGGCTTTGGGACAAAATGGCTTTGTTTCTCGTTTGTCTGGGGAGCTGACTGCGTAATTGTGAACCCAGGATTAAACTTTCATAACCACCACTGTAGTGCTTCAAGGCTGACTGGTCCTGATCAGGTCAGCAATTATGCTGGCATGTCTCACAGTTACACTGAAATTTATGATATCTAAATCTTAAAGGCACCATGTTAATCCTTCAAACAATTTTAATATTCTGTTGAAATATTTAATAACTTAACTTTAATAACTTTAACATTTAGTGCACTTTAAATATTAAACATAATTTTTTAAATATAATAAAGAACAAGTTGAATAGTAAACTATTATGTAAGTTGCTACCTATATTTAAAAAATGCTTACTTTGCTGCTACATTTAACCCATGCTTGGTTTCAGTTGATAACTTTCACATAGCAGGTCAGTACAGGCATCAGTATAAAACAGCTTACCTCTCAGTGTTTAGATCTTCTCTTATGTATGAAAAAATGACACGTGAATTAAGAATTATTCATGGAATTTGTGAAGGATTAATTAATATGACTTTTAGAGCTCAACAAACTTCCAAGAAACACACAGAGGTAAAGGACAGCAGACTAGCTTACTTTTGACAATCCAGTTTTAATTGTATTCGCCAAAATAGTTTTGCGGATACTATATTTTCAGTCGACCGCGGGTGCCGCTTAGGTTTCTGGAGAACTCCTCCGTAACCACTGGGCAGAATTTTTTTTAAATTCGGAATTAAATTGGGTCACATGTGAACTGCTGCGCCCTCATTATTGGTTGACCTCTGACCTTTCGTGTGTTTTCACACATAAACCCACATATCTGGGGAACCATTTGACCAATCAGGCTAAACATTTTGCTCAAATGTAGCCCATGGATAGCTTTATAACATACACTAAAAATGATGGCACCACCTGCAACCATTTTTGCACAGCTTCCATCTGTTTATCTGCCTTGGAATAAAATCACACTTATCTCTGCATTGGTTGGACTTTTCCACCTGAAATTTTGCAGGTTTATACATCCTGGACAGCTCTCTGGATTTTATGACAGGTGGCACCGCCTTTATTCACGTTTATGCTGCAGACATCCAAGCTCATATCTCGAGAACTGTTTGACCAATTGGGCCAAAATTTTGCATACATGTGTATAGATCTCACATTTTTTATCATACGCAAAACTGGTGGTGCCACCTGCATTCATTTCTGCTCAGCATCCATCTCTTCATCTGCCTAGGGATAAAATCACTCATATCTCGGCAGTGGTTGGACATATCTGCCTAAAATTTTGCAGGTTTATACATCTTGGTTAGATTTCTCGATTTTGTGGAAGTTGGCGCCACCTGCATTTATGTTTACATTGCAGATATCCAGGATTATATCTCAGGACTGGTTTGACATACCCCCCTGAAATTTTGCATGTTTATAGATCTCACATAGCTTTTAATCATACACACAATTGGTGGTGCCACCTGCCACCATTTTTGCACAGCGTCCTTCTCATTTTCTGCTGTGGGATAAAATCACTCATATACAAGTAGTGGTTTGACTTATCTGCCTAAAATTTTGCATATGTATACAACTTGTACAGCTTTCTGGATTTTGTGGTAGGTAGCGCAACCTACTTACACATTTCAGCTGCAGACATCCATGCTAATATGCAACACACCTCACTCTTATTTCCCCTTGCCACTCAATCCATGCCTCACTTCACCCGTCCCACTCTTATTTTGGCAGATACACGTGGTAGCTTGTTGACTTCCCATATTCTAGTTTAAATGTGAAATATTTCAATATGACTATTGACAACTTAACAGTGATTCATTTTGTGTGCTTTATCATCACAAAATAATGAATAATTATTAGATTTAGTATCAGCATGCACCTCTTTGAGCATCCAGCTTAACTGAGGACTCAAATGATCTCAAAACACACTATGACTATGAGGCACTATCAGTTCTGGTTATTGCATCTCAGGTATTCTTTCCATACACTGTTTTTATCCGCTCCTTATATATATTTTTAAAGGGGATATAGTAAGACCTCTGTGCATCCTTCTGTCTGTCTGTCTGTCCATCCGGAATTGGTTTGTTGACTCATTTTAAGCCAAACCATTTGACCAAAACCTTTCATCTTCCATATATGGCTCACCCACTCACAGATGAAGAACCCTATCGATTTTGAGGTCTGAGGGTCAAAGGTTACAGAACTGCCCTCCTGATTTTCACACTGTGTAATACACCCAGTCTGATTATGCTCCTGTTGGATGGGATGCTCTTTGTAGTTCCCTTGTTACTAATTAGTACAATTTTACTAAAATTTGTTAAACCCAACAACCCTGTGTTTGACTTTGAACCCACTATTTATTAGCAAAAGTAGATAACAAGCTGTCCTTGTTTCAGATGCAGTGAATTCCACATACATGGTGAACAACTGTCGCAGTCAGGTACACGGCTACCTGATGGATCGTAAGGTTCTGCAGGTTAACGACAGCATGCTGCTGGAGCTGTTACCACTCTCCCACATCAACCCCCGTGAGGTTGAACCACGGGACTGCATCGCCACATACAGAGCCCCGCAGGGCATGAAGCTCCTTGTTCACATAGAAGAACTGAAAATCAACTATCACCCTGGCACCATTGACAGGTATGTAGTATAATACAGCATTATTTAATGTGTGAAGATAATTGTAATTCAACAATCGGTGTGAAAAAATAGTTTGATAATAGGGATGTTACAGTCACTTGAATTGACACGGTATTATGTCTTTGAGTCCCACAGTAGGCTGATAAAGGCTCAAAATGCTGTATAAAACATTAACAGGCTAACATACAGTTGACCATTGTCCAGTTACTTTTAACATTTTTGTAACTTAGTACTTTATCTGTGAACATATATGGAGTTTGTAGTTAGTCTTAGTAAATGTCATTGTGTATATATATGTGTGTTTGTATCTGTACATAGAAGTTGTTGATAAGTCTTGATTGATGTCTGTAATTTACTGTGTGCTTCTTATAATATTCATAAATATGTTTACAGTCATTAGGCAAAAAAAATAAATAATATTTTTCTCAGGCACCGCCTGCGTCACTTTAACCCCCCCCCCCCTGCAGCATCAAACATTTATTTTATTATTAAGTGTCACATGGTCATCTGGTGAAGTGCTTTATAGCTACTAAAAAAAAAAAATCTATGACTCTTGCATCGTTCAGTTTCCAGATAGCTGGGCCATACTTCAAAGCTTTAAATATCCTCTAAAACTTTACCAATTGGACCCCTTACATTGTTTATACTTACTGGTATCAGATATTTCCATCTATGTGGACTGTTTTCTTAATGGCCGCATAGCCAGTCTTCATAGCAAACGTGTCAAAACACTCAGTTTTCCCGTATAAACTTATACTAACCTTTAAATAAACACTTAGAATTGGTCCAGTATTTGTGTGAAAGCATTAAAATGTAAAATTTCGTCCCACAAAGAGAAATTATTCGTGTATTTTCCTTATTATCATTCTTCGTGACCTTTAAGCTAGATTAAACATGGCTGCCATCACAGCCTATCGAAAGATATCAGTTTTTAAACCAACTTCAATTATACTTTATTTGCAATTAAAATTTAAATATGAAATACCAAAAAAGATTATTTGTGACTTAAAGAAATTTCTAATGTAATTCTTCATTAGACGATCTCGTTTCTTGTTCTAATAACACGACCATAATGCGTTTCAATGGGGAATCACCCATGTATTGGCTATCTGCGGGCCCCGCATGTTCTGTTGTTCAGTGCGATATTTTGACACCCTTAGTGTTATGTCATCTGCTTTCTATGTTGATATTACACGTAAAAGAAAAATAATGTTACATATTTTGAAGATCCTTTCAAAATTTTGAAAATTCTTCCTATACATTGTTTATTATATCATATTTTTTCATTACTTGTCAGATCTATGCCAATATCTATTAAATAAATCATATTTTATGCTGTTTCATGGTAATAAAATAAAATAAAACGCTGCTTGCCCACATCATTTTCCAAAAAAAGCGCCTGAGAAATATATTTTTTATTTTTTTTTTACCTTAAGTCATTTTCATTAAATTACTTTTTGTTTTGGCTGTGTCAGTTGAAATATGATGCTTGAAATATGTATCACTTGTTAACAACACAGGTTACAAATATATGATGGTGCCAACATTTTACGTGAGCTGTCACCCAATCAAGGGCTGTTTGGAAATTACCAACATGATAACCTTGGAGAACATACAAGGTCAAGCGAGGGAATAAAAGACTACACATCATCCCAGCAGGCACTGACGCTGCGTTACACTGGGATCCCGACTCCAGAGTTCCCGGGATTCCGAGTTCTTTTTACAACATACCAAGGTCAGTTTCACATTTATCAGTAAAACTCTCTCTTAAGATCCACCTGTAATTTAGGCAGAGATTTAATAAATCACTTCAGAGTAACCTTTACTGCTTGATAAACCTTTTTGTTGTAATCCTGGTTTTGATAAGCAGTAGTAATGTTGCTGCCATATCCAAATATTTAAAACCAGCTCTTCACCAACCTGTATAGTATGTGATTTCTGGCGTACAGTGCCTTACATTACTGGCTTACATATAAATGAATTGTAAGTAATTCATGTTAAAAGTTCATTTAACACCTCCGTTACGGATGTATGGGATTGTTTATCTACAAGCTGTACATATGCCAGTGATGACAAACAGGAAACACATGCAACATAATGTTGGTGGTTGCATATGTGTGGAAGTCAAAAGGTGCAAATTTCCCTTTGCGAAATTAGATGTCCTTGTTGAATGTGTTTTGATAATCAGGCGACCCTCCACATGTTATGAACAAGTGTTTAAAAACAAACTAAACAGCCTGTGTAGGATAGGGGTTTTCTGGCTTTTTTAGCGAACCTGTGAGCTTATGCAATGGTGCTGTGTCGTCCGTCGTGTGTCGTGCGTCGTGCGTACGTTAACCATAGCTATCTCAAGAACGGCAGGAGCTAGCATCACCAAATTTTTTGCAAATAATCAGTCATCCAAAAAACTATATTACGGATTTTTTAAATATTTTTCTAACTGCATTTTCTTAGATTTTATAGGGAAAAAGCTAAAAAAGCTTTAAAAATCTTCTTCTCCAAAACTGTCCAGCCAAATAGTCCAATATTTCACAGAAATGATACCTGAAACAATCTTTCTCAAGTTTGTTCAAATGGTTTCAGTTCGGAGATTTTTTGCCGAGTTACAGGAGGTTGAACTTTGTTAAATGTGCAAAAAAACATATTAAAATTTAAATCTCAGAAACGGCTGGAGCTATCATCACCAAATTTTATGCCAATGTTGGTCACATAGGTCATATCTGAAAGTGAGGTATTGGTGGTGCCACCTGCATGGGCCTTTTTTGTACGGGGTCATCAGTGCCTGTATCACACTGAGGGCTACAAAAAACTTCTTCTCTGAAACCATATGGCCAAAATGTTTAATATCGCACAGGAATGAACCTAGGGTAGTGCTTTCTGAAGTTTGTTCAAGTGGTCTCTTTTCAGTGACTTTTGGCTAAGTTATAGGAGCTGAATTTAGTCATATGCCATAACAGCCCATTTTAGCTCAGTGACTACAAAGATCTTCTTCTCAAAAACCACTGGGCCAAATTCTTAAATCTCACACATTAATTATCCTCAGATGTTCAGTGATTTTTGGCTGAGTTACGGGAAGCTGAACTTAGCCAGTTTGCTGTACCTTCCTATAAGAGTTATAAACCTGCGAAATGTTTTTCGCCTGATGCCACTGAAGCCAGTTTGTTAAATATTTTACAAGAATAATCCCTACAATAATTCTTATAATAATTGTCATTAATGGTTCCACATGAATGATTTTTGGCTGAATAATGGAGATTGAATTGAGTCATTTTACCATAAATGTTAGCTGTGTGACGCCGTTACATCTAGCCTGGCACCAGTTTATCAGCATCTATTACATCATGCCACTAGACATTTAGATTTCAGGTTATCTTTGGTTAATATCGACAAGAAAGTTTTTTTAAAAGCTTTCAAAATACTTAGATTTATGATTTAAGTTATTTATCATACCAGGCAATGTTACAATCATGGATATTCAGCTCCATGTGGCTATATAAAGACAAGTGTACGTGGATTATAAATTATTGGTATCCCTACTCAACTTAATTAAGAATTTGCCATCAATGAGATATATCTGTATTTTAATTTTGCATTCAGTATGCATCAGTAATAATTTTACATATATTCCTGATTTTTTTTTATAAAAAGACAGCTGAAAAGCATTTTGTATTGGGAAAATAAATTTCAAAGTGATTTCAAGTAGGGACCACTTTTGTGTACAGATGGCAGCACTTGGTTTACCATTGGCAGATTGCCAGTGCCTTGATGTTGGCCATAAGCCAAGATGATGTCAGTTCTATAAATAGTTTTGGCACAGTGCCAGGATTGGAAGAAGTGCAGCCAGGTATAGGTCAAGAGTTCACTTAGTGCAGTAGCTGCTTTCTATTTATAGCTTTGGCAGACTGCTCACTGCATCATATTTGGCACCAAAGTTAAGCCTGAATCTATTTATAGTTGTCAGACTGCCAACTGTGTCAGATTATGCAACAGGTCAAGAGTTCACTCAGTGCAGCCAGGTACAGGTCAAAAGTTCACTCAGTCTAGCCAGGTGCAGGTCAAGAGTTCACTCAGTGCAGTAGCTGCATTCTATTTATAGCTTTGGCAGACTGCTCACTGCATCATATTTGGCACCAAAGTTCAGCCTGAATCTATTTATAGTTGTCAGACTGCCAACTGTGTCAGATTATGCAACAGGTCAATCTCAGTAATGAAGTGACTTATCTACCTAAAATTTTGCATGTTTATACATCTTGGATAGCTTTCTCGATTTTGTGTCAGGTGGCGCCACCTATATTTATGTTTACGCTGCAGACATTCAGGCTTATATATCAGAACTGGTTTGACATATCCCCCTGAAATTTTGCATGTGTATAGATCTCACATATCTCTTAATCATACACAGCGTCGGTCTGTTTGTCTGCCATGGGCTAAAATCACTCATATCTCAGTTGTGGTTTGACTTATCTGCCTAAAACTTTACATGATCATACATCTGGGACAGCTTTCTGGAATTTTGTGGTAGGTGGCACAACCTACACATTTTGGCTGCAGACATCCAGGCTATTATGCAACACACCTGACTTTATTTCCCCTTGCCACTCAATCCATGCCTCACTTCACCTTTCCCACTCTGATTTTGGCGGGTACAAGTAGTCGCTTGTTGACTACCCATGTTCTAGTTTTTGTGTTGTGTGCAGCCGTGCCAGAATTGCAGCATTGATGTTTGTTGCTTGCCGGAAATCTTCGATTTCCGCAAGCATATTGGTCAGTTGCGTATGTCTGTTTGTTTGTTTGTTTGTCACCACTCTCCTGGCCACAATTTTGCCACAATAACCTTGAAACTTACAGGGATGTTCGAAAACGTAATTTCTAGGTGCCCTATTGTTTTTGGTCAACATTGCTCCAAGGTCAAGGGTCAAGGTCACGACAGGTATGGTTAACGGTTTTTGCACTATAACTTCGCCATAAATAGGCTTATCCACTTCTGCAATAGCTCATTTTTTTCGTCATCACCTGGCCTTTCTTTTGACATGTAGCTTACTTAAATTTGCCATTACCATGGTTACATTTTTTGGGCAAAAATCATGGAAATTGGAAATAACACGACCATTTTTTGTAACTTTGTCAATTTTTAAGCTACAGACGTCTGGTTTTGGTCATTATGTACCTTATGGGCAGCTTGACATGATAAAACTGAAAGTCTCGCCAAATCTCGCACCATTTCTCGTCAAACGAGAGTCTTCGAGATTTCATGAAATATGACCTACAGGTTGCATTTTTTTAACAATGGCTTTGAAATTGATATATTTTGTGTTATTTATAAATATCTCGAAATCAGTTTTTCATTTTTTGGAAATAGCCACCAGGGGGCGTTGTACATGAAACACTGTAACATGTCATTTTTCTGCAATATCTCAAAAAATATTAAACGTGACACCATTTTTTTTGGTCGTATCTGAAACTAGGAACATGGGCTTATCTCTTCGCACATGTTGCTTTGTGCTGCCGTTACCATGGTTACGAAATTTTGGGGTAAAACTTGACAATCTGAAAATTCGGAGTTTTCCAGATTCTATCTCTGTTGATATTTGCGATAGAAAGGTCTGGTTTTTGGCGTTAGACAGCATCCCTCTAGTTCTAAGCCGTTCAATCGCAAGTCTCGTCATATCTCGCACCGTTTCTCGTGAAACGAGAACAAGTGACCATTCAAAGAAATGCCTATAATTCTGTCATTTTTCACGCTACAGACACATGGTTTGCAGCGCTGGATACGGCTGACACTCGCAGTCACATTCAGGGGTCACATTGTTAGTCTCGTCAAATCTCGCGCCGTTTTTCGCCATACCACGAAGACACTCGCCGTCGCCGCAAGTGGCGGCAGGGTCCTTACGGTGGGCGGCCGGCGTGTGCAGCGGTCCGTGACGGCCTCTCCGGGCCCCATCTATGATCATACATGTTGGAGGCACAGTCCAGACTTTATTGCTTGCCGGAAATCTTCGATTTCCGCAAGCATATTGGTCAGTTGCGTATGTCTGTTTGTCTGTTTGTTTGTTGCTTGCCGGAATCAAAGATTTCGGCAAGCATATTGGTCAGTTGCGTATGTCTGTTTGTCTGTTTGTCTGTCTGTTTGTTTGTCATCACTCTCCTGGCCACAATTTCGCCACAATCACCTTGAAACTTTCAGGGATGATGGACAAACAAAATTCTAGGTGCCCTATTGTTTTTGGTCAAAATAAGTTAAAGGTCAAGGTCAAGGTCATCAAAACTTCTCAAAACGGTTTTTTCTTCATATCTTTGTGACTATTAGTCGTATCTACTTCAACAATAGCTCATTTTAATCGTCATTCCAAGGCCTGTCATCTGGTGTGTAGCTGACTCAAATTTGCCGTAACCATGGTTACAAATTTTGGAGGAAAATCATGATATTCGAAATTAAGGGGTCTTATTTTTCTAACTTTGTCAGTTTTAAAGCTAGAGAGACCTAGCTTTTTGCATCAGGTAGCATTCAACTAGTACTACAAGATTTTATTACAAGTCTTGCAGTATCTTGTAAAATATCTCATGAATAGAGATATTTTGAGATTTCATTCATCTTGCGCCAAAGGCCACATTATTTCAGGAATCTTTTTGAAACTGACATATCATAAGTCCTACACTAGTTTCTCGAAATTGTTTTTTCATTTTTTGAATATGCCTGCTAGGGGGCGCTGCACACGACCCTCACACATATATCATTACATTGGCCATATCTCTAAAACCCAAAGCCTCAATTACATAAACTATAGCTTATTTTTTTCCTCTGAGTCTTCTCCATAAACTAATAATGTCATCTGGTCTCAATCTTGTGTCACTTTGTCAGTGTGTCTGGCTGTTTCTCAGTTGTCCTGAAATTCGCCTGCTTGCTGGTTCTTGCGTCTCACAATAGCATTCTACAGGCCACAGTTTTTTAAAGAAGCATTTGAAAACTGATGCATATTATGTTTTACAGAAATATCTCAAAACATATTTTTCATTGTCCGGATATGACCGCTAGGTGGCGCTGCATATGACCCTCACACACATATCATTATATTGACCATATCTCTAAAACCCAAAGCCTCAATTACAGATACTATGGCTTATTTTCTTTCCCTTAGTCTTCTCCATGATCTAGTAATGTCATCTGGTCTCAATCTTATGTCACTTTGTCAGTGTGTCTGTCTGTTGTCCTCAAATTCGCCTGCTTGCTCTTGGGTCTCTCATATAGCATTCTACAGGCCGCAGTTTTGAAAGAATCCTTTTGAAATTATTACATCTTAAGTCTTACAATAATATCTCAAAACCAATTTTTCATTTTCCGGATATGGGCGCTAGGGGGCGCTGAACTCGAACCTCTCCCAACATATCATGCTTTGGCAATATCTTCAAAACTATAAACCTTAGTTACATTAACTGTAGCTTTTTTCTTCCTTTGAGTCTTCTCCATAACCTGGAGTAATCATCTGGACTCAATCTTGAGTCACTTTGTCAGTGTGTCTGTCTGTTTGTCAGTTGTCCTTAAATTCGCCTGCTTGCGGGTTCTCGCGTCTCACATATAGCATTCTATAGGCCACAGTTTTGACGGAATCCTTTTGAAACTATAACATCTTATGTCTTACACTAATATCTAGAAATGAATTTTTCATTATCGGGATATGGCCACTAGTGGGCGCTGCACACGACCCTCACACACATATCAATGTATTGGCCATATCTCTAAACCCAAAGCCTCAGATACATAAACTATAACTTATTTTCTTCCTTTGAGTCTTCACCACAACCTGATTAAGGCATCTGGTTTCAATCTTCTGTCACTTTGTCAGTGTTTCCATCTGTTTGTCCGTTATCCTCAAAGTCGCCTGCTTGCTGGTTCTTACGCCTTACATATAGCATTCTACAGGCCACAGCTTTGACGGAATCCTTTTGAAACTGGGACATCTCATGTCATACACTAAAAATACGAAACGCATTTGTCGTCTTCGGAATATGTCCGCCAGAGGGCGCTACAGTCGAGCCTCCCAAGTATATCATTAATTCGCCATACCTCCGAAACTAAAAATCTAAATTACATAAATTATAACTCATTTTCTTCCTTTGAATCTTCTCCATAACTAGGTTAAGTCATCTGGTGTCAATCTTGTCTCACAAAGTCAGTATGTCTGTCTGTTCGTCTTTTGTTGTCAGCTTTGTCTGCTTGCCTGTTCTTTTGTCTCATATGTCATTTTACAGGCCACATATTCTCAGCAATGTCCCTGAAAGTCATTCCATTAATAGAAAACCGACAATATGTTCTGTCTGTCCGTCTGTGTTTCACTTCCGATTTCCGGCAAGCGTTCGACCTATGGTCGTCTAGTTTAATTGTTTCTTGTTCTAAGTTAGATAGTACTTGCATTGTTCATATACATGTTACATATGTTCTTGAAAAGTAATGGTCCAGCATTGAAGCATTATACTTGGTGTAATCTCACTGCACAGGTTCGCATTAGGCCTGTAGGCCTTGTTTTATAAAAGGTTCTAGCATTAGTTAATAGATGTGACTCTGAGACATTATAATAAGCTCCTTCAAATTAATGTTGCAAAGTCTTGTCATGAATAACTTTGATATTTTATATCAGTCTTGTGCCAATATTTTAAATTAACATTTCTGCTGATGGCTAGCACTAATAGTCACTCTCTATTTATGTTGTTGAACATTGTAATTGCAGATACGAACCACCTTGGTTTGTGCAGGGCAGGCATGGTAATATGTGCCATCAACTATAAGTGTGTGTTCCACACTGTCAAGTGTGATGGCCACCAGAACTGTGGCGATGGGGACACCTCTGACGAGGATAAGTGCTTCGTTAGTCCCGACACGCAGGAAGACCCGCACACACCCGCCACAGGTCAGTCACATTTAAGACCACACATGTGGAAACATTTGGCGTATTCGACTGGCCGATTTTGTGTAGCACTAATGTTATTTTACCAATGTTAATCATATAATCTTACAGCTTTCTGTTGCCTTTTCAGTGTGAGATATGGAGAAAACAGATGAAATCATAACTAATTAAGGAAATCACTCAGTTATTTAAGTAATGAGATATTGCTTTTTAATCAAGGAAATATTAAGGAACTATTGAGGTAAGCATATGATATTAGCAAAATAAGGTTTATTAGACCATTCACTCCTAACCCATTTGAACCATGCTGTTTTATCGTTATCAGGTTGGGACACAACAGACCTGGGCCTCATCATTGCGTGTATAATTGGTATATTCATCCTTCTGGTGGTGGTCCTGTGGTTGTCCGTGTTGTGTATTAAACGAAAAAGGTGAGTAGTGGTCATTCCCTTCTGACCAATTTGAATAATCAGTTGAAACTGGATTTAACTGTTATAACCTGGTCAGCTTTCTCATTCAAAATGATTCCAAATTATAACTAGAAAAATAGTTAATTTATAACAGGTTACCAGTTTTGGCACAGATTAATGAGAGTTTGTGACCTAATTTTTAGCTCAGCTGACTGAAAGTCTTCTGAGCTATAGCAATCACTCTTTGCCTGCAAATGTTTTAAGTAAGCATAAATGTAAAATCATAACCTTAAATATTCCCTAACTTTGATTATTGCACATTTTTTTCCTGTATGTACATTCATTTTATTATCCCCTTGATGGACATATAAGGTTTAAAGCTAATATATAATCTTAAATTTGAAAGGAATCAGTAAAAAAAGTAGTTTTTATTCATGTTTTCATACACCATGTCAAGTGCACATTTGATTGTGTCCACAAAGTGATGTATTGCTATAATAGTGTGGATGTTCATAATATGAGGAATTCCTTACTTCAGAAGAGTAAAAACTTTCTGAACATGTGTAAAAATGAGTAATCCCAAAATAATCCCAGAGATTAGCTCTCTCATATTTGTTCAGATGGTTTGGGTTTGATGAACTTTGGCTGAGTTACAGGAATTTGAACGTAGTCATTTGCCCAAATAAGCATACCAACATTACAACCTCAGAATTCACAGGCGCTAGCATCACCAAGTTTAATGCCAATGTTGGTCACATGACTCATATTTGAAATTGCAGTTTTTGTGATGCCACCTACATTGACCTGTTTTTTACGGACAAATACCCCATAATTTTAGTCTCTTTAAGTTTAAAAATGTTTTATGATTAAACTATCAAGCTTAATTGTTCAATATTTCACAAGTATTTTCCTAGGGTAGGTTCATTTAATTGTACAAGAGTAGATAGGGTTTGTTGATTTTTGGTAGAGTCATAGAAAGCTGAAGTTGGTCTTGCACCCATTAGTAAGCCTATTTCAAACTGAGGACTGCAATATTCTTCTTCTGCAAAACTGTTGTTTCAACTTCTGTAAGATTGCACAAAAATGATTCTAAGGAGGCCTTTGTTCAAGGGAGGATTATTGGACCTTTAACAATGAAAGGACTACATCTTTTGTTATTCTAAACATTTTGATAAAGAAAATCTTATGAATATGTCAGCTTGAAAAAAAGCATTGTAGCCAAAGTCTTTCAGTATGTGTTGACAGATTTACCTATAGGCCAAGATTGAGTCTGTATCTATAAATAGTTTGGCAGACTGTCAAATTTTCAGATTCAGCAACAGGCCAAAGGTCAGTCTGGATCTATTTAAAGCTTTGGCAGACTGCCAACCTTATCAATTGGGCAACAAACAGGTCAAGAGTTTACTCAGTTCAGCCAGGATCAGGCCAAGAGTTCACTCAGTGCAGCCAGGTGCAGGTCATGAGTTCACTCAGTGCAGTAGCTTTAGCTAGCAATTTGTTCCGGTACACTTGCAACTACCTTTCTCACCTAAGCCTGGTTAGCCAAGTGCACCTGACTCGAGAGAAGTTTGATGTATTGGCCTGATATTTTGACCTGTCCTTGCATATTTGATGAGACTGGTGTCACCACCTACAATGACTTTTACACAGTGTATTTATATGCTCATTTCTTAGGAGGGATTTGATATATCAGCCTGAATTTGTGCATATTTATACATATCAAATAGCTTTGTTGTATACAAGACTGGTGACGCCACCTACAATAATTTTATGTAAAGTGTATGTCCCTGCTTATTTCTCAAGAGGGGTTTTTCCTTCGGTTTAAACATATTGTGATTTATAAATATATTTGTATGCATAATTTGACTTGATGTGAGTCATACTAAGGATAAATAATGATGCAACTCCAAATTCTGAATTAATTTATATATTCAAAGAAAGGTTCATTGCAAATTAATAAAATTTGTAAATTGAAAAGAAATGAATATAATAAAACTATTCATGCCAACAACAGATATGCTTAAAAAATACTTTTTTTTCCTTAATGGTTTGAAGCTACAAGATTCATCAGAATTACTCAGTGCAGATGCATTGTACACCTTACCGGCTTATTTTAACTTGCTAATCAAATTTATGTGTGTTCATTTGAAAATAGAAAATATAAATTTTTCACAGCACTTCATTTCAGTTTATAAATTAAATGTTTAATTATTCTATAATTTGCAGGGTTTCATGTTCCCAGTGGATATATTTCCATGCATGTTTCAGTCACATAGTTGAAATACTGAAACTTTTACAAATACATGTTTGTGATCATAAGAGGCTCCTGCATCTTTCATGTAGTCCATAAATGTACACAGGAAACACAACCACTAGGTGTTTTATAAATATTCTCAGAATCAATTTCAGCTGAAGAAAAAAAATAGAAATAAGCTTATTTTGCATTTGCTAAAATTTTACAAATTTCAGCTGAGCACCATGACCCATAGGTCCCTTGTTCAGTATTTTCCATCATCAGATAGGTTATAACTGTAGCTGACCCTCTGCAAAACCTAGCTTCCTGAAGTTACAAGTGATCATGTGATGTATGTGCTGCCTGTTTCCAGACTGAGGAAGCATCTTCGTGAAGTTCAAGCCGCTGCCCGGGAGGTGTGGAATCGCCAGACAACCCTGTCCTGGCCACGTGGCTTGCGTATACCTCCCATGGTGTTTCTTCAGCCACCCCCAGCGTACACAGAGAATCCGCCAAATTATAGCACTTTGGACCCGCGCTTTGAGGCCCCTCCCCCATACTCCACTTTGGACAGGGACACGGTTACTCTGATTGAAAGTCGCGGTGAATCTGGCCAGGGGAACAGGAATGCCGAACGACATGGACGTCGGGGGCGGGGTAGAAGGAACCGTGCCCGCCAGCAGCAGCAGCCCCCTCCGCCGACACCAGAGGCCCCCACTGAGGTAGAGAACGAGCTAGTTCATAATGAACAACCAGAGCAGGGTAACCAGATACAAATCGAAATTCGGGACTCTAATCAGAAAGAACAAATTGACGAGAACACAGATATTGGCAGAGATAAGTCTCCCGTGACTGAAGCAAGGCAGATGATTGGTGCAACTGCTGGGTTCGTAACCACGCCAACACTAGCACAGCAGGATATAGATACATGTTCCACAGAAGTGTTGGCCCCGGAGGTCAACTCAGTGGATATAATCGATATAAAAAGCGGGGAGCCTTCCCAAGTGTAATTGAAACAGACTAACAGAAACTGTGGCACACGCACCTATACACAGTGATGTGTGCGCATGATAAGTATGGGCGATCAGGTAAGTTCGTATTCTTGTCAGCCCAGCTTGCCGCGGTGCCATCGTAATGACCCTTATTACTTTGTATATATTTTCATGTATATATCACTCCTAAATGTTTTAATGTATCCGTGCAGACCGTTCATTTCTCTCTTGTACATATCCATCTACCATCAGACCATCAGTATTTCATTATCTAGAGCACATCATCAGTGAATCACTTTGCTATTGTATAAGATAGTAGGGTGTGTGTCTGACAGTATGAATACATTATGTACAGCAATATGTATTATCTCATGCATGAAATACCTACAAGGTATTTATGTAAAATCATGGCATTCAAATTACGTACTGGAGAATGCTGTTTAGCCTCTTCAGTAGATGGGAGAAACAAACTATAAAGATGTGTCAAATTACATCTTTTAGTAGACAGTGAAGCTAAATAAATGTTGTTTTTAGATTGCCTGTTGCATAATGTTATCAACTGTTGTATTAATAATATATTTATCATTTGAACCAAAGATTGATGAGCACACACAACATGATGGTCACCTTAAAATATTTATACCAAAGAATTCCATTGACCAATTTGTGCAGTCTTGAATTTTCATAAAGTTTACTGATGGTGCAGTGGTTTTATTTATTTTCTATTTTATCAACATTTCTGTTTAATGTAAGGATTCAGGTGGTGCCTGATTGAACTGCCCACAAGAGGCACTTGATCAGATGAATCAGAATTAAACAGAACTAGATGAAGATCAGCAAGAGCTGTCATGTGACCCCGTGATAGGTTTTACCATTACATGATATCTTGACAATATATCCTTGGTTAACGTCATTCCTGTTTTGATCTGATATGGTGATTCAACTGATATTGTAGTTGGCTAGGTGTGAACATCATTGGGGCAGGACCGCCAAACCTCCTGTTTCCTAATTTAAAGAGGATATATGTAACTCTCCTGTATTTAAAAAAGAATGTCCATACATGTGCTTTTCAAGAAGATTAAGCTTATTTTATGCATGATTGGCTTTAAATTTGATTCAGAGTTTTGCTAAAAAATATCAGGTGTTTTGATATCCAGGAGAAATATGAAAGGATGATACTATTTAGAGTGATAAGTTACAGTGATATAATAAGTAAAGAGAACAATTTTAAACAGGCAGCTTTATATTTGGCCAACATCATCAGCAATAAAGTGCCAGTAGCTCTTCACATAATCACAGGAGTCTGTGACAAGTGATAGAAAAAAAAATGAGTGTAATTAGTGTTCATGCTTATATATTTCTTTTATTCCAAGAACATATACAATATATATTGCTGGTATGAAATTTAAATGTGACAGTTTATATCAAGGGGTGTATATCAAGGACTTGCATATTATATTGTATATTCTAAGATAACAACCAAAATTATCACGCTTACATTTGACCAAATTTTATTTTACATTTTAATACATATTTATGCATATTATTTAAATATTTAGACAATATTCAAACCATATTACTATGATTTATTATACATGTGTGCAATTTTGCCAGTATATTTACCTGCACTCACTTTGTACACTTTTTGTTTACATTTTTTTTTTCATATCCGGATTAGTAATATTCACCTTTGGTATTATAAAGAACAATTCCTGCGAAATACTGAACAATTTCTGCCAAATTATGTTTTGTTTTATGTAGAATTATAGTATATGTGTATGCTTTGATAAATGTGGTTTTACAGAAAAGGCAACAGAAAACTGTACACTGTAAATTGCAAAAAGAATGTTTAGCATGATTTGATTTATGACATTAAATCAGTGTCATTATTTGTCACTAAAGTAATACCATCAGCTTCTGCCAATCTGTTTTATTTCTTTATTTCATACATTGCTTAGATGTGGTTTATTTTTTACAGTCATGAGTACAGAGAATTCAACATAAATGATGTTACAGGAATAGCAAAGCTGGGTTTTACATTATTACATGATCTGTCGTCCTGGCAATTTAGATCAGATTGGATAGGGACCACTGCCTAATGTTTAAGTAATTGGTCAACTAATAGAGGGCACAGGCTTCATACTTTGAATGAAGTTTACAAACACAATCTTCACTCACTGGGCAACAGTCTGATGTTTTAGTATCTATCATGACACCTGGTTATTTATACTTCCTGATATAGAATATAAAAACAGGTATATATATATTAACTTTGAACCACTGCATGAATAAATGCCTGCAGAGGTTCAAAGGTCAAATTAGCTCTCATCATTGTTGACCTGTGTATCAGGGACAATAGTAAATGAAGCCATGATACCTGTTACACTGGCTAATAATGTTAAGCATGTTCTTCAGGATAAATTTTATTTATTTCATGGAGTGTACAACTATTTATAATAACTAATGCAAGGCACAATCCATAGCTTGAATGGTGGCTTTCTGTTGTTTTCTCATTCCAGCAGTTACAAAACACCAGCCTGGGAACACTGAGTATTTTGCAGACCACTGATGGATGTTTCTATAAAAATCAGGTCATTGTAACCTATATTTTATTATGTATGAATATTCATCGTTTACAGTCAAAACCTCAACCAGGTTTGTGAATTATCATGGGTTTAATAAATGGTGACACATAAAAATTATATTATGAGTAAAATATACACTGATACCTGGAGATGTTGACATTTGTGCGTTTTTATCAAGATACTGTGAAAAATTAGTAGAGCAGCCTCAGCTTCAAAAGTAGTTCTGAATTTGCAGTTAGCAATCATCTCACCCAGTAAACTCTGTACCTGCTGAACAGCAGTGACAGTTTAATAAATCAGATATTGATGTATATACTGCATACAATACGAATGTGTTTCACATAAATAATCATTATGAAATTATTTCTTGTAAATAATATCTATGGGGATTCCTGTCATGTCTTTAATATTTATGAAGAGTGTGTCATCTTTTTGGATTATTTCATAACATACCTGTATAGACTAGCCCTGAGCTGTGTTATGTCCTGTAGTGAGACTTGTCTTGTTCTGTACCTGTGGACTTGTTTGCCAGGATGTGTTGACTGCTTTGTAAGGTTTTGTGAATGATACAGTGTGATTCAGTGACATTCAATTTTTTTTAACGGTTTTCAAATGAAGCATGTAGAGAGACAATGCTGTGATGTGGGACATTGCCTTTCTTGACTTGCCCGAGGGAGAGTGTCATGTATCTGCTGAAAAATTATCCACATTATTAAAATTTAGTTCTTGTCCAGAGTAATGTTGCATCATCATAGTGTCACCTACCTCCACAAGAGGTCTCTTTCTGTCAGTCTTAAATGTTCCCACCAGACTCTTGTTAAATGAAAATACTGAATTTTTAAACTAAACACAAAACAAAAAATATTGTGGCAAATCCCTATACAATTTGTTTTATGTGGCCTAAATTTAAGAAAATGGTACATATATTGGCATTCTTTTAATTAGAGTTAAAAATATAATACTCAGGGTCATATAATAAGATCTGATAGGTAAAAGAAATGTCTATGTGAAACTTTACAAATGTGAAGGATAATTGCTGTACTGATGATGATTAGGAACCTGCACACTTGCAGTTTTTTTCCAGTTATTTTGGAGAGGTTAGCAGCCTACAGTTTTCATTGTAATGAGGTATGTCAGTCAAACATTGGCAGTATATGTATGATATTTATGTTACCATTTTTGATTCAAAATCACATACACAAAGGATTTGATATTATGGATTTTATAGAAGCCCTTTTTAATGGTAGCAGGTGTATAAGTGGGAGTTACAGTGGTAAGATCTGAATTATTTTAGAGGAAAAAAAGGTTATACAAGATAAAATGTTACTGTTAGGGAGGTAATATATATTATTGTATCTGCCAAAACAAAGTTTTGCGGATACTATGGTCTTGACCTTGTTCCACCCTTGATGCGGCCACTGTGTTCATTTCCGAAGAACTACTCTGAGACTACTGGACTGATTTTTCCTAAACTTTCAACAGTTATCGGGTCACGTGAACTGGTGTCTTACCAATATGCGTTGACCTCTGACCTTTCCTCTCTGCCCAGCGTTCATTTGTGCGTCTGTTTCCACACATAAACCCACATATCTCGGGAACCGTATGACTGATCAGGAAAAAATTTGTGTACAAATGTAGCCCTTGGATAGCTTTATAACATACACAAAAAATGGTGGCGCCACCTGCAACCATGTTTGCACAGAGTCTATCTGTCCATCTGCCTTGGGTTAAAATTACTCATATCTCCTCAGTGGTTTGACTAATTCACCTGAAATTTGGCATGCGTTTACATCCTGGATTGCTTTCTTGATTTTATGACAGGAGGCACCACCTACATTCACGTCCACGCTGCAGACATCCATGCTTATATCTCCGGACTGGTTTGACGTATCTTCCTGAAAATTTGCATGTGTATATATCTCACATAGCTCTTTATCATACACAAAACTGGTGGAGCCACCTGCGCCCACTTTGCACAGTGTCCGTCTGTTTGTGTGCCGTGGGATAAAATCGTTCATATCTTGGCAATGGTTTCACATTTGCCTAAAATTTTGCAGGTTTATACATCCTTAATAGCTTTCTTGATGTTATGACAGGTGGCGCCACCTACATTCTAGTTTACGCTGCAGACATCCAAGCTCATATCTCAGGAACCGTTTGACCGATCGGGCCAAAATTTTGCTTGTGTATAGATCTCGCATAGCTCTTTGTCATACGCAAAACTGGAGGGGCCACCTGCAACCATTTTTGCACTGCGTCTGTCTGTTTGTCTGCCGTGGGCTAACATCACTCATATCTCAGTAGTGGTTTGACTTATCTGTCTAAAATTTTTCGTGTTCATACATCTTGGTTAGCTTTCTCGATTTTTGGCAGGTGGCCCCACCTACATACACATTTGGGCTGCAGACATCCTTTGCTAATATGCAACACACCTCACTCTATTTCCCCTTGCCACTCAATCCATGCCTCACTTCACCCGTTCCACTCTGATTTTGGCGGATACACGTAGTGGTTTGTCGGCTATCCGTATTCTGGTTTATATTGTTACTGCTGTTTCCATGTACAATCATAGGTGATGGATACACAAACTGTTTGTCAAGCTTTATTGTAAGACCAGATGTGTTTTCCCTCTCTTTAAGGGAGCACAAAGTGAACATCATTCCTCTTAAGTTTCAGTCCGTCGTACCACCTGTCCCCATCAAGCAAAGGTTCCCCATGTAATTCTATGATATATGGCATTTGATATGTGAAATGGCGGCACGCAGAATAATTATAGTTCTGAAAGTGTTCAAACATAAAATAAAAAATTCTGATTTTCTTACAGCTTGAGCATTTTATTTGATGACATGCAGAATGAACGACAATACAATATTAAAAGCAGGAAAAAAACCTGCAAATCTCGAGATGAACTGCCCAGTACAGCAGACCAAAATACATTTTCAGCTAACATGTTGTTCAGTTTATCAGTCATTTATCAGTAAGTTTGCATAAACAAACTTTTTATAAGTTGGTGATATATGTTGTTGTTTGAAAGACTAAACATTTTTGAATATCATATTGAGAGGGTGAACGTGGTTTGCCAGTTGGAGACGCACTGGTTGGTCGTCATGTAGCGCCCCCTTGGGACGGGTTTATGTACTAGCGTTGTTGGTTCAAACGTACCATTTTAGTCGACATTTGTATAATACATGTATGTGCGTTAAACAGTGGGTTTCAAACCAAGGGGAGTTTATTTGAAATATTAGTGTTGTATCGGTTGAGTTGCATACTGAAGTTATTTCATATGCCAGTGCTCAATAAAGCTAGTCCCGTGAAAAAGTGTTGGTTTCATTTTATTTATTCTAAGTAAGATCTGCAAGAGATCTATCATTTCATTACAAAAGGATGAAGAGCAATGGTCGACAGCTCTGATCTACATATGGATGTCACGATATCTGTCACAGTCATATCTTTTAGTAATGTATTCTCAGTTGTGTATAAGGTCACTGCAATGCCATATTATTCAGAACCATATTATACAAATCGTCTTCAAATATATAAAGCCATGTTTAATTTAATTTTAAATTAAATATCATTGGTTTAACACATTTCATCAATAAGATTTCAAAAAGACGGGTTCAAGTACCCTTATACATCTGTTGTTGCAGCTAACTTTCATACGCCAACTATAGTCTTGAAATGAGCAACTGTTCCAAATATAGCGTGCGAGTTCTGTATGAGCAATGGTAAAGCATTTCAATAGTCTTCCCTCTGCGGCCGCGCCTCGACAAGCGTAATATGAACTGTCGACCGCCGGCGCAGAGGGTATTTTGGTGGTGTTTTCATGGTCAGTGACCCTAGAGATACAGTTTGATACATGTTTTTTATAAATTTAATGTGTATGGAAGGCATAGTTTATTTTACTACTAGTTCAGTATTATTAAGAATTCTCCACTGTGATAAGCAACTGGTTTACAACTATGGTTCATGGGATAGTGAAAATATATAAGAAGGGGGTGACAGATGATATTGAAACACAATTTGTTAAACGTGACCCTTTTAAATAACAATAACGAATAAATGTTACCTTAATGTTTGAGGTGTGCACCGTGAGTTAGTTAGTCGACCCAAATCCAGATGGCAGTATCGGCGGTGAAAAGCTTCTCCCTGTGACGTCACGTTGGAAATGTTGATAAATGCTAGTTAAAATGTACTTGCAACAGCCGAAACCCTCAAAATCGACAATATGTTTAGAAATCGTTCAAGATTTTAGAAGAAGCTTAAACAAACCTTACGTTATGCCTTGATGAAATATTCCAATATAGATAACCACAACACCCGTATGTTCGGATGCATGAGGAATTTGCAATATTGTCCCAAAGTTTCCGTTCATAGTTATTTTACGAAACTTGTACGAATGTGTTCCTCATCACCTGTCTTGTACATATGTACTTAATCTTGTTCAAACAACCTCCGTTCGATGGCCGACCGTTGAGCCGAAAAAAAGCTTTAAAAGCAATAATTGTCTACGCCTCTAGACCGAAAAATACAGTGCTATCTGTTCCAGTAGAAGGCAGGTGTGGCATTGTACATCCAACTCCCAAGTTTTAAATCTATGACACCCCGCTCTCATTGGTTTTGATAATAATATTTAGGCTTGTGACAGCCCTGGTGGTAAAACCCGAAAATCTTGCCAAACAACCAGTTGTGAAAGCAAAGGAGACCCAGAGTGACTGCAGTGTTTAACCTTGTATAGGAGCGTTTGGTCCATAGTGAAAGGAAACAATGTCAACTGTGAGTGTGCAGCCTTTTTTTTCTGCATATAAAATACAAAAGGTAATCTTATTTATGTATTTTAGTCGTAGACAATTTTCGGGAACCTCAAAATATACCCTAAAGGACCCGAAAGCGAAAATACAACTTTCTCCTGGCCATAATTCCTTCATGTCTTTTTACTAGAACACTCCACGCCTCCACGAAAACAACCCCTCATAATAGTGGTGGGGGGGCTTTTTCGACCGTCGTCCTAAAATGTATAAAAAACACGTTTTATTACCAAAAAAGCTCCGGAATTGGCCTCTCGAACCGTTTAACTTTTCTTTACGACCTCTGCATACAAAAGTCGTGTATGTAAAAAGTCTGTTTACATTTCAAGCATATTTGTTCACCTGGGTCACAGGTACCTGACGTGTTAATCAGAATAAATCAGTAGTTTTCAAAATATAAATGATATATGCATCCTGCGAGTAACCTATGTATACACACTATATACAGGTTATACTAGCAGGATGCATATATATCGATTATGTCATGAAAAACTACTGTTTTATCCTGAATTTATACGTTAGGTGTCTGTGACCTGGGGCAGGGTGTTAATTCCCCCCCCCCCCCCCCCCTTTACCCTTAATTCCTGCATTCGGCCTCGAAACCAGTTTAAAAATTCTGACCTCTAATCAGTATCTGAGTTTGTTCATGATTTACTGCATGCCATGGCTTGTCAACCCATTCACATGTTTTTCATAAATATATCCCCACTAAAAATACATAGCTTTACCTAGAATGCATTCATAGACCTCACATCTCCGCCAACATTTTAGGTCAACAGATCCGGAATTTCACAAGGTTCCCCCGCGAAGTCTTCTGTGGTGCGTAAGCGCATGAAATAATTACAAACCCAGGCCGAGAGAAAAATGATTGTGTCACATCCCATCAACTCGATAGCAGTATCGGTTTCAATTAGGCTTAACAAACCAGTAAACCACGCCGTTTGACGGATTCCTCCGAGGAAATTATGTATTTTAGTGCAAGCATGCAACGCCATCTGGTGGTATCAGATCATAAAAAAACAGATACTGAGTACACAAAATTATCAGTCTAGTCGCTACTCATCACCATACCATGCAAAGAGAGAAAGGTTCATGGAATATATCGATATTGATTGATATTAATTCAATACTCATTTATATTGATCTGTCCAGATGTGTTTTATATACATTAAGGCAGATGTACCATACCTTCCGGACTTCAACAGTCTAAAGTTAAGATCCACAAACTAAACGTGAAAAGTGTTATGAATGAATATTATAATCAAACCAATCAGAAGAATCTTTGTTCAGCAATTGAAGACTTTTTTTTATTTTCCATTCTACATGCCCTTTCTGATTTTGTGTATTTGCCGTCTTGCTAATATGTAAAACTGACCAGAAGGAAAAACGTGATATCTTAATTTATACATGTTCACTGTTATAAACGAAGCAAATTTAGCTGCACCGCCGAGGCTCCCTTTATTTAAGCAGATGGATCCGTTGTCGATTTCAGTTCAGAGGTCAAGGTGTTGTTGCGTTTTGTAGAAACTAACTTACGCAAGTTCGTTTGACAATTTCCTTCGAACAGCTGGGCATGTCGATTTCGTTGTTGGTTCCATAAAGACCGGCTGAGGTTATTATTGAATCTTGACACATACAAAAGGACCTGGTGACCTTTAAGAGTCACTCCCATATTACATTTTTTTATACTATAATATAATTGTTCTTTTTTATACCCAATACTAGTACTTATACCCAGGGCTGAAAATAATTTTTTAAACCTTAACTATATATATATATATATATATATATATATATATATATATATATATATATATATATGACATATCTCAGCCGAATAAAGAGAACTTGCACAAGTTAAAAAGAAGTCCTGAAATAATATGCTGTTACTACAGTCATACAAGTTAGAGATTGCCGGCTTTGATACTTTGAACAAGTCCCACATTCATGTAATCATTGTAATGGAACATGATCTGACATGATTACCAAGAGTAGTATCTTCTTATCTAGTATAATTTGTTGCTTGTGTTTTTGTGTAATTTGACCTGCTAATTTCTAAAATGTAGTGCATGGGCGGCATCATACACGTGCCCCGTTTTGAGCACAATAAAAAAAAATCAAGTGCCCTCCAAATTTATGAAACATAGATAAGTTTCAGGGGTTATGAATGATCAACTCACTACTATGGCAAAAGCATTTGTAAATTATGCATACACTAGCATACAATAATGAATTTTTTAATTCAATGGGTGCGTACATCAAAACCTTTTATTTAAAAAAAATCGAAACTAAACAATATGATTTAAGAATTCTTTTTATCCTTATTTTCGAGCACACTGGCCACATGTAGATAAAAAATACAGTTACCAACTACAATCTATTAAAAATAAGAAAATTCAAAACTAAACAATGAGATTTTAGAATGCGTTATTTTTAAATTCTTACTTTCAAGGTCACTGGTCTCACGTAACTAATTAAAGTTACAAACTACAAACTGTTAAAAAAACAAGAAAATTCGAAAATTTAAAAGTATAAGTTAAGTATGTGGCTTTATCCTTACTTTCAAGGTCACACGTTAATAAGTTACAGTTACAAACTGCTGAATGTGGATAAATAATGGTGCCAGCCTACGTCGCCACCTGGTGGTGCTCTAACAAATAAACATCTGTTGTCATTTTTATAAATCGATGCTCTTACCTATATCTACAATAAAATGAGGGATTTGATTGCAAGTTATTGGCGCATTATCAGGTAATAGTTTTATACATGTAACCAGACATACCACAATTTAGGACAATAAAAACTTCAAAAGGGCCGAAACCATTCTTCGGGAAAATGAAAATGGTACCAGTTTCAAAAATATTCACAGCCAGCTGAGCGGTTTGTGCAAAATGCAAATCAAACTGCCACCTTATCTATGATACATCGGTTTCTATAATTAGAAATAACAAAATCGCTTGTGGTAATAAAGTTTATTCATTTTGCATGAAACAAAGCTGTACTAAGGATCTTTTTGGAGGATGTGCATCACAATATTTCATTTAGAAATGAAATGCCAACTAAAAAGGATGGTTTAAGTATGTTTATTTTTTTTTTTTCATATATTCCTTGATAATTTAAACGTGCAATAAATATTTGTTTATGGCCCGTTTGCAGCATACATACTCATATGGTATGTACCTTCCCTGTTTAGAAGTTACTAACCACTACGTCATATATAAATAAGTGACCCATATACATATATACACCATGCATGTCTGAACTTGTGTTAGTCATTCTCTTGGTATCGCACTTTGATTTATTATACCTTTAGTACACCTAGGTTTTTTATATGCTTTCGGACTATAAAAGAGTGTTCTGTCATGGGGTACCCATGGAAATATGGAAATAATTTTTAATGAATTGGCAGATCAGTTCCAAACCATAAGCTGAGTGGAGAAGCCATGTTATGCCGTTTACACTGATAATACTATTATAAATTAGTTGATCAATGACAGGATGAACATGGGCTAATAAAATGAGAAGAAACCAAGACCACGGCTTGCAAACTATTTTAGAAAGGCAATTAAATCTGTATCTGAGACTCAGTCTATTTTTGATATCGCTGTCCCAATGATGGTGGTCAAAGTCATTGATCACGTGACTAAAGACCAACATTAAAAACCTGCTGATTGGTTGTTTAGTGTGATAAATATTCTAAAAGCTGGGACTATCAAAGTGAGGTTGGAAATCGAAGGTCAAAGCCATGGCACTTGGTCCAAGGACCTTCCAGGGACCCACATTAAAGCAAAAGGATGTAAAACATAAAAAAATTGAAAGTTATTATGACGATATTTATCTAATATTAGACTTATAGTCCCTTTGTTAACTTTGAGGTCAAAATGTGTGGTAGTTTCAAAGAATACTCGTCACATTTCAATGGACATCATTCTGTGGGAACAAATATACTTTCCAAGACTAAAGATTTATTACATGAAAGATAGGTTATGACAGAGAGTTATTATATACCTCGAAGGATATGGTAAAGCCATAATCAACAAAGAACCTTTCAAGGTTCCCCACTCAGTCCACCTCGAAGAACCTTGAAAGGTTCCTGTGACCTTTGAAGAGGTTCTAGCTTGAACCTTACAGGTTCCATGTAAGAACCCTCAGGAGTTTCCAAAATAAGCCCCTTTAAGGTTCCAGCAGGAACCTTAAAGGGTTCCCCATCCAGTCCACTCTGAAGAACCCTTTTGGGTTCTAGCTTGAACCCGTTTTTCAGCTTGTATATCAACGCGTAGGGCCGAATCTATATATTTAAGTCGTCACTGCACCCTGAATATTCTTGCTAGTTCACGCATATACACATATACATACATAGTTTAAAGCAAGAATATGGAAACAGCTCTGCAGATTATAAGACATCATGCTCATTGTCAGGAGTAATTGGAGGAAAACAGTATAAATGTCTCTTTATTCTTTGTAACTATGATATAATGTATTTTTATACTGGGGGAATTAATTTTGGGTCCAATCAATGGAAATATACATTAATCTGTCGTTTTATAATGCAAAATCAAGAGGTTAACACAATAATCAATTACTTATCGCAAACAAAAACACATAGAAACACAACTAAAAGATTATCTTCCCATGGGAACATTTTAGGAAACACGAGTGGCGTAAACCAGTTATGACCGTTACATCAATGTGACCTGCAGACATTTGAACGCCTGATTTTCATTCAACAAAAAATAGCCAGGTCGCTTGTATAAGTAGTAACTAACTTAGTTATTGGTCTCTATTATTTATGCCGCTGTTAGAGAAATATCTAAATCATATCACCAGCAAGTGAGATTACGAACAGCACGGCATGGCTGACGTTCGAGTCAAATAAACACCTCGTCAAGTACGAAATATTACCGAATTAAGAGTTTGCTTTTGTGGTGCGACGTGTACATAAACAATTCTGCAGCACTGTAGATGACAAAAGTCAAGGCCACCCAGTAGTATATTATCCCAACAGCGCTTTGACAGTGATTTAGTGTTAATAATTTGCAACAATGGTAGAGCTGTTTTTATATTTGGTTGATACTGCTAATAGCGACATGCAACATGTATTCCAATAAAACATTCGGGATAAGTTATAAGTAATTTAGTCCGTGCCTAGGAAATTCCAGCGTTGCTGAGGTATAATTTTTTTTATTGAATAATTAATGATTAAGTTTTTTCAAATGAGTTTTGCATTATTTACAGCAGACAGTAGACATACTTTTGACGTTATATAGCATTTATATCACATTGGTAGATCTAGGAATTAGCTATATAGGGGGTGATTTTAATGTTCTTTGCTCAGCATCTTCATATAAAAGAGCAGCGTTGAATGTTATACAAAATATGCAGTTTCCTTTGTGACCTTAAATAGTGGCATTTATGCAGGAAAACCTGTGATAAATGGGAATTTAAACCATAAATAAATTTAAAATCAAGTTGAATTCAAATTAACTTTGATTAAACTCACTATATCTCATTCGGCACATAGTTAAAATTTAATACATGTCATGTAATGTTTTGAGATCCTACAAATAGCAACGCCATTAAAATAACACACCGTTGTGTCAATAAATATTTAGCGGCAATGGCAATATATATGATTACCAGAAACATTTGAATTATAAAAACTACACTGAAAGAAATGTGAAACATATTGAAACCTGAATTTATATGAGGTTCATCCCGTTTCATAATGATCTAACAATGAATATTCTTTAGAAATATGAATACCAAACACACTTTAAATCATAGTCACACTTACTAAATCTTCGAACATTCGACAAATATAATATCATATTTAAGCATTTCTGTATTCTTGAATCAAGGAAAGATGCTAACGTGTTACATAAAGAAGAGGGACACTGCACGAAAGACATACTCAACACTGAAATGAAATTATAACATTTGTTTAACAAATATTCGTTTATTAACTAAATGTATAACGATTTCTTTGGTCGGTTTCACACCACCCCTACACTCACAAATCCATCCTTTCAGTAACCTCCCTTATTTTAAAGCCGCAGACGAATAATTTTCCACCAAAAGCCGGGACCACTCTTTGTAAATCTATATCATTATCGTTTCTTAATACAATTTGTACAAACCTTGTACGGATCGAAAAAAAATACTGCTAAGGCCAAAAAAAATAAAGGTATGGTTCTCTGGCACCGCCCGCGTCAATTTTAAACCCCCGCATCAAATTATTTTATTTTGATTTTCATCTTTCAAGAAGATTAAATAATACAATTTTGATACGATTTCCTTTGTTATGTAGTACTTTTACCTGTTAAGCAAAAACACCCTGTTATTTTCATGTTTTTCCTTGGTCGTATGACATTTTTATCGAAACATACAAAAAAGGTCAAAAATAAAATACCGCCCGCCCGCAGTGATTTCTCGAAAAAGTGCCTGAGAACCAACTTTTTTTTATTTTTTTTGCCTAAAAGATGCTGAAATTTATCTTCAGTTGTGCTTTTCACAGCTACCACAGACTTGGTAGTCTGACGATGCTGAACATTTGCAAGTATTCTTCTCGGCAAACGTATTTTTTTATGCAAATATGCTTTCTAAAACCTACATTAACCTCGAAATATATTCATATTCTTCATGAACTATCCATTCAATGGGCTAGCAATTCACCAGAAAGAATATGCCTTTTATAGTGGGAGTTTTGCCTTGCCGAAATCTGCGTAACTATATAAAATTACATAAAAAAATGGTAATATTGCCAGAACACTGTAAAGCATATGATGTATGCCAGTTGTTACGGATCCTAATATAAACAGATCACGTATGCGTGATGAACACAAATTCTGTAACAGAGATTTAAAAAAATCAGATTCTGTTACACAAGGCAGCGTGAAATGTCTAGGGGAATGAATAAAGAAATCAGTGTTTTTTGTTAACAAATAACTAAAATTTATTCTGACAACAACCCTAAAAATACAATACACTAAATCAATACAATTATACAGTAAAACAGCGGTATAGCACCAAGTCGACACAATCACATAGAAAAATAATGTGAACAGTACCTGGATACCAACAGCGTCACCACGATAAGTTCCCTAAATGTATACTCTCGGAGAATGACAGTCCAGTGGAAAGTTCTTGCAACAACCCAGAAAGTAAACTCAAGTCCAAATGCATAAAATCCAGGAGAAAGTCTTTGAAAATGTGTAATTGCCGCATTCGTCGGATAAGGTCCTAGAATCTGACACACGCTTCTACGTCCGCTGGAATCTGCTCTGCTGTTCTATCTGCCCTCTGCCTGGTTCTAAAACACTGCCTCTTTATATACCTTCACACCCCGAGAATTTTACACTTCTCGAACAGTCCATAAGATCTTGCACAACACAGTAGTTCAATCGTTTCAGGAATTCTCTAGAAAGACATCGCTGTGCCTTTACACACAATGGTGTACACTTGATCTCACCCCAAGCCAGCACGACAACAAGAGTTCAACCAGTACGGATTAAATATAGACTGTAATACGCGGCCAGACACGAGTGCCACAACAGGAGTTACGCCCGTGTCACATAATAAAAAGAGCACCTGTAACACTCCCCCTCCTATAAGAAAAAAGAAAGTTTTCACGGAAAACTTTCTTTTTGCGATCACAGTCACTAAAATTTTACATCTCAAAAATCATCTTATTTACAACATTACATAAACATCCTGTTTACAACATTTCATAAACATCTCGATAAGCAATCGGCAAGTATATTGTCTTTCCCTTTAATGTGCATGATATCAAAATTGTAATCCTGTAAGAACAAACTCCATCTCAAGAATCTTTGATTTTTACACTTCAACTTGTTCATGAACGTGAGGGGATTGTGATCACTATAGACAATGATAGGCCTGACTGATGAAGTAACATAAACTTCAAAATGTTGCCACGCCAAAATCAAAGCCAAACATTCTTTTTCAAAAGTGGAGTAGTTTTTCTGGTTTGCATTAAACTTTCTTGAGAAATAACAAATTGGATGATCTATGCCATCATTGCCTTCTTGTAACAACACAGCACCAGCAGCAGTATTACTAGCATCCACAGCTTACTTAAAAGGTACAGAAAAGATTGGAGCTGCTAAAACTGGTGAACTTTGCAGAATTGCTTTCAGATTCGGAAATGCACTTTCACACTGAACATTCCATACAAACTTTTGTTTTTTCTTTAACAAATTAGTCAAAGGTTCAGCTACTGCAGCAAAATTTGGACAAAACTTCCTGTAGTACCCAACCATATCAAGAAAACGCATTATTTGCTTTTTGTTCTCTGGTCTAGGAAATGCAGAAATAGCACTTATCTTAGCATCAACAGGTTTTACCTGACCCTGCCCTACAATATGACCCAAAAATGTTACTTGTGCATGACAAAACTCAGATTTTACTAAGTTGACGGTCAGACGTGCTTCACTGGGTCTTTCGAAGAGGTCGCGAAGAATTCGCAGATGTTTCTCCCAGGTGTCGCTGTACACAATAAGGTCATCAATATATGCGTCACAGCCCTGAATGTCCTTGACAACCATATGGATGAGGCGCTGGAACGTGGCTGTCAAGTTCTTCATGCCAAACGGCATAACTTTATACTGTTACAGTGTTTTGCGGCGTCACAAAGGCGGACACTTCTGTAAGCGAAACTTGCCAGAATCCTTTTAGAAAGTCAAACTTGGAAACATGCATGGAGCTACAGACTCTATCAATACAATCATCGATCCTCGGAATCGGGAACGTGTCAGTCTTGGTGACAGAGTTCAGTTTTCGATAATCTGTGCACATACGGTAACTTCCATCAGGTTTTGGCACAAGAATACATGGTGAACTCCAGTTACTGTTACTAGGTTCAATAAAATCATTGTCCAGCTAATATTGAATCTCATCCTGTAGATACTTTTGCTTTTCTGGATTCAGTCTATATGGATGTTGCTTGACTGCGCTTGCCTCGCCAACATCGAAGTCATGGCACAACATGTTAGTTCGCGTTGGAATGTCACTAAACAAATGTTCATAATTCCGCAGCAGGTTCTTGAGATCTTGTTGTTGTTGTGCGGTAAGGTGTGACAGTTTGGCATTCAGGTTGTTAAGCACGTCTGAGTTTTTTAATGGTACTGTACCACACTGAATGTCTGCATCACACTTACAATCAGTATCTACTTTAACTGGGTCAGGGTCAGTGTTTACACAATTAACAGCAGTTACATTTTGTACAACATCTGATGTGCTATTTCGGTCATAATATGGTTTTCAACATGTTAATATGGCACAATTATTTCTTCTTATGCCTTCTGGTGTCAACAGTATGTAATTTAAATCACTGACTTTCTTGTCAACAATGTAAGGACAAAAAAACTAGCTTGCAGAGGTCTGCCAGGGATGGGAAATAAGGCAAGGACCTTTTCACCAGGCTCAAACTTCCTACTTACAGTGTGCTTGTCATACTTTGTTTTCATTTTACCTTGTGCAGATTTTTAATTTGATCTTGCATTCTCACAAGCATTGTGTAGTTTAGTGCGAAAGTCTGAGACATACTGCAGTAAACTAAGAGAATCAGGATTTTCACACAAGAGTTTTTCTTTAAGCAGTTTCAATAGACCTCGAACGGAGTGTCCAAAAACTAGTTCAAAGGGACTGAAACCCATGGACTCTTGAAAGGATTCTCTGACAGCAAACAGCAATAGGTGGATTCCTTCATCCCAGTCTTTCTGTGTGTCATGGCAATAAGTTCTGATCATGTTTTTTAATGTCTGGTGAAAACGCTCGAGGGCGCCCCGACTTTCAGGATGGTATGGCGAAGAGCTGTACCGTTTTATACCTAGCTCAAGTTAACTTGTTGGAATAAGCCAGACATAAAATTTGACCCTTGGTCAGACTGGACAGATTTTGGTAATCCAAAAGTTGACAAAAACATGGTCAGAGCTCTGAAAACACTTGTGTTTTTCTTGTCTATAGATCTAGTTACAGCACATGAAGTATACAAACCAGGAATTTCCTGACTTTCCAGATCAGTGCCCTGATCAAGTGACGGCTTTTCTGTCACTATTGGTACAGGGTGTACTTTGTCACCTGCAACATCATTGCCTAGTAGCAACTGAATTCCCTTAAAGGGTAAAGTAGTTCTTATGCCCACAGTAATATTCTCAGAAATCAAATCTGACTTTAAATGGATTCTGTTAAGCGGAACTGAAGTGTGTCTGTCTGAAAACACACCATTAACAAGTGCATGTGCACCATTAAAGGACCTATTAGAAAATGGCAAAGTGTTTGCTAACATGAGAGTCTGGCCTGAACCAGTGTCCCTCAAAATTTTAATAGGGGTAGAATCTGAAAAATCACTTGAAAGTGACACAAAACTATCATGTATGAATGGCTCAAATAACTCCATTTCAGAGTCAAGAGAGAAATCAACTACCTCAACCTCATCAAACAAAGAACTGACATTGAAGGTGTCAGTCATAAACTCTGTTTCAGAGTCTTCTAAGGAATCTTCATCCTTTTCATCATCAAACTCCTCATGGGAGTCAACAGAGGAATTTTCCTCAGCAGAAACAAACTATTGTTTGTCATAAGAGGACCTGGCCTCATTTGAAATACTCTCGCAAGTCATAAAAGGACTTAGCCTCATTTAGAGAACACTCTTCTCGCAGGAGTCTTGAAAGGACCTAGCCTTATTTAATTCCTCGCAGGAATAAACTGAGGTTTTTACCCCGCAAGCTACGGATTCTTCTTTGGATTCAGAAGGCACGTGGGCCTCCGTAGCATTAAACTCTTTACCAGAGTCAATAAAAGAGTTGTACCCCCTATCCACATGAAAAGAGCCTGGCTCTTGTACGATGCTATGCATAGACTTTGAAACAAAACCAGAAGGTTTGCTATTTGGTCTATTCGCAAGATTCCAGCAGTCAGATATTAGATGACCTTCCTTCTTGCAGTAATTACAGATTTTCTTTGAAAATGACTGGTCTTTGTTGGACTTAGACACAGTGGACGTGGACTGAGATGTACTATGGGCTTTGCTGAACTATCAGGACTACTAGTACTGGGAGACTGCGCTGTAAACTTCTTTTGACCATACTGTTTTACACTCTTATTTGTGAATGACTGGTTTGATTTGCTAGTAAAGGACATTTTGTGTGTCAATGAATAATCATCAGCTAATTGAGCAGCAAAGTCAAGTGTTTCAGGACTTTCCTCATCGAGAAAAGTTTTAACATCTGCATTAATGCAGCGCTTAAAATCTTCAAGCAAAATCAACTGGCGCAAATTTTCATAATCTTTCATTTCATTTTTAGAACTACACCAGCGATCAAACAACTGCTCTGTTGACCTAGCAAACTCGACGTAAGTCTGTTCTTTGCGCTTTTCCCAATTTCTGAATTTCTGGCGTTAAGCCTCTGGAACTAACTCTTAACCTTTAAGGATTAACCGTTTTACCAGGTCATAGTCAGCAGCACCTTCTACTGAAAGCTCTGTATAAATTTCTCTGACCTTGCCAGTAAATATACTTTGTAAAACCATAGTCCAATTTTCCTTAGGCCATTTTAAATTTTCAGCTACCTTCTCAAAGTGTAAGAAATATTTATCAATCTCTTTTTCTTGAAAAGGTGGAACAAGTCTAATTGGTTTAGTTACATCAAAACTGTGAGTTTGGGCAGCACTTAGACTACGTTCTACTTTAAGTCTTTCTAACTCCAGTCGTTTTAACTCAATTTCTTTTTCTTTTTCTAGTTCTAAATGTTTTAATGCTAGCTCAGGTTGCATTTTCAACTTTTTCAATTCTAATTGCACAGCAAGGCTATAATTTTTTATGTTTCAATTAAATGTCTCTTCAATTAAACCTTTGCTAATAAGATCTTGCATGATTTTAGCAATGATATCAGGCTTTCTCAAAGCTTTTTTAACACTTAGCCCCAAGTGTTGTCCCAAACGCAACAACTGTTCTTTTGACAAATGTTCAAGTTGATCAGGGTCGGGATCGTCAACAAATGTCTCAGGTTTGAAATCTGCCATGTTAAGATGTCAAAACAATAACAAAAAACCACTGAGATAAATCCTGTAAACAATGTACTGTAAACAATATGTAATCTTGTAAACAATGTATGATAAAACAATGTGTCCAGGTCAAGGCCTAATAAATTTGAAAACTATTAAGCAACCCGACGAGAGCCCCCAATTTTATGTTACGGAACCTAATATAAACAGATCACGTATGCGTGATGAACACAAATTCTGTAACAGAGATTAAAAAAAATCAGATTCTGTAACACTAGGCAGCGTGAAATGTCTAGGGGAATGAATGCCTCCTGCATGTGCCCCCTCTGGATCCGCCTATGTTTCATGACTGTGAAATGCCGTAGCTTCAAGAACAAGGTCCAACTTTTTTGTAGCCTGCTACAGCTGCGTTTTCTTGGTGCGCTGTAAGCCATATGTGGATTGCGGTAGTAGAACGCGGTATGCAGAATGCGGTAAAAAAATCGTGGGGGCATTTATTTGACGGGCGGTAAAACAGTGTGGTATGGGACAGGTGATGTCAAAACCCGCTTGTTGATGCTGCATTCGTAGCTCTAATACAGAGAGTTACCGTATCCCGTATGCGCTATACCGCGTGGTATGGGGATCCAGTTCTCCACTGAGAATTCCATGTTACCGCATTCCGCATACCGCAAGCCAAGTAAATGGTTTATGATAAAATAACTAAAGCAAAATAATATTTTTCGCACACCGCAAATGCATGCGACGCGCCGAGGAATAGCACCTTTATTTATTGCGACAAAAACCAACATCTTATCCTCTTGTACCGTTTCAGATGGCATCCGATAAATAAGCATCTTTTGAAACCTGTGATGGACAATGAAAATGAATGATTAAATGGATTACTTTAAACTAATACCTGAATCTGTTCAAATTTACAGAAACTCCTGCGGAAACTCTTCATAAATAAAAATCTACCTAATACATATCTTGTGCCGAATGCAATTATAACTCCATACGTGGTTCCAGCTATAAAAATTATTGACATAGCATTCCACGAAATGTAATTCCCAGCAGGCCACGTTTTATATGAATGTTACCCTTTCCTTTACTTGTTTATAAAATGGCTGAAGTGCCTGCTAACGTATAACAAGCGTATGTTTTTTTTTAGTGGAAATGTCTTTATCGCCATACATGGTAGTTTCTTTATGTCATTCCTGCCTTTAATCATTATTTTGCCCATGAAAAGTAAGAGAAAACAAAACTCAATTCTATTTTTCTATTATTTCTGTAATCCTGAACTTCAGTACTTTCGCTAAGAGAAAGTTATATATTTTCATTGCACACGGATACTAATCATAAGATAGAGCGACCAGGTTTCTCTGTGTATACATTGATAACATCCAAACATCTCGTAATAAGGGGTTTATAATATTGCTTAGGTTGGCATCGGAAGATATAAGAATATGTTTTACAAACATGGTTACCTGGTAAAAGACTGGTCAATATGCCCGGTACTATGGGTATCATTATGACTGATAGTAATGGTATAGGAGTAAAAGTAATAGTAGTAGTAGTAGTAGTAGTAGTAGAAGTAGCAGCAGTAGTAGTAGTTGTATGTGTAAAGGAACTTATTTTATCGCGTATATTACGCATGGTTATTTAATACACGAATACACATGCAAACCGACGTCACACGTCCATGGATACGCATATATGCTACGGACGATATGTATTATTTGTGTGTGTCTGTGTGCAGGCACATATGGTTCTGCAGAACTAATTAACTTGTTCATTTCAATATAATTTTTGCTTATCTCTACACATTACCAAAAAAACATAAATGCGCCCTTTTATAGACGGTTGTCATTATCCTTGGGATTATTTGGAAACCGATTTTCAATTTACGATGCTGTCTTTATAATAATACAGAGGATAATTGAAAATCCACATTTTCTTGTTACAAAAAACAGAAACGCATGCATCCCTCGTAATTACATTCTGTAAACAATAATTGAGTAAATACTTTAAGCTGTGAGAATGCTTCGTCACACAAATAAAGTTCATGTAATTTAAATGAAAGAAAATAAAATAACGGATGGGTCGGAGATACTTGGCGTAATTTATCACGACAGAGTATTGTAGATCATAGCGTCGCTCAGCGTGACAATCAGAGTGGACAGATTTAAGACGACAATGTTCGCATAGTCAACACTTATTTGCTCTGATTATTTTAATGTCATCCTCGACTTATTGCAAACAATTATCAGACCACATAAAACTCGGAAATGCAGAATCCGCATAAAACTCGGAAATGCAGAATCCGGTATATAAATTTATATATGTTTCAAAACAGATTTAGTTTTCGTAATACTAATTTGATCAAATCTAATGTGGGCACACTGAAGATCGGGTAATATGTATCTATATTTACTACATCTGCAGTCTGTTCTCCCTGTGACCACTGAAATATAGTTGTATATTGAAGGATGCAGTGAGATGCATATATTGAAGGAATGATGCACATAGGACTAACCATCAAGAATGAAATAAAAAACGTATATCTGAATAAAGTCTGTTCATAGATCCCCGAAATTCACAAGCACTTAGTGTAGTTACTACGTTTGCTTCTTCATAATTTCATCTTGGCGAACGATCTCTTAAGTTATATATAGGGTAGCGCCATTTCGGCCTTTTGACAGCAGAGAGGGCCTTTACAGCCTGGAAGGAGGGCCGCACTATAAAACTTGCAAATATTTCGTAATTGTTGACAGCGACTCATGGCCTACAGGTTCGTTGTCACATAAAATAAACCAGACCAATCGTTAGTCAGGTTACAAACATGTCTCGCACGGGTTACCGGACGCAGCCATTTTGAAGGCGACACAGCAAGTGACTTGTTAATAATAGAAATGGATTTACCTTTTGGTTTGTGATCTCACATGAATTATTTTGTGTTATAACATTACTCATAGCACAATGTTAAGATTACCAACTTATTACCATGGTATTGGTGCAATAGGATGAATGGCAGTTGCAGTGCGTTCCAGCGTATGACTTGTGCCACGACGCAAGTGCAAGCCTACCAGCCTACGGAATGTGTATTCCCTGCTATTGATAGGTGCTGAATCGGTAATTTTCGTTTATTAGTTCATCAGATGACAGCTCCAGAAAAAATTGAATTCTTTGGACTGCCACCAATCTAGGGCAGGCTGCATCCCAAACGTCGATATTAAAATTCTTGACACGTTGGGATGGCAAACCAACCCATAAAGCTGTGATTAAATATAAAATATGCAGATTGTAAGCGCCATTTTTGACAGCATCCTTTCATGTTTGTCTGTCTGCCAAACCGTTATTTTAAAAATTGTGAGAAAAAAAGATACCACATCTCATATTAAAGATTAAAAATAATCACATCCGAAAACTTAACTTACATATCTTCATGCTGGGATAACGAAGGCTTTGTCATAACAAAATTGCTTAAATATCACTCTGTTAAGCAAACCCTCTTTGAAACAGTTTGCTAGACTGCCGTTGACTTACAACCAGCTCAACAACAAAGATTAAGCCATTGTAAGGCTGATGAAGACTGAAAGGTCCATTTCAGCGCAAAGTACTCGTCTATATTATTTCTACACTACTACTAAAATGAGCCTATGGCTATGCTTAGATGACGTCATCCACCATAAAGCGATCATAGTTCAGCACGACGGAGATAGGTAGCGCTGCATATACTGCCTTATGTTACTGTGTCAGGCACGTCTCAAGCAATGGTTGCCTATTTTGCAGTTAATTAAATATATACTTCTAACATGGACTAAATAATTCATTTGATATATATACCTTTACTGGACCATAGTACTATAAACGAAAATCGCCTTAATAAAAGCAATAAAAATAAAGTGCCCCTAGAAGTTTCCAGTAATATATAAGCTTCAGTTCTTAACTTGATGTTATTTAAGGCAAGATTTGAACGAAGATATCGAGGTGCTACGAATAAATGTGAACTGTCAAGATAACTTTTATTGTACACGTGTGCCAGTGGCGCAGCTTTTCAAACAATTTTTTTTTATAATTTCATTTTATCAACGATTTAAGTCGGATAGCATTGATCCTTTTAACAAAGACATTATTGGACACTGTACAAGTACAAGAAACTTACATATCAATGTCGACAAAGTATTATGTGATATAATGATTTATGATTTAACAAATACTAGAACCTTAAAATATTAATGTGTATGTGCATTTCGAATTGCTTTAGTAAGTTTCAAATCACCAAAAAAAATCACTATCCTTCCAGTTAGTAATTTAATAAAATTCATGATGGGTCACGTATTAATTAAAAGGAATCAACCCAAAATCTGAGGCCACCCACATCAGTATAAACAAGCCATTTAATCAGCCTCCCGAAACAAATATTCTGACTGTCATGTGGTAATTCGTTCCCCTTTAATTAACGAAGTATCGTGAGCCGCCGCTTGCTATCTAAATCCCGCCACTTTGGTTATACAGCGGACACAGAAAAAAGTTTCATTAATAAGGCGGAGTACTTCAGGTTACACGTTTTGCTGTTCCACTTTGCGGGTGCCTAGACCACTTGATGTTTAAATGTTTATGGGTTGATCCTCCAGCTGTAAGCTTTGCTAAGAGTTCTGCTTTAAATCTGGGAGTTGAGATATCCATGTAACAAATATCAACTTAATAGATATTTACAAAATGCCGAGGTCTTAAGTATCTGGTTTGCTATGAGCTCAGATTGAGCTTGAAATACTTAGTAATCGAATTATATATGAAAATAAATAGCGTTACGCTGCATGACACAAGGTATGCATTATCTGATATGCAAAGAGCTTTTTCTTTTTCTGTTTGTGAAATGTTACACTGAAACTTTTCTGTTGTAAGTATCAAAACCGTACAAGGAATACACACTTCAAGCTGATGATTATATCATGCCTTTTTTTATAATGAGGTTACAAAATATTTTTTTCAATATCATTTTATCAATTTACTAGTCTGAACCAAACAATTGTTGTAGAGTGGTCAGATTACGGGCAGCACCGTTCCACGGACTTTCCTTTTTTGCTAACTCCTTGCCTCTTGCACTCCCTCTCTCTCTCTCTCTCTCTCTCTCTCTCTCTCTCTCTCACCAGCACACACACATAAACATATACTTACATATCACAAGGACCATCCCGAATATTTTATAATGACAGTTACGTTATATGGAAAAATGGAAAGTCACATATAGTAATTGATATATAATTGAGAAGTAACAAGGAGTAATTGATATATAGTTGAGTGTTTCTACCCCTGTCTTCCGAAACATTTGACTTTTCTTTGTTTTATAGGTTTAAAGACTTAGACTCTTAAGAGGCATCGCAATTGAACGTTTCTAAGCTATTAATTGTATTTGATTAAAATACTTGTGGGCGTAAGATTTTCAATTTAATTGGATTTGGTTGAAGACACATTAATAGGATTTGATTAAAGACACATCAAAGATATGTCTGACGTTGACATCAGGGGGAAGATGCCCTCAGGCCTTAATAAGTCGCGGCCCGCAGTATCAGTTAGGTCTCTATCTTACCAATGAACGAACACTGTATACAGTGTCTATTAGGGAGATTAAAGCGGAACTTGGCCCGTCACTGTATAATGAGCGCCAGAATTGGCGAGCGTGCCAGCTTGAGGATTTCTTGAACTGACTTTTCCTTGTGGTCCCGTGACACTTACCTGTAAGGGACTGACTTAATGATAGCACGGAGACCTGCGGCTTTCACTTGAAAACAATGAACTGGCTAACCTGAAAGGATGGGATTCCCAGAAAAGAATAATTGTTCTTGAAAAACGTTCCTCTGTATAAAGTGCGTTTTGGTCAAGACTTGAAATGGGTGTGTTTAGGAACTGATATGACTCTCATATTACGTCTAATATACTTACATGTAGTTCATTAAAAACCAAAAGAGCATCACAGAATGGGAATTGGTAAAATTAATGAAAATAAGTTATAGTAACACACGGGAAGAAGGGAGGGGGTATCGTGAGGTACGGGGAGTGGAAGTTCCAACGATCTTCATCTTCATCCTATGTGCTACATCATTTATTTCCTCCAGATGGAAAAAGTCTTTTTTGTATGTGTATGATTATCCTTCTCCTCGGCTACACCAAAGAGAAAAGAAGGGCGGAGTGAATGAAAAAATGGCCCTGAACAATTCATTGAGTGGAGACCAGGGCATTAACTTTAAAAATACATAATGATAACCCAGTGCTTTACTTGTAAAATACACCATTTCTTATTTTCCTTATATTGTATTAACAAGAAATAATCAATATTAAGATGGTTTAAGAATAAATTTGATAATGGTTACAGCTTTAAAGCTTATGTTGTTCACATTTTAACGATGGACTCTTTATTTAAGCCAAGGCACTTGTTTCAATGAGCTGACCAGTGCTCAATGCTTGACACCCTGGTCCACCATGTGGTAACATGTGGTTCAGGTACGCTATTTAAACAAGCGTCATGCACGCCAGGTCGCAAAGGTAAGGCGCAGCAGATAGATTGGGCGGCTAACCACGGATCCTATGAAATCTCGGGTCTGGGCTTTTGTGTAAAATTCTGGTACAACAACAGACCGTGGGTAACCCATGTGCGTGGTTATACCATCCTAAAACTTCCCAGTCTCCAGATGGCCCCGTCCGGCGTTGAAACCTAGGCATCTGGGCAGAGAAATTTATTTGTATTTATGTGTATTTTTGGGTGACATATGGCGGTCCCGTCTGGTACCGTGGTCGGGTTAACCCCTGAACAGTCTATGATCTGTCCCATATTCCTCAAGCTGTATGAGGATTTGAACTTCTTCAGGTTGAGTGTTATATTCAGGGATGTTCGAGACTTTTTAAGTGTGGCTTCCAGACGGCTGTTGTGCTTCTGTTGGTCACTTCTGAATATCTGAATCCATGGTTAGGTCATTCGACTCAGTTGAGAAGGTTGGTGTCCTGTTCAACCCGCACTGGAAGTATTCATTGACGTCACACTCTAACAAATTTGTGGTCGGTCAATGGCCAATTGCACTAGCCAGAAACGCATTTCTTCTTCATGGTTTGGTTTGGCCGGTGCTTCTAATATTCCTGCTTAGTTGTGGTCTTGTGATCACATTACGTGTGTTTCCTCTGGCTTTCAACAACAACATTCATACCATCGGTTGGGCTGGTCCAGCATTATTCGTGCACTATTTCTGCCACAGTTGTTCGTGTCTTTTAAACATTTTACTCGTTGCATTAACTGATAAGATCTTTAGTATCGCTTATTTAATCATGTATTACCACTTTCTAATCTTTGTTATATAATATTTCACGGAGGGTGTCATCCAATACATAATGTTAAGTTTATTTGTCATTGGACCTCATGCCTTGTCCGCGTTTCACCTTTTACAGGAAACCCAGGGGCGGATCCAGGATCGAGGAAAAAGAGGGGTCCAGCCCAGGATGGCTGTTAACAAAACCTGAAAAGGGTCCCCAGGTCTGGAAAATGTCCGCAAAAAATTGTCTGAAACCCTTAAAAATGTTGCGGCGGCTGAAAGGTGTGGGGGGGGGGGGGTGTCCGGACCCTCTCGAACCCCCCCCCCCCCCCCGCGATCTGCTTCTGAATTCATGTTTCTTCCTTGTCCTCTATACGTTTTACCCATTGGATAAATTGCTATTGTGATAATGATAGAGTAACTTTTTTGCATAGTAGTTTTATTTCATGAATCTGTTGATAAATTTAGGTATTAAAACTATCGCATTTGCCATAGTCAGATCAACAGTGGATATTTTGTTTCGAGTTAAGGTGTTAGTTCCATGTACAAGGACAAAATTATTGCATACAGTTTAATTATTGCTCTTTGCAAAAAAAAATCCATTATTAGGGACACCTTTGCATTATTCCTCCGGCTTTACACAGCATATACGGCTTTGTCTTGTATTTCTACAAGCTGTGCCAGTTTATCTTGTTGTACAGCTTTTGATTTCTTCTTATGGTGCAAGTGGTCAACCATTAATATTGTATTAAATGCAAAACATTTACCTTCCATCAAAACCTAGAAAATCTATTATGCTTAAGGATAAAGTATCGTCTTAAAATCATAAAATGTTCAATTTTAAAAAATGTTGTGAACTACTAGGTCATTGTTATACCGAACCTGGCCTATAAAAAAATGTGTTATTGACAATACAGTTTATCATTAAGAAAAGGTAACATTTTATACTTTACTTATCAACCCCACGCAGGGTGTAAGCAATCCAAGATGTATGGCCAAAGAGGCCACCACCTTCTTCAATAGCTGATTTGCTAGCAAATGGAGTTGCTAGAAAACTTGATTGACATAAAGGATTGTGACTTCAGTATTATGTCTTTAGAGTTTGAGAACTTGAGATATTGATAATCGTATACCCTGTTCTTTTTTTTACCTTTAATTATTGCAAACCAGAGTATCCAAATACAGTTGCTAACGGATCTGTTTCTTGACCCTTTATATGTGTTCATATAATAAGCTCCGCCCATTTGCTTGACACTTACAGACAATTGGCATCAAGTTCACTTCTTTGTCCATGGTAAATGGTTTAGAATAATCCTAGAAGGAAGAAACTAAATCAGGTTATATAATGGATCGATGCACTACAACTATTACAAAATTACTCTTCCAAAACAATTTTGGCCATATTTATAAAACAGTATATTTACGTCAGTTACACCATCTGTTAAGGTATGTTTCTCACAAGCCGCCGATAATAAAGGTTTTTGCTCACATGTTTGAAAACATAAAATCTTGAATAACTATGTTTGTTAATTTCTTGTTTTATAAAGTATTTACAGGGCATATTTATTAAAGTATTATTGGTCAGCTTGTCAAATAAGTATATAAGTATATACATGTATATATAAATATATATATATATATATATATATATATATATATATATATATATATATAATAAAAACGCCTGGAGATATATGTATGATGGTTTAAGATGATGCTATCGTTGAATGTATACTTACTGCTTGGTTCGTTTCTTTTTTGTGTACGAATGAAATATCTATTTTAAATTTTAAGATCTTTTTAGACCAACAGAAACCCTATACTTATATATAATGATAAAATAGAGGATATTCTGGTGGAATCGAAATATTTATATATCATTTTGGGTAAAATTCATTAAAATGAGTATTTTAAAGCTAGATTGGTAGTCTGATGATACTTAGAGGTTAAGGAAAGAAAAATGAGATTAAATACAAAAACTGTAATAAACAATTAGGGTTATTATTATATTTGAAGAGCCGATGAGAACTCTTGGAAATAAAATTGAATGTACAAACTTATATACACATACATGTACTTATATTATCATTTAATTGAAATGTTTCGAAGGAGAACTGTACAGATATCCTCATTTTCTGCTACTATTACTGCTACTGCTACTACTGCTTAACATTGGGATATTCATTATCATCTTCTTCTTCTTATTATTATTATTATTATTATCGTTACTACTATCATAGTAATATTATAATAAAAAATAAAAAAAAAATAATCAGTATTGCACTGTATTAGTTGTTGTAGTATTATTAGTACCAGTGGTGAGAACAGAATCTTTAAAGCATGGTTTATTGCTTATGACAAGCGTTTCAGTTAACCATGTACAATTTTAGTCACACCATTGGAATATTTTGTTCTTCCATACTTTTCGGGAACTGTGAGAAACATTTCTCAATTTTTACAAACATTCCCTCTTGATTTCCTGCCTAACATATTTGTGTATCGAATAGCTTCCATACTCCATTATCTCCATTATTTTATGACATTGGTGCAGCGAGGATAATATATATATATATATATATATATATATTCTTTATTTATCTATTCGTGTGTAGTTATATTCAGTTTGGTTGGTTAATGATGTCATCATTTCCTAACGTTACCTGCCTTGCCTAATATATGAGTGTTCTGATACAAACAGCTTCTGTAATACATACAGAATATAAATAATGATAGCATATACGACAAGATGTGAGGAGTTTTCGGTTTCCGGCACCGGTATCCTCGCCTGTTCCTTTTTTTTTAATTAGTGGCCCGTCGTAAATTCTGAGCACGCCTGTTTTCTGGTGCAAACAGTACAGTGACAGCCGCAGTAACAAACCAGCCAAGTGTTCTGTGGTGATGAGAAGGGATTGAAATTCTCTACACGGGACCAGACGCTCTTTTACTAACGAACAATCTGGTTGTCCGGGAAAAGAGAGTTTGTCTGGGTAAAACACTCCCGCCGGCAAAAGTCGAGCACCTGTTTGAGAAAACCCTGAAAACAATACAACAATGTCCGGCGGCCTGTATGCCCCAGTCTGTGTTATAATCATCGTTTGTATACAGAAGAAGAAACTACGCAAAGTTCTAATCAACCTAACATGGTCAAATTGTCTAACCAAAATAACAAAATGTTAATATCACAAAAAAACCTCACCAGACATATTGGACATATATTCTTTTAATCTAAAAGCTGTTGGCTGTGGAAAGCTATATGATGTATTTGGGCTTTTATAAAACTGTATTCTTTGAGAGTATGCATCAATGAATAATGTTTTTAATTCTTATATTGCGGTATCACTCCGTTTTCGCTTTTGTCCTCTGACTGCGTGTTGTCATTTCAATATAATTGACCGATTGAACATTGTATTTTATTGTGATTTCTCATGTACTACAGGGCGCTCCTCTAAACATTTAACATAATTCCATTCTGCTAAAGGCTACCCTGGAAGATGTTGTAAAAAATAAATAAATGTATAGGGCTGTAGCAATTCACCGGGCACTGATAGTTGGCGATATATAGTAAAATATCGTATCGTATTTTAGTAACCCCTTTAATGATTCGTGGACGATACTGGATCACCCGTTAGAAAACGACCCACGAAATTTTTGTCCTCCACCGACGGTGCCTCCGACATAGAAATGATGAGACTCCGTCCGTCCGTCCGTCACAGATTTGATGATAAGGCAGTAACTAAAAAAGAATTTGAGGCACAGTCACCCACCTTGCAGCAGTGATGCATTTCACTAAGGGCTAGGTCAAGTTGGAACATGGATGACCATGACGTACTTTTTAAGGTCGCAGAGATGATAATGTTAAAATGATTTTAACGCAATAACTCAAAAAGAATCTGAGGAACAGTCACCAAACTTGCAGCATTGATGTACCTTATAAAGGAATTAGTTCGAATATGGATGACTTTGACGCATTTTTCAAGGTTACAGAGAAGAAAATACAAAAATGATGTTAACGCAATAACTCGTAAAGAATTTTAGGCACAGTCACTAAACTTGCAGCAGTGATGCATCTCATTAAGGGCTAGGTTAAGTTTGAATATGGATGACTTTCATGTGGTTTTCAAGGTCACATCTTTGCGGATGACCCCTCTCAAATTTCATACAGGTTTTCACTTTTTTCCCAGCTACTTCCACAACAGCCGGGGTACATACCAGATCCGTTCCACAGATCAACTTTTCCCTTGTAATAATTATTTCTAAGTGTCAATTAAGACATATGCACTGCGTGACATGATTATGATACCATCTGATAGGTTAAATGACTTTGACGCCATCTGATTGGTTAAATGAGTGTGACGCCATCTGTTTGTTTAAATGAGTGTGACGCTATCTGATTGGTTAAATGGGTGTGACGCCATCTGATATGGTACATGAGTGTGAAGCTATCTGATAAGATAAATGAGTGTGGCGCCATCTGATAGGTTAAATGAGTGTGGCGCCATCTGATATGTTAAATGAGTGTGACGCCATCTGATAGGTTAAATGGGTGTGACGCCATCTGATAGGTTGAATGAGTGTGACGCCATCTGATATGTTAAATGAGTGTGACGCCATCTGATAGGTTAAATGAGTGTGACGCCATACGTTTGTTTAAATGAGTGTTACGCCATCTGTGTGTTTAAATGAGTGTTACGCCATATGATTGGTTTATTGGTTGTAATTCTGTTATGTTTGTAAGCAAGTGATTATCAGAGGAGTCTATGGGAAATATTATCTTATTTACATTACCCCCCACAATGCAAACTCCTTCCAAATGACCATACCCCCCCCCCCTTCCCGGGGGGACTATATTGCTCACGGATATATCTACACGGATATGCATTAAATTGTCTTTTGAGTTTTTGGTGAGGAACTTTGTCCTTGGTGAACTTGGCCTGAACTTTAATCCACCGAAAGTTCATTTGATTTCTTGAACCTAAAACCAATATTGTTTTCTTATTTTCTTTTCCAAAAGTTAGCCTTAAAGTGTAATTGTGTTATTAAATAGAAAGTTTAAGGAAAAGAAAAGCACTTCCGCCCGGATCCATTGCGTCAGCGCCTTAAATGGCAAGGACTGGTAGACAGTAAAATACCGTGTTTATGCAAGATGACTAAAAAGAGTCATTACACTGTTATCACAAATAGAACATCTATAAACCATCTGTACACGTGGATGAAACCGTGAACAAACCTTCATAATTTATATAACCGTCCACCCAACTACACTGTTTTATCCCAATGTCATGCTTCAGTCATCTTTGCGAATCCTTGCAAATCCTTTTAATTTCCTTTTCCAGAAGAAAACAATGTAGAGACCGTCATGTTTCAGGTGCACTGCAAGTTACCTGGCTGTATGCATGCATGGCCTGATGGAGTTTCCTTCACTAATTGCGCATCCATAAAAATGACAAGCGAGCGTTCATGCTCAGGCATTGTATCAAGGTAAGGCCAGGGTGCAGGTTCCAGGCTTCAAGCTTTCGTTCATAAAACAGATGGGAATTTCCAAAGTTTCTTTTTCTTTCTGAAAGTGGTCAGAGGACCGTAAAAATCACACACAATAATGGTATCCAATGACATTCTAACCATCTTGGTACAAAAGGGTACATTGTGTCCGTTTTTGCACAATAATATAATAACTTTTAAACTATAAAGATACAATTGGTTGAAATAATTATAAGTTTCTATACATACTTTTTTGGTGTAAAAAGACGGATTGAATTTTTATTCATTATAGAGGGTATGCTAAAATGTCAGTTTAATGATCATGACATATAATAATCTGCATATGGTAAGGTCTCATGTCGGGTGTTATTTTCTTAATGTATGAAAACCTTTGGCATTAACGCCAGACAGTTTCATACCTTGGCATGTGAACCAGAAATATTTCGCACCTGGCCTGCCTTACATTGATATTGCCAGGTTGTGTCTTGAGTCGTGGCATTAGCTGACTGATGACTGATTCAAGGTAAGTGAAAAATTTCTTTGGACTTCTTACAAAGTAATCACATCTGCGGTCCCTTAGAGAAAATGTTTAACCTGAATTAAAGACGTTACAGCCACAATGATGAAATATTTCACATAACTCTTTTTTTTTGTCTAGTTTGAATAGAAATATAACTTACTTGTAAGACACATGTGTCTTATCAATCGTAATCCGAAGCATCCAGAATGGATTTGCAATGATCAATTGAAACCCAACTTCATTCCCATAAATTCGTACCTTTGGCACATGCGAAATCTTCTTTTTCAGAAATGTACGCTAAGTACAGCCGCCTCCCTACATTTTTTTTTATTTTATATGGGAACACATTCGGCTTCTTTTTGTAAAGGTCAAGCCACTCGCATCTGCCGCAGATTTGAAACCAGCTTAATTAAAAAAATCATACAATTCTAGGAGCGTATAAATGGCATTTAAATTACACTTTACAGATAGAAACATAAACACCCCTGGCGAAAGCCCTTGGTACACAACACTTATTTATGCATAAGAAGATATTTATGCGATAGGAGAAAAGGGTAACTACCTGTCTAATGGTTAAAGTAAAAAATAGAACTACCTTAACCTTAACGGTGCGGTTCTTGGAAAGGAAACTGTCTTTTGTCTCAATTCCTTTAAAACACCCAGATTATTATCTTTTTGGATGCGGTCATAACATATGGCTTTATATTGTGTTAAAATGAAATATATATATATATATAGAAAAATGCATAAAATATAATCAGTTCCTTATAAATCTCCTGGTTTTCTTTTTCTCACACCGCCCATAAAATCTGGTTTGATACATTTTGTAAAGTATGTGCTTAATCAAAAGTGAGAAATGAGATAACAATTTGTTTGAATGCAGGCGCGGATCCAGAATTCGTTTTGCAGGGAGGGGTCAACGGGTGTCATGCTTATAAAAATTGTCCAAAAAAGTTCGTTGGTTGAGAGCAGGGGGGAGACTCGACCCCAAAAACCTCCCGTCATGCATAAGATTTATCTAAAAAAGGCCGTTGGATGAGAGCAGGTGGGTGGGGGGAGGGAGGGATATAATGAGAATGACAAATACGAAGAATTTTGCCAACCCAGGAAAATTCAATCCCGAGAAAACATATCTGTCTACTGCCTGGTCATTAATCATTCAATTATCATGCGAGTCATTCTGGATTTGTACCACTCGCTTAAGGTAAGTTGAGTCGTCAACGTTTCGTTTCATGACGGAAAAGAAGTCAGAAAGACAAAATGTAGGTAATTTATTACAAAATTAATAACTCTCTGTCAATGCACAGGTATAATCTGTAAAAGATATCACAACTAACGACATAAGAATTATGTATGAGCGTGCGGGAGTACGGATTTATTTATATTATCCAGGACTAATTGGTCACGGAAGAAAGTCGCTGTCAGTACGGGCCAGGAAGATTAATCTCATTTTTAATACGTCAAGAAAGTCTTTTATCATAACACCACGGTTATATAATACTCATTTACATTAGACAAACTGGCACTTTTATCCTGTTTTGATATCGTTAGATAAAGTTCCGACGATTCTTGATCACTGACAACGATAGTAATTTCTGAGTTTAGAAATTGATACTGCCTAAGCAGTAAAAGAGAACTTCTTATCGCAAATGTGTTGCTTTTGCTTTCGCTTTAATTTCTTATGTTACCCAATTTATCTTAAAACGGATAAATTATTCTACTGACAAGTCTTTGGATAATACATATATGATATAAGACACCGTCCAAAATAAAAAATAAATAAATAAACATACAACAATTTGCATTTATTTTTAATATACATCCAAGACTTTTGAAACTTTAGAAAATCCTCATATTTGAGTCTTAATTGATACTATTTTAAAACAAAACGACTTAAACGATTTTTTTTAAAAGATGGAAGATTTCTTATTAAATAGCACTCTTATTGAACATCAGAAATTGCTAATGGCCTTTACGCAGTTGCAGGCAGGTAAATCAAATAAGTCTTTGTCAATATTAATAACCATTATCTTGTAGCATTAAAATTTGTTTATGGGCGATCATTTCTCAATAGAATGCAGGACATTTTGACCATTTATACTTAATTCAATCAGCTCCAACACGCATCGCAGAACATTCAAATCAACATGCAATAGGTAATGAGGATGGAATGTTAATATATCATCTTATTTGCATTACTTAATAAAGAGATAAAGGGAGAGTATAACCGCTATATCTATCATTCATGAAGAAATTTGTGGTATGCTACCAAAATTTGCTTACTACAATCTTCTGTTTGACGAGCTACATGTAAAAACTCCCAATTTTTAACAGCATATTTTAACATCATTTGTTTGTTTTTGGGGTAGGATATAACGCGTGGCATACTAAGGTATGGCAAAGAAGGAACCAATTCAGGAAAAATAATTTATTTTTCTGTTCTTTCTTTCCTGGGGTTGGCCCGTGTATGTGTTAAATTAAACTTTTATTAGCGTAATGGTCACAGTAAACGGATTGGTACCTGAATTTATATGATCACTATAGATCAATAGTTTAAATATATTTATGTTTCCGTTTATAAAATGATACATTAGGGATACTTTTATGCATATAACGAATTTAGAAAATGGTCCCGTCACAATCGTCCTTGCCTGACAGGATATACGATATGTCCGCACAATTCTTTTAAACTAATTAGTTCTTACACAACTCCTGATTTTGTTGGCCTTGTTTGACTGCAGAAATTTTAACTCTCAGGTGACAAAAGTTGAAAAGCAGAATTCATTTAAAACTTGTACTTCAGGATTTTTATAGATGTTATAAAGGAAAATGAATACAGCCACGTATCCTTATGCTTATTCGGCCCGTCGGTAAGAACGAGGACACGTGGCCGGCCAACGCACAGGGGCACATAATTCCTTATTTTCTAAAACATTATACTTAATTGTAATATATATGAAATATGGTTCAGTATATATATTTGAAATGTGTCATACAGCTGCTAAAATAGTATATAATATATATGTTGTGACTGTATGTAATGGTGTGTGTTTGTGTGCATGTGTGTGTCTGCGAGTGATCCCCTCCCCCCCCTCCCATCCCTGGAAGATAAATTCATGCACCTGACTTCAGGACTAATAGGAATAAAGGATGTTATATAGGAAAAATAAATACAGCCATGTATCTTTATGCTTATTCGGCCCGTCGGAAAGAAACATCACACGCGGCCCACGCAGGTTCATGCTGCACTTAAAAAAAAACCTGAGTCACATCAGCAGAGGCGGGCAGCCGTATAAATTTTACTAATGATCCATCCGTGGGGGAGAGGGTTTCATTTGTTTCCAGATTCATATAAATGATCAATATACAATGGTTCTGATACTGAGTGAGAGTACACCATGAAATAAAAAAAAAAACAGTTCTATTATAAACGATTAAACATATCAGTTTGATCACCATATGTAATCTATATACCTATATACAAAGTAAAATAAGTGTTGTTAATTCTTCTAATATTCCATAGTAAGCGCAGTGTATTTTCTAAAATGATCAATTTACACATATTAAGGAATAATTATCAGCACAAATGAGTAAACAATGGTCTCCCTTTGCTGTATGTAAAGACGATTCAGTCTTCAGAAGGACTGTTGAATTGATCATAACATTAACAAGAGACCCAGGGATCCAATGTTCATTCGGTACCATTATGTGCCTGCGGCTGGGATAGTGAAAATACGATTTCAGCGATTCTTGGGATATTTTCGGACATTCATTTATTTATTTATGCAATTAGATGAAAAAATATCCAAATTACCAAGAAGACAGAATTTAAAAATATTTAATATGAATTCTTTCTCTTTAGACCTAATTTCATTTGCACTTTAGAATAGTTTATAATGATATGAACAAAAGAGAACTAATCTTCTCTGACTTATACCTGTGAAAAGTTCTTGGTGTGAAAACAGCGTGCGTTTCCATGCACTGTGAAAAAAAACAAGGCTTGCATTGCAACATGGCGATTCGCAAATTGTAAAGGTTAATTGATTTGGCGTTAGAATTAGTATTTTAGGGGTTCTCTTCTCTATAGGCACATAATAACATACATAAAACAAACGCATGCCACGTACCATGCATGGCGTTACGCATCGATTACATACATGAACAAACACGTATCGTGACGCAATGCATCCATTCACGTCGATATTTCTATTACCCCTGCCCTTAATGACACTGGCCTGAGAGTGGACAACAGCAAGTTATAACTACCCAGAGTAGCCGATGGACATCTGTCCCGCAGCTCGGATGTCTTCTTAATTACTAAATGAAAGATTAATTAGTGTAACCAGCTGTCCCTTACTCGTCAAGTCCGTGAATGGGGTTTACGTTTGACGGCCCAGCTCGGAGGCCAGCGGTTGTCTGGTTTCTAGACAAACACTGGTGTTATTTATATAATTAAGATGTCAACCAAGACGAAATATGCACATTCTGGAAGAAAACTGGATCATGCTGAAAAGTACAGGCCCAAATCCACTGAAGCAGCAAAAACTACTTGGCTGACCGGCTGAAATCTATGTTTTCACCTGCGTTTTCAAATTTGATTTTTCATTTAACTTTGCAGGAAACAGCTGGATTATGCCCTAGATGTGTTTATTATACCTGATGATAAGTTACAGGGATGCATAAATAAATATTTTGATCGAATCAGAGTTAAATTGAAAAATGGCATAATTTACATTTTATTTATGAAAACATAACACTAACAACAAATATTATCATGTTTTCATGCTTACAGAGTCTTTATTTACTTGAACAAATAGCATTTTCTTTAAATTTAAACCAAAATAAGCCAAAATGACGATTTATTACTCCATCGGAGTGTTTTAATGCATAACACATATATAATAAGCAAGTAACAATGCTAAACATTTGGTCTAGAAGTAACACCAGACGTGTTCCGACAGCCGCGTAAAACATGTTTACGCGGGTCATTTGATTGGTTTAATCGTCAAGTTAATGATTCATGAAATAGACGCCAGAGTGCGTCGTCGAATCAAGTTTTTTTAAGAGACGTGGTAGTATGAAGATTACCAGAAGATAAACTAGGTTACAAATAGCCGAAGCACTTTATGTGGATTTCAGTCTGTGTCTCTTTTACTTTTGCTCGAATGTTTCAACTTGTCGTAAATTGGTATTTGTGATTGTATATATAACAGAAATTTATAAAATGGCATTGTTGGTTAGTTATTATTATTGCACAGCAACGCTATAGGAGGGAGCTGATTGGTCGACGACCTAACTTATGCATAATTTATAAGACTGGGTACCTGTTTACATCACCCATGTCAACAAAGTTATGACAGATACAGGATATGCATAGCTACACGGCAAGAAGAGAGATGAAAAACAACATACGAGGGACTAGTATGTTGCTTTTTTTTTTACCAGATCTCGATTGCAGAGTAACTGAATTTATCATCTGATACCGACTTTTTTTCATCTGATCAAACGCAATTTATAAATTAAAAAAAAGTAAGTTGAATCAAGCTATCCGGGCCTATTTGATCAAAGGTCTAGCAAGGGTATTTGCGAGCAAAAACCTTTCGCAAACCTAGCGCAGACTGAATTGGATGTAATCAAAACTTTCGCAAACTGACTATAAGGCGCAGGCTCTTGTAAATTTGCGAATTTCAAAAACCTCTCGCAGCGGCCTTCGCAGCCTCATTTGGATATTTAAATGCTTCATGTTTTAATGCCAGCACGAGCCTAAATGGTTAATATCAGTATACTCATTTTTTCAAATAATTCCATGTGTATATATAAACATTAATATTCATATATATATACTTACATATATATTTTATAATGATGATTATTAAAATATTAAAAATAATTTAACTATATAGTCATAATTTTCATTAAATTTTCATAACATATATAACATAATATATTATATATTCAATATGGCTAAACACTTTTTATCAAGTATGTAGTCCTTCTCTTACAAAATCGGCATTCTTTGTGGATTCACAATTTTGAATATCTAAATAGAGATTACATTGTAAGTAAAAAATGAATAGTTCATGAAAAATATCTTATATTTACTGCTTAGAATTAAATTGTTCAAATTTTTAAATAAAATTTAGTAATCTGAAGTCTAAGAACTGAGTTTCCATTTCAACGACGTCAATAAATGTATATTGGTTTATAAAATAATACATATAATACATAAATTATATATCATTTATATTATTTTATTATATATTAACAAAATTCCGTGAGATGAAATAGCTGATTAATTATCTCTTATGTTTTCATCGGTGCTATCGGTTCTATCGATGGTTCTCTGCATTGGAGAATTTGAATATATAATTGACAGTAATAGTACAAAATTAAAATGTTCGATTGACCATTTGATTCTACAGAGGAATTCACAAAAAATTAAAAAAAAAAAATCACGATCAAAAGACAAGAATGGTGAGGTAACGAATCAATGTTTCAAGTTTAACTTTAGCACTTGTTAAAGGTTGCATGTTTATGGCATATTCTATGGCAGACATGTCTATAAATAAACTTCCGATAGGTTCACATTAGTGTGAAATTAGAAAATTACTTAACTTAGTAAATTATCAAATTTGTATGACATGAATCTATACAGGTTCACATTAATGCGAATTATGAAAGTTAATTTTTACACTTCATTTTAATTAATAAGATTTTTACTATATTTAAAATAATCATATGATATAAATAAATTGGAAATTTTCCTGCTTTTGAACTTTTTCTCATTATCACTTTAAGTATATATAAGATTTTACCGAATTCAACAATCAGAACAAATGCATATGTTAAAATTTATTATTGTTATTATAACAATAACAAGATGCACATTAAAAAAGATTATTGAAGCATTTGCGCATATAAATCGTGTTGAGAGTATTGCTTAATATCAATCAGAGTAAATACCACATAATGAAGTGAATATCTCTCAACGAGACATGATTATGACAGTTATTAAAGTGTAAATAAACAAGTTTAAGTATCTTTTGCGGATACCAGGCGTTCACATAATTAATGTAATTTAATATGCAAATTAGGGATACGTTGGATCGGCGTTGGAAAACGCAGCAAGAGGTTCAACGTCCCTCCTTCTTCCCCCCTCCTATCCTTATAGTGATCTTTTGTCAGTTTAACGCCAGGGATTAGTTCTTAAGTCGCAGCTTAGCGCGCACGTGTGATTTCTGGGTTTTCCCAGCCCCCTTGCTTTGATTCCTGAAATCCAGTCTTAAATAATTACATATCATTTTTGTTACCTTCATCTTCTTTCATTATACAGTGCAGCCTTAACCCTTGGGCCTATAAACATTAATATATATATATATATATATATATATATATATATATATATATATATATATATATATATATATATGTATATATTTGTAATGGCATATAAGGAAGATTCGGACTTTTTACGGTAAAAAAAACTGTACATGAAGATCCGTTGAGACGAAAAATCAAACAATTAATGCATTTTCCACTTTTAAACATATTCCTGTCTGCTGTGTATGACACAGGCGTATCCCGAAAGTCAATAAAACGCGGGTTACGAGTGTTCGCAACAGCTGATTAATCGCAAAATTGCAATAGACGTGCAAGAGGTTTTCAGCACACTTCGCTAAAAAAATTGCGAGCCTTCGCAAACCTTCCACAAATCCCCTCGCAATCGCAAATTTGAGAAAGTTTTGATCACATAGGCCCGGGTTTAGCAAAGGTACAATACTTTTTTATATTTCTAGTTTGTCGTTTTATATTAGTAAAATAGGCTGGTATGCTTTTTATGCCCCCGCCACAAAGTGGCCGGGGCATATAGTTTTACCCATGTCCGTCCTTCCGTCCTTCCGTCCTTCCGAAATGAAACAGTTGTACGGACTTTTTTTCGCAATGCCTGCAGATATTGGCCTGATTTTTTAGTGTGTGGGCAGATAATGACCAGTTACAGATCGAGTTCGCGTTTCGTTCCGGTTGACCTACTTTTGACAGTTTTACGGCTCTTAAACTTAGAAAATTTCATGAAAAATAGAAATTTTCATGACAAATACACATGTACGGACTTTTTTTCGCAATGTCTGCAGATATTGGCCTGATTTTTGGTGTGTGAGCAGATATAGACCAGTTACTGACCGAGTTCGCGTTTCGTCCCAGTTGACCTACTTTTGACGGTTTTACGGCTCCTTAACTTAGAAAAATTCATGAAAAATATAAATTTTCATGACAAATACACATGTACGGACTTTTTTTCGCAGTGCCTGCAGATATTGGCCTGATTGTTGGTGTCTGGGCAGATAATGACCACTTACAGATCGATTTCGCGTTTTGTCACGTTTGACCTACTTTTGACCATTTAAAGGGCTCCTTAACTTAGAAAATTTCATGAAAAATATAAATTTTCATGACAAATACACATGTACGGACTTATTTTCGCAGTGCCTGCAAATATTGGCCTGATTGTTGGTGTCTGGGCAGATAATGACCACTTACAGATCGAGTTCGCGTTTTGTCACGTTTGACCTACTTTTGACCATTTTACGGCGCCTTAACTTAGAAAATTTCATGAAAAATATAAATTTTCATGACAAATACACATGTACAGACTTTTTTTCGCAATGCCTGCAGATATTGGCCTGATTTTTGGTGTGTGGGCAGATAATGACCACTTACAGATCGAGTTCGCGTTTTGCCCCAGTTGACCTACTTTTGACTGTTTTACGGCTCCTGAACATAGAAAATTTCATGAAAATATAAATTTTCATGACAAATACACATGTACTGACTTTTTTTTTGCAATACCTGCAGTTATTGTCCTCATTTTTGGTGTGTGGGCGGATAATCACCAGTTACAGAATGAGTTCATGTTTTGTCCCAGTTGACCTACTTTTGATCGTTTCATGGTGGTCTAACATAGAAAATTTCATAAAAAAGTGCACATGTACGGACTTTTTTTCGCAATGCCTGCAGATACGGGCTTGATTTTTGGTGTGTAGGCAGATAATGACCAGTTACAGATTAAGTCCTTTTTTGTCTCATTTGACCTACTTTTGACCATTTGACTGCTCCTGAACATAGAAAGTTTCATGAAAAATAGAAATTTTCATAACAAATGCATATGTGCCAACTTTTTTTCCTCAATGCCTCCAGATACCACCCTGATTTTTTATGTGTGAGCAGATAATGACAGTTGCAGATCGAGTTTGCGTTTCATCCCGGTTGACCTACTTTTCATTGTCTTACGGCTCCTAAACATACAAAATTTCATGAAAGACAGAAATTTTTATGGAAAATGCACATGTATGGACTTTTTTTCACAGTGCCTGCAGATACTGGTCTGATTTTTGGTGTGTTGCTTGATAATGACGCGTAACAGATCGAGTTTGCATTTTGCCCTTGTTGACCTACTTTTGACCATATGACACCTCCTGAACTCAAAATTTTTTTCAAAATTTAACAAATGTTTCTTATTTGCCCCAGGCGGGGGCATTCGTGTCGTTCCGACACATCTAGTTCATTATTTTCTCCGTAAGCCATAGCGTTTTTTTAGTGGAGGTAACCGCCTCTTTTTTTAATGCTTGCTTAACTGTTAATATGTACATCTGCAGAGTTCCATTCCGGTGTCGGACTACGCGACAGGGATTATACCCGGTTATCCTGGTGTCAACCAGGCCCGGTGTACCACTCCTGCGGGTCCTAGGTCATAACACTGAAGAACCCCCGTAAGGCGCACTCGTTTGTAAGTGAAACATGACTGTTCGGCACAGTCTCCCCATTTAGCCTGCAGAGCGCTCACCCTGGGTGCGGGCCGACCGCGAAAATTCTCATCTCCTCGGCTGAGATTCGAACTCACGATCTCCCGACTTTGAGTCCTGCGCTCTACCGCTGAGCCACTGAAGCCGGACCATAGACTTTAGTTATTATTATAATTATTATTCACCATTGACAAGGGCCCAGTTAATCAAAGTACATGGACGTTCGTTGGTGATTCATTTACGAGTTTTCAGCCCTGGATATATAGCGGGCATTAAGTATAAACCTTGCTCTCGCTAGATAGTGATTTTAATCTCAGAATAAAACTGCAAATAAGAATATGCATGTTGTCAGCAACGAAAATTACCTTTTAAACTAGAGCAGTTTAGTATGGTGCGACATTTAGCTTTAAGGTTGGCCAGAATTTCCAGGACTTTCCAATCCAATATGATATAAAACTCTAAACAAAATTAAGATCTGTGTAGATACTGAGAGAAAAGGTATAGAAGCACACATTTGTAAGACTTCATGAGGATCAATTCTTACAAGTCGTGTCTTCTATTTCTCTAACAACTCCAGCTGGGCCAGCATGGAGTGGTACATCCTATACCGCCATAAAATTGCTCCGGGCATATGATCTGGCACTTGTTGAATTCAGTCAGTTTTATAATTAGTAATTTTCTTAAGTATCCGTCCTCGTTGCCTACATTCCCTGGTCATGGATCAAATTCCACTTTCGTTATATTTATGTTTAATTAAAGCAGAATTCATTCTTCATATTATTTACTCACAGTCCCCCATTGACTTGGCGGCCAGGATCTAATTTCATTGTTATGGAGGAAAGTAAGGGAAGGCAAAGTCACATTATATCCGTTAAGATTAAATTAAAGAAACACTTCGGTGACGTAAGGAGTGGTCGGGTCAGAAAAGTGAGATTAGAGCTGAATTAAAATAAAGACAGGTAAATGAGGTAACTAATTTTTAATAGAGCGATATAACGTACAAAAAATTGCAGGGTAATTCCACGAAAAGTTGGGGATTGGGCGTTTTCCAGAAAATGAGGTATACCCCTTTAATACTTTATAGACACAGGTCCCCTTACAACCATGTTCTCTACTCAGATAAATTCTTGCCTATAGACGCTGTCCTAAGAATAATACCCCGCACCATTATCCAAGTATGACAAGTTTATTTCTCCTACTTCTCGACCGCTCATTAGGGCTGCCACTTATAGCCGGATGTAACAGGTACGCATGACGAAAGTATCGATATACCGCAGGACTGAAGTTGGACCGATATTCGATATTCGATATTCGATATTCGCATGCGAATATCGAATATCGGTCTAACGTAAGAACCGTGTATACCGCTGCTGCAAGGTATAGCAAGCCAGTTTCGGCAAGGTATTCTTAAAGCCTCAGTCACAACCGGGATACGGTTGCCGTACGGCGGGTGTTTTGGGCTATTCCGTGCGGTTGACGTACGGCAACCGTGCGTTTTTCAATTGCCGCAGGGACTCCGCAACGACCGTAACTGACATTAGCGCAAGCGCTTAAGTTGATGCGGCGGCCGCGCGTCAGGCAGCCAACTACGGACTTTGTACGGGCACCGTACAGTAGACGTTCTGATGTCGTAGGATACTCGTGCCATTTTCGACGGCTACTCGGCTACTCGAGAGACGGACGGTGTACCTGCGGCTGTCGTAACGGGTCTTTGCGGCTTCCGCAAGGTTAACTATTGGCTTACTTTACCGTGGGGAGGCCGTGAGAATAAGGAAGACACATTGCCGTTCTCGCACGTCGGCCGCATTAGTATACCTCCGGTATAATAAAAAAAAAAAAAAACGAACGGTAATCTAGTGTGCAGTTACAGCAGCGGGTTGTGACCGAGGCTTAAGTATTCCTGGGGTACCCAAAAACGTACGGTACTCTACGGTGTGCACGGGTTGTGACCGAGGCTTAAAGCAGGGGCGTAGCCCGGTCGCATCCAGTTCTCGCCGTCCTCGCAATTTCAGTAAGTCATATACTGTTTAACTTTTCTAAAAAATAAATCATGAAATTCCTGTCACTGGTATCCGTGGATTTGGGACTGAATTCTACAATTCATTAGGTTAGATCCTGCAAATATATTTTTTCATCTTGTGCAACTGATATTTCTCACTGGAATTAAAACATTAGTTTTTTTAGTGTAATTATTGTGAGATGTATATATATATATATATATATATATATATATATATATATATATATATATATATATAAACACACAATTAATATTTATTTATGTCATCAAGTTTATTACTTTCAATTTCATTAGTTGAGGATATCTATGAACAGCTGCAGAGCGCCAATGTTGAAAACCATTGAAATTATATATCCTAAGCTTATAAGCTTATAAGTTTGAAGAAATATAAATATTAAAGATTGAACCACTTTAAAGTTTGACTTCATAATGCAAAGACATAAGAGAACAGTTCTGAGGAACAGAAAATCCCCATATTTTTTTGGTGAAAATGGCTTCAAAAAGTCCTCTTTACATTGCAAATTCAAAAAATTTCCCAATATAGGATGGGGATACCCTCTCCTTCACCCACTCATGTACCTGTAATTAGCCTGAATAAAAACATGTTTCATAATTGAAATAAAAAAATATTAATATTTTCATACACTAAAATTGTTTAACGTAGCCTGGCTACGCCACTGTAATGTGCCGAAGTCATAAACAATATTAAGTGGTGCTTTCAAGCGGTCTTTCGCTCAATTTATCAGAGCATCTCTATTCGTCGGTGCTGCCACACACTGTTAAGCATCTGTGTGTCTTACACAGAAAAAAAAAACAGTATATACTAAACACATAGGGCCTGGCTGGGTCTACGGTGCTTTACCAATAAATGAGAAAATTTAAAACTTACCATAGTTTTAATGGTTTACTTTAGAATAAGGTAATCTGTCTCTTGTTCTGCTCCAGTCCAAACATGGCCCAAAGGTCGTATGTGCTAAACGTCATTCCATCATAGATATAACTTAGGACTTTGGGGTCATGTACAGATAAGGTCAGCCCTTTGATGTGCAGGTTATTATAAATACCGATGTTTATAATGAAAATATACGATGTGGACACTTCTTGGCTTTCCTACAGCATCCAGCACGATGTACCCGCCCCTAAATCGTAATTATTGTGGTGCGTGGCTGTATCTGCTGTGGTGACGTTATCTACTGAAAGAATGGGAGCAAGATAATAAATCACATACGCGAAGCATAACGAATGTTAACGTTAGTCCGCCTGATCCCCCGGGTATAAATCTGATTCTGTATCTGAAGACATTCCGTGACACATACTGGATATAGTACCAGATAATGTCATCGCAGAAATTTTGAAATATGAAAGAGACTGAGCTTGCAGTGATCATATTTCTTATACACAGATGACATAAAAATGCGTTAATGATAAAACAACTGGTGCTGAACGGCTATTGCGAAAAGAAATTTTATTAAAAGACTGACATCTGACCACACCTGCCAATCTATGTACTTATCTAACGACTAGTATTTATTTCATATATATATATATATATATTGATATAAGGCAAATAACGGGATGTGATCACTTTACTGTGATGTACTTTATTAGGAAAGCAGTATTTATATTCTAATAGTACAAGTGGGAAAATTACAGATTTTATTCCTTTAAAGTTCCGAGCAAATACAAAAATTTGTCAGTGTATAGCACAGAAAGACCAAAAGAAAGACTTTTGGGGACAATACAAACGGTAAAATTACAGAAACGTATATTAGCAAATTGTTATTCAATATCCTGTTTATCATGCATATAAAAATTAATTCATACAACAAAATATTGATTTTAAAAATTAACCATTTTAATTATTCAGCAACTGTTAATTTAAATATTTAAAAAATTAAGAGAATACGATTCAGAAAAAAATATAAGCACTGTTGTCCGTTCCACCACCCGTGATTACCTTTTCCACGATTGCATTTTGGCAAAAATGGGCAAAAATATTTGCACCAAACACCGAAAGAAGAAAATTAATTGTCTGAGAATATTAACCTACCTCATGTTATTTTCCTGTAAAACGTTTAAACAAGTCTATCACCTTCCAATGAAATGGACATGCCAGAGAAACAGTGATGACGTCAAATTAGACGCATTCAAAAAAGGCTCCCAATAACTATGGGATCAATAAGCAAATACTGTCGACTCCTGTTAACAGGGAGGCTTGTACGTCCATGCCCCCTTTACTGTTACGTAACGTATAACGTCATAACCATGTTCTTGAAGAAAAAACATTGGATACTTTTTAAGGAAAACATAAATCACGGAAACATAACAAACAAGTTTACCGGGCCGTAAAGTGAATAATATTCATATCATAAGCAGGTATGATACCACTTATTACCGAAGTTCCCTCTTTTGCCATTGGTGTAAGTTTTGTTTGGCAAGTTGGTCGTACAAAAAAATAATCACGAAAAAACAGCTGGACCGGGATGGTGGAACGGGCTGTAGAATCTTGTTATTTTTAAGCTGACCAAAATTAATTAGTGTCCTTTTCTGTTTCGCGATGTCTGATAAAAAATACCTTTTCATCTTAGTGCATTAACGCCGTGGCTAACATTTATGGCTACCGGTTGATTTATAATCAAAGAAACTCTTACAGCTTTTTATTGCATGGACACAGAATTAATGTACTCGATACATGCGGCCCAATGTTCCTGCTATTAGGCTTAATTAGATTAATTTCTTTTTCTTTGATCCTTATCTGTCCCGGAATCTGACAATGAATTAAATCTAGTGAGGTTAATGCTTGCGTCACTGGAGATGGATGAATCACCCTGTACCAGAAACAGACCCTGAAATTTCTTTTGTATCCGCTAATTAAAATATATCTCACCTTCCACAAGACACTCGCACTAAAACTGGTCATTCGCCCTTTCCCTTCTGAATACGATTTTTTTTGCATTGATTGGTACTTTAGCTGTTAAAATAACATTCGCATTTTTTTTTCTCTTACTTAAAAACGAAAACGAAACATAAACATGGAACGTTAATTGGTTATGATAATGACTAATCAGAAAATAATAAAAAATTAACGGTTAATGTAAAAATATGATCAAATTCAAAATACACTATGTACCAATTCCCTTTATTTCTTCGAACTTTGCATATTTTAATAAAATAGTGAATGCCGCTTTAAATTATGACATTTCTCTTAATCTGTAATATGCAGGTTAACTAAAATATATGATAACACATGAATTTTTAACATATTTAATGATTATGCTATATTATGGTAATGTAATAAATAAAAAAATATATATGTATGGCACGTTTAAAGTTTAAAATATTATATATGGAATATGACAAAATAAAATATTATCTTATATAAATTATCAGGATCGATATTAACCAGATAATAAAAAGAAAAAAAGAAACCCTTATTTTTCCAATTCATATTTAATTAAATGCCCTGAACGAAAACGAAATTTTTTCGGACGAATAAACTTCCGCTGTTACAATAAAAACATGCCGGGAAACCTTTTCAATATATTTGACATTTTTTTTTTGTTTTCACTTTGGTATCTCCTCAGTGACACATGTTCCGTACCTATATAGCAGAATAATCAAGTTACCCACGAGCTGTCCTTGTAACCTGTAAATAAACGTTTAAATGACGATTTATATTTTTTCATTCACAGTAAGTTGATATGTCCAAACGCGGCCACGGGGGTCGTTCAGTGATTGTAACTGGACGTAGGTGGATCGCATGTTTACCATTCTCGACGCTCTTTTCATAGTTTTATACGTAGAAAGAGCGATGCGCTTCCAGCGATATCTGTCTCACGGAAGAACAAGGAGTCATAAACAACCCAAACAACTCGTGTAAGGTTTAGAAACTTAATTCCATCTTTGATCACTCACGATTTGGGAGTATTATTGTAAAGACAGTAAAAGACAATCTCGCTCTCACGTGTAATTGGCAAGACCCCGACCCCTCTTTTCTTACAGATTTATCGGACAAATAGACTATAAACATTTAACTGGGTCCTAAACCGTGTCAAGATTTGAGTCCAGATTGCTGTTGCCCTGTTGTCTCATATACCCCGTCAGGTCAGCGAGGCGCCCGCCGTGCATAGGTTAGCGATCGGTCATCTTCAAGCGTCCGGCAGCGTTATTTGCCAGCTTTTGAGGCCGTATCCTCTTGATTTGTCAAGCTATGTCTGACAGATACGTCACTGGGTTGATGTATGACTGACTCTTATACGATAAAGGTGCGCCATTCCATGCAAGCTCGCCGAAAGGGTTAGCCAATGTCACCGCTCACTTCATCAAGGTAAGAGCCAAGTCTTTGTGGTCCTCAGATCCATGTTGTCATTCAGAACCCCTGGTCGCTTTAAAAGCGGGTTTATTATTTTAAAGATGTTCGGCAGTTCTTCCACAGCTCTTGATATAATTCTTGAACATGCCGAATTGAATTGGCTATGGTTAAAAAAGTTTTGCATGCAGTTCGTCGCAACAAAAAGAAGAACAAAAAAAAACAACCAAAAACCAAAAATTACCATTGGAAGTATCATTTAACCAGTGAAAAAAGTGGATTTTATTTTATTCATGGACTTATATTTTTACGTGAAAGGGGTTTACAAATCTATTTTAGAAAACGTAAATATCTCCAATGCAAGTCCACATTTCAGTTGATTCATATGTTAGGAAGGATTAGTTGTTAGAGTGTCGTGTAATCAGACCGTTGAAGTAAAAAGGTAAATCATTTCTATGTCAGACTATCCATGAAAATCGTTACATCGCAGTAATTTCTGAAGTATAAAGTCAAAGAAAAAGTCTCGTACGGAGACTACGTAGACAATAATGGTTCTTTATGGAAAGCTGAACTGAGTGCAATCTTATCTCAGTTGTTTAGGAGTAGTACTAAAGGTTTCGGATTCAAGGAAACATATTTACCTATGGTATGTGTAGTTTAGTTTTGATGTAGAAATTATATATCTCTAGTATTTGAAAATTATGGGGAAAAGATATTCTAACGTTACATAAGTCTGGTCTAGATAGATAAGAAAACGTTTTGACAATAATCCAAACTCAGCCTTGAGTATCATTCCATATTGGATTTGTCTAGACTAATTTTGCTGGATGCTTACAGATGCTAACCGTATATTTGTATTTGGACAGTATTAACATGATATCCTGAGAGTATATTATATTTCAAATATTGCATTTCACCAACCTGTCCATGGCCATCCAACAAATACTTTTTAGTCTGCCATATACTGTGGTCGTCTTTTTGTTCGCAAGGGTTTCAGTTACGCGATATTCGCGAAAGGGGATTTATCGAGAAAGTAAAACAATTGTGAATAAAAGGTCCCATCGTTGAAGGTCAGGGAAAATTATATTTATACTATGAATAATAATAGATCTTGTATGCCCAAAATTGCTATAACCAATGGTATTTCAAATTATCTGCAATGAATGAACAATAATTTCCACTCGGTCGATACTCCCTTGGGTTCCCTGCAAATTTAAAGATATTGTGCACATATTTTTTTTAATATAATTAATTAATACAACAAGGATTATACTCTTTGTAGGTCATTTGTATGGTGAGTTCGCGAAAACTAAATCCCAATGAAACACTGAAAATATGAAATTCGAAATGCGAATATGAAGCCAACCAGAGTAGTTAACTGCGTGACTTTTTAAGGGATCATTTACTCTCAAATGTCGGTTGATATATAACCCGCTCTTTAAAAGAAGAATGATCCTAACGGTATGTTCAACCCTGTCTATTCCGTAAAATCACGAGATTCATTGTTTCCATGAATGACCAGATTAACCGGTTGAAAAATGTATCATAGAAGACGTATAAACAAAATAAAAATAATTTCATATGCATTGTGTACTCGTGTGATAACAAAGTAGAAAGAGGCATAGTATAACTTTTATTCTGTCACCTTAAAGCAAACGGACATTTCCAAAGACAATGATTTATGTCAACCAGCGGTATGCCTAAGATTACGACATGCGACATGTGACATCTGAAGTTTAGTGTGTAAAAACAAAATGGCAACCCCCACGAGCGATTTTGAGAAAAAAGGGAGTGATGAACCTATCAGGATGCGACAGGAAAGTACTCCAAGGACAGCGTCAAGGCGAGAATCATGAAATAAATGTTTGCTGCTTTAGGAAAACGACAATGTTACTGTAGGATTTACTTATTTTTTTATGCGTTGATTAGTCCTAACTTCATTGAGTGTAAGCCTGTATTGATGCTTACTTGTACACTCCTTTAAAAATTTCTAAAAGGGAACTTATTACATACCTGCTTTGGGTATCCTGAATAACAGGATATTACATAAATAAATCAACATATCATCAATATACACTTAGACAGTACATCTGTTTTTGCGGAATGTTGGTCGACTTAATAATAGTAAAAAAGACCAGGGCTTTTGTGATCATCGCACTTCAATTTGCGGATGAGGGAACGGTCACGTGGTATTTTCCTGTTGGATTTTACGCTCATATCTCGCGAGAAATATCGAAACCGCTCATTGGGGCAGTCACTGTGGGTACACACTAAGTGCGGCACAAGTCGCATGTAAAAATAAAGGTTATACCTCTGGTACAGTTTAATTTGCCGGATAGGATCCAAGGGTGTAATATGTTATAAGATAATGAAGGAATATAAATAACATTTCGTATTTAAGGTTCGAACTGCATTAGACATAACATGATGTTGCCGTTATAACAAAGGTATAATTTTTTAATGTCAAACTACTGTTTAATGCCATCCACCAATCCCTGACATCCTTGCAGTTTAACTTGTTATTTGCATAAAGGCCAAATTCGTGTTGATAAGCAAATATTCGGTGTTATTTAATCTTGTTTTAGGACTCTCATAGTCTTTCCAGGCATGGATTAACTCAAAATAAACGTGAATTTAACATTAATTATATATTTATATAAATTCTCATGAAAGCATGCGCTCTCGGATTGTTGAGAATGATTGTATAACATCCTTAGGGTATTTCGAACATTTAAGTTTTCGATTTGATATTAATACGGTATTTCAAGATTCAACCTATATCCGACAATGATTGTTTATACTTATCTTCGCCCATTACTTTAACGGGCAAATATGTTACCATTTCTTATTTGTACATGATTGTACATAAGATTCCATAAATATATCAGTAAACGATACAGCCTGTGTTTTCTTGTCTTAAATAGAACGAGATAAGACGTGCCCATAGGGCAGGAGGAGGCCTGCACGTAAACATGTTCTTTATATACTTTATTTAGAATTCTATTAATTTATAAATATTACTTATTATTTTTCGGCTCTTTAGAATTGGCGTTGAGCTTAACCGAATGTATTCAAGGTTACGTTTAGCTTGACCAGCATGGTAAAAATTCTGGTGTCTAGCTGGACCAGCAGGGTAAAATGTTGCGTTTAGCTTGACCGGCTGGTTCATAGCTGGGGTTTAGCTTAACCGGCTGGTTCAGAGAGTGTTTAGCTTGACCGGCTGGTTCAGAGAGTGTTTAGCTTGACCGGATGGTTCAGAGAGTGTATAGCTTGACCGGCTGGTTCAGAGAGTGTTTAGCTTGGCCGGCTGGTTCTGAGAGTGTTTAGCTTGGCCGGCTGGTTCAGAGAGTGTTTAGCTTGACCGGCTGGTTCAGAGAGTGTTAAGCTTGACCGGCTGGTTCAGAGAGTGTTTAGCCTGGCCGGCTGGTTGGAGATGGTATTAAGCTTGACCGGTTGGTTTAGAGACGGCGCTTAGCTTGACCGGCTGGATCGGAGATGGCGTTTCGTTTGATAAGCAGTGTAAGGTGTGGTTTAGCTGGGACGGTAAGGCTTACCGGCTTATTCAGAGGAGTCGTTTATCTTGAAAGTTTAGTTCCAGCTGGCTGCACGGTACATATAGTTAGCATTTAGATTGGCTTGCCCCGGTGTGACGTTAAGCTTGGAAGGAGGCGTCTGCATGGAACACCCTTTAGCTTCCACTCAAACATGATATTTAACAGCATTTTTTAAATAAAGATTTATGACATGGGTTTTTAGCGTCCCGCACAGGAATGAGTTAATAAAGGACACATTTTAAGCCATGTTATAAATAAAAAGTCTATTGGATGTTGTTTAAAACCACTTCCGTCGGGAATATTCTTTGAATGTTTGAAAAGTTGTCCGTAACTCGAGCAGAATACTTATACTTTTCCTGGGAATGATGAAGAGAATAGTCACTCAGCCTCCGCCTTCAGTGACATTTTATCAGCATTTCCCCAGTATGATAGACCCTGTGGCATAACTGTTGCCATCCCATTTTACTTCCTTTTCACGTATGTAATTTATACTTACCCCATATAAATGAGTGCCACAAATGTGTGTGATTTGTTATATGGACATAGCATTCTTTATATAAAGACTATGTGTTAAGGAAAAAATGGTTAACTTTTTATAAAATTTATGACTCTATGTAACTGATAATATATTGGTTGAAATTATAATGAAAGTATTAAAATGTATTATTTAATGACTATATAAAATAAAAACAAGACAATTACCGAGTTTAATTAGGAGAATCATCAGTTAAAGGCTATGGTCAAGGGAAAAATACGGGAGATAATTCAACGACATCATCATAATTTGTCGTTTCAGTCTTGGTTTACCTGTGGTTAAGGATGATGCTTGTGTATTGGTCCGACAGCCATCGCTACGACAACTCATTGGTCCGACAAGTCGTCATGCGCACAGTCGTCGGACCAACGGTCTGTCGACCGTAGGAATAAGTGTTATAGGGTTTTCCGTTCATCGAATCTTCCACCGGACAACGCACATTTATCTATGAAAACATTTGACATAGTGTCCTGTATATTTAGTTGTTAAATTTAGCTGTTGGACGAAGGGCAATTCGGCCAAGGGGCTGTCAGATTATGGGCCGTAGATTATTTCCCCTGTCCGAATTTGGGTCATAAATTCTAACTTACACACATTAGCAAGTTAGAAGACTGTTTGTGACCTAGTGACGATCATTTAGATGTAGACACTGTAGGGGACATAATAACTCGATGATAGTAGTTCATTAAGACCAGCTGTAAATTAACAACATGCCAGAAACTCATACACGTCTATACAGAGTGCCCGCGGGCTATTCAGGTAACAAGCAATAGCCCATTCACGCCATTGTAATTACTCGTGTCAGCTCGTGAGTCGGCTTGTCACAGGACAAATCGGGGCTGGCAAATGTCAACACTGAAGCCGCTCAGTTGACCAGCCTTGGGCAAATAATACTAATTCCAAACTCGCTCTTCGTCCCCACGAGAAGCCAGGGCATCAGGCAAGGTTACACCGATGACGAACCAACTCATAAGCCGCCCTTGGTAATCGCCAAAACGTGGTCCTATATTAAGAGCAGAAATTGGCAATTTACACAATTTGTTTCTTTACAGCTCACGCTCAACATGGATATACGAGGCGTGCTGCTGCCTTTCATCTGTGGGGTTCTGGTCGTTACACAAGCCATGCCTACCACCAATGAAAAGTCAGGTGAGAACAAACATATACCAGCAAATTAGTTAAAAAAATCGTTAAATTTGTCGAAAAGATGTATGTCCTAAAGGAACATTTGAATCATCTCTTAAGATTGAAGCTGTAATCAATTATGTTCTTCCAATAACAGATGGTGAAAGCACATGAAAGTTGTTAGAGCAAAAGAGGTTAACTCTTCTATGAAGACCATCTGATTAACCAACCACACGTTATCGAGTTCATAATAAAGAGTATAAATGAACCTGCGACTACATGGCCTAATGTCTCTGTGACATGACCAGGTTTAGTGCATGGTCATCCATATGTTGATCAGTTACATTGTTGATAAAACAAAGAGTGTGAACATTAAAGAAAGGAAACGAATAAAAATAATAATAACCTATGGCATTAATACCGTTAAACAACGATGTCGAAGACCTCCGAGCTTAAGTGTTATCGAAATAGAAGTTTCATTTCAAACATATTCAATAGGAATCTGACATATAATTTATAATCCATAAACCATCTTCTTGTAAAAGAAGCCCTCCGTTTGCTTCCTAGATTTTAAAGTTCTTGAACAACACGTGGTTAGATGGGAAACAAAACGTTTTTGCCATTTTACAAACGATGCTGAAAGACATCAAGGCGGCAGGTTACCTGAGCGACAAGTAGTTCTTGACATTTCCTTTACGTCCTCGGAGAAATGAAGCGGTGCCAAGTGGGCCGCCGGGTAACCCAAGTAAATTTCCAAACTGTTAAAGACGAGGCGCTACAGCTGAAACGGATAACCACTGTACCTAAGACGTTATACAAGGTTTTACCTGTTAGGGTCATTTAGGGGAAAAGGCGGGGGAGTAAGACAGTTTTAACTGTATTTAAATGTACAATTCAGAATAAAGTTATGCTTACAGGTTTAAAGAAACTTCCTTAGTGTACGCAACCCCGGCCACCAAATAAAATTCTTCACCACATTTTGCATTCGTGCGAAACAATGGTCGTTTATCACTTGTTTAGACCATCAGGTGAAGAAAGAGACATTTTCAATTTACAGAACAAGGATAAGTAACCGGAACTACGCCGAAAAAAAAGCCTCATACGATTTTACGCTTAATTAACCTTTTTTTCCAAATTTAAATATATCATTGACTTCGGTGAGGCCGTCATGGACCCCTATCATGAAAATTTTGCAGACCATTTGGACTCTTCCACCCATATGTGTTCTGCCCTGGATCTGGAAATAGGAGAGTAACGTCTAATATTTCAATCTTGATGACTGAACAAAGCTTTCTTATCTTATCCTGGTGTTGTTTGCCCTTGGGTCAATGATTTCTAAGATAAAATTGATCGTTTCCGTTATCCTTTAAAGTGAAGGTTACACCTTAAACCTGATGAAATTATGATATCATAACAACATTACCTTATTTTTTTCCAAAGCTTTTCTTTTCGATTATTCATTCTTTTATGAAAAGAACAGATGGTAATTCATGATATCATTTATGCAGTCAAACATGCAGGGAGAAATGAAAAATTAAGAATGTGGCACAATAGTGTTTCAATCTAAAGGTTCCCATTTTAAAAATCGAAGTCCCCATGCGAAAATATGCTTGAAAAATACTTTTTCTTGCAATTTTCTTGCAAATGAACTAACCAAGAGCGTGATTTGTGAACCGGTGTACCATGGTTTTACGCAGATATTTTACTGTAATATATTAGCAAGAAGCCACAGACCTAATTGGGAGAGAACATGGTGTTCATGAAGAACTAAGTGGTTACAGAGGACAAGAACGTGTTTGCCTGCCACCTTTTGGGCGAAACAGTCATTTGACTATCAAGTCCATACTTGGATATTAGATTATATCGCCATAACTCGGTTGTTAGTCTATTGTTTTAAGCAAAGCCGCTTTGAACAAAAAAAATTGGATGGCAAGGTTATGGTTTATTGGGTTTTGAAGACCGACAAAAGTAACAACTGGGGATATTGAACAGCTTTCCCTCGAACGTACTGCTCTATGTTATCCTCGGTACTGAAATAGAAAACGTGACTCAACGACGCCATTTTTATATCTTTATTATTTTTGGGGATGTTTCAGCCTCCATTTTTGTTGGTACACTTGTGTATTTATATAGTCATTGTTTTCGCCGGGAGGGTATTGTTTCACCCCCATTCGTGTGTGTGTATATGTGTGTGCTTATGTGTGTGTTTGTTAACAACATAACTCAAGCAATCCTGAACAGAATCTTATGAAATTTCAGACCATCCGGAAATGGCCACTGAAGAATCGATTAGATTCACCAAGGAATATTCACAAATGTACAGTCATTTAAGCAACACTAACCTGGGAATATTGGCCGAATAAATGAATGCAAACACGGTTTTGGGAGCATCCCACAATAGGGACCCCCCCCCCCACCCGACGGCGGAGGCTTGCATCCAATAGAATGCAGATTTCTAGTTTATCTTGCTGCAATTTTGGCGGATGTGCCTGTCTGACGCCATCCTGTCAGTCTGCTGATATCAAATATCCGAGATGTCAACTTAGGCCAGTCAGCACTTGTTTACATACAGTCGTATTACAATTTGCATTATCAAGTCACCTCTTGTATAAAAAAGGTCCCTGTGGTTTTGGAAAAAAAATCATCATGTCACAATGAAATTTATGACGTAAACAGTAACACATACGCCTGGAATCTTAGCTTAATTTTGGCTTTCTGCAGTCCTCTCAAGATTTGTTTCCCCTCTTTCAGAAAAGAAGAGCGTCGAAAGAATTGAAGTTGCTGATGATGTTTCCGGAGTAGCCGCCAGGGGGAGTGCTGCAGCGTCTGTGCCTGTTAAGCGCTACCGGGTCTCCCTTGGCCATTGGTTCGTAGGTTTGGGTAAGAGAGATGGTGAAGCCTCGTTCCAGAAAGACGCTGGAGCTAAAAGAGACGCCATGGAGGATGTACTACGAGAAATTGTGAGATTCAATGGGAAGCAGCAGTAATGAGCGAGCACGTTTTATGCCAAAGTTTTTTGAAGATGAAGCGGTTGATGGGAAAGAACATAGTTTGTTGCGACAGGCTTTTGTCTTAACTCGGGCTTGTTTGCCTGCTTTATGGACACTAACCAGCGTAGCCATTTTTTACGCCGACATACTGATAACTACGCGATAACCCATTTAACAAAAGAAATACAGGATATTAAGTGCGCACATTTGTCATTTATATTTCCTTTCTAAATTCCATTGTAGAAATGTAGTTGCAGAAATGTACCGTTAATTTACTACTTATGGTCACAGTGTACCTGAAATTCCCGAATAAATGAGTTTATAAGACGAAGTTGGTTATTATATAGCGCCATATTGGCCCTCTGACATTACGACTAGATTACAGCCTAAGTCACATACATCGCACAACACATACGACAGTTCTTCGACAGAAATTTGGGCAATTTCCTCAGATAGCCTTGGGTGAGCCTTACGACTGTTTTACGATAAACATACGACTCTTGTACGATTTGTTGGTTATCTGAGGCCCGACGAATCGTAGGATTTTCCTACGACAGCCCAACGATTGACGCACATTCTATCTATGACGGTCCTACGTATGTTCTACCGTTGTAGGTCATTCATGCGACCGCCGTTAATTTGTCTTTAGCCTAAGTCACATACATCGCACAACACATATACGACAGGTCTGTGACAGAAAATAGAGAAATTTTCCTTTTGTATTACGACCATCGTAGGCACCTCATTCGTTTGTTCTAGGAAGAGCGAACGATTAGAATTCCACATGCAACATATATTGTATATGTCGTGCAACATATATTGAATATTTGATCGCTTCAATGAATTTTTTATAAAAAAAAAAAACCTCTCTCAAACCTATGACGGTTCCATCGGTCGTAGTCCTGCTGAAACTGTACGACAAGGGTCTACGACAACTTTTTCCGTCGCAGAACATCTGAATTTTGTACGACACACCCAAGACAGTCCAAGTAATTTCCTCTATTATCTGTCGTAGACCTGTCGTATATGTGTTGTGGGATGAATGTGACTATAAGGCTTTACTGGACGCAGCCATCTTGTACGCGATACAGGAAAAGACTCGTAACCATAGAGACGGGGTTTCAGTTTGGATTGAGAGTTAAAAAGTATTCTTTTGTGTAAATTCATCATTCGTAGTATATTATTAAGATTACGGGCTGTTTACCACTATATGAATGCAATATGATGGAAGACCACTGCGATGCATTCCTCGATATTGCTTGTATCACGACTCAAGTGGGCTTACCAGCTCAATTATCATTGCCTACGGAGTCGGGTTGTCACGACTAGTTATTATATACACAAAGAAATGTGTATTAAATGTAACGTTAGGCCTCTACAAAATACACTGTAATTGATACTTTACAGCTTTCAAAAAATGACTTATTCTTAACAAAGTAACCAAGGTACATGCAGTAAGAGTCACAAGGAGTCACTGTTTCTTTAGGGTTAAACTTTCGCGATTTCACCATAAAATAATAATTGAAAGATCTGATTGTTTATATTACCTACCTCAGATTAACAGTCACATACAACATCAGTGATTGTTTATACAAATCAATCTTTAGCTTTTCGACTTGTCTTCAACGATATTGACTCTTATTTACGGCAACAGGACACCTACCTCCCAGACAATTACCCCCCGGACAATTACCCCCCGACAATCACCCCTGGACAATTACCCCCAGACAATTACCCCCCAGACAATTATCACCAAGGACAATTATCCCCTTGGACAACTACCCCCAGACAACTACCCCCAGACAATTACCCCCCGGTAAAATTACCCCCCGGACAACTACCCCCCGGACAACTACCCCCATGGTATAATAACACTTTATAACATATTTAAATGTTAGTTTATATGGATATGTTCGATATAATTAGGAAATTGGGGAGGTAAACAAAAAGGCGCCCCAATGGTATGTAGGATATGTAAAACTCTTCTTCTTCAGATATAATGAGAATCGTTTAGATATAAAGTTTGAGTACAGGTCCACGAGTAGCGGTAGTTTGCATCTCTGACATGAGGGAATCCATGGAGATGCCAAAACAATTTCTTTAAATCTAGTATAAATGCTTGCTGATTCGTGTATTCAAGGCTAATGTAAGAGGGGTCTGAATTTGGTGTTGTCCTTCATGTATGATTAAACTGTTGCAATAACTATACTTTTAACAAGAAGTGAAAACACCGTGATCTGAGCTTAAACGTATTGTTTGCACATCATGACTGAATCATGTATAAATTTTTACTCATTCCACCAACTGACGTTCTCCTCACATACACGTAAACATTAAAGAATGATGATTCACTTATAGTAAACCAATATGCTGGAACCAATGTAACCTATGGAAAATCGGACATATAGAGCATTATCCTTTGCGGTTTATAAGGGAACTGAAAATAATTCGCCCTGCATGTGGTCGTAGGTCCAAGAGAGGAAGACGTGTCAACTTGAAAGAATAAAAGGTCCGGAAATCAAGCATCGGTTAGAACATGTGACAAGCTAGAGCAGCCTCGTGACTGTGCATCTAACTTTTTATAGGTCCAAAAAATAATGCGGTATCTGGTCTCAGGAGCAAGATTATATGGGAGCAAAGTATAATCGGATAGGAAGATAAAGATACTAATAAACACAAGGTAACCTGTCCCAGTGACGGATCAATTTCGTATCCACATTCGTTAATCCTTTAAAATCACACTTGATTTTCATTAACCTTGGGGAATAACTTATGGAATAATTCTTTCACTGACAATATGTTGAAAATATGATCACGTGACATTCGTTATTCATAATTATTCCTAGATAACGCCCAACACCAATCTTAACCGACATGTCGTCGTCGAATTACTAAGTAAAATACTGCCAAAGTTAACGTCTATTATCATATGAGTTTCTGGTCTCGCCTTTGTCCCTACGGTTCCAACGGTACATTCTGCAGTGATATTGTCGTCAGAGTGCTATATCTTGTACTTATTTCAGTGCCCTATTAAATCTTGGGTTATCCATTCCTCCCAAGCCTTTTCAAAGGCCCTGCATATGTGCCGCCATCTTTCGATCAGACTTCGGACAAAAAAAAAACAGAGGTCGCAAGTAGTATGTTGGAATTAAGCGTTCACCGCAGGCGATTATTAAAGACCATGAACCCAGTGGTTGGCTATAATAAAAGATGAGTCATTTTGAAAATCATGTCCGTAACGGCATAACAGCGAAAGTCGGCGTAACCTCGCAAATTATAATTTACACATTTGCGTTTAAATGAACTCCTTGCCATATAGTAAATTTGTGAACAGTCGTCACCAAGCATGTTATATTTCAACATCACAATTCAAAGTAGACTGACTAGCCAGGCTTCCCCTGACGTAATGATTAATTGCCTTAGAACTCACGGCATCAGGGGCTCGCGTAAACAAAGTCGAAGCTTGAGGAGTGATTTATCGTTTAGGGGAATGCTCATCCAATGTTTAGTTTCGAAGAAAGTTCTATCAACTCGAGGCGGGGCGAGATTCCCTGGTTTTACTCCACAATGCCAAGTTCACCCAGACCTAACTCACCCATCTGTTTGGCAGACGGTGGCAAACACTAAATGAGTTGATTGATTTATCTGCTTCAGTGTAACCACTCCTAATCACGGCTACCCATGATAAAGGGGGACTTCTCCAGCCTAAATAAGCAAAAAGATTTATCTACATGCTATCCCTGGTCTGTTTTAATATGTATTGTTTTTTTTTCTTTTTGTCACGCTGTTTCGTTTTTTTTTTTTGTTTCGTTTTTGTCCAAAATGTTTAAAATGATAAAATGAATTAATGTCCAATATCTGCATGATACAAACCTTTTTTAAACTTTCTTTATTTTTTCTTGTCTAAATCAGTTTCTGAATATCAACTGGAATCAAAGATTATGGATGTATGTGTTATTACTATGGATCGGGCGATTACATTTCAAATACATAAATATATAATGTTAGAGACCATGTAAAAATTTGATTAAATCAGCAAATATATTAACTTAATTTCAAGATGATTTCCAAAGATTGCTGCATTAAAATTACTGTTGAATTCATGATTTTTTTATTGACGAATTATTTAAACCTGTCTTACCGTTGCAGACAGAGTCATGTACACCTGTTACAAAAACAGTAACAAAAGAAACAGAATCGTTAAATTCATGAACAAAATTGATTTTACATTAAAATTATTAGAGGCAAATGCCTTTTTATGGTCTGCACACATTATGTTTATTATTGATATGCTGATACCGAATGGCGCCACCTATATAATATAAGATAAAATGCGTTATTTTTTTTTTTTTTTAAGATTTTTGTTTTGGTGGAGGTAACCGCACTACGTGACAGGGGCTTATATCCGATTTTTCCTGGCGTCAATCAGGTTCGGTATACCTACCGTTGTGGGCCCTGGGTGTGTGTCATCCCCATGACTGGGTCATAACACCGAGGAACCCCCGAAAGGCGCACTCGTTTGTGAATGAAACACGACTTATGGGCACAGCCTCCCATTAAGCCTGCAGAGCGCTCACCCTGGGTGGGGGCCTACTGTGAAAAATCTCACCGCCTCAGCTGAGATTCGATCCCTCGATCTCCCGGGTTTGAGTCCTGCGCTCAACCCCTAAGCCACAGAAGCCGGTTGATATTATGCGTTACTTCTTGCTTCATTTTGTTATAACACAGCCTGCTAGGCGGGTGACAGTAGCGGCGAAATCGTTCAGTGTCGGATAATACTCACACGAACAGACTGTTACGTAAACAAATTAGAATGGTACTAAATAGAGCTCATACCTTTGACAAAGTAAAACAAACCTATTGGAATCCTGGCCTCTCCTAAGGAATGTTGACCCTTAAAATGTGACGGGGTCTTCTCCTAGTTGCCACCCATCCACAAAGTTTCATGAAAATTGGTTAAGTAATGGTTGAATACTGTGGTTGGCTTCATATTCACGTGGTTAAATTTCGCGATTTTCACATTTTAGTGTTTCGCGAGGGTTCAATTTTCGCGATTTGCCCCTCGCGTTAACACCAGAGATTATATCCAATATAACTAATATGAATAAGTTCTATTACATAATCTGTACGCAAATCGGAAAAATGGATGACGACTCAAAGCAACATCGAACAAGTGTTTTTCTTGTTCATTTTCGGCAGAAAATTTTGTATCATTTATTATAGCAGTCTCTGATTTAAGGGTAATATACAAGACCTATTATCATTTATATAACAAAATTTTGCTTTATGACTTCCCATCTTATTCACTAGGGTCTTATTTTCGCGATAATTTCCCTTTCGCGAACTTAATACCATTGCGAACAGAAAGGCTACAACAGTATACCTGTATATATGAAAACCAAACAATAGGTAAGCACACACAGGAGCCTATGCCGATACCCGACGCCAGTAAACTAAATATAATCCATGGGACCTATTTATAAAAAAAATGCCAGAAACGCCGATTCTATAGCTAACAGGCTGATCGCTTTGTATAAAACCACTTTTTTTTATTTAATAAAAAACAATCCGAACACATTCAACAAGGACATCTGGCGACAAGACAGTTTTACCAGAGTTTTTAAAAGGCCGTTTTGCAACTAGTAACATTTAAACATATGCAACTAAACACATTAGGTTTCATGGATTTTTTGTTTGTCAACAGTGCATGTACCGTGTTTACTAATAGCTTGTAGATAAACGAGCTCATACATCCATCACAGAAGAGTTATTGGAACTTTACTAATCAGTAATTAGCTGAAGTTCATAAATATGTACATAAAGGTAGCCGGAATCACATATATTCTACAACAAGTGGCCCATGGGCAATGGGTGCTCATTTCTTGTATTAATGTTATAAATCGTTTGTGAGAATAGCCTATGGCTAATGTTACTATGCTGTAAAACGGGAGGAAAATAAAAATTCCTGGATTCAAAGGAGACTTGCCAAGGATCCTCCTAGATTTTACAGCATAAGGTACCAACGAAAATGGTACAATCTGTACCCAGTCCTTCTTGGTTTCCACAGTCTGGTCCATAGCTCTCAGAATATAGGTCCCCCCGACCGAATTTCAGGTTTCCAAGCAGATTTGCCAAGGACCTTCCTGAAAATTATGTTAGAAGAGTCTTGGGCAAATGGATACAATTTGTGCCCTGTCTGATTGCTCAAAATCATGCTTCTGGCCAGTATGACAGTAGCTTGCACAATATAGGTCCCATGACCTTATTTTAAATATAAAATGAGATTTGCCAAGGACCTTAGGCTCAAATAATGTTTTTGGCCTGTAAAGTGCAGGTTTCCTGTGGGATTTGCCCAGATCTCCTTGGCTGTTGTGTTGGAAGATTTTAGCGCTTAAGGATACGATATTGGTGTGCGATCTGACTGTATTTGAAATGTTTTATAAGAATTAAGTTCCATTATTACATGATTCAAAGGAGACTTGCTAACGACCTCCCTTGACTTTACAATAGAAGGTTCTAAGAATAAGAGATACATTTTGTACCTTGTCTGTCTTGGTGTTCAAATTCATATGTTTGGCTTATAGCTCACAGAATATGGCACATTAGGTCACTATGACCTTATTTCAGGTTCACAAGGAGATTTGCCTAGAATCTACATGGATGTTGCTTTAAAATATTCTGGGCGTAATGCATACAATTTGTGCCCATCTGACATATTAAGGATGCTCATTTTACATATTTTTTTCCTGTAGGTTGCAGAATATAGGTCAGTGTGACTTAATTTCATGTTTCCAGAACATTTGCCTGGGACCTTCCTGAATGTTATGTTAGAAGATTCTAATGGATACAATTTGTGCCCCGTCAGACTGTCTTGGTGCTCAAAATCATGATTTCGGCATATAGCCTAGATTGCGAAATATATGTCACCATGACCTAATTACTGATTTCCAGGAAGATTTGCCTAGAAACTCCCTAGATATTGCATTAGATGATTCTCGGCGAAACAGATACGATTTGTGCCCATCTGACATTCATGGTGCTCATATAACATCTTTTTCCTATAGGTTGCAGAATACAGGTCATGTGTCAAAGGACATTCGCCTAGGACCTTCCTGGATGTTATGTAAGAAGATTCTAGGCCTAATGGATACAATTTTTGCCCCGTCTGATTGTGGTTGGTGCTCAAACTCATGTTTTTGGCCCGTAGGCCACGAGATATAGGTCACCATGACCTAATTTTGGGTTTCTTAGAAATTTGCCTTAGACCTCCTATGATGTACAGTTACAAGTTTCTGGGTCTTACGGTTACGATTTGTGTCCTGTTAACGGAAGGAAGTCCGGACAACTGGACGGACGACGGTAAGAGGGTGATCGCTATAGCTCACAGTCAGCTGAACTAAACGGTTGATGAATATCTTGCTGTAAAGCATAACCCCTCTTAAATTAATAAAAACTAAGGTTTAAGTACCTAAGATGAACCTCTGGTGAACATTGTACTCTACTGGAGGTACTGCAGTCTGACAACACACAAGGCCCCATGACAAGTCTTCTTTGCATGAATGTTTGGGGGGTATGTTTTACATTGACACATTTATCCTTATGTCACCCGCTTATCGCTGTGAGGCTTATTATGCACATGGGGACAAGAAAATGACGATTGCTTTCCAAATATATGTTTCAGGCTTAATTATAAGTATGTCTGGTATTATGCTAAGAAACCTTGTCTGTCAGGTATCAAAAGCAATTATGGAGAATGCCGTTTAGATTATATCTTAGAGTGAAGAGTTTTGAAGGTGATACTTTATTTTCAAAACCATGGTGGATGAGGAGGATTGCGGTGTCGTGGTGATCAAATTTTGCTGCAGAAATTATATCATAATGAAATAAGGTTATTTATACAAAAATCTATAAAAACAATAAAAAACTGACAAACAAATGCGAAAGTCACCTGTTAAAGTGAAACTAATATGATGCCTGCTGCAGTGTTTTGTAAAGACTATTTTTATATCAGCCAATGTAGCAGAATGAAATATATTAAATCACCTGCCAGACATATTGGAAAACGGAACGAAGTCATATAGTATGAAAGCCACCTTCGCAGGTGTAAAGTTCCTTCCCTTTCTCTCATGAAATTTTCGTGAATGCCAGAGGAAATACTCCGAATATTTCAAAAGGCGCCACCTGGAAATACTGTCCCGTCCACAGAATGTTTCTTAATAAATAGGAAAGAAAGAAGGTCGATGACATTCGAAAAAGACATCTTCTACAGTAATTATCTTCCTTTAGACTGGCTTCCCCCTCAATATGTTTCCGCGTGGTTGAGACTGAAATGGACCGTCATCATTTTTTTTCGGGTTAAAGGAAACCAGTTGACTACCCACGGGCATGAGTTTGGGAGACGGTGAAAGCATTGTATTTCTTTTAAGTCGGTCCTCACTTTTGTTTGTAATGCGTTGATTCTCGAAACAATACAATTCGTTTTCTTCTCTGAGATATATAATCCTATTCTCACAGACCTTAACAAAGAATAACTACAGATATGTATTTCTTTTTTGCGTATAGCTTCCCTCTATAGAAATCGTCCGCAAATAATTTTGTTGGTTCCACTGCCAACTGTTTAATCCCTGAAATTATTGAAAAGGGACAAAAGGCCGAATTTGAATTTTTTGAGGAACTACTTATGCCACTGATTATACTAAATCCCAAAAATGCCGCCCTAAAAAATGTACAAATCGTTCGCTAATCATTTGGTAGGTTCCATTGTCCAGTTTATAATCCCTGGAATACTTGAACATGGGACAAAAACGACAATTTGTATTTTTTTTAGGAATTCCTTGTGCCACTCATTATACTAATTCCTCGAAATGCCGCCCCCCCCCCCAAAAATGTGCCGCCCGGGGCGGACCGCCCCTGCCGCCCTACAACCCGCCCCCCCCCCTTAGGTACGCCGCTGGTGTCTCCATAGCGTGTTGGAAACAGAACTATGGAACTGGTCCATGTTCTTTGAAGAGTTCGTAACAGTTATCCAGGAATGTCAAGAACCACTGGTCCCGAGGGATTGATTACTCTTTGGTTCCCAACTAAAATAAATGCTGATGAACTGTTCGGGTCACGTCCATGCTGAACGAGGCAATGACAAGGCACGTATTGAATGAATATCAACTCATGAAAAGACCAAACTGATGACGACATCAACGTATTCATCATCAGTTCATTTGGATGAAAAGAAAACCGTGATTATGACAAGCCTGAACCGGAATGATTAGACAACCAATACACCAGTCTAATGAGTAAATGACCATATACCCCTGGATAAGCTATTAACAGCTGCAGACTTTTGTAAGTAATGGCGGGGAAGCAATTAAAGGAAGTTAATCAGTCTTGTATATGATATAGGATTCATAGCGTGCATTTTTCAAAACCGGATATGCAAACATTGGCTCTGGTATAAAATTATCTATCATTTCATTTTCAAGTAAGTCATACATTTGTTAAAAATAATACAAGTATATGACATTTTCGTTAGTTATTATACCTCCACCTTGTATATATAATATATATATACATCAGTATGTTTTCATATATGCCTCCCTGTCGATAAACGTTTTTCATGGCGGAATTTTGCCTATTGTTCTTCTATTCGCTTGAGAAAATTTTTAATCTACATTTTATTTACTTTACAAGGACTTTGAAATAATACATGCGAGTTGTTCTCCATGACTCCGGTAGTGGCGCTGGGTTGTTTATAGATATTTTAGAAACCGGAAGACCAGGAGAAAAGAGGTCTTGAACGCCAGCGGGGAGATTCGAGTTTGTAGCAAAACAACCATCCAGGCCTCTGATGTCCGCTTATTATAATTGTCATGGCTCGACCACGCCTCATGGTTGTTCTTCTGTTGGTTTAAAGTTCGGCCTAGCCGTGAATACACAACTCAGTGGGCACTATGTGAGGCTGGTTAGTTTAACTTGATACAATCAGTACGGGGGAATGTAAAACAACTGAGATCCGTTCTGTTGCATTGATAATTTGTAAATAGCCTATAATCTTAACATAAGGTTACAAATGATGTCAAAAACCTAAATGGCAGTCTGTAACGAGTGATTTCCTCTATCGCTTGAAATCTGGCTGCTGTCTAGTAACCCAAGAGAGACATGCTTGTATTCATGGGTCAGATTTTCAAAAACAAGCAGAGAGCTTAACTGGTATGTTATAATGGAACTTTTTCTCGCACATGGCAGGTATCGTTAGAAAGTGTGCCAAACAAGGTAACTATTTGTCTGATTTATGTCAAGTGTCAGCGTACTTAAAAGCCATTGGGGGGTTGTCAAAATAACGAAAATATTTGCATCCTCATAGAGCCTTACAGTGCAGTCCTCGTTGCAAGATGTAAAGGCACTCTGACGCTCACTTGTACGTGGCCATAGATTCCTAAATGGCTGCCACCCATTGTAAAAAAAAAAGAAAAAAAAAAAGAAGAAAAAGCTATCCCTTCTCTCTGTTAAACATTTAAAAAAAAATTATGCTTTTAGTTCAGTTTGTGTTAGTTGCCTTTCTTTGAAAGGGCACTCATTTACATAAATGATGGCAAGCTACATAACCTTTAATTGTATCAGAAAGTGTCAAATCATAAAATCAATGGAAATAAATTAAATAGCTCAAGAAGGGCATTTAACTCGTGCATGCCGGTTTAAGTTTACTTTTTTCGACACACAAATGCCGCACATTTCGAAAACAATCAGTCCTTAACGAATCCCTCCAGAAGATGCATGGCGTCAGCCGGCCATACGCCTACAAGAATTTCCTTTTTGGACCACTCTTAGTTCTCCAGCCCAGTTAGGTCCACTTTTCACGTTATATTGATGTGTCCCGAACAGACGAACTTTAGACTTCTACTGAGGGTTACCTCTCAGAACGTAACGAAATCCACATTTCCTCAAGTAAACCCACTGAAATTAGGAAATCTACCCACTTTTCAGTGGGTTAAATATTTTTCGTTATAATAAGATAATTGATAGCAGGTTTTCACATGAAGCAAGCACGCATGCAGGATGAGCCTTAAACTCGTGCGATTTCCAAAATTTGCTAAAACCGCCTCATAATGATAGACATGTTTTGTAAATGCAAAATATCTCCTCAAAGACTCTTGTGGTGAAAAACTTGCACCCTAAATATACACTGTTATGGGATACAATGAAGTGAAGGTGTTTACATATACTCAAAATAAAGCATTTTTAATATTAAACTATCATCAAGACCAATAAGATGTTCTCCAAACTGAAGTAATGCAGTAGCATGCGATCAAACAGCTGGTCAAAGCACATAAGTACATAAATATCTTTACAGCATTTGAGATAACAGTTCGGCATTATTAAACTTACCGTCAGTACAACCTGAAGGCTTCGCGTTAGCAAAATTATAACAGATAATTTTCTAGCTCTTTTGTGAACATCAATTTAAAAGTTTAGACTGGTTCCCGTGTCCCATACCACGACCGGAAGCATGAAGTGAACGAGCTTATGAAGGGTGTGAAGGTGTTTCTACCCTGAAGGTATTAAAGGAAAAATCGCAAACATTCAGTTATTTTATTTAAAGATTATTTCTTTTTTTGCTCTCTCTTGGTTTTGCTTAAGGCACGAGTCATTTCTCATCAAGGTCCCGCATTACTATGTTATAAACGGATTTTTTTTCAATTTTTTTCCATTTCTGTGGAGAAATTGTTTTACACCCTTGGACCCATCCAAACTATTATAAAGGTAACCTGGATCAGCATAATAATGTTCTTATTTTAAGGAATTTCTTAAAATTAATCCTGGCCGTTGTCAAACTAGTTTTGTTATTAGGGCCTCCTTTGTTCTAAATCTGAATTATGATGGAGTTGGTTAGGAGTGACGGGTGTCCATTATCAGGACCTTGGCGGATATTAGGGTGTCTGAATACTCGAAGTTTAATATTATGCCTACTACAAGGGAAAAGAATGAATCACGCTAATGTGAATGATCTGTCATTCAGCTGACCACCTACAAGCATTTGCATTCACCAGTGTCATTTATCTCTTCAATCTCTCCTACATATTCATGTGTCGTTAGTTTTTATGCGTCTTTTTTTAATTCCATTTTATGTTGTATGTATATGTGAAAAAAATATTCTTAATCTTTTTGGATTCCAGCTTCATTCGATCTTATATTTTTATTTTCAGCAAAACTCTATTCAGATACTGATATGCAGTGACACCTTGCCGTTCACGATGTACCCGTGCCTTCCAGTTACTTGTAATGAAGTAGCAAAGCCTTGATGGTCATGTGTTTCCGAAAGGATATGACATCACAGATCCGATACAGCCACCTTGATCAACATCAAATGTTTATTTCTAACCATCAGACGAATTCATAATTACATTAACCCCCAGTCGAGGATGGCGCAGGGCATCGTCTGTATGACAGCACTGTCTATACAGCAGAAACGGGAATTCACCCAACAAAACGCGTGCCTGTCTGCTGAAATTCGACGTACAGAAGTACACGTGGGTCGCCTTTAATGCTGTTATAAGAGGACATGTAATTAAAGCCTGGTGTCCCCAGTTGACTCTGATCTTGAAAAGCTTTATCAGGTAATGATCGATATACGGCTTGTTTGATTAATCCGGGAGCGGTTATGGGACCCCAGCACATGCAGGTAGTAAAGGATAATGAAACGGCTTTTTATATGTCGTCGCATCAAAGAGCTCAACTACAAGTTGTGAGCCACCGGTCCCCTCTCCTTCCGTTTTGTTATATTTTCACTGCTAACTATCTTATTAATTTCATACTTTCTGCAGATTTACTTAGTAGATGAATGCTGTTTTTATTCTCATGCAGATGAATACGTGACTTAAAATTAATAGGGTTTCTTCCATATACAAATCTGATAAAAACTAAATACACTCGCTGAGATGAGTCCATCAACACAATCCCATTACCAGCTAATCCAAGCAAGAATCCAATTTTTGCAACAAGAAAGCTAAAAAAACATAATTGTCAATCAGAAATCGTAATGGCACAGCCAGAGTGATTTATATTTTTCTTATATTATGATATTAAATGCACACAAAGATGTTGAAATACCTATATGTTTTCCTTTCTTAATATAATTATGATGATATGATAGCATATCTTCTCTAGAAATGCCGCTGTGCGTTTAATTTTAGGATAATGTATCAATTGCAGAATACGGACACCTGTGAATTCACACCTGGGTATACACCACAGATATATATATAATACATCACAATTTCCAAACTTTCTGAGCCTGAATTTAATAAAGATTGATTGAAAAGGTTTCTGTCGTATGATCAATCTCCATTGGTCTAACGAATGTATCCATGTATCACACCAGCGGCCAGCCTGATTTCTCATCCCTAACATGACCGAGGATAAAAAAATGTCCGCTTTGTATATGTGTATATAAGCAGAGCACTGCTGATTAGAGACTGCTGACCTGAAAAGGGGACCACGTTATTTAGTAAGTAAGAAACCATATGTGAGATTTACTAACTTCACCAAAAAAATGACTTTTCCTTTTTTTCTTCTTTTTACCGGTTTGTCATGAGAAACGAAACACACTAAATAATCAGACCTGGACAGTTATGAATACCATACTAACAATACACTCCTCAACACTCCGAGGATAATCTCAACTCATGAATTGGAAATTGGAGTTTGGTGGCGATTGGAACCATAGCGACAAATATGAAGCCGAAATACCGCTCCCGGATGACTATGTCCACGTCGAAGGCATAGACAATCTTGATACACTTGGTTAGTGAGGCTCTTTCAAATGTTGTAATGCAAGCATTAAGCCCTAATCTTGTTCGAAAAGTGTATGGGAACTCACCAAGTTTCACACATGAAACTGAATCATTGAAATATTCATACATATTTCTTGGAAAGCATATAAGGTATGCACATGGTTTATCCATATATTATTAAATACACCTACATTTATAACTATTGAAAACGTTTTAAACTGTTAAGGTCCAACTAAAGTTTATATCATGTTAAACTTGGTACATTGTTCTTCTATGTCGCGATGAAGATGCTGAGATTCAATGAAAAACTATTCAGGGTTTATATTTAAAATATATTACCATCTGAAACTTGTTACCCCATGATATTAATAAAACAAATAACGATATGTCAATTCAATATCAAAATAAGAAATTAAATATATGTTAAAAATGCAACACAAGTTCTTCCATGTATAGCTTTCAATGCCCGGCACGGTTTTATAAAGTTCGGCTGATGATTGGTTTTGCCAGTGAGGGGACGACAGAAGGACTGTGGGATTTCTGCACCTGGCGTGAAACAAAAGCATAGCTTCCAATCAGGATGTACATTTAGTAAAACCGACCTACATCTCTTCTTTTCCAAGTTGGCATGAATTTTTCAGTCTCGTATGAAGAAGTTTCTTCAAAGACCAGGAAGAAGCAACATAATGATAGTATATATCCGCGCAGACTCGTTCGATGTCTGTCGAGCCTGTTTCATTGTTTTTATAAGGATGACATTTCGCAAATTTAAATGAAGAAGTAACTGTAGTCAGACATAGGGGAAACAATTCAGACAAAATAATTAAAATAGGTTCCTCCTTTGGTGTCTGATTAAATATAGCCTGGATATGGAATAAATGGATTCATGGTCGGTATCCACGCACAAGGGGCCATCTTGTTATGTGACAACCACGGACAGTTTGTAAGACTTAATTACATTAAAATATTATCAGTATTTACATTAAAATTATATTGTATTGTACCATTTAAAAAAGCTCTCATACCATGTTCAGTGTTAAAATACCTGTGTTCGGATGCCTTTTTTTTTACAAGCGACGCCTGAGTGAAAATTAATGTCTTACCTTCCTCTATTTTATATGAGACAAATGATCCAAAATGTGACGAAACAGTTTTTTTTCGACTGTTTGAGACATGTTCTTTACCGAAGCATTGAGAATTTAATTAATCATTCCAGTTGATCACGTTAGCATTGTCTTCTAAACAGTCCTACAGCCGCAGACTTTAAAATTCCCCTGTTGAGGAACGTACTGTCCAGCTGTACCGGAAATAAGACTTCTTCAATGAAAGAAATAAAAAAGACCGCTGATCGATTATTTATCGATTATTTTATGTAATTTCTATATTTCCATGATATCTGCTGTGCAAGTCAGTATTCACGAATTTGTATATCCGGTTTGTATGTTAAAAGCAGACAGGTGCTATTATAAAACAGACACTAAATCACAACGAATAGTTATGGTCATATAATAGATCTAAGCAATGATCAGGATGATGACACTTGCAGCTAAGTTCAAGATTGAAATATATTTTCTATAAAATACCGTTTCTTTGCATGTTCATGCATCGTTGATTGTAATCGATTATTTAAAGATGCAACAAATTAATCGATTATGAAAAAGCGCGAACAATCATCGGCATAATCGACAAATTGGAATACAGCTAACAAAAACGTTGGCTTCTCTGTCACAACATCCACACATTTACACCTTAAGACAGTAACCTTGGTAAAATCCTGTTTCCTTGAAAACAATCCAAAAGTTGTCTAAATTTATATTAGATCCATAAAATGTATTAATTCCTAAACCTGTTACGGTCGTTGCTATGTAGTGTTCGAGGACCTGCACAAGAAATGGTGTAAGGGTACTTCTCCTTGTATCCTTTGTATGAAGAAAAAGTCCTTAATTGTTTTAATCATACGAAAATCTTTAAAAGAAATTATACACGTGAAAACGGCATCATGTGACAAATGCTGAACACACTGCCCGTGCATTCTACTATAAACTGTGTAGGCTCAGTCTTAGGCTTCCTGATGTAAACTAAGACGGAGAATTGAAATTGATTCCCATGTATTGTGTTTACAAAGAATGCTGAAACCGGAATCGAAGATGGAATACGTTCTTGTGCATCCAAGGACCTCCTATGATACAATGTGATTAGTATTTTTGTCTTTAATATATTTTACACAAGACAAGGGAAATATACTTATATGCATACCCGAAAGGCTCGAAAAGTTCTGAAAAGTGAAGTAAGGAAAACTTCCTTCAGAATACCTTATTGCTTTTAGTAACAAACTATTTGTTATTATGTGCCATCACTTCATTAGGTTTATTAATTCGCCTGTTATATCTGCTTAACAAACAACTGGGACCTTTTTGCCCAAACAAGCTTCATTTGCTTATCGGGGCCTTTCGTACAAAACAGCTTTTTGACCGATATCAAACTCTCACTCACGTTTGATTTTGAAAAAATTAAACATTTTATCTATTAAGCTGATCATCTTTTGTATGAGAATCAAAAACCTATTTTTTTCAGTCATTTTAAATATCTAATTTGCTTGCATTAAATACAACTACGGCCGTTATGTAAACATATTTTATATTTTGTTCAATGTATCACGTAGGATTCTTTATTTAAATATTTATAAATTAGTATATTTAAAAATCCTTGTCATATACCAGTACTTTTGATTTCTAAAAATTAATATATTGAACTCGTCAACTTTTATCCGAATGTATTGGCTTGTGAGATCATTTGAAATGAATACGGTTTTGATCGTAAATCATTAACCTCACACCTCGAATATTTTATTTATTGTCTTATTTTTCTGGTCGTCATGCAATATCTCTTTAGTCTTTTCTTCGATCTAAGGTATTACCTCACGGCCGTTAAATGCATATATGAATCATCAGTTCTCTGGATTATTAACAGTATACAAATTTAGGGGCGCAGTTTTTTTTTAAACCGCTTTTTTTATTTCCGAGGACTGTTTTCATCCTGTGTCGATAGAGGGGAAATCATACCTTGTTATGTTTGATTAATCTGTCTTAATTGCCTCCCCACATCTGTATAAACTTACTTCACGTTGTTATCCTAAAAGGGGCTTATTCTCATACCGCACATTAAAGATAATCCCTTGAACATTTCATAAAAAGAAGCCAGAAAACGCCGATCCCACGGTACGCAGGTGGTTTGTTTTGTTAATATCCCCGTGTTTATAACATTTGCTGTCCGCCAACAACTCCAAACCCATTCAACATCTTCCAAACACATCGTCAGATAAAAAATAGTTTTGTAAATGATGTTTGCAACTACGCACCTTTCAACTTCCCAAATTTACAGTAACGTGATTTTTTTCTCTTTGTTTATCAACAGCTCCGCATATATCGTGTTTACTAACAACCTGCAGATAATCAAGGTCCTGGGTCCATCACAGATGCATCATGAAAAACATACAGGAATTACCTAATATGTAAGGAGATTAAGCTGAAAATCACATAAATTCTATAGAAACGGCAGGGGAATAGCTGGCTTAAAGCTCCGTTCCTCCTATACCTTGAAGTTCTCTTGTATTTTGTTTTCTTCAAATTTACATGATAAAACAAAATAATATATTATGCCTAATCAGTGCACCCTGAAATTTTTTTTTTTATTATTAATCTCATTGTATATGGCATAAAATCATAAATAAAAACTAAATGGGAATGAACTGAAACATCACGATCAGTAAATGCGCAGGTTGGACGCCTAACGCGGGATTAACCTAAACTCTTGAGACTTTTACCCCCTCTCCCTTTGTCAAATACCTCTATTGTGGTTTCACTACGGCTACGCCTCGAAATGTCTGAGGTGTGATTTCACGTACTCAAATGTACAGAAATGTAAAAGTATATTGCTAATTCTATTCTGGATGATTCAAAGCGTTTTTATCGTGGACCTTTAATCAAGAAGAAGCCGCTGGATCAGCAGCCAGTTGAAAAGACAGAAAAGGTGAAGAAGTCGTTTTCTTACTCGTTACATATTTGTCAACTGTGCTTTCAGTGTAAGAGAAGGAATGAAAACACTGTGTTTCTAATATACAAGTAGGACCTTTAGCCTCCAGCTTCAACTGACTGCCAACTGTGAGATTTCGAGGGTAATCTTCAAAAGGAAACTATAGCCGGGCTTTTCTTGGTATGACAACAGGCAGGAAATTATTCTAGGGTTTCCGAAGGTACAAACTGACGGAGCTCTCGTTAACTAGAGGAAGAGAACAGTTTAGTCAAATGAACTGCTCTGGTGTTATAGCGGTGGTAGGAGGGACGCCTTTCAGGAACAGGGAAAAACAAATTCAGTGTCCTCAAGTTTTGCGGGTGCCTTTTACCGATTTGTGTGTTCTCTTATGTTAACTGTCATATGAATGTATTAGTTTTGGTTCTGAAATATTAGTCCGCTTTGCTGACACTTTATAAACAATTTAATTAATAAAAGATTGAAGACTGAAGCGCAATTATTTTCGATATATTTTGCGATATTCATGAATCAATTTAATTGAAAAGAAAATGAAATTATATTTATCGAATTTACGGCGCGAAATGTGAATATTTTCCTTTCTCCATTCTGTTAAGTCATCGCTGAAGCCGTAATCTTTTTAATGAATTGAGAGAAAATTACAAATACCTTGCGAGATCTGAATACTAGTTAGTTGTTCGTATTACACAATAACTTGTAAAATACCTTTTAATGTGCTTTATTTGCAGTCATTCATCAATGCCTGGCAGAATAAAGCTTATGACATTCCCTGCACGTGATATTGTCATTTCTGTTTGTAAGGATAGCGTAAAACTAGGTTCGTCTTTCACAATCCCTCTACTCAAGTTGATGGATGGGCTGGAAGCTGGATGCTTCGATTCTGCATCAGCCGTTAATAAACCCCAATGAAAGAAGAATTTATGTTTCTCAAACACTAATTGTCGCAATCAAGTACAGTGATGTATGATGCTGCTGTGTTTTTGTTTTCTAGGTTTTGTGGGGTATGGGTGAGTATTATGATGTCAAGAACATTAATAATCCCCGTCAATAATCGGGAGAGCCTGACATGTCGGCTCTGCTCCTGTCCATGACGCGGAAGGTAAGGCGAGATTTGAAATTAACGACATGCTAGCGTTGTTATAATTCTAACATTTGTTATTAATTCTGGCAATTATTATTTAAAGAAAAAAAACAAATTAAAATTACGGTATCCGATGGCTCTATCCAAAATCACCAATAATAATAACATTATTATTATTATTATCATTATCATTATTATTATTATTATTTCTATTATAATTGTTATTATAGTATCATTTTTTAGTTATAGGCTAATATGTATTATATGAAGGATTATCACTATATGCACTGCAACATTTTGCAAAAAAATTTTAAAGGGAACAGTATATTAAAGGGACTTGTTCAGGATCCCTACGGGTGTTAAATGAAGGCAATGTCTTGAACATTGCATAAAAAAGTAATGAAAGAAGCGCAGGTCTCACGGCGAACAGGTCGTCCTTTTTGTTTATAAAATTGGGGGTGGGGGGATTGACAGCCTAAACAACTCCAACAAGGATATCTACGGTAAGTCAAACGAATCAGAGGTTTTCAAATATGGTATTATTTCTTATGTTTTCGACATCAACAGTTATAGCTCCGGTTTACTTTTACTGTTTGTCAGCAGGGGCACATTTGCCGTGTTTACTTAATGTTTGTATATACAGGCTCAGGCATCGGTCAGAGGAACATTATAAGAACTTTAAATAGCAGGAATTCAATCCAGCTCATATATATGTACCCAGTGTATGCCAGAAATCATGTAAAATCTATAAAAAAGGAAGATATCTGATAATAGTCTGTAGAAGAGATAAAGTTATTAATGTTAAGACCAATTATCTAGAGACCATTTTAAACATTATTTATGTTTATCTGGGTAATGTGATACCGATGTTGGTGGTATGACAGTGTTTGTTCTAATTTTTATGACTACACCAGACGAATTCAACAAAATACATATATCACCAGATGTACGAGCCAAAATTTTGAATTTTCCTGAAGCTGAACAGGTTATTCGTTTTATGAACTATATTAATAAAGAACAATACAAAAACTTTTGATATTAACAGAAAACAGTGAAGACAGAAAATAAAACAGACATGTAATTTAATCATTTATATGCGCAAACCAACCGATATTTAATAGATATGATACAACTGATAAAAGTCCAGGATAAAATTCTTGGAAGACGATATGTGTATATGGGACAAATGTTGTGCATGTGCAGACTATCATTTCTATAAATGAATCGTAAAAAATTAATCAAGCTAAAACAGCTGCTGAGGGAGCGAATAGAGAACTGATGTCAACCTTTACTTTTTCAAAGCGGTATAAAAAGTGTATGTAAATTTGTACGGTAAACATCATCATATTTCACAGTCAAGTGTGCCAGGGACAATGAATTCTTACAAAACTCTCTGATTGTCTGGTCTGCAGAAACTTACTAGATATGAGGGGGAAAGCTATAGACTTGTTGATGACTTCACGCTAAGAACATATACAGCAGGAAAACACACTGGAGATGCACTTGAGATTAAGATCTATTAAAATGCGGGACCTAAGCAAACACACCTTGACATAAAGAATATAATAACACACAATAATCATAACCCTTTGCTTATTACATATGCAAATAAGGTAATTATATATTCACTTGACAAGGTAAGGGGAAATTAAACCAGTTATTTATGTAAGCAGAAAAACCATTTTATCACGCTTAATATATGCTCCCAAATTACATTCAGTTTAACAAATATCCAGTCAGTGGCACTATTCAATTGTAAATATTAACAAAAAGTAACTATATATGCGAATTAGTTATAAAATAATTCAAATATGCTTTAAAAAATTAGATTAGATTTTAAAATTAAAGCCGATATATATTAACGCTAATAAGTGAATTATTGAGCAAATATTTCCGTCATGAAAAGACCAGTAGCTTAAATCCAATTAAATTGTCTAATCTGCATAATTTTACTGCAATTTATTGAAAAATATACGATTGTATACAGACATACGTTATATTTCATCAAATTTGAATATTTTGGGCAAATGTCTTTGGAAACATGAAATTAGGTCATTGTGATATATATTCTGTGAGCTTTAGGAAAGAGGAATCATTTGAGCACCCTGAATAGATGGGCATAAATTGTATCCGTTGGCCTAACTCAGCTAACGAGACATCCTTTGGCGTTCTGCGTTTATCTCTTTGGTAACCTGAAATTATGTTATGTGACCTATATTCTGCGGACTAGGTGGCGAAAACATGTGATTTTGATCACCGAGACAGTCAGACAGGGCAAAAAGCGTATCGGTATTAAATCCCTAGAATCTTTTTACACAAAATGCCGGTGCAAATCACATTGGAACCCTGGAATTAGGTCATGGTGACCTATATTCTGAGAGCTAAAAACCTAAGAAATAATTTGAGAACCGTGAACGTCTGATGACGTAAAATGTATGCTTTTGGCATAGAATCTTCTAACATAACATCTCCTTAAATCTCTCCTAAATCTCTCTTAAATTATTTCATGGTGACCAATATTCTGCTAGCCAAAAACTAAACATGATTTTCAGCATCAAGACAGTCAGACAGGGAACACAAGGTAACTGTTTCCCAATAACCATCAATTGTAATATCCAGGGTGGAACTTGGCTAGTTTCCTTTGAATCCTGAAACTTGGTCACTGTGACCTATATTCGATGAGCTATGGGAAAACAACATGATTTTAGTACTGTGAAAGTCAGATGGACACAAACCATAACAGTTTGACCTAGAACCTTCTGACTTTAAATTCAAGGAGTTCTTGGGCATATCTCCTTCAACATCGGAGATAACTTATGATAGAGTAAATTTTTGAGCCAGTGATGAAAAACCTCATTTTTTAGCACCCGGAAAGTCGGACATGACCTTTATCGTACCTGTTGGATCCAGAAACGTCTTACCTAAAGTAAATGGAGGACATTGCAATGTCTAACTAGACAACCGAAATAAGGCTACTGTGACCTATATTCTGCAGTGTTACAGTTGGATAAGGATACTTCTGATTTAACTAAGATCCAGGGAGGTCCCTAAAAATTCCTTGGTAACCCGAAATCAGGACTCTACGGCAATATTCTATGAAAGAACGTGATTTTAGCACAGTGTTATTTGTCAGATGGGCACAAATCGTAGTAGTTGGACCCAGACACTTCTTATTTATTTAATATCCATGGAGGGCTTTGTAAAATCTTCTAGGAAACCCCAAATAAGGTCACTGTGATGTATATTCTGGGCACATTAAACACCCTATACGTTAGATGAACACAAATTGTAGCAGTTGGACATAGAAACCAGGGTGTAAGCTCACTGTACCCCTTTTATAAGGCCTTTGAACGAAAAGCATGAATTTAAGCACTCTGTAAGTCATTCCATCCACTGTTCAAGGTTCATTAACAAATATTTTTCACCAGATCATAACATTAATGATTAATACATGCATCGCCTTATGTCAAAATCATTTTAGCTTCATGGTCCATGGGCCACTTGTTATATTTATCAGCCATGCGGTTTACATATCGTAGGCCTCTCTATATTTCCTGGTATTTAAATATTCTTTTACCTTTCCTCTCATATTGCGACAAAGTAATATGTCCAGTTGCGAGCATAGAGCATATGCTTCCTCTCTCTCTCTCTCTCTCTCTCTCTCTCTCTCTCTATATATATATATATATATATATATATATATATATGCGTGTGTTTGTGTATAAGAATAAGCCGGATTCAATATCCTTGTGATATTTTAACCAAAAAAGGGAAAAGTTCAATTATTTATCATTTGTTTCCTGCAGACGGAATTATGCAGTAATCATCTATTGTAAAACCAGGGTGGACACTGGAGTGTCTCCTTTGAATCCTAAAAATAGGTCACTGTGACCTATATTGTATGAGCTTCAGGGGAAAACATGATTTTAGTACTGTGAAAGTCAGATTGACCATATCATAACACTTGGTCACTGAACCTTCGAACTTAAATACCAAGGATCTCTATCTCTCTGTCTCTCTGTCTCTCTGTCTCTCTCTCTCTATATATATATATAAATATATATATATATATATATATATATATATATATATATATATATATAATCAATATAATACATGAGGGTTCAAAACATCACAGTGAAAGTGCTCTACCGTATGGGGAGCATTAATAATATTATACTATGTGTATAGTTACCTTGATTTCATGATGTACTACAGTACTGTTTCGTGGGTTCAGCTTGCTAACCACGAAAACTTTAACGAACCCAATAACCCAAGCTTAATCCAGCTTATTTAAACGGACTAAATTCACACATTATCATTATATATATATATATATATATATATATATATATATATATGCGTGTGTGTGTAAAGGATAATGCCAATTTTAATATCCTTCATTATCCTCTAAAAAAAACTTAACTTATTAATTATTTGTTTCCTGTAGAAGGAACTGTACCATAATGAAACATATGATAAACAACACTGATATTTTCATATATTTAAAATTAATTTCATACTTTACTTCAATCTTAAATGTTGCGGCATCCCCCCCCCAGCCCCATATATATATATATATATATATATATATATATATATATATATATATATATATATATATAGGCTAATCACCGCAAAATCCAATTTCTTCAGTTCCATCTAAGATTAGCCTAGTTACTGGTGTACATTTACTGTGTAGATGTAAGAAAGTATGTCCACTTTCAAGGGTAATTTTTCAATCAGAGAAATGTCATTACCTGGAAAAGCTCACACTGAGGTAATGAGATATAATCTACATAAAATGTTCTGCAGTAAATCACCAAATCAGTGTCGGCCCCTAGGGGAGTACCTGTTAATATGTCTCATTAAACAATTTCCTGCGTTAATTATGACAACATATACTTATTTTCCGGGTGTGAATAATTCATTTCATGGCTTAATGAAATAATTATCTACATATTATCGAAAGCACAGAAAAAAAACTTTTTCTTATTCCTGTTCTGATTTCCATAATTTTTCATGACACTCAATATTAATTGATAATTAAACAACTGGATAACATTTTTTTTTTTGGTAGTTCTTACAAGATATGCAAACAGATGAAAATTATATACCTTGAATTTTGCTCATTGATTTTTTAAACTATCTGATGATACTATCAGCGTGTGCCCCCTGCTTGGCCAAGACTGTGGGAAACACAGTCCTCGTATCCTAGGGACCAAGTAAAAGAACTTTTCTTTGCCTGGCTCGATGCTTTCTGAAACACAGGGTATCTCTGGGTCATAGGGACAGGGAACACAGCGTCTGCGTGCCTGGTCTCTGGCTCCAGCAAACACAGGCTATCTCTTGGTCATAGGGACCAGGGGACAGCGTCTCCGTGCATACTCTCTGGTTCTTGGTAACACGGCCTATATCTGTGTCATAGGGACAAGTGACCACAGCGTCTCCGTACATAGTCTCTGGCTCTTGGTAACACGGGCTATATCTGTGTCATAGGGACCAGTGACCACAGCGTCTCCGTACATAGTCTCTGGCTCTTGGTAACACGGGCTATATCTGTGTCATAGGGACCAGTGACCACAGCGTCTCCGTACATAGTCTCTGGCTCTTGGTAACACGGGCTATATCTGTGTCATAGGGACCAGGGGACAGCGTCTCCGTGCATACTCTCTGGTTCTTGGTAACACGGGCTATATCTGTGTCATAGGGACCAGTGACCACAGCGTCTCCGTACATAGTCTCTGGCTCTTGGTAACACGGGCTATATCTGTGTCATAGGGACCAGTGACCACAGCGTCTCCGTACATAGTCTCTGGCTCTTGGTAACACGGGCTATATCTGTGTCATAGGGACCAGAAACCACAGCGTCTCCTTACCTAGTCTCTGGTTCTTGGTAAGACGGGCTACATCTGTGTCATAGGGACCAGTGACCACAGCGTCTCCGTACCTGGTCTCTGGTTCTTGATAACACGGGCTATGTCTGTGTCATAGAAACCAAGGACCACAGCGTCTCCGTACCTGGTCTCTGGTTCTTGGTAACACGGGCTATATCTGTGTCATGGGGACCAGGGACCACAGCGTCTCCGTACCTGGTCTCTGGTTCTTGATAACACGGGCTATCTCTCTATGCAATAGGGACCAGGGACCACAGCGTCTCCGTACCTGGTCTCTGGTTCTTTGTAACACGGGCTATCTCTGTGCAATAGGGACCAGTGACCACAGCGTCTTCGTGCCTGGTCTCTGGCCCTTGGTAACACATGCTATCTGTGTGTCATAGGAACCAGCCACCACAGCGTCTCCGTGCCTGGTCTCTAGCTTTTGGTAACAAGGGCTATTTCTATGTCATAGGGACCAGGGACCACAGCGTCTCCTTTCCTGGCCATAGGCCTGAGAAATCACGGGCTATCTCGGAATCAGGCACAGGTTATATCACCTTACAAAAATGTATTATAGTGTTCGGACCATAAAATATGAAATAACCTACATTTAAAATTATAAAAAAAAACACGTGGCATATATAAGTAAATCTGGGTGAATTAGGACTTCCGAATCAGCTGTAAAAAATGCCACGATTGGTAAAAAAATACCCGCAAAATATAATCGCAATACGTCAACCATTCCGATTGGAGATCCGCGCGTATTTCTGTAATCAGTATATCTATTGTAGTGATAACGGTAACCCGCGACGATGATTGAACCAACCTTAGATGTATTACTCTCCCTGAATATAAACTAATTACACGTGTTCTGAGATCAATAGCTTTTTGTGTGGTAATCCTGGTTGCCCAATACAACCCTACAATCGACGTCGTGACAATTTGAACCAGATTCGATTTCTTCTGCATGCCTAAACAACAGAATAATAGGTCAAAAGCTTAAAGTAACAAACATCTTTCTTCTATATATGATTATATCATATTCCTAGCTTGGAATAAAAAGTTCATGGAATTTATATTGTGGCAAGGAAATGTCATGGACGAAATAAAGAACGTCTCAATGGCCATATGTATATACACATAAGAAACAACACTAATTATAAAGAAGAAGAAATAATATTACAATGGAGCCACATAACCTTGGACAGTTCCAAGCGTTTTATTTTCAAGATGAATATATCTTATCCTTTCTATTCCCTCAGAGACAACTGTGCCCCCTGTCTTAGTATGTGGTGAGCCTGTGTTACCTGTCTTAGTACATGGTGAGCCCGTGTTATCTGTCTTAGTATATGGTGAGCCCGTGTTATCTGTCTTAGTATGTTGTGATAGCCCCTGTTATATGTTTTAGTATGTGGTGAGCCCGTGTTATTTGTCTTAGTGTGTGGTGATAGCCCGTGTAATTAATCTTTGTATGTGGAGATAGCCCGTGTTATCTGTCTTAGTATGTGGTGATAGCCCGTGTTATCTGTCTTAGTATGTGGTGATAGCCCGTGTTTTCTGTATTAGTATATGGTGAGCGCTTGTTATCTGTCTTAGTACATGGTGGGCCCGTGTTATCTGTCTTTGAAAGCCCGTGCTATCTGTCTTAGTATGTGGTGAGCCTGTGTTATCTGTCTTAGTACACGGTGAGCCCGTGTTATCTGTCTTAGTATGTGGTGATAGCCCCGTTATCTGTTTTAGTATGTGGTGAGCCCGTGTTATCTGTCTTAGTGTGTGGTGATAGCCCGTGTTATCTGTCTTTGTATGTGGAGATAGCCAATGTTATCTGTCTTAGTATGTGGTGATAGCCGGTATTATCTGTCTTAGTATGTGGTGATAGTCCGTGTTATCTGTCTTAGTATATGGTGAGCCCGTGTTATCTGTCTTAGTATGTGGTGATAGCCCGTGTTTTCGGTCTTAGTATATGGTGAGCCCGTGTTATCTGTCTTTGTATGTGGAGATAGCCAGTGTTATCTGTCTTAGTATGTGGTGATAGCCCGTGTTATCTGTCTTAGTATGTGGTGATAGGCCGTATTATCTGTCTTAGTATATGGTGAGCCCCTGTTATCTGTCTTAGTATGTGGTGATAGCCCGTGTTATCTGTCTGAGTATGTGGTGATAGCCCCTGTTATCTGTCTTAGTATGTGGTGATAGCCCGTGTTATCTGTCTTAGTATTTGGTAAGCCCGTGTTATCTGCCTGAGTATGTGGTGATAGCCCTTGTTATCTGTCTGAGTATGTGGTGATAGCCCGTGTTATCTGTCTTAGTACATGGTGAGCCCGTGTTATCTGTCTGAGTATGTGGTGATAGCCCGTGTTATCTGTTTTAGTATGTGGTGAGCCCGTGTTATCTGTCTTAGTATGTGGTAATAGCCCCTGTTATCTCTCTTAGTATGTGGAGATAGCCCGTGTTATCTGTCTTAGTATGTGGTAAGCCCGTGTTATCTGTCTGAGTATGTGGTGATAGCCCCTGTTATCTGTCTGAGTATGTGGTGATAGCCCCAGTTATCTCTCTTAGTATGTGGTGATAGCCCGTGTTATCTGTCTAAGTACATGGTGAGCCCCTGTTATCTGTCTTAGTATGTGGTGATAGCCCGTGTTATCTGTTTTAGTATGTGGTGAGCCCGTGTTATCTGTCTAAGTATGTGGCGATAGCCCCTGTTATCTCTCTTAGTATGTGGAGATAGCCCGTGTTATCTGTCTTAGTATGTGGTTATAGCCCGTGTTATCAGTTTTAGTATGTGGTGATAGCCAGTGTTTTCTGTCTTAGTACATGGTGAGCCCGTGTTATCTGTCTTAGTATGTGGTGATAGCCCGTGTTTTAGTATTTGGTGAGCCCGTGTTATCTGTCTTAGTATGTGGTGATAGCCCGTATAATCTGTCTTAGTATGTGGAGATAGCCCGTGTTATCTGTCTTAGTATATGGTGAGCCCCTGTTATCTGTCTTAGTATGTGGTGATAGCCCGTGTTATCTGTCTGAGTATGTGGTTATAGCCCCTGTTATCTGTCTTAGTATGTGGTGATAGCCCGTGTTATTTGTCTTAGTATTTGGTGAGCCCGTGTTATCTGTCTAAGTATGTGGTGATAGCCCGTGTTATCTGTTTGAGTATGTGGTGATAGCCCCTGTTATATGTCTTAGTATGTGGTGATAGCCCGTGTTATCTGTCTTAGTATATGGTGATAGCCCGTGTTATCTGTCTTAGTATGTGGTGATAGCCCGTGATTTCAGTCTTAGTATATGGTGAGCCCGTGTTTTCTTTCTCAGTATATGGTGATAGTCCGTGTTATCTGTCTGAGTATGTGTTGATAGCCCCTGTTATCTGTCTGAATTTGTGATGATAGCCCGTGTTATCTGTCTTAGTATGTGGTGATAGCCCGTGTTATCTGTCTTAGTATGTGGTAATAGCCCGTGTTATCTATCTTAGTATGTGGTGATAGCCCGTGTTATCTGTCCTAGTATATGGTGAGCCCCTGTTATCTGTCTTAGTATGTGGTGATAGCCCGTGTTATCTGTCTGAGTATGTGGTTATAGCGCCTGTTATCTGTCTTTGTATGTGGTGATAGCCCGTGTTATCTGTCTTAGTATTTGGTGAGCCCGTGTTATCTGTCTAAGTATGTGGTGATAGCCTGTGTTATCTGTCTGAGTATTTTGTTGATAGCCCCTCTTATCTGTCTTAGTATGTGGTGATAGCCCATGTTATCTGTATTAGTATATGGTGATAGCCCGTGTTATCTGTCTTAGTATGTGGTGATAGCCCGTGTTATCTGTCATAGTATTTGGTGAGCCCGTGTTATCTGTCTAAGTATGTGGTGATAGCCTGTGTTATCTGTCTGAGTATGTGGTGATAGCCCCTCTTATCTGTCTTAGTATGTGGTGATAGCCCGTGTTATCTGTCTTAGTATATGGTGAGCCCATGTTATCTCTCTTAGTATGTGGTTTTAGCCCGTGTTATCTGTCTTAGTATGTGGTGATAGCCCGTGTTATCTGTTTTAGTATGTGGTGATAGCCAGTGTTTTCTGTCTTAGTACATGGTGAGCCCGTGTTATCTGTTTTAGTATGTGGTGATAGCCCGTGTTTTAGTATTTGGTGAGCCCGTGTTATCTGTCTTAGTATGTGGTGATAGCCGTTATAATCTGTCTGAGTATGTGGTTATAGCCCCTGTTATCTGTCTTAGTATGTGGTGATAGCCCGTGTTATTTGTCTTAGTATGTGGAGATAGCCCGTGTTATCTGTCTGAGTATATGGTGAGCCCCTGTTATCTGTCTTAGTATGTGGTGATAGCCCGTGTTATCTGTCTGAGTATGTGGTTATAGCCCCTGTTATCTGTCTTAGTATGTCGTGATAGCCCGTGTTATTTGTCTTAGTATTTGGTGAGCCCGTGTTATCTGTCTAAGTATGTGGTGATAGCCCGTGTTATCTGTTTGAGTATGTGGTGATAGCCCCTGTTATATGTCTTAGTATGTGGTGATAGCCCGTGTTATCTGTCTTAGTATATGGTGATAGCCCGTGTTATCTGTCTTAGTATGTGGTGATAGCCCGTGATTTCAGTCTTAGTATATGGTGAGCCCGTGTTTTCTTTCTCACTATATGGTGATAGTCCGTGTTATCTGTCTGAGTATGTGTTGATAGCCCCTGTTATCTGTCTGAATTTGTGGTGATAGCCCGTGTTATCTGTCTTAGTATGTGGTGATAGCCCGTGTTATCTGTCTTAGTATGTGGTAATAGCCCGTGTTATCTATCTTAGTATGTGGTGATAGCCCGTGTTATCTGTCCTAGTATATGGTGAGCCCCTGTTATCTGTCTTAGTATGTGGTGATAGCCCGTGTTATCTGTCTGAGTATGTGGTTATAGCGCCTGTTATCTGTCTTTGTATGTGGTGATAGCCCGTGTTATCTGTCTTAGTATTTGGTGAGCCCGTGTTATCTGTCTAAGTATGTGGTGATAGCCTGTGTTATCTGTCTGAGTATTTTGTTGATACCCCTCTTATCTGTCTTAGTATGTGGTGATAGCCCGTGTTATCTGTCTTAGTATATGGTGATAGCCCGTGTTATCTGTCTTAGTATGTGGTGATAGCCCGTGTTATCTGTCTTAGTATTTGGTGAGCCCGTGTTATCTGTCTAAGTATGTGGTGATAGCCTGTGTTATCTGTCTGAGTATGTGGTGATAGCCCCTCTTATCTGTCTTAGTATGTGGTGATAGCCCGTGTTATCTGTCTTAGTATATGGTGAGCCCCTGTTATCTCTCTTAGTATGTGGTTTTAGCCCGTGTTATCTGTCTTAGTATGTGGTGATAGCCCGTGTTATCTGTTTTAGTATGTGGTGAGCCCGTGTTATCTGTCTAAGTATGTGGTGATAGCCCCTGTTATCTCTCTTAGTATGTGGAGATAGCCCGTGTTATCTGTCTAAGTATGTGGTGATAGCCCGTGTTATCAGTTTTAGTATGTGGTGATAGCCAGTGTTTTCTGTCTTAGTACATGGTGAGCCCGTGTTATCTGTCTTAGTATGTGGTGATAGCCCGTGTTATCTGTCCTTGTATATGGAGAGCCCCTGTTATCTGTCTTAGTATGTGGTGATAGCCCGTGTTATCTGTCTGAGTATGTGGCTATAGCGCCTGTTATCTGTCTTTGTATGTGGTGATAGCCCGTGTTATCTGTCTTAGTATTTGGTGAGCCCGTGTTATCTGTCTAAGTATGTGGTGATAGCCTGTGTTATCTGTCTGAGTATGTGGTGATAGCCCCTCTTATCTGTCTTAGTATGTGGTGATAGCCCGTGTTATCTGTCTTAGTATATGGTGATAGCCCGTGTTCTGTCTTAGTATGTGGTGATAGCCCGTGTTTTCTGTCCTAGTATATGGTGAGCCCGTGTTTTCTGTCTTAGTATGTGGTGATAGCCCCTGTTATCTGTCTGAATTTGTGGTGATAGCCCGTGTTATCTGTTTTAGTATGTGGTGAGCCCGTGTTATCTGTCTAAGTATGTGGTGATAGCCCCTGTTATCTCTCTTAGTATGTGGAGATAGCCCGTGTTATCTGTCTGAGTATGTGGTGATAGCCCGTGTTATCTGTCTTAGTATATGGTGAGCCCGTGTTATCTGTCTTAGTATGTGGTGATAGCCCGTGTTATCTGTCTGAGTATGTGTTGATAGCCCCTTTTATCTGTTTTAGTATGTGGTGATAGTCCGTGTTATCTGTCTTAGTATATGGTGAGCCCATGTTATCTGTCTTAATATGTGGTGATAACCCGTGTTATCAGTCTTGGTATGTGGTGATAGCCCGTGTTATCTGTTTTGGTGTGCGTGATGATCCTGTTATCTGTCTTGGTGTGCGTTAAGAACCTGATTTCTCGGTTTGATAAACACGTAAACCTGTGTTACATATGAATGGTGAACCTACGCTTTCTGTCTAAGCGTGCGTTTTGTACCTGTTTACGTGTGCGTAATGAATCTGTGCGGTTTGTCTAAGTATATGCGTGATGAATTCGTTTTGAATGTTTAAGTGTGCGAAATCAACCTATGATGTCTTATTATGCATGATGAACCTATGCTTTATGTCTTATTATGGCTTAGTGAACCTGTGTCATCTGTGACCAGTGCTTTTTATTATTATGCGTGTTGTAACTGTGCTATTTGTCTTAGTGTGCGTAATGAACCTGTCTTATTTCTCTTACTACGCGTGATGAACCTGTTCCTTCCGTCCTAATGTGTAGGATGAAACTGTGCTATATTTCTTAGTATACGTGATGAACCTATGCTGTCTGTCTTAGTATACGTGATGAACCTGTGCTATCTGTGTTAGTATTCGTGTGAACCTGTGCTATCTGTCTAAGTATACGTGATGAACCTATATTATCTATCTTAGTATACGTGATGAACCTGTGCTATCTGTCTTAGTATACGTGATGAACCTGTGCTATCTGTGTTAGTATTCGTGTGAACCTGTGCTATCTGTCAAAGTACACGTGATGAACCTATACTATCTGTCTTAGTATACGTGATGAACCTGTGCTATCTGTCTTAGTTTACGTGATCAACCTGTGCCATCTGTCTAGGTATAAGTGAAGAACCAGTGCTATCAGTCTTAGTTTATGTGATCAAACTATTTACTTTCTGTGTTATAACACGTGATGAACCTGTGCTATCTGTCTTAGTATGTGGTAATAGCCCGTTATTTCTGTCTTAGTACATGGTGAGCCCGTGTTATCTGTCTTAGTATGTGGTGATAGCCCGTGTTATCTGTTTTAGTATGTGGTGAGCCCGTGTTATCTGTCTTAGTAAGTGGTGATAGCCCGTGTTATCTGTCTTAGTATGTGGTGATAGCCCTATTTTCTGTCTTAGTATATGGTGAGCCCGTGATATCTGTCTTAGTATGTGGTGATAGCCCGTGTTATCTGTTTTAGTATGTGGTGAGCCCGTGTTATCTGTCTTAGTATGTGGTGAGCCCCTGTTATCTGTCTTAGTATGTGGTGATAGCCCGTGTTTTCTGTCTCAGAATATGGTGATAGTCCGTGTTATCTGTCTGAGTATGTGTTGATAGCCCCTGTTATCTGTCTGAATATGTGGTGATAGCCCGTGTTATCTGTCTTTGTATGTGGTGATAGCCCGTGTTTTCTGTCTTAGTATATGGTGAGCCCATGTTATCTGTCTTAGTATGTGGTGATAGCCCCTGTTATCTGTCTTAGTATGTGGTGATAGCCCGTGTTATCTCTCTTAGTATGTGGTGATAGCCCGTGTTTTCTGTCTCAGTATATGGTGAGCCCGTGTTATCTGTCTTAGTATGTGATGATAGTCCGTGTTTTCTGTCTCAGTATATGGTGAGCCCGTGTTATCTGTCTTAGTATGTGATGATAGCCCGTGTTATCTGTCTGAATATGTGGTGATAGCCCGTGTTATCTGTCTTAGTATGTGTTGATAGCCCGTGCTATCTGTCTGAATATGTGGTGATAGCCCGTGTTATCTGTCTTAGTATATGGTGATAGCCCGTGTTTTCTGTCTTAGTATACGGTGAGCCCGTGTTATCTGTCTTAGTATGTGGTGATAGCCCGTGTTTTCTGTCTAAGTATTTGGTGATAGTCCGTGTTATCTGTCTGAGTATGTGTTGATAGCCCGTGTTATCTGTCTGAATATGTGGTGATAGCCCGTGTTAATTGTCTTAGTATGTGGTGATAGCCCGTGTTATCTGTCTTAGTATATGGTGAGCCCGTGTTATCTGTCTTAGTATGTGGTGATAGCCCGTGTTTTCTGTCTTAGTATATGGAGAGCCCGTGTTATCTGTCTTAGTATGTGGTGATAGCCCGTGTTATCTGTCTTAGTATGTGGTAAAAGCCCGTGTGATCTGTCTTAGTATGTGGTGATAGCCCGTGTTTTCTGTCTCAGTATATGGTGAGCCCGTGTTATCTGTCTTAGTATGTGGTGATAGCCCGTGTTTTCTGTCTCAGTATATGGTGAGCCCGTGTTATCTGTCTTAGTATGTGGTGATAGCCCGTGTTATCTGTCTTAGTATGTGGTGATTGCCCCTGTTATCTGTCTTAGTATGTGATGATAGCCCGTGTTTTCTGTCTTAGTACATGGTGAGCCCGTGTTATCAGTCTTAGTATGTGGTGATAGCCCGTGTTTTCTGTCTTAGTATACGGTGAGCCCGTTTTATCTGTCTAAGTATGTGGTGATAGCCCGTGTTTTCTGTCTTAGTATGTGGTGATAGCCCGTGTTATCTGTCTTAGTATGTGGTGATAGCCCGTGTTTTCTGTCTCAGTATATGGTGAGCCCCTGTTATCTGTCTTAGTATGTGGTGATAGCCCGTGTTTTCTGTCTCAGTATATGGTGATAGTCCGTGTTATCTGTCTGAGTATGTGTTGATAGCCCCTGTTATCTGTCTGAATATGTGTTGAAAGCCCGTGTTATCTGTCTTAGTATATGGTGATAGCCCGTGTTATCTGTCTCAGTATGTAGTGATAGCCCGAGTTATCTGTCTTAGTATGTGGTAATAGCCCATGTTATCTGTCTAAGTATGTAGTGTAGCCCGTGTTATCTGGTCTTAGTATGTGGTGATAGCCCGTGTTTTCGCTTTTAGTATGTGGTGATAGCCCTGTGATGTCTGTGTTAATATATGGTAAACCCGTGTTATATGTCTTAGTATGTGGTGATAGCCCGTGTTTTCTGTCTCAGTATATGGTGATAGCCCGTGTTTTCTGTCTTAGTATATGGTGAGCCCGTGTTATCTGTCTGAGTATGTGATGATAGCCCGTGTTTTCTGTCTCAGTATATGGTGAGCCCGTGTTATCTGTCTTAGTATGTGGTGATAGCCCGTGTTTTCTGTCTCAGTATATGGTGATAGCCCGTGTTATCTTTGTTAGTATATGGTGAGCCCGTGTTATCTGTCTGAGTATGTGATGATAACCCGTGTTTTCTGTCTCAGTATATGGTGAGCCCGTGTAATCTGTCTTAGTGTGTGGTGGTAGTCCGTGTTATCTGTCTTAGTATGTGATGATAGCCCGTGTTATCTGTCTTAGTATATGGTGAGCCCGTGTTATCTGTCTTAGTATGTGGTGATAGCCCGTGTTATCTGTCTGAGTATGTGTTGATAGCCCCTGTTATCTGTTTTAGTATGTGGTGATAGTCCGTGTTATCTGTCTTAGTATATGGTGAGCCCATGTTATCTGTCTTAATATGTGGTGATAACCCGTGTTATCAGTCTTGGTATGTGGTGATAGCCCATGTTATCTGTTTTGGTGTGCGTGATGATCCTGTTATTTGTCTTGGTGTGCGTTAAGAACCTGATTTCTCGGTTTGATAAACACGTAAACCTGTGTTACATATGAATGGTGAACCTACGCTTTCTGTCTAAGCGTGCGTTTTGAACCTGTTTACGTGTGCGTAATGAACCTGTGCGGTTTGTCTAAGTATATGCGTGATGAATTCGTTTTGAATGTTTAAGTGTGCGAAATCAACCTATGATGTCTTATTATGCATGATGAACCTATGCTTTATGTCTTATTATGGCTTAGTGAACCTGTGTCATCTGTGACTAGTGCTTTTTATTATTATGCGTGTTGTAACTGTGCTATTTGTCTAAGTGTGCGTAATGAACCTGTCTTATTTCTCTTACTACGCCTGATGAACCTGTTCCTTCCGTTCTAATGTGTAGGATGAAACTGTGCTATATTTCTTAGTATACGTGATGAACCTGTGCTGTCTGTCTTAGTATACGTGATGAACCTGTGTTATCTGTGTTAGTATTCGTGTGAACCTGTGCTATCTGTCTAAGTATACGTGATGAACCTATATTATCTATCTTAGTATACGTGATGAACCTGTGCTATCTGTCTTAGTATACGTGATGAACCTGTGCTATCTGTGTTAGTATTAGTGTGAACCTGTGCTATCTGTCTAAGTATACGTGATGAACCTATACTATCTGTCTTAGTATACGTGATGAACCTGTGCTATCTGTCTTAGTTTACGTGATGAACCTGTGCTATCTGTCTAGGAATAAGTGAAGAACCAGTGCTATCAGTCTTAGTTTATGTGATCAAACTATTTACTTTCTGTGTTATAACACGTGATGAACCTGTCCTATCTGTCTTAGTATAAGTGATGAACCTGCGCTATCTGTGTTTTAACACGTGATGAACCTGTGCTATATATTTAAGTATAAATGATGAACCTGTGCTATCTGTCTAAGAATATGTGATGAACCTATCCTGTCTTAGTTTTTGTGATCAATCTGTGTTATCTGTGATATAATACGTGATGAACCTTTGCTGTCTTAGCATATGTGATGAACCTGTGCTATCTGTCTAAGTATAAGTGATGAACCTGTGCTATCTGTGTTATAATACGTGATAAACCTGTGCTATCTGTGTTAGTATACGTGATGAACCTGTGCTATCTGTCTTAGTATACGTGATGAACCTGTGCTATCTGTCTAGGTATAAGTGAAGAACCAGTGCTATCAGTCTTAGTTTATGTGATCAAACTATTTACTTTCTGTGTTATAATACGTGATGAACCTGTGCTATCTGCCTTAGTATAAGTGATGAACCTGCGCTATCTGTGTTTTAACACGTGATGAACCTGTGCTATATATTTAAGTATAAATGATGAACCTGTGCTATCTGTCTAAGAATATGTGATGAACCTATGCTGTCTTAGTTTTCGTGATCAATCTGTGTTATCTGTGATATAATACGTGATGAACCTGTGCTGTCTGAGCATACGTGATGAACCTGTGCTATCTGTCTAAGTATAAGTGATGAACCTGTGCTATCTGTGTTATAATACATGATGAACCTGTGCTATCTGTCTTAGTATACGTGATGAACCTGTGCTATCTGTCTAGGTATAAGTGAAGAACCAGTGCTATCAGTCTTAGTTTATGTGATCAAGCTATTTACTTTCTGTGTTATAATACGTAATGAACCTGTGCTATCTGTCTTAGTATAAGTGATGAACCTGCGCTATCTGTGTTTTAACACGTGATGAACCTGTGCTATATATTTAAGTATAAATGATGAACCTGTGCTATCTGTCTAAGAATATGTGATGAACCTATGCTGTCTTAGTTTTCGTGATCAATCTGTGTTATCTGTGATATAATACGTGATGAACCTGTGCTGTCTGAGCATACGTGATGAACCTGTGCTATCTGTCTAAGTATAAGTGATGAACCTGTGCTATCTGTGTTATAATACATGATGAACCTGTGCTATCTGTCTTAGTATACGTGATGAACCTGTGCTATCTGTCTAGGTATACGTGAAGAACCAGTGCTATCAGTCTTAGTTTATGTGATCAAACTGTTTACTTTCTGTGTTATAATACGTGATGAACCTGTGCTATCTGTCTTAGTATAAGTGATGAACCTGTGCTATCTATTTAAGTATAAATGATTAACCTGTGCTATCTGTCTAAGAATATGTGATTAACCTATGCTACCTGTCTTACTTTTTGTGATCAATCTGTGCTATGTGTGATATAATACGTCGTGAACCTGTGCTGTTTTAGTATACGTGAAGAATATGTGACATCTGTCTAAGTATACATGATGAACCTGTGCTATCTGTGTTAGTAACCGTGATGAACCTGTGCTATCTGACTAAGTATAAGTAATGAACCTGTGCTATCTGTCTAAGTATACGTGATGAACCTATGCTATCTGTCTTAGTATACGTGTAGAATCTGTGCCATCAGTCTAAGTATAAGTAATGAACCTGTGCTATCTGTCTTAGTATTCGTGATGAACCTGTGCTATCTGTGTTAGTATAAGTAATGAGCCTGTGCTATCTGTAATAGTATACGTGATGAACCTGTGCTATCTGTCTTAGTATATGTGGTGAACCTGTGCTATCTGTGTTAGTATACGTGATGAGCCTGTGCTATCTGTGTTAGTATACGTGATGAGCCTGTGCTATCTGTCTTAGTATATGTAATGGACCTGTGCTATCTGTCTTAGTATATGTGGTGAACCTGTGCTATCTGTCTTAGTATATGTAATGAACCTGTGCTATCTGTGTTAGTATACGTGATGAACCTGTGCTATCTGTGTTAGTATACGTGATGAACCTGTGCTATCTGTCTTAGTATATGTGGTGAACCTGTGCTATCTGTCTTAGCTTATGTGATCAAATCTGTGCTAATTGTCTTATTATGTATGGTGAACCTGTGCTATCTGTCTTAGTATATGTGGTGAACCTGTGCTATCTGTGTTAGTATACGTGATGAACCTGTGCTATCTGTGTTAGTATACGTGATGAACCTGTGCTATCTGTGTTAGTATACGTGATGAACCTGTGCTATCCGTCTTAGTATTCGTGATGAACCTGTGCTATCTGTGTTAGTATAAGTAATGAGCCTGTGCTATCTGTAAAAGTATACGTGATGAGCCTGTGCTAACTGTCTTAGTATATGTGGTGAACCTGTGCTATCTGTCTTAGTATATGTAATGAACCTGTGCTATCTGTGTTAGTATACGTGATGAACCTGTGCTATCTGTGTTAGTATACGTGATGAACCTGTGCTATCTGTCTTAGTATATGTGGTGAACCTGTGCTATCTGTCTTAGCTTATGTGATCAAATCTTTGCTATTTGTCTTATTATGTATGGTGAACCTGTGCTATCTGTCTTAGTATATGTGGTGAACCTGTGCTATTTGTGTTTGTATACGTGATGAACCTGTGCTATCTGTGTTAGTATAAGTAATTAGCCTGTGCTATCTGTAATAGTATACGTGATGAACCTGTGCTATCTGTCTTAGTATATGTGGTGAACCTGTGCTATCTGTGTTAGTATACGTGATGAGCCTGTGCTATCTGTGTTAGTATACGTGATGAGCCTGTGTTATCTGTCTTAGTATATGTAATGAACCTGTGCTATCTGTCTTAGTATATGTGGTGAACCTGTGCTATCTGTCTTAGTATATGTAATGAACCTGTGCTATCTGTGTTAGTATACGTGATGAACCTGTGCTATCTGTGTTAGTATACGTGATGAACCTGTGCTATCTGTGTTAGTATACGTGATGAACCTGTGCTATCCGTCTTAGTATCTGTGTTAGTATAAGTAATGAGCCTGTGCTATCTGTAAAAGTATACGTGATGAGCCTGTGCTAACTGTCTTAGTATATGTGGTGAACCTGTGCTATCTGTCTTAGTATATGTAATGAACCTGTGCTATCTGTGTTAGTATACGTGATAAACCTGTGCTATCTGTGTTAGTATACGTGATGAACCTGTGCTATCTGTCTTAGTATATGTGGTGAACCTGTGCTATCTGTCTTAGCTTATGTGATCAAATCTTTGCTATTTGTCTTATTATGTATGGTGAACCTGTGCTATCTGTCTTAGTATATGTGGTGAACCTGCGCTATTTGTGTTTGTATAGGTGATGAACCTGTGCTATCTGTGTTAGTATACGTGATAAACCTGTGCTATCCGTGTTAGTATACGTGATGAACCTGTGCTATCTGTCTTAGCTTATGTGATCAAAACTGTGCTATCTGTCTTAGTATGTATGGTGAACCTGTGCTATTTGTCTTAGTATATGTGGTGAACCTATGCTATCTGTCTTAGCATACGTGATGAACCTGTGCTATCTGTGTTAGTATGTGTGATGAATTAATGTTATCTGAATTTCTCTGTACTGTTTCTCTGTGTATACATTGTTTGAAAAAATATATAAGAGTAGAGCCAATGTTCCTTTCTTGGTATATCAGAGGAACAGATGCAGGAGAGAAGATTCATGTTAAACCCACCCTCATACCTCATGGGCGCAAAACAGAACCCCTTCAAGAGTACTCTCCATATATATATATATATATATGGTAATAAGTGGTATAGCCGTGTAAGTCTGTAGTTGAAGCGTAGGTAAATATAAAGATTATTATTAATAAACAAGTTAGCCTTTCTAAAAGGCGTCACTCTTAATATTAGCACATATATATATATATATATATATATATATATATATATATATATATATATATTAGTGGTGGGCCGATCATCGAGTTTTATCGAAAGTCAGTCGGTTTGCTGCCACTTTTAAGCGCTCGATTACCAAAGGCAACTTTCGATTACATCATAATAATGATTTTTTTTTCCAGAATGCCTTTATGTTAAAGGCAAAAATTATTCTTCCATTTCTTTACCCCATTCCGCGCTTCATATAATGAGTCTGTGTTCCCAGATAACTTCCGTATGTAACTTAGTATGACACGGTAGATGCCAGAACGGAGGAATTTTTAAACTTATTATCTGTGAACTCGCAGGGAGCTGCAGAATTAGCGGAGAGTTTTCTAGCGGAAATGTACATTGCAAAATATGGGCGAGAAGGCGTTAAAATACTCCATGAATTCTCCAGGTCTATGTCAATTTTGCGAGATTCTCTTTGAAATAATCTATTCAACCGATGCCAGGTGCCGCTGTTTAGGCCGTCCTTAAAAAAATTCTTTGTTGGGGCTAACCCGGCCGGTCGAGTATTTGGATTTCAGTTTTTTTTTTTGGACTAGTCTGCAATTTTTTTGTATGATCTGCCCCAAGCGCAATCATGCCTTCATGTGCTGGAAAAACAGCCCCTTTATAGGCCTAACATTCTTAGATGCTTGTAAATTCCATTATGAAAGATATTACCCGACGTTGCCGATCGTTAAATTTGATCCTTAAAAGTATTCTTTATACGTGGAAGGATCGTTACCCTCGTGCGCGAGAGGAGAATACCTGCCTGGGAAACGTAGGTACAGTTTCACAGATAATTGCATATTTCTTTGATAATTGCATATATTTGTCTGAACCGATTAATAATCGATCATCAGTCGGTTTGCCCAAACCGATGATCGATTACGAAAAAGGAACCGACTCCCACCAATAATATATATATATATATATATATATATATATATATATATATATATATACAATGATGTTTATTTGTTATTCATGATCGGTTTGACCAGTCCATTTCATAGATAATGTAGATAATTCTAATCTAATGTCGCAATATGATACAGTCAGTCTGTGAATGAGTCTTCAGGCTGTATACATGGTAGCTTTCCTAATGCACACATACATCAAAGTCATCAGCTAATTACCCAGAACATCTGAAAGATTCGGTAATTTACTTGAGGAGGTTTGGTTTATATTACACCTCTTCAGCTCATCGTATTAGTTACATCAGTTGAAGGCATATTCACGTCTTTTGGCCAGAAGTATATATTCTTACATCGGTAGCGTACATTTACTCCACTAATTAAGCTTCTGCGGGCTTTCTGGTAGAAAAACTTTAAATTATTGGTGTAAAGACTGCCATGTTACTCGGGGTAATTTTAAATTGATTTAATGTTGAGATGAACAAAATAATGATAGATTCTAATTCTTCAAATTCAGCATGTTTTACTTGAATTAGACACTAGGATTATTCAATGATGAAACCTATAGTTTCAACCAAAACAAAAACAAAAAAAGTTAATTAAATATAAATATATAGACGAGTGGTTAAACGCTCGGCTATCCTTCTTTCGACTAGGGTTAGATTCCTGGCGTTGTTATGAAAGTGATTTGTAGTGGACCGTTAAATGACCGCAGGTTTTTAGGCTAAACAAAACACCGGGCATTATTTTTTTACTAGTTGTACAATCATTGTAAAATAAAATGTTTGAAGGTGTGTATATATATATATATATATATATATATATATATATATATATATATATTTATACACACACATGAATATAATATACGGTAACAGAATTACAGCTTTTGAAGCAATATATACATAAATAAACAACGGTTTGACAGGTAAGGGTTAGACAAATCGATGTTAAATTAACGGGATGAACTTAAAGGGGCCTATTTCGAAACCCCAACGTCTGTTAACCAGAGATAATCCCGTGAAACTATTATAAAAAAATAAGGCCTGAAAACGCCGATCCTAACGCTCACGGCTTGTATGTTTTTGTTTGTATCCACGTGTTTGTAGCTGCATGGGGGGGGGGGGGGGGGCAAAAAAATTATACAAACACATACAAAAATTTCATCTGGCGGCAAGTCAGACCAACTAGAGCTTTGCAAAAGGCCTTTTTCATCCAATGACCTCCCAACAACCGCACATATGCAACCAACCAAATTAGGTTACCCGGTAAATGGTTCTTCCGTTTGTCAACATTGCTGTGTTTACTAACAGCTTGTAGATACACACATTTATACCTGTCACAGAGGCTTTATAAGAACCTTCTTTAAAGGAATAACCAAGAGTTTATTAAAATGTACCCAAAGTAAGACGGAAATGAAAAAAAAATAATCTATATAGAAAGAAGGTGGCTTAAAGTGCGAGGGATAATTTGAAAAAGCCATCCCGCAATTGAATGAGTCAGAATCTGCTTGCTGTATTAATGAATTCAAATAAACGAATCATTGACTGTATTCACGCTTTGCATATATATATATATATATATATATATATATATATATATATATATATATATATATATACATATATATATATATTTTCATCAAAATGTGTTAAAAATTTAAATTACTTTTCCATTTTAATATATTAATTTTTTTGTTATAACTTAATATCAATCCCACACTTAATGCCAAATATCCATATTTTAAGGACAAGTCAGAAAGAGGGGAAATTCGAGCCATTGACATGTAGATGTGTTGGGATTTTTTTTTCATAATTAGAACTTAAATTGGAACACGATATGATGCAAATTGTACATTACTCTAGTTTTCGAATAACTATCAGATACCTATTAAAGAACACATTGGCCTGTTAAAAGAATTATGTGCAATATTTAAACGAAATTTAAAGTATCAGAGATGGAGCTGCAAATATTGTCACGCCGTTGGTCTAAAAGTTGTGCCTTCAACAATCTATGATATATTACATCAATAAGCTGACGGTTTTTCCCACGGAATTCATACTTTCTACCCCATCACCCTACCATCCCCACCGACAAACTTCAGTTCGTTTTCGTAATGATGTTTATTTTATGCTGATACTGCGGATTTCTTAAGTTGTATGTATACGTCAGGTGTACGCAATTATAACATTCGAACTAATGTAAAACGTAGAACATGTGAGATACAAAACGTGAAATATGTTGTATCACTTCTGTTTAATTTAAAGCAATCAAGCTCGATATTTGTATATAAACAAACTTGTCAAGCACTGTTACCTGTTAATGGTGTGTGTCTATATATAAATCATATCCGAAATAGATCGGTTTTCCGGATAAAACGGGGGCCTTGTAATTCCTGTTGCGCATGTCAGTTTGCATTCACGTGGGCGTGTGACGTGGAAGAACTCAACTACAAAAACCACTCGCTGGTACCCATACCGTGAATGCTACTTGTCAGAACAAAGCAACACTTGTTTAAAGCCATTTACTATCGTATAGATCAGGGTATTTGGGTAAACCCTTTTAACAAGGTAGCAGTCACCTCGCTTGTATTCATCGATACGTCAGATTGAAGCCTCTGCAGAACTCTAATTCTCACTTGGTCCTCTGGATAAATTGACTTGGCTTACCCGCGGGTCACGTGACCAGCGCGTTCTTGACTGTAGCACTTCTTGGCCACCACACTCGTTCAGTAGGAGCGCCCAGCTTGTTGCACCGCAGTCTGACGTCGCCCGCCACAGGTTTACAACGTTCTAGTTTGCGTGAACATTGGAGAGAAACTACTACAAGTTCATACCTGGTGAGTCGAAAAACTTTAAAAACAGATTTATGCATATTGTTGTTTACCTGGTCCAAAGCGAACGGTCTTACATGTGTAGTTTCGTTTCTCAATTTGATAACTGACAAGGTGGGATACAACTATTTTGAACAATAGATGATAATCTATTTTAGAGGAATGATGGATATTTTAGATTCTAAAGAAAGATTCTAGTAATACGTGTATAAATTAATATCTCAATCGGGTTTTCCTTATTTTAACTTTCATCTCACAGCGACGTGAATGACATTGTTTTGTCACATGGATGAATATGCCCAGAAGCAAATGTTTCAAGCTGAGACCTAAACAACAGTTCCAAACAATTTTTATTACGTGATTAGTTGTCTCCTGAACTGTGGTAAAAGAGATAATTAACAAAATTATCTGGGCTTTTAGGGTTACAACTCTTTTACAACATTTTTGGTGATAAACATTGATTTATTGATATATTGCGAAAAAAGATAAAAGGCAAAGTGCTCCCTATAACTGTTAACTGCCTATTGTAAGTATCTTTGATTTCTTATAGGTATATATATATATATATATATATATATACACTCACACAAATACACAAACAAGTGTATAAATCTCCTGTTTACGAATAGATTAAATGTTGAAACTCAAACAATATAACCAGTGGGTATTTTGTTATTTTTCTATCCGCAACGCACAGAGTAATTTGAGATAATTGTAATAACACCAAATTATAAATAATTAGTCCATTAGCTGGCAGTTTTTTTATATAGAGGATTCCATGCTTACATCAGTAGTTTGAGAGCTAAAGTTATTGGTTTGAGGCCGCGTGTTCTCCTGTTCCCGTGTCCCATTAACATCAATACAAAGAAATCTTGACAATCACATAAAAAAAATTATGTCCACCAATTTAGTTTAAATCATATTATCCTTTTACAGTAATTGTTGTTAATGCCGAATATAGCAGTGAAATTAAAATATCATTTTGAGCTAGATAATGTCCAGAGCTGTAAGATATCCTCACAGTTGTCACTTGTATGCCCGTTTATAATTTCATCCTCTGCGCTTAAATAATAATGTAAGATATTTCCAACATTAATAATATATACTTAAACGAAGGCCTTTTTATTCAAACAGTGTCTTCACTAAATTGGCTGTTACGTAGAATATATACATACTGGATATAACATGATAAATATAAGTAACTTATAGTGGCTGGAAATGCCCTGTGATTTCGTTGATATACGGAAGTTTTCGCGCATCTGTCGGACAGGCGGATGTAAAATTGTTCAATTTGACGATGAAGTGAGCTATGTCAGCGCTCTGGCTCAGCAGAAGATTTGACTGGTTTTACTTTATGGTCAGCCCCGTCAAGTATATTGCTTAAAGACGTATCGACACCTGCGTGCGAGCTCATGTGACTATCACTGATACCACTAAGGCAATACCAGCTGGCTCCGGTGTTTTATTGGTTATTAACAGGTAAGCACATCAGGTGTGCTCTAAATTTGATTAAAATTCTTCATCTTTATAGTTTTATATTCTCTCTTTCTCTCTCTGTCTCTCTCACTCAGACTCTCTCTCTCTCTCTCTCTCTCTCTCTCTCTCTCTCTCTCTTAGAAAGTGTATGTTTTTTATATAAATATGTGTGTGTTTAAATACATATATACAGAAGCGGATCAAGGGGAGGAGTCGAGGGGGTCCGGACCCCCCTCCTTTCCAGCCGTCGCAACAATTTTCAAGGATTTCAGACCAATTTTTGCGGCCTGAACCCCCCCCCCCCCACCCTATTTCCTGACTAGGGAACCACTTTTTTAAGCTTGTCATCAGGCCCACTGCCGCCCCCCCTTTTTTTTCCTAAATCCTGCACCCGCCCCTGACATATATGATGTGTGAATTATATCATTTATATATACATATATATATATATGTATATATATATATACTCCCATTATACACTTACATTATATATGTACATTACTGACAAGTCTACGGTTAACATATTTACCAGTCTGCAGTTTATACCAGTCTTCAGTGTACATTTTTCAGTGAAATGATTCTTACTCCTGTATGTGTAGTTTCCATAATTGTTTCATGTCTGGACAAAGGTATTTCTTAGTAGACTATGAATTTTGCTGACCTACTTTGTTCTAGTGAATAAATTAATTCAAGGAATGCCTATTCAGTATATAGTAGTTAACAAAGCTGATTTAACGCCATTCCAGCTTGAGTAGGCGGCGCAATCATTTACGACCAGGAAAAAATGAGTAAACGATATCATGAAACGTGAACCAGCTCATTCACTTTCCCTTTCGTCTCGTGGTGAAATACCAAGAATTTATAATATCAGAGAAGCCTTCAGCTGAGGGAATATCCAGATTGAGGCGTTTTCGAAATATATTTCTGGTGGTATGCCTGTTTAAAAAAAATAAAAATTCCACTTTCAGTTACAAGAAAATTTCCAAAAATTTGCAAATTAATTACAGAATACATCTGAGGCGTGGGAGGCAAATTAGGTTTCAGTCTTGTAGATCAAAGAACAACTGGAACTGAATTAAATCATCAGTAATCATAATGAGCCGGGGATGAGGCAGAGGCTCCTCTCTCTCTCTCTCTCTCTCTCTCTCTCTTTAATATATATATATATATATATATATATATATATATATATATATATATATATATATACAGAGAGAGAGAGAGAGAGAGAGAGAGCGCGGTTGGGCCGTATGCACCATTGATGATTAAAGCTGCCCATTCACCTACCTTTTGAAAAAGAATTATGTCATTTCCGGCTTCCTCTGTGTTTATATTAATGATCTAAAGGTAATTTTCGAAGAATGTATGAACTTGTTTTTTTTTCAACAACATATTTGTTAACACAGCGTGTTCAAAAACGGGAAAACATGTAACCTATGGTAGTTAGTTGCATATATGCGGAGGTAGAAAGGTCACTTTTGCACCATTTGCAAATCTCTGGCTTAGCTGACTTGCTGCCAGATGCCCTTGTTGAATTTGTTTCGGTTATTTTGGCGGGCCCCAACATATTATAAAAACATTGATATAAACAAAACAAGCAGCCTTTGCTTGGTGATATCCACGTTTTCTGGTCTATTTTTACACAACCTCCAAGGGATTACCCCTTTAATTTTATAGAATAGTCCAGACACATAATCCTTTGTACTGCCCATATATCCCTGGTTAGAAAACTCCACGTATGGCTCTTATGCCCCTGGTTTAGATTATAACGTGTTCGGCCCTTGTGTCCCTGTTTAGACTTAGCGTGTCTTGTTTGGCTCGTGTCCTTTGTTAAGTTGTCCAATTTTGGCCTTGTGTTACTTGTTTAGGTTTAAGCGTGTCTTGTTTTGGCCCTTGTGTCTCTTGTTTAAATTTAACCTGTCCTGTTTGAACTTTGTAACTGTTGTTAAGGTTTTAGCGTGTCCTGTTTGAACCTTTTGTCTCTTGTTTAGATTTTAGCGTGTCCTGTTTGAACCCTGTGTCCCATGTTTAGGTTTTAGCGTGTCCTGTTTGAACCCTGTGTCCCATGTTTAGGTTTTAGCGTGTCCTGTTTCGGTCCATGTTTGACTCTTTTGCACTTGGTTTAAACTTTTAAGTGAATTGCTTTGGCCTATGTTGGCTTATTTATTCCTGGTTTAGATTATGTCATGTCCTTTTTGGCCAAGGTTAGAATCCCCCACCCCATCCCCCTTTAACCCTTAATCCTGGAACCGCCCTTAAATCTTATGTTTACCTGAGACAGGGCATATACGCTACATCTATACCTGGCTCCTCACAATAGCCTGTTATTTAACCAAATGAAGACTTTCGACGTGATAACTGTTGAAGTAAATTTCTTACTCTATGGTAAAACTATATTGATATCCTGTCAATACTTTTCTTTGATAGGCTTTAAGTCATTATTTATCATTTATAATACAGTGATTTTATAGAATATTTCTGCAAACTCTATTATCCAATGAGTAGAAAAACATCCTAGCCCTAACGCTTCTATTAGTGTCTGTTTGGGACCAATATAAATTATATGTAAGGCTCAGTGAAGGTATCAGTACCTATTGAAACTGTCTGTCTTAAACCTGTGTGATTTATAAGGAGAATTCCTATGGTGGTGTATGTAAAAGTTATTAAATGTCACAAAGCAGAGACTTTTGATATACGGTCACTTGCTGGAGCAAAGAGTTTGTTCTTAATTCGGTATTCAAATCCCAGTTAGCCAGTTTACTTTTGTTAAATAATAAATAACCTACATTAAACCCATTTCCGGCGATCTTTAATGTTATGTCCGATGATTTTTTTAAGCAAAAGGAAAGTTAGAAAACCCAAACCCCCTAATTTTTTGGCTGATGTATTCACCTCTGTTAAATGCTTCTCTGATGTCATTTCCCTAGCCCTAAGCATATTACAAGCGTATGTTGGCGCTTTCATTTATTTAAATGAGAACCCAGTGCCGGCTTGGTGAATCACATGGCAAATGGGAGCGTCCATCGATCAATAGCATCCTGCTTTAGACAACCTTGAACATTTAGTTTTAAAACGATGCTTGGATGTGGCTCTACAAGTTGTGTTTTTTTTTGGTTTATCAATATTCGTAAAAATGAAAACGATTACGTTATACACTAATGTTACAATATTGGTTAACACATATATAACATTAAGATGCCTTACACATCGTAAAACTTGATGTAATTGAAAAGATAATAACATATTTGTTGATATTTTATCATTGCACTTAGTCGATGATGAGGAGATATTATTTTCTTTTCGTAAAAGAAACAAAAAAGAGATTGTTGAGCAGGATAAATTAATATTTAACATTGAAATCATATGTACATAAAAATCAACTAAAATTGTGTCCCCGGGAAAAAAACCTCTGCTTAAGACTTAAAGATTTACCGGCTTAAAAATGCAAGATACCGTTAATAAATTTAGTTACTGAATACATGAAAAAAATATATTTATAATATCTGCTCATGATATTAAATACCACACAGTTATATCTTTGAAAACAATTTCGAAGCATATGAACGTTTAATTCTCATAGTGGTAAAGAATAATTGATTGACAGATAAGTTACGTCATATCAGCGCTGACAGACTTTGTTATTAACAAGCTATTATATTTTTGTGAATACAGCACTGTGGAAGACGCTATCAGAATCAGGTTTCTACGTAACAGAGAGAGGGAGAATATTTTCTGTAAAATTATCTCTCGGGCTTGTATTTGACCTCTATTCACAACAGCATGAATCTTTATATAAAAACTAATTAATATCGGGATCGTTGCTACTTAGGCGTCTTTCATGTACTGTCTTTTTTTTAATTAGAAATCTTTCATGATCTTCCTTTTCTCAACTTCATGTTTTTATCGTTTTCTTTCATGCGTACATGGACTTCTTCACTTTTTACCCTTATAGTCACAGGTTTATGTTTGTATATTATTCTGTATTCTTACTCACGGCCTTTAACCAGCAAGATATATGGGTGTAGATGTAAGAAATGATCATGTCTGTCATTTTTTTAAACTCTCTGAACTTACTCAGAATGTCTTAAATCGGGGTAATGTGATACAGATATGTTTATGTTGACCTTCTCCTGACAACGTTTATAATAAACAGTCAGACAATCAGAGGAAAGTTATTGCAAACTGATATGAATCAGGTACTCCGTGCTGAGACAATCAGTTTGTGACAAGGAAGTTTAGATACTTACGCTGAAAGTGAACGCCAGGTACCAAGGGTGAATATATACATACACAGACACACAAAGACACACATACATATATATATATATATGTATATATATATATATAACGTAATGTACTAGAAATACTTTTACATAGTAATTTCAGGTCTCATATGAGTGAATACAATAAATAAGAACAGAATTTTTAAATAAGGTTTAAAGACAGTTTTAAGCAATGTTTTTTTTAACAATTAGAATCCGCCAAAATCACAAAAAAACGCATTTTGGTCTGATAGTCTAAAGGCGACATCTGTTGTCTAAGACATCATGGTTTAATATACACCAAGATAGCTAAGGTCGCTGTTCTGTTCACCCACCTGTTTCATAACCATTTCCTCCAAAGGTTGAGTACATCACCGTCTGGCTGCGTCAGAACCAACACTCTTAGCCCCCTGTTAAGGCTGACTTTTTTTCTTCCAGATTCACAGCCAGACCAAGCACTCTGCTGAGTCAGCATCGTTCGTATATCCTTTGTATCAATATTCAATATTTGACCTCTCTGATGAAAACTGTGGGTGACTACATTTATTCTACGGTTCATCTAAGTGCCTAATTACCAAAATTGTAGCCTAGCGGTATTGTGCCTGTCTTGTCTTGGTGCCTAAGTACCAACAGTGTGGAACGTAGCCTAGTGGTAAGGTGTATGACTTATCTTTGTGCCTAAATACCAACAATGACGACGTGATCTAGCGGTATTGTGTGAGTCTTGTCTTAGTGCCTAAGTACCAAACTTGTAGGACGCATCGAAGTGGAAACGTGTGAGCCTTGCCTAAATGCCCAAGTACCAAAATTGCTGGACGTTACCTATTGGTAATATGTGAGTCTTGCCTTAGAGCCTTGGTATCAAAATTGTCGGACGTACCCTAGTTTTATCGTATAAGCGTTTCCTCACTGCCTAAGTACCAACATTGTAGGATGTGACCTAGTGGTAACGTGGGAGACATGTCTTTGTGCCTCAATACCAAAAGTGTGGGACGTAGCTTTGCTAATGGTAATGTGTGAGCGTTGTCTCAGTGCCCAAGTACCAAATTCGTTTTGTTTCTCCTTTAGCAGTGGGCAACAGAAAGTGGGCAACAGAAACTATTTTAGAATTTGCATAAATTGTTTCCCTAAAACTATATTAAATTTCTTTGGTTCTGCTCAAGCTTATATTTGAGAATTCGGGCATGGTCCGCTCTACATTTGCCCATACGCGTCCCCTGGCAACCTTACTCTCTCTACAGATAGTTTCTCGTCTTGTCGCTGTATTTGGCGTCACTCGCGCCCTTATCGAACCCTAACAAATATATTTCCTCCTGTTTCTCAAACCCGCTCGTAGGGGCTCCCATTTTGTGTATACACTTAATCCGGATGTCACAGATCGCATATCGAATGTATAGGTATACCCTCTAGGCAAAATAAATACTTTAAGTACTGCATTTTTTTTAAAGAAAAGTTCATATACATATATCGAGGTCAGGTCATATAGCATATTGAAAGGGTAATTACCGAGGATGTTGAAGAATAGGAATTGGACCGCTTCGATAGAAATCTAGATCCTGGGTTATGTGGTTGAAATACATAATAAAAGAAAAAAATAGTATATTATAACTGTAGTGAATCTGTACCTTAATATGTGTGTAGGAGTCATATAAGATTTAATTAAAAGGTCACTTATGTGCTAGTGGTTAATATTAATATAATGCGTAAATCATATACCCCGCATATCATATACTTGAGATGACGATATAAAAAATATTATGATACAGAAAACGAATTAATTCTTTTTTAATGTTCTGTAGCAGGATTGTGGAATTTTTATAAGGAGCTCATTACTGTAAGCGTCTATGAGTGTGCCCATTGTGCTTATGTCTAATTAAGCAAATTTAATATTTGTAACGATGCATTTTTTAGGTAATTGGTATTCATGATGTCTATGAGTGTTGTATTATTAAACCTGATAAGATTTTGTTTTCATCGATTTTTCTTTATGTAAATAATGTACTTAGGTTTTCATATTCTGCTGTTCTTTTATTTTATTTATAATTATAACTCACGGTATAGCCTTAATTCCGTCATTCAAATTTGCGACATCCAGTTTTTTTTCTGCCCCCATGAGCGGTTCTAAATTTATGTTAGGTCAGGGCATCGATATTCGATTGTACAGTAAATCGCGGATAGTCTTAATGTAGGAATTTGTCTGCTCAGCGAGTTTGGTGGCCATTGGCCATCTTCAATGTAGAAGCCGGAGAAACGCTTTTTGGCTGACGGCGCCCTCATCCTCAAATTACAGTTGGGTTGAGTACTTTACATTATACTGGAATATGACATCTTCTGTTGTTATTACTACTGAGACTGCTGATAGTACTTGAATTCTATTATATCGGCGATGGAAAAATTGATGCTGTTTTATAGAGTAAACAGAATCCTTTTAATTCCGCATCTTAAATAGAAAAATTGTGATACATCAACACTGAAAAGGTTTCGTCACTAAAGATAAAACCATAGGTTTCGTATTAAAACAAGAAGCGACGGTCGATTATTGCTGCGTCCCGAGCTCATTTGTAATTGGCGTGTGTGAATGCATCACCTGTTTTCTTTAACGTTTTCTGATGGCAAAAACCTGCAGTTTCTGTCAAAACTGCTCAACTTTTATGTACCAGTTCATTTGTAATGCTACCCAGGTAAAATAACCATTTATTGTAGTTTCTATTAGTACGTGTATAAATGTTGGGTCATGCATTGAAAATGAAGGGTGTCCGAAAGGCTGGCATGTGAGTTTCTTCAGCTTTCTTATTTTCTACCTTGTGTGGAGGTTCCCATGCAACAGCCTTGTCACAAGAAATGTAGATTATGTTATTTGTTTCCGGTATATTTTTATACTGCAGCGTGTTTTCTCAAGTCTAACTTCCTTGGCCATTTACAGCAGCATTCTCCGTTAATTTACACACGCACCCTAATACACACACAACAAAGTATTATAGAGACAGACGGGTTGTTAGCGAGATGGAGGCTGATACAAAATTTCAGTGTTTCTCTTTAATCTCTCTTTATTTTATGAAATATAATTTTCTTTATTTCCCTCTTTGGCATTCCGTACCTTGACAGGTAGGTTGTGTAAAAAGTCATCATAAGGACGGGCGTAGAGCACAATGAAAGCTATAATGGGAAAGTAAATGATCAGTATAGAAGGAAAACCAGCCAGAAGAACTTAACATCATTAGAAAGAAACTTAACTTATATATGACAAAAATATGACATCTGGGACTGGATAAATATTAACGTAAACTAATATTGGCTGGATGCACCAGTGACTCTCGGTTTAGGTATAACAATAAAGTAAATTAGAACTGACAATGAATAATGACTCTCCCTTGTAGGAATTCAAGGTCTAGCTTCACCTTTTGGTTTCTGGAAAATAAACAATTACCGCAGATCGTTGATTATTCCACTCGGTGCAAGGTTTCCTTTTAAACTGTCGAAGGCCGCTTCCTGCCGACGCAAATAGCAATCCAAACAAGTATTCTTTTAAGCCTGAGACATTTTAATGCTTTCCTGTCGAAACGAAGAAACAGTTGACTCCAGGGGAAAATAGCGGGCCCATTTCCTTTCCAAGTCCGGTGAGCCCGATATCTTCTTGTTAATCACTCATTAAAACTAACGGCGTAATGGTGCTATAATAACAACTTCCTTTGCTTCATTTTTTTATAAACCCGTGGCGCAGAACATATTTTTCTGTTCATATTGCACAATATTTCATATGCGTATATTTCTGGGGACTGTGTGTATCATAATATCAGTTGATTTAGAAAGTATACCTCTTCAAATCTGACCTTTAAACTTTAATCATTTTCTGTATCTTTCCAATTCACTATTAGTTTAAGAGGAACGTTCTTGCAATGTTGGCCCAACATGAAATGCTTAGTTCTCATGATGACATAAAAATGCATGGAAACAAACAACTTGCTGTTGCTGCATCGAAAAAAATGAACATTTAGTTCAAATTCTTTTTATCGAAGAAAGGTAAGGTCATATTATGGTCAGGTAAACTGTATAATTTTACTTTATTGTGACACACAGATAATTCATACAAATAAATAATGTTTGAATCCAAAACGATTTAAAATATAATATATTAAGTTTAACGAAGCTGACAACCACCATTTGAAACTGGATGACATTTGTTCATGTTAAATACCGTTCTGTCATCGTGTCGGGTTGGGGCTAAATTCTTGCTTGTTATTAATTAGTGAGGCTGTAATTACCCGCGGAAAAGACAACTGGGCTCAAAAGAACTCCTGGACCATCCCTCATTCTGTGATCACTTATGATGTCCTCTCCCATGCATCTATTGTGTTGTTCATCCTGTGGTTTTTATGCTGAAGACAGGGGGCATTTTTAACATGAATAACGGACAACCTAGAAAATGAATTCCGACGTCCGGCTATAATAGGCTAAATTGACAAATACCAAGAAAACACGAGTAAGGCGAGTGTCGCGCTTCCCCGGGGAATTAAGTGGAACATTTTATGTTTTAGCTCAGGCTTTTTACCAATATTGCTGTATCATTAATGTTGATGATTGCTTTGATCCACGATTAGTTGACAATTCACAGTAAAGTCGTTGTCAGCGGCTATTCACCATCTGCACTTTGCTGTGCCGTTATAGCGCCCATCTTGCCGGACTGGGGCTTAAATGATGAATCACTGATATACGTACTGCCTTTTTTCATGAAAACACTCTTTAACCTACTTTTATAATTTATCTAAATATTGTCAAGAGTTTCCGTCCAGCAGGTCACGGCATCTCTGTTAATGTCAGGTATTTTATGTGACATCAACGCGATATATTATCCAGATGCGCCAGAATTTATAATAAGGTTTTAACCAATGAAATGAGTTTATCTAACTGCAGAAAGCTTTGAACTAGCTGTTTAACCAATATCTTGAGTCTTTTTTAATACATTGACACATAAATATGTCATTGATATTATAAGTCCAAAATATCTCGAAAAAAATATACGGGTTAAGAAGTTAGGAGTTTTCACAAATCAGGAAAGCTCTTAATTACAAACATGGCATGAGCAATGAATAACTTTATATCGCATCGGTGATGTCAATTGAATAGACACAATCGAACAGACACATAAATATGTCATTGATATAAGTCCAAAATATCTCGAAAAATAAATGGAGTTAGAAGTTGGGGTTTTCACAAATTAGGAAAGCTCTTAATTAAATTAAATCAAATTTAATTAAACTGTATATACAACGAATTCATATACATAACTTGGAAATGTCCAGTACTTCCAATGGTAGAAATAACCTGCTTGGTGTCCCTGAATTTAGTCCACCGATTATGTAGGTGTTATATAGAAAAAGTCAAATGTTACAGAATCCGCAATCCCTGACTGATCTCCATATTAGTCGTATATCGGGTGAAATGGTCTAGGATATAAGAAACGAAGGTCAGACGGATGTCTCATTAAGAACAGATGGCTTTAAAATCTAACAAGTATTATTTCTACAATATTAAGTACACGACAGACCAGAAAGACACATTTGAGGCATAAGTTCATAAGTGTTTGTTTAAATATATATTTTATTTATATATGTTACCTTAACGTTTCTGGTTCACTTTTCTTGGAATATCTACACTTGCGGGAGTTTATGGACAAGTACACATATGTCGCCTCTTGCTGCCTCACGTGTCTTACATTCACCTGAACGAGCGTGAAATTTGGGTTAGTTATCCACTTATTACCGACAGGAGGATGGGAACTCACAGGTGCCTGACCCGTAGATTCTACGGCGAGTTTGAATTGCACAATACTACCTCCGGGAAGGACAAAGCTGCATTGTTTGTGGCTCTATCTACGAAAGTCTACAAATGGGAATGAGTAACGGGTATTTTTTTGGTTGATCTGATGTCGGCACGGAAGTCGATAATTTATGCTACCAATACCTTCCGAAGTTAAAATTTTCACTGAAGCATTCCGAATGTTTAATACAAATAAAACATGAAAATCTATTTTAGCTATTTTATTTTGTGTACATTGTGTTCCCATGTTCACCTGTTTTTTTTTTCGTGATTTTTATAATATATAAATTCACATATATATATATATGTATATATATATACACATATACATATATATATAAATATATATATATATATATATATATATATATATATATATATATATATATTCATTAAGAGTCTGAATAAAAGAAAGTGTAATAATTCGAAATTTAAACAAGACGTTACTTAAGTTCTTACTTAAATTTTTAACAAAATAGAAGTCTATATATCTGCATATTTCCAATATTGCATAACGCTATTTCAATAATGAGAAATGAATTGTAGGATAACACAAATGCTTACTGTAACGATAATGTAATGCCCGTGTTGTCCGTGACATCACAAATATGTGTGGCTATGTGTGGCATGAGCAATGAATGACTTTATCATGGCATCTGTGATTTCAATTGAGTAGACTCCATTGAACAGAGTAAAATCACGAGACAGTAGGTCTTTACGTAGATTTTTCATTTTGCTATTTTATAAAAAGAAAATACGTGGTTCACCGCATTTTTCATTGTTGATTTTGATTTTCAAGAACTAAACAGATCTGATACAAACATTAAAAAATACTAGGTTTATTTGACTGTGGGAACAAATAATCAAATGAAGTTTTCTATTAAGATGCCTCGATTTTTACATATTTTGTGATTTATAATGACAAAGATTTAAAATGTCCCAAAAAAGAAAAGGTCACGATGGCATATTAAGCAATTCAGTTCTATGCCAGATATGGTTCATGTTATTACATGCTGCCCAATGAATAACTCCAGGCTTTTGTACTATTTCTGTTGTTTGAATGATGTTTATAAATGTCTATTGTTCATATTTTCAATATGTTACGTCAAGGGCGATCTGTTACAGTCTAGACTGTTGAGCTCGTGGCTTATTCCTGTTGTTCTAGCTACTGCTGTCTGTAGTTTTTCATTTCGTTCTTTATTATATTCTGTTCAACAAACCTGTGTCCACCTGTTTTGAGAGATACTCTTCTTACAAGTTATATTTTGAAATAATTTCCTTAAAAACTGCATACGGAAATGACGACTTAATATGGCCATCACCAGTGGCGTCAATTTATCTTCAAGGGTGGGGGGGGGGATGACTCGCAGGGTGGGGAGATGACTCGCAATGGTGGTGGTGGGGGGGGGGGGCAGGGGATGACAGGCGTGGGGGTAGTCAAAATTGGGATAAAACAGACATGTTTATACATATATATATATATATATATTTATATATATATATATATATATACCTTTTATTGTCCGTGTGACATATCGAATATATATATCTTATGTATAAGGTTTTATAAATAAGGTATATGTTAATTCTAAACCATTTATCTATTAATATTTCATAACAAACTTATAAATGGAACCAAAGTCTATAATTCTATTTATTTATATATTTTATTTGAAATATATAAAAATTATTCTCTGAAAAAGTGGGAGGGGGGATGATTACATTGACCATCCCCCCTTGCCAAAAAGTGGGGGGGAATATATACCCCCCCCCCCCCCATCCCCCCTATATTGACGCCCCTGGCCATCAAAAATTAAAAAAAAAGTCTCACGTTTATATTTCAGATTATTTTGAACTGATTTTGTCATATTTGAATTAAAATTTATCTAATGGGGGATATCAACTATCACTTTTCTGCTCAGAAAAAATGTAGACTTCAGTACATTAGAATGGATATAGAAACTAAACAATAAGTCATGGTTACTGTAATGAGGTATACTCTGGTCTGTTCATTGTAGCATCCTACATCTATTTTATGTAGTTTCTTTCTTCAACCAATGACAACTCAATTTTCTTCACTCAAGTAACTACCTATTGTTCAGGTAGCTTCTTTCTGTCACAGTTATGGAGGTGACAATTTACACAAACTGTTAATTTTAAATTAAATATAACACTATTGTTCACATGTTTTAATACCCACCCCCATCACAGATATAAATCACTACAGGACTATGGAAACCAGAGCTCAAAACGATCGTTAATCTGTCAGATAGTCATTTGAGTAGTTCCTCGGAAGATGTTAAATCTGTGCAAGTAAAGTATATTGACAGGATGTTAGTTTTTTTTAATTCTTATTACCTTGTGAAAACTACAGTACATCCATCAATATTTAAACAAAGACAGCATTTGATTTGAAAGCTAGAACCATTTCAGTATGGTGTGTATCAATTAAACATCGGCCTGTGAGAGTGGGCAGTAGAAAAACCGGCAACCCACGGACGTGCAACTGTCAATACATCGAGATCAATGTAAGTAAGACATTGTTCAACCAGCCTCTACCCCACCTCTATATGCCAAGGGGATCAAGTTCTTCAACCGGCTAAGTGTTATTGAAGAGGATTAGCTGAGTTCAGATCAACATGTAATTACCTACCCTGCGTGGCGCTATTACACTCTTAGATTACATTAAGGCGTTACGACTTGTACTTTTCTTCAGTAACGACTTTCACGGGGTCGCCACCGGACAAAGGGGGTAATGCGCCTATGTATTCATTTCTCACAAACGAACCTGTCTTGGGGTCGGTTTTAGTGGGGTCTCATTACATCCTCAGGATATTTTGGCCTGTGATTGTGTTAGTTGGAATCTTGTCAGGGCCGCACCATGACGTGAAATAATGTCTATTCACACGCTAGATCATTTAGTTTGAGGTAATATTCGAGGCACGCGACGATCCGGAAACCGCCATCGTGATACCACAATTCGACTTTTAATTTCCATTTCAGGATGTAGCAGGATTGAACCTGAATTGTTTCCCACCCAGGCCGTGGCGTGTACACCCTGTTACTCATGGCAGCCTGATAGCTTAAACCTTCATCAATGAGGGATACAGCGATAATACGTCTGGTCACGGTATCTCCATACAATAAAGGAAGGGTCGTGCACAGTCGGGTGGGCGTTTTCACAGGTTCAGTATAAGTCTTGATTATAGAACTTCTGGTAGATCTGCGGAGGCATGATGATGGGGTATATATATTGTTACGGGGTGACATAAAAGCGGACCGAACTGTCTCGCTAGTGAAGCTTGCTTTGCGAAGCGGTTGGTACGCCGGGCTTGTACGCCACCGACCTGGGTTCGACTCCGGGATCGGCCCAGGACTCCCCCCCCCCCCCCCTTCAACAATTTGCCTTCGTAACAAAATGAGGGCTCGTCTGACGGGACAGTTTACTTTGTGGCCTAGGGAATAAGCTCACCAAAGTGTGACTCCTGGGATATATAGTCTTTTTCTGATAGTAGAACGCTCTTAAGAGGGGGTGTGTTACGGGGATGACATAAAAGCGGACTGACTGTCTCGCTAGTGAAGCTTGCTTTGCTAGCGAAGCGGTTGGTACGACGGACTTGTACGCCACCGACCTGGGTTCGACTCTGGGATCGGCCGAGAATTTTCCCATCGACAATTTGTCTTCGTAAGAATATATATATATAAATTAATCAACTAGTTTCCTGCAATAAACAACCGCAAGAGGGCTCTATGGTATGACACCAGAGCTTTATAAATATATAAATAGAGGAATCAAATTTCTCGGTCACTTTTACTACTAAATAGTTTCGTGCAACTACGGTATATACCATCTCTATCAGACAGTCTCGATCACCTGATGGGTTTAACATGTTGCACGAATCTACGTAGTAGTAAAAATGTCTGACAAAATTTGATTCCTTTATATTTATATATAAATATATATTTATATATAAGGGGTCGTAATACTTTGAAATTTTCACCTTTCCAACGGAAAGACACTAGTACAGGTTTGCCTTTCCACAGAAAAAATTGCCTTTCCGCTAAATATGCATTATACCATCATATCAAACTGTCATTCACACTCCGTTCGGTGTAAACCTGACAAGCCATCTTACATGCACACATGCATGCAAAAAGAACTCATTTTTTTTTAAATTTTCAATATTAACACTATTATAACAGAAACACGATTGTAAAAAAACTGGAAAATATAGGAGATTATGGCCTAAAAACAGGATAGTAAAAAATTATAGACCATTTTTAATGTATATAGGAAAATATAGGAGATACAGATGGTCGATGGAACACCACCTGTAACATTTTTTTTCTGTCATGTTTGTTACTGCTTATCAGCTACTAATGCGTCAAACGGGACAGCCTACTTTCCTAGACTTTGGAATTCTGAGAAGAAGGCCCAAGTTTGGAATTACACAAGAGTCTTCTGCAATACCTCAGAGGTTATTCGCTGAATTATTTCTAGAACCAGGGACCAGCATCATAGTGACCGCAACACTGCATTAATAAGTAAATAGTTTGAGCACTAATATATGATGATCCTGGTCATTTCACACGCACAGTTTTCAACTTTGGGGATCAGTCCTTGACGGATTGATATATGGGCTTAGCGGGCTGTAACCTCTTGTCCAAGCCCCACGACCTAGGTGACCTCGGCTTTAATGATAAAAAATACCATTTCTTCACTGTGAAACGATATAACTCGAACCAAGATAATGCGTAAGGATATGTTGAGATGCTGGATATAATTTTTCAACAGTGGACCTCGTTGCTTCTGAAACATGATCGTGGAAGAAAATAGTTCCTCTAGGCAGAAGGAAATGTATTGTAGTCGCTAGGAATTTTTCTTTAAATATATGTAAAGTCCAAATTACGGTTTGTTTAAATTTGTGTATGTCTAAATAACCGGAATGATTGCAAAACATTGTAAAAAGATACGGATAAATTAAGATTTATTAGTTGTTAATAGACTGTTTTATATCGAATGCCCTGAGTAAGCACGGCTTACCAGGGAGCCTTAGCAAATTAATCGCTTTTTCAGAGCTAACAAAACATTGAATTTGTTCCCCATTTTTAATTAATTTGCTTTGTATATTCTCTTTTTTTATCTCTAGTATTTGTTTAGGTTAATAGCAGTTGATAGCTTTCAGAAAGTAGTAAAGTTTTAGTAATATGATATGAAAAAAAAGAACCTAAAAAATAAGATAAAAATACATGTTGCATATCTTTGGTTGATACAAAATGTCAGCTAATAAAGATTAGCAATACTGGAATTTGTGTATGATTAAAGTCACCATTAATTAGCCCGCCTCGTAGTCCGCCTTCCCTCATATAACTAACGACGCTTCTGCCTCAAATCGAGATCCATTTATGCTGGTGTTTGAATGAAGCCTCACGGAGTTTCAGAATGTAAAGTTCTATTTAAAGCCGTACCATTGGGTTGTCAAAGATTTAATGGCATTGTAGCAAAGTAGTATCCTCCAGAAGGCAGTTTACTAGATAGTCCCATTGTTATGGGGATGCCGCAGAAATAAAACTGAAGCCAGTTCATATAACTAAGACCGCACTCGGAAAAGGTTTAAACCCGTGACATAATTTTACGGATTTTTCTATCAATAAAATTATATGAACATTGCGTAGGGGAACTTATATGGCCTATAATGTTTAAAGTATATGACACTTCACGGGTAACGTAGTTTTGTCTGTATTAATCCCATGGACGAGTAAGTTTATGGTGGTGGGGGTGTTTTTAACAAGTATTTCTTGACAATTCGTCGGCCTAATGCATTAATGGCATTAAAGTCAATCATGTGAAGTGTGGGGTGTATGTCCCGGCACAGTGTTTGGGACGTCTCTTGAGTAACGACATCCATTCACATCAATGGAGCCACCATGGGCCCTGAAGGCGCAAGTGTATCGTCCGTAGCGGTGGTATAAGAAACCCACCCCTGGAAGGTGGAACGTGTATACAGGACGGCATTCTATCAACCCTGGTTGACTGTGGAGGACATGCCAATGAATATGGCTACTCTGATATTAAGTCTCATCACAATATATTGATCAAAACCGTGATACTCTTTGTAAAGGTATGACCCGAGCCAAGGTTAACACTTACCAAGCTCACTGATGCGTTCCCGGTATAAGAAAGTGGGGTTCAATTTTCAAATGGATTTTCCTCGAAACACGAAACTTATCAAGCTGCTTCTTAAGGGTTAGGGGTAGGTGGAAATGCCATTTGTTAAAAAAAATCCTCTGGTTTACTATTCTGTACAGATGGATGGCTCTTACATATATTAGTTTAAGCAAAGGCTTTTATTTGATCAATAATGTGGTAGTCTTTTGGGGGGGGAGGGAGACGGCGTAAATTTGGAACTTCACATTTCCATCTCAGTAAATGTCTCATACCAGATTTAAATCATTTTTATAAAAATAAAAGACAACATAATATTATTCTAAACCTTTTTTTAATATAACAAGAAATCTATTTATAAAAGAACATGCCCTACCCTATTTGAAATATTCTTTGTCATATTATAGAAGTCTAAGATTAAAGGTAGATTTGATGCAATTAGGTATCTTCAGATGAAACGTAGTATAGGATGATGAATCGAGGTGGGCGTGACCTTGGTCACGTGGGATAGCGCTCAAAGGAGCTTGAAAAGAGGGGATGGAGTCCCTTTGTGTGACAATTCCACGGTTGTCTACTGAATCTGTGGATTTCAGAGAACAAGGAGCTTAATGGCATTAAATCTAGCTTTTCCAGTCTACCGAGCTTTGTATCTTAGATTAATCATTCTATGATAAATTTGTCGTTGATATTACACATTTTGATGACGTAAATAACCGACTTACCGATATCATATGTAATTTATATTAGGGAAGAGCCAATCTATTTTGGATAATGTTACTGAATGCAGAGTTTCAGATTCACTTTAAGATCAGATAAAAGGGTAAACTGAAAGCCTTGGGTTTCTTGAAGGAATGAAACTGCTGCATACATGATCATACGTAATTAGTAAATATTCTTCGTTTGAAACTGAATACATATTCAATAATTTCACAAGTTCTAATTTGGTGTAATATTCAGTGCCTTTAATCAGTGGTTAACGAAGCATCAAAAATTGTTTGGTCATCTGGTTCTGAAAATTTTCCTTCAAGTGCGCTTAATTAATCAGATATGGTTTTGTTTGAAATATAATACATCGATTCTTGTTTGAACTACACTTGCCCAGGAAGATTTAATCAGTTTGGAACCTTATATCAGAACTAACAGTATCTGAATAAAACGTGTAACATTTGGAAAAAAATCGTGATGTAAGAACATTGAAATTAGTGCATTGTTTGTCTTCCATCGGAAGGAGCATAACACTTTAAAATTATTAATCTTAACTAAAATGTGAAAAAAAATAATTAATCATGAGTAAAAATATTTATTGATTTTTCATGTAAGAAATATTTATATGCTTGTAATGCTTGTAACTTTTTTATTCGCTATTCTACTTTGTATATTGTTATTATAAAATTAATATCGCTATGAGTAATTCTTTAACCATTATGTCTATTTATTTCAAGTGTTTGCATGGGTTCCATCTGGCCACTACGTCTGAAACCCTGAATTACCTACGGGCCTATAAATAATAAATGCTAAGAAATTATTGTTTCATAAAAACATAATCAGATTCAGTCATCAGTATTATGTTGTCGTCAGCTTAATCCTCATGTTGTTTGCTATTTTATCTTATTATGACAGGTGCTAAAATTACTTCTTCGTCACAAAGGATATCACCCCAGTTTATGATGGTCCTGTTATTTAAATCTGTCCGGCTGTTTCAAGCAGAAGAACAATGGCTTTCATATTGATTAACCATTTCCGAAACTAAAATTACATGTCTGACGCTAAAGAAGCGGAAAGTGAGGGACTCGGGTGTATATGGCATGCAGTGTCACTCACCTAGCACATCAAGGAACATCATATAACGAGACAAGGGTAACAAACCGGGTTATTTTTATATTAAAGACGCTTAGATCTAAGGCTGGTAACATCAATACAACTCCATAGCTCTAATGGCTAGGAACTTGTGGTAAAGCCCTCCCACGCCTGCATGGAATAGTAATCTGACCGCCGGAACCTGTAACAGCTTTGTAAATCACTAAAACAGACCTTCCCTCGGTCCTCTGGGTGCGTGCTAAGTATTCCATGGGGACATATATTGCAACGTGTGTCTTGCTGGATGGCCCTGCTGCGTTTCTTCCTTTTATTTCATTAGTGCATTTAACAGCACCAACAGTTTTCGCAAGAATCCGCTGTTCAGCTGCTAGGCAGCTGTATAAACTCAAATTCCAATATTTCCGCTTTTGGTCATGTAAATGGCGGAGCGTAAAGAATGATATTGCCCATATTAACATTACAAAGCGAAGCCAGATAAAACCATATTATCACTTTCCGTTATTATTTTTGAATGAATAAAAAAATAGTATATATAATAAGTTATGAGCACATGCACTATATGAAGGCTAATATTTCCTTCATGCTTAAGGTTAGGACTATTTATGTTCGGAAAAAAATCTACAGCCATTGGATGAGATATAGCTTCATGCATCAACGGGATAAAAAAATAAGTGTGAAATAACAGTAGGAATTGCAGGTGTAGTGCTGGGATCCTTAAAGACATAGAAAAAAATTTACTTTGGTAAGCTAATGAAATCTTCTCTGTGTTTGCAGAAGAGTTATTTTTCATTGACGATACAGAAGAAACACGTAAGGCAGGGAAATCTTGATGTTTTGTGTGAAGGGTTCGAAATTAATGACGGGTCTCCGAGGGTGGACCATCTATCAGGGAAGGGCCTTTACGACTTGCGATTCCCTTCAGGATTACGGCGATCCTTCCCGAGCAAGTAAAGGACGCGGTAGAAGTGGACTAGTGACAACTCTAGCCTGGCTCGGGCTCCTGATATCTTTTCCAATGTCGAGCGCTAACGCTACTAAATGAGACTAGTCAAACCGAATTTGCTGAAAATAATCACATCCTTTGATCACCGATACATCTTCATTCGGTCCATCTGAATGGCGCCTAAACCTTTAATTTCCATCACCTATAAGTTCAGTGCAAAAAGTAATTATGCGATTATGTGTCTGTGTGATAAATAGATAGCGCTGGCTTTTGTTGGCTTTTCGGGTGTTTGGCATAAAACATTTGTAGGTAAAATGTACCAATATAAACTCTCGAAAAACTTACGATTTTTACCGTACAAAGATTAGGTTATATGATCCGAGAGCAGGGTGACAAACGAGGCTTTCCCAGTGGTTCACTGGCAATAGCTTTAAAACACTTTTCATTTAATACCAGACGAACATATAAAACAAGACTTTTCATTGTAAGATTACCTTATTTTTATATTTTAGAGTTTCAATTCTGCAGATATGGCAACGAGCGATCCGTATCGCATTTTTATATTTTAAAGCATGTCTTTTCTTAAACTCGGAATTCATAAACTTATTTGTTAAAACATTTATTTATAATAAATCTACATTTCATGATTCCCGTGGAGCACAGTTGTAAAGACTCTTAAATTTTACATTCAATCCACAAAGGACCCAATGATAAAATGTCATTCAGAATCTCCTCTATGCTTCAACATTTGATCCCCGCATATTGTTCTTGAAACCCATCTAGGTGCTAATATTACTTAAAGAAATATATTATGTTATATAAATATTAATAAATAGGTTTTATATATTAATATAGATATATCTGTGTCCATATACCCAGGTTTTTTTCAGACAATATTGACAAAGGTGAATATTGACAAAATCAGAAAGTTTTAACATGTTTGAGCAATGCTTGTGGCTGAATATCTAGAATTAAACGATAGATCCTGCAGGATAGCCGCCACGATTACAGAACCACAATATTTACTTCTTAAATTAAGCGTCAGAGATTGGATGATATAATGAAACCGTGTCACAAAGGCACCGCAGGAGACACCGTCTTCTGCCTCAATAAACGGCAAAAGAATTATCATCTGAGAAACCGACGGCAGGAACGTCTTGAAGAAATGCTCCCAGACACGACCTAATCTGGCGTCTGTACACCCGATGAGACACTTCATTAAGCTAGGCTATCGCTAAGCAGACCACCCGACACTGACAAAAAGCCTGGCAAATCATGACACTCATCATGGAAGATTCTTCCACTGTTACCTGATGCATGATCTTCTCGTTTACGTTAAAAGATAAAATGGATATAACATTATTAAGGAATCTAAGGCCAAGGTACATCATGAAGATTAGTGATACGATATTTGGTTCCTGTTACGGAATTCTGTTAAATGCACGGATAAAGTTATAGAATAAAAATAATTAATACAATAACGAAACAATACAATTATAAAAGTGAATAGAACATGGATCGTCTTGAAATATTATAACGGAATCCTTTGCATTTACTGTAGTTTATATGAAAGAAAAGACCTTTTCCATCCGTCAAACTGCGCATAGCTGTATATATATATATATATATATATATATATATATATATATATATATATATATAGCTGTATAGCTTATTTAGTCTTATATTATGTTTATTTATTGTTCAGATCTTTGTCAACGGGGCTTTTAGTAATTGATAACATCTCAATGTTAAACGCTTATATGGTTCCTGGGATGAAGAACTAAGTTTATCTGAAACATTTGCAGGGAGGCACGTACCCAACTGAAAAAGGTTGTATCACAAAATATTTTACAGGGCAGCCATGTATATATTATATATTATATCATTTCAATGTCACAAAACCTGTAGTTAGGGGCTGGATAAAACGCAAGATTACTAACTAGTAATATAAAACCAAATGATGTGGTGTAAGAATGTCATCGTCGAGTACTTCATTTTCATTATAAATCGCGAAACATTGTTTGGCCGATTATTTCCTTTTCTTTATAAGCAGCAACATTGTTTTATTGAAGTATAGATGGGAGGAGAAAATTGTTAACGTGGACTTTATCAGGAAGTACGGTGTATGTGGGATGAAGATAGCTTTGTCATGTCGGCTTGACTTCTGATGAGCCAGTTCGCTTTACAACTGTAAATGTATGCTGAAGCACGCTTTAATAATGGCAATGTTTGCCACTACGACACATGTCATCAGTTCCGCTTCCTCGTCACCGGACACACGCTACCTGTGTGGAACCCTTAATCAGACCTGATGAGTCCATTTCCGGTTAACTGCTTTCGAGGGACCTAGGCGGCCATAACTTCCGGTCAGCCATGTTTACACGTCTCTCTTCGTCGGTCTGTTGTCAAAATATATGCGTCTCGGTCAGGCCATTGTAAACTGGGTTTCTGATGAGTCCAAAAAGCTCTCTACAAATCACAAGACTTCTTAGCTATTGATTTGAACTAGAATTTCAGTAAGACGAACCCACCACATGGTTATAAGATGACCATTTCGCATGCATACATTTGCGGTATTGAAACAATTCACATTTATTTAAACATTCGAACTTCTTTGTGTTTGCCCTTTCGTTAAGTAGCACGTTTCAAAAATTCCTATGTATTCATATAGTCTATTGATGTTATGGCATCACTATCAATTGATCGTTTTGGATTATATGTATAGTAGCCATCTATTACCTTATCGGTGAATACCATAACCGATGTAATATTTCATGCTCAAAACCTTTTTCTTGGAGAAAAATATTATTATATACTTTTAAATATAAAAAAATGTATAGAACCATAGTTTCACAGATATATATATATATGGATATAATACACCTTTTCAACGGGCATGCACATTGCGTGTTCGCATCTGTTCGGGTCATATTATTAATTACTGGGAGTCTCTGTCTAAAAGGAATTAAATAAATGTCAGAGGCTTAAACCAGAACCTCGACGTTAAGAAAAAGGTAGGTTTACTGCCATCATTTGAAATAGAAAATAAGATATTTCTATTCGATATGAAGGACCCGAACACTCAGTCTCCGTCATCGCCGGCAGGTAGCGCATCTGAGGTGGGGAAAGGTTTATTATAATGCTAACTCTTCATGAGCCACCGGCATGTGTAACCATGTATTTTTCTGTTTAATGTGACGGCAGACACAAATCGTTACTCAGTAATTAAGCTGTTATGTAGTCATTCAAAGGGAGGCTAATAATAAGAATAAGGATCAGAGAGCTAAGCTGAACCTAAAACAACCTACACTGAGTGAAAATTACCGCGCTTCCGGTGGTCTCAGGGAACAGGATATAAAGGGAGAGTACGGGTGTGTAAAGCGTGGCAGTATGGAAGGGACTCCCTCAACAAACTTGCTAATGGGGGATTTCCGGGGCAGCTGTATGTCTAAGGTTCGATCTGGACCAACCAACAACTTTATAATACGTTGGTGACGACTTCACAAGGAGCCAGGGCAGGAGCAGACGCTCAGTTCATATTCAACAGGAATAAGCTTCACGTATGCTTCCACTATTACAGGAAGCGCCCGTGTCGCATGTCCGAACGCTTTTAGTGCCGGCAGCATTCTCCTCATTTTATATTTATGGGTGAAGTGTCACATACGTTAGACGTAAGACTTAACAACTGAGCTTAAACATAAAACAATATGGACAAAAGACAACGCTTAAGATAAATTCTTCTTTTTTATGTTTTCAATAAATTATATCAGGCGTCACATGTACACAACGGAACTGATGTAACGCATGAATATTCATGGCGTTGTCATGGATACGTACTTGGTTTCACGTCACAGATGGAACACAACATTAACATGCTACAAAAACGTGACCTGGAACCTTTGTAAACGTGTGCCGGCTAACTATTTACTCTAGGGTGCTTACGTATTATGTAAACCGTTGATTTATAGCAGGAAATAGGTAATTTTGTAGATTCGTTAGAAGATTAAACACACGATTTCAATGAAGCAATCATGGGAGACAACGGAGAGAAGATTACTGCCCACCACAAAGTATTACTCTTTTTGAAAACTTAATCCAGATAGTGTTTATACAAAGTGAAGCTATTATGTCAACAAAATCCTTGGCCATGAGAACTGGTTGCGTCTTCATTGAAGCTATAGTTAAACTTTTAATAGCCGGCTACATATAATGTCAGAATGGTTAGACAGCTCACGGTTAATGTTTTGAAATAATGATTCAGGAAGTCAGAGGTGGAATGACATTGAATCCTTTATTATAATCAAAGTCCACAGTTTAAGAACGCTGCCTTGTGACATCTGGTGATATGATACATCCGTCCCGACAGTCTCCTAAAGTCAGAGAATCAATTCAAGTAAACAAGTGGAGCGACATCATCAGGGGGAGGGGGAAGTACAACTCATTAACCCGAGGTAAACTAGTGACTTCAATCAAACATACACGAGTGGAATGGTGGACAATTAGCAGTTCTCTAGGGGGGATGGCACTTATCTACGAGGGCCAAGCGACGGTCGGTCCCGTCTCTCTGACCGTGCGTGCTTCAAGCTTGGTATTTTGTAGGGGCTTGCGTTAAGCCTCAGTGAATGAGAGCAGATTGTACTATGCCTGCGGGACCAGGCATCCACCCAAGGTGTAATGATGGCAATAAAGCAAGATCATGGTACAGAATGGTTTTCCTTGTGGTCTGAATTAACTTGAGACACCATGCTACTCGTCAGCGCGTGATTTCCAAAGCATGATCTGCAAGAATGGCTTTTTTATTCTGATATCCCCGCTTTGGTTTTTGTATATTTAACAGTCATTACTGATAGTGTTATAGCCGAACTTCAAATGTCAACGTTCTTTGTGGGGAATTAGCCCTAACCAAATTACTGCTCACTCGGTCGGGGAAGACTTTCTCAAAAGTAAGACAATAAAGCATTCCATTAATCAAAGTAATTTTAAATTACCAGTTCACATCAATGTCGCGGGTGGATGCGACTTGATAATCACAGTGACAAAGATATGTTGCCTGCAGCGAGGTACGGCACTTGGTCGACATTGCTCTTTGTACAGTGTCAGTTATTTCATCGTGTCGATATTTTGCCAAATACTGAAGAATTATCCGAATTCTAGGGTTTCTTCAAAATTTGCCAAGACCTTTCTTGTGTAAGGTTCCTAATAGCCGCACGAAGAAAATGTTAGGGCGAAAATTGGAATAATTAACTGTTGTGAATCGCTCAAATTACCAAAAGGTTAATTTCTCAATTTGAAATTAAATTAATAAATATTCAAAAAAAAAATTCGTTACTTTGTCCACAGAAACCTACAGAAAAGATTCAAACAGATATGAAGAGTGTATGATAGATTATTAAAAAAGAACAACTGCTTACAAAAAAAGATTCAAACATATGTGCAGAGATTGTATGATAGATTTCTAAGAAAGGAACAACAGGGCGCTGGAATAATCGTTAACACTTTACGATTTTTTATGCCCAAAAAGCCTTTATGAAAATTAATTTGTCTGGGGAAGTTATGTTTTTAAGACGACGACTCGCATCCTGTTTGGAAATTTTACCGTTTATTGACGTAAGTCTTCGGATAAGTCGTGCGAATGGCTGCCTGTATACAATTGCTACATGGACCCTTTTGGGTTTTTTTCGTATATGTTGCCGCATGAAAAGAAACCCGCATGCCTCACAGATGAGAGCCACTGCTATTACTTATGTTGTTCATATGTTGTTGAATACCACCTACTCTATTAAAGGGATTCAAGCTTTCTTGGTAGACTCCTATTAACAGCAGATCTTTATAAAGTCATAATTATAAAGATATATATACAAATATATAAAAAAGAAGATAAAATTAGATAAAAAGATAAAAGTATATAGGTAAAAGTCATTATATACATAAATACAAAGCGTCTTAATTTATCAATGAATGGGGGGTTTTCCTGAAGATTTTTCTTTCATATCTGGCGAACGTTTTGGAGACATGTTTGCTTACGTGAGTTGACAGGTGGTGTGAAAGGCATAACAGGTCTTCCCACGCGGGATCAGTGGCGTGTCCCAGAGTAAAACATGATATATACTATCACTTTATGATGTCGGACTGGCACATTCCGAAAGACAGCCAATTCATCTACGGGTACGCATATAAGAAAACGGTGGCGGTCATCTTAAGTCGTTCCAGATCTTCTTCGTTTAAACCACAGCTTTATATATAAAGATCCTCCGAGTTTCACTACTTGACCTGGCGTGAGACAAATCATTGTACAGTCAGACCAGTGAGGCCGTGGTTCGCATTGTGCATCATAGTCCAAGTAAATTCCGCGACACTCTACTCTCGTTGGTCTCCCTGCGCCAGCCCTGGTGTTAAGACTCCGAAAATCTTGCTAAACAAAGCAAAGGTTAAAGCGATTTATGACAGGGCATTGCAAAATTAAATTACACATATATATATATATATATATATATATATATATATATATATATATATATATGAGAGATCAGAATATAACATGGATTTCTGAAATAAAGAATTCCTAAAATTGAAAAAAATAATATACCAATATTTATCATTTTTTCGAGTTAGTTCTGTTTTCCATCTAAGTAAAGTCATTTAAAGTATCAAGGTAGACAAAAGTGCAAAAGTCACGAAACGAGTTTTAAAGTATACTTTTACGGTAAACCGCGAAATGAGCTGTTAACAGAATATCTCTAGCTGACACTGACCGAGTGGCTGATGCCGGGAGTTTAACCACGTGCTCTCTCGTATAATGACGTCCTGCCCATGGACAAGACGAAAGGGCAATCTGGGTTCGTTACTGGACTAAACCCACAGGGTCATGATTTGATTTACCGGCTTGCTGAAGCGATATAAATAGAAGTCTACATGAGCCAGCTCTGTACAGACTTATTACACAGTAAAGACAAGGTCTCCCTCCAGCTACATCTAGTTCCACGTGCGCGCACTGTCATGTGTTTCGTGATATTTAAGGATCACAGTGAAGACGTTAATTATTCTGTAGAGGAAGGAATATCAATACGTGTACTAATAGCTGAAGTAAATCTAAGCGACTCTGATAATATAATATTTCAATTAATTTCATTTGCTAAAATATACCATATAATATCTGGTAAAAGTGAAACCAAAATTAATTCAGTCTTATGTATCTATAGTTACAGTTATTTCAGGTAGGAACGGTTTTTAACCTAAATTCTTATACTGTTCCAACGAAACTAACACTTTCAAATTCCGCTTCTTTGCGTAAAATATAGCTTTCTTCACTTCTTACTAGAAATGTTGCTGCTAAATGTGTTTCTAACTAAAACCCAAAACCTAGTAATTTCGTTCTCTTCAATGATGGACATATAATATGCAGGTTTTTCAATATTTCAGTAATCTGCACGAATAACAGTCTATGTTTCTGTCTCAAATGACCATTTATTATTCGAATAAGTTAAAGATAAAAATGGCAACTAGAAAACCGTTAATGAAATAATTAACATACCAGAATACATAAAATGTGTTCATTGAAGGTATAGGGTGACGTGCAGCCTTCATGCAAACGACAGGCTTCTAATATTCCATTTACAGAACCCAATATATCGTTAACAGAATCGTGTAACCGTTAAGTGTTATATATATATATATATATATATATATATATATATATATATATATATATATGAAAAGTGTTTAAAAACTACTTATGGCAAGACCAGATATTGCTTCTTTTTATATCAAACTGATATCAATTAACGCTATACTGAATGAATAATGCATATAATAATATGAATCTTTTTTATGCCCCGTAAAATACACCCTAAGAAGTGATAGTTATTCCAAGATGGAAAAATATCTTTCAGACAAGCAGACCTGACGCTAACAAATTTGTGGAAGATCGGAGAACGGACTAATAAAATTATGGACTATTGGTATGGACAAATTAATGATCGTAGTAATATATTCCACACAAAAATGGACAAGAGACGGAAATTAATATATAAAGATATCGTAGCCTCTTAACCTCCATATACATATCTTAATATTTATAATAAAATTAATAACACATAATTATTATAAATGCAAAAGTCCTAAAAGACATTTTTTAGAAAAAGCAGCGTGAAGGACTGGTTGATTTGATGCTAAACATGCTGATAAAGTACACCCAACTCAATCAAAAATTATCTTGCTCTCATTTTTGCTTACGTTTCAATCGTCCAGGTCAATGCTCAGGAAAAGGGGCTAAATCAGAGATAGATATGAATTAACCAACTTATTTTTATTCTGATCATGTTTTCTACATTTTCTGGTTCATTTTCAGGTGAAAGAATGAATGAGAGATACGTTATTTTTTGTTCCACATGCCATAATTTTGTGTTCCACATGCCGTATTAAAGTATATGTGAAAGAGATAACGGATAGACACTTATTTGTTTACTTTATAAAACGCTGATAAACATGAAGATGTCGCACTAAGTAGAAATCCAGGTACATGCGAGATTTCAAAATAAATTAAATATTTAATACACTGATGTTTACTTACACCATGATTAGCTGATATGTTTCTAGACGTAATAGTTAAACATCGTAAGTAATATAAGTTGATATATGGTATGGAAATAATGATGTTAAAAAAAATTCCTGTGGTGTTCGCGGGAATTTAATATTAAAATCGTGGTAACAAATATAAATATAGTATCGATTTCTATCACCAAACAAAATTTATCTGATCACTCTAGTCTAGGTGACGTCGCTACTTAATAAAGATCAATAATTAAATAAAACCTTTCTTTGATAAACACTTATATCAGCATTATAAATTCCCCTACAATTGACCGTATTTTAAATGGTAACTTTGTCGTCCTTATACCTTACTTGTAGTCGAGTACTATTTCTCTTTGTTCGACATGCCTAAGGGCTTAGCTTGTGGAAACATCTTTAATAACGCATTCAGCTCAAGAAGAGAATAAACCAATGTCGTGCTTTACAAATATCCCTAGAAAGGACCAAGACTGCTTTGCTTTTATACCCAATTAGATGCCGGAGTTTCTTTTGGTGTGGGAGACTCTTCTGAAATAGGGACGGTGCGTTTGTTTCAGCCGTGGTTGATTCAATCTGGACACCTGTATGGAGAGGATTTTGGAAGTCTACTTAGTTATCCGGAGTTAAACGTATTATCGACCCGGTATCATCACGCCTACTACATAACGGGAGAGGTGCCCATTGTTAAATTCGGTTTATTACCGTGCCGACTCGTTCGGCGCACTGATTGGCTGGTCTCGCTCGTTCTCGCCAGAGTTGGTTGGAAGAAAACAAAACTTGGGGGAAGCGGCTGGTTGGATTATTCCAAGCATTGTTCCAATAGAAAGTGGTTAAAAGATTCTCATTTCTGCTTTTGTTCCAGGAGTGAAAACGTGCCCACAAGAACGTGGAGACAAGATGACAGGGACACGCACGGGCTTCGCTCTGATTCTGGCCGTGGTTTTAGCACTGACAGCGACTGCCGGTAAGTCATAACAACACTCTGTCTTTTTATAAAGATGTAGTTTTATTTCTGACGATTACTTAAACATATATCTAGCTTACATGTCATTTATCTAAGTCATATTTTCAAAACCACACATCTCACAACATTAAAATATTTATCTGTATTTTATTCTGTGAGAATTGTATTATATAAGGACAATTTAAGATAACATGTATATATAATATTATTTATTATTTATATATATATATATATATATATATATATCATTATTCACCTTTTCGTAAGAAACAAGTGTGTTGAAGAGACTCATTATTTTATAGTTCTTTGCTTCCCAATCATTATTTTTTTAATTCATCATAATTTTTTTCAACATGGTTTACTTTTTTTATGTTTTCTCTTAATGTTTGAACGTAGACTTTTATTCAAAATTTTAAAACTTAAACATAAGGTTTTCTGGAGGTAATGCAAATCGGTATCGCGCTCTATTATGACTTTAACCTTAAAGCTTTTCTCATAATCCCAAAGCGAAAATTACAGCCGGTGTCATTTCACTCGTTAAGAATTACTGGTACAATCAATCTGCAAAACATGGCGACAATGACAGGATAAGTCTTCCTCTTATGGTTCAAGAAAATTTAGTCGGAGGACCAACTTATTTTATGACCTCTTTGCTCTTCGACTAGAGGGTCCCCCGTGTTAAAATTTGCAGAACTGGCCAGCAGTTCCCACGATCATTTATACCATTAAGACGCCACTGGGAATGCCGGCCCCTGCCACCGGACAGTAACTCCAATTTACCGATCAAGTCGCTTGTTCCCGGTATCCCCGCTGATCAGACCTCTCCACAAAGTGCTAGCTATGGTATCGAGCGACAGAAAGCCGATGGGTTGGACAGACTGATTATGTGTCGCTTGCAGAATGCCTTTGTGCTTCTACCCATTTCCGTCTAATCAAACATGGGGTCCCTCTGACCTGGCCGTGCTCTGTCCATCCAGACTAAGGGACGAGACTCAAAGCAGATGCCAGCAGCAAGAGCCCGCAGGTCGCTTCACGTCAAGTACAATAATCCTCATACCTCCTTGATCCTCTATCTCTTTGCGGCTTTTTTTCTACTTCTACTGGAGAGGAGAATCCTTTCTTCCACCGATTACCATACAAAATACCTGCTTGTTCAAATAGGTCGTATATAGATACTAAAATCGGTCATAGTTAACCTTTGTCGAACGAGATCTTCAAAAATAAGCAAGTACATTTCGGTCAGGATTTGCTTTAACAATATCTTTTTCTTAGTTTGGAAGAAAAGTTCATATCAAGTACCTTCGCAAAAAAAAATTAGAATATGAAATTCATCTACAACTCATACACAAGCATAATTTGAATACTTTGGTTTGCTTCCAATAAAATATGCACATGTTAAAAAATACATTTTTTATAATAATAATAATTATTATTATTATTATTATTATTATTATTATTATTATTATTATTACTTTTTCAATTATTATCATTATTATTATAACGATTTAAATAACAAAGAAGGTGTTTACATGGTCCAGTAACTAATTGAATCAATTAACGTCTTTTTATCATTTCATTTGTGTCATTGTTCTTTATTTCTTACATGGCACCTAAAATCTTGAGAGGTAATCAACCGAATATTACTACCTGAAACTTCTGACAGTACGGCGTTTAGTCTTTTTAAATAAGAAACAATTGAAAATAGTCTCTCAGAAAGAGCCTGCTATTAAGGTATGGCGGGTATTATGTCACAACGTTCCTTTTAGGCCTGATTGATTTTGTGTGATTGTATTAACAGCAGCAGAAACAACGGAACAATCATGGAACTGAGCCGGGTTAAATTGATTTTTGCCGACAGGGGTACGTGTGAAACCCGGGCTACTAAAATTTGTTTTTCAGTTGCTTTTGTTTAATATATGATTGTCGTTACGAATTATATCCCAATGTATTTTTTTATCTTCGCTGTCTGGTCGATACATTTAAACAAAAATAAAGAAAAAGTGAAAGTAGCTCTGGAGAAAATGTCCCTGATCGGTTGACTGTATGTCGTGATAGTATCTCGTTAGAATGTTCGACGTCAGCGTCCTGAAAGCGGTGAGGAGGAGTCGGCTTGCCGGGCTGGTAGAATTGTCACAACAAAACCTTATCCATAGAAATCATTATTACATTCCGGTTACGGCTGATGTAGAGCCTTACATGGTGTCACCAACAATGCCCGATCCTAAAAACGCTGGCGTCATTTTTGTAACAAAATAATCCCGCGTGACACCTGAATGGCTGCGAGTTCCTGTGCTTTTCTTGCCGGGTCATTAGCGAGGCTTTAAGTAATTACATATTGAGTGTAATGACAAAATACTGATCTTTCGTATAACCCCGGAGTAGCGTGCGCCCGGGACACCATCATCCATTTTGATAATCTACTCTGAGAAATCGAATAATTACTAATGAAATACTGCGGAGGGCGGATTACCCCATGTGGTTACGATATCAACATGGTTTTACCAACGCTTTTTTAAGGTTATTTTACCTTTCATACATTTTTTTGTCTGATACATTATTGATACAATAAAAACCTTCAATGTCCTGTATAAGCAATAAAAAACGTCAAGGTCTTTATACGAAGATTATTTTGTTTGGAACTAATTTTGAATTATTTTATTACCAGTCCTGAAGTTTCATATACAGGCATGAGTGAATAGCTCACTTATTTATGTTCATTACATCATCTCTTGCAATACCGGATATAAAACCCAGATATGAATTATAAAAATATAAATAAATATCATATATTCAATTATTTGTAAAATATCCAATTTCCAAGATTCTATACATATTAATTAACGATTATATGTAAAGTTTAGAAACAAGTAATGTCTATGGAATATCCATCGATAAATACACCATATAATCATTCTTTCTCGCACAAAAAATAAATGGTATTCGTAATAACTCTTAACCGGATATAATGTTCCATCGGAGAATGAGATCGCACAGTATCTTAATTATACAGTGATGTACACACACACATATATATGTATAATATAATATTAATATATATTATACATTAATATATTTGTAAATGTTTATATATATATATACAGTTTTATCACACACGTATACATGTATATAAGCATATAAATATTAACTCTTAAATGTCAATTTGTTTGGCAGACCAAGTGGAAGAGGACAGCATATCAGACCCCCAAAGTGCCGAGTCCAAGAGTGAAGGCTTTTTACCCGAGGACAAACAGAACACCTTCGGGCTTAAAAAGCGTGCCCGGGTCAGCACGGGAATGAGCCTGGCTGGATTAGGTAAACGAGTAAGCCAGGGCATGGCGTACGCTGGGCTGGGCAAAAGACTAAGTGACGTAGTGCAGTACGACAGAGCGCGAAAACAGTCGGAGGACATGAACGAGCTTACTCAGGATGAAATGAAAAGAAATTATGTTAGTAAAGGCTTAAGTTTTGCTGGTCTTGGTAAAAGAATGGATGATCTAGTTGAAGACGATGATTCATATGATAGTAGTTATGCCAGCAGCAAGCGAATCAGTCCCGGTATGGCCTACGCTGGTCTGGGTAAGCGATTAAGTACCGGCATGCAGTTCGCCGGTCTGGGTAAGAGAGATTCTCTTGATGACGTAGAGGAAGAGGAAGAAAAGAGAGGTGCTGTCAGTCAGGGGCTGGCTTTCGCAGGACTTGGGAAAAGGATCAGCCAAGGCATGGCTTATGCAGGTTTAGGAAAACGTGACTATGAAGACGAGAGTGTTAAAAGATCCATGGACGCTGGACTTACATTTGCTGGACTAGGAAAGCGTGTTAGTCCAGGCATGGCTTATGCAGGATTAGGAAAACGTGCCGGAGCCAGCCCAGGTATGATGTTCGCCGGTCTGGGCAAGAGAGACTCTGGTTAGTGGTCAATTTCATCACGTATATACTTCATTTCACCAAAAAAGCCGAATGTATCATTCCGTCTTAATTTTAAAACTAGAACTATATTTAATGAAAGGCCTCGGCCCTACCTGGCAATGGAAAAAATCATTTTAAAACATCCAGTTAAATGGATTATTCCTTTGGTGTTATCTTAACTTTTGTTCAAAACCGTTTGCTCAATAATGCCGTTTCTACTGGACCAACCTCTTCCAGATAGGACCTGTGTTAGTTATATTTAAAGCAAACACATTCTATTTTTATTTCAAATAAACATGCCAATTAAAGAAATTATAGCGTGAAGCACTTTCCATAGAACACCTGTGTTTATGTATTTTTCCCTGAAATAATTCTAATCCACAATATTTAACAACTACATTACCTTCTTCTCTACGTTCATACCATGGGCGCTGATGGTTTTAGAAGGCCCAGAACATTGTGAGACATAGATTTTAATGCCCACAAACCCTTACCAGATTCCGATTCTGAGCGGTGTGCTATTGACGATATAAATTATGATCGATTTAGTCATATTTGCTCTCTTGTTTGAGGTTGGAGTTTCTTAAGGCTATACATTTAAAGTGTATTAATGTTAAAACTAATCAGGAGGTAACGAAAAGTAGAACCGATCATTCACTTGTTACATACAATTCGTGAAGCGATTTCAGGCAACCTCGCTTCAGATTACCCGGGGGGCTAAGGTAATCTTAAATCGATTTCTGATTACTCCCCTGGTACCTTGAAATCGATTTCGGATTATCCCCTTGAACTTTAAATCGATTTAAGATTACCCCTGGGGGTAACTTGAAATCGACGTCAGATTAGCCCCAACGATTTCAGATTACCCCTTCAAACAGTGCTTTCTTTATGTGTATATGGTTAAAATACATATAATTTTTTTCTTCTTGATTTCCAAAAATGGGTTTAATTTGTGTATATATTATGTTTGCATGTAATGTGCCAGGCGCTGTGGTGAAGTGAATGAGTCAATACAAATATAATTAACAATAACATAAAATGTTTGCTACAGTCCTATTTTTCCATTTTCTAACTCTCGTTTCTGTCACGTGGTTTATTGAAAGAATAAATCAAGAGTCAGAAAAATAAGAACTGGTGGTTACTTAGTTCCCTGAACTTGCGGAAATCTGAACAGTGGGGAGGGGTGTATCCTGAAATTAGGTTAAAACACCCCCCACCCCTCCGTCCAATCGGAAATCGATTTCATATAACCGGGTGTAACCTGAATTCTTGATACTGGTAAAACCAACCGCCTCAAAGACAATAAGTATTGGTAGCATTATCCTCCAAGTAATTGACCAATGTTTGAAACTCTAATTAAGTTGTGTACCAACTGCTCAGAGCTTGTGACCTATACCAAGGTTTGATATTCTAATTAAGTTGTGTACCAACTGCTCAGAGCTTGTAACCTAGACCAAGGTTTGATATTCTAATTAAGTTGTGTACCAACTGCTCAGAGCTTGTAACCTAGACCAAGGTTTGATACTCTAATTAAGTTGTGTACCAACTGCTCAGAGCTTGTAACCTAGACCAAGGTTTGATATTCTAATTAAGTTGAGTACCAACTGCTCAGAGCTTGTAACCTAGACCAAGGTTTGATATTCTAATTAAGTTGTGTACCAACTGCTCAGAGCTTGTAACCTAGACCAAGGTTTGATATTCTAATTAAGCTGTGTACCAACTGCTCAGAGCTTGTAACCTAGACCAAGGTTTGATATTCTAATTAAGTTGAGTACCAACTGCTCAGAGCTTGTAATCTAGACGAAGGTTTGATATTCTAATTAAGTTGTGTACCAACTGCTCAGAGCTTGTAACCTAGACCAAGGTTTGATATTCTAATTAAGTTGTGTACCAACTGCTCAGAGCTTGTAACCTAGACCAAGGTTTGATATTCTAATTAAGTTGTGTACCAACTGCTCAGAGCTTGTAACCTAGACCAAGGTTTGATACTCTAATTAAGTTATGTACCAACTGCTCAGAGCTTTTAACCTAGACCAAGGTTTGATATTCTAATTAAGTTGTGTACCAACTGCTCAGAGCTTGTAACCTAGACCAAGGTTTGATATTCTAATTAAGTTGTGTACCAACTGCTCAGAGCTTGTAACCTAGACCAAGGTTTGATATTCTAATTAAGTTGTGTACCAACTGCTCAGAGCTTGTAACCTAGACCAAGGTTTGATACTCTAATTAAGTTGTGTACCAACTGCTCAGAGCTTGTAACCTAGACCAAGGTTTGATATTCTAATTAAGTTGTGTACCAACTGCTCAGAGCTTGTAACCTAGACCAAGGTTTGATATTCTAATTAAGTTGTGTACCAACTGCTCAGAGCTTGTAACCTAGACCAAGGTTTGATATTCTAATTAAGCTGTGTACCAACTGGTCACAGTTTTAACATAGACAAAGGTATGATACTCTACGTTGTGTACCAACTGCTCAGAGTTTTTAACATAGACGAAGGTTTGATACTCTAGGTTGTGTACCAACTGATCAGAGATTTTAACATAGACAAAGGTCTGATACTCTAAGTTGCGTACCAACTGCTCAGAGGTTTTAACATAGACGAAGGTTTGATACTCTAAGTTATGTAACAACTGGTCATAGTTTTTAACACAGAACAAGGTTTGATACTCTAAGTTGTGTACCAGCTGCTCAGAGGTTTTAACATGAAGGTTTGATACTCTAAGTTGTGCACCAATTCCTCAGAGTATGTTTATTGCAATAATGTTTCATCTTCTTAGCTGTATACAAACCATTCAGTTTGATACCTGGACTGAGGTCTTGTGCTCTAAATTTTGAAATCATTGTTAGCAATAGCTCTAAGTTTGTTCCCAAACTCTGTTTTTCAAATATGTAAAATTTGCTCTTGTGTGTGTTGCTTAAGAGTCCCAGTTTGATGTCAAGGCTATACCCGATGAAGACTGAGGCATGTATAATCAAAAGAAAAAATATTTCGATTGCCTCTGAGCGAAAAAGATGTAGACCTTACCATTGAAATTATCCTTCGGAAGTGAAACTTTTTAACCATTGAAAGACCCCCAGTAATACATTCCCAAACGATCAATGTATCTGCTCTGTTACGAGAAGGCCCTGGTCTTGTTTCCCATAAGAAATATAATTAATTAAAAGAAAATTAATGAGAAGACGGGATGAGTTTAAAACATAAAATCAGGCTAGTCAAGAGGTTTAATGAATACGCTACAAAACTGACCAGTTCAAAGCCAATAAAAGACATCAAAAGCAAATGACGAAGTTTCACGATAGCAAACTTGACTTTGCTTCCTGGGTAAGACCCGACGTCCTGTTTCATCCCCGCCAGAGCCACCAAATACCAGTAAATTAGATAAAATTGTAACCAACCAAAAAGGAATTTCTGTCGTATCGTTTAATGAGATTATAGCATGCTCTGGCTTCTGCCTTACAGGATTTTCTTGTCCTGTAGAAAATAATTCTTCACTGTTCTTCCAAGTGTTATCTTTTGCTTTACTTTGATAACCAATCACAGACATAGGGAATGCATGAAAAATCACCAGAGAATTTGAGATTCCCTGTTATACCTATAACATATTTCTACATCTTAATTGGTTCTACATATGTACAAGAAATCATGCAAGAAGAGGAGCGAGTTGTTCTTAATTATCACATACCAGGCTGATCATCATGTCTGGGGTCAATTCTGAATTGCACAGCAAATGAATTGCAGTTGAATGAAACAATTTATTAAACAGTAATGAATTGACAGAAATTAAACTGAAAATTGATTGGAAATGATTTCTCACATGTTCAGAAGGGGAATGATTGACACCTGAAATACTACTTAACCTTTCTTGAATCATATGTGCTGGCACTCTGATTAGTGACATACCTTGTTATTATAAGATTGCAGTGGATTTGAATTTAAAAAAGAATCGAAGAGGAAACTATATTGTGTTCCACGTCTCAGCACATTGGATTGGCTTGAACTAAAATTCTTGAACGGGTACCTTAAATCTGAATTGGCACACTGTCTGATCTTTGTTCTATGGGTCAAAGGGCAGGCCAGCCACGGTATATGTTATAAATGAATGCCACTTTTAAATGCATTATATTTGATCATGATTTGATATATTTACTGATTTATCAGCTTCGAGAACTGCTAAACAACTGATTGTCCTACCAATGCTGTTAACTTCATTTCCATATTTATCCTCCATTATTTTATTTCCTCTCGCAGATTCTTGTAAAATTAACTGGTAATATTATTGAATATTTTCCCCCAGAAAAACTATGAGAAATTAAGATATTGTATCTTTTTGACTAGGTAACTCTCTTGTCCTAGCAAACACATTGCATACAACCTTCAATTTGCTTTCTATGTTAATCAGGAACAGGTTTCTCCAACGGTCAGGCAGATAATTATTCCTTGTTGATGAAACGGCGCTGTCTTATCTATGCCGCCAATCAAAAAGGATTTGCATATAAATTATCTTGTAAGCATGGTAATTTATTCTCATTGCATACATGATAGCACATAAGTTAATTGCCACACAATAGTGGTATACAGTATAAAGTACCAGCCATATGTAATATACATAATCCAACAAGATCCTAACAGCGGTTGTGGAGATTAAAGGATGGGTAACATTAGCATTCTGATCGTCATGTTTAACTACTCTTCTACCAATATGATTTTAATGTTGAATTATTGGACATTTTGGATATAGACACATTGCCTGTTTCATAAAAAAGCTGTAAGAAATGGCTGCCCACATTAAGTGGTCACTGTGGACTAATATGTCCTTAGCGAGATGACGCGTGTGATATGATCTTTATGGTGATGGGCCAGTCAGTTTTACCATAGGTAATCCCCACCGTGCGGTTTGGCGCTAATGATGGCAAGTAGAAGTTTCCTTTTGGCGGAAAAAAATTATAATCCTACCAAACAATGCTCATTAAAACAAATAATTCCTAGAGCATCAGCTTAGCTCTTCCGTCAATGTCAGTGGGGATATAATAAAGATACGTTTAGTCGAATATCATTAATTTAATTGTTACATGATTTGATAAATGTAGGATGTTTAAATATCACACTCATACATAACAATCATCGTCGTTTAGTGTATTGTGTTCTATCTGAAGGACATCATACATCGACACAAACGCAGATTTCATAAAAATATATATATATATATATATATATAAACGGCCGTTATCTTTAATGAAGCAAACACGCAGGAACATCTATGGTGAAACTAATTGGAATTATCCATCGTCATTGGCTAACTGGAATTCCATATTTGGTCAGAATTATACTCATACACCTACTTTAAAATAACGTATCACCGCTGATTTGTCGTCACTTAAAAATGGCACATTATTTCGATACTTAAGCTTTAGTAAGTTTTGGGAATGTTTGCTGTGAATTGAACCGTGATTTTTATAACAAGATACAAATTAAAAAATTCTATGAGGAAAAATTATCTCAAATATTTTTAGAAAGTAGATGTTAGAACAATGTATAATAACTGTTTTAACACACAGATTATTGTTGGTATATTTTCTAACTATAAATGAACACACCTGTGACAACAAGTGTATCCCTGGGAGAACTTAAAATTAGCTAGACTTTATCCAAATTATTCTGACATTGTAAGCAACCGTGAAATGAGAACGACCAAAATGAAAAGTCCCTTAACAGTGTCAGAAGATAACATAGTCCACGGAGATATAAAATAAACTCGTTAACTCGATATATATATATATATATATATATATATATATATATATATATATATATATATATATATATGTATACTTTAGCTGACACACCGACATTGCTCTATCTTCTCGTTCATATACAAAAACGGTCATTTCAGAATCTCACAAGTTCCTATTTAATATTGTAATATATGGCTGACCGCGTATTTAAAAGCCTGCTGATTTATAATCGCACCTGCTCTTCAGTGCATTAAGCATTATTTTATATACGTGTATGTATTTGCAGGTAAGAGGCTGTCCTTAGGAATGAATTATGCTGGTCTTGGGAAGCGCATGGATTCCGGCCTACGGTTTATTGGACTCGGTAAGAAGAGACAGGGACATACACTAAGTAAGGAAGTTTCACATTCTTCTCAGCAGTGAGTTTTAATCCTTTCGGTATATTTTGCCTGTCATTTATTATTTATTACCTTCTCCTACAAATAATTTAAAGGGACCTGTTCCGATACCTTGCGTTTATAACTAGAAATAACCCCTTGAACATTTTATAAAAAATAGGCCAGAGAACGCCGATCCTACCGCACACAGGTTTCATTTGTATATATTCACGTGTTTATAACATATAAGGACCCCGATAAAAATAATCCAAACACATTCATAAAGGACATCTGGCGGCACGTCTGACGAACCAGCTTTGCAAAGGGCGTTCCTCTACTAGTGATCTTTAAACTTATAATATATACAACCATCCACCTTGGGTTACCTGATTTTTCCGTTTGTCACTATTGTTGTGTTTAGTAACAGCTTGTACATAAACAAGCTCGTGCCTTGTTTAGAGAGACGTGCTTTCTGAAAAGTAATAACTTAGAGTTTAGCGAGCCAAATGTACGCAGAATAAGCCAGAAATCTCATGAATTTTATGGAAAAGATAGGTGTGTAGCTGACTTTAAGCACACCTTGTTCATGGTAACTACTAAAAATCTCGCAACATTGACCAAACTTGGTTCAATGTCCTTACCGTGTACAGGACGGTACCTAAATATATACAATGAGTTTCTATCCGTATGTCTAAACCGTCCGTAACCCATACCGCTTTAGCTTTGCACAGAGAGATTAAAACAAAGGCTGATGGGTCCACGGCCTTCTGCGTTTAAGGCTATTAATAGTCATCAACGTCATTTCCTTTGAAGAAACCGTGCGCTGTGATTTACTTCGCTTAATTGGGCAAAATTGCAACCACTTAAGTCTTGTGAAGCCTGCTTGTCAAAGAACAGGGAGCCATTTTACTTGAAGAACAACCAGAAGATAACTTTTACAGAATAAAGTGTATATTATTTTTATTTTAGTCAACTTGTAAAAACTAAATAATGATAATTTATACCCAGGTTTCATTACAGTCTGATATAAAATCTTGATTGATTTATCAGAAAACAATGAAAAATGCCTAGACTTTATCTTAGACAAACCCATCAGCCCTTGATAATTCTCTTATTAGTATCCACATAAAAATTCAGGAATAAGCTTCAGGGTGTTCTTGGTGTCATGAACATAATTTACAATTACTTTGAAACACGAGGTGGCCCGGGTGGTTTTTAATAAATGCTTCCCTATGAAAGCGTGTGTGGGACAGGTAGGGATCTTAATATTCATCATAGTACTACTGTGTGAGCCGAGCAAAGATTGAGACAGAGTAAGAAAGTGTGTATCGATCCAGCAACGCTCACACTTCTGTTGCTCATCTCAATCTAATTGCTGTGATTATTACAGAGGCAGGACCCAGATAGCCCTGTGCGAGCTGCAGGCAGGCCTTTATGCTGAAAACACGGAACGTTATCCGTCGGTGCTCAAAACACCTCCGGGATATTATTTAACTGAACAAAGAACACAGGTGTAAAAATACAAATAATACTATGTCTTCGTCTCAAGCGTCTTCAGTATTCGCTACATGTGTCTCTCAGTCTGTTATATGCCCATTTTATGAAATCTATATTTACTAGAAGTACATTATCATTCCCGTTTTTATTACTGCTTTCAGCTCAAGATTATTCTTGATTGTTTCTTAATTTGCAATTATTAAATCATTTTTCAGGGAAACAAGAGTTTTCATGTGTCCAACAGTTTCTTCATCAGTTAAAGGAATGTACATCCATAAACTCAAACGATTGGCTTCATTATTGTCTGTCAACTCCCGGATCACCAATATGGTTTTGTTTTTCTTATAAAAATGAGTGTTTACAGACAACGTATTTTTCAACACAAGTGATTCCTGCTAATGATAAAAGTATGACAGACATAGCAGAACTGTCTAAACTTCTGCCAATTCTTCTCACCTTAGGTGTAAATCCTAAACGTTCTTTCATTTGCCAAAAAAGGAGATTTACCCGTGGAAAACTTTGCCTTAAATTGTCATGATATGTCATGTCAACTTGGTAACTTGGATAATTAATCATTCTAAACAAATCATTATTGAATCGAAACTTTGAGATATCCATTATCAATTTTCGTTTATGCCAATGTTTCTTTTGTTTGGTATATTATGTTTTACAAGAATATTTAAATTCTGGGAGGATTCTCGGCAAAATTAAATATTAAATTTTTTTCTGGTGTTCAAACTTCATTTTTACACACATGCATAATAATGTATAAAAGTATACATGTATACAGACAGACACACATATATATATATATATATACATATATATATATCTTTATATATATATACATATATAAATATATATATATATAACACTGAAGAAAAAACAACACTGTAAATTCTGTTTCACGGGATGCTGACCGAGCATGAAATGTATGTTGTTAGCTGAAGGCCATAGAGCACTTTACACCGGAGGGTAACTCTACCTTCTATATATATATATATATATATATATATATATATATATATATATATATATATATTCATTGGGACCTAATTCAGGCATTCCCCTTCTCCAGCCTCTTCGGGCCTTATGTGCTCAGCTGGTGAGTTGCCAATGCCATGTGAAGTAAGATAGGAAAACGAGAGTAATCAGGGGAGGATAATTAACAGATAGTTAATACAAGCTGCAGGTGAAGGAGTGCAATTTAAGGAAAGCGAAAGATGGAAGAACGAGAATGGCACAGTAACTTTGGTACACCTGCCTTTTGTTACACTCGTGGTTAAGATGAGGAAGTTTAATATGGTCTTGTTGTCCGAAGGCGGTATCTCCTGATATAGCATTAAGCATTGAATGCGTCACGGTTACTTTCCCATAGCAAAATCCATACTATGGAGGATAAAAGCTCTCATTTGATTAGACTGGTGTCTCACCAGTAAAAGATTGCTATAAAATCAATATTTTATTCGATGCCGAGAATAACTATAATATTAAACAGATAAGGAACGGAAAATTAAGACATGCATTAAAGCATTTATTGGTCTACGCTTTCAGTAAATTTACGACTGTGATATATTTATATGATTGAAGTAGTTTCTTCTCAGGAGTGTGCTTTGTGAAACGTTAGAAAGTTCAAGTTAATAATGATAGATTTAACATGACAAAAAGAGCTACAAATAAGACATTTTAAGGTGTAATGCTCTTCAATGTGAAGCCGTTCATAAAATATTTAGAAAATAGAAATTCGCCTATATGCTCAATACGTCCATTGTATTGTATGAGACATATATGATATGTAAGATATGACAAATAGCGCCATCTACTCACACCCACAACAACAACGTTGGAAAAGTACCAGGAGGCTGTAGCTCTTTAGTGTTGAAGGCATAATGAAACAGAGTATTATGAAATTTTATTTTTGAAATAAGTGTGATTCGAATATATATATATATTTATATATATATATATATATATATATATATGTATATATATACCTGTCATTTTTAATCCTGATATGGAGTACTGATTTTGGTTTCTTAAGCAATAAAACCCCAAAGAATTGGGACTGTAAAAGATCAGCGTTAAGCGGAAGACTAGGCCGAGCACTGATTATGGCCATACTTTCTGAAATAAAAATGCGTAAAACGATAACGTTGGCATTTTATCTGCATCTAATCGCACTTAAGCCGTTGGAGATTTTCTCCTCAAGAAATTGGATACAGCTTCAAATATCACTTAAGAGTCACAGCATAACGCTTGATCTGACGGAAGAGAAAATAAAGAAATCTTAAGGTCGATTTTTATGTGATTACTGATAAGGTAAACGTCTGTAATGATTTGTAATTAAAAGTGTCGCTTTTTCGTTAGGGTTAACAACTATGATTTATGTATGATGTTTTGTCCGTTTACACCAGCCATGCCGAATTAGCACCAGAAACAAGCAGGGAAAGTACTTTTTGTCTCAGTAGACAAATTCCTTTGCAAAATCATCTAACAACCAGTTAAAGGCAGGTAGCAACCAAAGATCTCGTGGAAGCCAGCTTTCAGACTGCCGTCGACGGCATTTTATTCAGAGCCGGCGGCAACTCATTTTGCCGCTTGGCAGTTCCGTTCCTTTTTCCTAATCCATTTCTGTTAGCCTTTTTCTTCCAAAGGAAAAGGCCGCATGTGGAGTTTTCTTGTTTACTACTTGTGTCATATCGCTGTCCGTTGAAATGGCGACCCGTGTGAGATATAGTGATTAAGCTTGGCCGCTACACCCCCTCGTGTGCTGAGCGTTCGTCTTCTTCTGAAGTCTGTCCTATTGGCTTCATCAACGCCCTTCGCCTCCCGCACCATTCCAGCCCCGTTCTGCTTATTTAATCAGTTGCGACTTGGAGTATTTTCTCCTTATTTTAACTCAAACAGAGAACCCCGCCTGTTCAGGAAATATAGCCTCCTCATTAATGTGGATATACTATTCGTCTAAATGCCATGCTGGTGACAGCCTAATGCTTTACGTATATAGTAAATTCCTCCAGGAGCTATATGGCTTTTTCCATAATAGACTACAATTAAGCAAGAATTCCCCGGCAGCCAATAATCTGTAAACCTATTGGTTACTCTTGGTTATTCTTTGGACCATAACTAAAACATCTATATATGTAGTTTTTGTTCTTCCAATTATTTTGTTCTTTAAAGCTCATTTAAAAAACTGTAATTGTACAATTTACAGTAGGCATGAATTCAAGCAGCCCTTAACGAAGTGAACTAATTTCAATTCACTAACGTAATAGGGTTGAAACTGAGATTGGATGTACTTTTATCCTGGGACTGACATAATTGTAGTGAGTTTCCAATATAAAAGAGACACCTCAGTAAACAATATGCAATATATAAGAAAAAAAGTTATATGAGAAAATCTTTAGGAAAATGATCGACAAATCAAATTGTTGACCGTGATAATACGTTCACTGAGATCTCACTGATATGTGTAGTAAAAACTATTTGCTAAGGGTTGATTGATACAATGAAATCTACACCTCCTGACTGCATTAATGTAAAATAAGGATGCATTGATAGTTTAAAGGAGAGTCGAAAAAGAAACCGTCCCGAACCGTAAGAATTAGTGTAATGCGCAACAACATTATTTTTATATCAAAAGTTCATAAAAGGTTTATCTCGATATGCCATTGACATAGAATATCCTTTGATGTTACTAAGCTGGTAGACAGACAGCTTTTAAAAATAGCTTTTTTTTAAATTTTACCAATCTTTTACGGACCATCCTTTAAACAGTTAAGAGATGGTTACAGAAAAATAGCTTTAGGGATTTACTTTTCATATCACAAAAGGATACCTCAGAAATATGGCTGTAGAACGCAAAGTCAATTGTCTTGAAACTGTCTTGAAAAATTAATTGTTTTAAGGGGTTGGTATTGTCTCCATGTATTCAGGGAATTTTCTTTGGACATTTCATGCACCGCTCTTCTGGATATCTGATATTTTATTGCCTGCATGCAAGATACAGTTTCCTGCTGCACTCCTTAATACGCCCTATGTGACCTTCCGTTGGTCTTGATTCAATAAATGACACTAATTCCGAAATGGTAGCATGCGAGTAATGTTCGCAATAAATGATTTTCCTTGCCAAATTTTCCTTTCCTGATTTTTTCCTCTTGATTTTGTCTTTAAAAATTCTGTTAGACTTTAATTTTTGAAATGTGTTTCTCCTAGCCAAATAGTTAACTGTCTCTCTATAATGCCAAAAATTAAATGTACAACCAGGCCACCACCATGAATATAAAGATTATATTGAGGAGGTTCTATACAACCGATGACAACGGTATAGGAATATTTGTCATCTAGTATGCCCAATAAATAGCACTATTGTTATATTACATTAATATCTACTGAAGATTAAATTCGTTTAATTTTTAATTGGATAGTATCTTTTATTTACACATAGGAATAATACTTATAATGAAGTAATATATGATTTTTCTCAAATATCTGCTGCAAATTATATTCGTGCTATTTTGTTTGGAGAGTATCATTTATTTACAAAAACAAATATTACTTTGAATGAAGGGGGGTATAATGTGCTCAAGGAAACATTTAAAAATACTATGTATATCAATAATTAAACCATGAATGAGGTTTATATTTATAAAAATAATTATTTCCTTATTTTCTTGCTGTAGGTCTGACTGAGAAGCGTGGAGCATCTTTGGGCCACACCTTAATGGGTCTTGGAAAACGGCTTGCCCTGGACCGGGGTCTCACATACGCTGGTCTCGGGAAACGCGCAATGGTTTCTTCCGGTCTGCGGTACGCAGGTCTGGGCAAAAGAGATTAATATCTCCGTTAAACGGAGTGTGTCCAGACGATCTCAAAATATTACTCCGCTCTGTAAAGTAGTCCAAACTTTTCTTTCAAAAAGCGTACATTCTTTGGTACCGAACATGATTTTATGCAGTGGAACATATCTGGTGTGGCAAGCAAATAAAGAATATACGAACTGGCTAGTCGTTACCTGTTTGTTATGGTTTGATGCTCAGAGATAACACTCCTTATCTGTTGTTATTGTCGTTTACTAAATAATATCATAGTTAAAGGTGAATGAATACGAGTATAAGAAAACAAACACGTTCATTACTTCAATAAAATCTGGCTTTGCAATGTTGCTTTCATAACAATTTAATTATCAGCATATTTAATGATATATGATAAATAGAACAGGTTTGTTTGAAATATTAATATAAATAGTACATATCATACATTTACGCCAAAACGTCTACGTGTAACATAACACAAATAAACATATATACATGGAAATATGGTGTTTAATCAATAAAAAATATGTTATATTGTAAACCGTTGTGGCATTTCGCATTGTGGCTTTTGTTTATTAAAGGAATTCACATGAAACAAACTACGATATAGACCTCTAATCACGTGTTTTTCCCAGCGCAAATAACAATACCATATTTAAGCCTTTTTTATGAAAGTGATATCTTCATGATCAGATCTTTATCAATACCCGCCCATCAACACCGTAGCGTGTCATATCTGTAAGCCGTCCGTTTATGGCTTCATGTCAGCATTATTGGTACATGTCCATTTCATGTGGCAGTCAGCGGGCGATATGACAGGTGACGCTGAAAAGCAGAAATTGATTAGAACAATATACTACTGGCTGCTTACATAGACCTAAAGACCTTATTTTATTCTTAGCTAAATAAAAATATGGTTTCCTCAATAAAGCTCGATCAGGATCAGACCTTTTAAAAAAGGGTCAGCGCAAACATGCAGTATATACATGATAGATATATAAATATTATTTTCTTACAAAAAAATGATTATATAAAATAATATAATAAGTAAAGTACTGTTTACAGGGCTTAGCCACAGTAGAGCGCATTCATCCAACAAGGTTCAATAATCCTGACCCATAACTCGCCCATCCAAGCGTTTTGTAGAAATCGATTTTCTGATATAAGGCACACAGACAGAGGAGAAATATAAAATTACAAAATCACCAGCACTGAAAGCAAGGAAAAGCACAAATAAAACCCGAAAACTAGAACGGTTTGTTTCCTTGTACTTATTAAAGACTTCATAAAATTTGCATCACAATGATGTGATTTCGGGTGATGTTTGGAGTTAGCTACCATGGTCCAAATGTTTACTAAGCCCCTCAGTATCTCCAGTTCTCAAATAGCAGCGTGAAAAAGGGTCCTGTGACGTTAGTTCAAAGCAAAAGCAGATTTAAAGGTTCAAAACTCTACCATCTACAATTACCTGTGTGATATTGTCTGTGCAAATACAAGTACAAGAATGAAGTTAGCTTTTTAAAAACTCACTAAGTAGACTCTTGGAATAAATAGTATTAGAAAATCACGTATTTACGCTTTCAGGCGTGTATATGGCTGATATATGTTTGCTTCATGGTCATTTAACAACCATCATCAATTATTTAAAGCAGTAAGGGAAATCTATTTGAATTTACACTTTACTATTGCAGATAGATAAACTCCGCAGATTCAACTTTCATCTACAAAAATACCTGGCTGATTGAAATTACTTATCGACCGGACCCATTTCAATTCGTGAGAGAGCGAAATGAAAAATATATTAAGATTGATGTATAACCCGCCCAATATTTTTCAATAAAAGTTTTCAGAAGGAGAGACTGACTTTCATCCAGGGTCGGAGGACTTACTGTAATTAGCGTTATATGGGGTTTGGCAAAATTTATATTTCCTTGCAAGCATGGATTCTCTTGTAATCATGTAGTTACATTACGGGAAGTCAGTGCGTAAGGTTTTTACCAGAATTATATATGGGAATCCCACCCGTCTCACGCTGCCCGCATAAAGATTCTGCCAATACAGTGCTTTGTTCGTGCTAGTTGAACCGACACAGCGAATGGCAACGTGTGCCGCAATTTTAAATTAGTTTCGTTAACCGTCAGCGAACGCATTAATTTTCAGAGCGCCGCCACCCCGTTTATTTTTCACTGGGATTTTTCTGCGGTGCAAAGACCTGGAAACCATTCTTTGAATGATCAAGGTCAAATATTATTTGCGCTGAATGCAAATAGCCAAAAATACGACCAGATTCCGAGACGAAAAGGCCACAGCCTATTTCAGGAAAATTGCTGCTGCCTACCCGTCTCTTAATATGCTAGGCCGGCAGGGAATTAATGCAACACTGCTTAAGAAAAAAAAAACCAGATGTGAACTTGACACCTGGTTTCATTTATCACGTGGTGTAAGCACGAAAAATCAAAACACAAAGGAGGACCTCAACTTGAGAAACAACATTTCCCAGAAACCATGCCGAAACCTTCTTTTCCTGTTGCCACCTTTAAAATGAACCAATAATTTATTTTATTGAAGAGCTAATTCATAATATACATAAGTATTTAGACATATAACATATATATATATATAACTGCATGACCCGCCCTTTTAAAGTGGTCCTTATAATAAAGCGATTTCTTATTATTCTCTCATGAGCATTGACGCATCTCTTTCTTCAGACTAGGTAATTAGTCTTCTTACACTCAAAGGTTATGTCTCTTAAATAAACTTTTTGTTGGAAACTTTTTCCGCAAATTGGGGGAAACCACCCTAAAGTTTATCAGTGCTGACACAAAAGTATGTGAAGGGTCATCCTTTGGCCTTTGTTTTAATGAAATGACCGAAACAATTACAAAACAGCAAATTACAATAAAATTTAGTGGAACCATCACAATTACAATCTGTGTACCTAGTTTGAAAGAAAAAATCTTTAGCACAGTACATGTATTTTTAATCTAGCAGAATATATATTTGAATTACCTATAAATCTGACGATTTTTATTTTAGATATCCCTTTCAGAAAATGTTTCTAACATGATAGTCTGGTGCACGAAACAATTAATTAATTAAGCCAAAGAGAAGAAAATATCCTCGAGGATTATCTTTAAAATATGACAATTACACTACTGCTTATCACCCTAAAATTCTCTAAAAAAATCAAAGAATACCATTTTAATTTTGACGTTCGGTGTTGATTTATACATTCCCTTTTCAATGTTCACTAAAGAAGAGAGAAAGAACACTGTGGAAAAAAATGATTAATACACAAGGCAAGTCACGTGCAAGAGTGTTGTAATAAAGAATCATTAATAAACGCGATATCATAACAAATGTGACACCTGACGTAGTTGATTATATAACGGGCTACTCGGACGCCCCGTGATGAATACCAAAGATGACACTTAATGAGACGTGGTCACAAATATTCTGATTATGGTCCACGCACAGTCAAAGGAGGGGTAGATAGAACCCATGCTAACAGAAACTCTTACTAATTTCTAGTCAGGAAGATTATTCACAGAGATTCTCACTAAGACCTTTCAGGACGCATGGCTACAGAGATTCTCACAAAGGCTTTTTAGAACGCATGGCTATCTATATTCTTACAAAGGCCTACCCTAGACGCGCGGATACAGAGGTACTCACGAAGGCCTATTGCGGACGCATGACAACAGAAATTCTCACGAAGAACCAGCATGGGTGCATGGTTACATGTATTCTTACGAATGTTGAGAAATTCTTACGATGGCCTTGTAATGCCCCTTTGCCAAAGAGATTCTTACGAAGGCCTAGTAAGGACGCATGGTCACACAGAATCTCATGAAGGCCTAGTTAGAACACATAGTCACACAGGTTCTCACAAAATCCTAGTAAGGACGCATGGTCACAGACATTCTCACAAAGGCCTAGTTAGAACGCATGGCCACAGAGATTCAAACGAAGGCGAAGTAAGGACGCATGTTCACAGACATTCTCACGCAGGCCTAGTAATGCGAATGGTCACAGAGATTATCATGTTGGCCTTGTTAGGACGCATGGTCACAGAGTTTCTCACAAAATTCAAGTAAGGTCGCATGGTCACAGAGATTTTAACGAAGGCCTAGTAATGACGCATGGTCAAAGACATTCTCACGAAAGCCTAGTAAGGACGCATGGTCACACAGAATCTCATGTAGGCCTAGTAAGAACAAATGGTCACACAGGTTCTCACAAAATTCTAGTAAGGTCGCATGGTCACAGAGATTTTAACGAAGGCCTAGTAAGGACGCATGGTAACAGACATTCTCACAAAGGCCTAGTAAGGACGCATGGTCACAGACATTCTCACGAAGGCCTATAGGGACGTATGGCCATAGAGATTCTCACGAAGGCCTAGTAAGGACGCATGGTCATAGAGATTCTCACGAAGGCCTATAGTTATGACGCATGGCCATAGAGATTCTCACGAAGGCCTGGTTAGGACGCATGGACACAGACATTCTCACGAAGGCAAAGTAAGGACGCATGGTCACAGACATTCTCACAAAGGCCTAGTAAGGACGCATGGTCACAGACATTCTCACGAAGGTCTAGTAAGGACGCATGACCAGAGAGATTCTCACAAAGGCCTTGTAAAGACGCATGGTCACAGAGACTCTTACGAAGGCCTAGTTATGACGCATGGCCATAGAGATTCTCACGAAGGCCTGGTTAGGACGCATGGACACAGACATTTTCACGAAGGCCTAGTAAATACGCATGGTCATAGAGATTCTCACGAAGGCCTAGTAAGATCGCATGGTCACAGACATTCTCACAAAGGCCTAGTAAGGACGCATGGTCACAGACATTCTCACGAAGGTCTAGTAAGGACGCATGACCATAGAGATTCTCACAAAGGCCTTTTAAAGACGCATGGTCACAGAGATTCTCACGAAGGCCTAGTTATGACGCATGGCCATAGAGATTCTCACGAAGGCCTGGTTAGGACGCATGGTCACAGAGATGCTCACAAAATCCTATTAAGGACGCAGAGTCATAGAGATTCTAACGAAGGCCTTGTAAGGACGCATGGTCACAGACATTGTTACGAAGGCCTAGTAAGGACGCATGGTCACAGAGATTCTCACAAAATCCTAGTAAGGACGCATTGTCACAGAGAATCTAATGAAGGCTTAGTATGGACACATGGTCACAGAGATTCTCACGAAGGCCCTGTTAGGACGCATTGTCATAGAGATTCTCATTTTTAGACCCCTCCATGAAGGATAGTTACAGAGATCCGCATTACTACAGTCTTTGCTCCGGATGCTTGATCAAAGATATTATTTCAAAAGTCTGGCCAGGAAGCACATCAATGTATCATAAAATGTGGAAAGCGGAAAGATCTTTTTTATATTTCTACACTTCACGCTCTTATTCTTAATATATAAGATCGACCAGTAAAAGCGTTACATATTTAGATTTGCAATCTCCCAAGGATTAGATATAAAATCATATTACCTCCCTGTTAAATTTGCACTTACCCAGTTTTCAATAATTTTATTAAGAAACGTGTGTGCATGTTGTTAACATTTGATTGATCCATCTAAAATTATTCATAGAGTTTTTGTTTTAATGCTATCCTTTTTCCTATATCATTAAAGGAGCGTTCCATCTTCATCCACGTGGGGATTTTCTGCGAAATAAATCCCACACACATAAAACAAAAAGGATATGGAGAAAGTTTCAAAGTCTGTGTATTTCATCACTGGTTATGATTGGCGTTCTTTGATTTTGTTGAGATAACTACAGATTGTTGGGTATTAAGGCCCGTTATTGTCTTTCTGATCAAAGACAGATCAAAGGTCTGACTGTAATTGTGTCTAGTTTCAACACCACTGGAAGTTGCAATAGGGAATCCAAAGTAAAGACGGGGTAATTATATTTTTTAAAAATGCCCACGGCGCGTGGAAGGAGGTACTTACGTTGAAATTGTTCAATCACTTTTTAAATTAAAATTCTTCGCTGCTTATAAGTACCATTTGATTCGGACTTTTATGCGTGGCATCAGAACCCTAAAATTTCATTTTAATACAAATTTCATTTACGACATGTAGACTTCGAAAATAAACTTATCACTGCGACAGTTACAAAAAAAATCTATCTGCAGTTTTGTCACTGATGAAGTAGCCATCATACACTTTTAGGTACGTGTTGCCCACGCTACTTCACACAAAGGGATACATGCATACATTAATTCTGCATTTTACTTTTCTCTACTTTTTTTTAAAGTAATAAGTGATAAGTCCGTACATTTTGCTCGATATTGTACTCACATTCAATATTAAAATTTTGAAAGTTTTTTTTATAATTTTTTATAAATTTGTACACCCTATGTCAGGGGATAATTTAACGTGCAGTTGACCCCGATCTGTGCAGTTGTTAGTGGAAAGTGCAATAAACACTCCGGATTTGTGATGTTAAAAACTTAAAGACAGACTGAAAAGAAACTCTTTGATGCCGATGAGTAAATATTTCATTGATTACTACTCAAGATTGTAAACCTCATGATTGGCTCTGGTTACGCTCCCGAGGCAGCGGAAATCTTGCGCTTCTAAAGAACATATAAATTTTACTTAAATATGGATTGTAGGCCTATAAATAAAACGCTGTGTTAAGAGCGTAGGCTCTGGTGTAAGTTTGCAAATATTTTGTAATATTTCTGTAATAATCGGCTTTGTACCTCAGGGTTAGAGCACAGGACTCACAGCCGGGAGATCGTGACTTCGAGTCTCAGCCGAGGCAGTGAGATTGTTCACGGTCAGCCCTCACCTAGGGTGAGCACTCTGTAAGCTTAATGGGACGGCCGTGTCCAACGGCCGTGTTTCTCTCACAAACGGGCGCGCCTTTCGGAGGTTCATACATGGTATGGCCCAGCAATTGGTACGATTACTCACCCAGGGCGCGCAGGTGCAGATGTCACCGGCCCTGGTTAACACCAGGATATATATCTTTAAGTTAAGCGTGTGATACTGCCCTGCCACGTTCTGCAGACATACATTTACTTAAGAAATAAACATTTAAAATGATGCGGTTATATATTTTTTTAATATTAAAAAATTTATAGATATATATAAAAATTTGTCATATTTTCATTCAAATTTTATTTATAATATTCATATTATACAATAAAAGTTATATACACAGACTTGAGATCAACTGGTAACGGTTCCCCCTAAGAATTGAAATGTCTCTCTCTCTTTCTCTGGTTTTTTCGCATCAACATCTTTCTATAGTGGGTCCGATAGGGCGCATTTTATGCTGACGAGGAAAGCTTGACTAGAAATTTAAGCGATTATCAAATGTCCTTAAATATGACCTGCCCTGTGTTACAATTTTACTTCTTCCGCCATATATTTCATCAAGATCTGAAAACGGAAAGATTGGTCGTCATATCTTTCCCCAGCTTTACACATGCTGAGTGTTTTAATAGATATGATAACACGGTCAAACGTCACAGCGTGAACACGATCTGCAGTTTCCTGTTCCACTGAAGTTTTGCTCTCCTCTGTGTAGTACGTGGTAGCTTCAGCTCGATACTGCTCTCCACTCAGTGACACGAGTTTGGCAGTAGACCGAGTTTACATTGGACTTAAAACTTACCACAGGACCAGAAATTGATACCGTCGCCGTGCTCTTCCCGTCCGTTTAGTAATCCTTGTCTCACTGTATGTGATGGAAACTTAATAACATAACAATACTATTCGAAAACATGGTCAAATGATATGAATAAAATCTTAAATATACTAGACACACACTAACTAAAACGCGGTTTGCTGTTACTGGCTGCTTAAATTGTGTACCATTTGAACATTTTAAACTAATAAAAATGTTTAAATTTCATATAAAAATAATTGAGAATTTCATAAAAACGTACACCATAAGAAAGAACTATATGCCAGATATCAGATGATATATACTTAATGAAGTTTAATATAATTTTGAAACAACATTCGGATTAATTTTAAATTAAGGACTTTTTGCGCTTCAGGGGTGTATATATTACAGTGACTCTTCATATGCTCATTACCCTGTTAATTAAAATAGTTGAACTATTCCATCATGAACTAGTTACGATAAATTCATTGAACATCGTAACAGCTACGGCAATTTGAAACAATTTATTTGGTTCTGCGCGATCTTACTGACCTAAACAATATGCCCTCAAGGTCAACGATCAAGGTCACCAATGAGGCCCATTTTATCCGTTATGGATGTTTCTGAAAGTGATTCAAGATTATCCTAAATCGCAAACAACAACTGATTTACGATTACCATTACGTTTTCAAATTGCAGATATTCCAAGGAAAACCAGTCTTTAGTGACTCAAAAAAACTTTTTCATTAGGTATAAAGATATTAAGGTGATTACGTTATTATCGTTAAACATTAATTGGCCGTGCATTTTTCAATAGTTGAATACTCCACGATCAGTGAAAGCGGGAGATCATGTGTAATGGTCGGTAAGATCTGCAGGGAGATACTTCCTAAATCTACTTTATAATTTTCAATTACATATCTATTAGCTCTTAAGAATAAATCTTTTATAAATGAACTGTTGACATTTAAACTGGCCGTTTCCATCATTAATTGGTAATTTCTTTCTAAAAAGGTTGATGATTTTATTCATAAATTACAAATGCAAACCACATTAAATTAATTAGTTTTCATGTACCTTAGGTAAAATCGTTTGGCTTAAGTTGTTGCACTGCATAAATATTGACACTATGCAGATTACGTAAATATTTGCATGGAATATTTCCTTCGCAAACTTCCTTTAGGCAGTTACATCTGAGCGATAAAAAAGGTTTTTTTTTTAAACGGAAAAGAGTACATAACCTAATAAATATTTTAAATAAATTAAATTTGCATCTCTTAAGGGTAACTGATGGGATGTAGGCGTGCGTTTCTCTGTAGTTTTGCAGAATTTACCTAATTTCCATGGCAGTCAAAATGCCCTCTCGTAATCCATATTTTAGGTGAGGCTTAGAAACATGAGTTCTATATCACTGTCCGTTCTTCTCAACTCTCCCACTTGCTTTGATTATCATGTAGCTATTATTTTTCAAAGACGTGTAGTCTACGGCGACCATGGTCTAAAAAGACAAACTGCAAAAGCTATCACAATAAATATTTTCACCATACTTCATTAAACCTCGAATCCACTTGATAAAAAAGGATTGCCAGTATCTATTCCCTGCTGCATTTGTATACTAAATCATGTTACACTACCAGCCGAAGTTTTTTATTTCTGCTCTGAATCCAGCAAGATCGTCCCTGCCAGTTCATATTATATCTATACGCTACCCCGGTATAGCTGCACTGGCTCTCCGAATCCTATCAAAGCTCGTCTATAAATATAATCAAAACAGCCGCTATGTTAATGTGAAGACTCCATTGCAGAGTTTGTTGTGATGTGCAATACGTTACAATTTTACCTTTACATAACAAAACTTATGTTACGTGTCATTTGGAAATGGCATGAAATGCTGCCCGGGATAGAGAGAGCCGGTGTTGCGAAAAAAGCAATGAATTTATTAGATGGGACGGGCACCTCTTGCAACCAAGTCAATCAAGACAGTTATATCATCCTGCAAAATAAGAAAAAGGATTCAGGTTTGGTTTAGCAATCAAGATTTATAAAATAAAGGAACAATGCTCATGCCATTTATTTATTTTTTTTATAGATTATACCAAGCTTAACATTATTCTAAGAATGAAAAATGTTCGGAAGCCACTGTTAACGTCGATCCAAAAGAGATTTCAAATTATCTGAATATAGGTTGATAGCCGCACTTATTAGATGCATTGGGTGAGATCCGACGCATGGGGAGACACGAAAGGGACTCAAACAAATGACGGCGAGGATGTGAAAGAAAAAAAAGGAAAGCAAGTTAACTTAAAAGGAGAGTTGGGTTAAGAAAAGCAAGGAAAAAACATAAAAGTAAGAACAACGGTAAACAAGAAAACCTGAAGCAAAAATAAGTTTGGATTAGCGAGTCAGTACGAAGTTGACTTTAATAGAGAAATGGAGGATGGGGAGAAGGAAAAGGAGAATTATATCAGAGAAAGAAAAGAGGAGAATTGCCGGCAAGATTGCCGTGAAGAGGATCGTGACTGAGTATAATGAACAAATCTATATATTATGTTAGAGGAGGAAAAGTGCATAAGGAATTTAAGGATTTAATCATTAGAGACAATAAAGGTTAAAATAAGAATTTCGATTCAGAAACATGAACGGCAAATAAAGAGAGAAAAAGGGGAAATTGCTTTTTACGATTTAGAGTTATTCGGGGAGAAGGAGAAACGTGGAAATATATAGGAAAGATGAGCGAAGGGAATATAACGAAAAGGCAGGAACCTGTCTGATAGAGCAATTGCTAATAAAACCACCTTTCTTTTGAGACGACCCCTAAGTGACCCGAACATATCTGGCCTGTCTTGTAAGACCACCTGTGAATTAAGACAACTTCTGACCGGTAAAAACAGGTGGTCTTATTACAAATGTTTCATTGAATTAGGGGAAAATATCGAAAGAAGAGAATAATTAATATAAATAGGGGATACGTAAGAGAAGAAACAAAAAAGTGGGAATTGAATTGAGATGAATGGTGAGAATATTAAAGCACAGACTAAAAACAACGGTAATTGGAATTAAGGGATAAAAAGGAAACAACGGAACATATGTGTAAATATGTAATTGAGAGAAAGCTGAGGTAAATGCTGGAAAGGATTTGAAGGATAGATCAGGGACAGGAACAGACTTCAGCGATTGGTTGAAAAAAAAGACTGTGTGTTTGACATAAATGTAGTTGTTTCGGCACTAAGTTTTGATCAGTAACTTTCTGTTCTGACCATTTGAATTTCATAATGAAGCCTTTTTCGTTACGTCTCCTTGGAAGCCGTATTTATGACGTCTGCCTCTCGCAAACAGCTGATCATGTTACATCATCGTTCTAAAAGGCCCCTTCTTTTTTTCCTTTAATGTCTGTTCTTTCAAATAGTAGCGACATGGCTACTTTCTTCCTTCACCTTTTTATTGTCTTCCCAAATTCGAACACAGGAACAGACAGCTGCAGTTCTTATTTCAAATTTGATGTAATTACCTGAACAGCTATGTTTGATGAGATGTGGACTGTCCTCACACACGCCTGCATGCCAATTATTTTCTTAGACGTCTAGCAATAGTATTTGTTCATTCTTTACTGTTCAAGGCATTCAAACATTGCAAATATGGATTAAAATTACATAAAAAAGGGGAATAAATGTGAAGGCATATTTTTTTCAATTTATAGCATAAGCCTTCAATAAGAATGAATGGGAATTTATAATCTATTTTTCATAACATAAGGTATGCAAGGCATTCTCTTAAATGGGGGCCCCTATTTCATACTTGATTTTCTATAAATCGGCTTCAGAAATAACTACTCACAGTATTCTAGACTTACTCAAATATCGTTATTCAGTCAGAACAATTGTCTTTTGGACGTCAAAGTAGTTGAAATATGCCATTTATTAACTTGCGTATATATATATATATATATATATATATATATATATATATATATATATATATATATATATATATTATTCTAACCACATTCACCTGATGATCGGGTCGCATCCCGTGAAACAGACTTGTGAATTTACAGTGTTGTTTTTCTTCAGAGTTGTACCGCTCTGGCCTAGTCTGTAGGCCATAGAGCACTTTACAACGGAGGGTAACTCTACCTTTTATATATATATATATATATATATATATATATATATATATATATATATATATATATATGGAAAATGCTTTTTTTATTAGCGAACATTTTTATTATTTTTCATGCTTCTTTCATCAATAATTCTAACAAAAACAAAGATAAACCAACAAATATAAGAGAATGTGTTTTCTATTCAAATCCAAATAAACATATTCCTATTATGTTACCGCTACCAGAGGCCAAATGTTTCATCCGCATATCTTCAAGCCATATACATAAAGGACCCAGACAATCAATGGGTAAAACTTGCTTAATTTAATAAATGTTAAAGTCTGATGCTTTCAGTGCATTCTATATTAACTTATAATATTTCGTGAAAGACACAAGATTAAAAAGATGGAATCAATCTATGAACAATGAAATTGAAGCATGGGTTAATTATATTGTTGATTATATTTACATTGACCAATTGATTATATTTATATTGACCTATTAGTCGATGGGCCAGATAGTCAAAACCTTTATGTTTGAAAACACCTTGAAACAGGCAAAGGACATCTAAATATTGACCAGCTAGTGGGATCATGAAAATTCCCTGAGCGCTATAGGCTTCTCATGCCCATGGCCTTGTACGTTCATGGTTCAAACTATCTCATATTTTAGGGGAAGGGGGTAACATATATGCACATAGTTTCTTGTTGTTCTTATGTATTTAATCATATTTATTATAATTGAAATAGGAATGTTCCTACAAATCCAATAATACCAAGATCTTGCAGATATGTTGAGATATGCAAAAGCTATGAAGCAAAAGACACTGTGAAGACAATATTTCTGAAAATATTTGATTTGCATGTCCACGATTGTTTATTGTGTCTTATTTGGCATAATTTTGGAAACTTAAATATGCCTTTGCATTTGTGCTGAAAGACTTTTAAACACATTCAGACCCATCGATTAGCCTAGATCCTACAATTATGCCTTTGGTACCAATAATATCTGGAAAACTTTCAATTTTCAAATAAAAATTAGCGGTAAGGAGTATAAAAGTTGTCCACGAATTTATAAACAAATATCATTATAAAGCTTATGTCCTTCCAATTCCATTGAAATTGCAATTTAGCAATTATGCAATTATGATGTATATAATAAGAAAGTTATGGTCTATAAGTCACTCTAGGAAAAGTTTTAAAATTTAGCACGCGGTCTTTAGAAAAAGTTATTTTTTCTTTCAGGGTGTTTGCAAGAGTTATATGTTTGGAAAAACCTGGAAATAAGTAAAGGACACCTCCAGAAATATATAAACTAGGGATGTCCCGAATATTCCTAGGGGGGGGGGGACACGCTCGAATAAAGTGGGAGCGTATTATTTGATCAGAAATCATATAATAACATTTGTAATTACAATGTTAACATACAAATCGGTGTTCGCCCCATACTTTGGATCGGAGGTTTGGGGGGGGGGGGGGCATTTTTGTCATCAACACCAATATAAGAAAACCTTCACTATTTTTCATACGCACTTCTTTATACTAGGGATTTTATTCCTACAATTGTAATCTGAAAAAATATGCATTTTATACAACCGTAATAGAATAATTTTGTGCACTCCAAGGCTGCCCCCCTTTTCCCACTCTGCCTTTGGACATGGTCCTCTGCATGTGTTTGATAACATCGTCATGCTATGTAGACCATAGATTTGTATCTAACAACGATGGGAAGACAAAAATAGGCAGTGGCGGCATCTGGTGAGAAAAGTGTAGTAACACCAGACCTTGGAAAGATAACAGCCGTTCATGAAAACTCCGCGAGAAAAAGAAAGTGAAGGCGCATCATGCGTTAAATCATGATTATTTGTTAATGGACTGCTAAGAATGTGAAAGATATTGGTCATACAAACCTAGGAATTACGTAATAAAGTACAAAAAAGTAATAATATATAAAACAGGACATGTATCTGCGGCTAATTATATAAATGTCTATGAAAAGGTAAACATGAATTGACATTAGAAAGAAGACTGTTTAAGTTTATTAATAAAGATTTTTTTTGTTGTTTGGTAAAAGTAATCAAATAAACTGATTTATAAAAATAAATACCAGTGATGATTATCATTAACGTGGGTATTGTTCTTTTTTAAATTAGAACGTCTGTCCCTTTTCAAAGGCTTTTGATATAGATCACATTTCTAAGGACACATTTCTAAAAGCATTTCCGATCAATTCTAAGACCTTTTATATAAAAGTTTTGCATTGTTTTTAAAATCGCTATTCCCCTGCATTATTCTATGGATAGTTTTCAACTGAATTAATTTGTGCCCTTTGTTACTTGAATTAAATGCCCTGGAGACAAAAAAAAGGGGAAAATACCACGGAGTCCGTGTTCCTTAATTAAAGTAAACTAAAATTAGTCGCAAACCATAAAATCTAGCACAGTAAAAATTGTTCAGATGTTTATATATGCGAATCACAGCTATGCTTCTCTTAATTGGCACGATTTGGGCACAATAATACGCTCTTTTTATGGTTATTTGTTAGTTTATATATTATATATGTATACAGGGGTCGTAAAAACGCCTTTCCGCCCCTTCCAGACAAGCAAACACGTGCCCGGAAAGGCATTTGTTATTTTGTACCGATCAGTTGGAAAGATGAAAACCTAGATGTTTTCCACATTATCAGTTGATATTAAGTAACATACATGCCACAAAAAAAATATTTTACAGGTGGTCTGCCACCGACTCCCTGTAAGTTTTATATTTTCCAATATACATGGTCTTTAATTTCTTATATTATACGACATTTAGGCCCTCATCGCCTATATTTTCCTGTTTGTTTTTACTTAACACTCATGTTTCTGATATAAAAGTGTCACTATTAAAAACACTGTTCTTTTTGCATGCAACTGTCCATGCAGGATGGCATGTAAGATGGCAGAATCAGGTTTACATAGAGCGAAATGTGACTGAAAGCTTGCTATGATGGCAGGATGCATCTTTTGCGGAAAGGCAAGCCTGTATTAATGCTGTTAAAAAATTTCAATTATAACGATCCCATTATATATATATATATATATATATATATATATATATATATATATACTGGCTGAAAACCCGTTATACCGTGCTTTTTTACCCGTTGTTGGGGATATGTATTAAATGAGCGGTTTGTTAGGTCCTTTTTTATTCAAGAATTCAAAGAAAATGTAGATTTTCAGTGGTTTGTCACGACTGTAGCATAACTCACGCACCTCCCTGAGGCACAACACTTTTGTTAACAGCAAATTTTTTTTATGTCCAGCTGCTTGGATCTTAATTTTGCAACTTATTTTTATCTGCATCTAACTCCTCCATTACTTGAATCCTTAATATCATACCGTCCATATACACTTATAATTTCGTCGAGACACTGCATGAGTGATTCTCCAGTCGCTTCAGAAATTCATACACCGGTATGTTGACCTTCAAGACCTGGTCAGTGGTGATGTTTACATTATTTTGCGAACCGGAATGGGACGCGAGGGCACTCCGGTTTTCGATGATCTTTGACTGGTTACTGCTTTTGGACGTATAAAGTACAGGTTAATGTGAGGAAGACATACTTAACTTACCCTCTAATTAAATTGGAAAGATAAATTGAATGTCCGTTTATAGGTAAGGAAACTGTTCACAAAAATGATGTGTACATTAAAAATTAGTTATTCTAATAGCAGCCATGTCACTGAGGGAACAGCAACCTTTAAAATTAGGTATTGCACAGTGTCATACGCAACGCGGTTTAAGAGAACATTGCGAACACAGGTGTACCGAATTCCTTTTACAAGTATTAGATATACATTAATATATATATATATATATATATATATATATATATAAACATTAATATATACAGATATAAATATATATATACATTTTTGAATACATTAGATTCATAAATAACTAAAAACATACGTATACAATTACTTTATATATTTTTATATTATATTATATTAATCTGTATCTTTATTTCTTTATTTAAACTAAACATACCTTTGTAAAGAAAAGTATCAACCTACAAATAGAAAGAGAGGGGGGAGGGAGGAAAGGAGGGAGGGGATCGTCAAAAAAATGAACCTTCGTTCAGACAGGTTTTCATAATAACGATATGTACTGAAGAAGTCTGTCCAGACCATACATTATATCATGTAAAATGTGAGTTCTTGCTTGTAAAACTATTTTCTGCAAGATTCCACTTCAGAGCAGTGAGACTTTGTAGCCAGGTGGCGATACCGACGACGTCATGCCACTCCAGAACTGATACCCTATCTCTGCGCTTGACGGGTAATCGCTTTTGACGCCATGAAGCACAGGGGTTTCAGGTATGTTCATTAAGTCCGCCGGTAGTCAAAAGAGACGCCAGGGCGTGAAAAAAGTTGCTTAACGGTAGAATGCAAGATTGTTCACATGGAAAGGACATCCCAGTGTGGGCAGGTTAGCGTATCTTTACCTGTGTTGTCGCAAGATAAGGTCCGCATATCAATTCATACGGGAGAGATACCAGCCCCTCTATACGATATTATCTATATATACCCACTATAAAAGTAGTCAAACATTTTCGTATGACATTTTATTATTTTTTTCGGTTTTCAAAAGAGACCGTGAAATACAGCATTAAAACATTAAAATCACATTTATTTTTCAAAATTGAAGTGCGTATGCTTTGATACAATATTGTACATGTGTTATATATTTCGATTGTTTGGCTGAAAGCTGTGTCTCCTGAATATTTATCATTGCTGCTAGACAAAGGAATTTTAGGAGGAACTCCATAAGTGGGCGCGGGAATACCATTTTAGAAATATTTAAATATGCTGTTGGCGCTACAGTTGATTTGTTTTGTTATTATAAAGTAATTAATTCAGTTTTGTTTCCGACTGGAAAGATTGGTGTTACTGAATATAATTTAATCAATGTTGCATAACGTTTCAGCAATCATGTAAAAAAGGCAAACGTATAGATTTTACTTGTGTGGGGATAACTTGTAATAACAAGAAGCGCATAATTTCATAATATACGCAATATTTCTTTTATGTTAAATGCAGAGAGAACGGGTTTATTAGGGAACGGATTTTACAGACGACACAGCATCAACGGAATAAACCTATTACAAACGTAGGAGTAAGGATCCTGCACCTTATACAATTTTGAACTAGAAGGAGAGAGAATTTGCCCGAAGTATTTCAGCGTCCAGCCAAATTGCCAGTGGACAACAATGCCTGCAGACTTAATTTCCCCGGAATGACTGCAGGACATATCGTCCACGATCGAAAACGCTAAAGTCCACGTTTCCCCAACGGGTCTTTATTGTATATAAAACGTTCTTTGTTCAATGTTTATTTATTTCAAAAAGATCTGTAGTGTTGTTAAATCTAACAAAGGAATGTGTTAAGATACATCAGGTGTCATAGGTATTACAGTACAGGCTGAGGCTACATTTCAGCACTTTCCTTAAAAGGCCTTCCACATTTATTAAGACACTCTGGACCAAATCTATCTGAGTATCTGGTGCCATTCTGGCCTAAGCCTGGCCTTTCTCGCGCTGTTCACGCCTCGCCATGATTTAAAACCACACACTTTCTCATGCACTTAGATTTGCAGTTGGGCGTGTTGACAATATATATATATATACTTATATATGACTAACTCTCATATATGTCCCATTAGTTCACTTGCTGAGAAACAGTTTGGATTAATAAATGGGTATTCATATCATAATAAAAAGAAGAAAGAGAGAGAGGCGGGGTGGGGAAGTTAAATCGGTATTTGAAAAAAATACCATATATAAATAGGTTAAAAACAGAGGAACAGTTTAAGCTACTGAAACTTAGAACCAGGTTATGCTTTTGAACTCTATAAACGATTAAATAAACACATTGCGACTCGACTTGAAATACCTTAGCACCTTTGACGTAAAACTAAAATATTGGAAAAAAAATTATTTGGAAGTAAAAGTGGGTCGTTGCATAACAATGTTACACCTGAAGAGGATTCCTATATTATGTATTTTATCTTTAATAAAATGATGAAATACCTATGTGTGTGTTTACTTTAAATGTTCATTTGATACTTGATACTTATGTAATTGTAACTTGCTTGATTACTTCTGCAACAAGAAAAACCAAGGCAATGCGCTGGTCAGGACATCCTGATAGATGTTTTCTGAATGCCTATTTTTTGTATTCTGAACTTTGCTCTTGCCAAAGAATACAAGTCTTACAGCTGTTTTAATGACTGCGTGAAGACCTAAGGCGTAGATCCCGGGGGTTTGGTTTGTTGGGGGGGGGGGGGCATATATATACCCTTCAATATTTGGCAAGGTGGGTATGGCCCATTGCATTATACCCCTTCAATGTTTTGACTGTGTGGTATAAAATATGAATTTTCACACTTAAATATCCGGCCACAGAATTCATAATTGAAATGGCATGTCTTCAATTTTGGCTACCAAAGTGCTTGGATTTTAAAAATGGAAGAGGACCCCCCCCCCCCCAAAAAAAAAAATCAGTAAGTTACCACATAAGTCAACCTGAGTAGGCTTAACAGACCCTATGCCTGAATGAAATCATGGAACGAAACCAATTATTTTGTAAATCTTTAAACCCTCTGCATGCCGGTGATTATTATTAAATTGTAAACCCATCATCTAATAAGCAAACATAAAAGATCACATGTTTGACAAGATCATAAGTAGAGAAAATCTGCTTACTTAATAAGTGTAGCATATTTCTTCCTTAAATATATATTCAACAATTTAAAAAAAATTATTCAATGTATACAACTTAACAAAACATCCTCCTTTTGTTAATATTCATCTGCTGGAACCGGAAAAATAAATTAACAAACTGAAAAGTTTACAACAGTTACCCATAATTCAAATGGGTTTTTAATGAGATATCTTAGATGATTTGTGGAAGTGATGTGAAAAATCTTTATATTAGAAATATTATGCAATGTCTTATGAGTTTACCAAAAATGAGAAACAGCATAATTTTGGTGGCAGAATTATTTGGATAGCATACGAATTATCTGGTACCAACAGGCTAAGCTGTGCACTTCTGTCCCCTGATCCCATACCTACATCTAGTCACATTTTCACAATGAAGGGTTGTGTACACTGACATCAGTTATTTTATGTCAAATCGAAGCATATTTTAGTTTGATAGGTATATGTCTGTTAACTTAATTAAATAAAGAACATTTTTATATGAAAATAACAGATATGTTTTATCATATATTACGCTTGCACGGCTGCATGTGACAAGTGGTTTCATTTTTACCTTTCAAAAAAATGAATTTCTCTGTGTTTAAATATTGATTAAGTATTGATAATTGGTCTCCCAATTTTTGTTGTAAGCAAAATTCAACAATTAACTATAATAATCAAGTATCAAAAATACTGATATTTAAGTGTATGTTGAATCATATTACATTCTAGTATTATTTGCGATATATAATAACTCTATTTGCGAGTATTCTTACGCAGCGATTATACACTGCAGTCGACCCATATCATTATTGATTTAACCGCTGCTTTATATAGCAGAGTTCGCATGGTAACACCACCAGGGTGCGCACAGAGCCAAGAATTGTAATCAGACAAATGAGTTTTGTGCATTGTGCATCCAACTCCACATTTCAATCATATGACACCCGCTCGACTGGTCTGATAACATCAGTCCTGGCACAGGGCCAAGAAACCGACCAATGAGAACAGGTGTCGCATGTTTAAAATTTGCTCTTTGCCCACCCTGGTGGTGTTACCCATAGATGCTTTCTATACAAAGCAGGGGTTAAAACAAAATAGAACTGGGACTAGTAAAATGAATAACTGCCGTGGGAGGAGCTGAATATGGATCCGGATGTAGGCGAGGATACACTCGGAGTGTTCAGCCTTGGTGGAGGGATCCGCTCCACTGAGAGCCATTCTATTTTCTTGTTCATTTCATATATATAAATACCATGTACTTAATAATGAATATGCTTAAATAAAACATATTACTTAGAATGTTCTTGTATTATTTATTATCTAATGCTTATTTATTAAATTGTTCTTATACTTATATTAAGCTAATATTTGACTAGCATTGTCCAAATAAAAGTGAACATCATTCAAACTATGGGTGTGTATTAGATTGTTCCTTACCCAATGGTCACTTTACCTTCGTCAAAAGTCATTCCTTATTCTACTTTTCTTAAAGACAGCTTTTGACACATGCGGCTTCCGTGGCACTTGCATAGTGCAAATATGTTAGCGAAGAATTGCTGGACTTGCAAAGTTTTTATGGTTTATTCTTATTGATTATCAATAACATAACTTCTGCTAGCAATATGGCTGCCGTCAGGGGCTTCATGTTTTACACGTCACATAATAATAAACCGTCTATCTGTCTTTGCATATAATTGGCAAATACCAGCAGACGGTCATTGACTGTTCATTCCCACAGAACAACATGTAAGGTTCAAGCCTTAACCCGAATTTGACAAACTCTATATATGGATACACTGGTATCGACCAATCATCCCCAAACATCAACTGCCATAACTATTTTGTCAGGGACTCACAGTTAAGCACGGGGCCTATGTGGAAAGAGTTCAACACGAATGTAACATCATCACTACGGAAAGGTGTGGTTGGAAATGTATCCAGGTAACGTCTGTGTGTATCAAGTTAAATGCAAACATAAACAGCATATGTTCTACTGGAATGGTTCAGGTGATTAAACCGCTGAACCTTTGACTTTGATTGAAAAAAAAGTAAACCAAACAATGTAAAACAAGCTTTTTCTTTCTTTTTATTATTTTTTTGGTTGTAGAACAGCTGACAGCTGCTTTTTCAGTCTTGATGTTGCATGCGATATGTCACTGAAACGAGATTGATACCAATTAGTATTGTAAAAATAGGGTTGAACCCGGAACAAATTGCATTAGAAATGAAACAAACTGTATTTTACTCAGAAACTTCTGGAGAATAACATATCAGATGTCCCAAAAAGTCCCATGGGGAAATTAATTTTCATTATCTCAATTGACTTATAAACTATTAAGTTTAACCTTACCTATCTGCACATTGTCATATTAAGTTTTTTTTTTTTTTATCCATATGAGAGACCACTGGGGAAGTGCCCGACACTTGCCCACTGCCCAAATGGTTGGAATGCCGTGAAAACAACTTGCCCCATACCTGAAAGTTGCCAGCTGGGCCTACGATATATCACACCATGCCCTTAAGACTGTTCAAGGGAATATTACATTCAGGATAAATTATATAGAAATAAAGGAGCGGGGATGTTTTATTTCACAATGTGTATCATAAGGGATATACGAATTCCAACATCAGGGAATATTTAGCATTTAACTGGTGTTCAACCTCATTTCAATAAGTTACAGATTAACGTACGGAATCTTGCTAATTCCCCCATAATAAAGTTTTATGTATTATTGTATTAGCTTGAATTATCAGGTCAATGCAACAATAAAATTGTTAATCATCGAGACATGATGGAACACTTAGCAGTGAGACAGTCCAAAAGAATGAACCTAATTCTACTTTAAAGTTTTTCTTCATTTTACCTTCAACTTTTACTCAGCCAGTTTTTCTGTTTCAAATGTTTAAGTAATTTTAACAAATGTTAACATAAATCAAGATATCAGATTTTGATACGGATGGTTTTTATATATAACCTTTCCTATTAAAACAGGGAAGCGACTTAATAATAGTTGTATGAATTTCTCTCTTTTTATACGTTATAATTTCAAAAAATTAAAATCATATATATTCATATAGTCTTCCATAACTCAAAGCTTTACACATGATATAGAGGTCATGAAATATGTCGCTGATTCAGTAATTAATTGTGATATTAATCGTGAGGCATGCCGCCCCAAGAATATTTGGAAACAAAAAATCAGAATGGGGCAGAAAACTACCTATTTCATTCATATCTTGCAATTATTTCTATAAGCAGGTGGCGTTAAAAATATATCCACTACTTAACACAAGTATATTAATTCAAGAGGCACTTTTCTCTTCTGTTACATGCAGTTGCTAGTTTGGAATTATCCTCGAACATATACTGGCCACAGTCAATGGGAAGAAATTAATGGTATCGGCATTCCTTTATAAAATGAGTTACTACCAAATTATAATATCCTGTTTCATGTTACAGGAAAGATATTAGATATCATATCTTTGGTGACACTTCAGAAATATGGCTCAGTGAACCAACATAGTTAAGTGAGAAAATTGTCTAGTATTCTGAATGTAAATTCCGGAATGATATATAAAAAATCGTTCATTAAATGCCTTTTTAAAAAAAAAAACCTTGATTAAACATTTGCAGAAGATAAATGAAAATATACAGGCATTTGTGGCAACTAGACCAACAAGATATACCTCCCATGGAAACTGGGTATGAGTAACTGATTTGAAATATTGCGTCGCATATAAAATGTTGATAACAGACAGATGGACAGTCAGACAGGTTGAGAGGACAAAGGATTTTCTAGATTTACTCTTCGCATTGAGTCAGTAACTGAATATTTTACATGTCAGCTTGAACAGCTTCTGTGTTGCCTCAAATATACCTGTAACATTAATTTGCTTTGGTATTATCATGCAACAAGTCCTGTAATACGTACGGATGAACTATATATATTAGACTTTTAATATGAATTTCTTATGCTTTGACCAGATTATTACAGATAGTACAATAAACAACACATTCTTGGGGGAGTTAGCAAAGTTGCACATATTAAATTGCAATTCATTGAAATTGGATTGAACACCATTTAAATGCTAAATATTGCTTGACTTCGAATATCGTGATATAAAACATCCCCTGCTGCTGTATTTCTATGAATTTTATCCTGTATTAGATATTCCCTCTGATTGTCTCAAGGGAATGGTCCGGTATATCGCAGGCCCAGCGGGAAACCTTTAGACACCGGGGCAGGTTGTTCTCACGATATGTTGAATCCCCTTGGGTAAGTGGGCAAGTGTAATTTTCGAGTCCTGCCCTGGCCCATATACATAATATTGTTATTAATGATAACATTTACGTATTAGTCAATTGCTGACCCATAGAATGAAGAGCAATTGAACACTTTTTGAATGATAAATATACTCCGATGTCGATGACCCGACATCCCTCATAATACACATCATGTTATATATCCGCTGCTTCTATTTCTATATGATTTTTCCCATATTTGATATTCCTTGGTCTTCCTGTATATATGGTAAGCCCAACTGGCAACTTTCAGACAATGAGGCAAATTGTTCTCACGATATTTTGAACCCCTCGGGCAAGTGGGCAAATGTTATTGTACAGCCCTTCCCTAATATATACATAAGTTCGTTATTATTGGTAAATTAATTTACATCTTAGTCAGACTCAATAGATATATAGGCTTTGATGAGACTTTTCAAATGAGTGTTCACTCATAGGGGTACAGAACAAGCTTAAAATAGCATTATGCAGATAAGTAATGTAAAACTTAATGGTTAATTAGCCAAATAAAATCATCAAATAAAATGACTTTCTCCAATGGGACATTTTGGGAATTTTGAAATCTTACTCTGCAGAATTTTCTGGTCATCATACAACTTTTTCATTGCTGTTGCAATTTTGTTCCGAATTTTGCGAATATTATATATAAATATATTGTCAACACGTCTTACAGCAAAATCTCTGTGCTTTACTAAGTGTGTGGTTTTAAAGCAAGGTGTTGTGTGAAAAGCGCGAGAGAGGTCACTTAGGCACTTAGGCACTTGATAATCCAGATCACGTGTACGCTCCTTAAACAGCGCTTCATCTATAGGCCTACAATTAACTTATATCTGAGTAGCTTTGTAGAAGCCCGGGAGCGTAGATCACAGGGTTAACGTCATAAGCATGTGCAAGGGCCGTCTGTAGTACGTCATAAATGTGAATAACCCAGGAGTAGCTGGTGTACAATTACGTCAGTACCGCCTGTGCAGGTCTATCCCTAAGGGGTCTATTCCGATATTAATTAAAGATGATCCCCTAAACCTTTATATGCTAGAAAACGCTTATCTTACTGGAAATGGGATGTTTGTTTAGTTTACATCCACGTGTCATTATATGTAGGGGGGGGGGGGTATCCAAACATATTCAACATGGACATTTAGTGGCAATTCAGACAAACCTGAGTTTTACAATTAGATTTCACTAGTGGCCTTTCAGTTTTCTTTTGTCAACATGGTGCATGTGCCGTGTTTACCGACAGCTTGTAGATGAACCGGCTCATATCACGGCCAAAGGAGGGTAATAAGAACCTTCTTGACAAGAATTACCTACAAATGATTAATGTATACGCAGAGCTGGCCAGATATCACATTAAATCTACCAAAAATGCGGGTGTCTTCAAGCGCTGACGACCCAAATCAAGGAATAATCCGTTATCTTATATTCAAGTGAATACAGCACTAAACATTTAAAGGAAACAAACACATCGGCAGTTTATCATTTTATTAAAGATAAAAGACAAAATATAGGAATCCTCTTCAGATGTAACGTTTTAATGCAACGACCTAGTATTACTTAGAATAGGTATTTTTTCCAGATTTTTAGTTTTACGTCACAGTTTCTAATACATTTCAAGTAAAGTCGCAATAAGCATATTTAATTGTTTCATACCGTACAACAACTACGGTCCTTAGTTGTAATCTGAGACAAAAATTAAAGGTGCTTAAAAACGGCGTCAAAATTATGTTGTTTATTAACTTATTAAGTTATTAACTATTATTAAAACAATAAAGATAAACAGCAGATGTTCAAGAACATATCTCAAATTAATTTTAAAAAATCGTCAATAGACCATAAAAGAGGGAAAAACACACTGTAGTAATAATGTCCTTTCACTGACACATGGCAGATATCCAATTAAACACACCTTCATAATATTAGAGATTCTTTATAATTTAAAAGTGAGTAAAAAAGAATCTCATGTATAAACATGATTCTATTGGAATGTCATGAACATTAATTGTATTTAATCAGGCAAAAAAATGTGAAATATTGATGAAGGTTATCATTTTCATGGATTTTAGTATATTTAGTTGCCTCTCATTGGCCTTTTCTTATGTGTTGTTAATGTACTTTACTGTTAATGTGAAGTAGAAGAAAGTAATTCAAATTCAGTAATGATTTTATTGATTAGACAGACGATATCTTGTGTTACCAGCCGCGCATTAGAGTAATTTACGTTTGATCTAAGGAAGGATGAACCGCTGTTTTTATCAATTCATCGCCTTCGTTTTCCTATCCCTGCGGATAGCATGCCGATATCCAAATCGTGTCTTTTACCAGTTCCAGCATATAAAAGACCTGAATCTAGCTGGTCTCTCTTCCCCACCCCAGCATATAAAATCCCAGAGTCAATTCTATTTCTTTTGTCGTTTTCAGGATACAATCTTAGATTCTCCCTTTTGCTGGTTTCAGGATACAACACCAGGCGTTCTCTTTTGCGGTTTTCTGGATTCATCTCCAAATTATGTCGCCTCCTATTTCCGTAGTTAAACTCCAGATCATTCCTGTTTTTGTTGTAGTACAATTTTTGGGCAACCAAATCTCGTACGTTATCTCCTGAAGGGTACATATCTCGTGTGTTGAGTATTTCTTCAGTTAGTAATCCCGGGTACCAACTGGCTTGGTAAGATTGTCTTTGTGTTCCTATTTTGGAATCAACATTTCTGTCATCGTTGATTGTTGACTCTTTCTCTTTACGATTTCCACGCCTTATCTTCTGAAACAGCCAAGGGTCATCCGCTTGTGATTTAAATGTCCCCCGCTTTCCAAGGCCAGCGTATAGTATTCCAGAATCTAAGTTTTCCCTCTTGCCAATTCCAGAATACAACATGCCATAATCTACACTATTAGCCTTAAGCACACGCGAGGCTGCGTTATTTCTCTTTCCGATTCCAGCATACAAGATGCCAGAGTCCATGCTCGGGCCATTTTTCTTACCGATGCCAACATAGTTCAAGTTCGGGTTAATGTTTAATCTTTTTCCAGGTTTCGTCATTCTCAAAATTTCCAAAACGAATCGAGGATTAAGTTTGAGCTCTGGCATCTGCTGTACTTCATCAAGAGTTTCTTCTGATATCAGGCGACCCAATGTCCGCGCGAGAGCCTCGTCTTCGTCGGCTGACGTGACAACATGGTCGAGGTCGTATGATCGGGAATTACCAAGGTCAAGGCCGCCTGGAGACACTGGTGTTTGATCTACAGAAAATAAAACATTTCATTAGGCAAACTCTTATAAAAAAAGTGCATATATATAGTAGAAATTAAAAACTATTATGCAAGATAACAAATGTTAACGTGTGTTTTAGGTCTTGTAAATGATTACAAACGGTGGACTTTCAAAGAGTATTTGTAATTACCAGAGAAACCTGAACACAGAATTCAGTTCGACTGAGAATGTACACATTCAAATAAAGGCGAACATTGCCAAGGTTTACTGATTTATAATTAAAAATTATCCTACGCCTAATACCTAAACAGTTAACATTTCATTGCGTCCCTCCACATGCCTTGGAATCAGAATACCTTAAAACTGCTGGTCGCTGGTCGTTTCTTACCTTAACACTTTTATATTATAACAGTGTATTATATATGATAATATGATTTCAATGGCCTGTGGTGCCTCCATCCCGAATTGTTTTAAAATTATTTTTATTCAAATTTAATTTAAGTTCATCACATGCATCATATTAAAAAAATTAAAACCCTTTTTCGTTATTTAAAGGATCGTGTTGACCTGTTACATGCTCCTCTGACCACAGTTCATTTTAATTTAATTCAATCCTCAAAGATTAATTAAGTTTATTTAATTTAATTTTAATCCTCAAAGATTAATTAAGTTGATTTAACAGTTTAAGTTAGGGGGTTCTGGGTTATGTTTTCAAAAGGTGCCACCAAACACATTTATTATCCATTTTAGCTGCCTACCTTCCCCGCCCGTCCCTAGTACTCAGTCAATGATTCTAATTTCACCCGTAATTCATCGCATATTCAGGTTCCTCTGAATCTGACATTATGATTTTAAAATTCTGTTACGAAGACAAATTATTCCGGGATTCGAACCCATTTCGGTGGCGCACAGGTCCGGCGTACCAACCGCTTCGCTAGCGAGACAGTTCGGTCCGCTTTTATGTCACCCCGTAACACACACCCTCTTAAGAGCGTTCTGCTATCAGAACAAGAGTAGTTTTCCCAGGAGTCACACACTTTGGTGAGTTTATCCCCTGGGCCACAAAGATTACCGTCACGTTGGACGAGTCCCCATTTGTTACGAAGACAAATTGCTCGAGGAAAATTCTGGACCGATCCGGGAGGTGAACCCATGCCGGTGGCGCACAAGTCCGGCGTACCAACCGTTTTTATTCGGTCCGCTTTTATGTCACCCTGTAACACACCCCCTCTTATGAGCGTTCTGCTATCAGAACAAGAGCAATTTTCCCAGGAGTCACACACTTTGGTGAGTTTATTACCTGGACCACAAAGATTACCGTCACATTGGACGAGCCCCCATTTGTTACGAAGACAAATTGTTCAGGGAAAAATATTTGTGGCGCACATGTTCGGCGTACCAACCGCTTCGATAGCAAAGCAAGCTTTACCAACGAGACAGTTCGGTCCGCTTCTAGCTTTGTGCACCCCGTTCTGCTATCAGAACAAGACTAATTATCCCAGGAGTCACACTTTGGTGAGCTTATTCCCCGGGCCACAAAGTTAAAAGCTTCACTAGCGAGACATTTCGGTCCGTTTTTGTCACCCGTAACAATTCGTATCATCCCCGCCACTCCATACACAAAAAAGTTGTAACTTGCGATTAATCACGTTTGTTAAAAAGAGGCGTCAGTGGGAAAGACCGCGTTGCCCTTTTGGAAAATATGCGGAAGGTTCAGTCACACCCATACCCACGCACACCGGGGTATTTATGCCAGGAGACACCCACGACCACATTCCTGAGCCCGACTCGCACTTCACTGCCGATTACCCCTATCCGTTAAAGAATTCATCGGGGCGGTTATACCTTCCGGAACACGACCCCGCCTTTCCTGCTAACATCCCTTGAGTAACAATCTTGTCCGTTTGAAACTCAAGCCGCCTTATACTGTGTCTACGTTGAAACATCATCCGTTAAAATAATAATACATGTATTATGTCCAGCATTTGATACAAGCGACCTTGAGACAGCCCATGCAATCAATCTCAGAATGCATGGTGCAGTAGCCTCTTACAACTTCCTGTCAATTATAGATCCTTTCTTACTTCTGTGACTTTAAAGAGGGACATTTGTTTCATATAAGTAGGCCCCTACGAATTTTCACTTATTTCCATTAAATGATAATTTAAGAATGAGTAAATTCTTAATGCTCTTTGATCTTACTACCAGTATGTATAAACCCAAACAGCCTATGTAGCAACATTTAAGTCTCCCTCGTTGAGGGAGGGGGTTTAGACATTGAAGACTTCTTTAAGTTTCCCCAAGGCAAAAATCAATCACAAATCCAGTTTGTTCTTATTTTCCTATTTCTGCCCGCGCTGTCTTATTTTCCTTCTTCTGCCCCTATTAGGGCTAGATCTCTTTTTTTGGCTGAGTTTTAAAAACAATTTTTGTCATAGGTGATAGATTTGTACCTGATGTTTTGTTTACCTTGAACTTGATTAATAGACTAATTTCACTGAAATAACACAGTTAGAATTTAGGTAACATATAGCCAGGCCTTGTACATATCTCTCCCTGTTTATCTCTCTCATTAGTGGCTGAATGCAAAATGTTTGTTGATTAATGATAGTAAAGTCATTATGTCAGAGGAGGTCGCGTTTAAGTGGTATAGAGTTATTATACACGAATCCGATCAGGCCGTAGTTCATTTAAAATCAATTATTTGGTCATTAAAGTACTATAATGTATCTTTAAATGCAGCATCCAGATTTTTGGCGATGGGATCATCCGATGATAATTTATATTTCAAGGGAAAGTGTTTCACTTACTTTTTCATGAGTTGCGTAGGCGGAAAACCTTACTCGCCTAATGACAGCGTCACCAAGATGGTGTAAAAAAACATGCCTAGTTCATCTGTCTCAGTGTTAATGGGGTTCAGGGAAGCGGCCGTGAGTTCTTTGTATATCCTTTCATTAATACAGCTGATAGTTCCCTAATGAGGAATCGTTAGCGGAGTTTTCAGTACAGGCCGGGCAAGTATTGTCTGGGGTGAGATTCGCATTAAGCTCTGCAGTTCTTCTGTTTCTGACGTAACAAATTATTTTTTATAACAATGAACAAATTATTTATTTTCACCAATATTCGTTAATGTTTGATTAAATATCATTATTACACAAATCATATCGTTTTAAGTCATAGTTGTTCATATTTTTTTACTAATATATGAGGACAATGCAACGTATTTGTGATGCTGATGATAGGTAAACTTAGGCCAAAAAAAGGTTTGGTTCTCAGGCACTTTTTTTCAGAAATCAATGTGGGCGGAAGTTTTTTGTTTAAATATTTTTGTATGTTTCGAAAAAAATGTTAAATGATAAGGGAAAGCATGATAATAACAGATTTATTTTGCTAAACAAGTAAAAGCAGTACATAAAGAAGGAAAATATATGGTTTTATCTTCTTTCAAGAAATGTTTGAGCGGCTTCAGCTCAAAATTGGTAAGTTTCTATTGAAAATCAAAATAGAAATTTTTGATGCGGGGTTTTAAAATTGATGCAGGCGATGCCTGAGAACCATACCTTTTATTTTCTTTTTGCCTTATCATTCCAGTTTCACGCAGTGCGGTAAAAATGCCGAAATCCCGCTATGGCTTTCATAAATTGATGATAATCCGTAGTAAGAACAAGTCCATGGTACGAGAATTTGATGTTTCACTTCGGCCAGTTAGTTAGCTCCAGACCTTCCCTCATTATAACATTATAATCCTTGAATTGAGGATCTACTCATATTTTTAGACTCTGAGACCTCAAATTATTATCCTTCAGGACCAAAACACATTATCATCCTTTAGGACCTGCTTACATTATTATATTTTAGAGCCTACTCACAGTATTATCCTTTAGGACCTACACACATTATTATCCTTTAGGACCTACTCACAGTATTATCCTTTAGGACCTACTCACATTATTATCCTTTAGGACCTACTCACATTATTATCCTTTAGGACCTACTCACATTATTATCCTTTAGGACCTACACACATTATTATCCTTTAGGACCTACTCACATTATTATCCTTTAGGACCTACTCACATTATTATCCTTTAGGACCTACACACATTATTATCCTTTAGGACCTACTCACATTATTATCCTTTAGGACCTACTCACAGTATTATCCTTTAGGACCTACTCACATTATTATCCTTTAGGACCTACTCACATTATTATCCTTTAGGACCTACTCACATTATTATCCTTTAGGACCTACTCACATTATTATCCTTTAGGACCTACTCACATTATTATCCTTTAGGACCTACACACATTATTATCCTTTAGGACCTACTCACATTATTATCCTTTAGGACCTACTCACATTATTATCCTTTAGGACCTACACACATTATTATCCTTTAGGACCTACTCACATTATTATCCTTTAGGACCTACTCACAGTATTATCCTTTAGGACCTACTCACATTATTATCCTTTAGGACCTACTCACATTATTATCCTTTAGGACCTACTCACATTATTATCCTTTAGGACCGACTCACATTATTATCCTTTAGGACCTACACACATTATTATCCTTTAGGACCTACTCACATTATTATCCTTTAGGACCTACTCACATTATTATCCTTTAGGACCTACTCACATTATTATCCTTTAGGACCTACTCACATTATTATCCTTTAGGACCTACTCACATTATTATCCTTTAGGACCTACTCACATTATTATCCTTTAGGACCTACTCACATTATTATCCTTTAGGACCTACACACATTATGATCCTTTAAGACCTACTCACATTATTATCCTTTAGGACCTTCACACATTATGATCCTTTAGGACCTACTCACATTATTATCCTTTAGGACCTACTCACATTATTATCCTTTAGGACCTACTCACATTATTATCCTTTAGGACCTTCACACATTATGATCCTTTAAGACCTACTCACATTATTATCCTTTAGGACCTACTTATATTATTATTCTTTAGGTGTTACTCACAATATTACCCTCAATAACCTGCTAACATTATTACCCTTAAGGATCTACTTACATTATTATATTTTAGGACCATCTCACATTATTATATTTTAGGACCAAACCACATTGTTATCCTTTTGGCTCTACTCCCGTTATTATCCTTTAGGACCTACACACATTATGGTCCTTTAAGACCTACTCACATTAGTATCCTTTAACACCTACTTATATTATTATTCTTTATCGGTTCCACACATTATTACCCGCAATTACCTAGTTCCATTATTATCCTTAAGGGCCTACTTACATTATTATCCTCATGGACCTACTCACATTATTATCCTTTAGGACCTACTCACATTATGATCCTTTAAGGCCTACTCAAATTAGTATCCTTTAACACCTACTTAAATTATAATTCTTTAGATGTTCCTCACATAATTATCCTTTATGACCTACACACATTATAATCCTTTAGGACCTACTCACATTATTATCATTTAGCACCTACTTACAGTATTATTCTTTAGGTGTTAGTCACAATATTACCCTCAATAACCTGCTCACATTATTACCCTTAAGGACCTACTTACATTATTATATTTTAGGACCATCTCACATTATTATATTTTAGGACCTACTCACATTATTATATTTTAGGACCTACTTACATTTTTATTTTTTAGGACCTACTTACATTATTATATTTTAGGACCTACTCACATTATTATATTTTAGGACCTACTCACATTATTATATTTTAGGACCTACTCACATTATTTTATTTTAGGACCTACTTACATTTTTATTTTTTAGGACCTACTTACATTATTATATTTTAGGACCTACTCACATTATTATATTTTAGGACCTACTCACATTACTATCATTTAGGAACTACTCATATTATTTTCTTTTAAGACCTACTCACATTATTATTGTATAGGACCCACTAACATTATTATCGTTTAGGACCTACTCACATTATTATCCCTGTGTACCTACTCACATATTAATATTCAAACATACTCGCATTATAATTCTTAAGAACCTACAAACATTATTATCTTTAAGGACCTACTATTTTCCTTTAGGACCTACTTACATTATTATCATTTAGTACCTACTCACAGTTATTATCCTTTAGGGGTCACTCACATTATTATCATTAAGGACCTACTCACATTGTTATCCTTCAGCACCTCCTTACAATAATATCCTTAAGGGTTAAATCATCTTATTGTCCTTTCGGTCCTATTCACATTTTATCATTTAGGAATTGCTTATTTGTATAAATTATGACTTGCCTGCAAAAGGTATCCAACACGATCTACTCACATTATTATCTTTTGGACATACCAAGATTATTTTCCTTTTAGAAAACTGTTTTTCTCTACTCAAATTATTTCTTTGCTCGTTCAATTATTTGTAAGACCTGCTGACATGATATCCTTTGGAATCTGTTTATGTGATTGTTTTTTACTTTAACCTGCACACATGCTGTTATTTAACACCTGCTTACAGGATTTTGATCCAACGCAAGTTGAGAGTTGATAATTATTTAAACCCGGCTAATTTAATATTACTTGTGCACCTGTTTAATTCCCTAGGAGATTTTATTGATGGTGTTCTCTTGAACAAATACTTTTTTTGGCCCACGAAAACATTTAAATACGTGGATGTAGAAATTAATACATTAATACCTGCGGCACATAGTGAAATAAGGAGAGGACTAACAACAGAACTGACATGTCTAATTAAAGCAAATGCTATAAAGCTATAAAGAACCCTTTGTCAAACCTACGCTAGTGGCATTCTGCAAAAAGTAGTCAGATTAATCAGTGTAGATTTACTAAATGGAATTCAAAACACGACAGTGTGTATTTTATGTGAAGACTGAAAGACGCCTTCACTTTCAGAACCCATTTCATTATGACTTGCTGCCGTTGCGTTTTCTTTTGCGAGCAGTACAGGCACAGTGTCCGACATTTGCGATATCTTGCAGACTTAACGTAACAGTGAATAATAAACCATGGCCAGAAGCAGCCAGTAACATGATAGCTGAACAAGACTGAATGAACCTCTTGGACGTGTAACACGGGCGTTCCTGTGGTGAATGCCTACGCATATGTCATTTATTCCGAATAATTCTCTGGAGAAAGAAAAACAAAGTATGAAAAACAGTAGACCGCTTTGAAACGGAAGACTTTGCATATAAGTATCAAGCCGTTCATAATCTACCTCCTCATAAATTATTCTATGAAAAACTAAAATAGCACTTAGCAGAGCGCAGAAATCTCCCAAGACTGAATAATCCTCCTGGATCCGCCGACTTATCCAGTACCGGACCAAACCTTTATAGTACTTATATATATATATATATATATATATATATATATATATATATATATATATATATATATACACCTATCTGAAAATCATTTATCCTTTAGTGCCGAAATAAGCGGTAACAAATACCTGCACAATTCAGTTATTTCATCTTATCTTTTTCCATGTTAACTTCTGTAATTTATATATTATCTCATGCTGAAAAACGTGCTGAAACTCTGAACTGAAGTTTTTAGAGAACATTTAAAAGAGTATATATATATATATATATATAGAGAGAGAGAGAGAGAGAGAGAAAGAGAGAGATAGAGAGAAAGAAAGAAAGAATGTGATCTTCCCTTAAAGATACAGAATACGATCTCTTATTCCTCTGCGGCCTAGGCTAACAAATTTCCGTTTTAGTCTTGATTTGAAGAGTCGGGACTATGCCAAGTATATCCATAAAGCGGATCATTTTTCATATTTTGAAGAGGAATTTGACATTTTTTTTTTAAATAGCAGCGCTTTCTATAAGAATCTACGCCAGTTTATCCAGCGGGTTACTTTGCCCATGGAAAACCTATACGGACGACCCTCGCCCAGCTCCAATTAAACCCAATGCTACCCCGCGGGTTTCTATGAGCTGGCACATCCATATCATGCGATAATCTATTCGGTTAATTCAAGACTTTCGGTGAAATCTATAGCTTTTCGATTCGAAATTTTACATTCCAGTAACAAGTAATACTGAACAGTCGAAAGCTTAGCCTGGTAGAGACTGAATAGATTTCCTCGTCGACCGAAGCTTACGTTAATGCTCACTAATGAATACATCTAACTAATATCCTTTCCTATCTAGGGTCTTCCGCATGGATACTGGTTTTACGGCCGTTCCACATATCTCTAGGACAGCATTCCCTGGGAAATGGAAATCAATTCAACGAATTTACAGGCGGTGCATGTTGCCCAGGTACATCTGGATCGGAGACCAGAGAATACCAGTTATATTAAGCCAATTTTTAGCATTTATTTTTAATTTTTAATACACTAAAAGAAAGGTAACCATATAGATCAGCTATCTCAACGCATCTGTTTATAAATCCTAAACGTGTTTCTTCTTCATGACCACCCATCCTATTTTTATATTTAATAATTTTAATTTTTTTTAACAATATTAATCTTTTAACCGTCTAGATTTGTCTGCCTGTCGTAGGTGTCATTATTTAAGGCTCGTGATCATTTTCCTTTTTATGTGGAAATGTATAACACTTTTAACAGCTCATTGCTGGTTTTCTTTTATTGTTTTTTTTTTTTTTGGTTTTTTTTTTTTTTTTTTGCCTTTTTGCATTTGTAGCTCAGTCCTCAGTATTTAAAATACACGGTCTATACAAGAGGTTAAAAACTTAACCGACAATTTCAGCAGAATGATCTCTCTTTGAATACATAATTTATGAACATTTGAATTGTATTCCTAGCTGAAATCCCCTTTTTTACCTTCAATTTAATAGTCATAGGAAAATGCATTCTTGGGATTACAATGGACAAGTATAGTATTGTCAGTTAATGTTATATAATATAACATCACTCATATATAAATGAATTACATACATTCAATATCCCCCATAAGTATTCCACAATGAGAAATTTATTTGATATTGTGATATAATGTTCTCGGAAGTGAAAGAGCAAGAACCAAGTTGGTTCTTTTTCTTTGTATTTAAAAAAAGTTTTAGAGAGATGGAAGGGTCAATGTTGCCATAGTTACCATTGGCTCTGAAGAGAGGGAGACAGAAGGATCCACGGAGCATCACCAACATCAGTAGCAGGGAGGCTGCAGACGACCACGTGACCGGAAGTAGGCACCTCACACCAAACATCTCGTATACCTGTAGACAACAAGATAAAAGCCCTAGGTTAACACGCACGTTCAAAGCTGCCTGGTCGCTGATTGGGCACAGATTGGGCTTATTAAGACAACACGTAATGGATTATTTGAGTGATATTTCAGGTGTGTTTTAATACAAAGGAGACCAAGGGGAGTTACAGGACGCTCCAAAATGTAGGGCAGCCAATGGGTTTTTTTAAAGTGGTGTAAATTGAACATGCCTGTGGGGGATGGGGTACGGTGACACCAGTTTAGGAAAGTTGAGGAAAAGATTGACGGTGGTCAAAGCATGTGTAACGTTTGTGTCGCATGCTCGAGGTTCATTTATCTCTAAACCCTTGTTGTTGGACACGTTTCTCCGGCGGCTTGTTACAAATTATGACGACTCAGACATTTGCCCCACCTTCCATTGCTGCGAGGGACTATGGATGATGGCGAATTGTTTGTTAACAATTATTTAACATCCCCATTAGTGATATAACACAAAACGTCTCCATTTGAAAATGAACGGGTGATGTTAAGCACTCATATATCAGTTACACTAAATGCGAATGCTGACGCGGTGCAAAGAAAGTGTAATTGTTTTGGACATCAAACCTTTTTATTCCTACGCGTTACCGCACATTAGGCCTAATTGGCACAATAGCATGCTATGTTGTATTCAAGCGTGCTCAATTTTTCTTGATACAAACGGTAGCGCCGGAGCACACAAGTTCTTTGAACAACCATCTTTTAGGAAATGCGGCATGTCAGCTAGTTCCGGAGACAAATCGATCATTACTGACCTCTGCTATCAGATCGGCGTTCATTACTCCCAGGGGACGGAAACAACCCTTAGGCCTTGAATTGGATGAAAAATAAAAGAAATTTGTCATTGTTTCCCTGATATTGTGTCTAATTAATTATGTTATGATCTGGCCCAGGGAAACTAAACAAAACTGATCACAATCGCTTCACACACTGTCCGCTTTATTGGCTTTTGCCGCAGTCTACATTTTCATAAACCACATGAATTAAAGCAAGTTAGTACTTGAATGTTATATAACACAAATGTTATTGTTATATACTTTGGTTCTATTGCATATTTTAAATTCATTGCATCTCAAGAATCCTTTATAACTTTTAAAGAAGAATCACTTAACTTGTGGATGAAAGAAGCGGATCCCAACCCACCCCCCCCCCCCGAGTTCCTGAACCTCCTTTTTTTTGTCGCCACAACCTTTTTCTTTATTTTTTACGGCCTGAACCCCCCCCCCCCCCCCCCCCCCAGCCTCCCTTTCCGGATCTAGGGACCATTTAAGTCCTCCTGGGTACGACCCCCCCCCCCTTTCCTATATAAGGGACCCGTCCCTGGATGTTGTGTGACGGAAAATCAGAGCCATACAAAGAGAGTGATACAAAAACCGTTACGGTGTGCTGAACGGTACAGATATACCAGAACAATGGGTGTCCTTTTCTGCTTTTTACAGAAAACCCATAACGGTGGTACAAATGAAAATACATCGTACTGGGCTAATAAACCATTAAAGGAAACGAGTGTAATAGAAAAAAATCATGGTTTTTGTCATGGTCTCAGTGTTACATAAAAAATTATAGGTGGTGTGAGTTATACAGAAATAATAATATATATGATAATGATGGATGTGGTGGACTGAGTGATACAGACAAACTTTAATGATGGGTGTGATGGGCTGAGTGGTACAGACAAACTATAATGATGGTGGTGGGCTGAGTGGTACAGACACACTCTAATGATGGTAGTAGTGGGCTGCATGTTACTGTCTATAATGATGGGTATGATGGGCTGAGTGGTACAGACAAACTATAATGATGGTACTGTTTGCTGCGTGGTTCTGTGTATAATGACTGATGGGTGTGGTTGGCTGAGTCGTACAGACAAAACAACCCGCTGGACTTGGTGGGCTTAATGATACAGACAATCATCTTCGTTTCGCTTTTTTTTCATACACCTTAGGAATATGACAACGCCAGCATTCATAAACAAGGCCAGTGTATCCAGCTCGGCCAATAAATAACTGTTCAAACGGAGGAACGGGTAATATGAGCGGAAACGTAATTATCTCGCAATTCTTAAGTACCATGTGCCGTATTTATTTGTATTATATTTACTTGTATTCGTGCACAAGCGTTTCTTTAAAGGGGACAGTTCTATTTCAGTTTGCCAGTCCATATCTACTTTATTCAGTTCTGCAATTAAAGATGCAGATGACATTATAATTTCCCTTTTTTAATAAGTTAAATTAAATTGCACGGTTGCGCAAATTAATTATGAAATCAAAATACAGTGCTTTGTGTCCAAATGAAACCCAAAGTGAACTAATTAGATTTAAAACGGTTGCTTGTCTACGTTTTTTTGCTATTATCAAACCCCAAGAACATTTTGTCAGTTGCCTTCTGAAACAATCAGAAGACCAGAGATGTGAAAATAACGTTGGGTGGGTCTGTCATAACGGTTTAAAATACCCCAAAGACCAGATGACATTTACAATTATCAGGCAGGTTTCGTTAGTAGGAGAGCCGAGGTACCTGGGTAATAGCTCGTAGGAGGGGAAAAATAAGGCAATTATAACCCCGGACTGGCTTGTCCCAAAACAAGGCAATCAAACAACGACATAAGTCTCGTTAAACGATGTGCGGGATTTAGATAATGGTGCTCCCCGGTGTACATGTATGTTAACTGATTTAGTTACTTAGTTAACTGATACTTTTGAAAATAAAGGTCGGCCCACGACCAGGGCTGTGGGCTCGTTTACACAGACATAACTGTATTTTCACTGTGAGGAAACGTGTATTTGTAGAGTTAAAAGATTTGGACTGGATTTATTTTATATAAATGTAATTTATGCGAATGTTGATTTTTCCTCTCATTGTGTGATCAAGTTAAAGAAATTACTGCATGGACAGTGGATGCATGGTAACTGTTAATTCGTTATAAAGATATGTAAATTGTTATAATTATGCCATATAAAAGAACACGTGAAATTAGAAACTCCATGCGTCACAATACGGTTTTTCCAAAGTGGAAGGACATACCTGGATGTGTTTAATTTCTGTTACCTGGTAATAATTTTCCAGCTCAAGCGCAATTATCTAAATGTAATAATTAAAATCACCAGGTTACCTGACACCCACTATATCTTTGAGCGCTATTGTTATGACACATGTTCTGCATTAAGAGAGCCATTTTCTGTCTCAGTAACCGTAAACGTATGTGAAATGTTGGCGGAACATAGGACAAATGACAAAAGCATAATGGCGCTGTTATAAATTATATTTCAAACATGGAAATTTAATGCAAGATATTCTAAAATGTTTGTTGACATGTGTTCGCTCTCTGAGCAGCGGGGTTAAGGAATAAAGGTTTGACAGAGACCAAAAAATAACGCATACGTCAGAAAAAATAAACCAATTAAATCTGGGTAAAATCTTGGTAGCAGGCTGTGAAAAAGGTCATAGCACGCTCATGCACAGACAAGGTCCCTTTGAAACCTGGTTTCTTTTTAAATATGGAATTTGTGTTCAATTAGTTTTGAACGCCTGGACTCGTCCGGCCCACCTGCGTGCATCAACGGAATTAATAAAACATAGTAAGGTTACCTGGAATAAGGGCATTAGCAAATGATAGCTTTACTACGCAAACCCAACCTTGGCTGGCTTTTCAATTCTTTCAGGAGTTCCAGCACCTGTTGTATGTCCGCAGTGGTGTGTAACTGTCACGTTGGCCACGCTTAACGTGATATATGTATATTTTTTTCAGCCTTCTGCATCCAGCGTTTGTACTGAAGTTTTTATGGAAAGCTGAAAATTTGTAAACAAAATAAACATCTATTCTCGCCGAAAAACACAACCGAAGGTTGAACTTATACATGCATTGGTTTTATAAAAATACCGAATTTTATAGATAAAACTTTCTTTTGTGCAAAGTGCATTTTGTTGAGTTAGTGTTGTACATTTTTCCCTTCGGTGGGCATATTGTTTTGTTAACAATTTCAATTCAACTCGTAGACTGCAGTGAGATAGTTGGTTTGACTTCATCTTCACATTCCTGGAAGCCGTTGTTTGAATTATTATTCTTAGCAGCATGTGTTGCTAATATGCCAGTGCTAACAGCGTTAATGATCATATTCACACAGGTAAGAATGGTTTGATTTTTATAATGACATATGCTGCTTTATGGACTTCGTCAGCGGTTAGGGTGAGGAACGTGATGGTGTATAATGGTTTACTTCTGTTTTCCTCACATTGATATTTCTCATGTTTATTCTTGGTATTTACTGAACCTTGGTATCTAATTTATTTGGTAAAAGTTCGTCCGTTCCAGTACTTATGGCTATAGCTCTGTAAACACTCAAGGCAGATAAAAAAGAGTGTATAACGAGAGCTAGTGCTAAATAGGTCTTAAATACACTGTTTTTATCTCCACAAGAACTTTACACTTCATATCTCTATAAGGTCTTTATATGATATTAACAGGGTAATAAAACTGAAAATATTTTTGTCATTTAAAAAGTATGCATATAAGAAGAACTGAGAAATACGCCATTGGAATTTGTAATTCGGATAATGAAAATGCAATGCTAACCATATGTGGTTATGTCTTAAGTGTGCGCCCAGCATACATCTGGGGGAGAATTTTAATTTAAAAATCTCATATTTTACCAGGACTGTTCATTATTCCCTTTATGAATTTTTGCACTTGTTGACCCATACCCGGACCATACCACCTGCAACGTTTCATGACTTATTCCTCATGTCTTTATTAATTAATGTATAAATTTATCACATTTCATCGATGAACAGCTGCATTCGGTCTGCAGGTGAGTCATCAACAACGAGAACAATAAGGTAAATGTAATCAGGCAAGGTCATAGAGGTCGAGGGTAATGAGCCAGGGTGGATATGTCAGTTAAACCCTTCAGTCATGCAAGGATCTCTATCCAATATGTTCAGTTTGTGAAGAGATGTCGTCCGCTTTGTTGACTCTGTGTAGTAATCAGTCATGTTAACGAGGTGTTGATGGCGTTACGCGGGCACTGGCCACCTTGGATAATTATTGTATACCCAGGCACCTGAGGGGCGAGATAAAAAGGGACAAGTGTCAGACGAGACTTACGGCAAATGTGACAAAATTTAGCTCACGTATACTGAAAGCAAAACATCATTAAATCCAATGTCACCTCCGGCAGGAATTATAGAGTTACAATCAAGACTCCTCTGACATTAATTTTTTGAATTTTTACCCCACCTTAGAGTAGTTTTTATAGATGTCGTCACCTTCTTCGTCAAAAAACTACAAACTAATTAAAAAAAGATAACTTTATTTGTAAGTGGTATCATGAAATATTTAAAGGAGACTACCGCGGACAAAATTGCCGTTTTCCTAAATATTTATACCTGACCGTGTATAACTCATGTGAGCTGTCTCAGCAAACTTAATACAGACCGTCCGCAGTCTATCATGGATAGAGCGTTCTAGGTGGTGACAGTAGTTAAACTTTTTATCACGCAAACCTTGTGATTTCTTGTTATAACAATTATATTCATTGATATCCAATATAACCTTAGTTGTTACTATGCAAAGGCATGATCATCTGTCATCCGCTTCTGTAGAAAATCTGTTAAACATGTTTTGTATAAGCTGCTTTTTTCATTTTGTTGTATGTTTCTCAGTTCAGCAGTGAGCATACGAGCAAATGTTTCTAGAAGTACATGTCATGTCTTTTGAACTGAATAAGTCATAAGAGTAGGAATAAGTGTTAAGAGTGTTAAGCTACAGTGTGTTCGTTGTAGTATAAAAGGTTCGAGTTTGTTCTCTGGAATGTTCCGGACTAGAAGCTTCTGGACTTCGGGGGGAAATCTTATAAATAGGAGCTGTGTTTGGAGCCGAGAGAAAGGAAAATACCAGCGGGCACTAAAGGGTGCGACTTTCTCTTCAGTCTTGGGACCTATTCGATAATTGCATAGTAACAGATATTCTATGGACTTTATACAGATTTTATATAGATTTTCTTCAGTTTGCCTTTGGAATTTTACTTGCTGCGGTCTTGCAGCGCTGACATATATTGAAAACACTGATCAAGCGCTGCAGCCACTGGCGGGGAGAGTCTATACTTTCCAAGGTTCTACGGATCCGTGCAACCCCTAAAACACGTATATGCCTTGTGTAACGTGAGGACGCCAGTCAAACCCCACATATTATTATTGTTACAGATGCTTGAACTCCGTTGGGACCAAAACTTAATAAAGTATGGGCACTTACTCTCAATGAAGTCAGATATTACTTCGTCTCCGTCGGGCCGCTGGAGCCTTCAAGTTGGAAAAGCCAATAGGAAATTAGCATCATTTACAACACGCGATGTATGATGGGAAGGATGCTTATGGGAATATGTTGTATCCTAGTGCACGGCACTGGCATTCCTGGGGAAAAGCCCCCCTGAATTCATCTTTTGCATAGATTGCCCACCTAATTTGCATGGGATTCCTTTTCCGGCGGTGTCCAGTTGGCATGCAACAACTGAACCCCGGCAGTTCAAAGGATAAAAAACATTTACAGGCGCACATAAAGGTGATATATCGAATTAATTTGATACATAATAAGTTTATTTCTATATATGAATACATGATTGTTTCTCTATCGCACAACAAGCAGTGGTAATTCATGTTACAGGTCCCTCGATGAACCGCAGGGTGAACTCTCACCGCCAGAAGGTCGGACTCCATATCACAGATAAATGGACTCCGCACGTCGCGGACTAGAATTTTAACTGAACTTCACTTTTGAATTACAACAGATTGTCTTCGAGATTTAATTGGACTATTCAGTGGGAAGATTCATTAGAACTGTTCACGTGGATTATATGTGCTTAAACACTATTGTTGGGCTGTGACAGTTGTGGTATCCAGGAATCAAAGCCTAGGATCCGGACTCCTGTGATGTACATTTTTATTATTGTTATGTCTTAAATACTGTGTAATTGTATTGATTTCATGCATTGTAATGTTAGGATTGTTCTAAGATTAAATTATAATTATTTGTTAACAAAAAAAAAAACACTGACTTCTTTATTCCCTAGATATCTCACGCAGCCTAGTGTTGCGGAATCTAATTTTTTTTGTCTCCATTATAAGGGTTTGTGTTCGTCACGAGATCATGACCTGTTATTATTAGGTTCCGTAACAAAATTTATATAAAGTTTTGCATCAAGTAGTTCTCTATTAACATTGTTTTGAGTGCACATGTGTAGATGTAAGAAGCAAATTAAGATTTCATCAGCTAAGAATATTTTCAAGATATAATAAGAAGATAAAAGACAATAATGTTAATATTTAGTAATAGTTAGTGGTAAATGTAAAGACAAAAAAATATAATGCATAGTGTATTTAGCGGTTAAAAAAACTATATCACCTGATTGGAGTCATAAATATTATATACATTAAATTCTCAATAGGATATCACATCAGTTTAGAACAATTAAGGTGACCTAATCCTAATGCTATTAGGTACATTGTTAACAACACATTAAACCTGCAAATGACTCATTGTATACAAAAATTATGTCATACAGTGAATCGAAATTTGAAACCAAACTCTTTAAACATTTATAATTGGGTTACTACATTAACTTATGAAACAAAAGCTCTCCTGACAGCCTGACATCCCGCCACCCACCCCCTAATTCCTACACGGGGGGATGGGGGATAAAATGCCTCGACAGTCCAGTGCAGCAAGCTCGGCTCTCTCCGCTGGGGCACGGGTTCGAAGTAGCCAGGGGCAGCTATGAGAGTAAGCAGTAGGGGCTCGGCCAGGGTCCATGGTTTCTTCGAAGTCCTTCGGTTTCCTCTAAACTACCGAACGGCATCATCTGACCAGTTCAAGGCATTAGTTATTATACTTATCTGTACTAACCAAGTATAAATTATATTCATCAAATACGGCTGCCATGCAAATTTGAAATGGTCTTTATGTTTTTACATTCAGTTCAGCTGACTGAGGAAAACACGTAGGGTGTGGTTGCAAGAACTGTTGTTTTAATGATGATTATAATAAGTATTACAAAAGTGACTATTATTTCGATATTTATTAAACAAAGTAACTCATTTTAGATTTAAAATGTTTATTTATTGAATTAACTACAAATTTTTGTTGTTGAGTAAAGCGGTTCACATCATGTTTTATCAATTCTGAAATATGCTCATGACTGACGATGCTTGACACGGGTATCAGTTCCTTGCAGTCTGTTTTATGTGTTTTAGACTTGAGTGAATATATCCCAGCTGTCTACCCTGATGACTAGGGAATTATATTTGACAGGAAGACTCTTTACGGATAATCTTTAAATGTCTTGTGTATAATTACAGAACCATGGGATCGCAAACCATCGAAACCCTGGACACCATAAAGAGCTAGAATTTGGCAGCAATTCAACAAATCGCTCAAAGCCTCACTAGTCGAAGCGTGGGTGAGAGGGAAGAGCTTCGGTTTAAACGGGGGAAAATTGGTGTTTACTTCACCACCTTGTATCCCACAGGAAATATATAAAGATGCAAAAACAAAGCAGAGATGTACATCAATAGACAAGTTCTTCCTTCTCCCCTTATTTCTGATTTAAGGGTTAGACAATCAGTTAGGGAATGGCTGAGAGGGTCAAATAGTTAAGTAGATTACTTTGTTGCCTTAAGTAGTAATAACCTGACTCTTTGCTGACCAGCACCTGCCGGTTGCCGCGTGATTTTTGCAAAACGGCTGTGCTGTATTTTTTTTTTCATGATTCTTCTCATCTTTTCTTGTTTGTTCGTGCTGCTAAAGGCTCCTCCATTCCTGGCCTGGACAATATCCAAGCAGAGATATGTTTTCTGTTCCTATGTTTCCGTAAACAGAATATTTGTTTCACTCATAATCTATATAATTTGCGGAAAGAAACTTGTTATAGGTGCCCCTTTTTATTGTGTGCAGCGGATGATTGCTTTATTGTGCATACGGATGTTCCATGTGTTGTTGGCATTTAGTTTGTGTAGCACGCGTAGCTCGTTGCCATGGTAGCATCGCCTGGCCGGGCCGGGCTGGCAAACGTGTGAACCCTGACACGGCGTTCCCGTTCTAGTATGTTCTTTGAACGTGTGTACTGTGTATTATGGATTGTTCGTGAAAGGGAATTTTCAAGAGTTTTCGGAGGAGAAGTTATAAATAGGGGGCTGTGTTTTAAAGCCGAGAGAGAGAGTGAGAGAATATTCGAGCAGACACAGAAGCGTGTATGTTAGCCTGTGGGACTTATTCCGATAAGTGCGGCAATTATTGATTTTCCTCTGGATCTGTGACGAATCTTATTTGATCTTCAGTTTACTTTCGGGATTGTTACAAGAGCTTTACATTGGACTATTATTCTCCGAGAGAATTTGTGTGAACTGTTCGTCCGGCTTATACATTTTAAAGGACTTATCGCTGTGACAGTGGTGGTATCCAGGTACTTTGAACTTTGTTTATTTTACTGTGTGATTGTATTGATTTGTTGTTATACTGCTGTTGTACTGTGTAATTGTATTGATTTAGTGTTTTGTAATGTTAGGGTTGGTTTAATAATAAGTTATAGTTATATGTTAACAAAAAAACACTGACTTCTTAATTCATTCCCCTAGACATTTCACGCTGCCTAGTGTTACAGAATCTGATTTGTTTTTTATCTCCATTACAAAATTTGTGTTCATCACGCATACGTGATCTGTTGATATTAGGTTCCGTAACAAACTATTGGGTGTTTTGGTATTCACCACTTTTCGATTTCTAGAAAATGTTTGTTTCAAGATAATGTATATTCCGAGAAAATATTTATTCAAAAATTAAATCGGTTCAAGCCTCATGGTGAGTTACCAGTCATTTTGGACTTTTGTTTTTTTCTAGGTATACAATTGACACTACTTAAGCACAGGTAGTTCACCTCAAATGTGCCACTCCTTCTGTACCGTCCTTAGGCAACCGCTATACACTACAGTCATTTTTTTATCTCTGTTACTTTAACCACTTCCAGTGGCATATCCAGGATTTGAAAATAGAGGGGGCGAATATAAATATATATATATATATATATATATATATATATATATATATACAGTGGAACCCCGCCTTGCGACCACCCCACAATTGCGACCACCCCACAATAACGACCATTTTGCTTGGTCCCGATTTTTTTTAGTTTATTTATGTTTAAAAATGACTCAAAATTACGACCACCCCTGAATTCAGAATTACGACCAGATTTCCTGGCCCCAGCGCTAATGGGATCCCGCTAATGCGACCACCGCCAAGATGTACTGAAACAACATTTGTCACGAGTCAATGGCTGCGTCTTGTCACAGGCGCCTTAACGAAAGATCAAAGCGGGTAACAAGGTTTCTTAACCCGAGTGTTAATCTGGTCCCGCATATCTTCCCGACTCGGTGTCTTCGCTGAGACTCGTTGAGGTGTAGGTTATAGATCAAAGAGGGTAACCATCGGCCTGATGACTTAATGAGTCGGTCTGACCTGGGGTCAGATGCTAATTGCCCCTCAGTTATCACCTGTATTACAGCTACCCTAAGTGTGGGGTTGCGAGCTTAATATTTCAACTCATCACATATTGTTCGATCCTCATTGGTAAAATTAACGACCTAGTTAATCCTTAATATGTTCATAGCTTACCGACACTGAGTATTGAGCAGTCAGTAAAATGTATAAATAAAGCTTGCAAGGGGGGAAAATCCCTCACATTAACTTGCCTTTTCTGATAGATCGTTGTCAGTTTATTTCTCTACTGGTTAAGTTTGCATTGAAATTGCTTGCTGTTAGGCAACCATGCCTCTGAAAGAGCTGTCCTTGAAGGATAAAGTAGCGTTAATCAAGGAAGCAATGCCACGCGCAGTCAGCACCAAATGGCTCAGCAGTTTAGCGTCGAGAAAACTCAAGTGCACGCAATATATACTCAAGCGGAAGGCTAAATATATGACAGCCACGTATTATGTTCAATATGCATTCAGTAGGTTGTAATCGTATTGCCTTAGTGTTATTTTTTGTTAATCATCAGTCACTACGTATGTGTACATGTATATTAATTTTCATCATGAATAAATATGTTCAGCTACACACAAAAAAAAAAAACATTCATCATAAGGGTCCTCCGCTAAGTAAAATATTTTGTTATAATTCACATTAAAGATATGAAATAGATAAACTCTGATACACATTAAATATCAGCGTGTTATATGCTACCACGGTAAGAGTTTCACAAATACGACTACCCCCAAATTACGACCACTTTGCTCAGTCCCCAGGGTGGTCGTAATTGTGGGGTTCCACTGTATATATATATATATATATATATATATATATATATATATATATATATATATATATTGTGCTGTGTGTGACAGGGTTTTCTGGGATTCAACGCCATTCATGGCACAGGGCCAAGAAAAGTAATCAAACCAGTGAGAGCGGGGTTTAATTATATTGGTCGGATTAAAATTCTTAGCTCTGTGGTATGTCTGTTGTAGGACACCCGGAAAACCCTCCTAAACAGAGCAGCGGTTAAGGAGAAGGAGCTCTGTAACAACTGCAATGTATAAAACCGCTTGGTAAGGAGGGTTTATCTGCACTAACTGAGAGAAAGGCCATAATTTGATATGTGTGCTCTCAGATAAGATTAAAACATCTGTCAAAGATGCTTTACATTTTAGGATAAATTAATCAGACTTCGTGGAAAACATGATAAGCCAATGATGAATACAAATATTAAAGAACAAAATAATCAGAAAATAAATTAGTAAGCTGACATTAAATATGGACCTGGACAGTCGACTGTTAACGAGCTCGGCTCTATCCGCAGGCGACCCCGGTGCTATTTCCGGTGTGTCTTTGGGAGGTGGAGGTCGTAGATCGTTGGTTTTCTCGGGGGTCCTCCAGGTATCGTCAACCTCTACAGTCTACCAAACGCCACCGTCTGAGCCATACAGAGTACCTCGTATAAGATTATTTCAGTTATTGCTACTTTTCGTACAATCCATATGAAAAAAAATAAAGTTTTAAAATAATACAAAGTTTAATAAATGAGCTAATCAGCTTAGCTCTTCAATACTTTACACCTTTTCTGTAAATTCATGCATTGGATCCAAAAAAAGCTCATTTAAAGTTTAAATATTTAAGTTATTTAAATTTAAGGCCTCTAACTTTTTTTTGTACTTAAATTAGCTAAGAAATTAACAACTTATTCGTTCTTATGGATTAGAATTTTATTTCTCTGATTTTTTCTCCCGCCCCGAGCTGGCGGATTTTGAAATACGGTTTTGGATTAACTGAACATTTGGGACGCTAGTAACTTGTAAAGACGACAGCGGGGAACTCAAATAAAAGCCGTTCATTCTAGGAAATGCTTATTAAAAAGCTTGACAACACATTATTTTATAGTAACGAACGAGTGGTCTTCAATTAAGGCAGCCGTTAATGTAAAAACCTCCTCTGTAATTAGAACAGAAAACAACCTAACGTAAAATTTCTCCTCTTCCTGCCCCAAAATACAGACGGGCGTGCGGCGACATAGAAACCAAAAACTACACTCACCAAGCTTAATGAACATTTACTAATTACATCAGAAGGGCAACTGTAAGTTCCATTAACTTCGGATTTTGCAAAATAAGATGGAAATGGAGAAAGACATGATAGAGTCACGTGACATCCACTTCCTACGTGGCGCCATCTTTGTGTCGGCAGTCAAAATTTAGTATACGTTTCAGACTACATGAATGGAGCTCAACAAAAACTTTAAGCAGCATAACAGGGAAGCGTTGCTTAATAAGTTATCTTCTGCTGTCATTTATGCCCCCGCTTGTAAATTAATCAAACATTCAGCACAATCAAGTTTTTGGCTAAAGGGATCATATTCATAATTACAACAAGGCAGCTGTACTTATTTAAGTGAATGTATCGAAGCCCTACTCTAAGGATTATGACCAACCAAGCAGAATCAAAAGCATTTCAGATAAAGTCAAAAGAGTACTTATTTTAGTTTAACCGCAGAATACTGTTTGTGTTTATTATTATATGCGTGCTTCCATTTGACTACACATGTTACCTGCACTAGTTTGCTTTGTCGAAAGACAACATTCGTCCCTGGAAAAAAAAAAACTTTATATTGTTTTGATAATGTTCGCTATTAGATGGGGGCGTTTCCCTCGAGCGCGATTTAAGATCCCTAAACACTGAAATCATTCGTAGCTTCTACAGTCTCGTAAATTTTAATTTGCTTACAGAGTAAAACCTCCACACGAACACATAATTAAATGTTAACCTTTTCTGACATGATAAAAAAAATCGAATTATCTTGAACATCTTTAAGTTATATATTTTATATACACCTACACTCCAAGAAACTGAGGGAAAATTGTAAATAGGAGAACCCTTGACATTATCTTCCCTATTGAGAGATTGTGTGCTTAACGTACAAGCATGTACCTTCGATGCCCCTTAACACAGGCTTATTAAGCTTCATCTTGGTAACATAAGGAAGTTCGTTTATCAAAGCATTCTGACCACGTGGGGTATGTAGGTTGCTAATTATCAGGGAATGGCGGATCAGATTATCTTAATGTAATTCCAGCTTAGTTCCAGCTGTGACACCATAGATTTTTATAGAGGGTGAATGAGCAGAGCAAACCAATTCAAGCTGAGAGCAGGACATCTCGCACGACAAACCTTTGACGTACATATAGAGCTTTGTAGACGAATGATAATTAGCATAATTTGCTATATTTATATGACGCTTGCAGCAAATTTTTACGCTTTTTTGTAAACTCATATTATTCATATTATAGAGTAAGCTGCATTAATAAATAAAACACAATGCATACACAACTGAGCACATCATTTTGTTTGGAAGATGGCACATGCTTAGGAATTTGGACATATGCAGATCAGCTACATCCCAGACCGCATTGCGGGTTTCATGGTCACCGAAGGACAGCCTACTCAACTAACTGACGCAACCTTTATCTGAAATACCTGGGGAACAACCAAAAATGAATGACAATCGTTCATATAGGTACGGCACATACCCCTAGAACAACTGCAAATAATAAGAAATTAAAAAAAAATTAAAAATGAATACGCAGGTTTTAAAGGCTGACATGTACACTGTCACTGTATCTTTCATTTTGTTACCTGGTTTTGATAAAACATTTTATACACTCAATCTAAAATCACTAAGTGCGACTTGTGTGTTACCTATATATATATATATATATATATATATATATATATATATATATATATATATATATATATATAGCAGTAAGGTAGACCTAAACCTCATTTCACCATGCCTCACTTTTTATTGCAATGGACGCCAGAGATAAAGAACTTGTACGTAATGCTCCAACCATTTTATAGGAAAACCCAAAATAAATAGAATCATCTTGAAACGTTTTGTTACTTTATTAACTTAGAAATAATATCAGCTTAATAGTCTGGAAGGGGAAATTTGACCCGCTAACACTGATCAATGGGGATATCGCACTGTAAACCAGGGAAACTCTCTTAAATTATATACCTTCATACCCAGGCCCTTCATAGAAAGCGGCATCACATTTAAGATCAGCCATGGTGGTAGATTTATGGTTGCTTCATAAAGAAAGAAAGACCATTTTCCCTTACAACACAGCGAGACAATAAATGTCATTTAATCGTGAGGCTCTTCTTTTGATATGATTATACGTGGTATTTGTTATTATAACTTTTGCCGTTACTATTATGTGGTCATGGGCCTTTTGGGGCTATTATATGCTGGTATTTCCATATCTTTCTATTACAGTTGTTAAGCCCAGATTATTTTTCATATGAAACGTCTGTTTCTTATAAAAATCATACATCTCGTTCTTAGGAGGACAAAGCTAACTTATTAACATTATCTCTACATAATACGTTTAACTATTCGAAAAAAAGAATATGTATTAACTTTGCTTGATGTGACTTGACGTTAATTGTTACATAGTGGAACACTTGATCTTGTGATATTTTCGAGATGAAACGGCATTATAAAAAATTTGCACATATGTGTTACGGAACCTAATATCAACAGATCACGTATGCGTGATGAACATAAACTTTGTCATGGAGATGAAAAAAAATCTAATTCTGTAACGCTAGGCAGCGTGAAATCTCTAGGTGCATGAATAAAGAAAGTCAGTGTTTTTTTGTAAACAAATAACTATAATTTATTCTTAAAACATCCCTAACATTTCAATACACTAAATCAATACGATTGCACAGTATAACAACAAATCAATACAATCACACAGTAAAATAAACAAAGTGCACAGTACCTGGATAACACCACTGTCACAGCGATAAGTCCTTTAAAATGTATAAGCCAGATGAAAAGTTCACACAAATTCTCTCGGAGAATAACAGTCCAATGTAAAGCTCTTGTAACAATCCAGAAAGTAAACTGAAGACCAAATAAGATTCGTCACAAAATCCAGAAGGAAATCTGAGGAAAATCTATAATTGCCGCACTTATCTGAATAGGTCCCATAAACTGACATACACTCTTCTGTGTCCGCTGGAATATTCTCTCACCTCTCTCTGCTCTAAAACACAGCCCCCTATTTATAACTTTTCACCTCCAGCCGAAAACCTTCCATTGCTCGAACATTCTAAAGAACCTAACACAGAACATACCAGAACAAAGAACGCTGTGTATCTAGGGTTCAACCTATGCGGATTAAACCGAGCCTGCAACATCCGGCCAGGCGAGGCCGCTACAACACGAGCTACGCGTGGCACACAAACAAAATGCAAACAACACATGGAACATCCGTGTGCACAATCAAACAATCATCTGTAAGACCGCTGCACACAATAAAAGGGCACCTGAAACAATATGTCTCAGTAATATGAATCATTGAAATGGCGTAGAATGTAGTCTAGCTGTTTAGGCGCTGGAACTCGTATCTGAAGGAAGCAGGTTCAAACCCCACCATCGCCTTAGTGGCATTAAGGTTAAATCCTGTGGGAAGAAGTGGTTCTTGTATATTATCTCAATTGTATCATGTAGGAAGAAGCGGTTCTTGTTTATTATTTTCACTGTATAATGTATGACGAAACAGTTCATGTATATAATCTTCATTGTATCATGTAGAACGAAGCGGTTCTTGTTTATTATATTAACTGTACCATGTAGGACGAAACAATGTTTGTTTATTTTCTTCATTGTATAATGTAGGACGAAGCCGATCTTGTTTATTATCTTTTGTGTATCATGTAGGAAGAAGCGGTTCTTTTCTATTAACTTCAGTGTATCACGTAGGGAGAACTGGTTCTTGTTCATATCTCCATTGTATCATGTAGGACGAAGTGGTTCTTATTTTTATCTTTGGGGTATCATGTAGGACGAAGTGGTTCTTGTTTATTATCTTAAGTGTATTACGTAGGGAGAAGTGGTTCTTGTTTATTATCTTCATTGTATCATGTAGTACGAAGCGGTTCTTATTTTTATCTTGGGTGTATCATGTAGGACGCAGTGGATCTTTTTTATTATCTTTAGTGTATCATGTAGGATGAAGTGGTTCTTGTTTATTATCTTCATTGTATCATGTAGGACGAAGCAGTTCTTGTTTATTAACTTTGGTGTATCATGTTGGACGCAGTGGTTCTTGTTTATTATCTTTAGTGTATCATGTAGGACGAAGTGGTTCTTGTTTATTATCTACATTGTATCATGTAGGACGAAGCGGTTCTTATTTTTATCTTTGGTGTATAATGTAGGAAGAAGCCGATCTTGTTGATTATATTTTGTGTATCATGAAGCGGTTCTTTTCTATTAACTTCAGTGTATCACGTAGGGAGAAGTGGTTTTATTTTTATCTTTGGTGTATCATGTAGGACGAAATGGTTCTTGTTTATTATCTTCATTGTATAATGTAGGACGAAGCGGTTCTTATTTTTATCTTTGGTGTATCATGTAGGAAGAAGCCGATCTTGTTTATTATCTTTTGTGTATCATGTAGGACGAAGCAGTTCTTATCTATTAACTTCAGTGTATCACGTAGGGAGAAGTGTTTCTAATTTTTATCTTTGGTGTATCATGTAGGACGCAGTGGTTTTTGTTTATTATCTTCAGTGTATCATGTAGGACGAAGCGGTTCTTGTTTATTATCTTCATTGTATTATGTAGGACGAAGCGGTTCTTGTTTATAATCTTCAATGTATTATATTTTTATTTTCTACACGTTATTTTATTATCTTAACGTTTCTATACAGGACTAAGCGTGATGCTTAACCGTGCCTAGTATAACGCAGCGGTATCTGTTTGCTATTTCAAAAATATGACGTCACTCATCTTTTCCTGATAAGTAATAAAAATATCCAATATGATCAAAATACGATGTATTAAAACTGTAAAACCGAATATCTTAGTTGCCAGGTTCCTATTATTTCGTTATATAGTATAACACATTATCTTTTAAAACCGTGTACTGCTAGATATGATTTCAAATTGGAATGTATTTGTGTATGGTTATTAATCTGGTGTGGTTTAAAAGTATATGCTGAAAAATATATAAATATATCCAGGACCTTTAGAGTGATGATATACGTCACTGGAAGATCGGATTAACAACGTAAAAAAGTGAATGATTTATGAAATTTATATCTTGGGCGATGTTTCAGGCAGATAAAACACTGACTAGTGTTTAAATAAACATTTGGTAAATGACTTTCACTCAAAAAGTTGTATTTACTCCAACTCTGATGTGTCATTTATTGGACGGTCTATTTCACTAAGTAGACGATACTATGCCGGCTCGTGTAAAAAGAATGCAGCAACAGTCTGAGCACTTCGGGCATGTTAAATCTAATATGCGCCAAAATGTCATACGATCTATAATTGGGTTAGTTGTTGATAAAAAAAGGTGTATCCGTATCAGCTCAATAGAGCTTAATGGTAGAATTGACGTAACAAATTTCAAAGCTACAGCATTACCCTTCCGCCCCCCTAAATTGTCCGTCACACGGGCGACCCGCTGCCAATAGAGTGTGATACAAACAGGAGGCGACCAGGACAAACCATTTTCCTCTTCTAATTTAAAGGTATCAGATTAGTACATTCTATAAAAACGACACCAAATTATCATGCGAAAACAGGTAAGAGTAGAAGTCGAACATGCAGGGGAAAAAAACAATAAAAAGATACAAATGAACTGATTTGACGATGCTAAGAGTGTGTCACAGTAACCTATTAATCTGTTTTTACTCATTCCTGGAACGAGGCCCCGCTACCTAGAATATTATCAATCTTGATATAACAGGTCGGACATCTTCATCTCAGTTTTGACTTGTTCTATGTCAGCCTGTTATATGCCCTTTCCATAGTCAATCGATATATAACATATCCAATATTTTCAGCTCAGCTTCAAGATATTTCCATATCACCCGCATCTGTGACCTTTGATCTGTCCTATCACGGTCTGCTGTATGCCCTATTTATATAGTAAATCTTGATATAACAGGTCAGACATCTTCAGCTCAGCTTAAAGATATTTCCAGATCACCATCATCTGTGACCTTTGACCTGTCCTATCACGGCCTGTTGTACGCCCTTTATATATAGTAAAATTTGATATAACAGGTCAGGCATCTTCAGCTTAGTTTCGAGATATTTACAGATCACCCACATCTGTGACCTTTGACCTGTCCTATCACGGCCTGTTGAACGCCCTTTTAATATAGAAAATCTTGATATAACAGGTCAGACATCATCAGCTCAGCTTCGAGATATTTCCAGATCACCAAAATCTGTGACCTTTGACCTGTTCTATCTCGGCGAATTATATGCTATTTTGATATATTCAATCTTAATATAACAAGCTGAAGTCTGCTGTTTGACCAGGATATCCCAAATTGCAAAATTTAGGCAGGCGGCTTCAGCTCAGCCTCGAGATACTGTGGTTGCCTTTTTGTTCGCGAGGGTTTTAATTTCGCGATATTCACGAATGGAATATAATCGCGAAAATGAAACCCTCGGGAATAATTGTCCAATTGAGTATGATCTTCTTATTTAGTGTAGCCAATACTTGTTTGGGAATAAGTTTGAACAGTGAGAAATTTTATAATAAATTACATCCATGCAGGTATACGTAAAACGTTCCCTTAAATTTGAACTAAACTAAATGAGCTGGGTGTACGGGCCCATCGTTATATGAGAAGAATATCACAAACGCATGACTAAAGCTGTGTTTCCATGTATCCGCAAAAAAACGTATCCGTTAAAGACGTACGTACGTTCTATAGTGCGCAGTCCGCAAAAACTGTTTCCATAAGTACGTACGTTTTTCTTGCGGATACCCTTTCACGTGCCTCTTTTGAAACTGCAAGGACGACAGGCAGGAAGAAGGTCAATATGTCTCCTCACACCTGGCGCGGGGGCACTGTTAGGAAATGTAGGCATTTTTGCCATCCGCAAAACGGATGAATCGCTCACCGATCCGTTTCGATGCTGTCCGTTTTTGCGGATACGTTTGCGGAGCACGTTAAAACGTACATATGGATACAGTTCATCTTAAAAAGAGGGATCCGATTTTTTGCGTACAAGACGTACGAGATTTACGGATGAATGGAAACACAGCTTTATTCTCATTTGGTAATAAACACAGGTAATGCTTTACCAAAGATTTGATATCGGTTTTGGTGAGATCGCGAAAATGGAACCCTCGCAAAACATTGAAAATGGATTAATGCGAAATTTCAGCCTCGCGAATATGAAGCCAGCAACAGTTTACATAGATCCCCCGCATATGTGACCTTTGACCTGTCTGACCACGACCTGTTTTATGCAATTTAGCGTTGCCATGCTCCTGTTTTATATATGTTTAGTCATTTAAAAGTTTGAAATAAAGACAGTCAATTCACAAACGGATGTATGAGTTGACTCTGTGTGAGAATTCTAACTCCCAGGGTTGATTATACTTCGCTGAGATACAATTTCACTTACGACATTCACAAAACCGCTTCATTCGTGCACATTTACAAAAGACCCAAAACGATAATATTAAAAGTGACTTAATCCATGGATTCACAATCATCAAGACCTGACTACAACAATATCAGAAGAGATGAGGGGTAAAAAGTATTAAAAAAAACTCCTCAGACGGCGAGACAGGAAAATGTGGACCAGACGTGTTTACGTTTAATATTTTTTTTTTCTGCGACATGCGTGTAGTAGTCGTCTGATTCTGTAGCAAAACAAACGTTAATTATTATAACAATAGAAAAAGAAAAAGCAAAAAATCTAATTAAATTCTTTTTCACGGTGACGCTTTCAAGTTAATGATTTAGTTCTTAATGATTATGTTTTATTTAATTAGTTGAAAAATCCTTTACCCTTTAGATATTAGATGGCATGGGACTCATTTGCTGTACAATCCCTTACCACGCAGTATGATAGTACTCGCCCATGTTAATGGCCGTGACAACCCGACTCAGTAGGCAATCGGATAATTGGGCTGGTAAACCTACTCGAGTCGTGATACAAGTTATATCTAGGAATGTATCGCATCGTGGTCTTGCATCAGGTTGCATTCATATCGTGGTAAACGGCCCATAATCTCAATATTATGCTAAAAATAATGAATTTACACAATAGTATACATGTCAGCTCACAACCCAAACTGAAACACCGTCTCCATGGACACGGGTCATTTCCTTTATCGCCTGCAAGCTGCCTGCGTCCTGTAACCCGTGCGAGCCATGCTTGTGTTCATGCGGTTATAAATTCAACAAACACGCCAAAGGGTTTACCAATTTGCTGGGTTAAAACGAAATTTTTCTCGCTCATGTTTGGTATTATTAGAAAGTACACAAAAATGCTAAAGATTGGTCTCGTTTATGTTGATTGATAGTTTACCTGTAGACCATGAAGCATTGTCAAAAAATTGCATCTTCATTAATGCGTTCCTCAGACATAGATGTAATGACACTCTGGCACTAGTAATCTGGTCGTAATGCCAGAGGGTCGATATGACGCTACCATGTAAATGGTCCTAACTTTGTTCAATCTGTTCCGAAAGGTAGATGTTTATTCACACAATATCAAGGTATGCAATGACATTTTAATACCCTTTCAAAGTCATAATTAAGCATTACTATAATATTGAAGTGAATGTAGATAATGTAGATACGAGAAAACCCTATTCAATCTTTGATATCTCAACGATGACAACGATGAACTTCTATAAGTTTTATAAAACACAAGTACTTATTGATTTACAGGGAGAAACGCACAAACGGACGGACAGGCAGACAGTCTGATTCATTTATGACTAAAGATTTGCTTTTCCTTTGAAAAATAATGCATCTCTTAAATAGCAATATATGCAGTATTGTTCGTGAGAATTGGATCAAAGTTATGCTTTTACTGGAACATATATCATTTTTCATGCACGCTGTATGGAAATGAGCGATATACATGTATTTTCGTTTTTATTTTATTTTACGCTTTCTAGTTACATAATCTTTCCGTCCTAATAATATGCGACGGCTGCGTATACGTATACGTTAGTAAATTTTATTTTAATTTGACCCGCTGCTTCAATCAATAAAACTTATATCTCAATTCACATTTTCAAGAACTGTTTGAAATAATTAATTCTGTCAAATCAAATTGATTGGGGACCCTGATATCAAGTAGCAAACATATATCGGTATCTGCTCCGTCATGTAATGAAATCCACGTCTGGGTTTATAATTCCCTATGTACGGTCCAGCCATGAAATCCAGTCTGGATACCTCCCGAAAACAACGTTAGTAAGTACAACATTCAAAACACAAAATTAAAGATAATCCCACAAAGGAGTGTTGTAGGCTCCCACAAATGTTGACAATTATATAAATGAGTGTATGATGAAAGAATTATTTACCTTTGAACTTTTTCAGTGGTGCTTCCTGCAGGCAGAGTATTCTGAGGACTTGACTTTCAAGCAGCGGTTGTATGACTATCACGCAAGCGAGGTATGGACGCTCAATGAAGAGACCTGCCGCGTCACAGAGCGCTCCGTACTGGCGTACCTGTATACAAATCAATCAACACACAAGGCACCCACGTCGGGGCATGTCATTAGGGAACCTGCCAGTTACAGAGGTTTATTCTATATCCCCCACAGTTACTTAAACTCACATAATTGTCCCATAACTGGCAAGATGGATAAACAGTTCTCATTACTCTCCGCCAATAAAGAAATGTTAATTAAGTTCCTTTCATTATTTTCACAGCTCCTTTCTGGCATCCCTGTGAAGTATATGAAGTTGAAGATCATTGAATTCTTCCTTTTTTCCAATTTTGCGAAATAACAAACATTACATATGTTCAGCTGAAGCACATTCTAACTAAAATTTCCGGGTTCCTAACCCTTCACTGCAATCATTGTAAGTTAAAAAAAAACTTTGTTAATGTTCCTTATCGCCATTTATAATAGACGAACTGAAAATACATAGTGGTAATAAAGGTAATAGTGTTATTAAAAATGCGGTTTGGTTTTGGTCCGGCTTCGTGCAGTTGGCCCTTGCTGGACCCCTTTATGCCCTGCACGTTTGTATGTTAAACTTATGGACTTCCCTGACACCGGCAGTTATCTGGACATCGGGCATGAACCAATTCACCATACAGAACTTGCTTATTTTCCTGTTCTGACGTTGAGTCAGGTCCAATGGACTTCGGCGGGGTTTGTTGCGGACGGGATTTCCATGGACGAGTTTCTGTTGGATAGAACTGCGATACACCTTCATATCATAATGTCGAATTCCCCCCTAAGGACACACTTTGCATCGTTTCCATCTATTCTAGACCAAAGCCAAACTTCGGAGTACCACAGACGTCACTCGTAATATAGATAACGTCTGAAAGGGCTGAATGCCGTCTCGTATAAATGAACATACATCTTACACCTTCATGATAATAAATACACCATTTGGTATATATATATATATATATATATATATATATATATATATATATATATATATTATATTATATATATATACACACATCCAGGAAGATACTGATGATTTATTACAGCCCTCTTCAAGGTATGTAAATTAGACAATATAGGTATTATAACTATATGAACATGGATATTTTCTCAAAAAAATATATTGATACTGATTTTTATTTGACCTTTGACCTCATCATCCATGATTCTCAGTCTCATGTTCATTTACCCGACAAATTTTTTATATCATTTTTTTTCTGGCGATCTTTAGCTCCCATCTGTGTGTATACAATGCAAGAGTGCTAACACGAGATGATATGAATGTTGATATATATATATATATATATATATATATATATATATATATATATATATATATATGAGATGACATTCATATAATCTCTCTTGTTTAAGACATATATACAACGTTTTTGTAGTTATCAATTTGACAGGTTAATGAATTACAAATTACAAAGTACAAATTATACAATTTCAAATCAAATATACTTTTTATCGCATATTGTATATAATGCATGCGCTTTTTTCTATAATAAATATATATATAAACCTGTCAAATACACACACACACACACACACACACATATATATATATATATATATATATATATATATATATATATATTCAAATCATTCCGCTTGTGAGGATTTTTTCACCCAAGCACGCTTTGAGTTTGTGTACTACTGCGAGCAATAAAAACTTTGAATTATTTAGCGCATCAAAACAGAGCTTTTTTAATTTTTACATCATGTTTGAGATTTTTTTTTCTGGTATTTTAATAAAATTCCCTACCTCTTCCTGTTATTTAAGAAATGAGCCCCAGTGCCAACTTCCTTATTATATATCTGCTATCGTAAACCTAACATAACTGCTTAGGAAAGTTCGCTGCGGCGTCTAGACGCAGTGTCTTCCAAATTAGTGCCACAAACCGAACGTGAGTATGGGGTGTTTAAAGCCCATTGGACAAATTTTGTGGCCTGTAAATTGTGGGTGGTGAATTTAGTGGCAGCCCTCACACAAGAAGTGGTGATCTTGTGGTAACAGCAGGTGTCTTTGAGAGCGAGGTCGGGGCGTGAGACCTAGTACCGCTTAAATTATGTACGTTAGACCACACGTTAATTAAATCTAATCGGGAGTGATCTTGGTGTTGAGTTCATTCTGTTACACCGGTGTGAGATTTCATATCCCGACCATACTAACTGTTTGTATTCACGCTGAAGGTCAAGCATACAAATGCTTAAACCCATTATATTATATCATCTACCAAATTCGGCTATAGACAATTTGATCAATATAGATTTAACTTAACCTAGGCCTATCTCATAATTTTTTCCATTAATATTCCCACAAATTACGATGTTATGTAGTTTGTTTAAAAAAAACTGTCTACTATGACTACAGGAAACCCCAGTGACGAGAATTCTAACAAATAATTAAATCAGTTTGATGAAAAAGGTTAAATCATTTGGAATAGATCAAATAGACACGTAGGAGTCCTTCTTCTTACGGATGCCTGCACGTGTAAAACATAACTAAAATGAATGAAAATTTATAATTTAACGATTTATAAGTAATGATGGGATTTGTTTTCCAAAGCTACGGAAAATATTACGTCTTCTGCAGTGTTTGTTTGGCGAGCTAAAGCCACTTAATAGAGTTAGCAATACTTGAAAACTCTTTTACGTAACCCAATCGAGGACATAAGTATAGGTAAATAACGCACGGCCGTAAATAATGGCCCCATTGACATGAAGAACCCCGATGAACATTAAGGCCAAGAAAAGGTATGGTTCTAAGGCCAAAATAAAAAAAAGGTATGGTTCTCAGGCACTTTTTTTCAGAAATCAATGCGGGCGGGCGCTTTTTTTATTTTAAATTTTTTGGTATGTTTCAATAAAAATGTCAAATGATAAGGGAAAAGCATGAAAATAACTGTTTTATTTTACTAAATAAGTAAAAGCACTACAAAACAAAGGAAATTGTATGGTTTTATCTTCTTGAAAGAAATGTCGGAGAGGCAGCAGCTCAAAATTGGAAAGTTTTTATTGAAAATTAAAATAAAAATTGTTGATGCGGGGGTTTAAAATTGGTGCGGGCGGTGCCTGAGAACCATACCTTTAATTTTTTTTGGCCTAAGGCACTTTTTTTTCAAAATTAGTACGGTCTATTCTTATTTCATTTTATTATTTTTTTGTACTCTCTTGTATGTTTCGATAAAATGTCATATGACAATGGAAACTAATAATAACAGAATTAATTTGCTAAACAGGTAAAAGTACTACATAACCATGGAAATCTTATCCAAATTGTATTCTTTTATCTTCTTAAAAGAGATAATCAAAATAAATAATTTTGATGCGGGGGGGTGGCTAAAATTGACTTGGGCGGTGCCTGGGAACCAGACTTTTTTTTGGTCTTATGATATCAGAGATGCTCCATGTAAAAAAAATATCTGATTCCCACTTAAATGAAGCTAATGCCAGTAAGTACAAAAATATTCCAGTTAGCATATAAGTAAGTAAATACAAGGTTGAGACAGTACCCGCTTTTGAATTTATGATATTGATAGCTGTTTATATGATATATGATTTATATTTTCAAATATTTATATGATATATATTTTAAAACTGAGAACGGAATAGCGACATTCACATTTAGCCGAACCAGTCGGCATTTAAAACAAATGAAAATTGCACAAAACTATTTTACAAGGACACAGAGAAATAAATTGCGTCGTTTTCTTTGTCCAAGAATTTTTGGTATTGAGCAATTTATTATTATAAAATGCGTCAGCCATATAGACAACAGTTCATTGGAGAGTGATACCTCACACATTTCTCTGATTGCTGTTCTAGCAGGCCCCCAGATGTATTCATGCAGGAATGATTGCCAAATAATATCCATTCCAGACAATCAGAATGGGCTGCGTAGCAGAGCCGCCTTTAGGATTAAGGTCAACTGGCGTTTTGTGTTTCAATATTCGAGGGAACTCATGATTACCGTTACGTCATGTCTTAGTTGTATTTCAGGTTAATGTGATTCTTCAGAATTCAACAGCTGCAACCAGGATTTCAGACAGACAATCAAAAATACGAACTCTAAAAGATAAGTTTCTTAGTATCTAATTATATTTCATATGCAGAAATTCACTCTCATTAAAGGAGGACAGTGTCGACGTTCACGTAAGTGCGGGACATATAGGTCATGGCTGTACCTGAAATCAACCCATGCGGGTTGGTCACGTGGACAATCGGTGATGCAACCCAAGCCGGGCCACATTTTATTTGCATTATTGTCAATAAGCTATTTTACTATTTCTGTTTCTGTTGCAGTAAACATCATTTTTGTATCTACCACAGCAGTCAAAATTGGAGTTGGTTAGGCTGATTACCCTTACTGTCAGTTTCCGAGAGAACCAGTCATACTTGTTATCTATAATTGTTGATAGTCATAAAATACTATAATTCAATATCTTACTATATAATTATGATATTTACTCATAGCAGAAAATATCAAATTTATTATCCAATCAGGGTGAGGGGGGGGGGGGGGTTGTCAAATAGAAAAAAAACATTCATAATAAGCCTCGATGGAATAACAAGCAGGCCGGTTATCAACCAATAAGAGTTCTAAATCTAAGCTTGCCTCCCATCTACCTTTTTTTTGCCGGTGAGTGTCCATACACCGGCCGAGATCGCGTGCACGGATTTTTCTGATGATTTAGTTCACCTGTACTCCATTCTCTGGATTAAATAAATAAGGAAAGAAAAATAACATATACCTAATATTCCGGCCGGGTAGAAATCGGCCGGATATCCTTAAAATTAAAAAAAAAATCCGGCCGGCAGCACCCTCACATCTAAGCTGCAGAAAAAATTCAATAAGCCCACCGGCCGGCGAGTGCATGTACAGCTACTGATTTTTCATGCAGATCAAAAGATTTTTTCGGTCCTTTTGGGAATTTCTGATTTCTTACCCAAGGATTGTTATTTGCGTCAGGAATGATAAAAAGAAGGAAAGGGAGGTGGTAAATCAGCCGCTTATTTTCTTTTCCGTCATCACATCGACAGAAATCACATCTATCGATGTGATGGGAGGGCGGCTTACAGGCTCACAGAATGGAAGAACGGAAAGTTCATCAAAATAGTTTGCACTTTAATACCAACAGTTTGACAAAGATTATTATACCATAACTTATATAAGGTTTACAATTTTGTCTTTTTTTATTTCAATTTTTAATACTATTATTGTATCCGCCAAAAGAGAGTTTTGTGGATACTATGTTTTCAGTCGGACGCCGCCGCCGCCGCAGCCGCCGCCGCTAGTTCTCCGGAGAACTCCGTAACCGCTGGGCGGCATTTTTTTTTAAATTCGGGATTATGATCGGGTTACATGTGAACTGCTCCGCCCTCGTTTTTGGTTGACCTCTGACCTTTCCTCTCTGCCCAGCGTCCATTTGTGCATCTGTTTCCACACATAAACGCACATATCTCGGGAACCGTTTGACCGATCAGGCTAAAAATTTTGCACAAATGTAGCCCTTGGATAGCTAAATATACACTAAAAATGGTGGCGCCACCTGCAACTATTTTTGCACAGCGTCAGTCTGTTTGTCTGCCGTGGGCTAAAATCACTCATATCTCAGTAGTGGTTTGACTGATCTGCCTAAAATTTTGCATGTTTATACATCTTGGATAGCTTTCTCGATTTTATGGCAGGTGACGCAACCTACATTTATGATTACGCTGCAGACATTCAGGCTTATATCTCAGGACTGGTTTGACATATCCCCATGAAATTTCGCTTGAGTCTAGATCTCACATAGCTCTTAATCATACATAAGATTGTTGGCGCTACCTGCCGCCATTTTTGCACAGCATCCTCCTGTTTGTCTGCTGTCTAATAAAATCACTCATATACAAGTAGGGGTTTGAGTTATCTGCCTAAAATTTTTGAGAGCTTTCTGGATTTTGTGGTAGGTGGCGCAACCTACATACACATTTCGGCTGCAGACATCCATGCAACACACCTCACTCTATTTCTCCTTGCCACTCGATCCATGCCTCACTTCACCCATCTCATTCTGATTTCGGCGGATACACGTAGTCGCTTGTCGACTACCCGTATTCTTGATCAAAATCACTGACATACATGCTATAATTCCATACTTTACAGATGCTGATAAAATAAATATACTATGTGATTATACATAAAGTAGCAGACAATACTAGCCGTTACATGACTGAGAACAATTAAGGACCAATCACTAATGGGGTGCCTCAGGATAATTCTTCATTATTTTTAGTGAATTTAGTGAAACAATTAACTTTTGTGTAAAACATTAAAACTGGATAATAATAATTATGTATCTTAACATTTCTAGTTGATCGCCAACGAGATTACAAAATGTTTCATTGCGTTGAGCTTAAATATGATTAGAATTAATATTTAATCGAAAAGTCAGATGTCTTAAACTTCTAAATCGTTCAATCGTTTCAAATGCGGTCGTTACCGTAAATAACAAAACCATGTTCAAAGGTACTCCATTAGGCGATAAATTCTAAGACCCCTAAGTGTCGGACTAAGAGGAATTTCAGTGTATATGTATATTTGCATATGTATGAGAGGGAGAGAGAAACAGACAGACAGAGGGACAGAAATCTACCTAGACAGACGGAAAACCAGCTAGGCAGACTGGCAGGCGAACAGGACAGACCGAAAGAAAAAGTCGATGTCTCACACCAAATTTTATACAACATCATATTTTCCAAACTGTTATTTGTGTGCGTGTATAAACTTGCACCAGAGGGATAATAGAGGATGTGTCTTTTATATACACATTCAAAATAACAAAGTTTCTCCATTTGTAAAACCATTACTTGTAACAATAGAACTATGAGAAGTTAAAATGCATCATCACCCGGGTGTTGTCTGGCGCCAGCTGAGACCACCTTTGCTGGACAAAACATCTCAGCTTAAACCAGACGAACATGGACTAAATCATATTGGTTTTGTATCTCTTATTATCCAAATGAACGGGTGAAGCACGGACCATTATAGAATGTTGCTGGGCGGAATGTACTGAAGAAACCCGTATGACGTAGGCAATAAAAACCCGCAAGACGTCTATATAAAACAGTTATAGGTAATTCCTGGTTTTACTTTAAACAATTAACAATATTAAACTGTTAAATTTCGTGAAATTGTAATACCATATAAAAACTCTTCAGTAATGAAATATATTACCTGTTCCTGGTATTTCTTGAAACAATTAACAATATTAAACTGTTTAATTATAAAAACTCTTCAGTAATGAAATATATTTGTTTAATTAATACTTGTAGTCACACTCTCTTTGCTCGGTCTTTTTTTGTCATGCTGTCATGTTCTGGTATAGCGATTTCAGATTAGCCTAACTACAGATTACACCCGGTCACTTGAAAATCAAATAATCCTCAGATAACCGAAGGCAGGATAAAATTGATTTCAGGTTACCTCGGAAAATTTGAAATCAATTTCATCCTAGCTTTATTTCATATTACACCCTCCAGTTTAAAATCAACTTTAAAATTTGCATCTTTCCCTTATGCAAAAAAACATTACTTTATTATCATTTACAACAATCAATGGGAACATTTAAACAAGGAGTAAATTTAATTCAAAACTATTTCAGATCCCTGGGTATTCCGGAAAGGGGGTGGATTAAAGTTTTCACACCAGATGATCGACATGCCACTGAACATGCACGACATACGAAGGATTCTGTAACGGCAGCCAATGAAGCAAAACTTTTTTCCATAAGCTTCATACACTTTTCATTGATTTAAGAACTTAAGTAGCTCAGCAGCTAAGATGAAGATGTAGATAAAACTATTCAGCAGCTGTTTCCTCTTTTATGAAGCAAAACAAGTCAAAGGATGTTTTGTTTCTTCTATTGAAAGTGACCCAGCATACGGTAATTTAATACTAAATTATTTCTTCTGTATTTTCTGGATGGTTTTATTTTAAAGTTTACTCCTTTTCTCGTTGAAAAAAAAATCAAAGGCAATGCAAACCTTCTCAAATTTCAGTTATATATTATTTATTTAAACCGCAGAATTTTCTTCAGTTAATCTGCATTTTCAGGAGCGCACATCATTTTTCAGTAAATGACAGTCGGATATATCTCAGGCCATCACAACTGGGTCTCGCTTGGTGTTGTTGAAAAGTGCAACACAAAACACAATATGTTATATTTGTTAAGCGGAAATATATCTAAGTTACAAAAAAAAAATCATTTGATATTCAGATTTAAATTGTTTAAAAACAAACAGGTTAAGTAACTTTTTCTTTAGCAAATTGAATGAGCCGTCACATTTTCAATCACGCTTGGCTCAGCTGACTATCTGATTCAATTACGCTTTGCTAAGCTTACTTTCTGATGCAACTTGGCCTAACTGAATAATTGATTTAATCACTCTTGGCTCATTTGATTTTCTGATTCTATAACGCTTGGCTTAGGTGACATCTGATAAATAACGCTTGGCTCAGCTGACTATATGATTCAATCCTGTTTGGCTCAGGCGAATATCTGATTCACTCCGCTTAGCTCAGCTTATATATCTGATTTAATCGCGCTTGGCTCAGCTGACTCTCTGAATAAATCCTACCTGGTTCAGTTGACTCTTTGATTCAATCAGGCTAGGTTCAGCTGACCATCTGATTCAGTTACGCTTTGCTCAGCTGACTATCTGATTGAATACTGTTTGGCTCAGCTGATTTATTGATTAAATTAACACTTGGTTCAGTTAACTATCTGATTCAGTTACGCTTGTCTCAGCTTACTGTCTGATTCAAGTATGCTTGGTTCAGCTGATTTTCTGATTCAATCACGCTTGGCCCAGCTGACTATCTGATTCCGCCCTCTTTGGCTCAGCTGACGATCTGATTAAACCATGCTTGGCTCAGGTGTCTATATGATTCAATCATGCTTGGCGTGGCTGACTTTCTGATTCAATCACGCTTGGCCCAGCTGACTATCTGATTCAGTCCTCTTGGGCTCAGCTGGCGATCTGATTAAACCATGCATGGCTCAGGTGTCTATATGATTCAATCATGCTTGGCGAGGCTGACTTTCTGATTCAATCACGCTTGGTCCAGCTGACTATCTGATTCAGTCCTCTTGGGCTCAGCTGACGATCTGATACAACCATGCTTGGCTCAGTCGTCTATATGATTCAATCATGCTTGGCGAGGCTGACTTTCTGATTCAATCACGCTTGGCCCAGCTGACTATCTGATTCAGTCCTCTTGGGCTCAGCTGACGATCTGATTAAACCATGCTTGGCTTAGGTGTCTATATGATTCAATCATGCTTGGCGAGGTTGACTTTCTGATTCAATCACGCTTGGCCTAGCTGTCTACCTGATTCAGTCCTCTTGGGCTCAGCTGACGATCTGATTAAACCATGCATGGCTCAGGTGTCTATATGATTCAATCATGCTTGGCGAGGCTGACTTTCTGATTCAATCACGCTTGGTCCAGCTGACTATCTGATTCAGTCCTCTTGGGCTCAGCTGACGATCTGATTAAACCATGCTTGGCTCAGGTGTCTATATGATTTAATCATGCTTGGCGAGGCTGACTTTCTGATTCAATCACGCTTGGCCCAGCTGACTACCTGATTCAGTCCTCTTGGGCTCAGCTGACGATCTGATTCAACCATGCTTGGCTCAGTCGTCTATATGATTCAATCATGCTTGGCGAAGCTGACTTTCTGATTCAATTACGCTTGGTTGAGCTGACTACTTGATTCATCTGACTATCTGATTCAATCACACTTGGTTTAGCTGAATGACTGATTTAATGACACTTGGCTCATCTGAGTATTTGAGTCAATCCTACGTGGCTCAGATGACTAATTGATTGAATCCTGTTTGGCTCAGCTTACTTTCTGATTCCATCACGCTTGGCTCAACTTACTATCTGATTCAGTCACGCTTCGCTTAGCTGACTGATTTAATCACGCTTGGCTTAGCTGACTTTCTAATTAATTCCGCTTGACTCAGCTGACTATCTGATTCAATAATGCTTGGCAAAGTTAGTCTGGCTAAGTCTGATTTTTTTTATCTCATTTAAAAGCCTTAAGCATGACTTTATGCACTTAAAGAAGAAAAGAGTATGAGAATTATATGATATCAACATGACGTTCTTATTTGACCTAGTCTTTAACTGCTGGTCTCATTTTAGGATCTCTCAGATGACCTTATTAGAACTAAATTCTCTGTGTATTTTTTTTAATTATTACATGTTTTGGTCATATAACCCTTCAGTTGACATTGCCTGGTTTTAATGTTGGATGTTAATATAGAGTCACAAAGGACATCGGACACAGAAAATTAAAGGTAGCAGATTTGTATGCATCAGGGACTGGAACACATCTGAAGTTCAATTAATTAAAAATTAATAATAGAATAAAATTAATTAATTTAATTAATTAACACTAAGCTTTAATCATTTGAAGCAAAAACTAAATATATTGATCTCAGATATTACTTTTTAATTAGATGTTGCATTTTCTAATGCATCTTTTCAATTTCCGGGTAATAATGCGGAAAGAAATAACTGGATATTACCAATATCAAAATTACACGGTCTCAGTGTGATTGTTGCGTTTGTGAGCTGTGGCCTGGCAGTCTGCGATAATATTGACAGTGTAATGCATATTAATCTGTGGGACAAAAATGAACATTTAAATTAATTAAACTACGAAACAATCGATGTTTAAAGGTGGGAACGCCTGGTGCTTATTTCTGCAAAATCTAATTAATTGTTGTAACTAGCTGCACCCGTGGAAAATCCACGGCTCTATCTGATGCATATTTTTCTAATGAGCTAATAGGAACTAAACGACTCGTATTTTAATCCTAAGGTTTTTGCCGGAAATATGTCATGTGTTTCACCTATATGATATAAAGATTAACTCTGCTAGAATTCTCCAGGAACACCCTCCCACAAAATATCAACATAGAAAGAAAAATCATTCTATTCAAGAAATCTCACAAAACATAAATTTTGGAAAGAGACGTGAGGCATATACAGGGTGTACGAATTTTTAAGTGAGAAGTTTTTTTTTCGATAAACAACATAGGTCCGTCAGCTGTATTACTTGGGAAATATCGTAGATTTAACGATTGTATAAAGAAGCATTCTACCGTGGAATTATAAGAAAGATGTTTTGTATTATTTGAAGTTCAGGCGACATCGTGAAACACGATGTTTATTCAGTGTAGTCAATTGAGTGTATAGTCTAAGGCATGTTAACAAACATGCGTTATTTATATATACATACATATGTCGCTGAAATCTCTTGTACGCGAAACGCATAGCTGCCAATGTGAAAAAGATGGGCCCAGAAAAATATATTCCAACAGTATCAAATATTTGGTTTAAGTACTGTACATTGTCATGGAATAAGCAAGTCTGATGCTAAATTGACAAATCTCCTAGGTAAAAAGAAAAGAAGGTTGATATATTTCGATGAAAGCATTTAGCAAAGAAACCACTTCAGCCTTGGTTCGTTGCATTGTCTTTCATCAAATTAACGCAAAATGTAAAATACAGATTTTGCTGAAAATATGTAGATGGGTAGAGTAAAACTGCATACTTAATCCGTTATATTTTTGGAGGTAATCGGAATCACCATAATATATTTTTTTTTCGTAAGAACCATCATCACATTTCCACAAAGGAATAATTATAAGGGGCTATTCCTTTGTACCCGAGTAGAAGCCGCCCATTCGCCTGCAGTTGTTCTGCCACTCGCCTGGTGAACCTGTGTTTCTGAACCATGACAATGTTTTAAATGAAACGTGCACGTATGAACGAACGACTGATTAGTAGATTCTAGCAGGGGTTTCAAAGTCCCCAAGAGATTGAGGACCCTTAGAAGTGTGTGCCCCCCCCCCCCAAGGCTTCCTTTTGAACAAAAAAAAGTTTTTCAAACAACCCATAAATCGGCGGAACTATTAAAACCATAAATATCATGGAGAGATACTGCTGAATGTATAAATATCAACATACCTGTAAACCTATAAGACGGTGATCGTGTAAAGGGTCTCAGCTCTTTGTGTCCGCTCAACGGAAAAGTGCTCCCTATTTAAAGATTCATGTCGACATGTGTTCCGCGCTTGAATTTAAAATCTTTACTTCCTTTTGACCGAGTAAAATTCCTTAACAGGCGATATAATGAAAATGGGGTTTAGTGGGGATTACAAGTCGCATCCTGAAAATGCGTGACAGGCGAAAAATGTTTTGCTGAACATTTTTAGAGGGTAAGGGTAAAGACATATCAATAGACCATTTCATATTGGAGGTAATACGAATCACCACAATATAAATATTTTCTTATATGACAAAGGACCATTCATTTCCCCGTTTGGAAGCCACCAATTCGTATGTATTTGTTCTGTACTTAGCCCCGGAGACGACATCATGAAATATATTTATTAATTCGTGCGCACTAATTACTCATCCGTACGCACGAATTACTAATTCGTGGCCACAAATTACTAGTTCGTGCGCACGAATTACTTATTCATGCGCACGAATTACTTGGTGTGAAAAAATAAATTTCAAGGTGGAAAAAATATTTATTAATGACAAAACCGTGCGCACGAATTACTAATCCGTGCGCACGAATTGCTTATTCGTGGCCACGAATAACTAATCCGTGCGCACGAATAACTAGGTATGAAAAATATATTTCCAAGGGCGAAAAATTTATTTCAATAGGATATCAAAGTAGCCGATAAGGCTTATGCAACTGCTGTCCTGCATATAAATTAAAAGAAAGTGAAAAATTAACATGAATGTATATATGTATATATAAATGATTAGATTTGAAAAGTGCACATATATTCACACACGATAAGATATATATATATATATATATATATATATATATATATATATACATAATATACGTTAATACAGATTGACATTCCACATACACTGATACTTATACATATAATATTATCGGTAGGCGTAATACAATAAAAATAAACGTCTCAGTCCATATCGAGCATATCAATTAGATTAAAACCATCAGTCTTTCCAATTGAAAATAGGTATTGATTTGAGTAACTAGCACCTAGTCCTAACCGAGTATGGATAATTGTATCCGCCAAAACAGAGTTTTGCGGATACTATGTTTTCAGCTGCACGCCGCCGCCGCCGCCGCGTAGGTGTCCGGAGAACTCCTCCGTAACCGCTGGGCGGAATTTTACGAAACCCGGGATTATGTTCAGGTCACATGTGAACTGCTGCGCCCCGATTTTGTTTTGACCTCTGACCTTTTCTCTGCGCTCTGCGTCCGTTTGTGCGTCTGTTTCCACACATAAACCCACATATCTCGGGAACCGTTTGACCGATCAGTAAAATTTTTTTGCACAAATGTAGCCCTTGGAGAGCTATATAACATACACAAAAAATGGTGGCGCCACCTGCAACCATGTTTGCACGGTGTCCATCTGTTCGTCTGCCTTGGGTTAAAATCACTCATATCTCTGCAGTGACTAGACTAATTCACCTGAAATTTGGCATGCGTAAACATCCTGGATAGCTTTTCTGATTTTATGACAGGTGGCGCCACCTACATTCACGTTTACGCTGCAGACATCCAAGCTCATATCTCGGGAACCGTTTGACCGATCAGGAAAACTTTTTTGCACAAATGTAGCCCTTGGAGAGCTTTATAACATACACAAAAAATGGTGGCGCCACCTGCAACCATGTTTGCACAGTGTCCATCTGTTCGTCTGCCTTGGGTTAAAATCACTCATATCTCTGCGGTGACTAGACTAATTCACCTGAAATTTGGCATGCGTAAACATCCTGGATAGCTTTTCTGATTTTATGACAGGTGGCGCCACCTTCATTCACGTTTACGCTGCAGACATCCAAGCTCATATCTCGGGAACCGTTTGACGGATCAGGAAATTTTTTTTGCACAAATGTAGCCCTTGGAGAGCTTTATAACATACACAAAAAATGGTGGCGCCACCTGCAACCATGTTTGCACAGTGTCCATCTGTTCGTCTGCCTTGGGTTAAAATCACTCATATCTCTGCAGTGACTTGACTAATTCACCTGAAATTCGGCATGCGTATACATCCTGGATAGCTTTTATGATTTTATGACAGGTGGCGCGACCTACATTCACGTTTACGCTGCAGACATCCAAGCTCATATCTCGGGAACCGTTTGACCGATCAGGAAATTTTTTTTGCACAAATGTAGCCCTTGGAGAGCTTTATAACATACACAAAAAATGGTGGCGCCACCTGCAACCATGTTTGCACAGTGTCCTTCTGTTCGTCTGCCTTGGGTTAAAATCACTCATATCTCTGCAGTGACTTGACTAATTCACCTGAAATTCATCATGCGTATACATCCTGGATAGCTTTTATGATTTTATGACAGGTGGCGCCACCTACATTCACGTTTACGCTGCAGACATCCAAGCTCATATCTCGGGAACCGTTTGACCGATTGGGCCAAAATTTTGCATGTGTATAGATCTCACATAGCTCTTCATCATATGCAAAACTGGTGGCGCCACCTGCAGCCATTTTTGCACAGCTTCTGTCTGTTTCTCTGCCATGGGATAAAATCACTCATATCTCGGCAGTGGTTTGACATATCTGCCTAAAATTTTGCAGGTTTATACATCCCCGACAGCTCTCTTGATTGTTTGACAGGTGGCGCCACCTGCATTCTAGTTAATGCAGCAGACATCCAAGCTCATATCTTTGGAACCGTTTGACTGATTGGGCCAAAATTTTGCATGTGTATAGATCTCACATAGCTCTTCATCATACGCAAAACTGGTGGCGTCACCTGCAACCATTTTTGCTCAGCGTCCATCTGTTTGTCTGCCACGGGCTAAAATCACTCATATACATGTAGTGGTTTGACTTATCTGCCTTAAATTTTGCATATGTATACAACTTGGACGGCTTTCTGGATTTTGTGGTGGGGGGGGGGGGGCAACCTACATACACAATTTGGCTACAGACATCCATGCTAATATGCAACACTCTATATTTCCCCTTGCCACTCAATCCATGCCTCACTTCACCCGTTCCACTCTGATTTAGGGGATACACGTAGTCGCTTGTCGACTACCCGTATTCTAGTTTCATGTTGACGATGATTGTCGCAATAATAACTTAAAGGAATCGATTGAAGTAGACTGAATTAAAGGAACCTGTTCCAAAGTTTGCAGGCTATTGAAAGGAAAGAAAAGAAAATTGGAAGAAAAAAAAGCGACAGTCTTTCCGTGTGAACCTCGGTATCTTTAGCAAATGCGATTTGCGCGGACTGTATAGGGCTGAGCATGAGACAGAGTTTGAGTTAATATATTAGCAAATAATCTGGAGCTAGTCATTTCATAAAATGTGGATTGTATAGCCAGCTTTCTTCATTTATACTTGACCATTATAGCTTTTTTACCATACTCCAGTGCTGTAAGTCGGGAGCGCTCCAGTATATGTTAAACATGCTTTCCGTTGTATAATCTCCAGTTGGTATGACTGTCTGACAGAACAATTGTAAAATATATTGAAACACCACACTCCAGTACAAAACGTATTAATGATTTGTACATACGATCTAAATGTTTCATAGAGAAATGGAATTTATAAAATTTTTCAAAATTTCCAAACGGTTATTGGCTTTCAAACATATCATGTTTATGTATTCCTGTCAGGAAAGCGAATCCCAAATATGACTTGAGAAGTTCTGTGAAGTTCATTTCACCTAGTCAAGGGCGTGCGCAGGATTTTAGCGTAGGGGGGGCTCACGACCGCAAAAAGTCTGAGGAGAACCCCCCCCCCCCCCCCCTGTGATCTATATACGCCCATCTTCCCCCATCGATGTTAAATTGTTTCAGATTACAAGGCCACATGCAGTTTCCACTGGTTTTGCCTATGCATAGAGTTACCTTCTTCGCGTCAGCGATGAAAGTCACTGACGATTGGTAATATGCCTATTCTATCAAATCTATCAAATTAATAAGATTAATTTAAACTAAAAAATGTCTGAGCAGATAGTATATATTTCATTCAGTTTTTTAGATAATATGTTATAGCTCTGAGTTAGACCAAGCAAAATTTCGAGGCGGTACAAAAGGTTTCCGGCCCTTTCCCTTTTCTTACTTATAATAACCATTCAGTTCTACTGATGTAATTAACTCTTTATTCGATTCAATCCAAGGCTATACTAATTGAAGCAGTGTAACAAAGAATGGACTGTTACAGTTGCATATTTTTCTCCATTTAATACTACGTATATCATCATAAATATACTTTATCCACCATGCTAAACTGAAATAAAAATCATATAGAGGTCTAAGTAGGCATCCCTGAAACCTGTGGCTCAAGGCAAACAACCTGCTTTACAAAAGGTTACCCACACTACAGTATGTGCTTCTCATGCTATATATACTATCAACAACAATACAATCACAATAACAACAAACCCCATTGAAACCTTTTAAGAATACAAAAATATTTGCGGGAACATAATAGGGGGTTAAAATTGTTTGATAAATCATCACGTGCCGCCGCAGCCAAGTCGAGTGCATATGCGTCAAACTGTTACATACTTTGACAGGTGTTAAATAGGCAGTGGAAGCTGTATCGATGACATCTGTGATTCTGCAGCCATACATGTTCTTTCACAACAAGAGGAAGCTAAATGGGTCCCTTATAAGTTTATAATCGACAAGATATTTATAGCATGCATATAGAGGGAGACCGGGATTTATAAACTTAATGAGAGCGACCCCCCCCCCCCCCCCCACACACACAAAGAACAGCACCCTGTTAAATTAAAAATTAAAACAAAATGAAAGGGACCTCTCCACTTAAACGTTTTATATTCCGCAAGAATCAATAAATAAATTTTGTTCCTTGAATATTTTTTTACGAATTTACCTATATTTTATACCTGATCAGACTTAATCAGCGTAAAAAAGTAAAATGAAAAAAAATGGCATGTACTTCCTAAAGGAACGTTTATACGCTTTCCTTAGCCCTCCGGACCATGTAAAATGAATGCAAATGAATATATTATTTTGGTTAACTCCTTCCACGTACGGATCAGTAGTACAAAACATAATATTTACCATTATGTCACACCGTAACTATTGTGCACCAAAACTCAGGAATTTCTACATTTCCAATCATTCTAATGGGCCTTAAATCCCTTTGCTTATCGAGGCCCTTTGGACCCGACGGTTAAAGACTATAGAAACTTGCTGATGCTATTTAAAATAAATGAGAGACTTAAATTTGAGACTTCATCGTCAAGCATGTTCTTGTGCCCTTTGAAACTCCTGGGTCCGAGTCCCTTCCGATCATTGCCGATTATAAAACTATATACTATATACGCTAACACCATAGAGAGAGAAAAAAAAAAGTTCCGCATTAACAATTAAGCATGTAGCCGGGCTGCTTTGAGTCGTCCTGTTAACAGCTTTATAAATGCAAGTTAACAAAAATGCCAAAGAGATTTTCTAATTTTCAAGTTTTTTTCTGGTGTTATTTACATAGGAAACTCCTGACGGGCCTGGGCCCCTTTGGTGACTCACTATTAGAAATTATATATTTATACATTTCGTAAAAACATGTGTCTTCATCATTTTCGAGCTTTTTCTTATGGAAAAATTCCTAGGCTAATATAAAATGAAGTGAGACTTCTACATTTTAAACATTTCATTAGACCATATAGGAAATTCCTGGCCGGTACGGGTCCCTAAATTTAGACCCCTATATTCGGACTAAAACCTTCACATATACATGTTTCTCAAATGACAAACGGGACTGTCGCCCTATACCGGACCCTCGTGGGGTCTCCTTATTATAGTTTATATAAGCTAAATAAGAAACTAAATAAGACCTACATATTCAAAAATTCTATTATACTCTTTAGGAAATTCCTGGTCGATTAGGTAACTCTCGGGCCCACCGGCCCCCGTTACGGTGTACCTGCTGGCCTCACCACTCATATAGGGCCTGCTTTAAATTAGATAAAAACCGACAGGGATGGAACACCAAACACATATATTACCGTATACCTGAAATAATCACAGTACCGGTATTTAATGGCTAACCGCCAGGACTGTCGTGCTCTATGACCTATGAATGAGCAGCATCTTCCAACGAGGATTTCCTTTTGTCCATCATAGCTACTAGAGGGTGTCATCCTATATTGTAACAATATTGAAACAGTTTAAACTATGCCCTGGGCCTTACAAAATACACCTTTGTGAGCTTATTGTGTAAAGGTTTTAGGCACGCCCTGATAATTTACGAAATTGGGTGCCCCCTAAAAATTTATTGTACAGATTTTTGGGGGGCGGGCGCCCGCTGCGCCACCCTCTAAACACGCCCCTGCTTGTTTATGTGTAATTTGCAATTTAGCATCATCGTCAAATGGCGATTGAGAACTGTAACTGTAGTTACTTTGTGAAGCAAAATAACTGTTAACAATTTCAGCCTGATCGGCTTTGTCTATAATAATGTTCCCATTATGCCCCAACAATGATAAGGTAGGTTTTTGTTTTTTTACCAGAGAAAGCCTTAGAAATTTTCCACCAAGCACGGCATCTGGGTCTGTGAGTTTTATATTTATATTCTTTAAGTATCGCTTAAAGCCCTTTCTCTTTTCAATATACAGAGTTCCGAATTTTCCAAGGTAGGAAGTCACGGAACTGTCGGAAGGCGCTGGGCTTCATTTTGACAACCGTGTGTGCCGCTGTAACTGCCAGCCTGTGCCTAGACTGAGTCGATGTGTGCTTGCTTCTCATTGGCTAGTAATTCGTGCGCACGATTTAATAAATATTTTTTCCATCTTGGAAATATATTTTTCACACCTAGTAATTCGTGCGCACGGATTAGTAATTCGTGCGCACGGATAAGTAATTCGTGCGCACGAATTAATAAATATTTTCACCATGTCGTCATCTGGGCTCCATAGTTCTGCCACTCGCAAGGTGAACACATATATGTGAACCTGCATGATCCTTCATGATCGAACGTAAATAATAACAGTCTTTTACCCAGACCTATGTATGATCGAGTTACTTTCCTTAAGATCGCATTTCAAATATAAATCTATAATAAATGTCCGCGGGATTATCCCCCCTGGCCGCCATGCCACACGTTCAATATACGTATCAAGTTACGGTGTAACATTTTAGAGTTTAAAACTGAAATAAAGATATATTTGCCATTAACCGTTTAATGATCCACGATCTACAGACAATTGTTGTATATTGTGACAAATTATCATAAGTTCATAAATAAAACCTCAGAAACATATAATCACTTATTCTAAAATGAAATAGATGAAGCCTGAATTAAAGCATGCTTATTAATTTGAGGATATTGTAATTAAACAAAAAAGTCACAGTATATCCAAACATTGTTTTTTTTTTATCAAAAAACATTGAATATGCCCTGCCTACATTTAACTCTTGAAATTCCGCGTTTTGATAAAGACTAAAGTAAAAGTGCCTTGCCTGCTGCAGTAGCACACATATCACAGCCCCCTGTAAGGTGTAGCTGTTGTCATGTGCGATAACAAGAGGTGGAATTATATAAGTGACAAGGTAAATGCGTTGAGAAAGTATAACAACAAATAAAGTTTGTTCTGTGTTGAGTTTAAGCCAATTATAAATCGTGTTTACATGAAAAGTTACCACATTATATGTGTATCCTGCAAGAAAATGTCTTTCTAGTAACAATTTGTTCTTTTCTGTGCACTACATAATTAAATATACTTGTTTGAAGTTATAGCGACCTTTGGATTGACATTAGCAAAGAGCTGAATTCTCTTTCATGTGTGGCATATCCCTGCTAATGAATTCATCAATATAATTGCGTTTTTGTCAACTAAAAGCGTATAACAAGGACATTTGATGGGATATGTTTCTAAATGTTGATTAGTTTTGAAATATTTTGTTAGATGTGCGGCAATTTTTTAAAACGCCCCGGGCGGAAACGTCGCTAGATACGCCGCTGTGACTCATGCCATTTTAAGCATCAACTGGTTCATACAACATAAACGGGACTAGTGTTGTCTCTAGTTCTTAACATAAATAAAAAAAACTGTTTCTTTTATCTGCCACCTTAATATTGGCCATGTGTGGCAGGCCCTTTGTACCCACAGACACCACAGTACACTGTTACGGCAGATATCCGAGCGGTCTTTTTCAAGTTGATGACGCCTTGTCACTTTACCCAAACATAACTGTTTTTAGACGAATGTGAAAAACTTCAACATGATTACAAAGAGATGCATAATTGTATTTCACAGAAAATTCCTTGATCCCTACATATTAAAATGGACTGCGCAGAAAAGTAATCTGAATCGGTTTCCGGCCGTCATATTTGTAGGACAAACAAAATTTACTATCCTTTTTGTTAGTCCGAATATTAAGTATAAAAAAATCTAATAACATTTACCACACGATAACGTCGGTATAAATTGTTCAGCACAGGCACATGAAATCGAATTAAATATAATACGAACCTGGGTGGCGTAGCACAGTGTCGTAGATTATTAACTTTCAGTTTCCTATTCAAAGTCAATCAAACCCTGACTTATTCGCAATTTAAATATGTTCTGAACGACACACAAGGCCGAGACATGCAGTGCCCTATGACCTCTGACGGCATCTCAACACTGCGAAGTGTATGTATGTGGGCGCCTCGCTTGAAAACCAACACTCTTCTAAACTTAAAACTTGCACTGGATGTAGAATTTGACATTTTCTTTTCTATGGAACACCTAATTATTTATGGTAACATTTCATAGACCTTTTTTCTAAAATGCGTACAGTGTTCGGGTCTATTGAGTCAGCCCGTTTAGTTATATAAAACCAGGTACACGTCAGGGACTCCACAAAGGACCTTGCCAATACGGATACAATATTTTTGCTTCATTTTTATCATTTATGATATTAAAAATATGATATTTCCTTCCCGCCATGACGAACCCGGACAGTTAGTGCTGATCATTGTCAAAAGAGGTCGCTAGTGAGGGCGGTATATTTATTCAGAAAAGTTTACTCTATGTGACAATAAAAACAGGAGGGAAACACCGCCTACATGGAAAGGTCATAACTCGAAAATCATCAGGAAACAAAATGTAGATTATAGCGAGTGTTGGTAAACTGTCTTAAATACCAAGTCGTGTTGCTTTATCTGGCTGGTTACCAGAAAATCTCTCTCACATTTGTATTAACTGGGGCTTGCAGTTAGAACAATAACTTAAATGTTACAGGCCTGGGCTGGACATCGATTTTCGGTAAAATATCGATAATTTCATAGAATAATATTTGTACAGTCTACTGGTTTCTATGTAAACAATGTCTTCATCTATTTTGCCGGCTTAGATGTGATCCATAGCGGAGTATCATCTGCATAAAGGTAGCATTTAGCGTCTGGCCTAAAGCCTATGTATACAAAGTAACATACCATGACATGATCTGTAAGTAGTAAAGGGAGTAATGGGTACTGGTCCATGGACAGATCCCTGAGGCATACCACAATCTTATTTATTTGCCTCTAATTTTTCTCCTGTAACCAGAATCTTTTGACGACGGGTCATAAAATAAGAGAAAAACCATTCTAGTACAGTACATCTGATACCATCTGATGCTGTGGAGTCTTCAAAAACCAGTCATTGGGTCGATAGTGCCAAATGCCGCCGAACAATCCGACAACAAGAAAAACAATCTGCATGATGCCTAGGTGTTATGACCTTCTCTGTATGCAACATTCACGCAGGTTGTTTTTCTTTAGAAATTTATTAAGTTGTAATGAAACCATTTTCCCCAAGTTCTTTGAGACAAAAGAAAAATTTGAAAAGGAAGAAAAGTTCTCATTTTCCTTTTTTTTAACACTGGAGTGACCAAAGCTCTTTCATATTTATCTGGAATGTTCAAACTGAAAGTGATACATATACAATTCCTAGTATAACTGGACAAAGAAGAACTACTTCCGTCTTCGCTTACCCTTTTCGAAGGGGGACCCGGTCACCCCTCTTTTCTGCAGATGACATGATCAATCTGAGCACTTGATCTGCTAAGCACTGGATAAAAACGAAATCAAAGTGTACAAATACCGGACGAGTTTACTTTGAAGGAACAAGCTGAATCTTTCTTAATCAAACTCCTGATTTTCATTATTTTCTCTACATGAACTCTAAATATTCTGCTAGCTGCGATATAGTACTGTCCCTTGGAAGAGGTCTTATCAAGTGTTGTGTTGAGGATGCCAAACGACTCTCTGGAATCAGAAAATGCAGATGTGAAGTATTTTGCCTAATACAAGTATTAACAGTATTGACCTCAGGCATGCGTTCCATGAACACCCCAATGGCGACTGTGAGTTCAGGCCACAGTCTTCCTGATTGTCTGTAACGCTGCTTCCTCTTTGTCTAAGATATCAGGAGATCCTGTATTGTAGAGCTCCAACATTTCAGTAAGTGGTAAATACATTGTAATGGTTGTTAAGGACATGTAAATCTTAGTCGCGTAAACAGAGGAAAACGGTCTGGGAAACCATGGTCTGCCGAATGTGTAGGCAGTTCTACGTTGTGACCCCTCCGATGTTAACTGTCATTTTACATTCTGATCAAGGCCATAACAGTTAACCTGTTCTATAAAACCTAGTGCCCCTCTATTGTTGTTTTCCTCCACATGTAAACTGAAGTCTCCTGCTATTACTGGCAAGCCAGGTGCAGTGACCAAACAATCAAAGTATCTGAAATTCCTCAAGGAATAGCTTAGGGGTGGATTTGTTTCTTTTTGAACGTGGAGGTCTATATATACCTACTAATTTGACGGATAGCACTGATATACTTTTCAATAAAATCAAACATGTTCCATGCAAGTTGTTGGTTTTGCTACGGAGATTTTAAGGTCACTTCTGTGTATAATGGCTACACCCCACCTTTTCCTTGTCTAGTTTTAATGGTGTAGCATTGAGGAAGTAGAGCACTAGAAACAACCCTTTCTGAATAAAATGATGTTGCTAATGATTGTTTTCAAAGGCTCCTCTGCAGCTGTGTTTTAATGCAACGAGCTGACGAACAAAAGGTTAAACAATGACCTAGTAAAAACAGTTTTATGACGTTCCTTCTGTGCAAAGAAACATTACTCATACATCCACTTGTGAATCGATATTGGTGAGAGAATGAAGCCTATTTAAAATGGGGCCTTACTTTATTATTGTGAGAGTGACCGTCACCTTGAATTGTTTGGTTGGGATGAAGATCACACGACCGTCACCTTGAATTGTTATGTTTGATTGAAGGTCATACGATCGTCACCTTGAATTGTTATGTTTGGATGTAGATCACACGATCGTCAACTTCAATTGTTATGTTTGGATGTAGATCACACGATCGTCAACTTCAATAGTTATGTTTGGATGTAGATCACACGATCGTCAACTTCAATTGTTATGTTTGGATGAAGATCACACGACATTCACCTTGTGTTGTTATGTTTGGATGTAGATCACACGATCGTCAACTTCAATTGTTATGTTTGGATGAAGATCACACGACATTCACCTTGTGTTGTTATGTTGGGATGAAGATCACACAACCGTCACTTTGAATTGTTATGTTTGGATGTAGATCATACGACCGTCACCTTGAATTGTTATGTTTGGATGTAGATCATACGACCGTCACCTTGAATTGTTATGTTTGATTGAAGGTCATACGATCGTCACCTTGAATTGTTATGTTTGGATGTAGATCACACGATCGTCAACTTCAATTGTTATGTTTGGATGTAGATCACACGATCGTCAACTTCAATAGTTATGTTTGGATGTAGATCACACGATCGTCAACTTCAATTGTTATGTTTGGATGAAGATCACACGACATTCACCTTGTGTTGTTATGTTTGGATGTAGATCACACGATCGTCAACTTCAATTGTTATGTTTGGATGAAGATCACACGACATTCACCTTGTGTTGTTATGTTGGGATGAAGATCACACAACCGTCACTTTGAATTGTTATGTTTGGATGTAGATCATACGACCGTCACCTTGAATTGTTATGTTTGGATGTAGATCATACGACCGTCACCTTGAATTGTTATGTTTGATTGAAGGTCATACGATCGTCACCTTGAATTGTTATGTTTGGATGTAGATCACACGATCGTCAACTTCAATTGTTATGTTTTGATGTAGATCACACGACATTCACCTTGTGTTGTTATGTTGGGATGAAGATCACACAACCGTCACCTTGAATTGTTATGTTTGGATGTAGATCATACGACCGTCACCTTGAATTGTTATGTTGGGATGAAGATCATACGATCGTCACCTTGAATTGTTATGTTTGATTGAAGGTCATACGATCGTCACCTTGAATTGTTATGTTTGGATGTAGATCACACGATCGTCAACTTCAATTGTTACGTTTGGATGTAGATCACACGACATTCACGGTGAAGATCACACAACCGTCACCTTGAATTGTTATGTTTGATTGAAGGTCATACGATCGTCACCTTGAATTGTTATGTTTGGATGTAGATCACACGATCGTCACCTTGAATTGTTATTTTTGGATGTAGATCACACGATCGTCAACTTCAATTGTTATGTTTGGATGTAGATCACACGATCGTCAACTTCAATTGTTATGATTGGATGAAGATCACACGACATTCACCTTGTGTTGTTATGTTGGGATGAAGATCACACAACCGTCACCTTGAATTGTTATGTTTGGATGTAGATCATACGACCGTCACCTTGAATTGTTATGTTTGGATGTAGATCATACGACCGTCACCTTGAATTGTTATGTTTGATTGAAGGTCATACGATCGTCACCTTGAATTGTTATGTTTGGATGAAGATCACACGACCGTCACCTTCAATTGTTTTGTTGGGATAAAGATCACACGACCGTCACCTTGAATTGTTATTTTCAGATGAAGATCACTCGACAGTCACCTTGCATTACGCCATTGGGTCACACTGATAATTGGATCTAAGGAGTATATACTGAGTGAATGGTCCAGAAAATGTTGGTGACCACACCACGCATTTTGTGCAGCCTACCTGTCCAGATCAATTATTTAAGAAACAATATAAGAGCGGGAGTAGCTAATAACCAGTAACTCACAGACTGCCCTCGTCTTTTATGAGACAGCGCACCGCAAGATTTAGTCTATCCATGCTTACTGATATATGTCTGTGCCTGCTGAAAGAACTTTCACTCAGGATAGAAGTATTCTCCATTGTGCCATCAGATATTGGAACAACCTTCCCGAAGCTAAGATAGGAAATATCTGTGATACTGGAGTCCAGCCTTTCAAGATTCGAGTGCATCAATGCTGTTTGTCATCCGAGGGAGAGAATTCACCTGCGACTCCATATACTTTTGTAAAGGGGCCCAGGATGACAAAACATGGTTGTGGTTAGGTAAGGTTCACATCTGACTTTCAAGAGCCTTTTTTATTCATATTGAGCTGGACTGCGTCCTTACACTGCTTGAGAACAGTAGAGAAAGAGCATTCAGTTTTCTTCAAGCATGGTAGTTTTAAGGACTCCAATTTTTTTTTTACATTTTGAAACCTTTTATTTACAAACTCTTCAATGTTACGCATTTTCTAGTATTTTTCCATCGTTCACAGAAGTATACCTTTCCTTGTAATACATTTTCAGCTGAGCAGTAGTGGACAACCTGATTGGTCATTCGGTATCTATTTGAAAACGCACTGACTTGATGAGCAATCCCAATATGACTATTGATAGCATTTGCACTTTATAAACAAAACTAGGGGCCCATGGGTCTCGACGCTCAGCTGAGCGTTAGGATATTTATGAGCTTTTTCAAAATGTGGTTCCGGTGACCTAACCAATGACCTTGTGACCAGAAATCTGAGAAGTTACTATCCTTGAACGTACAGTATTTAGATTTTCTTAATTATCTTTGAAAAATGTGATGTTGACCGGGCAATATTTATGACAATCCATGTATTAATTATCAAGGTACTGGAGGTTTTGTATCAATTTTATTAATTATTCGGGGGGGGGGGTACTTACAAGCCCCATAGCTATTTCAGGTTTCCAAGGAGGTTTTTTATTGACCTCCCTGGATATTTACTAAGAATTTTCTAGATCCAGGAGTTACAATGTGTATCTTGCTAACTGACGCCCCGACGGTACGACGGCCGGACGCCCCGACGGACGACGGACAAAGCGGCATTCATATACCTCAGTTAACCGTCAGTCACCTGAGCTGAAACATATCTGAAAAAAACTGAACGACATATTACCTAAAATTATGCCTGGCCATATATATATATATATATATATATCGGAGTATGAAGCCTATCTAAGGTTGTGTTTATTATGTTTAGATTTGGTCCTCAGTAGTTCAATGTTTAGTTAAAACGGTGCTGAAAATTTAACTAATTAAGACTATTGGGCTGATGGATTGCACTAAAACCAATATGATCCTGGAAAGCTTTTTCTTTTGGTTGCACCACCTGTGATCATTTCTCGGGTTTTACCTGTGTCACTCCTTCGAAGCATCATTGATAACCATATAATCTTCTTTGTCACCATGTTGTATTGTATACTGTGCATTAAAAAATATCACCAACGATGAAAATGACAATTTGAAAAATGAAAATGAAAGTTGGCTCTGTGTTAACATATGTTGAGATGCATTTCCATGAAAAAAAAATATTTAATTTTTATTTTTCACGGATAGATTAAAGAAGCAATTGTACGTTACTGTTTTGCCTAAACTATGCATTAAAAGAATTAACTAAGGGTATAAATTGACTGGAATTATTTTCAAAATGTCATCTTACCAGAAATTTTAAACTAAACGTTACAGGTAGGTATCATCCACACACGTTTGTTCCCACGTTTCCAATGTTTGCTTTTATCACCATCAGATTTACAGGCTTATTAATCCTGTCTACTGTTGTGGCATTGACTAATAAGTTTGCCTGGAATTTTCCTATATTTCAGTCAGAGTCCTCAATGACTTCTAGCTTCCAACTTTTTTTTAATGAAAGTTGAAATATATCTTTTTAGTTTCATTATTTGCATTATAGCTTCCGGTTATTATGCATAACATTGCGGCTCTCTGTTTAAGATCCTTTAGATCTCATGTTGGACTTAGTACAGTCTACCTCTCGCATTGCTGGCAGTAAGTGACAATGACAAAATACATTGTCCCCAAGAGAGAGGTTCACCGAGCATCCCCGGATGGTAACGAGCAGCGGATGTGAGAGTGACGTCCTACAAAAGAGACAAACCCGCAAGTGTCTCGGACGTTTCCAGCTAGTAGGCGTAACCATCAATCAAAAAATTTACCTGGTCGTCGTTTTAGGCTCAAAGAAGGCAGAACGGTAGCCTCTGTGTTTCAAAGGTGGTACACAGAAGTTTTACACTTCGCCGTTAATTTTCGAACGTGTTCAAAACAGACGCACAAAGGTCGCCGAGGGTGTTGGCTGCTCAAAGGTGGTACAAAGGAACTTCAATGGAGGCACAAGCATTGCTTTTGTTGCAACACTAAGGCACAGTGATCGCGGTGGTTGTATAAGGAAGCAGAGGGGAGGCAGGCGTGAAAATGTCCTTAAGGGGCCTTTACACAGAAAAGCGACCACAAAATTTACCAGGTCGTCGTAGGAGGCTCAAAGAGAGAAGAATGGTTGCCTAGGTCGTTCAAATGTGGTACCCAGGAGTTTCAGACATCGCCATGGACGTCATGGTCGCCGTGAGTTTTGAACATGTTCAAAACAATCGCACAAAGGTCGCAGAGGTGGTGGGTTGCTCAAAGGTGGCTCAAAGGAGGCAGAAGGGAGGCATAAACATTGCCGTAGTTGTAGAAGGAAGGCGCAGTGGTGGCACTGGTGGCACAAGGGAAGCAGAGGAAAGGCAGGCAAGAAAACGCCCTAATGCTGCATTTTGGGAGGTTCAAGAGAGGCACAAGTATCGCTGAAACAGAATCTGGATTTTCTGGGGTTAGGCGACCATTGAGCGTTCTGGTCATTTCTTGGTTGCTCAAAGGTGGCACAAAGGTGACAGCCCTGTGTAAAGGGGCCTTTAATTTGCATGTCGGGAGGTTCAAGGGAGGCACAAGAATCGCTGGAGCAGTTACACAGAAACAGTTTTTTCTGGGTAACGGCGACCGTTGAGAATCCTGGTCATTTTTTGGTTGCTCAAACGTGGCACAAAAGTCACAGCCCTATGTAAAGGGGCCTAAAACAAAGTGAGAATTTCTACTTGCTTTCATGTATAACTTCAGAAGAAGCTGGAATTGTGACTCTTATATTTTCTATCACGGCACTGTATCCTGTCGTTATCTAGGTTACTTCGAACCCGGGCCCCCGATGGCAAATTTCCAAGTCACGCTTTTCTCGGGCCGTCTTCGTGATTTCTTCATTGTTCAATGTGATACACTGTAATATCTACACTGTTCAAGGGTCCATATGATCCAATGTGACACCTTGGCTTTTTGTTATGCCAGATGATGCCAACTATCTTTACTGTTTTATGTTGATCAGTTCGGGGTTTAAGAAAATTCCATGTGATAACTATGCCTTCTCTTTTCTTTCTTTAAAGTGATGCCGGTGTCACCAGAGGACTTTTACTTTGTTTATTTAGATATAGGGAGTATGGCAAAGTTTCATTAATTTTATGAAGTATCATGTTTAGCCATTAACGTAAAAACCAGTAAGAATGAACACGTGTTTCATTTGGTGTAAATTTCAAAGCAGTTTAGCAATCAGTAAGCGCCAACTGCATCCTTTGATATCTATTTCTATGTAGCATAGACTCGTGAGAACCGATCTTGTATAATGGTCTCCACAGTAACTGTGTCTGGTAGGCGACGTCTTGTCTGCAAATTTGTTAAGGGTAGTTTTCCAACGAAATCATCCCTGAGGGTGTGTCTGCGTTAAGTTAGAGTTGTATTGAAAACGGACATCGTGGATCGAAGTGCTGATTGATTGGCGGAGAAGTCTAGCGGGAGTTGTGACGTCAAGAGTCTTATATAAGGCGTGAATGACAGTAATCTTGAGAATGAACCGGCGCGCTTCCTGAGTGTAGCGTCTCCTGAGTGAGTTTAAGCAGTCCAACCGACTGGTCTGCAAACTTCGGTGTTTGCATTTGAGGAATCGCGTCAGTCTACTGACAGTCTACGTCATAGGGAGGTCACCTTGTTGATACTCTGTAAAGTACCTCAGAGACAGTGGTATTGTATGTCAAAGGACAGGCATTCTTTTGATAGTGTGCGCTCCCAGTAATAGGCATGTTCGGTAACGTGTCCGGAGGGTCCAGTAGACTACAGCTGAGAGAGCTGCTCTGAAGGAACATTCGTAGTGTGACACGCGAATTGTGATTTAAGGACGATGAACAGTTATTCAGCAGTGAGAACCAGTTGTGTGATTTGACCAACTGTATAACGCTGGGATAAGACTGTGCTCCGTGTACACATGTTTTACGCCAGGGGTTAGCGGAACGTCTAGATGTCACGTGAAAGCTAAAAGTTATGTGACCTGGAACATTTGGAACTTTGTCTGTGATATTAGGGTTAGAGATATGAGGATTAATGGACTCTGTGAACAATTGTGATTACTGCATTATTTGTGTTTGCGGCACTGCCCCCTCCCCCCCCCCCCTGCCAAGAGATCTGTAAGTACCCCCTTTATTTGTTATCTTATTTGTTTGCTATCTTGTTATTTTGACTGACAGAAAAGAACCTAGACGTTTACATCCTCAGTGGTGTGACAGCGCGATAATACCGTCTATTCTATACGTGATGCTATACACAGTCCCTGTTAACGTCATGGTTCCATGTATTACAGATGTCTCTTTTATTGTATGCAGCAATCTTACATGTGTATGTGCAGCGCTAGCATTGTCCGTTGCTATGGCGGCATAGCCCGGCCCACGCGTTGGGTTTTACGTGTAAACACAGCGTTCATGCTAGTCTGGTGGTTCTCGCCTGGCCGAGCCGGCCCAGCCCACGTGTGAACCCTGATATGTAGAAACACAACGTTCGTTGTTCTAGATGTTTCCTGTAACGTGTGTACAATTAGGTTCTTTGGATTGTTCGAGAAATGGAAAGTTCTCGGCTTGAGGTGAAAAGTTATAAATAAGGAGCTGTGTTTTTGAGCCGAGAGAGAGAAGAGATATATTCCAGCGGACACAGAAGTGTGTAAGTCAGTTTGTGGACCTTTTCCGATAACTGCGGCAGTTATAGATCTTCTTCGAATTTGTAACGGATTTTAATTAGTCTTCAGTTTGCCTTTGAGATCACTATCAGAACTTCACTTTTGGATTATAACAATTTGATTTTGTGAATGAACTTGACTGTTATTCTCTGAGAAAATTTATGTGAACTGTTCATCTGGATTATATGCTTTATAGGACTTTTTGTCGCTGTGACAGTGGTGGTATCAAAGTAGTGTACACTTTATTAATATACTTGTATTGATTTACTGTTGTACTGTTGTTATACTGTGTAATTGTATTGATTGAGTGTATTGTAATGTTATAATTGTTTAAAGAATAAATTATAATTATTTGTTAAAAAAAACTACTGATTTCTTTATTTATTCTCTTTTTTTTGTGGAGGTAACCGCCTCAATTTTTTTCAATGCTTTGCTTAACTAAGTATATTTACATCTGCAGGGTTTTATTCCGGTTTCGGACTAGGTGACAGGGGCTTATATCCGATTTTTCCTGACGTAAACCAGGTTCGGAATACACTCCTGCAGGCCCTGGGTGTGTGTCATCCCCATGACTGGGTCATAACACCGAGGAACCCCCGAAAGGCGCACTCGTTAGTGAGTGAAACACGACTGATAGGCACAGTCTCCCTAAGAAGCCTGCAGAGCGCTCACCCTTGGTGGGGGCCGACCGTGAAAAATCTCACCGCCTCAGCTGAGATTCGAACTCACGATCTCCCGGCTTTGAGTTCTGCGCTCTACCCCTGAGCCACAGAAGCCAGTGCCAGAACAACCATTTTTTCCTCCTCTGTGTATATAATGTCTATATGCGTGTGAGTTTTTATCTACATTAACGTATGCTTTAATGTGGAACTATATTGGTTACTGATGTGATGCTCGAACAAGACCTGATCTGCTGAGTAACATTAACTCGGAGTTTCTAATTTATATACGTTTCGGAAAACTTTTCTTAGCTTTACGTGTGATTTCTGAGGACGGTTAGTTTTGAGTTTGCCCATTGGCACCTTTTTACTCTTGACCTTTGTGTGTATACACATGCATCGCAACCCGGGCTGCAACAGGCAAGCTAACAACCCTCTCGTGTGAGACAGCTTAACAACCATTACTCGTGTGCATGGGTTTTTTATATCAGCAACATTATGAGCTTTCAGATATATGAAACATCAACACTTAATATCAAGTTTCTGCAATGGAAAAATAACAAAGTGCTTATATGGCTTCAATCAAAACATGAACAAAATCTGCAACACACAATACACACTTAGTATTTTGGATAGCACGGAGACATGTGGTTTTGTCTTTTTTAAGTTTTCATGTCTTCTCGCTAAGGATCATTTCTAAAATAAGATTTTGCATGGCAGATTTCAAGTCACTGATCCTTTGCTATTAACAAGATAAACATGGCCATATATACAGTCCGTGCCTTTATGGTTTAATATATAAACCAGTGGTTGAAATCAAGTACAGCTATTTAAATGTCTTCTATTGTGACGATTTCCTTAATGAACAGCCGTATGTAGGGACGACTTCTTTTACATCGGTCGGACGATTTACTCAAATCGTGAAAAAAAGTTGTTCGGGGGGTTTTAAATTAAAACGGAGTATCCAAAAAATTCGTATTAGAAACTAACGCGTGTTTTAGGAGAGACATATGCTACTTTGCTATTTCAAGTTTATATATATATATATATATATATATATATATATAATTAACAAACTTTTTTATTTAATATGGTTTGTACAGCTAGCTATAATGACTAATACGAGGCATGATTTGGATGGTGGCGTTCGGTAGTCTATAGGGATGGAGAAAACCGGAGGACCCGGAAAAAAGCCCGGGATCCAACCCAGGTCGCCAGCGGAGAGCGCCGAGGGTTTTTCCCGTCGACTGTCCAGGCCCAGTCTGTTATGTTTCACAAAACAAGCTTTATGTTTATCGCATTTTTTTATAAAGAAATAGATGTTGCGATCGAACTTTCACGAAGACGTATCGTTTTTCCCTCTCCGCTGACAACCGAACTAACTTCCATTAAATGATACTATCAGAAGTTTTTTATTGTTCAATTAGAGTAATGTGCATGTCTGCTTGTATAGCAATTATCAGATTATGTTCCGAGACCCTGTAATAAAGCCACAGAAAACTGCTTTCCCGTTTAAAGACGGCCCGCTTCATTACGTTAATGACTGGTTTCGTATACCCAATTGCGTTTTTGTTACAATAAGTGGTTTCTTGAGTTTATAAAGTGCCTGTGTATTTTTTACATGATGTTACATTCGGATATTTGACCTTTATTTTGAAAGGAATTAAATCGTGGCTAATTAGAAAATGATGTTCTATAAGTTTCCCAGTTCAATAAAGATATTCCTAAGTTAAAAGAAGCATGAAGAAAGCCCATTTTATTTTTGGGTAGTCGAAAAATAATATACATAACTTCTGTCTCTGTTTTCACCAGATGTCCAATATGGCTGATTTTTTATAAAACTAGTCTAAGTCATAGATGACATATTTGAACAAGGTATACATTTTGACCGAGATTGTATATCCGAGGGCGAAGTGTAATCGCTAGCCGATGGCATTCCTTTAGTTTATTCCATGTTTCTGAATTACAATACTTATAAATGATTAAATTGGTTATCGGTTTTAATCATTAATATTTTTCTTATTATTAATATTTTGTTGATTTTTTAATGAAATAAATTCATCAGCGATATATCATCAATTAATTGACACCTATAATTTTAGCTGTCAATAATGATTCAAGAACGATATATATGAATTTTATTTAAGATATAGGTATCAATTAATACTTCCTCTGTGGCATTGACTACGATAGGCCCGTTTGTGTAGAAATTTCCCTTATAATAATATCAATAATCAGATACACATGTCGGAAATATCAAAAGAAAACAAACAAATTTTTAACTAATAGCCGAGTGTAAAGTTTACACTTTACAAACTGAACCACATGCGGCTTTTATGGAAGAACATATTGACTTTGGACCCGGGATGAAAACGAGGCTCCAAACAAGGTAATTACGCCCAGGCACGCTGCCGTGTCACGTAATTTACCGAATGCGTGGAATACAAGCCCGTTCAGGTTAATTATATCGACTTCGGGGAATCTCTTTGTCAGTTATTGAACTATCTAATCCTAAAGTTAAAAAAGGTCCGGAAATAAACTTTGCAAGATAAAGCACCTATCTGGTGATACCGTGTCAGTCCGCTAAAATTTCTGTTCAATCCACCTTTTTTCTCCATTTTAATCTTCGCTCAGGTAGTATATTCATCACAGTGTCAAGGAAAAAAGAATACATCCCTGGGTTTGTGAAAAATAATGCACTGTGCCGCCCATCACATTTCGATATAATCAGACATAATGCTTGTCGCCGGGACGAGGGAGGGTCGGCGTTAATTTCGCTTACGCCCGGGCAGAAGTATATATCACATCGCTGTCCTGAATCAACCACACTATGTCTTAATTTGCAAAGTGCCACACAATTCCTGCATATAGTTTTTCTCTGCCAAGATATTTTGCCTCATATTTCTAATGTAACCTTTAATTACATATATATATATATATATATATATATATATATATATATATATATATATATATATATTATCTTCTAGATCTGTATAAATTAGCCAGACTAATCCAAACATGCATTACACAGGCATTTGTCTATATTTTTCGTGCAAGATGTGATTTAGGTATGACTTATTGATAAAAAAAATGATAAAAATACTGTGATCGTTTAAAATTATTGATTTTCATCGTTAAACATTATTTATTGATTTACATTGTTTTCGAAATCCAATTTACCCTCAGGTATACAAACATCCTGAAGAATACATTTTGAGAATTTTCATCAATTTATGTCGCATAGTGGATATCAAAGCCACCTGATAGTTTAAGAAAAACGAAAAGATAAAAAGGTACAAAAACGTAAAGGTAGGTGGTTTATTATGCTCCATAGCAGCGGTTTCGCTTTGCTCAATTATTCGCTCCGCCCAGGTTGTCACGCACTGTGTTCAGAGCGAAGGGGTTTATAGTCTGATATCACTCGCCTTTGCCTTCATCGTGATTCGGAACTGTTCATTCCTAAAGCTTTTCTCGCCTCGTATACGACTCCATAAAAAGCGCTAATGGGTTATTTGCTCTACATTTGCCTGCCGTCCATACCCAGTAGTCATGTACTGCTCTGTAGAGGGAGCGCACCCTTGGGGTAGAGACTTAATGTTTGAGTCATAGCGCGGACGGCGGTCAGATCGGACAACCTTGTGGTTAAAATTACAAGTGAACAAAAAATAACAATATTTTAGTTATATATACTCTCTCAGTTTCTGTTTATGTGGTCATTTTTTAATATTGATCTATTGCAAGTGAACCTTTCGAACCATAAGGTTAAAGAATTCTTTAAAGGAGTTCCTGGATAAAGAAAAGTCAGAAATTCGCGCCGACTATATCTTGGCAGGTGTGATGAGGTACGAGAAATTTTAGGCGCATGCAATCCTGAGAAGGCGAGGCATTCTCCGGATTGAGAAAATGAATTCATGTAAGTGGGCTCTCCCACCAGACTATACAGGTGGCATTGTCTGGCAACAGTACACGCTCAGCGTGGGAACGTTAGAAAACGCTTTGAAAATGTAATCTTAAGTGGATTAAGTCTTTATATAGAACCAGAAGACTTAAAGTCCCCAGGCCGATTTTTCCGAGCACTTAGCATCATAAACTTCAGGTAAACTTTATTTCAGCTACTTGAATGCGCCAATCTCCTATTAATAAATGTAAATTTCCTTTTCAAGTATTTACCCAACCAAACCCCAACCCCCGCCAAATACCAAAGCTATCGTTACTGTATTTCTAACGAACTCGGAATATCGTCGTTGATATACCAACGTTAGTGAAGTTTCATACCAACAATTAGTGCCTTTCCCGCCCCCGCCAAAATCTGAACCTTGCTTCAGGTTTTTAAATTTGTTCAGATGAAGCCTACAGATGAAAGGCAGAGGGAGCTCAAAGAAGAGGAAAAGAAGTACATGTATTTCATTAAGGAATGAATAGAGAATATAAAAGAAAATACATTTTCGTTTGCAATAATTTTCGATCAGTTCCAGGATTTCATTCAACGTATCGAAATTAAATTTGTAGTTAAAACTTGCTGAAATTTCATTTAATTAAGCGGCTCAAACTAAAAATAGGAACATTTGATTTAATTATTTCTAAGTTAGACCAATGAAATGGTCCACATTTGTCCACGTGTCCTTCTTTCCACACGTGTTACCAAATGTGCCAAAATCATGTTTCAAATTTCAATTATCATAAGGTTCATATACAAAACTAAATATTTTTGGAGAAACCAATGTTAACCTACCTTTTTCGAGCCAAAAAATAAATGACATTCTCTGTTCAACAAAGCAGATGGGCGAATTATATTAGGCCTTTTTTTCAGATTTTGTTATGATTGGGGAATCAATTTAGTATTTAAGTCTTCATGAAATTTTAGTAATAACTGAGAAATGACATATCACAGACTGGGAATTTTATGGTTAGGATACTAGACAAAAAATGTTTAAGGAACGGCCGCCGTAGTCAGAACAAAATTATAGAAGATATTGATCCTTTGCCTGGCCTGGTACGCATAAACCTATGTTTACCTAATTAATACAGGCCAAAATATTATTTTCCATTTTTTTCTAGGATACGTAAGAGGATGTTTCATATCATTATTAACAATAACTTAGAGAACGAAAGATTAAATAAGTATGAATTAGTTGATTTTTATTTTTCGAAAACGGCAGGGAACTTCCCTATCTATAACATTTGACAACTCCACGTGTTTGTCTCCATGATGTCAGTACATAATTTAAAATAAATTTAAATTATGAAATTAGAATGAGATTGTAAGCTCAAGATGGCATCCGGTGAATTGCTCTTTTTATCAAAGTGTTATCTTTTTATCTAAGTTAATTTTCAATATTTTACAATATCATTCGAAAATATGAACACTGGTTTCTTATATTATTTATCTGTTCCTCTGCTCAAGTGAAATAAATTGAGTGTTAATTAGATTGAAATATTAAAAAGACAGGGTCTGCAGGCCACTTAAAGATTCGCCAATCACAAAAATGGAAATTTTACAACAAACCATAGGATCAGAGCAATGCCGGCGGTCATTGGTTTAAGATCTGACTATTAATCGGCATAAATAAACCTGGCGCTGTTTATTTAAGTAAGAGCTAAAACTCGTTATCACTCACCCTCAATGACCATAGATTATTCCAATATTTTATCAACACGAAAGCGCTTACTTCAAAAGCGGATTGTTATTATACAAATGAAGTTAAATTTCAAATTAATCAATATTATATCTGCATAGCCCCATGTATGTCAAATGCCAGAGTTTCTTTAACCAGCTTAATGAAATCACAGGTACAGATATCATATAGTGTTGTTTGCCAACAGACGGGCGTCACATTTTCGTTTATATAGACCACGGATATTCAATTGAGAACACATATGAAAACTAGATGTTTACCAGAGCGGTTAATTGACGCCTTCCATTCGATGAATTAGGCCGTATCCGCACTTAGTTCGCAACTAAACCGGATTATACTAAACCGGTTTACGTTAGTCTCGAAGTGGTCCGCTTTGCGTCCGCACTGTAGTTTGCTTTACAAAAGCCTAAACCGGTTTATGAAACACACTTTGAGTTTGCTGTCCGCACTTGTTCGTAATCCGATTCAGGCCTACAAATGAGCGCTCCCTTGCGCAACGCATGCTGGGGCAACATCACGGCTAGCGATCAAGGCTGTTCGCTGAAACTGGACTCATTCGGACTAGAAGCGGGTTTGCCTGTACGCACTAGAAACCGGTTTACTGTAAACCGGACTAAAGTAAACCGGACTACTGTAGACCGCCTTTCAAGCGGAATACAGTAAACCGAACTGATGCGGATTAGTAGCCTAGTGCGGACAGAGTAAACCGATTCACGATCCGAATTATTTGCTAGTGCGGACACGGCCTTAAAATGAGCGATAGTGGGGAATCGGTATGGAGTGTAAGCCCTTTTAAATTAGGTCAAGGTCAAAAATAAATATTAGGCGAAAATCTATCACTTGGACAAATATTGTGCCCAAAAGTCAGCGATATCTAGCGCAAAACACAAAAGAAAGAATATAAAAGAAAACAAATTGCACTTGTGACCCAAATAGTAATGTAGAAATTAACTCATCAACCCCTAAGCCTAATAGGCAGGCTTAAATAAAATTTACATTTAATATTGTGAACTGATTTTCATGAGAAAAAAGGCAATTTATCTTCTTTAAATTCCTTGTAAATAAGTGAAAATGTAAATAGGTTAGGTTTCATAGTACATTTAAGTCATGAAATTACGTTTGTTATAGGATATTTCATGCTCGTAATCGATGGGGCTTATTTTATGTAAGAGACACATCATTATACAGTATTATTTTATGAAGGTCCGGGGTATGATCTTAATGATACCCACACTGGTCACGGTGTTCCGTCCCATCATTTATTCCCGTCTCTGCCCCCGTAACAATTTGATCCAGCTGTACTTTTTCCTCATTCAGGGGAAGCTTACAGATGAAATGAGGAAGTCAGGCACACCAGAGTAAGTGTTTCATAGGAGGAGAAACTATAAAACAAGATTCATATTCCTGTTTTTAGTTATTTCATAATTTCATGGTAATCCTTTCTTTAAACATGTAAAAATTAAACTGTAATTTATAGCTTATTAAATTACCTTTAGGTTAAACGGAATAAAGTAAATTTACGTAGTGTCCCTTTAATGTACTTTGTCGAATTATAACCACATACATCGTCAAAAAGGGATCGAATATGTATAAGATGACCTGTTTGTCCTTGCATGCGTCCTATCGTCTAAGTATTCAATCATATACAGTTTTAATTGTCCATTCTTGTAGATATATTAGTCATATAATTAATAAGGAAATCTGAACTGTTTTGACTTTCTTTCAGTAGCAATATTTTACTTGAGTCAGAAATCGAGGAGCGTCACACAAGGGAAGCCTCTGCTGCATCATTTTCAGAGAAGCTTGCCAGAATCTGTAACTGTGGGATCTAGACATTTCTCGCTGGACGAAACTGAAATATATGTTTATGTGCGTATTGACTCCGGTTTCATATATGGCGGCACCTATATTTTCCAAGTCTGAAATGTGTAATTTTTAACTATGTTTTAATGAATTCAGTTATGATTATTTCTACTTTTTATTTAAAATTAGATGGGAAATTCCCACATTTGTACATGTTTCTGTGTATTTTTTAATGGATTATGCCATACATTTTTGTCGGAGTGTGGGAACAAACAAGACTAACGATTGAATGGCAGTAACATTACACTCTATCTTGAACGGGTTCCATTTAATGGATCTAAATTAAAACTTAAATCAAAAAGTTTAGGCCCTCTCTTTTTATTTTACAAACGAGGCATACGCTCGGGTATGTTTTCACACTCTTGAAAGTTCTTGTTCCAGTGCGCAAAAATAATGAATCAGGAACATGTACTTTGTTCACATACACACATACAAGTATCTTCACAATTCCAATCAATAGTTTATGCCGTTTCGTTTCATTGATGATTATATAAGATGAATTGTAAATAATGTTAAATCTCAGATTATTTCAGTATGGCCTCCGCCAGGAGTGTATGTGTTCATCCCCGTACGTGTCGTGTGTGTGGATGTGTTTGTGTGTTTATGCTTGATCACAAAATAACTCGCGCAATCACGAACGGAATCTCATGCCATTGCCAGGACATTTTGGGATGGGGCCAATGAGTAATCGATTAGAGTTTAACGTGGATCTGGCACATGATCCGGATTGAGGAACGTCATCAAGGAATATTCACAAATGTGCAGTCACTTATGCAAGAATGAACCTGGGAATATGGGATATAATAAGGACTCCCACATAGAGGAGGCTTGCATTCCACAGAATGCAGATTTTCATTTCTTTAATGATCTTGACATCAAACAACCGTTCAGTAGAATTAAGAATGCATTTATTTGTACATGTGACCATTAAAACTGACCATTACCAATGGGTTGGTATTTTTGCAAATATGACATTTTTCATATATCGATTTTATAATTATAAACATATTCATTTTACATGGATAACACAATTAGTTATTATAAGTAATAACGGCACTTTCCTTGGTTTGGCAGTGGCGTTCGCTAGTTTCTCTCGCTGGAGGAAACTGGAGACCCCGGAGAAAACCACCGGCCTTTGACGGGCCGGTACAACCCACTCCGGGGTTCACACCCGAGACGCAAGAGGAGAGAGCTAGGCGTTTTACCCCTCTAACGTCACATATTATATAATATTGTATCTATTTTTTACAAGATATTCTTGACATTCAATTTTTATGTCTCATTCCTTCATTGAGCTTACCATTTTTTTCTATATTTACAACCCACCCCCCACCCCACTACACACACACACACACCCACACACACACCATAAAAGAAAACACTAAAGGCTCAGAGCACTACTGCAGGAATAGCTTCGTGTTAGTAAATGAGGCCTTGACTATCTTCATGTATTATTAACTTCAAGTAATATCATACGTCGATTTGACCACCTGCCTTTGGTATCCATAGGGCTCTGGGTATGTTAAGTCGTTTGTTGTAGCACAGAATGGCATTCATGGATAGCATACCTCCACAAAGGCAAAGCAATCCTACTGCCATTTTATCGAATCCGCACCATGGTCCTCCCATCCCTTCACAAAGTTTCTTGGAAATTGGCTTAATAGTATATAATCTTGCTTACAGTCAAACTAACTTACATATGTCCTCCTTGAAAGAGGTAATTTCAGCCCCTGAAAGGACAAGATAGAATTAATATTGAAAAAGAACAAATCATGTTTAAGACTTTATGTCACGTTGTGGGCCATCTTGTTGTCATAACTGCATTTGCAGACACCTTAAGGTTTCTTTCAGACAAAGCCAGTTAACAGTTGTGTTGCCTGCGGCAATAATAATCTTTGTATAGTACCTCTTACAGCATGTAGATGGCGTAGTATACAGTTCTTGTCCTTTCTGCGGGGAGCTTTTATGTGGCCTTAATAATATCAATAGCACCAGTAGACAGGGGCTCAATTACTGAAACACTTTAAAAAGCAGATACCGGCTGTTTACAGGCGGGAAAATTTATTCCAGTGATTCAAACTGTAGCTTTGATTTAACGGAATAAAATAAGTTAATGTGGGCATTTTGTCTAAATTCCTTAACCAAAAGTATGATATTTAATGCCATGCGTTCTTTTTTGTAAACAGGATATTATATATGTGAAATACTGCTTTGCCTGCTTGATGTTCCTAATATTTTGTAAGCGGAAATGTAGGTATAGAGCGGTGTAAAGGATTTAGGTAAACTCCCCGTTTCAGTTTACCCCCCGGAGGTTATCTGAAGCTAGTTTCAGGTTACCCCCGCAATGTTCAGATTACGCCTCGCTGATTTAACTGAATGATAAATACTTATGCTTACATTAAAAAATACTTTGAACATAAGAGATTAAAAACCTGGTATCAGTCTATGAATGTATCTATGATCCAGGAATCAGTCTATGAATGTATCGATGATTGAATCCATCAGGATACACCTAGATTCAAACTAAACTTCGGAAATCAAGGAGAAGAAAAACAGATGAATTTTTACGTAAATATAGTTAATGAAACGACTGTTTTGAATGGAAAATCTGAATTCGTTCTATAGGTACTCCCGGGGGTTTTATGAATTTTATTTCAAGTTGCCGGGGATTAATCTGGAAAGCTGAAGCGGATATAATCTTAAATCGATACACCGTGTTTTTCTAAAGACTCGTGATAGTTTTACCAGAGTCGAACGAAATCTATCTGTCAATAGTCTCAAATCTGAGGTGGTATATGATAGCCTATACACATGTTATGTCAAGTCACGACTTGTCTTCCTCATTTCAGTTATATAAGCATGAGGATAGGAATACCCAGTAGTCAAAACGTCTTTAAAAACATTTGAGGGAATCTCTCAAGTTTCTTCATTAACCATTCAGTACTTGGGGCTCTATTGGATGTTGAACCAGGGACTTGAGGTTCTAGAGTAATAGGCCTCAACCACTAGGCTGCGTGTTACCCCTTCTGCAGCCTTACGCCCGTCCTCCCTTTGTTTAACAAAGACAGACATCCGTTATTCTTTAAGCCAGCTAGTCACCTACCTTTCTTGTAGTTAATTCCTGTTATGCAAAATTCTTATAAGGCCACTGTGACCCATGTACGTACTTCTTTATTTACAAGTTGTTAGAATAAAGAATCAGATAAAAAACATGTAAATTAAGTTGGTTGGTTGGTTGCATATTAATGAAATTAAGAAAGTTGCTAGTTGCAAAAAGCCCTTGTTCAAACCTCTGTTTCGTCTGCTTTGACGCCAAATGTCCTTGTTGATTGTGTTTGGATTATTTTGGTGCCTTCATATGTTATTACACGCGGATATAAGCAAAATAAAAACAGCTTGTGTGAGATTGGATTGGTGTTTTCCGGCTTGTTTTTATAAATGGTTTAAAGGATTATCTTCCGTTGATAGACGTCAGATATCTGAACAGGTCCCTTTAATAAGGCTTTTGATTATGTAAGAAAGACCCCCCCCCCCCCCCCTGTTCCTATCACTTATTCGGAAACAAGGATATATCAATCCTGACTCCGTCAGACACCTGGAGAGTCAATCCCTATTAGACAATGGGGGCCTCAATCCACACTTTGAATGGTGTAATAACTTTAATTTTTCCATATTAAGTCTTTCTTGTACGAAATTATTTATCGGGTTATGAAGACATCTGAGTATGATACAGGCGTTCGTTTACTTACTGTAAGTAAATTACGGTGGCGAATTTGCATGATAGGACATCGGTCATGCATCATTTCGTGATATTACACTGGCGCCCATTTTTATCTGTTATACATTAAGGCTGCCGGTATGCTTCTTGAAATATGGATTAAGGACGTCCGTCCGCACTTTGTAGTATGTTACAGATATCTGTCCCATGTGTTGTTGACACTTGGTTCGTGGGGCGCACGCATAGCTCGTTGCTATGGCAGCATCGCCTTGCCGAGTGCTCGCCCACGTGTGAACCCTGGCGTGTAAAGACACAGCGCTCATCTGGAATATTCTGGGCTGTTTGCGCTCTGTGAGCGCGTGTCTTGTTTTGTTCTTTGGGCGCGTGTGTATTATGTATTGTTGGGTTCTTTTGATTGTTCGTGAAACAGAAGTCTTTATACTTTGGGATGAGAAGCTATATATTAGGGGCTGTGTTTACAGCCAAGAAGAGAGGAGAGAGAAATATTCAAGCGTACACGGAAGAGTGTGAGTGAGTTTGTGGACCTTTCCGATAATTGCAGCAGTTATAGATCTTCTTCGAATTTTGTAACGGATTTTTTATATAGTCTTCAGTTTGCCTTTGGGATGACTAACAGAATTTCACTTTTGGTATACAACAGATTGATTTTGTGATTATATTGGTCTATTACTATGAGAAGATTTATGTGAACTGTTCATCTGGATTGTACCTTTTTAAGGACTTGTTGTCGCTGTGACAGTGGTGGTATCCGGGTACTGTACACTTTATTTATTATACTGTGTAACTGTATTGATTTACTATTATACTGTTGTTATACTGTGTAATTGTATTGATTTAGTGTATTGTAATGTAAGGGTTGTTTTAAGAATAAATTATAATTATTTGTAAACAAAAACCCACTAACTTCTTTATTCATTCCCCTAGACATTTCACACTGCCTAGTGTTACAGAATCTGATTTTTATTTATCTCCGTAACAAAAATTATGCTCGTCACGACTACGTAATCTGTTGATATTAGGTTTCGTTACAAGTAATATATGAGCGTCAATCCTTATTTTCTTTTACACCGCAATTTGTTATATTACACATAGGAGACCACTCTTGCTTTGTACTTTTTTCTATAGAGCACCGGTACGCTTTTTTTTAAATATGACATTAGGGCGATTTATTGTTATATCGGCGTTCATGCATAACTAAAGTAAGGAAGATACTTTATACCGCGGCGTTGGCGAACCTATGGAATATAACGTGTGACATCCTGTTTATCGTATAATAGGATTATAATATACAATTTTCCTCGAGTCGTTTCTGGTCTAGTCGATTTCGTCTCGGGATTTCGCTACCTTACGGTTCTTGGGACACACTACGCGACAATAAACCCTTCCTCAGCAAAGGGAACCCAACGGGTCCCGATTTTCTTGTTAAAAAATATAAATCTGTCAGGCTTTATTTAGGGCACTCGGATGCGACACAGATATACACCGAGGACAACCTCCAGGCAAAAATCTATCAGCCCGGAGAGTTAATTCGTTGCAAGGGGACGTGTAGCTGGAAAGTTAAACACTTTTCTTAGGACGAAGCCAAAATCCTATAACATTGGTTTATTTCTCAGACATGATTTCTCAGACAGATAGGATTTTATTTTACACGTAGCCTAATGCTCATTTGACGTTCATTCAGTTCTTTTTTATTCCTATACATAAACGATAAACCGCTGACAAATAAGATCTTTTACGTTTAAAATTATGGTTCTGAGACTTAAATTAAATATTTATAAATTAAGAAGTCTGATGGATTAAAAAGATGCTAAAAAGACAGAGAGGAAAAAGTTATATATATATTTCAATTTGATATGTGAATTTGTATCACAACAGAAGAAATTTTCCGTTTTTCTTGATTTTTGCCTTGCGATTTCATAAGGTGAAGCATTCGCCAGGAAAAAAATAATTATGAGATTAAATCTAAGCTTCATATGTCAACTATGTGAAGCAGTGTTGAGGTGGGGGGACAAAAAATATTAATATTTAGAGATGAACACTATTTGTAGCACACGTCTGTTTTTCCAGTAATTTGCTTGTAAAATCTAATTTATTTTCAGTCTCGACTGCAAACCGCGAAAAAAAAAACAGGAGTGAAGAAGTGTATAATCAGGGCGGGCTCTTTGTCAGTAACATAGAGAGGTATCACGGTGATGAATTATCCTCGCAAAGTCTGTACAGCTAACGGACCATTGTAAATCCAGAGCACTCAGTGTTACGTTACGGTGCTTCAAAAAGTGACAGTTTACGGTGCCAACCCCGAGTATAGAGGCTTCACCTTCACGAAAGGTTCCTTTTTCCTCTGTAAAACATTCCGGACATGTTAAACAGATTGTCAGTACAGTATTTTAACTTGACATTAAAACTGTATTTTATTAAACTTGTATTTTTCTGGCTGGTGAATCATACATTTTGCATTACTTATGATTACATGATGATCTGTGACGCATTTTACATTTTGTACTTTGGGTTGCTTTACAATTTTACATAAAATGAAGAAATAGGCACACATAAAATACGTAAAAACTATTTGTAATATTTATGGGCAAGAGGCGCTAAACTATATGTTAACTGTAGCGCAGATATGTGTTTGTTATACTGGGATTAAATACGTCAGTTCTGGTGTACAAAAAGGTTTTGCAGGCTAAAATAAAAAACACAGTTTGGGCCAACAAAACCGATTTTTACCCTGTCGTTCGACAGAATCGGCGTTGCATAATTCCTTGCCAACTGAGTAACGTCAACACGAGTGCCCATCCGTTTTATTAATTTTATTTAAGCAACGAATTTTAAAGTGTAAAATACGGACAAAAGTAAACCTACACTTACATCCGTAAATTTGATTTGATACCATTAATTTTTTCAATTAAATAACATTTACAGAAATACGTTATCTCATCATGAGCTGTATAATGTTCCGCCTGCCTTAAACAATTAAAATTATTGGAGTAATGAATGATGTGACACTGTTACGCAGTAAGAGTCACTGACCAACAGAGGAATATCTTTGGACGATGACGCATTTAGCTTGGCGTGATGAATGGGTGCCTACACTCTTGGCCAACATCAAAACACCTGCACTCGTTGGGTGGTTAGGCTTTTGTTGTGTTTGTATAGTCTAATGCTCCTGACAACCTTTCTCATCTGACTCTACATTTTCTCCTCCGGTGTTTCGAACATGTTTGTACTTGTAGATTTTTCCAGCGTCCATCAGGCTCATATAGGTATAGGCAAAACAGCTATAATAGGCGCTAGACAATTACTCGATCACCATTTGCCTGCCGCCCATGAGCAGTACCCTTTCAGTCCTGGATAGCTAGAGTGCACCCTCGTGGTAAAAACTTTCCAGCAACCTATACCAATTTCGTTACAACGCTGTTAGAATGAATGGTTTCATTCATAACCTGCGCAAAACATGAACATAAGGGAATTTTAAAATCTTATATTAGTTTGTAGGTCATTATATAATATATCGTTAAATGTAAAAATAGACATTATCGGGATCGTTGAATTTTATAGAGCACTCCGATATAGAATTATTAATTTTGAATCATGTTGGCAAGGAAGGCATTCGTCTCTCTGTTTTATTTTATGCTGTCTCTTTCTTACATTTTATCTTATTTCATATATGTAATTATAAAACTGTCACAACGTGCTCTTGACAAAACACTTTTTCAAACTGTTAAACTCAGCCGTATATGGTAGTAGTGAGACAAAGGTTTTTAGCTTTTGCTTCTTGTAAACCAGATTTTACTCTCACGTTCTCTTTGCATTGTCCTCATAAATACTTTTGCAAGTTGACAGCGTGCCATTGTAGACTACAGTCACAGTTACCAATGTGTTATGGGTCTCGTAAAGTCCTAAAACCAATGTAACTTAAATCTAAAAAGGTGTTTTTATGCTTTTCAATTAATCGATATTTTATAGCACAGGAAATATTCGTGAAATTAGGTAAAATCTCAGCGAAAACTGAAAATGGCAAAGCTGTTAAGACAACCGAGGATAATGAGGTCTAATATAAATTTTGCCCTTGAGCTTCATTTTTCTATTTTCCTAAATTGCTTGAGTGCATTAAATCCGAGTGTGTCCACTTAATGGTCCTTGGTTAGGTTATTTATCCTCCAATGAGTCACTTACAGAGCACCTCTTTTGTCTCGGTTTGAGACGGGATTTCCCCGGGCGAGAATATTGGCTGGTCTTCTTTTCCTGCGCTGTTAAGAGTCAATTTGCAGATTGACAAAGGCAGAGCTTTAGTTTATTCCTTGATTGTGAAAGGTGTGCCGAGGTTTCCGTTTATTTCACAGCTTACACAGACTATCTACAATCATTTTGTAAAGACTTGCACAATCTGTCTGGTAGTTCCTTTTTTCCAGCATTAACTTTGGAAACGTTATCAAATAAATGATAGATTTTCGAAAGCCAATTAAAAGTTTCAATCGTTTGTCCTTGAACTTACAAAGCAAAAGCACCAGCGCTTTTACTATGGTGATGGTGGTATGTCCTAAACTTCATTAAACATTATTGTCATTTTGTAATGATAGGAAGAGAAAAACAGAAGATCTCTTTTTCATTATTTCTTTTAAAGGATAATTCCATGACTGTTGCTTGCAATGTCTATTGAATGAGGATGAAGGGATGTATATGATAAGAATGATATGTTATTATTAGGCCTTCTGGATTTCATGTTTAATATGCACGGGGTTAGGAATAATCCATAAGTAATAACCTGTCGTTAAGACATTGGAGCGAATCTCTGAGGTTCTATAACGAGATTTCATCATTATGCCATTGAGGAACCGTCGGGATTCGAACCGGGGACCTTCAGCTCTGAAGTCCAACGCCTAAACCACTAGGCTACGTCCTACCCTGAGAGAAAACTTAATAAAACCATATATCTTAAACTATCAAGTTCACATCTGTCATATCATTATTAGGAACTCTTATCTTACAGTATGGTCTAGCTAGCATTACTTTTGCGAATTTATTAAAGATCATGTCATTGCGGTTGTTTATTTTAGAAGGTAAAACAAAAATTGTATTTCCTTAAAAAATTAAATAAAAAAATCCCTTAAGATGCCAAAGCAGACAGAGAAAATGAATGATATCTCATAAAACCCTGCATAGAATATTGTCGTTCCACAAATCCATATTCAAATCTGGGCTGGAGACTCCGTAGACAGCAGCTATTTTCAGGATATTTGCATCCAGCATATCCCCGGGTAAAACACAAGACCGATAAACATCTTATAACTCGGAATGGTAAAGAGATCGGTAATGGACCAACAACTAACGGTCCCAACCTGAGTGTCCCCATGTAATTTGGCTATTTCAAAAATATCTTTTATCAACACGTGAGCGAACAACCCAAATTATTGGCAAGTCACCACCAAAACCTTTTGGGAAGCCCACGTTGATTGCCGTCTTTATTCACCAGCCCGGGGCATCTTAAAGAAACCAAATGATGGCGTGTGATCGGGCGCCGACAATTTCTTTCTTGGAGTTTTCTTTTAACTCTGACGTACTGTTGGTCTAAACATGAAAGTATCCCAACTGTTCGAAATTACTATTTGCGTTTGGTGTTGTGTGTTGGTTGATCGGGATTTGCGTGTCCGTGTCTGCGCACATGTGTGTGTCGTTAGCGTGTGACAGGGGCGGATCCAGGATTTCGGAAAAGGAGGGGTCCATCCAAGGAGGACTAATTATAAAACCTAAAAAAGGCCCAAGGTCCGGAAAAGGCGGGGTCAAGGCTGCCAAAAAATGGTCTTAATCCATTAAAAAAGGTTGCGGCGGCTAAAAAAATACCACTGGATCAGGACCCCCCCCCCCCGGATTCGCTTCTGTATGATAACCATGACGTATATAGTCGTATATGCGGGTATCCGAGAGGGTGCGGATGCAAGTGGTAGGAGTATGAGCGAGTGGTGTATTTGTGGGCGTGTAAGAAACAAGAGTTGTACGTGTATATGTGGTAGTGCAAGTTTTCTTACTTCATTGGGCACTTCTAAATTAGATATGAAAATGTAACATCCATAAATACTGGTACTGAATTGTATGAAATTTCGTTATAACCTGACCGAAAAACCTTGAGCAAAATGCGCTGGCTTTCCTTACCACCCTGTGCATGTACATCATGGCAAGAAAAATGAGGAATCAAGTTTTAAAATATCAAAGCGATTCAAGGAATTTCACTTAACCTATAAGCAGAGTACCTTTGGCTTTCAGTACCCTAGGCTGGGTCGTTTAATGAATTAAACATTTAACTCACAGCCTTCGCTTGTGGTTAACCTGAGATGGGTATTTGACATTTGCTGACGTGAATTAATGCATACATGCAATTACTATTTAAGTACTATATAATTAATTACCATGAATACTTTTTCTCTGACAATACATGAAATTTTATTTTTTGTTTTTGTTTTTCTCCTATAACTTATTTAATCAAATTTGTTTTTAAACTTTATAGGTTACAAAAATAGGATATGTTCGTGATTGATTTTAAAGTACGCTTGATGAAAAATATTTCTTTTTTTTTCTAGTATTCCCAGGGACGCAAACATGAAGTGCGCCGACTGCGGACTAATGAAATATATATATTAAATAATAATAAGTCACATTAGAAAATTATTAGATACGATTACTACCGTGATATAAAAATCGCAAAATGCACTTTGAATTTTGAAAAAGACGGTTGTATTGCTGATAATGAAACGTACCTGATGAATATGTACCAGAAATACAAAAAAAAAATCACATTCACGTGTACCTGGTTTAAATAAAACTTAGTGTCAAAATTTTGATAAGAAAAATAAACTTTGAATATTTAAGCTAAGATTATGACCCATCTTAGCACTAGATGGCGTAACACGAGGGAGAGCTTTTAAATGCGAGTTAAAAAGTGAGAGAGTTTTGGTTTTTGGCGTGAAAAATTAATTTATTTGAAAATGATTTGCCTTTGAGTGAAACAATTAATTTCATAATTCAAGGTTTTTTTCTGAATATTGGTACCATAAATATGGTAAAATACATAATCAGCTAAAAGACGCCATGCTGTGTTATCATCATGAGAAACGACTGGAGGTATACAAATTAATGTTTAAATAAAATGTTTCATTCTCTAATGCCGGAGTCCTCATAATATACTGGACAGAACTATAAAAATTTCATATTTATTTACAGACACTAATGGACTTCCCTAGGTGATACAGGTTATTGTAATGAGGGAGACCGAAAACGAAAGTATAGCAGGAGGGGCGAATGGTTAAGCTAGGCATGAGGAAGAGCGAAGCAGAAACTAATGCAAGAAGTCGAGGCGAGAGGGGGATATGTCAGAGCATGCGCGGAACGGGAGGAAGAAACGGTGTAAAGTTGGAGAGTACAAGGAATCGGTGGGTGGGGAAGACATGGATGAGTAGGAGTTGAAGCAAACAGTAAGGAAATGATTATTTATTTAAGGAGTGATGCTGGTGTGAGAGTGAAGAATATTCAGATACAATTGAGCAAAATAGGCCACGTTGAGGGAGTAGAGGTGGGCGGAACCAAAAGTAGGCGGAGAAGGTTAAAGTTGAGAGGGATTTTAATAGAGGGGTTTAAGAGGGGCAGGATAAATGTTAAAGGAAGAAGAATCACAGAAAGAGGAGTCACTGCAGAGGAAGAGAGCAGTCAGGGATGTGAATTAGGAATAATAATCCATGAGATGGTTGAGGCGAAGGACCAAGATACGGATGCTTCGATGAGGTGCAGAGCATTCAGAGATATGAGAGAGCAAGTAATATTTATCCATGAGACGGTATAGGTAAAGGAGAAAGATACTGAGGGGTCGAAGAGATGCAGAGCAGTCAGATATGTGAATGAGGAATATAAAGACGGTATAGATGAAGATGACAGATCAGGTGCGACACATGGGCTTCAATCTGTATTTTAAATAACAACCAGCAAGAGTTTAATTAGGAATTTCGACATGAAAGACTCTGAAGCAAGTCTCAAGAGTTCGATGGCCATTCGTCCACTAGAAGTAGAAGCCGATTAAACGCTTTTAGGATGTCCACGCCTTCATCCGCAAATTATCTGTTATTATTACTATTATCATTATTATCATTAAACTGAACATACATTAAACATAACATTTTTGTTTATGTGAAATGTTAACGAATACGCTGTAATGAAGCACAAAATGGATGTACGCAGAATAAAGATTTGTATAATTCGCTTAGTACAGAGGGGTCTGTGTCTAATCAAGAGACACCGGCAGCCGGTGAAATGACTCATTCCAAACGTGATAGAGGTGTCAATTGGTTTTATTCTACCAATAAAATCACTTCCCAATACCAATTGAGATAAACTTTGGATCAATAAGCATTCGGTGATAAAAATGGTAATAAGGCCAGCCTCGCCTTGTGCTTTTATGGGTGTCACTTTGACTGGCAGTTTCACGACATCGTTTACTTTTTACTGGTGTCGGCGCATCAGATTTCGTCATTTCCTCTCCCCCATTCTGGTTAGGTGTCACATATGAAATCCTCTCCGGGACGTTCCTTTTACCGAGACCAAGGAAACTTAGTCCTGGATCAAAACTCCAGCCTCGTTTCTCTCCAGACAGGTACTCGTATAAGTAGCCTTTAGGGTCTCTGATGTTTCTTTTCAATGGTGAGTCGCTTGAATAAAATCCAGGAACGAGTCCGTACATGTCACTAATATCGTCCGGCGAGTCATCCTTATCCTTAAGCTTTTGCCTAAGTGAGTAAAGTGTTCCTAACAGCACGCTCTCTCGATCATTCCTGTCGTTTACGCCAGCAGTATCTACAAATAAATAAAGAATAATATTACTTTCAATTAAACAGTTATTTACTGTAACACACCTCAATACACATGGAACTGTCCTGAAGTTTATGGGCTATGAATTCCTTGCTTTCTTATGTTTTTCACTTTCATGGTCGCTGCATTAGGTTCCCATCTGTTCTTTGAACCTTTGTATAAATCGGATGTGACGTCATACTGTGTCAACTTAATTTGGATAAAGCACGAGTATAACGAATACTTATACTCAATAAACACCCATGTATTGATAGTACTTCCATATGACTTAAAACTCAGAATGCACAACAAACTTAATACAAACGTTATCAATCACAAACCTGCTGAGTGGAATTAATGTAAAGATGAATTACTAAACATTATATATATATATATATATATATATATATATATATTGTATAACCTAATATTGATTTTCGATCTCCGTATACCACACTAAATATATCAGTAACTCTGAATGATCTTCGTCTTAATACATAATTCGTCACTCAAACAGTGTTTAAATGCACATAATTAATTGCAATTATATATGTATTGACTCACATTGTTAGTACATGTTTGCTAACACCTATTTTATACGTTTAATACGTTGTTATGGTTCTCTGTGTGAGTAAACATAGTTTACATTTACCTGTTTACAACGAAAACACTGCGCATCCACAGTGGGATACTGCGCATGCGCAACAGCTTTCAAACAAAGAGAAGAAACATGACAAAATAAACACTGGTTTGCAGCTTTTAAAGTTGGTATGTGCATAGATGGCAAGCGGGCTATTTTGAGGTTTTGAACCACTGATCGCGCCCGATGTAAGCTTATTCAATCTCGTGTACAAGAGCAGTTTCTGTAGGAAACTTTGGCTGATACCATACTATTCCGAAGGGAAACCATATATTTCAAGAATATTTAACATGCTTGATATGTAAATAGGACCCTTTAAGTATTTTGCTTCCATTTAGGTTATTTTTATTCAAACCTCGCTTTGCTTTATATTCTAGTCCCCGAGTCCCCAGAACGATTCACGTTTTGTTGTGACCTTATTGTAACCATTCATCGTATCCTTTCTTTGATTTTCATTACACTAGGAATCATTTACAAGATCATGATTATGAGTGATTTTTCACTCCTACTTAAACTGCTTGTTTTGATCATCCATCCCAGTTGTGTGACACACTTAACTAATTTATCAAATATTAACAGAGAATGTGAGTGCGACAAAATCGTGAACCCAGACGTGTGGCTCCCATTGCATACGGCACGTTCCGTTAACGCGAATTCGCCTGGCCAAATGTGAACACAACTGTAACGAAACCCCACGTGACACAGAAAAACCCTTAATTTTACACAGTGTGATATCGACAGCAAAGCTACACCTTACCTTACGTGCCTCACATTGTATATATATAGGGTCAATTCTTTTTAAAATATGCAATATATAGGGGTAATCCATCCATGGACTTCCACCAACTTAAAGAAAAGGTTTAAAACCCTTAAGCATGGTAATACCACGATGACTTCATTGATATTTTAAAGCCGGTATATTATATCGATATCATATGCAAGAAGTTGGATGCTTTAATCGATGGCTCTGACAAGACCGAATACAATGATAGATAGGTCGAACATGTATAATATTGGATAATTTTACATTAAACGAAATGAAAATAATAACATTATTCGTAAACTAGTAAAGCAAACAAACAAGCTTTGAGAGTATTCTAAAGCTGCGTTCGCTTTCCTCTTGGTATGCGGTATGGTATAGAATTATCCGAGAATTAGATCAGCATACCGTAACGCGGTATAGCTACCAGTATTTGACCTATGAAAGCAGCGTGATCAATCGGGTTTTCATATCGCCGGCCCCATGCGCTAGGGTTTTTACCGCCCTCCCGATAAAAACCCCACGCGAGTCTATACCGGATTCCGCATAACGAAATCCGCTGCCGCAAGCCAGCTGAACGTAATTTTAACGTAGCTTAAATCACATGGGAAAATAACAACAAAGATCGTGTCTATCAAGATATTTCAAGGAAAATTAAATTTAATGGATATATGTAATCATTCTGGCTGTCTCGTAAAATGATAATTTAATTAATTTTTTTTCGTACAAAATCCAAATATTATCGAATATCTGTCGCAAATATACAATATTAATATCTCTTCCGATCGTCAACTGTAATTTTTTATCGATTTTCAATGTTTCAATATTAAATAGTTTCCCTATCGCTAACCCGGTTTTTTTCCGTACATACCTGTGAGTAACTCTATGACACATTTTTTCCGTTTGTATACTGACGCTTACCCTATGCATGTAATTGGTCATTCGCATATTTTCCTCTCGTGAAAACAAAGCAAAACATTACCCAATATCTACACATATAGAGATATCAGAAGAACAAGAACAAAAAATGTGCATATAGTTATGTCAGTTTCACCAATGAATTATCGTGATTTTGCCTGACTTCATCAAAGGGCTGTCCAGACAAAAGCGTTACGTATACGTTATACCATACCCTGTTTGTTTGAATGAAGTTCAATCTCAAGTCCCCTAACTCTTGCATTTTAGCCATCCTACCAAGCAGCTCGCTTCTTTTGTTACATATATTTTGTGTCACATTTGATATAAGCCGAGGAGACGACAGCACCCGTGTCGTCTTGTTTTCTGTAAGGATTAGTTAAAAAATGCCACCCGATATTTATGAAGGTTTACATATGTGTGAGACATGGGTCAAGGCTTCCACCGTTTACCCTTTTATATTACATATGATAATGGGAAATGGGGAAAAAAAAATAAAACAAATTTCAATTAGAGATCCAACCTACTCAGGACAGGAGAAGCCATATGTATGAACACAGTTGTTCATCACAATCGGATGATCAATATGCCTAAGAACTTTGGTGCTGATAGCTGCATCCGGCCATGAAATATTTTTTTATTAACAAACATTTTATTATATATTGAAACAGGTGACATTTTTCCATCAATGGAATCTGAAGCTATTTAAAGACCAGCATTTAGCAGATAGTTCAATAATAAATCAATTACATTTATAATCATTTACTTCTCCTTTCTCAAACATATCGTTCACCTTGGCATGAAAGCTAGAGTGAAATATTTTCTGTCCTATCTAGGAAGATGCCGGATCATATTGGCTTATTTTCAACGGGTCTTCAAAATATGTTGCTGATAGCTGCAGTCATTTCTGAGGTAGCATTGTTATGTATTTAAAATATATTGTGTCGGCAAATATGGCGATCATTCATTTAACATACTTAAAGGCAGTATATTGAAAATACTTTATTCGAGGCATATTCCATAAATACCTTGATCACCTATCTGGCTTATTCGGGGGAAAAATTTGCTCATAGAAAGTAGGTCAACATAGGTGGCACCCCTAATGAATTTGCATATTGATAACATTATCGATACGTCTGAAACATTTTGCGACAATAGAGCTCTGCAATGTGTTTGTGATGTTTGCATGCCAACAGATGATTGACGGCGGGCAACGTATTTAACGGATATAGGTTCACCGAGAGTGCGAAAACAGACTTCTTTTCAAGCTTAACTTTCGATTTCTCGCTAGATTCGCGTGGTGGTCTGTATCAGCGGTAATAATCATTTAAAAAATATATTAGTGCAGACACATATCAAAGAACAAACGAACTTCTTTAGATTCCCTCTGAAGAAACACCTTATCAAATGTTCAATTTTTGGAGTAAACCTACCTAGAGTTCTGAGGTCAACAGTACATATTAGGCTTGGTCTTTTAACTTTTTATATTGTTTGTATTGTAATAAACCATAAATAGTAAATAGGAAATATGTGGAACTTTATTATGGATCGTACAATTATATCAGTTGTAGAGAATGTCACGCACCTTTTTGGTAATGTTGACAGATTATCACATGTATTATAAGCATTTAAGTAACCTCGCGACTCCTTGGCTTTTAAGCCTGTGCCTTTGGAATTAGACGAAGTGTCTACCAAACCCTGTGTTTGGTATTCAGGTTTGTGATCATGACTAAATTAGGTAGTTATATGTTTTTAATATACCCCTTAAGAAAATTGCATTCTAAGCAACCAGTTTCTTTACAATAGATGTTACTAAGTTCATCTGCCTGCTACTCTTAATAAAGGTTATACATATCAATAGCCTATTTTTATGGCATACGTTTGTCATCCAAAATTAAATTTCCCTGAACGCAAGGTTTTTCATGAAAGGGCACCACATTCTAATAAAGGGGAGCTTTTATATGAATGGCCTTCAGTAATTAAATATGGTCTATTTTTTAATTGTAGTTCATATTGTCACGACATTGATGTAAATAATGGTGCATACTAATAATGAAAGCAAGAAAATATGAATAAAAAACACTCCCCGCAGTATATATTTTTTTTATTTCCTTTAAAATAAGGTTAAAACAGATAATGATATTTATGAAACGTACCCATTGCACCGCCTCCCCTTACTTAAGATCAATTACTTTCCACATGAATAGAAGAATGTGCTATATTTTCATCCGGACTAATATATGTGATTTCACAATGAGCGAGCCCATTTGCTTATCAATTCATAAATTAGATATTTGCAATCAAAGAGCGATAACTGAAACTCCCCCTTGCCACTGAACTTAACCGCATTTCGCCACTACACTTAACCGCATTATTTTCCGGTTCATATGGAAAAAACGTTACAACAATGAAAGAGCTTTCGAAAAAAAGTGAAAAGAAACACGATGACACTTGATTTTGATTATGGAGGTCTAAAAGTCATTGATGTGAAAATTATGCAGCAAGCGCTATTAATTAAATGGGTCAAATTGTTTACTGATTAATCTGAGGAAACCTGGAAAATATTCCGGAGTACTACTTCAATAAACTAAGTAGAAATAAAAGCGTTTTACAGGCAAACACCTTACCGAATTTTTTTTTTAATTTACATGTAATTAAAAACAAATTTTACCGTAAAGTATTAAAAACGTGGCTATTCCCAAAAACAAGGGCCAGCAGACCCAGCTTCACCGGTGCTATGGAACAATACCGCATTTTCATATAGAGACAACATTCTTTTCTTTAATGACTGGGTACAGGGAGAGCTTATCTACTTCTCTGATATAGTACAAAATGGTCTTATCATGAGTTTTGAAGACGTGGTCAGAAAACTAGAGAATAGTCCAGCAAGAATGCTGGAGTATAATGTAGTACAGACGGCAGTTAAAAAATTTATCCGCAAGAATGGTTCCCAAGTTTTCGAGCCACAAGATATTTAGTTCCGAGGCGTGCCAATTGCAGCGCTTAATGTGAAATCTATTCGTGATTTAAAAAAGCAGGTTAACATCGTGACTCCCTACTCTGAAAAGTTCTTGGTATACAAATAAATATCCAAGTAGACGCCTATCGGACTGGTATACAGCAAAGAAATGTGGTAAAGAGGTCAGGATACAACTACTCGACTGGAAAATACTCCATAATATATTTCCCACCAATGTGTTGCTACATAAAAAGGGTATAAAAGACTCTATTAAATGTAGTTTTTGTGACGAAACAGACTACATTGAACACTTTTTCTATTCGTGTGGAAAACTGAAACACTTTTGGTTGGAAGTAGAAGGCAAAGTTTCGGTGATAGCTGGCAAAAGTGTCAAATTATCGGACGCAGACGTAATACTCGGATACAAATGTGAAGATAATAGTGAGACCAAATCAAAAGTCAATCACATTATTCTTATAGCAAAAATGTGTATCAGTAAATTTGAATATGGCAATACAGGCAACCGGAAATTTGTCTTCGAAGTAGAAATGGAAAATAGAATTTAAAATGTTATTGCATATTGTACCATATGTAGTATCCTACGGCCCTAGGTTCTAGCTGTCGGAACCAGATCGGATCTAATTTGTAAAAGGCAACTTTGAGCAATAAACTGTGGAAAAAAACTGCAAGCACCCCACCCTCCCCACGGATGCGAGCGATAATCGGAAATCTATTACGGAGTGTACGACCTTGGAAATTAGGTCATGTTAAAATATAAATATTAGTAGCAAATCTGTCACCTATGAATAATATTGTACCCAAAGTTCAGTTGTTAAAATCAGCCATATTTGAAAAATAACGAAAACACAGGCAGAGGGAAGCAAAAATAGGAGGCAACAAATCGATGATTTTGTACTGGGGAGGGGGACCTAAGAAAGTCAAAATATAAAAAACGCTGACTCAAATATTGATATAAAATAATCGTATCCAATCTTGTTAGCCTCCTATCCAATCGGGTGTATCTTAAGAACGGACTAGTTAGAGTCTTTTTTATCCGACCAGTTTTTCGTTCTGGTCAGTTGATTTACAGCATCAACTGGTTATATAATAACGTGACACGTGGCAAGATCTGTGACTTCTAACCTTAAGTTATCAACTATAATGTAGATCGGTACCTATGCTGTTATGTTTTATCCAGTAATTTTGAATTCAAAACATAATGTTACGGTTACCTCACAGTTAACTCCTGTATGTGGGAACTCAACTGTTAAATCTGAAGAAGTGTCTTGAACTGATTGTTTTCTGCAAGTGATATATATTTGCTATGTGTGACGTAGTTGCAATATGACGTCAAATATACGGTGATACATCTCAGCACTGAAGTGAGCAGCCATGACAACGAAACGGTCAGAGCAGTCACAAGGAAAGCTAGATATCTGTGCCCAAATGTCACCATAGGCAATTCCTGCGACTGTATATAGCAACTACAGTAAAACCCCGCTAACGCGACCACCTGCGGGACCAGGCAAAGTGGTCGTGTTAGCGGGGTGGTCGTATTAGCGGGATGCTTGTACATTAGTCTGCCAATATTAAAGCGGTAATAATATGGGTATTTCAAGTAACTGTTATTATGTTGTCCCAGTTTAATTTAAAATTTAAAATATAAAGATAAATAAATAACAAACATCAATATGATTCAAAAGTTTTGTTCAAATTGATGGTCTGATGTCGAATACGTAGTGAGAACAGAATTAACACATCAAAATCTCAGTGTTATTTAAATTGGCACTGCTTGTTCATTGAAATGTGATTTGTCACAGTTTTACTTTACTCCCCTAAATGTATGCGGGTGGTGTGGTTGTGTTTCCAAAACTCCTTATTGATCAGTATGTTTAATGCTTATCTAACAGCCATACTCGACAAACAATGTAACGGATCATGGAGTCAAATAATCATGATGCGTATAGTTTGGCTAACAGGTTGAGCGGCATTATGAACAAGTCTAACTATATCTTGCGAGATGTAACCGGGCTTTCCCACGTGCCCGGCTAATTAATCACGGGCTATTATTTAAGTCCAAGCAGGGCGATGAACGTGTGTCAATTGCTCAACGGGCCGCGGTCGCCACGGGCCGGTGGTCGTGATACGGCAACTTAATTACGGGCTATTATCTAAGACCAAGCTGGGCGATGAGCGTGTCATCTGCTCAACGGGCCGCGGTCGCCACGGGCCAGTGGTCGTGATACGGGGGCTAATCTGAAGGTCGGGAACAAAAAAGGTGGTTGTTGTTCGTGATAGCGGGGTGGTCGTGTTACCGAACTTTTTTATATGATAATTTTAATAAGCCGATTCTTGGACCAAGAAAACTGGTCGTGTTAGCGGGGTGGTCGTGTTAACGGGGTGGTCGTCATGCGAGAGTTCCCTGTATATGTAAAGGAACAACAGAACAACTAAAGAAGATAAAAAGAGCGCAAGGGACAAGATTACTACCATTCCGTTACGCTGACATGGAAGGTGTCGTGAATTATCTGAGGGAATTACATGTCTTTCTAATTAGCAGGGTGATGATGGTGATGTCACCTAGCTTAATCTGTAACTGCACTATTCTTTACAATTAAGAATTCAGGTTGAAGCGCTGAGGAAAGCCCATTACCGTTACACACACACACACACACACACACACACACACACACACACACACACACACACACACACACACACACACACACACACATATATATATATATATATATATATATATATATATATATATGGCAAACCTGTCAGATCTCTATTCAATGACCAATTCCTTTAGTACACGGACCTACGACCCTTGATGGATGTTTTATTAGCACCATGACATGCAACATAAAGCTAGGCTGTTGTAGAACCACTGAGCCTGGTGCTCAGAAGCCCCGTATGCAAAGCCCAGACACCTATTATGGACCGATGGGCCATAGCTGTTACTGCGGCATGTTCGTAGGTAACTTTAAGTGTGTCTTGTTGAGACGGCCGACTTGGGCTTTATGATACAGGCTTGAAAACAATTGCCACTTTGGCGCGCCGACGATGACACTTCTTTTTCAGGCCTTGTTAGCATGTTCATATGCCGACCAAATGTATTCCTCACCATTTGCACTCAGCTCACGGATGTAGCGATATCAGATTACCCCCGCTTCAGAATTACCGGGGGTACCTAGAAATCGATTTCAGAATACCCCAGCGTTCATTTCAGTTTGACTTAAGGTCAACCGTACGATTTCAGTTCACCATCTAGTAACAGTTGTTTCTTTATGTTAAGAAAATAAATGCTACTGTGATTCGCCGATTTGGGCGTGGTGGCAAAAAAACGTAATTCCATTTTTCAGCCGATACAGCTCCCAATTTCATCGCCCTTATCGAACCCCAATCCCCTTTATCATGCAACCTGGTTGTCAACAAACCTAACTGACTGACTTGACAGAACCCTGCAGCACGGGTACGAGTCCTCCTATTATTATAATTTCATATGTTATACTATTTCAGGTATTAATTATAGTTATAATTATTGAATCTTTTGAGTGGTTTGTTCACCTACAATACCAACATATAAAAGCACAAGAATTCACATTTAGTTAAATCAGAGAGGATGTAATCTTAACTGTGCGGCAGTAACCTAAAACTAGGTTCAGTCTATCCACTGGGTTTGTCACCACAGGACTGTGACTTTGTTATTCTATTGCATGTTAAAGAACGGGAGTATAAGCAAATCATTGTTTTTTTTATAATTTATTGTACATTGATATGGATTATTATGTTTAAATGTTAACGTGAGAACTTAGGCTAGAGAGCACCTGTGCCTCGCCTGATGTTAATTTCAGTACAGTTTAATTCTGTTGGATCAGTCTCTGTCTAGACGATCTCTAAAGTAACCTTGTTTATTTCAGACTTCAAAGGGCGAACATCTGTTTAGTTTGCTTTTCTCAGGGTTTGAACTATGGAGGCGTGTCCATCTTAATAATCATGTTATGATATGTGTCGGGGAACGTGAACTTCGGCGAAGATTGTCGGAGCCCTGTGTATTTACAAGTGAGCGAGAATTGTGATGTGAGCGGCACGGCATACCGTTGTTATGTGCTCGATGGTCATGTGATCAGGAGCAGTGTGAACAAAGGATTCGCCTAGTATATACAAGTGAGCATAAGTTTTGTTAACTCGTGTTTTATTCATCTTTTTGGGTGTATGTATGTATGAGTTTCAGCCGGTTTGGTTTACCATTTAAAAGAACCTGGTCCTTCATACCTCTAGTTGTGTGCCAGGCTTATTTAATTCTATTTTAAGTTATCTGGGGCCAGTATATAACAAGCAAGGGTGCAGACAGGAATATTAAGGCAAGAGCCAAAACATGTTCTACGAAACCTATGCTTTTTTTCGCGGGTTGTTATTTTTGTGGGTACCAGATCCGAGCAAATGTTACTAATTTTTTTTTCGTTCCCTTCAAAGACTTGATTTGCTTGACTCGATCCTTTCAAAGAAAAGTAATGAATAAATTAAATCGATTAGACCTCCAGTTGTTCCTGGTAAAATAAAAAAAAAATTGTCTTTCGCTCTGAAATCTGTTGACCCTATAGTCACTGGAACCATTTTGGTTTGGCATGTATGAAATAGGGGTGCACTATCTCATGAATTTATCCTCTTCAGAAAATCAGTAAAAGGAATAAGGGTGCATTCATTTGGTAAATAAAGTTCAAGGTGGCTTACGGATTAAAATAAACCACCGCAGTATCAAATTATTTCTTTTCTTCATCAGATTTAGCAAAGATATAAACAACTAGATTTGTGGTGGTACAGAGGTTTAACTAACAGTATCACATATAAAAATGCATTAACGTTTGATCCATCTTGGAATATTACCGTAAAATACCGTTTTCACCGTAAATATAATATTGTATATAAACATTATCTAGTATCACAGCTTTAATTATTTGTCGTTGTAAAAATGTAAAAGAAATACATAATACTTTTTATATATATATTTTTTTATTTAAAGTAGTAAAATTTATTGCTTGCTATAGGGTGCATGACCAGAAATGTTACATACGCGGAAACTCCTTAAAAAGCATCAGTACATTAAGATTGTCCTCTTTATGTAACATGTGGCCAAGACGCTAAAAAGATTCAGGTTACAGTAAGGTGTATTTTGTATAAAATGGGATTTGTTCAATGATGCTGTAAACCAATATGAGGTATATAATCGTATGGTTCCAGCTATACAAATTGGACAAATAGATAAATGCATCACGATTCCAGGAACCCGAGTACAATATAACAAAGGCATTGACGTTCTGACAGGAACTAGTATTCCTTGGGATTCGTTGATAACTCATGCCATGAGAAAATGGTGGATTTTATTAACAGGTGACAGTTACACATATCGGAATCTACTTTTGAGTGGGAGACATCATAGGTTTTATACACTCACAAACACATATATGAACGTATTATGATAGTATTGGGTGACAGGACTGCAAACCTTTCAACAAATAAAAGGCACAATACATTATTATTTTACTATACATGCATAAACACCTAAATTTTTCTCAATTTCCTATCACCCCCTTCCTGAAGAAGCATTCGAGCGTGGAAAGCTTATGAGTTAATTTTTAAATTAATACACTCAAAGGCGTTTCCGATCAGACAAAAAAAAACACATATTCTTTTATATTTGCATAAATATTCGGAAGTACCCCTTCAATTGATTTTCCGAAGCAATTAAGGAAATATAAAAATATTAAGTATATTATAGTATAAACGGTTCGACAGTATAGATAGGATCTACCGGTGTTGAACCTTGATCTCAATACGTGGTATTTTAACTGTTCCTATCAATTTGATCCTGTCCCAAAGGATCTTCAGCCTACATCTGGCATTATGATCTTATCACACATGAAATGCCTCGTCCGTATCACGGCCGCCGGTTAATGTTAGTAAGAGTTATGTCGGCTTGACCCGTGCCTGTATCAGGCCGCTTAGGTGCACTTTGGGCAGGCTCAGAGAGCCGCCGCCCCGGCAATAATTCATGTTTCTCCGGACAGTCTCGCACTTCTTTTTTCATATAACATGATTGCGATGGCGCCGAATTAACCCATGCTTTAACATCATAATTATATACAATATATACTGAATACGTGAGGGTTAAGATCGAACACACTAATCCCAGTCACCGCTGTAGTAATTAGCGATCGGAACTGGCAATGTTCGTCTGCTTGTTCCTTTAAATAAACCCCTAAACCTGTGGGATATATGAAATATCGCACAACTGATAAAATCAGGTCGATTTTGTGATATGCGGTATGCGGAGGTGTGCGCTCTTCTCGACCTCTTTATTCCACGACATTACGTAGTGGGGAATACGTCGGTGAAAAAAAAACCCTGTTCAATTAAACCTCCATTCATTAACTGATTTATGGCACAGAAGGCAGTAAGGTTTCTCATGAAACCACTCCTTTCAGTTCAAATGGGACAGATAGATTTCAATTAATAAAACCTCGCAGTGATGCTGTGCGGCCTGTCATGCTTTCAGGCGGGTCTGTGTCCAGTATGACATTGAGCCCGCGCTCAGGGAGTACAGATACATCATTTCGGAGGGTTCATCACTGCTGGGTCTATGGGTGAACACGCCTCACTGCTGATCCCTCAATGTTCAATCTGCCCCCGCTACACGTGTAGACGGTGTAGTTTCCATCAACACGCTGATAAAATGGCCAACGTTTGCGCCAAAGGAGTCTGATGAATAAGTTAGGCGCATGTGTTAGAATTACATATACACATTAACACTGACAGTGAATTCATCACAGCTCAAAACTTACAGCGGCTTGATTCCTCCTGAGAATTAGTTACACAGGAGAGATATGATCGTATGTTAACAGTACTAGCTGGCTTCCGTCCATCTCTTTTTTCTGGTTGTCGTACACATGACATGTAGCACATACACTATTCTATAACTTTGAGTGCGAAGTGTATCTCATTTCCCATCCTCTGTCTGTACTGTATCAGTAAATTTTAATGTAACGATACTATTCATCTAAATCTCCAGATATTGCTGTGTATACATTCAATGTGGTGATAATTACATTAGATCTTGTTTCCGTGGTCTCTCCCACGCTGTGATCCTATATACTAACGCCACATATATGCGATATATATATATATATATATATATATATATATATATATATATATATATAAACCTTGAATAATCTAAATTATTCTATATGTCAAAAGAAAAGTATTCTTCCAACCATACAGTGATGTGGATGAGGTTTTTTTTTTTGCAGTACAAATCACCTTTGTAGTCGAACCTAATTGAAGTCAGAAACCTGTGAAAACTGAGTTCTTGTACGAGTTCATTAAATAATTCTTAAAGAGGTTTTTTTATATATCTGTGTGCTGGTTCACATATTTTTTTCAGTTTTAATATAGAGTTAAAATGATTTCGGTTCAAGAGAGAAAAGTGTAATGAAAAATGCTACGTTCAATTTTCTTTCCTACATATTTCAAAATGATACACATTTAACTCGGAAGCCTCCATCTGATACAAGATATTAAGTTATTTACCGTAAAATGATACAAAGGCATTATATTTCTACTGTTGATGATCTGTGTCACTTAAAAACCAAAGAGTATGATTTTCATTGTAATATTATAATCTCAAACAAAAGGTAAGAAAGGACAACATATCCTATATTTTTAATTTTAGAAGTGTGACAATGAAAATAGGTATACTGGAACATATAAACGTACTGAAAAGTTCTAAGATGAAACAATCAGTTGATTTGATAAAATATGTCATAAGAAGGACTCTTGCCCTCTCATTTCAATGGTTTAAATTCAGTGATTATATAGAATTATACAGGAAGTTAATAACATACTACATTCCAGGTCTCAATGACAATAATCTTGTAACTAAATGTCTATTCTAAAACTTGAAAACACTAAATAATAAACTTTACTAAACTTTAACTTAATAACTAAACTTAACTAATTATACAATTACTTCATTGTTACCTTACACCACCTACATGAAGACGCCAATTAAAGCTGAGTAAGATTTTTATGAACAGCATGAAATACTTTATTGACGAACATTTTTTATTTTTAATTTGTAGAATGATTTCTCATTATCATAGCTACAGACATCTTACAACCATTTATATATCAGTCCAATAAATTCAAGACAGCTTAAGATTACACAGATATTTTGTCATATCTTCTGCCTTGCATATCTGCTCCCTGTTCGGAACTGTATAAACATGACATGATAATTACAGAACACACAGTCCCACAATGGTTCTAAGATGTATACCTTTACGTGCAAAACATACAGTAACTTCTAACGTTTTGATATTTTCTTGGAAATATTTACACATATAAAGGTTAGCTGTCAACTGGAACGTTTGAACCTAAATTAATGGGGTTTCTTTATTGAACTCTGGTTGGAATTAGTCTGGCTTCCCTGGGTCCAATTCCAGGTCCTTGACCATCTAGTCAAAATTGGACACGAGTCCGGAATCAGATCCATGTCCCCACTTGTTTCTTACATTACAGATCTGTTCATATAACAAGGAAACAGGCTGCAGAAGTTTCATTTTATTTGATGGACGGACTATATTTAGCATCACCGCCCTCTGGTTGCTGCTGGTAGAAGGGGTAGGGGGTCTGAGCAGAACAATCAATCTACAGGACAAAAAGCCACCCTAGACGTGCCTATTTGGTGATCAGCTGTGCTTTTGAGCACGTTGTTAATTATCGGTTCAGCTTGTTGCATTAGTTTGCACGTCTAGAGTGACACATGAAGTAATGGCGGGCATCCAGGCCTTCTGATGGCAGATTTTTTCTATCTGCCAAAGCAACCAAAGTCTCTGCATTTTGAAATATGACATTCTATCTTCATAGATTTGAAGACACAATTGGCAGTAATTGATTAATTACAATTTGGTTTGAAATCAACACCATTTTCAATTAAAGCTTATTTAAGTAATTTTTATTTATTTCATTTTAACAGATATCACTAAATATTTGTTTAAACAAGAGCACAGCTAACATTCAGAGAAAGGTTATGTTGTTCATTGATCTAACTATTTTATGATGGGGCGATGAATGAGAATAACATTAATTAATTCTGAAAGAGAAAATAGAGATATTTTGTTTCGTTTTCGATTTGATGTTGTGATCAATCAATTAGAAGTGGCTCATCTGTTCTTCAAGAAGCATTGGTATGGACCCTACTACCAGTTACGATTTCTTTGTATTACTAAGATTGTATTGAGGTTGTGCGGTTGTCACAATGGAACACTATACAGGGTATATTTTAGGGAAATTCCCCCCCCCCCCCCCCCCAGTTAGCATAAATGAGGTCATACACTTTGGAAGGGTGAGGTCATTCAGAGCTGATGGTGTTTGGCCATAACTAAGCATGTATGAGTATAGTCTTTCAGAAAAAATAAATCTAAATTTAAGTTGATGCTCTCTCAAAACAATGGACATTTTTTAATAATATTTAGTCAAACTTTTCTACAGGTTTGCAAAGGACAATGAAAGGGTATTATGTATTTAAAAATAACGTTTAAAAGAAAACGATTTTTTTTTAATTTTATTATGATACTAATCTTATTTCCATTTTACCAGTTAACTCGGTCATTACCTGGTAGTTTCATTATAATACTTTAATTACTACATACCTGAGTTACCTGGTATATTTGATAAAAATAAAAATCTTACTTCCAATTTAATCATTTCTGTGTAAAATAACATGTTTCCTGGTTCTTGGTTCTTTTCTGTACTTTATTCTTTCAACAATGATAAAAACATTTATGAATTTCTTTTAAATGTCATACTTTTACATAGTTATATATTATTTGTAGATATAAAATGAATGTTCAGCTAATTGTTTCTTCCATCATCAATATAATTTGTTCAGTAATAAAACCATAATGAACCTCGTATCCATTATTCTTGTGTTCAACTTTTTAACGCGCATATAGTACCTGGTCTCTTTATTAAGAATAAATATTTCTCAACATATTAAATTTCCTGGCAAGACAATTCTAAATATATAAATTTAAAAAATTGCCCATCTTCCATTAGCAATGTTAAATAAAAGTAAAACTGGAAGTTATATTACAAAGGGCAGTGTTTACACCTGGCTAATGGCTGAGTGAAGTTGCTCGGTTTGGCGAACGAGGATACATCACGGTTTACCAGGGTTTTATAATGTAATCCTCGTGAGAGGAGAAGTGGTCCCTGCAGCTTGTATATCTAACTTTGAGGAAATCCGCTCAGTAGCTTTAAACATTTGGCACCGAGGTTAATTCCACTATAGCATTATGTATTATGCTAGGTATAGGATATTATCCTAGTTGCTTTATATATCGATATCTGTTTAATATTACCTTGTAACTATGCATATCAGCCTACCATATTAAGCATTTTTTATTACTTTTACATTGGTATAACACGATTATAAACTAAGATTATATCGTGTAGTATATTTTATTTGCAGCCTTATATGTCAGCCCGAGAGGACATCTAAGGGTGATAGCTTGTTATATCGAACCACATGGATATTGGTCTTATGAGCATATATGTTGGCCTCAGAGAATATTCGCCTTTCAGCTTTACGTATTGGCTCAAAAGAAAATATGCCATGTAGCTTATCCTACAAGAATATTTCACTTTTAACCTTTACGAATTGGCCTACATGGATAGTGCTGCAGAGCTCTATATGTCAGCCAATATGAAGGTCTATGAGGTCCTTTGTTGTCATTTAGTGTAGTGGTTCAGTGAATTTATTATTGTAAAGCAAGTTACTAAAATATTGTTGTCTCTTTCCTTTTGATTTCAAAATCATAAATTAAAGCTTGAGTCACAGGTATTTACTTTTACCGGGACTTCACCCTACAGAAATACCAGTGACAATGGTAACATTTGTCCTTAAAATCAATAAGGATGATGAACTTTTAGGTCACGATCAGTTAAAATCTGTCGCTAGTCTATCCGGCCGATCCCTCTAAATATTCTGGTATCTCTTCGTGACAAGAATATACTGAATTAAATTAAAGGGAAGTAGCCTGGGGCCTCTAATTCGAAGCTTAAATGTGAGTCTATTAGTCTTTGACAGTTCCGATCTGCTCTTGTGTAGGAGTCTTAATGGACCATATATAAGAACACTGGACGCTTATACGTAACGCTCCCGCAATACCTTGTACGTCATCAAGGCTTTGGCAAATGTACATTTGTAAGCTGCAGTCTTATGTAGGGAACATGTTCTCCGAAGGTTTTAGATACATATCCAAATCCTTATAGTTGTCCATTTTATCAAATATCAGTTTCGACACTATTTGACACGCAGAAACATTCATGTACCGTTCAGTCAATCAACGTCAAAACAATAGATTTTAAGATGAATTTATGACTGTGGCGTAAATATTAGAGAAAACTTTTAAGAAGTTCACCGAATAAGTTATTCCTCAATTCACTTATGCAATTCTTGCCTCCATGTCTTCCTAGTCACCGATTCATCCACCAGATGGCAACACCAGTAACAATCGGACTGATGAACAAACAAATATCCAGCAGTATGAATCGAAATTCCGAGAGACATGAAATACTTCCTTGTCTCGATGAAAACAGTTTAACAATCCCTAATGAGACGTGTTTAGACAGCCTTTGGGTAGTCAAATAAAATGCAAAAAAAACAGGAACAAAAATTGATACATTAGGTCAAACGCTCCTCTCCTAAAGTGAAGAAAATGTATTAATTAATGGCGCGGAAAGCATTAATTCACTATAATGCTATACGAAGAACTTGAAGCTTGAAGAACTAATTTCTTGTTTCTGAATATATTCTTTTCTTCACTTTTCAAAATGCAAGAAAACACCAAATGGCGGAAGATGCAAAGCACAAAATTTAGCCATCGCGTAATCCAGTAACCATGGGTATTACAGGCACCTAAATTTAAATTTAAATTTAGTGAAATGTTGCAGGTGAAAGTCTTTCACACTAATCATGCATTATTTGAAAATCAATATACACTCAAATGTTGGCGAAACGACCAACTTCCGCATTGTAACACATTCAGAACGTCGCATTGGTTTAAATAGGCCTACCTTAAATATTTGGAAGAGGAAATAAAGTAAAGAACCTTTTGAAAACATTGTGGAACAACATACAGGAGTTTTGAATAATTGGCAATGAGTATGTTGCAAGATATGTTCACTGACGACCAAATGTTCAAACCAGCATCTGCTCCTGACTGACTGCCAGTTACCATTAACTCTCTTTGCAAAGAAGTTGCCCATATAAACAATAACGTTTGACTGAATTGTGTAAGTCTGAAGTATCAACGACATATTCTTAAAAGTATTTTCCATCGATTTTCCATTATTTGCTACTGGATTATTTTTTAGGTGAACCTTATATTCATTAACTGAAACAAAATTATAACATTGAACTGAGGATGCTTTATTAGGACTTTGTGACGTCAACGCTGGGATTCGCTCAGCGAAATCAAGCACGATGAATAGTTTCTGATATGTTTCTGGCGCGTCATTTTCTGGATAAAGGCATATCTTGCTTACTGATAGTAATGCTTGTTTCTCTTTTTTTCTAATTATTGGTTGTTTTGTTTTGGCGCTCACCTGCTTGGCGAGCTACATTTCCACAGACTCATACATAGCTACGAAACAAAATCTTTAACATTCTCAGTCTAAAATTAACAGTATCAATGTGACGTATAAATGGGTATACATATCTATATTTGTATATTATATAAATATATATATTTATATATATATTAATAGTTCAGAGGTCTGCCATCTGATATTTTCGTCTTAAAGATATAGTCAAAGAACAGGACTGCACGGAAGCAAACAAATCCTGCTGGATGTGAATTATATCCGAATCAACAATCTAATTGAGTCTTTCCTGGTCCATTTCACGCCCTTCCACAGAGATTCGTGGAGTTCGATTCTATAGTTTTTGCAAAATTCTGCTAATGAATTCCAAAAATAAAACAACGGAAAATGTATGGTAACAAATAACCCCCTCGCACGGTAAAGTTAATTAACACTCTATACCAGTGCTTTAGCAAATGATAATACCCTGACTCTTGTCGGATACATATGCCAAGTTATTCCCTTTGACATAAAATACCAAAAAGGACAGCTGTATCTATTAAACATTTATCTAAATCAAATTTAGTTTTCAGTTCACATATCAAGTCGTCCATTTAATAGTAATTATCTCCTAAAAATATAAGATAACGTGATTATACATAAAGCGTCAAAGCAACGTAAAAAGCTGAAAGCTGGGATTAAAAAAGGAGTTTCAGGTGTAAAAAAAGGAAAAAATATGAGAAATGTTGACCCTACACTCTCTGATATAACTATTACCGGAGATAATGATTAAATTCACATGCTACCTTGTACAGTGATCAGAAAAAAAGATAGTAAATGGAACATGAAAAAAAAGAATAAGAAGCGGATATACTATGCAGCCGCTCAAGTTCTTTTTTTTTTAATTTCACTTTTCACCTAAATAGGTTTCGTTTATTAAAATGTACACCTATTACAATGTCTACAACATAGACACGGGCAATATATGTAAGCAAAATTTAGTACTTTTTCTTTAAACTGCAAAGTAAAAAGAATATTTAATGTTGGCAACAAATGAGTCTCACTTTATTTTCTTGGTATACCATATTACGTTAACATTTAATAACATATTTCAAACTTGGTCCCCGCGTGCCGCGGGAGTTGAAACTATCAAGACAAGATCATAAAAAAAATTTAGATTATCTCATAATGTCAATATTTTTTAGAACTCAGTACGGCCCAAATCACCATAAAACCAGCCAGTTGTATCAAACCTTAAAGTTAATGATGCTGAGTTTCCTTGACAACAGCCGTGAGATGTACTTACCGGCCGCTGTCTTCATCACTGCCAGGAGCAGCAAGAGTTTCTGAAGCGTCCGCATTGTTCCTTCTCCGGGATCGCTCTAGTTACGGCAACTTTTGGTAGGCGAGGTAGCCCTCTTGGTGCCGGGCTGTTTATTAACCAATGCAGAAACAGGGCGTTTAAGGTATGTGCATTTGGCGGGGGAGCCACGGGCACGCTTGGATAATGAATGCCAACGATAAAGTCGGGACGAAACTCCCCCCACGGTGCAATCTGCGGCCTGCCTCCCGAGGCGACTAAACATGCTTTGTAATGACAGACTTAGCTGCGCCAGTTACTGCCCGGAAGCACTCGCTTGTTTAAGTCCAGGCACTCATTTCACTCCCTCCGTACATCTCTCAGTGTACTTTACAACAACTTTACGGTGAACACGCTATCATTAGTGTCCAGTTTTGTGTGTTTGTGCTGTGAATCCATCAGTACCAAGAAAAACACACTGTTGTTCTCCAATGTCGTTAAAATCACAGCAGGAACATTAAAGTGTTACGAAAATTGTAAAATGTGAGTTTGAAACCTGTATCAACCTTCCACGTTTTAAGAAAGTGAATAAACTTTTTCATATATTTGAAATTGAAACCTGAAGCAGATATTTATCCTTCTTGTTCCACTTTAATGAGAGTTTAAGGAATAACAAGCCCTTTATACATTAAAAGTAAACTTAAAGCCCCGGCATCCAGCCATATTGTATTACAGAGCCAGGAAACCGCCTTCAGGAAGACGTCACATATGAGAACAATGTGATTAGCGATACACCTCCGGGAAACATTTGAAATTCATCTCTTTAGATCCCGAATCCCGTAGGGCATGGGTCTGTAGGATTCGTCTCAGACCACAGGGATTTAGATTTGGTAATTAGCAGCCGAAGACAGTCCAAGGGGAAGAGATCCTGTCACTTTAACGGGGACAATATATCTAAGTTCTTGTGAGATGCATGAGGTCAGCAGGCCTCACGGGTCTTGTTTGCCGAGAACATCTGAGCGGTACAACACCCAGGAGTACTGGCAGAACACCCTCACCCCCTGAAATAAGAAACCCCGGGCGTACTCCCTTATGACGTAATATAATTCTCTGAATTGCTTAGTTCATATTTAAGCTAAACAAAAGATTTTTGCATAATTGTCAACAATGAATTTTTCATAATTTGATATAAATTATTCCAATTTACAAATATACATAATCATAAAGTTTTTACACTAACGTTTATGACTGATCATAAAGGCATACCATATTTTAATATTTCTTGCAAACTTTACAAATTTATGACACAGATTAATGAGGAAAATATGAAGAACCTATAATCTTAATGACAGATTTATTTTACAATTGCTGTGTTAAAAAATTAGCGTTTAAATTGAGGGGGGCATGTCACCACTGAAACAAGGCCCATGGCAAGCTTATGGGAGATCAAGACTGAATGGCTAAGAGAGGTTCATACTTGACCAATGATGTCCGCGATTCGTCCCGAAGGAGCGTTAGCTTTTCATCGGGTGTTACATCGAGGCTGATCGTGATACATCAGCGAACATCGGAAGGAAGTGGGGACGTAAGCCTTGATCGCTGAGACATCAGGGAAAACCTAATGCTCGAAACTATTCCGATACCGCGGAATGACATCGGATTAAGGACTGTCCAAATGTCTGTTGATGTAAAGTCATATTTCATATTTGTGGTGGTTTATCTTAGCGTTAGGGGTATTTCACAAATCATAGCTTAAGGTTAAGTCACAGAGGCGAATCTCGGAGGTTCTATCGTGATTCGTGTTGCATCTGTTTAACGGCTATATATGAACAAGCCTTAAGGACGCGACAAGGTAAGGATCCCGAAAATGGTACAGTGTGTGTATTTGGCCGTTAGAATAAATTCACTATTTGGAACCTGGGGAATGCCATATTCTGTATAAAAAGGGACTTCCAGTAGCTTTGGTCAACACATCATGGTCCAGACACTTGAAGTTATGTACGTCTTTAATAATCATGAAATGAAGGTGATCTAAGATGAGAAAATAATGGAGACGCGTTCTGCCGTGCTAAGGCAAAAGGCAGTAAGTCCATGTTTGGGCCAAAATGAGTTAACTTTCAAATCATCAATGGCAGTATGTGTGCTATCAGACCTATAATCTGCTAAGTTCTAGCCTTCGGGAATCCCGATATATGAGGGCAGTAACATCACCATATTTGCGTTTACATACCACAATACTGAAGTGAAAAGCAGTATCTTCACTTACAGCCTTTTTCGCACAGAAAGCATTTTGAAAGCCTTGGGTAAAGAGCAGTAAACACACTAACTGCTCTTTACCTAAGGATCAACATATATTCCATAAACTGACATTGAAGATACTGCTATTTGCTGGTTATAGTTAAACAAATTTCCTTCTGAAAAAAGGCTGGATGAAGCTTCCTTCGACAGGCAGAAATATATGGCTCTTCAGAAAGGCGTATAACAAATTAAAACATAACAGAATAGATTTTAAAGCTAGTTGTTTATTTTTTCCCCTTAAAAAATACTTAGCGGCTGTGTCATCGTCCATCATTTTTTTATAAAACCCTGTAGCAGGAAAACTTGTCACTATGGTGAAGTATTATTTATATATATATATATATATATATATATATATATATATATATACATAAACAGTTGAGGTTATATACGAAAGGTAGAAGCTTTTAAGCCAGAAAGTCAACATGCTGACAGGTCCAGGTAGGATAACTGTTGAAAATCCAGAATTAGGTCACTGTAACTTATATTCTCTGAGTACAGAAACCTCAGAAGTGAAGTATCCATTCAGTAAAACCTCAAACAAAAGACCACATTAGATAGTTTGATTGATTGTTATGGAATTCAGATTACAATGACATATTCCACTTAGAAGAAATGGCAAAATTGGATCAGCAGTACAATTAATACGAAACTTTATATGCCACTAGATTGTCTTTGGTGTCGGGATAAGAAGTAACTATCATGCACTCGTAAAGTTATGGGGGAATTTTTTCAGTATATAAGTAAAATTAAGTAAAATTTAGTAAATTTATACAGGATCAAATTTTTCGGGAAGGACTATGTATATTTTCATGAAATATGATCTACGCATTGATCCCTGAAAATCTTAAAATTCTGTTGAAGACTGGTCCCATCACTATAATTTTTGTTTTCATATTTATCATTTTTCTTGTATTTTTGAAAATGACATATATTTATCCCTCAGCAAAGCAAACATCGTTTTAGACGCAAAGATCCCGTTTCACATAAAGAAATATTATAATTTCAATCAATTTCAGTAGACCTGAACGAAATAGCTAACCTATATTTTTGTAAGGGATCCTTACCCGAGAATAAAGTTAGACCATCAGCCCAGGAAACTTGAAACTTTACATGCAGACAGGCTGTGGTAATTCTTTCCCTGCATATCCCAAATACAGGAAATTTTATGTATTTTTTAAAGAGATAAGGCAATGGTAATTTATTACATTATTTACACAACTAAATGGTGACTATTCTGGTTAATTTCAGTGTTCTAAATCTATATAAGATTATGGTGTGAGTGGAAACATTAATAGACACTTGAATCTTTGTATATGTTATGTTGTTTGTAATGTGCCATACGCTTTGGTGAAGTGTAGTATTAATATATAATATATATATATATATATATATATATATATATATATATATATATAACCAACAAAAGAATTATCATTTGCGACATTTATTTAATGGCCCATGTAAACATCAAACTAGAAGGAGGTAATATCGCGTCTCTCCGACCTGTCTTGTCGCAACACGTATCTTCGGGAAAAGTTTTATAAGCAAATGGAATTTAGAACAGATGTTCACTGTTTTGTATCTGATAAATTTCTGTTTCTTTGAGAGCTGTCCTCTCTGGGTTCCCCTTAAGATTTAGAGTAAACGAGATCATTAAAATAAGTAATGTATTATTCGGTCAAAAGAACCATCAACGTGCAACGTCATCACCTGGCAGTAGAAGATATTTTTCCGTTATTCATGAATGTCTTTCATGAAGTTTAAAAATCAAAGTTACATCGTTCCCATGATTATTGCTAGTATGAGATTCGTCTTTCCAGGAAAATACGTTAGCTACAATCATGCTAGAACGTAATAAGATTGTGAGGAAATTACTACATTGAGTGTTAAAGGGCACCATCGCTTTGTAGTCCTTGGGCAATTGTCAAATTATTCAATAAGAACTAACGTTTCTGCTGTGCCTAGGAAAACTGTTTCTGTTTGGAGTACTATTAATAGAAAAATCGTCGTGAACGGTTCACATAACTTTTTAATTTGCTGCAGTCCCTCGTCTGTTTTCCTATAAACCTGTCGGACAAATCTCAGTTTTATGATTCTATACGGTGTGAACCCAGAAGAAAGCAGGGATTTATTTTATTAATGTATACTCATATAACCACAACACAATAAAGGTTTGTATGACTGCTGGTGACTATCAATTGAGTTGGCCTCTCCAGTTTATAGATGAATAAAAATGTCGATGTCGATGGGATATGCAAAATGACAAGATCTTTTTATATTACGATTAATTTAAGATAAAAAGTCAATATATTTCTAATCAGTCATGATTCAAACACTTTTGATGAAAGCGAATTGATCTTGTCTTAGTGAGGAAGATTTTGATCCTATAAACTAGTCAAACACAAATGCAAGTTTACTTGTATACAATAAACTGCAATTATATATAAAAGTATACTTAAAGGGACAAGGAAACCCACTCACAAGGAAAATAAAAAGGAAATGTTTTACTATTTTAGCCTCCCGTTGGCTTTTATTCAAATAGACCGAAGGTTATAAATTAGGTCTCTAGATATGTATAAGTGTATAGCATGAGACGTCTAAAGGTTGTAAATATTGCTGCTAAGTTAACGAATAGTTAATGTATAGCGTGAACCATGCAAGAGCTTTCAGTCAATATGGGACTCCTAGTTAATTTCAAAGAAGCAGAAACGGTTAAGGGTGATGGTATGATTTGTCTCACTTTTATTGTCAGAGATTAAAGGAAACCAGAACAGTAGAGTGATAACAAGCTCGGCTCTCTCCGCTGGCGCCCGGAGAGCGTTGCCCAGGACGTGGCTATCAATGTGGGTTGCAGTGGTCCGTCCTATGTCGATGGTTTTCAATACGGGTCATCCGGGTATCTCCACCTCCAGAGACAACCAAATACAAGTGAGCCACGGAAAGTGTCCCTAATAATAATAATAATAATAATTATATTATTATTATTATTATTATTATTATTATTATAATTACTATTTCTACGATCCAAGTAAAAAAAATAATAGTTTCAATTAATAAATAGTGAATTTTGAAGATCGACTGCGAGTGGAAGACAGTAGTAGTGCGGTATCGAATAACCGATTAAGTTGATGGTTCATAATCTTAACTTGGTACCATTTTCGTGTAATCGATGATCGCAATCGATTATATGTACGCAGGATGCATATGCGAAGAAGTCTGGTGAAAAAAAAAAGAAAAAAAAGATTCAGAAGCACACTGATGACGAAACCCAACTTTGCAGTCAGTGTGAAAAATTGATCCTTAAGTAGCGTATAAAAAGGTTGTCAGCTAAATAGAATAACTCTTTTACCATTCAGTTTTACTAAAATTAGGTGATGTTCGGGGTTTTATTCGGTGGAGGTACCCGCCTTTATTTTAATGTTGGCTTTACTAGACACTAGTTGAATCTGCAGAATTCCATTCCGGTTTCTGACTTCGTGACATCCCGGAAACACATGATTATCCTGGCGTGAACCAAGCTCTGTGTATCGCACCTACGGGTCATGGGTCTGTAACACCGAGGAATCCTCTAAAGGCGCACTCGTTTGTGAATGATACACGACTCTCGGGTAAAGTCTTCCCATTATACTTGCTCCTCGGCTGAGAGATGATTTGAAAAACAATTCCTACTATTAGCATCAATTAAGGAAGCATATTTATTACTTGGATAAAAAATTACTCACGTAGCAGCTGGGTTTGAGATTGCCTGAATCGGAAAAGATAAAAACATCTAGAACAAAAAAAGGAGATGTTTTATAAATATTGGTATAGCTCTGACAGAGTTATCGATTAATGTTGCTCCTTATATTGAATAGCATGATAAATTCGAAACCCTCTTACACTGTCATGTTTATAAGCGCCCCGCGTTGATAAACAGTGCCACATCACATCGTGAACATGACATGTTTATTAGGACTACCCATCTTAATTTAAAATGAACAAAAGTTTCAGTCAATGTCTGTTCACAATATATGGTTGTGTACGGATTCCTGTACTCGGACATTTTTATTCACATAAATGTATATATATATATATATATATATATATATATATATATAAATATATATATATATTGTTACAGGTGCTCTTTTTATTGTATGACACGGGCGTAGCTCCTGTTGTGGCACTCGTGTCTGGCCGCGTGTTACATACTATGTTTAATCCGTACTGGTTGAACTCTTGTTGTCGTGCTGGCTTGGGGCGAGATCACGTCTACACCATGGTATGTAGAGGCACGGCGATGTTTTCTGGAGAGATCCTGAAGCTCGTGTTTACCGTTGTGTAAGATCTTATGGACTGTTCGAGAAGTGGAAAATTCTTGGCTTGGAGTGAAGTGGATATAAGGGGCTGTGTTTAAGCGGGGCCAGAGAGAGAGCAGAGAAGACTGAAGCTGACGCAGAAGCGTGTGTCAGGACCTTATCCGACGAATGCGGCAATTATAGATTTTCAAAGACTTTCTCCTGGATTTTATGCATTTGGACTTCAGTTTACTTTCTGGGTTGTTGCAAGAATTTTCCACTGGACTGTCATTCTCCGAGAGTTTACATTTAAAGAACTTATCGTTGTGATGGTGTTGGTATCCAGGTACTATGCACATACATTATTTTCTCTGTGATTGTATTGACTTGTTGCTATACCGCTGTTTTACTGTATAATTGTATTCATTTAGTGTATTGTAATGTTAGGGTTGTTTTAAGAATAAATTATAGTTATTTGTTAACAAAAAACCACTGACTTCTTTATTCATTTCCCTAGACATTTCACGCTGCCTAGTGTTACAGAATCTGATTTTTATGCCCCCGCCACAAAGTAGCCGGGGCATATAGTTTTACCCATGTCCGTCCTTCCGTCATTCCGAAATCAAACAGTTGTACGGACTTTTTTTCGCAATGCCTGCAGATATTGGCCTGATTTTTGGTGTGTGGGCAGACAATGACCAGTTACAGATCGAGTTCGCGTTTCGTCCTGGTTGACCTACTTTTGACCGTTTTATGGCTCCTAAACTTTGAAAATTTCATGAAAAATAGAAATTTTCATGACTAATACACATGTACGGACTTTTTTTCGCAATGCCTGCAGATATTGGCCTGATTTTGGTGTGTGGCCAGATTATGACCAGTTCCAGTTCGACTTCGCGTTTCGTCCCGGTTGACCTATTTTGGATTGTTTTACGGCTCCTAAACTTAGAAAATTTCATGAAAAATAGAAATTTTCATGACAAATACACATGTACGGACTTTTTTTCGCAATGCCTGCAGATATTGGCCTGATTTTTGGTGTGTGGGCAGATAATGACCAGTTACAGATCGAGTTCGCGTTTTGTCCCAGTTGACCTACTTTTGACGGTTTTACGGCGCCTGAACATAGAAAATTTCATGAAAAATATAAATTTTCATGACAAATACACAGGAACGGACTTTTTTTCGCAATTCCTGCAGATATTGGCCTGATTTAGGTGTTTGGGCAGATAATGACCAGTTACAGATCGAGTTCACGTTTTGTCCCAGTTGACATACTTTTGACCATTTGACAGATCCTGAACTTAGAAAATTTCATGAAAGACAGAATTTTTTATGAAAAATGCACATGTATGGACTTTTTTTCACAATGCCTGCAGATACTGGCCTGATTTTAGGTGTGTTGCTTGATAATGACCCGTTACAGATCGTGTTTGCATTTTGCCCTTGTTGACCTACTTTTGACCATATGACACCTGAACTTAAAAAAATTTACAAAATTTAACAAATGTTTCTAATTTGCCCCAGGCGGGGGCATTCGTGTCGTTCCGACACATCTAGTTTTTATCTCCGTTACAGAATTTGTGTTCATCACGCATACGTGATCTGTTTATATTAGGTTCCGTAACATAAAATTTGGGGCTCTCCTCGGGATGCTTAATAGTTTTCAAATTTATTAGGCCTTGACCTGGGCACGTTGTTTTATCATACATTGTTTACAAGATCACATATTTTTTACAGTACATTGTTAACAAGATTTATCTCAGTGGTTTTTTGTTATTGTTTTAACATCTTAACATGGCAGATTTCAAACCTGAGACATTTGTTCACGATCCCGACCCTGATCAACTTGAACAGTTGTCAAAAGAACAGTTCTTGCGTTTGGGACAACACTTGGAGCTAAGTGTTGAAAAAGCTTTGAGAAATCCTGATATCATTGCTAAAATCATGCAAGATCTAGTTAGCAAAGGTTTAATTGAGGAGACTGAAGTTGAAACATAAAAAAAATGACAGCCTTGCTAAGCAACGAGAATTTAAGAAGTTGAAAATGCAACATGAGCTAGCATTAAAACAGTTAGAATTAGAAAAAGAAAAACAGAGGGAAGAAAGGGAAGAACTTGAAAGGTTAGAAAGAGACAGACTAGAAAAAGAAAAAGAAATTTAGTTAAAACGACTGGAGTTAGAAAGACTTAAAGTAGAACATAGTCTAAGAGTTGCCCCAACTCACAGTTGTGATGTTACTAAACACATTAGACTTGTCCCACCTTTTCAAGAAAAGAGGTTGATCAATATTTCTTACACTTTGAGCAGGTAGCTGATAATTTAAAATGGCCTAAGGAAAAATGGACTATGCTGTTACAAAGTGAATTAACTGGCAAGGCCAGAGAAATTTATACAGAGCTTTCAGTAGAAGCTGCTGCTGACTATGACCTGGTAAAACGGTTAATCCTAAAAGATAATGAGTTAGTTCCAGAGGCTTACCGCCAGAAATTCAGAAATTGGGAAAGCGCAAAAATCAGACCTACGTCGAATTTGCTAGGACAAAAGAGCAGTTGTTTGATCGCTGGTGTAGTTCTAAAAATGGAATGAAAGATTACGACAATTTGCGCCAGTTGATTTTGCTTGAAGAATTTAAGCGCTGCATTAACACAGATGTTAAACTTTTCTTGAGGAGAAAAGTCCTGAAACACTTGACATTGCTGCTCAATTAGCTGATGATTATTCATTGACACACAAAATGTCCTTTACTAGCAAATCAAACAAGTCATTCACAAATAAGAATGTAAAACAGTTTGGTAAAAAAAAGTTTACAGCGTAGTCACCCAGTACTAGTAGTCCTGATAGTTCAACAAAGCCCATAGCTACACCTCAGTCCACGTCCACTGTGTCTAAGTCCAACAAAGACCAGTCATTTTCAAAGAAAATCTGTAATTACTGCAAGATGGCTGGTCATCTAATATCTAGAAACTTGCGAATAAATTAAATAGCAAACCTTCTGGTTTTGTTTCAAAATCTATGCATTGCATAGTACAAGAGCCAGGCTCTTTTCATGTAAATAAGGGGTAGAACTCCTTTGTTGACTCAATTAAAGAGTTTGATGCTACGGAGGCCCAAGTGCCGTCTAAATCCAATTAAGAATCCGTAGCTTGCGGGGTAAAAAACTCAGTTGATTCCTGCGAGGAATTTAATAAGACTAAGTCCTTTCAAAACTCCTGCGAGGAGTATTCTCTGGATAAGGCTAAGCCCTTTTATGACTCTTGCGAGAGTATTTTAAATGAGGCCAGGTCCTCTTATGACAAACAAAAGTTTGTTTCTGTTGAGGAAAATTCCTCTGTTGACTCCCATGAGGAGTTTGATGATAAAAAGGATGTAGATTCCTTGGATGACTCTGACACAGAGTTTATGACTGACACCTTCAATGTCAGTTCTTTGTTTGATGAGGTTGAGGTAGTAGATTCCTATCTTGACTCTGAAATGGAGTTATTTGAGCCATTCATACATGATGGTTTTGTATCACTTTCAAGTGATTTTTCAGATTCAACCCCGATAAGATTTTTGAGTGACACTGGTTCAGGCCAGACTCTCATGTAAGCAAACACTTTGCCATTTTCTGGTAGGTCCTTTACTGGTGCACATGCACTTGTTAATGGTGTGTTTTCAGACAGGCACACTTCAGTTCCGCTTCACAGTATCCATTTAAAGTAAGATTTGATATCTGGGAATATTACTTTGGGCATAGGAACTACTTTACCCTTTAAGGGAATTCAGTTGCTACTAGGCAATGATGTTGCAGGTGATAAAATACAGCCTGTACCAATAGTGACAGAAAAGCCGTCATTTGATCAGGACACCGATCCGGAAAGTCAGGAAATTCCTGGTTTGTATCCTTCATTTGCTGTAACTAGATCTATGGCCAAGAAAAACACACATGAGGATAATTGTCCAGATAATAACACTCTGGGAGTCACTAGTGACTCGTCTAATGACTCGCACGTACAGGATGCAGCATTCTCAAGGTCAGAACAGATCGCGGAACAGCATAAGGACCCTGATATTTCATGTTTGTTTCCAAGGGCAGTTTCTAAAGATGAGCTGTCACAGAACCCAGTTTGTTTGTATGTCAAAAAGGAGTGCTTATGCGTAAATGGCGACCACCTGATGTATGCGCTGATGATAAGGGGGCCATCAAACATCAAATAGTAATGCCCAAAAGCTTTCGCAGTGAAGTTCTAAGCATGGCACATGAGGCTCTTTGTCTGGCCATTAAGGTATTAATAAAACTTATCAGAAAGTTAGTACACACTTCTATTGGCCTAACCTCAGGAAAGGTGTTGTACAATATTGTAAATCATGCCATACATGCCAGATGGAAGGCAAGCCCAATCAGAATCCTCCCCTAGGCCTATTCCTGCTCTCGAGGAACCATTCAGTAGGATAATTGTTGATTGTGTTGGACCACTGCCCAAAACAAAACCTGGACATGAATACTTGCTGACAATTATGTGCACATCTACCAGGTTCCCTGAGGCAATACCATTGCGCAAAATTAATGCCAAAAGTGTTGTCAAAGCTCTGACCAAGTTTTTACAACTTTTGGATTACCAAATTCTCTATCCAGTCTGACCAAGGGTCTAATTTTATGTCTTGCTTATTACAACAAGTTATGCTTGAGCTAGGTATAAAACAGTACAGCTCTTCGTCATACCATCCTGAAAGTCAGGGCGCCCTCTAGCGTTTTCACCAGACATTAAAAAACATGATCAGAACTCATTGCTATGACACACAGAAAGACTGGGATGAGGGAATCCACCTATTGCTGTTTGCTGTCAGAGAATCCTTTCAAGAGTCCTTGGGTTTCAGTCCCTTTGAACTAGTTTTGGACACTCCGTTCGAGGTCCATTGAAACTGCTTGTGTGAAACCCCTGATCCTCTTAGTTTACTGCAGTATGTCTCAGACTTTCGCACTAAACTACACAATACTTATGAGATTGCAAAGTCAAATCTAAAATCTGCACAAAGTAAAATGAAAACAAAGTATGACAAGCACACTGTAAGTAGGACGTTTGAGCCCGGTGAAGAGGTCCTTGCCTTACTCCCAATCCCTGGCAGACCTCTGCAAGCTAGGTATTTTGGTCCCTACATTGATGACAAGAAAGTCAGTGATTTAAATTACATACTGTTGACACCGGATAGACGTAAGAAGAAACAAGTGTGCCATGTTAACATGTTGAAACCATATTATGACAGAAATAGCACATCAGATGTTGTACAAAATGTTACTGCTGTAAATTGTGTAAACACTGACCATGACCCAGTTAAAGTAGATACGGATTGTAAGTGTGATGTAGACATTCAGTGTGGTACAGTACCATAAAAAAAACTCAGACGTGCTTAAAAACCTGGATGCCAAACTGTCACACCTTACCGCACAACAACAACAAGACCTAAAGAACCTGCTGCGGAATTATGAACATTTGTTTAGTGACATTACAACGCGAACTAACATGTTGTGCCTTGACGTCGATGTTGGCGAGGCAAGCGCAGTCAAGCAACATCCATATAGACTGAATCCAGAAAAGCAAAAGTATCTACAGGATGAGTTTCAATGTGCTGGACAATGATTTTATTGAACCTAGTAATAGTAACTGGAGTTCAACATGTATTCTTGTGTCAAAACCTGATGGAAGTTACCCTATGTGCACAGATTATCAAAAACTGAACTCTGTCACCAAGACTGACACGTTCCTGATTCCGAGGATCGATGATTGTATTGATAGAGTCGGTAGCTCCAGGTATGTTTCCAAGTTTGACTTGCTAAAAGCAAGATTCTGGCAAGTTCCGCTGACAGATCGAGCGAAAGAAGTGTCCGCATTTGTGACGCCGCAAGGACTGTACCAGTATAAAGTTATGCAGTTTGGCATGAAGAACTCGCCAGCCACGTTCCAGCGCCTCATCCATATGGTTGTCAAGGACATTAAAGGTTGTGACGCATAAATTAACATAAATTAACAGTAACTGGAGTTCACCATGTATTCTTGTGTTAAAACCTGATGGAAGTTACCGTATGTGCACAGATTATCAAAAACTGAACTCTGTCACCAAGACTGACACGTTCCTGATTCCGAGGATCGATGATTGTATTGATAGAGTCGGTAGCTCCAGGTATGTTTCCAAGTTTGACTTGCTAAAAGCAAGATTCTGGCAAGTTCCGCTGACAGATCGAGCGAAAGAAGTGTCCGCATTTGTGACGCCGCAAGGACTGTACCAGTATAAAGTTATGCCGTTTGGCATGAAGAACTCGCCAGCCACGTTCCAGCGCCTCATCTATATGGTTGTCAAGGACATTCAAGGTTGTGACGCATAAATTGATGACCTTATCGTGTACAGCGACACCTGGGAGAAACATCTGCAAATTCTTCGCGACCTCTTCGAAAGACTCAGTAAAGCACGTCTGACCATCAACTTAGTAAAATCTGAGTTTTGTCATGCACAAGTAACATTTTTGGGTCATATTGTAGGGCAGGGTCAGGTAAAACCTGTTGATGCTAAGATAAGTATAATTTCTTCATTTCCTAGACCAGAAAACAAAAAGCAAATAATGCGTTTTCTTGGTATGGTTGGATACTACAGGAAGGTTTGTCCAAATTTTTCTGCTGTAGCTGAACCTTTGACTAATTTGTTAAAGAAGAAACATAAGTTTGTATGGAATGTTCAGTGTGAAAATGCATTTCAGAATTTGAAAGCAATTCTGCAAAGTTCACCAGTTTTAGCAGCTCCAGACTTTTCTGTACCTTTTAAGTTAGCTGTAGATGCTAGTGATAATGCTGCTGGTGCTGTGTTGTTACAAGAAGGCAATGATGGCATAGATCATCCAATTTGTTATTTCTCAAGAAAGTTTAATGCAAACCAGAAAAACTACTCAACTATTGAAAATGTTTGGCTTTGATTTATGCGTTGCAACATTTTGAAGTTTATGTTACTTCATCAGTCAGGCCGATAATTGTCTTCAGTTATCACAATCCCCTCACGTTCATGAACAAGTTGAAGTGTAAATATCAAAGATTGTTGAGATGGAGTTTCTTCTTACAGGATTACAATCTTGATATCGTACACATTAAATGGAAACATAATTTACTTGCTGATTGCTTATCGAGATGTTTATGAAATGTTGTGAACAAGATGTTTATGAAATGTTGTAAATAAGATGATTTTTGAGATGTTGTAAAATTTTAGTGATTGTGATCGCTAAAAGAAAGTTTTCCGTGGAAACTTTCTTTTTTCTTACAGGAGGGGGAGTGTTACAGGTGCTCTTTGTATTGTGTGACACGGGCGTAGCTCCTGTTGTGGCACTCGTGTCTGGCCGCGTGTTACATTATATGTTTAATCCGTACTAGTTGAACTCTTGTTGTCGTGTTGGCTTGGGCGAGATCACGTGTACACCATGGTGTGTAGAGGCACGGCGATGTTTTCTTGAGAGTTCCTGAAGCTCGTGTTTACCGTTGTGCAAGATCTTATGGACTGTTCGAGAAGTCAAAAATTCTTAGCTTGGGGTGAAAGTGTATAAGGGGCTGTGTTTAGTCGGGGGCAGAGAGAGAGAGCAGAGAAGATTCAAGCGGACGCAGAAGTAGTGTATTGTAATGTTAGGGTTGTTTTAAGTATAAATTATAGTTATTTGTTAACAAAAAACCACTGACTTCTTTATTCATTCCCCTAGACATTTCACGCTGCCTAGTTTTATAGGATCTGATTTTTTTTATCTCCGTTACAGAATTTGTGTACATCACGGATACGTTCGGATAGGTTCTATAACTCTGGAGAAAAACAACACTATAAATTCACAACAGTCTGTTTAACGGGATGCGACCCGATCATCCCCATGGACTGTTGTGAATTTATAATGAGTTATACCGCTCTGGCCTCGTCTGTAGGCCAAAGAGCACTTTACACCGGAGGGTAAAACTACCGTATATATATATATATATATATATATATATATATATATATATATATATATATATATATAACAATACCTGTTGAATGACTGGGAAATACGTAAGACTTTCCTACTGTTTTGCATTATATTTTCCTTGTCAATACATATTTTATAATACATAAAAAAATTAATATATATTATCATTTATTTTTTCAGTTTATGCTCAGTTGAAAAAGTTAGTCCATATCCATTCGGCTCCGTGCGGGGGCGTCAGTATAGGAGGGGGGGATAGGTGGTTTATATCCCCTACTCTTAGCAAGGGGGGATGGTTAATGTAATCGCCCCCCCCGTCCATTATTCAGAGAATAATATTTATATATTGCAAATTAAAAATATTAATAAATAGAATTATAGACTTTAGTTTCATTTGAGAGTTTACTGTGAAATATTATATCTAGTAGTTTTGAATCAACTTATATACTGAAAACATAATACCTTATTTTCTAAAACCTTATACTTAATTGCAATATTTTTTAAATGTGATTAAGTATATATATATATATATATATATATATATATATATATATATATATATATATTGTGTCCTGCAGGCACTTGTATATTTAAAATGTGTCATACAGATGATATATATATGTGTGTGTGTGCAAGTCACCCCCCCCCCCCCCAGGCTGGAAAATAAATTGACCCCACTGGCTCCGCGTATTATTTTCCTCAGCTTGTGAATATCACAGACATGCCAAACCTCATGCATTAGGCGTGAGACTCGCGCATTTACACTTCGTCACACGCTCTTACGCCGAGGGACATAAATCTGACACATTATGTTTCCTGGCTCGGTCATCTCCAGCTTTTAAGTTAAAACCGAACGTCTTATCCCATTTGCTCTTTCAAGACTTGAATAGGAACAAGGTTGTGCCGAATATGACAAATCGACCCGTTTGACAAGGTGAGGCGTCTTGCCCGGAGGCACGAAATTCAGGAGACCCCGCGGCATTTTGCCTGAAGGACTTGTGATCTGGCCTTGATTCATCCGATTGGTGGAGAGGGATTTTTTTTTTTGGGGGGGGGGGGGGGAGGGGCACTTATTACTGTCTTGCACATCATGTTTCAGCTGATCCTGGTTGTTAGCGCACAATACGAAAGATGAAAAAGATGATTTCTGGTAATGTTTTAGTAGTTTCCTGAAAATATTATATCCCCCTTACAGGAACGGAGGTTCTTGACAGCAACGGCCAACTTGGCATCTCTGATAGGTGAATTGCAAAATAAAGTGGAGAACGGCCCACGAACTGGAATGATTTCTGAATGAACAAATCCAGGCCTATACGCCATACATGGTACGTTGAAACTATATTGATTGACTGGAAGTTATACGTTACAAATACAGGCTGGAAAAAATCAAAGAATGATGTATAAGAAATCAGGATGGGCTTTCTTTAACCATGTAACACGACCCTGGATCTCGATAACTTCAAAGCCAGACCAGGAACAAGAGCGAAATTAAAGTGAAGAGTAAAAATGTCGATATGTGCTACGATATGATTTATCTTTAAAGATATGCCAAATACAATAACGCCGCTAAAAATTGCCAATAATGTTCAACAAGTGACACTAATGGCATGTTCTGGCGCTCTGACCAACGATTTGTTGACTTTTTGCTACAATCAAAGCCGCTTGGTCACGGTCTTTGTTCAACCAGCGGTAGTACCAAGGGGAACCGAGAAAGATTCTTGTTTCTGCCCAGAGATGAGGTGGTCTATAAGGCCGATATACAAAATCCAGTTTCCGGGACCTGGGCCTGAATCAAGCATAAGTGAAATTATACTGTGAATGCATATGGGTAAAAAGACATGACCAATTTGCTTTGAAAAACACAGAACGACAACAAGTTTAACAAGGAGATTTAAATGAGCAATCTTTTTGTTGGTCTTAAAATCTGTTTACAGCTGTTTCATCTAAAAACCAGCTCAAATTAAGAAACATCCAAAACACCGCGAAAACACCCTAAGTCTTGGCTTTTACGTCACGTGAGGTCACACGAACGAATCACATGCAAATATGCAACGTGTACCATCAAACAGATTTCCTGTCAAATACCGCAGTGCGATACACAGTTTTTTATTTTAGGTCACCGATATAATTTTTACGTGATTAGGTAACCTATAATAATCCATTTGTATTTAAAGTATACAGGCATTGTTCATGTACAAACGCGTCTCTATACTCCCATGTTCTCTAGCGTTTCGACTTTCAATAATTGATTAGTTACTGACCCCAGAAGATCCCCATATCGAATTCCACTTAAATGACATGAAATATCGAAAGATCTGCTTACATGTCGTGTTCTCAATTGCGAAAATGATAGTTTGGTTTATTAGAAAAAAATGCATATTTGGCTGGTTGATATTTAATCAGTGCTTTGTGGTACAGGAATGTGGTAATCAGCGAAAAGGCGATACACCTGTCCCACGTCGGTTTTATAAAAAGGAGGCTTTAGCTACAACCCTACATGATAACTTAACGCAGGCCGAAGCTACATCGCACATATAAGTACATTTTGGCATAAGCAAAGCATTTGTTAACATTTTATGGAACATCACTGCGCTAGCGTCTACTCAATACACTAATATTTCATTATTAAAGTGGACACCACCATGTATGCGCTCATCAGGAACTTCGCTTGCTAGTTTCCATATAATTATGCTTCCGCCATAAATGAATTTCGCTGAAGTGGAAGTATTGGTACTATTTCGGGTAGCATGTCGGGGTGTTCCCCTCGACGAGACCATACTGTTAATCATCCCTCAACAGCAATAGCTTGGTGAGCTCAGGACAACATTCTCAGATCCCCGCCACACCATGGTTCCCATGGGACTACGGCTGTCGCCTGTTATCAGATTTCCTCATCACTGACTTAATGTCTAATTTTATGTTGGCACGCATGCGCATGTCCTTTAAAGAGAAATGTGTTATGTGCATCGATAATCCCGTCGCCATTTGGAACAATTGGCTAAAAATGAGCTAGTTTTTCAGACTAACTGATTTTTTCTTACCCTTTTTTCACTAAAATTGAGAATTTAATGTCATGGTAGAACTATGCTGCGTGGATCGTTTGGTGGTGTTATTTGCATTTTTGATACTTAAACGCCCTTTCATTTTTTCTCCACTAGGAAATTGTCAATTTGAACGCATATCCAAGTCTTATGTGCAGGCATATCTACCTACCTTATAAAAGAATAATTACGTACGTCATCCAAAATAGGTTCTTGTAACCATGTAAAATGTCAAGGAAATGGGGTTAACAATGTGTGATATGCACGGATTTGTAAGCCCTTCCTTAATTTGCAACCAGTTCACACACGCCGGTTAGGTTTTTTAACACCAATACGCCCCTCCTTCTGTTAAAAAAATACTAGTTTCTCAATGATTTTAAGTAATCAATTTGAGATCGCGAATTTTCGTTAATCTTTTAATTACTTATAGAAAAATAGTATTCATATGATCAGGAGACAACATCATAATAACAGTGTTGCAAAGGTAAAAACATCATAACAAATTTAAATTTAATCGAAAGTTTATTATTTTTTATTCACTTGAAAGCAATATAAGACCAGGTAAAGCTCAGTCATCTGATCGCTAATCGGCTATTGATTAATGTACCATAAACTGTTCCTAGTCTCAACATAGGTTTTCTGAAGAATTAAAATTTTATTTTATACTATACTAACATAATAGTATTATTTGATCATTTTATATGTTGAAATTAGAAATACACGGTCGAAGATCGAACCAATTCAGCTATTCTGTAATTATTCATGACACTTTTCAACATCCTTCTCAAACTTATATTCGTATTTCTTATTTAATTTTAGTTTAGAGAGAGAGAGAGCGAGAGATAGAGAGAGAGAGTATCCCCAACAACTTTTATGCGAAATACACCCCGGGATAAAACAAATAGGACCGTCAGTCAGAGGGAGGAATAATTGAAATAAATCAAAGCGACTATTTCATTATCTTTAAACAGTTCAATTTAAAAAGTAAATATTATTCTTGTGTGAGGGCACTGAACGGAACATCTAAAGAAAAGCATTTATTTCCTTCGAACGGGGCGTAAAACACCAGTACAAATCACGATTTTACCCAGTGCTATGATGTCACGGGTGTTAAACGACAGCGTAAACTTGTTGTCAGTGTGACGGTTGATGGGAAGTGTCCACGACCACGCTCTCGTTACCGCCATCCACGTGTGTAGCTGGCAAATAAGAAGCGTTAAAAGCTCTGTTGACCCCGTCACAACGGGCGAAACGCTGGGCCAGGACACCTGATTACCATAAAGTGGCGTCGTTCACGAGGGATGATTAAACTAGTAATAGTTACCGGCATGCAGCTAGCTACGGAGATTCAAAATTAACGACTCCCTGCACGACTTCTCAACAACCCCAAGGCGTCAAATAAACACTCCGTGGTAATAATTAATACGTCCCACGGGAATTAAGATGATGGTGTTCGACATTTTCGGGTTAAGATTGCATGGCAGTTGTACCGGTCGACGCTACCGGTACAACAACGCGTAACAAAAACTACGAGGTGATACCAACCAGCGTGCATATATAATGTGCAGTTAAAAATTCTGAACTGGATAACCTTGACTCTACTTAAATTCTCATATAGATCACATGAGTTCTTGATCCACTATACATCAGGATTAAAATATGGATAAAGAATGTGACATCCCGAAATATGAAACATATTTCAGCCGAAGGGCCCTGTTATTCGCTGGGTTTTGTTCTGGTGTAAATACCATTTGTAAATACAGTGTAAATTCCATGGAGCTCTTTCTAACCATTAAAAGTCAGTCAAGAAATTGACAAATGCAAGATATATAACTCACAAGGTACAGACGATATCATTCTACATACTGCATGACACGGAAATGTTTATCTTATTATTTTGACATGATTCGTTTTGAAACCAGGTCGTGTCTACGATGCTCATTAACGGTAACTGTAGAATTACTTAGTGATGTGTCACATCAAGATCAGCTTATCAATACTTCGCGGGAGAGAAAGAGAGCACGATGTGGTTCAAGATGCTGTTTACATGCGAATGAAATATGAATATTTAATGCTATTTTAGTTAACATGGGTTATGAGTATCCCATGGGCATACAATATGAAAAGTCTTAGTTGTTGTATTATTTATAAAATATTTGTGATAAATCCGTTAAATATTTCAGCTATGAAAGCATGAACTTGTATGTAACATCACAGACATATTTTAAAACCACTGACTTCTTTATTCATTCCCCTAGACATTTCACGCTGCCTAGTGATACAGAATTTGGTTTTTTTTTTTTTATCTCCATTACAAAATTTGTGTTCATCACGCATACGTGATCTGTTTGTATTAGGTTCCGTAACAAGGGTTTCAAACCAAATTTTGCGACCTGGACCCTCTCCTTCCCGGTCCAGAGGGCCTATTTAAGGTTTCTTTTCAGTCTTCAAGGGTGTGACCTTCCTCTTTCCAAAACCTGGATCCAGCCCTGCGGAGAGCGTTTGGTTGCAATTGGATGCGTATTGGCTGATTTAAAAGCGAAGTATCGTTATTTTTAGACCACACCCAAACCGAATATTATAGTATGAATACAAGCGGACGCGTTCATAATTTTTAACAATATATTTATCTTTTGCTGAGTTGAGGGGTAACAATTTATCATGACGATAATGTGATATTCTTAAACTAGTATTTCAACCCTAATATACATTGATGTTGGTTGGGATCCCGTTGATGACATATGAACCGGGTATAACATGGATAAGAACTTGGGTCTTCCTACGACCCTTTTTATCGTATTACAGACCTATTGCATCGTGTTCTTGTCAGTATAGAGTTTCTTGGCCTAATATAACAAAACTGCAAGGTTTGAGAGAATTCTCACCTATTAGTTTTAATACATATCTTGAGTGGTTTGGACTCTTATGAATAAATATATCGCCTGAAAACCAGTTTGCTTTATAAACACTCTGAAAATCTGATGGTAATATTCATATTAGGTTTATGTTATGTTAGTCTTTATAATTTATACCTGTATATTCTTGTAAAGTTATGTTCTCTGCCACGTTCAATCACGCCCCCGCCCGTTCACTGTGGTTCCTTGTGGAATCTCTGGTTGAGGGTTTGTAAAAGGTTTATTTCCACGCCCCTACATATCATATTCCATTCCATGACAAGTACAAGATACATACCAAGGTACAGGCATTGGCTTTTATGTCTTTCTAGAGATTCTTTAATCAGACGATATCCCGTACCCTTTAAATATACACAGAAATATCCAGATACAATATTGTACAGTGATTTTTCTTTAGAATGACTGATATGTAACAGCCGCAGTAGCTATTACAGATTAACCAAAGTATGTTAGATAATGAAAGAGACGGCTTTAATCAGACAGTTTGTGAAAGAGAGACTTTAAATCTGTATATTAAAGTAGAGACACAGTGCTACACAATTAATAGCCAGAAGACAGATTGGGATGTACTAGACAAACACTCAGACAGACCGCCATATTATATGCCGTCGGTTCTCTGTTCTTTAATAATGAAAAAGCAATACTGACAAATTACTTCCCATATCTTTATATGCTAATGGCGTCATTGCTGTACGTGGCATTTAGAATACTAGTGGAACAATCAGTGTATACTGCAAGAAAAGTATTGACTGCCCAAAGCTACAGACGTCGGTCTTTTATTTTATTAGTCTTAAGTTTCATTACTAAGATTACTGATATCCTTAACTAAATAGATACTCAGCTGATTATACAAACACAAAAAAACATAAGACTGGAATAATCTGTCGATATATATGCTAGAAGACCGGTAGTTTTTTTTCTCAGGCATTAAACCACCACCAAGAAGATCCTCTCCGCTGTCTTCTCACCTTCAGCAACAGTATCCCAGGTTATCTCCAGTACAAAGCTACCCAAATAATACCGATCAATAGCTCCATTATAATGAAATTGCAGGAACAATTGGACAGGATTCTTTGAATTATAGTTTTATGGTGGTACTGATAAATTTGCTGAGAGTCAAACCAAGCATAAAGCATATACCTCTTGAAACCTGAAGAAAGTAAAACGGTCGGTTTGTATTACAGACAAACAATTCATAGCGTGATGGTTTTATGGTTAGGGTGCTGGACTTGTGACCCCAAGGTAGTGGGTTCGGTTCCCGTTATGTCCGTATTCCGTGCTTAAACACCTATAGCCAAAGTCTTGACCACAGGGTTTCGTTCCTCCGCCAAGGAGTGATAGGTACTGCTCATGGGCGGTAGACAAAAATGTATAGACAGGAAAACACTTTGCTCAATGTATAGCAATTATGTAGGTATATTCTCACAAAAGAGTCGAAAAAGCTAAGAATTAACAGGCCTAAAGACCAGAAAAGAAAAGTATAAAGTCTCATGATTCTGGAATAGTCGGTGATATCAGACTATGAACTCATTAGCTCCACATCAAAGGTGTCGCACGGATACCAGTTAGTTGAACAGAAATTGTGTCTACCAGGATCAGCCGAAGCAAATTAAGGACTACTGAAACATGTGTACAATCAAAGCAAATTCATTACATTTTCGAGAGGTTCAGTCAAATATCAGACGGATCTTTTAGAGGATCAGGACACTGGCGGAGTTATGAGTGTTTCATTTTTTTATGAAATTGGGTATCTAAGAGATATTCTTAAAAATCCTTTGCATTTAAAGAGTTATGGTATGTTAATATAAAGCATGATAATTTTGATCAGATATTCAACTTGAGATAGTTACAATATTTCTGTTGTAGGCGCTTTAATAAAAAAATATTTCAATCCTTTACAACTCCATCTGTTTGAAACATATGATTACGATGAAAAATGATTTGCTGGTCACTATTCATGACTAACACTAACACAAAAATATTTGGATAAAATCCTTCCCGTCTAATCATCTCACGTTGCCGTCGTTTTCTGATAAAATAAATTAAAACCCTAAAAAAGACTAAAAAAAGCGTCATCAAATTAAGCAGCTGTAACATACAGATTGATTATCTTCGTGACACCTGTGTCCCCGCTCAGGTCGGATGTTGTACAAAGCTTTACATGACTCCGAAATTCCCTTTAAAATGTTTTACACTGACATCAGTAGGCACATGGGAAACTTTGATTGAGCCATGCCCAGTTTCATTATCAGGAGAGTAAAAAACAGTCGGATTACACGGCCAAATTCTATACAGTGTGGTGGTTATTTTAGCCGGCACATATACCTCCGCAATTAGAATAATTAATAGAATAATAATATAGAATTACTTCCCGATCGGCACAATTATTAAGACAACTGCCGTGTTTGGAACAACTCGACACGACTTAGCGTCATAATGACGATTATTTTATCTTTTAATTATTACATAGTTTTGTACGGAATAAACGAACTAGAAGACAGTCAAAGAGACGACTTTGGCTAGATCTTGATCTAGATCAATATTTTGATTTTACTGGATGGTTCAAAAAATAAAATGTTTCTTCTTTGGCGCATGGTCAATCGTTCGGCAAGATTTTACCAATACATTGAGATATGGCTTTGACAAACACTCATATTCACACACAGTCAATTACACAAATGCCTGCCACTTTCTTTGACGTAGGTCAAAGATACTTAAGTTCCCGCGCGATAATTATCTTGTTCCCACTAAATAGTATCTCTTTCCCACGCGATAATTATCTTGTTCCCATGCAATAGTATCTCGTTTCCACGTGATAATTATCTCGTTTCCATGCGATAATATCTCGTTCCCGCGCGATAATTATCTTGTTCCCGTGCGATAATTATCTCGTTCCCACGCGAGAGCATCTTGTTCCCACGCGATAATTATCTTGTTCCCACGCGATAGTATCTCGTTCCCACACGATAATTATCTCATTCCCATGTGCTAATTATCTTGTTCCCACGCGATAGTATCTCATTCCCACGCGATAATTATCTTGTTCCCACGCGATAGCATCTTGTTTCCACGCGATAATTATCTTGTTCCCACGGCGATATTATCTCTTTCCCACGCGTTAATTATCTTGTTACCAGGCGATAGTATCTCTTTTCCACGCGATAATTATCTTGTTCCCACGCAATAGTATCTCGTTCGTACGCGATAATTATCTTGTTCCCACGCGATAGTATCTCGTTCCCACGCGAAAATTATCTTGTTCCCACTGGATAGTATCTCGTTCCAACGCGATAATTATCTTGTTCGCATGCGATAGTATTTCGTTCCCATGCGATAATTATCTTATTTTCACGCGATAGTATCTCTTTCCAACGCGATAATTATCTTATACCCACGCGATAGTATCTCGTATCCTTGCGATCAATAAAGATAGACAGTACAATAACACCTACATCCCATATCCTTAAGGCATGCTTCTCTACGCGGGATTAAGAATATGGGCGATTCGTTGTGACCATATTTTGCATGTATATAGGCTTAGTATGCTGAGACCCGAAATGGTGCAACAGCGACCCTTACATCACCATCACTTATGGGCCATGTCTGTACAGAATGTGTGGGCGGGTGGAAGGGGGGGTGGGTCGTGCAAGAGTACGGATATTACATGTGCCATACTTAATTGTCATGATATGGAATACATAACTGATCATTGTAGAATGATCTGAGGGGAAAACTTAAGCAATTTTCTCGTAAAAAGGTTTCATTCCCAAAAAAAAAGAGTGAGGGGACAAAAGGAAGCTGGTGCCCCCCCCCCCCCCCTTCCTTGTTGTAAGCTTTTACTTTGAGAGTTAACACAAAGCAACATGTGGTTTTCTCTGTTCCGTAAACCTGACAAATTTAAGATTTTCCGGGAAGATAAAATAAAAACAAGTGTTTCAGTTTTTTTCAATGTGTTTAGTACATAAAGGTTTATATAACCCTTTCCCTAACCTTAAAATGAGTGTACCCTAAACATATTCATTAAAGCTTTCGGCTGAACATTGGCAAGTTTATATATATTTATATATAAATATATAAGAGGTAATTATCGCGTGGTAACCAGATACTATTGCGTTTGAATAAGATACGGTAAAAGTCTGTATCTCCTATACGAGCCACCGTATTATGCAGTAATAAAAATCATATAAATATAAATATACTTCTTATATGAATATACTTCCTATGATATATATCATATTATCATTGTATGTATTTTGATAAGAAAGTCATTAAATTTGTTACGATTTCCAATTGTGGGAAAATATTTTTTATTTTTTGCTATAGGGTGTAATTACATTCACTGGCTGGCTGGCTGGCGGCACGGATGGATGGATGGATGGATGGATGGATGGATGGATGGATGGATGGGTGGGTGGATGGATGGATGGATTGATGGATGGATGGATACACATACATTGTGGCGCCCCCTGCACCATATTCCGTGCCTTCACAAGGGGCGCGGACCGCATTGATCATGCACTGATTCTGTCCTGTTGATGGCGGAATGTCTGTTTTGTAAACGGTCCCTGTCTGTGAATTTTAGTTTAAGAATTTCACCTGAGCAAAATGTGTGTCAGTTTAGAAAACAGAAACTGACAATGCAAGGACGGGTACATTTTGTGGTCATACCTGAAATGGTCATCTAAAACCAAATAGAAAAAAGCTATATTGTCAGTAAAAAGTATTAAATGTATGACAATGTACTAAACAAAGTATTTAACATAGTTGATGTTTCAGAATGGCTGTAATGTGTGCTAACATGCAAACAATGTCATCTGGTCGAACCGGAGTGTGAGGGGTATGAGGCCATCAGCGTCCTGGGCTAGTATGACTCAAAGCGCAATGTGCATTAATCCTTGTATAAGTGAGAGTTAAAGTTACAGTCAGACATGTGGGTACCCTTTGATTTATATACAAATATATCCAAACGGGGGAACACTAAGTTATAAAAGCCAGGTACAGAACAGGCTCTATTTAGCACTTCCAGGTGTTATAACATAGCTTGATAAGTATTAAAGTCACAACTTTAGGGCGGGGTGCGACTACGGCGGCGGCTCAAAGACTGGAAAGCAGATTGCTTGGTCGTTAGTCCAGTTCAAAGGTATGTAATACCATCACTAGTAATGCTTCTGTCATGTCCCGTAATATATTAATGAAGTATTATTATTCCTCCAATGATTCACAAAGAGTTTCATCTGTTCAGAACATAATCTAATATAATTTGATAGATCTTAAAAACTTGAATGGGGCCGATATCGACCTATGAGTGTCGCCCAGTGGCCTTCAGCCGGCCATCCTTTGTAATTTACCGGACAACTTCAATTGTATAAAATAAATATTAAGGCCAACAGTCGTATTTTGGTATCTACATTGTAAGATGTATATTTACAATAATTTTTATTAAAAGCGTGGGTGTTTTCTTTGGAATAACCACAATGTTACATGTTGTTATCTATCGACGTTATAAGGCAGTATGAACAGGAAGAAGAAGAAAATTGACTCTGCTTTAAATAGAACCAAGCCCAGTTATTATGTTCCAAATCTATTTACCTAAAATATCCCGCATTCAGATTAGAGACATTGCAGTTTTTAGACAAAGGTCGCTAAGAATAACTCTCACCGAAGACTATTTTTGAAATCTGTCTAGACATGACATCTTTTAAACCTACCGTAGGTAAAACTGCTGCAGAACGACAAATATAAACGACCTTATATAAACTGTGTATATAAACAACTATGCATACCGTGAAATGGTGTAATTTATGTAAATATATAATTACAATTCTCAAATATAATACAAATACAGAGCATGTTCGCCATGCAGGACAGTCAGATAGGGTTCCATATCTGATTAGAATATTTATGTGTTGTTCCATATCACAGGTTTTCTTCCAGCTTTTTCTTCTATGTAAAAGGAAATATGTTAAGTTGCCAGATGTCTGCACACGCCGAGCGATAGTAAAGAACCTCCCGCCCCCTCGACCACTTTTGCAAAAATAGCCGCTTCGGTATGGGAACATCAATTGCTTTGGCGGTGAATAGAAGGAGATATTGCTCTGTCTATATATAACTCTGAAGAAAAACAACACTGTTAATTCACAACAGTCTGTTTCACGGGATGCGACCCGATCTTCAGGTGAATGTTGTAAGAATGAAGCTAACGGCGTGGTTTAAATAGTCTGTAGGCCATTGAGCACTTTACAACGGAGGGTAACTCTACCTTCTACTATATATATACATATATAATATACATTTATTTAAAGAAGCATTGTGATTTTAACTGAGAACTAGTCTTCATACTAAGTTTAAACCTGGTCAGTTTTCCTGATCAGGTGACCTTAAAACTTTTATAATTTGCATTTTTTCATCTTATCGATTTTTAATCCACGTGAAGCGCATTGGAACATTAAGTAATGGATAATTCGCTCTATAAGAAATAACTTATAATTTTTATTATTATTATTATTATTATTATTATCATCATTTTTATTATTAAATGAAATAGAGAAGACACCCCTGGGCCCACGATTGGTACTATACACCAGCTATTTATGTCTGGCACTTAATACGGGGCATACGCACAACCTCGGGAATAATATATATCAGGAATAAAAAAAAATAAATATCAGGTGCAAATCTGTCACGTAGGACTTATTCTGCACAAAGGTCGCGTTTTGAAAATCAGCCTATTGGAGATCTAGCGCGAAGAAGGATAGAAGTGACGATGACGGTAAGGGACACCGTCTGACCAGGTATTTAGTTTAAAAATGTTATTATAAATTGTAAGGGTATGCCTAGACTGGTACCCCGCTCTAATATGGTACCGCGGCTCCAGGCCAAATCATGTATGTTTTGCCGAGGGCCATTATAGAGCAGGGTACCAGTCTAGGGTACGCCTTTATTATGTTTTGAATTGAAAAATTATCACCAGGTCAGTTTTCTGAATTGGCAGTTATACGTGCCATTTAAAAAATAACAAAAGAAATGACTCCAAGGCCTAATCAGTTCATCAAAGAGGCTTGTGGTGCTTTGTCAAGCAATGCTACGCACAACTGAAGGTTTCAACGTTCTGGTACCATCAAATCCACCAGATGTCGCAAAAGTCCGATCGTAAAGTTACTCGTCTGCTGTGAATTTTAATCGATTCAGGTGCACTTACTGGTGTTAAACCGCTGAGGAGGATTGCCAACGGCGGAGGGTTCTACAGTTAACTTTATAACGAGAACGTGAAGGGTCTGTCGTGTACAGCGGAACACTGTCGCAGATTCAACAGCAGTCGAATTGGAAACAACCCGCGAATATATTTTGTTTCTTTATTATTTAATTTCATTTCTTTCATTTAGTATTATTATCATTAGTATCACCATTATTAATATGATTGTAATCATGAAACTACTACTACTACTTCTACTACTGCTACTACTATTCATAAAAATAATAATATAATTTTATTATTATTTCTATTACTAGTATTTATTATAATTATTATTATAGTCGCCAGCCTTGGTCTGGCGACTATAACAATAATTAATTTTAGGATTGACATTTTTGTCATAATTAGTAGTATTATTATCAATAGAAGTAGTAGAAGTAATAGTAATAGTAGTAGTATTAGTAATGTTATTAATATAATATAATAATACTGCTACTTATAATAATATTTATTATTAATAACATAATGACAAAAACTACCTGAGATATTAAAATATTAATATTTTAGCAGAATTATTATTAGTATTGACATTGATGTTATTATTATTATTTTCAGTAGTAGTAGTAGTAGTAGCAGTAGAAGTAGTAGTAGTAATGTTGTTAATAATAATTTTCACTTTGATATAATAATACTACTACTTATAATAATAATTATTATCAATTACATAATAACATAAACTACCTGAGACATTAAATTAATAATATTTTAGCAGAATTAATATTAGTATTGACATTTATGTTGTTATTATTATTATCAGTAGTAGTATTAGTAGTAATAGTTGCAATGTTGTTAATAATAATTTTTACATTGATATAATAATACTACTATTTATAATAATAATTATTATTGATTACATAATTACATAAACTATCTGAGACATTAAATTATTATTATTTTAGTAGAAAAAAATATTAGTATTGATATTTTTGTTATTATTAGTAGTAGTAGTAATAGTAGTAGTAATGTTATTAATATTAATTTTCACATTGGTATAATACTTCTACTACTAATTATTATTATTATTATTACCTAATAACATAAACTACCTGAGACATTGTGGCAAGCACACTCACGTGACCTGAGCTGTAACATTCATCAACGATCTAGATTAAAAACCTCGCAGACTAAAGAATATGTCCAACTTATGACATTTGACGTCATCTTCATTGGATATATATAAATGGTAAGAGCTATTTCGGGTAATAAGCAATGAGCATGGTTACAAAAAGCGTACACCCTCCCCAATATTCAAAGAATTGTTTACAAAACCCAGTAAACCAAAGTTAAAAGTTTTTATAACGTTCGGAAAAGACTGATTACACTAGATGATTATGTTGAGAGCTTTGGTGTATATTGTAAATGAAAACAATTGTGGCAAGTTGGTCTTTGTGTTCGTCCGTTTCATATTTTATTTTATTTATTTGTTTATTTATTTCACATTTGAACAATTTCACTGTGATGTGCATTTGGATCTTGCACCGAAACAAAGCGACATCTTTTGGCAATGAGAATAACTATTTCTCTCCTACCTTGAGGACAAGCGGAAATTGCTGTGGAAGCCGCGCCAACCCATTTCATTGATTCTTATCCAAGTACTCTTTACGACTTTAGACATATTGATCGTTATCCTGTTGCTACGTCCATGTGATTAGGGTTAATGATTTTTTGAATGAATTCTCAAAGTAAACAAAAGAATGAAATCCGGCAATGTGACGAAAACCGATTTTGAGGTCACTTGCACTCATAAATTGCGGCTAGATGATCCGGTGAAGGATGTATGTTCTGTTTCAAATATTAATGTTGGAAAAGTACCGAGCGACCAGGCCCTCCGTATTTATGCCAGTTGTTTAGTCGCAGAGCTGGTGTACTGGGAGGCGTAGGTTCGAATGTGACGGGTTCAGATTCATTTAATTGTTTCAACCAGAAGAAAAGCCTGCCGGACAGTAAGTGTAAGCACAGAAATGGAATCAAACAGTTTCCAATGATAAGCAAGGAGGTATAAGGGTAAAACACTTAAACAATTCATGCATGCCCCATTGTGCTTTGGGACGGCGGGAAGTATAGTCCGGTCGCCCCAGGACTCAACCTTGTTTTATGGTCTTCAGTTTTTTTCTCTGTGGATTTTGTTTGCCCACATGTCAGGTGTGAAAAATACGTTAGTTGGCCCTCTGTCAGCCTTGGGCAATTTTTGCTAATTAACATAAAACAAAATGGCCGCCAAAATAATGCGAAAATACCAATAATGCAATAATTACCTTTACATGTGACATAGAGGGTCATCCATTACATGAATTCTGGGGTATTATGACACAGAGAATTCATTTTGGTATTGTTTTAGTCATAATGACAACCAATTCTAATGTAGCTGTTCTCCGATTTGAAAAAAAAACCTGTAAATACACTGAACACATGATTTGCTCAGTACGTATGTTCCAAAGCATTCTTGAGATAAATGGTAATAAATTAAACTTGTTACGGAAACTAATAACAACAGATCACGTAGTCTTGATGAACATAAATTTTGTTACGGAGATAAATAAAAATCAGATTCTGTAACACTGGGCAGCGTGACTACATACTACAGCGGGCCGGCCCAGCTCGCGCGTCTCCAATGGCAATGGACAATGCTTGCCTAACAGACACAGGTATCACTCCTGCGCACAATAAACCAGGTCCTGCCTAACACGAATAAGAATGTCAACAGCTCACAATAAAAAAGATACCTGTAACAAACTCATTAAACACTCAAGTATAGATGAAGATGAGATGATTAAACGTTCTGGAAAACAGCTGTTATACATTATAAAAATAATATGCTTTTTTGTTACCTATGCATGACCTTCATAGTGGAACAATAAGGGCAAAACTGCCGTTATCCACACAGTTTTTATTTATCCCTCTTGAGTCACGACGAGGTCCGATATTTACAATTTAAACAAGATTTTACTTAGTTGTAGGGGTATAATGTGAGCATAATTTGGGTCCATTTAAATCAAAATGGCACCTTTACGGAAATTCATCCTTATTCGTGGCAAATGTATCAGTTGTAATATTATAATAATGGTACATGCATGATAAAAAAAATTATGTAAGTTTTTGTAGAGTGTATTATGAAGGGTGTACATACGAACGGACAATGCTGTCACATGGATGGAAACAACTGGCCCTTAAAAAATATTTATATATGATTATAGCGGGGTCGAAAAGCAAAAAAATAGCTGAGTCATACTTGAAGCCCCCCGCCGCCCTTCTCCCTGACTTTCATGCAGTGTATACATATTTTGTCAAAGGTTATCTAACCGTGGACTTCCATACGTGACCGTTAACATTCACAGACTTAGGATGTATCATTTTTATGTTTTACTTCCCTGGTTTGGTATTTGTTTGCTCTGTCTATATCAGCATCTTCATCTTTTTTAGTTACCGATGTATGGCCTTCATAATGAAACAATAAAAGCGAAACTGCCGTTATCCAAACATTTATTTTAATTTTCCCGCTCGTGTCACGACGAGGCCCGATATTTACAACTTCGACGAGAATTTATTTTGTTTGAAGGATTTAAGTGAACATAATTTGGGTCAAGTAAATCAAAATGGCACCTTTACGGAAATTTATCTTTATTCGTATCAAATTTAACAGGGACATGCATAATAAAAGAGTTGTTGTTTAGTATATTATAAAGGGTGAACATACGAATGGACGAAGCTGTCATATGCAGGGAAAACTACCTAGTCCCTCAAAAATATTTACATATGGTTATGGGTCCAAAAGCATTACAGACAGATGAGCCATACTTGAAGCCCCTCCCCCTTTCTCCACATTTTCTTCTTCTTAACATATTTTGTCAAAGGTTATCTAACTGTGGACTTCCACATTCACAGATTTAGGATGTATATTTTATGTTTTACTTCCCTTACTTCCCGCTCCTGTCCGGATCATCTCATCTTCATCTAAGTGTTTAATTAGTTTAATTTTTATTACCCTCGATCTCCAGAATGCTTTATAACATACGTAGGCCTGCTAACCAAATTATGTATTCAGTATATTTACAGTTTTTTTAAATTGGAGTACAGCTACATTATAAATGGTGGACATTATGACTAAAACAATACCAAAAATGAATTCTCTGGGTCATAATACCCCAGAATTCATGTATTGGATGACCCTCTATGTCGAATGTAAAGGTAATTATGACATTTTTTTTCTATTTTCGCATTATTTTGGCGGCCATTTTGTTTTATGCTAATAAGCATAATTTTATGCTAATTAGTATAATTTTATGCTAATTAGATACGACGGAAGACGAAGCACATTGACGTTAATAACGGAGACAGAGACAAGCCCATTCCAGGGAGAACGTACCAACATAAACCCTATTCACACATGCAGTAGTTGTTGATATTACCGATGAACAGACATGTCTGTACCCAGGCAGGCCTCACAGGGAGTTATTATATGATGTGGAAACAGAGCTCACGACGTACAGAGAAAGAAGAGTGTATATATATATATATATATATATATATATATATATATATATATATATATACATTAACGCGTTTTTTATTATATCGCAATCGTCAGATGTGCACCGTTAACGAACGGTTGGCGGTTGGTGTCGTCATGATATTATGTTCCGAAGCACTCAGTCACGGTCAGGTGAGACTGTATACGACGGAAGACGAAGCACATTGACGTTAATAACGGAGACAGAGACAAGCCCATTCCAGGGAGAACGTACCAACATAAACCCTATTCACACATGCAGTAGTTGTTGATATTACCGATGAACAGACATGTCTGTACCCAGGCAGGCCTCACAGGGAGTTATTATATGATGTGGAAACAGAGCTCACGACGTACAGAGAAAGAAGAGTGTGTATATATATATATATATATATATATATATATATATATATATACATTAACGCGTTTTTTATTATATCGCAATCGTCAGATGTGCACCGTTAACGAACGGTTGGCGGTTGGTGTCGTCATGATATTATGTTCCGAAGCACTCAGTCACGGTCAGGTGAGACTGTATGGGGATTAGGATTATGCCTGCCTTTTTAAACAATCTCTTCCTAGAAATCTCTCCAGTGGAAGCTGTAATCTCTGCCTTGAAGAATGGTCCAAATTTTAACTTTCCCAAAGTCACAAAGACTCAACAAAAGACCAAAGCGTCGTCATCCTAAGGAGAGGCGTCTTTAAATATACAATTTATTATTTTTAATCAAATATTCGATCTCCTTCACTAGAATGGTCACACTGAATAGAAATAACAGCATTTAATAACTAGAAATCAGTATTCTAAGGAATGCGAGCATTCGCCATGAGTTTGCAATTATTTATTCTGCCCATATTTATAAGGGACTCTACATTCGTGAATATTCCTTGCTGAAGTACCAGAATCCGCATCATATGCCGGATCCACACTAAATCTAATCCATATTCTCGGAATGCCCTGAAGTTTTCACCTAATATCTGAGTCTCTGTCTCTGTCTCTCTCTCTCTCTCTCTCTCTCTCTCTCCAGTGTTTAATGTATGTATATTCTCTGTCAACACCTGTGTGTGTCATTTCATCCATCCTTATATCTGATTTTAAACCTTACCTCAGTAAATAATTATGTATAGGTTGTTTATGCCTTACTCTATAAATAAAGAGGGACATCGACTGTGTAATTAAAACACATAAACACATATATGTAAGCAATGTACCAATGGTGCAGAAAGAAAATATGGCCTTTTTTGGGGGTGGAGGGGGGGGGGGAGACATTTCTGTTAAAGGGAGAGATATTTTATTATTGGTGCATAATAGTTATATGTTATTTCACATGTACATTAACGGAGAAATCGAGAATTCTAACATTTGTAGAATAAAGCATATTTACAGAAAAGTATAAACGCATGGGGCAATATTTCTAAGAATAACTTTTTAATATTAATAAAGACACAAGACTGTAAACACGAGAAAAAACATCAATGACATGGGGTTAGTAATATTACATACACACTTTCCCTTCAATGTTGGCGACAGCGACGATGCCATTTTTACCGCCCGTCTTCCAACATTGATCAAACACAATTTGTAATTTGGTTTGCTTGTGGATGCATCAGACGCCCTTTTTTTTACTCGATCGATACAACCCTCAATTATCTGGTCCTGATGGAAGAATAATTGTACAGGTGTTAGTTGTCCTAAAAGAAGTGCCCTTTGCTTTGCACTTTAAATTACTAGCCTAAGGCGTCCGGAGTGGTGAAGTCCGCTGAAAGAAAATTTCCCAAATTGGGAAACGGATATGGAAATTTGAGATCTGTGTGCTACATGTTATGAAGCCTGTGTTTATAATGGCATTACTTTTTATCTAATATATCAGGTATGAATAAGTTAATGAACTCGGAACATCCAACGCACAACAAATAAACAAACATTGTTCACAAAATAATTTTATCCGGTAGTCGCCTCCTAAAATTTGACCAATTTTCCATTTAATTTTGGATCTCCACGAATAAAATGAATTTTGGATACTTCAAGAACGATTATAAATTTTCTTTCGCCTTTAAGTTCTTTGACCTGCATTTTCAATTAAAATTTAGTAAATATGAAGTAATGCCATTCCACATACCTGTGCATCGAAGTAATTAACAAACAAAGCAGAAACCTGCATTGTTAACTACCATATGCTACATTAAGGAATTTATTTAAAATACACGTATCAATGTCAGTAGCAAACCAGAGAAAAACACAAACAAGTGTTTTATTCTTCTTCATCGAAAGGATTATGTTCGAAAGGACAAAAACCATAAAATAGACAAGAATCAAATTTGACGTCACACAATACATGTGACGTCACATATATATTTTAATGCCTAATAATAGGGTACCCCAAAAGGTTAATTCTGTTTTGCCACATATGTCTCTAGGTTTTCATCAAAGGTGATTTAATAACAAAGTTATAATTTTAATATCCGGTTTTTAAATTTTGTTAGGTTGGGTGGTTCTTTCAATTTCACCCTTTTCACTTTGTATTCTTAAAATAACTGGTTCTTGCTTCTTAGGGGCGGTTGGATATTCATGAGATACATTTTAATATTGACAGAATTAATTTTTTTCCGGACTAAATTTAAGAGAGCTTACATGCTCTGGACTCGATTAAATAAATCGAGCTGGGGACAACAAATACATGAACCAATTACACCTTAAATGTCACCGTTTGAAAATACATTATATAAAAAACTACACATAAGTATAACAAATGAATATACATTAAAATCAGACAAAGTAAGAAAAGTGCAAGAAAACTTATTCCTCTTCGTATTGCCGAGAAAAGAAAATTATGAATTCATTATTCTGCTCAAGTCTTTGTCAGAAATTGGATTATCTCAAGGTAAGTTCTTTATATTCCTCTTATAACCGAACTATCACACAAGTGGAACTGTTTCTATTTTTAGCCGTCGATCCATGAATACCTTATCAATGCCTTCCTAACTTGGAACACGTGTTGGTATTATGTTAGCCTTCTCGCCCTCGAGCTTCCCGCTATGACTTGCCTGGTGTAAATATTAACGAATGCGGAACTTTTATTTTACATCTGTTTCCAGCGCCAAACAAGGCAAATTATCGGTAACTCAATTAGGAAATGGTGGCCCGATAGTTGCCACCGTTTCAATCTCGATGGATCGGGAGAATTGATGAGAATCCTCGTGCCAATATCGTTATGAGTGTCCCTAGTTCTCACAGATGAGTGCCACCTTGAAAATTAGAATGTGAGAGCTGCTGAATTGACAATAATTTCGGGAAGGTTTTTGTTATGCGTCATCTAGTAAGGGAGTAATATGTTGAGGGAGGTTCTTCTTTCCCGAAAGCTGGGACCTGCTGGATTGCTCCATAAGGAACCTAATACACATGATATTCGGAAACTGAGAAATGTTATAATTAGCTTTGGAAATATTAATTAAAGATTTTTAGGCGTGCAGAAACCATATCGTTTTCATCTTTATTGAAACGTGTTCTGACGGAAGTAATTTATTATCATAGCGTGAGAACTCTGGGCTAAAATTTACTAATTGCAGTGATTTCGATCGCTAATGTTGAAACATTGTTTGCTTATTTCTCATTCTTATTAAGGGTTTAGGTCTATTTGAGAAAATTAAGTTAAAATTAAATTTTATAAAATCAATTAAAAAATCAAATTAAATAATTAGCTTGCATTTAAAGAAATTTGAAACAATCTTCGTTTATCACATGCAAGATGAGCGTGCCTTCAGCTTGCAGTAAAAGTGTTCGACGTTAGACCATTCCAGTTATTTATTAAATGAATTATTTGGGATAAGATATTGTGCGTGACCATTAAATTTATCACATTATTAATAACTTTATCAAAGAATGTTGCACATTTAACTTAAATTCACCTTGATAATACACCACTGATACATCATGTTTAGACGACTTGTTAGATTTAGTGATAAGGTCCTCGTGCAGGAATTAATAATAGAATTTTGTTGAGAAACTAGGCGTGCATATATAGATGTGTCACAGAAATTATCTTCTAAGAATACTAAAAAAAATTATCCATATGATTTATTTTTAACTTTTAATATCCATTTCAAATATTGTATACATGTCTGATAGAGGCTGTATAAAAGTGACCATAGTGGTGCCCATAATAAGTCTTTCATCAGCTACAATGAGAGACCAAAAAAGAGGAGGGAAAACCAATTGGGTCGTCAGGGCCTAAAACAGGATCGATGCAATTTTGAGGCGACGGAAATTAGAAGAGGTGTAAGAAAACACAAAAAATGGGAACTCGGAGAAGAGGGCAGGAAAATAGAACTTTTCAACGGGAATACTCAGGGAGTAGGGCAGGAGAAAGAAATTACAATGGGAAGGCTTAGCGAGTAAAGTAGGAGAAAGAAATTACAATGGGAACACCCCGGAAGTAAAGCAGGAAAAAAAATTTAATGGGAACAGTTAGGAAGGAGAGAAGGAGAAATAAATTACAATGGGACCGCCCCGGAAGTAGAGCAGGAATAAGAAATTCCTATGGGAACAGTTAGGAAGTAGAGAAGGAGAAAAAATTACAATGGAAACACCCATGAAGTAGAGCAGGAAAAGGGAATTTTAATGGGAACAGTTAGGGAGTAGAGCAGGAGAAAGAAATTACAATGGGATCGCTTAGCGATTAGAGTAGGAGAAAGAAATTATAATGGGAACACCCCGGAAGTAAAGCAGGAAAAAAAATTTAATGGGATCAGTTAGGAAGGAGAGAAGGAGAAATAAATTACAATGGGATCACCCCGGAAGTAGAGCAGGAATAAGAAATTCCTATGGGAACAGTTAGGAAGTAGAGAAGGAGAAAAAATTACAATGGGAATACCCATGAAGTAGAGCAGGAAAAAGGAATTTTAATGGGAACAGTTAGGGAGTAGAGCAGGAGAAAGAAATTACAATGGGAACACTATGCGAGTAGGACAGAGGAAAGAAATAACAATAAAGAAATAACAATCGAAACACTCCGAGAGTAAAGCAGGAGAAATAAATTACAACGGGACCACCCCGAAAGTGGAGCAGGAATAAGAAATTCCTATGGGAAAAGTTAGGAAATAAGGAATGAGAAAGAAATTACAATGGAAACACCCCGGAAGTAGAGCAGGAAAAAGAAATTTCAATGGGAACAGTTAGGAAGTAGAGAAGGAGAAAAAATTACAATGGGAACACCCAGTTAGGAACTAGAAAGGAGAAAGAAATTACAATGGGATCGCTTAGCGAGTAGAGTAGGAGAAAGAAATTACAATGGGAACACTACGGAAGTAAAGCAGGAAAAAAATTTAATGGGATCAGTTAGGAAGGAGAGAAGGAGAAATAAATTACAATGGGATCACCCCGGAAGTAGAGCAGGAATAAGAAATTCCTATGGGAACAGTTAGGAAGTAGAGAAGGAGAAAAAATTACAATGGGAATACCCATGAAGTAGAGCAGGAAAAAGGAATTTTAATGGGAACAGTTAGGGAGTAGAGCAGGAGAAAGAAATTACAATGGGAACACTATGCGAGTAGGACAGAGGAAAGAAATAACAATAAAGAAATAACAATCGAAACACTCCGAGAGTAAAGCAGGAGAAATAAATTACAACGGGACCACCCCGAAAGTGGAGCAGGAATAAGAAATTCCTATGGGAAGGGTTAGGAAATAAGGAATGAGAAAGAAATTACAATGGAAACACCCCGGAAGTAGAGCAGGAAAAAGAAATTTCAATGGGAACAGTTAGGAAGTAGAGAAGGAGAAAAAATTACAATGGGAACACCCAGTTAGGAACTAGAAAGGTGAAAGAAATTACAATGGAAACACCCATGAAGTAGAGCAGGAAAAGGAAATTTCATTGGGAATAGTTAGGAAGGAGAGAAGGAGAAAAATTACAATGGGAACACCCATGAAGTAGAGCAGGAAAAAGAAATTTTAATGGGAACAGTTAGGGAGTAGAGCAGGAGAAACAAATTACAATGGGAACACCCCGAAAGTAGAGCAGGTAAAGGAAATTTCAATGGGAATAGTTAGGAACTAGAAAGGAGAAAGAAATTACAATGGAAACACCCATTAAGTAGAGCAGGAAAAGGAAATTTCATTGGGAATAGTTAGGAACTAGAAAGGAGAAAGAAATTACAATAGAAACACCCATTAAGTAGAGCAGGAAAAGGAAATTTCATTGGGAACAGTTAGGAACTAGAAAGGAGAAAGAAATTACAATGGAAACACCCACTGAGTAGAGCAGGGAAAAAAACTTCATTGGGAATAGTTAGGAACTAGTAAGGAGAAAGAAATTACAATGGAAACACCCATGAAGTAGAGCAGGAAAAAAAACTTCATTGGGAATAGTTAGGAACTAGAAAGGAGAAAGAAATTACAATAGAAACACCCATTAAGTAGAGCAGGAAAAGGAAATTTCATTGGGAATAGTTAGGAACTAGAAAGGAGAAAGAAATTACAATGGAAACACCCATTAAGTAGAGCAGGAAAAGGAAATTTCAATGGGAATAGTTAGGAACTAGAAAGGAGAAAGAAATTACAATGGAAACACCCATGAAGTAGAGCAGAAAAAGGAAATTTCATTGGGAATAGTTAGGAACTAGAAAGGAGAAATAAATTACAATAGAAACACCCATTAAGTAGAGCAGGAAAAGGAAATTTTATTGTGAACAGTAAGGAACTAGAAAGGAGAAAGAAATTACAATAGAAACACCCATTAAGTAGAGCAGGAAAAGGAAATTTCAATGGGAATAGTTAGGAACTAGAAAGGAGAAAGAAATTACAATGGAAACACCCATTAATTAGAGCAGGAAGGAAATTTCATTGGGAATAGTTAGGAACTAGAAAGGAGAAAGAAATTACAATAGAAACACCCATTAAGTAGAGCAGGAAAAGAAAATTTTAATGGGAACAGTTAGGAACTAGAAAGGAGAAAGAAATTACAATGGAAACACCCATTAAGTAGAGCAGGAAAAGGAAATTCCAATGAGAATAGTTAGGAACTAGAAAGGAGAAAGAAATTACAATGGAAACACCCATGAAGTAGAGCAGAAAAAGGAAATTTCATTGGGAATAGTTAGGAACTAGAAAAGAGAAAGAAATTACAATAGAAACACCCATTAAGTAGAGCAGGAAAAGGAAATTTCATTGGGAATAGTTAGGAACTAGAAAGGAGAAAGAAATTACAATAGAAACACCCATTAAGTAGAGCAGGAAAAGAAAATTTTAATCTGAACAGTTAGGAACTAGAAAGGAGAATGAAATTACAATGGAAACACCCATTAAGTAGAGCAGGAAAAGGAAATTTCATTGTGAATAGTAAGGAACTAGAAAGGAGAAAGAAATTACAATAGAAACACCCATTAAGTAGAGTAGGAAAAGGAAATTTCATTGGGAACAGTTAGGAACTAGAAAGGAGAAAGAAATTACAATGGAAACACCCATGAAGTAGAGCAGGAAAAAAACTTCATTGGGAATAGTTAGGAAATAGAAAGGAGAAAGAAATTACAATGAAAACACCCTTGAAGTAGAGCAGGAAAATGAAATTTCATTGGGAATAGTTAGGAAGAAGAAAAGGAGAAAAATTACAATGGGAACACCCATGAAGTAGAGCAGGAAAAGGGAATTTCATTGGGAATAGTTAGGAAGAAGAGAAGGAGAAAAATTACAATAGAAACACCCATTAAGTAGAGCAGGAAAAGGAAATTTCATTGTGAACAGTTAGGAACTAGAAAGGTGAAAGAAATTACAATGGAAACACCCTTGAAGTAGAGCAGGAAAATGAAATTTCATTGGGAATAGTTAGGAAGAAGAGAAGGAGAAAAATTACAATGGAAACACCCATTAAGTAGAGCAGGAAAAGGAAATTTCATTGGGAACAGTTAGGAACTAGAAAGGAGAAAGAAATTACAATGGAAACACCCATGAAGTAGAGCAGGAAAAAGAACTTCATTGGGAACAGTTAGGAACTAGAAAGGTGAAAGAAATTAAAATGGAAACACCCTTGAAGTAGAGCAGGAAAAGGAAATTTCATTGGGAACAGTTAGGAACTAGAAAGGAGAAAGAAATTACAATAGAAATACCCATTAAGTAAAGCAGGAAAAGGAAATTTCATTGGGAACAGTTAGGAACTAGAAAGGTGAAAGAATTTACAATGAAAACACCCATGAAGTAGAGTAGGAAAAAAACTTCATTGGGAATAGTTAGGAACTAGAAAGGAGAAAGAAATTACAATGGAAACACCCATGAAGTAGAGCAGGAAAAGGAAATTTCATTGGGAATAGTTAGGAACTAGAAAGGTGAAAGAAATTACAATGGAAACACCCATGAAGTAGAGCAGGAAAAGGAAATTTCATTAGGAATAGTTAGGAACTAGAAAGGAGAAATAAATTACAATGGAAACACCCATTAAGTAGAGCAGGAAAAGGAAATTTCATTGGGAATAGTTAGGAACTAGAAAGGAGAAAGAAATTACAATAGAAACACCCATTAAGTAGAGCAGGAAAAGGAAATTTCAATGGGAATAGTTAGGAACTAGAAAGGAGAAAGAAATTACAATGGAAACACCCCGGAAGTAGAGCAGGAAAAGGAAATTTTATTGGGAATAGTTAGGAAGTAGAAAGGAGAAAGAAATTACAATGGAAACACCCATTAAGTAGAGCAGGAAAAGGAAATTCCATTGGGAACAGTTAGGAACTAGAAAGGTGAAAGAAATTACAATGGAAACACCCATGAAGTAAAGCAGGAAAAAAAAATTCATTGGGAATAGTTAGGAACTAGAAAGGAGAAAGAAATTACAATGGAAACACCCCGGAAGTAGAGCAGGAAAAGGAAATTTCATTGGAAATAGTTAGGAACTAGAAAGGAGAAAGAAATTACAATGGAAACACCCATGAAGTAGAGCAGGAAAAGGAAATTTCATTGGGAACAGTTTGGAACTAGAAAGGAGAAAGAAATTACAATAGAAACACCCATTAAGTAGAGCAGGAAAAGGAAATTTCATTGGGAATAGTTAGGAACTAGAAAGGAGAAAGAAATTAAAATGGAAACACCCCGGAAGTAGAGCAGGTAAAGGAAATTTCAATGGGAATAGTTAGGAACTAGAAAGGTGAAAGAAATTACAATGGAAACACCCTTGAAGTAGAGCAGTAAAAGGAAATTCCAATGAGAAAAGTTAGGAACTAGAAAGGAGAAAGAAATTACAATGGAAACACCTATGAAGTAGAGCAGGAAAAGGAAATTTCATTGGGAATAGTTAGGAACTAGAAAGGAGAAAGAAATTAAAATGGAAACACCCCGGAAGTAGAGCAGGTAAAGGAAATTTCATTTGGAATGGTTAGGAACTAGAAAGGTGAAAGAATTTACAATGGAAACACCCTTGAAGAAGAGCAGGAAAATGAAATTTCATTGGGAATAGTTAGGAACTAGAAAGAAGAAAGACATTACAATGGAAACACCCATGAAGTAGAGCAGGAAAAAAAACTTCATTGGGAATAGTTAGGAACTAGAAAGGAGAAAGAAATTACAATGGAAACACCCCGGAAGTAGAGCAGGAAAAGGAAATTTCATTGGAAATAGTTAGGAACTAGAAAGGAGAAAGAAATTACAATGGAAACACCCATGAAGTAGAGCAGGAAAAGGAAATTTCATTGGGAACAGTTAGGAACTAGAAAGGAGAAAGAAATTACAATAGAAACACCCATTAAGTAGAGCAGGAAAAGGAAATTTCATTGGGAACAGTTAGGAACTAGAAAGGAGAAAGAAATTAAAATGGAAACACCCCGGAAGTAGAGCAGGTAAAGGAAATTTCATTGGGAATAGTTAGGAACTAGAAAGGTGAAAGAAATTACAATGGAAACACCCTTGAAGTAGAGCAGTAAAAGGAAATTCCAATGAGAATAGTTAGGAACTAGAAAGGAGAAAGAAATTACAATGGAAACACCCATGAAGTAGAGCAGGAAAATGAAATTTCATTGGGAACAGTTAGGAACTAGAAAGGAGAAAGAAATTACAATAGAAACACCCATTAAGTAGAGCAGGAAAAGGAAATTTCATTGGTAACAGTTAGGAACTAGAAAGGAGAAAGAAATTAAAATGGAAACACCCCGGAAGTAGAGCAGGTAAAGGAAATTTCATTGGGAATAGTTAGGAACTAGAAAGGTGAAAGAATTTACAATGGAAACACCCTTGAAGTAGAGCAGGAAAATGAAATTTCATTCGGAATAGTTAGGAAGAAGAGAAGGAGAAAAATTACAATGGAAACACCCATTAAGTAGAGCAGGAAAAGGAAATTTCATTGGGAACAGTTAGGAACTAGAAAGGAGAAAGAAATTACAATGGAAACACCCATGAAGTAGAGCAGGAAAAAGAACTTCATTGGGAACAGTTAGGAACTAGAAAGGTGAAAGAAATTAAAATGGAAACACCCTTGAAGTAGAGCAGGAAAAGGAAATTTCATTGGGAACAGTTAGGAACTAGAAAGGAGAAAGAAATTACAATAGAAATACCCATTAAGTAAAGCAGGAAAAGGAAATTTCATTGGGAACAGTTAGGAACTAGAAAGGTGAAAGAATTTACAATGAAAACACCCATGAAGTAGAGTAGGAAAAAAAACTTCATTGGGAATAGTTAGGAACTAGAAAGGAGAAAGAAATTACAATGGAAACACCCATGAAGTAGAGCAGGAAAAGGAAATTTCATTGGGAATAGTTAGGAACTAGAAAGGTGAAAGAAATTACAATGGAAACACCCATGAAGTAGAGCAGGAAAAGGAAATTTCATTGGGAACAGTTTGGAACTAGAAAGGAGAAATAAATTACAATGGAAACACCCATTAAGTAGAGCAGGAAAAGGAAATTTCATTGGGAATAGTTAGGAACTAGAAAGGAGAAAGAAATTACAATGGAAACACCCCGGAAGTAGAGCAGGAAAAGGAAATTTCATTGGAAATAGTTAGGAACTAGAAAGGAGAAAGAAATTACAATGGAAACACCCTTGAAGTAGAGCAGTAAAAGGAAATTCCAATGAGAAAAGTTAGGAACTAGAAAGGAGAAAGAAATTACAATGGAAACACCTATGAAGTAGAGCAGGAAAAGGAAATTTCATTGGGAATAGTTAGGAACTAGAAAGGAGAAAGAAATTAAAATGGAAACACCCCGGAAGTAGAGCAGGTAAAGGAAATTTCATTTGGAATGGTTAGGAACTAGAAAGGTGAAAGAATTTACAATGGAAACACCCTTGAAGAAGAGCAGGAAAATGAAATATCATTGGGAATAGTTAGGAACTAGAAAGAAGAAAGACATTACAATGGAAACACCCATGAAGTAGAGCAGGAAAAAAAACTTCATTGGGAATAGTTAGGAACTAGAAAGGAGAAAGAAATTACAATGGAAACACCCCGGAAGTAGAGCAGGAAAAGGAAATTTCATTGGAAATAGTTAGGAACTAGAAAGGAGAAAGAAATTACAATGGAAACACCCATGAAGTAGAGCAGGAAAAGGAAATTTCATTGGGAACAGTTAGGAACTAGAAAGGAGAAAGAAATTACAATAGAAACACCCATTAAGTAGAGCAGGAAAAGGAAATTTCATTGGGAACAGTTAGGAACTAGAAAGGAGAAAGAAATTAAAATGGAAACACCCATGAAGTAGAGCAGGAAAAAAAACTTCATTGGGAATAGTTAGGAACTAGAAAGGAGAAAGAAATTACAATGGAAACACCCCGGAAGTAGAGCAGGAAAAGGAAATTTCATTGGAAATAGTTAGGAACTAGAAAGGAGAAAGAAATTACAATGGAAACACCCATGAAGTAGAGCAGGAAAAGGAAATTTCATTGGGAACAGTTAGGAACTAGAAAGGAGAAAGAAATTACAATAGAAACACCCATTAAGTAGAGCAGGAAAAGGAAATTTCATTGGGAACAGTTAGGAACTAGAAAGGAGAAAGAAATTAAAATGGAAACACCCCGGAAGTAGAGCAGGTAAAGGAAATTTCATTGGGAATAGTTAGGAACTAGAAAGGTGAAAGAAATTACAATGGAAACACCCTTGAAGTAGAGCAGTAAAAGGAAATTCCAATGAGAATAGTTAGGAACTAGAAAGGAGAAAGAAATTACAATGGAAACACCCATGAAGTAGAGCAGGAAAATGAAATTTCATTGGGAACAGTTAGGAACTAGAAAGGAGAAAGAAATTACAATAGAAACACCCATTAAGTAGAGCAGGAAAAGGAAATTTCATTGGGAACAGTTAGGAACTAGAAAGGAGAAAGAAATTAAAATGGAAACACCCCGGAAGTAGAGCAGGTAAAGGAAATTTCATTGGGAATAGTTAGGAACTAGAAAGGTGAAAGAATTTACAATGGAAACACCCTTGAAGTAGAGCAGGAAAATGAAATTTCATTGGGAATAGTTAGGAACTAGAAAGGAGAAAGACATTACAATGGAAACACCCATGAAGTAGAGCAGGAAAAGGAAATTTCATTGGGAACAGTTAGGAACTAGAAAGGAGAAAGAAATTACAATAGAAACACCCATTAAGTAGAGCAGGAAAGGGAAATTTCATTGGGAACAGTTAGGAACTAGAAAGGAGAAAGAAATTACAATAGAAACACCCATTAAGTAGAGCAGGAAAAGGAAATTTCATTGGGAATAGTTAGGAACTAGAAAGGAGAAAGAAATTACAATGGAAACACCCATGAAGTAGAGCAGGAAAATGAAATTTCATTGGGAATAGTTAGGAACTAGAAAGGAGAAAGACATTACGATGGAAACACCCATTAAGTAGAGCAGGAAAAGGAAATTTCATTGGGAACAGTTAGGAACTAGAAAGGAGAAAGAAATTAAAATGGAAACACCCATGAAGTAGAGCAGGTAAAGGAAATTTCTTTGGGAATAGTTAGGAACTAGAAAGGTGAAAGAAATTACAATGGAAACACCCTTGAAGTAGAGCAGTAAAAGGAAATTCCAATGAGAATAGTTAGGAACTAGAAAGGAGAAAGAATTTAAAATGGAAACACCCATGAAGTAGAGCAGGAAAAGGAAATTTCATTGGAAAAGTTAGGAACTAGAAAGGAGAAAGAAATTAAAATGGAAACACCCATTAAGTAGAGCAGGAAAAGGAAATTTCATTGGGAATAGTTAGGAACTAGAAAGGTGAAATAAATTACAATGGAAACACCCTTGAAGTAGAGCAGTAAAAGGAAATTCCAATGAGAATAGTTAGGAACTAGAAAGGAGAAAGAAATTACAATGGAAACACCCATGAAGTAGAGCAGGAAAAGGAAATTTCATTGGGAATAGTTAGGAACTAGAAAGGTGAAAGAAATTACAATGGAAACACCCATGAGGTAGAGCAGGAAAAGGAAATTTCATTGGGAATAGTTAGGAACTAGAAAGGTGAAATAAATTAAAATGGAAACACCCTTGAAGTAGAGCAGTAAAAGGAAATTCCAATGAGAATAGTTAGGAACTAGAAAGGAGAAAGAAATTACAATGGAAACACCCATGAAGTAGAGCAGGAAAAGGAAATTTCATTGGGAATAGTTAGGAACTAGAAAGGAGAAAGAAATTACAATGGAAACACCCATGAAGTAGAGCAGGAAAAGGAAATTTCATTGGGAATAGTTAGGAACTAGAAAGGAGAAAGAAATTACAATGGAAACACCCATGAAGTAGAGCAGGAAAAGGAAATTTCATTGGGAATAGTTAGGAAGTAGAGAAGGAGAAAAAATTACAATGGGAACACTATGCGAGTAGGGCAGAGGAAAGAAATAACAATAAAGAAATAACAATCGAAACACTCAGAGAGTAAAGCAGGAGAAAGAAATTACAATAAGAACTCTTAGGGAGTAGAACAGGAGACAGAAATTACAATGGGATCACCCAGGAAATAGAGCAGGAAAAAGAAATTACAATGGGAACAGTAAGGGAGTAGAGCAGGAGAAAGACATAACAATGTGAGCTCTCGGGACTACATGTGGACGCGGGAACATATGATGAGGTGTTCAGGGATTGAAACAGACTAAAACGGTTGCAATAATTAACTGGAGCAGAAAAAAGAAAAAGAAAATTGGAAGATAGGGACTAGAATTGAAATCAGAGCAGTGTAAAACTTCAAGAGCAGCCTCATAGTTAACCCTCAGCTCACTTCAGAAAGCAGAGCGAGAACAATGAAATCACGAACAGAGTGTACATGAGCAAGAGGAAGTTTAAGTTATCAATGTGAAGAGCCATACGTTAACTTAAAAATCAATTTTATAAAAGATTGATATTGGTCCCTACTGCACAGGAACATCAACGAAAGTTTATCAGTGAAATTGAAATCGGCAAAAGGTACCCACAAGTCCGCTCAAGAAGTCGACAGCGATCGTATTTTACTTAACCAAGAATATGCACGCTTCCCTCAATAAAGAAAGGAACAGGTGTGCCGCGTTCAACTAAAATGACTTTTCTCGGCGGAAGGTTAATTATAAATTAGAAACTAACCAATGAACCAAGTTAAATTATACTGAAGCACGGATAACGCTCCTTTCTGAGAGTAATTAAGTGAAACATCCTTTATAAGTTGACCATATGTATTAGTTTTCCCTGCTTGCCGTGTCACAACTGTTATTTCCAGGTGTTTAACAGTTGGTAAAAAAATATTAAATCAACAGAAGCTTTAGGAAACATGAAACCGTGGACACTCCCATTCGGATCCATGAGTTATGATTAAGACGGATTTTTTTTAATTGGTTAATGTTGAGTTTTATATCCACAGGAGAATACGTAAACAATAGGAACAAGAAAAAGAACAGTTAAAATAACCGCACTCCTGATGGGGTACTGTTACAGGTGCCCTTTTTATTGTGTGACACGGGCGTAACTCGTGTTGTAGCGCTCTTGCCTGCCCGCGTGCTGCACTCTCAGTTTAATCCGTACTGGTTGAACTCTCGTTGTCATGCTAGCTTGGGGCTTTCTCGCCTGGCAGAGCCGGGGCGAGCTCACGTGTGAACCCTTATATGTTGAGACACGGCATTTGTTGTTCTGGTATGTTCTTTGAACGTGTGTACTGTGTTAGATTCTTTAAAATGTTCGAGAAGTGGAAAATTCTCGGCTTGGGGTGAAAAGTTATATAAAGGGGCTGTGTTTTAGAGCCGGGAGAGAGAGGAGAAGAGATTCCAGCGGACACAGAAGCGTGTGTGTCAGTTTGTAGGACCAATTCGATGAGTGCAGCAATTATAGATTTTCTTCAGATTTTCTCCTGGATTTTGTGACGGGTCTTGTTTGGTCTTCAGTTTGCTTTCTGGATTGTTACAAGAGCTTTACATTGGACTGTTATTCTCCGAGAATATACATTTTAAAGAACTTGTCGCTGTGGCGGTGGTGGTATCCAGGTACTGTGCACTTTGTTTATTAGGCTGTGTGATTATATTGATTTGATGTTATACCGTTATTGTACTGTGTAATTGTATTGACTTATTGTACTGTAATGTTAGGGTTGTTTTAAGAATAAAATATAGTTATTTGTTAACAAAATACCACAGACTTCTTTATTCATTCCCCTAGACATTTCTCGCTGAAATCTGATTTTTTCCTCCATTACAAAATTTATGTTCATCACGCATACGTGATCTGCTTATATTAGATTTCGTAACAATACATAAAACTATCTTTGGGAATCCGTATGTTTTCAGTCCCCGGTGCATATAACGGTATTAGTGTTAGGTAATGTAAAAACAGAAGAACGTATTTTCAGAACAAAATCAGATTGTCTTAAGTTATTCTATTTTTTTAATTACAGATTGTCTTAAGTAATTCTATTTATTTTAATTACACCATTTAAAATTCCAAAAATGCAGAAACAGCATTTCCTCATCTTGCTGCAGCCCTTTCCTTATTTTTCGATATATGATGTGTGTGTTCTAGCCAATATTATGTCCACATATTTAAATATTTACGTATTCAAGGTTATTAGATTTACAAAAACAATGAGATGTTGGTAGCAAGTGGTATCGGAGTTTATAGGAGTATGAATAAGTTATGTTGAGATATAGATGTCAGGGATTAATTTGAAAGGACAGGTTAAAACTTTTTTTTTATTCCTTTGTCCTGTACTCCGGCCTGTGTAAGTCTTGATATAAATTTCAAAGTGGAACAGCATAAGAGATGTTCCAGGTACAGTCATCCCGACGTAATTACCCCGATACCAGGACAGTGACAACTGCAAGTTATTAATTCCTGAGTGGTCCCTTAACCTGGTGAGCGATTTATGGAAGAACTAATGTAATAGAATTAGTCCAATTTCTACCCTAGTAATAACGAACTACAGAAGTTATCAATAATAACCCACAGCCTAATTAGACAAGCAATTTCACTAGGAGCATTCATTCCCGATCAGAGTCTCTTCTTCAGTCAGGGCTGCGTCTTGTAGAGCTCTCATGCGGCAAATTCAATGATGTTTTCTCAATCCTGTTTGGACTTTTAACAAGCATGTTGTTGATTACCGCGAGGCATGATGCGGGTCAATTTCGATAAAACCCTAACTCTGTCAATAAGGGTTTGTTTGAAAATCTTTTCAAACGACCTATCAATAATTTAAATTAGATATTTTATGTTTTCCTCACTTGTTTATTATTTAACCAGAAAATCTTAGCAATTTATTTGTCTTTATTTAATTGTGAAATCTGTTCACTATGATGACCTTGATGAAAACATGACCAAAAAAGATAACATTGCAGCTAGAGAGTGATTGTTTAAAAGTGTACAGTCCAGAGTTCATTTTCGAAATGTTCTGCTTTTACGCTGATATTTTTTATACGGAAACCCACATCTGTTCCCGTATTGTTGCTGGACGTCTTTGTGATAACTTTTCATCAAATTTTCATGTTATTAGTTCTTTATTATTGTTAGTTCCATTTATTTCTATTGTTATTTATTGTGTTGGTATTTTACTAATTGACCGACACTATTATTTTTTAGTGTTCAGGTAGTAGTGATTAAATTTGAGTATTTGTCCATTAATTCAAACACCACCTAAGCGCTTATAAATAAAGTGCACCGTTAACACGTGCAAAGGTAGTTTTTGCGAATATTATTAAGCTAAAGCTCGTTCATCCAGAGTCTTGCGAAGACTGGTATTTTCATAAATTGGTAGATGTGCAAAACAGCATCCATATGATTCCTACGGTATGTCAGCTACGGGAATGTATATTCATCAATAGAAATGTAATGTTCTACATTATTTAATTAGCATAAGGATTTTGTCTTGGCATGAGCGTGTGGATCACTGTCAGGCGGGAGAGTAGCTTTTTAAATTTATTATTTCTATAACACTGATATCAACTTTCCCGCAATTAATTACTGAAACAGACAATTAGAAAAATGTGCGGTAATGTGTAAATTGATTATTATTTATAGATTTATTAGTGATATCACTGTTGGCATTATAATTATTATCATTATTATTTTATTGGAATTATTAATAACGATATATTTTGTTGTATGCTTATAAATTTAATTAGCAGCAGAAATGGCATAATTGTATTTATCTCTTTATTATCTTTTTTTACTGTTCTTATCCTTTATCATCTTCATCCTCTTTTCATTATTATTATTTTAATATAAGTAGTAGTAGTAGTAGTAGTAGTAGTAGTAGTAGTAGTAGTAGTATCATATTCGTAATGTGGCAAGACAATAAGTATACCACATAACAGATAATGTATAGAATATAATTATTAATCAATATTAGAAAATTAAGCTAAATCTTAAAAATATTTAACGTTGCTTCCGATATTCTTTAAATATCTCATAAGTAATGTCGACCTCAGATTACTATGTTTCACGGGCCTTGCTTGCGGAGAAATGAGAGAATCGAGAATCCATACCAACAGGAGCTTTCGACCACCAACATACGACCCCGCAAAGGGCGTTGTGCAATAAGTGACCTTCTCATGCCAAGAAAATTATTAGCAACCTTGTAATGAATTAATATCTAGAGTTCGTTCCTTTCAGTTCGACCAAACACGGCCTTATTTGGGGGGGGGGGGGGGGTTATCGATCATGCAACATAGATCAAAAATATTCGTGTGGCTATGTTTAGAGTATTCGTTGAATAATAAGTCATTTATGTTTCCAGTATAGATTAATTCTAAACAAAGGTTAAATATAAAATATTTCATAGTAAAATCAGAAATGGAACCATTTTCTATATATCAATATTATTTTCTGAATAGCAGGGGGATATATAACCCTGCCCCTTGCATGGACTACTTCATGAAGTTCTCGGGCATAGCTCATACAAACAGACTACGTTTCGGGTCACATCATTTACGGCTAAAACTATGACAGTGTATAAAAATGAACAAATCAATACCAACACCGAAAAAAGAACTCTTTAATAGTAATTATGGACAAAACTGTTACGTGATAACATATGGAAAAAAATCTGACAAATCTAATGCTAAAACATGGATACTTAATCTTGTAATGAAGGCCAGGCTTTGTAAATCCAATCATATTACTGTGGGCATCATGTGTTTGAAGAGAATGTTCCTGAATTTGATCCGTCCTTTTAGATTGATTAAACAAAAATATTAAAATCTTTTAAACTAAATATTTAATATATATATATATATATATATATATATATATATATATATATACGCTAGGCCTACTCCTTACCGTTGGTTAAACAATGCTTACAGTACTGATACACCCTGAAATCCTGTAGGACCCGGAGTGCATCCATTCATCCATTAGAGGTACCTGATATCCAACGCATTTACCCATATAACTGTATCGCGTATCATTCTTTGGATTACAGAACCTCATTTTGCAAATATCTATAAAAGAAAGTCTCTCTAGTTTTTCTGAGGTAATCTAAAACTGACAGAAAACAAAATGAGAAGAGAACATTAAGAACATGAGAATAAATTAAGTCGATCCATTAATCACATAAAGTGATTATTTGCTTTATTAATATATAAATATATACATATACATATATTGCTTAAGGGTTAAGATCATCGGCAACAGGCCTGCTAATGGCAAGTGACAGATGTCCGAAGGTGTAACCTTTACTGCAACAAAGAGAAAAATTATGATGTATACACGTTTGTCTTTTCCGAAAATATAGATTTCTTTTCATTCAAATTCAAATACATTTCCTTTAACGTTTGGCCCGTCAATGTTTTTGTAATAGAAAAAAATCAGGGTTGTTTGCAATGACATTTTTACTTTTTTTTTTGTTAACAAAATAAAAATACTTATAGCATATCTTATATTTCAAAATTAAAAAAATATTGTACTATTAGTTTTATATGTATGACATTTAAACTAAATTACCCTTCTGTCCGCATGGTTCTCAATACGGTTAATTAGAGGATACGAATAGAAGCACCATAAAAAGAACACGTTCAGCTCCTATACATCGGTAGTAAGGTTTTTTAATGTTGAAATGATTTTATTGTATATGTTGCGTGGAAGAAAATGCTTGGACTTGAGCAATTCATGCACCAGTCGTCTGTCAGGTGATCCCTGACTTTTGACCAGCCAGCCATTCCATACAATGAGGACAGAGTTTGGTGTACCGCAAACCGGGGAAAAAAAGATGAACGATTTGTGTTTTGAACGATTTGTGTTTTTCTTTATATCTACGCCATGATGCTTGTTACCATACCTTCACGAGCTCTTCAACTTCAAGTCTACGTCATCTAAAGCCGCTGTCACCAATAGTTGGCCTGTCTGTGTGCGCTTTTGCCTATCAAGAGCCCCTCTACCCAGCGTTGCCATGTGTTTGTAAGCCGGCTAACGACTGGGCTACCAAATTTATGCAATTAACCATGTATGGCCTTAAAGGTGCGTGCAATGACAGAGTATAGGGTCTCTCATTACAGTCCACGGAAGCTGGCTGGGAAAAGATGCCGGCAGGCGTACGTAGCCTGTCTAATGGTTATACAGATGTTTTGTTACCACTTGTCCCCGACTGAAAAGGTTGCCCAGCCAACCTCTCACACAAACGAGCGTGTATCGCAGGTTTCTTTACGTCTTCCTGACAACGTTTAGGGACTTTTATGTCACCTTCACATCCGCACACGCCAGCGTGGGTATGTCTAACTGACATGTCCATTGTAAGTTTGAGTGGAGTAGACAGAAACTTTCATTTCTAACGGATAGTTTGCGGTTTAGAAAAATTGCTGACGAATATGTTACGGTTCCAGGTTGTTGTCCTCTAAATGAATTTTTTACGCATGTTAACGCCTACTAACGTTGCCAATTCCAGAGTTATTTCACGATGGTAAGCATATTTATGCATACAATGAATACACAAATATAAAATAAATAAATAAAGTATGGTTTATTAGTTTTTTAAGCGGAATCATGGCCCTGCGTACAGGTGCTCCATGGAGAGTCTGGTTTTAGTCACTTGGGTCTGTTTGTTTATGCCATCCATTACCTTAGAAAATGTTATAATCCGCACTGAATACAAAATTAAAAGCAAGAATAGAAGGCATATTTTATCGAGGAATCTTTCCACTTTCTGCACTTGTTATGGCATTGTCTGAAATGTAAACAGGTGGGAGACACGAGACATGGTGTATTCGGAGATGGTTTCATAGTGCATGTGCACTGCGTGTGACGGTCGTCCACTGTATTTCTATCAGTGAGCCAGCATTCCAGGTTTTGTTTAATGAAACGAACTACGCAACAAAGACTCCACTAGAGCCTCGCTTCTAATGATAAATATGACAGGAAAACGGTATACGGACCCGAGCACTTAATGTCAGTCATCACCAACAGGTGTCGCTAAATTGCACAAAATGTCTCTTCTGTTCCTTAAATGTAGGATGTTTTACTTACTCCAGTTCGGTTAAGCACCTATTGTAAGGCTGGTTTCGAAATATCATGGAAAATTAGAGCCTGTATGCTATTTTTTGTGGCGACTTTAACCAAATAAGGAGTGTTTCACCTCATAAATAGTTGTTTATATGATAACTTGATGGTTATTGACACATTTCATACGTCTATGTTATATGTTAACTAAGGACATGGAAGGCGTTTTATTATTATCATTATTCGAATATGTTTTTTTTTTATATTTAGGTTTATGTTCTGTAAAATTGTAATATTTTTTAATTGTTCTATAACGTTGCAAAATCCCATCACTTAAATGAACATGATGCTTATTTTGTATAAACTTAAGTAAAATAAACAAATCCTGAGGAAAGCTTTAAAATGCTCTTTTAAATAATGGAAGTTTAAGTGTTAAGAATAATCTCATATCCTCCCACTAAGGGAATATATCAGCGTGGCGGTAGGAAGCACTAGCTCCAGTAATTATAGAACTGGACGACAGCATGTGATAGCTATGAAAGGTTAACAAATGACGATGCTTCCCAAAGGATGTGATCATGCCAAGTTCCGCCCTGCACAGACTGGCCACCAGTCTACCTAGAATTGAGCTGGCATCAACAAGCGACATTTGACTTATTATTCAACGAATACTCTAAACATAGCCACAACAATATTTGGGATTTATGCTGCATGATCGATAACCCGGTCTAACTGAAAGAAACGAACTCCTGATATGAATTCATTACAAAGTTGCTAATAATTTTCTTGGCATGAGACGGTCACTTATTGATAAATGGAATCAAAATGGATGGATAGGTATACGAACAATGATTGTTTAGGTCTGGCTTCGAAAGCAGAGTGACTATAATGTTTCTTGATCGTTTGTGTGCTTAAACTATTTATTCACATTGTTTGTACAACTAGTTATAATAATTAATACGAGGCACTCTCCATGGCTCGGATGTTTGTGCTCGGTAGTCGGTAAGGGTGGAGGAAAACCACCGACCTTGGACGGGCCACTACAATCCACTCTCATAGCCACACGGGGTGTCGAACCCTGTTCAACGGAAAGGGCCGAGCGTTTTATCACTCATCCATCCAGGCCCCTCCATGCTTATGACCGTATGTTCACATTCTTCAAACAAAGGTATCTATGAGGCATAAATGCTACATATTAAGTAATGGCATTATTTCAAAACTTTCAAGTTGTAGAATAAATCCCTGGGAATAGAGTTAGTGGTTGAAGTTTCGTCAACCTGGCAACAGTCGCTTGAAATAAACATTCTTAGGGGAGCTATGTTGATATCTCAGATTAGCCAATGAGACATTTCTCTTTTCTCTTTCTATTTTTCGGAAATAGTTAAAGGGTTTCATTCAGCATTTGAGAAGAAATGGCGGTAAAAGGAGAGGTTTTAAAGTGCTTGTAAGGAATGGAACAGCCAGTGCTTGAAAAGGGCACAGCGTGGCTGTGTTTCCACTTGGCCAGTCATGGATACGGACACGGATACAGCTAATGTAACGTTTAGTGTTTTCACTTATACGTTCGCCCTACGCCCTAAAGTCATAGTTTCAGCAGAATTAACGGGATCTATAGTTTAATTAATGATTTTAAGTCACATTTTAGTTATACCTTTTATTATATTATATTATATATGTCATATTGTAAAGAAATATCGATAATATACTAAAAATACACAAGAGAGAACATGTTTTTGGCTTTTAACGAAAACTTACTCATGTGGATACCCGTACGGCGCCAGATGGAAAACCGTACAGGCAGAGTTCCGGCGCCGTATCCGTGACCGTACAAGTGGAAACTATCCTTATATCTCATTTTAGTTTGGTTCCAACCGTATCCGTGTCTGTATCTGGACGGTTGGAAACACAGCTAGATAAGGTACTCATACGAGTTTACAGACTGGAGTATCAACTGTCAGAGGCCCAGCGAGGATTCGAGTGTCAGTCGTTCGCTAATTGTCATTAAGACATGATATGCCCATAAAATCTATTGGGCGCCCATTGTGCCGGGATGTCAGGCGCCACGGTGGCACGGCCTTAAACAAAGGGATTCTGCTAGATGTTACTTCCGCGGTCAGCTGAAACTCGCTGAAGCGGAGAGCGATATATCCAGTAACGAGCAGTAAATCACTGGAATAACCGGAAACTGACCGGAAATATGGATGCACTAATCGTTTGTTTTGTAAGAATCATGCAAAACAAGTATATCTAGACAGGTATCGTGTTTAGGTATCAATGGGTCCATTTTTGGATAGATGAGGTCATTCTGCATCAACTTCTGCCGTGAAACATTACGGACGACTGGAAAGTGAAAATCTCATTTTCCTATAATAACTTCGGAATTCTAAAAGTTTGCCTCAATTTTCATACTTCTGACAGATATTAATAATTGGCCATGTATTATAGTATTTCGTCGATAACTAAATATTATGACGCCCATGTACGGATGACTTTCATTTTGATGGATAACAGTGAACCATCGCCCACTCTGTCACTGACGGTGTGTTCTCATATTATCGCCCATGTTTACCGCAGCCCAGCTTTAGCTTAGGCGTCATAAGCAACGATAGCTTCACACTCGTTCGCATGCCACAAGATTTTTTTTTATGAAAATATGTTGTGCAAACTTGCGATTGTTCCAATATTTTCATTAAATAATATTTTACATTGTAAACTCCTTGGACAATAAACCATACCAAACTTCCTCAAAAGATAAGTATCTATTAAAATTATCATTATTTTGTTCTTAAAATTTTTCTCATTCCTTAAGATATTTAAGACTTTAGTTACTCAAATTTGAGAATTTAGGCTTATGTCTTAAGATAAAAAGACAACTGACATCGTTTTGACACTGGATAACCATTATGATAACCAGTATCAAAACGTTCACGCTTGGGGTCTCCGGGAGTTAACGAGCTGTTCCGAAGACACGCCGAAGGGGGGACTCGCGCTGTATCAATTAGCGCCGGGCTTATCAGCGGCATCTCTGAGTGTCTTTGAACAGCGAGTTTTATGACCCCCGTCAGCAACATTCGACACGGCCAGACCCTCAGTTGATACTCCAGTCTGTAAACTCCTTGGGTACTCGAATAAAGGTACTCCTATGAGAGTAGCAAATAGCCATTCTATCTGCGGAGAGTATTTGGCCGACAATGAGCAAAGCGGAATCTCAGGTCGGCCAAGATGGGCATTTGACAGACCAATATTCACGGGATCATGGTGCCCAAGTCTCCTTCTTCCTTTTATTTTTTTAATAAAAGTTAAAGATGAAAAGTTTTAATTTTTCCTAATAATCACATCTTTGACAACTAAATGTTCTCATACCTTGTTTGCTCTATGAGAATCATTCATGACTAATATCAGTACCACACTTAAAGTATACTATTAATGACAAACAACAATGGAAAACTGAGTTGCAGTGGCTGTCTATATAACATAATAAATAGATAAATAGATGGATGATTGCAGAAAGGGATCAGTCAAACACCGGTTATTGTTATAGATTGTACGAGACACACGCTCCCTCTTTGTCAGCGGATAATTTAATTCCACCAGATTTGTACATCAGAGCATATATTACTAGTAATAGCCACAATACACATAACGACATTTGATTATAGGCATCAGGTATGACATGTGATACGTGAACCTTTCTTGAAATACCAACTTTGTAATAAGACTTCCAAATGATTAGTTATAAATGAATCGTATTAATCAGAATGCCGGGATAAAGCGAGTACAATGCCTACCCCGTACCTTGTACACATCGAACAATGTAGATCGAGTATACCAACCAAATGAGGCATAAATCCAATTTTCACTCAATTAGTCCGTTACTAGATTTTCTCATGTCTCTCAAATATTCGGGTTAATGCCCGATCAAGTAATAATAATTTTAGTATTGTTTACAATATATTCCGAGGTCCATTATATCCTAGGAAAATGGTAATCTCTTATTGTAATTAGATAAAAGAATAAAAGAACGGCGTAAAGAATATGAAGAGAAGAGCAAAGTAATCTCTCAGCAGATACTGACATTAAATGAGAGGATCATGGTTTTTATGAGCAGGTAGTAACACGCATAAGTAAGCCCGGACTTTTCTCTGCATAAGGACCATAAGGGGTATCTCTGAGCGGACATTGACACTGCAAAAGGACGACCAGCGATACCTCTGGTCAGGTACTGACACAGCTAAAAGATGAACAGGATTTCTCTGAGCAGATACTGACAGTGCAAAAGACGATCAGCGACAACTCTGATCAGATGCTGACACTGCTAAAAGACGACCAGGGTTATCACTGATCAGATACTGATCCATCAAAAAGATGAACAGGGTTATCTCTGATCAGATATTGATCCATCAAAATGATGAACAGTGTAATCTCTGATCAGATACTGATCCATCAAAAAGATGAACAGGGTTATCTCTGATCAGATACTGATCCATCAAAAAGATGAACAGGGTTATCTCTGATCAGATACTGAACCATCAAAAAGATGAACAGGGTTATCTCTGATCAGAACTGCATCATCAAAAAGATGAACAGGGTTATCTCTGATCAGATACTGAACCATCAAAAAGATGAACAGGGTTATCTCTGATCAGATACTGATCCATCAAAAAGATGAACAGTGTAATCTCTGATCAGATACTGATCCATCAAAAAGATGAACAGGGTTATCTCTGATCAGATACTGAACCATCGAAAAGATGAACAGGGTTATCTCTGATCAGATACTGAACCATCAAAAAGATGAACAGGTTTATCACTGATCAGATACTGGCACTTCAAAATCGACAACCGAGTTACTGCCTGGTAAATCGAATGCCAGACATGATTCACCTTGTTTCCATAAAATAAATTATGTAAGAGTTTTTTATTAATAACTGGTGACATTTTCGTGTATATGTAATAAAGCTGTAGTTACTATCTCGGTGGCTCCCAGAGGTTAAAATGTATTTTCTTACTTTCTCATTTGGAGCAAGGAAATTCCCCAAGCCATTGAGACTATTGAGTAACGTTTCTTATAAAAAATAAATCACCCCTATGCCGAGATATAACTGGACCAACTGTGACATATACCATCAAACTGACATATATATCATATTAATCTCTATGGCCTGGTTCCAGCAGTATTTCGTTTAAATATTTCTCGAGAAACTCCATTTAATGGAAACTTTCACGACTGAATTGAATAAATGATTATGAAATGTAAAATTACATGAAAGAAATATTTGCTATCTCAGAACAATACTTGCACTGATGGTTTATTATGCAAACTTTCAGCACGTTTAGACCTGTTCTACGTTTTCCTCTGACAGATTTTGGATTCATAATGATAAGGATACCTCAATATAACGGATGTGGATGGTTCAAGTAAATTCAACGGTTTGGCCTTTAAGGTAAAGTAATTAATACAACTTCAAAACTAAAGAGGGTACTGACAGGATTAATTCTGGGATAGCTGTAAGACCGAGCAAATAATATAATTATACATAAATTCATTTAACTTAATATTGTTCCAGAAATGGGTTGATTGAACATGTCGGAGTCCTTTGATCACTCTGTTTTATATACGACCAGCATTTCCTCCTGCCAGTCTGATTCTATAGGAAAAATATTGTTTAAATATATATTAATTTGTTAAATATGCCAATGAGCAATATGTTTTGTATAAAGGTTTAGTAACAGTTATATTTCATTATCATATACTGACAGATTATCATGCCAGAGGACCGTACGTCATGTAAATTCAGGTGTTAATATGTCCCCTGTTCTTTCAATGTATTGGTTTATATCATTTTCTGGAATATATCATGTCTATTAGCATTACTTATGTAAAATTAAATTTGGGTAATTATTGTTTATGGATACACTTTTGGGTTATTTGTATTGCAGTTCTTTCTGTATAATTCTTTTTATATATCTTAAAAGGACGTCAAAAGACGTTAATTCTGAATTTAGAATAAAACACTTCTTTTGGAAAGTCATTTGAAAAAAAAATTACAATCAGTTCAGTGAATAAGTTCTGACTCAACAGACGGTTCTTTAAGCTGACAGTAGTTGGGGTGTATTCAGGACGGCGTACAAATAACAAAGGAGGGATACTAGAGTCATTACCAGGGGCAACCTGGATAATTACCCACGGTCTCCGAGAGATGCAAGCTTTGTTTGCAGCCAGAGGGGTCTGACAGAAACTTTAAACAAACAACTCTGAATGTGGAATCTCACCAACTCTTGCTTATTCAGTAACACCTGGCTGGGATCTTCTGGTATCGTTCTGTCCAAATCGGCGGCGTCTAGACCAAATTATACACTTGTTATTGAATCAGCTGGGACGCAGTATTCTGTGAACTCGACAGAAAAAAAGAGACCTGCTCCAAGACGTGGGAGAACCAACCGACCGGTATTGTAGTTAAAGTGTAACCCCCGACCACTACGTGCTTGTTGATCTGACTATTCAATTCGTCCATTACCAGAATTTTTGTAGTTTCTGGAAACATGTCTCCCGTGTTGCCGGGATAGTTCACAGACTGATATAATCACTGCTATAAATAACTCCATATCTGAAGAGGTCTACGCAAATCCCTTTGATTGAGAAGAAGAAGAATCTCTTTTCAATAGTAATAAATGTTAAATAATGTTTTCCAAATAAATGTAAAAACGAGTGAGTAGTTGACTGTCAAACCAACTATGAAATATATGCATTTTAATTTGGATTTTTTAACAATTATAATTATTATTATTATTATTATTATTATTATTATTATTATTATTATTATTATTATTTCATTTATTGATTTATTTTTTTTATTTGCTACCAAATCTATCAAATGATATTTATCATAACTGACGCTGGTTGCATTCAATCATGGTTAAGCATCTCCTCTGTGGGCGCGACGGTTGCTTGTCACCCAAACGTCGGTGGCAGAAGTACCTATTGATTTGTGCTTTATTTTTACTTATACACATGTACTTACCTTTTTGAACAGTTCTCGGTTATGTTCGTCTTTCCGTAAAACTGTCATGTTCCTTGTAACATGAAAAAAAAATATTTCCAAGTGTAACTATTGTGAGACAAGTAGTCCCTGCCATCCCCACAATTCCCAGCTGAGAGAGGTTCGTTTTGAGAATAAGCGACCTCTGGAAAAATAGTGACTAAAAAACAGGGGTCACGTAATTTATTTTAACAACAAAAATGGAGCGCCCAATATAGTTTCGGGTTATCCTCAGTACGACTTTTTAAAATAACGATCGCTTTATCTCATGAAAAGTATGTTATGATGTGGGAAAGGGATCAGGTATTTGTGTTCAAGTATGGGAAACGTTCGTATTAATCTTGGCCTGGCAGAAACGATGCCGAGTCCTAACTTGAGATCGCCATTTTCCTATAATTCCTGAGATGTTTTCCATTATTTCGCGAATGGGCTACCACAGCGCCATCTGTCACAGTTAACTGTGCCTATATCAACTCGTTTACCTGTCTCAACGCCAGAACAGGTAGCATGCTCGTACGATATAATATAATATAATGCAATACAATGCAATATATTATAATATAATATATTATATTATGATAAAGTAAAATATAATGTAATAAATATATAATTTAACATGAAAATGATATAATATAATATAAAATAATTAAATATAATAAAAATAATATAATATAATTATAATATAATATAGTATGCAAATGCCTGCATCAACTTCAATAAATAATCATTTTGAAACAATGACCAAAATACATCAATGACCAGATTTTCTTTTAATTCAGTGAAGCAGATATAACATCAGAACGTTCTCGCAGACCTTAATAGTACTTATTCTTATATCGATTCTACCTTATCTTCGTATCTTAATCAACCGTCCATAGGAGCGTACAACCGAATGATCTAACCTGATCAAACTGGTTTCATAAACAGCCATTATTTCTGCACTGAAAGATCGACTGCACCAGCGCCTTTGATGTTTGCGAACACAATACTATGTCTTGTAATGTTAGCGACGCTCCAGCAGACCGCTAGTCTCATGGTTAAATAACCTCACCGCTCGCCTGAACAGCCTCTTCACGTTTTTACATTTTCTTGTTGGAGTTTCTTGTGCGGATCGACGATTCTTGTACCCATCGCCATGTCTGGGTTACTACTTCTGTTTCTCTTTTATTTTTGCGTGTTTTTACTTGATTCAATCAATTATATTGACACATACAGGAAATTCAGGTCAAGGAGCCTTATATAAAGATAATATCACTCGCCTTTTTTATGACTGATGTTCTCTAAATGCTCAAGTTCTCAATGAGCTTCATAAAATTCAAATAATAGTGCTAAAAATTTTAACCCGAATTTCATTTTTGGCGATAAATCTGCCATTAATCGTGATAATCTGTCCTTAGAATGACTAAACAAGGGGCGTCAATGCAGGGGGATGGGGGTATATACCCCCCCCCCCCAAGACACACACACACACACACACAAATCTGAGTGATTTTGCGTGTTTTCTGATATGAGCGGAGGCTATCACCGAAAACAGCCGAACAGTCTTCGGCAAAGACCGGATTTTCTTTGTGGTCACCTCAAGCCCAGAATAAAGCCGATTTAAGGGCTTCCGCGTGCATATAAACAACCTTGCTTTCAGTGACGGATTAATGCACGTTTGCGCTGACATTTGACAAAGGCTTTGACCCACGTGTGTGGTCAGTCAATGTGAAAAACACATGACTCTGGCTCGCTTTACGAAAAGGAGGGGTTCAACCCATGAGGATTAAAGACAAAACAAGGTCCATATTTCTGGAAAAGGTTTGGGTTGGGGTGAGGGCGAACTTTCCAGGCCTCAAAATTGGTCTCTTACGATTAAAAAAGGTTGCAGCTGAAAAGGGGGACCCACCCCTAGTAAAATATAAAACAATAATTAGAATATATATAATGTTTATGGAATAATGAGATATTTCAAAATTGTTATAGATTATAAAACCTAACCTATGAATCTTCCAATCCTCGAGACAAATTGACGTCACTGGAATAAACACGTTATTGTTTAGAATATTTTGGTCATAATCACATGCATCGACAACCGGCAAACTGCTTCAACAACATTATGTAAACCTATCCTATTTAAGAAAAATGTTACCAGTATATCTTAGTTACAGTAATTACCTTCGGCATTTCCCAAAGGAGCCGTATTATATCTAGGACGAATCGGAGATGTTCTGTCTTACAGCTAGGGCGGGGACCGAGTGAGGTACATTACGCACTGAATAAGATAAAGAAAGCTGAATTATATTTAGAAAGAAAACTACTATAAGGCAATGCCGTGGAAATAAAATCATGTCCTGCCCAGTAAACAAATATATTGGCTGTGATACGTTGACAGCTATAGACTTATTACTTAACTGAACAAACAATACGTCAACACAACCCCCTGTATACAGACCTTCAGGTATCTTTAATGACTGTTTAAAAACAATGTAACATGCTGGACTATACAGTAATATGTCCTTATTTTACTTTTAACGTTTTCGAGACAGTCTTAAAGCGACCTATTCACATGCCAGTTATGCCTAATATACATTACATACAGTATTTCCCTTAAAATATGAATGTATATTCGAAGGATTGCCAGGATCCGTGGCAATCTCGGCGATGAAACAGCTACTAAGATCATCCTGGCAGTTATGATATCTAGATTGGACGCAAACAAAAGCTTGCTTGCAGGCACATCTTAGTCCAACGTTCACCGTCTTCAGGGGGCACAGAACTGTTCTGCCCCTGTCCTCACCAGAACAAAGTACAGGGAACATATAACACCAATACTTAGGAAACTACACTGGTTGCAAGTGAAAAGGTGCAAGTTAAGGTGTTCAAGTCACTCCATGCTGACTCTTTTCCTTAATATATTGTTACCGGGTGACATAAAAGCGGACCGAACTGTCTCGCTAGAGAGAGCGGACCGAACTGTCTCGCTAGAGAAGCTTACTTTTCTAGCGAAGCGGTTGGAACGCCGGACATGTGCGCCACCGACATGTGTTCGAATCCCGGATCGGCCAAGTGTTTTCCCCTGAGCAATTTGTCTTCTTAACAAAATGGGGGCTCGTCCAACATGACGGTAAAATTTGTGGCCTAGAGAATAAGCTCACCAAAGTGTGACTCCTTGGATAATTATTCTTGTTCTGATAGCAGAACGCTCTTAAGAGGGGGGGGGTGTTACGGGGTGACATAAAAGCGGACCGAACTGTCTCGATAGTGAAGCATGCTTTTCTAGCAAAGCGGTTGGAACGCCGGATATGTTCGCCATCGTTAGGGGTTCGAATCCGGGAACGGCCCAATATTATCCCCTGAATAATTTGTGTTAGTAACAAATGGGGGCTCGTCCGTCACCCCGTAACAAAATAAAGGAGCTTATTCCGGAATATAAGACTACTAGGAGACTTCGTTCAGGAGACACATGACAGCTTTTGTCCCTTAATCGCATTATGAAAAAAAAGGAACAGAGCATTCACCAGATTTGACCCAGTCGCATTATACTCCCTCCCACTAGATCTCAGAATGCCAGACTCTCTTGCATCTTTCAGTCGAGCCTAAAAATTTACTTGGTTCAAGTTTGACTTGTAAAGTGCATAGAAATGAATATGAAAGTTGCGCTCGAGAAATGAACTGTACATACATACATCGATACATCTGTCAATATTTCCTTCTAAAATTGATTTGCTGTACTCCTGTCCACGCTTGGAAATATTTTTGAACCGGGTAAGATCAGTGGTTCAAACAATAAACATAGTGACACTCCACCTTTTTTTTCATGGAGTTGTCGCCTATGCGCAGGTTCGGACCTCTGTCCATAGTCTTGTTATCGTATACGGCAAAGGTGAATCGTGTGTACTCACTCATAGATCCTTAACTTTGTAATAAAAACAGCAGGATTGGATATAGTAGGTCCAGTGCCAGGAGTGTTTTGTATATAGACTAATTGAACAAATAGCATGAGATAATAAACATTTTATAGCAAATGAGTACGTACCTTTAAGCAACTGAGTCAAATGAGAGGCGAGTCGAGCAAGAAACCTAAACAAGCATTAATTAGAAGAGAACTCAAACAGAAGAAAACAGACCTCCGTCAAGGCAGCCCAATACTCAACTATGGCATTGTCAGTAATGCAGCATTTCGCAAAATAACAAGTAGACAATAAACGTTTTTTATCATAAATGAGTGTAAAGTGAATAAAATTTACAGGCCATAATATATTACAGTTTAAAATCCACTTCTATTGACTCGACATATCGTTGTAAACTTATTTTCCAGCGATACACACAACATTGTAATGTACGACTATTTAAAGGTAGATATATTGAAGGGACATGATAACAAGATAACCAAGTAAATGAGTTTCATTCATTTCTTAAGAACTTGAAATATTTTCATATTTCCAACATGCCCATTAGAACAGTTTTGAAGGATGGTAGAGCCTTAATTGCTTGGTATGGTTTCAGGGTATTCAATAAATAATTGTTATTCACTATATTACAATGCCTGTATAAAGTCTTGGAAATGCGTAGATGTAATGAAATAGGCTTAAAAAGAGATTAATCCCACTTTAATTTCGTCAAGCACATACAATAAGCTTATACCACTGGTCTCGTGTTTCATTCATTTGAAATGAATCTCAGCTCACTGAGGTTCCATTAATGCATATTTAATGCATGTCATACCTGAATTTTTACGGCTTCATGGCCACAATAAGAGAACTCCGAGAACAATCTCGCTGATTCAAGTTTTGCACGTTACAATTGAAACTATGGAACTGTTGAAAACGATAAATACAAAGATGAATGTTTGAATACATTCAGGATGAATTAGGAGGAAGATGGTGTATCACAATATGCTCTATATCAAGAAAATAAAGGCAAAGGAAGGTGCAGAAACTTTATCGGGCTTAGCCATGGATACATGATTTTCATTTAGCAGCAGAGGCGGATTTAAAGGGGGCGCAGTTTTCGACCTAAAATTTGTAAAATAGAGAAAATGCACTCGGATTTGGTTCTTGTATCGTTTTCTTTCCTACTTCTGCAGGGATTATATGTGAATAAAAATCTAATGGCCCTAGGCAGATTTGGAGGTTTATTATAATAAATAAGTTATCATAAGAATCATAATGATAATGGTGGAGAGATTGCAGTTGAATAATTAATATTTTTAATATCGGATATATATTTTAGTTTAGCCGTGCACCAAATAGTCGAATAGTATTTTTAAAATGGATGTATGTTTACCAAACAGCAACGGTAGTTTGACTACATAAACCAAAGAGTAATGATAAAGATTCGAAAACATAAAAGCTTTAAACTGATAAAAACATGGTTTCATTTTAACACTTTAAAGAAAGTTAACTTTTCGGGGTTAACCAAATTTATAGTATATAAATGGATTTGCAAAATCAAATTGTTCATGTTTTAATAGCTCGTACAGACTTTTATTATTTCCATTGAAATATCTTTGATTATATTTTTATCAGAAGAATAGATTTAAACCTTTCATGCAGAACTCATTTTGTTGAAGATCCAAAGGGTCTTCAATAAGCCATTTCGGAATCTCAGCGGCCGCAGTGCATGGTGCATGGTACAGTGTAGATAGGCTTGAGGACTCACGCTCGCCTTCTGTGCGTCAGTGCCGGCTCTACCATTAAAACCATCGGTGATAGACCAAACTGTTGACAAGTCGAATAATAACCGCACTCTTTTGAACAATAGTGGTGTAAATTTGCCTGACCCTTTGCTTGAAATCAAAGAGGGATGGCTCGGGGAGAAACAAGGACAGTTTTTTTAATGCTTTGTGACCAGATGCCTGGACAGTTTGAACGCTAGGCATAATGCAATGGTGCAAGTTCTGTCTCATCATTTTTCTCATTAATATAACCCAAATATATGTCATATACGACCATTCCAACACACAGTTTGTTAAGATAATATATGCATTTATTAAAACACACACACACACACACACACATATATATATATATATATATATATATATATATATATATATATATATATATATATATATATATATATATATATATATAAAAATATATTAAACAACAAAACACGATAAAATAATTTTTTTAATAGCTTTAAAATAAATGTGTCCTGGTAGCAGTATTTTTTATTCGACTTCATTAACTTTTAATTGATGGTTAATCTGCCATTAAATTCAACGTATTTATAATGACACTTGTTTTCTGACAAAAGTTTCATAAAAGACTGGGAGAGAAATTTCTTCAATTGGATGATCTGGAACACTACCACTCGGTATAACTATCATACATACTTATACTAATGACATGCACTAATGACATGACGTGCACGTGTGCATGACAGCATTACGTGCAGGTCTGACAGCATGACGTTCACGTATGTTTTTGATGCACTTGACCCATGACCCGGAAGTGACTTTCAGCTGTTTACCCATGCACTATCAGAACCGCGAGATGGCTTATTAGAATTTTACTATTTTAAATTTGATATTTTTTTAAATATCCAGTATTGTACAAAAACATGTTGTTTGTGTTGGTGAATATATGTGTATGTGCATTGCACTTATAGACCTATGGCCATGCTATTAATTGCTTGAGAGCAGACTGTCTGTTTCTTAATTATCAATGGAGTATATGATCTAGATTAAAAAGTTTAGTTAGGTGTATTAAAACGTAATGTCTGGGTTTACGATTATGATATATTCTTATTAATACACTCAGTTCAGATTTAATCCAGCAAGCGCTATGACGTCATTAACTCCTCATGTGTCAGTCCGCCTTGGAGATCGTCTGCCATTGTCATGACAGCCATACCACTGTACGTTGGCGCGGTTTGTCTGTCGGATGCTCGGTGAGTACTGGACATGAACTCTACATGATAATCAGCCACGGGCCCACGGCAGTGCTGTTTGAAGACTGGACTTGACTAGTGCAATTACAGCTGCTGTCTCCACCTTTAGGGGTAAGCTTTAAACTTTCTTCCAATGCTATATACATTCTATTTCTTATCAGTGTTCTCTTGTTCTTTTATAATCTTATCTTTTAACTTGGATCATAAACTACGATTAAGCTGTTGGCGAAATTATGACATATATTTTATATGTGCTACAGAAGGTGTTTTTTCTATTATTTTGGAAATACAACCAAAAAAATATGTTTTTATCCCTAATTAGCCTATCCAGTCAAAAAATAGATCAAAGCCCGATGGACGCGCAATGGTGAAAATACCTTTTAGTCGTATGGAACAGTGTGATTATTTAAGCCTGCACATTGCAAAGGCTTATTATATTATTGAACAAATAAATCTTTCATGAGTAAGTCTCATAAGTGTGTTAAGAAAAAAAGTATTTTCTGAATGAGAACATTTTTCGGTAGATCTTCTTTTTGAGATTATTTTCCACGAAGGTAGCAGTAGCAAGGTTGAACATATAAACATCTTTCAATACATAACCCTAAAAATAGTACTAATTGATTTTTTTTAAAACTGAATAACCATAACTGGTTCAAGATTTATAGAACAAACCGGTAAAAAGCATATAAAGAATATATATATATATATATATATATATATATATATATATACATATATATATATATATATATATATATATAGAGAGAGAGAGAGAGAGAGAGAGAGAGAGAGAGAGAGAAGGGGGTCTGAGACGTATTATGTACTGGTTGCTTATTAACATCTATTTGATAAAATATTAAAAGTAATGTTATATATTAAAAACAATGTTAACAATTTGTTTTGACCTATATTCAAATTTTATAATGATTAATCACTACTTTACCATGCTGACGTACTGAATAGTCAACAGAACCGCTGTGACATGAGACTCAGGGGCAGCGAGGGCAATACTTTGCTCTGAACAGTCAATCACTGTAGCTGGATAGGGCATTATAACGGGAGAAGGAGGCTAGGTTTACTTGACTGATGGTTTCATGTGTGCGAATGACAGGGTCTGAACCGGTCAGGGCCGTCTGGTCCTCTTTTTACATCAGAACTGATCCCAAGACCCAATCACATTGCGCCAAGTCATTTTCTGCGGAGCTTGTGATGTCCGGGGCTAATGTATAGGTGACATGATGGTGTCACCCCTGTGACCGGCTCGCATGTCACGCTGAATGATATGAGCCTTATTAATATCAAAAATATACAATAAATACCCCGGTCTACCAGCTCACATCATGTTTGTACAGGTCAGCCTTGCTGGCTATTTTGAATCCTCTGAACAGCGCAGTTTTCTATCTAGTCAATGGCAGAATGTGATTTTATTAATTTCTGGGGGGCATTATAAGCAGTTTTCTAAACAAACGCCCAGAGAATGAAACGCTAGACCACCTACTAGGCAGAAACAATAGTTTTTTGCTTGACTCTGTATGCTGACATATGCATACAAGTGATCAACAAGTAGAAAAAAATGCTAAGGACCACGACCACTGGTTGTGGAACTGAAATAATTTTAATGAAAATTAAAAATTAAGTTCTCACAAACTTCAAATCCATCTTCTGATTAGTGGAATGATGTTACCACAGCAAACATAAAAAAAAAGATATCATTTTCCACACAATTTTCTTTTTCCGGATTTTCTTTTCATTTCTGATACAGCTCATTTTAACACATTCAGCCTCATGGCTCCATTTCAAACGGGGTTTCGAAACTGCACCGGAAATCACGTGGCCTGTTGGAGCCTTCAGGAGCCGTCATGGCTGCACGCATGAAAAAGGACCGTAAAGAACGTATAAGACAATTACATTTGCTTTGTAAAGAGCACTGCGGGTCAAGTCTAACTCTGAAGTGGGATGCCCTCTTTCCCTTTCATTGTATAATTAGCCCTTATTAGAGTGCAGTATGTAGATTTCCCTGAACAATCAACTTTTGTAACTGGTTTATGTAGTGAATGGTGACTGGTTTATATAGACCTGGTTTAATATATTTTGTGACGACTTATACAAGCCATGTTGTCACAAGTTAAAAAAGGTGGTCTGTAAGACAACTATTGCTAGATATATATAAACTGGTCTCTTTTGTTATAAAGCGTGGGCTATTTTTAGTTCAAGCACCCGGAAGCTTTCTGTGAAAAGGATCCCTAGAAATAATAATTTAATATCTTTTAACTAGATATGTTTATTATCTTTATAAACAGTCACAGTTACTTTATCTGTTAACTTTAAAAGATAAAGGATAAAGTTTCCTTATTTGTTCCCGCATGGTTTAGCAATCATGTAGGCGCACTGTGAATTTTACAATCATATCATACAACTCATATGTTGTCTTTCCAATATATGGACTTGTATAAAAATTAAATTTGTGTTTAGTGCTTGTTCATGCGTCAGACAGTTCATATGAAAGAAATACATTCCTGAAAATATGATAAGAAAGTTTGATATTCTTAAAAATTCGAATATGAAAGAGAAAATTCAAGATGTCCGTTGTTTATAATATTGCACATATCTAAATGTATAGGTAATATAGGATGAGGAATATAGTGTAAATCCCTAATATATCATTAAACGTACAGATGACATAATTAAGCGTTATATTCTGGGCAGCATAATTCCCCTACTCGGTTGCTTGTGCTTTTATCCAGAAAAAAACACAGATTCTTTCATGGGTGCAATACACTTGACAACCAATAAACTCCACAATGAAAGTATTTTAGTCTTCCTTATATTGAGACAGGTGTTTCCTAAGATAGCTCTCTCTCTCTCTCTCTCTCTCTCTCTCTCAATATACATATATATACATATATATATATATATATATATATATATATATATATATATATATATATATATATATATATGTATGTATGTATCAGGGGAGGGCGTAGGGGGTATGGGTTTGTGTCAGTGTGCATATTTTTTTAAGCATCTAGGTATCAAGGTCAGTTTAAATGTATATATGGCTGGTAGTTAAAAGATTGTTCGTGTCAACACACTGATTTAAGTATTAAGAGGCTAATAGTATTCTTACACAGCCATGGCTGATGGTTACTGACTTTATTTGATGTCTGACAGCAGTGACTGACGTGGAACCGTTGGGAAATTATCGCATGATTAATATTGGACCAGGGTACATTGAAACCATTTATAATGCAGATATATATATATATATATATATATATATATATATATATATATATATATATATAGATGGAAAGGGTATACACAGAAAAGTGGTTCACTGCCAGTGGGACCACTTTTCTGTGTATACCCTTTCCATCTATAAAACAATGAACCAGCATGGCTATTCATACATCTATATATATATATATATATATATATATATATATATATATATATATATATATATATATATATATATATAACATAGCTCTATTGTATATCTCTACAGTTTCACCTTTTATCTGTCTGTCATTCTACTCGTATGTTGTTCTGTATGTTTAATGTTGTTCTGACTGTCCGTCTGTCAATATGCCCTTCTGCCTCTATATTTACCTGTTTGTCTATTTTCCTTTTCTTTTCTCTCCCCAGCGGTTTGCTTGTCTGTCTGTTGTCTTTCTTTGTCTCTAGTTATCTGTCTTTCTGTATGTCTGTCTCACTACCTTTCTGGTTTTTTGTTTGTCATCTTTTGTCTGTCTCTCTTCATTTATTTATTTTTTGTCAGATAAAATGTTGAAGGGTGGGTGTCGGTTCATTTTATTATCAATTTGTACGTAGATGTATGTGCATAATTAACTTTTTTGTCGGTATACAGACCCTTGATGGGGAGGCACGCGCTCGTTTATGATATCTACTGTTATTCTGGATTAACTGATTAAGTATAATAATTATCATTATCATCATCATCATCATGGGTATTATTAGTGCACATTTCACATAAGTGCCGCAATAATAATAATAATAATAATAATAATAATAATAACAAAACAATACCTGTCCGAGTTTACATATACAAAGTACTTACGAACCGGAGCACGCAAGTAGATTTTAATGAAGAACACAAACAAGAAAAAAAAACAACAATTCTTGTCATCTAATTCTTACGAGCTGCCGGTGTCGGACCGGTGAGAAGCTACCTACAGCTCAGCTGTATGATATGGTTCGATCGATACATTGACGTGCCATCCACTACGTCAAGTGAAAGTTTGCCCTTAAAACGCACAAAACATTGCACAAGGGGAAAACATTGGGCCGTTCCCCGATTCGAACCAATGTCGGTGTCGCACAAGTCGTCATTTGTTACGAATGCAAATGGTTCAGGGGGAAAACATTGGGCCGATCCCGGATTCGAACCCATGTTGGTGGCGAACAAGTCCGCGTACCAACCGCTTCGCCAGCTAAGCAAGCTTCGCTAGCGAGACAGTTCGGCCCGCTTTTATGTCACCCCGTAACAAGAATAAAAGATAAAGGATTTATATCGAGAGCCAAATCAAATATCTGTTATTATACAATAACATTAACTTTTGTACAAATAAGATAAATAAAAACCGATTAAAATGAAAAATAACCTTTCGTACACTTAATTTAATTGTGAAAGATAGATATAATATCTGTTAAAAAAGATCTTATATAGGAATTAATAATAATTTTTCAAAATTGTACTCAACGTTGTCAATAATTTCATTTTAAATCCTCGCATGTGCTTTTATTTATCATTGGAATCACTTTAATCAGACATCAATGATAAGGATTAATGAGTTTTTCTTAGTTATCAGCAAAAGAATGTTATCTCATTTTCTCGTTTTCTATCTTCTTCTGTCTCCGGATGATGTTAATGATGGCAATAATGCATCAACCAGGTATAGTTGTTGACTTTCTTTAAATAGTGCGGCAAGGAAAAAGTATATATTCTCTTTCTTTCTAAGGTAAACACCATCCTTTAAAAATTCTCGATTGTCTATCCTTTAATGTCACGAATCACAGAAAAAAGCTTATATACACTATGTCTAATTCTGATATACAGGAAGGATAACCTTTGTATTTACTCGCTCTGAGGTTCGTCTGCAAGTAGCCACACACGGCCCGTAATCGGCGGAATGTAAATGTTTGGTAAATAGCGCGAAGCAGCACGTGGCCAGCCCGTCGATGCTAGCTGTATGTTTACTAGGGTCATTGATCAGAAAGGCAGGGCTGGGCATCGGAACCGACTAATTGTTAACAGTCGACTCCCGCTTACTGTGCGGGGAACAGGGGTACACGCGACACGCCAAAGTCTGTCCAACAGGCCAATCACAGACACAGGCACAGTTCCCCGTGCTTGACTGATAACTCAGCCAGGATCGGGTCTTTACGTAAGGGTACCTCGCTCTGGTTGTACACGGAGAGTATCTGTCACTCTACAAATGTCTGCTGGTCGTAAGACTTTCTCCGAATTCCTCCGTTCCTAGGAGTAGATCGAAAAGATGAAGCACTGCACAAGTGACTCAGGTAGGTATAGCTGTTATGTGGAATGATACTGTGTCCGGTGTGATGGTGTTTCCCGTGTTTTGCTGGATGTGAGCATCCGAATTGTGTACTCCTAATCTAAAATATTCAATTTACTAATAAAGGACATTGCACGCGGTAAAGGTCCGCATATCTGTAAAAAAACAATTAATTATTAAAGATAACAATTGAAAGCGGCCTGGAGTACTTTTCATCAGTTGACTCTCCTACTTCATGGGTATATTTGTGTAAGAGTATTACACATGTCATAGTATTAGGTTTGTTCTCAACTTAGGCAGAAGTTCTTGCTTTTTTAAATACCGACTATGTAAAATTTTATATATAAATAAATAAACTGCAATAAACTGAAAAAAACTAGTTAGAAGTTAAAAGATGATAGCAAAGTTATGTATATATAACTGTACTCGATTCATCAGTCAAATGTGGCATCTATCGTCGATAAACTCTATTTTCAAGGTGTGAGAAAAATATAGGGGACATGATAATTCAAAAACGCAAACGACTTATTTTAAATACTACAACATCTGATGATATGTTCAAACATGGGTGATTATCTATGTGGTCTATGGCTGTCCGGATGACCATTAATTTATATATATATATATATATATATATATATATATGTATATATATATATATAATGTGTTGACGGTTATCAAAGAAAACTATTAGAAAATTTTTGTATCCGTGGCGAGAAGAACATGTGCGGAAAATTTAAAAAACAATGGGTTTCGCTTAGATTGATAAAACAGTTAAAATTAACCAATCTAAAAAATCTACCACCATGCAAAGCTAACACTGAAAATGAGAATAACACAGCTTGCTGTGATGAAATAAGTATACGTTTTTACCTACTTGTTACAATAAAGTTTCATTAAAGGTTTAAATCAATTTTATTTTTGTATACAGTATATACATTTCTTTTAGCTGTGTTGTTTTATGAAAACTCGAGCCATGTGATGTACAGATCTATCTTTGTGACGTATTTTAAGTCACGTGACACTTTTGGAACACATGATCTGTGTTGTACTTTTAGTTCATTTTCATTACGGGTGGAGACTTAATTAAGGTCAAGATACAAGAAGACATTGTCTAAGCATCATAAGACATTTTAACTACCGGCCCAATATTAATAATACATACACCTGTGGCGATAAAGAGGGTTATTATAGGCTTTCATTCATATGACCGTTGGCAAGTCATACTTGCGCCTGCATGAATTAGAGATTGTCGCGTCAGGAAGCAACTAAACAATAGCCACCAAGACGTTTCACAATAAATGGGTTACGCTCAATAAGTTAATTTACACAATTGTTTAGAAGGATGAATCGAGGATGGCGCGAAATAGCAAGATTTACGTCAATACCTTTTGTGGCATGCGGGAACGTGTGCAGCTGTCATGAAACAATCTTTAAACACAACAGAACAGCGAGGTACAAAGAGTCAATACAACGATGCAATGGAATACTCAAGAGTAGGCATATCCTGGCGGTGACTCATTAATACGCACTGTGTCAAATTCGTTATCTCAAGTGTGCACTTGATATTGCCAATTCAAGGTCGACTTTATCGGAAACAGTTTGTAAATAGTTTTTACTGGTATACAAAATATTTTGTTGTACAATTAAAATTCCGCAAATATTTTCACTCAACATTCGCCGTACTTGTTAAACACTTACATCAGAATATATAAAGATATAACTTACAATATACGAATGTTTTCTTGAGCTGCCATGTATCAACTTGATAATTTTCCACATGGAATTAAGTAAGGTAACCCACAGGATAGATTAGTTCTTAATAGTAAAACGATAACACTTAATTAAAGAACATTATTAAAACTAAATGTCAGTGATATATTATATAATCTAACATACAATCTACGAATAGAAAAGGATATTTTCTAATACGTCCGAATTATCTAAATAACAGTCCGGTTAATTTTTAAGGACAACTAGAGTAGAACGCATAACTCTGTTGAGCAACATATTCCAAAGGATATGGGGCATATGTCCCTTTCTATCGATCAATATCAACATATAATGAGACTTTAATTTTTCACTACTAAATATTTTGCCACTGATATAAACCAGTTAATTTACCTTCATCAATAAATGTGTCACAAAAGTGCACACTTCGAAAGTTATCTGAAAATATGTTCTTTTCTATTTCTGTTAATGAAATTTAGTGCACGATTCATCGCATGATTAAAGCCTATATTATATCGCCCTTCTTGATGAATTTACTTAAACAATGGGCCAGCTGGTTTTAACATAAACAACCTACAATGCAACCATGCCATAACTTCATAAATCCCGCCACCACTAGTTCTTTCACTTAGTTTATGTAAATCTTATACTATTCTTTGAAATGAATTGATCCTAATAAAGTTCGCCTTAGGTTACGTGGACGCCCGATAAGTACTAAAGATGAACTAACTCAGACATGACATGTGGCCACTGTAAAGGCACGCGGTACTCCGGGGTGTTCCTCGATCAATTCTATGATCAATACGGTTTAAACAAGTTCTCCACTTTTCAGGAAAGTGAAGATGCCAATATTCTGTATTATTAAAAGACTTTCACTCTATAAGCCGTTCTCACTGTAATAAAATAAATATAAAAATACAATCATAGAAAATAATTTAAAAATAAATAAGATTCATAAATGATATTCATGAATAAAAGTACACACGTTGTATTGACTGTTTTATTTAATAATACATGATATAAAGTTGGCCCAAACTGCACCCTCCAGCCTAAGTGTAAGTCGCAGCCTTGATATAATCTAAATTATCTGTAACTTAGGCCGAACGAAACGGGCAAAAGTTAAAGGATCGCCCCGTCAGTCCTCTTCGGTCATTATGTGTCTGTCGGTGGTTCTGTTGGCATGTCTTTTTGTTAATAGGTCTGTGTTTGTTTATCAGTTGCTTGGCCAGTCTTGGTTTGTCTGTTTCAGAAAGTAACCTGTTAATAGTGTTCATGAGGTTGATTGAATTTCGGGTTGATCCAGCTTTGAGAATGCAGATTGTCTGTAATTTTGTCTTTTTCCCAATTTACCTTTGGGCTTCTGGAACTTTTGTGTCTTTGTACATTTCTTTTGTCCTTTTTGTACTTCTTTTGCAAATTTACTTTCGGTCTCTTTATACTTTCCTCTCAATTACCTTAACGGATTTACCGTTTTAGTGATATTATCTCTTTACTTATCGTAAAAAAAATATTTCCATTGAAAATTTGGACAAAGAAGGACATTAAGATAACAATGGGGAGCTATCGTTTTTTTTTGCAGAAACTCGAACAATTCAACCTGACTCTTGGAAACATAGCCAGTATCTGGAATAACTGTCTTTTTTTTATTTTTTTGGATCCGTCTTCTAAAAGACAGGACTTCAAGAATAAACAAATTTGATGCAACGGAACCAATAAATCGTAAACTTTACTACTTAGTAACTGCCAATTCCCCTCTTATAACTTTATATTTACAGAAGTCTCCCACTTCAAGGGTTAAGTCCTTCGCATTTTATACAAAAAAAAACAATCTTCACCGGGACATTTTGCTAGAAACACGATTTTAATTTTAGCTAAACTTATTAAAGGCAGGTACAGCCAAATTTGGAACCCATCTGTGATAAAAATACTAGATTTGGGAGGTGTTAACTCTTTTGTCGCTGTCTCTTATTATGTAAAATGTGTTATGTGTTATGCGTTATATAACAATAAACTCTTTGTTTTAGAATGTTCTTTATTCTGAATATAAGTAATAAAATTGAAATGTCCGACGGTACAGCTGGCGTGACTTAATATACAATTATTTTACGCAGATATAATTAAAGATACTGCATTGGAATATGCTTGCTATCAAGAGCAAAGCGAGATAGGTTATAACGTCGAATTAACTGAGTTCGGGCCTTTATAACTACAGCAGCAAACATTGTCACTTTATCAACACTAACTGTTTGTTCCTCACACTGCAAAGCATCATAACCCATACAAAGATACTTCTAAACAAATTATTCCTGCTGCAGACCATATTTGGAACCACAGGGGCATCAAACTGGACACTAAACACTAAACAGAAGTCTTGTCCACGCAGTTGAAATTAGAAAGAAACTAAAGAAAGGCTTTATTGTCAAGTTTGTGATGAAACTAGTGGTCCCATACACGCATTACTTGGTGTTAGTTGTGTGTCATGTTTTAACACTCTTTCTCACACGATCATTAATCTCCTCTCAGACCTTCTTACAAGCGTCAGCAATAATTTTCTCAGGTTTTAATGCGGTCGTAACCAATCCATTAACTACCTCTACTCCGCTTTTCTCTAGGTTTGTAATCAGCCTCAAATGTTCATTGTTTGAAAACATTCCTCTCTTCATCAGCCATTTCTTTTATCTATATTATTCCATGCTGTTCGTTTAATTTTTTTGCATCCTACTTGTCTAATTAATTAAAATATAAAGTTGCTTCGTCTAATCCTCTGCAATTATAAGAGACTTTCAGAAGTTTGTGATTTTAACACAGCTGAGCTGTATAATGAACGGGTAAAAGGAACTTCAAACAGAAATGACACAATGGAATATAAGACGTTTTAAATCCTGAAAAAGTTATCTTAACAGATAATATATATATATATATATATATATATATATTTGTATATATATATGTATATATATATATGAGTTAACTTATTTATATTATATAACAAGTAACTCGAAACTCACTTTGCTTTGATATCGAAGCTGATGGTAAAACTGTATATTTTATTATAAAATTATGAACAATCCTTATTCATCTTCAGCTGAGTCTCTTATTAAAGTCTTAAATATTGACATTTATAACAAGAAGTGTGGTATAGAATATATGTATGTATGTTAGTAAAGGCGTTTTCCAGCTGAGCCAGCTCTTATAGGAAATGAACTTTGAGAATTGCTTGTAATATTTTTTTCATCCGCTTCAGAGAATTATTTTTGAATACCCCCGTTTTCATTTTAATTCATTATATAAATGGGATTGATACACATGACATATTATATATTATCAGGGAAATACACCTCATCCAATGCCCGAATGTATGAACGGCAACACGCATTATAGACAAACAAGAAGAGCTGTGGTGAGCGATAAGACAGGGAAAAAAAAGACTAGGAAAATGTCCCGGGTTTTTATCTGGATTTTTACCATATTATGTGATTAATTCTCTTAAATTTTCTTCTGTTTCCTAAATCCAGATCATTTATATTATCAATTATACGGAAAATGGTGGATCTTTTCTGGAAGTAAACATCAGTCAGATATTTCGTCTGAAAGTCAGAACAAATGTTTATTGATATCCACTTGCAACATTTCTAACAACAGTTCGTGCAGTTAGGTTTCATTTTGGTTATATATAACATGCACATTTTATTTAATATATTAATTTAATTAAAGAGATCGAATAAAACGATAGAACAGTCTAAGTTTAACTGAGGTATATGACAAACAAGTTATAAGAAATAATATATAATATAATAAAATAATAGATTTTATCTCTCTCTTTAATGAAAAAAAAATATATATTAGATGTTGAATTACCTTGAAAATATAATCAACTAGTTATAATAGCAAATGAGAGGCACTCTCCATGCCTATAATGGTGGCGTTCGTTAGCCTGTAGGATTGAGAAACCCCGGAGGACTCGACTCCGGAGAAAACCACCGAATTTGGACAGGGAACAACAAACCACTCTCATAGCTAATTACCTTGAACTGATAGATGAGTCTTCAGATCATTTTCATATTGTAAATTTTTTATCCACACATATTCCTGCTTGAGATAAACATACATAGAACAACGGATTTTATACGGCCGAAAGTTCTTTCCGTTTCCACAATACCCTGACCTTACCGAATATCTTTAAAGCATTCACCTCATGTGCTGGGAGTTCTTTCAGCTTAGTCCTACTTGTCACAATCATCTATCTCTTCCTCCGATCAAGGACTTCACAAAGAAATCTAAAGACGACAATCTGTTAACTTTGAAATTGCCTTTCAGAGCGATCTGAGCGAGAGCTGAGGTACGTTCCAAAAATATAATTGAAAACGTACAGCGGGGCTATGGCTAGAGCCGTGTATCACACTGAACAATTATCTGTCTGTCACTGTGGGCCCTGTGTCAGGGTGTACAGACAATCACCTGGCCATCAATTTAAAGTGTGCTTCTGTTCTACACTTGGATGAGCCGTTTCTTTACATCTGTCTCGCTGATTTTGTTTTCATTTTATTTTCGGAGCGAAACATCGATATCTGTTCTTTATGAAGTATACCCTCGGTAGTGGTACTCGCAGCTGAAAAAATCGTTATAGAACATTGAACAAAAACACAGTCATATGCGTGTAAGTAAATATTCGTATGCTGCTGATAGTAATTAATTATCAGTAATGTAATTATATATATGTTACAGAATCGTGAGAAACCATAAAAAGTAAGCTATATTGATTAATCGTTGCTGATATTGCAAAATAATATATATATATATATATATATATATATATATATATATATATATATATATATAGTACATATAATTCTTTTGTATATAAACGTTATTTGAATACAATATTGCTCGTGTGAGGCGAACTTTCCGTTCACTCGTGCCTGGGAGTCTGAGAGGGTAAAATCCTGTCACGCGACCAGATGTTTCAACAACACCCGCATCCACCCACAGGTACACAAAGTAGCAAAGCTAGCAGGAAGTTCATAAACCTCTCTCATCGTTCCACAAACCCAAGGTTGAGTAAACAACTCTATAAAGAGAAATAATAAAGTTGAGAGTCTTTTGCCTCACTTTGCAGTGCGACAATAAACAAGGAAACTAGATGTAATTGTAAAACGGTCCGCGTCAGTTCTTGACAAATCTGGTATCGTGCGACCAGGTAACAGCCGGCATGATTTTCACGTACGTTGTAGAATTTATATAAGATAAACCATATTTGACTGAGAAACCATCGTTCCAGGAACAAAAAGACATAGTTACACGTAGGTTGTATTCTTTGTTAAATTATTTGAAAATGTGTTAAGTTTCTTCATTTCATCAACTGGAATGCCTGGTGTTAAATGGAAGAAAAATTTGAAAAAAAATGTCTTGTCTCTGTTTCCTTTGTAATGGATATTACATATCAGTTGTTCCATATAAAATAACTGGATAGAGCTACTCTGCTACTGACCATTAGGCGATCATATTAGATAATTTGTAGAAAACAAAAGTACTGAATATGTGACGCAAACGACTCTTCTATTAAAAATCAATATATAGTGCGCTGGCTCACCCATTGACACAGGCATAATATGACCCTTTTAATAAAATACACTTTCGTTAGGCCTGTTCTGTTTTTAATTGCCTTCTTAAGGAAGGGATGCTTTCATCCCAGTTCGTGTGTGTGTTTGTAACTCACGCAGTCTTGAACGGAATTTAATAAAAAATGTTAAGGTGTATCGGGAATGGGCCATTGAAGAATCGATGAGTGTTGTGGGGATCCGGCAATTGATCCGGATTCAGGAACGTCATTAAGGTATATTCACAAATGTACAGTCATTTATGCATCATTGCCTCTTGGAATAATTGCCGAATAAGTGAATGCAAACAAGGTGTTGGGAGCATTCAACAATAGAGTATCCCTCATGGCGGAGGCTTACATTCCATTGAACCAAGAATTCTAATTGAATTTTACAATCAAGCCAGGTTTACGGGTACCTTTTGCTTGTTATTAGATAACTAAGAACAAAAATTTAGGCAGAGACAATATGTGATGTGGAATCTAGTGTATATATAACTGTTAGTGGTTATACAATTAAGGTGAACTTAAATTGAGATGTTGACAGTTACTTGAAAAGACTGAATTAGAAGTTTAATTATGTATATTTTGCAATTTATAGTCGCCTGTTGATTCTAAGTCTATCGTTGCGTGCATAATAAGACCAATTCTTAAGTAAGTAATTCTGTAGAGACAATGGTAAATTATAAGGCAGGGTCTATACTTTTTGTCTGCAGCATTGATGGAAATATCTAAATTTATAAATGTTTATCCAGGTCACAAAGTTACGTGGTATGTTGTAACATTATTGTTTTCTTACAACTGAATGTCCTTTTTGGAGAAAATACATTCATGTTGCAAGCGGCCGGCACCTGACAGAGTTCAAGGCGAGCTCTCCTGTAGGCCGGAGCCGTTTCCTGCTGGAGTATGTGTAATGGATGAGGATAGGAAAACATAACACACGAACCTGGTGAAATCAAACATGGTCAGACCGACCACTAACAATACACATCTGGTACTCCTCCAATCTAGACATTGTTTAATGTGGATTTCATGACTGCAGATCTGTTAATACTTACAGCTGATTTACATCAATGGTTTTCTATCCCCGTTCTACTGAGATAACCCTCATTCAGCATGACCTCTTAAATGTTTTGTTAGAAATTACTCTGTCTGTTAAGTGGCATATACCGGACTTTATCACCCGGTGTGCATGTAATCATCTGATGCAAGGGCAATACAAGGATTTCAAACCAATCTGGTAAGACATTCCATACCATGCTAGTGCCGGAACTACTTTCCGTACCATGCTAGTGTCAGAACTATTTTTTTCTCTCATCACTTTTTTTCACTTAGTGGTCTTGGCACTGCTTAAACATGCCCAAAGCAAAGTTATAGGCCAACATTAAATATATGTTCACCAAGCATAATCTATAAACATAAATGTACAGTAAAATAAAACAAATAGGAACTACATAATTACAGGCCCCCTTTAACCATTGTATATACCTAGACACTAAGGGACTACTTTTTCCTTAGAAATGTTGTCTGCTATTCCATGACATATACCTACCTGCACCTAGCAAAAACTTCAAATGAAAGACAGTTTTGATCTGGTAGGCCTACCTGAAGAACTAGGTTCATGAAGAAAAAGATGATACTAATATTTCAATGTGACTTTACATGTAAATTCATTTGAAATTTTAATTAATGTAGTTTTAAAAAAAATAATATATATGTCATAATATTAATTAGGTGCCTATACTATTGGAAGAATTAAATACAGCCGGCCCTGCCGGCAGTTCAGCCACTTCCGAATTAATAATAACTGACTCTTAAACTTTTAAGTAAACTTGCACTATAAGTTGTAAAGGTCTGTGAACATAATGTCTGAATAAAAGAAATGTTTTAATTACGTTCTAATAATGTTATGAGATTTCTATTTCATATGACGTTTTTAAAATGTTATACTTAAAGCAATGGAAAACAATTAACAAATCTTCCGACAAATTATATCTGGATATAACGAAACAGTAACATTTTTAATACAAGTTTAATCTATAACCTTTGTTACAGAACCTTATTTCAACAGATCACGTATGCGTGATGAACATAAATTTTGAAATGGAGGAAAAAAATCAGATTCTGTAACACTAGGCAGCGTGAAATGTCTAGGGGAATGAATAAAGAAGTCGGTGGTTTGTTTTTTTGTTAACAAATAACTACAATTTATTCTTAAAACAACCCTAACATTACAGTACACTAAATCAATACAATAACACAGTACAACAACAGTATAACAGCAAATCAATATAATCACACAGCCAAATACACAAAGTGCACAGTACCTGGATACCACCACTGCCACAGTGATAAGTCCTTTCAAATGTATAAGCCGGATGAAAAGTTCACACAAATTCTCTCGGAGAATAACAGTCCAATGTAAAGCTCTTGTAACAATCCAGAAAGTAAACTTGAGACAGGCAGCACTAAATTGTAAAGTGTTAGTAATAGCAGAATTACTGAATTTACTGGATAATCGGATAGGTCCCACACACTGTCTGGAATATTCTCTCACCTCTCTCTCTGCTTTAAAATATAGCCCCCTATTTATAACTTCTCGCCAAGAATTTTCCACTTCTCGAACAGCCTAAAGAATCTAACATAATACACAGAACACACGCTCAAAGAACATACTAGAACAGAGAACGCCGTGTCAGGGTTCACACGTGGGCAAACCCGGCCCGGCCAGGCGACGCTGCCATGGCAACGAGCCACGCGTGCTACACGAACCAAACGCCAACAACACATGGAAAATCCGTGTGCACATTGTCTCGGCCCAAGACGTGTGATTCCGATCCGCTCTGCTCCTCTCCGTCAACAACGTCTTGGGAATGACTCTTAGGAAAACGCCTCGTAAGGTTCCAAATAGGAGACCCCTTTGGAATCGTATAATTGACATTTCAAGCGGTGTCAACATAAAATAATTACCTTTTTGTTGTCTTTGGGTGTCTTATAAAACATTGCAAAGTATTGGCACCAAAATAATGCTCAATAGCCCTACTTATCCATAAGTTTGCCAAGAGCTGATATGTTTACATAGAGAACAAGCCGCCATGATTACATTAAGTGACCCACAATCCTTTGCAACGGGATTTAGACTGGGAACCCGCTCTGATCTTATCGCTGTTTGAACTGGAAAAAGTGGGCGATAACAGATCTCGGTGACGGGTACCAGTCCATCAACGTCCGCTCATTACAAATTCCTGTATATTGTTATGTTTAAATCACCGCGGGTTTACAAGGATCGTTAGGGATAATATTTCATTAATATATTAAGGTAAGAACGTGGTAAAGTTGCCAGAAAGACCCATTTACTACCAAAGACACTAACGGATGCATTTTGGTGTGTATATTTAGTAGTTAAGAGTTTTTTTTTTTGGTGCCTTCTACCAGTGTCTACCATTTCACCATTACAAGGCCTAACTGTACAGGCCATTCCCACAACTGTGATCGTATCACAGTTGTGGATCCGCAACAAGTGTGCACAATAAAACAATCATCTGTAAGACTGCTGCTAACAATAAAAGGGCACCTGTAACACCTTACACTTTAGTCTTTACTATCTTATTAATTTTTTAAACATATTTTAAGAGCATCATAACCTAACTTGATTTTTTTAAATTTTTATTCCATGAATAAAAAGTTCACAAACGTATTCTAGTTGACTTAAATTCAGTATTTCTAACGTCTGTACACGTAGCACTGTTCTCCGATGTGAACACAATTTTTCATAATGAAAATTGTTTCGTTCAGGTACTCACGGTTGACAAGGACACTACCAATTTTACCAAGCAACCTACGTTTATGCTCATGCGTATCTGTTGATTTTTACACCTTTTTCACTTGTTTAGATAGCCTTAGCCGAGTACCTTTCTCATTAATTTTATACCTCACCTGCTCGGCCATGCATCATACATGTATATTCATGAGTACCGTATCTCGGGACAGGCTTAAAACTTATAATTATATAGTTGCAATATAGAGGTCGGGTTACAAATTTAATTTTTCTTATGATTCATCTAAGAAATATAAACCAAGGTTAACAATTTGAAAGAACCAAAACCAAGTTACAAACAGATCTGAGATAACTTAAACCATGGTACAGAATCTATGAAATATAAAATACTAATTCTAAGATAATTATAACCAAGGTTACTATAGATTTTCAAATGTACATATAAGACAAAACCAGTTTTAAGCGACATCAGAAAACATATAACATCATATATATATATTCCCTTCTTTAGTCTTCCTAGTATACATCTGTGAGGCACGTGGATGCTCTAGATGTTGTCGTCATTTTGACCTACGTAAGATGGGAAGCGATATGGTATTCACCTGAAGAGACCGTTAACACCTTAACGACTGACGAGACAAGCAGGTACGATATATATCAAACTAAACAATGAAGAGACAACAATTAACAGCGTGATAAGAGGAGATAAGAAGAAGAGGGGCCGGGCAAGCCCAGATTGATTGAATCTGTACTGAAGCCTCCCGTGTTACTGGCCGTCATAAGATACCCCCGTGGATAGAGCTATTCTCTGGCGGGACCGGGGATACTATGATAAATTAGAATAACATGGCTTGATTTACTAGTCAATTTACTCCGTTAATCCACTAATATCGCTATTCCATCACGGGGCCCGTCAAGTCACTTTAGATCCAGGACGACCGTGTCTTAATTGATTTTGTTACTATAAAATGAGCGGACCGGACCCTGGTGTACACAGACAGACAGCCCCGATATCGGAACGTTCCGGGTCAGTTCTGGCTCCGATGCTGGTCCAGCCGAGGTTTGTCGGGCGTAGAGCATACGGTAATGGTCCAAGGATGCTTACACATAGACTCACGCACACACAATGGTGTACGCATGGTGTTAGTTCTCCGTCGTCACAGCCTGTGTGTTTTAATTTAGTCTAAGAGGTTTTGCTTTAACGCATTTCAATGAAATTCCGTGAGTAAAATATGATCAACTGAAAAGAAAGCACTCACAGAGCACAAACTTCCGCCAACGCTTGGATTCCCCAACAGGTACGCCCCAAACGTTTATTTAACCAACATCCGCCATTATGATAACGTAAAAGAATTAATCGTGCCTTGGCTAAGGCCCACCCTTACATGGAAAATCATTAAATTATACTGAGAACATTTTTTAGATATCGAATGGACTGGCAAGTGTGAATCAAAAGAGAAGAAAACGATAATCACATAAAGATGTCTTTATTATATTTCCTTTTGGAAGGCATATCTCTCCTAAATTTTCTAACGACTACAGCCTACCTGCCAGAAAATTCATATCCGGACAATTAAGTATACCGTTTTTTAAACGTTCTATATCCGGAGCTATATTGAATTCATGTTCCTCTTCTGACTCACCCAGTATGTACCTACCGCGACTCTTTGTAAAAAAAACAAATACCGGGTGTATATTGCATGTGTCCCTTTCTTTTCCTCTTTGCTGTTAACAGGAATATACCACTCTTAGGGCTTAATCAGCAATCAGGTATATCCATAATTTCGACATGCGACCTGTGACATTCGGGATGCGAGACGAATACATCTCGTGGACAACGCGTACGCGGGAATCTATATCCGGGGAGAGTTTGATGGCAAGAGATCCTGTATTTGCTAAGTTAAGAGCGAAATAACGCTGTTTTTAAACGCCCTTAAATCCTAAAATAATAAAAGGAATTAAGGCAAATTTTAATAGGATATCCAAGTAAACACTTAAATTATGGTAGGATTTAACAAACGCTTTTTTTTTCGACCTACCGTTACGGCCGTGTTTTCGTAGTCGTAGTCAATTTCTAGCCTGATGCCTGAAATGAAGATTCCCCCAAGAACGCAGAGCGATGTATACTGCTTTATTTAATACACAATAACTTCAAAATAAGACATGCTGCCCATTCACGTCTGTTTTGTTGAGCAGCTTATTAGCAGCACATTAGTAGGGACAAACACAAGCTTTATGTTTGTTTAGGTTGGGAAAAACTCCCTGACCACTGGATCGGTATTCGTGTCCTTTAACCTTATATATATATTATCTTTATGGTTGATCCCTGGCCTGACCATTGTTTTTGCACATATTATCATCGCTAATATAACCGGCTTGTCTGACTTCGGGTCTCTGTTTCAACATATGCCAAGATCCGCTAAAATGTTTTAAAGTCACTTTTCAGATATTTTACAGTGTCCCTCTTGGACTCCTTTGTATATTCAGTATGACTATCCTTTTAATGCACTGTGTCAATTGACTTTAACCCAACCGTATATGAAGTGACGGCTACAACAATAAGACTTAGATAAGAAGGGCAAGGCGGCCAGCATTATACCGACACACTACCGGACGATGCGAGTAAATCTGTGGCTTCAAATTGAGCAGACGACGGGAGCAAATGTTGATTATTGGATTAAGGGCTTAATTTGAAAGGTTATAGTAGTCATGCTGAAAACTGCACTGCACTGGTTGTTTTTATTGCAAATGTATCACCGTAAACTGACGATAATCTTAATATTATATGTTGTTGGTTTGGGGTTATTACAAAAGGAAACATGCATATAAACTATTATAATGTATATCCGTTTCTGTGGCGATATCCAGTTTCGCTTTGATCTGTCAATAACTGTTCAAGTGTTCATTAATCTAAACATCCATGTTCTAAGTTTGACGTTTAAAATTTAGTGGAAGGTTCTGATATGTAAAATTAATTTTATTTTCTAAGTGTATCTTATAGGTTCCTTAGAATTCCTTAAAAGATTTATTAGCGTTGGCCCACTAATCGTGTTCTTACATCAAAACTTGCATCATTACAACGGTTATATTATGTTTAATGTTAATCATGAGTATCCTGTTACGGAACCTAATATCAACAGAGCATGTAGTCGTGACGAGCCTAAATTTTGTTATGGAGATTAAAAAAAAATCAAATTCTGTAACACTAGGCAGCATGAAATGTCTAGGGGAATGAATAAAGAAGACAGTGTTTTTTGTTAACAAATAATTATAATTTATTCTTAAAACAATCCTAACATTACAATACACTAAATCAATACAATTATACAGTACAACTACAGTATAACAGCAAATAAATACAAGTATATAAATAAAGTACACAGTACCTGGATACCTCCACTATCACACCGAGAAGTCCTTTAAAATGTATAAACCGAATGAACAGTTCACACATATCTTCTCAAAGAATAACAGTCCAATATAATCACAAAATCAATCTACTGTAGTCCAAAGTGAAATCCTGGCAGTGATCCGAAAGGCAAACAGAAGACTTTATAAAATCCGTAAAAAATTTCGAAGAAAAGCTGTAACTGCCGCAATTATAGGAAAAGGTCCACAACTGACTTACACAGCCCCTATTTATAGCTTCTCATCTCAAGCCGAGAACTTTCCATTTCTCGAACAATCTACAGAAATATACATAATACACAGTACACACGCATTACAGGAAACATCCAGAACAAGAATGCCGTGTTTCCACATGTCAGGGTTCACACATGAGCCGGCCGGCTCGGCCAGGCGATGCTGTCATGGCAACGAGCTATGCGTACTACACGAACCAAATGTCAACAACACATGGAACAATCCCATCTTAAAACATGTTGTGCGAGGCAATATTCAAATACAGCATTTTATTTCTAAACCTCCAGTTGAATAAACATATGTGATTATAGTGTAAATACAAATATATGTGGTTTGTGTGTGTTCTTTTTCATCCATTATGAGATCGTCCTCAATTGAAAAGAAATATCTCTTGTCTTGGTGAACTTTAAAGTTCTTGGCTTAACTTTATTCACTTTGTCATCTATTATTTTTCCTCATCAGATATATTATTTCATAGGATTTATATATTTTTTCCTCAAGGGACTTAGTTTTATTACATCCCTATAGATTTTTTTATCCTCGCGGCGAGCATGGTATAGAATATACAATTTATAACAGCTCTCTGGTAACTATTTTATATCTGCCTGGTTTTTTTTTTAGTATTTACATTATCATTTTTTCACACAATAAGCATCCCTGGATGAAAGTCATTGTTTTAAACTTGATTCATTTTTAAATATTGATCATTAGTTTTTAATATTGTATTTTTTATATTGTTACTTTATTAATGTGTCATTTTTTTTAAATTGTTGCTCCTCATAGTCACAGTACTTTTCATTATAAGTTTTTGTTTATTGCTGAGCTTTGTTAGCGCCTGGGATGTAAAAGGTCACTTTTGTACGATTTGTTTATTATTAGTTAAGCTTGCGTACATTTTTTTTCATGAAGATTGTTTGTGATTATAAGAACCTTTCATCTCTTATCTTCAACCTTTAATCATGATAACTGCCTTTTTTATAAAAGATGTAGGTAATATTCACAGATGGGACTGTTAACAAGATTGATTTTTTTTGGTGAAATTACATATGTATTATAGATTTTATATATGTTTTTAATTGTACCATGGAACCTGTGAATAACAGTTCGTTAGATATTCAGACATCGTCATATAGCGTTCATCTACCCTTTGTACTCGGTCTGGCTTCCCGTTATTTGTCTATATTGCTTCTTTTTAAATATAATATGAGCAGTGTCTATGTGTTTTAGTTATAAACAAATATCTGTTTTGCTGCTTGTATATATCTTTCTCTTGTCCACTAAAATCTTTAGAACTAGATACGTTTAATATCACGCGAAAATCACTGTTGCTATTCCATATCCTTTCTTAATTACTGTATAATATTATATTTGCTCCGCTGTATAGTTCAGCTTGATCATAAAATGTGTATACCTTGTGGTAGGGAATATGGGTAATTTATTTGCTCCAAACATTTTTTTTTTAATTCTAGTAATTTTCAATATGCTTAGGCAAGTAGTCAAAACGTTTTATCAATTGTGTTTTATTAACAATATTTACATTGTGAAATTAATCACTTTGAATAATTCATTTATCTCAGTAATATGATCTTGGCTAAATGTGTTATGCATAAGCAGTACTTGTAACAGATATCACATAATGTGCATGAGTGGTTCTAAAGAATAGAAAAACAATAGCAGTCAACCATCACATATTCCAGATAATACCAGCTCAAATCAGCTGTCAGAGTGACCGAATATTTATAGCTCTGTCCAAATAATCCACAAATTATATGACAGATATAGACAAAATAACATGTAATTTAAATTAAATATCATCTATTGTTAGTGCAAGACTGAACTTTCTGGTCAGCTGGAGCTCGTTCCTTTTGCCATGGCAAGTAACCGTAAATTATCCTATCGACCATCCGGGATGGGCAGTCGGAGAGGCCGGGCATTGGGTCACATGTTCCCTTTCCCGTTTAATTAGATTATGTGACTTAACGACGATACCGGAACAGCGGATCTTCATGTTCTTGTATTTTTAGAAAGTAAATCTGACGTTAACAATGTAAGTACCGTTGGTGCATAATCTTGTGGGGTTCATATCCTTTTCTGGTGTATTCACTTTGGTCATTGAAACCGCCAGGAGAGTATGCGTTCATCCCCGTTCGTGTATGTATTGGTGTGTTGTTTACAACATAACTCGGGCAATTATGAACGCAGTCTCGTACATTTTCAGGATATTTCGAGAAATGACAAAATCGTTCAGATTTTGATGTCGATACGGCACATTCATTATGGAAAGGCAGTAGAACCAACCAAACGACTAGAGTACGCGCGCTGCCTTTGCAGTGCAAAACAAGTTTGTACCCATTTTTAGATCAACGGCCTTTCAATGAAATCTCATAATCGAGAATTTGACAAACCTTGTAAAGCCGGTGCATGTGTTTTTGATTTACCATTATGATTTCGGCGAATACACGTGCGGATTTATTCATAAAACATGAAACAGCTGGCAGAGCTGTCTGATGGAGCAGACTTAGCTTAGCAAGATGTCACAGAAGTATGAAGATGATGGGGAGAATAAAACAAGATAAGTATGTCTGTGATTGGGTACGGCCGGTTTTATATAAACAACGAATGCCTAGATAAGAATGGGTATAAATGTGTATGGCCGGTTTTATAAACAACGAATGCCTCTAGATTAGTATGTTTGTGATTGTGTATGGCCGGTTTTATAATCAACGAATGCCTTTAGATTAGTACGTCTGTGATTATGTATGGCCGGTTTTATAAACAACGGATGCCTCTGGATTAGTATGTCTGTGATTGTGTATGGCCGGTTTAAAAAACAACGAATGCCTTTTTATTAGTATGAGTGTGATTGTGTATGGCCGGTTTTATAATCAACGAATGCCTTTTTATTAGTATGAGTGTGATTGTGTATGGCCAGTTTATAAACAACGAATGCCTTTTTATTAGTATGAGTGTGATTGTGTATGGCCGGTTTTATAATCAACGAATGCCTTTTTATTAGTATGTTTGTGATTGTGTATGGCCGGTTTATAACAACGAATGCCTTTAGATTAGTATGTCTTTGATTGTGTTTGACCGGTTTATAAACAACAAAGGCATTTTTATGAGGGTGATTGTGTATATGGCCGGTTTATAACAACGAATGCCTTTAGATTAGTATGTTTGTGATTGTGTATGGCCGGTTTATAAACAACGAATGCCTTTTTATTAGTATGAGTGTGATTGTGTATGGCCGGTTTATAAACAACGAATGCCTTTTTATTAGTATGAGTGTGATTGTGTATGGCCGGTTTTATAATCAACGAATGCCTTTTAGATTAGTATGTTTGTGATTGTGTATGGCCTGTTTATAAACAACGAATGCCTTTTTATTAGTATGTTTGTGATTGTGTATGGCCGATTTTATAAACAACGAATGCCTCTAGATTTGTATGTCTTTGATTGTGCATGGCCAGTTTTATAAACAACGAATGCCTTTTGGATTAGTATGCTTGTGATTGTGTATGGCCGGTTTATAAACAACGAATGCCTTTTTATTAGTATGTTTGTGATTGTGTATGGCTGGTTTTATAAACAACGAATGCCTTTTTATAAGAATGTCTGTGATTGTGTATGGCCGGTTTTATAATCAACGAATGCCTTTAGATTAGTACGTCTGTGATTATGTATGGCCGGTTTTATAAACAACGAATGCCTCTGGATTAGTATGTCTGTGATTGTGTATGGCCGGTTTAAAAAACAACGAATGCCTTTTTATTAGTATGAGTGTGATTGTGTATGGCCGATTTTATAATCAACGAATGCCTTTAGATGAGTAAGTCGGTGATTGTGTATGGCCGGTTTATAAACAACGAATGCCCTTTTATTAGTATGTTTGTGATTGTGTATGGCGGGTTTTATAATCAACGAATGCCTTTAGATTAGTATGTCTGTGATTGTGTATGGCCGGTTTATAAACAACGAATGCCTTTTTATTAGTATGAGTGTGATTGTGTATGGCCGATTTTATAATCAACGAATGCCTTTAGATTAGTATGTCTGTGATTGTGTATGGCCGGTTTATAAACAACGAATGCCTTTTTATTAGTATGAGTGTGATTGTGTATGGCCGGTTTTATAAACAACGAATGCCTCTAGATTAGTATGTCTGTGATAATGTATGGCCGGTTTATAAACAACGAATGCCCTTTTATTAGTATGTTTGTGATTGTGTATGGCGGGTTTTATAATCAACGAATGCCTTTAGATTAGTATGTCTGTGATTGTATATGGCCGGTTTATAAACAACGAATGCCTTTTTATTAGTATGAGTGTGATTGTGTATGGCCGATTTTATAATCAACGAATGCCTTTTTATTAGTATGAGTGTGATTGTGTATGGCCGGTTTATAAACAACGAATGCCTTTTTATTAGTATGAGTGTGATTGTGTATGGCCGGTTTTATAAACAACGAATGCCTTTAGATTAGTATGTCTGTGATTGTGTATGGCCGGTTTATAAACAACGAATGCCTTTTTATTAGTATGTTTGTGATTGTGTATGGCGGGTTTTATAAACAACGATTGCCTCTAGATTAGTATGTCTGTGATTCTGTATGGCCGGTTTTATAATCAACGAATGCCTCTAGATTAATATGTCTGTGATTGTGTATGGCCGGTTTTATAAACAACGAATGCCTTTTAGATTAGTATGTTTGTGATTGTGTATGGCCGGTTTTATAAACAACGAATGCCTCTAGATTAATATGTCTATGATTGTGTATGGCCGGTTTTATAATCAACGAATGCCTTTAGATTAGTATGTCTGTGATAATGTATGGCCGGTTTATAAACAACGAATGCCTTTTTATTAGTATGTTTGTGATTGTGTAAGGCCGGTTTTATAAACAACAAATGCCTCTAGATTAATATGTCTGTGATTGTGTATGGCCGGTTTTATAAACAACGAATGCCTTTTAGATTAGTATGTTTGTGATTGTGTATGGCTGGTTTTATAAACAACGAATGCCTCTAGATTAATATGTCTGTGATTGTGTATGGCCGGTTTTATAATCAACGAATGCCTCTAGATAAGTATGTCTGTGATTGTGTTTGACCGGATTATAAACAACGAATGCATTTTTATTAGTATGAGTGTGATTGTGTATGGCCGGTTTTATAAACAACGAATGCCTTTTAGATTAGTATGTTTGTGATTGTGTATGGCCGGTTTATAAACAACGAATGCCTCTAGATTAATATGTCTGTGATTGTGTATGGCCGGTTTTATAATCAACGAATGCCTCTAGATGAGTATGTCTGTGATTGTGTTTGACCGGATTATAAACAACGAATGCATTTTATTAGTATGAGTGTGATTGTGTATGGCCGGTTTTATAATCAACGAATGCCTTTTTATTAGTATGTTTGTGATTGTGTATGGCCGGTTTATAACAACGAATGCCTTTTAGATTAGCATGTTTGTGATTATGTATGGTCGGTTTTATAAACAACGAATGCCTCTAGATTACCATGTTTGTGATTGTGTATGGCCGGTTTTATAATCAACGAATGCCTTTTTATTAGTATGTTTGTGATTGTGTATGGCCGGTTTATAACAACGAATGCCTTTTAGATTAGTATGTTTGTGATTATGTATGGTCGGTTTTATAAACAACGAATGCCTTTAGATTAGTATGTCTGTGATAATGTATGGCCGGTTTTATAAACAACGAATGCCTCTAGATTAGCATGTTTGTGATTGTGTATGGCCGGTTTTATAAACAACGAATGCCTTTAGATTAGTATGTTTGTGATTGTGTATGGCCGGTTTATAATCAACGAATGCCTTTTTATTAGTATGTTTGTGATTGTGTATGGCCGGTTTATAAACAACGAATGCCTTTTTATTAGTATGAGTGTGATTGTGTATGGCCGGTTTTATAATCAACGATGCCTTTAGATTAGTATGTCTGTGATTGTGTTTGACCGGATTATAAACAACGAATGCATTTTTATTAGTATCAGTGTGATTGTGTATGGCCGGTTTTATAAACAACGAATACCTCTGGATTAGTGTGGTTCTGATCGTGTATTGCCAGTTTAATAAACAGCGAAGGCGTCTTGATTAGTATGGATATGATTGTGTAAAGCTGGTTTTATAAACAACGAATGCCTTTTTATTAGTATGAGTGTGATTGTGTATGGCCGGTTTTATAAACAACGAATGCCTTTAGATTAGTATGTCTGTGATTGTGTATGGCCGGTTTATAAACAACGAATGCCTTTTTATTAGTATGTTTGTGATTGTGTATGGCGGGTTTTATAAACAACGATTGCCTCTAGATTAGTATGTCTGTGATTCTGTATGGCCGGTTTTATAATCAACGAATGCCTCTAGATTAATATGTCTGTGATTGTGTATGGCCGGTTTTATAAACAACGAATGCCTTTTAGATTAGTATGTTTGTGATTGTGTATGGCCGGTTTTATAAACAACGAATGCCTCTAGATTAATATGTCTATGATTGTGTATGGCCGGTTTTATAATCAACGAATGCCTTTAGATTAGTATGTCTGTGATAATGTATGGCCGGTTTATAAACAACGAATGCCTTTTTATTAGTATGTTTGTGATTGTGTAAGGCCGGTTTTATAAACAACAAATGCCTCTAGATTAATATGTCTGTGATTGTGTATGGCCGGTTTTATAAACAACGAATGCCTTTTAGATTAGTATGTTTGTGATTGTGTATGGCTGGTTTTATAAACAACGAATGCCTCTAGATTAATATGTCTGTGATTGTGTATGGCCGGTTTTATAATCAACGAATGCCTCTAGATAAGTATGTCTGTGATTGTGTTTGACCGGATTATAAACAACGAATGCATTTTTATTAGTATGAGTGTGATTGTGTATGGCCGGTTTTATAAACAACGAATGCCTTTTAGATTAGTATGTTTGTGATTGTGTATGGCCGGTTTATAAACAACGAATGCCTCTAGATTAATATGTCTGTGATTGTGTATGGCCGGTTTTATAATCAACGAATGCCTCTAGATGAGTATGTCTGTGATTGTGTTTGACCGGATTATAAACAACGAATGCATTTTATTAGTATGAGTGTGATTGTGTATGGCCGGTTTTATAATCAACGAATGCCTTTTTATTAGTATGTTTGTGATTGTGTATGGCCGGTTTATAACAACGAATGCCTTTTAGATTAGCATGTTTGTGATTATGTATGGTCGGTTTTATAAACAACGAATGCCTCTAGATTACCATGTTTGTGATTGTGTATGGCCGGTTTTATAATCAACGAATGCCTTTTTATTAGTATGTTTGTGATTGTGTATGGCCGGTTTATAACAACGAATGCCTTTTAGATTAGTATGTTTGTGATTATGTATGGTCGGTTTTATAAACAACGAATGCCTTTAGATTAGTATGTCTGTGATAATGTATGGCCGGTTTTATAAACAACGAATGCCTCTAGATTAGCATGTTTGTGATTGTGTATGGCCGGTTTTATAAACAACGAATGCCTTTAGATTAGTATGTTTGTGATTGTGTATGGCCGGTTTATAATCAACGAATGCCTTTTTATTAGTATGTTTGTGATTGTGTATGGCCGGTTTATAAACAACGAATGCCTTTTTATTAGTATGAGTGTGATTGTGTATGGCCGGTTTTATAATCAACGAATGCCTTTAGATTAGTATGTCTGTGATTGTGTTTGACCGGATTATAAACAACGAATGCATTTTTATTAGTATCAGTGTGATTGTGTATGGCCGGTTTTATAAACAACGAATACCTCTGGATTAGTGTGGTTCTGATCGTGTATTGCCAGTTTAATAAACAGCGAAGGCGTCTTGATTAGTATGGATATGATTGTGTAAAGCTGGTTTTATAAACAACGAATGCCTTTAGATAAGTATGAGCGTAATTGTGTATGGCCAGTTTTGTCAACAAGGAGTGCCTTTAGATTAGTATGTCTGTGATTGTTAATGGCCGGTTTTATAAACAGCAAATCCCTCTAGTATGCCTGTGAATGTGTATGGCCGGTTTTATAAACAGCGAATGCATCTAAATTAGTATGTCTGTGTTTGTGTATGGCCGGTTTTATAAACAACATATGCTAATAGAGTAGTATGGCCGGGATTGTGTATTGCCGGGTTTTTAGCGAATGCCTCTAAATTAGTATTTCTGTGATTCGGTATGACTGGTTTTATAAACAACAAATACCTCCAGATTAGTATGTCTGTGACTGTGTATGGCCGGTTTTTTAAACAGCGAATCCCTTAAATTAATATGCGTATATGATAATGTGTGCGTGATGTATTCATGAATGATACGGTCAAAGCAAAATACATATGTAAAATACAGAAATTATGTTATTTAAGGCTCGTTCTCCTCATCTTGTTATTTTACATCCTGTTAAAGTAAACAGATACAATCCTGCCCTAAAGTTACAAACTGTCGTAATATGAAAATGATGGAAACGAAACGACAAGAAAAGGGCGCCGTGAATTCAGCTGCGATTATTGATGCATTTAAACATGTAACGTTAAATTAAATTTTCCAAACGTTCTCTTTGACTGGAGACACAAAGAAGAAACTGGTAGTCATTAATTAGACAAATTAAATTTTAAGGCGGTCTATAGCCACGCCTCAGAAATTACCAGCAGAATCCTGCATAGACTGTAAAATGTTATATGCCCTGCTTATCAGCTTGTTAGAACATGTTCACGAACTATAATTAGTAAACCCGATTCATTTATCCTAGCAATTAACACGAATAACAGTTTTATGCACGAACAAAAATTAGGGCTGCAATCTCAGCTTAAATAAATCCAGCAGCTTGCTTTACAGCTCAGGATCAAACCACGAACAGATGTTTTCCCCAAGTCACGTGCTAAGATACTGATTTTTTTCATCTTAATGACTCCAACATTACACCTTGGGTTCCCTTTGTAGGAGTTTTCCTTAAATTCGGGGATTTTGTTTTAAGCATTTAAATCAGCTTTCACTCATTACTGGATAGTAACTTTATCGGGAGGCATTACCATCAATTTAATTCGGGACATAAAATTTCGCAGGATCCAGAAACGCCACTTCTCACATGTAACTAAGTGAAGAGAACTTAATGATTAAACATCCGCAGACAGATTTGTTTTGCATTTTTCAAACGAAACATGAAGAATTTTTTGTTAATTTACGATGTTCATTGGTAATGCTTGAGAAACATTGTAATAAAAATCGGGTATTTAAATTAATTAAAACAACACAGTTTTTTTCTTAACTAAAAAAGATCTTGCTGCGTCATGCAAGGGATTACAAAGATTGTAAAAACGAAATATACAGTTTAGGAGGAAATAATTTATTATCACTATTTTCATTTTTTTTTTTTTAGTCTGTTTGTTATGTTTGGTTTTTACTTTCTTGATCCTGTCTCCAAACGTAACAATGATCCATTGTTTTTAATATTAAGATTCATCTGCCCATAAATACTATTATTATCATCATTAGTAGTAGTAGTAGTAACAGTAGTAGTATTGGTTATAGCCTAAACGGCTCGCCTGCCATGTAACACAAGCCTCGCAAACCTCACGGCTTGCATTACATTTCATTGGGCTATAACCGATTTGTCCCACATGCCCCGCCTCCTTGGTCGAAGGTCACGCGTGTCATTTTTTTGGCTACGCACCAGTTTTTTGCTATATTTGGAAAGTCGCCATGCACCTTGACTTGCATGGTCATTTTTCATTAGACTGGTACCCTGCTCTATTGTGGCCCTCAGTCAAGCATATGATTGGCCTAGAGCAGCGGTGACATAATAGAGCGGGGTACCAGTCTAACTTTTCATGACCTTGTGATGCAAGCAGAATTGAACTTACAGTTAGAACAAAGGAAAATACGCCGCATATGGGACAAGAAGCAGTAACAGTACTACTTGTGGTCGTGGTAGTAGCGAAGTAAAAATCTCCATGTAGCAAACTGCAAGTACACAAATACAACTGTTAAGCATAGCAAACAAAACTTGTTGCATTAGTGAACAAATTAAGGGTCTTATTGTAGTCTAATTTCTGTGAATATTATTATTCACCCATATATATTGGCACAAACACTAATTTTAATTCGGAAATAATGCACATGGTCCCTCGAGAATTCCCGTTCAAAGGCGTCAGTAACAGTATTTACATCCATAATGTTTCTCCCTTTTTCTCTTATTTCCATTTTTACAATCAAATTAATATCAAACCTTTTTTATTAAAATAATAATGCCATCTGACATTAAACAAAAATATTCTTTTTTTTTTTTATGTATTCCTATGATCGATATGTTTTCCGAAATTTACTGTGGTTGGCTTTGAATTTACGGGGCTCAATTTTCGCGCTCAGGCAATTTTTTTCATAATTTCATGGGGTTTAATTTTCGCGATGGGACATATAGTAATAATTTGATACAAACGACAAAATAGTTATCAATTCTCTGTTACACAAAGTTATCATCTGCTTATCGCCTCATTAACCACGCTCATGGCCCATGACTGTTTTTAGTAAGCTAATTAACGGGGGTTTCCCGGCTCGGGTCAGAGTTAATTACCAGAAGGCCCTCCCCACAATTCACCTGTCAGTGCAGGTGTGATAAATAATAGTGCTTTGGTCAAGAAACCGTTTTAGTCATCACAGGAAAACTGGCCCCGTCTTATTTAAACAGGCTCCCTATGTTGAGGGTTTTTTTACTTGGAATGAGTACAAATTGATGCTCATGTTTTGCTCAAATTACAACGACCGTCCCTGCCGGGACCTGGCGATGCCGCTTCAAAGGGGCACTGGTTTCATAGCTTGGCCATTACATATCAATATAAATAGAGCCCTACACATTACCTTGATCATATCAGGTTCAGATTACGTTAACGAAACATAGTTCCAAGGATATTACAAGTTGCTTCATATCCCTGAAGCGGCCGCTTATTTCAGTAAATATTGAATTTCCTTTTGAGACTTTGAGATCTTTTTGCTTCGAAGAATTAAACGTCGTGCCGTACTGTGTTAATGCTTTAAAAATTATGTAATTATATCAAAGTAACTATCAAGAAAGTAGTCCTGCACAGCTTGTATATATTATGTTTAATAACATATTTTGGAATTGTAACCACACCTGCAATTCTGAGAATTGCTTTAAATGGTAGCTTTACAAAAGGTTACAATCATAAAGTTCCAAGATGATCCGGATTCAGGTATGTCATCAAGGAGTATTCACAAATGTATAGTCACTTATGCACGATGAACCAGGGAATATGGGCCGAATAAGTGAATGCAATCACTGCTAGGAACAAGCGGCTTGGTCAAAACATATTTATTTACCCAAGATTACAAAAATAGCCGTTGGGCTAATGCAAATGAAACATATATATATACAAACAAAGATTTCATACAAATACAAGGTGATGGTTAGTAGATAGAGTAACACTGACATAGTGAGAACAAATATATACATTAAAATGAAAACGCATACTACACATGCAAAAGTGCCTATAACATAGTTACATCACATCCAAAAAAGTATCAGTCTGTTGAACCGAGATCACTCTCAAAATCAAAATCTTTTTGTGTCCCTAATGTATTTGTGCATGTGACAAAAGAGTTTAAAGTAAAATACTATAACTATTTCTAACTTAGTTTTGCTAGAGTAAGTTTTCAGTTGGATGTGGAAATTCAAAACAGCAAAATACCTTTAAACTAACAAATAGTGTGCGTCTCTGTTCAATATAATGTGGGCAGTCTAGGAAGTAATCAACTACGATTTCGTAGCAGAAGCGGATCTATAGGGGGGAGGGGGGGGGCAAGGGGTCCAGCGCGCCCCCTTTTTCTTAAGGGTTTCTGGCGATTTTTTATCGCATTTTAATTTTTCTATGTGCAGTGTGGTTCAAGGAGCCAAGATAATTATGACTTTCAGGCTGTTAAGCGTTTTTAAGAGCCTCCAGGCGTTTTATCGAGTCTTGTGACACGATTTTTCAATTCACTTAATACACCATGTATTTTCGATACAGTCACTTGAAGTTTGTCTCTATCCTCACGCATATTTGCCTCTCATAATTAAAGCCCGTTGTGGATGCACCAGGTGGAATAGTAAAGCACAGAAATGCAACACTGCGCATGCCCAGGTAATAACTTCCTGCGTCGTTTATGTAATACCACATACCTCTCCACATCCACGACAATGATTTTTGTTCCTGAATGAACATACACTATGATCAAAATTTCCCCCTCAATACTACGACAATGGAAATGCGTTTTCACGTAACAACTATCACGTTATGTCAATGCTGAGGTAGCAGAGTGAGGCAATTTTGCGGTCAAGTACCTGATATTCGAGTATCAAAGTGAACCTGCATAGAACTGACATGTTTGTGCAGCTGTAACTAATATGGCTGTAACGAGTGTAGCCGGTATCGTATTAAATACAGATTCGCGGAAATCTAGTTGGAATCAATGTTACAGGAAGTATTCGTTAGGATAACTGCATACAGGCCCTATACGTGTCGACTAGATCCAGTGCTGAAAGGGGAGTTAGGGTCTGTATATACAAACTGTGTGGGCAAATCTGCCTCTTACGACCCATTGTCGGCAATATGAGCATCATCTGTTTCTTGTGCATGCGCAGTGGAAGGCGCCCGCGGAGGCTCTGACGCGCAGGAAACTAAGTTATCATTCATGGACGAAGCAGTTGATTTGGTATAATCAATAGTTAATCTATCTGTTTGTCTGGCGCTAACGTCAAAGTGAATTACGTGTGCTATTCGTCACGTGACGACTGCATTTACAGCCCAACTACAGAATTATTCTTCCGCGGCACAATACCATATCGTGAAGATAGTTCATTTTCCAAACTCTTTATATTTTGGAGGTAAAATATTCTTGCTTGATAGATTTTCTTTTTTTTTTTTATATCTTTCGCTGGATCATTATACCTGGTTTAAGTATGTATGAAGTATTAAGGTCGATTTTTTTTTTAATTTATAGACTTCCCACCATATAATTCTGATTGTGGTATAAAAATTTTATCAGTAAAAATTATAACTTTGAAAATCATTCGCCCACTGAATGTCAAAGATGGAACTGAAATAGTCAACATACGAATCCATGTCCGTCTCTGTCGATGCCATGTACATTTCCGTAAAAGTCACTTCTAGGTAGCAAAGATTCAATTTCAGGCATTCCCTGTTAGCAAATTAAAAAAACGATGCTGTATAAATATATTTGTCCTGCGACATTCTAAGGTGCTTAAAAGGAAAACAGCCATGTCCAGTGGCGCTGCCCCTGTTCATTCAGATATGTTAATTCTCAGATCCGCTTCATTTCCAGCGCCAGGCCTTTGGAACTTAATAATACGGGACTTAATCGGATATAACTCCTTGTGAACACAAAGTCCGTTCAGATGACCGCTAATGCACTTGTCAGTAACGAGATCAGCGGGCCGGACATCGCTAACCCCGCGGGGTTAGCAGGTTTGATGAACTGTAATAACTTTATATTTGCAAATATTTTCTTAGATATTTTGTCAATGTCATTAAGTTCATCAAACACCCTGGTCATTTATAAAATCCTATCCTTATTTTTTTTATAATTTACTTCATCGATTTTATCGATAAATTGATTCACATGCCATTTTGCCCTTTTTTGTCGACTTATATTCCCGCTGCCATAAAATATTCATAAAATTTGATGTTTAAGTCTAACGAAAATGATAAAATGTTTGTGCATGCTTCCAGGAATGCTGATAGTTAAACATTGCCAAAAATTGTAAAATAAAGAAAAAATATGACTCTGACAATTTCACAATTTCAATATTACTTTAATAAATCTTTTGCCATATATGATAATTGCTGGAAAGTGTCTCAACATAATAATGTTGAAGCTTGAAAAATTCCTTCTCTTTGTTCGCAATATAATTGTTGTAATTGTGGCTTTTCAACGATTCCTTGAAAACGGAGAGATGTTCAGTAAATATTCATATTAAACATAATACTAATAAAATGTTTTTTTTAGATTTATATATATATATAATAATTGATATATATTAAATATAACAATTGGTTTTGGTTTGTACATGTTGTAAATGTCGTTCGTCTCAACTCAAGACTTTTCAATTTTACCTGGTCTCATTTAAGCGTATGTATTTTGGCTTTTTTGCGTTTCCCTAAATTCCATTCAACTTTTGAACAAAAGTGCTCAGCAGTTTCATTAAAGATTTAACGATATAACTTTTAACCTACAAGAATGTTTGCCCATGTTAGTTTAAGTAGTTATTTTTTCACAATCTCATTACCTTAATTACATGCTATTTTTCTCCTTTTTTCATGTTAACAAATTAGGAAGATTAGAGTGCCTCGTGTAATATAAAACATAGTCAGTTTTTGGATTCATGCTACACTAAAAATGTTCATCTGTTATTTTAAATGGTAAAAATCAATTGGTTATTTAAACTTCAAAGAATGCTACTTTCATTTTTTTCTATGAATTTTTACACCTGCTTGTCTGCCGCAATATGAACACATAATATCTTTTCTTCTTAATGAAATAAATTTGCAGTATTGACCCTGCCAATTATAGCTGGCTTGTGTAAATCGTCCTTAAGTCCTAGTATTAGAGAGTACTAGAATCGGGTGATTTTACATAAGAAAGTAATACATTTTAAATTTCTAGACGTCAATAGTAATTAAACATTAATGCAAAATTTGTTATAGGTGTAGCAATTTCAGATTCCAACGGTGGTATATCTCTTCCGGATAACGAATATCTGGATGAGTCTCATATATCTTTTAATTTTATACAATGTTCATGCTCTTTTGAGTCAATGACAGTATATTAACAATACAGTTTAGGTTTTGTGTTTTTTTTCATATTTTTCATTTATTTATTTAAGCTTTAAATATTGTGTTGTTCACGGGTTTTATTCGAACAATTTTTCAAGAATTATAAACATTAGAATATATTTTATATTTGAATGAGTAAAGGGAATCTCACCACTGCCTATGTAGGTTACTTGTAGCAAAACGCCATTTGAAAACTGATTTGTCTGGAAACTTCGAGAGACCTTTTAAAAGGGCAGATGAGTGTAATATCATTAACAAACATCAATGCCTGTGTGACCTTGAGATCTGTAGCAATGTCAACCTTATTCGAACTTGATTTTCCCCTCATAAGATGCATCAACGGTGAGAGTAAGTTGTATGTGCCTTTCATTGTGTTTTACTTATTATGTTTACATCATTTTAGCTTGATCGTCTCGCTAACCTTGAAAAATGCACAAAAATCATCCATATTCAATTTAACCTGACTTTATACTGTATATCAATTGCGCTAACAACATACTTCGAACGGATGGACGCTTACTTTGTTATGCCCAAAGCCGACAGCGCTTTCGCGAACGCGGGAAAATCCTCATGTTACGAAGACAAATTGTTCAGGGGAAAATATTGGGCTGCACCGGGATTCGAACCCATGTCGGTGGCGCACAAGTCCGGCGTTCCAACAAGCAAGCTTCACTAGCTAGACAGTTCGCTCCGCTTTTATTTCACCCTGTAACACTCGCATAACATGAAGGATTGGTAAACTTTCCCTTATACAGAGTATAGTGTATACAGAGTATAGTGTATACAGAGTATACTGTATACAGAGTATACACACGTATTCAGTGTCTTCCCATCACCAACTATGCTCGTTCGACTCCCCCCCCCCCCTTCTAATCTATCCGTAGAAGGGTGGGGGGGTCATTTGTTTCAGAATAGGATCTAACTATTTTTTGTCTGTTAAGAGCAGAGTAACAGTCTAGTTTAGCTAATACAAGAACGCCTCTAGTGACAGATGGCTAGACCAGAGGCCATATTTTGTAGATAAACACGTAATCTATTCGTGCCAAACCAGCGACCATATTTTGTAAATTAAAAGCGTTTCAAATTAAGATTATTGTAAATAATTATTTTCACTACATATTAACTATTACATCAGTCTTACGGGGAAAGGGTATATCAAATTTAACCAAATTGAAGATCATTGGTCGGAAGACTCCTAACCCTGTGTCACCCTAGTGGCAAAACCCATCAAACCCTATCATAACAAAGTGGTTAAGTGGAATCAGTTATAGAACGAACGCAGGGTAAAACCATGGCAGTTAAGGAGGGTTAATCTGCCTTTTATGATACCATTTCATTGAACGTCTAAGTAGGAAGTAATTAAGATTTGATACTAACGCATGTCTCATCCCTCAAACACCCGATGTGACCACAGGGGTGAGGTTTATCTGGTTGAATATTATAGTGCATCTTTTATTATTATTGTCTCAGACAGTCAAACCCCGATTGTCTAAATGACCATGATGTAAAAGTAAAAAAGTAAAATGGCGTAAGATGCAGTTGCATTTCACTAACCCTGTTTTATACCAACGAGGCGACGAGGTAACAGCAATATCTCAGTCATTGTGCAATGTTAAGGGATTTTAGCTAATTCCGGTGAGGAAGAATCTTATAACTCCTCTGTGACGGATGCATGAGCTTGTTTATCTAATGCTGATATAAAACACGGTACATGCTGCCATGTTCAGAAAAAAAACAATAACTGAAGGCGGTTGCTTGCATATGCGCGGAAGTTGAAAGGTCACTAGTTGCAAAACGCCATTCGCATAACTGATTCGGCTGAATTGCCGCAAGATGTCCTTGTGGAATGTGTTTGGGATATTTTTGCGCCCCCACATGTTATAAAGACGTGGATAGAAACGAAAAGAACAGCAGTCTGAACTTATTTTATGAAATGTTCAAGGGATTATCATTAGTAAATAGACGTCAAATATCGGTATTGGCCCCTTTAGGGTAAGATCTACGAATATGAGGATGGTGCAAATCTACCGAAATCTCATGTGTTGTTATGAACAGCTGACTGTAAATAGAATGGATGGCTGCCATGGCTGACCAAACCAGTTGAGGGGAAATATCGCAAGGTACAAATCTGTATCACATTGACATTTGGTGCAATTAATGTGTCTCTAAGAAAACTGCTTCCGCACATAATTAACACAATATTTTGTTTGTTACTTCCTAATTCTAATTAAGACGATTTTCACGTTGATTTCCGGAGCGGAAATGAGCAGAGCACGGAAGCAGACTCCCTGGGGAATATTAAATTGTTCTCTGGCGATCTTGTGGTTAGTACATGTTAGTGAGTGATTATTGATTAAACCTCCCCCGGAGGTCACAGAGGTTAACAGGGGTAGATGAGTTTATTCCTATATTCACATTTGGGTAACATTTTTGTGGGTGGACCTGTGATCCCCACGAGTGCAAAACAATCGATTTAAAATATTTTCTTCCTTTTTTTCTATCGCCATTTTTTGTTCGCTCTAGATCTTATTTGACTGATTTTGAAAAGCTTTCACAGATTTGCACCTTATATTTATTAATTATCATGACCTTATTCCCAAGGTCGTGCAAACCTTAGCCGATTCCCCATTATCGCTCACATGCTTCAGATTGCATATATCTAGTTTAAAATACATTATCAGTTAGGTTGCATAGTGTGATCATACGCATGTCTATGTTTTTATACATTTAAAATATGTATATACAGAGATATACAATATATGCATATACATATGATGTTGAAAACTAAATTCACGATTAATATAAAATGCGATTTTGCTAGTTGTTTCTTGGTTTTATTTCACAACAAATGTAATTTTATTCCTCATCCAAAGAGAAACTTATAACTTACAAACAGCCACGGTACAGAAAACGCGCACCTTCGTGCTAGTTGTTTCTTGGTTTTATTTCACAACAAATGTAAGTTTATTCCTCATCCAAAGAGAAACTTATAACTTACAAACAGCCACGGTACAGAAAACGCGCACCTTCTAACCTTTGGTATTATTTTGTCAGGGTTGTTGTTTTACAAAACACTGGAGAAAAAACGAATCCATGAGGCCCGAATATCCTCCAGCTGGAAAAACCATACCTGATCCCCGCTAGCCTCCTGAGCCATGCCCTCACGCTTAGCCGGCGGCGTTCTCTGTTTATCTATGTGACCTACCGGCATTATGTCAGAAATTACCGGTATCATTCGGACCCTGAACTACACTTTACGTGTCCTCGTTACATAAAGATAATAGCTAACGGGGAAAAGAAACTTTTTCTATTATTGCCAGCCCTTTGGCCAAGATTCTTGCAAGTGTTTTTATTTCAAGAGCAGTATGGAGTGAGACCCAGGTTGCAAACAATAGCTTATGATTGTTATCGGTTGGGCTTACTGAAGATATAAAAAGCACCAGCGCAAAGTCTTGTTAGAAAATGATAATTGGTAAACGCACACCATGAATGATAAAAAAAAGAAAGTGAGCAGATTTAAGAAGTAATTTCAGTATGATCAGTTATGTAGTTAAACAAAATGTTTGAAACTATAATTTTTGTTTCCATGTGTTATTAATGTTACATTGTAAAATGAATATAGCAATATAAAAGGACACTCATCCCACAAGTCCCAAGGGTAAGAAATTAAACAGTACAAACGATTACAGAATGGATTCGATCAAGCATTTAACATGAATTTGATGAAATAATGTGTATTATTGCATATTTATTAACTAACAAGTAATGTTTTCGTCTCGTGATATGTAAGGGGAAAAGGCAAAGAATTTCAGGATATACCTTGAATCACAATACCAAAGACTTTTCGAACATAAAAGTCCTGGTAACCACGGACTCGCCTTTAGAAATCTAAGTATTAACAATAACCCAACATTACCAAAGATCCACTTGAACTCGGAAATGCATAAAATTACGGAAGTATAGTTAGGTTTAAATAAGCAAGACGCTAAGGTACCGGACAATTATTACAGTGTATGTCTCATATAGAACGGCAAGCTGACATCCTTTCTTGCAAATTTGTCTGTATCCATCGATTGTAAGTCGAGGAGGGGGTATCAGTGAAGAAAAGCTTCATTTCCGCCTGTAGGGTTAACCAAAGACATCCGTTTGATTCTATTGAATTGCTTTTGGTGCGGATGAGGCGTCCTACTGAAAACTATATATAGCATTTGCGCTGTAATAATGACCAACACTACGACGCCATTCTCGATTTCAGTCTCGTGCAAAAATGTTCTGGTTATACAATTGTAAGTTCATATTGATACCAAATTTGAAATATTAATTTATTTAAAATAAACCATCAATTATAATTAATTGTTGTGGGACAAATAAGCTTTTATCTCCGGTGATATGTCTCATATGTAATCGTAAAACTCTGAAATGCGATGCCTGGTTATATGGCATACTTGTAGGTGAGGTATGACATTGCTGACGTAATATTTATGCAAATAATGTACTTATGCTAAGCAGTCGTTTTTCATAAATTCTATTTTTTTAAGTCATGTTGTATTTGGACAATCCTACTTTCATAAGAGCTTAATCCAAGGAACGTTGCAAAAGTTTCAGACGATGTCTGTAAAGAATTGATTTCAAGAGTCAATCAGCCGGCGGTACCTAAAAGACGGGTATGTCACGTGATTAAAAGACCGTTAGGTTTGGTTCATGGTGTAAAGGAAATTGGGTTATTAGCCAGGAAATGTCCCGTAAGCGTATCTAATGGGAGTAGGACTGTAAAAGAGAAGCCAGAGAGTCAACGTTCGTCAGGCTAGACATTGAATCAATGACTGTAAATTTATTATTAGGAATATCCAATCTGCCTTAAACCGATTATCCATGGATGGTCCTAGATATTTATTTCGAAATAACCTTGATTGTTGCTGTTTAAAGATGCGCTTATTTTTGTTGTAGTGATGAAGGTAGTGTGGCGCCATTGGGACCACTACCCCTTTCAGTTGCCACCCTTTATCAAATATCAATTTACGTCACAGTCCTGTCAAGACGGTAATCCAGCAAACTCTTTTCTGTAACTGGCTCATTATTTTAAAATCCAATGTATTAAACGGTAGTTATGTGAATGAATGCATCTGAAAATATCAGCGACAATTAATTGAATCGGCTGCAGAAAATCACATTAATAAGTTATTGTTTTCTAGAAAAACCCGCTTTGAATATCCATTTATTTCTTTGCTGCCGCCAATTTGTCACAGGCAGACGTTTAACTCAACATATTGGAAGATTCTTTGAAGCATAAGTGGAAAATGTTTGATTACAATTATTAATTAGACTTTCTCAGAGCTAATAGTTTCTCAGCTTCGAGGATAAAGCGTGTGAATGTGTTCTTAATCTGGGAAATGGCACCAGGCAGTCTGGCGATAGCTCCTGAAAACCAAAAATTTCAGGTTTTTATTTCGGATGAATAGGTGTTTTTGTTAACAGAAGTATCTCTTAAAACAAATATTACGAGATCAGTGGTTGATATTACAGCTATGGACTGGTAACGTTTGAACTTTTATTGTTCGGAGACAGCTTTCGTGATATTGTTTAATTTTTAAAGTTTTCAACCATGACTATGCAGGTGTGGGTCTAAATGACGCATACAGATCGACCAAATCAGCGGAAATGCATGTTTTGCACAGATTTCTCACATGAGGTAGCATGATTGCCCAGGAATAACCGGAATTCCTGGCAGAAATTGCTTTTGGACTTGGCATATATGAGTCCCTGAACCAAGTGCACGGACTTGCACGCACTGACCATCTTTGAATACCTGAGTAATATTGCGCAGCAGATGACCAAATTAGATGAATTTAAAAAATGAGGGTCATTTGAACAGGTTTCATTTGTTAAAAGTATTTGGCATACGATGATCCTATGAACAGTGTGCTTTTGAAATAATGAGTGTAATGAGCAATAAGTTGGTGAGAAAATGACCCATCCCTTTGTAGTAATCTTAATGCCAAAATATCAGATTCAAAGATCCAGGATAAATAGAAATTTACAGAATGCATCACTGATCAGGGCGTTTGTCATAATTGTGCTTACGTTAATCATAATGATAAGTAGTTTGGTCAAACTTTCGTCATGTTCTACAGACTTTAATGTCGATTGAAGGAAATGCATCTAAATAAGACGAGCATGTCAGTAGAACTTTGAAGTAACATGGAAAAGAAGTTAACAAAAATATGAGGGCAATTTGGGACATACCTTGTTATACCGCCCCCCCCCCCCCCCCACACACACACACACTTTTTAATTTAATGAGTGTGATTTTATCATTAAATATAGTCTTCAAAAAGTAAAAAAAAAAACAAATCTAAGTTGTTAACAAAAATTAGTCAAGTCTCCTAAATATACTTAAATATCAATGAATGTCTCCTAAATATACTTAAATGTCTCATAAATATACTTAAATATCAATGAAATTCAGTTTCAGAATTATATGAATTAAATAAAAAAAGAATGACTAATAACATAAGAATATGATTCCCCCGTTGAAACGACACTTTGGTACCCAGCCATTAAACGCTCAAGTAAAACAATCACGCAGGTTTTATCAAATAGAATAGTTTTTTTTTTAGTTCAGCAAACTGAAAGTCATCTGAGCTATAGCGATCACTCTTTGTCCGTCGTCCGTCTAGCTGTCCGTCCGTCCGTCTGTCAGTCTGTCCGTCTGTCTATCTGTCCGTTAACCAGGCAAAAAAACGTAGCTGCTGGACTTGGAATCTTGTAACCTAACATCCAGGGAGGTCCATGAAAATTCTCCTTGGAAACCTGAAATTAGGTCTCTGTTTTTTTTAACTATGGGGCTCCGATGTATCCCCTAGCATAATGGAAAATTTGATACAAAAGCTTAAGTATCTGAACAACCAATACATTGATCCCAATGATTCTTTGCATGGATATTGATAATGAAGTGTTTCATCAGTTTATACGGACTGGTGGCGTCACCTGTATTTTTTTCGATTTTTTTACGACTTTTCCCCCTCTATTTTTCAGACCTTAAAACTGCGGTCATCTGTTAACAGGGCACAAATCGTAACGACTGGACCTAGAATCTTCTATCTTGACATGCAGGGAGGCCCATGAAATGTCTTCTTGGAAACCTTAAATAAGGTCTCTGTTACCCATATCCTACGAGCTATGGGGCTCAGAAGAACCCCCCCCCCCCCCCCAGAATAACTGAAAACCTGATACAAAAGTTCCAGTATCTAAACAACTAATGCATTGATCACCATGATTATTTACATAGATATTGGTCATGGAATGTTTCATCAGTTTATGCAGACTGGTGGCGCCACCTGCATTTTTTTTTTCAAATTATATGCATTTTTTTACGAAAATAATTTTCACCCTTCCCCGAAAAGAACTGGGTTCTTGATCCAACATTGATGAGATTATTATAACCCTGTATTGGGACAATGTTGTGTTAACCATGGTATACCCCGTTACATGGGCCTATATGAAGTCGATTGGATATTTCGCCCCTGAACGAAAAGACATGTTACAGCTGACTGGCAGTGTGAATACTTCTTTCAGCACTTGTTGATCCCGTGGCGGAATGAATGGTTTGAGTCAGACACGTTTCAGTGACAAATACCCGTGGAAGCAAAGTCCTTGTTCGTGTTCTGGAGATGCCATCGACTTTTCTCCGATTAGAGATATTCTGTCCTATTGATTACTCGGCTGTCAGGATCAGCCTACTTATGGTCTGTCGTAGAGGACTCGGCACACATCTCCCTTGCTGAGATAAACTCTCGGTCAGGGGTTTAACCATTTCATTGTCAACAGTCAGACGGCGGGAACACCGGAGTGCTATTGTAACACAGATTCGGAAATTGTCAAGCAAAACTTAACTCCTCAGTCAAGCCGCCGTGCTGTGTATGCCAAATGCTGAGTCAGCGTTATTGATTATTAACGTAAAAAACAGCTTGTTAATGCGACTTACCTATATCATAGCCCTTGTTCGCTTAGAATGTCACTTAATAAACAGACGAAAGCCGACTCTGGGAAAAAAATGTCTTGCTTATATATTTGAACAAGTATTCATAACTCACGTATTATTATTGAGCAAATAATTATTTAACGTAATAAAGAAACCCTTATATGGTAAACTCACATGGTTCCCTAGCTAGAAATGTAACCGTATAAAATACTTGCAGAATTGGTTCTTGTAAAAAGTGGTAATATTAAATAATGAAACATACACGTCATCTTGAAAAAAAATATGTCATTTATTAGAACATGATTAGAGTTTTAGGAGATAATAATATCTTTTCCTTCGGAATCAAAACCTAAAATCATCGAGATCATATTAAATTATGATTTATTTAGATCATATTAAATTTTAAAATATCATTTCTAATTATCTCTATCTGAGTAAACTAACTCACAGCATAAATTCATGTGGTGTAAATTAAGTCGCGTACAGTTGATTAAATATAAATCCCATTTTTCTCATTCTATCTTTTCGCAAAAAAAATTATTGAAAGTTTGATTTTTGTTGTTTTGCTATCACGCTTTAACGTTAAAATTGCATACATCAAATAAATCCAAGAATGGAATTTGGATGTTCATGTGTACCTTAGGATTTATTTTCTTATTGACACTATTTTAAAGATCTTTGTTACTAAACTTAGGCCTTGATGTATATTATATTGACGTGCGTGAGGCCCTGAATATCAAACTTTTAGGATAAGAAATAAATGTGTGTATAGCTGTAGCGTTTGCTGATGGGGATTAATCATAAAATATGTACATGCAAATTGTCGTCAAAATGATCCCTCAATATAGTAATGACCAGCGCCGCTCTTTCTTGAGTTTTTTTTAATCATATATATATATATATATATATAAAACTAATTAAGCAACTACTTTTAGTGTGAGACTATATCATGATCTGATCTGGGAGCCACCACAGGTGAACTGAAGTTCCTCATTCAGTATAGTCGTGACCGTCTGTTCACTGGTGTTTTTTCTCGTCATTTTTACTGGTCCTTAATTTTTTAACATTTCCGGGGTGTGTAAACAGTGACATCTGAATTTATTTCATTTCACTACTGAATTGGTTACATTAAAGGCTGTTGTCGATCAGGCAACTGAAACTTCGTAGGTACCCGCAGCTGTTTAAGCAAAATGCTTGCTAATGTGTTGTTTTATATGTTATTTTAGTGTGTGTTTAGCTCCCTCTGATTATTCTTACCCCCACGGCCAGTAAATCTATGTTTATGTGTATTGTGGCTCTATTGCCGATATACATTACCTGATCGACTATTAAAGCTAAGGGGGAGGGGTTATTTTCACACGTGTTTGTCTGTAAGTAGACAATGGGGGGGGGGGGGGGGAGATTACACAAATTACCTCAGCACAGATTCCGATGTTGCTTTGTGGAGTTGGACATAGACAACGGAAAACCCTTTAAATTAGCTACGGATCGGAATCCGATAGGAATGGTGTGTCTTGATTGTGGTGTGCACTCCATCGAGTGTGATTCTAGTTGTCTCGTTTAAAGAGCATGTTTCTTTATTAAGGATGTTGAATTAACACGGAAAATAGCGTCTTCTATTTATAATAAATTGGTAGCTGCCAAAATTTTGCCCTGAAACCGTAAGCTTACTCCTATACACGAGTGTTAAAAAAAACAGTTGACCGGGCGCGATCACAGGTGTCAACATAAACACAGCACATGGGACTGCGTGCACCGCCTGGGCCAAAACATATGTCAATTATGACTTACTAGGCCCCAAAAATGTAATACATGTTCCCGCTAGTTGAAACATCGCATGTTATCTTCGGCCACGCGGCCTTGTTTTTGTAAACAAAACACATGGACTGTGTCTACAAACACGCAGAACAATAACAAGGTGTTAAACAGCTCAAAGGGGGGCACTGAGACCGTGTGCTGGGATAGTTTTGTCTAGAAACTTTTGTATAAAGCAAATGTGAACTGATAGTGTGAGAGATTTAATATTGCTCCTGATTATGTCCCTTTAGTGTACTGGACGACCATTCGCGAACAGTACAAGCAGGTAGTAAGTTGGGTTTTATGTTTAGTACCTACTGAATCCGAGCGGGCGAAATCCGCCAATGGAAACTAGAGAAAAGGCATGAAATTTTATTATTGTATTCACACTAAAGGCGGGGGTAAGTTTAATGTCACTCCTTGCTGCAGGAAATAAGCAATGTATAGCTGTAAGTGGGTCTGCCTTGAAAGATATGAATGAAGAAGGATGGTCTGTCAGTCGATCAATCATTCTCTAGATGAACTATATATATGTATCCTGGTCTCTCATATACATGTACAACCTCTTTGTCAACTCTTAATATATAACCCGCCTATAAAGGGGTTGGAGCGGATGCGACGATCGACCATATGTCAGCTACAATACATCACCGATTTCCCCAGGTCTTCAAGGAGCTCTTGTCGATGCTATATCAAGAGTTTCTGGTTTAAAAATCAAACATTTATGTAGCAACAGGGACACATTTATATATAGACTCTTTCCTGGCTGTATTTCTGTCTTTGTTGTTCCCTTGCCAGACAATACACTAAAGTTGCGTCCGTCGGATTTTTTTTTCAAGCAAATGCCAATAATGGACATCTTAAACTTCCTCAGCTACTAGAGTAATAGAGGAAAGTTCTTTGAAATCAAACGAAACGGAATATTTTGGCAATATTGGACATTTATCATAAAGGGTCGTATGTAATAATATGTATATAATATATAATATACGGATATAATGTAACTGCTTTTTACATTAAGTAACCTAGATCTTCAGGGGTAATACGACATCCCGCATGTCGGCGCTTACGTTTGGACCGTGGCCTACAGATGGCGCCTTCTGATGATATAAGAATGACGATCGTGATACTAGTTTGATTCATGTTGGCGTGACTCAACTCAAAATTCTCATTAAACCTTGGTCTGACATGACTAGTTGCTATTTCTCTTAGCTTCAGGGTACAATGCTTTATGAATATTGTGGCCTGGTTATTTCAACTTCATTTGAAGCATTATTATTATTCCTGAAAAATATACGTGTAGATTCACAAAAAGGTCATATTTTACCCAAGGGGCATTTAAAGAGAATTAGTCACCGCCGGCCTGGGACATTTTCATTCGAAGCCTTGGGCATGCCATTAACCCGAAAAATGCACCCTATCAACCAGGGGTGAATATTTGTTGGTCATGGATGGCTACATTTATTGAATAAACCACCCCGGGATGTAAACGCTGTATGGGCTGTAAAACCTCTCCAGGAAATTCACAAAGCTTCAAAAATAAACAGATCCAGTTCCAACCTGACAGATTTTAAATATGATGACGTCAATGTATACATATTCACCTATATATTCATAATTTTCTCCCTTTGTCTTTTTCCTTATTAGAATCTAGTTTTTGCACTTATTGCACACAGCGGGGGCACTCAGACCCGGACAGAAAATTTAAGAAATTCATATAAATTTTGGGTCCCAAATTATGGAATAGTCTACCAACAGGAAGTAAAGAAGGCCTTTCCCTACATACATTTTAGAAAGGTCCCAGGCATTTGATATCCAGAGGACTACTAGCGGACATGGGACATTTGGTTTTTAATGAAATCATCTGATATTTTACATATGTTCAATTACATTATTGCATGCATGAACTCACGTGTACTTCATATTCATATTTTTAATTTTAATATTTACCAGGGCCTTGTTGGAGATGCGTGTGTTTAAATATTATGAATATTTGCTAATAAATTAAAATAAAAAGTTGATCCTGATTTTTATATTATTGGACTGGTATGTCTAATATTTAATACTTATATAATACTAGATGTGTGCAATCCTTTGGAACCTCGAACCACTCATGACCCGTTGCTAACTTGGAGATCTTCTGCTAACAGGGATGGAAGAAAGAAAAAAAGAATAAAATTTGAAATCTATACTTATGCACCTGAGAAAAGTCCACCCAAAATAAATTGTCACCCAAAATTAACTTAAAATGAATCCCATCAACTCTCATAAGCCTCTCCCGTAAGGAAGAGGGAAGACTGAACAAGAACAGTTACAGGTTAGGGTAATGAATGTGAGTGGAGATCAGTCAATGTGTTGGATTTATAGATTCATAGAGGTTGCTGTACATTACAGCTGTTTGAAGCATGTCTACGGCAAGTAATTCACACCTGTGTACAAAATCTCATGTTAACACGCTGGAGAACCCCAATATCGCCTCCCTTAACCACCGCATTTTTTCATTTTCAAGAAGTACTGATTTGGAGGCGAGCGGTAGACTTGACGCGACACATCATGGGCCCTCCGCTGTAATCTTATAATCTTCAGTACGAACCCTTATCCAGCGCTCGGAAGACAAATCCCCAATCAAGTGGCAGATCATTGGGAAATCTCGTCACTCCCAGCCTGGCGTTTGATCAATATTTCACAAAAGGTAGGTGTTCTTGTGAGCTGGTAATTTACTGGAGATTGGATCAGGCAGTCGTCATTGCTGGCAATACGTACGCTGATTCAAGGATATGTACAGGATGTCACGTCTGGTCACGGATATGCTTCATTCAGTCAGGTTGTCACGGTAATTTACGGATATGTCAGTTCTCTCCGAGAGGAATGATCTTCTTGAAGGGATCTATTTTACAGAATGAATAATCATTTCTTTTATTTCTTCGTATTTCTATTCGAGGAGGACGTTAAGGGGACAGAAACGGGACCTGCTCAGATAACGGTGCACTTTTGCCGTCCGCCTTGTATGGGTGTACAAATTCGATCTGTGGCAGATGATTTATTGGATTTGTTTGTTTTATTTCCAGATATAAAAGCGTATAATTTGGTTTTAGATTTCATTCTTTCCCATGATAGACTGACATGTCTAATATCTAGACTAGATTTCATTCTTTCCCATGATAGACTGACATCTCTAAAAACAAAATAGTCCAATATCTAAATCAGTTATATTTTTCGGCTGTAATGGTTTTACGATCAACTTTTGTTATTAAACTGAAAATACTTATAGAGCTTAATACGTTAAAAATGTGAATTAATTTAGAAGTCGGAACTTTCGGGATGGGTTTAGATGAGTGCCCTTCTATTTCTACTGTAAACATTTGGAAAATAGCCAGATATACGCAAATATCGTAAAGCAGCGCCGGGTTATGCGTCTCGGAACCGTTACTTTCCCTACATTTCTGCATGCGAGAGTCATATATAAAGTTGACTCCCGGTACACTTGTTTTTCTATGTTTTGCTCCTGTAGCCGCCTCTGAGCATAATATATACTTACTTCTTTATCTGACCATTTACCTGTCTGTCATGAATCATCAAGGTATTTAGTAAAAATGGTCAATGTACACTTAAGATTATCAGCAATAATGGGTTTAAACTAAAAACAAAGTGTAATTCAATGGGTAAAATTGCGCCAGACACTGCATAGGTGATGTTGTGGACTGGTTTCATAGGGTCATACCAGGTACTCGGAGAATCCCGCATGTATATAATCTCCGTCATTCAGCGTATGTGTACTCTGAGTTAGCTCGCTGAAATGACACATTGTTAGTGAGGGTATTGATGCATCCCGTGAACTCGCAGAGCGCGCACACGGGTATACAAACGAAATGTTCAACAGAACAGTTTGTGTATTTGTGTTATTGACGAACCCCGCACCTGCGATTGATTATAAACTTAGATCTCACGGCGCTTGCTGGGACCGGATGTGATTGCAGGGCCGACGCGCAGCCGGAAATGATAGCAGAGATATGTGCTCCATTTCTAGAAATATGTCTGCTGTTCAAAAGTCCAATGAAACGCTCTGTGAGTGCATCTTGTTGCTCATCTTTCACCCCGCGGGGTTTGCTATCTTTACAGTATTACCAGTTCAAAATGGCCGCTCCCCGTGGTGAGCAAACTGCATTTGATAGCGGCCAAGTAACCAGTCTTGTAAGCAACTGGATTTACGACTTACCCCTATGTTGTTATGAGCCTACATTAGACAAGAGGCTACTATTTCAGAGGCAGCACTCTAACAGAACAATTTCACGGCCTATTTGATGACACCGTAGGCAGTACGAAGATAAACTTAGAGATACGTAATAATGATATGTTTACTACCCTTTTCTTGATTTTAGGATTTAAGTAAACATAACCAATACAGAACATATGATTCTATATTAAGACACTAGCAGGACACTGTAAGGTTTTATCGATAATTCACTATTTTGCATTTTAACGAATACAGAATTTATTAAAAAATGACTTGTCATAATAACTTTTACTTAAGTCATATGGAGTGACTTTTTTATGATAACTTAAGTTATTATGAAATTTTATTATTTTGCCGATGAATATTCAATTGTAAGCATTACACAGGGGATAAAAGTAACTACTGTATATCAGTTAATCTGTCAGTAGTTCACTTTATAATATTCGTATTTAAAAATCTGATAGAATGACGAATCCAGAATTTTTTTAAATGGGAGTTGGGTAAAGGGAGAGGTGTCTTATGCTCCCTGTTTCGTGAAATGTTTGGTTTAGATAGAAGAAGTGGAAATCGGTGATTCTGCTACAGTAGATCTTAGAGTATGATTCAATAACATGTAAATTTATTATTCTAAATTTGAAATACCATAACATATAGGTCTGAAGCATAGACACGATCAACGCTGATGCCCAGGACTATTTCCGCCATAGTACATCCCTGTCGTTATTTTCAAATATTACAGGAGTATTTCTTTTTATGCCACCTTAAAGGTTCGCTACACAGCAACGTTACTGATGTCGCTTTTTCTTGGTCTTCATATCTGTGCAGTCAGGCGGTATTATGCAATAATATATGACGCAACCGGAAAGATCTCCGTGTAACCAATGTTCTCATTAAAATACTATTCCTGGGCTACTACTCCTGATTAATACTATCAGGTTTAACTAAAAAGAGATTGCTTTGACTATTAGACAGCCGCTGTTTTCATTAAAATACTTAATATATCAATGGACCAAAAGTGTAACATCCGTTGAACAAGATATTTTAGAAGTGAAATCGCAACAACGTGTATGCATGTATTAAAACGTCCTTTTGAACAGTTCAAGCTGATTTAAATGTTTAAAACATGTAAATAGAAACCTTTGGAAATTAAATAGTATATCATTTCAACAAGCATTTAGTCAGTATATGATAAACGACACCGACGAAGTTCTAAAATATTGCCTTGCCTTATTGACCTAAGATGACGTAACACGTGCTCCCCGGTGATGCCCTGCCGCGCCGCCCTGCATACATGACTTAACAATTATATAAAGTGATTTTATTTCACTACCATTCTATTACCCAGTTTTCTTGCGATTAAAAAAGCCATCGTCCATTTTCTGACATAAAGTGAGCCATATGCCTAATTGATGTGTGTTTAGGTCAAATTAAAAAAACTATTTCATGTGTACTCCAAGGTACACACATTGATGTATCTCATTATTGACACCACCTTAACTGAGAAATGGGTCGGTCCCACTATTCATTCTAATTCTTCCTACAAGTCAAACGTCACTTAATTTTTCAAGACAAAATAAAGTATATTTCAGTATTTTCAATTGAAACCATCACCTTTTTATCATGTTGAACACGGTTAGCTTAATGGTGAAACAAAAAAAAATCCGTGAAAACGTTCACTAAAGCTGCCATGACGACGGAGATAGAGGATGGTCGTTATAGCAGCTGAGACAGAAAAATAAGGCGACCCACAAGCAGAAGTCTAGTCTACCAACACCGAACAGGTCAACAAAAAACTCCGAATAAAATCGTGTGGCAGCACTTGGGCCTGAGCTGTATTATGAATGTATGGTGAAAAATATGATTCCTGATAACTTTAACATTTAGAATAAGTGCTATTTCCGTCCTATGACTCCGGAAGGCCGCTCATTTCCCGCAGCAATTTCAATGATGTGCTGATGCAAAGCTAAGGTCGAGTACAACTGCCCGACCTGCGGCTCTCCTTTGGCCCGGTACAGCTCTCCCAGCTCGGGGTTTCCCTGCTCAGACTGGATTATCTAATACGCGGCTATCACTATTCCAGCCTGTGCAGCCCGTAACAAACACCATTTTCTTCGTTTCACCTTCCACAGCAGCCTAGTGTTGTTTAGCCACCAGCAGTAGAGTTTAAAAACAGCGCATGTCTCACTGCTAATGACACACTTCCCCCCGCATGGACCAACTGTAATTTACACCTATTCCACGTTCATTAAAAAAATGTGTTATTGAAGTTTTCCATAACACCAACCTTACTTGATATCTGTTAAAAAAGTTTTCAATCATTTAAAAACATTTTTATCTTTTTTTACAACAGGCAAGGTACTGGTAATACCAGATTGTTCTTTAATCTTGAGAACCCATCTTTAAAAAAAAAGTCTTTTGATTGCTAGGGAATGTGATATGCCTTTTAAAAATAGAGAATATGAATTACTGGTCAAGAAACTATTCAAGCCAAGAAATACCGAAATATATTAAACAAAACTGAACACCAAATAACATATAATACGCTACAAACATAATTTTGGTCTTAATTTACCCCACGTATGTATGACAGGTGATACTATGTAACCTTTTTGCTGTTGCATACAATTTCTCTCGAGGAAAATTAAAAATAACGAGAAACTTGCAATTAACATATATGGTATGCATTATTGCTTCACTCTAAAAAAACATGCTATCATATTTAATGTGAAATATACTTCATTCTATATTTGGGGGGTTAAAGTTACATTTATTTGTACCATTTTCAGGATTTTACCCTGTTTGTGCTTTAATCTGCACAACTGAAGATTAATGATGATATTTAATCACTTTTGTCACAAAACCCATACAGTATGTGCATATTTCAATACGCAGGTACCAGTATGAGTGCCGCACAAACATCAGCAATAACTGTGTCATGATTCCGCTGTCACAGCAAACCACCCTCATTAGTAACAGATACAGCGTTAAACAGGCCAGTAGAGAGTTACTACAGTGAGAATCACACAGGGTCGGTGTCTCTGAAACAGATTGTTTGTTTTTTTTTTATATAAGTTTTATAATGACATGATTTGTTGGTTCTCGGAAACAGAAACAAATTTAAAGACGCCTTAAGCTAGCATTCCGCGTATGCAGAACGAATGTTAAGTATGCAGCAATCCGGGTGTATAGTATATAGCTGCATGAGAAGAGAAGTCATCTGCCAGATCTCTATCACTAACGTCAAAGTGTGGAATTTTCCAGTCGGTTACCATGTTTATGCGTTTTCAATCGTTACAGGGACCGTCCGAAACGTGCTGCACATGCATACGCATATACGCATACGTACTGCATACGCACATATAAGTTCACTCCAAAAGAAAATAATGTGTCCGATTCCTAGCTGCATATGCATACGTAACGCATACGTCTTGCATACGCATATATGGAATGCTACCTTTGGATCAAATCTAATGTGCCAGCAATCATCTACATATTGTTTCGTTGTAGATTTGGACTGATGTCATGGCGGAAGTGCGGGAAAACTCATCCATAGGATCGGCAATGGAGAAGAAAGATGGATAGCAATATGAAGAAGGAGGCAGTCTAATCTTCTACTGACGGTAGACGGTCACTGGCCATGATACGCTGGACAATGGTGTTGTTTTTCATCTATGTCAGTTTGCTGTATACAGTGGGCGCTGTGCAGACCCCGCCGATAATAGGGAGCACCGCAAACGGCACCAACATCAATATAACGCACTACGCTTACATCGAAGGTGATATCATGTTAGGAGGGTTGTTTCCTGTCCATGAGAAAGGTGAACACGGTAAGGCCTGTGGAATGATACAAGCTGACAGGGGCATACAACGACTCGAGGCTATGTTATACACCATTGATGAGATTAATCAAGACCAAGCAATACTGCCAAACATCACTCTCGGAGCAGCTATCATGGACACGTGTTCACGTGACACATACGCACTTGAGCAGTCGCTCGAGTACGTCCGGGCGTCGCTGAGTACACTGGAAGGATCGGAGTTTGTTTGTGAAGATGGCTCCGTCGCTACCGCAAAGTCCAGCCCGATAGCAGTAGCGGGGGTTGTAGGTGGCGCATATTCCAGTGTGTCCATCCAGGTTGCTAACTTACTTAGACTTTTTAAGATACCTCAGATCAGCTATGCGTCCACCAGCGCGGCTCTTAGCGATAAATCACGCTTTGACTTCTTTGCCAGAGCTGTCCCTCCAGATACCTTCCAAGCCAAGGCGATGGGTGATATAATTCAACACTTCAACTGGACTTACGTCAGCACAGTGGCGTCAGAAGGAGATTACGGCGAATCAGGAATCTTCGAGTTCCAACAAGAAGCCAGAAGTAGAAATATATGTATAGCGATATCGGAGAAAATTCCCCAAGCGTCCACCCCGCAACATTTCGATAACGTCGTAAAGGAGCTCCTTACTAAACCTATGGCTCGGACTGTTGTGCTGTTTTTGCGTGTGGAAGACGCTCGTCAACTTTTGCTGGCCGCAGGTCGGCAAAATGTCACAAACCATTTTGTTTGGTTGGCTAGTGATGGTTGGGGGAAACAAGGAATGCCAGTGAAAGATAACCATTATGTTGCAGAAGGGGCACTGACGATTGACCTCCAGGCGACAGAGATACCGCACTTTATAAAATACTTCAAGAAACTAAAACCTAACGTTAACACTAGAAACCCCTGGTTCAAGGACTACTGGCAAAATCTCCACCACTGCAAGTTTCCATCTGAGCTTGAAGTAAATGATACGAATGCCAAACAATGTACGGGAAATGAACGCCAGAAGAATTTTAAACAGGAGAGCAAAGTGCAGTACGTTTATGATGCTGTTTATGCTATGGCTTGGGCAATACATAATATGGTGAAACATTTGTGTTCTGAACACACGGACGAGTTGAGCAGGATACAGTGTATTAAGGAAAGTAAGTTGGATGGCCAGACGCTCTTCAGACAGTACCTGCTAAACGTGTCTTTCACAGGTAAGTGGTTTTTGACATAATTGGGTGTTAACCTCTTGTTAACTGCTAGCGGCAGCCCACCATCCGAACGTTGATATTATATTCTGGAGACGGTGGGGTGGCAGTACATGCTATAGGGATCGGATCAAATAGATGTACTCACCATTTGTGACCGTACATGTTGATCTGTATGTCAAAATGTTATTTTCACAATTTTGATAAAAAATATAATTAAAAATCATCACATCTCAAGTAAACTTACAAATCTCCATGCTGTAACAACTAATAACAAAGGCCTTTTTTTCATCACAATATTGCCCTTATATCATTTCAATCCTCTCGTAAATCGTATGCGAGATTGCCGTGGACTAACAACCGGTGCAGATTTACCCACTCCAAGTCGACAAAGAATAAATTGTCCATAAAAGCGCCAGGTTTATATTGTTTACAATTTTATATTTTAATAGCTTCAAATATGCCCGAAAGAAGGCGCATTTTTCTGCATCAATAGATAGAGACACGTGCTACTATTGTAACAAAACATGAAAGGCGCGATGGTGACTAATCTCGGGTCCCTCCATGGCTTACCCTCGCTTTTCTCACGAAAACTGGTGCTGAGGAAAGGAGAAGAGATATTGCACACCGCATGACTTCGTATTAAAGTATATATTCAATCGTAGTGCGTTATGTGTAATGTATTACACTGCAAGATAAAACTTGTTCTAAAATTTCTCAACGTAACGCATACATCTCGTAAAAAGAAAAATGGGAGTAGCCAGCAGGCTGTTCAAACTTGCCCTTCTCCACATATTATGCTGCGTTAGGCAAAAAAATATGGTTCTCAGGCACCGCCCGCGTCAGTTTCATCTCCTGGCTTCAAACAGTTTTATTTTGATTTTCATCTTTCAAGAAGATAATACAATTTTGATAAGATTTCCTTTGTAATGTAGTGCTTTAACCTGTTTAGCTAAAAATTCTGTTATTTTTATGCTTAATATTCCCTGATCGTATGACATTTTTATCAAAACATACAAAAAAGGCAAAAAATAAAATATCGCCCGCCCGCATTGATTTCTGAAAAAAGTGCCTGAAAACTAAACCTTTTTATTTTTTTTTGGCCTATTGTCTGCAGGAGTATCGCAGACATAGTGGTATATGTGCACCCCGCTTATCGCGGACAGTTCGCAGAAATAAAAAATAGGTTTTATCAAAACGCTGTTTAAACGCCGGCTGAGGTTGTTTTCGTTTAATGATCGCAAACATAGCGTTATATGTACACCTTCTTTTGTGTCAATTCCCCGCGCTTTCGGCCGGGTTTCCATGGACCGAGTTCACCTACACTGGTATATATTTGTTAGATGTGATCTTTCTCGAAAGATTCTAAATAATGTTAAATTCCATAGGACGTATTGGAAAATATGGGAAATGACCTGAGGACACAATCGTCATTATTCTTCAGACTTTCAGGACAAAATGGGTTATTTACAGGCGTTGCCAGAGAGGAGTCGAGTGACAATGATTTAATGCCACCGTCAATCAAAAACATATGACGTCCTGGGTGGTCTGACTTAATTCAAAGAAGGCCTTATCATCTCACAGATGTTATTTGAGTGACACAAGCGTTGGTCTGTAAAGTGTCCACCGCGGTGAGGTAGGTCAGAGTTACATGTGCTCTTGAAATGTCCAGGTTTCAAGGCTAAGGAAGCACTAGAATGTAGTCTTCGACATAGCACAGCAAGGGATGCTGTCGATTCTGTTTATTTACACATTTCCGTCACCAGAAGATAAATCAGTTATGAGCTGTTTTGTGGTTTCTCGGTATTTACAATAGCCTTGTTCTAAAGTATATTAATGTCCTCTCAAATACAAGGAGCGCGCCAGCATGATGAATGAGCGGTAGATCTCGATAAAAAAAACAGGTTTGAATATTCTGGGTCTTATTTCAGTAACAGCGTGTTGCTCATCACAGATAATCTGTAGTTAGTCCAGTGATGAATAATGACGGGTATCACAAAACCCCGCACCAAGCCACGGCCCGTAGTGTCATATTTCTATTCTAAACATATGCCTGACATTTTTTCAACCCAATCGGACCGTCATTCACGTGTTTTAAGAGAATCACGATCTCCTTGATATAATCGGATCACTTGTATAGTCATATGATGAACCCATTGCCGAAAAATGGTCCAAGGTCGTTATAATCACAATCTGCTGAGGTTAAGATTCATTTTAATTCAGAGGATAATATGTAATTTAATACAGGGTACATGTATATCGATATATGTTGTACTATGTCCTGAGCAAACGAGACCATGTTTGACTGTCACGTTTACATAGCACGTGAACCAATCACTATTTTATTTCTTAAAAGGGCCATGAATAACAGGTGTTTGTTTATAATAAAGTGGTTTTAGCTGTCAGTTGCGGCTACCAGGTATCTGATGTTTTACATTTCAAGTTAAAAGGCCACGCTTAAAGTAAAAAATTGCGGTCAATACGGCAAAAAAGGCGAATTCTTTCATCTTAGTATCGTCATCACACAAAAATGATTTCTATTGAGGACAATGTCCTGGATCGTTGTATGTTTGACATAAACATTTTCGTTAGTTTTGTACTGTGGGCACAGGACCCCCCCCCCCCTTAGCTCCTTGACTGATATGGATATTTTATAGGACAATTGGAATGTCAAGGTAGCACGTGCTGTCTACACTGACTGAGTGAAAATAGTTTTGCAACAAAACTTACATAAACGGAGGAGCAGAGGTCTCCGTTTTAAGTATTCATACTTTTGAAAACAGAACTACCAATGCGTTTCGGTTGAGCACTTTCACACAACAGCCTGATTGCGGGGAAACACCTGCGGCCGCGAAAACATGGCCGTTCCATCACAAAGACTGATTCGAACTAAGGTAGAGAGTTCTCAGAATTTAGGTAAGCCAACTGTCGATCCTTTTGATTTAATGACAGTAATGTCCTCATGATATATAACCATTGTATCCCGCTAACATTTGCGAAATCCGCCACCTCTAAGTAACTATGCGGTAGATGATCACCTTTCGTCTGATAAACATTGTTTTCTTTTCTATTAACACAGGAAAATACCCGTATACGACCACGCCCACCAAGCAAGCAATTAAAAGTAATTGTTGTTATCATAACCCTGTCCAAATGTTGTTCTGTGTTAAATAAAGCATTCTGTTTTGCTTGCTTGGTCAGGTATGTATCACAGACGAATAAAGTCTATAAGAAAGACAAGAACTTTGAAGGTATATAACCCAGTTGATTATAACAATTCACCAGGTCAGGTAACCCGATGTCACGGTTCTGTTTAGTAATCTGATACTGAGGCCTCTGTGGAGAGTAGATACAGTGATCCCCTTGTTCTATACGATCCCCGATAGACTAGCATTCTGTTTAAAATCATCAGAAGTTCTTGTGAATTCCAATCAGCTTTTGACTGTCGCTTTAATGTCCTTTAAAGAGAGAATAACTGACAAGCCTTCTAAAATCCGGTACGGTGACATTAAGTCTAGGTCCTTTTGGCTACATGAGGTCTCGATCAAATTTCCTAAGGAAAGGAAAAAACCCACTGTGTTGTAGAAGCAGGATGAATCGGCTATATCAGAGGCACAAGAAACAAAGATATTCCGAAAACCAAGTGACTCATGCTTGACAGGGTGGTAATTGGGCAGGTTATAGTTTCTGGACTTTAAAATGCAAATATGATTTGCCTCTTCACATGCTCATCACAAGAGAGGTCTTAATCAGGAGATCCTTTCAAGAACCATCAACAATGAAGACCCTTTTTTATGTTATTGTTTTTAGGTGACTTTGACATAACTCTAAGTATATTTTCTTCTGAAGAGTTCCATTTCGCATTGGAACTACGTGACAGGGCGGTAGCGTACGCTTCCCTTCATTTTTATCCTGGTGCTAACCAGGCCCGGTAACTACCGTACTTGCTGGTTCTAGGTTTGTAATCATCATTGTTTCAGGTTCATACCACCGATGAAGCAACGAAAAAGCGTACTCCTTTGTTAGTGAATGAAGTCCGTGTGCTAAATAGCCCGCAGACTGCTCAATCAGGTCGGGGGCAAACCGAGACAATTTTGCACCTTAAGTTCCAAAAGTTTGGTTATATTTTTGGTTGTTATTAAATGTTACATTAAATGGTCAGATTGCAGAACCAATAAAAAGATTTTTCTATGAATCGGTTCAATTAATTTAGAATGGCAAAACCCTTCACAAACTCAAAAACCATGTAAAATGGAATTGTGTTTCCACGTACACATCTCATAAATTTGCCCTACAGGTCATATGGACACTGCAAACATAACTCTTTTGTTTTACATTTTTAAATACCATTTTAAAAAAGATAGGTTTCATTAAAGTTCCTTTTTCGTCAAATACCTTCTAAAGGACGCACGTTGAAAAGCAATTTATGTTCACAAACAGAGTTTCTCCCGTTTAGACTGCACATGTCAGTTTGTAACATGTTAGTTTGTAACTATCATATTATAAGCTGAGAGTACAGGGTCGAGGACAGAAGATTTTACTTCAGCTTTTCTTGTGAAGCACGTGGTAGTATCAAAGTTATCAGCCAATGCTGAACCGCGAACCAGCGACAGTGGTCGAAATAACGCCTTTCGTCTGTCTGAGACAGGCAAACACATGCATTGAAAGGCATTTTTAATTTTCCACCAATCCGTTGGAAAGGAGAACACGGATGCCTTCGACATCAGTAGCTATTAAGTAGTAACAAACATGACACAAAAATGAAATATTTTACAGGTCGTGCTCCACCGACTCCCTTTATTTCTCTATAATTTCTTATACTTTCCGGCATTCTTATACATGCGAATATGATAAAAGGTATTTACTTAAGGAATAATATCTTATTTCGCAGTGTGTAAATGCTGACACTGTTTAGTGATATTAACCTCAGTATAACAGCTTCTCTTGCAGTGGATTAATGCTATCACTGATCCCTGGTATTAACTGACAGTAAAATAGCTTCTCTCGCAGTGTATAAATGCTAAAACGGATAAGTGGTATAAACTGGAAGTTAAACAGTTTCTCTCGCAGTGTATAATGCTAACACGGTCCATGATATTAACTGGCTAAAACAGCTATTCACGAAGTGTATAAATGCTAACACTGATCAGTTGTTTTAACCGACAATAAAAGTTTCTCTCGCCGTGTGTAAATGGTAACACTGATCAGTGGTACTATCTTGAAGTAAAAAAGCTATTCTCGAAGTGTATAAATGCTAACACTGATCAGTGATACTAACTTAAGGTAAAATAGCTTATCTCTAAGTGTATAAATGCTAACACTGATCAGTGGTACTAAGTTAAGGTAAAATAGCTTATCTCCAAGTGTATAAATGCTAACACTGATCAGTGATACTAACTTAAAGTAAAATAGCTTATCTCTAAGTGTATAAATGCTAAGACTGATCAGTGGTACTAACTTAAGGTAAAATAGCTTATCTCTAAGTGTATAAATGCTAACACTGATCAGTGGTACTAACTTAAGGTAAAATAGCTTATCTCTAAATGTATAAATGCTAATACTGATCACTGGTACTAACTTAAGGTAAAATAGCTCATCTCTAAGTGTATAAATGCTACCACTGATCAGTGGTACTAAAAGTAAAATAGCTTATCTCTAAGTGTATAAATGCTAACACTGATCATTGGTACTAACTTAAGGTAAAATAGCTTATCTCTAAGTGTATAAATGCTAACACTGATCATTGGTACTAACTTAAGGTAAAATAGCTTATCTCCAAGTGTATAAATGCTAACACTGATCAGTGGTACTAACTTTAAGTAAAATAGCTTACCTCTAAGTGTATAAATGCTAACACTGATCAGGGGTCTAATAAGCGCCTTTCCGTCTGTCTCAGACAGGAAAATACGTGCATGGAAAGGCATGTTTCTTTTTGTACCAATTCGTCGAAAAGGTGAATACCTAGATGTTTTCCACATTTGTAGCTGAATAAGTACTAACAAACAAGATATAAAACGAAATATTTAAGAGGTGATGTTCAACATACACCTATATATCCTACATAAAAAGGGTCTATAATTTCTCACACTTTCTGTCATTTAGGCTTTCATCATCTACATTGTCCTTTTTTTTCTTCACAGCACAATCGTGTCTGATATAATAGTGTAACTATTGAACACGTTCAGTATTTTTTTGCATGCAAGAGTGCATTAATGTTTGCAGATTCAGTTTTACATTAAGCAACGTGTGACTAGAAGATTGATAAGATCGTAGGATGCGTCTATAGTGGAGAGGCAAATTTTTCTGCGGAAAGGCAAATCTGTATTGATTTCTTTCCGTTGGAAAGGTGAAAAATTCAAAGTATTACGACCCCCGCTGATCAGTTGTGTTAACTGAAAGTAAAACTGTTGCTCTCGCAGTGTATACATGCTTACAATAATCAGTGGTATTAACTGACGGTAAAATAGCTTATCTCGCAGTGTATAAATGCTAACACAGGTCAGTGGTATTAACAGGCAGTATAACAGTTTATGTTGCAGTGTGTAAATGTTAACACTAATCAATGGTATTAACTGCCACTAAAACAGCTTCTCTCACAATGTGTAAATGCAAACACTCATCAGTGGTATTAACTGCCACTAAAACAGCTTCTCTCGCAGTGTGTAAATGCTTACTCTAATCAGTGGTATTAACTGCCACTAAAACAGCTACTCTGGCAGTGAGTAAATGCTAACACTGATCAGTGGTATTAACTGACAGTAAACAGTTTCTCTCGCAATATGTAAATGTTTACACTGACCAGTGGTATTTACTGCCACTAAAACAGCTTCTCTCGCAGTGTGTAATGCTTACACTGATCAGTGGTATTAACTGCCACTAAAACAGCTTCTCTGGCAGTGTGTAATGCTAACACTGACCAGTGGTATTAACTGCCACTAAAACAGCTTCTCTCGCAGTGTGTAAATGCTAACACTGACCAGTGGTATTAACTGCCACTAAAACAGCTTCTCTCGCAGTGTGTAAATGCTAACACTGACCAGTGGTATTAACTGCCACTAAAACAGCTTCTCTCGCAGTGTGTAAATGCTAACACTGATCAGTGGTATTAACTGCCACGTAAACAGCTTCTCTCGCAGTGTGTAAATGCTAACACTGATCAGTGGTATTAACTGCCACGTAAACAGCTTCTCTCGCAGTGTGTAAATGCTAACACTGACCAGTGGTATTAACTGCCACTAAAACAGCTTCTCTCGCAGTGTGTAAATGTTAACACTGATCAGTGGTAATACCTACCTACCTACCTGTCCTCTTCGTGCCCATGGTGACATATGAGGCCATGCAGCCAACCCCTCCATCTCTCTCTATCTTTAGCAATCTTTTCTGTGTCCTTCAAGGTTCTCAATCCCATCTCGTCTCTTTCCGCCTCTACTCTTCTTCTCCAGTTTATCTTTGGTCTGCCCCTTCCCCCTCTTCCCTTCTCGTGCCCAGGTTAAAGCTACTTTAGTGTCATTGTTGTCCTCTTTACTGATAACGTGCCCTATAGTCATCTAAAACGTCTTACCTTGATATAATCTGTTACTGAGTTCATTCTTGTGTTTTTGTGAAGTTCGTCATTTGTAATTTTCATTGGCCAGTGCACCTTAAGTATTCGTCTAAAACATTTCCTTTGAAAAGCAACCAATATTTTCTTATCTGCCTCGGTCATTCTCCATGTCTCTGACCTATATAACAACACTGATAGTACATTGCCTTTCAAAATCCTTAACTTCGCGTTTGTCTTGTATCTGGTAGTTTCCGCAGTTTATTTAATTTCACATAGCACTTCTTGCAAAATTAACTCTTCTCTTTATGTCCTCCCTGGATCCTCCTTCCTAGTTTATTTCTGTTCCAAGATAAGTAAAACTATTTACATCCCTAATTTCCTCCTATTGATATCTGTTCTTTTTGTTGACTCTTAGTGGTTTTTCTTTTCAGTATTAATATCTAAACCAACTAACCTAGCTATTCTGTTTAATCTTTCGCTCTTTTCTTGCATGTGTTGATGATTGCTTGTTAAAAGGGCAATATCATCTCATATTCCAGGTCATCTTATATAGTTGTAAAATTCCATCTTATTCCTTGCCTCTTTCCTTCAGTTACATATCTCATTATCCAGTCCACTGCTATTATAAAAATAAAACCTGAAATTACACATCCTTGTTGAACTCCTGTTTTTATTTCAAGCCATTCTGATGTCTTTCCATTATCTAAAACACTACAGCTGCTTCCCTCGTAAAACTTTTGCTTCTCTCGCAGTGTGTAAATGCTAACACGGATCAGTCGTAATAACTGCCAGTAAAACAGTTTCTCTTAAAGTGTATAGATACAATGATCAGTTGTATTGACTGCCACTAAAACAGCTTCCCCAGCAGTGTGTAAATACTTACACTGGTCAGTGGTATTAACTGCCACCTAAACAGCTTCGCTTGCAGTGTGTAAATGCAAACACTGATCACTGGAATTTACTGACAGTAGCTTATCTCTTTAGTGTATAAAGGCTACTACTGATCAATGGTATTTACTGACAGTAAAACAGTTTCTCTCGCAGTGTGTAAATGCTAACACGGATCAGACGTAATAACTGCCAGTAAAACAGCTTCTCTTACAGTGTATTAATACTAGCAGAGATCAGTCGAATAAACTGCCACTAAAACATATTCTCTCGCAATGTGTAAATGCTAACACTGATCAGTGGTATTACTTGGCAGTGAAACGGCTCGTGTTGCAGTATATAAATGCTAGCACCAGATAATTATCATTGTTCTAGCTACTCTTACTGTAATCAGCACGATGTAACAAAGGTTTTAATAGAAGCCATCTTGGTTCAACCCTCATTAGCCGCATATAAAATAAAGAGTTCACATTTATATAAATAACTTTCTTTCTTGTCATATTATTTAAGATGTAATCTACCCTACATCCAAGAAAGACAACTCAGCTTTTGACCCTTAAAAAACAGTATATTTTCGAGATGGACCTCGGTTTTTTTGCAATAAATAAGCCTCGCATGGCATTAACGCAACTTTATAATTTTCTGAGAGCTCATACTTCAAGCGATAGCCGTGATCAAGTAACGCTGTTATCACGATCTGTAAAGCCCGGAATAATTCTTTGTCCTGTCCAGACGGTGTAAATACAAGAGACCCGCCTTTATAACTGGTTTAATTGCTTCGTCTGTTCACAGCGAGATTGAGACTTATTCATGAAGGGTGTCTCTGTCCAAGACCCATGATGTATTGAGGCGACTGGTAGACATCTCTGTGAAGTATTCATATGAAACATGAGGAAAATACCATAAATTGCAGTGTTCTGTAAATCATAAAGAAAACGATATTCGCAGGATTTGCCGAATTCTCAGGTCCGCACTGATATTATATTGAAATTTGTCGAACTAATAACAGGAGGTATCCTGAGAACCTTGCCTTGCACAATATGCTATTAGTAAAATTGACCAACTAGCATTCACCATTGAAATTACCTCAGAAAATATATTTATCAGTTTAATTATATGTAAGATCATTTTAAATAATAAGATAATTTATCTCTATACAAACCTAGTTATCACTTGAAAATATCACCACTTAACACAAGAAAAATGTAATAACAACAATCTGTATCTTTAAGGTGAATATAAAGCTGTGAATATACTGACAATTTTGGGATGACATATGTAAAAAAAAAGAGCTATTAGATGTCTTCCTTAAACTTTATTCCCTCTTGCTTTTAGACAAGAAGTCTGGATTAGCTTAATGGCCAGTTTCATATGTTTATATCAATTATAATGTGAATTGATTGTTCATAATAGAGTATCTTACATATTAATTTTGACAGGTTATAGGTCAGTACATGGGTTGTATTTACTGATGGAGTTAGAGGAGGGATAGAGATGATCCAAAAGGCTCACTTTCGTCTGAAGGTTTGAAGCAGCATAAAAAGCATTTTTTATATTTTTTTATAAATTACATTTATTTTCCATTATAAATTATCTTAAATAGTTATTTTGACATGTTAGTTTAGTATTTGGGTCGTAATTAAGGATGGAATCAGAGGTAGGACTGAGATCATTCGCAGGGCTCACTTACGTCCAGAGGTCTGAACCAGCTAAACATTTAAATCACGTGTAGTTTTGAAATGAAGCTGTAAGTCCAAATATGAATAACCCTAAAATAGGCCATATGCTGGTGTCAGCAGTAATTGCAGCTTGTAAAGCCTGACAGCAGTGTAAGTAACAGGAAATGAAAATGCGGTATGGTATTCACACATGCCGGCCCCACACCGTCGCTGACAGGCCAGCTCGTTTCCGGTTTAACGACATTTTATTCCAAGCGCATCTTATTTCTGTATCTTAAAAACAGAGGTAATCAGAGAGAGATGCAAAACAGTCAGCATGGATGACATGGCTAGCTCGTGCTTATGAGAATGTGATTATCATCTGACCTGGCTTTTTATTAATACATTGAGACGCTTGTTGCTGTGGACGACTGGCAGTGACAGCCACAATTGCCACAGTTTGCCTCCAGCATGGCAGACCTGATGCCAGGAAAAAAGAGGCTATACGACAAATTGACACGGTGGGTTTATTTCCCATTGAATCAGACGTGAACAGTAGTGAGCTAACGAGGTGGCGGCTTTTTATCTCATCCCCATCCGAATATATGCCTATCCACTCAGTAAACTGATTTTCACGTACTCTGCCCACGTCGAGAATCTGAGGTCTTTTGGTTAATCGAGCGGATTTGGTCTATCGGACGACATGCCAGCAAAGACTGCATCTGTAATCAATATATCTGCAAAAAGTATTTCTTAGGTCTGTATCAGTGGATTATCTGTAAATCATGAGATGCTGGGAAGACGTATAAGTAATGACCATGTTAATTCCATATAATAATACCCGACACTGACATATCACTATTGGTGACCGTAAATGTGTGCGTGCGTCCGTGCGTGCGTTTGTGTGTGTTAAACCTATTTGTTCTTTTATATCTTCAGATGAAGGGAATGCAGGTAACATTGTGCTGCGAGTTTTGCTGTTCAGACAAACCCTATAAATGATAAATCATGTGTAAATATTTTATAAAGACCATTATTCTTGTTCCTCCAGACAGGAGTAAGCCTAGTGTTTTCATAATGCTATTTATCTCTTTCTACATGTTTACACTCATGCTTACAAAAAGGTCCTGTGCAAATAATTTACCGCAATTAAGTCATGAACTGGTCAATTCAATCATGTTATACATCAAATGATACCCTGTAGTATATACGAAAAACAAATTTAGAGACACCTATCGGAACATCAGTGTTACACCCATATAAACATAATTTTTGTCCTACTTCAACATTTTAAATATTTTAGTGACTTCTTGCATTATAATTCTTTTACTGTTTACGACCTCTGGTAACGACATTTTTCTAACATAAAGATCTGTGGTATAAATCAAATTTACATCTTGTGATAATATATTATGTTAATTTAAATCAAGGTGTCCCATATATTTATTTCCAAATGTGACTCTTGGCATACGTTGTAATTATCGATGGTTTGAAAAGAGATATTGAAATAATATACAAGGCTCACTTTTATTCAAGTTTCAAAACTGAAAACATTTTATGGAAAATATATTTCAAGACTTCATTTGGCAAAAACTGAAAACATTTTTTTGGAAAATATATTTCCAGACTTCATTTGACGTGTTAAAACCTTTATCATGCCTTCCGTTATCAAGTGCTAGCCACTGATATGTGTCCACTCTCTCTCTCTCTCTCTCCATATATATATATATATATATATATATATATATATATATATATATATATACTTACTCAGCTGTGCGGATTAGCTTCTGACCTGACACCTAACGAAATAGTACAATCTTCATAGACTGGTACCCTGTGCTATACGTTTCAAGTTAAACAAAAATGAGGGAGTTGATATTTAGACCAGTCTTTCGGAAATGTTTCATAAGCTTTTAATAAAGTGAATAGTGAGCTAAATATACGTCTTACTGTAAATTAATATGATATATACAATTACTAAAAGAACTTGTTACAAATTATAAATAAAATGATGATGAATAAAAAAAAACAGAATTCTTCTATGCATAGGTGAAAAGGTAAATCGAGTGTGTAACAGGTATGAACAGGACTGCCCTAGTCGTAATATTAATCTAAACCAAATTAAAATTAATTTAATTTGATTTAAATTGAACTCCTGGAGGGAGTTCTTATTTCATTTTTTTCTTAACTGAGATTCTTTTTCCGCTATATGAGAGTGTGAAACTTGTTACATTTTTTTTAAATCAGTCGTAGTTTTAATCCAGCGATAAAAAGTTATGACTGTTGACAAGAGATTTGATAATGAAATATTTACAGTAGCTGGCGAATTTCTAGTCCATGTTAGCATTTGAGAATTCAAGTTTCCTCACGAAATTCACAGAAACCATATGGTCATCCACGGTTTATATCAAAGACCTTACAGAGGCCATGTATGTTACCAGACTTGACAGATACTGTTTCTGTCTGAGAGGCTTTTATACAATGAGATCTCTTGGGATGAGATAGGAGCAGATAAGCCCGCTAGGAAGTCACGTGGCTCTTTATAATTAGTCCCTCCTGATCAGTGTGAAAGTTGTTTTGCACATCATCCTGACAAGCCACACCAGGGTTTGTAAGCTGATTTGAACGGAATCGCCAACGGTGTCAAAAGGCGACCAGCTTTGTTTTGCTCGACTTTCCGCGTGCGTGCTGTAGCACGGTAAAGCAGATCTCGGACCTTATTTTAGCTAAAATAATATGAAAAAGATTCAGAACTCCATCTTCTGGAGTGTCATACAGGTTATGACCTCACGCTAGAGCCACACCAGGGCCGACAAGAAGAAGACATGAAAATGCTGTAGTTTATTAACTTCATTAATTTAACAGTTCTCTAATAAAAAAACTTAACAAACCCGTTTTAAAAACATTTTTAACTTAAACAAACTTGAAACAGCAGTAAGTGGAAGCTGCCATAGTTGGGTTTAATGTTTCGAAACTTCATACTGAAGCAATAATGAAATAAGACATATTATGTTCATTTTAGTGTTTGCAGGCAAGAACTAAACGGATTTCAAAACTCAACTGTTTAGTAACTGTATGGAAAAACTAGTGCCAATGTTAACCCATCCCAGTGTTTGACTAGTAAGAGGGTACACCGAAAGTTAGGGGGTTCTTCCAGTCTTAACATTAATGAGATTATCGGATGGCCTTGCGCTCTGGTGAAGGGCTTGTCCCAGCCTAATTGGGACGTGGGTGGTCACTTCGCAAGGGGATTAGAGTTGGGTGTTTGTGTGGAGGAACCGGAGGTGTGCCAATGTATATAAACCAGTGTTGGTGGCTCAGGTGACACCTAGGATAGTTGCAGCATCTGATAAGAAGGTACTGGGCTGTCATAACCTGCAGTGATGTCCACACAACAACATGTGTAATATGTATTAGGAAGCATGACAAATTGAGGCGGCAACTAGTGGTGTGCCGATTAAATCGATGATTGGTCATTTTCTTTCAAAATCGATCAATCGAACACAAAGTAATGAGCAGTATCAAAACGTTACCTTGCTCAGCCAACAGACGTCAAATAGACCTTAAGGCCCTGTCAAACTTCTGCGTATCCTAATTCCTTATTAGTTGCGCATTGACATTTTTCATACGCAGTCGTTCACACAATACGCACCTCATATGCATCTCAGTCGTTTTGTGTAAGTTTTATGTACTCAGGCATGCGCACAGTACGGCCCAGTACGCCGGAAAGTTTTGGGCATGGTTAAACTTACGCAGGTCATAATTTATCAATACGTTGCGCCTCGGTCCCGCATCGGTCGAGCACGGCACGAGTATCCTACGGTTCATACGCGGTAATACGCTGACCTCCCGGCACGCACCCTGTCATAAAGCGTATGAGCCGCGTATAATGCATGTATACATAGCGTACTTGCAGCGCAGATACAAAGCACGCTGGACGAACTCATAGCGAATGCCGATGTATTGCACGAATTAGTTCCGTCCGTCCGACGATCAGAGAGCGCATTGTATTTATTTGTAACTTATGAGAAACGCACATATAGCATACTTGCCGTAAATCCAGAGTACATTCCAGATTCGGTATAAATACAATGACTCCTCTGGACTCCAGGATGAACAGACCTGATGAAGATGGCAGATCGAGGCTGGAACCGAGCGGCAGAAATGCGACGTTAATTAATAAGCACGAAATACGCTCGACATTCGTCTGATGTGCTTCAGGCATGCGGTGGCCGTAAGTCGGGTGCGTCCGGAATACGCTCGGCATGCGCACTGTATACGCAGCTATTCTCAGCAGGAAAAATAAATAGTGTTGCGCACTGCATACGAAAATCATACGCAATGGATGCGCTGAATTCGTTACTTATTCGCTAGGTGTGCGTCGCACATAATACAAAGTAATTGAACATTTTCGAAATTTTGAGCGTATGGTTGCGTTTTGAAAAATTCCAATCAGGAAGTCATATACGCTGAAGTGTGACAGGGCCTGTAGATGCGAGTGGATTGATAGTTTCATTATGAATACCGTTGTTCATGTCAGACAGACTATTAACTGGGGTCATTTATTTTGGTACTTGTATACAGCATGTTCAAAGTAATATAGAGAGTATATGAAATAATCGATTAATAATCGATCATCGGTTCTTTTTATTTTTCTATCGTTGATTATGATTTTTAAACCAATTGCTACCACTAGCGGTAATCTTCATTTTTCAGTCATTGATTATAATTTCAAACCAATTCCGAACACTAGCGGTAACCTTTAACGATTTTTTTTCTAAAGCAAATAGTAAACGAGATAAAATAATCAGTGTTAAAGCCTTTTCCTATGCTGTATTAATTCTCTATTGGTTCTCCCTGACAACCTCATACATTTTAGAACGTGTTGACTCCCTGGTCTCTAGAATTACTCTGCACAGAATGCCTCCCGCGTGGCATGTATTTATAAGCTGCGATGACGTGACACGAATGTTCCAGGGTTTTTATCAAACAAGCCTGGATGAACCAGCAGGCGAGCTGTTGTTTATATCCGGTGGTCACATGGTCATGTTTTGGCTCCTTTCTATTGTCAGTAACAACCTCCACCGTAATTTCTAAGGATTTCTTTAGCAAAGTAAATAAAGGAAGAATCAAAATAACAGAAGCAAATAAAAAAGGAAATACCGTGATATTAACGTATAAATGTATACCCTCATGTTTCTCTGTGGAGAGATATAAATTTGTACTTGGTGCCTTGGTCTTTGGGACTATCATCAAGCACCTGACATTTTATTTTCATCCTGGTCTGTCCATAAAAGTAGATTGAAATAACTGAGACACTTACATGTTTAAATTTGCGTTTTTCTTGTCATAATTTGTCCCACAGTTGAACGTCCGGGGACTGAATCACGCCATGGTTTGGGGATGTTTCTGTCACCAGAGGTAAATCTTTCGTATCCGTTAGCTACACGAACAGCCTCTAGTGTAACCATCTAAATATAGAACCACCTGTCACCAACTCGTTAAGCTTTCTTAGTACCACCACAAGTATGTCAGCTGCTGAATTAATGTTTATTTATTTAAACATATTAATACAGGCTAACCCTTTCAGACATGATTATCTAATCTGTAACAGGGCCCTATTAGGTGCCACAACAATTTGTTTTCATAACATAGGAAATATAGTTCATACAAATTAAACATGTAAAATTGTTTGTTTTTCTTTCTTTCTTTTTATCACTTGATGATGTTGTGTTTTAGGCATTTATGTTTAGACAATTCAGTCTTGAATGATATACAAACAGACCAATCATTTGGGTTATTTTAGAGGCTAAAAAATTAATAAGACCTATCCCTTTAAAATTTATAACTTCATCATTTTTGTGGAAAAGTCTTACCGGTAATTATTATTTTTGTTTGCGCCTTTTTGGTCACAACAGCGTTAGTGCATACGGATAAAAGAACCCTGGAGGTACTTTGTGCACATTCTTTAATATACCTTATTTATTAAAATGAAATAGGTCTCACGACTTCGAAAGCAGTTGCAGAGCGCAGGAAGACTCTAAAGACCACCGAAGAACAATGGTACCGCAGTTGTAACCGAATTAGTACAGAGACGTGGAGCGGTCACATAATACCCCCAGAATGCTTCATCATCTGATATCTCTTTCTGAATGAACAAACGGCATATCATATGATATGCATTACTATAACGGCATTTTAATCTATACGTAAAATTACCAACATGAGATACCGTCAACGTGTGAGGTTTATATTATATTCTCTCCAAGCCCTGGAGATTCAGAAATATGTCTGTGTTCACAGCGCTAGGCTAGAGTGTACATAGAGGCTTTTTTCTATAATCTATTTGCACAATGGATCGTTTGGTGTGGAACACTGCTCATATACAAAGCCGGCTCAGGTACCCAGCAAGTAGCGTTCCTATCGGGAGGCAAGCCGTTTGACCGGGAACAATGGCGCATATATGGCGTGTACATCTCTCATATTTTAATCTAAGCTCTTTCTTTCTTTCTCGTTTTCTTTTCATCCAGATTCTTCCCATTTCTTATTTATTTCTGCATTATTTATCTGGCTACATGCATGTTTGCATTTTCTTTATTCTTTATAAATCAAAGGATTTTTTTAGAATTATATATATAAATAATACATATATCATAGATATTTAAGTCTTCATAATGTTCAAGCACTCGGAATGAAACTAAACTGGTCTTAAAGTTCAAAATAATGAAAGGATTAGGAGGATCAAGTTATTTTAATTACTGTTGCGCCATCAAGGTGTATAAATATTATTAATAAATGTAATAAACTTAAAAAATTATTAATTAAGGCAAACTAATTTTATCTTTACACGGTCAGCCTAAAAATTCACACAGATAAGCATGTTGGTGTCCCCCTGACCTTTCTTCTTGAAGTGAGATCATACACAACACAAAGTTGGTACTCCTTTAATGTTCTCAAGTGACAATAATCTAAAAAATTTACTTTACCTCCGACTGGTCTGATTTCCTCTCTCAACGACTTAAGTTTTTCTGTCGTTTGTAGATACCTATAAATAGATACCATTACGTTTTTATGGCCAATCGCTTTAAACTTCTGTTGGTAATCAATAAACGCGGGACCTGGTCTCAGATGGAAAGGTTAAAGTGGGACCGGTGTCGGACAACACTTACTTAGATCTCGAGCGGCAACCATTGATGACACGGGCGCCGATAGATCAAAGATTTGGCTTGAATCGAAGCAATTTTATCTTAACTTTTTTTCCAGAGGAATTAGAAACGTGCATCGCTAAGATCGGATACATCGGCAGAAACACATGGATGTCCTTTTAACTCGTGATACGTGTCAGTGATAACGATCAGACCTCAACATGATCCATCTACTATTTATACTAAATGAATATTCATATATGTCTAGGCGAAACGAGGTTGACACATGGTTTCGAAAAGCAGGTTCCTAGTGAGCTTTTTTGCTGTGTCAGTGCAATGAGGTTGAAAGTTGTGACGTTTCATTGCAGGGGACAATCTTTCAAATTAAGGAAAATTAGTTTAATTAGTGAAAACGTTTGAACAGTAACCTAGAAAGCGGCCTCTAATTTCTTCTAATTTCGCTTGCCCGTCGTCACCATAGTATTTGTGACTTGGTATCATGCTATATCTATGCTACGCCCGCAGGTGGTACAAACTACGTCGAGTGCGCGTACCACTGTACCATACCAGTTATAGAATCAATCCTCCTGTTATATAACAGAAGGATCGACACTCCGCAACCCGTAACAATGAAGTCGATAGAGTTGGGCCGTCAAGGACGGTGCTCTTTAAGTTGTACAGGGTAAAACAGCAGCTTCAGTATTGACTGAAATAATGGGCGTACGTTTTTGAGGGGCGGGGAAACTATGTCTTTTTTATTCTAATGTGTTATGCGCCATGAGCATGATATTTTGGATTTGTGCGAATTATAAAAATTTTCTTATTCTTCTTGTTAGCTACTTTACCAAACTCAAACAGGACAGCCGACCGATCAAGAAAAAAATTGGAGAGAGAGAGAAAAAGCAAAATAGCTAGGCCAAAAAATGAAAGGTATGGTTCTCAAGGAACCGCCCGCGTCAATTTTAACTCCCCCCCCCCCCCGGATCAAACCTTTTTAATTTTCTTTTTATCTTTCAATAAGATAAAAATTACAATTTATGTAGTGCTTTTACCTGTTTAGCAAAAAAAAAAATTGTTATTTTTTTCATGCTTTTCCTTGATCATATTTATCACATTTATATCGAAACATTCAAGAAAAGGTCAAAAATTAAATACCGCCCGCCCGCACTGATTCCTGAAAGAAAGTGCCTGAGAACCATACCTTACTTATTTGTTGCCTTAATAATTGCATTTTAACTGCCACTTCTCAAAATCCCTGATATTTTTTTTTTTAATTTGTGTGATCTTCGGCTTATAAAAATTAATTTCATTGGAAGTTTATTATTGTTTTATTGGTGTTGAAATCTCGGAAAGGAACTAACATTCTGTTCTAAAACAGTCCAATGCCTGTACTGATTCAATATTTTAACCATGTCCAGAAGGACAAGACCAGGTCAGTATATTTGAATGACACTAAACCTGACTGTCTTAATAACCAGGCAAAGACTTGTTATTTAAAAGATACTTTAGAGATAAAAAGGGGATTTTAAAGCAGGTTAATGGATAGGGCATCTCTCTTATTGGCGAGTTTCAAGAATTATGACATTTGGTTTTACAGCGCAGCTATTCCAGGATCACATTCAGAATTCCAGCTACATTGTCCAATCAATCGTGTGAACGAGAAGGTCAGATGAATTATAGCGCCAGATGTCAATTTGGCGGCAAATATTTAAAGTGTAATGGGTGAGATTGACGTGGACGCCTACTCTTCCTGTTTCAGTGCACTTACAACTAACTTCAGAAATGTTATTGTTAATACTAGGTTCTACTTCTAGGAAGGCCTAACGTTATTGATCACAGCACAGGCGGTCCCTGTGATTTCAAATCCATACATGTAAAGGCTTAATAATAATAATAATAAAGCTACCGAAATATGATGTACAAAATTCCTTTATGCGTGAGAGGATTCTGTGGAGTTTGTCATTGTCAGCCTTCCTTGTTGGCAAATAAGGCCACACAAAAAAGTATTTTTTTTAAGCAAATGAGCTCCAGTTCATCGGCAATGTTGCTTCTTTTTACTCTTGTCTCGATACCTTGAAAGAATCTTTTTAATTAAAATACACCACTTCAAGAACTGAAGAGAATTTTTGCGTTTTTTTTTTTTTTTTTTTTTTTGTGGCAGGCTTGCAAAATGGCATGTATTATGTCCTGACCGGTTTATTAAAGAAATCGCCCGCTCACATCGTATTTTTTTATTATATTTTCGTGGCCTATACATACCCCCGATATTCAAGACTAGATTCAGAAGGAACAAACACATCTGGAAAAGGTGATCAGTTTATAAAATATTTTTAAAATATTATGACAATATTTTTTTTAAATATTTCTTTAAATATGGCATATTCATGTTAAGTATTTTGATAATACCCCTTGTAGTTAGATGATAATATACAATGGTCCAGCAGAGACTTTATAATTAACTTATTAAAAAAAATAATGAAAAGAATTGGTGATATATTATTTGTCTAAAGTATTAACAAAGTATAGTTAATATTAAGTACAACAATATATGATAATATTGTTTATATCGTTATTTAAACAATATAAATACTGTAATATATTGTTTATATTTTTATATTATATATTTTAGGCCCGTAGGTCACAAAATGTAGGTCACCATGACCTAATTTCAGGTTTCCAAGGAGACTTGCCCAGGACCTTCCTGGATGTACAGTTAGAAGTTTCTAGGTCTAACAGTTACGATTTGTGCCCTGTTAACGAACAACCGGCCGGACAACCGGCCGGACGCCGGACAAAGGGTGATCGCTATAGCTCAGATGACTTACATTCAGCTGAGCTAAAAATATACATTGGATCATAAAATATATAACCAAGGTTATTGCTTGCCAGAAATGTTCGATTATCGTCAAACATGTTGGTCAGTTCGGTACGTGTGTTTGTCTGTCCGGTTGTTTGTCTGCACTCTACAGGGCACAAATTTGCAAGAGTAGCTTTCAAACTTACAAAGCTGATTGACAATCAAGTCCTGGTCATCAAGGTCAAAGGTCAAGGTCATCAAAACTTCTTAAAATGGTTTTACTTCATAGCTTTGTCACAAATGGTCGTAGCCACTTCAAAAATAGCTCTTTTTATTCGTCATTCCTTTTTATCCTGATGTTTAGGTGACGCAAAACCTTTGTTACCATGGGTACGCATTTTGGGGGAAATCATGATAATCAAAAAAAAGGTCTCTTACTTTCTAAGTTTGTCAGTTATAAAGCTAGAGGGGTCTAATTTCACTTAATGATGCCCTAGAGGCCACAAGTTTGCAGAAATCCTTTAGAAACTATTACATCTCACTTTTTATACTTATATCTCGAAAACAATTTTTTTATTTTCATATAATAGCCGCTAGGGGGCGCTGCACTCGAAACACTGCAACATCTCATTTTTAGCCATATCTCAAAAACTATAAACCTAACCTACATAAACTATAGCTAATTTTCTTTCTCTATACCTTCTCCATTAGATTATATAGCTGTCTGTTATCTCAGACGTGTCACTTTGTCAGTGAGTCTTTTTTTTTTTTTTTGTCAGTTGTCCTCAACTAAGCCTTCTTGCTTGTTCTTGCGCATGAAATATAGCATACTACAGGCCACAATTTAGCAGGAATCGCATTGGCACTTACACATATCGTATATCGGAACAGTTTCTTGAAGCCGTATATGTATTTATTAAAAAGGCCAAAGTTCGAGGTCAGTTTTCATGAAAACATATCAAAATCTTATTTCACCCATAACTTTGCCAATAACTAAAATTGGTCCTATTTTTACAAACTATGGCTCATGAAATATAGCATACTACAGGCTACAATTTAGCAGGAATCGCATTGGCACTTACACATATCGTATATCGGAACAATTTCTTGAAGCCGTATATGTATTTATTAAAAAGGCCAAAGTTCGAGGTCAGTTTTCATCAAAACATATCAAAATCTTATTTCACTCATAACTTTGCCAATAAATAAAATTGGTCCTATTTTTACAAGCTATGGCTCATTTTTTTTCCACTTTGTCTTCTTTAGGAAATGATATTTTCACTTGTCCTTCACTTTGTGACAGTTTGTAAATATCTTTTTCCGTTTGTTAGTTGTCCTTAATTTTGCGTGCTAGCAGGTTCTTGCCTGTGACATGTAGCATTCTACAGGCCAAAGTTTAGCTGGGATTACTTTGTAACTTGCACATATCGTATATTGGGACGATGCCTTTAAGGTGTATGCGTATTTTTAATAGGTCGAAGTTCAAGTTCAAGGTCATCAAAATATGTTAAAATCCTACTTACCTCATATATTTGTAAATATTGGTCTTATCATAAAGAAACTATTTTCTTCCTCTACGTCATTGCTGATTCATTTAACTGTTTTCACATCATTTCCGGGAAGCGCTCGACCTCTGATCGTCTAGTTTTATTGTTTATCTCACGTTTTATGATATTTTATTTCATTTGTAGATAAATATGGTGCTCTTGTGAAGTTTGACGCAGACGGTGACGGAGTCGGGCGATATAATATCATGAACTACCGACGTAACCGTACGACAAGACGGTACGAATACGCAACAGTCGGCACGTGGACGGACCGCCTTAAAATGATACCGGGGATGCACGTGATGTTCTCCGGGGGAACGTATGACGTCCCTCAGTCCGACTGTTCACAACCCTGTCAAGATGGTGAAATAAAAAAGGTGCAGCAGGAAGGGGTCACGTGTTGCTGGATCTGCACGCCCTGTCAACCTTGGCAATGGGTCAAGGACGAATACACGTGCAAGGATTGTGAAGAGGGATACTGGCCACACGAAAACAAGCGACAATGCTATAAACTCCAGGAGCGGTACATGCGATGGTCCTCGATGTACGCTATTGTACCTATGTTGTTAGCGTGCATTGGTATCGTTCTTGCCATGATTGTTAAAGTCACTTTTATCATATACAATGAGACCCCGGTGGTGAAGGCGTCGGGGCGGGAGCTGAGCTTTATGTTACTTTTTGGCTTCTTAATTTGTTATCTAATGACATTTGCGCTTCTTGCCAGACCGTCTGCGTTGATATGCGCGGCGCAGAGATTTGGGGTGGGTTTCGGGTTTTCTATGACGTATGCGTCATTGTTAACAAAAACAAACAGGATATCTAGGATATTCGACAGTGCCAGCAGATCAGCCAAAAGACCCCCTTTCATCAGCCCGCGATCACAGGTGGTCATAAGTTGTATACTCATATCAATACAGGTAGCTTCGAATGTAGTCTGGCTGATCCTAGAACCACCGGGGACGCGCTATTACTATCCGGTGAGGAATCTAAAAATACTCAAGTGCAAAATAGAAGACAAGTCTTTTTTACTGTCTTTGGTGTACAATATGTTGTTGATTGTGATATGTACAGTATACGCGGTAAAGACGCGGAAAATACCCGAAAACTTCAACGAGTCCAAGTTTATAGGTTTTACAATGTACACCACCTGTATTATATGGCTGGCCTTCGTCCCCATCTACTTCGGCACGCTTAATTCTTTTGAGGTGAGTTCATTTACAACCAATCCGTTTAGATAGCTACATTTTATGTCATGTTTATCTTTTCTAATTCACTGTATTTATATATTCCTTGTTTTTTATAAGTATGATGGAATTTCTGTAAACATTACCTATACGTAACTCAGTTTCATGTTAACGCGTACCAGTTATACGGTGGCCGACAGTGGCTAGAATATATGCGTCTATTTATTACCATATTTCTATGTGTGTTTATCCTTTACCTTAGTTGATAGAGTGGGATGCTGTAGACTCTAGTGTATAACTTCATACTACCAAGTCTGTGGCTACGCTGTCACAGACCTTTATTCAGCGACCTGCCCTCGCCTCTGTTTCATTAATAGAAAAAAATCACGTACACTGTTTTACGCGGACGACCGGTGCGATGGTTTGATGAATCATTAAGCATTGACAGGAAGGTATCGAGAAATCAACCAATCAAATTAAGCCGTATAACCTCCCGTTTCTGGTATATGCTTTATTGTGTAGACGCGTTGTGAACAATTTATTGTTTGCCTTGTATTTTATCGGCAGTTTTGATTATGGCCCGATAAAGTGCACCAGAGGGACTCACTGAATCAAGGTTTGTGAAAGCATAGGTCCAAGAGACTTGTTACTGTGAGGATGTGCGAGGGCGTTTAGTCCAAAAACACATTAATGTAGACCAACGGAAATTTACCCTTGTGTTATGCGACGATTATAATAATGTAACATGTCATTAGGTGAATTATTGGCTTCTAGGACATTATAATAATAAAAAAAAGTAGAAATATGCCAATAAAACGTAGAAACTATAATTTCAGCTCTGCAATATATAATAACATGTACTCAGTAATATATAACAGCTTCAAACTCCTTCAATGAACGTTGTATAGATCATGATTATACTATAGTCCGTTTCACCACCAGCTCTCCACCTGTTTTTTGTTGATGATTTTCTCAAAAGTTTATATGTTTTAATAATGCCCAAGAAAATAAAATATGGAAGTGACAACCTAATATGGCAATTAACAATTTTACAATAAATCCACCGTTTATGTTTCACAACATTTTAATCTCTTCACCATGATCTGGCAGATATGATGTTTCCCTCCATAAGTAGCCATCTTTATTTTAGCTGGTTATATTTTTAGAGTGTTTACATGAGATCATCCAATCAGCAGCTGTCAGTTGAGGCTGTTTTTGCATGTGACCAATGACCTTGACCGCCATAAATCGGTCTGATATGTTGTAAAATGTAGACTGATTTCTCATATTTTCAAATAATTATGTTTCTTAAATACGATGTAAGGTAGGTATTTATTTACCTTACTGAAAATTAGGTCCTTTAATCCTCTACTCTCCACTATTATTGTTTCCCTTGAAATGTAACTGATAAAAATTTTCATAGCAAAAGACAGGTGGACATGAGGGGATGAAACGGACTATAGTTAGGTTACACCGTTTCTGTACATGTAGTGCAGAATTTGATTTCTATATATTTCAGTCACGCCTGAATAGTTGCTCAGTTTCAGTTTGATAACTTATTAAAAAGATATGCATCAGGTTATAAATAAACATGTAATTGTGGTAAAAAGTCTGTAATGTAACGAAATGAGAACGATAATACGCCACAAACAATAATCAAACTAATTATTATTTGCACATAACCCGCAGTTATAATGCAGCTTACGTGGCTTTATTACATGCCTTTTCTATCATTAGGCCCTGTCCCCTGAGCAAATAAGACTTTTCAGGAAAACTCAAAAGAAACTAGACTGCACTTGAAGAGGACGTGCTTGCCCTTCGGCTGTTACAATCGTGGATCTATGTCTAGATAAATCTTTTTGATCATTTGCTTTGGTCACTGAACTCACTAGATAGAGTCTGTGATGAGTTCTAGTAAAATAGATAATGAACAGCTTGGGACGGTGGCGTAGGTGCACACCTATCACTGTTTTCTGATATTAAGATTTTCTATTTCATTATATGAATTTAGTGCTAAGGATCCTTTTTTTTTCTAGCAAAATTTGAAAACGTTTTGCCCAAATCTCTTTAATTGTCATATACCTCCATTTAAAAAATACCAAAAGAACGACATACGGCATTCCAAAGACTATCGATTATACGCCGAAGGGTTTATTTCAATTGTTTTTATATATCTTGTTTCCGTTCACCATTAGGTGACATGATCATTTTAGTCTTACGATAAATTACAAATGCAGAATATTTTTTTTTATAAAATGAGGGATATTTGTTGAAGACTTTGCTGTTACTTTCATTCAGATTCATCTATGATTTCATAGATCATTTTCAGTAACGGTCCCATTTTTTTAGATCCAAAGCACCAAGGTTCCTGCAACATCATTCATTACATCAATTTCTCAAATGATTACTCTCTTTTAATGCTGTATATCTATGTATTTTAGACAAGGTTTTCCTCTACTTGAAGTATCTGAGGAAAATACTAAGTTCGTTGTCAATTTATTTGTATTATATTATTCAAATCTTATTTACTGTGCGTATGAATAATGTCACAATAAGTTATGCGACTTGAACATGAAACAATATATGAAAAAGAGATTAAAATAAATATATGAGAAAGACATTTCCTTAGTGGGTTAATCTAAGATAATCTTTACAAGACAGAGACTATACGTTGTTATGATCACATGATTACACAAAAATTATTAAATCAACTTAAAACTACATATAACCTACACATCACTATACTATTTAATCACTTTGTCATACTGCTGAATTTTGAGAAACTCACTTTAACTAATTACCTATAGATTATCAATAGAGTTCGATTTCCTTGTGGAAATAAAAAGGAATTCGATAAAAACTCAAAAGAATTATTAACCAGTATAATATCTCGCCTATTTGAGATTCCCAGCAAAATCGATGCATATTTCATGAAGTGCGAGGTCCCAGGCTGTGTTATTGGTTTGCTGCAATAATTTACCAGGAATGTGATGGATTTTGATGAATTTCAACAGAAATATTAACAGTATAATATCTCAAATTAGTTAGATTCCCGGCAAACCCACACATATTTAACGAGGGCAGAGGTGCCCAGGCTATTTTATGGGTTCGCTGCGATAATTTACCAGGAGTATGATGGATTTTGATGAAACTCAACAGGAATATTAACCAATATAATAAGTTAGATTCCCGGCAAAACCCACGCATATTTAGAGGGCAAAGGTCACCAGACTTTATTGGCGCCATGATAAATTATATGAATATTTAAATTAGATCAGAGGCACCTAGCTTCTGTGTTGTATCGCCACGATAACTTACCACAGAGGACTGTATAGTTTCTCCCCAAAGTTCAATTCCCGGTAAATCCCATGCATATTTAATGTGGTTAGAAGTCACCAAATTTCTTTGTGGTATTGCTGCGATTACTGGGAGTTTGAGGAGTTTTTACTGACATTCCGTATGAATGTTAAACTATTACAGTAACTCCCCTGGATTCAATTACCTGAAAAATGTGCATTTAATAAGGTCAAATGTCACAAGACATTCGACAGGCGTATTATGCACTTTTACGGTGATCTTATTAACATCAACGACTATGTAAGATTAATCCTGTAAAAGTTAATGGCAGAATTAAAATAATTCGACTAGGGGCTTCCTTTCGATGAAAACTAAATATGAGGCTGGAGTTAAATAGTATTCCCAAAGGGAGACATTAAAGCAATCAATATCAGAATAAAATAACTGTCACGTTAGAGGTATGCCTTGTTAAGTAGCTACTCATGGTTCTCCTTGTATAACGAAGGTTGATTGACATGTAACTGCAGAAATGTACCAATGCAAAGATATAACATGGAAACAAATCGTTACTTATATAAATAGTTCCTTTTATGTAAACTGTACTTCTGTTTGACTAATTCTGTGAAGTGTCTTTGATCCCTTTAGATATCTAATGATTCTTTCTCTTTCAGATTCAACTAACCACGCTCTCCGTATCAATTACACTTAGTGCTTCAGTTGCTCTCCTTTGTTTGTTCGGGCCAAAGATGTACATCATCATTTTTCAACCAGAGAAAAATGTGCGTAAACTAACCATGAATTCAGCCCAGTACAAGAAAACCGGAAGCGGAAGTATGAGTGTGACGCATGCTAAGGATGGAGATTATCGTAAGTTTTCTTTTAAATCCTTTTGTGGCGTGTCGACATGCTAGTGATTATTTGGCAATTAAATTGTGTTTATTAGGAGCGAGATCAATAATTTATGCAGGTTTGAACTTCACTAGAGACTTGTATTGGGCCCCTGTTTGATTTACCGTTTGTGGTTGTCCCGCATTAAGTATAGACATCCAGTTGTTAAACGGATATCGCCGGATGTTTCACATCCCCATTAATCAAAGTTAATTTTAAAAAACGAGCTGGTATTTACGAGCTGGTGGACCAGAGCTTCTCTCCGGGTGTAAGGTGCTGACGATCAAAGTTAATGGAAAGGTTCCTCCCGTCTAAGAACACGGTAAACCTAAAGTGCCGCAACAACATAGGTACAAGGTAAATTTACCATATTGATTTATAATAAAAGGCCAGACGATAGATCTAGTGTCTAAAAAAGTATTTTTTCTCCAAATTCCATTTAATGCCTATCACTTCTCACTTTTAATTAAAAAAACAGAGGTCGAATTAATCATAATTAATCATAATCATTATTAATAAAAACTAAACATTACATGAATCTTCAAGTTATAAACATTTTACACCAGTTATAGTGAAGACATATATCCGTTAATGCTTCGTCCCTGGAACAATATGTCATTTAAGTATACACACTGTGGCTAAGGCATTTTATGTTCTTCTGTCTTTACGTTAACTGAACGCCACCTGACCAGGGCTTTTCGTTTCAAGATTTCCAAAGAAGGCAGTCTTATTGAGACACGAGAAATGTCTATATAGCATCTTGGGTAAGGAATCGCTCTGGTTTCACTTTAATGGACGGGACAAAAACAGAATTTCCGGTGAATTAATGTTATACGAGCACTTAGGAATTCTAAAGAACCGGGGGTATATATTTTCATTTTATACTGAAAATGTAATTAGAGAATATTCTTAAAATGTGATTCTCGCTTTTTCTTATATGCCTGGTGGTATTTGTAACAGAATATATGTAAAGGACGTTTTATCTTAAATTATTGCAAATAATTTGCATGAAAGAAAAACATTACATATACATTTTCACACACGAATCAGATTTTATGTGCAGATTTCTATTGTTTTTCTCTGTAAATATGACATTAAATAATAGGTTCGTCGAAGCGAGTATATTTCAGAATTTTTTATGGTTTATATATATATATATATATATATATATATATATATATATATATATATATATATATTCCTTTTCTTTTATAGGCGATTACATAGATTGTATTTGAAAATATTATATTTCTGTCAGAGCCATAAGAAAGACGGGGCACAAAAAACCTAATAACAACAGATCACGTAGTCGTGATGAGCATAAATTTTGTTACGGATATAAAAAAATCAGATTCTGTAACACTAGGCAGTGTGAAATGTCTAGTTGAATGAAAACGAAGTCAGTGATATTTTGTTAACAAATAATTATAATTTATTTTAAAAACTATCCTAAACTTGCAATACACTAAATAAATACAATTATACAGTATAACAACAGTATAACAGCAAATCAATACAGTTACATAGTATAACAAATAAATTGTACAGTACCAGAGAGTCCGGATCCTCGGCTTTTCTGGATACCACCACTGTCACAGCTCAATAAGTTCTTTTAAACATAAATTCCAGTTGAACAGTTCACGTAAATCTTCTCGGAGAATAATAGTCCAATATAATCTCAAAATCAATCTGTTGTAATCCAAAAGTGAAGTTCTGGCAATAAACCCAAAGGCAACTGAAGACTGAATAAAATCTATTACAAAGTTCGAAGAATATCTGTAAGTGCTGCAATTATCGGAAAGGTCCACAAACTGACTCACACTCTTCTGTGTCCGCTGAAATATTTCTCTCTCTCCTCCTTCGGCTCAAAACACAGCCCCTATTTATAACTTTTCACCTCAAGCCCAGAACTTTCCATTTCACGAACAATCCCTAAAACACAACAAGACAAACGCGCTTAAAAAGGGCGAACAGCCCAGAAGTAGATTAGCACGAACGCTGTGTCTTTACACGCCAGGTCAACCAGTACGGATTACACCGAGTGCTGTGTCTTAACACGCCATAGGAACGCCAAGGGCCTGGGCCTAACACGAATCAGAATGTCAACAGACACCTGTAACAATGAATAACACAATTCTCTGGGTATATCCATCAGAGCTGACACAGAGCGAATACTTGTTATCTGACCGCTGATTATCGCATCATGTGATATCGCATTATGTATCCAGCTCGAAATTTTAAACAAGCGCCACCCACGCTTAAAATTTGGAGCTGGATGTACGATGCGATACCTTGCTCTCATTATTCTGATTACAATTCTTTGCTCACACTGAGCAGAATCGGACTCACAGGAGTACAACTCTGCTGGTTAGCGTTTGTGGGCATCAAGCTCTGCAGCCCACAATGCACCGGGGCTTCTACATTCACATATGGTATAAATGTAGAGAACAGGGTAATGTAGTCCGTTCAAATACTTTGAGTAAGAATTCTTTCAAGGCAAACTTGCATAAACATGGGTAGAGTTATTAATATTTTGTAAGCATGCGTTATGTGAAATGTAAACAGATCGTGTTTTCCTTGAAATTTAACAAATTTTGATTTTTTAGTTTGACAGTTGAGACAAGCTTGTAGTCCTGGGCGTGGTGGTGGAGAATCGTGCTATACAAAGCAGAGTTTACACTAAGGAGACGTGAGACAGTGTATACACGCTGCGTGAGGAACGTACATCAAAACTTGTGCAGTGAATGACTGTCAACTTCCTGACCGTTACCATGATTTTTCAGCGTGATGTACAAGTCAGGCTTTAATTTATCGATCAATTAAGGCGTATAATTCTATACAATTCTATACAATCAATTCCTACCATTATATTTATATATACAGGTGTCGTAATAACGCCTTTCCGCCTGTCTCACACAGGCATACACGTGCACGGAAAAGCTTTTTTTCATTTTTTTACAAATCTGTTGGAAAGGTGAATACCCAGATGTTTTCCACATTAGTAGCGGACAAGTATTAACAAAAATGACACAAAAACGATATATTTTGCAGGTGGTCTTCCACCGACTCCCTATATTTCCTTTATTTTCCAATTAAATGGTCTATAATTTCTTATACTTTCCGGCATTGAGGCCGTCATCGCCTATAATTTCCTAAATAATCGTCTTTCTATTATAACAGTGTAACTATTGAAAACATTCAGTTATTTTTGCATGCAAATGAGCATGTAGGATGGCATGTAAGATGCCAAAAGTAGATTAATACTGAGCGAAGTGTGACTGAAGGTTTGATATGGCGGTAGGATGCATATATATATATATATATATATATATATATATATATATATATATATATATATCGGAACGGCATTTATTCTGCGGAAAGGCAAACCTGTATTTATACCTTTCCATTGGAAAGGTGGAAATTTCAAAGTATTACGATGCCTGATATATATATATAAGCATTTTCCATGACAGAAAGCTTAAATAGTTATTTTTATTTGAATGTGGAGGATCTGTCCCTCACAGTTTAGCACTGGTTGACAGCATTAACTCCCGAGACTACTTGTTTATGGCTTTAACGGTCTAATCTCGGAGAGATGGGGGTTGGTAGAGTACCCAGATTATTTTCATAAAACCTATAACGCTACAGTTATTGTTCAAATCAAACCGGATAGACCCCTCACTGTGGCCCGGCGTTATGTTGTCATTCTTCCGTTCAATTACGTTCTCGCCTGTGGTTGTTTCCTGCACGGTGGATATTAGTGGCTGAGTATTGCCAGTTACTGCCAACCACTTCCATCAGTTGACTTAGAGACTTGTTTTCATTGATTTCCCCTTACCTCGAGTCTAAATAGATCGATGCTATTTACCGTAGCGGCTGTTAGCCTGTTGACCCCCGGCTCAGGAAATCAAGTGGCTTTAAAAGCCGCTGACAATTTGTCCAGGTCAAACAGTGCACAGCTGACCAATAGGCACATAGTCCGGCCACCTTTTGCACAGGCGCGAGTGGTGGCGAATTCACACGAAGTAGTCAATATCTGATACCGGCTTTGGCACTCTGTGAATTAAAAGTTGACCAAAAGTGTTGAATTAGTCTCACGCAATTATTCCTGTAATCACTCTGTGGGTGGTGAAAATCGAAACTATTTTTTATTAGTTTTCCTTCTATGTGTCACTGTACGACAAGATATAAATGGACAATAAAAATGTTCCTAAGCCCCTTACGTGAAATCCTGACAGTTGTACCGGAATCTGCGGAGATGATATTATTATTCCTCTGACATCAAGGTTTATTGTGACTGCTATAAAGGCACAGCCTATGGCCATTATTATTACTGCAATAAGTGCAACGAACGTCAGTCCACTAGCTGTACTTGGCTTAATATGTGTTTGAGTGTCTTGACAATGCATTATTAAATGTATTTCCCAAGTTCTTCTCGGATTATTTAATATGAGTAGAAATAACTTTGACCTATTGAAAGGGACAATATACCATGGCCTGGTACTAAAAAAAAATTGCTAAATAGTATGGAAACAAGCAGTACTGCGAAACAGGTTCATGCGAAGGGGTGAGCAAATTACGGTGCGCGGGCCATATACGGCCATCAGGTCAGTCTGTTTGACCCGCAAACCAGATTGAAGTACGATATCACAATGTGCGATCCCAGGGATTCTCGTATTGAATACCCTGTTTAATGTGTCTACAGTGAGATTTAATTCTAATTAACAGTTCGTTTAACTGTTTAGTAACATTTGTAGAGCAATATAACATTAAGATCATTTTATATACTACTTTCTTTGAGTTAAAATAATTCATGCAGTTATGTGAAAAGTGAATGAATATTTGTTTGGGAATAACCTTTGCTATATTTTTGTGTCAAATATGGCACGCTAGAGACTTCACGGATGTTTTGTGTGGCCTTCTGGGAGAAACGTCTGCCCTTCTATTGTAAATCTATCATATCTAAAGGTTACCACTACAATGAGTTACACGTTATAATAAATGCTTTCAAGAAATTTGAGGTTAAAGCAGCCATACCTGATGAACAAGATAGCAGTGAACCAGGTTTATGCTATTAACATAATATTAAACATTTAGTGCGGGAAAACGATACACATCAGTTTTTTTTTTTAAAGGTGAAGATACAGCAGAAAAGTTAAGGTTCTTCTAATATAAGCAGGGCTTTCAATAGGCAAATTTTATGCAGAGTTCGGTATTCCCGAGTCAAAATGTCCAATGGGAGTTTTTAGGGTCACAATGGTACGTAGCTTATTTTGAAAGATTTACATTAATTAAACTCGATATTTATACATTATTCTGCATTAAATAAAATACAAACGATATATTGCATTAGTTTTGATTTATTGAACAATATTAACAAATGTGAGAACTGCATGTTTTTATAAGGCACACCGGTAAGGTAGACCGGCTTAAGGTAGTCGGCACTGATCAGAAACTGTCAGGGGGGCCTGCTTTAATCTTTAAGTTTTGCAACCGGAAACCACGCGTCCGCTTGGATGCTTGTTAACCGGCAGCCTAGCGTCCTAAAACGAATTGGAGTATCTCTGTCGCATACTTCTGCACTCCTGAAAGCAATGATAACGTAATTTTGTTTAATGGTTATTTAATGTAATGTTATTTAATGGTCAGAGCTTGGGCCACGAAGAAGGGACTCCTTTCTACTCATTTCTTAAATATTCTTTCATGACCCCAGGTCTACATTCCCTTACTAAAAATTTATTTAGTGATTCTATAGCCACCACAAGCCCAGAACACACAATATGTGCATGTAATATGTAATAATATTAGAATAAAGGACATGTTACTTGGCCTACATGCTCTAGATCACAATGATTTCACTGAATTTCGTGACGTATATAAATACCCATTTTCACCATTAGGGGATATCTAGGTCGAATTCACCCAACCATCCACCCGATGTCTCTGCAGAATACACGGCACAGTAGGTATCTCGGTTGACGGGTCTACTGATAGGCCTACTATTGAGTGGTAAAGGCATTGAGAGAGTGAAGTCATTGCTGATATTACGGTATCGCTGCATACAGCCGGTAATCTAAATATTACTCTCCGAGGAAGGAATTAACGCAAAATAAAACGGGAATGAAGCAATCATTGTTTCCGGTGGCTTGATGAAGCACTCCTGTCAAACGCGGAAGGCTTTCAGTCTTTCAGTTATGCATCTGGTATTGTAAAAGCTTCGTCTTATTAATATAAACTTATTTATTTTACATTGATTGTACAAATAGTTATTATAACTAATCGAGGCACTCTCCATGGCTCCGGTGATGGCGTAGGGTAGTCTGCAAGGGTGGAGGAAACCGGAGTACCCGGAGAAAACCACCGGCCTTGGACGGGCAGCTACAACCCACTCTCATTGCCACGCCGGGGATCGAACCCGGGTCGCCAGCGGAGACAGCCAAGCGTTTTACCACTCAGCTGTCCAGGCCCCACTCAGCTGTCTAGGCTTGAATCATCATAAATGTTAGTGTACACTATAACATGGTGTTGCATGTTTGTAAATTGGGATTATTTAAATAAGAAAGATAGACTGTTTAAATGTAGCGAAAATGTCTTTGTATAGCCATAATGTATATGTCGGGGGGGGGGGGGGGGGGGGTAAGGGTTGAAAATTATGACACTCTTGAGGGGTTGGCTTCTATTTTCTGGTGGGGGGGGGGGGGGGGACTTGGGTAGCCCAGGGTATATTATTTCAGGAGGAGATGCTTCTGTCCGTATCCCTCTGGTTCGTCTATCTAACATTTTCTCAACAATTAGCCCCCTGGCAATATAAGGAATAGATAAAATAAAGATTTAGTACCTTGCAGCTATCGATGTGATATATTCTATCTACCAGACGTGGTCGATAGACTGATAATCGAAGGGGGGGGATTACACGGTTACATATATATATATATACCTCAGCCAAGGAGGTTATGTAACACTCCGTCTTTGTTTGTTAGTCTGTTAGCGGTTTACCCAGAAACTACTGAGCTGATTTCCACAAAACTTTGTTGAGGGCTCGGGCTTGGACGAGGGAAAAACCCCGTCACATTTTTTTGTGGATTCGGAATAAGTGGTGGGTCCAGTATTGCCCTGACTGCCATTTAATCGCTTCTGTTTCATGATACTTTCCACTGCATGTTTTTATTTAACACAATTAATTTAGTTATACATGATATAAGAAACCTATAAGACTTGTTATGAATACCCCTGTGAGAACAGGGTATTTTAAATGGGCTTTTGGTGATTTTATAAGGTTGTACCTTAATAAGCTTGAACATTTGTATGTTATTAACATTATAAACAATTTGGGATTGGCGATGTATGGTTAACCTAAGAAGATGTACTATGTTCCAAAGGAGACTAGCCCTGTTAGCCTTATACCTAATTGGTTAGATCCAGTATATTCCCAAGTAGAAAAATTTTAGAAGTTAACACGGGAATTAAAAATATTTACATTATTTTTTCATTCAACACCTATTTAAACCGACAGTTCCAGGAGAGCTAGATACTTTATCGTATATGTTTCGGTGGACGGGGTGTTCGGATAATGATAAATCACGAACCTCATGGAATGACAGGTAGTTTGCTGCTTGAATGGACGTGTGGCCGTGAGACCATTACCCCAGTCTCTATAAATAGGAATTCGATTAAGAATCAAGGATACCATAGAACTTCAGAAATACATCATCTTATGGAGACAAGTGGCTATATAAGATCCCCGCTTCGGATCTCAGGTCCTTTTACTCCTCTCTGATAAGAGAGTAACGTGTCAGAAATAAGATACATTAGAGGGATATTAATTCTACTCTAAATAAAGATCTCGCCGTAGAACTCTCTCTAGCTGTCCACTTCAGCAAGGCAAAATGTTATTTCACAATCATCAGGCACAGTTCATGTCGCCTGGGATCGTTGTCGCTGTAATATTGTATGTTATTGTCAGACAGAATAACACGAGAAGTAACCAGCCAGTAACTTTATAACAACAGCTCGCTGATGGCGCCCCTAAAATAATATGCTGTCAGACAAACATGTTAGACTAGACCTATAAATAATGACATGTTGAGGTATGAAATGAACATGGAGTCGGCACATATTTCGTAACCGTTACCATTTGAATATCTCAAACTCACAATATGGCACAGAACTGATATAGGCAAGGGGGAATCGGGTATTTTCCAACGAGGCAGTCATACTGTGATATGAAACTTAGTTTAAGCATCTGTGGTTGCAAACTGATCTGATCACACATCTGCAAACAAATAATTACCCAAATTTAACACCTTGATCTCAACTAGAAAGTATTTTCTTTTTCATTACTCCAATAATTGAAAGCATTTTAAACCACTGAAAAGTATTGAATCTGCAAGTTCATTAATTTTTCCTTAAGTGATACAAAATAAACAAATATCATATAAATAGACTACCCTGTATTCCATATGGTAAATTTATCTTCAGCAGGTGATTCAAAATTCCAGAAGATTTCTGTGAAGCATTCGTTCGTTTGCATGTCTCCTCTTGTTGTTACATTTCTGAATTTAATTGGTAAAAATTGGGAAGGATCGCGCAAGTACGCCCGTGTCAATAATAGATAAGCCTTGCCTGGGCAAATTTGTTAAATTGTATCCGCAAAAGTCTTTGTCCTTGAAAGCAGGTCGCTCTCCTGTCTCTGCTGGCGCTATATATAGAAACCTCACACACGTGCGTCATTTCCGTCACTTCCTCAAACGTCACGTAATTAAGCGGTTTCTGTTTGCACGGATAAGCTCTGGCACCCCTGGTCACGGTATTCCACCCCCCCCCCCCCCCACCCGGTTTTTCCGGGCTTTAATTTAAAAGCGACTATTTTCCATTTTCATTAAACAAATTCTTAACATACAGTCCACATTCGAACAAGCTTAAATATTTGAGTGTAAGGCTGTCAGTACCAATAGTTCTGTTGAACTGTACAACTGGGTTTAAACTTTGTTTGTTAAATTCATTTTTCTACTATTATATATCTTATGGATAGATGGTTACATATTTATGTAATAAAACTGTAATAACAAATCGAAATCCATTCTCTTGGTTGCACATATTTTTTTCTATACTCTGTCAATGTGGCACCTTCAAATCCCCACAGCTTATACTGATTGAACTTCGAGATCACTCTTCTGCGGATTCCACGGGAAAGAAAATATTGTTTTATGAATTTCTTTTATGTATTTTAAAGTATGTCAAAGCAAGTTCATGTATACTGAAAGATGAGACTTGACATGACGTAATAACCTGGATCTTACATAACAAATGTTAAGTTTGATGTTTTCCGAACTTGGCGGGTAGGTTCAATTGTTCAAATTTATCTTAAAATTCTTGGCAATAGGCAGCCTTTAATAATAATATGAAAGGTAAATGCCCAGTGCTCAGTTAAAACCAAACCCTTTTACATAATACCTCTTTTAATAATTCATTATTTGTCATAACATTGATGTTGTTTGAATGAATCAGTTTTCAAATACCATTTTGTAATCTCAGAGAGAGCGCTTTATGATCCGATTTTATAATTTACATTTAATAATGAAACTGGCCTTCAATTATATTGTTTTATATGATCCTTATTTTTATTAATGGAATTACTGCTTGTTTTTTGTCATGGACATATTATCCGAACTTCCAGTGAATAATTAAGAAAATTGACCATTTTTTCCAAATGTTAGTAAAATTCAGATCATTCTAGCGTTCCTGAACTTAGACTTTACTGTTCAGTTCTATAAATAAAGGAACTTTATACCATCCATTTAAACATAATCAACCTTCACAAAGGCTTTTCTTTTCAATAAAGGTAGAATGTTATTAATTTGCGGATGAATTTATGTACATAACTATTTTTATGAAGTGTGGGGAAATAAAAGTTTCAAAAAAAATTTAGAGTTTTTTTCCAAATATATTTTGTATTCAATACTTGTCCGTCATTTATTGCTTTTCTCACCATGTTCAAACCATCACATATCTAGATATTAGAACGGGTCTTCCCCTTTGTGTTTTCTTTACCTTCTACTTTGTTAAAATATATATAAATATATTTTTCAATGTTTGCAATTTTTCTCTTCATTTGTTGACCCTATTTACCATTTCAGTCCTTTAATATTTTCTTTGATGAATTGTAGCTTGTATTTTTCCTACATTTTCTTTCGATAATTTGTAAATACCTGGGTTATTTTACATTTTAAATATTTTCCGGGATTTTCGGGGATATGTCATACCAGCTACATCTTAAAACTAGCCAGGTTTTCTTTTATAATCAATTCAATTTTCCAATTAAACTTACATGTGAAATCTTATATGTAATTTTTCGGTGTTACAGTTTCCTCGATGTCCGAGGTGGTCAAGCTGAATGTCCCAAACTGTAACCGTCACGGGGCTGACACGGAGACGGAAGGCGAGCGTGACAGTCTCAACTGTGACATGGACTGAGGAAACAACAGGTAAACGTACCGTGACATCAAACTGTGACCAAGTACCAAAATGCCAGCTTCACAAACTTGTCACAGACAGAGACCTACATGGTAAAGAAATGTTACCAAGACTGGTAAACACCGGCGAGTTATCGTGGAAGGCGCATCCGTAACGTGTACAAGAACTGGTGACGTCACGCAAAAGAAATACAAAAACTGAAAATTCGTGACGCAGTTGACGTCAGCAGGTAAAGATGTGTGTGATAACATCGCCGAGTATTGTATCATAACAGAATTTGGTCACACGCCAAACGCGGCAACAGCCATACACGTTACGGCTTGATCGTCATATCAAATTCAAAGCCAGTGACATGTGTTCTGCTCTGACAGACCACATCGCAGCAGTCCTAGGGCGTGAAACTGCGAAGATGTTGTGCGAGAGTTCTGCATCCGAAACGTTTATTAATACCAAGTACGGACCAAAAAAGGCAACTGCCTTGACTTTGGCAGGTATCAACATTCATACAACTCAGCGAGTCATAAACATGGAAGTGTACCGATATAAAATTGGACATGTGACAACCACCATAGAGCAGACGCCAGGGGGCATCATTGTCAAATGTGACGCCATGCCAAAAGTAATTCCATGGTGAATGTGACAGTCCGTTCCAGCACCAACAGTGAAAGAAGCTGTCAGTGTATAATGAAACGCATGGATCTGATTTGTATCCTAGAAGAGGGACTTTGACCAGGAAGTAACAAAATTACAATCTTTATATGATGGGACTGAATTTGGGAGGTTTTGCTGTGTGTTATTCCCAATGTTCTAGGCTATTTCACTGAAATGACAGAAGCAAAAAATGATTTTATTAAATTACTGTACTCTACTCTGACAGCTCAGTATAATAAATCTGCCGTGCAGTCTGTTTGAAACTAAACACACACAACTATATACGCCAAGTCGCTTAAAATTCCAGAGTTTCCGAAACAAAAGCTAGAGACCTATCGGACATTATTTGTTTAAATTGTAGTACGGATATATTGTAATAGGTTAATAATTCAAATTTAGTATATTTTAGATATTTAGTTTTGATTCTTGATTCAGTGACTATTACTGCAGTACAACTTGAACGTGTGTCTTGATCAGTAGAGCATACTTGTGTTTAAAATGGATATATTTTGTGAATTGGGGCTGTCTTTGTACCCTAATTCTCCCTTAACACATGAACAAATTTCTGTCTGCAGTCCTGCAGTACCCACCAGGTAGACACCATTAAAATCTTAAGTTGTTTTAAAGACATATTTCTAAAATTAACCCACTTAACCCGCAGAGTATTCTTTTGTTTTTAAGTATTGATGGCTATTGCATGTTTTCCGACCACTAACCACGACAGCTTGTGACACTAAAGGAAATCGTATGTAACAATCAATAGACATTGCATCAAATCCTATCGATTCGAAACCAGAAATAGTTCTCTAAGAGTATGGCTGACCAAACGATGTCGGCGGAAGTCTATTGATTTTAAACCGTCCTATTATCCAAGGCCACTACCCTTGACCTTTGCCGAAGTTCTCGTTACTTCTTGGATTGAAAACTCCAGATATCAGTAATGTCTGAAATATTTCTCGCAAAATTTTGGACGGACAGACAGAAGAAGATAAAATTAACCATTTTCATCACAACGAAACCGAGAGTAATGTGCCATTTTAAAGGTCATTTCGTGACCCTGATCTGTACAAATGTACCAAATGACCCCAGACTCAAACCAGCAGAAGAAAGATTACTGCCTATATTTCATGTGCCGTGTGGCTAACATTAAAAATATATTTTGATTTATAACTTAGAAAGTTTACATGTTAAACAAACTACTTTATTCAAAAGTAAAAGATGGAGTCAACATAGAAACAGTTGGGGGACAATTGTTTGATGAGATTCGTGAGTGTGTGTTTGTGAATATATTAATATATGAGACAAGGTTCGTACTTTAGGGATGGTCTTTATTTTGAAATACAACGTTATTAGGATCATATATTCGGGACCAAGGAAAGTGGTGGCAATTACGGGGTGATCGCAAGGCGCGGATCCACTGTAAAAATATATATATATATATATATATATATATATATATATATATATATATATATATATATATATATTTATTTATTTCTATATATATAAATATTTCTATATATGTAATATATATAATATATATAATATATATATTGACGATTACATTTTTTAAATCCATCGATAAAATTAGATTCTCTAAAAACGCACCAAATCAAATAAATATATGTTAAATTTTATGTTTACAGGCTGATAATGGTTCGTTTACGTAGGGGTACCGTACTACAGGTGATTTTGTGTAGAGTTTTCTGTTGCACATTGCTTGTTTGACTAGTCGTTGACCTCTTCGCTGAGTGAAGGGTTTAGTAAGTCTGTGTGTGCATGATACCTGCTGATATGTATTTATGTTTCATATACAGCTGTAATACGTACCGCCGAATAAAAAAAAATATATTATCATATACACTTGTGTTTGATCCTTAATATTGACAGATCAGTTTATCTGGAGAGAATGACAAAGAAAGCACATCCATAGATGGTTTGCTCTGTGTGTGTATACTGGTGATAATATTTCCGTGTGTGTGTGAGAGAGAGAGAGAGAGAGAGAGAGAGACAGACAGACAGACAGACAGACAGACAGACAAACAGACAGATTACGCAAGTGTTTTTGAGTGTGATCATATATTGCCAGAGGGTATGCGTTCATTCTCGTCCTCGTGTGGCTGTTTATTCACTAGATAACTCACGCAGATATGAATGGAATCCCATAAATGTTCAGGGCACCTCGGACATGGGCCAATGAAGAATCGATTAGATTTTGGTGTGGGTCCGGTAAGTGATCCGGATTCAGCCAGGACTTCCAGGAATATTCACAAATATGAGGTCACATATGCCCGATTGAACATGAGAAAATGGGCCGAATAAGGGAATGCAAACTCTTGTTGGGGGGACATTTCTTTAAGAAGCCATATCTTTAAGACCACGGGAACGACGGTTTCTACTCCAAACTCCCCTTCTATGAAACTTCCATTCACTATAGCTGTCGCATTTTGGCCACCATGGTTGGCATCAAGCTTTTGACCTCTCATCCCGTTTGAAGCATCTGAGCCAATGAACTTGATCGTATTTAATTGACCTTTCAGAAGAGTTCAACAGCTTGGACCCGTTCTATGACTCCGAGAACGCTCATGGGACCACCGGCTTTGTGTGACCTCGTCTGCTCGAGAGGTGATAGGCGAACTCCGCCTCAGCGATGCAATAAGTTCGCTGATTATCTACTGTGCATTCAAGAAACCGGGAATATCTCATTTGATCTCAATGGTTATATACTCTTCTGAACCTGTAGTATTCAAGCTTTTTGTGGATTTATTGTGCTGTCAATTCTCAATTAATAAACCCAACAGAATAATATTAAACAGTTACAAATTTCAAGCGCATATTGAAAGTATAAAAAATTATAATATCTGACTAGAGTATCTCATAAATGTTTCATTGCTGCAGTTTATATCATAATTCCTGCTTCTTTAATCTTCGTTTCTTTGACCCAACTTGTGAAAATCTTAATTTTTCAATATCAGAAACTTTCCCGAATGACCAGCACCTACAATTTTGCGAACATGCTACTTCCAGGTAAGTCAAGAATACCAGAACTTTACACTTTTTGTCTTATAATCAAAGAATATGTTTACATTAAACCAATGTATTTTAAAAACTGATGAATTATTCCATCGGTAGTTAGTTTAAGAAGCAGGCAAAATTTTAAGATATGGTTTGACAGTTTTGTCTCTAAACTATGCGTGCAAGACATTTTTACCATACTATATTCCATTAGATGGACGTAACTGATGCGGACATCATTTGTTTTACAACAGTTCAAAACATGTCACCTAAATTGAAATAAAATACCTACATATAAATAAATTCATTTGTTGTCATATATTTGATGAAATTGTACGTAAATATGCAATTGAAGAAACGTGTGCTCTCTGAATTTGTTCTTGGTCGGTCACTAAATTCTCGTTGCCCGAACCTTTAAGGTCAATGATAGATCATCACAGTTTTCGCGATCGAAGAAAGCACTGATCCAAATAACACCTAATTAAATATAGTTAATTATTTGGGTTCGACGCGGTTAACAACTGGTTTAATACCTCACTTGTGTACATTCACTTATTCGGCCCATATTTCTTGTTTCATAATTGACTGTACATTTGTGAATATTCTTTTATGACGTTCCTGAATCCGAATTATGAGCCGGATCCACAAGAAAATCTAAATGATTCTTCACTGGATCATTCCTGGAATACCCTGCAAATACCACAAGATTTCGTTCAAGATTGCGTGAGCTATGTTGTTAATAATCACACAAACACACACACACGAACGGGGATGAATGCATACCCTCCAGGCGGAGGCAATAACACACCTATATCACCGGTGATGTTCCTCTCACTTTACCTCACACTGCCGAAAAAGGAAAATGACGAGTAGTCCGTGCTGATTACGTCACTATTACATGGCCAGTCCATGGATTCCATAGATGTAAAAACACAATAGCATATAAATTACAAAGGGAAACGGTTCCTTTGATCTTAGATCGCCAAGAGAATCTTTTCTTCCTAAAATGAAATCTGTTTGATTTTATTGATATACATAACTTCAGACAGAGAGTATGCTGGGCAAAGACTATAGTCTCAGGTACACTCCGTTACTTATTGTTATAAAGTAAGAAATCACAAAAGTCGTAAAGGGTTTATAGAAATAAAAATGATGAAATGTACCTGTTATCTTGATACTAGAAGAAAATGAAATATGTCGGTGTATCATTTCACTCGGGAATTCCTCAAACCTGGAATTATTTCTTGTAGCAACATGTTTTGTCTTCAGCAGCTAATGAGAAATTGCGATAAAATATAGACCACTCGAGTATAATTTTATATAGACTTAACCAACAGCACAAAAGCTGTCTGCCAGCGACGCGGAGATGCGAGCACAAGAACGATGGACCGGTGAAAAAAGACTGGTACCCAGCGCAATGTAGCTGGACCAACATTATTGATTTGGGTTTCATCAGTCATTAAGTATATTCGATCGGGGCACTTGGTGAACCACTGTTTGCCCGAGGAGCACTTTTTATTATTCGATTACCACCCTGTGAAGCACTCTAGTTCACGCGTCTTAGCCCGTATTCATAAAATTATCATGCAACAACATTTTTCTTCACAGAGGCACCAAACAAGCGCCCTAAACGTTGGTCACGCTTCCGATAATGGCTGATCATTATTTTATTGAATGTTATAATGTTCAGAGTAGACCCAGTGGCCAAACAAACTGAAATGATCTTATTCTCCCGGATAAACCTCCCAACGTATCGTTCATTGATTTGAAGAAGAAGAAACTTTAAGCGCCCGGGCGGCAATATACAACAAAGGCGACCATTGGGCGGAAAGGGTAAATAGTAAATACAGAACAAATACCAGTACCAGTGGAATCACCACGCCAAACACTGAGCTGCATATGCCTTAATATATGCAGGCCTTCAAAGCAAAGCTGAGAGAAATTTTGCAAAAGTAATTCAACATCCAGCGCAGCATAGCGTTCCATGTGTCTTGACCTTACGTCACTCGATTTTACAGTCAGACAATTTAGTACAATCGCAAACCACCGTGGCTCAAAATTAACCTACCAAAAGTCGCAATCGAATAAGCCAACTTTAAGGTTTTTTATATACAAAAGCAGTTGAATCTCATACTTATATGCCGACTAATTCTCATTCAATGATTCATTTACTATTTCGTAATTATCTAAATTAGTTTTTGACCTGTTTAACTTTCATGTCAATTTTGCAGGTCACAATTACATATATTTATCTTAAAGGATTTTTGCCTCATAGGTTTTATCACCTGTCAATGTGTTTTTAGTTTAATATAAGTTTCTGGAAGTCAATAAAAAAGGCTTGTATTCAATAACAATTGCAGAAAATTGAGCCAAGTATTTTCTTTCTACTATTTTTCTTTGAAAGACCAAATGTAGCGGTTCCCTCCTGTGAAGTCATATCACTAAATTATGAAATAACTAACATTTCTACTCGGCCAGCTTGACAACAAAATTGAAGCTTTCCTGTCTCGTTTGTCCGCCATAATATAGGCGAAGACACATAATCTCAATGTGACACATGCACCATTAATTCCCAAACCATGAGTCTTTGAGAAGAGCCAGCTTTTGAGAAAATGACACCCTCTACTATTTCAGACACTATGCTGAAATTGCACACAGACATGTTGGTATCGGCTATCAGTCCTTAATTACATGGAACAGAACAAACCAAAGAAGACTAATTATTTACATCCTTCTCTGGTAGGCATCACAGGAATTGCATTGCAAACTAGAAGTCTTGTAATTGTCATACGATAGTCACGGGTCTCCAACTGTCCCTCTTTATTTTGCACTGCAAGTTACGCCAATGGATTTAAATTTTGTCGCCACGATCTAAATAAATCTATATTAGTTTCGAAAGAAGGAAAGTTCTGTTAAAAAAAAAGAAATTTGATCGTCCTCTCTTGAATTTTCACAGATGAGCTGAAAATAACATATTTTTCAAAGGTAATAAAGATATTATACTCAAAGTTCGTATTGCACTGTTACGTTGTAAAATATATCTTTTCCTATAGTTACATAGTTCTCGGTCTAGCATGTTAGGAGGAGATGCATGCCAACCTGAAATGACCGGAAGTGACGTAAGATAAAGGGTGCTGAAGCTAATTTAAAATTGATGATAGTACACAAGTATCTTCGTTAACTGACATCTATTGTATAAACTTGATATCCTGAGAAGTACAATTTTACAGTAGCACTTTTAAAGTAACAAACTTTCCTCTAAATTTTGACCTCTACTGTGACCTTGACCTTTGGCCGTATTGACCCAATTGTTTGTATGATTTAGTTTTTTAGTAAAAACTACAGTACTGTAAAATAGAAATTGGAGGGTTCCTTCTTGAGTCTTTACAGATGAGGTGCAAATGTTGACGTCATGTTTTGCATATTTCATAAACGTGACTTGCCACTTCAATCCTACATTGTAAATGGCATTAATCTATTAAAGTTTCAACTTTCTAGGTTAAATGTTTTATTCTAATGTTTTGGCTTAGTAATGGTCGCAAGTAAATTCTATCTTAAAGGTTTCATCCATTTTACTGTAACTGTAATAGTTAAGGAGATGATCGATATAAAAAATAAAAAATTGCACATTTTTATCCCTGTACCTTGAAAAATACACCAAGGTTACTGACACGGGGTCAACGGAATAAGATCTTATACTGAGGTATATCATGTGTAAGTATGAAACAAAAAAAAAATCAGATGAAACAGTGACAGCACAATAAGAAAAAGAAGAATTTAAAAAAAAAATAAAGGAGGAGATAAATTAGCTGGATAACATGGTGATTTATTTGATGAGGAAGATACGAATAGCCTCTACGTGTACGTAATGCACAAATAAAATTTTAGTCTTACCAGAACAGAGTGGCACATCCCAACAAACGTCGCCTGACATCTGACGCGCTAGAAGTGAATTAATAATAATCCGACATTAGCGACGAAACGTCTTATACCTTCAATAGACGACTGTTTTCTAAAATATAACATCAGAGGTAACAGCTAAGATTGGGCAAACTTGCGGGAAGCATTCTGACATTCGCCACACGGAGGGTTCCTGCCCGTACTAATGCGAACTGCTTGGTTTGTCCAGGTAATGTCAAGGATAACTCTCTGTTATTCATACACCAGGGTTATATCCCTAAATCGAGATATTTCGTTAAGGAATTAAAATTTAAATTAATACGAAACGTAGTAAATATAGAGCACACATCCACAACATCCATACTAAATATAACAAAAATAATATATTGGACCATTAAACATATTTTATATTTTCTAAACCACTGGACCTCCCTTGCGATGTAATGTAGTTACTCGTTAAATGTTGTAAATATAAACAGAACCGTAAGCACGTGCCTGCTTGGTGGTGTTATGAGTTTCTATTAAAAATACTGAGCACAAGGGACACGTGTATTAATCATATTAAAATGCGTTTTTAATCGTTACGAATATTTTTTTTTTTTAGTGGAAAAAGCTTTATCTACTTTGCGCTGATGATGATGATGATGATGATGATGATGATAGTCTTTATTTCCTCCATATAATGAAAATATTCATATTTCATATCAAATTAAAATCAAATGCAAGAAAAAAACATTTAGTTTCGAATTATATCAAGATGAAATTAAAGATATTAAACCAAAGACCAAGGATTTGATTTACATTATTAACCACTTTGTATATTACTTGGTTGATTCAATACCATATTAATACATCACAATCTGTCACTGATTTTACATTTGACTCTTTTCTTGTTTACACATGTGACAATAGTTATAAGTTCCGCATAAGTCAGTTATCAAAAAGAGATATGATAAATCCGCTGCATGGTGTAAGGACATGCAATGATGCTCCCAGTATGACTAGTGATCATCAATATACAAATCTGTACCAACTAAAGACAGTAAAAAATCTTCATCATTATATAAATAACAACTCAATGCTTCCAGCAGTTCATTACAAAGACTTTCCGAAAATATATTTCTTCCTGATGTTGGACCGTCACAATGAAATAAATATAACATGAATGATACAGTTTTCAACTAGACGCCTATAGACGTATGACACATAATTTTTGCATCCTTTCGTGATATTACGTGATGCTACAGCAATCATGGATTTATGATGATATTTTGATAATGCATTTAATCAGTAAAACCTAAAAAAAAAAGCTTCTGACCAAACAAATGGATATTTTTGTTGATAGTTAAAAAAGGATATGGATCTTCCAGTTAATTCTGACAACAACTTAATTGGGATTTCCAATTATTCCATAATTGTTGATGATGAAAAAATGTGTAATAATATACTTGCTGTGGTCATTTACATATCACAGTTGCTAAATAAGTAAATGCAACTGGGTCAATATCAGGTCATGCCCGGGTATGTCCGTTACGGTCGACAGAGTCTGTCACATGCCGCAGAAATACTCGCTCCTGTGTATATACGCGCTGCTGTGTAGTGTTTCGTATTCTATGTCCCCAAGACAGTGACACAGAAAGTTTATGCACATGGGTCCAGCCGTTCAAAGACCACAATAGCTTATCACACAGACAAATGCATGTGTGTGATTGCAGTTAACGCGGAAGGTTATAGCCCGTCATAAAGAGAGAGATAGTAGTAGCGAACATTGCCTATAAGAAAATTACTCGCACTCATGAATTTTGTTTTTAGTCATATATGTTTCAGAGCGTATAGGTATATTAAGTTAGTACGCATTGTGCACATAATCAAGGTACACAGCTGCAATATAGTCACGCGGATATTACTACCATGTGTGCTACCTTTAGATTGGAATATTAATGTGTGATGCAATGTGCATATAAATTAAGATTAATCGATTAAGAAAAATTCGTGTGACACCTATCTTGGTGGGAGTATATGTATATATCGTAGGCGAGTCGAATTTTTATCCAGCCATGGCGGGCATACCCAACAAGGAACTGACAATTGCAAGGATATACACGGCGTCCCTGTATATGTGGGCTTGTCTGTGTACGACACTAGTATCTGTACTGATGTACGTGATTGGCTACGCCACCGTCTTCTGGGGTATCGTGAATTACGCCCCTGACTTCAAAACTACACGGACTTACCTGGGTCTCTGGCAGAACTGCACCACGGGATTGCCATGTTATTTCATTAGCTCATTAACTCTCTCTCGTAAGTTATTCCTTTTTAGTTAAGTCATGTTGATTTTTTTGTTGTTTCAGTTTAAACTAACGAGAATTCATTCGCTACTTTGAGTACAAGTCTATTATTTTAAATTGAAATAGTTTAATTTTTTTTCCTATTTGTAATTTCGAAAAGAAATTCACAAAAACAAATTTTGAAAACTCTCTTAACTATTTTCAAAGTACTACCATCCTTGATAGACTGGTACTCAAAACCTGACGTCAAAATCTCTGTTCCAGGCAGACCACATAGTTCTATCCTGGCATCGCAACTTCTGTCTTAACGTTATATTAAATCAACTCATTCCTTTAAGCCAATGTAATCGTACAGTACTCAGTCATTACAATAAGTGATATAGCACATAAAGGATGAAATAAAATACGTTCGTGTCATTGTGAATTCAATCGGTATTAACGCCTGTTAGAAAATATTATAAAGTATAAAAGGTTAATTTTGTGTATATATTCAAATGACCGAGGAAACATTATGGTGTAGGATTTCTGTCTACTTTTTTTTAGGAATATGAAAATTGTACCAACACAACAATAGTTCCTTTAATCAGTGAGTGCATATAGCTTCATCAGATCCTTTAGGTAATTTTTATCAGTGCATATGGTATAAAAACGGGAAATTGTGTGGCAATCCAAGATATAATTCATATTTTATTGAACTTAATAGTTCAGTACGTACCTATAGGTGTCAGCACAGTAACTCGGGGAAATGTCTTGTCGCTGCGTTATCGTGTCCATTTTTTAGACAGGTCCCGCCGCTGCCACCGCCGCCAAAGAATGCTTCACTCCCGGATTGAACCCTTCAATAAATGTATCCCCAGTTTTGAATTCTATGTTACATGGGAACTGAATCCCTCTCATCCTGGATGCACTCTGACCTTCGGTCTTTGCGCATCGACCGTCACCCGTTATTTTATTTTATTTTTTTTTTTTTTGCACAGTTGACTGAAAGTCATCTTAGCTATATCGATCACTCTTTGTCTGTCGTCCTTTCGTCTGTCCGCCTGTCTGTCCGTCCGTCTGTCTTTCCGGTTACAGGGCACAAATTGTATATGCTGAACCTAGAAACATCAAACTGGATCCATGGGGATCCCGAAAAATTCTGCTTTAAAACCTGAAATTAGGTTATGTGACTTATATCCTACGAGCTATGGGCCGCGTAAGTACCCCCCCCCCCCCAGAATAATAACAAATTGATACAAATGCTCCAATAACTAATGCATTGATTGCCATGATTATTTCCTAAATATTGATCATGGAGTTTTCATCATTCCTGAAGACTGATGGCGCCATCTATATTTTTTTCTAATATTTACGCATTTTGTCCCTCTATTTTTGAGACCTTCAAATGAAGCTGTCCGAACGATAATAGGGCACAAACCGTAACCGTTAGACCTAGAAACTTTTAACTGTACATCCAGGGGGCTCGTAGGCGAATCTTCTCGGAAACCTGAACTTAGGTCAAGGTGACATATATTTTGTGACCTACGGGCCGAAAACATGATTTTGAGCATCCACAGAGTCAGACAGAGGACAACTTGTATCCATTTTGCTTAGAATCTTCTCATGTGACATTCAGGGAGGTCCTGGATGAACGTCCTTGGAAACATGAAATTAGGTCACCGTGACCTTTATTCTGTGTGCTACAGGAAAAACATGGTTTGAGCAGATGGGCTCAAATTGTATCCATCAGGCCTAGAATCTTCTAACGCAACATCCAAGCGGTTTTCTGGGAAAATTATCTCAGAAATATTAAACTAGGTCATGATGACCAATATTCTGCGAGTAACTGGCCAAAACATGATTTTGAACAACCAGACAGTCAGGCAGGACATGAATTGTAACTGATAGACCTAGAATCTTATAACACAACATCTTATCACACAAACCGTAACAGATTGGTTTACATAGACCAACGTTTAAAAAAAAAATAAACTAATTTTTTTGTATAGTTATTTTTTTATCGATCAAATGATATAATGATGCTAGTATAGTCTTTTAGCGAAACCAAATTCCAGGACCATTAAGTGAAAAATGGAAGAACGTGGTGAGGAAATCTTGCTGCGTCATCATGCCGACAATACTGTCGCGGTGACCTGCAGCACTGCTTAAAGGTCATGGAGTGCATTCCATCCACACAGGAAACAGATTGTCAATGTTACGGATGAGCAGATTCGTTGATTTCAGGTGAACACTGGGTTCACCTTTATTGGAAAATGTAATTGCTATTAAGCATAACCATGGCAACATACGTATCACGTGATTTGATAGTTACAAAACATAAATCATTCTTTCTTGTGATGTGTTGGATATAATTGACATTAAGCTTTGCTATGTTTTCTTGAGCACCAGTTTGCCGATATCAAGCCGTGCGTGTGGTAATCTATACTTCATATTCTTAATGAAGGATACTCGTTAGTGTGAATTCATCTGATAACGGCAGTATTTTTGCAATAGATATTTTATAGGGATTTATAGCGCTAAATATTGCTACTGACTTTATAATTACAATAATCAGTGCATACATTAAAGAACATTCAAAAGACCTGTCTATAAAGTAATTAGTCACTTGTCACAATCTAAAATTTCTTCTGCTATCAGTTCATTTTGGTGGAATATAAAGTTATCGTGCGGAACAATCCCATCAGAAACTCTTTTTAACATGTGTTTCATATTGTTTTAGTTCAGTGTGTTGTTTTAGTACATGTGTATTTTATTATAACTAGACCACGTTCAATATCGCTCCCGCGCAAAATCCTGCAATCTAGCAAAGATGATGCTTTTCAAGAATAACAAATTCTTTGGAGATTATTACTATTGGTATAGAAGCAGCACAGAAGGCTAATTTTATGCTTTCTTAGGCAGCACTGAACGCACCCGATGTAAGTTTATACGTATTGTGTAACAGATTATAGCCCCGGGTATTGAGTTATAGGAGGCGGATTGCACTAAATCACACATTCATGTATCAAATATCACAGCATGATAAGGTTTCCCTTAAATTGATACGTGTCGACAAAACCCATCTTTATACTATAATTTGATTGTCTCTTTGTTTTCCTTTGGAATTAAACACACTGTACATGTTAAACAACATTATTTTATTTTTTAAATGCATTTTAGGTTCTACGTCAAGCACTCTGTATTGGACGCTTATAACTCTATATATAATGTTACATTTTTAAATTTGAACCAGTTATTTAATTTTCCTTCTGTATTCATTTAAGTACCTCATATTAGGTTGGAAATATTAGCTAAAGCATATAATCATAATAAGGTAATGAATGCACCTATGTATTATACCATTCATACATCAAGCGCTCTGTGATCACCTTATTCTTTCCACAAGGTCTGAGGAGTCCACTTGGTTCTTTTCTAGAGGCTTATATTACTCGTCCTAAAAGTCTCAGGCCTTTGCCAGACTGGCATTAATAGTATACCTGTGTTGTTACCGTGTTCGCAATATTTAAGATGTCATCCGTACGGTCTAGGCCTTCGCAACTCTGAGCCAAGAAGCTGTGTAGATATTGGCTCTATGTTCTCTTTATTTCAAATGCGATGCGGGTCGCCCAGGTCTTCGCCACTCTGATCCTAGGCAAGTAGCTGTGTTGATACTGGTTTTTATGTCTTTTTATTTAAGATGCGATGTGTGCGGTCCAGGCCTTCGCCACTCTGAACCTAGTAACTGTGTTGATGGTGGTTTTCAGTTCTTTTTATTTTAGAAGCGGTGCGGGCCGCCCAAGCCTTCGCCACTATGAGCCTAATCAGTAGGTGTGTTGTTAATGGTTATATGTTCTCTTTATTTTAGATGCGAAGCGTGCCGTAAAAGCCTTCGCCAATCTGAGCCTGTGCTGTGTTGTTACTGACTCTGTGTTCTCTTTATTTTAGATGCGATGAGGGCCGCCTAGCTCTTCGCCACTCTGACCCTAGCAGGTGTGCTGTTTTTGGTTCTTTGTTCTCTGTGTTTCAGATGTGATGCCGGCTGTCCAGACCTTCGCCACTCTGACCCTAGCAGGTGTGCTGTTTTTGGTTCTATGTTCTCTATGTTTCAGATGTGATGCGGGCTGTCCAGACCTTCGCCACTTTGAGCGTTGTAGGTGTGCTGTTTTTGGTTCTATGTTCTCTATATTTCAGATGTGATGCGGGCTGTCCAGACCTTCGCCACTCTGAGCCGTGTAGGTGTGCTGTTTTTGGTTCTATGTTCTCTTTATTTCAGATGTGATGCGGCCTGTCCAGACCTTTCCCACTCTGAGCCTAGTAGGTGTGCTGTTTTTGGTTCTATGTTCTCTATATTTCAGATGTGATGCGGGCTGTCCAGACCTTCGCCACTCTAAGCCTAGTAGGTGTGCTGTTTTTGGTTCTATGTTCTCTATATTTCAGATGTGATGCCGGCTGTCCAGACCTTCGCCACTCTGACCCTAGCAGGTGTGCTGTTTTTGGTTCTAGGTTCTCTATGTTTCAGATGTGATGCGGGCTGTCCAGACCTTCGCCACTTTGAGCGTTGTAGGTGTGCTGTTTTTGGTTCTATGTTCTCTATATTTCAGATGTGATGCGGGCTGTCCAGACCTTCGCCACTCTAAGCCTAGTAGGTGTGCTGTTTTTGGTTCTATGTTCTCTATGTTTCAGATGTGATGCGGGCTGTCCAGACCTTCGCCACTCTGAGCCTTGTAGTTGTGCTGTTTTTGGTTCTATGTTCTCTTTATTTCAGATGTGATGCGGGCTGTCCAGACCTTCGCCACTCTAAGCCTAGTAGGTGTGCTGTTTTTGGTTCTATGTTCTCTATGTTTCAGATGTGATGCGGGCTGTCCAGACCTTCGCCACTCTGAGCCTTGTAGTTGTGCTGTTTTTGGTTCTATGTTCTCTTTATTTCAGATGTGATGCGGGCTGTCCAGACCTTCGCCACTCTGAGCCTTGTAGGTGTGCTGTTTTTGGTTCTAGGTTCTCTATGTTTCAGATGTGATGCGGGCTGTCCAGACCTTCGCCACTTTGAGCGTTGTAGGTGTGCTGTTTTTGGTTCTATGTTCTCTATATTTCAGATGTGATGCGGGCTGTCCAGACCTTCGCCACTTTGAGCGTTGTAGGTGTGCTGTTTTTGGTTCTATGTTCTCTATATTTCAGATGTGATGCGGGCTGTCCAGACCTTCGCCACTCTAAGCCTAGTAGGTGTGCTGTTTTTGGTTCTATGTTCTCTATGTTTCAGATGTGATGCGGGCTGTCCAGACCTTCGCCACTCTGAGCCTTGTAGTTGTGCTGTTTTTGGTTCTATGTTCTCTTTATTTCAGATGTGATGCGAGCCGTCCAGGCTTTCGCAACTCTGAGCCTCGTTGCTCTGTTGTTCAGCCTACTCATGTGTATGTCCTACATATTCTTCCCTTGGGTAAAAAGACAGCGGTCCATCGGTCTCATCCTGACAGGCAGTCACGCCGCCGCCAGTAAGTATAATGGTGTATTTGTTTCATTGTGAGTATGTGTATTTGATCCGTAAGCATGAGTGGTGTTTAGAATACTCTTAAACCCCTTTTTGTAATAGTGAGATGAAATAGGGTAGGGAGAGTAAGTAAAATAAGGGAGAGAGAGAGAGAGAGAGAGAGAGAGAAAGCGAAAGAGAAAGAGAGAGAGAGAGAGAAAGAGATGACTTAGAGGTTAAGGTTCGACTGTTTTTTTTTTTTTTTTGTTTTTTTTTTTTTTGTTTTTTTTTTTGTTTGTTTTTTTTTTTTCTTTTCTTTTCGCGTATAAAACTCTTTTTATTTTGCGAAGTGATTCGGCAAACCATCCTCGGTTACATTTTGTTATCGCTTGTAGCGTTTATGCTTAGTGCCTTTTCACATATTACAACCCCTTTAAGAAATTACATGAGCATAAGTTAAATATATGTATCTCTTTATATTTTTTAATAATTAAAGTATTACCGCACATGAACACATGTAGTCTAGCATACATGTATTTTTTTTTTTATTTTGTTCTGTTTTCCTAGCGCTTCTGTTGCTCATCACGTTGTCCGTATTTGGCGCCAGGTGGCGTGACGGTCTCCAGCCTCACACGGGTCGCATCGGATACTCTGCCGGTTTGGTGATAATCAGCCTCGTCATGGAGCTGTTCAGTACGACTCTGGCTGCCATCGATGTTATTGTCATTCCGAGGTTCAGCGGACCGCCATTGCCTGTTCAATACGAGGAGCACAGTGAATATCCAAAAGACTTTGTAGATATGGTACCCCCTAGTGGCGACACCTAGCGGTGATATGAATAATTATATATTATGTTTGTAAAATTGTTCCCTTCGCTTGTGTATGTGTGTGTGACTATCATATGATATTTTCTATGGGTGGAGTTAAGCGAGAGAGAACAACGCACATTACCTACCTGGGCATGATAAGCCCGCCATGGGTAAACTCGCCAAAAAAAAATACACTGAAACCTCGTTGTGTCGAACTCGCTTAGTTCGAATACCCTGCTTATGTCGAAGTTACAGACTCGACATTCCGTTACATTATACCCAAATAAATCCCGTTTGTGTCGAACCTCCGATGTGCCGAAGTTTTCTGAGGGTCCCATCGACTTCGACACAACGTTTCACTGTAAATGAATATTAACGAGAATCGACTCCATATTCACGGAGACTGTATTGTATGTATAATAAAGTGCAATATATTTTTCGATGATAAATGTATAAATTTACTCATGCAAGAATGGTGATAAGTTGCACAAAATCTACTCATGCAAGAATGGTGATAAGTTGCTGGTCCGTATACACTTTTACCGTGTCATATAGAAGCCAGAAGTCCTTATGTGAGAGAAGAAATGCCAGAACATTATGTGTTATTAAAAATGAAGAAAGTTTTTTTTTTTTAAATTTTCATCCCATTTTTTACCAGTGCCGTGTTTGTCAATCGTGGGTTGCTAATTTATTTTTCAAACGAATAAATTGACGGCGAATCAATAAATTAAAGACGTAACTGTATGCGCCTGGTTCTCATAATATGCAGCAATCACTGTCAGATCACTCAAGCATCAACTTTTCCTGGTTATATGTATTATTACTGCTTGGATGATTAATTTTTGGGTTGTTATTCGCAGTATAATCGAAAATCCTGCAAACAATATTCGCGCTCAAGAATAATAATAAAAAATTTATCAAATAGTTTGGTTTGAAATGCCGTAGGTAAATACCATTGTAAGAAAATCTTTACTTTACAAGTCGTATGAACATACTTTCATGAGATTCAAATCGAGCCCAAATCTCTTCCATTGATCACGTGAGTACCACGTGAACACGAATGTCTGCCTTAATTCTATGCCGTTAATCTTCACTCTCCAAGTTAATGAGCCTTTGAAACATTCGCAGTCTTTGGCGTTCATTGATTCCCGGAATTCTCCTGAGATAGCCACGTTTATGTGCTTACAACTGCAGGAAGAGCGATAAACTGAGAAGGCAAGGGAGGGCAGGTCAGGGTCAAGGAAGAACGGATTCATTGACAGCAGAGACTCGAGAATTTCTGGTTTATAAGAAAATCCGTTTGTCAAAGAAGTAAATAAGGAGGCGAAAGTTACGTCGCTTAAGTTATGATACCAGATATATTATATTGCGTACGTGTACATCGGAGTGTATATCGGAGACGCTGTAAAATTATTAATATTTAAATTTATCAAATTTCTCTGGGTTTGAGAGATAATGTTGCGTAAAAATTGTCGACATCTGAAGTCATATCCTGTAACAACCGAACCAATGAGGTTTCACTCTCTATTGTAATGGAACATTGGTGCTTGAAAAATACCACCAAACAGATAATTATTTTTCTATATAAATCCAGTTTATCCCAACAGTATCTACAATGTCTTCAATTTATTAACCAATATGGGATAAGCAATCTTAAAATAGATTACAGAAAAAGAATTATTGCAAAGCTTATTTTTATCGACATTTTTCTCAAATAAATCCGATACAGAGGTAACACCGCATTACGACCACCCCACAATAACGACCACTTTTCTTGGTCCCGAATATATGATCCAGATAACTTAGAATTTCACAAATACGAACACCCAAAAATTACGACCAAGTATCAATTTATCCAGTTATATTTTGTGTGATGAGCCCTTTTTTTCTGTCGAATGAAAGAGTGAATGAATGAGTGAATGAGTGCATGAAAGAGTGAATGAAGGCATGAAGAAAGGAAAGAAGGAACGCATAGTCGAGCGCACGAGTATATATTAGAATTTCATCCAAACATAACATATGAATGTAAAATACAATATAATTTTACTAGCATCTTCTTATCCATTTAGCTTGTATTTTCTTGAGAATATTTAGAAGGACAATATTTATTGGTTCATATACTGATCGTGTGTCTTTTTGAAATGAGAAATATTGGTGACAAGGCGTTATCTCTTTAAAAACAAGCAAGAATAACATGCATGACCAAAGCGAACCCAATTGAACAAAAAAATCGGATTGTTCTTTGTGAAAAAAGATCCTTTATTGAAAACGTCAGTGACAGCTTTATTTGGGTTCCTTGTGACGTATTAGCTCAAATGAGATCTTAAATCACTTGTCTCACATCAGATCTACTATTAACTGATTAACCAAGGAAATGATTAACTGCATGCAGTATGACCCTCTTGAAAAGGAGGGTGACGTCATTCCTGATGGTGCAGAGTCCTAGATGGTTGATCATTAAACCAGTACCAACCTACCTGCGGCCTACCGTGCTCCGATTAAGTCCTTATACCACGGCTTATATCAGATGACCTCAGGAGTCACAAGAGTTCAAAGATCACAGTTCCATATCAGCTATACCTGTTCTCTGTAACGTGCTCTTCGTAAATTTTTGGGAACACGTCGGAAATATGATTAAATACTGTGGCCTAGCTCTCTTGCAGCCTCAGATAATCTCTTTCCTACTGTCCTCGTGCTCTGATGTATCAAATCCAAACAATCCTTGTCCACTATCATGTTCCCCTAAAACCATCATCTTCCGTACTAATTCTTGCATATATATTAAGTAATCACTGCTATTAATATGAAATCCATATTAACCTTAACATTATTTTTTATATATATTGATTCTGAAGATATTAATCAAGGCCAAATTTGATATCAAATCGCTTTTGTCTGAAAGAAAAGGAAAAGGGGAAAACATATTTGAACAAAATGTGTTCATTTACATCAAATTGAAGCCATTTGTGTGTGCATGTTTGGATGTTTAGTGTGTAACTAAGAGACTGTTCCTCAGGAATTCTTATTGCGTGTTTACTTGTATTAACCAAACTCGTTTACCACAGGTGCCCCTGCATAACACCGAACAGATCCCCATAAACAATACTCATGATTTCATATCAACCTGCTACCTTTAGAATCTGTTTATATTGATTGTCATCACGGACACATTGAGGGTACAGCAGGATTTAGCTCAATATACCTACAATACGTGAGGGCCGAATACGATTAGAAAAAGTATGAGTTAGAATAAAGGGAACGTGCGAACTTGTTGTTTTCCGGGTTCCGCCATTGTGGGTGTATTTACATTGGTATATACTTTGATAACTTTCCGCCATGCCTACCCTACCGAACAAGGAGTTATCAATCGCCGGCCTATACACGGCATCTATGTATATGTGGGCTTGTTTGTGCACAGCATTTGTGTCTCTACTGTTTTATATCATCGGCTTCGCCACAGTTGTCTGGGGAATTGTTGAGAATGGACCGGAAGCCGTTTTTCGAACTACACGATACATCGGACTATGGCAAATATGTACAACCGGGCAAGGGTGCAGATTTGTGGGATCGGCTGAATTAACACGTAAGTTACATAATTCATTCAAAAGCACTTAATTTTATATCTTTATAAATATAGGTATATTCTATTTATGCCAAAGAAATAATCCAATTACATTCATGTTTAACTTAGTGTTTCCTATATTCCACATGGGAGACTTTTTCAGGGTTAGGTTAAAATAGGTTTTGTTGAATCATTAACACAAAAAATAATGTTTGTTTACTAGTGCAGTTACATTTGAGGTATTGTATGAAATTCACATAGCCTAACATCACACAGGTGTGTCTATATGTTATATTTTATATATAAATGGATATTTATTAAATGATGAACTTGTATTTTATATAGTGACGTTAAGTAGGGAGAGCTCAAATAAAATTATTCACTCTTGACTTTAATACTCCCCAGTGCACACTCTGTATTATGCATTTGCGTATACATTATATGTATATATATATATATATATATATATATATATATATATATATATATACACACATATATATGCATTTATATATATATTTGTATATATATATTATATATATAGATTATATATATATATTATATATAATATATATATGTAAAATACACCACGGTTTGACATTTTTTCAACGCAAAATTGAGGAATCATTTATGATTGATAATTAAGTCGGGAGTGGGGTTGGATACACTCTACACATAAAATCTCAGGGATGCTGGGCCAAAGAGACCTTAAAGGGGCCCAATCACCTGTAAAGCATGTTGAGTTAACACGAAAAATAGTTTCTTCTCTTTAAAATATTATCTTCAAGATATTGCCCTGAAACCGTTTGCTTACTCCTGTAAACGAGTGTTAAAAACAGTAAACCGGGTGCGGTCGCAGGTGCATCGGGCCGTGTGCTGCGTGGAGCCACAACACTTACCAATCAGGAGATGCCCTGACTGACTTTGCTCAAAAAAAGAAATGCATGTTTCCCCTGGTTGAAACCCCGCGTGTTTACCCTGTTAATCAGACTCCGGTCACGCAGCCTTGTTATGGTAAACAGACTGTGTTTACCAACACGCAGGGCTATAACAAAGTGTAAAAAGCAAAACTGAACTGATAGTGTTAAAGAAAAGGAATAATATTGCTCTTGATAATGTCCCTTTAACCAAAAGGCCGAGAATAACACACCAACATGCATCTCCTCGAGTATGATATCACTAAACTTTCCATGATCAACATAGACATCTCTATAATATGTCCAAACAACCTGATATCTGTTCTTATTTGTGTATTTATGTATTTATTAAACCTCAGCAATACAATTCTTTTAACGAAAAGCGGTGTTGGAATAATGCAACTGGCAGCATAATGTTGTACTTTCCAAAATGGCCGCATACATGTTGTTGTAACAAAAAATTGTGTGCTTGCGTTCAATATTCTTCAGGGAATATGCATTATTTGAGCAATTGTTAATGCTTGGTTTTTCGTTTCTAAGCTCTTGAAAACCGAACATATAACCTTTTTAGGTTTCATTGATCATCTTCATAACCATTTCCTTGTAAGGTATATTATAAAGGCTAGGTCCATGGCCTCACGACAGCACTGTCTCTTGAATGAGGTAGAATGTAAGAATTTTTATGATGTTTGGCTGGATTTCAGGGATTTTGTTTTCGAGATTCATTATTTTCCTTTGACGCTCTTGTGGGGTATATATAGAACCACGGGCCTTCCTCTCCGTACAGTCCCAATTCATAAATGTTAGGCCACGTCCACGTGGACATACATTCTTATACATAGACATATATATGATTTTCATTTTTATATATTAAATTTTAATTTTTTTTTTAATTTAAAGTGACATCAACAAAATGAGGAGACACTCAAACCTTTGCATGCAACATGTTTAAATACGAACCATATTCTTTAATTCTAAATATGAGTACCAGATTGTAAGTAAAAGTGTGGAGTTGAGGCTGTGGCGTAAATCGGCGGAATCTACTTGTGGTTGATTCAACCTTCATACATAGCGGACCATGCAGAGACTTGTTATCAAACTGTAGACCCTTCATTAATAAGCCATACCGTGATACCAATGTCACCACCTATATCAGACAGTCTCTTATCATTTAAATTAAGATCAGAGCATACAGAGCCGGAGGGAAAATAATAAATCAACACATTTAGTCCATAGCTTTAATAAAAATAAATAAATAGTGTGCATGGGGTTGTAAGCCTTCATAAATATATAATATAGTGGGTAAAACGGTTATTCTATTGTGAATCAGTATTTCGTGAAGGGTCACAATGTCCCCTCACCATACTCTTACTAGCAATTTCTTTTCCTTATTCAAAGAGTACTGCGCTACTGAAAGTCTCAACATAATTATTAAATTATCTTGGCTAGCCTTTCCAAATGGTTGTTAATCTTTGTCACCTTTTTTCGCTTTATTTTTCAAATCTTCTTCATAGATACATGTGACACGTGTAATTTGACTCTCTTTTTATTAACGTTGGTTTAAATTCCACCTACAGCTGTTTGACTTTAAAGGGTCTTGTTTCATTTTTTTACTATACATCCTCTATTACAGAATTCTGAAGAAAGTTTGAATGAAACTAAATGCTTTTGTTTTGTCAGAATGACACAGCTGCCACAGAATACTTTCAAAATTAAAACGTTTCATATTTTTATGTGCTTGCATCCAACTGAATCTCTGATGATTCAAATGACAATGTGCTAACTCTAACACATCGATCTCTGCATATTTTGTATACTTCTGCATGGGTCTTTAAATACTTCTTAAACTATTTATACATTGATTTAGATCTAAAGTATTGAAGCAATAGCATACACATTGTTCAACATACTTGTCTTTCCGCCACAGGACGTTACATGGATTTCAACAATTAAGTAATGCGTTCCTATTTCATAACTCAGGCTTCGCTCAAATGTCTTAACGACAGGTTATGACTTGATATCGATAATATTAGAAGATTAATTAGAATAATCAATTATTCTGCTTGATATTAGAAAACACTATTGTATTCCTAAAGTTTTATCTTTCCTGTGTTCAATTTTACAACTAATAAGGTAATAAATATACTGAAAATTTTCAGATTGTTTCCAATGTGAACCGTCGAATCAAATAAAAAGCAAAGCTATGTGCAGTTACACATTAATTTGTTTACATTTCATTATAGAGTACATGTGACTGGTAGCCGAGATCAGCCAGAGAAATATGTCAGGACGCGGCAGGGTTTTTAATTCTTTATTCTGAAGCCGGTTCAATCTACAAATTAACAAATATAAATTTACTCTAATGTCTAAAGCTACATCTAAATGCAAATAAGTATGGACATGCATTAATAAATGAAATTCCTATGGATGAAATATATATAAGGTATATAAAAGACTCTCTAATTGTATGATTAATAAACAAATCAATCATGCTGCTGATATGACAAAACAAATCCAAATTCTAAACTATGTATGGCTTACTGATCAGAAAATAATATATTAACTGAATAAGAAGTCTATGTTGCACATGTTTACCCTTTTATACTGACCTGTTACTTTAACCTAATAATATTGAAATATTAGCCATTAAATTTACTGATTTAGTGTAAATACTAGTTACTTGTACCAAAATGCAGCAGTAAATAAGCAAATATCACAATTTAATCATTATTCCTACATAACACAAACATATGAAGACATAATTAAGCTATTCCTATATACAGCAACACAGTCATGGATGGCATTGTCCTTTTATGAGAGCCTAGCTCCGCTCATATCAGCAGTGACATACCACAGCCCATACTATCTTACAGCACAGAAAAATTAATTGGGCCCTGTCCGTACATGGGAGCAAGCACTGTTCAGCATGTATACAAGCTACTACAGGGTAATGTAGGGCGTGACAATCGAGGTACACAAACTTTTTCTGTTCTATTACAACTTTCAAACTATAAAATGAAGAAATGTTAATGACTGCAGTATTAAGACTACTTAATGAATATTTTATACAATTATCAGTATATAAATGAAAGTAAATATGTGATTACTTACGACATTGCGGCATACTGTCGAGCAACATGCTTCTCCCCTTATGGGTTCAGGCTGATCTGATTACCGAAAAATGCACGAACTGCCGTACAGACAAAAAAGTAACTGAGCCACTTACTGGCTCATTCTTCTAGTGCCACCTAGTGGAAATCTATGGAAAATGACTACGTCCCTTACACCGCCCCCCGAACCCGACTTCAGGAGGGTTAAAATGACCTCTCAACTGGGACGTAGGCATATTAACATATAAATAATCCTAAAGATTACAACAATATATGGGAAAGCAGTTCCTCTCCTACGTTATTTACCTGATTTCTAATACTACCTAGAAAGCATTCGATACAATTGATACATTCTTACAACTATTGAGTATACATATCTTTATAATCATGGCATTCAATGAGACAAAGTTTGGTCACTGGCCTGGTGAGAGTTGACGTTTTAGTCTCAACCGTTGCCGATCTGACCAATCCATCAGAACCAATATCAGTATCTGTCACTCGCCCAATCTGCCAACAATTTCTTGGCATACTGGGGTCCACAACAAGAACAATGTCACCTGAACAAAGATTTCTCTTTTTGTCGTACCACTTGCTGCGCACCTGAAGTAAGGGAAAGTACTCTTTCAGCCATCTTCGCCAGAACAAGTCAGCTAGATACTGAACTTGTCTCCACCTTCTTCTCACATAATTGTCTTGCTGTACAAAGACTCCCGGTGGAAGAGTAGGTCCCTTTCTTAATTGTAGCAAGTGGTTGGGTGTTAGTGGTTCAAGATCCCTGGCATCACTAGAGACCGTTGTTAAAGGCCGATTGTTCAAGATACTCTCAACCACACACATAAAAGTTGTTAACGCGTCATCACTGATAACCTGTTCTTTCATGACGGAGCTCAATATCTTCTTAACGCCTCCAATCAATCTCTCCCAAGCTCCCCCCATGTGGGATGCAGCAGGGGGAATGAATTTCCACTCTATCTCTCTCTGATACAGGAATTGTGTTATTGAAGACTGATTCCATTGGTCGATGGATTGCTTTAGCTCCCTTTGAGCTCCTCTGAAGTTGGTGCCATTGTCACACCAAACTGTTGTTGGCCTACCTCTACGAGCAATGAATCTCTCTAACGCATTGATGAATGAAGTAGTATCCATGCTGTCAAGGACCTCTAGGTGTATGGCTCTGGTTGTAAGGCAGGTAAACAGACATCCATACCTCTTGTACAATTTTCTACCCATCTTTGTCTGAAAAGGGCCAAAGCAGTCTGTACCAACATGAGTGAAAGGAGGCTGGTTGTAATCCACTCGCTGCTCTGGAAGGTCACCCATTCGCTGGCCTTCTGGTTTAGACCAAAGTCGACGACAAGTAAAACACCTACTGATGACTCTGCGTACAACACTGCGTACTCCTGGAATCCAATACTTATCCCGAACCTCTGCAACCACATACTCGCGACCTGAATGACCTGACATCTCATGATGATGTTTAACTATCAAGGCCGAAACATGATGTTCCTTCGGCAAGATTATCCTGGATTTTGCCTCTCTGGTTCTTCTACCACAAATCAAGTCACCATGTTCAGACAAACTAGGATCTAGCCTATATATCTTGCTCTTACGACTCATGCTGGACTGGCCGCTTTGCAGTATTTGTATTTCTTCCTCATAACTCTGATTCTGAACATACTTGACAATTGAACTTTCTGCTGTATTTAACTCCTGAAGCGTGAGAGGCCCACACTTATACGATCTGTTCTTCTGCTGCAATTTTTGCTTTAAGAAGGTCTTGAATCGCAATATCCAAGCTACTGTGCGTTTCAATGCGTACCAAGATGAGTGCCTCTTGATCATTCGATCAATGGTACCCACTTTGACTGCCAGAGGATGGGCTTGTGCCTTTTGATGGACTTCTTGATCATTCTTGATATCTGGAAGTATCATTCCTGGGTCGGCGTATTCGGAGGACTCTGGGTTAAGTTCCCAAAGAAACTCAGGCCCTCTGGTCCATCTTGTACTCCCTGTGAGTTCACTCACTGTAAGCCCTCGTGACACATCATCTGCTGGATTGAGATCGGACTTGACATGCTTCCACTGACCTACAGTAGAACCATCGTGAATGATGGCTAACCGATTTGATACAAACACATGAAATCTCTTGTCTACATTTTGTATGTAAGAGAGCACAATAGTACTGTCTGTGTAGAAGACACTATCCTGAAGTGGCACTGTGAGCTCATTTCGGAGCAATTTGTCTTGCTTGACTGACAGTGCAGCTGCACTCAGTTCCAATCTTGGAATTGTCATTTGTTTCAGAGGTGCCACTCTGGATTTTGCCATCAGCAGGCAGCAGTAAACTTGACCCAATTCATTCACCATTCTGATGTAACTGACAGATCCATAGGCGATGGTAGAAGCATCTGAAAAATGGTGTAGTTCAAACCGAGTTGCCCTAAACTCCTTTGGTTGAATAGAACGGCTGATGTTGAACTTCGACAGCTCCCCTAATTCATCCAACCAATGCTGCCATTCTTTGATGTCTGTCTCTGACAGTGGTTCATCCCAGTTGCATCTCTTCTTTGCTAGATTCTGCACCATCTTCTTTCCCCTTACTGTGAAAGGAGTCAGAAAGCCTAGAGGGTCATATATAGAACATACCATACCCAATAGTCCTCTCCTGGTCAGAGGCCTGCCAAGTGGTTTCATAGCATAAGTAAACTGGTCAGAGTTTATGCTCCAGTCTACCCCTAAAACTCTGTCAAAAGGCAAGGCATGCAAGTTCAAATCCCCAGGTTTCGCTGCCCGCTCACTCTCTGGGATATGAGAAAGGACTTCTCTACTGTTGCTTGACCACTTGCACAAACGAAACCCACCTTTCGCCAAAAGTCTTGGCAACTTATTTGCTGTTTCTACTGCTTCTTCTTCTGTTGAGAATGATTTGAGAAAGTCATCCACATAAAAATTTTGATATACACATTCGATCACTTTAGGACCAAATTCCTCTTTGTTGTCCTTCGCTGTCTGTTGCAGTGCGTATGAACAGACACTCGGACTCCAAGTGCCCCCAAACAAATGCACAGTCATCCTGTATACATCAACGACATCATCCGGGTTACCATCACGCCACCAGAGGAAACGCAGCACGTCACGATAAAACTGTGGTACTTGGACCTGGTGGAACATGGCCTCTATGTCTGATGTGACAGCGATGGGATACTCTCGAAACCTCAAGAGAACACCAAGTAACCTGCTTGTAAGGTCTGGACCTTGTAGCACTCTGCTGTTCAGCGAAAGTCCCCCGTATCTCGCTGCACAATCAAACACTATGCGCAATTTTGACTTGTGTGGGCTGGTGACTGCATGGTGTGGCAAATACCACACGAGTCCATCATTTCTGTCCTTGTCACTCTCTGAGATCTTCTCTGCGTAACCCTTGTTAATTAGGTCTTTCATGCTCTCTTTGTAATCCTTCTGAAGTTGTTGGTTCCCCTTCATTTTCTTTGCAAGGTGCAGTAGGCGGCGCTCAGCCAACGGCTTGTTGTCTGGGAGGGATGTATTCTCACGAAATGGTATAGCCACTTCATAATGTCCGCTCCTTTTGCTAACTGAAGCGTCCATCACACTCAAGGCTTGACGATCCTCCATGGACAACCCTTTGGCATTGTCACTCATACTAGAACAATCTATTTTCCAGAAAAGCTCTAATTTCTGCTCTAGCTGGGATGCTACAAATCCTGAAAATGCACTTTGACCTTGTGCACACACTTCAATAGGTCCATTCAGTGACCACCCTAAGACAGTCTTTGTAGCGAATGGTGCTAGGTGTTCTTGTCCTTTAGGAGCACGTCTAACTTCAAGTGGTACTATGGCCTCTGGCGCATCTTGACCAATAAGGAGTTGAATGCGCTTATCTCTTGTTAGCAATGGGATGTCAAGGTCTCTCAGATGCTCCCATCTCTCCAGATCATGACTTCTGGGCAGACACTCTGTGCTGATGGGAAGCTCAGGTCTGGAATATACCTTATTCAGCACCACAGAGTCTCCATTATCTACTCCAGAAACGACTAAGCTGTGAACAGTAACATTCGTTGGGCTACCCCTTTTCTCCAATGTTGACAAGTTGAGTGTCTGTTCTTCTCCCTGAGATTGAAGCTGGTGAACTAAGTCCAGGGAGCAAAACGATGATGTTGACCCACTGTCAAGAAGCGCATAGGTAATTACAGACTGGTTGTTGCTTGATTTTACTTTGACTTTCACAACTGGCATGGCCACTCTGTATACATCAGCTGATACTTGATTACAGGAAGCACCATTTGCACTGGTCGTATCTGTTGATTTGCTTTGGTTACCTTGTGAGACTTGTTCGTTGTTTCTAGTAATGTGCAGAAACTTTGTATGCTTTATTTTACATCCCGCTACTGAACATGTCTTTTCAGCCTTGCAGTCATTAGAGAAATGGCCCTTTCTCAAGCAATTGAAACATAACCGGTTTTGTCTAGCCACCTCGAGCCTTTTTTCTGGGGCCATTTTCTTAAACTCTACACATCTGAACAGTGAACTACAGGTGCTGTCCTCACACACTAAACACTTCCTGATGTTGCTTGTCTGACTCACCTGCATGGCTGCACTGAAACCTCGCTTCCTTAGACCAGACAATGCATTATTGTCTTGTGGCTTGGAGGTCTTACTTGCGCCCAAGGCACCATATACAGGATCGCTGATTTCCTTTGCAGAGAGTTCTACAAAACGAACCAGGTCTTCCAGTTCTGGATTTCCAGATGTCTCCCGAATAGTGACAACTCGTCTCTTCCACCTATGCTGAAGAAACACTGGGAGTCGCTCTGCTACTTGAACCAAAACTCTCTGATTTACTTCTCCAAGACCATCCATTGCATGCATGGTCTCCTTGAAACACCTCAACTCATCAGCAAACTCCTGTAATGTATCTGTAGCAATTCTGTTGCCACATGTGACCCTATCTACCCATGCATTACATATGATATACTTATTGCCAAAACGCTCAGCTAACAACTCTTTGGCTCTGATATAACCTCCCTTGCCCATGGCAGCACAACCTTCAATCACCTTATAAGCTCTACCAGTGCAATACTGTAACAATCTAGTAAGTTAAGCATACTCATCAACATCATATCTGTCAACATTATTCTCAAATGACTTGATAAAAGACCAATATCTTACTGGATTACCATCAAAACTAGGAATTTCAGTTTTTGGCATATGCAGAGTTTGTATCAGTTCTCCCAATGGGTCGGATCTAGAATTCTCACCACTTGGCTGGAACTCTTGAGCACAAGGGTTGAGAGTACAGTCTTGCACAGGGCCCTCACCACCTATTTCTTCTACTGGCGTAGAATGCAAAGACTGCACCCATGCGGTCACTCTATCCTTTCTGGACCGGACACTAGCACTGCGATGTGACTCTACATCTTCTTCGTCAAGTACTGCTTGTTCAGCCTCGACCTTTGCTAGCTGGGTTTTCACATCAAGACGTTTAACTTGTTGCTGGAGCTTTAACATTTGCTGTTCCAGCTGCTCTCTTTCTGCTAAAGCTGCTGCCTCAGCCAACAGAGCTGCCTTCTTTGCTGCAGCCTCAACACTTAACCGAGAATGCCTCGAACTAACAGATTTCACAGTCTCTACTTTACTTTTACTACTTTTGCTCTTGTTGCAACTATCAATCTCTGATTTATCAACATCATTAGTTGCACTGTCATTCATGTGTCTCTTTTCTGGGCCTGTTGCCCTTTCTTGACTGTTTTCAGTTTCTTCACATTGCAAATATTTGTCTATAGCCTCATCTAACACTGTTTTCTTTGTCACAACACTATCTAAATATAGCTGGGCTTCTTCTCTCTCTTCATTTTCTAGTAATGCAAAATAATCCTCATGAACAGATTTCAAGTTCTCAAATAATTTCTCAAGAGCAGTACGTTCTTCAGAAACTTTCTGTTTCTTCTCTGAGAGCTTCATAAGCTCGTATATCTTGTTTATCTTTTGGGTTACCAGTCTTTTGGCTGTAATACGTCTACTTCTCAATGACTTAAACTTCTCCCCCTCAGTGGGGTTCTCAATTGTATCTTCACTGGACTTTGGCATGACTACTGTTGTCAACTCGACTCAATAGCTGACTGTCATTGAACTGTGACTGGTAGCCGAGATCAGCCAGAGAAATATGTCAGGACGCGGCAGGGTTTTTAATTCTTTATTCTGAAGCCGGTTCAATCTACAAATTAACAAATATAAATTTACTCTAATGTCTAAAGCTACATCTAAATGCAAATAAGTATGGACATGCATTAATAAATGAAATTCCTATGGATGAAATATATATAAGGTATATAAAAGACTCTCTAATTGTATGATTAATAAACAAATCAATCATGCTGCTGATATGACAAAACAAATCCAAATTCTAAACTATGTATGGCTTACTGATCAGAAAATAATATATTAACTGAATAAGAAGTCTATGTTGCACATGTTTACCCTTTTATACTGACCTGTTACTTTAACCTAATAATATTGAAATATTAGCCATTAAATTTACTGATTTAGTGTAAATACTAGTTACTTGTACCAAAATGCAGCAGTAAATAAGCAAATATCACAATTTAATCATTATTCCTACATAACACAAACATATGAAGACATAATTAAGCTATTCCTATATACAGCAACACAGTCATGGATGGCATTGTCCTTTTATGAGAGCCTAGCTCCGCTCATATCAGCAGTGACATACCACAGCCCATACTATCTTACAGCACAGAAAAATTAATTGGGCCCTGTCCGTACATGGGAGCAAGCACTGTTCAGCATGTATACAAGCTACTACAGGGTAATGTAGGGCGTGACAATCGAGGTACACAAACTTTTTCTGTTCTATTACAACTTTCAAACTATAAAATGAAGAAATGTTAATGACTGCAGTATTAAGACTACTTAATGAATATTTTATACAATTATCAGTATATAAATGAAAGTAAATATGTGATTACTTACGACATTGCGGCATACTGTCGAGCAACATGCTTCTCCCCTTATGGGTTCAGGCTGATCTGATTACCGAAAAATGCACGAACTGCCGTACAGACAAAAAAGTAACTGAGCCACTTACTGGCTCATTCTTCTAGTGCCACCTAGTGGAAATCTATGGAAAATGACTACGTCCCTTACAGTACACAATCGTCAATTGCACGCGACATGAGTGTGTTTTACACCGTCAACACATGCACGCAATGTAAAAGTATATAATGTAAGTCATACCAGTGATGTAGGGCTCGCGTCCGAACTTGGACTCGAATCCGAACTCGAGTCCACTTATATATGGACTTGAACTTGAGGGTCCTGGACTCGGACTTGGAATCCGACTCGGAGAGGAGGACTCGAGAAATCAAGCTTAGTAAATCTAGAAAGTAAAATCTAGAAATTAGAAGTAAAAGTAGAAACGAAAACTATGTCACACATTATATATAAAGACTAAACGCACATTGGTGAACTACAAACAAAATGAAATAAAGAATATGACTATAAATACCAAGTTGTAGCTCTGCATCAGGGGGTAAACGTAATTAAACATTCAAGTAAAGGGCACTTGTTAAAACATTAAATTTGCATTATTATTTAAAATACGTTTTTTAAATTTCTCTTAATGAGAACTCGGACTCAAGTTCCAAATGTCTCGGGCTCGAAGAAGGTGGACTTGGACTCGAACCACAAGGACTCTGACTTGGATTCGGACTCGAATGGCCAGGACTCGGACTTGCACGCGGTCTCTAATGTTGTGGACTCGAGTAAATCATTAATATATACATAAACATATCCATGGATGCGACATATGGAAACACTGTCCAAAACAAAGTGCCAGTTGTTATTATTGTGTTACCGTGACAAATCCAAACAAAACGGTATATCATCATGTGACACCTCAGTACTTTCATATACGACCTGGCACGGTTCTTGGGGACTTTTTATTTCATTCGGAAGGAATAAAACATGTCAAGTTCAGATCATGTGCACATAATATGACGCTTTGTAATTCAATCACACAACAGATGGCGCTAGAGGTGAAAGAAACGTACACCACTCACTGGATCAAGATTTGATTTCACATGAGAGGAAGCTTGTGTATTTTCTCCGAGCGACTTGCAGCCATTTTTACATGGCAGAAAGAGTAAATTAAAAAAATCCATAATACATGTTTCTTTGCTTGTCATGTTTGACGTAGACAGGAAATCCTTGGTCAGTATTTATTCCCTTTTTACAACTGACTAATCCGTTTGTTAGGACGACCAGGTAAACAGCCTTCTTTCCAATCACCAAATATGATACAATGTTATTATCAGCATTAACTTTTGCGTGGTTAACCAATATATCGTTGTATCGATCGAGAGAGAGAGAAACGGTACCATTCACGAAGGCCCAGAACTGATACGGTTACAACCGGCCTCGACAAAAAAAGAAACGATTTTTGGTAATTCTAGCTGACAAAAGTAAATGTAAGACGGTATATGGCACTAAAGTTTTAATACTCTTTTTAATCTATATAAAAAATAACCGTAAAAAGACTGTTGGAAGCAAAGTAAATGCTGTGGAAACACCAAACCATTTTCACTTGTTCAAGAAAGTGTGTTGCACTAGGTTCTCTAAATACAAATTTTATAGACTCTTTTCACAATAAAATATCGAAAAGTAGTCGATCGTCCTTAAGAAAATCGGATCGATTACAGGAAAAAAAGTTACTCCCGAAAGCTAAATGTTCAATACCTTGTCGATACTCAGTATTAATATTGATCAACTGGTCTCGAGTAAATAATAACTGTTAATTACCTCCGCCAAGTGGTTGGGGTTATGGTTTTGCCATCGTTGGTTTGTTTGTCAGTTTGCCTGTTTGTTTGTTTGCTTGCTTGCCTGTTAGCAACATTGCTCACAAAGTTATTAACTGATTTTAATGAAATTTCAGGATAGTTCGACAATGACACAAAGAACAATTGAACAAATTTTGAGGAAGATCCGGATCACCATCTGATTCCAAGTAGTTTTTTTTAGGGAAACATGCTACATTTCCGACATTGCCATACGATGGTAATGAGCTGCCTTGGCGGAGGTCTGCGCCCTCTGGGTGCTTTTCTAGTTTTGTGATGCGTTGGTTCAGCACAGGCCCTTACCTCTCTTTGCCTATTAATTGGCATTGTGTCCTTTTTATTTCAGACGCGATGCGGGCGGCGCAGGCCTTCGCCACTCTGAGCCTCCTGGCTGTTCTGTTCGGTTTCTTCCTGAACTTGGCCTACATCTTTATGCCTCGAGTTAAACAGGATAGGATCATCGGCTTCATCCTCGTCGCCTGTCATGGCGCCGCCGGTACGTGTTTTACACTACAGCTATTCGAAATAGAATTGTAGTTAGAGCCTACATGTACCTCCGCCAGTATGTTACTAAAACTTCCTATATGGGCAGCCCGTTTTACGTGTGAGCCCTAGGTCATAGAAAGCCCCCAATGGCAATGAATACCTCTACAATGAAAAAAAAATATCATTCAATTCTAAATATATTATGGTAAACCAGAGTTCCTTTAAAGATTAATGGATTCATAACTCTAACCCTCCACAAAACCTGTGTAGAAGCTTTTGCGTTAATTTTTTTTTAAATCTTATAATACAGTACCCAACCACCTGGTGGGGCTATAATTATTTGTTTACACACAAACATATTCAGTGCACATAAGTTAATACAACAGTTTCTAAAACGAAATAACATTTTGATATATAGAGAGTGTTTACAGGATTCTTCGGCAGGTAATAAAACACCTGATGTCTATATATATTCTTATATATCAGTTTAACTACCAATGCATTGTCAAATATGAAATTTGGGCATTCTAATGCGTGCGTGTATGTGTGTTTTTGTGCGATTCTGATTTACAAGATGGTTATTGCGTTCATCATCCCAAGGCTTATAGTAAATATCAATACTAAATATCACATATACTGCGAATAAGAAACGGGCCTTATTTTAATAAATGTATATCCATTTGCAATCTGTGAATACCTTTGAATAGCAAGATTGTTACTTTTTTATTTTGCATATAAAATTGAGACAGGAATTTATATTCTTGTCGTAAATGTGTATGTTTCTTTCTTTGCAGTTCTCTTGTTGCTCATTACGCTGTCAATATTTGGCGCCAGATGGCGCGACATCTTCCGCCCTCCGTTATACACCACACGGGTTGGATGGTCCGTCGGTTTGGTCATCATCAGCCTCTTTATGGAACTGTTCAGCGCCGCCCTCTCGGCCATTGACGTCATTGTCATTCCTAGGTTAAACGGACCCCAACCTGCAACCCAGCCACAACAACATCAACAGTTTCCAAAACAGTTCTCGGACGTAGTGCCCCCTAGGGGCGACACGTATTGATACACTGTACTGGTACACTGATACAGTTCATCGTATGTCCGACAGATGGGGTGGTTTGTTTTATAAACACGGTGTCTTAGTTCAACATTGTTTTCAAAACTAGATACTGAATCAGTTGTACATAAACAGTATATGTAAGCTCGTCCATTACGATGTTCAAGTTGGAAATACAGATAATATTTTTATTACTCCATCCTTATTCAATATTATTCGGAGCTTTATGGTTGTGTGTATCTAAACTGGACGAATATTCTCCGCATAGAGTAATTTTTCAAATTATAACAAAACATATTATTATAACTAATGAATTAAGTTTGCGATTTCGATAAATGGACAAAAGCTGCCCAAAAAGATTTCTACAGGGACCATTGCTGGTATTGTAATGTTTAATCTTTTAAAACAACTGAAGTACAATTACAAAGTCAACATGAAATGTCCAAACGGCGTGTAGTAATGGTTATAATACTGCACTAGTCTCCGAGCGGCACAACAGGGAGTGTTTATGCGTAGAGAATCGAACAGAAACGAAGACATGTCTATGTTATCAGCTTGATTTTGTGAATATTTATTTTGTAATAACAAGTACATTTATTGTTGAATCTCCGTATATCACAACACTAATGCATGGACCTGTAAAATGTTACATATCATTGTGTATAATTTGTCATCATATCATTAAATTTCATATTAATTGCTACGACATACATTGAACAGGCAATATATGTAAAATATTTTGTGTACTACATTTTTATGCATCAGTGCACCGGTTATGTGTTTTATGCTTGTACATGTATATGGAATATTTCAAATAAAACGAGTGTACAAATATAGGAAACATCTTTTCATCACATTTACACCGGTCTCTCATCAAGGCAGGTTGGAAGACTGAAAGGCAGAGACATCAAGCGGTGATTTGGAAAACTATTATTCTTTGTCCTGTTGAGGTGAACGACGGTCACAGAACGGAAAACGAGAAAAGGTAGACCGGACAAGTAAGATATTCGCCTGGAAAAACCACGGTTACTTCTCGGTAGAATAACCTTGTAGCCTGATCAATGCAATTCTATAGATCTTTTATGATCTTGTTTCTGTATATGGACCATGAGTCTGTAATAAAACGTTATTATTATTATTATGAAGCTATAGTTATGAAGCACTTTGGAGCAACTTGGTTTGAAACAGTCCCTCACTTATGTGTAATATGATATCATTATCTGGACTTCAGACGTTTCTTGAAACTTATGCAAGAAACATCCCAAAATTGAAAGAAGCATATTTCCGATGAAAATTCTTGTCCCTCAACAAAGTTTCGGGGAAATCAGTGGTGGGGTTCTTTGTGTAATCATTCCAACATGATACAAACAGACACGCGCGAAAAAATAATAACCTCCTTGTTTTAGGTCACAAGTAATGTTTCCGCACTGAGAGAGTGCATAGGACCGTTTACACATAAGTCAAGAAATCACAGTCATGATCTGTTCATCGCTTTTATTCAAACACTGGAAACCAGAATAGGCTATATATAAATAATTATGATTCAGATATGTCAGCATCTATATATAATAATTATACAGCCCTAAATAAAATTTCTAAATTGTAAGGAAAAAGTATCGTGTGTCATTTTTATTGTTAGTAAAAAATTATGATAGAAGATTCTTCCCGTTTTCAGTTTTCACATTATTTTTCTCTTGATGAAGATTAGTTTATTTCGATTTCATATTTTTTTGGTATATCACCCTTACCTGGCACGTTATATACAACTAACTGAAACTTTAATGTGGGAATAATGCCTAATTTATAGACATTAGATGTAAAGCAGCGCTAACATGAAGCCAAAGAGGGCCCGTTTTCTTCACCCATGCATAAGAAGTCTTCGTGCAACTAGCAATCACAAAGACAAAATTTTCATAGTTTTTTTTTCAAATAACAAAGCATATTTCTGAGGCTTAACAAAAAATGGGTAAAATGAATGTGAATTTGTTATGTTTTTTGTTGTTTATTGATCTTCGATACATAAATCCACGATATACTGATATAGACCTAACTATTGTAACCCCTATTGTATTGCACACCCTTCCATGACAGACCCTTTCAAATTATGTGACAAGACCTAGGTAATATTATTTTCCATATTTTATACCGACAAACGTTATTGCTTCATTAAAGTCTGCTAAACAAATAGGCGCCCCTATATTTCGGAGATATATATTTACAGACGTCATTTGAAAGGACCGAACCAGGCAATCATTTATAAACTAAGAGATCTGAGTGAAAAAAAAAATATTTCATATCAGACAAATGTATTTTCTTGACGATTTTCTTCACGATTGTCAACTACTCTCTTTGAGAGACATAGAATACTTGTTGTTACCGGTTACGGCTCGTTGTTGTTAGTTAAAAAGACGCCATGCTAATTAATCCCTTCTTGAGGGAGCACCTAGGCCCAGAAAGTTGCGAGTATACAATAAACAAGTATGAATCAGATGATTCATTCAACATACCAGAGATTTACATCGTTTGACAATCAATGGCTGCCATACTGAGCACGGGGGGGGGGCGGATCCAAAATAAGGCAAAGGAGGGGTCCACCCCAGGAGAACTGAGGATAAGACTGATAAATGGTCTCCAGGTCAGGAAAATGGGGGGGAGAAGGGGTCCATGCCACAACATTGGGTCTGAAACCCTAAAAAAAGGTTGCGGCGGCTGAAAAAAAGGAGGGGGGGGGGGAGGTCCGGATCCCCTGCACCTCCCCTCACCCATCTGGATCCGCTCCTCGAAACATAAATATAACTATTTTATATTTACTATTGTTCTTGGTGGAACGAAATATTCAGTATTTCAGTTGTCTTCCATGCATAGGCGATAATGTAATACGTAGAAAGGGGCTGAAAATAAGAGCTTTATTCTGTATGTTAAAACAGATTGATCATTAACCAATATTTGACGTAGAGAGCTCTAGAAGACACGCCTTAGTTAACCAGATTATGATATGAACTAGACGCAATACTGATAGTGCATCGCTCCGCATACCACCTGGTCAACTTGACCTTTGACCTGTGAGTATCAATTGCTTGTCCCAAGGAATCACCATTGTGACAAGTATCTTTCCTGTGCCTGTCACAATGAATGTACCAGAAATAAGTGTAAACGGGATCCAGTCCTCTGTTTTGGCCTGGATCACCCTGATGCTGTCATATGCCAGCTTTCTCATCTTTATCATCAGTTTTGCCACCCCCGGATGGGTAGCACTACACGACGTAAGATCGCAAACCACGATGTATGGCCTTTGGCAGAGGTGCGACTATGGCTTGCCAGGAAACACTAGAAGCTTTTGTGTGTATTATACCAGTATCGAAGGACCAAAACCAGGTAAGTACTTGAGAAATTACTTCAAAGTATTATTACTATTTAAAAATTCACTTCTTACCGTACTTCCTCGGTTTATAAGCTGCCAATATACACTTAACCTGTGTAAAAGTTAAATTACGCCCTTTTACAACATCCTTACAACAAACTAAAATATACAATAGTTACTAAACAATACTACCAGTATTAATAGTAAATAAAAATGGTGTAAAAAAACAAATAAATTTGTTAACATATCAAATATTTTATAAGAAATTTAACAAGTTTAAGCAAAATCGTTTGAAGAATATATATAGATATAAATATATATATATATAAATATATATATATATATATATATATATATATATATATATATTCTACTAACTCTGTTTCCACTTTGCATCACTAACTAGAACAATATGACCCTTTGTATAGCTATTTAATATTTCTCATGATGCTGCATGTTCTTTATTTTTTTGTTTTCTTTTCAACTCAAATTGATTGTACACTCTTCGAATTCGGAGGAATAAAGATTATCAATCAATCAATCATACATTATTGTCACTACCCGAAGGTTTCGTGTACACTGCATGGCACTCATCAGGTGACTGAGTTGTGTTGGTTTGTGAGGTTATTTACGGTTGGCTGGTTTTCGCTGTATGATGCCTTCAAGTGTTAAATATTCGCTTCGTTTATTAAGGAGTATTAAGGATTATTTGTAGCTTCTCCTGTTCACACAGGATACATCTGTTAGCCGTTGTTGTCATAGCTGGCTTACCGATAATGGACCATTTAATACTGTGTGAGGTGCCTTAATCGTTTGAGTTTCCAAATATATTTGGAAAGTTCTGTTTCTTTTCATATTACTCGTGCTTAAAGGACTTCACAATTCTTGTGGTTTGCAAAGCGGCTTTTAAAAGTGTTTCCTGTGTTTCCGATGTATGCGACAGTCCCGTTGGTTGTTGTTATATTAGCCTTGAAAACAACGCTGGTTACCTAGCAGCTTCCGTTCAGTGGACATTCCCTTGTATATTCCTGCGGCTCATGGTCGCTTGGATGGGGGGTTCGATGGTTGTTTCAGAACTTTTCGGTTGTGGATTCTGATAAAGCTTGAGAGGCATCCTTTAGCTGACTTTCATAGTATATCGACTGAAGAGTTTGTGAAAAGGGCTGCCGGGTGGGAAATGTTTGTCTATCAGTTGCAGGAACATTTTGCTGACGTTTGTTTTTACGCTCTTGAAGAAAGGTGGGTTAAACCATATATGTTCCTTCTCTGCTTGTTCCTCTGTTTGTTATGCTGCGGTTTGTTGCAGCTAATTCTTTCGTTGTATCCTGAGTTTTCAAGCGCGTCATTATAGATGTGGGCCGTTGAACTGTCTGTTACTTTCCGGACCTTGAATATATATATATATATATATATATATATATATATATATATATATATATATATATATCGTTTCTTCAAATGCTCTGGTTTTATCAACTTTTGGTATGATCCTTTAAGTCTTCAATCCGTATTTGCAAGCGCGGTTTTCTGTTGGTTCCACATTGCTATCCGCGTTGTCGTCTTTGTTGGAGAACAGGACATTCTAACACATGCGTTTGACGACTCTTTCGACCTTCTCCAATAAGCGTCTCCGGTATGATGTGCGGCTTTTAATAGGGATGTCCTTCATTGTTGTTTTGCAACGGATTTGTTCCAATGTGCATTCCTGAGTTGACCAGTTTTGGCGGGAGTGTTCGACAATAATAGGAGCTGTTTATTACTGAAAGGATTTGGTTGCCATTCCAGGATCAAAGTGCTTGATACATTAAGTAAAGCTGCTATAGAAATATAAGATATATCACTTACTTTTGGAAACCTTTGGGTAGTGACAGTAATGCATTGATGTATTTTATGAACTTATAGCAGCTCTACTTTAATGTATCGAGAACTTTGATCCTGGAATGGCAAACCCTTTCAGTTATATATATATATATATATATATATATATATATATATATATATATATATATATATATATATATATATATATATATATATATAAAGACTCGTATTTCTCAGACCATGTATATACTGTGACTATCAATCAAATGTAAGTGTTGTTTATAACATGTTCGGTCATTCTTTGCGGGAAGTACGGACTTTGATAACCTTTTATGCCTTGCTTTACAGATTGGTTACCAGCTGCGCAGGCAATGGCATGCTTTGCTCTGATTGGCTTAGCGTTACTTGCTGTGGCCTCGACCTGTTACATATTCATCGCACGCTTCTCTAAGGATACGCGAGTGGTGCTGGTCTTGGCCGTCTGCGCAGGCGCCAACGGTAAGCGAAACCGGCCTTGAGTTCTTTTAAATTGATAGTGATCATTTTATTTCTCCGATTGTACAACAATATAAAGGTCTATTATTAGAAAGCACAATTTATGAGAAAAATATATATGAATTTTGTTACCTAGATTATCCCAGTAGGTTTTCTTGGGTCAGTCTGTTGGTAATTGGAAGATAAAATCCTTGGCACCGTGTTAGTAGCTGAAGCTGCTGAACGTAATTTTTTGTTCTCTCTGCAAGAATTAACTTATGATCAGAAATACAAACAACTTTTGACAACAATAATGTATGCATATGTACAATATTGAAAATATCACTACCACGTATTAATAAAGCAAAAAGTTTTTGATTTAAATGATTTATAAATACAAACCATGACGTCACACTACCCAGTCACATCAACGCCCTGTCTTCCTTCTGGTCTCCACCCACTGCACATAACACTTTAGAACATAGAATAAAACATCTGAACTTAATTTTGCTAATTCGATTCTTTTTTTTTTTTCTTTTTTTTTTTTTTCTTTTCAGCGTTACTGATCACAGCCACGGCCGCGGTGCATGGTGGGGGTTTCATGGAAACCTTGTCAGCAGAGGCTGGGACCAAGGGATTTTCATACAGTTTTGCTCTTGCAGTTGTCAGCGCTCTCTTCAACGCAAGCGCCGCCATACTGTATGTTTTGGAACTACGCCACACGACAAATATGATTCCCGCCTGATAGCGCCACTGCAGGAAAACAATGTGTGTTCAAACCTGCATTCAGGATACGCATGCACAAACTAGAGAGTTTTTATTATTTCAAATTATTTTGACATGAAATAAGGTGCATCGGTATAAGCCTAAATATCCTCGCAAAGTATAGAAGTAGATTTAAACGTTCTGTTTGAATTTTAATTAGCTCTTTCTTGAAAATCTAGTTTTCCAATGAATTCTCGATATAATATTTCCACCTTAAGAAAAGTTGAATACTCCACATAAAAATTGTGGAATCTCAGCAGAAACATCACAGATTCAGTCATTTTTAACATGTACCCTGGATTTTATATGCCACACCTTGACATGAATTAAAAATTAAGTATCTCAAGCTCCAAATCCAGGTACATTTTTTTCTTATATGAGATAATATTCCCCGACAGACTATTATGATTGTATTGCTTGCCGAAAATCTTCGATTTGTATTTCATTTGTCCTCAATTGCGCCTGTTTGCTGGTTCTTGTGTATTGCATATACCATCTACAGGCCACAGTTTTGCAGGAATCCTTTGGAAACTGGTACATCTCATGTCTTACACTATTATCTCAAAAGTATTTTTTTTTTTTTTTGGAAAATAGCCGCGAGGGGGCGTTGCACTCGTAACACTACAAGATATCATTTTTTTCACCATATCTCCAAATCTATAAACCTTAGTTACATAAACTTTAGCTCAATATATTCTTCTGTTCTTTCCTTAGTTGTTGGTTTAGTCAATTGTTACCTCGGATCTCTCCATGTCTGTCTGTTAGTCAGTTGTCAAATTGGCCTTCCTGCTTGTTCTTTCGTCTGATATATTATACAGGCCAGATCTTATAAACTATCCCTCTGTATATTATACTGTTGATAGAACGGCTTAAGTTCTAGAATTTCTTATGTCTTTTAAAGTAAATATTCCATAGATAAAGGTCACGGTCATTTAAAAACCATAAAATAGTTTTTTCATATCTTCATCAAAATTAATCGTAGCCGCATAAACCCTAGCTCATTTTACTCGCCGTTCCATGGCCTTCCTTATGATGTGTAGCTGTCTATATCTGCTGTTACCATGGTTATGCATTTTTTGGGGGGGGGGGGGGATTCATGATATTCCAAAATGTGGGGTCTCATTTATCAAACTTTGTCACTGTTAAAGCTAGACAGGTGATCACAATTGAATTAGTTTTACTGGACTTTATACAGAATCTCGGGAAATCTCATACCTTTTTCTCGTCAAACGGGATATAACAAGATTTCATTTTTTCACTCTACAGGACACAAATCTCAAGCAATCGCTCTGAAAGTTATACAGTTGATAGAAAAACGAAACTCCTGCAAGTATTTTGAATTTAGTAGAGTTAGGTCAAAGGTCAAGGGCAAGGTCTCCGAAAAAATATAATTTTTCTAATAATGTCGTCCAAAATCTACACGAACAATAACTCATTTTATTAGTCTTTGCATTCCCCATTCTGTATGTTTGTCCTATTTCAAGCGCAAGCGCTCAACCTATATGGTCGTCTTGTGTGAACTTACAGCATTTTAGAACATTTTGCTACATTAATGTACCTGAAAGGAATGCAAGGGTTTCTGTCTCTTTTTATATGTGAGTATTTAATCTTTGACTCTGGTATAAAAATATACTTCTTCCAGTTAAACATTGTGGGGACGTACGGGACTACTAGCTTCAAATGTCAAACTTCAAAATCAAGATTTGTAACAGTTAAAGGAAACACCTGCTATGCGCATAGCACATGCGCATGCTTATAAAATATTATTTGTTCCATAATGTCCTTACCATGAAACCATCCTTAATTGCTCAGGTTATTTGCACCTTTTCTCTCATACTAGATATATATATATACATTTGCCTACGTCGCTGCATGGGGTATTTAGAAACCCCAATTTATTGTGAGAAAGGACATCTTTACCCACTCTGCTATACATAACGAGCAGGGTCTTGTGAGTTCAAATCTGTGCAATGTGACAACTTTTTTTCCGAATACTTTTCCTGAAATTGCAGGACCTCTGATGCCCGCATTAGAACTTTCTTCCCACCTGGTGACCTCGCGGGCTTGCTTTCATGAGGTATATATATATGTCTTGTTCTCTGAAAATGACAACCGTTTTGAAAAATCCAACGTCTTAACCATCTGATATCGGATGTTTCATTGCGGTTTTTTCATGCGGATTTTATTTACATCTTGCTAAAAGAAGATGACTTGTTATCACTTGTGGCATGTAAAACGGCAAATTTAGGGCAAAGTTCATATGTATATATATATATATAGTTCTGTCTGATATTCATTTTGTATTTAAATATAGAAGAAGGTATCAAATGCGACATTGCATACGCTGTTCACAACGAAAAATAGGGCCAGGGATAATTCTTGATTTCATTTTTAAATATTTAAAGAGTGTGTTAAAAATTAAGTAGAGACACGGTGGGGAATTAGAACTGTGAGAGTATCTGTGTGTGTTTTAAGTCTCTATACCGGAATACTTGCATGCCTTTTTAGCTTATGTGACTCAAGCTTAAGCGATTACCCTTTGTCCGTCGTCCGGCCAGGCACCCGAAGACTCTTTTTAAAGTCATGTTTTAACAAACATCATATTTTGCAAGGAAAACGTGGTTATATATTCTACACAGGATTTTAGCTAGAGGTGGTCCTTCGTGCTGCTTTGTAAGATCTATCAATTCTTTAATCTTTGACAAAGACTATATATAGAGCACATTATTTATGTATCGCAGTATGATTTTCCTTTTAACATGGGGGACCAGCAGCATATACCGCATGTGATGGGTCATGCTTGTTGATCAGCTGAGTATCTTGACCCACGGGTCACTTGTCTATATATCACTTCACCCTTTCAATAAAAGATCTGTTCTGAAAAAAAAATGGAAATACGGCATATGTATTATATATACCCATCCATGAGAATCCGAGTACCTGTAGTTTTATTTCTCTGTCACATATATATATAGCATGTTTACCGCTTACAGGTTATATACATTGTATATACTTAGTAGCCTGTATGGTGTTGAGGAAGATTTTGAGGAGTTATCTGTGGTATACTTTGTATGTAGTATAATACCATTGTGATCACTGTATAAATCATGCCTGTCTAGACTAAACACAAATCCAGAGATCACTCAAGATCTTCATGCATTGATGTCTGGTTTAGCTTATCAAATATTGATACCCCTTTGAATCTCTTGTGGAAACAAAAAATCTGAGCCAAAACCTGATATTTCTTCTAATCTGAAAATGAAAAGGCTTTGTGGAAAACCATTTAAAGCATCTGTTTATTTAAGATGTGTTCAGAGCAACTTTTTTCACCATTATTTGAATTTTAATTGACAAAGTGTGGGGTTATTTATATAGAATCGATGTAAAAAATATATATTTTATTATATATGTAATACACACATGTCTTATTGACATACGCATATGAATTATATGAGTTCACGTATACATGTATATATAAATGTAATATATATATATTTTATAATGTAAGATATTAAATTTTCTTTATACAGCAAAACAAAAGCGTTGTTATCTCGTATTATATTATATATTAAATATATATTTATAATTTTATATATATATTTATATAAATATATATATATATATATGTATATTCTTGATAATTAAGATATGAGAGTTCAAAGATTTGCAAGTCGTGTGATGCATTTAAGGGGATTGTCGCATATTGAAGAAAAAAAAATCAAATATAGCAAGAAAATGAGAGTTTATGGATTAAGAGACAGGGGGAAGGGATTAATATTCTATTATAATATATGTGATCATCGTGACAAATCATGATATGAATTGAAGATAAACAGTTTTCTGGTGCCTAAAGAACATGCAGATATTTTTGTAAAATTGACATAAGAAAACCCCAACCTTAAAAAATCATTGAACCTGAGGCATAAAAATGTTCTTTTGTGATTCACATTTTCTGCTTTATAAAGTGCGTTATGTCAATAATTAAGCTATAACCACCACACGGAACTAATGTACCCGTGCTGAATTCCCAGAAGGCTCTCAGCTTTGTCTGCATGATCGGCTCATGTTCACGTATACAGGTTTACACATTTGCAATCCAGCAGGTTTTTTTCCCCATTGGTCGTCAGTTGAAGAGTTTATAACTATGAATTCAGCTATGAATGTATAACTGCAATGTAAGTTCAAAATATGAAAATACGTGTATCACCAGTGTACCCGTTTAGGATTACCCCCGGTTCAGATTACCCCCAGGAAACTTGAATTCGCATTCAGGTTACCGAGGGTAGGAGAAATTGATTTCGGAGTTCACACCGATTAATAACAATAAATTTGATCTGTGAAATAACTATCACTTAACTGGTTTTTTTCTGTTTTTTTTTTTTTTTTTTTTTGGTTTTTTTACTGTTACTTATGTTGAATTGAATTATGAACTGTATTTGAAATTCAAGAAGTTCTATTGATTCCCTTTTCCTAATAAAGGTTTTCAAGACACATTTTATTTATTTTCTTAATAACTTCGTCAATATTAGACCTATCTTCACAAACTTAGGCTCAATTTCGACTGGTTTTGATCTTGTGTCAATTTGTTAGTATGTTTGTAACATTTTGAAACTGGTACATCTATTGTCTTACAGTAATATCTCGAAAAAGATTTTTCATTTTCCGGATATGGCAGCTAGGGGGCGCTGCAGTCGACCCTCCCCAACATATCATTGTTTTACCATATCTCCAAAAATGTAAAGCCCAATAACATGAACCAAGGAGTTTACAGGGATGGAGTATCAAGTGAGAGTCTGGCCGTGTCGGATGTTGCTGACGGGGGTCATAAAACTCGCTGCTCTAAGGCACAAAGAGATGCCGCTGATAATTAAGCTCGGTGCTAATTGATACAGCGCGAGAGACCCCCTTCGGCGTGACTTCGGAATTATTGTGACAAGGATGAGTAAGTTTCTCCCCAATTTTATCTCCGGTAGTATTTAATATAAATTTTTAAACAATCATACGTTTGAACACAATATGTTCATATGTGTGGGAATCGTGTGTGAATCTGTTGTTGCTAATGACGCCTGAGCTATAGCTTGGCTGCGGTACATATGGGCGATAATACGAGAACAACGCCGTCAGTGACAGAGCGGACAATGGCTCGCTGTTATCCATCAAAATGAAAGTCATCCGAGCATAAGCTAAAATTTTTTTTTAGCGTCGGAATACTATAATACATGGCCAATTATTAATATAAGTCAGAAGTGTGGGAACTGATGGAATTTTTTATAATTCCGAAGTTATTCAGGGAAAGTAAGGTTTACACTTACCAGTCGTCCGTCATGAATCACGGCATAAGTTGATGTAGAGTGTCCGCATCTATCCAAAAATTGGTCAAGTGATTCCTCAACACGAGACCTCTCTAGATATATTTGTTGCGCATAATTCTTGACAAAACAAACCATTTGCGCTTTCATAATTCCGGTCAATGTTATTCCAGTGATTTACTGCTCAGTTACTGGATATATCGCTCTCCGCTTCAGCGAGCTACAGCGGACCGCAGAAGTAACATCTAGCAGGCTCGCTTTATCAAAGGCCGTGCCGCCGCTGCGCCTGACACCGCGGCACAATAGGCGTACAATAGAGTTAATGGGCTTATCATGTCTTAATTGCAATTAGCGCACGACTGACACTCGCGACCTGGCAGGGCTTCTGACAGTTGTTACTCCAGTCCTGTAAACTCCTTGCATGAACTATAGCTTATTTTCTTCCTCTGAGTCTTCTTCATAACGTGATTTAGTTATCTGGTCTCACTCTTGTGTCACTTTTTCAGTATGTCTGTCTGTTTGTAAGTTGTCCTCTAATTCGCCTGCTTGCTGGTTCTTGCGTCTCATATATATCATTCTACAGGCCAAAGTGTTGCATTCATCCTCTTGAAACTGTTACATCTTATGTCTTACAGTAATATCTCGAAATGAATTTTTCATTTTCCGGATATGGCAGCTATGGGCGCTGCAGTCGACCCTCCCAAACATACCATGTTTTGGCCATATCTCCAAAAGTATAAAGCTCATTTACATAAACAATAGCTTATTTTCTTCCTCCGAGTTTTCTACATAACCTGGTTAAATCATCTGGTTTCAATCTTGTGTCACTTTGGCAATATGTCTGTCTGTTTGTCAGCTATCTCAATTTCATCTGCTTGCTGGTGCATGCGTCTTACATATATTATAACATTCTTCAGTTCTCAATTTTGCTGGAATCAATTTGTAACATACATATATCGTATGTCTTAAAGATTTCTGGAAGTTCTATGTGTATTGTCTAAATAGGTCAAAGGTCAAGGTCATCAAAACACGTCAAATCTTATTTCCCTCATAACTTTGACAATATTGGTCCTATCTTGACAAGCAATTGCTCATTTTCTTCCTTTTCTTCCGTGCTCATTCATCTGACTATTTCTACGTCATTTCGTGCAAGCAATCAGCCTCAGGTCGTCTAGTTTGTGTTTTTATGTGTTTGTTCACAAATTAATTCACGCAATCATGAATGGAATCTTGAAATTTTCACGGCATTTCGAAAATGGGCCATGAAAGAATCCATTAAATTTCCTGCTGACCAGGCATATGATCCTGATTCAGTAACGCCATGAAGGAATATGTCCAAAGGCAAAGCCACTTTTGCAAAAATGACCTTGGGAATATGGGCAGAATAAATGAAGGCAAACACGGGTTCATGAGCACTGCATCCCATTATAGGGACAACCCCCCCCCCCCCCCCCAACACACGCACATGGCGGAGGCTTGCATTCCTTAGAATGCAGATTTCTGAGTTCATATGTTACGTTTTATTACATAATCTATAAGTTTGTACCCAAAAGGTTTCGAAAGAAGAAACTTTGATTTGATGTGTGAAACATAGCCATGTAATTAATATCCTGTGTAGTATAATTCTTCATTAATTCCGTACACATATTAGCTCAATAAATGTTATAAATGTATAAACAATCTTTTTTCAAACAACATTCAGCAATGTTCAAATTTCACGGAGAACAGATCTAAAGAGAACGACGCATTTTTCCTAATGAAAAGATTTTATTAAATTTAACCTCAACATTCCCGAAAAAAACGTCCTCTACTCCTATAGTTGCTTTATTCAGCATTGCCTTTGACGCACAATTCTGCCTCAATAACATTATGCACAACACTGTGACACTGAGCCGAGATCTTTCACAGTGTTGATGCCTGTCACCGCGGGTCTCAAGTTTACTCTGCTCAGGTGACAATTATATACACCAACTGGGGCGCAAAAGTATGCGAAGGTCACGTGTAATATCCCACCGCGTGCGACGGAAGGATCATCATTAAGGCGGGCGAACCTAACAGGAAAAAATATTAACATATATGGAATGGGTATGCAGAAATTGCATGTACACTCAGCGCTTTGAATGGTTCTCCCACATACGGGGTGTAAACATATGCTTTTATCAATATATACGTATAATGATACACACAATGGGCACACAACGGGAACATATATAATATGTGCGATATAAATGTAAGATAAAAAACAGTAATGTTTTTATAAATAGTCATGCTAAAAGAAATTACGAGGCACAATGAAACAGGAATCTCCTTCAGCGAAATATACTTCAGAACATATTTCAAATTTCGCGTGTGTGCATAATTTAAATTATTTATTGTACAAATAGTTATTATAACTAATCGAGGCACTCCACATGGCTCCGGTGATTGCGTTCGGTAGTCTGCAGGGGTGGAGGAAACCGGAGTACCCGGAGAAAACCACCGGCCTTGGACGGGCAACTACAAAACACTCACGCGTGTGTGTATGCTTATATAGCCTACATATACATAAAACTAGTCAGTATATATGGCATATACGATGTATATGTAATATAAACATGAAACATGTTTATGTTGTATTCAATTAAATGAATAGACAGTGAATATAATGTATAAAAACACGACACATTGATGGACTGTATATACACGATGGTAATGTATTATTGCTCCATGTTTAAAAGTTTATTGATTCATCTGATCTAACAGGTATAGGCCTAAATTAAGTATTTGTATTTATATTAACCGACACAAATTTAACCCCTTTTCCATTTTCTAGTTTGAATAATAACCTACTAATATATATATATAATATTTATAGAAGTAGGAAATCCAAGTTTCAATCAGATGTATATTGCATGCATGTGACATAACAGGTATATAATGCAGCATATATCATGTAAAGATATGTTTACACATAAACAGAGCAGCAGCAGTGGTAAAACTGTAAAACTGTGTGAGCGTGCAAACGTGGTTATCAGCGAGCTGTTTCAAGGTATACGCACACCTTTTGTGTATATAAGATCTTTGCCTTTCACTGCACTAGCAGGCCCATCAGTCACATGACAAGGAAATGACCTATTTATTCATAGATGTGAGAACTCATGCAACTATACACAGCAAGGTTAACATTCTACAGCTCCATTCACCACTGGTTTATCTTTCCTCCAGCCCTGACCAGCTCAGCCCGATCTCTCCGCGGAGAGCTGGCCAGCACAGATTACTCCAGCCGCTGTATCAAATTCCAGGGGAGCCTTCCAGGCCCAGCACTTTCACAACTAACGTTCACAGGTTCGTGTGCGCTGGTGATTGTTATGATGTGATAACCCGTAGTGTTTTAGTACTGTGTTGTACTGGTACAGATTGTGTGGACCCACATGTTTGTGTTTCTTATGATGTATATCTAATATACGTAATCAGTATACCATCTGACAACACCAAAGTCCGGACTCGGCCCACCGGTATACGGACCAAGGTACGTTGCTTCTAATCCACAGCGTTGACATCTGTCTGTGGGGCTGCCGGACCAGATAACTGACCACTGGATGATTTATTACGTCAGGGCATAATCTGACAAGCACACAGATAAGGAGCCGACTAATTACTTGGTACCGGTCATACCCAGCAGAGGTCACAACACTGGCAACTCAGCGGCTTTACCGAGGCTACACCATGTCACGTGATTCAGACCGAGCGCTCATCATGTGGCAGAAGGAGGTGAGCCTAATCCCGCGGGTTAAAACTTCGATATGGCTGTGGATAGCTATCGGAATACTTACGATATCCAATATATTGTTCTTCGTATCCTTTGTGACACATTTTTGGGGAGAAATTCATTACCGAACAGATACTGGGGAGAACAAACGTCTTGTGTATGGATTATGGGTAATGTGCCGCTATCCTGAAAACGTCTGTTCAAGCATTGGCGTTCCAAGTAAGTATTCAATCAACTGTATTCATACAACTTTTTTTCAATATATACTCAATGCTTAAAACGTTGTCTCTTTAAAATCAGGTATTTATATCAATTTTATCTTCGTGATATAAGTTAAATTATCGCATAAAATACAGGTGAATAAATTTTACATGATGTATATCTCTTTGTCTGCCTATAATCCATTCTGTTTGACTACCATTAATTCAATTCATGTACACTATTAAAACATGCTATGCATGATATACATCAATTAATCAATATTTTTTCTAATTCACAGGCAATAATATGCCTACCATAAATATTACATAAGATAACGGGTATCTCAGGAAACAAGTGTAGGCTGTATTGACTTCACATAAAAGGATGTCATTAACAGAGTGCACGGTTGCACGCCAGGGCGGCAAAAATTGTTGTAATGATTGTATAATAGGCAGAGTGTTTTTATTAGAGCTAATGGAAATGTTGCATGCACGGGTCACTTTCATATACTTTCATACTGCCATACCCCCAGTCAGTCATTGTTATAAAGCCCTGGCACCAGTAGCTCGGGATCAAAACGATGGCCAAATATATGAAACGTTATAGATATTGCTCATCAGGTGCGGGTGTTAATCATTAACCCAGTAACTCCCGATGCTAATATTCATCTACCAGTAGAAATGATAGCTAATATTTATACATTTGTCCTTTGGCCTTTATAGGCCGGTGACCTGTGTTTCATATGTTGTCCACAATCATATACAGCTAATGTATCCTATTTAAGTTTGCCATGGCCTTTACAGACGGGGTTCGCGGATATAATACTGCATGAGCTCCCGCTGTGGTTAGAACAGGACTGAAAGGTCGTTTGTATTATACAGACCCTGTGGTTCTACACATAATCTCCTGTTGTTAATGAGGGCCTTGTGCCAGAGTGTTGTATGCGACCTCTTATGTGCTGTGGATTTAATTAAGATAATTTCCCGCATGCATGCATTCCCCAGCCTTTTCATAAATGCCCTTCGGAATAGCTTTCATAATCTCCAGTGAATTTGCAAATTAAGGCAAATGGATGTGAGACATACGTTCAAGATGCCCGTATATAATATTGACCACAAAAGTCTATATAATTCAGTCTTACTGTATGTTAAAAGTCAAATTTTGATTTGACAATTGTCTGTTAATATTAAACCACTGGACCTCATATTTTGCACAAAGCTATATGTAAATATCTCTCTGTATTCTGCTTCTAAAGGAAGAGGGACTTATGCTTTACAAAGTAGAAAAGCAAAAAAAATGACACCGGGACTTTAAAAATTAAAAAAAAAACACAACCTCAGGGACCAGAGTCGGCATGGGTTTTCAGTATTAATTTATTTATTATATAAAATTATTCACAAGGATAGCTAATTAAACAAACGCTGTTTTTCATTGCGATCCTGCTACAATTTAAACTATATGATGCAACTGACATAGACATTAGTAAAGTATAGAAGTAGATAATATGCATGACATAGAGTACATTAAGTACACTAATCGAACATGCAGTCAAAGATTGACGATATAGGCCATCGGAAAAGTTGTGAACGTTCACTAAAAATAATTCATCTAAAATCGTATAGGGCTATATATGGAGTGCCGTTTTGGCATTCTCTCGAAAGAAAAATTAAGAGATTTGGCTTCTATGATTGGAGTATCGAGTCTGTTCCGGGGAAACACTCCTAGTATGAAAATGAAGTTTTGTACAAAGTTCTCTGTTTGGTTCCGGGAGGTTCCCCTACAGACATTTCTCGTTACACATCTATATGACCATATTTTGTTACATCCATGGCCCCGCCGTGAAAACAATTCAAAGATGACTGCCTGACGACCGTATTGTGGCTTTTGGAAGTGATAAGAGCATTTTCGCTGAATATGCCAAAACATATAGGGACCATTTCAAAAGGAATACCTGATTGTAAACGACAAAATAAATATATGACGGATCTGGTATTGGATAACGCACAATATCTCAGACTGATGACCCAAATAACGGTAATTGCTCGAACGGTTCTTGAGATAATGGCGTGTGAAAGGAATTCCCATACATGACTGCATGCATATGAACATATACGGAAAAGCTATATAGAAAGTTGATGCATGTCTCCGTTGCCGTGAAGACTATAAAATCAGTTTTAGTCTTGGAAATTCACCCAACAGTTACGAATTTACTTGTCATGAAACTTGGCCAGATCATGTTTTTTTAAGGATGTTGGGTTGGCAGGTGAAATATAACCACACACATGTGGGATCATGTAGAATCCGCTTAATTGGTGGGGTTTATTAGCTCAGCTGACTGAAAGCCAACTGATCTATAGTGATCAGACAGCGTCCGTCCGTCCGCCTGTCTGTCTGTCTATTGAATGGCACGTTTCGACACCATTATGCCTATAGAAACCTATATTTGAATATGCAGAACGGTCCAAAATAAATCTCCTTGGAAACATGAAATTAGGTCACTGTGACCTATATCTTCTCAGCAGTGAGGCTCATACTACCCCCCCCCCCCCCCTTTAGAATAATTGAAAATTTGATACAAAACCTCCAATATCTTGACAATTGATGCATGGATGACTCTGAATTTTGGCTTTAATATTGTCCATGAGTTGTTAGTTTCAGAAAAATTGATGGCGCCACTTGCATTTTTTTTCTAATTTTTACGATTTTTTTGCCCTGTTTTTTAGACCGTCGAGTCCGTTTCTCGATTTCAGTTTCATCTAATTTAGGGTTCCCTAGGTTAAAGGTCAAGGTCACAGTGGCCATCTGTTTAATATTTGCTTCTGAGAGATAACTCCATTCTTTGGATTAACATATTGTTTTCAAACTTGTTTATATATGGCCCACCGATAAAGTAAGAACCCTTTTTATTTAGGAGTTTACATGGCAGAAGACATTTTTCAGTATTATGTCAAATTACCGTCTGAAACAGGATTTTGGCTGGACCACATCATGATCAGGGTTTGGACTGGTCTAATTTCTTATTGAGATTTGGTCTGGACGTTATAAAAATATTCTCGTTATCAATTTCAGCGAGCGCCGTGACCCACAGGTCCCACAGGGGCCTTGTCTGACTTATCAAAGAAATGACACGCCAGTTTTTCACGTGATCTTTTCCAGTATAGCGGATCTAGTGGGGGTTGCAGGGAATCCTGACACTGGACCCCGCCCCGCATTCTAAACCGATATAGTTTTTTAAAGGTCTTGAACCATTTATCGTGGCCTGGACCTAGCTCCCCTTTTCCAGACATGAGGACTCACAAGACTTCCCCAGTTGAACCAACTCTTCCAAAATTATAGAATCCATGACTGTGTCCTTGATGAGGGAGTCAGCACGCTAGAAGTAATACATTTAATATTTAAACAAAAAAATAGTGCACTCAGTATAGTTATAATAAAATGGCAGTTTAGATGAAGATGTCACGTCATGTTTTGACAGAGAAACCCAAGCAGTATTTATGCACAACCCATTCACGCTCCCTGGTTTCATACGTAAAACAGGCGTGTGTGTCTGTGTATGAGACTACGTTATGTATATATGTGATCCAAACACACACAATTATTTTTTATTAAAAAAAAAGCAAATTTAAGTATATGCATAAATATATATATATATATATATATATATATATATATATATATATATATATATATATATATATATATATATAACACGAATCGGAATGACCAGGAAACATTATATCCCGTCTGTATTGTCTGCTGGTATACTGGTTAGACGTCCGGTGATAAGCCAGGGTAGCCCTTTTAATCCACAAGACAACATGCACACTAACCTCATCGTGACATCAGGATCGTTTATTAGGCAATAAAACTAGAGAGGATTAACTCTGGTTAATCTGTGTCATGAAGCAGTTTAAGACAAAAACAGTCAAAACAATTTCAGTCAAAGGGGTTTGCAATTTATTCACTCTAACATATTTATACATCATTAGTTATTGTTAAACCTTTGCATATAACCTGCGTAAACCAAATATGTATGAGGAAATTTTGGAGTATGAGGAAAGACAAGAAAACTTTAGAAATATTAGAATCTTACCGGTACACTATATAAACATTGCAAAATACAGTAGGCGTGACAATCGACAAATTTTTACTGATTCCTAACTCAAATTTTTTAACAGCCGCTAATTTTAGTTATGTTTACTAGCAATATAGCTGTTATTGCATTGGGACAGGTCCGCGGGACATTGGCCGGGTTTATAGGAACGGGTTTTCCATGGGCCGTTGACTTGGGCCGAGTTCTAGCGTACTTTCTGATAGGTGTCGATTTGATAGACCCTTCACGAAATAATGTCGGATTTATGGGGGTCATATCAAATAGTGTCCCTTGGGACATACTTCGCATTGAGCCCAACTTTCAAGACCAAAAAATGCCACCACCATCAATCATATAAAAGCCACTGCAGGAGTTTAATGGCTCGTTTGATGTTGGGAGCATGCCTTAATGTCCTTAATACAATGGAAATATACTCTGTCATTACTCGTATTTGGCAAATGTTAGCACACCTTGTAAGCCTTGATGGAATAACAATTGATACTAATAAGAAGAGAAACAAAGAGGGGGGGAGGGGCAAAGGTGACTTTCAGCATCGTATTTTCCTATGTGTATTAGTGGGAGGTCTCAGGGCAAACAGATATATGGACAATGGGTTACCTAGATAGAAAAAAAACTTAACTAGTGGATGTCATGATTGATGGTATATATACCATACATGCACTTAGTTTGTAAAAAAATTGAGTTAATAAATAAAATGAAATATTCTTAAAAAATTACTATTCTTAAGAATGAGGAAGATTATAAACACGTTAGTATAAACTGCAACATCAATTGTTATTTACAATTTTTAACTACCTGTATATGGGATCCGGTTAGGTTAAAAGAAAATCACTTATGCTATCATGATTAAAACAAACCATGATAACCTTGCTAAGGTTACTAAAATGTTTGTGTGAGTTAGATACGTGGTTTTATAAATTAATTTCAAGCTTACTGGACTCCCTGCTGAGGGTTATAATATGTTACTGACAAGTACTTATTGTCCTGCATGTCAACTTTAATTGGACATCCTATATTAGTTATAAACTAATTGTATAATTGGTGATCTTGGTTGACATAACAGAGTATAACACAGATATTTCATTGGAATATACCACTGTCACATAATATAATGATATAATGATAATAAGTGGATTAATACATATAAAGTTATACGTATGAGTTTATTAGTCCTCATGCGGCTTATATTTAAACCAAAAGTGGTCTTATAACACCATAGTCTGTTATAACCATTGTGAATGTGTTCTGTCCACTCAAGCTTAGTCTTAATAAACATAATAGACTTTTACACACACATACACATATATATATATATATTTATATATATATACATACACTATATATATGCATGCATTGACGTTTATTGAACACTCCCTTTCCGACGTATACTACTCCAGAAGATATATCAATTAATCTATGTCGCATTTACGTCCGTGTCACTCTTCCGCCATAGGTCGTTTCCACTCAAAACGAACCTATTCCTGTTGGTCACCGTGGGACGGCCGGTACAACTTGTCTCAGCGGTCAAAATTTTAAATCTAAATTTGTTACTTTATGAACGGACAGTGTGTGAAGAAGATCAAATTTTGTATAGCTTGGGGAAAACCATTAAACAATTGAGCATAATATACTCTAAATTATTATATATGAAACAGTTTAACAGAAAATGGTCACAGTAAATCACTGGGGTAACGAATTTTATTCCAAAGGATGTGGATAATTTATATAAGAATGGATTATTATAAGATATAGATTGCTAAATATAATATTTGAACGGACTGCATTACCCTCTTCAGTGCATTTATACCAAAGCCCGCTGGTGTATTTAGAAGCCTGTGCATTGTGGGGGTTATAAAGCGTAACCAGCAGAGTGTGCGTCCCATAAAACGATATTTCTTGCTCTTGTGACCAAAGAACTTTAGAAATATTGAATTGATTGGTACTCCATATATATAGAGTTCTCATTCTCCATTTGAGATATACATTTATATATTTATACATGTATATATATGCTTATACTTTTGTATTGGTTAATAATTATCATATATGATATATATATGTATATATATATAATATATATATATATATATATATATTCTGTACATGTTTGAGCCGAGGTGACGTGTCGTACAATTTTAATTCATATGTAACGAAAGCCAATTCAATATATATATATATATATATATATATATATATATATATATATATATATATATATATTCTTATAATGTTAGTGTGTGTTTCCGTTGTAATCCACGTATATAACACCAGACAACTGTGCTGGTGGTGGGGGGGTTAAGACAGTTTGTTAAACCTGGCCTTCGAAACAATAATATATATAAAGTGTAACCATAGCTGGCGGACAACAACAGCCAACTGACTACACACTGTGCATTCGCGTGACACCTGACAGAGACACCCGCGGTGAGTACACCTTGATATACAATCCACGGCGATGTATTACATCCAAAGACTACATGTCCAGCTTATACATTGACATCGATTGTTGGATGAAACCATGGCAACCGCAGCATATACGATAATAGCTCGGAAGTATAACGAGGACGTGTATACAGACCGGAAACTTATTATAGTGACTGGTCCTCAGCTTCAGTGAAAGTGAATTCTATAGGATTGTACTACCTTGTTCACATTTTTCAATAGTGGTAATAATACTAATAATCTATATTATAGAGTGCATATTTATCCAAATTACAAGAATCCGCCCAAGGCGATTCAAAATACAATATATAAATGGCAATCATGTAAATTCAATTATTAATCAATAATACAATTTGATTTAAATATACATTATATATATATTTAAGAAAATCACAGAGTTTAGACTGATAAAATAATTTAATAAACACTAAGACATAGCAGTATGTCATTTTACGCTTCCCCAAAATAAAGTGTCTTCTATGCACTTTTGTATTTAACAAAGGACACAGATTTGTTAGTATAATCTGGCAGACTCTTCCAGAGAATACTTTAAAGTGTATGCAGCTCCTTTGTGTCTTTACATTAACGCTGAAACCCTATCACATGTATTATAACCTTAACGAAAGTAGTTTTAATCCTAAGGTTGTCTTTTTAGACAGATCAGGTTTAACCAGTGTGAATGTTTTTGGTTCACTCAAGGGTGGTCTTAATAGACAGGTGGTCTTATTAGACAAGTGGTCTCTCAGACAGGTCTCAGTATATATATATATATATATATAGAGAGAGAGAGAGAGAGAGAGAGAGAGACAGAGAGAGAGAGAGAGAGAGAGAGAGAGAGAGAGAGAGAGAGCTATTGATGCCGCCTGCACCCTGCATCACGTCGATACTGTTATAGGATAATCTTATTACCATACAGGTGCCAATTAGCGAGCATTCATTTTCAACGCATCCCTGAACACACCATCAAGCACCCTATATTGACATATATGCTGGAATTCCACAAGTAAAAACTGGTTTTAGATCAGCTGACTAAAAGTCAAATGAGGTATAGGAATGGCGCTTTGTCCTTCGTCCGTCAGACATGTATTATTGTTTTGTAATAAACCGTTTATTTATTCTTCTTCACAAAAAAGAAATAAAAAAAATTAATTGAAATATTAAATAGTTAAATAGTTTATTGCAAAGTTAGGTCCTTCAGCTATCTTTTATTTAAACTGTTGACACAAAGAAACACACTTCTCTTTTTAGTTTGTCCTCAACAAAGTATTTCATATCATGCACCTGCTAGCCTTTTCAACACCCAGTTCTTCAGTTTCTGTGCATCATGCTATAGGTGCCAATAATTGTCTCTATTAAAATGAGACGAATGATATACAGACTGCATTGGAATCATCAGTTCTATAAATCCATCAGTGGTTCTCTTCAAATTCCCTTCAACCATGTCACTAAATGTAATATTGGAGCAAACTATTTTGTTAAAGAGGTAAATAAACTTAATATTGTCCTACACTTGAATATAGTCCACAAGAGAATTTCAGGTTTTTGCCGGCAAAACAAATAGCAAACCATTTGCCCTTTTCCTGGTTCTTACGACCCTTGCCCAAAACCTGCTATTCCCGGATATAAAGCAATATATTTTCTAAACGCTCATATACAGTACATTCCCACTAGAGAATAACCACATGTGGGTAATTTTGTTAATGTAGTTGTTATAACAGTATAACCTAGTAATCCATCATACACTATACATTTGGGCAAATAATATCAAAGCCCCAATATTCTGTATGTTACCTTTTTCGCCTATAGTTAATTTGCGAACTCTGTAATCTTTACACTGTTGATGTTACGTTTATATATACGCTGCATTTTATTTCACTTAACCACTGCATGATTTAGCAGGGCTTGTTTGGTTTCACCCCCAGGTGGCTGACACAGAGCCAAGAATGTAATAAGACCATCAAGAACAACTGAATCGCATGTTTATAACTAAGAGCTGAATGTACAGAGCGTGCGATACCCACGGACTCGACGCCACATGTTTTCCTGTCCAGTTGGGTCACGTGATTTTGAGCACCCAACATTTTCCGTACATGTTTTTATAGCTCAGCTGACTATAAGTCATCTGAGCTATAGTCATAGTCCTTTGTCCTTTGTCCGTCCGTCCGTCCGTCCGTCCGCACTTCTGTCAGTCCATTAACAAGGCACGTTTTGAAACCGTTGAACCTACAAATCCAAACTTTCGTATACTGTTAGTTGTCCCCAAAATCTCCTGCCATGTTGAAAATTGGGTCACTAGGACTTCGTTCCTTCGAGATATCAAGGAAAAACCTCCGTTTTCCATTAAAAACCCATTGTTACAATTCAAGACTGCCTAAAATCAAAACCACTAATCTGTATTTTATCATATTTAATATGCATATTCTTCTATACATTTTTTATGTGTTTACCCAAAATTAGGTCAGTATTGCTTAATTTCTTGAAGTTATGGGCCCAAACATAATGCATTTTTTTTAAATTAGGAAATATATTTACTCACTTAATGACACAAATGACAATTGATGAAGCTAGAAACTTTTTCAGGGATATCTTCATTTAATCAAGATTCAATTGTTTACCCAAAATTAGATCTGAATTTTGCAATTTTTTAAGTTATTTGCATAAATAAAAATCAATACCTTAAATTTTGTCCAACTTTGGCCACGGCCCGTTTTTTCCCTGTAAGCACTGTTGATCAATTTTTTTCACAGCATATACATAAGGATTTAATCTTTTAAAAATTAGAAATTTCAAAGGAATTGATAGAAAAAGAGTAGCTTTTATTCAAGTTTTCATACACCATGTCAAGTGTTGTTTACATCAAGCCCACCTAGTATAGCTTTCACCTGTGTTTCGAACTGCATGCCCAATCTAGGCAGCTTGCCTTGGCTCAGCTTGGCCGGCTCCACCTCTTGGTAGGCTGCCCTCTGCCCTGCGCCCCCCCCCCCCCCCCCGATGGTGCATAAACTAGATGAATGTTATAATTTTCTGTATTTGATTCATTCTTATTCTAGGCTATTGCTACATTTTAGATTTTCTATTGTACTTCCAGGATTACAATGATTAAAATGAACATTTAATTGTGTCCACAAAGTGGTGTATTGCTATGAAAGTGTGGATTTTCATCAGATAAGGAATTCCTTACTTCAGAAGAGTAAAAACTTCACCGGGTGTGAAATGGAATATAAATTCCAGTAATAAAATAAAGCTGAGATAGTAATTTGCATAATAATATTGTTTGTCCAACATTCAACCAAGAGTGTGTGTACTTCATTTGAAAAGTTTTTTATTTTGTAAAATTTACTGAATCTTTTATTTTAGTGAATAAAATTAAGATTAAGCATGTACTGAAAACTCTAATGTACAAGACTTTTTAATTGTGATTCAAGGAATAATCTAGAAGATTAATAATAATCTAGAATTGCATTATTTTCTTTTAAATTCAGTTTAAACATTTGTGATTTAAAAATAATAAATTATATGTGTATGCATAATATAACCTGATATGAGCTAAACTCTAGATAAACAATAATGCAACTTACAACTCTGATATTATAACTTATATTTTCAATAGTATCTCAAAACTATTACTGTTTTTCCTTATGACAGTCTTATCAGAGTATTAGTTTTGTAATCATATATTAGAACTTTAGCCGAGTAGGATGGCCATTTCCTCTAAGCTTCTCTTATGCTTATATTTATGAAAAAGTTACAATAGAAATCAGCATATTTTGCATTTTGTAAAATTCCAAACTTCAGCTGAGCGCCGTGACCCATGGGTCCCTTGTTACTATGCTTTCTTAATTAAGACTATTTTTTGCATTTTCGAGAATGTGTCTTTTTTTTTAAATGATGATACTTTTCATAGTCACTCCACTCAAATCGCCATCTCATCTTTAAGATGATAAACATTTAGGCTACTTGCATATATATTTCATAACTTGGTTAGAGTAATAGATATACTCTATCAATGTTTCATAACCGTGCAGAGCTAAATTGCGCTGCATGCCAATGATTGCACCAAAGTTATCAGAAATTCCAAGGTTTCTGCTTTGTCTTATGCATGTTCAGACACACCACATACAAAAATGTTCATAAACGTTGCTCAAATTTGAATTGTAAACATGTTTAATTTTATATTATGTTCCTTAAAACGTATTACACACTTTAATAAAAAAAAAAGTAACAATATGTACTGTTCACTACAATAAAGAATCATTTTATTGAACGTCAGTACATATAAGGGGCATTTACGTACATTATTAAACATCTATTTCATTTAGTTAAATCTCTTCTTCAAACCGACACCCTCGCTTATCCGCCTGTCTCATCGATCGCCAAAACACTTTGTTGTCCTGGTGATGGCGAGGGAACTGGGGTTTACAGTAAACTATATTAACAACGATAGCTCTCCTATATATTGTCACTGTGGTATAGAAGAAATGTGGAATGTTTGATTGTTTCATGTACAGATTAAATCATGGTCATTGAAATCAAATGTATATATACTGGCTAAACAGGCTTTGGGGCTCACCACATACATGTGTATAAAGACAATCGCTAAATATAAAATATATATAAAATTGGTAGAAATAAGAAGGTTTAAAGTTACCACATACATGTAAAAATGTAAGGGATGATTATAAAATATAGAATTAAAATCAATAAAATTTCAATAAGGGTAAAGGTTTTTACGACCATGCAAATTCGCAGCTAGCAAATTTTGATTTAAACGGTTTGGATTAATTATCACACCTGAAAGTATTTTAAAATTTTCAGGTGTACATTAAATTGCGTCGTTATTGTTCATAATTTCAGTACATGCAGCTCATTGTAGAGTTATGGCTACAATTCGTAATGAATGAATTTGTATAACAAATGTAAGGTATATTGATTTGAGCTTTTAAATGTAGTTTTCCTATATATACTGAGAAAAAAATTGAGACATGTAGATTAAAAAGCACTCAAATGCTTTAGTGCTTTGTGCCCCGAGATGGCATGATATATTTCAATTCACATTCATATATGCAGAATGATTATGATAATAATAATATTATTATCATTAGTAGTAGTAGTATAAGTAGTAGTAGTAGCAGTAGTATTGGTTATATTATTACCAAAGATAATAATATAACAACAATAAAAATAATAACAATAATAATAACAATAATAATAAAATTAATTATAATAATAATAATATTAGTAATCTTATTTATGAATTATACTGTCATCAATAATCATAATAATGATAAATAATAATATCTTCAGTATGTGCAAGTGATTTCCGAGAGTCGGCCCTGCCTCTTGAAATATACGTCATAATGTGGAGCTGTGTATAATCATAATCATTAGTCTGATGTCAACTTGAGATATCTCTGCATGGAACGAAAGTCCTAAATATCTTATCATTTATAACACGCATTCTAATGCTGATAGGTATGGCTGATTCAGGCAACACTTTGTAACCTGCCTTCCTGGTACATGCTGTAAGGGCACGTGCGTCCCATATTATAAATTCACGGTTTCGTCGTGAACCAAATATTGTATGTTTTCTCAAGGAATTTCCAAGGTTTATAAACGTTTTTTCTGTCTCACACACAAAGGGAATAAAGAAGTATATGCTTCACGTTTACAAATATGAGAGCTATCCATGTATCCATATATCTAATCATTCGGGGTCCCTAACCTGTCAATTATAATGTCATATTCAGTCTGTGACTGGCCCAAATTGCTCCGTCGTTCGAGTTTATGTTAAACTGGCTCATTGTATACACGTGTACCATAAGCACGTGGGATTATGAAAAAGCTTCAAGTATCGGGGAGATAGTGCAGTATCTAGGAGAAAATGCAGTCCTCATGTATATAAGCATGTGTTTGTAGCTGACTGGTTTACCTACAACAGGGTTTATTCCTGGTATACCGGGTAACCTTGTATTTGAAGTCTTACTTTATGCGAAGGTTTACTTTATGTTACCGGTCTCGTAGCAAAGTAGTGACTTGGCCTATATATATGGTGATTGAAAGACAAGCCGACTGGGCCAAGGGTCATGGCGTTACTTAACAAAGAAACATGTATTAAAGTCTTTGTTTTTTTGGTTGGAAATGCACATGTAAATAATAATTTAGTGGTTGAAATGAGTCCCATTTAGAAAGTCATGAGGAATGTTCTCATACCGGACACACGCGGAGGCCGGTCAGAGAAGTGAAGAGACCATGCAAGGGACCAAGGAAAGAAATAGTCCTTATCACATACCCGGCAAAATAAATAAGTAAAATATCAATAGTTCATTTAAAGGCTTGAGCAAACATTAACTGTAAATAAGGTTTCAAATACATGTCCTAATAGTTAGTTCGGTGCTTATAAACCAGGTGGCAGCAAAATTGACTTACAGAGCAACTTTAAAGACGGTCGGCAAGTGGAGAAATCTTCATCAATTATTTCTATTTCATCGTTCATATCTTGCTGCGGTAAAAGCCTATCCCTCCTTTCGTTATATTACTACAAATGTATAAAGATTGATTCAAAACTAAAGCTCTTTTTAATCGAGGCTACCACAGACACCTTTTCAAAGAAATTCCTATGAAAGAATTAAACGGCTCTTCCAGGTGCGTATGTAGCTGCGCATGCAAACATTTTCTTCATCATCCGTTCATGCACAGTGCTTGATGATTTAAAGTTGCTGTTATAAATGCAGCTTAAAGCCAGCTATTCATACATTTTTTGCTCAGCTGACTATAAGTCATCTGAGCTATAGTCGTGGTCCATTGTCCGTCGTCCGTCCGTCTGTCTGTCCGTCCGTCCGTCCGTCTGTCCGGATGTCCGTCCTTAAGACTGGCACGTTTCGACACCATTGGACCTACGAATCTGAAATTTGCCATACAGTTAGATGTCCCAAAAATCTCCTACCATGCCGAAAATTGGGTCAATAGGATATTAGGACTAATATCCTTCGAGATATTAAGGAAAAACCTCAATTTATTATTAAAAATCTATTTTCACACTTCAGGACTGACTAATATCAAAACCACTCATCTGGTTTTCTTCATATTTACCATAAATATTCCTCTATACAGTTCCTATGTACATGCCAGAAATTAAGTCAGTATTATTTAATTTAAAAAAGTTATGGGCCCAAACATAATGGACTTTGTAAAAAATCAGGAAAGATATTTGGTCACTTAAGACCAAAATTGTTAAAGGTAGGGACTTTTTTTCAGTAATACAACTTTAATTGATAAAAATTTAAATGTATACCAAAAATTAGATCAAAATCTGTTAAATTTATTTTAATATTGGCAAAAATATAAAATTGGTACCTTAAATTTTGCCCAAGTTTGACCATGGCACGTTTTTTTCCTGTAAGTACTGTGGATTTAATTTTCACAGCATGTTTTTGTTAGCATTTTGTCTGTTAACACCAAAAATTTGAAACCAGTTGATCAAAAACTGTAGATTTTATTCAAGTTTTCAAGCACCATGTCACATCAAGTTTACATCAAGCTAGTGTTATGCAGTTTGCTAGAGCTCAGCTCCCCAGCTTCAGCTCTAAGTTCCTTAAATTTAGCATGCAGTTAGATGTCTCCAAAACCCCCTACCATGCCAAGAATTTTATCACTAGGACTTAATTCCTTCGAAATATTAATGAAAAACTTAATTTTTCCATTAAAAACCCATTGTTACACTGTAAGACTGCCTAATAGCAAAATCACTGATCTGACTTTGATCATATATAATATACATATTTTTCTATACATTCGCTATGCACATGCCAGAAATGATGTCAGTATTGCGTAATTGTTTTAAGTTATGGGCCCAAACATAATGCACTTTTTAAAAAAATCAATAAATATATTTACTCCCTTAACAAGAGGATTGCTGAGGCTAGAGATTTTTTTGTCATGGATGTAACATTATTTAATCAAGATTCAATTGAATACCAAAAATTAGTTCTAAATTTTTCAAATTTTATAAGTTATCAGTATAAATATAAAATTAGTACCTTAAATTTTGCCAAACTTTGACCATGGCACGTTTGTTTCCTGAGAGCACTGTTGATATAATTTTCATATCATGCACACATAAGGATTTCATCTTTGTAGTTTAGAAAGCTGAAAGAAATTGGCCAAATATTGTAGCTTTAATTAATGTTTATATGAGACCATGTCAGACCCAGGCTTAATCCAGCCCCTCTTTAGTCACCTGTATGTTGACCTTGTTGACCTTTCATCAGATTATGCATGCTTGAGCAAAGCATACACTGGGGCAGCCAGGCAGCTAATGTCCAGCCACAGTTGATCCAGGTGTCCAACCCAACTCATCTAGTAGTTGTTTTGAATAACAACATAACAATAAACAATAAATTAATAATTTTGTATTGGTTTTTTATAACAAATTAAAGAAAAATTAATAGAAAAGGAATTTGTTAGTTGATGAGTAACAGAAAATTAACTTGCAGTTACTGATGATGTAAGAATCTTGTATGGATGGATAGAATGTCAATGTCAATGTTATTCCAAATAACACCATGCAGTCACCTATGGTATTTTTCAGTGAAATTTTAATGATAAAAAATAAATCATATTATTCATTACTAATAATTAGGGATCATATGAAGGAAATTAATGATAGACAAAGATGCAGTTGATAATATTAATCTAGATTCCTACTGTGTCTAGTGTGTAGATTGATGTGAAAGTAGTCCAAAGTGAATATATTACATTTATTTTTTTTTAATATAAATAAAAGCCATAAAACCAGGTACTTATGATCATTTTTTTTAAATTTGTGAATTTTGTATATTCTGGATTCTCAACATCTTTGTTTGGCTAAAACTGAATAAATACTAGACATGGTGCGAATGCTTTGCAAATGTATTTGAATACGAATATGAATATGTACTGCATTACAAAATTTTATTGCATAAGAATGGGTATTCAGGTAAAAATGAAAGTATTTGAATACCAGTGCAGATACTTTCAAAATGTATTCATGAATGCATTCATGAATATATTCTATAATATTATTTCAATAATCATTTCAGTTATATTTTATTTTAAAAAATCATATGATTTTCTTATTATTATTTTTTTTATAAAAATTATATTGGCACAATATTTGTTATTAAATTTCAATAAATAGTTAAACTCTTTTATAATATGTGCTGCTTATAAGTTATATGGCCAAGTCAAAATCTGGGTGACAATAGCACTCCATTTGTTAATAAAATAAATGAAATCAATCCTCTTCCCTGTCTCCAAAGATACTATCAAAATCCTACATAAGCTAAACACCAACAACTCATAATAAAGCTTATATTTATTACCACACAAAACGAGCATGTGCCTCTTTCCCAAATCATATTTTTTATCATATATAACAGCTGAGCGCCGTGACCCATGGGTCCCTTGGTTTTTTTAGAATTTATGTGACTTTATGTCATTATTTGTTTATTCTACTTTCATATATAAATGAACTACATGTTGTTAGTAAATAAAGCAATGTTGACAAATGAAAAAAATCCAAAAGCTGAAGGTGGTTGATCGCATATATTGCAGAAGTTGAAAAGTCACCAGCTTTGTCTTACTTGATGCAAAGTGTCTTTGTTGAGTGTGTTTGGATTTTAACGGGACCCTCACATGTTGTAAACAGATGGATTGGTGGGATTGAAGATTTCTTGCCTATTTTTATTAAAGCTTCAAAGGATTTAATTTATTCAATAGACCGTCAGATTTCGGCATAGGCACCTTTAAAGGTGCGAACAGACAACATTAAATAGCTTGTGATAATCATCATGGAGCCACTGATACATTACATATAAGCTGTCAGTGATATCTGAGTGTTATCAGATAATTTATTTTTTATCAGCACATATATCAGACATTCAAATTTAATTCAATGAGAAATGACCTTTGTTTATTACTGGCAGTCTCGATTCACCAAGGAACACTAGTGAACAGCGCCACCGTGCGTCTGGTTGTGATACTAACTCCATCGCAGGCATCTTTTGATCATTTAGTAATATTTAATTTATTTTGCGGGGATGAAATGTCTTTTATTATTGATTGTCCATAAGGATATCATCTAAATATTTTATCTGCTCACTTATGTGCATCAAAAGAAAAATCTAATGAACTGTTCACACATCACTGTTGACATCACTGTCAATTATGTTTAATGTTTCTCTGTAATTTATCAATGTTGCACAGATCCCTTGTGTAAAAAGAATCTTATTTTGATAAAGGCTACCTTGCAAAAGTAGGTGCATGTAGGTTTGGATCTTTTATGACCAGCCCATGCAGAAACATATGAGGACTCGCGACAGGATTCCAATATTCACACTTCACGTCAACGATATTTTCTTTTGAAATAAAAGACCAAAACATTAATATCAAAATTAAAATTCAACTTACACTCTCTTCAGCTACAGAGTACATTTATCACTGACACAAAGTATACGATAAGCGACTGACAAATAATGAAAGTAGCCCTATGTTGTATTTTTGCATACTTGTAAGAATTAATGTCTTTTCCTTGCACTGTCCATTCGTTCTAAGGGATGGCAGACATTGTGCTCTGTATATATTGTGTATAGCATGTGTGCGGATCTACTAAACTTGTTTTCTTTTTCATTTCAGTTTTCTACGGCGCCTCCAGGGCATTTGCAGTTCTCGCGTTGTTTGGTCACGTGTTGTCGTTGGCGTTGCTGATTGGACACGTCCTGGAGAAGTTACTAGAGTACGACCCTTGTACTCTAGGACTTTTCACAGCGATTAATTTCTCAACATGTAGGTTAACCGTGGAATTATGCCTTAAAACGTCTGGTCACGTGAATATTTTCTTGATCAAATTAAATTCTTTAACGTTGGAAAGTAAAAAGTACCTAAAGAAAACAAAATTTGATAACGCTGCTTTACTTGACATAGTTGATATAAATTAAAACCTACTAGATAGTTCTCTGTGAAACATCTGTCGTCCTAACCGCAGGTTCTTTTTATATCCGTCAGTCCAAGTATATAAAGCCTGAAAATCAGTAAAATATCGAATATACTATTCAATATAAAATATAAAATAAAATATCCGGTTATTTTCATCCTTATTCAAAACAGTCTCATCCACAAGCCAGACCTTTCTCTTATAAAGCACGTATACCTTTTCCTGTATTTAATATATTGATTACTTCTGATATATTTTTACTGAAAATACTCTTAATAATAATTTTATCTGAACTGATGTGTAGTCGCTCATGTTAATGGTCAAATTTAAGTTAAACTTTCACCTATATTTAGTTTTATTCAGACTGTATGTAGGCATTTTAAAAAGAGTATTTGTTGTTCTTTTCAGCGGTGTTCTTGTTGATCAGTGTGAGTGTTTTCGCCGGAGAGTTCCCGAGGGGGTTTTCTGAAGTCCATGTCAACGGTAGCAGAGGCTTTGGTTATTCGTTTGTTCTGGCAGGCATCGCGACACCTTTACCTATATTTGCAGGGATTATGTGTATTTTAGAAATAAGGGCAAGTCTCATGCGCATGGCGCGGAAATTAGAGGGAAAACTGGACACAGTCGATATCGATACATACCATCAGCGAGAGGAATACTGAGTCATAGACTGGTTCCCGAAAAATAATGCAGGGAACCAGCCTATCAAAAACTTCACCGCACTATAGTCACATGACTGTCGTCCGAATATCAGACACTTTAAAAAAGCTCAAAACAGATGCAGTGATTAAGGAATAACATGTTATACGCTGAAATATTATGACTGATTCTTCAATATATATGGATTTATTATGATTGATAAAGTGAAACCTCAAAAAAATGTAAGCAGATTGCTAAAACACGGATGTCTCCATGTTAAACCATAAAAGCCAGAAAATGGCAAATGGCAAGGACAGTCTTGGGAAAACTTGTTTACTAGTGTAAATGTTAAATTTGATTTTAATACCTGGTGTTTTCGTATAAAGCAAAGAATGACTTGGGTGAAACAGTTACCATCGGTTGCCTTGCTTACAAATCCTCCAAACAATTCTACGCAAGGGTCGTTATTGTCTGGTGTACTGTCAAACGGGTCGTTATTGTCTGGTGTACTGTCAAACGGGTCGTTATTGTCTGGTGTACTGCCTAAGATTCTGTATAAGGACAGGGAACCGTTTAGTACCAAAAGTACGAACGCGGACCCGCTCAATTGATGTAGCAGCTATTCCATTGAGCAAACTTAAGGTGAAAGGTGTGTTGACAAGCATTATGCGGTCAAACAAGTTGGTTATTTCCGAACGACAAACGGAAGGAAACAAGGCGATATTAAGTGAAAGTTATACTGTATGGCTGAGTAGTGCCCATCAACAAGCAGCATTTAAAGCAAAACAAACAAACAGGGATTTCGTGAATGCTTGTCATCATTGTAACCATACATTGTGATGTAATGTAACTGATCTCAGAATGACCTGATATAAATTGGTGCTATAAATGAAGGTTCAGGCATAAGTTTTATTCTGCCTGCTAGGTCCCACCTATACCGCTGTGCCACAATTAAGAACTAGAATATATATATATATATATATATATATATATATATATATAATTTATATATAAATTCTAGTTTACCGACCACTGATAAGATTTTAATGATATTTTAAGTATCGAAACAGTGTTTGGATAAACACGGTTCAGGAATATTATAGCTGTATGTATGGGTGTATATAGAATTAAACCGTGTTTGAGTAAGAAGAGCCATATATTTTGAATGTGTACTAATGTTTTACAGTTCATATTAAAAATGTTATTACAAACGGGCTTATGATTTATACAGCCGTATGTGATAAGTGACATTGTACCTGTACTAAGACCTGATACAAGGTCAATTGCACAATTCTAAGTGACGGTTTTATAAAATGCATATTAGTCAACTCGAGTTTCACCTAAACTCCCTTTCAGACATATTGGGTTTCAGTGATGTAGTCCCTCCTTTAGTGCTTTGCCATTACTTGTGGCGCCACCTACAAATAAACATTTATACACGGTTTAGTTGAATAATTTCATTTGAATCAAAAACTTTTATGACGATTTTATTCTGATGATCTCTGTCCGGCAACTATGTTCTTTTTTGCTCCTCGCGCTGTGGTTATGCACGGACGTGTCTTTGATCTCCCTCGTTGAAACCTCCTTTGTACAGCAAGGATCGCACCACCAAGGCTGGTAGAGAGCAAAGCATGTTACTTGGACCATTGAGAGCGTGGTATCGCATTGCGCATCCAGCTCCAGATTTGAAACATGCAACAACCGCTCTCGTAGTCTGTTCTCGGCCCTCTGCCAGAAAAGGATATAATCGATCATTGACACCTATCATCAAAATATGACTATATAACATTTTTTTGTCAACATTGGCAGAATACTTTTTTCAAATTATAAAATGTAGCTTATGAGAAATATCTATCCGATCATCAAATCCTGTTCTATGTTAGTGTGAAATTAGTGCGGTAACTGGCAAGGAACATCATTCGTGGCAGGACACGGCGTTCATGATGATTTTATCACTGTCACGACCAGTTATAACTTTACAATAAACATGCAGTGTGTGTGAAGGCCATGATTGCAACGCTTTATAAAGCATGCAAATTATTATATATGCTGATGTATATCATGAGTGATATAATACATATTTTGTAATTATAAATATGTGTATAAATGTGTATGTATATATATATATATATATATATATATATATATATTTATATATATTATACATTTTTCACTATAAGAGTCATGAACACATTTTAGGATTTATTTTCCTGAAAGTTATGCTCTCGTTATGATGACTTATATTTCTTTAGTTCAGCTCTCATCATTAAATTAATCCATGGGCCGATAAATAACAAATAATCGGGCCGATTAAATAAAATATCGATGCGGGTGGCCTGTAGTTAGCCGACATAGATTCACCCAAACACCAAGTCCTGTTTTCAAGTCCGCTTTCACAACATTCCTTGCGTTTACGATTCCGCTAAACCTTTATAAAAAAAAAACAAAGTTTTATCTTATGTGGCAAGTTTTATATTTGAAATCAGAGAAGAAATGAGTGAAAGGATTGTATATATTGACCGTAGTGCCTTATGGTTCGGTTTATCCTTGCGTCCATGCGTGAGTGTGTGTAACTGTGTATGTGTTACGAATCAGAGATTGTTTACATAACCATAAAATACAGTAGGCCTGGGATATGGATAAAATCCAAACAGAACACCCTCCTATTATTGGTTATTGGTTATATAACATATAACAAATATTTATATATATATATATATATGATCAAACGAGACCCGAAAACGACATAGCCACCATCTGCATGCCAATCACTGGAAGGGGAAGTGACCTATTTATTTCCAGTGCCAGCATTAAACAGTAGTACACAGGGCCCGTGCGTCAGTGCTGTAGGTCTCACGCTCAGGCTTCACTCAGCACTGAACGTGAGTATGCAGCAAGCATGCCAAAAACTTGGTCAGTGCTGCACTGCTATATTAAAACCCAGCGCGTACACTAATGCGATCCCGCGGGCGTCTCTTGTGTTATTAGCTGTGTCATAGCTCTGCTGTTTATTTTATACTTTTTCTTGCTATATTTCTGTTGATTGCATTGCCTCAGCTGAAGTGGTCCAGCCTGGCTAGATTAGGAATTCAAACAAACTGGATTTCAAACAAAACTTCAGGAATGTGAACTATTATTTCACTATAGTTTTTAGTTGAATAGGATTAACATCTGCTAAGGGTGCGGACAGAGGTTCTTCTTCTGTGATACACCATGGCACGCGATACAGACAGAGAGCTTATATGGAGACAAGAATACACTTTAATCCCGAGAGTGAAAACGTCGCTGTGGCTTTGGATAGCCCTTGCAATACTTCTGGTGTCTAATGTATTATATATTGTATCCTTCGTGACTCCGTACTGGGGAGAGATTTACTACAAACATGGAGATGAACAACACCGATTCGTCTACGGACTGTGGTGGAGTTGTCGTTACCCTGACAACGTGTGCCAAGGTATCGGTGTCCTAGGTGAGCTCTTCTTAATATAATACAAGTTAATAAAAAACACTCACAGAGCGCATACCACCACCACCGCCTAGATCCGCACCTTGAACTGCCCCAAAATGTAATCAGTTATTCCTATACCCATTCATGGCCCTAGTTTTCTTAATATTTCTATGAGAGATTTGAAATATTTGCAGTGCTTTACTATATAACGAGGTAGATAGTTTTAATAGTTACCAGTACATCTCCTTGTTTCAAGTTCTCACTTTCGATCGGATAGCTTGTTTCGTTTATACTTATGAAATGAATGAAACGCGTGCGATGAACGTAGTTATTTTCTACATTTGTCATAATGATGAATTGCTCTCTCTCTATCTCTCTCTCTCTCTCTCTCTCTCTCTCTCTCTCTCTCTCTCTCTTGCGTGAGGTTTGTTTTAGTACTGGTGTTGATATAAAGATCAAGAAGTAGACATATGTTTCCTCTTGTACTTACCATTTATCCCTATTTCTGTCTACACTTAAATACCCCAGCACGCTTGCTACGGTGAGTCACCGTCAGCCGTCGTCACCTTCCTGGAAACAGAGGATGTGTAAAAGAAAACACATGTATTAGATTGGATGTAACGGAAGGAATGGTTCAGTTCAAATCATATCGATGTCTGCATGATATTTCTTTTATTCAGATTTTCAAATGGTAATTTGATCGCGTGGTAGACTGTTAATATACGAATGACGCTTATGTCATATCTATATCCAAATATGTATGGTGGGAAATACTAAATTAGATTTGACGACCTTACCTGGCCCATGCTTTATAATTAATTAGGAACAGAGAGTACAAATAACTATAGTGAGCATACACTTGTCATAATTTGCCAGACGGGCCCTGGGACCCAAAGGGGAAGTAAACATTAACTTGCAAGTCTGTCACGAATACTCTTATCAAACAGCTTGCATTTAATGTAATCAGTCAGCCTGCACTTGAAATTTATAAATTGCAAAGACTCTTGAAATATTAACTTACGTTACATTCAACACATTTTTGCATGGTTTCAAGTGCTCTTAATTGTAGGTGAAAAGCGGAGATTAAATTTTATTCGATTCAGAGAAAATGTCCGAACCCAACCCCGCTCATCTTTCCTTATGAATTCCCTTATTTTGTATAATAATATGGCCATAGTAAGTCCAATGCCGTGTCTGCAAATTATGCCAGTACCGGCCTAGCGGAGTATCATACACCAGCTTGGCTACATCTGATGATTATTAAATTGGTCCCCTGATGGTTTGCTACAGATCATTATTGTTACCGCATGCTACAATAACATGTCTGCTTTCTGAGCTGACCCACATATTGACTCACTAAATAGAGCATTCTGCTACAGTGAATCACATAATTACGAACGTAATATGATATGCAGCCCCCCACTGCCCTTTGAATCATACTCCGCTAACATATAGCTTTTCAGACTGACTAGTCTTTGTTTCTTTGGTTTATTATATTTATGCGCCTGCACACTCTCATACGAACGTCAACCCACGTGCGTGATGAATACAAATTTTGTAATGGAGTAAAAAAAAATCAGATTCTGTAACACTAGGCAGCATGAAATTTCTAGGGGAATGAATAAAGAAGTCAGTGTTTTTTTGTTAACAAATAACTATAATTTATTCTTAAAACAACCCTAACATCACAATACACTAAATCAATACAATTATACAGTAAAACAGCGGTATAACAACAAATCAATACAATCACACAGAAAAATAAACAATGTGCACAATACCTGGATACCAACACGGTCACAACGATAAGTTCTTTAAATGTATACTCTCGGAGAATGACAGTCCAAAGCTCTTGTAACAATCAAGAAAGTAAACTGAAGTCCAAATGCACAAAATCCAGGAGAAAGTCTTAGAAAATCTATAATTGCCGCACTCGTGGGATAAGGTCCTAAAAACTAACACACGCTTCTGCAGCCGCTGGAATCTTCTCTGCTGCTGCTCTCTCGGCTCTAAACACAGCCCCCTTATATACTCTTCACCCCAAGCCGAGAATTTTCCATTTCTCGAACAGTCTAAAAGATCTTACACAACACAGTAAACACGCGTTACAGGAATCATCTAGAAAAACGTCGCTGTGTGTATCTCTACATACCAGGGTCCACACGTGCCTGACGACCAGGCGAGAAAGCCCAAACTAGCATGACAACAAGAGATCAACCAGTACGGATTAAACCGAGAATGAAACAAGCAGCCAGGCAAGAGCGCTACCGCATGAACTACGCCCGTATCACACAATAAAAGGAGCACCTGTGACAACACACACCGAGGCACCCTGACACACACGGACGCCCACACACAAGGCTGCATTAAATAAGGAGACTAGTGAAGCTTAAATAAAATATGGTACACACTAATGTATCTATGAGAAGGGGATTTTTTAGGATGTGGATGTTTATTCGGTACGGACATCCCATCTATATCGTTGGTTTGACATCGTTAGGAATTACAACCATGGGGTTATATGTTTCCTTTCGTGGATGCATTTACAGATAATTAAAAGTATGAATAAAAGTAGTAGCCTTTCCTATTTAATGAGCTTCAAATTTTTGGGTATGAATAATATTTTAAACTTTGACCCATGCTGCTTTTAATTGGTTGAACAGAATATAAAGAAGAGCGTTTGTTTATTAGATTCTAGATAAAAGGGTTGACTGGGCCACGTATGGAGAACGGAAAGTTCTAAGTGCAGTGGGATCAGTGTAAGCCTACTGGGAAATGTCGAAATTGTAATACCGTTGGACCGATGGTATAGGAACAAAATATTAACGCGGTTTCACTCACATCTGCAGATCCTGCTTGACCACATTCCGCCTCTGATAAACAGCAGCCAAGGTGCGTTTTGATCAATATAAAGTCCTACCGGTAATGGGGTTGAAGATCACAAACCACTCATGTCCACAGTGTGTTGTTGATAATCAGTACTTCCCATGACATCATTTTAAGTGATAATGGTTAGCTGCCGGCTGAAAGAATGAATGTCCCAACTAGAAATCTGCACTCTAATGAATGCAGGCCTCCACCATTCACTTATTTGGCCCATATCCCTAGGTTCATTCGTGCATGAGTGATTGTACATTTATGAATATCCCTTGATGACGTTCCTGGATCCGGATCATGTGACGGATCAAGACCTAAATCTAATCGATTGTTCACTGATCCATTTCCGACAGACCCTGAAATTTTCATGAGATTCCGTTTATGAATGCTTGAGTTATGTTGTGAACAACACACACAGACGTGCACACACAATAGAAAAGAAAAGCAAATATGACAATCAGGTTTTTTTTCTATTTTTTACAGCATATAAAGTCAACAGACTAACACCACTCTTCCACGGCAATGCGCATGCAGGCCACAATATGAAAGGTTATAGCTCTCTTCGAATAGTGTAATATGAACAGTATCGGCAGGGTACATTCGCTGATCTCCACCGCCCTGGAGCTCTGGGGAGAGGTTCTCAATGTAACACTCACTTCTGCCCGATCCCCATTTTCATATAACTTGCACATGGCGACTTTAATTCCTTTTTCATCACACCACAACTTAGAGTAAAGCTATGTGTGCTGGTCTGTGCATGTGTGTGTGCGTCTTCTTTGCAATCAAGCGGCATGAGTAACTTAATGTATATGCTTCGAATAATTTCAAAGTCAAAGCATAATTTGTCGAAAAGAAATAAAATGAATGCTACCGTGTAGGAAAATTTTTTCCCAACCCATCTTAGACATAGTGGTCTCATTGAAGCGCATCCTTAGAGCTATGAAGGTTCACACTCGTTACTATTCAAAGTAAAGATTCCGCGGGCCATAATGGTCTGAAGACTTTGTTGTTGCACCCTCCTTTGGCATATGGCTGAGACACATAGGCTACATAATGGATATTCAACATGATTCATCCATTAATTAAAAAAAAATGAAAAGAATATTCATTTAACAAAATGTTCCCAATATAGGAATACATGCAAAGTTACATCTTGATCAATATATAGTAATAGAGAATTAATGAATTGCAGACGGTAACCGATATAATATGTATATACCAATAAACAGAAGATTGATTATACTTGGTACGCAGTTGGTATTTATTACAGTTTAATTAAACTACAGGCTATAGGCAACTATAAAACGCCTCCAAACTTACGAGACTTCTAGCCTGCATCAGATAACCAATCCTACCCGCACGTCACTACCGAGGGACAGTTGTACAAAGAGACAAAAATAATCCTAAATCAAGAAAAAAAACCTGACAACTCCTCCCATATATTTGCTATGAATCCAACCTCTTCACAGAATAACTTCACAGAATAACAACTTATACACCCCTTTGTACACCAACAGAATGAAAAACAGACAGGGAGAAATAGGTGAAAATATATCCTCCCTTCCTGAACCTTTTTTTTTTTGGTGGGTTTTAGTAAACAAGTGAGCACACACATGCACATCATTTGGCCTTTATCGTTTGACTTTGTGTTTAAGTTGTTTCACAAAGTCCAAAATTCAAGGATAATGTAAACTGATTATCATTGACAAAATGAGAAAAATCAAGGGAAAGTTGTTAGTTATTTGTTGGGGTTAGTGGATGGATGCGCTCTATGAGTGCTTTCTAATTCTATTAGTTTTAGTGTCATAATACATATTATGTAATAAAAGTATCCAGCTAAATACATATGTTTGCGTCGGAATAGGGATGTTACAAGTAACATACGTAGTGGTTCATGAGTCATGTTAAACTATTTTTTCTTTTTCCATTTCACAGCGTATTACTCGGGGGCCCGAGCATTCGCTGTAGTAGCACTCTTTGGTCACGTGTTAGCCTTTGCATTGATGGTTGGTCATGTGCTGGAGAGATTACTGGAGTATGACCCCTGTGCCATGGGGTTGTTCACCGCTATCTGCTTCTCTACAAGTAAGTATACATAGATTGAATATAAAATATATAGTAACTGAAAGTAGTTATTTTTTTTAGCTCAGCTGACTATAAGTCATCTGAGCTCTAGCGATCGCTCTTTGTTTGGCGTCCGTCCGGCCGTTAACGGGGCACAAATCGTAACCGTTAGACCTACAAACGTTTTACTGTACATCAAGGAAGGTCCTAGGCAAATCTCCTTGGAAACCTGAAATTGGGTCATGGCACACAGACTGTCAGACATTAGGCATGGAATCTTCTAATGTAACATTCTTGGAGATCCTAGACAAATGTCCTTTTAAACATGAAATTAGGTCACTGTGACCTATATTATGCGAAGTACAGGAAAAAGATGTCATATCAGCACCCTGAATGTCAGATGGGCACAAATCATGTTAGGCCTTTATCTTCTAAGGCAACATCCAGGGATGTTCTGACCAAAACTCCTTGGAAACCTGCAATTAGGTTATGGTGACCTATATTCTGCGACCTGATTTTAGACACCAAGAGACTCAGACGGGGCACAAATTTTATCCATTAGGCCTAGAATCTTCTATTGTATAATCCAGGAAGGTCCTTTGCAAGTCTCCGTCGAATCAGGAAATTAGGTCACTTTGACATTTATTCTATGAGCTAAAGATAAAATATGATTTTAATACTGGGAAAGTCAGACGGGCACAAATAGTACCAGTTGGACCTAGAAACTTCTCATTAAAGTAAGATCCAGAGAGGGCCCTTTAAAATCTTCTATGAAACCCTTAAATAAGGTCATTGTGACCCATATTCTTTGAGAATTTAGCACCAGATGAGTTAGATGGACACATCTTGGTAAATCATCTTGGAAGCCCTATATAGGGTCGTAGTATTTTATTATCTACTTATTATTAAGGCCTATGGACAAAACGCCTGATTCTGAGTACACTGGAATTCATTTTATCTAATATTAAAGATTGCTTAACAAATGTTTTTTCATCAGATCATAACATTAATAATTAATACATGCATCACCTGTATGTCAAATTCAGCTGAGCGTTATGGCCCATGTGCCACTTGTTTTCTATTTAATTACCCTCTGTTAGACAGGCCCGCGATAATGATAAGTACATCCACACAGGAGGGTAAATGTTCTCCCATCAGGCTGACAGTACATAAACTCCTCTTTTACTGCAGGTTGGAGTCGAGTTCTGATATAACAAAATCATTATATGCAATAATATTTATTTATCCTGATTCAGTCACAATCTATAATTACTGTTATTTGACATTATCAAAATAAAAATAATGAGTACAAATAGAGAAATATTTGGCATTAGACTGGCACCCTATGTCATTTTCTTCCAAACCTATAGTGTTCCACAGTTGGGTACGTATTGAAATTTGGCAATAATTTCATAATTTAACAGATCGATTAAAAAATAAAGCTGTAATGAAGAAATGAAGCAGAGGACTTATTAAATATTTAATATATGCAAAATATTTTAGTAATGAAATAAATTCAAAATATAAGAAAGCAGTCTATACGGCACAATATCTAAACTCCACCAATTTAAGTCAAGGTCACTGGTCACGTGCTAAAAAACACATTTAAGAGTCGCTGATTTGTTGTTTAGTGTCAAAAAATACTATAGAAAATGTATCTATCAAAGCTCGAAACTTTATTTTATTGATACAATTAAACGCATCCCCAAAGCAGGATAGACATCATTATAGTAATTGAGAACTTGTTCATGATTGGACCACAGATATTTAAATCACGGATGCTGCCTTTTAGCGGTTAACTTAGCGGTTAATAACAAACAAGGTTAACAGCATCGCATGATGCCAACAGCAAGTAGCTATATACCTGAAATAATACGGCTGTCATTAAAATTGGGTTATTACATCACAAGGAAATTGTCTTCAGCCAAAAAACTTTAACAAGGCTTGAGAACCTGAAAATCTTCACCTGACAAAGCAGATCAATTTTTGAAGGGACATAATCAGGAGCTAAATTATGCCTTTTCTTTCACAATATCAGTTAAGCGTTGCTTCATACAAATGTTTCCAAGCAAAACCATCCAAACATACGGTCTCGTTTCCTCGCATATGGCTGTTTAACACCATGTTATGACTCTGCGTGGTGGTAAACAGTCTATTTACCATAACAATTAAGGGTGCGTGACCGGAGGTCCAATTAAGGGGGACAACGCGCTGTGTTTCAGCCAGCAGAAAAATGTATTATGTTTTTTGGGAAAAATCAGACCGGGCATCCCCTGATTGCCACGTGTTTTGGCTCAGCGATCCACACTGCCCCACGCGCTGTGTTTATGTTGACACCTGTCATCGCGCCCGGTCCGGGCATTTTTTAACAGTTGTTTACAGGAGAAAGCAAACAGTTTCAGGGCAATATTTTGGCAGGTACAGATTTATTTTAAAGGGAGATGCTATTTTTTGTGTTAACTCAACATGCTTTATATGTGATTGGGCCCTTTTAGATATACAGTATACGCAACGCATGCACCGTATCTTTTCATTCATCCACAGTTCCTCAGTTGTCTGTATAATTATATCCGCAAAAACAAATTTTTGCAGACACCATGATTTCACGCGGGTTCCGACGCCCCCGCAGAACTCCTCCGAGACCCTTGAACAAATCTTTCAGAAACCTAGCATAATAATTCGGTCATATGTGAACCCGTGTCTAACAAAGATTGGTGGCGCTACCTACACTCCTTATGCGCGCACTGTCCATTTGAGCATCTTATTGATATCTCAGGAGCGGTTCAAGGTATATCCATAAATCTTGTATACCTCCATCTCATACTCATGACTGACGACGCCATCTGGAATCGTTTTCGCGTGGCGTTCATCCGTGCATTTGCCATCTGTGCGTGAAAATATTTCTGAGTGAAAATATCCTATATCTGAGCAGTGCTTTAATGTATTGAGCTAAAATTGCGCATGTCCATAGATCTTGGATATACCTCAATCTTCCACTCAAGACCGGTGGCGCCATCTTCAGTCGTTTTCGTGTGGCGTCAGAGCGTGAAAATCACTCATATCTCAAAAGTGGTTCAATGTATTGGTCCGAAATCTTGAATGTGCATCGACCATGGATAGTTTTCTCGTAGACCTGAGAGGTGGCGCAACATACCTTCTCGCTTTTCGTAGAATATATTGATGTCCTTTTCTCAGGAGTGGTTTGCCATATCGGCCTGACATTTTGCATGTCCATAGATCTTTGATACCGCGATCTTGTACACAAACCAGGTGGCGCCACCTACCATCGTTTTTACGTAGCGTTCATCCATGAATCTGTTTTTGTTTTTGTTTTTTTTTTCTTGGTGAAAATTGCACATATCTCAGGAGATGTAACGGCCTGGAATGTTGCATGTTCTACATCTTTGGTAGATTTCTCAAAAATAAGACTGGTGGCGCCACCTACAATCAGGTATTTGCAACATACTATCAGGCATTTATCTTGGAAGTGGTTTAATTTGTCCGCCTGAAGTATTCATGTCCATCCATCTTGGATATCTTTCTTATACACAAGACAGGTGGTGCCACCAAAAATCATGTAATTCCAAAATTATATTTATGCATTTATCTCAGTAGTAATTTTACCAATCGGCCTGGAGTTTTGCATGTCTATAGATCATGGATACCTCCAAATGGTACACAAGCCTGGTGGCACCACCTACAATCGTTTTTACGTAGCGTTCATCCATAAATCTGTTTTTTTTTTCTTGTGAAAATTGCACACATCTCATGAGGTGTTCAATGTGATGGCCTGAAAAATGATGCATGTTCATCTATCTTTGGTAGATTTCTCGAACATAAGACTGGTGGCGCCACCTACAATTACGTTTTTCTAACATACTATCAGGCATTAATCTTGTAAGTTGTTTAATGTGTCCGTCTGAAATTATGCATGTCCATCCATCTTGGATAGCTTTCTCATAGACAAGACAGGTGGTGCCACCAATGATCATATATACAAAACTACTTTTATGCATTAATCTCAAGAGTGATTTGACGTATCGGCCTGAAATTTTGCATGTCTATAGATCTCGGATGGCATTGTATTGTACACATTACTGGTCGTGACACCTACATTAATCTTTAGTTTCGTCAATGTGTGTTTCGTGGGATACTGATGCCGAAAATTTGGACGGCCGTCACGTTAGGACAGATTTCATGCCTCACTTAATCCAGGCCTCTCTGATTTGGCGGATACATGTAGTCGCTTGTCGCTTCTAGTTTCGTATACACTCCTTACGTTACAATGCATTCCTTAGTCACAATGCATTCCTTTGTAGCTCAGCTGACTGAAAGTCAACTGAGGTATAGGAATGGCGCTTTGTCCGTCGCCCGTTAGCAGGGCACAAATCGTAACTGCAGACCCTAGAAACTTGTAACTTAATATCCGCGTAGGGAATAAAAAATCTAGTTGGAAACCTGGAATTAGGTCACTGCAACCTACGTCCTCCGAGCTATGGGGCTCGTAAATACCCCCCCCCCCCCCCAAGAATTATTTAAAACTTTGGCACAGGACTTCTAGTATCTTGATAAGTAATGCATGGATTGCCATGAATCTTGCTTTGAATCTTGACCATGACCAGTTTTGTCAGTTCCCAAAACTGGTGGCGCCACTTGTACTTTTTTCTAATTTTTACGATTTTTTTTTTTAATGAGTCCAGCAAATGACAGCAGTTATATCAGTGTCTCAGCTCTGGTTTTCTCCTGTGTCCTGAAACCCAGTGTGTTTATTGGTAATGATTGGTTTCTTCAGTTCCTGATGACTGGTGGTGCTACCTGTATTTTTTCCTATTTTAACTCATGTTTTCCTTAATTTGAGACTGCCAAATTATATTAATCCTGTCATATTCGCAACGGTGGTTTCGTCTGTGTACTGAAACCGTGTGTGTTTGTTAGGGCCCCGCTTGAGTAAGAGGATGCCCTATATTAATCACACTGTCAGTCTGTCTGTTTGTCTGTTCGTCTTTCAGTTAAGATTGACATATGGATTTCAAGCTTGACTTATATATGGCCCACCTCTAACGCAAGAAGGTCATGAGGTCAAATGTCAAGGTCACGGGACCCACCTATTTAGAAAGATTGTGGATGCATTTTAAGCCAAACATTTTATCCGAAACCTTCCAACATGCACATATAGCTGACCTGCCAATAGGGAAGAACCGGATTGATTTGAGGGTCTCAAAGGCAAAGGTCAAGGTCACAGGAGCCACCTGTCCACATATTTGTTTCTGTATGATAACTCCAGTTTTGCTAGACAGGATCACGGGACCCATAATTTGACAAAGCTCATAAACATGTCCTTATAGACGAATTCAGCTTAACGTCGAGACCAATGGGTCTGTAGTTCTATTTAATATCATCAAAACACTGCTTGTACAAGAAGCACTGACCGTTTGCAATAAACGGGAGCCGTGACATGCACATGGTCATAATGTTTTGATTAACGATAGGAGGGGTATTCCCGAGTGTTAGTAAAGTTATTATGCATAAGGACCCGAAAACTATTATCTGCTGAAACTGTCCGTGAACATATGTACAGATTATGTACAACATTTGAAGATTAACATACAATTACAATATTGACATGTAAGTATTTCTATTTTCAGCTGCCTTCATGGTGCTAAGCGTGTCTGTGTTTGCTGGGTTCCCTAAGGACGAGTTAGACAGTCGAGGAGAATCGTCTGGTTACGGGTACTCGTTCATTCTGGCTTGCGTGGATATACCCCTGCCGTTCTTAGCGGGGATCATGTGTCTCATTGAGACCAAGGCAAGTCTCATGCGTATGGAAGATAAAAGGAAGAAGAAAGGACGTCTAATTCGTGATATTATTTAAACAGAAATTGGAATTCCGCATGAACAAAAAGGATAAATCATCACCAATGTCGCGCCACCTAGCGGATGCTCTAAGTACAAAACCTTCGTCACTGACTTGCCATCTCCCGGGTACTCGGAGAACAAACATTCGACCATCACTTTGTGTGTCGACGTCACATTATCCTATCCATAATACTTGTAACATTTTCCTTCATTTTATATTTTACATACCGAATAACATGGATTCTGGAGTTGATACCAGACCCGGGGTTGATGCATATGTAGCAATGCATCCCTTTATATACCTTGGCACAATCTAAATTTAGATAGAACAGATTTCAGAGGATAATTCGCAAAATGGAAAGGACTTTCCCCAAAAAGGACGATGGCAACGAACACAGTCAACATTACTCGAGCGGGGATGGTTATTGGTGTTTTAAATGAGACATCCTCTTTTCAAAAATATTCTTTTCCTAGTCAAAATTCGTGAAGTCTGGAGGCAATGAGTAATTTAATCTCACCGAATGATCAACCAGTCTTCCAACATTTCTTCATTTTAGAAAGTTTTGAAATTCCTCTCAAACAGAATGAAAAGTCAATCGTTTCATAATGCTTTACTAATATGTTACAATGATGTTACAATAGCCGTATTCGATTCGGCGTTTCCGTGAAGCACGTTCAGCCCTTTAAGCACATTTTATATGCGATTGACCGGGGAAGCATCTCCGTGAAGCACGGTACCTCACAAACTTCAGGATGTCATTAGTTGCGTGAAATAATCACGTGACCCAAATCAGGCCTCCCAAAAGGCCACTGCGCAATAGCGTTGAATTCAATAAACTACAGCGTTCAAGATTTCACTTTTTATTAATTATTTTATGTCGTGATATTTACAAAATTTGCCACAATTTAATCATATATTAAAAACTTCACCATACAACACGGCAATCTGTAAACCGTCATAAATTTTCTGGCTATACATGAAAACCGCCAGGTCTGGAGCACGTGTGCGCGGTCTGCCTCCATATTTCCGTGCAGCACACAGTCATTCGATTTGTACTATTCCGTGAAGCACTTTTTGGTCACTGCGCAGGAGGGCGGAGCTTAAATTAACTTCACGAAAAACTGCCAATCGAATACGCCTAGGTGAGAACGTAAATCATAAAATGAACACAGTTTGAGAAGAGAGGTTTGGAATCGACAGCCCCTGCCCTGGAGCGACCCTGGAAGTGATCTGTGACATCTGTGACAGAAATGTACAAGGTCACAGGTGTCTATTGGCGCATGGACATCAGGGATTGCCACGGCGACGATCAGATTAAAGAAAAATTGCTTTTATTTAAAAACATATTTCAAACCGGGTACAATTTTATAACAATGTAAATGCGACCTGAGAATGTTTTCTCCTGAAATAATTCAGTTTAGATATGATTTGGACACTATACATACCATGTCGCACATAGTAAAAATTGTCTGTATTTTATTTTAGATGCTTATGTGTCTGTAATGTTAATCATATTCAAATACAAACTTGCGTTGAAGAAATGAGATATTAATTTCTAACATAAATCGCACACCTTATAATATAATCTGTATATATATATTTATATTAAAAGTATAATAACCTGAAATACTGCACAAAAGGAAGACAGGTCAAGGAGCAAAATATTTCGCAAAACGATTGTGCCAACTATTTAATAGATGGTTGTGGGTGATTATATCAATTATGAGCTTTTTTGCATACTGAATTATTCATCCTTATACAGAGTATTACTGTTGCACAGTAAAGTTTACAATGCCTAAAAGTGTGTGTGTGTGTGTGTGTGTGTGTGAGGGTGTGTGTGTGTGTGTGTGTGTGTGCCTCAATGACGTTCTTTGTTAAGAAATAAAGTCACTTTTTTAAAAAGACGTCTTTTGTTTTACTAAACTGACACTTTATGTGCAAATTATACTTAAACTGAAGCCTTCTGAGTTTTTCTGGTTGTTTATAGAACACTGTTTTGAAACTTTTACCGTAATAAACTAAAATGAAGAGTGCTCGTAAAAAAAATCCGTGATAACATATAAATTAAACTGACACTTTCGGTACAAATTGTACTAAAACTGAAGCTTTCTGAGTTTTTTATATAATACTGTTTTGAAAGTTTAACCAAAATAAACTAAAATGAATAGTGCTTGTCGAAAATATCAGTGTTAACATTTTTACTTTAACACCAGCGATTACAACAATTACAACAGTAATTACAACATAATATACGTATAATCAGTCTCTATGAAAACAGAATATTCTAGTGGAATAAAATTTTTTTTTTTTTTTGGTCGGTAATTATCAGTGAGGCACTTTTTTGTGGCTGTTTGGAAATAATTTACTTCATGAAAAGGTTCTGCTGATCTGGACATGACGATATGTTATTCATAACAAAAAATGCTAGAAACCTGCATTCTGAGGAATGCATGCCTCCGCCGTTTTAGGGGTCTCTATTTGTGGGATGCTCTCCAATGCGTATTTGCATTCACGCACTATATATATATATATACATGTATCCCTGTGTACATTTATCACATCAGGCCCATATTCCCACATTCGTTCGTGCGTAAGTGACTCTACATTTGTGAATATTTATTAATAGCGTTCCTCAATCCGGATCATGTGCCGGTTCTACACCAAAATCTAATCGATTCTTCATAGGCCCATTCCCGAAATGTCCTGTACATTTCTGGAGATTCCGTTCATGACTGAGTTATGTTGTGAACAGACACATACACAAACACCCACCGGAGCGGGGATTAAAGCATTTCCTCCTGGTAAAGGCAATATTGACTGGGTCACCAAAATGTGATCAATCCGTGTCCATTAGGCTTACCAAAACATCGCACAGTCTGTAGTTTATATCCTGATTTCATTTCTTAATATAAGACATAAACAGCCCGTTTAGACTGAATTTGGGAACTCTGTACAATTTAAAGTATTAAAGAACTGTTGAACTATTTTTACCTTTTCTAATCAATACGGGTTAAACGATGTTATTTTTTTTTTCATTTATTAAAATTAAATAAAAATGATAAAAATAAAGAAATTGTAGTTTTTGCAACTATTAAAAAGTACTAAAATCAATGAGCATAAAAAATATCATGACAAACCATGCAGTCATTGCAGATATGGCATGTAAAAGGATAACATATATGTCTTGTCAAGAAAATAGCCAGTACGTAAAAACAAAAATGATCATAACCATCTTTACTTCAGTTGTTATTTATTTATTTATTCGATTCTTTTTCTTAGAATTTTTTTTATTATGTTGGCTTTGCTATGGCATTTTTCCCTCATATATAATATAAAGTCTACAACAGAGTACTTTTTCACTACTAATATTTTTAAGTGAAAGTTATCAAATGTGACCAGTGGAGCGCCACCTCGTGTTTCCGATAAAAACAACATCCCCCTTGATCTTGTCCCCTTTTGTTGCATATAAACTATGGTTTATGAATTTATTGTGCTTGCTATCAAATTCATATATATATATATATATATATATATAAGTTAGAAATAAGCGGTAAAAATTGTTCATCACTTCTTGATTTATTTTCCTGGACGTGCTATGCGACTCATTTTACAAAAATAGCAAATTTGGGTGCACTTTGCATAAAATAAATGTGGGTTCACAAGCAGTTATGTAGGAATTCGTAAAAATAAAAATGTGGATTAACTAGTTGAGTGTCTACTACGCATTGAACCCCATTTATCTGCATAAAATGTGGGTTCACATATTGTTTGTTGCACTTGAGTTACGCACTTGTCATTTACATGACCATACGGGATAAATATACATGGGGTTTCAGACTGTATGTTACGTATATTATTTATACATTATTTAGTAAACACATGTACGCTCCCCAAACCTTATAATAAGGTAATTTAATGTTCTACTATTAGGGACAGAAAGTTCATGGAAAATGTCTCTCCTAGCTAAAGAACCCGTTATGTCCCTTTTATAACTTACTCATCTCATAATCATTTCCCGAGATAGCTGACTTTAAGCAGGTATATTTGGAGGTTACATATTAGCACCGGAATTCCCTCCAGGTGAGTGTATGTTTACACTGTCAATGCGTTTTATTTCTAGTTAATCATTGACCAGACTGATATCAGATAAACCGTCCCATACATGTCCTGCGTAGAGTGCCTGCAGTGAAATGGGTCACTAACGGAAACGATTTCGTTTCGCTGCTCCCGTCAAAGGTGTATATATTCACAGGCTGGTGATGTCATAGGCCTGTTCAGTGATGTAATGGTACAGCACCAGGACTCAAGAACAACAATCTTTTAACATTTTAACTGCGAAAAAAAGTTATAGGCCCCAAGGGTCTCGGTGAGTCACGGCAAAAACAGGGCGACATTGCAGGAAAGAGGTATTTTATACCAGTTGAAAGATTTGATCAATTCTTTTTTGGATAATATCATCTGACAACACTGAACAATGTACGGGGTTCAGATGCACGACCAAGCCCCGAGAGGAACGGATCATGATTATTCAGTATACGATATACAGGGCAGACCTTTATTTGACCGCCATAAGAGACCTATATCATACGCAGATCAACAGGCCTCAGCACCACGCTTAACACCAATACCACGATACGCGAAAACTTCTTTCAAAGGACGCAAGGTGTCGCCGTTGGGGTGGTGCACGTTCGCTGTGGCTTTCTTTGCGTTTCTTCTGACACTGTTGTCTTTTGGTATTCCTCTTTGGGCCACCACGCTGGAGAGAGACACGAACTACGGGGATTATACAGCCGGTTATGGGATCTGGCACAGATGCTCTAGGTCATACGCAGGAGGCTGGGAGAGATGTAACCTTGTCAGTGTGATTTTATCTGAAATGCCAGGTGAGAACATAACTTTTATATCCACACAAATAATGCGTTTGATTTTCATCTCCTTGGTTTTCTGTGGCTTCAGGATAGATGTTGAGAGCAATAAATATGACAATAATGTCAATTGTATGTATTAACATTAAATTTAGTTGCACTGTTCTTGCTCTTTCTCGTTCTCTCTCTCTCTCTCTCTCTCTCTCTCTCTCTCTCTCCCCCCTCTCTCCATGAATACATGATTCTTTTTAGAACCTCATGCGGTTTCTTCACCGAACCTTGCAGGTTCCATCTAAAGCTTCTTGAAAGGTCCAAGGAGGAATCCTTTGAGGTTCCTGACTGATTTGACTGATTTGAGAATTTGACAGGTTCTTAAAAGAACCCCTCATGTAGAGCACAGGCGCTTGAATCCCTATTTATAATAAAGTCTTCATAGAAATACCTCGACAAAATCAGGTCAAACGATCCAATAATAAAATGGAAGCTGACCTAAAAAGTACAGGTAGCGCCACCAGTCTTCTGAAACTGACAGAAACAGTCATAATCAATAATCATAAGAACTGTCATTACACTAGATGAAACCCCGGTCGATCAAAGAGCCCATTGGCTCGGAGGATATCGGTAACAGAGACCTAATTTGAGGTTTCCAAAGAGACTTTCATGGACATCCATGGATCTCCAGTTAAGATGATTCTAGGTCCAAATGATACAAATTGTGCCCTGTTAACAGACGACAGCATCTTGGAAGGTCTAAAAAATAGAGAAATAAATGGGTAAAAATTCGGAAAAAATACAGGCGGCGCAACCATCCCGCAGGAACTAATCAAAAACTCCATGATCAATATACACGCAAAAATTCATGTTGATCATAGCATTAGTTGTTAAGATGCTGGAGCTTTTAATTTTTAGTTATTCTGTGGGGTACTTCAGAGCCTCATAGCTCGGAGGATATCGGTAACAGAGACCTTATTTAAAGTTTCCAAAGAGACTATCATGGACATCCATGGATCTCCAGTTAGAAGTTTTTAGGTCTAGCGGTTACGATTTGTGCCCTCCTGACGGACATCCGGAGGGCCGGGCGGAAGGACACCGAATAATGACCCATCACTATAGCTCAGCATGACTGAAAGTCAGCTGAGCTAAAAAAAGTCTAGTGTCATTCAAGACATTTGGGTTCTGTTCACTTCAAACACAGAAACATATTTGTTTCTTGTCATTCCAATCCCTCTTGGGTGATAAATTTATATTAAACATTCATAACTGATCCACAAAATAAAATCCATGCCTTGTGTTCTTACAGGTAGCATCAAGAACCTATATCCCTTAAGATTGTAGGGTTTTTCAAAATTAGTTATACATAATGTGTCCTTCAATTTGCCTGATTCTATATCTCAAAAGGTGGGGCCTGAGTGACAATCAATAGTTGCATTTTAACATTTTGAGTGGTATTGACATCATACGGGTAGAAACCTTAAGGTTAAGGTAAAATAATCAAACAGGTTATAAAATCCTTTTATTAAACACTTCACATTTGATCACTCTTTCCAGTCATTTGATAACAACCCTGCATGGTTGCTTAATATATGCTATTTGTAGAGTAACCATATATAAGGACATGTTTCTGCAAATATGGATCCAACATTCTGCACGTTAAGGACCCTCACTGTGCATATTGCATGATATATATTCTATATGAAACTATGGGCAATTAAATTACTGTAGATTGGTACCGCGGCGCCCAGACCATGGCTTCGTTCGGGCTCATTACAAGTTTCGTATCCGTCATGACGGCCGGTGTGTACATCTTCATCAAGTCACAGAACAGGAGACCGGTGTTGATGGTCTTCATCATGGTCATCAGCACACTGTCTGGTGAGTGTCTGATAATGAGGTAAAGATATATCACAAAGTCTGTATAGACTGTGACAGAGCTCAGGTTGATGAGAAAGCATAAACTTTTTTCTCTTTAAAAATGAGGGCATACTGTAGTTGACTTTGTGTTCGCGAGAGTTTCAAATTCAAGAAAACTCCTTTCATACCCGTCCTATATCAACACAGATTTTATATACTGGAGCTTAACTGCCATCTCATGGACGTAATCCATGCATAAAATGCCAATACTTAAATTTCATAAAGACCTTTCATGTTACCCGCGGCGTATATTAATTAACATTATGTCTTTTATAGTTCTGGCAATAATGAATAGGAATTTTGACTCATTCTATGAACCACTAGGTTTTCTTTGTTTATTTACTATTAAGATTTAGTGTAATAATGGAACCTATCCGAAACAATGAAAAATAAAAATTACGAAAAACTTTATGGTATGGTTAAAAACATGACAGAAACCCTATAGGTATCAAACCAAACTGAATCGAGAATCGAGTCGAATTCATGTATCCCTTCAGTTTATATATTTTGTATTTGTGCGATTCGTGTGATTTGTAATTTGAAAATACAGAAGTGTACACCGTGCCGTAAGTTTTGTTTAGTTGCTTCGGGTGACACAAGATGTCGCCCCAATAAACAACAACCATTTTTATTGCCTTCAAAGTGGGTCTGTTATTGGGTAGGTGACTAGGTGCATTGGTTTTTATGCAACAGAGGTTTAAGATAGTGTATTTTTTTCACTCTAGATCCCTCTGTATGTATATATACCCACTAGACTTTTCTGAGTGTAACAGGAACGTTGTGTCTTTCTCAAATCATGACCATGATACATTCAGAACAAATAGCAGCTCCAAGAGGATAGAATGGTGCAAAACATATTTCAAAGCAATCCATGCATTAACTAGTGAGATATTGCAACATAAAAGTATAGTTCAATTAAAACTAATGCAAGTGACTTATATGGTGAACTGGTTTGAGAGCCTATGATTTTATTCTGTTATCAAACGGATCGCGCTATAGATCAGGTGACTTCTAACAAAGAAAATGTTGGAACAATATTCACTAAGTAACCTGTGAGTCAACCTGAATATATTTTCTTTCAGTCGAACGACCTAAATCATTTACTACAGATCATACCGACATTACGTAATAAGCTTAATTTTTTTTTTTCAGGATTAATACAAACAGGTCTGGCCATACTGTTTGGGATCCAGTTTTTGAACACCACGTGGGGAGTACTTCACATCCTGTCACGAAGCCTCAGCTTCTGTTTCGGTATCGGAATCGCCGGCGGCGTCCTCAGCTATGCCACAGCGGTCTCGGCGGGATCCGAACTCCGCACTGCCATTGATTAACGTCAACGATATGATGACAGCTTCTTATTGACGACAGTTTCTGATAATGGTTTTATGTAACATTCATGTTACATACATGTTCATGTATTGTGAACACACACATGTACATACATAGGTTCAAGTATGATTGATATAATCCAGAATATATCTACATATATACATACATACATACATACATACATACATACACTGCATATCACAGAACGTTCTAATGCTATTTGTCTTATAGCAGTCTCGCGTATTTTGCTTGTATTTACGTCAAGGGTGAGGAATATCAATCGGAGCGACGGCATGAAAAGTTGATGCGGTGCAATGGAACCAGTTTTAGTTGGCTTTTTCTACACCAGTCGGCGCTTATTACAGGTTTTCATGTGATAATACCGAAGGGATTGAGTGTGAAGCAACTGTTTTCGGAAATTTGGTGTAATGTAATAACAAGAGTGTACATTTTGTTTGCCATCTATCAAGACATTTTCTCATAATTCATGAATAGTTTTATATAATAAATGTTTCAAAAAAAGGGAAATTAATGTAAATATTATAGACCTTTATTAAGTTACTTACACGGGAGCCAATACTTTATTTGTATACCGGTACTAAAGTTATTTCAATCGAATATTGATGACATTGTCAAGCCAATCGCTGTCATAGATTTCACGCCCATGTATATATACACGTATTCAGGTATATGAATTATCATTCTTTGTATCTTTAATATAAAACCATTCTATATTCTGAGCATCTTTGGTGTTATTTTAAACATATAGAATACACTGACCTATCGTTTTATCTCCATTTATCTTCATAAGTGTACATACCTCATTATAACCCCTTTGCAACAATAAACAATAAATACGCAGATGTCTCCACTGAAGCTTTAATCATCCTTCCGATACATCAGCTTTTACATCGACTACATCAGCTGTTTGAATGACCTCAGCTACGTGATAACTGAAACAATGGAGATATTATTAAGAATTTCTCCTTTTACTTCACACATATAAACATTTGAAACAAGTTCACGTGTATACTATAGACTAAATGACATAAATCAGTTTAAAGTTTACTCCTCTGGAAAATACAGGTCTATTATTCATTTACTTCAAAGAAATCCTTCAGTGTGGCATAAGAATATATGTAGAGGGGAAATACTGTATATGAAAACAGTTAAATCTAATTTACATCTAATATAACATACTGAGAATGATCAAGAAATCTGCACATAACTGTAACAAATACCCAGATAAGTATTACCCTGATCAAGAACTTAAACTTGTCATAAATAGACCCGCAGATATTCTGAATGTACTTGTAACCAGTAATACATTAACATTCTTCAGTGATACGTTAATTATATGCAACCATCATGACGTCAGATACTGCCTTTGTTTACACTCAGACATAGCCTAGACATGAATTATACATGGGTAAAAACATCCGGCGGATTATACATGGAGAATAAACTCTCAGGCATAAACATCACGTCTCATCGTTATGCGAGCCGAATTTACGTTCTCAAATGTAACAACATTTACCATTAAAGTCAATTGCAGTACCCTGGGCTTACTACCCTAAATACAGATTCACGAAACTGCTAAATGCCGCTGAGAACTGTGATGACGCAATATATATTTAGCCTTTAACGTCCACTGGCATACAACTGATCCTGAATGACAGCCCGTAATAACAAGATCTACCGATGCAACAATGCTATAATTTACTCTTACCATGTGCGCCACGTCGGCTTGGGGCTTTAAACACGACGAAGTCCATGACGAAATGATAACATCGAAAACGACACAGCAAACCGCCATGAATCAAACGGGAAACAGTTCTCTAGTGCCGGGAGGTAAATAAGCCTCACCGAGTTACCGTAAAGAATAGAACCACATGCGTTATGCATGAAAACACATCTAACTATCGTGACCGTTACACTCCCACCAATCACATATGGTGTACATCAACAACCTACCACTATGTGATTCAATCTAAATTTACATAAGAAAAATCTAATATAAAATTATATCGAGAACATTAATTCCAGCAAGTAGCTGCAAAACATACAAAGTTCACTGTTAGGAATTCTAAGACACAATTAGTCCTCTAGCAAAAGCACCAATTTCTGCACTGGTCGTTCGTAAACTGTTGGCTGACCTAAACGTTTTCCCGCCTTGTCTAACTTGGATGGTAGCATTACCTTGACCTTCCTAACAAACCCGTCATCACTGGGCATGGTTTCTGTAACTTTTGCAAGTGGCCATTTGTTTCTAGGGAGTTCTTCTTCCTTTAGAAGGACAATGTCTCCAACCTTTAAATTCCGTTGTCCCTTATGCCACTTGGAGCGGAGCTGAATGTTATGTAAATACTCCTTCCGCCATCTGGACCAGAATTGTTCGCACAAGTATTGAACCCTGCGCCAGCGTTTCTTGATGTACAAGTCTGGTCTCACAAAGTTTCCTGGTGGAGGTAAAGCTGCCTTCGACTTCATCATCAAAACGTGGTTGGGAGTCAAAGGTTCGAGTGACAACGGATCATCCAGTGTATCTGTCGTGAGTGGCCTACTATTGACGATTGACATGACCTCGTACAACATTGTACGAAGCGACGAAGTGTCTAGACGGCAAGAGGCTTCGTTCAATAGAGTTGTTAAAATACTCCTAACCGTCCGTATTTGGCGTTCCCATATGCCACCAAAGTGGCTAGCATGGGGTGGATTGAAATGAAATGCACACTGCTCACCTGCCATATAATCTTGGATTCTTGAAACGTTGAGCTCTTTCAAAGCTTCTCTCAGTTCATTTGCTGCCCCTATGAAGTTTGAGCCTTGATCCGAATGAAGTGTGGACACGGGACCTCTCAAGGCTATGAAGCATCTTAAGCTGTTTATAAAACAGTCCGTGGACATGTCATCAAGCACCTCTAAATGAATAGCTCTGGAACACTTACATGTAAATATCAAACCGTAACGCTTGTGTTCCTTTCTTCCTTCTTTGACCAAAACTGGACCAAAACAATCCATTCCAGTGTGGGTAAATGGAGCTGTTGCTTCAATTCTATCACTAGGAAGATCTGCCATGCGTTGTACTTCCAAAGGACGACGTTTCCTACGACAGTCTACACACCTGAAGATAAAACTTGCGATTGTCCTTGTACCACCTAGCACCCAAAATCCATTGGATCTCAGTGCATTCAGCGTAAAGCCTCTTCCACTGTGTTTTGTCTGTTCGTGATAGTGCGCAATGATCAGGTTTGTTACATGGGCATTCTTTGGAAGTATCACAGGGTGCTTTATCTCAAAAGCAGAGCTGGCCTTTCTAAGTCTCCCACCAACTCTCATCACACCGTTAGCAATGATAGGGTCTAGGTTATACAAACGATGCCCTCTAGGAATGTTCGAATGTTTCAGCAATGATAGTTCTTCTCTGAATTCTTCTGCCTGAAGTAGTTTGATAATTAAATTCTGCGCCTTTAGTCTTTCCTCCACAGTGCTAATACAGGAATCCTTGGCACCTGAAGCTCTACGAATTAACCGTCCAAAGACCTTAAGCGCAATCTTCCAACTCGAGAACCTTTCTACCTTGGATAAAAGTGAGCTTCTTGGTTCAACCTTGCCTGCGAAACATGTGCGCACTTTAACCTCTGGGTCTCCTAAATCTAATTCCACTCTAGGTTCCTCAAAAAACTTTAACTCTGGCTCACGCAAAAACGAAGGTCCACTGAACCAGCAAGATTCAATAAGTTCAGGGATCATTCGACCTCGGGATGCGATGTCTGCTGGATTAAACTCTGACGGAACAAAGTGCCACTGTGTTACTTCTGACCGTGATCGTATGGCCTCGACTCTGTTAGCAACGAAGGTGTGGAATTTCCGGCTCTAATTTTGAATATAACTCAAGACTACCTTTGAGTCTGTCCAGAAATGCTCCACAAGATTTGCGTATTGAAGTTCTTCCTTCAGCATCACGCTTATCTTTGCTGCTACAGTAGCAGCTGTCAGTTCCAATCTAGGGATCGTAACGACTCTAGTAGGAGCAACACGCGCCTTGCCAAAAACTAGTGAACAAGTTACACCCTGCTTGGTAACGTTTCTGAGATACGAACATGTCCCATATCCAACAACACTGGCATCTGAGAAGTGATGCAACTCTACTGCTAATAGCTCTTCTACCGGGCTAGTGGAAAACCATCTTGGAATCTGCACACTACGAAGGTTCTGTAAGCCCGATTTCCAAAGTTCCCACTGAGGTTGTAGGTCACTAGGCAATGAGTCATCCCAATTAACTCCTCTCCTGCACATTTCCTGTAAGACTCTTTTTCCTGAAAGAGTGAATGGAGCGACAAAACCAAGAGGGCCATAAAGGGATCCTACCACTGACAATATTCCTCTTCTGGTAGGAACAGTATCTTGCAGCAAAACTGAGAAAGTGAAAGTATCTGAGTTCAAACACCACTCTAAACCGAGAGCTCTTTCTATTGGCGTATCATCAAAGTTTAAACTCTTGACCGTTGCCCTTTCTGAGGGTTCGATGCTCGATATGAGTTCCTGGGAGTTTGACACAAACTTATGCAAACGCAGCCCACCTCTTTCACAAATCCTTTGGGCTTCGCGGACCAATTTCACACCTTCTTCAACTGTTGACACACTTGTCAACCCGTCGTCAACGTAGAAATCACACTGAAGAAACCTTGCAGCCTTTGGATACTCTTTCTCGTACCTCTTGGCTATGAACTTTAGCCCGTATATTGCGCAAGCTGGGCTTGAAGCTGCACCGAACAGATGAACCATCATATGATACTCTTGAGGGTCCTTTGAAAGGTCCCCATCCTCCCACCATAAGAACCGCAGCAGGTCACGATGTTCAGGTCGAACTCTAAATTGGTGGAACATCCTTTCGATATCTCCAATGAGGGCTATAGGATGTTTCCTGAATCTGCACAAGACACCAAGCAAGTTATTGTTTAACTCTGGTCCTTTACACAAACAATCATTAAGGGATGTCCCCTTGTATTTGGCAGAACAATCGAACACCACTCTAATCTTATCAGGCTTGCGAGGGTGATAAACACCATGGTGAGGAACGTAGTTTGTACGACCTGGTGGGCCTTCATAGGACACTTTCTCTGCTTCACCCTTTCCAATAATGTCTGCCATAAAGGCTTTGTAGTCTGCAGCGTATCTTGAATCTCCTTTAAGTTTACGCTTTAGATGTTCCAGCCGAACTAAAGCTAGACTCTTGTTGTTTGGCATCATCAAAGTTTCCGACTTTAAGGGCAGAGGCATTTCGATGTGCCCATTATCGTCTTGCTTGGCGTATTTGCTCATCAATTGAACAAATAAAATGTCTTGCTGAGAGACTCTTTTATCTGCGCTATATGTGTCTTCCGAAAAGTCGTGCTCAAGTGCTTTGATCACATCACGTGGAGATACTAAAGGAACCTCTCTCACAGAAGTTCTGAAGTTTAGACCAGAATTTCGATCAAGGCATGGATTTGACAGGCTAATTACACTCCAACCCAAGTCTGTTCGTTGTGCGAATGGTTCAGATTCATTGCCACTTATAACTTCACGTGGTGTTAATGCCAGCGGACAATCATACCCTATAAGAAGTCCAACATCACAAGTCTGCAATGGCGGTATTTCGCTGGCAATATGTTCTAAATGAGGCCACTGCAGAGCAGTCTCATAGGTAGGTATGTGCGATCTCTCGACCGGTATAAAATCGCGCGAATAAACTACTGGTAAGGATATCTGTTTATCACAATACATTCCCCTAACCTGCAATCCGGTGAACTGCTTGCAATCCGTTGGTGTGCCAGAAGAAGTGAGAGTACTTATTTTTAATTTTACGTCACGAGCAGTCTTACACCACTCCTTTACTAGGTCTGTTAAAACGAAGGAAGTGTCACTTTGGGTGTCTAGTAAAGCATAGGTAAGATATTCTTTGTTTGGGTTTTGAACACTTGATAGCCATACAGGAACTATGCTTGACGTAATCAGGTGACTTCTGATATGGTGTGAGGAAGCTTCTGTTACAGGTTGAGTGTCATCAGGTTTGATCTCACTTATCTCTTTAAATTCACCCTGCTTATCTTCATGGAGACAGGTAGGGTGACGCCTTTTGCAAGTTTTACATGTGTGGCGTCGACGACAATCACAAGAGAAATGGCCTCGTTTTAGGCATCCAAAACACAACGATTTGTGAATACAAATTCTCTTTTCTCTGACATGTCCTTCTTGGCAAACCTATGGCAGGCTGCGATTGTGTGATTACAGTCTTGGCAGAATATACATGGATCTTTAGGTTTCACTAGCTCAGAACTAGGCTGCCGATATGAACTTTGCTGGCTTTGTGCTGGTGACTCCTTACGAAACTGCTGATGACCAGGTGGTGGTTGTATAAAACGTGTAGCTTGCGATGATTGTGCACTACCTTTAGTTCCGGAACCTTCCACTACCGTGTTACCTGCTACTGCATGTTTCCGTGATGGAAACCTGTCTTTATTTTCTGACTTCATGAGAAAAGGCGAACATATTGGGTTACATGCAACACGTGTTTCACCTGTCAGAAAGTCCAAAAAGGACTGGAAGCTGGGATACAATGCTGTATCTTTCAGTTCATCAACAACAACTCGATTCCATTTTCTGACAACCCATTCTGGTAATTTCTCAAGAATTTTACGGTTTTCTTCACAATCATTTAGAATCTCCAGGCCTGGTACACTGGGAATTGCACTTGCAGTTGACATGAGAAAATCACAGAAGTCCCTCAATTGGTAAACATCTTTAGGTCCTATCTTAGGCCATCTTGCTATTTTATCACGGAATGCCTGTTTCACAAGGAACGGATCCCCGTATCTTTCGTCAAGCACTCGCCACGCATCCTGGTACGCGCTTTCTGTATCTCTGTAGAAATAGCCTTCCACCGCTCGCTTTGCTTGGCCAGCCAAATATTCCTTTAAATAATACAACCGTTCACTGGAACTAAGGCCTTAACCTTCTACCAAGGTTGAAAATGTCAGTTTCCACTCAGTATACTTGAGAGGGTCTCCTGTGAACACTGATGGTTTTGGCGGTGGTAGTCTATTCGCCATAATAGATTCGTTTAGTAATTTTGCAAGGACAGCAACATCGTTCCCAGCAGACTTTGGTTCAAAACTTGCCGCCAAAGGATTCAATGCACTAGGACCCTGCTGAGGGCCTAAGACAAGTGATTCAGTCTCATACACAGAAGCCACTTCTTCATAAACCTTTGACTTTGCCTTGGCTGCCTTTACCTCTGTGCTTGCTTGAAGCATTTCTAGCTTCATTCGCTCCTTTTCCATTTTCAACTGCATGTCAAGCAACTTTGTTTTCTGTGTCTGCTCTTCCTTTAAGGCTCTCTCTCTTTCTAATTTCTCAGCCAATTCTGCATCGGCCTTCGCTTTCAGGGAGTTCAGCGACTCACCAGACCTCGTAGATTTGGCATATGATGCAATAGTACTTTCACCAAACACAGAAGGATGTGCCCCTTTCATGCCTCTTGTAAGGGCCTTTTCTCTGTCAACATCAAAATCTTCTGGCTGTTCTAATCTTAATACAAGAAGCCTCTCCTTTAGATCATTCGTAATGGCAACACAATTATCAACCTTTGCTACAAGGTCTTTCGACGGAGTACAAAGTTTCTTGACACTGTTGTAGATGTTCACAACATCTTCAGAGCGTTTATTCAAATCTGAACTAAGTTCATTAAGTTCATGCAATGATCGTAGAGTTAACAAAGTTTTGCCAATCCTTGAAGCGCACTGCCGCCACCTATCGTATGCATTATTCAACTTAGTCGTCATGCCTGAAATCTCATCTTCAAGATTCTGTTTCGCTTTTTCTGTTAACTTTCTGTCACGTGAACCTCGACGAACATCAGTTTCAGGATTCGAGACAGTTTGTGACTGTGACAACTGTACCTCTTTATCCATATCAGTACCTCGAGCTGACATGTTCAGTTCATAAATATGGTTAACACTGAAGATGATAATGCACTGCACAAGATATAACCTCAAATATTGACTAAAACAACATCTGATGAGCGACATCTGGTGGCCTTCTCCCACATCAATGTATATAAGTCACTAACAAGTGTCTATGCGAAGGTTGTATACATGAACTGAATGCTCATGCTAATTAAGACGAGTTATTAGACTTCAATTATCAGTCCGTCAACTTAGGTGCTCATTCACGAAGATAATGTCACTTGCACCGGCGATAATGTTATCACTATAACCCCTTTGCAACAATAAACAATAAATACGCAGATGTCTCCACTGAAGCTTTAATCATCCTTCCGATACATCAGCTTTTACATCGACTACATCAGCTGTTTGAATGACCTCAGCTACGTGATAACTGAAACAATGGAGATATTATTAAGAATTTCTCCTTTTACTTCACACATATAAACATTTGAAACAAGTTCACGTGTATACTATAGACTAAATGACATAAATCAGTTTAAAGTTTACTCCTCTGGAAAATACAGGTCTATTATTCATTTACTTCAAAGAAATCCTTCAGTGTGGCATAAGAATATATGTAGAGGGGAAATACTGTATATGAAAACAGTTAAATCTAATTTACATCTAATATAACATACTGAGAATGATCAAGAAATCTGCACATAACTGTAACAAATACCTAGATAAGTATTACCCTGATCAAGAACTTAAACTTGTCATAAATAGACCCGCAGATATTCTGAATGTACTTGTAACCAGTAATACATTAACATTCTTCAGTGATACGTTAATTATATGCAACCATCATGACGTCAGATACTGCCTTTGTTTACACTCAGACATAGCCTAGACATGAATTATACATGGGTAAAAACATCCGGCGGATTATACATGGAGAATAAACTCTCAGGCATAAACATCACGTCTCATCGTTATGCGAGCCGAATTTACGTTCTCAAATGTAACAACATTTACCATTAAAGTCAATTGCAGTACCCTGGGCTTACTACCCTAAATACAGATTCACGAAACTGCTAAATGCCGCTGAGAACTGTGATGACGCAATATATATTTAGCCTTTAACGTCCACTGGCATACAACTGATCCTGAATGACAGCCCGTAATAACAAGATCTACCGATGCAACAATGCTATAATTTACTCTTACCATGTGCGCCACGTCGGCTTGGGGCTTTAAACACGACGAATTCCATGACGAAATGATAACATCGAAAACGACACAGCAAACCGCCATGAATCAAACGGGAAACAGTTCTCTAGTGCCGGGAGGTAAATAAGCCTCACCGAGTTACCGTAAAGAATAGAACCACATGCGTTATGCATGAAAACACATCTAACTATCGTGACCGTTACACTCATGTATCCTTTTCTCCCCCTGTGTATGTGCCATAACATTACCATGGACCCTCTGAATCAGTTGCACCTTTCTATATTATTTTTAAGTTGAATGCAATTTTAACATTACTTCATTAAAAAGGACCTAGGGAAAAAATATTAGCTTCTTCAAAACATCAGTTCACTCAAAACATCAAAATTCATCAGTTTCATTTAAATCATATTTATTTAGTAATATTATGTTATAGGAATCTGGTTTCACCGCTTTGTGTGGCATCCAAGTTTTTTTTTTAATTATCAAGCCAACATGTACTGATGAGTTCTTGGCTATCACACGTTCATTCAACTTACTAGAAAACGCCGAAGTTAGAGATTTGAACAATGACGAGTTTTATTTAAAATATTTAAAAAGGTGCTAACAAATTTTCAGACTGGGCACAGGAAACCTTAATCACAAAAATATAACCCAGTGTAATAAAGAGTCACCAGAACGAGTTCTGAAAATTAGTTGTGTCCTAAGTATACTAAGATATAGCTCTGGAAACACATGCAGTCCATAAAGTACGGACACAGGAACGTTCTCTGTCTGTGAACCCCGTCTGTAATTTATAATTAAGAACGAATGTCTCTGACAGGTGTAAATACAAACGGTTTCTTCGCTCACTGCAACTGTGACCTCCGACCTTTGTACTGCGCGCAAGCACTGAATATGTTACCTCAGCTGGTTCAGTAACCTCTAACCCGAAGAGTCTATAAGCACCCACATTATGTGCTCCGGGAATGTCGCCGGCTGGCGGCTGCAGGGGCACTGTAGATTCTACTCCAGAATGATTTCCTACTTATACTTCGTATAATTGTTTATCATGCATCGATAGCCTTTCTACTAGAGAAACACTAACTAAATAATAATTAAAAAAACATGAATCCTTATATGTCATAACTTGTTTGTGACACGTGAAAAAGTCACAAACGGCAGTAGTCAACGTATGGCAGACTCTTAAAAACCACGTGGTTTTCATTAATTTAAATGGATTTCTTCGGAAATTAAATATAAAACACTAAACTTATAAAAAAAATGGAATCGATGCATAAAGATAACGAGCGGAAAAGATCCTTTAATTGAACATCACAGTAATTGTCATTATTTATTATTCTTTATCATCTTATACCGGTAATACCACAATTGCATACCAGCGCCACCTGGCTGACACAGGATATTTCTACTTATTATTCCTTGAAACAGTAAACGGGCGCCTGAGTAAACGTTTGTTCGTGGCAATATTAATGTTATCGCTTCTTCTTCACAGTGCTGGAATGAAGCTGCAGTCCTTGCATGAACAAAGAGACCTTAGGCCCAAATTTAAAAGTATCAGACCATGCAGAGGTGAAAATCAAAATCTCGTTCTTTTTATTTTTTCTTATAGATCGAAGTAGAACTATATAAAACTAATTATCGTTTATTCAAAGATTGCATGTTTGTCAAGTTACAAACATAAATGAAAAAGATGTTAATAATGAAGATATTCATGATTAATACAGGACCTTGATTGTTTGTTTATAGTTGTTCCTCATCGAGCCGCACATCATAACTTGGACATGCACCTGGGAAAAAAAATAAGAAATACAATTCTTTTTTATTATTTTTTATCAAAGGGAGCCGAAGCCTATGGGCTGCAGCCTGTCCGGTCAAAGTATAAATCAAGTACCACTTCTGTCCAATGTAGTGCCGATAAAGAAAACTTTTCTATGATGAACTTCATATGAGAATTATACTTTATACTTTATTTTATTTTTACAAATGTGGAAAAATAAGGCTAAGATGTGGTAGGCTATTCATATACTGCTTATAAACTTAAGACCTATAGATACCAAATATATATATAACATACATATATTAACAGAACAAGACAGTTTAAATTTTAAAAAATGAACTTTTGATAATATATAGAGCTATTTTCTTCTAAAAGATAAATTTCGATCCGAAAGATCTATTGTATTATGTGCTACTGCTTATCTAATCTGTATACATACACCTCTTAATAAGAAAACGGCTGTTACAATTGTCAATAAACTACATGCATAGTGAACATAGATAAAGGTAAGGTGGCAGGGTTAAAGAGACATAAATAATCAAAAAGGTAGTGTTGGTAGACACTTAACGTCTGCTTTCAACTCCGGCCGGATGTTCTTTACGATCGCAACATATTAGGCCAGCTCGTTTCAGACGGAAAACAATGATCATTTCAAGATCTATTTAACAATGTTAATAAATGTAACGAGCTAGCCAGAACTAGCGTGTCACACACACGCACATTAACATATGCATAAAGGTAAACCTGTGGTGACGGGAACCCCTCTTTTACAGACACCGATATCAATAACCGACAGGAACTCGGGCCGTCCCTTTATATACCGCTATAATACCGGGTATAGAAAGTGAAAACCCGGATAGCGACCACCTCTGCATGTAAATCTGTAACAGGACCTCTCTTTCAGAAACAAACACAAACAGGCCTAATAGGCCTATATGCAGTGAACCCTTAAAATTACGACCACCAATGGGACCTTTATAAAATGATCGCATTTTCGAGGTGTTCGTCCAAGCGAGGTCATGTATAGCTATGCCTAAAGAACAAAAGAGAAATCGAGACTGTAAAAAGGTGGTCGTTATTTGAGCTGGTCGCCAAACATGGGTGGTCGTTATCCAGGTTTTCACCTTGGGCCTTATATAACCGGTATATATATTGTGCGTAATTATGTGTCCGTTATTGATATCTGGTACCTGACCATTAATCTGTCCATGGAAGAGTCTTAATGTTGACATACAAGCCAATATCGGGGTCAGCTGAATGATCTTTAACAGCGTCACGTTACATATTCACTGTCATAATGGCATGCTCGTCGCAAATCGATTCAGCGGCCAAGTTAATCGCGCTCATTCATTGTTGCGCGTTCACTGGGGCTCGTGTTATCGTTTTTGTCAAAACATGGTTTATAAATGAGAAATGTGCCCGTACACTGTGTGAACTGGCCCCGATCGACAAGACGACGGGGGAAACGCAGTTAAGCTGGTAATTTGTCATGTGAGGGGGAACACGCTGGAGGCTCATATTACAAGCGTACTCTCCTTGATACAACAAGCACACCAAGACAGTCACTGGTGTTTCTTACGACCCCTGTCTCACCGGATTTGTAATCTGGAAATACACTCTCGTTCTAGGATCATTTCCAACATACCCAAAATCCGGGGTGAGAGGTCAAAAAGCGATCGTTTCGGTTACTCTGCATGGTAGCGGTAGGCGTGTTTTGATGTGGACTGTTCTTCCTGCAGGCTGAATACATATACGAATGAGGCTAAATACAGAATGGCACCGGAGACTGGGGTTACTGAACACAGTCTGATAGCCGACGGGACATTATGTGCTATACTGCTGGCTAATGTCCTCAATATCATTAGTTTTGTGTCCACGACTTGGGCAATTCCGGAGGGGAAAGGGGCGGGGAACAGCGGGTATGGCTTGTGGCGGTTTTGTGAGGTGGAGGGGAAGTCCACCACTTGCGGCAGCATGGTTTCAGGCGCGGCAGTCCCATGTATGTATATCCTTTGGATTTATATATCATATTTCTTGATAATTGGTATAAAAATAAAAGTGCTTATGTCTATGTGTATATGTGCTTATGGGAGTATATGTGTGTGGTAGCCTATGAATTGTAAATATTTTGTAGTTTTTATTTGGACTGTTATACGGATTAACATATTTATAAATATATATTAATAGGCCTATATATGCATATATAAGTTTAATATTGTTTAAAAGTAGGCCAAAATATAGATAGTTTTTCCAAGTCAGACATGTGCCCTATAATGTCTTTCTCAGTTAAGACCTAACTTTTTAGTTAGAAACATTTACGTTCTAATCAGAGCTTACTGTGTAGGCCTATATAACACGGTACTCGACCATAACATGGTAGTTTTTTTATTATTATTATTATTTCTGGTGTCAATATTGACTCAATAACCAGGGTGCATGAGAATGAATCGACCATGGTGAGGGTTTATATATATACACACACACGTCAAAGTAGACTCTTCCTGTATCATACGGAGCTCGATACAAAGAAGCCACTTATGACGATAATTTAAAGGTCTTTCAAAGATCTTAAAACATGTTCAAGCACCGATCGCCATTCATTAAGAAGCATAAAACATTTAAAAACCTTTGTAAGACGTGAAAGAATGTAGTCCCTTTTTTTAAATATATTTGGACTAGGCGGGCTGTAGTCCAGATGTAGGCCTTTAGGGCCTCATATTTTTGGGCGAAAATGATTATTTTGTGTTTGCAACGTGCATTTCGTTTTACCATTTATCAAGCGTGTGTCTGGGCACAGTCGTTGAATCGGTATTTGTGGCTGGTATTTGGCCCAAAACACGGTTAATAATCAGATGTAAACAGAGAATCCACGAAGTCCGTTTCAAAGGCATTAGTGGGATTCGTATATAATATATTGGCGGTTTTAGCCTGTTCTTTGCCAGAATAACGCCCATGCACTAATAACAATTCATGCAACTGTGGTCTGGGAAAAATTATATATATATATATATATATATATATATATATATACCCGGTTAAGATGGATGTATTTTTTGCTGTTTGGATTTTAAGTGAAACATTTAAATGCACGTAATGCCCTTAATCCTGTGGAGCGCAGTAGAGCAATAGTAATACCCTTCATGATTTCGTGTCCTTGTCAAAGGAGCTCCCGTCGTTTAAATACCCAATGAAAGGTCCATGCATATCCAAGCTCAGTTGTACATGTATCTATGATATTATAGTATCTTGGTATAGCCTTAAAGTGGGCTCTGTCATCTTCTATTTTGAAATGTCACCACAATCACATAAAACTAGTAATATAAACAGAGTGCATTGTAAAAGCCGGGCCGCAGGGAATATTGGGCTGAATTTTATTGGATTTGGAAAACTCTTTTATGGCTCCATGGTCCATGCAGGTTTCGTTGTGATTTTAAATGACTTTGAGCATTGTAGCTACAAAGTGAGACAGAATGTACGTTATCGTTGCCATTTGATCAATCAGCGAGTTTTAACTGCCCTTGTGCGGTACAGACATTTTTCGAGGAGTTAATAAAATATTGGCCATAAAGTGTATATACGTAGGTTATATTGCATCAAGGGAGGCGAGATGTTTAAAAGAATAAACTGAACTCTTTAGGCCTATACTGTTGCCGAATTAGGCCCAACGCTGCCGATGATGCAGCATGTGAAATGAAAACTGCATGGCATCAATCAAGGGACCACATTTTGGACAACAACCATATTAAAGAGCCTGTATATATATTATGTTCATGGAAGAAAGTGCATGGGCAGCTCCTTTATTCATTCATGTGTATAACAGATAACATTGTCATTATGGTTCACATCAACAATCAATCCCTAGTGCGACGTTTTCTTTATTAAATTGTAGCCCGACGTATTGCTATCGGTAGCAATTTTCTTCTGGTCTGATGGCGTGGAAAAAATGTTTTGTTTTTTTGTATCATTGATCCCTCAATGATGGAACACTTCAGTATATCAGTCAGAGTGAACACAGAGTCATATACCTGTCAAAAGTCATACACATGCAATAAATCATTTATCTCATATATTTAGCGCACGTTTTTCTGGTTCAAATCTTGAAGGATCGGCACATCACACGTCTTGGGAGAAAATATAAATCACTAATAACATTTTAGTCATATAGCCCTAAACATAATTAGAGCGTACAAGTATTTGGTTATATGGAGGGAACAGCGATATAAATACTGTTGTATTCTTATTATTCGCGAGGGTTTCAAATTCGCGATGTTCGCAAAAGGGGAAATATCGCGAAAATTAAAACTTCGTGAATAAGACGCCTCATCCATATATATATATATATATATATATATATATATATATATATATATATATATATATATATATATATATATATATATATATAGCCTCACTGGTATTTTATGTATTTTGTCCTCGCCATGTAAGTCGAAAGAAAAAAATTGCTTTAATAAATAAAGATGTATTTTATGTTACATTTAAAGCGAAGATTGAAATTTAATAGTTCATATCAGATCTTCCATATTATCTGCCTGAAGGAAACAAGAATTTCTGTTTGTTCTCGTGGATCCTGGTAAAAACTTAGGATTTGGCGTTAATATAAAACAAAACAATGTGGGTGCAGGTTAATGATCACGAAAATAGAACCTTCGCGAAACAAAGAAAACCTGTAAATCTAAAAAAAAAAGCCTTGCGAACATGAAACAAACCACAGTGTATATATATATATTATAGAGTTCATATATTAATAAATATATATATAATTATTTTCTAAACATAAAAGGATTAGTTTTTCTATAATTATACTATTTGGGGTTTGTTACCACAACAATTACCATAACCGTTAGTAAACCGATTGTTCACCCTGTGCTTACTAAAAGTTAATAACGTAAATATTCTATTTAGCACACAGTTGTCGATTCCTCAGTACAAATAAACGTTAAAACATGGAGATTTGTGTTGTGTCTGTGTTTATTAAATCCCTGATTCTTAAGTGTATATGTTAGCATCGCTTTTTTCTCCCCATTTGACAGTCGATGGAGCCTGGCGACCTCGCTCAAATCCGGGCTGTCTCGTGTATATGTTGGACCCTGTCTGCGGATGCAGATGGGCAGCCCAATAACGGATTTGATACCATGCACTTTCTGGCCCGTCTGCAGATGGGCTTGGCCCAATAACCAATTTTAGTTTTTGTTAGATTTACGTTATTTTTAGCTCAGCTGACTTTCAGTCATGCTGGGCTATAGCGATGGGTCTTTGTCCGTCGTCCTCCCGTCTGTCCGTCCGGCCGGCCGCAGGGCACAAATCGAAACCGTAGGGGCTAGGGCCATGAACCCTATGCTGTCTTAGAGGTTCTAAAAGATCTCCTTGCAAACCTGAAATTAGGTCACTGCGACCTATATTCTCGAAGTTATGGGGTGTTTTTGCACCCCCCATTAATAATCCTTTAAGCAAAAAGTTTCATCCCAAACCTTCCATCTTTCACATACAGCTCACCTACCAACAGGGGAAGAACCATAATTATTTTGAGGTCACAAGGTCAAAGGTCAGGGTCACAGAACCAACTTCTTTGAAAAGCATGTGGATGCATTTTAAGCCAAACCTTTCATCCCAATTCTTTGATCTTTCACATATAGCTCACCTACTAAGTGGGAGAAGAATCCTATAGATGTTGAGGTCACAAGGTCAAAGGTCAGGGTCACAGGATCCACTTCTTTGTTTTGGACACATTTCAAGCTAGACCTTTCATTCCAAACCTTTCAGCACTGATATCGCTTCTCTGCCAACAGGGGAAAAGGCCTGTTGATTTTGAGGTCAAAGGTCAAGTTCACAGCACCCTCTTCTTGCGTGGAGTCATTTTCAGGCAAACTTTTCAATCTATACTTTCCATCTGTCATATATGGCTTACCTACCAATAGGGGAAGAAGCCTATTGAAGTTGAGTTTAAAAGGTCAAAGGTCAAGGTCACAATATTGTTCTAAATGCTTGTGAACATATTTCAAGTGAAACTGTTCAACCCAAACTTTCAGTCTTTCACATATGCCACATCTATGCATCACTCAATGTGATTCAAACTTCAGATTTATGGGTCTTTTTGCATGAAGAAATAACTAATTGATTTTAAGGACAGCTGGTCAGGAGGTTAAAGGTTGCAGGTCTAAGTTATTCACTCATTGGTTGCCAAGTAATTACACCTGGCCAGATGTAATTGGTTAGTAGTTACCTATCATTTAGAAAGAATCCAGTTGATATGTGGGCAAAAGGCCAAGGTCATAGGTCAGGTCAACTTATTTTGTAGACCATCTCTATTTTTCTTGTATATATAAGCTTGCACTCCAGCTGGTACATCTCACCGTGTGGCTGTAATTGTGAGTGACACTGGTGACATATGACTCCCTTTTGTATCAGGCTATTAAGTGATAAGGCTGAGTGATAAGTACCTCGTTACTGCATAACAAAACACTGTTGTTGGAATACTTCAACCAGGAATTAACACTATGAGAGTATAGTATTAAGGTTTAGCTACTGATTTATAAGATGATGGGAACATTTTGCAGTTTATTTTATGGAATCATAGCAATAAACTTAGTTTCCTAGATATCTGAATATTTTTATATAAATCACATATAAAAGCAAGTGTTTGTTCTCATAATATGTGGATGTTTACTTGATTTAGGATGGCTTTATTTTATTACAAGACTCTTAGTCATGCTTTCTGCATTTCTTTACTTTCAGGTTTTGCAGTTTACCAACCCTGCTGACCCCATTGAAAAGCAGAGTGATAATAAAAAATATTGGACCTACACTTTTACATTTGCATATCTGTAAATCTGATATGAGCGCCTGAACTAACTTTTGAATTGTTTTGGACATTCATTTCTGTAACATCATTTGGAGAATTTGCCCCAAGTTTGGTCTCTTATTGGAGGATGTGTGATATCAAATGTCAGACTTGTCAGAAATCCATTATGTCTGCCAGTTAGCCACCTTAGAAATCCTTTTTTCAGTGCAGTTTCAGTAATTTTCCTTCAATTTTTGGTCTGATTTAGAGAATGGTTGTTGTCTGATTTCAGACCTGTCAGAAGTCCAAAATGGCCACCAGGCAACCATTTTTAAATTCCTTTTGATCATATTATCTCAAGAACTGTTAAAGTGAAGGCAGTCGGACGTATATTAATGTAATCTTGCAAAGGATTGGGTCAAATATTTCTTAATAAATATTATCATCATATATGAAAGTGCAGTACAGTTGGCTAGTATTGAATAAAAATTCATACAGAAGCACCTGTTTCTCAATAATTCTTGCATGGATTTCCTTGATTTTTTTGCTATATATTTTGATCTTATATTTGCCCTTTGTGGTGTTCCTTTGAGACTGACAGGTATCAAGTAAGCTATGGGAATAGTTCTGGATACCTTAACAATCATACATTTTCCTCAGACCATCAATTCACTGTGTTTTAACCAGACAAAGGTGATATATATTTCTGTTGTCGTAGAAAATTTCAACAAATTGGCAAATTGGTTCCTCAAAATTTGACTGGAAGTTGTGAATCTCAGCCCATGATGTCGCAGGTCATGCTTGGCAGCTGAGGGTCATGACCCATGGGTCACTTGTTTTCATTATCTTTATGACTTTTGTACTCAGACAAACATTTCTCAGAACTTAAATGGATTTGCCTGCTCTTGGGGTGTCCAACACATTTGTTATTCCCTCTGAAGCCAAGCTCGGAGAAGAGGTCAGCAAGTATTTACGGGTAGTCCATGTTGATAGTCTGTTTTACGTCGCCAAGAACATCCGCGGGAGGGAGGTTGACCATGCAGGATATCGAAAGACCTTTGCCAATGTTAGTGCTTCATTTATCATGTAAGGTGTATCCGATATTAAGTTGGTGAATTGGTCACACCTAAATGCGTTTACCCTTAAGTGTTATTTTAGTGTTAGTGACAACCAAGTTTACTAGAAAGCACTCACAGAGCACATGCCTCCGCCACCGCCTGTATACTTACCAATGAAAGTACACTCGGTTATATGACATGAAATAGTATATGGCCTTTCAGACAAAAAAGGTACAACCCTATCAAAAATAGTGTGCCATTTAAACCACCGTATCATCATAATTTATTCAATTTATATAATATAGATTTATTGTACATATATGTTTATTGTCCTGAATCCAAACAGGGTCTATAAATAAGTTTAGAATAGTTCCTAGTAAGCTGAGCTAAATTTTTATTCGATAACAGTATCCCACACAGACCGAAATTATTAATATGCAAGTATTAACTACGAATTTTGGTAGTTGTATCGTATAAACTTATCTCTTCATTATTTATCTTCTGAGTATAAAGTATAATTATATTTATCCAAAATGGTTTATAAGGAGTCTTGTCAAAAATTTAATTTTTATATTTATATTTATATTTTATATATTAAAACATATTTATATATTTAACATCGTGATGATTGCTTGTTTCAGAGATCTATTTATTTATCAGTTGTATCTAATGAATTGTTATATATTAAAAATAAAGAAACTTTACTATGTTACCGTGAAAGATATGTAAAACATAACCCTATCGTTTTGTTTAAATTTATTTTGTGGCGTTTTTGCCCTGGCCTTTGCAAAGACACTACTCTCCGGCAATGACCCCTGCAGCCAAAACTACGTTTAACCTCGGCATCATCTCTGTGATAACCTGAAAAAAAGGAGTATTGTCCGACTTCCCTGCTGCTCTCATCACCAGGACGCCAACAATTCTGTACGAATGCTAGGTAGAGAGCTTATCAATAAGACACTTCTCCAAAAGAAACTGTATCAAGATGTGTTATTGTGGTGAAAGTGCATGATTGTGATTGACTCTGAGATCAAATGACTCATGAGACAGTGTTGCTACATATATTACACTATTCTATTGTCAAAATGTATGTGGTAACCTTGATATATGTGGATATTAAAAATGAATATGTGAAACTGATTTGTACCACATATAATTTCACTTTAGTAATTTGTATGTACCGTGTAAGTCACATCTATGTGGTAATGTAAATGAGATTTTTTCGCAACAGCTGTAATTACTCTTTGGTAAAAAGTGAACCTCATTAAACTCTTAACATCACACGAATGCAATGTAGACTAATTAAGAATGGTGTGTAAAAAGTTATTTAATAGGGTATTGTAACACTGCATGCACATCTATGTAGTTTTCTATGCACATCTATGTAATTTGGATGATAAAATTATTGATGTAAGGCTGTTATAGTGATTTATGTTTCAATTAACACATTTAAGTTCTGAGAAATGTTTGTCTGAGTACAAAAGTCATCAAGATAATAAAATAATAACGTATTACTAACAAAAACTAAAATTGGTTATTGGGCCAAGCCCATCTGCAGATGGGCCAGAAAGTGCATGGTATCAAATCCGTTATTGGGCTGCCCATCTGCAGATGGGCAGCCAATAACGGATCCTAATATGGGCTTAGCCCATCGGCAGTTGGGCCAGATCCGCAAACGGGCTCCAACATATATAGTCTGGCAACCCCCACCCATGCGTATATTATAGAATCCCCCTTCCGGAATCACCGATTAAGAATGATTTTCTGAGGATGTTTCCCGTTGTAATGGGAGTGAATACGTCAGATGTATTGACATTTACTGTGTTTCAGCATGGTTACGGGCTGCCCAGGCGACGATGGCTATCGCCTTCAGCTTCATGGCTTTCAGCATGTTGACCCAGCTCGGGTACATCTGCTGTAACGCATTCACCGCCAAGAAAAATGTCGTTCTTGTCTTCATCGCAGGTTCCGCTTCAGCAGGTAAGGAATTATATATAGAACGGTCAAAATAATATGAATTGCATGTGGGAGGGGGGGGGGGGGAATAAAATATTTCAGCATTTGCGCGCTCCTTATATGCTCCTTTATCGCCAAACTATTCCACCCATTCCAGTCAATTTTCATAATAAACTGTAAAACGACCTCTTCTTTCGGTTTAATGACAATATATTAAAACGCTTATATTTTAAATCGCCTTAACACGATGTTGTCAGTTGTAAAGAGATCACTTTTGTCCGATTTCGTTCTAAGGCTTTAATTATTATTAACATTTTCTCTTAATGAGTATTTTTTTTTACCATCTGTTGATATAAAAATATTTATTTATATTTCACACTCCTCTTCTTGAAAAAAATACTCAGTTTAACTTAACTACTGCAACAGAGAATGAACTTTGTGCATCAGAAGTTATAAAAATCTTTAAATGTAGATTTTGATACATAAAAGTCTCTTGACTGAAAATGTTTTAAATAAGATGAATATTTTCCTGTACATAAAAGAGGTCTTTATTTGTTGTATTATATCCAAGGATATTACATCAGAAGAAGAAACTATGTCATACAAAGTCCGACTTAAAGTACTCTTTCCCGGGTGCTATTAAATTCCTGTTTGACATCCAGCCTATTAATTGATCAACTCTTTGATTTATTTTTATTACCGACCCACCTTGGGTATAACGGAACCCACTTTAAAGTAAGCGATTAAATGTAAGCATTTTATCCCTAAAACAATGGGTGTATGTGTATGTCGGGTATTATTCCAAATCATCTGTTTTCCAGAGTGAAGTAAAATTCTTTCATTGCTGTGACTGCGAACCGGAATTGTATTATACTTTTTTCAGGTAAAATAAATAATAAAAGGGTTCATACTTTTAAGCTCAGTTCAACTGAGATATAAATTGGCACCTAGTCTGTCGTCCGTCGGGAATTGCATAAATATTTTGTCATAGAAATGGTGAGCGCCCGTCCGTCTTTCCGTCTGTCCATCCGTCTGTTTGTCCGTCCGTCCGTGTCAATGATGTTAACGCAAAAACTTGAAAAAAAATTGAGGCACACTTACCAAACTTGCAGCATTGACGTACCTCATGAAGGTCTAGGTCACGTTCAAATGTGGATGACAGATGTTATCTGGGTGGGTGACCCTGACCCATCTCAAATTTCATACGATATTCACAATTTTTTTTCTAGGTAATCCCACAACAATCGGAATTATACTAGATCTGTTCAACAGATCAGATTTTCCCTTGTCATTTTTGTAATGTTATAAGGTGATTTGGATTCTTTCATAAACTCCTTTTCGTAAAATTCAGAATATAAAATTGTATTCCATTAGCTCTGTGCAAGTGATCACATAGCAGCTCAATTCACAAACTTGTTCAAAGCAATGGGTGTACTGAATGACGACTCAGAACCGTATTAGATTTAGCACCTTTTTTCTTTTGTCAAACTTCTGAGGTATGAAACCAGTGGGCTGTCTGGCAAATGGGTAATGGGACTAGGTCTAGAAATATATAAATATTTTCATTTTGGTACTGTAAGCAGGTGATTTGATACATTTCTAGTCAATTTTTATGATACTCTTCATAAAGTTCAAAACATAAAGATGTATTTCAAGCTCTGCACAGGTGATCACAGCACATCAGGACAAGTGATTTCTTTTTCTGTAAGTGTGCCCGAATGTATCTTGAGTTGTGTATATTGATATGTCTAAGGGGTTGTTCTCTCTTTTTAAATTAATAGATCATATAACAGCACTGGTATATTTATTGATGTTTTGCGGTAGAGGTCACCCGGTCAATTTGCTCAATTATTTGTGGCAGAGTTCTTTGTGGTATAATCTTGAATAACCTTCGGAAAGTGCCATTTATTTTATTTTCATAAATACGGTTTCAGCGTGGGCTAATTTCTTTTTCAATTTCTAGACCATTTTCATGTGCATGTACCAGTTTGATGAAAAGTTGAGGTCGACATTTTCGTGGTTTTAATACAGATTTAAGTACCTTTTGTTCAGTTTTACACGATCATGTATGTAAAGTCGTTCTTAATGTTGGAAGGGGGATCAAGAAAATGAGAACAAATATAAAGTATGATATAATCGGTTCATATTAGGTTGTTTCAGTACTTTATGGATGCAAACAAAAATAAAATACCATGACGATATAAGCACTCGCTTCAGAATACCTTCCCCTATCACATTGTATTGTTTCCCTATCCATAGATAAATCAATGCTTATACACTGTAAGACCCTATATATAGGCCGACCCGCGATCTGATTTTCTGTACTTCGAGATCATTACATGCACGTACTACAAGGTTCTTTTCTTCCGCTAATTATCCCACCGTATCTCAATTTAATAACTGCTGTGAATCTGTAAATATATGTACAAAAGCCATTTTCTGTTGCAATTTATAGATATTAGAAGCAACCATATTAATACTATAAATTTATCCTTGAATAATATAATTTCTTAATATTACTCTTTTATCGTGCTTGATACACTCACATAAAAAGAAATAAATTCAATCCACGCAGCTGTGGTTTAATACGAATGAAACAGACTCTGGGGGTGTTTAAATCCAGGATGATATTTAGTTTCTCGGGAGGAGGTGGCCTGCGTGGGTTGGTTGCGAGATTTGATCGGGAAAAGGCAGTTCCTGGGTTAACAAGCCACCTGAGCCCGCAAAGAAAACCGCGTGGTTTCATCTGAGGCATGACTGCCAGTTTATCAAAGCAGGCTATATAAGCCTTATATGAAATATTCATGTTCTGTGTGTAGTTTACCTCAAGTCTCATCTTTCTCGACAATACACATGAACTATTTGCTTAGCTTCTTAATCTTCATGTACATGTGTATCCAAGTGATCACTTGAAGCTCCGAAGCCCCCCACCCCTTTATGGAGATTTGTCTATAGAAAGTTACGACCTTATAGGAATAAGATCAAGGTATAAAATATATATTAGGTGCCAATCTTAGAAATGGGACTAATATTGTGGCCAAATTTAAGCTTTTTGAAATCCGCCATATTTGAGATCTTTTGAGCGCAAACAAATAATGGCAGTAGAAAGATAAAAGAAAAAAAAATGAAAAAAATATATCTATTGTTTTGCACACAGTTAGCCTTTTTTTAGTATAGGGCTACCCACACAAAAAAAAAATTACCTAAATTTGAATATAGAAAAAATCTCGATCAACCCTTTTATAACCCTTCCCGTCGAACGGGAGGATTATTTATTTAGAGACAGGGCTATTATGTTCTAGATACCCTGCTACAAGCCTATATAAAGATATTTCGTAAGAAGTCTAATGCTAATGGAAATGACTGAAGGTACGATATATAGCTTACCATATGTAACTCTTGTATCGTCGCAGACTGGTGGAGATGGATACCATCTATCGGGTCATTAATCACAATGTAGGGCAAATAGCTGTAACGTAAGAAGGTCATGCGGCCAGCGATATGATATTGATATCTAACTCGTAATATACTTGTCAGAACTCGGTCACTTAACGGTCTAGATGGTGTTTACACTCAAATGGTTTCTTTTATGTCTGACTGGCATTTATCGTATCCAGAAAGACAAATATTTACACTGACCCTAAGGACGGTCAGTATAAGAGGCGGTCAGTATAAGAAAACTTTCACAACTATGATGTTATTTCATATGACAACGCGGATAGGGGGGGGGGGGGCGCTTATATAAAAGTAACACTAATAACTATTGCTGTTCAAAATAACTTGATTTCTTATATCTACATGTACTACTTTTTAATTTCATCCTGTATATTAACCATTATTCTTTTCAGCTGATCCATGGTAACTTATTTCTTTTTTTGTGATTTTGTATATATCTTAATTCGCCGCCATTGGTTTCATTGTATACGTCATGTGATATATACCCTTGGCCTCTTGTGTCACTTGATTACTTATTATCCCCTCGCAACGAAGTTGCGAAAGGGATATAGTAACGCCTCTGTTCGTGCGTCCGTCCGTCTGTCCGGCCGACATTGCCTTGTGGATAAATTTCAAGCCAAAACCGTATGCCCTAAACCTTTCATCTCGTACGTATGCCTTACCCACCCATGGATGAAGAAACCTATCGATTTTGAGGTCACGAGGTCAAAGGTCACGGCCAGACCTTCCACTTCTTGAAAAAGCTTGTGGATCGATTTCAAGCCAAACTTTTTGACCGAAGCCTTTCATCTCAAACATATGGCTTACCCACCCATGGATGAAGAGACCTCTCGATTTGAGGTCACAGGGTCAAAGGTCACGGCCACAGCACCCACTTCTTGAAAAAGCTTGTGGATCGTTTTCAAGCCAAAACCGTTTGCCCTAATCCTTTCATCTCGCACATATGGCTTACCCATCCATGCATGAAGAGACCTCTCGATTTTGAGGTCACGTGGTCAAAGGTCACGGCCACAGCACCCACTTTTTATAAAAGATAGAGGATCGTTTTCAAGCCAAACCGTTTGAACTGAACCTTTCATCTCGCACTTATGGCTCATCCACCCATAGATGAAGAAACCTATTGATTTTGAGGTCACGGGGTCAAAGATCACGGCCACAGCACCCATTTCTTGTAAAAGATTGTTGACCCATTTTAAGCAAAACCGTTTGACCTAAACCTTTCATCTTGCACATATGGCTCACCCACCAATGGATGAAGAAACCTATCGATTTTGAGGTCACGGGTTCAAAGGTCACGGCCACAACACCCACTTCTTGAAAAAGCTTGTGGACCCATTTTAAGCAAAACCGCTTGACATAAACCTTTCATCTTGCACATATGGCTCACCCAACCATGGACGAAAAACCTCTCGATTTTGAGGTCACGGGGTCAAAGGGTCACGACCACAGCACCCATTTCTTTAAAAAGCTTGTGGAACCATTTTAATCAAAACCGTTTGACCTAAACCTTTCATCTGCACATATGGCTCACCCACCCATGGATGAAGAAACCTATCAATTTTGAGGTCACGGGGTCAAAGGTCATAAGGTTCAACTGGACCCAATCCTCACGTTAATTGAGTTGCTAGCCCCATATGTTATTATTCCCTCATAACAAATTTGCAACAGCGGATATACTAACTCCTATGTTTGAACATCCATCTTCCTGTGTGTCTTCCCATCCGTCTCAATATACCTTATTGATCAATTTTAAGCCAAATCATTTGATCTTAAGCTTTCTCCTTCACATATGCCTCACCCACCCACACACGTTCAACTTATTGAGTTTGACCTCAAAGCTCAAGCTCACACACCTCCCCTCCTCATTTTAACACTTGCGTAATACACCCCATATCATTATGCTCCCATGCGAGGGGATGCTCCGCTTTGCGGTGTCCTTGTTCTTTTCATTCTTTTCCATTGGCAGCTTTTCTCTTGCAGTCCCAGACATCGTCATCAGTATCAGCTGACAGTCACGACCCACGGGTTACCTGATTTCTCATTTCTGTACTTAAAGAGATTTCTCTGTCATTATATCATCATATACGTCAAATGATCATTATAACCCATGACCCGCTTTCTCTCATATTTTTGTCTTTGTAGTTTTATTCGCCGTGATCGGGATAATTGTGTACGCTGTAGAGATGCCGAAGTACGTCCGGACTATCGGGTACACCGGAATACGTTTAGGCTGGGCAATCATTTTGGCCATTGTTGCCGTGGTGCTGACTACTCTAGCTATATTAGGAGCAATTGCTGAAGTAAGATTTAATCCAAAACTGGACGCACGGGGCCAAAATATCATATTAGAAGAAGTCTTACCCGATGATTCCCCAACCCAAACCATAGTCCCAGAGACACGGTCAGTCAGCAGATATTAAAAAACGGACAGCCACTGTCATGTTGTCATTGTTGATGGATATTGCAGGAAAAACATTCAAGCTCAAGAGACTATACAGACTTGCAGCAATATTAAGGGGTAAACTCATTCTTGCCGGAGAGATTTTCAAGGATTTAAAATTTTCGTTGTTTTTTACGGCTTAATCATGTATTCGTGTGGTATCTGTTGTCATTCATTTCTGTGATAAGCACCACTTCGGTTGGGTATGCGTTTGTGACTTAATTAGGGTGCTTTTTCAAGCTGGCGTAAATTTTGATGCAAAGAAACAGAAACCATTAAGTAGGCTAGCGTGTCAAACACACATTAAACACGCGCTCACACACACACACACGTTTATATATAATATATATTAATATATATATATCTATTGAATAATTAAAATTATAAAGGAAGAATAATTCCTCTACTAAGAGGGGATAATTACGTCGTGGAATTGTTTTCAAACCAAAATAACATATATATAAATATATATTATATATGTATACATTATATATATATATATCATCACAAACAAATGAAAGAAGATCAGAGCCGGTATGGTGCAATATAGAGTGGGAGGGGAGTGCAATAGTTGCATGCAAGTGGTTTCTTTAAGAGAGTGCATGGTACAAAATTGTGCAATGAAACATTGAATCTGTTTATATATGCTTTTCGTTCAAGAACAACATACAAAAATATAAGTAATACATGCACGTACTGATGCATGCAGCAGAGTAGCTCAGATTGAGCTGGGGGTCATATATATTAATCCGTACAAATCTTGTCTCATTCTTTGATTAATAAATGATTTTATTTTCATGAAATATCTGCTTGTTAACTAGGAAGAAAACAACTGTGCAGGTGTGTTTGTGTGAATGATGCCTAAAAAAAACGAAACCACCTGTGCAGAGTTCTGTATCCATATCACTCAATGAATCACAAACACACTCAGCATCTGGTAACTTTATAACATTATAGATAATTAAACATTAACTGCTGGTCTTTATTGTCGCGTAAACGCTTTATCTCGCTGATATTTTGTTTATCGTTGGATCTAGTATACATGTGTCATGTTTGCCCTCGATTAAGGCCTCCAGGTTCTGCATTCACTGATACAGCTGCCTTTTGGTTAGCCACGTTGGATTATAGCCGGGTCTTGATAAACAACGATAAGTACTGAAAAATAAAAAAATGACTGAAAAGAATTCTCAATTCAATCATTTTTCATTTACTTTTCATAATCTATTTTGAAGAGTGGAAAAGATCACATATTTTGCTAACTGCAAATTTTCAGTAGTTTTTTTTGTGTTTTCTTTAATTAAAAGGTGCTTTTACTATCTTTTCGGTAAGTTTTAGGTAATTTTCTGTACTTTTTGGTAACTTCTCGGATACTTTTCGGTAACTGTTGTGTGTGTTTAGCAAGACCCATTAGAGCAATTCCCCCCCCCCCCCCCCAAAAAAAGAAATCCCAAACAGAATAAAAGGAATCGAGCTTAGTTAACCTGCAGTTCCAGCCGTTATTTCAAAAATTGGAGTGAGCCGACTTCATCCAACCTTGTTTGACCCGAGAAAAAACGTGGGTTCTCAAAGGGATAAAACTTGCAAATAAATTTACATTGACAATGTAATTCTAGTTCCCCAATGAATGCAATTAAGGACTAGCTATATAAGGATAACTAATATCCAAAATATATTATTAAGTTGCTTTAGATAGAACAGTTAATTTTAACATCGCCAAACTTACGCGAATTCTTCCAAGCCTTACAAAGCCCGAAGACTTTTTGATCTATACGAGCCTCTACTCTTTCCCTTTACCAGATAAACGGGCACATATACTGTTATTTAAATAAACAATGGGTAGAGAAATGCTGAAATTTGGGAAATATATATTTAGTGGCTATTATTTTCCAAGTGAAAGCTTGAAAATAGAGGTAGCCATCGCACATTAATTGCCGATACCTGAAAAAGGCGATGCAAGGTGTATCATTTATAAGGTATATGCACAGCAAAGATGTATTAGTCTGCAGACAGTTTTCATGTTAGACGAAATGTATAATGTAACATGCTATATGACGAAAAGAAATCTGCATGCCTTTTCTGAATGTGCATGTTATTATTTCGTTCTCGGAGGCTGTGTTAAGGTATCTACAAATATATAATTAATTGTGGCTGTGCGTATTAAGCTACATTTCTTTTGTAATGCTGTGAAACAATGTATTGACCAAACAGTATATTGAAAAACAAAGTCATCAGTGTGGACAAAATCATTCAGGCTGAAGAACATTGTTAATTAATTAACTCCTTATCCGAATCATTGTGCGATTTTGTTATGTAATTGTCACAGGGTGTATATATGAAGTTTGATCTATATTGATATGATGATTCTCGGTCGAATACAGTAACATCCTATACACAGATATACGCCTACATAAACATGATTCCTTTAGATTCCTTTCATCTATATTAAACACCTATGCAGGGAAAATTTCAGTGATGCCGTTAAAGCTGACAAGGGTGGATTTGCAGATTAATTATTGTGAATTATTGAAGAATTATTATGTTCTTTATTCCTGTCAGATATCTATATGTATGGAGATGTTATTACACACAAAAATGAACCCGATGGCTTTTATTATACTCCATGAATCAACGTGCATAATAACTGTGAAATATAAATGTTACATTAATAAAGAATTTAAACTATAACTTCAGAGTGAGTTTATGCATGAGTGTGCGGGACTGAAGATGTGTGTGTCACTCGCATTTTAGATGTTACTTTGCAGTTATTGGTCAACGAAAGAAACAATTAATCCTGAATCTTATTGCATTTAGAGCAAGTCAGGTCTGCCAAATCATTCTTTTTAAAAAAAGAGTCACTCTTTTTTGAAGATTTCCTGAAAAGGACACGAATTACTCTTTTCCCCTCTTTCCAGAAGAATTCTTTTCCCTGTTTTTTTTAGTGAAAGAATTCCGATATATTCTATTCCTTTCCTGCTTTAAAAGTCCATTTAGAACAAGAACTGGACATTTCGCAATTTTGTGTGTGCAATGTCCAACATGTGTCACAACATTTGGAAAATGCCCTTACTTCATGCAAGGGGGTGTGCATCCTGTATGTTTCTATAACTTGTGGAACGATATGCGTCGATATGCATACACAATTGTGGTATACGAAGCACATCTTTATTGCGTCTGGGACAAAAAACATGGGGATTTGACGCCAGTTTTACTCTTTGTAACTTTATTTCAAAGAAGTCTACTCTTTTTTTCCGGATCACACTCTCCTTTTTAATGGTCATTTGCCTTTACCAGTACTGGCAAGTTATTTTGTTTGTTGAGTTGATTATCACGCGTTGCTCAAGGACAGGCGGTAGAGTATAGTTTCGATTTTATAACATTTATTCTTAATTTGGACAGATATTTCTGCCATTTTGATATTTCAGATATTTTGGATATATTGCTGTGTTGTTGTATATGATTTGTAGGACGAATCCTACACTTCTGCATTCACTTTATTTAGATGGTTACTTCGCCCCCTGCAGCTGCTTGAACAAGAAATCACCTTTAAGCAACGCCGTAAATTGCTGTGTTTCCAGTGTATATATACCTTTCAACGAAATGCACACAATTCATTAAAGCCATTACGCTGATTACTTCTTCCATTTATAACTGTTGTATACACATATCTTTATCCAGATGCCAGTCTCGGGTACAGCGAGCGAGCTGGTTTGTCATACCTATACCTTATAGTGTATATCAAACCTTTGTACAGCTTACACTATGATTATGATCTCGTATACACATCATCGCTTTCTAGTGTAGGTTGTTATTTAGGGCCTCGTTTGTCTGACATCTTCTCATAACAAACGATAATTTTGATATTCTGCTTATGATTAATCGTGTTGGTGCATGCAAGGTGTGACATATATTATAGAAGTCACAGGTGGGTCTATGTTGGTTTATTTCTTCAAGCTTGTGTCAGGACTTACAAAATCAGGACCAACACGCAATGGTATACTATATATATATATATATATATATATATATATATATATATATATATATATGGCCATACATGCCTGCATTCCGACAAAAACAGACCTATTCTTCATTCAAAATTATCTATTATCTCTAAAATGTGCCACGTAAGGTCGGATTAGATCCCTAATGGTTGCTTGTTGTGAGAGCAATTCATGATTCTTTTGCACCAAATAACTTAGAAGTATTGTAACTTGCCTTACATCCAATAAAATATTCTCTTTACCCACCTCGGAGTGTCGTAGCGGGGGCCTTCTCTTGCTTGCCCCCTGGGCACGCTGGTGGCTGAAACGACGCTTTGCTTGGTTTTATGGCATCTACGTTACGACTCCAATCAAAATATTACGCCCAGGGAGCGGGTCTTAGACTCTGCTAACTAGAGCGCTCAAAGGGCTTAATACATCTTCAATTCAGTTCTCTTTACACAGGGATCTGTCAACAAGACTGGAATGCAAAATACGTAGGATTACCCCTGCCACTGAAAAATATACTTTCCATATCCTCGCATATAAAGCCAAATATTCGGGTCTCTGGCCAATAATTTCTTCTGGAAAAAAATTCTTTCATTACCCTCATACTCATATATCACGCTCATACTCAGTGTGTTGGTATTTATTTTAGAAATTAATACAGCTGGAATAAACCTGTCATGACTGTCTTCACATCTCTCCTATATTCAGTTTTTCCACTAAATAAAAATAAATTTGTGCCTACTGAAGTGCATGTGAGGTTGTAAAGACTAATTCCTTACCAACAAGCCTGTTTGACAATAAAGATTTCTTGAAATTTTAGACTTTATCATAAAAAAACTACTGTGTATCCGACGAATACCTGGGACATGGACTCGGTCAGGCATGGAATGTCTGCTGACGTAAGAGACCTTGAACCTCCAAGTATCGAAAATGTTAAATTATCCCCTGAAGTCATAAAAGCCTCGTCTTTGTTATAAAAGCTTAATATATAAAATATGCATGCAGGTGGTACAACAAGCATGCATGTGCTGTGGAAGACTATAGTGAAGATCTATGTGAATATTTTTTTTTTTCCAGAACGATCAAGGAGGCAACTCAGAGGAATGCGATATTTACATACATCAATATGAAAAACTGACGAATATAAATCAAGGTCACTTTCTATTCACGGTATAGACCTAAAAAAAACATAGGCACTGTTATAATGCTATTAATAATGTGAATGTCTGCTGACGTTAGAGACCTTGAACCTCCAAGTATCGAAAATGTTAAATTATCCCCTGAAGTCATAAAAGCCTCGTCTTCGTTATAAAAGCTTAATATATAAAATATGCATGCAGGTGGTACAACAAGCATGCATGTGCTGTGGAAGACTATAGTGAAGATCTATGTGAATATCTTTTTTTCCAGAACGATCAAGGAGGCAACTCAGAGGAATGCGATATTTACATACATCAATATGAAAAACTGACGAATATAAATCAAGGTCACTTTCTATTCACGGTATAGACCTAAAAGAACATAGGCACTGTTATAATGCTATTAATAATGTGAAACTAATCCGTCAAGTCGATTCAGAATTAAATATAGTCTATATAGTTATGTACCAGTGATAGGAACTTAACTGCTCAAAAGTAGAGACATTATTGAAGGGTTGCCCACCAGTTAAAGAGCTGACTAAGAATTCTGATCTTGCAAAATTCAAGACAAATCGATCAAGACTTCATTATCTGAGGGTTCATTTAATGTCTCGTAGCTGGGCACTTGAATAATATGACAGAAATCAGACCAAGTGCTATAGATAGCTTACACTGTTGTAAAGTTTCATTAATGATGAGTTAAAGCGGAGCAAAGACGGAGAATTCATTGCAGATTGCACTGCCAGTCTTGAGTTAGTGATGAAGTTCTTGAACAAGCATAATTTTAGGCAACTCCATTCAACCGCTCCTGAGAATAAGGTTTTATTTGATTTACCCCCCGGAAACGAACTGTTCAATGAAGATAAACTGAATACACGGAGATACAATTGAAGGTTGAAAAATGAAGTGGCGGCATCAATCATGAATAAAACTATCCACGATTGCCATGCCAAATTTAAGACCAGTACATCCAACCATGCATGTATGAATCACGCAAAACGAAAAGCCAAAGGTCAGATTAAAACGGCAGGGCACAAGCTCACACGTGAACCTGTACAATAATCCTGCCAAGTTACAAAAATATCTATTCTGTGATCCTATATAGTAGTTCTCCAAAGACGAGTTCAGCGGATATAATACAATAACTGCCCTTTTTAACTTCTCAAAACGAGAGCGTATATAACAGTAAAACCTCCTTATTACGTTGGGCAGCTTGCGTTGACAAGTATGTGACCTCTAAACCAACCGTCAATGAGGTGGAATATCTGGGCGCCTTGGGTATCCCTGCTTTATATGATCACTCTCTTAAAGCCCCCTTCATTTTATTTAAATAATCGTACGCTCAGCAAACTCATTGCATACCTGAGTGAATAGGTTAAAGATCACCTAAGGGCAGCCAAGGATTTAGAAAACTTAATTATATAATATACATCACATTGTGAATCGTAATTATATTTGATGTTATGATACATAAACCATTATAATGCTAACGGGTAAGAAGTTAAAAGGAATGGCTTGCCGACCATGGGTCAAAAGGTCTGATTGCTCTTGTGACCAAATTAACCTCTAATAATAGCCAAAGCCTACTCGCATTTACTGGCAGTCGATGTCTTCCGACCTCTCCACATAACGGGAGACTTAAAATAAACAACCAAAACAAAAAAGCTCTGACATAGTGAACACAAGAAGTGGTAAGCAGAACGAGTATACAACAATGAGCTCCGTTATGATGGCGAAATTACCTCTTTCTGGTGTAACTAACTAAAGACTAAAGTACTATTTTCATTCCAAATAATTATCATCGATTTATATGTAAGCTAAAATGATTTAAAGAGAATTAAGGCGTTTAATATGAACTAAACTGCAGGCCCTGGCATTAGCATTTTCTAAGACTCAATGAACAACCTCTTGCATTATTAATATGAAGAATTGGATGAATTCGCAAGAACAATGTCCACACTTCACTCTCATGCAGTCATGCACACGTACTTTGAAAAATGTTAATTAATATCACCCTGAAGGTCAACTATGAAGGACAGGGATGATGAATTTTTGTTTGAATTTTAAACATTTTTTTGGTATAATTTTTAGGCATATTACTTATTCATTTTTGTATGAATAAACGGGTTTTCATTAAAATATGAAACCTATGAACACTTTCCTTGGTGAGCCATACTTGAGCAAAATTTAACACCGAACTTTATTTCTTTTTTAACTTTTAATTTATAACGTTGGTTGTAAACTTTCAATACAATTAACTCGGCAGTCGACAAATGATAACCTATTTCCGCCGAGACAAAAGGGCATGAAGGAAGAGAGGAATGGGATGTCTTATGGAGAAAGAGCCCTCAAAATTTCTGGCATCAGTATACCAGACCTTTACAATGCAATCGTTTTGATAGGTCATATCGTCTGACCCATTCCTTTGACTAAAAATAGAAGAACGGGCGGACGCTACGCAAAAAAAAAAACACAGGGGCACCACCAGTCTTGTGTATAAGTTTCAGCTATCCAAGATCCATGTACATGTATAATCACAAATGCAGGCTTATACTAGTATATATATGTTTCAAATCATCCCTCAGATATGACTGATTTTCACACACACAAAAAACACACAAACCTTTGAATGGACATTTAACGCCAACTCGATAATAGGTAACGCCAACAGGCTGGTGTACGAGATAAAGCTTTCAAAATTTATGGGCATGAAAAATTTCAGGCTGATACATGAATCCTAGCGCCTTTTCGGCGCACTGACATAGAGATTCTACGACCAGCCTGCAAGCGTCAGAGTGCCCTTATATCTTATATACAATGAGGACCGCACAGTAGCGCTCGCTGAGGATGCAAATATTCCCGTCATTTGACAATGCCTCTTGGCCTCCATGTACGCTGTCACTTGACATAAACCAAACCAATCTTAAGCTTTTTTGTACATTTCCTAACAACACCTATAATATGCGACATTCTTTTTCGACAATTTAACTCAGCTTTTTCTAAATCCCTCTGCATGTAAGTTGGATTTCTGAACGCATGGATACAAGCATGGCTCGAACCGTGCGTACGGTAACTGGACGATAGCTATCTTGTACGCAGTACAGGAAATGACTGGTAATCATGGAGACAGATTTTCGGTGTGGCTTGTAAATTAACATTTATTCCTTTGTGTTAATCCATCACTAGTAGCCTTATGTGAAGACTGTCGGCTGTTAACCACGGTATCAATACACACACACAAACATATATATATTTATATAAAATATATATAATACATACCTAGCTGTGCCCTCCGAAAGGAGGTTCGCGGACAGTGTATTTTCTGCTGGACTCCGATGCCGCCCGTCGATGCCTCCGAAAAGTTTTTTTACCTATGATTAAACATTTTGTATAAAAAATTATATGATATTGTGACAGCATGATAGTAGCAGAATACCAATCAGGTAAAAGCACATCATAATAAAGAAAAATTTCATTATTTCACTTTCTTGAAAGAAATGTTCAAGCGGCTGGAGCTCATAAATTTCTTTTTGAAATAAAAAAAATGAATTGAAGGTCAAAATTGGCGCTTGAGATACATTCGAAACAAACTTTTTTTTTGTAGCGTAACAGGGTCCCACGTGAACTGGTGCCCCTTTCGTTTTGCGTTCACGTCTGACTTTTCCTCTGCGCTCGGTGTTCATCCGTGTATGTTTTTTGGTCGTTTGAGGTTTCATGCATCAACCTGAGATATTACATGTCCATATATCGCGTATACAAAACTGGTGCACGGCGTCACGGACATCGTTTTTCTCGAAAAAAATACATCTACGCTCATATCTCAATGTGGTTTGTGTATCGGCCCAAATAATGCAAGTCCAAAGATCTTGAAAAGGCTTTATCTCCTGCTCAAGACTGATAGCGTCACCTAAAACCGTTTTTGTGTGCCCTCCATTACGCACCATTCTAAAGAGGGGATTTATGTATGGTCCTGAAACTTTCCATGACAACAGATCTTTTGATAGGGTTATCTCGTACACAAGAGTGGTACTGCCACCTAAAATCATGTTTTCCATGTGTCTATCCTTGTATCTCTTTTGAGTGAAAATCGCTGTCTCATTTATACTGGTTAACTATTTCCAGTGAACAAGACTTGTGGCGCCACCTTCTAGCATGTCGGCAGATACGGGTCACAGGACAAGATCTATTTAACAGGTGGTATTGCAAAAGTCTGGGATAAATTTGTTATAGCGATAATTCAGACACATTCACAGTCACACATCCCTGTTACACTTTGACATCTCTGATGCCAGAAATTTCGAGGGTTCTCACGTCAAGAGACGGTTCATGTCTGATCCAGTCCATGCCCAAGTCATTCGGCGGTCATAGTGGTCGCTTGTCAATTGCTTTGCCTCATAATCTGGTTTACATACCTATATTTATGATACATCGGCCTGCAGTCCAATCACCCATTATTAAGGGTGTCCAGTACTTTTTTTCTTGCTACATGTGGTTCCATTGAAAAATTGGGACCTCTGTATAGAGTAACCTCAGAATAAAGCTTATTCATGTTTTCTGGAATGCAAATTAACATTTGAGCTCGGGTAGTCTGAATGCAATGCATGATGGGAAATAGTTAACTGCTTATAAATACTATAAACAGATATCTAAATAAAGCAAATAATTGTTTACCTATGGCTTGTCCAGAAATAAATATCATTTTGTAACCAGACACATTAAGTGTTAAATAATCATTATATAACTGTACAATTTAAATACAATAACAATCGGATGATCTTTATTGTGTCCCATTAAAAGTCCCCGTTTAGGTGTGCATAATCTGCAGTTTTCAGGATTAAACAACTTAAACGAGACAAATTCAAATTAAATTATTTTTACTGTGAAAGATTGCCGTGTCTTTTTCTTCAGCATTTCAACAGAGGCTACAGGAAACAGAGTACATAGTTTAGGTTACTTACTTTCTGATGTGTATTGTCGTTATTCATTTATTGGTGTTTGGTAAAAATAATTAAAAGAAAAGGGAAGTCATGTAATCGAAGACCGCGGAAATGAAAATAAAATATAGATTTATTAAAAAGAAATGTAAAAATATATAACAACAGATTAAAAAAAGAGGTAAAAATATTAATTATTCATAGTAATTTAACATGTGTTATAAATAAGGACGTCAAATTACTATGAAAAAATAACATTTGTCGGCTTAAAATGATCTTTTCTTTATTAAACGTAAACATTCAAAGGATTAACATGTATTTTCATAAATCATACATATACGTACAGAGAATAAGATCTGATATCCTTACGAGGAGAATATCAAAGTGAGGAGGATGAATCAATTACAATTATCACGTCAGTTTTGGATTTGTTATGCCAGAAATCGTCATAAACATAGATGAACGGCTTTGTAACTTTCCTATTTTTAAATATAAGAGGTAACTTGGAGTAAGTAAATATATCAATTCATTAACTGGTTGTCATATAAAAGAAAGGCCCTATAGTACATGACAAACAACCTCTCTCTAAGATTTCCCATAGGAAATTGTTTTGGCACTGGCTTTGGTAGTTCAAGAGATCCATTTATTATATATTAACTGCTCCCTTGGATTTTGGCGCCATGCAAATATAATTCTTGGACCCCAATCCCCCTCCACAGAGTTACTTGACAACGGCCCATCGCAACCAACATCAATTGTAGCCTATCATAGATGCCTAACCTTGTACGGGTATATGCTAAACTTTATTTCTGCACTGAAAACCTGCGGTTCAGTGCACAAACGTCTTCTTTTATTTATATGGATAATAATGCATGCAATCTGTCAGGATTTTTGTTTACCTCTAGATCTAATTGAGGTTAACCTTAGTGTTGAATATATATATATATATATATATATATATATATATATATATATATATATATATATATATATATATATATATATGATAGGCCTATATATCATCAATTTATAAAGCCTGTGTGTGTAAATAAACAAGTGCTTTAACAATATAAAAATGACAGAACAATGTATTAATTTAATATATATATTTTGAAATTAAAAAGGTAAGGTTGTATATTTTAAAATTCAATTTTAAATGGTTTGGAAATACATGCTTGCAATAGGCCTAGGCGCCAAAGGCATTTCCATGTGCTTTGTTAACTTCGAGTCTTATTTTTCTTATTCATCTATATAAATAATGCATTCTTAATTAAGAAAAAATATTAAAATATGAATTAGACTACGTGTTGGGAGAGTGCGCGTGTCCAAAACGTAAACAGCAAAGGGTTGCTTTGCAGGGTGCTGGCAGCTGAGGATTCGTAAATGATTCGACAGATAGCACCATCTAGGGACTAGATTTGAAACTACACTAAGATTTTGAAACGAGGCTTGTCATCCGGGACAGTTTACCTTCAACATGGCCGCCCTCATTGGTAATGTGCAATTTTGCTTACGCATTGTCTATTTTTATTTGTGACAGTTTGCGCAATTAAATAGGACGCCTTGCTTTTTCTAGAAACGGAAAGTACCAATAATTGTATTTCATTTCAAAAGTGCAAACGCTTTGCCCAACTGTTGTGAAAAAGTTGAGGCGCCTTTCATTTTCGTTTGCAGGTTTGGACCGTTTGACAGGCGTCCATCATCGCATAAAGCCATATGAAATCGTTTAAATTCGGTATGGCTGTCAGGTTGTACTTCAGTCCCTCAGTGTTTGACAAAATATCCCACTGTTTCTACTTATGAGTTTACGTAGGTTTAAACTGAGTGTATAGGGATAAAATTTAAACTTGCTTCTATCAGGAATATCAGAAATCATTTGGCCATATGAGTAGATTTGAGTCGCCGTCAGATATGACCCGACTTACCCGTTTCGCGCGTGCTGTGACTGTCAGACGCACGTGGCGTTCCAGCAGTTTCTATTCACCCAAACACTCTGAATCTTGTAGAATAGTTATTTCAAGTTGTCTGTCAATTGAATAACCAATGCGATGTGTTTATGTAACAAGGGACACTGGGATTTTGGCTCAGAATTTATGACTGCACTGCAGGGTTCCATGTGAGTGGCCACGCTTGTAATCAGCTGTTTTTAAGTCCTGCAAAAACAGAAGTCCTTGTAATTCCTTTCATGAAAATTGAAATATGTATGGTGTCAGAATCAAATGTTATGTTAATTTATAACAGTGTATATTTGTTCTACCTTCATTTTGTATATGCATCTCTCACTTTACTCAGTTTTCGAACAAGAAATTAGTAGAATTTTTGCAATTGCAGTAATAACACTAACAATAACATGTTAAGACTAGCCAGTGTGCTGACATTGGTTGATTATTTCACAGTATTTCTTAACAGATGGTTCCCAGATATTCTGTTGTAATTGAAAAATAATAAAATCTATATCATGTCCAAGTTCTTTTGACATATTATGATATTAATCAGAAATGGAAATAGTCATTTAGTCAAATTAACATTAAAAGGCTGTGCATTTACATTTAATGTATAAGAGGTGTCTTCCTTTCGATAATTGTTATTACTGATGCATTTTTATCAGGTTTGGCACATAGGCAGTGTCAAGGGTAGCATTGATAAGTTTGGGATAAGAGGAAAAATGTCATGATTTTCAAAAAGCAAAAACTTATTTCCTCTGGGTAAAAATCAAATATTTTCAAAAGTTTTCCAATAAAATTCATTTGATGCATTACGGTGGATACAGTAGAAGCAAATGTATATTTATAGACTGCTGCATTCCTCCTACACCAACATACACTAAAAGTGATCCAGATACAGAAAGGTGCTCATATCTTTGTTACCCTTGAATAACCCTCAAATCGTGTATCACTGTAACCTATGTGTGAAGGCAGCATTTTCTGGTGGTCATCTAGATTCATGCCCATTGCTTAGACCCAAACCTTATTTTTGAATGAGTTAGCACTTCTGAGAGTAACTTTTTATTTGGTGTTTAATTAAGATAAGAGTGCTGTAAGCTAATAAGTGATGAAAAAAAAAGTGGCATTCTATTCCAGGCTGAAACCACAACAGTCCATTGTAGTTATCAAAAGTCATTGAGTTGACAGGGATGGAAATCCCTTGGGTATGATGTATGTTATTGTTAGGATAAAACAGTAGCCATCTGATTAGGGCAGAACATGATTATAGGCCATTCAGTACATGCTGTTTTAATATGGAATACAGCTGCATGGGAGGGTTATGAATAATAAAAATAAGCAATATTTTGCCAGCAATAGCTTTAAAAACATTGAAGAAATGAGGGATCAGCTGGCAAAAACTTTATACATTGATTTATTGTACATCATCAAAATACCTTTTCACATTATTAGGATTAGGATTAGATTTGCAGGTTTACTTACGTTTTTTGCCTAATTGTTGGATATTAACATAAGTTTACAATTGTGGTCTTTATTATTGTTAACAAGTCAGGGAATGAATATGTAAAGGTTTGAATAAAAATATATATACAGGTTTGCTTGTTTTAATCAGCTAGGGATTGTCATACATCCATGTATATTTGTTTTAAATTAAACGAGGACAATTTTGTAAATGCTCAGACATGCAGGGGGAAAACATGAAGAGGTAGCTTCAGTGTTTGTGCTGTGATAAAAATATATCATTCTCAGTTTACATCAAATTTATTTACTCTGTTGATTTTTAAATAGTGTTTGTAATATATAACAGAGTAATAAAAAGTTGAGTGTCCCGGACTGATGCTTTTACCTTTGTGCTTTTCACATTTATCAAAATTGATTCTGAAGATTGTGTGGTAAAATGGCCAGACCAATTTTCCCCCTGTTTTCTTCAGTGATCAGAGTAGTTAATATGAAAGAATTTGTATCTTGTTATATTAAGATGCACCTAATTTGTTTGCCTATCACTTTGTGGTGAGAGACAATTTGTTTTGAGGTGTAATGGTAGGAAGAACAAAAAAGGGGCTGACAGAGTATTAAATTTACTTTCTTTTTTTCCAGGGGTGTTATAGTTACTAGTGATATACATATACAGAATCAGTCAACATGAAGATCGACCGATCAAAGATCAAGAAAACAGCCTCAGAAACGGTGAGTACTGGTGTGCCTTACAATTGTTAAGCAACATGACTTTCCCTGTTCGTAGAGATGGGAGGATACAACTACCGTCATGTCAGACCTGTGCTTAGTGGTTGACTGGTTTCATATATTTTAACTGTTTTTCGAAATCTCCATTTAGAAATTTTTAGCTCAGCTGACTATAAGTCATCTGAGCTATAGTCCTGGTCCATTGTCTGTCATCCGTCCGTCCCTCCTTCGATGTGGCACGTTTTGAAACCGTAAGACCTAGGAATCCAAAATTCAGCATGATGTTAGATGTCCCCAAGATCTCCTACCAAGCAAAAAATTGGGTCTTTGCGACTTTGTTCCTTTGAGATATTAAGGAAAAACCTCAATTTTTTATTAGAAACTATTTTCACACTTTAGGACTGCCTAATATCAAAACTGCTCATCTGGTTTTCTTCATTTTTACCATAAATATTCCTCTATATGGTTCCTATGTACATGCCAGAAATTAAGTCAGTATTATTTAATTTAAAAAAGTTATGGGCCCAAACATAATGGACTTTGTAAAAAAATGAGGAAAGATATTTTGTCACTTAAGACCAAGTGTTAAAGGTAGAATTTTTTCTCAGTAATACTACTTTAAATAATCAAAATTTAATTGTATACCAAAAATTAGATCAAAATCTGTTGAATTTTTTTAAATATTGGCAAAAATATAAAATTGTTACCTTAAATTTTGCCCAATTTTGCATACAGTTAGATGTCCCCCAAATCCTCTACCATACTAAAAGTTTGGTCACTAGGACTGCATTCCTTCGAGATATTAGGAAAAAACTTCATTTTTCCATCAAAAACCCATTGTTACACTTTAAGATTGCCTAATATCAAAACCACTGATCTGACTTTGATCATATATAATATTCATATAATCATATTTTTCTATACTTTCGCTATGCATATGCCAGAAATGATGTCAGTATTGTGTAATTGTTTTAAATTCTAGGCCCAAGCATAATGCACTTTGTAAAAAATCAAGAGATATATTTACTCTCTTAACATGAAAATAGCTGAAGGTAGACCTTTTTTGCCAGGGATATAACATTATTAAATCAAGATTCAATTGTATTCCCAAAATTAATTCTGAATTTTTCAAATTTTATAAGTTATTAGCATAAATATAAAATCAGTACGTTAAATTTTGCCCAGCTTTGGCCATGGCTTGTTTTTTCCCTGTAAGCACTGTTGATTTAATTTTCATATCTTGCACTAGTAAGGATTTTAGCTTCTAAATTCTGAAGTTATAAAAGGAAATGGTCAAAAACTAGCTTTTATGAAAGTTTTTATGAGACCATATCACACCTTGGCTGTACTGAAGCCCCTCTTTTATGTCCCCACATTGACCTTTCAGGCCAATTATGCATGCTTGAAGCGAGGCACTCTGCAGCCAGCCAGCTCTTGGGTGGCTTCAACTGGATCTAACTGTCCAACCCCCTCCACTAGTATTTGTTTAGGCCATAAACATAACAATAAACTTTTTTTTTAATTCTTGGTTTATGATAAGAACTTAAAAAAAATAAATGGAAAAGGAATTTATAGTTAATGAGTTGCAGGGGATTACCTTAAAATTACTGATCATTTATGGATCTTCCATGGATGGCCAAAATTGTATTTCAAATGACACCATGCAGTCACCATTTGGTATTTTTCATTTCAACCATAAAAATGAAAAATAAATAATTAAAATAAATTGTTGTTTACTATAAGGGATTATATGAAGCAAGATAATGATAGACAAGGATGCAGTTGATTATATTAAATTAATATAAATTTCCAGGTCTTTTCCAGGTGTTTAACTTGTTGGTTTATATTTATTACAAAATTAAAATAATAAATATGTCAAAAATTTAAAATATTACTCAGACAAGTGCTCATTAAAGATTTTAATTTGTTTGACTTATAACTCATGGTTGTATCAGTTGTTACATGATACTGGCTAAATAATCAAAATTTATATTGCTGGTCCTTTATTTCAGTTAATAAAATTAAACATTCCCAACTCCAGTTTGCTCCTGGTATGATATATTGGGTGATTTGATCCTTGGATTAATTTTAACATGTATTAGTTTTATAGCTGAAAATGCTTTTCTTTTTTTCCTGATATTTAAAAAATATAAATATTCAAATTTTTCCTGTAAGTGCTGTGGATTTAATATTTACAGCATGTACACAACATTTCATCTGTTAAAATCTGAAATTTGAAACCAATTGATCAAAAACTGTAGATTTTATTTAAGTTTCCAGGTACCATTTCTTCATTGTTCACATCAGATCAGTATAAATGCAGTGTACTGGGCATTTACATAACACCTTCAGGTCTGACCTACTGCCACTGTGAGTGTCTGGGTCAGGCTGGGTCAGGCAGTAATAACCAAAGAGCCTCTCTTTCTCTCTCTCTCTGGCAGTCTAGGTCTCTCTCTCTCTCTCCTCTGCTTTTTCTCTTTCTTTCTCCATCTCTCTTTCTCTCTCTCTTTCTCTCCCTAATTGCCTCCCTTCCTCCCTCCATCCCATTCTGTTGACAGGTACTATAAACTAGATACATTAGCTATAAATGTTGATGCAATTTAGAAATGTGGATCAACTAAAATATTCAGAATCACATGTATGTTATATTGTAAATTTATAGAAACATTCGGAAACTTGGATTAAAATTATGTAATGAAAAAAGGAATAAATGCAAATATTGTTAATTTTTTTCTTGGCTCAGTAGAATGGGGAAAAACATTATTTGCTTTGTTTCTCCATCTTTCTGTCTGTTTTAAATATTCAATGTTCATGAATAAACTTTTTTTTTATAAGCACTGTTGAATTAAATTTCATTTCCTGTATTTATATGCAAGGGTGTTGTAACTCTCACCATCCCCTTCTTCATCCCACTGAGGCTTTGCTCCTTGGCACTGTGAACAATAGTTCTATGGCTATAGCATAAAATTTAATAATTAAAGAAAATATCTACAGAGAGACAGAGGCATTGTAACTCTCATCATAACACAAAGCCCCCCCCCCCCCCCCCCCCCATCAAGTCATTGCACCTGTGGAATGGGGACGTTATGACAACTGTGTACATATCATAAAAATGATAAAAAAGGTTTACCAAATAAATTGGATCTCATCAGACAAATGTGTAAACTGTTGAACTGTCAACAGCTTATCAAAAAGGTAACCAATGGAAAGGCATGGTCAGGTCTCAAATATTATTTGCAACATTTTCTTCAATCATATAAACCAACCATGGCCCAGATTACCTCTTCCTCTCAAACATTATCTACATTTAATCATATTTTTAAGATTTTAACCTTCCAGGTGGTTCAGTACTGTTGACCATTTGTCCATAGGTACCTATGTACATGCCAGAAATTATGTCAATATTGTGTAATATGTAGACGTGAGGGGCATCAAAATAATGCACCTTGTCAAGACCGATCTTGTCAAGATATTATGTCATACAGTTACAAATTCATAAATCCCCTCATCAGCATAGTTAATCATAACCTTGTATCTGTCAAATTGAACTGTTGCAGTTTTCCATACACTATAGATCCTCCAACAAATAGCCTTATCATCATTATACCACTGCTTAGCATACTATCATTGCATTCATATTTGCTCAAATAATTTGCTTTTTTCAACCCCTCCCAAATAAATAAAAAATAAACCACTATATTTTACTCCATATTAATCCATCAGTCAGGTTATTTCATATATCATTTACTCACATATTACATTATATTCCTCTATAAAAGCCCAACATGACCATGATATTCTAAGCTTTTTCTACTCAATATAGTATCACAATGGTGATACATTTATAGTCCAATCATGATCAGCTGAGCGCCGTGACCCATGGGTCCCTTGTTAATACACAACATATTATGGCATACCCACATTCTATCTGTCCATTAACCCTTTACTGTTCAGATTAGCCTGTGGATTGTCACACTCCTACTGTTCAGATTTATTTTGCATTTTTTCCACATTTTGACATGAATCTATATAAGAGACATTAACTCAGTAACCGTAAAAGGTATCTTTGTGAAATTTTCAGCTTTTACTGTCAGGTATATGTCCATCATGTTATTTTATTTATTTTCTATATACCTGGTTTGATATGTATGTAACTAAGGTATATACAGGTAAAAACAGGTAAATCTGTACTAACTGTATTTCCACTCACTGGTATATCACCAAAATGACCCCTTTCATCCTGTTCAGGTAACCCATTAACCCTTTGATAAAAAAAGGGAAATGTAAGGATTTTTTTTCACTCTAAGGTAATTATTAATTAATGGTAAGAAAAAGGTAAATGATTTGGTTTAATACTGGAAAGGGAACCACCAACGAACCAGAATGTGCAAGTAAATTAGATTTTTCTGTGGAAATCAAATATTTTTCACCTGAAAAGCTTGCTGACCCAAAGAGCACATTCTATGATTATTAACATATAACACATATGTTTACCTGTACAGGTAAGTAAAGGTAAATTATTTTTTTTTTCTGAATATGTTAGCAAACACCTTGTTCATCAATATAGTTACTATAAATTAATACCTTCTCTATTTATGGACTGTATAATTCATTTTGATATAAGAACAGGTGCTTTTAATACAGTAATTAAGTTACCTATGTGAATAGTACCTTTGTTCTTCAACTGATCTAATTACCTGTGGCAGTGACAAAATCATGCTGAAAAGTGGCTGAGAAGAATATGGATAAACAAGTGTCAACTGTGTAAAACCATTATATTTTGATTTTTCAGACATGTAAAACATAAATTGATAATTTTGGTTACGGTTACACATAAAAACATACTCACCTGTACAGGTGAGTTCAGGTAAATACAGGTAAATTATTTTTTTAATGAAGTATATATTTTATACATGTAATGAGGGAGAAAAAAAACATACAACTTAATTTTGAGTGCCATGTGTAAAATTTATGAATTATAGGTGCTAACTGCACTATTTATTGGGTTACCTGAAATGATACCTTTGATCTTAAACAGATTTAATTACCTTTGTAAGTACAGAATATAAAGACAACTTTTCATTTTAAAAGTGGAGAGGAAATTTTTGAAGGAGTTAAAACAATATGCAGAAACTATCTTTTAATTAACTGCACAGCCACGAGACTTGTGGATTTCAATTTTGCCAATTTCTACCTGTAAAAGTTTACTCACCTGCACAGGTAAGATCAGGTAAATAAAGGTAAATTCTCATTTTTTTAATTTAAATTATATATTATACTTGTTATAAGGGACATTGCAATAAAAACTATTTACTTTTGTCCAATGTGCAAAATATATAATTTATGGGTGTGAAATGCACTAATTATCTGGTTACCTGTAATATACCTTTTTATGTCAAATTAATATATTTTTACATGTGCAGGCAAAAACAAATCGCCGACTGATTTTAAAATAAAATCTGGAAAAATGTGTCTACCCTGTTTGTTAACATTTCATGCAATAATAAAATTGCTGTTTATCTGCACTGGTAAAAATCCAGGTGCGACAGGTAAACAGGTGTGCACTTGGTTCGATCACGATTAGCCTAAATAAACGTTGATATATCCAAATCTTTCCTATTCGAAACAGTGCGAATGTACTAAAATTTGAAATAAAAAATCAAAACAAATATGTCTTGCACTTGTGAAAACTCTTATTTTCTTAATTGAGGGTATCCATGCAATTTCTTTTGAAGTAACCGCGTACCGCCCCTCCGCGGCTGACGGTGAATGAGCGATAATGAGTGAATTTAGCAATATGTAGCACACAAGGTACATTAACGAGGCGGTTTTGCAGACTTTAGTCACAGAATTATCCTATCTAGTCAATATAACAGAAAAATAAAAATAAATAAAACATTTACTGGACAATTAAGATGCAAGACGACACGTCTGTTTGGGTTTTTTTCCTGAACGGTCCAATTTTACCGCGTCATCCCTCAGCCAGCGGTGACGCACTGACGCTGCAAACTTTTCTCACCCAATCGTATCTACTTTTACATCAGCAAGGTTCACGTGACTGGGTCTGGCGTGTTTATTTTGTAAAGTCTTTTAAATGGACATGGTTCACGTGACTGAGTCTGGCGTGTTTATTATGCGAAGCATCATGAGATGCTGTGCCGACTGGCGGTCTGATTATTCTTTTTTTTTGTGGGGGGGGGGGAGTTACCTGGAATCATCCTCTCACGTCATGCAATATGTATGCATTAGGCCTAAAAAAAATTAAAGGTATGGTTCTCAGGCACCGCCCGCGTCAATTTTAACCCCCCGCATCAAACATTTTTATTTTGATTTTATCATTCAAAATGATAAAATAATACAACTTCAAAACGATTTCCTTTGTTATGTAGTGCTTTTACCTGTTTAGCAAGAAAAAACCTGTCATTTACATGCTTTTCCCTGATCATATGAAATTTTATCGAAACATACAAAAAAAGGTCAAAAATAGAATTCCGCCCGCCCGCATTGATTTCTGAAAAAAAAGTGCCTGAGAACCATACCCTTTTATTTTTTTGGCCTTAGAATCGATTCTTTCCCGCAGGGATCAGAAACAATGAAAACACTGGTAGTACTAGTGGAACAATAATTAATAACATATATATAATAAATAGGCCTATGCACATTAATGTAAACAAATCGTTATTAACAAGAATATAAAATAACGGAAAATCAATATTTTTTATTGTTGAAAAGGTGTTTTTAAAATGTGCTATTAGGGATAATGCACATAATACCAAAGTTTATAAACGTGAGAAAACGATACTAAACTGTGAAGTAACACCAAAGAAACATGTTTTCACAGTACATTCTAATGTATGTTATGTTATTCAAATATATAGGCCTACGTAAGTCCAACAATGCTTATCAAAATCATGCCTAGTTACTATGATTTCATAGCAGTACATTCTGGTATCTTAGAGGAAAATTGCACGTAGGCTTACATATCTTCATGCACTTACTTATCCAGGTCTTCAATTTGCACTTTATTTCAGTGACATTTAAATGAAGCATAATTACGTCATATGAAATTAATATAAAATGGAAATATAATATATAATTACATTTATTTAATTCAACTTCACTTGAAGAAAAGTAGGAAATTTATTTAATAATTTTGAGATGCACAATTCCTTGGTTAACTAGATGTATACACGAGACCTAACTTCAAATCATATAGCTAATCTGGTAACCTCCGTATGCAACTTTGTACAGTTAGGCCCTCATATAGTCAGAAATCATGCACTGCTGATAAAACTTCAGCTTTAGCAGGAAAGCATGCGGTCTCCCCAGGCTGCAAGGTGCATGGTGATTTCACGGAGAGGCAGAGTTCCAGTTAATTATAAAACAATATGCAGCAACAATTCAATAATTCTTAAGAAGCACCTGGAATGTTCCAAAAACTTCTAATAAGTTATGATCTCTTGGGTGTTTGTTTATTTATTTATTTTGTATTCACCAGTCCCGTCAGCTGTAGAGACGTGGTCATGACCTACACCTGGCAATTATACATGTCGTTCGGTTCCCGAACATTGTAAATGATGTCATTATCCTTTGATGATTAATGTAATAGATGCCAATTTAAATTAGTAATTTTCACTCCGAATCCCCGTCTGGTTGGCCACATGTTGTGTGCTGTCTTTCCGCTAAAATCTTCTGTGTGATAGGAAAATTTCCTTGTGCTAATAAAACTGTCAATCAAACGTGAAAATGACAAGGTCGGTGGGTAAAAATAGAAGCCGACACCCTGTGGTATTTTAGGTCTTCGAAAGGGGCAAGTTTGAGACAAAGCCATCAAACATTTTGCAATATAGATATATTTGTATACCTGCGTCTTTTAAATCTTATTTTACAGCAATGGAAAGGTACAATTAGATTTCAGTCTAATTTGTCCACCTGCATGGTTTCTCGATCGTCATTTTGAATACACCATGCGCATGCATATCGAAAGTCCGCATCTTTGGTCTTAATATTTTACTTTCACTGTGTCACCGTCACTATATATATACGCTAAAGCTTCTAATTTAAGATTGGCGAATGCATTTTATTCATTTTCTTGCATGTATCATGACTGAGACTGACTCCGCCGTATGACTTTAAAGGATTATCATGACCACGACACATTTTCCATATTTAATCCCTGGGCCATGCATGCAAGCGTTGACTGGGTTTTGAGAGCGATATCAATATAAAGCGGCGTTTATACCGGGTGCATGTACGGTATATGCGATATATATGCAGTCTGCGGTATACGTTATGTATTTTTTATGAATATAGGCGGCGAATGAACCCGATTTGAGAAACTTTCATGGATGAAATATAAAAAGGAGTTATAAGTTCTGGTATTAGTGATCAGATTTTATGTTTAAAAGGTACAAACATTTATAACGCAGTACTATTCCTTACAACAATGAATAGCCTGTTATAGGCAAACGTATTACAAAAAAAAAATTATTTACTTCAATTCATAAAATAATAGGTTATATTTTTAAAATTTAGTTTGCTATGTGCCATATATATTTAAAGATGTTTTGCAGCTCCGCCCAAAATCTGTTTCACTGGCAGTGACAACTACTGGTGCTTTTATCAATCACTAATGAAAATTATAATACGCACATAGGCCTATATATATACACACACACACACAAAAGCGCGCACACGTGCACGTACACATGTAGCCTATACATATAAAGGAAGTACTACACATATAAAAATTTGTAAAATCTGTTCAGTATGTGTTAAAACCGTATTAATACATATTTGTTCAAGCGTATAAGTCACTTACTGTCTTGTTTTACATATTCAAGGATCTGGGTGTATAGGCGTACAGTTTCACGTACGTCGTAAAATAATTACTTCAATATTTCATGGAGTATAAAGTTATCTTTATATTTTACACTGGAAAATTAACTATATCTCTATAATATCTGGCTGTTTCTAATTTAAGACGGTATTAATTTTATTTTCAATCCAAAAAGCCTCTTAGAATGATTGACAGTTCTTGTGCCCGATTACGATTGTACATAACATGTTTGGCACAGAAATGATCACTAGTAAACAATCAGACATTACATATATATACGACATGATATATGACAGTATCTTCGATTTTTAGTTAAGAAAATATGTTAATATTTAAAATAAATACTCATTTTATTATATGATATCGGTTAAAAATGGTTTTCCAGTGCCAGTACATGACACAGTAAGGAGGTCACGCAGATCACGTGCGTGGTGTCTGTCAGACGCGTCAGTCAGTCGGACGGCGATCATTGGTCACAGGTTAAACCAATAAAAAAGGGGATAATATATGATCTTGGAAATGTTTAACGGAAGTTAAATCTGTAAACACACTGCACTTGATTTTGTCACCAGGATTGATTGCCAACATTTGGTAATTTACCGATTTCTGATGAATTTAGCGAAGGAGTCTGATTTTACTCTCGCAGCCGACATGTTACCAGGGCCCACGTAACAAGGCCACGTGAGTGAAAGTCAATCATTTTTATATTTTTCCAACAACTCTGCGTTCGCGCCAGTTTGGATCTTGGTCACATGATGGAACAACACTTGACGTTTTTCTCTTTCATTTGAGTACAAATATGATGGATGACAATAGACATTTCACCCCCAAAACTTGCCCCAATTACGGGTATGTAAAATGGGCTTTAGCGCACCCGGGCGGGCGCCTTTGAACTACAGGCCCGTGACAAACGCGCGCCCTGGCGGGCGTTATTGGAGTTTAAAGCCTTAACTTCTTATGCAGCCATCATAACTTAGCAGGGCTTGGATGGATATTTAAGGAAATTCTGTGTACTCACCAATAGGTTATCTCAACTTAATTCAATTATGGACAAAATCGATCCATATTTAATGAGGTCAGAAGTCACCAAGGTACTTTTTGGTGTTGCCGCAATAACTTACTAAGAGTATAATGGATTTTGATGATGCTTAACAGAAATATTAACCAATATGATATCTAGCCTAAGTTTGATTCCTGGCTCAATCCCTGCTTCCATATAAAGATCACCAGACTTTGGTGGCACAGTGATGATTTGCCAAAAATCTGATGGATTTTGATGAAACTCAAAGATTTTTCTTATTTTAGTTAAATTCTCTAGCAAAACCAGTGCATATTTAATGAGATTAGAGGTGCTCTTATTGAATATTTTTAAACCCTTGATAATGCATGACAAATTGATTTGATCTTATTTTGAAAATTTCTCTGAAACAAAACTTGAATTAACTAGAATGGCTGGCTATTGCACACCAGAAGAAGTAAGACTATAAAACTATTACCAAATTTGCTGCACCTGGGTGTGGGCAGTATTATGACTTCAGTTCAAAGGATTAATATATTGCCCAATCTGGAATATATTGAATTCAGTTAGATTTGGAGTTCCTGTAAATAATAGAAATTGCCAGTAATAAATTTGAGAGGACTGCATTGCTGAAAGATTAGATAAAAAAGGTTGTGCAAGAAAAGTGAATAAATGCATACATTGACATACTTGTAGTTGACTTGTGATTGGCTGGATGCTTTTCATTCAAGGTGTATTAGAAGAAACAGAGATAATCAAGATGGCTTCACTTCAAACCCTCATCTTTTTTTTTTTTTTTACTGTTATACTTATTTTGTCTATTCTTGCCTTGCAGCCACCAGAATGTAAGGTGCTTATTGAAACCATCAAGTCCTGCCCACAAGATCTGCTGCTAGACCGCCTTCGGCAGATCAAAACATGGACATACGGAAAGGTAAGCTTGATGAAAATGTCCATTCAGTTTTGCTTGCTGGTCAGCTGGGTTGATATTTGAGAACTGTTACACTGTCATTCACTTACTAGCTAGTTCTGTTATTATATCATATTTTTTTACTTGGCTGATTGGATTAGTGTTGGCTTATTGTTACAGCTGGTGTGCTTTCTTTACATATTTTGTTACAAGTAGTATCATGCTGATTGAGGATCGAGTAGATGATATGCACTATCAACTTTCTTGTTTAATTTTTTTTTTTTTTAAATTATCAAATTTTAAATTGAAAAAGAATCCTGAATAAATTGGATTTATTTTTTCAAGGAAGTCTTTGCCCTAATAAACGAACAGTCTTTTAAATTTTGTATCAAACTCAGAAAGTAATGGACAATTTTCTTTGCGCATTTTCACAAGTATGATTCACCTGACAAAACCATATGAAGCTTGGGCTGTGACCTTTGTTTAGAGTTACTGAACAGTGCCATGTTTGGGGATAATAATGCAGAACATTACATTTCTCCATGAGTAAATGGATGAAGTTTTTCAACATTGTTATTACTGGCAACTTATGTGTATGGTGTCTGGTCTGTTGGTGGCAGAATACTAGTCTACAGGTGTCATTTCTTGTGAATATGAAAACTTGTGAACCATTGCACATTTTGTCATGAAATTTGATGTTTGACTTGTTTGTACCAATATCCCTGAAGAGATTGAAAACTTATGACCTTGACCTTATTCTTCAACATCAAATAAGCCAAAATAAAAAAATGTGAACCCCATAGCTTGGTGATTGCATGTTCTTTTTCCCTCAAATTTGTACCCAAGTTCTTGAATGAGTACAGAAACTGGTTACCTTACCTGGATCTGTTAGGTCAAATCAGCCGAACAGCAGCTCATTTGTAGTTCTTTGAAAGAGATAACTTTTAAGGCAATGCATATTTGATGTATATACAAAACTGGTGACCTTGACCTTCATTTCTGTGGTGATAATGCCATATAACCCAATCATATCGCTACAACTTTTAAACAACTCAATATTTTTTCATGAAAATATGTTGTGAACTCTTTTTACCAAAATCTTGTGTAACTCAATAATTATTGCATGGATTGCTATAAATCTTGCTTTGAATATTGATCATGACTACCGTATTTACTCCTGTATAGGACGACAAATTGGTTTCCAAATTTCGAAGGGCTTAGTGGGGGGGTAGTCCTATTATCGGGTACAAGTTTTTCAGTCACCTGAAGCTCACCGAAAATGATAAACAAGATACCAGTAAATATATCAACCAGTGCTGCGTCGATAGAACACAAGCCTTATTACGTCCGTACACAGATTCTAGTAATGACATGTATTTATTTTCTTTTTTAATGTGTCTGATATAATCTTTATAAAGCATATCATATGTTTTATTACAAGAAGAACGTATGATGTTTATCCTTCTCACGTTACTAAATTTGTCATATCAGCGGCGTAGTATGCATGACTTGTGTTCACAAGCGGGCTGACATGTAACCTCCCCGCAAATACCCCCGGCCCAACCATAAACTATAAACATTCCCCAAAAAGGCACGCTGATATGCATATCGTTGGCAGTGTAATAATTACAAATTTTAAATCGTGTATGTCGATCATATTTTTCACATATTTTTATCTTGTCATGGTTTAATATTCCGTATTACTTAAAAAGAATATACAATATTGCAGTCGTCCTTCGCTTTCGCCAGGCGTCCTGACGGGTAACCTAAACGATACTGGTCACGCCCAGTTCAATGATAAGCTAATAAAGTCCATTTTCATTCTCCACATGAAACCAGTTATATAAAAATTATTATCAAAAAATATTGGTTCCAATATAAATAATATATTTAACAAATCTCGCTGACAAACATACAACATTAAGAAAGTATGATTAATTATCACAGAATATAATTAATGTAGCGCACATGTTTGGTTAAACAAACGAGTTAACAACTCATCAGTGACAGCTTTGATCAACTTGTGATGATGGTCACGCTTTTGAAGAAACGATATCTGCTCGTGTGGGACCAGTTCCTGGGACACCTGACCCCCACCATCAAGGCCGCTGTCAAGCAATGCCGGACTCACCAGGCCGTTATTCCTGGCATCCTGACAAGCGTGTTACTGCCCCTCGACGTAGTGTTGAATAAACCTTTCAAAGATCGCGTTAGGTAGCACTGGCTCAAGTGGGTGGCCGACAAGTCAGGCGGAGAAAACTGCTCGAGGAAACCTAAAGAAACCAGGCCTTGGACTCTTAACAGGATGGGTGAAGTCCGCTTTGGATGACATTCCTGCTGAGATGGTTGAACGCAGTTTTCTCAAGACTGGCATCGCAAACGCGCTCGATGGAACAGAAGACGATGCATTGTGGGCAGAGCCTGGTGATGAACAGGAGATTGACGTTGACAATGTCACAGACTTCAGCGACTGGGATGCCGATCACCTGCTTGCGGCAGACGAATGGGAGGCTTTGTTTGGTCCATCAGACGATGATCAGTCAGACTTTGAAGGCTTCTGAACTCAGTGTTTGTCAGAAGTTTGGCTGAAGTTTAACAGTGTGTTACACATTTATGATGAAAGAACATTTGCATGTAATTTTGTTTTCAAGTGTGACATGTTTATAACCATTTTCCGGTAGTTAAGTGCTTTGATGATGATTATTTCAGTTAATCGCTTTGTAAGTATATTAATATCATCACAGGTGTTGAAGTCATCATTTATGATTTCAGGTTTAATTGTCGATTCCTGAAGCCCCAAAGCCTACAAACCATAGTGCTTAATTCAGTGCTTAATGTCGTCTATATGCAATCTCTTACCTACATCAATTTGAAATTTTGTATCAACACATTTGTTTTTGTATGTTAAGTTTGACTGAAAACCAAAAAAAAAAAAAATTCCTTCACGCCAGATATAATTTATTGTTTTTCATATTTAGTTAACAGTTTGCAATATTTATAGTACTTCGAAAATATTTAATTGTTTATAAATAGTATTTAAAATACTTTCATAGCATCACAGCTTTTGAATTTTTTATCAATTTGTTTTGTCAGTTTAGGCAACCACAGAAATGCATCAGTGCTTAATTCAGTGCCTAATTTATTTTTATCTGGTGTTTCTTATGACATCATTTTGAATTGTATATACACATTCTTTTATAAATTATATATTTAATAAAATCCTGTTTTGGTCTGTTCCATCATACAATTCCTTTTAACTTTCCTATTTTCACTTTTTTACTAATAAAAAGAAATATACCACTGAACATTTTAAGAATGAAATGTTAAAATAGCCCAGTTTAATCATCGGTTTACATGATCATGACTCATAGTGATTCAGTAGCTGACAGGTCCATGGTGCTAAAAAATAATTTGTACCCAAATTTGAGGCTTAAAATTGGGGGGGGGGGTCGTCTTATACACGGGGTCAACCTATACATGAGTAAATACGGTAGTTTTATCAGTTCCTAAAGAGGGGTGATGCTGCATGTATTTTTATACACCCTGTATTGTGACGGGAGTATTACAGTATACCCACCGTCTGTCATTTTAACTTTGAGTGTCGTCTCGATAACTTATCGCGGCTTTGATGGATTTTCACCTAACTCTCCATAACTACTAACCAACAGATTATCTCGCCCAAGTTCAATTATGGGCAAAATCCACACATATTTAATAAGATCTACAGATCACTAGGCCATTTTGTGTTGTCACCATGATAATTTACAAATAATATAAAGGATTTCGATAGAACTCATCAGAACTGTTACTCAATCAAATATCTTGCTGAAGTTCAATTTCCAGCAATATCCATGCATATTTAATGAGGTCAGAGGTCACTGCACTTAGGAAGTACTGTGGTGACTTAACAAAAATCCTATGGTTTTACATGAAACTCATTATTACCAATAGAATTTCTCATCTGAATTACCTTCTCATGGCGCCTCAACAAATATCCCAGACCTGCCAACTAGTCTGATTTAATCGTACTTAGTCCGATTTTTAAGATTTTTGGCAGGAGAAAATCGTATTAATATGATTTTTTAATATTTTAATGAAAAGAAATTCATTCTGCTTATCACAAAGATTTCCTGTCAATAAATTCTAATTGAACTTCATGTGTTCATTCGTCATTCATTCATTCCATTTCCCCATTAATCCTGAGCATTTAAAACTCGATCTTTGTAGCTTATACTCTACTCTTTCTACACAGCGCTTTACCTATAGGGCTACTACCTATATCGTAAGGCGCTGTTTGTTATGACCTCGTATCCTGAATTGCAACACCAGAGAGGAGCACTGTATATTTGTCCAATCAGATGAGACCTTGTGCTGGAAGACAAAGCCAAGCGAGGAATACACGGAGCCAATCATATTCATTTCTTTTTGAGTGACAGCTCATCTCCCAGCGTAACCGTCTGAACAGGCCACAGGCTCAGAGAGAATTGCCCCTGACGTGGTTTGCTTAGGGCCTTGGGCACATAGGATGCTCGGCCGGTGAGCTAGCTGTAATTCAAACGAAAGGTAACAACAAAGGCTGCGTGCACACCTCGCTGGCTGGTTTCAGTTCTGCAGACAACAGATACATGGCTACGCTAACACAGTCATAATGTCATAATCGAAACGGTCGATGATGCGAGAATGCAGAGGGAGCAATTTAAATTCGACCGGAAACTCATCAAACGGCGCTTGAAGCGCAGCAATGGGCGGAGCCAGGATGCCTGTCGAATATTTGTTTATTGGCATCTGATTGGCTGCTTGTCACATCATACGCACGTTTATTTCAGTGGACAACGAACCGCCATCTGGTGTCTAAATATATCATAAACGGTCAAAGCTGGCAGCGTGAAAATCAGTTGCTTCTTTAGAAGCGCAAGATTTCCGCTGCCTCAGGAGCGTACTTGTACTCATTAAGCGGCATTCTGTAATTTCATGTGTGCATGTCATAATAAAATGTAAATTTCAACTGTGGCACAAGCATGCTAATCCTGGTGACACCACTGACACTTGACCCACACATCCATTGGATGATATTAGATCAACAGCATTTGACCCATGCGTCCATCGGTTGACCTCTATTTTATTTGCATAGATGTCGTCTGACCTCTGACCCGCCTTGCGACTGTCTGACCATTGTTTTTTGCATGGAAAGTTCCCGCTTCGGTGGGCTGGGCGTGATACCTATCATCAGAGTGAATCAAAGAGCAAAATATTTGTTTCTAACTTACCAATCAAACTATCTGCATTCATTAAACGGACTGTACGCACTTTAAATGTGCCTGTTTTTACAGTTTGATCCAAATCATAAGATAATACCAGGATTAATAGAGTGCCAGTGATGTCAATATTTTACAATGTCAGATATAATGAAGTCTGTCAAACTACCTTTCATGGGTTTCGTCTGAAAATGCGGTGAAAAATAAAAATAAATAATTTGTTCTTTTGCCCTCTATCCTGAAATTTGGTCCATTTTTGTAGGGCATTTTGACGTCGTGAAACGATTATTACCAGTCATAGGCCCGCCCGCTCATGGTATAGTACCGAAATTACGCACGTAAGATGGTCCTGGGCGTTGATTAGGAATCGAAAATTCGGCATAATGTTAGATGTCCCCAAGATCTCCTACCAAGCCAAAAACTGGGTCTTTGCGATTTCGTTCCTTTGAGAAATTAAGGAAAAACCTCAATTTTTTATTAAAAACCTATTTTCACACTTTAGGACTGCCTTATATCAAAACTACTCATCTGTTTTTCCTCATATTTACCATAAATATTCCCCTATATAGTTCCTATGCACATGCCAGAAATTTTGTCTGTATTATATAATTTAAAAAAGTTATGGGCCCAAACATAATGCATTTTGTAAAAAATCAGGCCACATATTTGATCACTTAACACAAAACATATTAAAGCTATGGATTTTTTTTCAGTAATATAACTTTAATTAATCAAAATTAAATTGTATACCCAAAATTAGATCAAAATCTTTTAAATTTTTTAAATATTAACAAAAATAAAAAATTGGTACCTTAAATTTAGCCCAACTTTGACCATGGCACGTTTTTTCCTGTAAGTACTGTGGGTTTAATTTTCACAGCATGTTTTTGTTAGCATTTTGTCTGTTAACACCAAAAATTTGAAACCAGTTGATCAAAAACTGTAGATTTTATTCAAGTTTTCAAGCACCATGTGACATATTGCTTACATCAAGCTAGTGTTATGCAGTTTGCAAGAGCTCAACTCCCCAGCTTCAGCTCTCAGTTCCTAAAATTTGGCATACAATTAGATGTGTCCAAAATCCCCTACAATGCCAAGAATTTGGTCACTAGAACTTAATACCTTCGAGATATGAATGAAAAACTTCATTTTTCCATTAAAAACCCATTGTTACACTTCAAGACTGCCTAATATCAAAACCACTGATCTGACTTAAAACATATATAATATACCTATTTTTCTATACATTTTCTATGCACATGCCAGAAATGATGTCAGTATTGCGTAATTGTTTTAAGTTATGGGCCCAAACATAATGCACTTTGTAAAAAATCAAGAAATATATTTACTCCCTTAACAAGAGGATTGCTGAAGCTAGAGATTTTTTGTCAGGGATGTAACATTATTTTATCAAGATTCAATTGAATACCCAAAATTAGTTCTGAATTTTTCAAATTTTATAAGTTTTTAGTATTAATATAAAATAAGTACCTTAAATTTTGCCAAACTTGGACCAAGGCACATTTGTTTCCTGTGAGCACTGTTGATATAATTTTCATATTATCATGCACACATAAGGATTTCAGCTTGTTAGTTTAGAAAGCTGAAAGAACTTGGCCAAAAATTGTAGCTTTTATTAATGTTTTTATGAGACCATGTAAGACCTTAGCTCTCCCCAGCCCCTCTTGAGTCACCTGTATGTTGACCTTGTTGACCTTTCATCAAATTATGAAAGCTTGATGCGGGGCATACACTGGGGCAGCCAGGCAGCTTATGGCCAACCACAGTTGATCCAGGTGTCCAACCCAAGTCATCTAGTAGTTTTAACTAAAAATAAACAATAAATTAAATATAATAAATATTTATTGGTTTTTTAATAACAAATAAAAGAAAAATAGAAAAGGAATTTGTTAGTTGATAATAACAGGAAATTTACTTGCAATTACTGATGATATAAGAAACTTGTATCAATTGATAGAATGTCACGTATTCCAAATAACACCATGCAGTCACCTATGGTATTTTCAGTTCAATTTAAATGATAAAAAAATAAATCATATTATTCATTACTAATCATTAGGGATCATATGAAAGAAATTAATGATAGACAAAGATGAAGTTGATAATATTAATCTAGATTCCTGCTGTGTCTAGTGTGTACATTGATGTGAAATTAGTCCAAAATGAATATATTACATTTATTTTTTTTTAATATGAATAATTGCCATAAAACAAGGTACCTATGATCACTATGTGAATTTTGTATATTCTGGATTCTCAACGTCACTGTTTGGTGAAAACTGAATAAAAACCAGACATGGTGCGAATACTTTGCAAATGTATTTGAAGACGAATATGAATATGTACTCCATTATAAAATTTCTTGCATAAGAATGGGAATTCAGGAAAAAATGAAAGTATATGAATACCAGCGCAAATGCTTTCAAAATGTATTCATGAATGCATTCATGAATATATTCTTTGATATTTTTTTAATAATCATTTCAGTTGTGTTTTATTTTAAAAAATCATATGATTCTCTTATTATTTTTAATAAAAATTATATTTTGGACAATTTGTAATTATTTTTAATAAATAGTTAAACTCTTATATTATATGTTCTGCTTATAAGTTATATGGCCAAGTCGAAATCTGTGTGACAGTAGCACTCCATTTATTAATAAAATAAATGAAATCAATCCTCTTCCCTGTCTCCAAAGATACTATCAAAATCATACATAAGCTAAACACCCACAACTCATAATACAGCTTATATTTATTACCACATAAAACAAGCATGTGCCTCATTTCTAAATCATATTTTTTTATCATATATAACAGCTGAGCGCCTTGACCCATAGGTCCCTTGTTTAATGCTAGCTTAACCAATTATATGTACATCTGCAGATTTCCATTCCGGTTTCGGACTACGTGACAGGGCAGTATCACACGCTTCCTCTCATTTGATATCCTGGCGTTACCCAGGCCCGGTGACTACTGCACTTGTCGGCCCTATGTTGGTTATCATACCAAAGAGGACCCCCGAAAGGGGCACTCGTATGTGAGTGAAACACAGCCGTTGGGCACGACATTCTCATTAAGCCTGCAGAGCGCTCACCCTGGGTGGGGGCCGACCATGAAAAAACCTCACCACCTCGGCTGAGGTTCGAACTCACGATACGGCTTTGAGTCCTGCGCGCTACACTTGAGCCACAGAAGCCAGTTATTGTATTCATGGTGGTTTTCTAAGCTTTTCCTGGACCTCTCATTTAATATATTTCTCTTTTTTTTTTTTTTTTTTTTAACTTCTTTTCTAGTGAGAAATTTTTTTTTTATTATTACACCAATATACCTATCTGACACTCCTGCAGAATCAAGTAAAAAGTAAACCAAATTCTCATATTTTTAAGTAATTCTGTATGTTAACTGTTTTTTTACTTTGTTGATAATAAGGCCCTTTAGTTTACTTCTCCTCATTACTAATTTTCCTTAAAAAAGTAATTAATAGAAATTTTCTTTGCAAAAAAAAAAAAAAAACAAGAGGATGGAACAGATCATTATAGCAGTCAAAAGAAAACACATGAGACAGACTTTTGAAAACGATTTTATTTTTGCTCCTCAGTTTTGGCTATATGCTAGACCATTTGGAAATTGCTTATCAATTTCAAAAAGTAATTTGAGCCTTGTAATGCTATCAACTTTTGTTATAAAATATGCCAAAAAACAGCTGATTTGGGGCCATTCAAATCCTCGAAATGTAGGGGCTTCAGGGGGCTCTGCCTACTGTCATCTGCCAGGGGCTTTGCTCCTGGACCCTACCAAGGAGCCCGCTTTTTAGGGCCCCTGGACCCCACCTGTCTAGGGTGAGGGCCTTTGGCTCTCCGTCGAGTAAGATTACCAGCTTTCAAATGTTGGCAGGTCTGATATCCTATGGATTTTCATGATACTCAATATACATATTTACCAATACAATTCCTCACCTCAAACTCTCAGCAGATTTCAAGCATATTTAATGAGGTGAAGGTTACCAGACTGCTTTTTACAGGCCACTTGTTGGAATTGCCACGATAACTTACAAAGAATTTGAAGGATTTTGATAAAACTCATCAGAACTGTTAATCAGCATAATATCTGGCCTAAGTTTGATTTCAAGCAAAATCCATGCATATTTAATGAGGTCAGAGGTCACTGTACTTTTGAGGTACTGTGGTGACTAAACAAAAATCCTATGGTTTCATATGAAACTCAACATATTTCCCAAAATCTCACCTGAATTACTTTCTCATCAAAATTCATGCTTATTTAGTGAGGTCAAAGCTCACCTGATACATGACAGGTGTATTATGCACATTTCCCGTGCTCTTCTTTCCATTTTTTATGCATTTTTTGCTCAGCTGACTGCAAGTAATCTGAGCTAAAGCTATCATCCTTTGTCAGGCTGCTTTGCTGTTAACAAGGCACAAATCATTACTTTTAGACCTAGAAACTTCTTACTGTACATCCATGGAGGTCATATTCAAATCTCCAAAGAAACCTAAAATTAGGTCATGGCGACCTGTATTCAGCAACCTACGGGCCAAAAAATTGATTTTGAGCACCCAGACAATCAGACTGGGCAAAAATGTTATCCTTTAAGCCATTAAATTTTCTAATGAACACTCTGGGAGGTCAGGGGCAAATGTCTTTTTAAAAATGAAATATGGGCACTGTGACCTATATTCTGCGACCCATAGGAAAAATATATCTTATGAGCAACCTGAATGTCAGATGGGCACAAATAATATGTGTGTGGCCTAGAATCTTCTGACTCGTACATCAAGGGAGATTCTTGGCAAACTCCTTTGAAACATGATTTTAAGTGCTGAGACAGTCAGACAGGGCACAAATTTTATTTAATATGCTGATGAATGTTCTAACATAAAATTCTAGGAGGTTCTGGTCAAATGTCCTTGGTAAAATGAAGAAAGGTCACTGTGACCTATATTCTGCAGACAATAGGAAAAGGATGTCATGACCACCCTGAATGTCAGATGGGCACATCTAATATCTGTAACTGTTAGGCCTAGAATCTTCTGACTGGTACATCCAGGGAGATGCTGGGCAAATCTCCTTTGAAACATGATTTTTAGTCAGATGGGGCACATATTGTAATCAATATGCCTATGAATGTTCTTACGTAACATTCTGGGAGGTCCAGGGCAGATGTCTTTAGAAAATTTAGTAAGGTCCCCGTGACCTATATTTTGCAACCAGTAGGAAAAGGATGTCACATGAGCACCCTGAATGTCAGACTGGCACAAATCATATCTGTTAGGTGTAGAATCTTCTGACCTACATCCAAGAAGTTTCTGAGCAAATCTCCTTGGAAACATGATTTTGAGCGCCCAGACAGTCAGACAGGACACATATTGTATCCAGTATGCCTATGAATGTTCTTGTGTAACATTCTAGGAATTCCAGGGCAAATGTCTTTAGAAAAATGAAGTTAGGTCCTGGTGACCTATATTCTGCAACCAATAGGAAAAGGATGTCATATCAGCACCCTGAACATCATATGGGCACAAATCATATGTGTTAGGCCTAGAATCTTCTGACTTGTACATCCAGGAGGTTCTGGGCAAATCTCCTTTGAAACCTGAAGTTAGGTCACCGTGACCTATATTCTGCAACCAATGGGAAAAGGATGTCATATGAGCACCCTGAATTTCTGATGGGCACAAATCAGATCAGTAAGGCCTAGAATCTTCTTAACCAGCATTCAGTGAGGTTCTATGCAAATCACCTCAGAAACCTGAAATTAGGTCTCATGACCTATATTCTGTGACCTACAGGAGGAAAACATTAGTAAGAAAGCATTTAGTTGACACAAATAATAACATACCTTAAATTATGCCCAACTGACACAATGGCACATTTGGTTCTTGTAATACTGTTAATTTCATTTTGAAAGCATGTACATATATAAGGATTTCATCTGTAATAAATTGAAATTTGAAAATAAAAGCCAATAAAAGAGGCTAGTTATTGAAGTTATTTTTAGGCTCTGTTGTATTTACATGCATTGTCAGGTTCCAGGCAGCCCTGGAATAATGGATCACTGGCTGCTTACTTGAAAAATAATTGATCACACCCTTGCTGTCACAGATGTACATATTTAGCTCAGCTGACTATAAGTCATCTGAGCTGTAGTCTTGGTCCTTTGTCCAGTGTACATCCGTCCTTTAGTCTGGCACTTTTTTTAAACTGTCAAACCTAAGATTCCTAAATTGGCATACTGTTAGATGTCCCTGAATCCTCCTACAGTACTGAAAATTGGTTCAATATGACTTCCTTCCTTTGAGAAAAACCTCATTTCCTTTAAAAACCTGTTATCACTTTTCAGGACTGCCTAATATCAAAACCACTTATCTGTTTTTCATAATGTTTACCAGAAGTAATCTCTTTTATATTTCCTATATACATGTCAGAAATTAAGTCCATTAAGTATAATTTCTTTAAGTTATTGGCCCAAACATAATGGACTTTGTAAAAAATCAGGAAAAATATTTATAAACTTAACATGACAAATTTTTAAACTAGAGACTATTTTCCCAAGTATAAAACTTTGTTTAATTAAGTTTAAATTGTTTACCCAAAATTAGATCTGAATTTTGTAAATTTTTTAAGTTATTAGCATAAAAATAAAATCAGTACCTTAAATTTTGCCCAACTTTGACCATGGCACGTTTTGTTTCCTGTGAGTACCATTGATCTAATTTTTAAATTTTTATTTAATTTGTTTAAATCTGAAATTTGAAAATAAAAGCTTGAAAATTAGGCTAGTTATTGATTTTTTTCTTGAGGCTCTATTGTAGTCATTTGCTTTGATTACAGATGCAGGGTCCCACTCCAGGTCAGTGGAAGTCAGCTATGCCAGGGTTTCTGATTTGTTAGTTACTGGGGAAGATCCCCTGCTGTGACAGGTGTACAGTTATTTTCATATCACCACCCCAATCCCCCCCCCCCCATTAGTATGCTTAAATTTATAAAATTTGAAGCACATTATGGATAAATAAAGACACAATTAAAAATTGTGAAATCTAAATCAAGTATTTATTTTTAGATATTTATTGTTTTGCAGATTTAAAAGATATATTTTGTGGTAAAACATAAATAAACATTTGTGTGCAATATGTGGTGTTATCTGACAAGATTAAGATTAATGATGATGCAGTTGAGAATTATGAATCAACTTTTATATTCAGATAAATATGTTATATTGGAAATGTATAGAAATATAAACTTATATTAAAAAATTTGATATGATAAAAAAATGAGGATCTAATACAAACATTTGTTCATTATTTTCCTGCCTCAGCAAAATTGGAGATCAGGCATTGTTTGCCCTGTATGTATGTTGTTAATCAGTAAGATATCAACTGTATACATTTCATAAAATAAAAAAAAATACAGATATATTTAATAATATATATTAAACAAACAAAAAATACATTCAATTGAACAAATGTGTAAACTACTGAAATGTCAACATTTAATCAAAAAGCCAACTAATGATCATGGTAATAGTACAGATCATTTGTTGACAAACTTCTCACATGCTTCAGTTTCAACATTAGGAAACAAATGGTCAGGTCACAAAATATTATTTGCAACAATTTCTTGCTCATCAATACAAACCAGTCATATAAACAAGCCATGGCCTTTATTACCTCTTCCATTTACACTTTGATATTATTTTAGATTTTTACCTTCAAGGTCAACTTCAGCTGAGCACAGTGACCCATGGGTCCCTTGTTTACAGAAACTTTAATGAAACTTTTTAATCACGTTAATGAACAAAATAGGGAGCACTGCTGCCTAAAAACCCTTTAATAGGCATCCAGGATATCTGAAAAATTAAACCAGACAGAGTCCACATTCAGCACACAAGGAATTGGCTGGTCAGTTAAGACTAAGATCAGCAAGAGCTTGCTGATACGACAATTACAGATTATGTGCTGATACGACAACTACAGATTATGTGCTGATACGACAACTACAGATTATGTGCTGATACGACCACTACAGATTATGTGCTGATACGACAACTACAGATTCTGTGCTGATACGACAACTACAGATTATGTGCTGATACGACAACTACAGATTATGTGGCCTGGACGCTCTTGCTAAATCCGCTTTGTTTTCAGACAAATAATCCAAATTTACAGTTTATAGCTTAAGGTGGTTTTCCATAAGTGGGTAATGCGTATCTGTAGTCTGCATGCTTAGTCCTTATCCGCAAATTTGGTTTTCCATAAGTACGTATATGCGTAGTCCGTACTCCGTATTGATAGGTGTTCGATAGCTGAAGTTTATCATTTCCAAGCCATTACACCAATATTTATTGCACATTTGTATATATTAGCATCAAAAGTGAAACAATAAAATTAAAATAATAAAAATTTTAAAAGATCATAATTGGTAATATTTTATATGCGACAGTGATGTCTACGCTTCAGTCATCTAAAACATTTTGTCTGTGATAGAGAAAGGAAAACAAAATTCACCCAAATGCCAATATGATTGGTTTTTGGAAAACTGATGTCTGAAATGACATTCATACCATTTGAAAATAGAGACTGTGCATACAGCACGGCATGAATGGGGAAAACTCTGCTAAACCTGAAATGGACACAATGATTGGTTTGTGTAGTGCACAAAATTCGCTCCCAGCAGCATGCGTATACAGATTACGCATACGGACTACGCATACGTACTATGCATGCTGATGAATGGAAACAGCTAAGTTAAAAAGTCTACAAAGGGATTTTTGCGGACAATGCATGCAGACTACTCATACAGACTACGGATATGGACTACGCACTTATGGAAAAGAACCTTTACTGTACTCCTCTTTACCATACCATCTGACCACTACTGTGTCCCCTTTGGCCATGAACGAAGTCTTTTGAAGGCTGGAAGGCACTTAATTCTTGGATACAACGTAAGCGGAGTATTAGGTTCACCCTTTTTGCTCAGACATTGTCCCAAACAGACAAAAGTCTCCTTTGAAATCTGAATTAAGGTCACTGTGACCTATATCCTCCGAGTTGTGGGGCTTGTAAGTACCCCACAGAATAATTAAAAATAAGGTGTCTTGATATTTAATGCATGGATTGCCCCGATTCTTGCCTTGAATATTGACCATGACTTGGGTTACGGTTTGCGCCACCTGCATTTTTAGCTCAGCTGACTATAAGTCATCTGAGCTACAGTCGTGGTCCATTGTCCGTCTGTCCGTCAGTCTGTCCGTCCGTCCGTCCGTAGATGTGGCACATTTTGAAACCGTAAGACCTAGGAATCCAAAATTCAGCATAATGTTAGATGTCCCCAAGATCTCCTACCAAGCTGAAAACTGGGTCTTTGCGACTTCGTTCCTTTGAGAAATTAAGGAAAAACCTCAATTTTTTATTAAATTCTATTTTCACACTTCTGGACTGCCTAATATCAAAACCACTCATCTGTTTTTCCTCATATTTACCATAAATATTCCTCTATATAGTTCCTATGTACATGCCAGAAATTAAGTCTGTAAAGTATAAATTCTTTAAGTTATGTTTCTAATTTTTAGCTCAGCTGACTGAAAGTTATCTGAGCCTTAGTGATCAGTCTTTGTCTGTTGTCTGTCTGTCCATTAAGGAGGCACAAAATGTAACCGCTGCACCTAGAATCTTCCATACCATCCGAGCTATGGGGCTCAGAAGTACCCCCTAGAATAATTGAAAATTTGATACAAAAGCTCCAGTATCTGAACAACTAATTCATTGATCCCCCTGATTCTTTGCATGCTTATTCATCATGGAGTGTTTAATCAGTTTCTTCAGAATGGTGGTGCCACCTGAAATTTTAAGCTCAGCTGACTATAAGTCATCTGAGCTATAGTCGTGGTCCTTTGTCCGTAGACCGGCCAGCCGTCCTTTAACAGGGCACGTTAACCGTTGGACCTATGAATCCAAAATTTTGCATACAGTAAGATGTCCCCAAAATCTCCTACCATACTGAAAATTGGGTCACTAGGACTTCGTTCCTTCAAAATATTAAGGAAAAACCTCTGTTTTAATTAAAAAAGCCATTGTTACACTTCAAGGCTGCCTAATACCAAAACCACTTATCTGTTTTTGATCATTTTTTTTCAAGTATTTATATTCTTGCATATATTTTCTATGAACTTAACAAAAATTAGGTCAGTATTGCGTATTGTGTTGAAGTTATGGGCCCATGGATCACTTGTTCATTGAAGCCACAGTAAAAGAACAACATTTGAATGTGATTGACTTCAGCCTTTGTTGCCAGGTGTACCTGTATAACCTTATAAACAAGCGTTTCTTTTTCTGTTTGCAGTGTGAGTTATTTCACTGGGCGGATGTGCTGGACAGGTTTGATGAGGTGTTGGAAAAGGCATGTAAAAAAGAAAATGATCAAAAGTGGACCCTTCCCTGTGATGTCCAGGGAAATGAAAAGGTTGGCAGAACAGGTGGTTTTTCCACAACCTCTACCATAGAGGTGATGTTTTCATTAGTCTGTGTTTGTTTGCCTAATAGCAGTTTGTCTGAACTGATTTCAACAAAAGTTTTTGTTGAGGTGTGGTACTTGTGAAGACTCTGTTAGCTATATGAATGGACAGAGCAGGATTGTTCTGCATTGGCGAAGGTATAGCCTCCACTAAGTGCCATTCTGTTCTTATATGTTATCTTTGGCATTGATATGTTCTTATATGGGATCTTTTTTAACCAAGTATAGATAAATAAGTTGTATATGATAAAAAGAAGCTTTTCAATTAATATTGAGTGTGTATATGATTTTGATTAAAAAAAAAAATCAGTTTGATCAGCACCTCAGTGATTCAGTATTGGTTTATATGATTAATATTTCATTGAATATTTAAAAAGAAATTCAAACATGATACAAGTCTTTAACCTGAATGCAGGAACCAAAGTGGATCTGTTAGCAGAAATCCACATGCTTGTAGAAAGTTTGTTGGTTCAAGGAAAATATCCCTTAATTTAAAAAACCAAAGAGCAAACTGATAATAGCTTGAGACTAAAGTTTATATGTCTTTTTCAGGGTAAAGAGATGTTACTACAGGTGCTCCAGTTCACAGCGATGCTCATCGAGCACAGCTTCTCTCGTCACCTCTACAACTCTATGGAGTACCTTACTATGTTGCTGTCATCTAGTGACATGCTGGTGGTCCTGGCTGTTCTTAATCTCCTCTACGTCTTCAGGTATTCTGTTCACATCATGTCACTTTATTTGCCCATCCTGTAGATGAGTCATATTGTGGTATGGGCAGCATCGGTCTGATAACCTTAAGTGTTTCCACAAAAACTTACTAGAAATTTGATAGATTTTTATTAAACTCACTATGAATGTTTACATATTTAATCAATGAGGTCAGAAATCACCAAGCTTTGGTGTTACTGTAACAAATTATCACGATTGATGGATTATGAATGAATACCAGTAAAATATCTCACTTGAGTTTGATTCTCCTCAAAGTCAGTGCTTATATAATGGGGTCAGAGGTTACAAGACTTAGAACAGGCCTATTAATTGCTCTAGTGAGCGCTTGTTCATGTTTGTGTATGTACACTAGGGTCCTTATAAAAAGTAGTCACACAGCAAGGTTAAAAAAGTTTTTTTTTCATTAGGTATATAACTGAATTATGCCAACTATTTTTGTATGATTAGAATAACTCACTATACGGAGGTATTACATAGACTTATGGTTAAAAAGTGAAATATCAAGAGAGCCCGTGAGATGTTTTTTAATCCTTTCACAACAGTTTATGTCTTCTTGATTATTCCCTGCCATATGCACAAACATAAAACCTGAAACTAGACGACCATAGGTCGAACGCTTGCCGGAATTCGTAAGTGAAACACAGACGGACAGACAGAACATATTGTCGGTTTTCTATTAATGGAATGACTCTCAGGGACATTGCTGAGAATATGTGGCCCGTAGAATGACATATGAGACAAAAGAACAGGCAAGCATAAAAAGCTGACAACAAAATAGGAACAGAGGGACATAGTGACTTTGTGAGACAAGATTGACACCAGATGACATAAGCTAGTTATTGAGAAGATTCAAAGGAAGAAAATGAGTTATAATTTATGTAATTTAGATTTATAGTTGTGGAGGTATGGCGAATTAATGATATACTTGGGAGGCTCGACTGTAGCGCCCTCTAGCAGACATATTCCGAAGACGACAAATGCGTTTTGTATTATTAGTGTATGACATGAGATGTCCCAGTTTTAAAAGGATTCCGTCAAAGCCGTGGCCTGTAGAATGCTATATGTAAGGCGTAAGAACCAGCAAGCAGGCGACTTTGAGGATAACGGTCAAACAGATGGACACACTGACAAAGTGACAGAAGATTGAAACCAGATGCCTTAATCAGGTTATGGAGAAGATTCAAAGGAAGAAAATAAGCTATAGTTTATATAACAGAGGCTTTTGGTGTAGAGATATGGCCAATATAATGGTATGTGTGAGAGTCGTGTGCAGCGCCCACTAGTGGCCATATCCGGAAAATGAAAAATTTATTTCTAGATATTAGTGTAAGACATAAGATGTAATAGTTTCAAAAAGATTCCGTCAAAACTATGGCCTATAGAATGCTACATGTGAGACGCAAGAGCCAACAATTAAGCAGGCGAATTTGAGGACAACTGACAAACAGACGAAAACACTGACAAAGTGACTCAAGATTGAGTCCAGATGACTAATCCAGGTTATGGAGAAGACTCAAAGGAAGAAAAAAGCTACAGTTTATGTAACTGAGGTTTATAGTTTTGGAGATATTGCCAAAGCATGATATGTTGGGAGAGGTTCGAGTTCAGGGCCCCCTAGCGGCCATATCCGGAAAATGAAAAATTGGTTTCGAGATATTAGTGTAAGACTTAAGATGTAATAGTTTCGAAAGGATTCTTTCAAAACTGTGGCCTGTAGAATGCTATATGTGAGACGCAAGAGCAAGAAGGCGAATTTGAGGACAACTGACAAACAGACAGACACACTGACAAAGTGTCACAAAATTGTGACCAGATGACTACACTAGGTTATGGAGAAGACTCAGAGGAAGAAAATAAGCTATAGTTTATGTAATTGAGGCTTATAATTTTGGAGATATGGCCAAAATATGATATGTTCGGGAGGTTCGCATCCAGCGCCCCCTAGCGGCCCTATTCAAAAAATGAAAAAACAATTTCGAGATACTAGTGTAGGACTTATAATATGTCAGTTTCAAAAAGATTCCTGCAATAATGTGGCCTTTGGTGCAAGATGAATTAAATCTCGAAATATCTCTATTCACGAGATATTTTACGAGATACTGCAAGACTTGTAATAAAATCTTGTAGTACTAGTTGATTGCTTCCTAATGCAAAAAACTAGATCACTCTAGCTTTAAAACTGACAAAGTTACAAAAATAAGACCCCTTATTTTCAAATATCATGACTTTTCCCCAAAAATTTGTTACCATGGTTACTTCAAATTTGAGTCAGCTACACATCAGATGACAGGCCAGGTGATGACGAAAAAAATGAGCTATTGCAGAAGTGGATAAGCCTATTTATGGCGAAGTTATAGTGCAAAAACCGTTAACCATACCTGTCGTGACCTTGACCTTTGACCTATTTTAACCAAAAACAATAGGGCACCTAGACATTATGTTTTTCATCATCCCTGTAAGTTTCAAGGTGATTGTGGCAAAATTGTGGCCAGGAGAGTGCAGACAAACAAACAAACAAACTAGACGACCATAGGTCGAACGCTTGCCGGAAATCGGAAGTGAAACACAGACGGACAGACAGAACATATTGTCGGTTTTCTATTAATGGAATGACTGTCAGGGACATTGCTGGAATATGTGGCCCGTAGAATGACATATGAGACAAAAGAACTGGCAAGTAGACAAAGCTGACAACAAAAGACGAACAGATAGACATACTGACTTTGTGAGACAAGATTGACACCAGATGACATAACCTGGTGATTGAGAAGATTGAAAGGAAGAAAATGAGTTATAATTTATGTAATTTAGATTTATAATTTTGGAGGTATGGCGAATTAATGATATACTAGGGAGGCTCGACTGTAGCGCCCTCTAGCAGACATATTCCGAAGACGACAAATGCTTTTCTTATTATTAGTGTATACCATGAGATGTCTCAGTTTCAAAAGGATTCCGTCAAAGCTGTGGCCCGTAGAATGCTACATGTAAGGCGTAAGAACCAGCAAGCAGGCAACTTTGAGGATAACGGACAAACAGATGGACACACTGACAAAGTGACAGAAGATTGAAACCAGATGCCTTAATCAGTTTATGGAGAAGACTCAAAGGAAGAAAATAAGCCAAAGTTTATGTAACTGAGGCTTTGGGTGTAGAGATATGGCCTATACAATGATATGTGTGTGAGGGTCGTGTGCAGCGCCCACTAGTGGCCATATCCGGAAAATGAAAAAAATTATTTCTAGATATTAGTGTAAGACATAAGATGTAATAGTTTCAAAAGGATTCCGTCAAAACTGTGGCCTAAAGAATGCTATATGTGAGATGCAAGAGCCAACAAGCAGGCGTATTTGTGGACAACTGACAAGCAGACGAAAACACTGACAAAGTGACTCAAAATTGAGTCCAGATGACTACTCCCGGTTATGGAGAAGACTCAAAGGAAGAAAAAAGCTACAGTTTATGTAACTGAGGTTTATAGTTTTGGAGATATTGCCAAAGCATGATATGTTGGGAGAGGTTCGAGTTCAGCGCCCCCTAGCGGCCATATCCGGAAAATGAAAAATTGGTTTCGGGATATAAGTGTAAGACTTAAGATGTAATAGTTTCAAAAGGATTCTTTCAAAACTGTGCCCTTTAGAATGCTATATGTGAGACGCAAGAGCAAGCAGGCGAATTTGCGGACAACTGACAAACAGACAGACACACTGACAAAGTGTCACAAAATAGTGACCAGATGACTACACTAGGTTATGGAGAAAACTCAGAGGAAGAAAATAAGCTATAGTTTATGTAATTGAGGCTTATAATTTTGGAGATATGGCCAAAATATGATATGTTCGGGAGGTTCGCATCCAGCGCCCCCTAGCGGCCCTATTCAAAAAATGAAAAAACAATTTCGAGATACTAGTATAGGACTTATAATATTTCAGTTTCAGAAAGATTCCTGCAATAATGTGGCCTTTGGCGCAAGATGAATGAAATCTCGAAATATCTCTATTCACGAGATATTTTACGAGATACTGCAATACTTGTTATAAAATCTTGTAGTACTAGTTGAATGCTACCTGATGCAAAAAACTAGATCACTCTAGCTTTAAAACTGACAAAGTTACAAAAATAAGACCCCTTATAATCGAATATCATGACTATCCCCCCCAAAATTTGTAACCATGGTTACGGCAAATTTGAGTCTGCTACACACCAGATTACAGGCCTTGGAATGACGATCAAAATGAGCTATTGTTGAAGTAGATACGACTAATAGTCACAAAGATATGAAGAAAAAACCGTTTTGAGAATTTTTGACGACCTTGACCTTGACCTTTGACCTATTTTAACCAAAAACAATAGGGCACCTAGAAATTTAATTCTCCATCATCTCTGAAAGTTTTAAGGTGATTGTGGCAAAATTGTGGCCAGGAGAGTGCAGACAAACAAACAGACAGACAGACAAACAGACATACGCAACTGAGCAATATGCTTGCCGAAATCTTTGATTCCGGCAAGCAACAAACAAACAGACAAACAGACATACGCAACTGAGTAATATGCTTGCCGAAATCTTTGATTCCGGCAAGCAATAAAGAATGTTCAGTAATAACATATTGATCTGATCATATGGCTTCCTTCATCCTTGTAGAAATTATTGTGCCACCAGTAGTCCTTGGACAGTAAGGGGAAAAGGACAATGTACATCATTCAGCTTGTTCTTACATTTGTTTTGTTTGCTGCTTTGGTATTCAACAAGAAAAGAAAATATTTAGCTTGGGTTAATATCAGTTGTATAACTTGTATTATAGCATTTCTTTAATGATAAATGTTGTGCAGTTGGTCTTAATATTCACAATATCTTGTATTGCAGTAAGAGGTCCAATTTTATCACTCGTCTCAGTGCTGAGAAGAAGCAGGGCCTTGTTGTTAGACTTACTCACCTTGCAGAGGTAAGCATCAATCATTTAATACTTAATACAGACTTTGGTGGTGGACACTGTACATGGTTAGCCCTCAGCCCTTAGGCTGATGGGCTATTGTCGTCACCCAAGCTGTCCGTCCGTCCGGCGTCTGTTAACTTTTACCTTGTGAGCGGGATATCTTGAAAAGGATCGGTAAAGATGTATATCGACAAAATCTCAGTCAAGTTCGAAGATGGGTGACCTTGACCTATTTTTCTACATTTTAGAGCTGATTATAGAAAAACACTTAGATGCTTATTACTCAGGAACCATTTGGTGGATTTTCACAAAACTTACTATGCTTTTTGGGACTGATAGTCTGTACCTGCTACACAAGTTTGGTGGCGCCACCTACAATTTCTGATTTTTAATGAATTTTTATCGGATTTTTCAACTTTGGGCTTGTGAGCGGGATATCTCTAAAAGGATTCACTGTAGGAATTTTATTTTTTCGGTGAAGATGTATATTGACAAAATCTCAGTCTAGTTCAAAGATGGGTGACCTTGACCTATTTTTCTACGTTTTAGAGCCGATTATTGAAAAAACATTTAGAAGCTTATTTCTCAGGAACCATTAGGTGGATTTTCACAATACTTACTATGATCATAGGGACTGATGGTCTGTAACTGCTGCACAAGTTTGGGGGCCCCACCTGCAATGTCTGATTTTTAATGAATTTTTCTTGGATTTTTCAACTTTGGCCTTGTGAGCGGGATATCTCTAAAAGGATTCACAACAGGAATTTTATTTCTTGGTGAAGATGTATATCGACAAAATCTCGGTCAAGTTCGAAGATGGGTTACCTTGACCTACTTTTCAAGGTCACAGAGCTTATAATAGAATAAACTTAGAAGCTTATTTTTCAGGAAGCATTTGGTGGATTGTTATGAATCATGATACATACCTCTCCATTTTAAATTTATAACTGAGACATGTACAGATATACATCCATGTGAGAACAGATATTTAGTACTTGTTACTGTTACCACCTCTAAACACTGTTCTTTTGGCTGAGGGCTTTTGTCAGCTTTTGCTGATATTCTAGTTTGTGATTGCAGGCCCTTAATTTTCCAATTTTGATAATTAAACATTTACCAGTGTGTCTGACCAAAATCTATTTATTTTGCTAATTTTATTAAACCTCTCCAGTTCCATGTTCAGTTTATTTATGTTTGCAGTAAATGAAGTTTTGAAAACTTTACTGGGGTGCTTTGTATGATATTTTCTGTCAAGATTCTTAACATTTTTATATATTATATGTATCAAGTGTATTTAGTTTGCCATATCATATGAACACATAGGGCACCTGGTGAGCTATAGGTCTATGTTGTTACAGTTGTTTGCTCAGATATCAACTGAAACTGTTTTAAAACTTGTTTTATTGAATACAAGGTGACAAAATACATGTAAGCAAACCTCACAGTTCCATACAGTTGAGCTTTTCACAATTATTAAATGATTCTTGTAATGTAAAGTGGTGAGCTTGTTACCGTAAATGATTGCAACATAGTTCTGTGTTTTTAATTGCTTAATAACTTTATTTCAGAGCTGGGGAGGAAAAGAAAATGGATTTGGTCTGGCTCAGTGCTGCCAGGATTTACCAATAACTGTGAGAACTGTTTGTTATATTTTAAAATAAATCCAGTGTAATCATGTTTATCTTGAAGGAGAAGTGAGAATAAGAAATCGTATGGTATGTTTAAAAATCTCTTTTATACCATGTGTTAAATTAACAAAAAAAGATGTAAGATGGGAATTTATTTTAAAATTTTCCTTATACATTTAAAAGTTAAATTCTTTTAGTACATATTCATATGTATAGATTTGTTCACTGGTGCTGTCATAGAATCTGTTCAAATATTGAAATGTGGTATGTACCATTGAGTACTACCTTGTGTGTCCTTGCCTTTGTTTTTCCCCCTCATAAGTCATACTGTCATAAACACAGTACAAATTGAGAACAGAACATCAACATGGGAAACCCTCAGTGTTCAAATTGCTTTTGATGTATGTGTAACTTTTATTCTCTTTTGTTTCAAACAGAGCTTCCCTGCAAGTGCAACAACCCTTCACTTTGAATTTTATGCGGAGAACAAAAAAGAAGAGAAAGGGAAAAAGGTGTGTGCTTTAATAACTTATTAATTACAGAAAAATCTAATTGCTGCTCTTATTGTTAGTGTTCATTCGGGGCAGGTCAGTTTTATGTAAGATATATATATTGGGAATATTGGTCTGTGATTTGCTTCTTCAGATTTATGTATTGATTTTGCTGTGTTTTTCCAGGCATATTAATTGTTTTATACTTAATGTTCCTAATGCATAATTTCATGTATGTTTCTGTTTTTCCAGAACGTATCCAATGTGCTTAGTTGTATCCACATAGACAATGTGGACAAAAGTTGTGATCTGCCATCTGTGCTGATGGAAGAACTGTTATCAGCTCATAATGTGCCTCCTGACAGACAGGTAAGCAGATTTGGAGGGTATCCTTACACATTGTCATTTGGGTTAACACCGTTGTGGTGCATATATACACCTATAGCTTTAACAATGTGCTCATCTTCCAGTTCACTGCTGTACAAAGTCACATATATCAGTATGAGCAGATGTCACTGTGTTGATTCATTGACAATATAATTTAGATCATCAATTGGAAAGTTAAGTTTGACATATAATGTTACAATTAAATGGTGCAAGTTTAGGAAATTTTAAAACTTTGTTTTGCAGATGCTGTTGTTTACACACCTGCGACTGGCCTATTGTTTTTCAAGGTATGACTGTAGGGTGCAGTGTGTTCAGGCCAGACTTCAGGCCATCTCAATCCTAGGTGAGGATCATTCAGTTATCTGTTCTCACATAATAAGACCAATGTTTATATCAGTTTTGATTTAAACACTTGTATACTCAAAACTTGAATGGTAAAAAATAATAGTGTACCTATTCACAACTGCAAAGTTCTTGTAACCTCATTCAAAGTACACATACAATGCCTGACTGATCTCTCCAGTTTGTAACTTGTTCTTAAGAAAATCTTTGAATTTAAAATTGAATTTCTCATTTTAAAAAGCTAACCTGTATGCTAATACTATATGGATGTTATATTGATTATTCCTTCATCCTGTATATAATTCTTTTCAGTATACTCAAATGCCATTGGAGAAAATGCCAGCTCTCTGCTGTACAGTGGACTCATTGAAGAACTAGTAGATATCTTGGAAATACAAAACCCAAAACTCATTGTAAGTTTACTTTCTCCATGGATGCTGCTCATGCATATTATAATCTTGTTCACCAGTTTATAAACCTTTGTGGCTGTTGGTTGAAACATTAAAATGAAAAATTCCTGTGTTTTATTCTGCCTGTCAAATTAATGGTACCTTGATAATGATCTTATAATGTCACCAGTCTTAAAACCAGTAAGATCATTTCATGTGACCATAAAAAGTGAATTTCACATGATTTATTGGGTATTATGATGACATTTGATGTTATTTATATACTTACAGGAGATAAAGGCAGCCTCTTTGAGAACACTGACATCTATTATACATCTGGATCGTCACCCAAAGTAAGTGTCTTTATAATGTTGTAATCTGTTAAAAGGATTAATTGGCTGTACTCACCTGCACTTGAAAGATAATGAACATGAGACATGTACAGTAACTTCTCAGTAACGGTGCAAACACTGATAAAAAATATGCAGCTATAACTGCACAAAGAAACTGGTTATTTTCAGAAAAAAAGCCCTTTGTATGAGTTGGCTCTGAGGGTGACAGTGTCACAAGTAAAGAATTATATATCTAATATGTACTTTAAAGTTGTGAAAATTTAAGACTGTCAACACATGTTCATAACCAAACTTGATTTGTTACAGGATCAACCAGATTATTGATGCTACAGGGGCTAGTTCCTACCATGGGTTCCTGCCAGTTTTAGTCAGGAACTGTATCCACCATATGATAGGTCAGTAGACAATTACATATTCATGAGCACTTCACTGTCATCAGTTGATGTAGGAATAAACTGCTCTTATTTCCCCTTCATGACATCATTAGATGGGTTATTGTTAGACTCACTATAGATAAGTTTGACTGGACAAAATATAATACTATAATATATAATAATGATACATAATACATGATAATGATACAGTGCATGTTACATGTGCATGCTAGGTTTATAACATCAAAGATACAAGTTGAATGATAAAGAGCAATACTGCTTGGGCACATGATCACACACTACATGCTTTGACCTATCTGATGATAAAAGAACTATTGTTTATTCTTTAATTTTATTTCACTGACTCTTGTATAAAATCTTTACTCAATAGGACTGCTTGGTATTCAGTAGCCATAGAGATTTGTACCCTTCCACTGGCATTGTAGGAAAATAACAGTTGGCAGATAGAACTAGGGCTCCCTTCCTTTATCAATAGTCATTCAGGTTATCCAAATATTGTAATATTTCTTGTACTAAGTACCATTCTTTGAATCATCTTTGAATAGGCTGTAGTCTTTTGAAAATGTTGCTTGTAACATTTCTAACTATTTCATAATAGTTGGCGTACTGTTATTGGTCAACACATTTTATTTCACACTCATATGGATCCCTGTTTTTTTTTCAGATCCTGGTTTGGAACCATTTCCACAGCCTTTTGCCACAGCTTTATTCTCTTTTCTGTATCATCTGTCCAGCTATGAAAGTGGTAGGTTTGCTGAAAGCTTATTTGTCCATTATCAGTTAGCAGTGAAAATGTATTAATTCTAGTTGATCCTGATAGTGGATGTAGCTCTAATCCCCAATTTATACCAGTCATTTTTTGGAGTTTGGTAGCCTTTAGATTGCCTAGAACTAAGGAACTTAAATAAAACTAAATGTTTTAACTTGTATAACAAAATGACATTCTCCTTGTCTCATTAATTATTTCTCACAGTATTTATAAGGTTCATTAATAAAATGTAATGTAATATAAAATGTAATGTAATATAAAAATAAATACATGGAGATACAGGCAATTTCCTGTCAGTTATTCAAAACAGAACCTCTGGGAACTTTACTGAGGAACATGGTTGATTTCAGGAGGGGAGGCATTGGTATCTTGTGGCATGATGGAATCCTTGCTCAAGGTCATCAACTGGTTCGGTGATGGGCAGGAACACATAACAGTTAGTATCCCAGTGTTTACTCACCTTGTTTTGCCATGATATACTCATATGACTCTGTCCCAGTGTTTCCTTGCATCATTTTGCCTGATATACTCATATGACTCTGTCCCAGTGTTTCCTTACCTCATTTTGCTTGATATACTCATATGACTCTGTCCCAGTGTTTCCTTGCATCATTTTGCCTGATATACTCATAATTACTCTGTCCCGGTGTTTCCTTACCTCATTTTTTCCTGATATACTCATATGACTCTGTCCCAGTGTTTCCTTACCTAATTTTGCCTGATATACTCAAATGACTCTGTCTCAGTGTTTTCTTGCATCATTTTCCCTGATATACTCATATGACTCTGTTCCAGTGTTTCCTTGCATCATTTTCCTTGATATACTCATATGACTCTGTCCCAGTTTCCTTGCATCATTTTGCCTGATATACTCATATGACTCTGTCCCAGTGTTTCCTTGCATCATTTTCCCTGATATACTCATATGACTCTGTCCCAGTGTTTCCTTGCATCATTTTCCCTGATATACTCATATTACTCTGTCCCGGTGTTTCCTTACCTCATTTTTTCCTGATATACTCATATGACTCTGTCCCAGTGTTTCCTTACCTAATTTTGCCTGATATACTCAAATGACTCTGTCTCAGTGTTTTCTTGCATCATTTTCCCTGATATACTCATATGACTCTGTTCCAGTGTTTCCTTGCATCATTTTCCTTGATATACTCATATGACTCTGTCCCAGTTTCCTTGCATCATTTTGCCTGATATACTCATATGACTCTGTCCCAGTGTTTCCTTGCATCATTTTCCCTGATATACTCATATGACTCTGTCCCAGTTTCCTTGCATCATTTTGCCTGATATACTCATATGACTCTGTCCCAGTGTTTTTTTGCATCATTTTGCCTGATATACTCATATGACTCTGTCCCAGTGATTCCTTGCATCATTTTCCCTGATATACTCATCTGACTCTGTCTTAGTGTGTCCTTACCTCATGTTGCCTGATATACTCATATGACTCTGTCCCAGTGTTTTCATACCTCATTTTTCCCCGATATACTCATATGAGTCTGTCCCAGTGTTTTCTTACCTCATTTTTCCCCGATATACTCATATTACTCGGAATGAAAAAAAAACATTTGTATCATAGTCTGACGATGAGTCCAACCAAATTCAAATACTGGGATGTTTGGATATATTTATTTGCTTTTCACAATTACTGTATGGAAAAAGAACAAATATTTGGTTAAGCTACTTTTGGTAAGGGCAAATCTTTTCTTCAGATAGCTCAGGACTTTTCCTCCATGACTCTTGAGTTATGAGACTTGGTTGAGAAAGAATTCCCCAGTTATTTTATTCCAACTTTTCATTTTTCAAATATGGCTCACCTATCAATAGGGGAAGAATCGTATTCATTTTTGAGGTCAAGGTCACAGGACTGTCCTGCTGATGTTCACACTGACTAGACTTTTGCAGTTTAATACATCTAGTCTAATTATGCCTTGTATGTAATTACTAATGCCAAGAAACAACACAAGTTTGAACAATGTGTTTTGTTTCCAGTTTGTAACCCGAGCAGTGAGAGTTGTGGATCTTATTACAAACCTGGATATGACAGCATTCCAGTCTCATAGTGGTCTGACAGCCTTTATTAACAGGCTTGAGGTAAGTACAAATATATGAAGTGGCAAATTTTGTGGTCTTGCACTTTTTCATTGGTAAAACCCTAGCTGCTTTTTAAGTAAAAGGGGCATAACAGGTGTGTATAATATTATATTGCCCTTGAGCAGTGCAGTGCAGTCACATTTGTACAATCAGACTAGTAATATTCAGAATAATATTTTAAGAAAATGTAAAATTTATGTGAAGTAAGAATCCCCCACATTGCGTGTTCTAGGGCTGAACAGTCATTTATTACCCTCTGGATGTCAAGGACCGAACCAAACTGTATGCTCTTTCGTTGACATATGACTGTTGCATGTTTTCTTTATTAGGTGATTTTCATTGTTCCAGCATGAAATTGACATCTGCCGGAAGGAGCAGCCATTTGTTATCAGACCTCAGCCATCCGACTCCTCTGAGATCCTCCCCCTCTCCCCGCCACCTACGACGTCCGACATGGAGACTGATGCCGACAGTGCTGCTGTGAACCAAGGAGCATCAACGTCCACTGCCGCACAGGATAAGCCGGTCTCAGGAAAAGGTAAGCAATGTCCAGAAGCAAACAAAACATGTTTCATAGCGGGTTGTTCTTGTCAAATCAACATATTTTTGAAAGTTTACCAAACTTAACTTTAAACATTAATTCAGACTTTTTAGAAGTAATGTCTGTGCCCAACAACTAGTGCACATTAACGCACATTATATCTTTTTTATCTGAGATATAAAGACTTAATACTAGCTGCTTGAAAGCTTTTTGGATAGTTCTGCAATGTTAAAGGTGTTCAACTTTAAAAGAAGTTGGCACATATGTGCCAAGTTGTGGATTCCTTGAAATTGTATAAAACCTTGTGTGTTTTTGTGCTGTGGAGATTTATCTTTATTCTTATTTATCTTCACACCTAACCATCAATTCTTTAAATATTTTACATATGTTTTTGTACTATCTGAGTAGCCTTGTGCATATGCACATCTGGATGAAATCAAAATGCCTTCTTGAGGCAGTAGGGGGATTATTTAAAGTTCATATTGCCCGTGCATGACAAATTTATTGAAAAAAAGGAACCATACTAAGAGAAAGATCACATCTTATTTGTTAACTGAGACTGGGAAGAAAATATCCAGAGTAAATCCAAATTAGGAAGCTTCTATTGATCCCCAAGTCTTTCATTTGTTAATCTTCAGGTGTTTAAAAGTTTATTCACTTCCAAACAAGGAACAATTATTTAAGCCAACGTGAGAGTACATGTAAAAGACATACCACATGTATTGTTTAAAACCATGTAGTATGCTGGTTATGATATTCATGATACCTTAACTAAGCTGAAAAGGTCTCTAAAGGTATCCCATTCAAATGTTGATTATAAATTGATTGTTAAGTTTTACTTTATTTACTGGTCCTTTTTTTCAGCCCCAGTGTGTTTTGCACAGAGAGCAGCCCTGCTAAAATCAATGCTGAACTTCCTGAAGAAGGCCATTCCTGATCCAGCCATATCAGAGAGCGTGAGGCACTGTGAGTAGTTTTGTGGAATTGTCTAACACTAGTGGAAGGAATGGGTCAAAAAACCATGTTCAGTGATTGAAAGGAAGAATGACAGATGATAGATAATTAATCAATTATTTGATGTACCTCCTGTATTTCCGTGAAATATGCTGTAAAGGTTATTTCAGTATTTGAAAGAAACAACTAGTCATCTATATAATCAGTCAGTTGGCACACCACTATCTAATACCACAACTTAGAACTTATATAAAAGAAATTTGGATGATTTGGTAGCTTAGTTAGTGGAAGAGTATGTGATCTTTATAATTTTGATTCAGTATATTTGTATTTCTAGTTTGAAAGGTTACTACAGAAGTTGTCATTGTATTTATCAGTTATTTTATTTAAATGTATATTTGTTCTTAAATGCTTTTGGAAACGAGTCCAGGCTTCTGTAACATGCTACTTCTTAAGCCACCTTATCAGTGACTCTCTGAATCTAATATAAAGGATACTGTAAAATTAATAAAATGATTATTCATCAGTTCATGTTATGATTATGATGATGCAATAACTGTCCCACTGACATTTCCATCATACCTTGCAGTGATGGATGGTTCCCTGCCACGTTCCCTGAAACACATCATAAGCAATGCTGAATATTACGGTGCTTCTCTTTTCCTTCAAGGTCAGTGCTCTTTCTGGTAAAATCAGGAGTGATTTTGTGTTTGCCATGCAGAATCCATTTAAATCATTTGTTTAAGTATGTCTTACAGAGAGAAAAGTAAATTTGAAAATGATCAAAGGATTGAAGTGAAGAATATTTGCTGAGGAAGTTTTTTTGGAGTTTGATAAAATGTAATTCCTGTTTCCTGTACTTCAAAGATAATAGTGCATTAACTTTTTGCACATTCTTGTATTTACATATATTAATGGTATAACACAGAACTCTGCATTGTCTTTTCATGCAGTTTGTGTTTGATTAGAATTCCACTCTACCCCTCTTGTGTCTTTATTATATCATTCAGTTACATTTTGTATTTGCAGCCACTGACGTTGTAACAGTATATGTTTTCCAAGAACCATCTTTGCTGTCCTTTTTACAAGACAACGGCCTCACGGATGTGGTCCTGCATGCTCTACTAGTGAAAGATGTAAGTAGAAAGTTAAATTTTGATAGTTTCTGTAAAAGAATTCCTTGGTATGTCTTATGATTATAATATTGAAGAAATGTAAGAAATAGGAGAAAATTCCTCAGGTCAAGATTTAAATATATTTGTATCATAATAAGTTACTGTTTGCAAATATATATAGTTATAGCACTGATTGCAAATATATTTGTATCTGCCTAAACAAAGTTTTGCGGATACTATGTTTTTGACCGGGTTCCGCCTCCGCCCCGGCGTTGGTTTCTGTAGAAATCCTCTGAGGCTACTGGACGGATTTTTCCGAAACTTACACCAATTATCAGGTCACATGTGAACTGGTGCCTAACCAATTGGCGTTGACCTCTGACCTTTCCTCTCTGCACAGCTTCCATTTGTGCGTCTGTTTCCACACATAAACCCACATATCTTTGGAACAGTTTGACTGATCAGGAAAAAAATTTTGTACAAATGTAGCCCTTAGATAGCTTTATAACATGCAAAAAAATGGTGGCGCCACCTGCAACCATGTTTGCACAGAGTCAATCTGTTCGTCTTCCTTGGGTTAAAATCACTCATATCTCTGCAGTGGTTTGACTAATTCACCTGAAATTTTGCATGGGTATACATCCTGGTTTGCTTTCTTGATTTATGACAGGTGGCACCACCTACATTCACGTTTACGCTGCAGACATCCAAGCTCATATCTCGGGAACCTTTTGACAGATAGGGCCAAAATTTGTCATGTGTATAGATCTCACATAGCTCTTTATCATACGCAAAACTGGTGGCGCCACTTGCAGCCATTTTTGCGCAGCATCTGTCTGTCTGCTGTGGGATAAAATCACTCATATCTCAGCAGTGGTTTGACATATCTGCCTAAAATTTTGCAGGTTTATACATCCTGGACAGCTCTCTTGATTTTATGACAGGTGGTGCTATCTACATTCTAGTTTAGGCTGCAGACATCCAAGCTCAAATCTCAGGAACCGTTTGACCGATTGGGCCAAAATTTTGCATGTGTATAGATCTCACATAGCTCTTTACCATATGCAAAACTGGTGGCACAACCTGCAACCATTTTTGCACAGCATCCTTCTGTTTCTTTGCTGTGGGATAAAATCACTCATATCACAGCAGTTGTGTGACATATCTGCCTAAAATTTTGCAGTTTTATACATCCTGGACAGCTCTCTTGATTTTATGACAGGTGGCGCCACCTACATTCTAGTTTGCGCTGCAGTCATCCAAGCTCATATCTCAGAAACCGTTTGACTGTTTGGCCCAAAATTTTGCTATATGTATAGATCTCACATAGCTCTTTATCATACGCAAAACTGGTGGCGCCACCTGCAACAATTTTTGCACAGCGTCCATCTGTTTGTCTTCCATGGGCTAAAAACACTCATATACATGTAGTGGTTTGACTTATCTGTTTTAAATTTTGCATATGTATACAACTGGGACAGCTTTCTGGATTTTGTGGTAGGTGGCGCAACCTACATACACATTTCGGTTGCAGACATCCATGCTAATATGCAACACTTCACTCTGTTTCCCCTTGCCACTCAATTCATGCCTCACTTCACCCGTTCCACTCTGATTTTGACTGATACACGTAGTTGCTTGTCTACTACCCGTATTCTAGTTAATAATAGTATCATTATCTGTAGACATGTTTAACATTATGATATTGATTGAACAAAAGTAGAACACATTCTTTACTGAATGGATGGAACATTATGCAGAATATGACATCATGATAAAACCTACCAAATACAAAACCCCATCACTGCCCACTTAGTATGCTCTTTCTGAGAAACCTGTTTTATAAGACCTGTACCTAAACTGACACACTGCAGGTTCCCAAAGATCAGATGCTTCCATGAATGAAAATCCTACAATTACAGATAACGCTTCACCATTGTTTGGTCATTTCAGCAAGTACCAGCAACAAGAGAAGTGCTTGCATCACTGCCTAATGTGTTCAGTGCACTATGTCTGAACAACAGGGGATTGCAGGCATTTGTAGAATGTAAACCATTTAGCAGGCTCTTTAAAGTGCTTTTGTCTCCTGACTATCTTCCTGCCATGAGACGACGGCGCAGCTCAGACCCACTAGGTAATTGTTAGATTTCAGGATGTTTTTTCACAAATATGTTATGAGTATGAAATTTATTTATAGAGAATTTTATTAAATTGAAAGCAGATGTTATCTCATTTATTTATTTTATTACCTCTTTATACACTACTACCTCTTTATTTTTCTGTTCAAATTTTCTGCATATTGAACCTGAAATCAATGTACCTTTACATTTATAAATCCATTGGATATCATGTATTCTTCTACCTGTGAGAGGCTGTGTCTCGCAAATAAACTTCATTGTAGTAGTAAGTGATTTTATGTCTTCTTTTGTCCATTATTTTTTGTTCAGTCATGTTTCTTCTTTAATTTTGGTCATGATAAGTCGGTTTATTGGGGAGCACTTGTACCTGTCATTTTAAGTCTCTTAAGCAATAAAGGATATTAAGATTTTGATCTTAGTTTATTCTCCTAAAAATTAATCATATTCAGTTAATGAGCAGATAACTAGATCTTCAGCAGGATTACTGTCAAAACAGGTTTTGTGAACATAATGAGATCAATTGATTTTGAAGATCTGTGTAGCATTTGCTATATTGTGACAGTTTTTCATCATTTAATCATTCACTGTCTGTAAGGTATGAAATGGCTTGTTATTATATAATGACAGGAGACACAGCCAGTAACCTGGGTAATGCCATGGATGAGCTAATGAGACACCAGCCATCCTTGCGAGCAGAGGCAACCAAAGCTATAATCAAGGTGACCCAAATTTACCACAATCTTCTTTTTATCTGTCACATACTATTATAGACCATCCAACCAACATTGATCATACAACATTAGTAACATTATATGTGTTACCAACGTTGTGAGCCTATCTTGTAAATGGTGTAATGATTTGCAGAAGCACTTATATGTTAGTGCTCTGTAATTTGCTGGCAATTTTTTTTCATGCATTTAAATTACATTCAGATTATTTGCTCCATTCATAAAGTAATCTGTATACGGTATGATTATGATTCATATTTGAATTTTTATGCATGGAAAAATGGTAGTGAAAATAAATGAACTATGTGTGGATATTTTACAGCTGTTGGAGGAGGTGTGTACAATGGGGCGTGACCCTAAGTATATCTGCCAGAAACCCCAGACAGCTACCAAGCTGGACACAGCACCGGCCAGCCCCAGTAGGACTGGAGCCAGCAATGATGCGTCTTCTGACGAGGACGAGGAGGAAGATGAGGAAACTGGGAGTCAGAGAGCCGTGTCAAAATCAGGAGACGATGCTGAAACAAATGCAGAACAGCAGCCGTGAGTCTTATAGTCTGTCGTTGTGGCTGGACGTAGCTAATAAGCATTGTTATTTGTCATCATTTGGCATGGGTTTTAGGTGTATAATATCAATTAAATTCTCCAAGTGGTTAACTTTTTATTTATTTCAGCATAAGCATCATGTTTTTATCATGGCATCCCTGAATTTGGCACTGAATCCTGTTCACACATTTATTCTGTCTTTTAAATGGAAATATATAACTTGTTTTCCAGTAAATCTTAATTTGATTATCCATGGTTGTATTTTATTTTTTTTCATGAAAAAGAGCCACAAAAGGTGAGAAGATTGAATCTACAGTTTTCCACAGCTCTGTTAAATATTATTTCATCACTTTTTGGAAGCAAATTTTTACATACAGTGAAGTATTAAATGAATAAGTCTTTATTTTATTATCAGGTCAGCATCAGGGTCACAAGAAAGAATTCCAGTCCCCCTAATGGATTATGTGCTGAATGTGGTAAGTAAAAACACGTACCACATTGGTACCAGTTAGTTATATAACTATCATCATCTTGCTTTTGTCATGTATTATAAAGCCAGCTACCACTCCACTGACTTGAAAATGCATGCCCACATTTAACGATAATGTATTATACAAATGAAAATTAAAGAATTGAATTAATCCCCTGGTTGAAATTTCACATGAATTACAATAATTTTTAGCTCAGCTGACTGTAAGTCATCTGAGCTATAGTCGTGGTCCATTGTCCGTCGTCTGTCCGTCCGTCTGTCCGTCCGTAGATGTGGCACATTTTGAAACCGTAAGACCTAGGGATCCAAAATTCAGCAAAATGTTAGATGTCCCCAAGATCTCCTACCAAGCCGAAAACTGGGTCTTTGTGACTTCGTTCCTTTGAGAAATTAAGGAAAAACCCCAATTTTTTATTAAAATCCTATTTTTACACTTCAGGACTGCCTAATATCAAAACCACTCATCTGTTTTTCCTCATATTTACCATAAATATTCTTCTATATAGTTCCTATGTACATGCCAGAAATTAAGTCTGTTAAGTATAAATTCTTTAAGTAATGGGCCCAAACATAATGGACTTTGTAAAAAATCAGGAAAAATATTTACTCACTTAACATGAAAAATTTTGAAAGTAGAGTTTTTTTTCCCAAGTATATAACTATGTTTAATTAAAATTCAATTGTTTATCCAAAATTAGATCTGAATTTTGTAATTTTTTTAAGTAATTAGCATAAAAATAAAATCAGTACCTTAAATTTTGCCCAACTTTGACCATGGCACGTTTTTTTCCTGTAAGTACCATTGATTTAATTTTCACAGCATATAAACATAAATATTTAATTTGTATAAATCTGACATTTGGAAATAAAAGCTTGAAAATTAAGCTAGTTATTGATTTTTTACTTGAGGCTCTATTGTAGTCATTTGCTTTGATTACAGATGCAGGGTCCCACTCCAGGTCACTGGAAGTCAGCTATGCCAGGGTTTCTGATTTGTTACAGTCACTGGGGGAGATCCCCTGCTGTGACAGGTGTACAGTTATTCTCATATCATCACCCCCCCCCCCCCCCCCCCCCCCCGCAAACCCAAACCACCAAGTGTTATGCAGTATTGTTATTGTTTTCACTGTATCTCCTTATTTGTAATGCTGTTTCCACTCTGATATGCAAAAACTTTCCTTGAAAAAGTAATTCAAAGTGTAATCCAGAAGATGCAATGTTGTGTAATGTAGCATTTTTAAAGAAATCATTTTTCTTTTAAATGATTTTAACAAATTTAATTGAACCCATCAGTATGCTTAAATTATGATAAAATATGAAGCACATTATGGATAAATAAAGACACAACTAAAAATTATGAAATCTAAATCAAGTATTTTTTTTAGATATTTATTGTTTTGCAGATTTAAAAGATATATTTTTGTGGTAAAAAATAAATAAACATTTGTATGCATGATGTTGTGTTATCTGACAAGATTGAGATTTATGATGATGCAATTGAGAATTATGAATCAACTTTTATATTCAGATATATATGTTATATTGAAAATGTATAGAAATATAAACTTAAATTTAAAAAAAAAATGTGATAAAAAAATGAGGATTTATTACAAACATTTGTTCATTATTTTCCTGCATCAGCAGAATTTGAAATCAGGCTTTGTTTGCCATGTTTTATGTTGTTAATTAGTTATATTTCAACTGTATACATTTCATAAAAAAAAATATATTTAATAATATATATTATACAAAAAAAAGATTCGATTGAACAAATGTGTATACTACTGAAATGTCAACAGTTAATCGAAAAGCCAACTAATGATCATGGTAATTGTACAGATCATTTGTTCACAAACTGCTCACATGCTTTAGTTTCAACATTAGATAACACATGGTCAGGTCACAAAATATTATTTGCAACAATTTCTTGCTCATCAATACAAACCAATCATATAAACCAACCATGGCCTTTATTACCTCTTCCTCTTACACTATATCCCCATTTGATATTATTTTAGATTTTTACCTTCAAGGTTAACGTCAGCTGAGCACAGTGACCCATAGGTCCCTTGTTTAAGCATCAATTGCATTGAATGTCTTCATATTATCATTTAAATAAATAATATCTTCTCTCTGTGGTTACTTTTAGATACATAATTACATGTAATAGCTCATAATCAAATTCCCTCTGTATCTTTTTCTACTCTTGTCTCTAGATGAAGTTCGTGGAGGCCATTCTAAGTAATAATACTACAGATGACCACTGTCGTGAGTTTGTGAGTCAGAAGGGTCTGGAACCGCTGATGAGCATACTAGGCCTGCCCAACTTACCGATAGATTTTCCTGTGTCACCTTCATCTCAAGCTGTGGCCAGTGTTTGTAAAGCTGTATTGGTAAGTATCCTCTCACATACTGGGGGTACATCCTGTTTAACCTGAAGGTGTTGTTTGTAGCATAACCATTGTAGGGTCCCTGCTTTAAGTGGTTGCATTGTTTATCTGAGATCCTGTGATGCACGAGTTTTAACCTAACATTGTCAGTCCACAGAGGACTTAAGTCTGTCAATTGATATTAATACTTAAGTTTGGAATTTCTCGCACAACAATGATTTGTTATATCTGGGCATCCATTTCTAGGAATATTGGTCGAAATATTTATGGTTTATTAAAGAGGGCTCATTGGTAGACTTAAATAAAAAAAAATGACAAACAAATTTGAGTTCACACCATAGTTAGTCTTGTTTCTTGGTAAAATATGTGTTCCATATTTGTCGTCCCCTCTCGATTTAGACAGTGAATCAGTTCTGACTGAAGTTGACTGAGTCATGAAACCACAACTTGTATGTTTTCATTAATAACTTTATGCACATCTCTCTTGCTTTCTCCACAGACGCTGTCTCATGAACCCCAGGTTCTGAAGGAGGGGCTGTTACACCTGAACAATGTCTTACAGCAGCTGGAGCCACTGCACAGCTTTGTCCAGCCACCAGGGGGATCAGTTCTGCTGCAGGAACTGGCAAAGGCTCCAAACCCAGCCGAGGCCATCCTGTCAGCCCAGGCCACGCCTTTACTGCATGCTCTGTCGGCCACACATGCTTACATTATGATGTTTGTTCATGTGTGCAAAGTTGGTCAGGTCAGTATTAGATACAATTACCAATCTTTGATTGTTGTTTAAAAAAGGAGCTCATCCTAAGCTGGAGGTATTGACATAAATCACAATACGTAATCCTTACAGAACTATTTATTAAAGGTCCTGTCACACAGATTAAGATTTGAACATGTGACCTGTCATATTTTGTAGGTATATCTTACAAGAATGTTTGTTTTTAACTACACTTGAAATTTTAATATCAGAATATTGATCACCAAAATTTCATTTAAACTTATTCCAAATTATTTTATATTTGAAATGTTGCTTGATGCTCCTAAAATCAATTAACCAAACAATTGTACCCCAAAATGTTCATATAATTGAGGCTGTTTTGTATTTAAGAAACGACAATCACATGACCTATGATTTATTTCAGAATGACATCAGAAGCATATCTGTGAGCCACTGGGGTTCACAGCTTGGCCTGAAGGTGCTTTCTGGGTTGAGTAGGTTGTATACATCCTTAGTGTGGGAGAGCACGGTACTCCTAGCTTTGTGTAGTGAAGACATTTTGCCACAGGGCTGTGACTTTGGGAAAGCAGATATGGACAGACTCATTCCAAATGATCACAAACTAGACAGTGACTCCCGAGATGATAAAAGTAGTCCTAGCACTTTAACTCATAGCACTGGTGATATTGGAAGCAATGGAGTCAGTGCAGCCATGGAAACATTGAGTACGTCAGAAAGTCATGACCCTCCCATGGAAATCGAAGAAAGCACTCGCGACTCGGACAGTAAGAAACCAGAGAAGGGTAAAAATTCTCCGACAATGCAGGCACAAATGAAATTAATTAAGCCTTTATTATCAGCATCATCTCGCCTTGGCCGAGCTTTAGCAGAACTGTTTGGACTGCTGGTCAAGCTGAGTGTTGGGTCACCAGTGCGACAGCGACGGACACAGCAGCTGCCCACATTACCCCAGGTTCCCACGCCAGCAGCCAGAGAGGTAGCATCAGCACTGGCCATGCTTCTCGCCAGCGGACTAAGTTGGTCCCCTCCCCCATGGTCACCTGTACCAAAGCTCAGGTAAGGTTGTCAATCAAAGATCTAAACATATATCTTTTTGAACACATTGTTGACTGAATTTCATTTTCATTTTCTCAAATTTATGTCAGTAGATTTTACTGACACAGGCATTTTGCATCTCAGAACCAAGTGATATGCACTGGTAGTGAATGTATCACATTCACCTAATCCTCTCTTGTCATCAAAAGGTGATTCTATAAATCATAGTACTAGCTTCATTTCAATAGCTTAAGTCTTAAACTACATAATTGAGTAATGACCCTTAAGAACCAACCATAGACAAGATCTTCATCAAAGACAGTTGTTGAATTAATACGGAACACATCTTTTTCACCAGTACTGTAAGCATTGTATTTGATCTCCTGACAGCCTGACACAGTGACTGTTTGGTATAAGGCAGTGCTAGAGGAATACAATGCCGCAGCACATCAGCTTGCACTGTTCTTTATGTGTAAGCTGTCGTTTCAGTGATTGTTACATGGTTCACATGGGCAGATTGGTAAAAATCGTGGATTTTACAAACTGCATTTCAGTTTCTTAAGCCTTAAACCACATGATTGACTATTGACCCTTATGTACCAAATCATAGACAAGATCATCTTCAAAAAAAGTTGTTGAATGAAAAGGGAAGCAGAACATATAAAGAGCATATAAAATAGAACAATACATGCAACTAGCTGCTTCTATGAGCCAGTACAATGACTCAGTTATGTTTATGACAAAAGATGTCTATCCAAATATCACTCGAGCTAAATGCCCAGTGTTATAACTGTTATTTATAATACAGATATTGTTTTCTTTGACAGATTAACATTCCTGATATGCTCAGTAGGCTTCACATCCCCCATGTTATTTGATGAAAAGAAGTTTCCATACCATCTAATGCTCCAAAAGTTCATGTCTTCAGGAGGCCAAGATGCTTTGTTTGAGTGAGTATAACATGGTTTTCTGTTCCTTCACAATATATTATTGTTGTTTTTCCCCTCATATGTCTTGCATTTAGTTTGGCAAGTTAACAAAATAGTGTTCAACAAAAAGATGTCATGATATAAACTAGTGATAAATACATAAAAAAAGAGTTAAATTTAGAGACTACTGAATGTTAGAAGAAGAATAAATGGGGGGGGGGGGGGAGGAATTCATTGGCTGCTGACTATCAGCAGATCACATAATAGCATTGTATTTGATCTCCTGACAGCCTGACTCGGTGACTGTTTGGTATAAGGCAATGCTAGAGGAATACAATGCCGCAGCACACCAGCTTGCACTGTTCTTATTGTGTAAGCTGTCGTTTCAGTGATTGTTACATGGTTTTCATGGGCAGATTGGTATTTATCTATATATGTAGATCTTATTAATCACCTGTTCATGTCTAATTAATCCAGTTTGGTAATGTAATGGCTAGGGTCCTTGAGTTGTGACCTTTAATTTTTGGGTTTTAGCCTGGTTTGGACCATTCTCCATATTGAGGTCCTTGCCACATAAGTTGTAAGGTCTTTAACACAATGTTGAACCCTCACCACCCAAGAGGGAGTAGGTACTGTTAATGAGCAGCAGGCAAATAACAAATTACCATCAGGGGCTCGTATTATTACTGGATCTGAAAACCAGGAAGGCAAAGTTAAGACTGCTTCATGGGAGATACCAGACACAAGCCAACCTTTACCTCTTACTCTTTCTATTTCACAATAGTAATACAATTTGTTGGAGAAATCCATCTTCTGTCTCAAATTTGTAATAAAGTTGCAGTTTTAAAAGTATTACTGCAACTGCTTGTGTTGTTTCAGATCATTCCGATGGGCATTATCTGCAGGCGGCAAGGTACCACTATCTGATGGTTTAGAATATCCAGATCTCCCAGGTTAGTAAAGTCTCTCCCACCGAATATGGAATACCCTGATTTCCCATGTTTATTTTCCATCATATTGCATATAATATCCAGACTTCCAGGGTTTTAATGGGCTCACCCCTTATTTATTTTCTGCCACCATCTTAAAATATCCTGATGTGTTTCCCTTGCTTTGAACATAATAAAGTGTGCATTTCAAGTATTGTATGTACTTGTTTTTAACTGACTTAAGACATTTGGTTCTCTTTACTTAGAACTATCAGTGAAGAGTGCACTGACAACTAGTAAGCTCACACCTCCACTAATGCCTTGGTCTACATTCAGATCCTCCAAAGAAGTATCAGTCCACCCTAAAATAAATCCATTATCTCTAACATATGGAACATTTGTCTTGTTCAGGCACTTACTGGAAACCAGGTACCCTGTATCATACAGCTTCTTACTCTCAATGTGTAAATTCCTGTTTGTCCACACAAGATCTCAAAAAGTTCTAAAAGAAAATTTCAGTGACACTTTGTGGATGGGTTAGATATTAACTAAAGCAGAGATGACTAAATTTTGATGTGTCACAGTTAACTTTAACATGGAATTAGGCTTTCTCAGCATCCAGCTGTGCCCAAATGTTAGGGAGGTCTACCTTAATACTGTTATTTTAGAACTTTTGGAGATGTATGGGGTGAGTACAGAAAAAAGTAATGATCACATAATGTGGTCATCATCATATTTTCAAAGGTTTCAATTTTAAGAAATAGGGGAAAGCATTTAAATCATTGAAAAGAAATCATTTTTGAATTTTACTCTTGTGACTCGGCACAGGGGAGCAGTGCAGGTGAGCAGACATTTATAGGATGACTACATTGGTCTTACCCAGACAGTCTTCTCATCATCATCCTTCTCTGTGCAAATAATGGACCAGACCAAGAAAGCATGGATTAATTTTCATTCAAATATTAGTAAATGTTAGGTGGGGTGGGGGTGATTAGACTCCCATCATAACTGCAACTTGTTAAATAAAATTAAAGTATGTATAAGATTATAATTATGTTTATGGAAATAAAAAATATGATCTGTTACTCTGAGCATGGGATTCTGGAGTGAAAGCAAAAAAAAAATCCTCACAAGACATAGAAAAGTGAAATATTGTGCAATGTCAGTCCAGTGAATAGGAAGCTACAGAAACCTCAGCCTTTTTATTGTAAGGGATAAATTACATGTAATAGTGTAGATGTGTCTTTTTTCAGATGGCACTGGAGAATTCCTGGACGCCTGGTTGATGCTTGTAGAGAAAATGGTCAACACCAAGACGGTGCTTGAATCCATGCATTTTCTGCCTGCCAAACCCACAGCTGCCACTGGCCAAGCCAACTTTGTGCCATTTAATCCTCTCCAGTACCTAATGTACACCCACAAGGTAAGGAGATCACAAAGAGGCGTAACTTTATTGTGTGGCTGTAACAATTCATCAGAGCAAAGATTCATTCAGGATACAAAGTCCAGTATTCTTTCAGTATCATATGTTGACGATATATGACATTCAGCAGAAAGTCAACATTTAACTTGTCACATCTGCCATTTATTAATAGTCAACAGCTCATCATGTGTAAGGTGAGACAACATTGATCAGAAATCTGTTTATCAGCATCTGATTGGCTGACTGCATCATGATCAAACCAATTGAAAAGGCTGTTTACATTACTCATTATTCATGAAGCATGGAGGCAGTGGCATGGTAAACTGAAACAAAGAAGATTAGTGACTTGAGGCTTGAACTGTGACACACTTCTCATATGTATTGTATTGTGTATCATATCATGAGTGAAGTATCTCATGATGTATGATAATGTATTGTTACATTGAAATAACTAAACTAAGGGTCTGCATAATTTATTACATACCAGCATTGTATTGATCTCCTGACAGCCTGACACAGTGACTGTCTGGTATAAGGCAATGCTAGAGGAACACAATGCCGCAGCACATCAGCTTGCACTGTTCTTATTGTGTAAGCTGTCGTTTAAGTGATTGTGACATTTCTTTTTCCTGAAAACTAACCAGTCATGCATCAGTAAAAGGGATTTGTGTCCCTGATGTAATCATTTTGGAGTTATTACAAAATCTTTAGTATTTATAAGCATATACCACATGGTAAGATGTTGTATCTATAAGTGTCCTGATGTAATAATTACAGACTTGTTAACATACACTGCAGGCAGCCTTTGATGCTGTTATGCATCTGTGGGGTAAGAAACCACTGAAGGTTTACGGTGCTCGTATGTCGGACTCTATCCTGGCCATCCTGTGTCACATCATAAAGGGAGAGGTGGTTATTAGGGTAAGTAACATGTCTCAGAGTTAAGCTCATACCTCTCCATTCAAGTTACTTTATTAATATCCAGTTTGACTGTATGTATAAGTAACATGCCTCCAGTTTAAACTCTACCAAGTGTATTGAAGTTGGTTGTAACTATCCATTAGACTGTGTTTATAAGTGATGTAGATGACTTGCACTGGTTTGATGATTGATACATTGTAATATATACATTATTACATTGTCCATATAGTAAGAGCCACTGTGTATATCTAGATGTATACTGTTTGATATTTAGTGCAAATTGTTCTCACTTGAACCAGATCAGAGGAAAGGAATGGTCAACATTATGCAAATAAATAAACTGGTAATGAGAAAATGTTTGTAACATGGCAGTACTTGGAATGCTTGATGAATCGAGTCACACAGTTAATTAGACAAGTCACATAAGTGGTGCTGTGTTTGTAGGAGAAACTTGCCAAAGAAAAGAAAGAGGAGGTGCCAGAAAAACCTGCAGCATCTCCAGCCACAACGCCAGCAGCTCCAGCACCATCAGGGTCAGCACCTGCACCAGCTGCTGCACCAGTTGCTGCACCAGCCCCAGCTACCAGCAGCACGCCGGTTGTTGAAGACCCAACCGTCAATATACAGTACATGATGCAGGTAATGACCCCAAGCATGCTCAAGCTGCATGTATCCATGTGTGATCAGGCATGTTGGTTTATTTCAAGATTTGTTTGTTTTGCGTTTGAATAGTAGTTAAAACCAAATATGAAAGATTAAAAACATATAAATATCCTTTTATTCAGTTTTGGAAATGTTGGTGTACCGTTCCTCTGATTATTTACTCTTTTAACAAAGAGCAACCCTGATATTCATATCAGTTATCTTTTACATTGCCCAACAGTTTGATGGTGCAAATTGTTCTGCCTAGAAAACGGGTTGATGAACCAGTTCATGCTAGGGTTCATTACAGGTCCATTATATTTAAGAAATTAAACTTTCACAGTTACAGTTTGTCACCAATATACATCTTGAACCCAGGAAAAATTAATAGAAGTTGTATGATATATTGTCTTGAGAAAATCCCTTGAGAACGGTAATGTTAAATAATCAAAATATTAACATTTACACAATTCTTTCCATGGTTTTTCTATTCAGGAAGTTAATGGAGTTTCCTTTCAGTCAAGTCCTGCATCATTTCCGCATGTTTTTTTGCCACTGTTTATTTTGGAATGTGTTGCTAACTAAATTACTGTATGCAGTATTACCGAGTTGCTTGGATTGATATGACCATGTGGCTTAAAAAATGCTGCTAGATGAATGTTTTGTCAGCGCATGAAGTATCTGGTTGATATACTAATCTGCTAGATAAAGAAACACTGATACAAGCTTTTCACTAAACTGAATTTCTCATCTTTGACTATATTAACCTTTTAAGCAAGTAGTCATATATTTTAAATTCTTCTAATTAAAGTTCATTTGCTGCCTTTATTACTAAATGCATCCTGTTGGACTTCTTTTAGTTTTGATTTTGCTTAGAACTAATTTTTGCCATTCATCTATACAAGTTTAATGTTTATTTAATTAACTTTCCATTTGATTGACTAGTTGAATGTCTTGATAATTACCCATGATTGCTCATGGTATTTGTATATTCTGACATGTGTGATAATATTTCTCAGCTGACTGACATGGGGTTTAACCAAGAGCTAGTGATGGAAGCATTGGTACACACTAACAACCTGGAGCAGGCTACAGAATACTGCCTGACCCACCCGCCTCCTCTACCAGCAGCCATGCAGGTCCAGTCACTCCCACCTGCCATACAGGTAATGTTACCATGGATGGATATTTTTGACACAGATGTTTTCAACAGAAATATTTAAATTTTTGTCCAGGACCTTTACCTGCAAAATGGCCAGGCCTAAAATCGCAGACCAGAATATCCCATGTTGATTGCCCAAAATGTCCTACATTCATTTATTTAGTATCAAAATAAGATACTGTCATTGCAGCTCTTATCCTCAAGACATTTAGTCACCAGACCATCTGCCTCATGAGCTTGATCATAAATGAGGGAGATTATCTAGGGAATAGCATGCATAAATATATAAAGCCATAATGAGTTAGAAAAGGATAAAGGCACTAAGTGGCAAAATATATAAAAGTAATAGAATTTTTTAGAAGCACAAGATGTTTGAATTGTATAAAGGCACAATGGTTTAGAATTGTATCAAGGGATGCTTTGTTAGAATTGTAAAATGGGGTGATGTGTTAGAATTGTGTAAAGGTAAAATGTGTTAGAAATGTATAAAGGCACACTGTGTTGTGCAGCAGGCACTGAACATGGACCTAGATGAAGATGACGAGGAAGACCGCGAGCTGCTGCAGGCGATCGTCATGTCCCTGGGAGACAACGTCACCAGCACAGGAGACCAGGTAGAAATAAGATGATGTAGCTCCTACAACTAAAAGATGTTCATGGTGTTCACTTTTTAAAACCGAATTCCTTTGGAGTAAAAGTGGTAAAATTCAGGACTGAGTGTTATGAATTGTGTATGATATGATGATAAATTTTCAGGAGTTGGAGAACAAATTTAGATTATCACACAACTTGATGACACTGGAACTAAAACAATAACATTTGTGTGTATAGGTAAAATTTTCAGACTAAATGTGCATTAAATATTAACCTTCCATAGTAAGTGCAGTAATAAGTCACCATCATGTCCACTTGTTTTCAGCAAGGGAAAACCAAGAAAGAACTGGCGAAAAAGCCAACAATGGAAGAGCGGGAGCGTCAGCGAAATGAGGAACCTCTAGACAAACAGAAGCTGGACTGTTTCACAGAAGACATGATCCCAGGTGAGACTTCCTGAACTCTGCTCCTTTGAGAAATCTACTTAGTGCTGTTATTGAGCATTGTCTTACAATCCAGTTCTTAATTTGATTATCACAAACAGTCATTCCTCTAAGAGATGTATATCTGTTAAATGTTTTCTTGCCATATAATGCTGAGATGGATGTTATAATTTGCCTACACATTTATGCAGACTGACTTGTCATTAGTTTCTCATGTATTACTGTGATAGCAGCTAAAGTAGGATTGTAAGGTAACTTGTTGACTGAAAATTAGTGTTTATTACATTAATCTTGTTTGACTGTTCATATGTATGAGCTAGAGTTCAAAAGGCATGAATCTGTAAATATGATCTCTGAAAAATTATTCAATCCTGATACAATATTAATAAATGACCAGGCTTGATTCATTGCATCAATTTTGCCATCCAATTTTTACAACCCTACAAATTATAGTGATAGAACTTGTATTTATAGTTCCACTTATCAATAATGGCTCCTCATTGTACCTCACACCATGTAATCCCTGACCCCACAGGCGTTATTGCATTCAGTTCCTTTGGTTACTGATTGTATAATTCTTTTTATTTAGGATGTATGCAGCTTGTTGACACATTACCAGAGTCAGTTTATCGTGTATGTGACCTGATTGTTGTGGTCTCAGCAAGAAATGGAGAGAGCTGGCGCAAACAAGTCCTCACAAAATTAATGGCAGAGGTTAGTCTTCAGCACACAACAATAAACATTTCTGAGTTTAGACAACATATAAAAGAATGTTTATGCACAATTAAAACCTAAAAAAATTGTATAATTATTTTATATTTCGTCCAATAAGTTGCATAACAAAGCTGCTCATGTGATTGCCATGACAATGTAAGATAGTACTGTCATGAGTGACCTTAATTTGAGTCTTCAGTCATGTGGTTTTTGGATAATTATGTAATGATATTATTGTCATAAATGACATGGTATTATGATGATAACATAATGATACTATTGTCTTGAATGACATATGATAACCATGTAATGATTATTTTGTCATCAATAACAGCACTTCAGTCTCAAGCTCTTTACATCAGCAGTTTTAACTCAATCTAAACCTTGTATCATGATATATGGAAGAGATGATATTGTTACCTGAACTAAATTTTATTTAATTGCATTTTTAACCCACAACAGATTGGATAATAGAATATCATCATAATGGTAGGTTCACAATAATGATAAAGATTACTTCATCTCTATTACATTTGCCAGTAAGAAATGTTTTGCCAATTGAAAATCCTATCTAGGATAGTTGTTAACAGCTTCTGTTAACCGTCTTCAGGTGGCAGACCTGTGCATGCAGTTGAGAAACAGTGCGGCCCTGGAAGACTCTGGGAATGTTGCAAACCTCAGCAGTCAGCCAGAGGCAACAAAGCTGGCTGCACGGCTCCACTTAACCAGTCTTCTGTTTGAGGTAGGTTACAAGGGCCCATTATGTGTTAACCATGGTAAAATGACTGCCTGGGACAGGCTGATGCATAATGTTGAAGGTGTTTGACTTTGTGAAGATTCCTCGTTTGACATTCTCCATCACAGTTGAGGAAAAATTGTGACATTTTGATAGAACCTCCATAATTTGTGTACTTTCTTAAATCCAGGTTGACTTCTGGGTCATTCCTAGACCAATGTGTTAAGTGATTTATTAATATTGTGTAGTCACTTCATTCCTTGTTCAGTAGCCAGTGCAACCTATAGGCCGTGGTCTATTCTTAAAATGTCTGCCACATCATTGCTTTTTGTACCAGTTTCTAAAACTACATGATTCACTTTGATGAGTTTAGTCCATGTTTCACAAGATTTTTTTAAAACTAAATGTTTCACTTTTCCAGGAAATGAAGCTGCCATGTGCTCAAGAGATGGAGGCTTCTGGTGTACTAGAATTACTTGTTCATCTGCTAGAAATCACTCAGAAAGGGTTAACAATGAACAAGGAGGCAGCCACGCCAAAGTGAGTACAAATCTGTAGGCTATGAAATTGTGGGGTAAATGTACAACATAAAAAATAAAACCTTTTGCATATTCCAGTCAGTTTGGCTGGTGACTGTTAAATCTTGTAATTTAAAGGCCAGAGGTATCTTTTGCGCATGAGTGATTCTAATAGTTAGTATTAACCAAGGATTTTAGACAGCCAACCACCTGTTTCAGAGACATGAAGAATCTGCCAACCTTAACTGTTGCTTTTTGTATACACATCTGTAACATATAAGGCTAATGCTAAGACACAGAATATCGTCATAGAATTATTATTTGAATCATCAAAATAGGATTGATTTAGATCTTTAATAAGTGTAAAAGTGTATATTCCTATTATGCCTGTTTTGAAATCAGTTTAGGGACTTGGAAGTTTAAAATGGAATTATCATCAGGGTAAATCTGTATAAAATATTCACCTAAATAAACTGGAATGTTTGTGTTAATGAACTGTTGACTTATTATATAGTGTATCGGCCCGAAATCATTCTGCATCTGTGTGTCATATAAACAATTATCCCATCTCTTTCTTTTCAGATGGGTTGCCCCAATTTTACTTTTATTAGATTTGTATGAGAAGATGGCAGTGGCGTCTTGCAGAAAAGCATCAGTCTTCAAACTAACAGTATGTTGACAAAGAATATTTCTTCAGTGTAACCCTGTCACATCATTCCTACTTATTAGAATGTATAGATCTTACCAAAAGCTAGGTTTTTCAAAGCTGCTACAAGATTTAATACCATGTCTACATTTATACTTCATGTTGTCCAGCTCTTTGTGTTTAATGTTATGGGTGTTCATATATTAAAGCAGTTGTATAAAGACATCAGTACCTGTATTGTTGATAACTGGATGAATTTTGGCATTGTTTGGTTGTCAGATATGAAACCACTTTTACAGATATATCCTTACTTGTGTTGTTGATTACAGGCTGAGTGTCATACTTGGAAGTGGTTTGATGATCGTAATGGGAGATGGTGCAATTACAGTGCTAGCAACAACAAAACAATAGATGATGCGTATCGTGATGGTGAAACCAGCGTCAGGTACATGAACTAAACTAACTGTTGTGTTTCCTATACAGCTGGGTAGTTTGGTAGTATAGAAAAAATAACCATACCTATGTATGTAATTATGTTTATGTAATTGATTTTCATGTATACAGTCCACTTAAAATTTTTGTGAAACATATTCCCATAGTCCAGGATGTGAAATACATAAGAAATGCCCTTGAAATGAGTCCTTTGAAGCAACACTGTCAGCTCATGCTTAATAACTGCCAGGGATGCCTTCTATTAAAAATAAATCCCAAAGTCCTTTTGGTGTAGTTTTGAATAAATTTGTTTGAATGATAATGATATGATGATCTCATGCAAACCCTGAAATGTGAATCGTTCACATTGTGTGGGTTCACCTTGGAGAACTGATAATCTCATTTAAAAAACTTTTATAGGGCATCATGCACCAGGTGAGTTAATAAATACTTAAAAATGGATGATGGATATGATAATGAAAGTTTTATGAAGAATGACATGGCTTCCAAAAGTTATTAAATGTTGTCTACCAAGAACTAGGTTAATTGTCATCTGTGAAGTGCTGACCTTTAATATGATTCCTGTATTCAGAGGTTTGTATTTGATTTGTATTTTCATCCCACAGATTCACTGCTGCCAGAAGAAGGTACATTGTCCAGTTCAACACCATGGTCCAGGTAAGCAGTGTAAAAAAAATGAAATCTGTGTGGAAAATCATTTCAGGACCTGTATGGAATGATGAGTGTTGTGTAACAAGTGTAAATAAAGATTTGTATGAAATACACTGTGGATTAAAAAAGTCCTTGAGAATATTGTGGGTATGTTGTCCACCAAGTGTAAGAAGGTAAATAGAATCATTATAAATCTTGTTACACATTTGCATATCATCATCTTGGTAATGTGTACAGAAAAATCTCTTGTGGATGTTAAGCTTTGTCATGGTTAAGCACAAGAATTTGTATTTCTCATAAAATTTTTCAGTTGTGTATAAATTGAGCATACATTAACATACGCTTTAAGATGTAGGTGTATTCTTATTCCATACTTTGACACCTACAGGTGAATGAGGAGACTGGTAACAGGCGCCCTGTGATGCTCTCCCTGACTGGGAGGGATGACAGTGCTAAGAAGCTGGAAGGACATAAAGAGGAAAAACCTCAAGAGGATCAGGCCAATAAAGAAATGAGTGCTAAAGGTACATGTTTAATAAGTACATGTGTTATAACATTTGTAATAATCAATAACAGCTGTGGTTCTGTTAGTAACAAGTGGTTTAAGCTTTCAGTAGATACATTGACTTGCTTTGTATTTGACACACTCTTTATTTTATTTTCTTAAATTTAATGCAATATTATGATCATGATCCAGATACCCTAAGTACAGTCAGGTAAATTATAGTGGCATATCATAATGCCTAAATTTGATAAATAAAATCACCCAAAAAATCTGCAAAGAGGAACAGATTTAATAGTTAAGAGATAGTATACATCCTATGGTAATGTCAGAAATGTTATTGATTGTCAAAACTGGAGAGGATTAGTCTGTAAAGTTATTTTGGAACTTGTAAAATAACTAAAATAAAGAGTAACCTCTTTCTTTGTCAGGTGCAGGGGTACCCATGGCTGAAGCAGGTCCCAGTGACAAGAGCACAGTACGACCAGACCCAGCAGTCATCCCAGGCCTGATGCCAGATCAGATCACCAGCTTAATTAGGTTTGTACATCTAAAGTACAGCTTATTTATCTTAAAAGGATATTTTCTTTGTGTCAGCTTATAATTTTCCTTTTGCATATTGACCGTGTGACCTCTCAGCATGGATTGCATAGCAGGCCTGAAAATTAGAGAAATTTCCCAGAGTGGAATTTCCATTTCAGGAAATTTTACATCAGTGATCCCCATCCTAGTTTATGTTAAACAGGACACCTGGTTTCAGGAAATTCCACATAGGTCCACTCATGCCAGGTGTAGAAATACTGTATTCCTGAGATGTTTAATATGAACAGAATTATAACACATTTTGATATCATTATATTCTCAGTATTTCTAAATAAAGATCTCATTTTATCAGATAAATGGTAAAATGATTATTTGAAAACTAGCATTATGATATGATGTTGAAGCAAGAGAAAGGGACTGTTTGAATAACATCAGATACAAAATCTGAATTGAAAATGTGTGTCATGATACTCCTATATCAACAAAATATTTGAACAAAGTATCCTATTAATGTTATTACTGCTGATATTTGTCGCAAAATACCCTTACCTTATTATCATGCCCCTGATCATGTAATATTTAATTAGTATGACCAGTATGGATGAGATGATGAATCACTTTGACAAGGACTTCTGATGTGAATGATTCAAATCATGTTCATTTGGAGAGGTCTGATCATCATCAGTCTTGTGCAAAAGGTCTCGGAAAATCAGCCTATTGAGATTAATTAGACTAAAGTTGTCCTACCAGTCAATATTACTAATGTGTAGTGTTTATTCCAAACAATATTTTTCAACAGTATCCCATTACTTTAAGAATCCTTTGTTAATTATGTCCTTTAAACGTAAGTTGTGTTTCTTTATACCATCCGGTACTTTTATATTAAGAGTTGCATTTCTTTGAAAGTAATGATTTATAAGAATTAAATTAGCGACCTGCACATACGCATACATGTTGATGACAGGATGTTACCGTCGTCATCTGAAATGTGAATCATTTACATCCATTATATGATGTGATAAAGTCAGTGAACTGATCATCCATATCAAACTGTCCATGAGCACTAAACAGTTTATAATCAACATTGAGTTTATTCCATATACTGTTATTATCTGGTATATCTAGTTTATTGTTTATGGATTTTATAATAAATTATTTAGACCTTGGCTTATTTCTACTGCTGTGAATAATTTCTCTTCTGTGAATTTCAGCTTCTCATCCCCTCCACCAATATTTGTGTGATTTACAACCATAAATGATTAGAGACAGTTGTCAGTTCTTTGAGTGTTGACTAAGATGCACGGAAAGCTTAACCATAGGAATTACTTTGTTTTGTGCATTCAGTAATTTTTTTCAAGAACATGGATTGATAGTACCAGTTTCTTTATGTGATGTAGGAGCAGTGGCACTGGTGATATATTCAAATATATCAATAATTACAAAATATATATTCTAGATATCCTGGATCATTAAAGTTGCCTGACTACCTGCTGATATCTAGAAACTTAGGAGACCTACCTTGCATCAGGGATGACAACTGCACTTGTGGATCGTCCCATGTGTGTAGCGAAGCCTAGATTCTGGCTGCACTCAGTCGTGATTGCCTTGTATCGGATTCATTCAGCAAGCCCAACTGTGTCAATGCTGATAACAGTCTTGTTTGTTGACTGGCGTTGGCCGGGCCTGTGGAAGCCGTGTGTCTTCATGTCCCTGGATGCCCCTGGGAGGTCACCGCTTTCTCTTCGGGGTCAAAGTTCACAGAAGCGCCTGGTGCTGTCTGCTACAGCTGATTGTACATGCGAATTGTCTGTTCGCAGTAGGGTCAATGGTGTCCCTGTTAGACTGAGTGGCGTTTGGTGCAGTGATGGGATGGTTGTGGGTTTCACGGGGGTTGACCTCATTACCACGTTGCGGGGTTCCGCCATTGTCGGTGTCAATATGATGAGGTTGCTGGCCAGCAGCGTGTGGCGTGTTATGTGCTGCCGCTTCTGTAAGTGGGATGCCATGGTTCCCGTGCGTGGCAGATATATTAAGGCCTGGTGACCGTGTTGTTTGTAACCGAGATACGGCCTTGATGACCAACCTCTGCTGACCACGAGGAATTTTTGCGGTCATATCCTCTGGTTGAAGCAGTTCCAGAGCGTCTAGCAAAGTAAAGCCAAGTTTCGCCAGATTATCTACTGTGGTCCGGTCGATCATATTGTCTTTAGCCCAAGAGGTTACTCTGTCGGCGGACGTTATGGTTGGTCCCTCTTCCCGAGACTCACTCTCATCGCCCGGCATGGTCACTGTGTACACGCTTGTACTACGTAGTCTAAGCTGCTTACTGTTGCTGTGCTGCTGGCCGAATGCTGCAGCCTTTGCTCTCACCCCTATCGCGCATTACCTTGTCACGTGACTTGCTACATATCACCCTTGTCACGTGACTGCGGGCATATCCCACATTAATTAACAACAAATTACTATATATTAATTAAATCATTCAGTAATTTTTTTCAAGAACATGGATTGATAGTACCAGTTTCTTTATGTGATGTAGGAGCAGTGGCACTGGTGGTACTCCTTACTATCCAACCCCAGTCCAGAAGCCCTGTTCATATATAAATAGTATCTTGATGGATATTGAAAACCTCATTTACTGTAATGGATGAGAGGATGAACCTCTCTTGCACAACTGAAATGTGAACGATTCAAATCATGTTTAGGAAACGGGATACTGATCATCATAAAGTAAACAATTTATGACCAGTTATTTCAATAGCCTTCTGTAAAAATTAATGTAGTTAAACATTTTATTAATAATAGCCCACACTTTTTAGTTAAACCCCCTGGGAATTTTATTAATTTCTAAGGGCATCTTTATAACTTTTTATATCTTTAATCCTGATCATATTTTAAAAGTGTATTTCCCTAATGTAGACAGTTTTTGTGTTTTATAGCTGGTTATATTATAAATAATAAAGATGAAATGATGATCCCCTTCGTCTCTGAAATGTGAATCGTTCCATTTTCACTTGATGAATTGACAATCATTCGTTGAGGACTGATCATCCATTACCAGTGACATTTGGTCTGTTAAATCACAGATGTATATGAATTGTGTTTTTATTTGGCACATTATGTAGCAACTTCATTACTTAGCAAGAGTGTTGATTATTAGATGCAGTTTGATTTACTAAATATAAGATGAAACGGAAAAAGCAGTCTGTGACTCATACTACGCCAAAGTTTACACATTTCCACATTGCTTTGTTGTCTTCAGGTCACTGGTTGCGATGATCGGCCTTCCTGTGGATCAGGACACACTGCATGCCACATTGAGGCTGACCCTGCGTCTGACACGTGAACACCAGCATGCGATACAGTTCGCTGAGTTGGGAGGCTGCAGGCTGCTCCTGGGACTGACTCAGGCTTCAGCTTTCCAGGGCTTCACTTCTTTAGCGGCTTTAATTTTACGCCATGTCCTGGAAGATTCAACAGTACTGAAAGACACAATGGAAAAGGTTAGTGGTTGCTTCCGTTTTTTAGCTCAGCTGACTATAAGTCATCTGAGCTATAGTCGTGGTCCATTGTCTGTCCGTCCGTCCGTCTGTCCGTCCGTCCGTAGATGTGGCACGTTTTGAAACCGTAAGACCTAGGAATCCAAAATTCAGCATAATGTTAGATGTCCCCAAGATCTCCTACCAAGCGGAAAACTGGGTCTTTGCGACTTCGTTCCTTTAAGAAATTAAGGAAAAACCTCAATTTTTTATTAAAATCCTATTTTCACACTTCAGGACTTCCTAATATCAAAACCACTCATCTGTTTTTCCTCATATTCACCATAAATATTCCTCTATATAGTTCCTGTGTACATACCAGAAATTAAGTATGTGAAGTATAAATTCTTTAAGTTATGGGCCTGAACATAATGGACTTTGTAAAAAAAACAGGAAAAATATTTACTCACTTAACATGAAAAATTTTGAAACTAGAGTCTATTTTCCCAAGTATATAACTATGTTTAATTAAGATTCAATTGTTTACCCACAATTAGATCTGAATTTTGTAAATTTTTTAAGTTATTAGCATAAAAATAAAATCAGTACCTTAAATTTTGCCCAACTTTGACCATGGCACGTTTTTTTCCTGTAGGTACCATTGATTTAATTTTCACAGCATGTAAACATAAATATTTAATTTGTTTAAATCTGAAATTTGAAAATAAAAGCTTGAAAATTGAGTTAGTTATTGATTTTTCTCTTGAGGCTCTATTGTAGTCATTTGCTTTGATTACAGATGCAGGGTCCAACTCCAGGTCACTGGAAGTCAGCTGTGCCAGGGTTTCTGATTTGTTACAGTCACTGGGGGAAATCCCCTGCTGTGACAGGTGTACAGTTATTCTCATATCACCATCCCAATCCCCCCCACCGCAAACCCAACCCGCCAAGTGTTATGCAGTAATTGTTATTGTTTTCACTGTATCTCCTTAATTGTAATGCTGTTTTCACTCCGATATGCAAAAACTTTCCTTGAAAAAGTAATTCAGGGTGTAATCCAGAAGATGCAATGTTGTGTAATGTAGCATGTTTAAAGAAATCAATTTTCTTTTAAATGATTTTAACAAATTTAATTGAACCCATCAGTATGCTTAAATTTATAAAATATGAAACAGATTATGGATAAATAAAGACACAATTAAAAATTGTGAAATCTAAATCAAGTATTATTTTTATATATTTATTGTTTTGTAGATTTGAAACATATTTTTGTGGTAAAAAAAATAAACATTTGTATGCATGATATGGTGTCATCTGACAAGATTGAGATTTATGATGATGCAATTGAGAACTATGAATAAACTTTTATATTCAGATATATATGATATATTGGAAATGTATAGAAATATAAACTTAAATTTAAAAAAAATGATGTGATAAAAAAATAGGATTTAATACAAACTTTTGTTCATTATTTTCCTGCCTCAGCAGAATTTGACATCAGGCTTTGTTTGCCCTGTTTTATGTTGTTAATTAGTTATATTTCAACTGTATACATTTCATAAAAAAATACATATATATTTAATAATATATATTATACAGAAAAATAGATTCAATTGAATAAATGTGTAAACTACTGAAATGTCAACAGTTAATCAAAAAGCCAACTAATGATCATGGTAATAGTACAGATCATTTGTTCACAAACTGCTCACATGTTTCAGTTTCATCATAAGGAAACACATGGTCAGGTCACAAAATATTATTTGCAACAATTTCTTGCTCATCAATACAAACCAGTCATATAAACCAACCATGGCCTTTATTACCTCTGCCTCTTACACTTTATCTCCATTAGATATTATTTTAGATTTTTACCTTCAAGGTTAACGTCAGCTGAGCACAGTGACCCATGGGTCCCTTGTTGTATTCTGGAAAGATAAGAACCATAGAGTCTATAGTTATCATGGGCCTCATTATACTTATTGTAATGCACCTGTACAGCTATATTATAAAGCACTCTTTACTGTTTAGCATGCAGTTAGACAAATTAGGACCAGTCATTGGCTCTAAAACAACCAAATTTTAGCTGCTGGAAATGTAAAACATAATTCAAGCAAAATTAAATTAAGGGTAAGATATTGTTGAATAAATCATATCATTGAAGTGGTCTTTAGCCTTTTCTGTGCTGAGACTGCCTCAAGATTTGAAACCATACCATGAGACCAAGGACTCAAACCACCATATAATGAATGCATTCTTAATATGATCAAATCAGGAGCCAAAAAATATTCAATCATATGAAAGTTATTAAACTTATTTAATATTTTCTCTTATGTTTGTATTCTGACTTAATTAAATCTACTGCTGAAAGTGTTTTTTGTACTTTGTGTGTTTGACTTGTATAGATTGCTAATATATACATCCATACGGGTGTTTTTGCCATGAGTGTGTTTGACTAGTATATATAGCTTATATATACATATATATGTACAGGTGTTTTTGTACCAAGTGTTTGACTTGTAAAGATAGCTTATATATACATCTATTCAGGTGTTTTTGTCTGGACTTACAGGTAGTCAGAGCAGCCACAGGAGGTATAGGATCCAGTCTTACAGGTGTCGCTCAAGGCAGCATGGGATCTCGTGAGATGAACTATGTCCTACGTGTACTGGCCCCTGCTGCCTGCCGGGAAGCCAGTATATTCAAGTCAGTAGCAAAGGCTAATCTTCGAGTAGGGTTACCAACAGCACCAACAAACAGAGGTGAATTTTGTCACTTAACCTTAGTCAGGTTATTGCATATTGAAAGAAATTTTACTCCGACAGTCTTTGCCCATTTCGCCTGTCAGTTAAATCTTTATACATACGCAAGTCAAATGACAGGATTATTATGGTATACCCACCGTCCATCTGTCCGTCCGTTAACTTTTAGTGTCACCGCGATAACTTATGGGGGGCTTTGATGGATATTGATGAAACTCACCTTAACTCCTAACCAACAGATTATCTCACCCAAGTTTGATTATGGGCAACATCCATGCATATTTGATAAGGTCACAGGTCACTAGCCTACTTTGTAGTGTGGCTGCAATAACTTAAAGAAGAATTTTTATAAAACTCATCAGAAATGTTAGTCAATAAATTATCTCACCTAAGTTCGATTTCCAGCAAAATCCATGCATATTGCATGAGGTCAGAGGTCACCACACTTTGGAAGCACTTTGATGACTTACCAAAAATCTTATTGGTTTTAATGAAACTCATTATATATATTTACCAATAGACTTTCTCACCTGAATTACCTTCTCAGCAAAATTCACTCATTTAATGAGGTCAGAGATCACCGGATACACAATGGGCGTAATATGCACGTTTGCGGTGCTCTTGTTCAAGTATGATAAACAAACTGATTGAGCTCGATTATTACTTGATATGAAAGACCTTGGGCTAACAGTGAAATACTTAAATTATGTAAAGAAAGTAAAGTCCCTTGAGTGGATTGGCTAGATTTCAGCAGAAATAATGTGTGTGGGATATTCACATGTTATTTTACAATAAGAAATGTTTCGTTTTCCATGCCTATATCTGCCAGTATTTGTATGAATTCAAGAACAGGTGCATACAAAAACTTTTTAGTGGCAATTCTAGTCTATGAACCCTTTCTTAAGCGAGCTTGTCTTAAGTTTAACAGTAAAGATGTATGCATTAAATGTATGACCATTATTTGTGTGGTTGTTACTGTTACAGATGCAGATGAGTTTGAGGCTCGACTAGTCAGCGCCAACACACCACAGATCCTACAGAGGTTACAGAGTCAAGCAGGATCAGTCCCACCCACAGACGGACCTGCCAAGGAGGTGCTTCAGGATCTACTCAACGCCTTGTGTGCAAAGTACGCTTGTGACAAGGACACATCCCATGGTACAGCTGACTTTTTAATCATTTATCAGATTCTGTTTTTCTGTGAAGATGAGAGCTTCTGTGGAATGTTGCTGGTATTTACTGACTGATGTACACAATAGTTGTCCTTGCTTATTCAGCTGTTTTACTTATTGTCAGTCCACATTTAGAGACCCAGCATGTGTTATTTGGTTTCATTAGAAGTTATTAATAATGGTGAAAAACCAATGCTGTATAAGGCTTGCTCATCAGGAGATTTAGCTGCGGAATGGTTGTCACCTTTCTGCCCTTTCCCCGATATTATTAATTCTTCATTCAGACATTGCCTAATATTTAAGGCATTCTACTGAGGGAGCTTCATGTCCCTGGTCCAGGCCCTGCTATTGCTTCAAAGGGAAAAATGATGAATTCTTGATAGAACCTCAGAGATCTGTTTTAATGTGTTAATGATTTCAGGATAATCCTCAGCTCCTAACATATGAAACCAGATACCCCAAAGGAATGATAATTTTAATAGCATATCAATCTTATTATATGTTCGCCTTAATGCTCATGCACCAGACAGTGTCACACCAGACCATGGTCCTGTCCTCTCATTATATAAGAAAAATTGTCTGCATTGTTTGCTGTTTATTATTTGTGCAGGAATAATTGTAATTGTTGGCAGAAATTAATCACAGTGAACATAAGCATGGTGAAGGAGTATGTATACATCATCATGAAAGTTGATAATATTTCCGCAGGTGAAACAACAAATTCTCAAGAGAGCCGTCAGGTGCAGTCCTTAGCAGACGCTCTCCAGGAGGTGGTGAATGAAGTGACACGCGAGATCAGTCAAAGCCACAGCATCCTACGACAGGACAGTGCGATGAGTATGCCCGCCCAGGAGGATGAAGCTGTGCCAGGTGTTCAGGTAAAGTGTTAACGACCAGGTAATGGTTACATTGTCCTGTATTCACAATTCGAGGGGTGATGTTATGTGGGGTGAAGGCAAGTTATATGTTCGTCGAAGCATCCTAGCCTCCGGGAGAGGAAGAAAAGTTTTCATGAGTGTATGTTTATCAGAGAAGCTACTTTGGTGATAAACGCAGCTTGTCTGCAAGGAATAGAATTTTGATATCCTTGGACTTTTTGCCTGGGTCATTTTTGGGGCTGAGTATTACTGTGGCCAATATAATTGGGTCCGAGTTGTTACACAGCCTACATCTGGGTCAAAGCCTTAAAATGTTCATGCAAATGCTCACTCAAAAAATAGTCTTTGAGAAATAGGAAAAGCATTAATATAGAACCATGATTTTTGTGGCCTTGTATATATATCATAGCCATTCCAGATGATATATTATGGATGAGACAATGAAGCACTTTGACGTCTGATGTGAATGACTCAAATCATGTTCATTTAAAATATCTGGTAATCATCATAATGTGCACAAGGTCATTCTAGTATCTGCCACCCTCAGTCATTGGAATAAAGTAATCCAACAGTTAATGTTATTGATGTCAGTTCTTATTCCAAATCATCCTTCTCATCTGCATTACATTATAAAGAAAGTTATTTCTTACATGTTCTACAAATGTAGAATATTTAATAATCCTGGTACTTTTAATATAGGTGTTAAAACTTTGAGACTTATTGTTAAGATTAATCAGGACCTGCACATACATATTGATGAGAGGATGATGTTATCCATCTCTGAAATGTGAATCATCAACACAGCATTACCCGATGTGATCAGATCTGAGTACTTACTGATCGTCCATGTCTAGCTGCTCATGAACACCAACATTTGTTTATAATCAACAAAACATTTCTTTCTATGGCTCACTGTTATGGATGAGAGGATGAACCTTTTTGACCACTGAAATGTGAATAATTCAAATCATGTTCAGCAAACCGTGATCTGATCATCATTAAATTTAATTTGTAAGTTTTAGTATCATTAATATTAATTAAGTTGCTTTCTGTTAAAAATGTAATATAAGTAAATTCACAATAGTTAGTGCTTTTCATTTAATATCCTTCCAGCTTCCAAATTTTTAGCAGTTGTTTAGAGCTACTTAACCTTAATATAATGATTAGCTTGTATGCCTGTATTTTAAAACTGTGTTTAAGTTTTATTGCGATCATGTAGTTCAGCATACAGATGAAATGATGATCACATCCTTCGACTGAAATGTGAATTGTTCCATCAATGCTGGATGAAATGACTGATAGTCATGAATTCTGATCATCCATACCAGGAGCACATGGTCTGTCAAACCTCAGATTGTACACAAGCTGTTTTTCAATTCAAAGTAATACAGTATGGTGCTGTGTATTATAGTATAAAGCTATCCAGATGTTTAATTTGTGTTAGCAGGTGACATCTCACTGCAAATCAAACGTGAATGGATTTATTGTAAAGATTTAGTCACTGCAATTCAATGTTTTTCTTCACAAGGAAATATATTGAATGCCTTTAAGGGTTGTCTTGTAATCTTGGACAGAAGCACACAGATTTGTAGCAAAAATTCATTAAATATGTCAACCACTGTGACCTGGTTTTGATTTCCTCTCTCTTGTTTTCCACCATGGTCTTTTCTTTTAAAGTCAAGTGTAGATATGTCAAAGTAAATACATGTAGGATGGTGTTCAAGATGCAGTTTATAACCAGTGAACACGCATTTTTGTCTAATTCCTGTTGTTTGAACTCCTGGTTTGAACTGTTCTGTATTGTTTGGACAGACTCATTCATCAGTGAACAGTGGGACTTTGGAGACAGGTGGAGAAGAAAACGGCTCGTCATCAACGCAAGCTGTGGATCCCAAGGTCAAGGAAGCTGAGGAGAAGAAAAAGCGCCCCCTGCTGCCCAAATCTATGATCCTCAGACTGTTAGCGGAGCTTGTGAGATCGTATGGAGGCATTGCGCAAATGATTTCCCAGCACACTTTCCAAGCTGGCCAGTCAGAACTGGTCACACAGGTGAGGCTTTTAACAAGTCTGTATGTGCTAGTCCATGTCAGGGTAGATTTTTTTCGTCTTTTAATGAATAAAAAATTGAAATCAATATAAAAAATTTTCAGTCCCCATTCTTCATTGGCATTGACGAGATGATGATCTATTTGCGTCACTGACATGGGAGTGATTCATATTGTGTTAACTGTCGAGATCTGATCATCTTAGTAGAGCACATATAATAACCAGCAGTAATCATCAGTATTCTAATTTGAATTAACTTTAATGTAGGGGACACTAAGTAATTGTTTTAGTTGAAAGGACATTAGCTTTTTATAAAAAATGTTAGAGTAATCAGATTAGCTGATTTGTATTATTAATTTAAGCGTATAGACTGTAAATGTTAGTATTTATAGTAAAAAGCAATATATATACATTTGCTGAAATGTGCAAAAACATAGATGAGAGGATGATCTCATTCGTCCTTTAAAATATGAATCATTTGTCTATCGTGTTGACATATTTGTGACATTTGGGCCCTTTTTTAAGGTCCAATCACAGATCTGATCATCCATGCCAAGCCTTCTACATGACAACCATTAACTAAAGCTGATTTTTAGGATTGAATTCCTGGCATCCTTGTTCTTATTTTTCCCAGTACTCCTATAATTTTGAAGTTATTTGAATGTGATTGAAATCATTGCTCATGACATATGTCTGTGTGTAGATTTTGTAGTATGCTGTCATGCATTTAATTATAAAGTCAAATTTCAGTAATCATTAACATAAAAATAATTTATGATTTGTATGAAATACAATTGGAGTCTATTTATTGCCGTGTCAAATAAATGAGTTCTGTATGTGCTTTGTTTCTCGACAGGACTGTAATGTGCTGGCGTTCATCTTGGACCAGCTTCTTCCTCCTTGCCAGACAGCAGGAGACAAGGACTGTGCTGCATTATCTCGGGTACTGCTGGCTAGTATTGCAGCTTGTAACCACAGTCCTGAGGCCCAGGCTACGCTAGTTAATGAACTGAAAGGAGCTCTACAGCGGGCGTTGGCTCTCCCAGAGAGCACGGACAAACATGCTCGCATACAGGCTTTAACTGCGATTGTAACCACTGTGATAGAGTCGTGCCCAACACCTGGCCAAATGCCCAACCAGGTGTTTAAAGGTCAGCAGAGTATAGTCAATAATATGGTCCGGTTGTTGTTAAAACGAGGCCTGGTCACTGATCTAGCTCGTATTCCACACAGCCTTGATTTGTCTAGTCCCAGCATCGCAAATACAATCAATGCAGCCTTGAAGCCTCTAGAGATGCTCTCACGCATAGTTAACCAGCCCCAAACTGTGCCTAGTCTGAAAAATAAATCCAAGGTCCCAGCCGAGGTCTCGCAAACGGAGGGAGTGGTGGATGAATCGGCTGCAGACAGAACACCCACAGGTAAGTAAAAAGAGTTAGGGACAGAATTTGTAATCTGAAAATACACCAGAACATGTCTGACACACTCCCTTCAAAATATCACATAATAACTTGTGAGGTTCACTAAAATGTCAGAGGTTAGAGGACTGTCATATTCAATGATATCTGTACAGGGTTCACCCAAACCAGGAAATGGTTTTGCTTTTAAGAAACTTGTATATTTTTCAAGGTACTTGAATACCTCTTCAGTTTTATTTACTGTTAACAGTATCTGGATTTATATAAACACTATTAAAATGAATATTGAGCTGTTTTACTGGCTTACCTTACATATGTATGATGTCATTACCAGCTCCTGCAGGAGAAGAGACAAACACGGAGCAGATGAACATCAACATTGATGACCAGGTGAGGATAGAGGATGTGACGGAGACCACGTACCAGGATGAGAACGATGATACTGTACCTGGCGGAGTCGCAGTGGAACCAGACATGGACAGTCAAGGACAGGTAGGTTTAATAGGACCTGTTGTAAATAGTAAAATAACATTTTTCATGAACAAAGCTAAACAAATAATTTTCATTTTTTGTTGTTTTTGTGTGGTTTTGCAGTTTGCAAGACATTTTAAAAATATATTCATGGACTTAATTTACCAAAAGGTGATCATTAAGTACTTTGCTTCTTTGTTTGATTTACACTTTCCACTAGATGGTTCAGTGTTCACTTGTTGACAGTGATGCCACTGCACACCAATTACTAAGCTTGAAACAAGATGCCTTGAAAAATGATAAAGTCCTGTGCAAAAATTGCTGCATGATGAAATCATGATTTTCGCACAGCATGATGATTGGTGTCATCTTTCAAAATAAAGTAGGGATGATCAATATCCATCATGATTAATCTATTTTTACCAAGAGATGTTTTATGTAAAAATGGACCTGAGCAATAAGGCCAGTTAGAATATTTCAGACGGAGGTATTGGAGGATGTGATAGACGAGCTCCTGCAGAGAGACAGTACAAGGAATCCAGAAGATCAGGTCATCGGAGAAATAATAATGAGAGGAAGTAAGTCTGACCAAGTGACAGAACTTCACATAACCTTAAGTTACACAACTATTAAATGTATTCACATGCACTTCCTTGCCAACTCTTGTGCAGTATCTAACAGTTTTTCATAGGATCTTGATAGGCATACATTATAAAATCATTACAATATCATTACCAATTATTGGATTATTGCAGTAGCTCAGCATTGGTGTCTGTTTTTCTGAAAATCTGTTTTGCTGTTTTATCATTCTGTCCTCCTGTGACTAAATCTTTATTCTGTCTTCTGGAGTATAACATGTACATACTTATTTCAGGTAATGATGATGAACCTGCAGCAGGACCAGGGGACTCAGAAGTAATGATTGATGTGGAGCTGGAGCCGGGAGAGCTCGTTTCAGCCGACCTTCAGATGACGAGCCAGGACATCTCAGAGGATGAAGCTGCTGACCATCATGATAGTGAGCAATCATACAAAATCATTCTGTTTAGACGTTAACTAAGATACCAGCTGGTTCTCATAGCTACTTACTGAAGCCACTGACCATCATGATAGTGGGCAATCATACAAAATCATTCTGTTTAGACGTTAACTAAGATACCAGCTGGTTTCAGAGCTACTTACTGAAGCAGCTGACCATCATGATAGAGAGCAATCATACCAAATCATTCTGTGTAGACGTTAACTAAGATACCAGCTGGTTTCAGAGCTACTTACTGAAGCAGCTGACCATCATGATAGAGAGCAATCATACCAAATCATTCTGTTTAGACGTTAACTAAGATACCAGCTGGTTTTCAGAGCTACTTACTGAAGCCACTGACCATCATGATAGAGAGCAGTCATACCAAATCATTCTGTTTAGACGTTAACTAAGATACCAGCTGGTTTCAGAGCTACTTACTGAAGCAGCTGACCATCATGATAGAGAGCAATCATACCAAATCATTCTGTGTAGATGTTAACTAAGATACCAGCTGGTTTCAGAGCTACTTACTGAAGCAGCTGACCATCATGATAGTGAGCAATCATACAAAATAATTCTGTTTAGACGTTAACTAAGATACCAGCTGGTTTCAGAGCTACTTACTGAAGCCACTGACCATCATGATAGTGAGCAATCATACAAAATCATTCTGTTTAGACGTTAACTAAGATACCAGCTGGTTTCAGAGCTACTTACTGAAGCAGCTGACCATCATGATAGAGAGCAATCATACCAAATCATTCTGTGTAGACGTTAACTAAGATACCAGCTGGTTTCAGAGCTACTTACTGAAGCAGCTGACCATCATGATAGAGAGCAATCATACCAAATCATTTTGTGTAGACGTTAACTAAGATACCAGCTGGTTTCAGAGCTACTTACTGAAGCCACTGACCATCATGATAGAGAGCAATCATACAAAATCATTCTGTTTAGACGTTAACTAAGATACCAGCTGGTTTTCAGAGCTACTTACTGAAGCAGCTGACCATCATGATAGAGAGCAGTCATACCAAATCATTCTGTTTAGACATTAACTAAGATACCAGCTGGTTCTCAGAGCTACTTACTGAAGCAGCTGACCATCATGATAGAGAGCAGTCACACCAAATCATTCTGTGTAGATGTTAACTAAGATACCAGCTGGTTTCAGAGCTACTTACTGAAGCAGCTGACCATCATGATAGAGAGCAGTCATACCAAATCATTCTGTGTAGATGTTAACTAAGATACCAGCTGGTTTCAGAGCTACTTACTGAAGCAGCTGACCATCATGATAGAGAGCAATCATACCAAATCATTCTGTGTAGATGTTAACTAAGATACCAGCTGGTTTCAGAGCTACTTACTGAAGCAGCTGACCATCATGATAGAGAGCAGTCATACCAAATCATTGTGTGTAGATGTTAACTAAGATACCAGCTGGTTTCAGAGCTACTTACTGAAGCAGCTGACCAATATTATAGAGAGCAGTCATACCAAATCATTGTGTGTAGATGTTAACTAAGATACCAGCTGGTTTCAGAGCTACTTACTGAAGCAGCTGACCATCATGATAGAGAGCAGTCATACCAAATCATTGTGTGTAGATGTTAACTAAGATACCAGCTGGTTTCAGAGCTACTTACTGAAGCAGCTGACCATCATGATAAAGAGCAGTCATACCAAATCATTTTGTGTAGACGTTAACTAAGATACCAGCTGGTCTTCAGAGCTACTTACTGAAGCAGCTGACCATCATGATAGAGAGCAGTCATACCAAATCATTGTGTGTAGATGTTAACTAAGATACCAGCTGGTTTCAGAGCTACTTACTGAAGCAGCTGACCATCATGATAGAGAGCAGTCATACCAAATCATTTTGTGTAGACGTTAACTAAGATACCAGCTGATCTTCAGAGCTACTTACTGAAGCAGCAGATCACCCCGATCTTTAGGATTACACGACATCATCATTAAATGTTTATTCCTATATGGAAGGTGCCAACTGCTTATTAAATAAGTTTAGTTCTTCATGGAAGATGCAGACTGCTTATTAAATAAGTTTAGTTCTTCATGGAAGATGCCATTGCCTTTGTAAGCAATACATCATTGCATCATAGGTGGAACTAAAAATGTTGATTTGTTGTATTTTAAAAATAAATTTAACACCACTCTTGGCCTTCTGGTTTTGAATATACATATAAACACATATTTTATGTAAGAAGTATCATGTCTAAATTCAGCATACCGGTAATTGGTAAGAAATATGACAAGACCTTGTACTATCTTATATTTCATTTGATCACTGTAATAATTGTGTCAAGGACATAAATGGCTTAGGTAAACAGCATATTGTTTAAAGTATAGATTTTTTCAACCATAGATATCAAGAGACAGAAATTGAAGAAAAATGTTCAGGTACCCTTACAGAACACCGGACCTCTGGTTTGTGAGCAAGTCAAATGACTTAATTATGGTCACTTTATATTACTGTGGATGAAATGATGAACATATACTGTCTCCCGATTCTCTAATATTGAGAATGTGTGGGTTTACCTTGGAGAACTGATCATCCTTAACCAAAATGGACCATATGATGTAGAGAGCTGTGCTGTACTTCATTCAGAATAAACCTATGTAAACTTGTTAATCTTGGTGTTCTGTAGATGATAACAACGAGCACGATGACCTGTCAGAGGCTGATGATGCTGATGTTGACGAGGATGAGCCTGAGGATGAAGATGATCATGGTGATGCTGAAGATGAGGATGTTGAAGAGGAAGATGATGAAGATGATGATGATGAGGTGGGTCATAACAAGATAATCATCAGTCTCTTTTTAAATAATATATATATATATATATATATTGTATATGAATATGTATTGATCTACATATGTAGTCTGTTGATGAGCATTTCATGCTACAGCAACAAAGTATAAGTTTTATCTTATAAGAGTAAAATCTTATGCAGCAGAATATTATTAGTAATATTGTATATTTATTTTTAGGCCTCTATATTAGTGAAATAAACACCTCATGGATGAGATGATGAACATACAGCATCAGCACAAAAATGTAAAATGATTCATATCATGTTCAATGGTCAATAAATCTGATCATCAAAGTAGAGCACAGTTTAATACCGTCACTATCAACACTACATAAAAATTACAGTTTATATTGTTTATGTCTCTTCCTTATAGGATCAAATTAGCTAATTTTAACAAAAATTAGTGTAAATCTTGAATTGGAAATTTAGTAATTTGTTTTGCCTCATTTATCAACCTTTGTTTAAAATGTGAATTCTTCATCTGTTTCTGTGTAACTTAAAACTTACATTCTTGATTAAGTTCATGATAGAAAGTGCTCTCATGAATGAAATGAAGATAATTCGTCCGTCTGAAATGTGAATCATTGCGTCTTGTGTACAGCATGTTGAAATGTTACTTCAAGACTGATCATCCAAGGTGGAATAAGTGCTGAAATACACGAAATAGAATAAAATGCTAAATTTATAATATTCACATTTTGTGACACTGGAGATGGTACAACTGATTATAATTTGCAGGGTTCTGATATGGAAGGTGACAATGATGACTTTCAGGATCTTGAAGATGCATTGTTTGGTAACCAAGATGACAATGGTTTGTTTGTGCAGCTAGAAGATATCTTTTCCTCAGGTAAGGCTCGTTTCAGTCATGAGGGGCTTGAAAGTACAGATTTGCTCTTATTTTAAAATATGTCAAAATGTATCTGACTTAGATTTGTCATTACCCTTTTAGTAATCATCAATCTCAACAAGGATTAAGCAACCAAGATAGAAAAAAAATCATCTGTTGCCTGTGGTGATAGCTTAACAATAGTAGAGTAATTTCAGTTTATGAGACATTTGCTTGTTTGTCATCCTGATGGTCTTTAGCAGAAAAAAAAAGTACTAATGGATCAAATTGAAGTTTTATGAATAGGATGAAGTCAGAATTAGCTCCAGGTTTGGAAAAACATTCATATTTAAGCCTTTTGTTGTTTTGACACTGCATGTCTGTGATTTGTTGTCATGGGCTTAAGATCTCTTGTTTTTCAGGAGGTCAGCATGTTATGTTTGGTGGTGACTCCACGGCACACATCAGGACATACCAGCTGCCTGTGGCTGTACACGATGGTGACAATGGAAATGAACTGGCCCGTAAGTGAAGGAGGATTGCATTATTTAAAATTAAGAAAGAATATGGTATGCACTGATGACAAGACGTAACCTGATATGAAAGAAATGTTGTTGTAAAGAGTTGCACAGATGATGTTCCTTCAGTGTTTTACTTCCAGGATGAAGCCGTGATCCAGTGTGTTAGAGAAAACTGGTTTGCTATTACATTTTGGATTCAGATACCAGCCACAGCAGCTATCTCAAGTGAACTGTTTTCCAAGCAATTTAGATTTATTCTGGTTATCAAACTGTCTGAAGCCAAACTGTAATCCTCCTTCTATATACTGTTTTGTATTTTCTTGTTTTCTAGTATTTGATTACACATATGCTTGCCTGGATGGGATGATGATAGTTAGCTTCTCCCAAAATCTTGGTTCTGTGAACTGAGAATGTGTGGGTTCACCTTGGAGAACTGATCATCCAGTTTAACATTTGCATGCTTAGTCAGCTCCTGGTCACTGAATCATGTGTTTGGCTTGCTCCCCAGAGAATATTAAATCATACTTGCCGCTTTAAAGTTTATCACTAAGATTACATCCACCGTTAATTTTAGATGGAATGAATGTTTATAACAGCCATTACATGTCTCTTGAACATTGTACCATTCAGTTTCTAAGTACACAACATAATTAGCTGTTTATTTATAGTTTCCTAATATGTTCTTCCCTTCTTAGCCCCAGCAGTGCCTCCTGCTCCTAGTAATGTTATGGGAAGTCACCCCCTGTTGATGCGTCAGCCAGAGCCGACATTGGGAGGCCATGTAGCCGCCAGGGTTCACCGCGTGGGCAGACAGCGAGGTACCTACCGCTACAACCCTGGAAACCAGACGTTCCATGTACACTACACCATTGACGGCAACCGTCAACCCACCCCACCAGCGATATTACAAAGGTGAGGGAAAATTGATGATCCAGTGCTTAAGGGTCATAAAGACTTTCTTTCTTTGCGTGAAAGTTCAAGTATCATAATCCTTGATTCCTTTGAGTACATTGAGCAACACTGGAAAGGCAAGTTCATAATGAAAAGTTTGTTTTACTGCATGTGGTTGATTGATTAAATCATGTAGAGGCACTGCTTTAAGGTATGACAGTCAAAGCAAAGTGTGAAAACCCAAGCATGTTTGGATTGCATGATGATTATATGCTTTACCTGAAATCTTGGTTTACCAACTGAGACCATGTGGGTTCACCTTGGAGAACTGATCATCCAGATATGTAAAGCATTTGGGGCTTAATTTGAATCTGTGTTATAAATTTGAAGATTACTTGAACATGATTATTAATATTTTATGCAACATGGTTATCACTAACACAGCATGAAAAAGAAAAACTATAACCGCTACAGCTTTAGGGTTGAAGTAGTTTTAAATGACTTGTAAAATAATTTTTACCAAGATTGTCTATTCAGATATGTTTTACAGGTGTGTCTAATGAAGTTGTATTCTTTGTTTCAGGTTACTGGGGCCTACTGCAGCTGCCGATGTACTACAGTTAACGGGTAATATGTCCAACGGTTCTGGTCATGCTCGGGTTCTGTTGGCAAATGATGAGCTGAGGTTCATGCAGAATGATGAGGACCTCTTTGATGACCTCATGCAGGTAATAGAAAATAATAAGTACTGCCATCTTCCTGGTTAATGATATGTGGTCAGAATAACTGGGTCACATCCTGCAAAATTATTTATCTTTATTTATGCCCTAAAAATCTAAGTTTATTTCCATTAAAATTGTATGGAAGTTTTATAAATAAATATATTTTTTATAAACTTTGCTGGCAAAAATTTTTTACAGTTCCTTGCAGTTGGACTGTGTGAAATAACAACTTTCATATTCATTTGGATGGCATGATGATGGTTTGCTTTACCCCTAAATCTCAGTTTACTAATTGAGACTGTGTGGGTTCACCTTGGAGAACTGATCATCCAAATGTGTTCATTAAACAGAGCCAGGGATATGAAATACATGTTCAGCCTGTGTTTCATTATTGAAAAGTACCTGCCACCTAATGTAGAAAAAGGGAATTCATTTAAGTTTTGTTTTGTACCAAAAGCATTCTGAAATTAGTATGTCACATCACAGTAAACTGGAGTAAGGTGAATGAACCTGGAATATTTTAGGCAATTAAGAATCCAACCTCTGATTTTGAACACAAATATATAAATACGGAAGAAACGGACAATCACAATAGTGAAACAGTTCATCTTTAAAATTTGAACGATGAGTACATAAGTATATAAAAATGGCTTGAGTATCAGTAATTTAAATACTTTTCATTAATTGCAGGAAAATTGCTATGATGGAGTAGGAAGCTCCGGCATTTTGTCCAGCATCCCATCGGCATTAACCCGCTGGACCGAAGAAGCTCGGGTTCTCGATGGAGACAGCATTCATGACTGTATTACAAGTATGTTGTGATTAATTCTTGTTTCTAAAGTACACTCTGTCCTATATTGTTTGTGTAGAAAATCTATGAAGAAAAGAAAACTGTTAGAAGAAAAAAAACTACTGATGAGTCTACCTTTCAGGAATTGGGTTCCCTGAGTGAGTGAGTTTGTATTTGTTTCTTTATAAAGAACAATCAGTTGTGTTTGTTCTCCTATTTACCAGCCCTTAAACCTGAAATCATCGATGAGTTGGAGAAGCAGAGAGACCTGGAACTTAAGGAACGCAAAGAGAAGAGAAAGAAGACCTCTAACGGTCAGGGAACAGCCAAGGAGGAGAAGGTCGAGACCAGCAAGGCAGCGGCTGACAGCAACAAAACAGAAGCTGTCAGCACGTCACAGGGATCAGACCAGCAGAGGATGGAGGTCAGTTATACTGTAATCAGCAGAAAATGATCATCATTTTGGTCATTTGGTAATGGTAACTGATCTCACGTTTAGACTTGGTCTTTCTGTGAAGTAAAGCATTAAATTTATTTGGATGGCATGATGATAATTTGCTTTACCCCTAAATCTCAGTTTACTAATTGAGACTGTGTGGGTTCACCTTGGAGAACTGATCATCCAAATTTGTCATAGAGGACCCAAGGATAAAATGTCTCAGCTGGTCATCGTGCTGGTGATTTAAGTTTACATCTTCTATTGTCAATGGTTTTCTTTTCACCACTCATTATAAAAAGCAGTATATTTTATATAGTAATGTATTTTTCTTTTTATCTTTGTTGATAATAGTTTCATATTTGTATTCATCCACAGATCAGCAAGTGTATAATGTAAGTTTATTTACACTTATCAGGTGTAGAAGATTTACTTTATATTTACTTAATCCTAGAAAACCATAGTTAGATTTGTTTAAAAGCATTAGGCCAGAAAAAGGAGCGCCAGCCTGCAAGTATTTACATACATAAGAATTAACTGTGTTTATGAGATATTACTATGATTGCCTTGGGGTTTTCAGATTGGTGAGAGTTCTACAACCAGCAGTTTGAATGGCAGTAACACGTTCTCAGCCACCAGCTCAGGAGAGGCTGCCCCAAGTGATACAGCACCTGTACCAGTCAGTGAAGGTAAGCTGTGGCAGTTGTCACAAGCCAGGCTTCAGGTCTTAATGGCATATTTAAAAATCCTATTATAAAAAAATCACACTTTTACCTGAAGAATTTTCTGTACATATTGCATAATCTAAGACCATTTTCCAGCAGAAATCACTTTTTATTTATGTTCCTACCCACAAAACTTGAAGTTGTGTGGATTATTAAGGAGCTATCACAACCTCCCAAGGCAATCACAGCTGGTATCACAGCAACATGTACAGCCAATGGGTGGCCTGGGCTCTTCCAGGATAGTAAGTGCCATTCAGTGAGGGCCTGTGAAATCTCAGGAAATCCTCTTAGAGATACTCTCCCATGTCTGTACAAGTATTCATTTCTTGATAATTAATTTTCAATGCATATAAAACCTTAAATCTAGAAGACTTATTAGTTACATTGCATTCACATGATATGATTATCTTGATCTTTATTCTATTGACAGTGTAACATGCAGGCCATACAGTGGTCCTAAGTTTTCTTAATCATCCGTCTATGTGTCACATTTACAGCATCTCGTTTGGCGTCTGCCATTGTGGAAGAGGTTCTGTCCTCAACACCCATCACCGTGGTGACCAGTGTTCACGAGGTTACACCTTCAGCTGTGTCTACATCATCAGCGCCAGTGCTTGAAACTCCACATAACCCAATACCAGTCACGACTCCAGCGGCACCAGTACCTAACAGGTCAGTTATTTGTTTGCTTATAACAGCTTTATAATAATATAATAAAAATTTTCTGTTAGTTAACTTTTTGATTGGCATTACCAACGCCAGCATTGCTTGGCCTGCACAAAACTATTGCAAGAGGCTAATGTTTATATGAGTTTTCACTGTTTTTCCTAAACAAGTCTTCCTCCTGGTACAGTGAACATTGCAGAGTTATATATTGTAAGTGGCTTGACATTGAAAATCGAGTTTGCATATTCATAGTAACCCAAGATTTTGTGGATTTTGTGTAGACTTATGTGTGGTTTCTATGTTATTGTCAAACAGTGTGCATGAATACCGTAGATTCAGAAGGCTGAACATAATAGTTGTAATTGATAGAATATATATTGTTATCTTTGTCTTCATCGAGCAGATATGGAACACCTCCAAGGTGTGGTCAACTGTATCAGCTAATGATGTCCTCAAGCACAGCAGGGTCAGCAGCTACAACCAGTGGAGAACAATCTGAGATCTGCCCTACACTAGCAATGGACATTTCAACAGACTCCTCAGAACAGTCCACAGTGGTGGAGTCAAGTGTGGTGCCAAGTGATACTAGTGACACCCCCCAGGGGGCGCCAGAAGAGGCTCCAGCGACACCCGAAGAGCCCACAGCGCCATGTCTGAATCTTTATAGAGAGCTGGTGCGAGCCCGTGCTGTTGAAAGTCAGGGTTCTGAAGAAGAACAGACAGGTGTGATCACTCCCGAGGAACCATCCAATATAACCAGCTCTGATGCTGTCACAGTGCACACCTCTGGTAAGTGTGGTAAACTAAAGTTATTGTTAAACACCCGCTCTGATAAACTGCAGTTATTTTAAAACACCCACTCTGGTAAACTAAAGTTATCATAAAACACCCACTCTGATAAACTGAAGTCATCATGAAAAACCCACTCTGGTAACTTAAGTTATTGTAAAACACCAACTCTGATAAAAAAAAAAGTTATGGTAAAACACCCACTCTGGTAAACTAAAGTTTTCATAAAACACCTACTCTGATAAACTTACCAATTCTGTGTGAATTGTAGTTCCGGTAATGGACGTGTAGGTCACCAAACTCCATCCAGATTGATCTTACTGGTGTTAATGAGGCTCCGTATTGGTCAGTCAAGTGGTGACCTACTTTAGTCCATGTAGTGGAACTAAAGTTATCGTAAAACACCCACTCTGATAACATGCTCATGAAAGTATATTTGGTCGGTCTTATTACTACTCAAAATGCACATCATTCTGTTTATAGGTTACACTGATGTGACAAAGTGTGTAATCTAGCTTCCAATTTAATTAGATAGTATCTAAAATTCAGTGCATGCGGAGATAAAATTAATTTTTTCCACTACCCAATAAACTTTGGAGTCCTTACTTTTAAACATATTATATTGAACTTCACTTGCATATATGTGGCTAATATTAAAAAATACTCAAGCACAAGCTGCAGAGGTTATTGTCCAAAACATGTTTGTGTTGGGGCATTTGTCCCTGTCAGTTGTAGTTGTGTTCTTGAAAGTAGTTATTTGCCTGTATAAGTTTTGGGAATTGCACCTTCTTCTGTGCCATGCTTGTCCCTTGCAAAGTCTGTGTATAGTATTTTTGAGTGATGAAATTTGTCATTTGTTACATGGTCTGAGTCTTCTATGTTCTGTGCTTTATGCGAGTGATAATTCTTATAATTAGTTCAGGGTCTGAGCTCTCTGTGTACTATGCCTTGTTTGTGAAATTTCTTATAAATTGTTACAGGGTCTGAGCTCTCTGTGTACTATGCCTTGTTTGTGAGATTTCTTACCAATTATTACAGGGTCTGAGCTCTCTGTGTACTATGCCTTGTTTGTGAGATTTCATATCAGTTATTACAGGGTCTGAGCTCTCTGTGTACTATGCCTTGTTTGTGAGATTTCTTATCAATTATCACAGTGTCTGATTTCTCTGTGTACGATGCCTTGTTTGTGAGATTTATCAATTATTACAGGGTCTGAGCTCACTGTGTACTATGCCTTGTTTGTGAGATTTCTTATCAATTATTACAGGGTCTGAGCCTCCAAGCACTGCAGATGCTGAGACACCGCCCAATGAGCAGCCTCCTGGTTTTATTAACGAGAACGCTAACAGCAGCTGGCCGCCACCTCCAGTCTCAAGGTAGTACATTTCACGTCTGAACCTAATGATGCAAGAATAGGAATATACACATATTCAAATAAATCATAAACATGTTCAAATAAATCATAAAATATCTCATAAATCATATGAACAACAATCATCAAACCAAAAACACATCTTGTCAGCAGTCATAGAATTCAATTAAATATCTGTTAAAAGCTGTTCTTCACATTTTAATCCCACAAATGATAGTAAAGTTTGTTGTTCCCTTGCCAAAGATATACTTCAAATTTACAGGCTGCTGATTGTTAGTTTGTGTTATGAATATTCCTTAACAAATATTAAAGTTGTTTTTGAGTTGTCACGTCACAGAAGAATGCAGAAATATTTCATCTCAAATTAAGCTTTGTAACTCATATTCACTGGATTTCCATATTAATAATGTAATAATATGAGAAAATTGTCATTTGGAATTTCATTTAGAGCACATCGGTGACATTATTTTGTCATCATGACAGAAAACATCAGGCCTGTGGACATTAAAATTGTGTGTTTAGATAACAAAAAAAGTTACAATATGAGAATAACCATTCAAACAAGTTTGTTATTTGTATATTTTGTGCAGCTTAGCTTTGCCTCAAGGTCAGCAATATATTTGAAATGAGGAAACCTGAATTGGGTTACATGGTCAAACATCAGAGCTGTTAGTCATTGTTTTCCTTGAATTAAATATACACAGATTGAACTGGAGCAACATTTTAAATGGATCAAAAATTTTTAAAGCTTTGATATGAAGTATATTTAATTGATCTGGAAAAAAAATGGGAAAAAAAAATCATCTTAATAAGTCATAAAAAATATTCAAAATCAAACATTTTTCTTTTACATACAAAGAAAAATGATTATATAAAACCTAGGAAAAATCTGTGGTTGATGTGTTTTGTCATTTTATATCTTGTTTACATTAAATGACTGACAGCTCTTCTTTCCTGCTACAGCAGCTCGTCCACAGCCTCTGACACGCAGGCCAGCACATCCCGCGGACCAAGCATACAGGTCGCCACCGGCACGGGGATAGAGGTTCCGGAGGGCGTGGACCCGTCATTCCTGGCCGCTCTGCCGGAGAACATCAGGCAGGAGGTTATCGCTGAGCAGCTTCGTCTTGAGCGGCTACAGCAGAGGGCTCAGCAGCAGAACCAGCAGGCTGGACAGACTGGTATCATGGAGGTTAACCCAGAGTTCCTGGCTGCCCTGCCACCAAACATACAGGAGGAGGTATATAAGGATCTGCATGTGCAATTATTGTTGTTATTAATATTATCATTTGAGCGTTGTTATAGTCTTGTCCACTGTTTGTCCTTCCATTACTCTCTTTCATGCACATAAAGAGTCTTTACAGCAGTTGCTGTGAAATGTTTACCACATGTTGGTATCTGAGAGAGGTTGTATGCTATAAAATTTCAAACTTAACTGAATAATTTCCCGATAGACTTGCTAGGTAGCCATCGAAGAATTTGTGGAGCATCTGAGGACCTTTATGGTTCCATTCTAATTAGGACTTCCCTTTAGATAAATTTTTATTGTTTCCTTATATTGTTTAAATACTGTTAATTCAGCAATTTCCAAATTATCAGTCTTTATGCATAACTTCCATGGATGAATTTTTGTGTGATAAAAAATGCCATGATTAAGCTGAGTCAGTCTTGGAAGTATTTATTGCAAAACACAAGCAACCTTGTATCAGAAACTATAAATTTTTCAGCCTACATACCAATATGACAGATTGGTCCATCGGGTGTTTACCGGCAGAATATGGCCCCATCGTAGAAGCATGTATAAGGTGGATTGGATTTTAAACCATGCTATTTTGGAACAAATTTTCCAGCTTAGACTTTTAAGTATAGAGTGGTTTTAGTCAATTCACTGCCAAACTGGAATTTTTCCATTATCTGATAAGAAGTATTGAGGGGCATATTTTCCATCAGTAAGGTTATACAAAAAAAAAGGCTGAAATGAAGGTTTCTCTGAACTGTGCAGGTACTGGCCCAGCAAAGAGCAGAACAGGCCCGCTTGTCATCAACACCCACTGTTCCAGACACTCCAGTGGATCCAGCCAGCTTTATAGCATCCCTCCCATCCAGCCTAAGACAGCAGGTGCTTGCAGACATGGACGACAGCATGGTGGCTGTACTGCCAGCCGACTTGGCCGCTGAGGCCCAGAACCTGCGCAGAGACATGGAAGACAGACATCGAAGGCTCATGCAAGATAGGCTTTTTGCTCAAGCGGGTATGTTGGTTATTTACAACTGTGATAAACACTAAACCAGCACAAACACAGGCACACATATATACACTTCCCATATGCCAAAGCATTTTATATCATCTTGTGTAGCCGTCAGGACTGGTTGTCTCTGTATGTCTAATTATAAAAAAAACTCAAAATCATTGAATGTATGGGTAAAGTTTGGATTGACAAGAAAATTGTGGACTTTTCTCTGAATTTGCTGTTGCACATACCATCATGATAATCTTGAAGCACTAGTTACTCTTAAAGGACATTTTAATATGGATGGCCATACATGCTGAGATCACTTCATCTTAGCTCTTTCTGTGCACTATTATAAATTGTTTATAATGAAAAATAAACACTATTTCAAATACAGTTAACCTTTGTGAATGTAACACTTAGTTTTGCCTTCATTTACAGGTCTAGCAGGAAGGCTAGGTACCACATATGCAATTCGTTCGGTTCACCGGACTGGTGGTGCACCCTGGGGATGGGGTACCCAGCGTACAGGTCAGACAGCAAGTAACGCAAACACAGTACGAATTCGTGGACGGTACATGTTGGACAATGAAGCTCTGACATGCCTCCTTGTGCTACTGTTCTTGGACGATCCAAAACTGAATACAAATCGTTTACACAGGGTCCTCCGGAACCTGTGTTATCACACACAAACCCGAACATGGGTGATTCGTGCGTTGTTGTCAATTTTACAAAGGACTGGAGAGTGCAAGTCTGTTGAGCACAGTGACAGACCGTTACCAGATGTTGGGGCCAGTGAAAAACAGAGGAGAAAATCCTCATTACCAAGCAGTCAGGGAGAAACTAGTTCAATTGGTGCTACCTGTAGGGCTGGTACTGATGCTGTGAAAAGCGGCCAGTTGCCAGCGTGGTTGTCTATTAGCCTCGATGCTGCTTTGGGGTGCAGAGCTAACGTCTTCCAGATTCAGCGATCGGGTGGCAAGAAGCTTGCCAGTAGTACAAACGGTGTTGTGAATATCCATCCCCAGGCCTCTCTTGTCGTGTGTCAGCATGTGTTAGATATCCTAATCTCCCTCGCCAAAAGTTTCCCCAGCCAGTTCCTCCCAGCCAACAAAGCAAAAGAGGCCAAGTGTGATGAGAGTGAAAAAGACAGTCATAAGAACAAAATGAAAGACGCTGCTGTGACAACTGAACCCAGTGCCTCTAAAGTAGGGCATCGATGTGAAAAACGAGAGGGCAACTCGCGGCCCGAAAGTGACTTCTGGGAGTTGTTAGTGAGACTGGACAGTGTAAGTTCTAGTAAAAAAGGAAAAGGTTTGCAAAGGACTCATAGTGCCCCGCTATCTGACTGTGATGGGGAGAGCTCCAGTTTTGAATCCTCTCCCATAGGCCAGCTAATGAGTATGCTGTCTCACCCTGTGGTGAGGCGGAGTCAGTTGTTGACGGACAGGTTACTGAGGCTTCTGGGATTGGTGTCCATAGGAATACCAGAGGTCACACAGAATTCTGTCAGTGCCACATCAACATCCACAACAACCACAACAAGCAATCCTGCAGCCTCAAGTAAGTTTTCTAACATCATTATTCTTGCAGCTAGGTCATCTGCACACATTCAGCATTAGGGCTTCCTTGTTGGTTAAATTTCAGGGTTCCTTTGAACTTAAAAAATCTTGAAAATCCTTAAAATTGATACTGTGGTTGCCTTTTTATTCGCAAAATTAAAACCATCATGATATCCGCAAATATGAAATCATTGCGTAAAATAAAACCCTTGGTAATATAATGCCAAATCAACTTAGATGAACAAGAGTGGACGATGCATTTGCAAAACAGATTAGTCACGCGGTAATCACATGAGATATATCAACTGTGACACCAGTCATAAGTGAATAACTGAACCATAATTAAGCGAAGTGTTGTAGGATTTGTTCTAAATTCAAAATCAATACGAATATGGCTGTACTTAGATTGTATGGGTTATGGTTCAATTGCGAAAATTAAACCCTCGCACAATGCCCAAAAATGAAGGAATCGCAAAATTTCAGCTGAGCGAATATGAAGCCAACCACAGTATCCATTTTGACACCTTGAAACTGCTTTAATTAAGCTGATTTTTAATCTTGCCACCAAAAGACCTGTGTTTTACTCTGATTATTGGCTGTAGCAGACTAAGTGGAGCAAAGCATTATTTCACCGGTAATAAAATCTCATTATTTTTGTAAAATAGGATTATGCATGAAAATGGTTTATGAAAAAGAAATGCTAAGAGGCGAAGAAACCTGGTGTAAAAATAATTGATTTATATAAAAATTGAAAAAAAAATTGTAGGCACCTTGAATTTCCATATAAGTCCTCCTCCAGGTTTTGCCAAACATCTGAAATGCTAACATTTGTAAAACATGAAACATTTTAATTGAAAGGCTGCACCATTCAGCTAGCCAGTCTCTATGATATATTTTTTGGTGGATTTGTAATATTGTTTACAAGTATAGAGCCAATGATTTTCCGTGATCGCGGGAAACGGACGGAATTCGCGGAAAACGCATTTTGAAACGGAATTTGCAACTTGACACGGAGTCTGGGCAACCTGGAAAAAATTTAAGACTTTTCTTCTCCAAGTCACATGATATCGGCATTTTCAATTCCTCAGAGCTTTCAGAATTCCAGAATTGTTTAATATCAGTTTGCAACGGTGACCTGCACCACATTTACTGTCAAATAGAGGCCCCTGCGTTGGCCATCAAACATCGTAGCTCGCATGACTGTACGTAGTGACCCATGGCTTAACGCAACAGGTGTCAGGTGTGACCCGCGAGTCGACCCTAAAAACATGCAATGTGCCTGACCTGTAGGCCGATTAATATTCAGACACGCGACCCCTTACGATTCAGGGGAATCCCCTGCTTTCAAACGGCAATGCCCAGAGCGCAGTGCGCCCGACTTTGTAATGCATGCAAAATGTCAAAGGTCTGCCTTTTTGGGAAAATAATCACGCTGAATGCAAATTTTTTACTCAGTTTAATATAAAACTAAAAGGTATTCTAACTCATCTATAAGCTCACGTCATAACTGGTCAAAAGGAATTGCACGGGCGGCATTCTTCAAAGCCTTCACCGCTGGAAAGCGATGGAGTCACGTGAACTTTTGTCAAAAATAGGAGTAGGTACTTTGCATAATTTATGCGTTGACCTTAATTAATATGCCCAAGAACAAGCTGTCCCCGTTTTCTTGACAGCGCATTCACTTGTGCTCGTTTTCAAAGTAAGCTCGCTTGTGTATCATATCGCCACGCAGTGAATCTCTTATATGCCCGCGCTTGACATGTCAAGGAGGAACCGGCACTTTCTTTTCACAGAAATATAACGCCAGTTCTTGCGAAATCGTATTTAATTGAATGAAACCTGGGTTTTGATCACTTTGCAACAATTTTTATATAAATTGATTCAACAGAACGATGTCGTGCCTATGTTAGTTAATATACTTTGACAGTTATAAACAGTCAATGAGATCGTCGATCGTGAAGTTTTATGATTCAGATTGGAACGGTGTTAATGCAAATGTCCAATAAAGATAGACAGAAGCCTGAAATTATGAGAGTAAATACATAAAAAGGATTATGTTGTTTTATTTTTCTATGGTAATTGTATCCGCCAAAACGAAGTTTTGCGGATACTATGTTTTTGACCGGGTTCCGCCGCCGCCGCGTTCATTTCTGGAGAACTCCTCTGAGACTACTGGACAGATTTTTCCGAAACTTACACAAATTATCGAGTCACATGTGAACTGGTGCCTAACCAAGTGACCTTGACCTCTGACCTTTCGTCTCTGCCCAGCGTCAGTTTGTGCGTCTGTTTCCACACATAAACCCATATATCTCGGGAACCGTTTGACCAATCCGGAAAAAAATTTTACACAAATGTAGCCCTGGGATAGCTTTATTACATACACATCAAAAGGTGGCGCCACCTGCAACCATGTTTGCACAGTGTCCATCTGTTCATCTGCCTGGGGTTAAAATCACTCATATCTCTGCAGTGGTTTGACTAATTCACCTAAAATTTGGCATGCGTATACATCCTAGATAGCTTTCTCGATTTTATGACAGGTGGCGCCACCTACATTCACGTTAACGCTCCACACATAAACCCATATATCTCGGGAACTGTTTGACCGATCTGGAAAAAAAATTTACACAAATGTAGCCCTGGGATAGCTTTATTAAATACACAACAAAAGGTGGCGCCACCTGCAACCATGTTTGCACAGTGTCCATCTGTTCATCTGCCTGGGGTTAAAATCACTCATATCTCCGCAGTGGTTTGACTAATTCACCTAAAATTCGGCATGCATATACAGCCTAGATAGCTTTCTCGATTTTATGACAGGTGGCGCCACCTACATTCACGTTAACGCTCCACACATGAACCCATATATCTCAGGAACCGTTTGACCGATCTGGAAAAATATTTTACACAAATGTAGCCCTGGGATAGCTTTATAACATACACAACAAAAGGTGGCGCCACCTGCAACCATGTTTGCACAGTGTCCATCTGTTCATCTGCCTGGGGTTAAAATCACTCATATCTCTGCAGTGGTTTGACTAATTCACCTAAAATTTGGCATGCGTATACATCCTAGATAGCTTTCTCGATTTTATGACAGGTGGCGCCACCTACATTCAAGTTAACGCTCTACACATAAACCCATATATCTTGGGAACCGTTTGACCGATCCAGAAAAAAAATTTTACACAAATGTAGCCCTGGGATAGCTTTATAACATACACAACAAAAGGTGGTGCCACCTGCAGTCATGTTTGCACAGTGTCCATCTGTTCATCTGCCTGGGGTTAAAAGCACTCATATCTCTGCAGTGGTTTGACCAATTCACCTAAAATTCGGCATGCGTGTACATCCTAGATAGCTTTCTTGATTTTATGACAGGTGGCGCCACCTACATTAACGTTAACGCTGCAGACATCCAAGCTCATATCTCGGGAACCGTTTGACCAATCAGGAAAAATAATTTACAAAAATGTAGCCCTTGGATAGCTTTATAACATACACAAAAATGGTGGCACCACCTGCAGCCATTTTTGCACAGCGTCCATCTGTTTGTCTGCTGTGGGATAAAATCACTCATATCTCTGCAGTGGTTTGACTTTTCCACATGAAATTTTGCTTGTGTATATATCTTGGATAGTTTCTCATTCAAATAACAGGTGGCGCCACCTACAATCATGTTTATGTGGCAGAGATCCATTCTATTATTTAACACATGTAATTCTATATCCCCTTGGCACTCAATCCATGCCTTACTTCACCCGTCCTTCTCTGATTTTGGCGGATACACGTAGTCGCTTGTCGACTACCCGTATTCTAGTTTTATTTTACTTTACACACAACTTGTTAAAAGATGTGCCACCACAAATTTCATTAAGAACTGTTATAATAATTAATTTTTTAAATGTGACCTGTAAATTCAGAGGGTCAGAATTGGAAAACTAAATTAGCATCTGAATACACTTAACAGTAGGGCCTAACTTGAATATCGCATTCTTGTCATAATGTAACATGTCACATTTAAAGATTATATAAGAACTGTTTTTTTCCTTCTTTATTTTTAATAAGAATTATGAATGATCATACTATACAATAAATGTTCCTGTTACAGTCTCAGCTATGGTACTGGTAATAAAATCTGCATTTGGCTTGAACTGATTTTCAGCAATGAATGAAATTTTACATACACAACATTTTTCCCATTCCATTAGATCTGTACACAGAAGTATAAAAATGTACATTACAAGTTACATTAAGTCTTGACATATATTTATATCTTTTTATATGATTTAAAAACAGTAAAATAAACTATCTTGTAAGCAAAAATAATGGATCTGGCTCCCAGGAATACGAAACGGAATTGAAACGGAATTTGGTGATGAATGAAACGGAAAAGCCTTGTTTTTGAAATGGAAAATCATTGGCTCTACAAGTATGTTCTTGTATCATGTTTAATTGTGGTGTTGTAAGCTATATTTAACTAGCATATTTTACCTGTTCTCCAGTAGTTCAGGTAGTTTCTGATAGATTGCACTGTGATAACCCCTTGGAGAAAAAATGTCAAATTTCTCAGGATAGAGAAGAAAAATGGAAAATACCCACTTACAACCTACTTCTCATGGTGCTTGAAATTTCAAGACCAAAAATGCACATTTTTGAGGCGCGGCCACAGAGCAGTTGTGTGACACCGGTTGAGTGGCACCACCATTAATAATAATATAAATTTATCTCTTTCAACATATAGGTTACCTGTCCACAACCATACTAGCATCAGGTGTTGCCCCACCTGCAAGAAGTGAAACCACAGCTCCAGATCGTCAGTCTACGGAACAGTCCGCACAAGAAGCACCAAGCGCTGATGTCAATGAGACGATGGATGTCACGCCAGCAGCAGGCGAAACGGCACCATCAGATAGTCAGTCTACAGAGCAGCCTGCACAAGAGGCCTGGCGTGCTGATCTCAACGAGACCATGGATATATCAGCTGTCATAGGTATATGCAGTGTATGTTACTGACAGAATAGTGTGAATTATTTGTGGGAGGCTGTGTTCACTGTGTTCAGGACAAAGCTCATGGTTGGCTCTTGTGCTACCAGATAGCATCACAGTACCTTGTGCTGTCATTGAGTATTACCAAAAGTTTCTTAATGGTCATTTTGTGTCTGTGTTTGTTGCATTGATACCCTTTTTGCCCCTGAATTTGAATTATTCTAAGAAATACAGTGTGTCATAATTTTAAGTTACCAGGTTTGTATTCTTGATTTCAGTTATCTGCATATATTAGATGCTCTCATGTACATACCTGTAAGAAACCTGTTGAAGAAAAATGCTTTCATGATTTAATAAACCATTCAAGGTAATGAAGATCTCACCTCGTGCTGTACTTCCTGTTTTGTTTTCACATCATTATTGATAATTTGATGGTTTTTTCGCCAGACACTCAGCTTGCAACCTCAACCCCCGTGCACAAATCTGAGGAGGTCAAAACCAAAGAGAAAGAGGAGAAGAAGGAGGAGGAAGCCCCGGTGTTAAAGACCCAGTTACAGCTGGCTGTAGAGGTAAACTAGTCACACTAGAATCATTTGGTGTTAATAGCATAAATACTGAATCTTATTATTGTCAAGTATGTAATTTTCTTATTGATTTTTTTTAGGAATAAGGTTAATATAAGAACTAAAATGTTTTTAAATAAACCATGGTACAGGTTTTGCAGTTACCTGCATTCATCAGGGTATCATCTTATTATTGTACATTAAATACCCGGCAATTTTCCTGGGGCAGTTTGATTACTTTAAACAAAGACCACTTTGCCACATATATTTTCTTTCCAATTAACTTTTTAAAGTCACATACATGTTAAGATTAACCACGATAATTACTTTTGCTGATTCATCAGGTCCAGCCATTGTATCTGATATTTACTTTTAATGTGATGCCCAGGTGTTAACGTCCAAGTCCTGTTCAGAAGAAGGTCTAGAAGATGCAACCAACTTGCTCCTGCAGCTGTCACGAGCCAACACAGCCACGAGGGACGCTGTGCTGGATCTGCTGCTGTCAGGAGCTCGTGAACTAGGACTGAGAGTCTGTGCTCACATCAGGTACAGTCAGGCAGACATGGGGTATTCATATTCAGTATTCGTATTCATTGTATTCGAATACAGGTATTTTCAGTATTCGTATTCGTATTTGAATACATTTGTAAAAAGTACAAAAGTATTTGTATTTGTATTCAAATACATTGCAGAAGTATTCACATTCATGAATACTTTTCATGAATACATGCGGTATACATTAATGTTGTTTTTGTCCTTTATCCATTTGGAAAAATGTGCCATTATTTCAATAGTGATTGATTTTGACCCGCTTAACACATGCACACTAACAATCTTATTTACACATTTTGACATTTTTTACTTTATTCATATTAAATTATTATTAATGTGTTTATTCTGTCATGTTTATGTACATCTACATCAGTCAGACCCTCTTTACTTCTACATTTATCCTACATCAATGTTCTTTATACATACTAGACAACAGGTATCTAGACAACAGGTATCTACATAGCGCAAGCAATGCTGTCCACATCATTTGCTCTGTACCTTTTATATCTGATAATGCCACAATGAATTTCCAGTGTAGAGGCTGGAGGTAGCTAGGCCAGCATGCTACTAGCCCAAGTCCCCTCAAGTTCAAAGGGTTGAAAGCTTAGTAATTACCCCTGCCTGGTCTAGGTAACAGCCCTGACAGGGATGACAGCTCAGTACCTTACTTGACCAAACCTGATGTCCATTTCCAATATCTTGGTAAACCTGTAATTCACAAACTGATTGTGAATTGTGTACCTAGATACAGGTACAAGTAACTGGCCCCATCCTTATTCAGTGTACATACAAGCCAACTTCAGACATGGGGCATGTAGGCAACCCCCTGTATCTATACCTTGTTGGTTGCTGTATACTTGTGCTGATAATATAATGCTGCAATGAACTTCCTGTTTAAGAGGCTGGAGGTTGACAAGCTTGCTATCCAGATAGCTAGCTACAAAGGCAGCAAGGATGAATGCTTTGTAATTACCCCTGCCTAAGATAGCTAACTGCCATGACAGGGGTGACAGCTTTGTACATGCAATTGACCCAAGCCTGGTGTTCATTTCAAGTACCAGTATCAAATTTGTACCTGGAGTACTGTATACCAGGTACAGGTACTTAAGTTCCAGGTACAGGTACAAGGTACTTTTCACTTATGACAGCCAGGTACAGGTACTATGAATTGTGTACCTAGGTAAATTTACAGACCTGTACAAGTACCTGACCCCAACCCTGAAAGAAACATTCATATATATATTTTGTGTAACAAACTACCATAATATATAATACTCCGTCATTATGCAGTTTGGAAATTAATGCATACACAGCGGTTTACATGAATATTTTGAATATTGGACTAAAATACATTTTGCAAGTGTGAATATATGATGATTGCAGTTAATTGTATTAAACAAAAATGATACTTGATAGTTCTTTTTGTTTCATTAAATTGTATTCATACTGATATTCATGAATACATTTGTATTTGTATTCGTATTCGAATACATTTCTCCTGTATTCGACCCATGTCTGCAGTCAGGTCATCTTTGTTTATTGAGAAAGATTTACTTTGACAACTTGTTATCAGTATATTTAACAGTACAAGTGGATCATGTCAGCATTTAAGTAAATCTCTGAATTTAGGGAATATATTCAGAAAACCAAATCCAGGATTTGTATATTCACAACAAATTTTAAAAAGGAATGAAATTTGAATGATTGAAAATTTTAAAATATTAGAGGAATTTGATTTCTAAGAGTTCTTAATTTTACTCTTCATCGATTTCTTTTCTTCGTTAAATTACACATGAAATATTATATGAACTATAAAATTACCCATTATGTGGCTGACGTTATTATTAACAATGCAGCATTTATCTTGAAGTCATAAAAATGTCCTGAACAAAGTATAATTTATTGAAAAATCTTGATCTTCTGTCTTTGTCAGCTTCCTCCTGGAGGAACTGAAGTCTTTGAATGCTCGGATGCCGTCAACTGAGGAGGATCTTCCTGACCAGGATAACTTGGCCACAACGTCGCAGCCGAAAGGACTTCTCCAAGACAGGTTATTACCATGTATTTATACATGTCAGTCAACTAAAACTGTGGATTGTTGTACATTCCCCCAGAAACCAATTAATCCTAGTTTTACCACTTAAACACTCATAATCTTTGTCATTCTTAGTTAAAGTTGAATTCTGGGATACAAGTCATCATGTTTATTGTGTGGTAACATATCAGACGTGTCATGGTTTTTGTAACAATAATTTCACTTCACCTTAAAAAAATTTAGACTGAATTACTTGTGTTAAAATTAGTAAAAAAAATGTAATTACATAGTGTGATTTGTTTATCCTGAATGTGTAGGTTTAACCAAGGCTCAACACTGGTTGTGAGTGCATCATCAAAAGAAAGAGGAAGGCGGGAGCTGCAGCTGCCTTCAATGTCCCAGTTGACTGGAAAGTCATCCAGCCAGCAGTTCTTGTTAAGAATACTCAAAGTCATAATGCAGCTACGAGAAGCTGCCAGGCTGGCTCACAAGAAAGAGCTAGCCAAAAAACCAGCAGGTTAGTGCCTGTATATAATGTATCTACATCCTGATAATGATTGGCTCAATATATATTTTACAGGATCTGTCAGAAAAATATCATAGTGTGTATAATAAAGACTATGAATATTGGATTTGTTATGTTCTTTTCAGTTTAAAATTCTTTCTGGTAACTTAAACATTCTCATAACAAGATCTTCAAATTTGCTAGCAATGTAAGAAAATACAGAATAAAATATTATTTCAGTGGGGAAATTCTCAGATGTTGATAAGAGATGTTTAACAGTTTAAACTTCTTCCATCACCTTTTTCAAGAATTGTTATTTCAAGGCAACTTAAATTTTATGTTCAGACTGATCAAAGTTCAGATGATAAAACAGGGGGGAAACATACTAAATTGTAATCAAACACTGTTTGATAAATAAGGATAATTTAAACTTTATGAGGGATGTATTCTCACTAAGTTTATAACAGGTTGTCTACCATTAGAGAAAGGAGAGTGATTTACATGGTTAATATACATGGAAAAGTGTCTTGATGAAAATGTGTGTTCTTGTTAATCTTTTTATACCTTTGTATTTAGCAGTGCCATCATTCATGGCAGGACGGGGACAGCCATTGTTGGTACAAGGCAGGAATTGGCGTAATGCTGCCAGCATTGCTCAGTTGGCTACAGCTACACCCAGTGTTGTCCCACATGAAGTTCCACAGCCTCCAGCGCCCCCTGCAGCCAGTAGCCAGGAACCACAGCCAGAAGCAGCACCAGCAGACAGTGCTCCTGCTGTCAGTGCAGCAGGCCAGACCCTGGCGCAGGCTCTCAGTCTAGACACCTCTCATCAAGACACAGCCATGGAGTTGGATCAGCCAGGTAAGATAATTAAATAGTTTCAGAATTATTCATAAAAATTATGTCTCTGATCATTATGGTAAACAACACAAATTTCCAGTGGTTGTATCACAAGACCATGAATCAAAATGTAGAATAACTTCTGTCTGAAGTAAAAGACAATTTAAAAGTAAATGAAGCCATAGTTTTGCAGGAGGCATGTATGTATCAAATTTGTCTATAAGCATGTCTGTGCAAATTTATATCTACAGAGGTATTATTGCATGATGATTACAGATACTTTGTGTTGGGATGTTTTGCGCACTGTCTAAACAAAAACTACTGTCATATGTCACACAGACTTAATTTACATGAAAATAATTCACTGTGCAATAATATATAGTTTAACCATAGTTATTTCAGCAGGATTACAATGAAGCTGTGAAGGCACTCCTGAGAGCATTTGTCTAAGAATTTAAAAACAGTTAATGAAATTGAAATAAAATTTTAAAGTAGTATGGAAAAAACACCTCATTTGCCATGCCCTGAGAGTTTTGTAGGAGCACCTCAGAGACTGTTACATGTGTATTTATTTGTTATCAGGGCCATCTGAAGGTGGGGATGACAAGAAGAGCCCGGATGAAGCAGAGTCAGAACTAGAGCTACCTCGTCTGAGTGAGCAGCTACAGCTGGACGAGCTGTGGACAACGCTGGGGGAGTGTCTGTCAGAGCTGGCTAGAACGTCAGATCATCACGCTGTCCTGGTGCTGCAGCCTGCTGTAGAAGCATTCTTCATCGTCCATGCTGGTAGGTTCAAGTCTTTATCAGGCTGTGAAAACAAAGTGGGACTTCCAATTATGGACACTGATTAGACCAAGATTTTGATCTGTAACATAGAAGGTGCCCTTATTTGATTTGGTACTGACCTTCACATGTGCTGCTCCTTGGACTGGCCTAAATATCTGCATTAGAGAGATATAGAGGTGCTCACAAGGAGTCCCCGTATTTTAATTTAAAAATGACCAAATGACAGTTTTGTTAATTGTATCCCCAGACAAAGTCGGGGGATACTATGTTTTCATCCCGGTCCCCCCGCCGCCCGAATATAAATCTTGTTGGCGTGATAACTCACAAAATATTTCATGGATCTTTACCAAACTTGGTATATGTATAGTTATGGGTGAGAGGACGACGCCTATTTAAAATGAGGTCATGACCTTCAGTAGGAGAGTGTCCTTGACCTTGAATAGGTCCAATTTTCAAAAATCAAGTTGATCAAAGATCATGGATAGGGTTGTCAAGTTTCAGAAACTGGTGGCGCCACATATTATTCTTTACTTGTTTTTGTGCCCTTTAATACCCCCAAAATTGCCACTTGACAGCACTGTAAGCATTATAAGTCAAAAACTAATGGACAGATTTCTTTCATATTATGCATATACATAGATATGGGTTATTGGATGATGTTTATTTAAATTGGGGTTAGACCTTTCCTATGAGTGGCCTTGAACTTGAATATTGCCATATATTGTAAAAATCACACAAAATCATTAATATTTCAATAAGGGATGCATGGATTGGTCCAAAAATCTACTTGACCGAAGATCTTGGATAGCTTTGTCATGTACCGGAAACTGGTGGCACCACATATTATTCTTTTACTTGTTTTCGTGCAGTTTAATACCCCAATCATTGCCACTTAACAGTACTGTGAACATTATAAGTCAAACACTAATGGACAAATTTCTTTCATATTATGCATATACATAGACATGGGTTATGGGATGATGTATATATAAATTGGGGTCATGACCTTTCCTGTGAGAGTGGCCTTGACCTTTAATATTGCCCTATATGGTGAAAATTACACACAATCATTAATATCTCAATAAGGGATGCATGGATTGGTCCAAAAATCAACTTGATCGAAATTCTTGGATAGTATTGTCATGTTCCGGAAACTGGTGGCGCCACCTGTTATTCTTTTACTTGTTTTTGTGCCATTGAATACCCCTATTATTGCCACTTAACAGTACTGTGAGCATTATAAGTCAAAACTAATGGACAGATTTCTTTCATATTATGCATACACATAGACATGGGTTATGGGATGATGTTTATATAAATTGGGGTCATGACCTTTCCTGTGAGAGTGGCCTTGTCCTTGAATAATCCCATATTTGGTGAAATTCACTCAAAATCTTTAATATCTCAGTAAGGAATACATGGAATGATCCAAAAATCAAACTGACCAAAGATCTTGGATAGCTTTGTCTATTGCAGAAGACAGGTGGCACCACCTTTGTGTTGTTTCTTGTTAAAATGATTAAAATGACGCAATAACTTTGGAAGAATTTGAGGTACAGTCACCAAACCCACAGGTTTGATGCATCTTATCAACAGCTAGGTCAAGTTCGGACATAGATGACCTTGATGCATTTTTTCAAGGTCATAGCAGCGATTATGCTAAAATCATATTGGGGCAATAACTCAAAAAGAATTTGTGGTACAGTCACCAGCCTACAGTTTAGATGCATCTTATCAAGGGCTAGGCCAAGATCGAATATGGATGACCGTGATGCATTTTTCAAGTTCACAGAGGCGATAAAGCTGAAATGATGTTAACTTTAATATCTCAGTAAGGGATGCATAGATTGGTCCAAAAATCAAATTGACATAAGATCTTTGATAGCATTGTCTTGTGCAGAAGACAGGTGGCGCCACCTTATGTTGTTTTCTTGGTAAAATGATGTTTAAATGGAATAACATTCTAAGAATTTGAGGTACAGTCAATAAACCCACAAGTTTAATGCATCTTATCAATGGCTAGGTCAAATTTGAACATGGATGACCTTGATACATTTTTTCAAGGTCTTAGCAGCGATAATGTTAAAATGAAATTACGGAAATAACTTAGGAAAAAAGTTTGGTACAGTCACCAAACTTACAGGTTAGGGTTAGATGCATCTTATTCAAGGGCTGGGGGAGGGGGGGGGGGGGTTAATTGTCTGGGGATACTGTGGCACCTGCGGTGCCAAGAAATATCTAGTGGTATGATGTTTTCATCATCCAAGTCATTTTGTTAATGTGGAATTCATGTGATATTTTGACTAGCAGGGTTTAAGAGAAACTTTGACATGCCATCTTAGGTATATTTGTCAGGAACTAAATTAGGATTTCATCACATGTAAATCTCCTATAAATACACAACAGCTCATTTGTTGAAGTGATAGTTTGGTTAGCATGGTGGGCATTTTGTATATTTATTTAGATCATTTGTGTTTGTTTTGGCTTTCAGGCTTCAGGTTATTATTCCATGAAGAAAGGAATCCTTTAAGTTCACACTGATACTTCTCAGATGTTTGTTTACACACAAAAAATAATTTAATAAACACTTCTGTATCTGTATTTTAACATCAGGTGAGAAGGAGGCCAAGCCCAAGGATGGCAACCAGCAGAGGCGGGAGGACCAGCTGGCACACCTGAACATGGATGTCATGGCCCCAATGTCACCGCAACCCTCGCTGACGATGATGTCATCAGATGTGTCTGTCACATCTCTGACAAGTCTGCCACCCTCCCTTCCCCCAGACACTGTCAAGTTCCTCAGGTTTGCTGGTAAGTCACATGTATCTGTAGTACACATGTATCAGCCCAAATCCCTCCCACTGACACAAATCATAGGAAAGTTAAAGTTGCATTCTCTCTGAATTCAGTATAATGTGGTCATTCTCTTTGAATTCAGTATAATGTGGTCATTCTCTTTGAATTCAGTATAATGTGGTCATTCTCTTTGAATTCAGTATAATGTGGTTAATTTAGTTTGCAACTTGCTTCCATGTATTATACATACCCAAGGGATTGTGCAGGTGAAACCAATCTGCCTTCTAGGTTAATATCAATATGTGTGTATTTCCACTAAGTTTTACACAGATTAACAAGAATGTTCATGTTAATTATATCTAGATCACTGTGAAATAATTTGGGAATCAGCAGGCAGTATTTGAGCATTCAGGCACACCCTGATTTGAAGAAAGTTTGGGTCATAAAGTTGTAAATTTGATAAATCTTGCAAAATTAAAGTAAGATCATTTTCCCTTGAACAGAGACACACAGGACAGTTTTGAACCAGATCCTGAGACAGTCCTCGACCCCTCTGGTGGATGGCCCGTTCTCTGTCCTGGTGGATCACACACGTATCCTGGACTTCGATGTCAAGAGGCGATACTTCAGGCAGGAGCTGGAGCGTCTGGATGAAGGAGTGCGACGGGAGGAACTGGTGGTCCATGTCAAACGACAGCACGTGTTTGAAGACTCGTTCAGGGAGCTGCACAGAAGATCACCTGATGAGTGGACGCATAGGTTCTATATTGTGTTTGAAGGTAAGTTTCATGTGGACATTCTATATTTATATCATAATATCTGAAATAACAATGAAGATGTGTTGCTCTGAACCAAAAAAATTCTTCTTTGTTCACTCTTTGCTCTCTCTGTGAGCACACATTAAAAAACTGAACCTGTCATTGCTGATCACATGTAAAAATATATATCCTTCATTGGAAATTTTTGACAGCTTGACTTATTATGATAAAACTTGGTGAATAATTTATGCATTATTTGTTTAATCTAAGGATAAATGTTATCAAGCAGTCCCAGCACCTGTATGTGTTTGTTTGTGCATGTATATATGGGTATTTGTGTATGTGTGTGAGAGAGAGGGAGGAGGTCTCTGAGAAGATAAATTGCAGAAATTGACTTTAGATCAGAGGAATTGGGTTCATGCAGTCATAGCATCATTATAGATATTTGTATATTTTGAATACCACAGACAAGATCTGGGACTGACTAGACACACAATTTCAATCATCAGATGACTGACACGCCTAAGCTCACACCATCATGACATATGTTAATTTTATTCGAATGGCAAGGGACGATATCATTATATGTTGATTTATTTAGGTGAGGAGGGACATGATGCTGTTAGCCTGCTAAGAGAATGTTACCCCTGTGGTCACATCATCCTTTCCTTTGCTAATTTATTCAGGTGAAGACTAATAACATACCGTATTTATTCTAATTTGGCAACCACTTAAAAATAATTAATTTTCTCAGAGGTCGAGATAATGGAGGATATTTGAAAATAATCTTCATGCAAAATTTGCGGTGGTCGAGATGTTAGAGGCATACGGTTTGATAACCTTCCGTAGAGACGCAGAGCCGCTCTGACACTCGAGCGGTCATATGAATTTAGTGATAATTTGGTCGTATATAAGTTTGTTTTGTTAGCTTAACAGTATTTTCTACAAACGGGATTTCAACCGTCACATGAATTATACGCAGTCCGCAAATGATTAATCAAACTGAGCTCAATCACTTTACAAAATGATCACTACTTCGCGTATAGGTACGATCACTTGACATAGACGGCAACTCATGTAACCACCAATTGTTTCAAGTTAACCCGCCAGGCGGCGATATCGGCGGGCCGAAAAGGGACAAGCAGCTGCATCAAGTTGGAAGAAGACTTTATAAAAAATAACTGCCTATTATCAGATAACTTTTATTTGCATAATACGTAATAAATATAGGAAAGTAAAGGTGCATTAAAATATATACAACCGGAAATGGTCCTAGCTCGAGTGCCCTCGATCGGGCCCCGTTTGGTACGGGCGGTCACCCATCCAAAATCTAACCGGGGTCGTTTAAACTTAACTAAGATGACAGTTCCACCTGTATTACAGTTGTTCAATCACGCGTGCTTTGCAGTATTTTGTAAATATTATTGCTGAAGATCCCACGTGAATTGCACACGAGGCACGTGCGTACCATGAATGGTACACGAGTTTGCTTCGTCACGGACACCCATTTGGTTCTTGAAGGCTTTATCATGTTTATATATTATGAAAAACGCATCTTTGTATCTTCATAAATTTTATTGGAAGCAAGTTCGATGTGGATGCCCAGTGTAATAAGAATCTAGTCAGATACAAACTGCGGTGCCCGTGAGAGACGGAGGCATTTCACCTTAACATCGTCGACAGAAACCATCGTCGGCAGTCGAGAAATTAGAGTCATTTTAGAAATTAAGCTTTCAAAATATTTTTTGGGGTCGAGAAATAAGAGGGATCGCCAAACTGGAATAAATACGGTATGTTAATTTATTCAGGTGAGGAGGGACAAGATGCTGGAGGCCTGCTAAGAGAATGGTACCTCATCATCTCCAGAGAGATCTTCAACCCTAACTACGCCTTGTTCTGTACATCACCGGGTGACCGCGTCACATACACCATCAATCCGGCCTCCCACTGTAACTCCAACCACCTCAGCTACTTTCGCTTTGTGGGTAGAATCATTGCCAAGGCTATATTTGACAACAAGCTGCTGGAGTGTTACTTCACACGGTCCTTCTATAAACACATCCTTGGAGTTCCTGTCAAGTAAATATTGTTTAACTGAGACAATATTTTTGTTATGGATTGGTGTATATATATATATATATATATATATATATATATATATATATATATATATATATATATATATATTAGACAGTTTGATCCAAACACAATTATTCTGCAACAGTTGTCAAAAGTAGGAGAGTTCAGGAATATCTAGAAGAGCTACTCAACCTGTAATAATAGCATTAAGGGCTGCCTTGAAGCAGGCCCTGATTTAAATTCTCATTTTATTCTCAAAGGAGTATTCAGCCTAGTGATCTAAGCTTTTAATCAAAAGAAATTGTCAGGAGTTTTTAGTAATCAAGTTTTGTACAGTCCTATTAAGTGTGAGTTGTAAAGCATTGAACTTTCAATTAATCATACTAGTAACATTTGGTTTGTCATTATTTGGCCCCAATTAAAGCATGATTTAGCAGAATCCTTTTGTTACCTGTAATTATTCTCCTTTCAGATGTATATTTTTACGACCTGTGGTATTGTATTTCAGATATCATGATATGGAGAGTGAGGACTACTCCTTCTATCAGGGTTTGGTGTACCTCCTGGAGAACAATGTCAAAGACTTAGGCTATGACTTGACCTTCAGCACAGAGGTAAGTATTAGTTTCACAAGGATGACTAATTTTTATCAAATCCCCAATATAACTTTTTAGGATTTTGCCTTGAAAGTTAAATGTATGTAGTTATAGTAACTTATGAGAGTTATTTACAATAGAGTAACTAGAACTGTTAATGTTATGCTACCTTATTTAAAATGTCAATATGTAAACATAAAAAAATAGTATATCAGATTTGATTTAACATAAAACTAGTCAACTCTTCCTTTCCATAGCCAAACAGTTTCTGTATTTGTCTTGTCTGTCCAGAATTATGTAAATCTGTCATATCAAAGACTGTTTAGATAAATATTGACAGTGTAAATGAGATTTAGTTCACAGTTAATTTCTCAAAATTTTATAAATCAATAAACGTCCGGAAGAAATGTTTGCTGGAGTCTCTGTGCTCACAGCAAATCATACTGTCATACCTCTCACAACATTTTGTATATATTTCTAGATAAGGGAGTTCGGCATCACAGAAAGCAGGGACCTGAAACCTAATGGTCGAAACATAACGGTGACAGAGGAAAACAAGAGAGAATACGTCAAGCTGGTTTGTCAGATGAAAATGACAGGTGCCATAAGAAAACAGCTCAACGCATTCCTGGAGGGCTTCTATGACATCATCCCTAAACGTTTGATTTCTATATTTAATGAGCAGGAGCTGGAGTTATTGATTTCAGGCCTCCCAACTATAGATATTGATGATCTCAAATCTAACACAGAATATCACAAGTACCAGCCCGGATCACTGCAGGTCAGTTTTATATTCTGCTTATTGTAAACTATTCATGATCTCAAATGTTTCTGTGCTGTGGTTTCACCATTGACATTGTTTTTCTGTGTAATCTTGCACTCCAATCCAGGATCCACAAAGGTTACCACCTTACATATCATCATTTATTGAAAGTACATGCACAGGTGCAGTTAGTTAAAGCAGTAATGACCTATAAAAGCGCACCCACTGATGCCAGGAACCAGTGACCCAGGCCCCAGTTTATAATGGACATCTGCAGGGACTTAATTATGTTATATGGTGAAGTTTGATTTCAGACCTGGAAAAGTTCATGTCTTATCATTGAAAAGTGTGACTGAACCCGCTTTCTAAAACTATGAAGTGTAATCTTCATTATTCAATAATTTTTTCCAACATATTAACTGTTTTGACAGGTGCAATGGTTTTGGCGTGCTCTTCGATCATTTGACCAAGCTGACAGAGCTCGCTTCCTCCAGTTTGTGACCGGTACGTCCAAGGTTCCTCTCCAGGGTTTTGCTCACCTTGAAGGTATGAACGGCACCCAGAAGTTCCAGATCCATCGGGACGATCGCTGTACTGACCGTCTGCCAGCAGCACACACATGGTGAGCTGAATATAAGTAACATAAATGTATTGTATCTATCATAATAAAAAATAAAATATTGACTTTAAAGGAGTAGGACGTAGGCTTTTGGTTCAGGTGTTAGACTAGAGGTTAAGCCACAGTCGCACTAGAGATACGACTAGGTTACGACCTGTCCATGACTAAAAATTTGAGGAATTGCCGGACAATTGAGACAAAAACTTGTGACTGATCGCCGAGGTCGATGCTGATCACTTGGTGCTAAATCAGTCGCAGGTGGTTTTTGAACATGTTCAAAATCCAGTTGCGACTGATTTGTAAATTTTGAGGTCGTAGGAGCTCGCAAGAAGGTTGTACCACCATCTTTGGTCATCACACGACCAATCGTGCATCATTGTGTGACAACTTGTTGCACCAGACGAATGGTGGCACCACTGGTTGTACGACCTTGTGATCAGAATTGCGACTTGCCAAGATCTCTTCTGACTTGTGGCAGGATCATACGACTGATTGTGCTATCAGCTCTGCAAACTTTATAAAAATTGTTGGGATCTAGGGCTAAGCTAAGTCACCCGTATTTACTTCCAGTTGTCAATATGGATCAGCTGATGCCACCCTGTAGACTCGACTCGAGTTATGCTGGTTCGGCTACAGCTGGAACAACAACATCAGCTTGGCACTATTGCCGCAGCTGCACTTCTGCATATCACTGTTCTGTACGGGATCTAGCAAACAAAAGATAAGGGCTGATATCTGGCCCAGGAATATATATCCATACGATAGGTGGCCCCGACCAGTTGAACGACTAGTCACAGGTCATTACGACTATTGTGGATCTGCAATCAGCTTTTATAAAAAAATATCTGTAAGAAATTTAACTTGAAATGTATACAGGCGCAAGCATCATGCACATATGTTTATAAAAGGGATTTTGAGGTTATTAAGACTTTAATTGATTAAATAACGGAACCACCTGGTATCACACAATACAATTACATGTCATGCCATGTCTGCAAAAAAAAACCAGGCTTAGAATTAATATTTTTAATGGTTTTTGTTGTTGCTATATGATCATGAAATGTAAGTAGATAGTTTAATTTGATATTGATTTAATAATGTTTTGTGTATTATTTTTCAGCTTTAACCAGCTGGACCTGCCAGCCTATGAGACGTATGATAAACTGAGGCACATGCTGCTCCTGGCCATCAATGAGTGTTCAGAAGGTTTTGGGCTGGCGTAGTCGTAGCTGGCGTGGATGCTTTACATCTTTACCATGACAATATTAACCTTTGTTCAGATACTCCGGAAATGAATAGACACTTGATATTATACAAGTTAAGTCACATTGAAACATACATCTCCTGTTTGATGATCTACATAAATATTCTTGAGTGTAGAGCAGATTCTCCTAAACATTTGCAGTGCTTTTATATTATATAAGGGACCGGTTGTAGTGAGCAATGGTGCAACTGAACCAGTATCATGTATTGAACAGCACCACCACAGATGAAAGCAGTTTAGATCTTTAAGGCAGAAAACTTAAATTATCTGCTGTTGGATCTATACTAGGATTAAAAATGTTTGTATTTAAGGACTGCAGATAAATGTATCTGGATTAAATGGTGCAACTTGGAGGCTCTTCAGTAGTCCTGCTTCAGGACTTATGAATTTGCATTGCACGAAGTAACCAATCATGTGTTGGCAACTGTAGTTACTGCTTTGATGGCCTTTCTTCTGAAGTTACAGACAATTCCACAGCATGAGTCACATTGTTGCCATAAAAACTGATATCATGACATTAACTCAACAGCTGGATATCAGGACATCTGTGTACAGCCTTGATTTGCTTGTTATGGACTGTTAACAGTTCAAGACTTTTTTGAGCTTCATTTTCAACTGGATTGCTGATGCTGCACAGTGTGGTTAAGACACGGTAATACTTTCAGTTTCATGGAAATTTCTTCTGTTTGAGTCATAACAGCTGCAAGAGCACAATATACATAAGAATGAAAGCGGTAATGTAAAAACACACACAGGCGCAACTACTGAATGTACCCATTAGTTTCTTATAATGATGATTTGTATTAAATGAAGCTTTAAAATATCAGCATTTATGAACAGTGATATGGATTGTGGGGGAATGGATGGCTGCTCAAGTCTTTTCAGATATTGTAACCAGTATATATATAATTGGACTGAATGTTGACATGTTTCATGTACCATAAGTTGTAAAAATATTGACATCACATACACATGGGTAAACATGAATTTATATATAACTTTCTGTGAATGCCTATAAGGATATGCATTGTCACATTTTCAATCTTCTCACAACATAGCCACAGACCAGCAGATGATTGTATGTACTAGTATCAGAGACATTCATCCTGAGTGGACAATTTGGTCAGGAAATGCATGACATTAGTTTATGAGCTGTCACTAAGGCCAGAAACTTATGCATATTGCATATCATGCTCATTGTGCACAGCTGGTGTCACCCATAACATACACATTCACACACATTGTACAACTGTGTATAGGTCATAAAAATTAACTGATTATACAACCCAGAACGGCTTTGTTATCCGCAGGGGTGGTTCCTGATTTGTGCTATGTGCCTAACATTGTATATATATTTGATGGCAGTCGGGTGTAATTTGTTCATGTTTCATGTTTATTTCAAGCGCCACATGTATTTGTTGTTTTGTTGCCATTATCGTATTAAAAAAGGTTTAGAAGAAGAAAATGGATTTTGCCAGCACCACCCGGGTATAAATGTGGGCCCAGGCACTTCTTGTTGAAAATAAAGTTTTGTGAATATAACCTGTGTATACCTTAATGTCAGTTAAAACAAAATGTCATTCCCACAACATCGTTGTCATTTATTTAACTTGTCTTGCTACCAAAGCCCATGCCAAATGAAATTTAAGTCCCACGCGAACACAGTAAAGAGTACATATGCAAATGCACACAAGTTGCATTTATCATATTAGGAACCAGGTTGAATATTTCTCTCGCATATTTTCAGCCGTTCAGAAATTTATACAAGTGATATAACTGATTTGCCATTTTTGTCCAGCATTGCACCCAGTAGGACCTTTGTACACGACACAAAGATACAAAGTACGATCATTCAAACCATGTTGTGTGTCGCCTACATTAATTGTATCGCCAGACATAGTCTGGAGATACTATGGTTTAGGCACGGTCGCGCCGCAGCCGCCGCAGCAGAGATTTCTTTTGGACACAATAACTCAAAAAATATTTCACGGATCTTTTCCAAACTTGGTATATGTATAGATATGGGTGAGAGGACGACGCCTATTTAAAATGAGGTCATGACCTCAACTAGGAGAGTGACCTTGACCTTGAATAGGTTCAATTTTGGGGAAAATCACACAAATTCTTAAATATCTCAAGAAAACTTGCATGGATTGATCCCAAAATCAAGTTGATCGAAGATCATGGATAGGGTTGTCATGTTCCAGAAACCTATTATTCTTTACTTGTTTTCATGCCGTTTAATATCCCCAAAATTGCTACTTGACAGTACTGTGAGCATTATAAGTCAAAAACTAATGGACAGATTTCTTTCATATTATGCAAATACATAGATATGGGTTATGGGATGATGTTTATTTAAATTGGGGTCATGACCTTTCCTATGAGAGTGGCCTTGACCTTGAATATTGCCATATATGGTGAAAATCACACAAAATCATTAATTTCTCAATAAGGGATGCATGCATTGGTCCAAAAATCAACTTGACCGAAGATCTTGGATAGTAATGTCATGTACCGGAAACAGGTGGCGCCACCTGTTATTCTTTTACTTGTTTTCGTGCCGTTTAATACCCCATCATTGCCACTTTACAGTACATTTATAACCTGTGAGCATTGTAAGTCAAAAACTAATGGACAGATTTCTTTCATATTATGCATATACATAGACATGGGTTATGGGATGATGTATATATAAATTGGGGTCATGACCTTTCCTATTAGAGTGGCCTTGACCTTGAATATTGCCATATATGGTGAAAATTACACAAAATCATTAATATCTCAATAAGGGATGCATGCATTGGTCCAAAAATCAACATGTTCGAAGATCTTGGAAAGTATTGTCATGTACCGGAAACAGGTGGCGCCACCTGTTATTCTTTTACTTGTTTTGTGCCGTTTAATACCCCATCATTGCCATTTATCAGTACTGTGAGCATTATAAGTCAAAAACTAATGGACAAATTTCTTTCATATTATGCATATGCATGGATATGGGTTATAGGATAATGTTTATTTGAATAGGGGTCATGACCTTTCCAATGAGTGGCCTTGACCTTGAATATTGCCATATATGGTGAAAATCACACAAAATCATTAATTTCTCAATAAGGAATGCATTGATTGGTCCAAAAATCAACTTGAACAAGATCTTGGATAGTGTTGTCATGTACGGGAAACAGGTGGTGCCACCTGTTATTCTTTTACTTGTTTTCGTGCCGTTTAATACCCCATCATTGCCACTTAACAGTACTGTGAGCATTATAAGTCAAAAACTAATGGACAAATTTCTTTCATATTATGCATATGCATGGATATGGGTTATAGGATAATGTTTATTTGAATAGGGGTCATGACCTTTCCAATGAGTGGCCTTGACCTTGAATATTGCCATATATGGTGAAAATCACACAAAATCATTAATTTCTCAATAAGGAATGCATTGATTGGTCCAAAAATCAACTTGAACAAGATCTTGGATAGTGTTGTCATGTACGGGAAACAGGTGGTGCCACCTGTTATTCTTTTACTTGTTTTCGTGCCGTTTAATACCCCATCATTGCCACTTAACAGTACTGTGAGCATTATAAGTCAAAAACTAATGGACAGATTTCTTGCATATACATAGACATGGGTTAGGGGATGATGTATATTGAAATTTGGATCATGACCTTTTCTATGAGAATGACCTTTTCTATGAGTGTGGTCTGATATTAATTGTTGCTGAAGATGGGGGGGCCTATTCTTAAAGGGGGGGGGGGGGATTAATTGTCTGGCGATACTATGGCACCTGCGGTGCCAAGAAATATCTAGTTTAAGCATGTACATGCTATCTCCTAGTAGGCCCTAAGCGCCCCCCCCCCCCCCCCCCCCCCACCTCAATGAATGAAATCTGACACTCCCTGAATCTGCTAGTCTGGTGTGTGTTTGTGTTTCGTGAACGATGCATAAGATTTTCAGATAAACAAGTGTGACCTACGCCCACACAGTTTACTGTCCCATAGCAACGCCCACACAGTTTACTGTTCCATAGCAATTTCCTGTATGAATGACCAACTTGCTGTTCCCGGTTTGACTGTATGGTACTGTTTCTTTGTCCTTGCTACATGAGTGCGGCGGCCTTCCATCACAACTACACGTTAAACATACACCCGAGTATACTTGGTCCTTTTTAAAGAACGTGCAAAATTTAAGTGATTAAAGTATTCCGTGTTCACGTAAAAGCATCTCCACTTTAGGTTGCTGAATTCCTGTTTGCCTGTTTTGGATTTCACTTAAAAAAGGTTCAAAATATTGATATTAATTATAACTTCATAAAAAAAATACAAATTACCATTTTCATCGGTATTAATATAATTTGTAAAATCATATTTTTAGTATTATGTTCCTAAGATGTATAAAATAAAATTGACGAAAGAATTCCCCCCGTGTACATTTGGACACAGTGGTTATCGTACTCTGGGGAAACCTGCCTCTCTTTCAGGGTAGTTCTCTATTTGCTGGAATTTATTCTCTCATGTACGAGGTTCTAAACTGGTTCTCCCGTTTCCTAGTAAAACATCCCACCAGATTTAAGATTCTGTAGTACATGTAGTTCAAGGATGGAAAAGTCCGCGAATAATGTTCTGTTTAGTTTTCTGTAGTTCATGGACAGAATAGTCCTTCCCTTTTATATTCTAGTTAGTTTTCTATAGTACATGTATTTCACTGACGGTAAAGTCCCTCCCGGATTATGTTCTGGTTAGTTTTCTATAGTACATGTGGTTCACAGACGGAAAGATCCCTCCTGGATTATGTTCTGCTTAGTTTTCTATAGTTCATGTAGTTCAAGGACGGAAAACGTTCCTTGCGGATTATGTTCTGCTTAGTTTTCTATAGTTCATGTAGTTCATGGACGGAAAAGTCCTTCCTGGATTATGTTCTGCTTAGTTTTCTATAGTACATGTAGTTCATGGACGGAAACGTTCTTCGCGGATTATGTTCTGCTTAGTTTTCTATAGTTCATGTAGTTCAAGGACGGAAAACGTTCCTTGCGGATAATGTTCTGCTTAGTTTTCTATAGTTCATGTAGTTCATGGATGGAAAAGTCCTTCCCGGATTATGCTCTGCTTAGTTCTCTATAGTACATGTAGTTCACGGACGGGAAACATTCCTCGCGGATATTTTCTGGTTAGTTTTCTATAGTTCATGTAGTTCACGGATAGGAAACGTCCCTCGCGGATAATGTTCTAGCTAGCTTTTGATAGAACATGTCCGTGTACGGGGAAATTCTTATTAGTTTTCTATAGTACATGTATTTGAAGGCAAAAGTCCCTCGCGGATAATTTTCTAGTTAGTTTTCTTTAGAACATGTAGTTCATGGACGGGATAGTCCCTTGCGGATAATGTTTGAGTGTATTAAATTGGACATTAGAAGGGTAAAATTGAACATATTCCGTACTACATAACACAATGAGAGTATTGCCATCCGTGTTTTACAAACGGATGTCACAGTACAAAATCATCCCTAGGGAAAAGTGTGGAACAGGGAATAACAAAGGCTGCCCACCATGACCTACATTATGATCACAGCGCGTGATCTCCCGGGGACCTTCCACTCACATGCTGTGAGAAATAGAAGGATTCTTCAGGTTTGGCAAGCGGCCAAACACCCAGTCAGTTTGCGATGGGAAAGGTGAAATTTGATTGGATCAGCGTGAAAACAAAGATAACTGCACCGTGCAGATCTGGTAAAAGAAAACAGATTGGTTAAGCGAGTAACCAAACTCGTGCAAGAGAGGAAATATGCACACAGTGCAGGATAACTGACCTCGGGCGAAACCAGCAAGTTAGTATAGAGTCTGTCTTGAATGGTGATGATTGAATATTGTGTATTCCAATGGGCGTGCTACCACGCACTTTCGACTGCAGTGTTAAATCGGCCGGCACAACGAAGAACATTCAGTTGTGTTTGTGATACCTATAATGTGATTTGGTTATATATTATACGCAGGGAGAAATCCATAGAGACAGCACCGCCTGGTGGCCAAACCTGACGGGCAACCGCGGTTTCTTGCAGCGGTTAGTGTAGCGATTATTTGAGCTTAACTTAACCGCTGCTTATGGGACGTAACCATAACCTTGACAGGAAAAACGACCAGTCTGTGTATTTCATTTATGGTACATGAGGGGAAATTATATTTGTATCCGCCAAAACGAAGTTTTGCGGATACTATGTTTTTGACCGGGTTCCGCCGCCGCCGCGTTCCTTTCCGGAGAACTCCTCTGAGACTACTGGACAGATTTTTCCGAAACTTACACAAATTATCGGGTCACATGTGAACTGGTGCCTAACCAAGTTACCTTGACCTCTGACCTTTCGTCTCTGCCCAGCGTCCGTTTGTGCGTCTGTTTCCACACATAAACCCATAAATCTCGGGAACCGTATGACCGATCCGGAAAATTTTTTTACACAAATGTAGCCCTGGGATAGCTTTATAACATACACAACAAAAGGTGGCGCCACCTGCAACCATGTTTGCACAGTGTCCATCTGTTCATCTGCCTGGGGTTAAAATCACTCATATCTCTGCAGTGGTTTGACTAATTCACCTAAAATTCGGCATGCGTATACATCCTAGATAGCTTTCTCGATTTTATGACAGGTGGCGCCACCTACATTCACGTTAATGCTCCACACATAAACCCATATATCTCGGGAACCGTTTGACCATTCCGAAAAAAAATGTTACACAAATGTAGCACTGGGAATGCTTTATAACATACACAACAAAAGGTGGCGCCACCTGCAACCATGTTTGCACAGTGTCCATCTGTTCATCTGCCTGGGGTTAAAATCACTCATATCTCTGCAGTGGTTTGACTAATTCACCTAAAATTAGGCATGCGTATACATCCTAGATAGCTTTCTCGATTTTATCACAGGTGGCGCCACCTACATTCGCGTTAATGCTCCACACATAAACCCATATATCTCGGGAACCGTTTGACCGATCCGGAAAATTTTTTTACACAAATGTAGCCCTGGGATAGGTTTATAACATACATAATAACAGGTGGCGCCACCTGCAACCATGTTTGCACAGTGTCCATCTGTTCATCTGCCTGGGGTTAAAATCACTCATATCTCTGCAGTGGTTTGACTAATTCACCTAAAATTCGGCATGCGTATACATCCTAGATAGCTTTCTTGATTTTATGACAGGTGGCGCCACCTACATTCACGTTAATGCTCCACACATAAACCCATATATCTCGGGAACTGTTTGACCATTCCGAAAAAAAATGTTACACAAATGTAGCACTGGGAATGCTTTATAACATACACAACAAAAGGTGGCGCCACCTGCAACCATGTTTGCACAGTGTTCATTTGTTCATCTGCCTGGGGTTAAAATCACTCATATCTCTGCAGTGGTTTGACTAATTCACCTAAAAATTGGCATGCATATACATCCTAGATAGCTTTCTTGATTTTATGACAGGTGACGCCACCTACATTCATGTTAACCCTCCACACATAAACCCATATATCTCGGGAACCTTTTAACCGATCCGGAAAAAAATTGTACACAAATGTAGCCCTGGGATAGCTTTATAACATACACAACAAAAGGTGGCGCCACCTGCAACCATGTTTGCACAGTGTCCATTTTTTCATCTGCCTGGGGTTAAAATCACTCATATCTCTGCAGTGGTTTGACTAATTCACCTAAAATTCGGCATGCGTGTACATCCTAGATAGCTTTCTTGATTTTATGACAGGTGGTGCCACCTACATTCACATTAATGCTGCAGACATCCAAGCTCATATCTCGGGAACCGTTTGACCAATCAGGAAAAAAAAATTACACAAATGTAGCCCTTGGATAGCTTTATAACATACACAAAAATGGTGGCGCCACCTGCAGCCATTTTTACACAGCGTCCATCTGTTTGTCTGCCTTTGGTTAAAATCACTCATATCTCTGCAGTGGTTTGACCAAATTACCTGAAATTCAGCATGCTTATACATCCTGCATAGCTTTCTTGATTTTATGACAGGTGGCGCCACCTACATTCACGTTCACGCTGTAGACATCCATGCTTATATCTCTGGACTCATTCAACCAATCAGGAAAATTTTTTTACACAAATGTAGCCCTCCGATAGCTTTATAACATACACAAAAATGGTGGCGCCACCTGCAGCCATTTTTGCACAGCGTCCATCTGTTTGTCTGCTGTGGGATAAAATCACTCATATCTCTGCAGTGGTTTGACTTTTCCACATGAAATTTTGCTTGTGTACATATCTTGGATAGTTTCAAATAACAGGTGGCGCCACCTACAATCATGTTTATGTGGCAGAGATCCATTCTAATATTTAACACATGTAACTCTTTATCCCCTTGCCACTCAATCCATGCCTTACTTCACCCGTCCTTCTCTGATTTTGGCGGATACACGTAGTCGCTTGTCGACTACCCGTATTCTAGTTGTTTACTCTTTTTAGTGTAATCAGATTGTTCATTTGCCATTATGGATAATATTCATAATTTTTCGTTTCAGAGGACATAGCTGTAGATAAAAAGAAATTCCCTGAATAAAACAGGAAATTATACGGGCTGGGGGTTCCCGCAAGGGCCTACATAAATGTGTATTTCATTTATAGTACTTCAGGGAAAAAATACCTTTTTTACTTTTTTTAGTGTTATCAGATTGTTCATTTGCCAAAATGGATAATATTCCTAACTATTCGTTTCAGAGGACATAGCTTTAGACGAAGAGGAATTCCCTGAATAATACAGGAAATTATATGAGGTGGGGGGTTCCCGCAGGGAACATTTTAATCACCCATGGTGCCATGGCTAGCAGGATCCCAGATCGAGAGTATAGGTTAAATTAGCTTAGCAAATATGAATGTTCCCATTTACTTCGCAGAAACCCAGAGAGTTTAAATCAAATTAGTTTAGCAAATATGACTTAGCCTATTTTCGCTGGTGCATGAAATGAGTTTCCGTAATTTTAAAATAGTGCCTATACTGGCAAAATAATATGTGTAAAAAAAGCTAATTATATGCATAAAAACAATAGTTCAAATTGTCTAGGCAGCCGACAAAAACAGACAATGTCAGCTATACACGCAGACATGATTAGCATGGTTTGGCGGGCCTCGCAACTGTATGGGACCTGCACATGCACTGTCAACCCGCAGCCCGCCCCGCAATAATAAAAAAAAGCCCGCCCCGCAGTTATACTTAGATTCTCTCAGCCTGCACCAGCCCCGCAAAATTTTCCACCCCGCAGTCAAGCCCGCAAAACTAATTAAAAAAAAAAATAAATTTCAAAGTTTTATGATCCAAAGGTTTACATATATCAAGAATAATTTTTACAGCACAAATATCAGCCAAGCTTATTATTAATATATATGAAACGTTTGATAATTTGAATCGAAAATTAATTTTATTACGTTTTAGCAATGATTTAAAATGTAGGCCTATAATTTATAATTTTTTTTAAAGATAAGTTTGAATGGATTTAATATATACGCAGTTAAGTAGCATACCTTAAACATACTTTCATACTTTACAAGAAACAAGCAGCCCTTGTTTCTACTTTAATTTATGAAATAAAGATAAAAAAAGAGTAGATTGTATGTGTAGCCAAAGTTACCCTTGGGAATAAGTATTGGCTGACCATTCACAAGTCATTCAACTGCTGAGATGTGTTTACTAGTTCCATTACTAATCTTTTCAGTCATCATCAGCTAAATAGCTGAAACTAGTGAGAGGGTCAAGGGAATAAAGAGGAAATCTGACCGATGTGGCTCTAGGTTCAGGATGTTTATTGAGGTAAACCTGACCAGAACAGCGTTCACCACATTATGCTGTCCCCAAACAGGGAACTGACCGGACAGTGGTCAATATGTCACTTACAATTAAACAGCACATGGAGTTACAATAAGATAAGGATTACACCTCAGGATAAATGTGTGCAGTTCAAGCTCAATTTAGTCACCTAAAGTGCTAGCTGTAGCTAGACAGTGGCTATATTACAACTTATAAGATCAAAGGTATTCATGCCCTTAATTGCTTCACTCCCAGTCATATTATGTAATATGTGAGACCTGACACAAGTACAGGGATTACTGTCTATATATATGTCTATATAATATGGGAAATTCTAGATATCCTTTTATTTGTTATAATGCCTTAAAACGGTTAAATGAACTGGGTAAGCCTACATGGCCAGGCTATATTAAGCATTTATTGAATTGGTATGGATTTGGCCATGCATGGTTAGAACAGGGAGTTGGTGATGAAAAAATGTTCATTGATATGTTTCTACAAAGAGTCAAGGATATCGGACAGCAAGAGATGTTATCTGAAATAAAAGAAAAATCCAAACTCAGTATATATAGTGAAGTAAAATCAGGCATTGAACCAGAACGATACTTAAATAATATCCCTTACATCTATAGACAGGTTTTAACAAAATTTCGACTAAGTGACCATGATTTTGAGATTGAAGTAGGCAGAAAAAGTAATACTTCAGTAAATATGAGACTCCGTAAATTTTGTAAGAATGATGAAATTGAAGATGAGGCCCATATTCTTTTCAAGTGTTCCAGATATAAAGATTTAAGAAATAAATTTTTATCATTTATACAGAATTTTCCACAAAATAAATATGGGCTTATTCAGATTTTGAGAACCGAGAATCACAAGATACAATATGATTTAGGTGTATATTTATTTCAGGTAAACAGAGTAAGACAGGAAAACATTTCAGAAAATAATATTCCATTAAGTAGTACTTTAATCATTAAATTCACTGAATACTGTAATTTTATGTATAATTGATAATTGTTCACATATATACTTTCATTTGTGTATATCAGTGCAATTCTTTTCTACGACATATATATCTTTTAACATGATTAAACACATATTGGCAGAAAGCGATGGCAAACTTGTGTATATTTATATGTTACTTAAGTTATTTGTACTTTGGGCCATGAGGCCTTTCTACAATAAACTTTGTTGTTGTTACATATATACAACGTCAGGCTAGGTAACCTAGCTTGTACAAAATTATGAGACATGCAGCGTCCATTGCAAGGATAGACCCAGTTGTGGCTCTTTTGTAAATACAGATATGTGTTTAGAAACAGAGCCACAACTGGGTCTAATTGCAAGGACAATTGTATCAAATTTAGATTTCAAATTTATGATGCATCATCAATTTGGTATAACTAATTTTCTTTAGAGAAGAAACATTTACAAAGGGTTTGTTACAACTGTCAGTCAAAGTAAACAGTGTAATGGTTTTAAAATAAGATAAAATTTGTTCAAATTAATCTTTTCATGTTTCTATTTTTACACCACCTGAAAATCTTTTTATACTTAAATACTAAAGTCTTTCAAAGATTTTTTTTTTAATTTACAATTTTACATTCATGTTTTACTGTCAACCCGCAGCCCGCTCCGCACCGTCTTTATATGAGCCCGCCCCGCACATTCTCAGAGGTAACCCGCCCCGCCCCGCACAGAATCAAATCCCGCCCCGCTCAGGTCCCTACTGAGTGGGAACAAACCACACCATAACACAACCACGTGAGTGGCACCCCGTGACGTAAGCAGTGACGTTTGGGAGAATCCCCGGGATCCCCTGTTGAAGGGGTTTCCCCCGTATTCCTCACACGGTCACACGAGGAGTGTGACCTGCGGACGATCACAATGACTTAAACTGTTGAAGTCACGTATTCGGTGAATGTGAAGAACAGTTGTCGTATAGTCTCAGACGTGACAGCTCTATCAGTCCCAGAATGCCGGGTGTCCGTCACATAGCGTGTGCGATATCAGGAGGGGTCGACAGCGCCGTGGCAGCTCTCCTTTTGAAACGTCAAGGCAAGTTTTCCGAATCCAAAATTTGGAATAATCGCCACGAACGATGTGCGTAAAATCAAGTATTAAGTTTAACATTGAAGAGTGAAACTAACCGTCTAACAGTTCAACTAGAAGTTTATGCGGTCCAGATATAACGCGACACCAGGCGGGCGATAATACAATGATTCATGTAAGAACTCCGCCAGAGGTCGCTGTCCCATACCCCCAAGGGCTGAGCCTATACGCACGATATCGTGCACACACGATGTTATACGCACGATATTGTGCATATAGTCATGTAATGCACACGAATTATCGTGTATATTGCTCGTTATACACACGAATATCGTGCATGTAAAATGCTGTACGCACGATTTTTTTTGTTATTGTGTGCATTGTGTATATAGTGGTTAATATGCACGAATTTGACTTTCCGGAGATTACATATGCACGCAGCGAAATTTAGCAGTGGTGGTCCCGGGGGGGGGGGGGGGGGGGGTTGATGTGGGAGTCACAACAATCCCTTTTTAATAAGGGGTTCAAAACATTATATGTATCGATCAGCAGCATTTATTGAGTGAGCACTTGGGCTAGGTGTGCGTGTTCAGGGGTGTGCCATGAGGCCTGGGTTAAGGACGCAATTAACCAAGATCCATATATATTTAATTTTTTTTCATAATATAACTGCACCCAGGTCCCAGATGGCAATGGTGAAGCAACATAGTTCACGTTTTTTTCGGGGGGGGGGAATTTGGCCTTCTTTATTTCCTATATTGGTTATAAGTAGGCCTACAGGTTTTCATAGGGGTGGGGCTTAGCTGCGTACGCACTTTTAGTGGTTTAGTTGGATTGGTAAATAAAAGTATTGCATAAAGAATTATGTATGCGTCAGATATGGGGACGCAAAACCTGCGCGGATGATATAGTGATCTGCATTTTTTTTTATTTCATCTGTTATTTTGGGGATTTTTTTAACTGAATATTTTCAAAAATACCCTGGACATCATGGTATTGCTGTACTTGACTATAAACATAACGAACAACAACCATGCGCAACAATCAACCATCGTCACCATTTAATTGCTCCCTAATTCAGTCAAACTGCCTTGTATCACATGCTTGCATTTCATCGTACACTATACGTCATGACTACATCTGAAGAATTCGAAAGATTGAAGGATGAAGGTTATTACAAAAGAAACTCATTTCATTATTCAGGTGACATTGCTCACTTCACAAAGATAGCCGTTACCCGTTAGTTTGCTCAAACGTTCTGAAAAGATCATACATGGATTATAGTATTTCTGCGGCCAATTAATATGTAGGCCCTAATATCACTCCACAGAATTGTGATTTATGTAACAAGGTTCAACCATGTGGAACATTTAATTTTTAATTTCTCTCTTTGGAGCAATAAGGACATATCACAATATCTACCTTACCAAGAAATCTAATGTTGCAATAAAACTTAAGTTCACCTTTGCTCACTATGATGAATACAACAATGGATCCTGACTCCTGGGATTAAATATTTTTGTTTGTTAATACATCACCTAAAATGTTACTTTTACTATACTGACAACTGCGTTCTTGCATATTAACATATTCCCTTTTGTATTCTTAAATAGCAATTCACACAGTCAACATAAAATGTTGTAATCTAACTGTGTTATAAGCTGGTATTTCAACACATCTGTTTATTATAAAATTACGTTCAAGATAGGCTGTGGCGGATTCAGAGGGGTTGAGCTATTACATCTCTCATTTTATCTATTCTTTTTCCCAGTTATTCGTTATTAATTTTTCTTGTTTAGATATCTTTGTTTATTCCCCAGCAATTAAATTATTAATATATCCAAAGTTTATTACATCCTATTCATATGTTGAGGATATGAATGAAGAGCTCTGTGATAAAGATTTAATAAGATAGCATCTAAATGTTTCTATACCCAGGGAGGGAGTCTTACCGTTATATATATCCACTCTGCTGGGTCATAACACCATGGACTGGGTCATGTCCCCTTTAAAATTAAAAAAAATTCTCAATACGGGAGGGGTCCCCCCCCCCCCCCCAATACATTTCCCCGTGTATACTTTAACTTTCAAATGAACAATATCTATACATTTAATTCATATAGATGAGAAAAAAAATCATACGCTGAATATATATTACGTATAGAGTTATATATTTATATATATATATATATATATATATATATATATAAATTATATATATATTTGTATATATATGTATTTATAAAATATATATATTGCTTACAACCCATCGACCGCTAACCCAGTATATCAGCTCCCCCGTTCACGAATTTCTGGACCCGCCACTGATAGGCCTATTTGTTGTGGCTTGTATCAGTGTAATATATGTAAGATATTCCAGTGTATAAGAATAAACATGGTAAGGCATATTAAAATTATAATTCGTATGGATCACAAGATTTTGGAAATAATTCTAAATATATTAATAAAAGGTTTTAAGCTAAAGACTAAATTTAAGTAGGCTAAACTTGACTCTATGTGACGGGGAACCAGACTAGCTATTACAGCGCCGCACACACAATGTTTTTGAACCAATAGCGGCGTGGTTGTAACTAAATAAAAAGAATGGTTATAATATAATGTATACGGAATTTTAACTGAATATAAATGGAACTGTGATTTTGTGTACATAGCATACAATGTGCACGATAATCTCGTGCAGGTAACACAACAATATACACGATATATTGTCGTGCATGCAGTCCTCTATGTGCACGACAATATCGTGCATATTGCAATACACTTCGCACGACCAGTCGTGCGCCTGCGCATGAGAAAATCGTGCGTATAGCCGGTCCCCTATTTCACCTCAGTGACTGCCTTGGCACTTCAACTGCTCATTCTCTACTAGATCTCCACAAAATTAACTGCCTCAGGGTGTATCAAAGTAGGACATTGTTCTGTCAGATTGAGTGTTTGCATTAATTATTAGACTTTAAAGTGTTTGTTTGGATAAGTTGGTCCAATTTATCTAACTGTATTAAATGCGGCGGTATCCACGCCGCATTAAAAGCTTCAGAGTAAACTGGAGAACTTCAAACCCTTGTCCGAAAAAAAATTTTTTGAAATCAAATAGTGCGTTTATGACAAGGAAACTTTAAATAATCTAAGGGAGATATAGTACTTTATTCGAATGACCAAAAAATTCAGCTAAATATTATGTTTTAGTATGTAAACAAGACTAACTTTTAAAACTTTGCAACCCTTGTGCTTGAAACTGTCTCAGAATCTGAAACAATGAACTGCGTGACCTTTGCTTGCTGAGCCAACACGGCCCGTTACCACTGGTTACACAGGCGGTTGTCGGTCAGCCGTGGCTGGGGGAAAACCCATAGCAGACATCTTTCCAGTGTAACACCATTTATCAGGATAATACATATTCTTCTAATCAACATTTAAAGTGGACAAACACTGTCTGAGTGGTATGTTATATGCGTATTTGATAAGAATATTTTTATTTCTTAACGAATACAACATTTTCAGACAAAATATAAGAATTTAATTGTTATGTGGAATGTCTCCAGTTTCCTCAAATCATCTTCTAGGGCTCTCGCACAGTCAAGCGTAGTAAGAGAGGACGGGTGCTAGGGCTACAATTTATCATGATCAGATTTGATCACACCATTGTTTCTGGTTAAACAATATCATAGGCCTAATTGGCCCTGATCAGATGTTTAACGGTCCCCCTAAACACCCAAAACAACAGTGTTTTGGGTATCTGTGACGAAACACCACGAAACACCCACTTAACTTCAAACCTGAACCCAAAACATAACACAAATCGATAAATAATCATCTGATGAATATATCTCTGCAATATTGTTACATAAATTTATGACATTAAGATAAAAACAAGTTTTTCGTGCTGTGGTCGGTTCACCGGCGCCCACAGCAATCATTTATGCCAGCTATGACCCTGCCCCCTAGTGGCGCAAGTCGCAACCAAGCAGCGTACTTGTCAGTTGTACAAAACACTATTGCTTTCTTTTATTTTACAGAATAGTGGCACAATTCTGCATTAACATATGCACTAGATGATGTTTTATTAACTGATACCAGTGTTTTGCTTTCAATTCGAATTTAAAAGGGTGTTTTGTGGTGTTTCCTCACACATACCCAAAACACCGGTGTTTTGGGTGTTTAGGCGACCCCGATGTTAAATGATCATGAATACTCCTTTAAAATATTCATGTGATATTTCATTAAAAGTACAAACTGGGAGCCCCTGCCTTTCATCCTGCATAAATACTTCATATAAAGGTACCTCTTAAAGGTACGTCTTTTTTACCTCTATAAAAGTAAATGATCATGAGATATTTCTTAAAAATACTCTTGTGAAAGTAATACTTAAAAAATTATACCTATACCCAGCAAGACTAGACTAGTTAAACCCATGATCCCACCAGAGGATGTATACAATTTTAAAAGGGTGCAACTCATAAAAAAAATACTCTCTATGACTTTTTTTTTCAGAAAAGGTCTATTAAACCCAGAAGGGTTTGGGGGGGGGATGTAGCCATGACAACATGACATTCAGGTCTTATTAGATAACTGATAGGAGCCTGTTTGTCATAAGTCATAACAGAACACTTATTCTAAGGATCAGATAAAAATATTTGCTATGTAGTAGTATTTGACATCAAAGGCTTATATGGTCATGCCAAATTTTGCAAAATATTGAAGAAAAAATGTTGTTACACAAAGTTAATTACATTAGTTACCTCCTTTCTTCCCGATTCACACAAACTGTCATTCCATCATGCATCTCTCCCCATTCTGTGGCCACAACCTTTTTGTATAGGGTTTCAAACCCAATTTTGCTGCCTTGGAGACCTATTTGCCCTGGCTAAGTTCTTTCCACTGGTGACATTTAATGTACACTGTACTGGTCCTCTTTCAGCATCTTAACATTCACTGATTATTTTTCACTGGCAGGATATCAAGTATCGGGTGTGTTTATGAGGAACTGGGATGTCCGTGATGAGGTTGGCCTGTGTCAAGCAGACCGTGACCAGTTAGATGCGCAGGAGGTGTGTCAGCACCTCAACATACCGTTTCATGAGGTCAGCTTTGTCAAAGAATACTGGAATGATGTTTTCAGGTAAGAATGAATGTAAACTTATGTTTGGATGTTTTAAACTTTTATCACAACCTGCAGATTGTTATAGTCCGTTTCATCCCCTCATGTCCACCTGATTTTTGCTATGAAAATTTTTATTAGGTACATTTCAAGGGAAACAATTATAGTGTAGAGGAGAGGATTACAGAACCTAATTTTCAACTAGGTAACTAAATTCCTACCTTATGCCATATTTGAGTAACAGAATTTTCTGAAAATATGAGAAATCAGTCTACATTTTACAACATATCAGACCCACTTATGGCGGTCAAGGTCATTGGTCACATGCAAAAACAGCCTCAACTGACAGCTGTTGATTGGATGATCTCATGTAAACATTCTAAAATATATAACAAGCTAAAACAAAGATGGCTACTTATGGAGGGACACACCATATCTGCCAGATCATGATAAAGAGACTAAAATGTTGTGAAACATAAACGGGGGATTTATTGTAAAATTCTTAACTGCCATATTAGGTTGTCCATTCCATATGTTGTTTACTTGGAAAATATTGAAAAATATAAACTTTTAAGTAAATCATCTACAAAAAACAGGTGGACGGCAGGTGGTGAAATGGACTATAATTAAAGAAAATGCCACAGAAGGTCATAATATTATGATGTTTCAACTTAAATAATTATACATTTAAACAGTAACCTCCTTCACAAAGCTTTATCAAAGATTGATGCTATCATTTTGGCCATAAACGTGTTATGGATAATGATGCCCAACTTATAAATCAGCAAATCTGATGCTCTGGAACTTGTAAAAAGTACTAAGAAATTGTTGCTTTTTTGTGCATTTTTGAAATTATTGCATTTAGCAACTTTTTTGTGGGGCCGTAGGCCATCTGCAAATTTAGTGAGAATAGCTAAGACAGGTTCTGGGACTTACAGTTCCAAAAAGGTCTTTTGCCACTGGATAAGTGCTTTTCCCAAATATTTAAGCTCTGCTGAGTTTTCATAAAAGGGTCTCAAATATTTTTAGGCTTAATAGTTTATGTCTTATTTGATGTTTAAAAAAAGGAATTTTATATATTAACTTCTTCTACCTTTAAGTTATTTTAAAAAATAAAAATACAATAACCATCTGTGCTATTCCAGAGAAGACAGTCTCCCTATATTATGCACCAACCTATATTAAAGTTTAATATCAAATGCCTCTTTTTAAGTAATATCTTTTTAAAATTCTTATGAGTATTTTCTTTTATAAACATCACAGCAATGAAAAATGACAAAACTCTGTATCTTGACTCTTCCAATTTTTTAATTCGAGATAATATTCTTTCCTTTTCTTCTTGCAAGTGTTTAACATAGTACATATGTGAACTAAAGACAGTGCTAGACATTTATAACATTTCTTTTATTCTCTTCAGTAAACTTGTTCATGGATATGAAAATGGCATGACTCCAAATCCAGATGTGCTGTGTAATCGCCACGTGAAGTTCAATGCATTCATGAAGTACGCAAAGAATGTGCTGGGAGCTGATGCCATGGCAACAGGCCACTATGCACAGTCCACACTGATGATGCAACCAGACAAAGATGCCCCAGCCCAAAGTGAAGGCAAGCAGATAATTTTAAATGTACAAACTCTGGTAAATGCAGTCACCAGAGGTCTCCCTGCTATGCCAAGAGAACCTCTTAACTGTCTAGCCATCTATGGAGAAAAAAAATTCTAAAAGATAATTTAAGTTAAACTGCAAAATCCACTGTATCATCCCTGTAATGATGTACTTGGAAATTATTAAAGGTGCCCATTCACCTACCTTTTGAAAAATAATTTATGTCTTTTCTGGCTTTCTCAGTGTATATATTAATAATCTCAGGGTAATTTTGGTTGTGAAAAGTTCTTATAAGGCCTTTGTAAAGGATGTATGAACTTGATTATCAACAACATGTTTGTAAACAAAGCAATGATGACAAATGAGAAAAACATGTAACCTAAGATGGTAGGTTGCATATATGCAGAGGTAGAAAGTTCACTTGTTGCAAAACGCCATTTGCGAAGCTCTAGCTTAGCTGACTTGCTGCATGCTTAAAAAAACAATCAGCCTGTGTGCGGTGATATCCATGTTTTCTGGTCTATTTTATAAAAGCTCTAAGGGATTTCCTTTAGTTTATAAAGGTCAGATAGACCTTTGATTTGGCCCCTTTAACAAACTGAATTTCTCCTCCTCCTTTTGATATCTGGTCTTGTTTTCTGTGTTTCTGTTTCAGCTGTTAAGAGATTTGTCATTTCTGTATTCATTTCTAATCATACAACTCTATCTAGATATTTGCTGTTTTCTTGTATGTGTGGATGGTTGTGTTTGAAAAGTACTGTGTCACCTTCATATTCAAGGCTTTAGCTTAATTATTTTTATTAATTTGACCAATTTCTGGGCACCCCCGCAGTTTCTCTAGATCAGGAGCATGCCATGCTTGTGTGTAACATGGTTTTTACTGACTGTTCTTTAGGAGTGAAGCTGTTACAAGCAGCTGATTCAGCCAAGGACCAGACTCTCTTCCTGTGTCAGATCAGCCAGGCAGCCTTACAGTACACACTGTTCCCAGTAGGACACCTTATTAAACACCAGGTCAAAAGAATAGCAGCAAATGCTGGCATGGAGAAGACTGCAAAACGGAAAGAGGTTTACAACCATCTTTGCTATCTTTTGCCATAGTGACCATTATCACCTCTTTTGTACATCTGTTGATAACTTGTTGCCTGGGATTTTCATGTTTAGGGTTCTGAACCAACCTGGAAATTAGAGAATTCTGAAAATTAGTAAGGAAGAGTCAGGGACTTTGTACGGCCAGAAAGAGAAAATTTGTACATTGTTATATTTTGTCCTATACACATTATTGTCTATAGAGCATGTCCCCTAGATGTTTGGCTTTGCTGGTTTTCAATGTGGAAATTACCCTGAAAATTCATAAGGAAAAATTCAAAAATAATTCAGGAATTCTTTTTAAAAAATGCTATCAATCTGGATGTTATATATAGTGTGATTGTTGTTTAAGAAATGTGGGTGATTCAGAAATGAAGAGAATAGCATAAAAATGAACCGTCTTTTTGTATTATTATTTTATTTATGATTAACTTGAGACATGGGAGATTTTATGTGTCAAGCTTTGCTTGTGGTTTAACCTTTGAGAATTTTGTTTTTCATGTAAATTCTTTATTAAATTGCATAGTGTGACATTTTCATATTTAGTAAATATACTGATTCTATTATATAATAGTTAAATACAAGCATTTATACTTAAATCCTGCCATATTTGATCAAAACTATAGGGTTAAAATGTAAAGCTTGTCCCATATAACTTTAAGTGTTCTGATTGTATTGGCGGAGCATTTGAACCATTCGCTTTACTATTCTTTCAGAGTGTTGGCGTATGTTTCATTGGGAAGAGGAATTTCCATAACTTCATAGAAGAGGTAAACACTGTAATGTATGATCAGCACTAGGGCTGAAATCATATGCCAGTTCACTGACTGATGGCAATGCAAAGCCTGCTGTTGTGTCGGTATTAATCTAGGATTAACTGATAGAAAGCAGTATCCAAAAATAAGTTATAGTCATGATGTTGCATATGAGGCATGTCAGGTTAAACAATGTTGCAGAGAAATAAGTTAAATTGCTTTAGTTAAAGATGACTTTTTATTTGCTTTTAAATCAGTGCATTATTGAAGCTTTGTGCCATGATGCTCTTTGGAGTATCTGGTCATGAGAATTCAAAGCTTCATCTCTTTAACTTTACTTAACTAAATTAAAGTAGAATTTTTACAAAAATATTAAATTTATGAAATGTCATATCAATCATTGATTTGCAGAACATTTCCCTTAAATGTATCGTTGATCATATTTAAGGTTACTAAGCAACTGGGCCCAGATGGTAAATTTAAGGACGAATGCAATAGCCACTGCCATCCATATGTTCCAATATTCACCCAAAAGTTCCTGAATCTTGGATTCAAGCAGATCCTAACCCCTCCCCCATACATCATGATGCTGTGGGCTGCATCTCTCTCATTCCATATATAAATCTAGCAAAAGTAAATATCAAAATCTGTTTTTATACAGCATGTGGAATATTACCCAGTCCATTTTAATTATAGCATGTAGACATCAGTTGCTTAGGTACTCCATTATCTTTCAGTATGTGGAGCCCTGTCCTGGTCCATTTATAGATATAGAAACAGGTTCCATAGTTGGACAGCACAAGGGTGAGTTTATTGAAAGATTCTAAGTAATTTTACTCTCATTGTCAAGGAAATATTACATACTTTGTGAGCTACAAATACCTTGTTAAAGCTTGACATAATTTATTATCCATAATTTTCAAGATTTTAATTTTCATGGAATTTTTACAACTTGATAGGATGGACTCCAGCAATCTCACAAATTGAAGGGTAAAACTTGCTATGAATATCTCCTTCATGAAGCTAAGATCAAAAGATGGAGTGCTTACCTGTACAGACAGGCTGAAAAGAATTCCTTTTAAATCTAAGAGTTTGGCTTAAATCAGTTGACATGTCACCACTGAAAGTTAGACATAAATCTGCAATATAGCTAGGAATGGTTTATCAGTAATGAAGTCTTTGGAATAGCAATCTTTCTTCAAGTCATTTGACTCTACAGACATTTGATTGAACTTAATAAAAATTGTGAAAACTGTTAACATCATTTAACAGGATTGTTGACTTAAGAATTATAAACAACATTCATTAAAAACGATTATAAGTAATGTTTGTACCATTTACCAGTAATACTTATTTAGAGTTCATATCAGTGGGTGTGATGATAAGCTCATATTTAAGAGACTTCATACATCTGGATACAGCACAACAACTTATTCAGCAACTAATTAATGTACATTTATGTATTTTAAACAGGTGCCCATTACTGGACACTTGGACAGAGAACTCACATCGGTGGTAAGAAAAAAGCATACTTTGTGGCTGGCATCAAATCTGATACCAAAGAAGTACTTGTGGTGAGTGCTCCATCACCCATTACAGGGATGAAATTGTAACTTACAACATCAGTGCATCTGTTTTAATTGATATAATCAACTGAATGTACTATAACTTTTACTTTCACTCAATCAGGTCTTATATTTTTCACATTATACTTATACATATGTGAAACTGTGAAAAATTGTTCAGCCCTTATAGTCAGATTACAATACAATATAATAAGTAAAATTTTAGATGAAATTTCAAATGGAAGAAATATGGGATGTTAAATCCTTTTAATTATCTGGAATATTGAACAATGACAATATTTTGTCACTTGGTTCATCTTCTAATTGAAATAATAATTTAATTTTATCAAACAATATTTTTTAGATAGTTATCTTAAGGTACTATATATATTATTTATATCAGTTGACATCTTGTTTTTAGTTGCATTTAATAATGGCAATTAATTTATTTTCAGGCTGCAGGAACAGACCACCCTGCGCTATTCAGCCACTCCTGTTTTGTGAAATCACCTCATTGGATTAACGGTCCCCCAGATGAGCTTATTCAGAATGGAAATATTAATCTAGAATTCCGCTATCAGCACATCCACCCACTTACAGACTGCACAGTTATAAAAACAGATGAACCAGATGTTTACGAGGTGTTTTACCCACAGTCCCTCAGGGCAGTATCACCAGGACAGTATGCTGTTTTCTATCGGGGCGAAGTGTGCCTTGGTGGGGCACAGATTCTAAGAATTGGTCCCTCATTGTATGAATCTGGCAAAACTGTTCAGTACTCTAAAGAGTATAGGTGATGCATGCTTAAGTTAGTCTAATTAGGTCTTGAATGTGATTAAATGATATAACTTTGTTATAATTTATTTGAATAAAAATCTAAAATACATCAGGCTTTCTTCAGTACTTGTGATGTCTTTGATATTAGAGACATGTATGTGTGACTTTTAATTTTTTTTGCTTAGCTGGCTAAAAGTTAACTGAGCTAAAGCAATGGTCCTTTTTTTGTCCATCCATCTGTCGTGCAGTCCCTCCCTCCATCTGCTGTCTGTAATTCAGTATCTCCCTCTAATAGACTGGCATGTTTTGAAACTGTTGGACCTACAAATCTGAAATTTGGCAAACATTTAGATGTTCCCAAAATCTCCTACCATACCAAACATTAGGTCAATAGGAATTTGTTCCTATGAGGTATTAAGGAAAAACCTCAATTTTCAGTTAATAAGTCATTATTACATTTTAAGACTGCGTAATATCAAATACATATTCCTCTATATATTTCCTATATACGTACCAGAAATTAGGTCAATATTGTGTTATTTCTTGTTATGGGCCCAAACAGAATGCAAAAAATTTGTATTTTGTAAAAATTTAGGAAATATAGTTACAGGTGTAACATGAAAATTGTTGAAGCTGGAGATTTTTTTTTCAGGGATGTAACTTTATATAACCAAGATTCAATTGTATACCAAAAATTAGATCTAAATTTTGCAAATTTTTTTTTAAGTTATTAGCATAAATATAAAAACAACTTAAATTTTGGCCACCACTCCATTTTTTCCTGCAAGTACTTTGGATTTAATTCTCACAGCATGGCAACATGACCATTTAATCTGTTAAATCTGAAATTTGAAAATAAAAGTTCCAAAATGAGGCTAGTTATTGAATTTTTTTTTAGAAATAGAAATTAGAAAATAGAGATTTTCATGACATTTACACATGTACAGACTTTTTTTCGCAAAGCCTGCAGATATTGGCCTAATTTTTGGTGTGTATGCAGATAATGACCGGTTACAGATCGACTTCGCGTTTCGTCCTGGTTGACCTACTTTTGACCGTTTTACGGCTCCTAAACTTAGAAAATTTCATGAAAAAATAAAATTTTTTATGACAAGTGCACATGTACAGACTTTTTTTCACAATGACTGCAGATATGGGCCTGATTTTTTATGTGTGGGCAGATATTGACAAGTTACAGATCGAGTTTGCGTTTTGTCCCAGTTGACCTACTTTTGACCGTTTTTCCCGCTCCTGAGCATAGAAAATTTCATGAAAAATATGAATTTTCATGACAAATACACATGTACGGACTTTTTTACCACAATGCCTGCAGGTACCACCCTGATTTTTGGTGTGTGAGCAGATAATGACCAGTTACAGATCAAGTTCACGTTTGGTCCTGGTTGACCTACTTTTGATTGTTTAACGGATCCTAAACATAGAAAATTTCATGAAAAATATAAATTTTCATGACTAAAGTACATGTACAGCCGTTTTAAGCCCTCAGCTCATAGGCTGATGGGCTATTGTCATCACCCAAGCTGTCTGTCTGTCCGTCCGTCTGTCTGTCAGTCTGGCTTCCGTCCGTCCCTCGTCTGTTAACTTTTTACCTTGTGAGCGGGATATCTCTAAAAGGATTCACCGTTGGAATTTTATTTTATCAGTGAAGATGTATATCGATAAAATCTCGGTCAAGTTCGATGATGGGTGACCTTGACCCATTTTTCTACATTTTAGAGCTTATTATAGAAAAACACTCAGAAGCTTATATCTCAGGAACCATTGTGTGGATTTTCACAAAACTTACTATGATCATTGGGACTGATGGTCTGTATGTGCTGCACAATTTTGGTGGCGCCACCTGCAATTTCTGATTTTTTAATCAATTTTTATCGGATTTTTCATTTTTGGCCTTGTGAGCCGGATATCTCTAAAAGGATTCACTGTTGGAATTTTATTTCATCAATGAAGAAGTATATCAACAAAATCTTGGTCAAGTGCAAAGATGGGTGACCTTGACCTATTTTTCTTTGTTCTAGAGCTGATTATACAAAAACACTCAGAAGCTTTTATCTCAGGAACCATTGTGTGGATTTTCACAAAACTTACTATGATCATTTAGAATGATGGTCACAATTTTGGTGGCACCACCTACAATTTCTGATTTTTTAATGAATTTTTATGGGATTTTTCAATTTGGCCTTTTGTGCAGGATATCTCCAAAGGTATTCATCACAGGAACTTTATTTCTTCAGTGCTATTGCATGATATTACATAATCTTGGCCAAGTTCAAAGATGGGTGATCTTGACCTACTTTTCAAGGTCACAGAGCTTAGCATAGAAAAAAACTTAGGAGCTTATTTCTCAGGAAGAATTTGGTGGATTGTTATGAAACATGGTACATACCTATCCAATATAAATTTATAACTGATTATCAGCTTTTGCTAATATTCTGGTTTCGCAATGTAATGCTTACAGATACTGGCCTAATGTTTGGTCTGTGGGCGCATAATGACCTCTTACAGATCGACTTCGCGTTTCATCCCATTTGACCTTTTTTTGACCATATGACAGATCCTGAACATAGAAAATTTCATGAAAGACAGAAATTTTTATGAAAAATGCACATGCATGGACTTTTTTCACAATGCCTGCAGATATTGACCTGATTTTTGGTGTGTTGCTTGATAATGACCTGTTACAGATCGAGTTTGCATTTTGCCCTTGTTGACCTACTTTTGACCAAAGGACACCTCCTGAACTTAAAAGAATTTACAAAATTTAACAAATGTTTCTAATTTGCCCCAGGCGGGGGCATTCGTGTCGTTCCGACACATCTAGTTTGAGGCTCTTATTGTATTCACTTGGATTGTCTAGCAGCCACTGGAGGTTAATCAGTATAGTTCTCTCTGCTTACAAGGTCTGTTGGCCACGCACCCTGCTAGGCTTGTTATGTAAGGTACTTGTGCAGCTGGCTGATTCTAGGTGAGACTGCCTGGAGTGAGCACACCCTCTGTCTGTCACTCTCTCCCTCTCTTTCTCTCACAGTCTCCACCCCACCCTTTCCAGCTGACAGGTTCAATAAACAAGATGAATCTTATAATTTTGTATTTTTTGGGTACTGTTGATGAATTTTGTATTTTTTTTACAAAATAAAATTTCAGGTCTTGTTACATCTTCAGTCAGACATTCCCTATGCTCTACATATTGCAAATTTTTAATTAAATTTTCTTTTAAAGGTGATAAAATATTAGATTTTGATAATTACTAGTTGACACAATTTTATGCACATATTACTGTCAAATGGCTGAAATAATGATACTTCTAGAAACAATTTGTTCTGAGAGGCTCCTGCATCTTTTATATAGACCATAAAAGTGCACAGTATTAGTTCAGCAAAATATGTTTAATGTTTGATTATCACCTGTAAGTCAGGCCACTTCCTCTTAGCATTTCAAATGCTGATATATATATATACATATATATATATATATATATATATATATATATATATTTATATATATATATATACCAAAAGAAATAAGTATATTTTGAATTTGCAAACATTTTCCAAAATTCAGCTAGCAACATGACCCATGGGTCCCTTGTTTCATATAGCTTGAACCAGCCTGCTTTGGAAATCTGAAAAAAATTGATATTTTTTAATTGTTAGTTATGAAAATTCATACAAGTTCAATCAGAGAGAGAATAGTTCATATGTAGGACTAAAGACTAATATTTGATTTGGACATGAAATATCCAATTTTGACAAATATTATAAGCTTGTACAGGTACTCATATTTTCTTAAATCATAGGCAGGTACGTACTGTCAAATCACATCTCAGCTCCATACAGTATAAGGTCAATTATCACTAACAAAGGAAAAAAGGAACAACCTTTATGCATTTTGATTCATAATGAATCTTTCATTAATGGTATTTTATATTGATTAAAATCAGCTCAGCTAAGTTGGGAAATGCAGCATTACTTGTACCAAGTGTCCTTTGACCTTAAACATGACCCCAGATATCTCAAGAAAGGTATTGTACAGGAGACTGGTGGTGCCATCTTTGAACAGTTTATATATTGTGCTGTTTAATTTCCACGTCACTGGCCGTTGAAAAAAGTAGAAGCAATATTTTATCATATTGTGCAGATGCATAAATATGGGTCATAGGATGAATTCTCCTATAATTGGGACCATGAACTCTATTATTGGTGTGGCCAGGTCATTGAATAATCATATTTGTAAAAATCAACAGAAACTTCAGATTTCTCAAGAATGGATAGATGGAATGTTCTAAAAATCAAAATGAAAGATATCAGATTGTAAATCATCAAATTAGTTTAAAAACTGGTGACCTTGAACTTTATCATCAAGGTCAAATTTGTGTGTTCTTGGCTCAAATTTGATAGGTTCAACCAAACTCTTAGACGAGTTTGAAAAATGGTGATCTTTACCTTGTTCTTCAGGGTCAAATCTGCTTAAATGAAGCGTTTTCCTGAACCTTATATTTTTCATAAAACTGCATATTCCCCCTCTCAGTTTAATAAATCTATAGTATCATCCAAGTTCTCAGAGGATTAATGACTTTGGCTTTGAATGCCGAAGTTAAATCTAGGATTTTTGTTAACCCAATAATTTTTTAATTGCTGCATATTTTCTCCTTAAATTTGATACCCCTATAGTTTCATCCACGATCTCAAATGAGTTCAAAAACTTGTGACCTTGGCCTTGAATTTTAAGGTCAAATCTCCAGAAATACAGGATCATTTTGAACCCCATAACCTTTATCAAAGTCGCTCAAGTTCCTATTTGTGGTTGTTTTTTATCGAAAAATGGACGAAACTATGCACTATTTATCAGTGTATATAGTAGTACGTGCCTTACGTAGTAACTTCGTACGGAGAAAGCATGTATCACTATAGAGGTGTAATATGCACTGTTTCTTCCCATTTCCCCCTGAAATAGGGATTCGAGCAACTGTGCCTTAGGCCACAATTTGGAACAAATATAGTTTTAACCATGTGCACGTTCTTGGACATGTATGATAACTGGCGATCCTGACCTTGATCTTAAAGGTCAAATCAGAAGTAAGGGATTTTGTTAACCCCATAACATTTTATCCATATACTGTTTACTTTTAATACCAATTTTTTTTATCAAACTTTCAACTAATAACTGGCAACTAGCCCATAAGTATGGACTCCTTAATTGTTTTTAAGTGTCTGACGCAGTGTGGAGTCCATAGATTGCCCCTGCAGTTAACTCTGATTATAACACTCCATACACAACTGTGAGATTTAACTTAAATCCATTGATTAATGTTCAGTACATCTATGTGTATTGTTAATTTGACCACTGGAAAACATTTCTGTTCTATTCTCGGCACTTTTTTGCACCAAGAAGTGAAAATATAAACATAATAGTGCACAGGCCTAAAGCATTATACAGGACTGCCAACAAATGTCTACTGGGCTTTTTATGCTTCGATCAATTCTCTCTGGACAATTAAATCAGTTACTGATGTTTCAGGTGCTTCATGCTTTCCTGAATGGTTATTTTTTTTATTACAGACCTTTCGACATACAACATTATGTGAACATCGGTATGTTACTATAACATTATGTGATCATTGGTATGTTAAAATCATAGGAAATATTTTGTATTCAATTCCTATCTAAGAGTAACAGATCGTATCGTGTTATAACCCTAGTTAGTTCTTTGGTGGGCCGCGGCGACGCAACAGTAACCTGAAACCTGTTGCGCGCTGTCGGCGGTTAGTTATTTCCCAAACGAGGTCAAATACGGGTGACCTTGACCTTGTGACAGTGTATGTTGCAGTAGAAGAGGGTTTATATTAAAGAGGGCATGTATAATTCCTTGGGGACAGGGGCGTCAATATAGGGGGGGGGGGGGATGGGGGTATATATACCCCCCACTTTTTGGCAAGGGGGGGATGGCCAATGTAATCATCCCCCCCCCCCCCACTTTTCAGAGAATTATATTATAATACTGCAAATGAACAATATTAATAAATAGAATTAAAGACTTTAGATCCATTTACTAAAAAATGTTGTATCTAAACCTTGCTTTGAATTACATAATAACTTATTTTCTATTAAAATATAATTATTTGTATTATGATTAAGTATATATATATAATCATATATATATATATATATATATATATATATATATATATATATATATATATATATATAGTTGAATATGTCACTCAGAGACGCTGAAAAAGGAATATATGTGGGTGTGTGTGTATATATAAATATAAAAAGTCATCCCCCCCACCCTGGAAGAAAAATTGACGCCACTGCTTGGGGACCTACTGCGCATCTCCGATGCCAGAAGTTTCAAATTATATGCAGGTGGCGGCGCCACCTAGATTTACAATTTATAGGCAGCAATACCTCAGAACAAAAGAAATATAATAATCATGAACTAAGTTTAATGATTTTTTTCCAAAGCGCCATTTCATAGCACGCTAAACTCTGCCGGTCGTGAATTTTATCGTGTCACATCATGCATACAGAGATAAAATCCTTAACCAGATATCTCATACATCTCTGTAGTAGCGATCTTCAGCAAATTTTATTTATAGGTAATACACTTCACTTAAATGTGAATGGTATTTGCCGGCTATAACTTCTGTTTTTCGAGTTAGTCAGAAGGTATTAAATAAAACTTTTATAGCTAGCCTTAACTTTGACAAAAGGGAACAAAATTAGTGTGGATAGTATTGATTTTTTTTTCAAAATAGGGGTTTTTCATGAAGATATCAATAATACATGAATTTAGAAGTGTATATGCCGGTCGAGCATGCACCGAATTCAACAGTGAAGCCAGCTCCTTCGGAAAATTTGAGGTTTATAAGTAGAAAATTCGGGCTTGTGGTTAAAAAAAAAGAAAAGCTGATGTGTAATCTATTATCTTGCTGCTAGTGGAATTCTTGATAGGTGAAGATGCAGGGGCTGGCATTGTTGTGCTTTCGTTTGTTTCTTCGGGATACTTCTGTTGTGATACTTTCTGGATTAACATCCATCAAATTTGATACATCCATAACACCAACAGTCTGTCTCCTCGGCTCACAATCAAACCGTTAATTTCTTTATTTATTACAATATATTTCAACAGAATAGCTCATTCAGCAAATGCTGTTCTTCGAGGAGGTCCTGCTACAATTAAGCAGAGTGTTGGAAAAGTTTCTGGATCTTCTGCCGCCGATCAACTCTGAGAAGCCTCACTCTAAGCTTCTTTTAAATATAAAGCCATGCCGTGATACTATCAGATTATTCCACGACTACCATTTGGTCCTAACGCGCCCGGGAACCCTCTGCACCCTTCTAGACTGATATCTACTTGTATTGAACTTTCTGATATCTGAGCGTCCTGGCGTGACAAATCTACCGGTAACAATTAGATTTAGTCTAGCATCTAGCTCTTTCACAATGAACAACCAAATGCAATATCTGACACAGCGAAACTATACTATTCAATGCTTTTTAGCTCAGCTGACTATAAGTCATCTGAGCTATAGTCATGGTCCATTGTCCGTCGTCCGTCCGTCTGTCTGTCCGTCCGTCCGTCCGTCCGTACGTCCGTCCGTCTGTCCGTCTGGATGTCCGTCCGTAAGACTGGCACGTTTCGACACCGTTGGACCTACGAATCTGAATTTCGGCATATAGTTAGATGTCCCCATAATCTCCTACCATGCCAAAAATTGGGTCAATTGGACTTCGTTCCTTTGAGATATTAAGGAAAAACCTCAATTTTTTATTAGAAATCTATTTTCACACTTCAGGACTGCCTAATATCAAAACCACTCATCTGGTTTTCTTCATATTTACCATAAATATTCCTCTATATAGTTCCTATGTACATGCCAGATATTAAGTCAGTATTTTATAATTTAAAAAAGTTATGGGCCCAAACATAATGGACTTTGTAAAAAAATCAGGAAGATATTTGGTCACTTAAGACCAAAAGTGTTAAAGGTAGGGACTTTTTTCCAGTAATACAACTTTAATTAATCAAAATTTAATTGTATACCAAAAAATTAGATCAAAATTTGTTAATTTTTTTAAAAATTGGCAAAAATATAAAATTGGTACCTTAAATATTGCCCAACTTTGGCCATGGCACGTTTTTTTCCTGTAAGTACTGTGGATTTAATTTTCACACCATGTATACATAAGGATTTAATCTGTTAAAATCTGAAATTTGAAAATAAAAGCTGCAAAATTAGGCTAGTTATTGAATTTTTTTGTAGGCTCTTGTTGTATTCCCTTACATTGTCAAGCAGTCCACTTTGATGACTGTAGGTCATTCAGTGCACATCTCTATGCTCCCCAGGCTGTTGACATAATTTTAGATGTCCCCAAAATCTCCTACCATACCGAAAATTGGGTCATTAGGACTTCGTTCCTTCGAGATATTAAGGAAAAAAACTCTGTTTTCCATAAAAAAAAGCCATTGTTACACTTCAAAGCTGCCTAATATCAAAACCACTGATCTGTTTTTGATTGTATTTAGTATTCACATTCTTTTCTACATTTTCTATGAACATACCAAAAATTAGGTCAGTAATGGGTATTATTTTGAAGTTATGGGCCAAAACATAATGCAATTTTTTAAAAAATCAGGAAATAAATTTACTCACATGAGAATTGCTGAACCTAGAGACCTTTTTTCAGGAATATAACTTTATTTAATCAAGATTCAATTGTTTACCCAAAATTAGATCTGAATTTTGTAAATTTTCAAGTTATTAGCATAAATAAAAAATCAATACCTTAAATTTTGTCCAACTTTGGCACTGTTGATTTAATTTTCCCAGCATATATGCATAAGGATTTAATCTTTTAAAATCTGAACTTTCAAAAGAAATTGATTGGAATGAATAGCTTTTATTCATGTTTTCATACACCATGTCAAGTGTTGTTTACATCTAGCCCACCTAGTAGTACAGCCTTCACTTGCATTATGTAACCCACCCTAGGCAGCTTACCTTGGCCCAGCTTGGCCACTACTAGCAGGCTTCCCCTCGCCCTGCACTCATCCCCCCCCCAGCTGGTGAATAAACTAGATGAATGTTATAATTTTTCTGTATTTTATTTTATTCTTGGACATGCTACATTTTAGATTTTGTATTGAAACACCAGGGTTACAATGATTAAAATGTACATATAATTGTGTCCACAAAGTGGTGTATTGCTGTGAAAGAGTGGATGTTCATGAGACAAGTAATTCCTTACTTCAGAAGAGTAAAAACTTCACCAGGTGTGAAATTGACTATTAATTCCAGTAATTAATTAAAACTGGGATAGTAATTAGCACAATGATATTGTTTGTCCCTCATCTAACCAACAGTGTGTATACTTTATTTGAAAAGATGTTTTATTTGATCAAATTTACTTTTATTTTATTTTGGTGAATAAAATTAAGCATGTCCTGAAAACTCCAATATGCAACACTTTTTAATAGTGATTCAAGGAATACTCTTGTAGATGCCATGTTGTGGCATTATTTTCTTTTAAAATCAGTTTAAACATTTATGATTTAAAAATAATAAAATATATGTGTATGCATAATATGACCCAATGTTTTTTACTCTGTATATATAATGATTGCAACTTTTGCAACAATTCTAATATTTTAACTTATATTTTCAGGTTTTTTAATTAAAAATTTATAAACCTGTAAATAAAAAAATGATTCAGATAAAAACTTCTTAATGGAAAAAGTGGATCTGCTTAAAAAAATAGGATTATATATAAACTTAAATGCATTATTCTCTTGAAAGTGAAATAAAGGTATTAGTCCATTCTGTCCACTTACCTGTCCATCTGTAAATTTCCGTTTGCAACACAGTATCTCAAAACTTTTACTGCTTTTCTTCATGACAGTCTTGTCAGAGTATTAGTTTGCAATCATATATTTAGAACTTTACTATAACCAAGTAGGAGGGCCCCTTTCCTCTTAGCTTTTCATATTCTTATATAAATGAAAAACATTACAATAGAATATTTCTACATCCACCTTCGTGCTGCCCTCACTTTTCTCTTCTCCGAACCCCATCCCAGCCTCAGTGAGCAAGAACAAGATGAATCAGATATATTCATACTTTAATATTTTGTATAACTATTCGTCCATAGGTACCTATGTACATGCCAGAAATTATGTCAATATTGTGTAATATGTAGACATAGTGGGCATCACAATAATGTACCTTGTCAAGACTAAAGAGATATTGTGTCATACAGTCACATATTCATAAATCACTTCATCAGCATAGTTAATCATAACATCATATCTGTCAAATTGAACGCTTGCAGACTACCATACACTTTAGATCCTTCAACAAATAGCCTTATCATCATTCTACTACTGCTTATTACTGCTGTCATTGCATTCATATTTGCTCAAATATATCACAATTTTCAACCCCTCCTAAATAAATAAAAATTAAACCACTTTACTCATTTACTCACATATTACATTACATTCCTTTATAATAGCCCAACATGTACATGATATTCATAAGCTTTATCGACTCGATATAGTATCACAGTGGAGAAACATTTATAGTCAAATCACGATCAGCTGAGCGCCGTGACCCATGGGTCCCTTGTTTTTATAAAGTAACTAATTGCATCTGTGTCACAGAGTCCTAAAAGTATAAACATTTATTAAAGAATATAAAATAATACCAATAAAAATATCTTGGTCATGACCATTCCATGAATTGATCTCATTATATCCAGAAAAAATGTACTATTTAAATACACCGAGTCCATCGAGAATGTAAATGCGCCAACTCCACTTGTTTTTAGCAGTTTACATCTCCTTTTTTACAGTGACGATCTTTCATACACAATACCAGGAATACTACACAAGATCTTCCTTCCCATGTATTTTCGGGAATAAAAGTATTTTACACTCAGCGTATAAGTGAAACAGGAAAGTCAAACGAATCGACAGTTTAGTCCCAGTATCAAGGTGGCGGCGCTCTAGTCTTATCACAAATAATCACCTCTGTGTCTTTACTTGTTACCTTTGGAAACAGTCCCTCTGTTCTAAATCATGGTAAATGCATGAACTCACAGCGTTGTTTTATCAGCCGTAATAGTTGATGTATTCTTTAGTGTCCATTGCCTTGAGTTAACCCTATAGAGAAAATCAGTCTTTAATTCCAGCCAGCCAAAAGCAAGATAGACAGGATATGGCTCTTATATACAGCATTTTGAAGTAACTAGTAACACTTATTTACCAATATTTGGTAACTGCATGGGTAAACTCCGACTAATCTTTCTCCGTTCTCCATATTTATAAGCTTTAATTACTATCAGGGTATATTTTAACGTGCAGTTGATCTCTATACTTGTGTAGTTATAAATGGAAAATGTGCAGTTGTAATTCTGAATTCAGAAAAATCTAAATTCAGCCTTTGATTTTATTCACGGAATGAAAACCACTTTTATGCCTTAATAATTGAATTTTACCGATCCCTCATATATAAGTTTGGGTATGAGTTTGTGTATATATATGAGTTTGCAGATATTGTTATATTTCTGGAATAATTGTTACTCATTTATATATATATATATATATATATATATATATATATATATATATATATATATATATATATATATATATATATATATATATATATATATATATATATAAGCCGGGAGATCGTGGGTTATATCAAATCTCAGTGTTTCACTTTTCAAGAGTTAAGCCTCTCGGGGGGGGGGGGGGGGGGGGTTCCTCGGGGCATTGCATATGACCCAACAACGGGGACTGTAACACACCCAGAGCCGGCAGGTGCAGTAGTCACCATGTCTGGTAAAGGCCAGGATATCAGGCATAAAATGAGAGGAAGCGTGTGATACTGCCCCGGCATGTCACGTTGACCGAAACCGGAATTAAATGGAGTTCTGCAGATGTACATAAACGTAGTTCCGTTATCATCAAAAGTAAATTAAAATAATGAAATGTATATATGTATACTAAGTATATGTGTGTGTGTTACTATATATATTACTCGTGTGGTGATTTTGCAAATGATATATGTACCAGTAACAGTAATATATGCAATATCAATATGCGAGCGTGTGTTAATGTAACACATTATTCCTGTGTTAACGTTGCATATATACCCAGATATATTTTTGTAATATTTTCTTTTTGTGAAAACATTTCAGTACATGCACGTATACATTCTAAAATTGCTCAAAATAGGACTCTTACATCCTTGCATACATGTTCAGTTTCAAGTGCCGCATATCAAGTGATATGATCTCGTTGGTGGTCATCACAAGTGTGTAACGTTATGGTGGTTGACGAATGAGATTCAATGTATAGAATGTCACGTTCACCCCCTGGGGTTGAGCAGGGGCAGTCTCGTCGCAGATGCAACAGTGTTGACAAATTGTGAATCCAGTATGTCACGACAGTTCGTTCATTAATATTATAATGTGTTAGTTGGTCAGAGCTGCGTCTGGTACATGCAGCGGTTAAAGTGTCCATGCAAGGGTAGGGACATATCTTCTGATTTATTTTACAATATACTACAAAAGGTGTCGGGGTGAACACGTCGAAGGAAGTGGTCCTCACAGTATTTGATTGGAGGATGATGACATGACGCGTGTTAAACTTGTGACTCTCCAGTATTATTATATATTCACAAATACACATGTACCCATGAGACCATCTATGTTTTGTTTTATTGATCAATTCTAAGGGCGATCCCGGTCTTACGGAGACCCGGGCGATGGTTCCCTTTATAAAAAGGCAAGCATTTCTTTAAGATGCGGGCGGCAACATTCCGACTTTAAGATTCAACAAATTTATAAGATCTTCTACAACATGTAAGTATGACTTTTTCATGCATTTAGTATATAATATTGACTCAGAGACATTTTATCTTAAGAATAAGCAAAAAATACTTAAGAAATGTTAGCTACCGGCGCGACAACGCCAAGTGCGGATCGGCCACATAACACCCTGGCCGTGGTTTTACTATGTCGTGAATAGAGCCACCCCCGGTCCACCACCGCAGCGATCCGGTCCTGGTCCGGTCAAGCTGTCGGGGGTCCGGTTCTAAGGGTGGACTGGTCCATTTATTTAATAATAAATGAAAAAAAATGTTTAAAATTGTTAATCAAAATAACATTACACAAGATAAAAATAAAATTATTATTATTATTACGTAAATAAACAAGCTTACCCAGCAACTCCCTATATAGAACCTGAAATTCTATGTCCAAGTTAGCTAGTACCTATTGCTCGAAACAAAAATTCTGTTAGTGGTTAAAAAACATTTATTGTGGTTAAGGTGTCTTTACTTATAAACTACCTACAAACACAAGGAGATTGTTAAAAAAAGAACTTCTGGTCGAAACTTAACAAATTGAAGATATTCAGCAATAGCACAAACCATTAAATTTCAGAAGGGACGGTCCGGACCGGTCCAGTCCACGGTAGGCGGTCCGTTTGTGTGGTTCGGTCCAGTCCAGCTAAATATTGTCGAAGCGGACCCGTCCGAGCCGTGAAGGACCAAGGTCTCAAAAAATTTGGGGAAAGGCCCTACTCATCTTACTGTTACCGCAGATACCTTATGAATATATGGACAGGCGCGGATCCAAGTGTGTATGGGGGGGGGGGGGGGGGCTGCTGTCAACCAACAACCATTTTTTAGACAAATCTTATGCATAACGGGGGGTTTTGGGGGTCGAGACACCCCCCCCCCCCCCCCGCTCATAATCGACGACCTTTTAATAGACAATTTTTATGCATGACACCCGTTGACCCTAGGCCGTCCCTGCAAATATCCAGGATCCGCGCCTGATGGACATCGTATTATATTACTTACATTGGGCTTCCTATACAGTATATTCCGGATCAAGGGGAACTTTGTTGAACTATCTGTGTATAAATTTATATATATTTGTGGGGGGTAACTGTGCCCATCTCCATCATATAATAAATGAGGTGAATTTCATTTTACGTCCCATTAATCGATCGGTATTTTGCGCAAGCATGTACGATCCTAGTACCCAACCTCTGGCATCCGATTCCAGTACCCAAACTCTCTGCGCATTGCATGGTTCCCTCCTTCCCCAAGGAAGTCGTATTTCAGTGATATCATTTATATTGCCGTCAACTGCCATATGGTCCATTCATATAGACACCAATTTATGATGCACTGTGCATGTTAATTAAATATGTGTAGTTCTAAATATCCTTAAAATATAACCCCATGTCACATCCCCATCAGTATATACCATGACATCATATTCAGCCTTTCCTGTATTGAAAGATACGCTGACTGTCATTAAATGCGTGAACAAATGTGCAGTTCCAGAGAATATATTGGACTTCTGGCCTTGTGACACCTGCAGCCTTTGATGGACTGGCTATGCCATGAAAAGAACAAGCTCGCTCGTCGATCCAAAACTGGCAGAAAACACACCGCAGGTCAAATATCAGGTGCTAACGTGCCTTGACGAATCACAAAACGACCTGTAAAATCAAGAATCTTAATTAACTATTCACTAGCTATATAAGTAAAGTTAAACTATTTACAGAAAACTTGTCACAACTGACTCGTGACACTATCCATAGGTTAATCGATGCACTCCTTAAGTTTCTTGTACGGAGTTTAACGGGTTGGGGGAAATTACTTGTTTATGCATACGTTTTTCTTTATAATATGTCTGACATGTCTAGTGAAAAGATAGAAGATTATATCGGACATGTCTGATTGGTTCCGAGAAAAATGTTCATGATAAACTTATACAATCAGAACGTGAGATACTGTGAAAACTTTTTATTTTGGACCATCTACTGTTGAACCGTGTATTCCAAACATAGTATTTTCACAATGGTTGATATTTCATTCGAATTCCAGTTTATAGTCGTGGTCCATTGTCCGTCGTCCGTCGGTCTGTCCGTCCGTCCGTCCGTTCGTAGATGTGGCACGTTTTGAAACCGTTAGACCTAGGAATCCAAAATTCGGCATAATGTTAGACGTCCCCAAGATCTCCTACCAAGCCGAAAACTGGGTCTTTGCGACTTCTTTCCTTTGAGAAATTAAGGAAAAACCTCAATTTTTTTTATTAAAAACATATTTTCACACTTCAGGACTGCCTAATATCGAAACCACTCATCTGTTTTTCCTCATATTTACCATATATATTCCTCTATATAGTTTCTATGTACATGCCAGAAATTATGTCTGTATTATATAAATAAAAAAAGTTATGGGCCCAAACATAATGCATTTTGTAAAAAATCAGGTAAGATATTTGATCACTTAACAAAAAACGTGTTAAAGCTATGGACTTTTTCCCAGTAATATAACTTTAATTAATCAAAATTAAATTGTATACCCAAATTTATATCAAAATCTTTTAAATTTTTTATAATATTAACAAAAATAAAAAATTGGTACCTTAAACTTTGACCATGGCACGTTTTTTTCTTGTTAGTACTGTGGATTTAATTTTCACAGCATGTTTTTGTTAGCATTTTGTCTATTTTAAACCAGTTGATCAAAAATGGTAGATTTTATTCAAGTTTTCAAGCACCATGTAACATATTGTTTACATCAAGCTAGTGTTAAGCAGTTTGCAAGAGCTCAGCTCCCCAGCTTCAGCTCTAAGTTCCTAAAATTTGGCATACAATTAGATGTCTCCAAAATCCCCTACAATGCCAAGAATTTGGTCACTAGGACTTAATACCTTCGAGATATTAATGAAAAACTTCATTTCCCCATTAAAAACCCATTGTTACACTTCAAGACTGCCTAATATCAAAACCACTGATCTGACTTTAATCATATATAATATACATATTTTTCTATACATTCTCTATGCACATGCCAGAAATGATGTCAGTATTGCGTAATTGTTTTAAGTTATGGGCCCAAACATAATGCACTTTGTAAAAATCAAGAAATATATTTACTCCCTTAACAAGAGGATTGCTGAAGCTAGAGCTTTTTTTGTCAGGGATGTAACATTATTTTATCAAGATTCAATTGAATACCCAAAATTAGTTCTGAATTTTTCAAATTTTATAAGTTATTAGTATAAATATAAAATTAGTACCTTAAATTTTGCCCAACTTTGACCATGGCACGATTGCATGTTTCCTGTGAGCACTGTTGATATAATTTTCATATCATGCACACATAAGGATTTCAGCTTTTTAGTTTAGAAAGCTGAAAGAAATTGGCCTAAAATTGTAGCTTTTATTAATGTTTTTATGAGACCCTGTCAGACCTTGCCCCTCTTGAGTCACCTGTATGTTGAACTTGTTGACCTTTAGCAAATTATGCCCGCTTGAGGTGAGGCATACACTACGGCAGCCAGGCAGCTTATGGCCAGCCACAGTTGATCCAGGTGTCCAACCCAACTCATCTAGTAGTTTTAACCAAAAACGTAACAATAAACAATAAATTAATAAATTTTTTAATGGTTTTTAATAACAAATTAAAGAAAAATAGAAAAGGAATTTGTTAGTTGATAATAACAGGAAATTAACTTGCAGTTACTGATGATATAAGAATCTTGTATTGATGGATAGAATGTCACGTATTCCAAATAACACCATGCAGTCACCTATGGTATTTTTCAGTTCAATTTTAATGATAAAAAAATAAATCATATTATTCATTACTAATCATTAGGGATCATATGAAGGAATTAATGACAGACAAAGGTGCAGTTGATAATATTAATCTAGATTCTTACTGAGTCTAGTGTGTACATTGATGTGAAAGTAGTCCAACATGAATATATTACATAAATATTATAAATAAAAGCCAAAAAACAAGGTACTTATGATCATTATTTAAATGTGTGAATTTTGTATATTCTGGATTCTCAACATCATTGTTTGGTGAAAACTGAATAAATACCAGACATGGTGCGAATACTTTGCAAATGTATTTGAATACGAATATGAATATGTACTCCATTATAAAATTTCTTGCATAAGAATTGCAATTCAGGTAAAACTGAAAGTATATGAATACCAGCGCAAATACTTTCAAAATGTTTTCATGAATGCATTCATGAATAAATTCTTTAATATTATTTTAATAATCATTTCAACTATATTTTATTTTTTAAAAAATCATACAATTCTCTTATTATTTTTAATAAAAATTATACTTGGGACAATATTGGAAATTTTTTTAATAAATACTTAAACTCTTATATTATATGTTCTGCTTATAAGTTTTATGGCCAAGTCAAAATCTGTGTGACAATAGCACTCCATTTGTTAATAAATTAAATGAAATCAATCCTCTTCCCTGTCTCCAAAGATACTATCAAAATCATACATAAGCTTAACACCAACAACTCATAATACAGCGTATATTTATAACCACACAAATCCAGCATGTGCCTAATTTCTAAATCATATTTTTTTTATCATATATAACAGCTGAGCGCCGTGACCCATGGGTCCCTTGTTTAAACAAGTAAGCATTTATATCAATGTTCAGTCAGTGCTATAAAACTACTATACATTCTTGATGTTGCGGGTTGCCTTTTAATCAAATTAGCTAAAATGAAGACGTAGGCTGTATATATATATATATATATATATATATATATATATATATATATATATATATATATATATATATATTTATATTTATACCGTATTTGACGTAATAAGCGCCCCGGTTGCTCTCAAAATTTCCCCCAAATATTTTATACCCTTATTAGCGCCCCCTCCCCCTCGAAAAAAATCTTTTTTTTTAATATTATTTCACAAAGAGAATATATAAATAATGAGAAATAACAAACACCAAATAAATATATTTTATTGAATGATACATCCACATGCGTACCTGAATTCCACGGGGATTATCATCGTTCGGGGACTGACCTTATACACAACAGAGCGGTGGTGGTTTCAAGCCTGCATATTGAAAAAGATGTCTTTATAATTTTATTAATATTATTTCAAAGAAAACATATAAATTATTAGAAATAACAGACACCAAGAAAATATATTTCATTGCATGAAACATTCACATACGTACCTGAATTCAGGTCACCCGATCAGCACGGCCACCTGCAGGGTCGGCCTTCACGGAAACAGTCAGTCAATGTATTCTATGACACACTTGACCACTGATTCTGTTGTGTGCAACTAATATTATTATTATATTAGATGATAAATTGTGACGGAGAATAAAAACTGGCAGTAACTTTTTAAGCTTGAAAGCATTACGCTGGCCAACGTTTAATTGGAAAACGAAGTCAGGATGGCTCATCCTTCAGTTTTCTCAATGTGATCTCCTCCCAAATCGGGGGGGGGGGGGGGGGGGCTTATTACTGGAGGGGCGCTTATTACGTCAATTACGTCATCCTTCCGTCTGTCCTTTCATTAACAAGGCACAAATCGTAATCGTTGGAACTAGAAACTTCTTACTTGACATCAAAGTAGGTCACTGGTAAATATCCTTGCATACCAAAAGTATAGGTCATTGCGATCTATATTTTGCGAGTTACGCGCGTTTGTGTGTTAAAGCACTTAAAAATCAGACTTGTGTTCGTTTCTGGGCGGCAAAAAAATATTTTGCACTCATTCCTTAAACTAAAACATTGCGCATCAACTGCACATATAACATTGTAACCATGCAAAAAATGAAGACAATCGGCCCAGCCAGTTCTTCAGAACTGTTCCGGACACGGCTGTTGATTAGGGCTTCGCGATTTTATCGATATATCGCGATATAAACGGTGATTCGCATATTGCATTTTGCCATACAGTTTTCAAATATCAATGTTTTTCGATATTTTGTAAATGTGCCTAAAACATATTTTTAAACACTAAAAATACTATTTCTGTTACAAATTAAGACATCAAAATAAGTTGAGATAAATAAAAGGCTTAAATTGAGAGGCTCTACCGTGTCATTAGACGTTTAGTGAGGAAATTCATAAGTAGGCCTTATATACAGGGAATTTGCATGTCTGCTCGTTGTCTTATTGGTGTACGAGACATATTTTGATACGCAATAAAGAAAGAAGTGCTCAATACGGTCATAATAATTAATCATTCATTAATATTCTTTGCTCGCATCTTATAACAACTGCAAGGAGATCAAGTGTCAATTTTACAGTATAATTATCATTTAAAAACGGCAACATTGCGATGTAGTATAAACGGCTTAATTGTGCGCAACATCTATACCTCTTTGTGCTAATCCACAGTCAAGAATTTTCTTATTGCCAAGGTTTTTTTTTGCATATATATGTAAGGCCCAAAGAAGAATTTGTTTTTATATGATTCTTTGGGCACTGTCAACAAAAGAGTCAATATTCAGCAGACTTGTTGAGCATGGATAACCCTTTCGGCTAAATGGAAGAATGCATGGTGGCGCCAGCTATATTTTCTTTATTTTTACTAATTTCTTTATTTTTGTATTTTTTTGTAATCACAGATATTAAGGCTGGCCAGTTGTTAACAAGGCACAAATCGTAACCGTTTGACCAGAAACTCTTAACTTCACCTCGAAGTAGGTCCTTGGTAAATCTCCTGGCATACATGCACTTAAAAATCAGACTTGTGTTAGTGTTCTGGTCTGCAAAACAAAATTTATGGACTCAACCCTAAAACTTTAACATTTTGCGTAAACTACGCAAATAACATTATTACCAAGCAAAAAATGAAGAAAATCGGCCGAGCCAGTCCTTCAAAACTATTACTGATACAATTAGAAAATGTACACATTTTCAGCTGTTTGATGTATGAAATTCATGCTTTAGATAAAATATCTCAGTGATAATTGCGTGAATCTTTCTTAAATTCGGCAAGCTTGTTGTTCATTGAAAGCACTTTCAATCGTGGAAGAATGGTACATTCATTTTCTTTATTTTTACGCATTTCTTGAATGTATTTTTTTGTACTAAGAAATCACGGCTGGTCAGTTGTTAACAATGCCACAAATTGTAACCGCTTGACCTACTGAATATCTTACTTATATCCAGTAAGGTCCTTGGTAAGTCTCAGAGCAAACAAAAAATTTGGCCACTGTGACCTATAAATGATTATTTTTTTAATTTTTTTTTTTTTTTTTTAGCAATCAAAAATTTTAACATTACAGACTGTTCGAATAAGCTGATCCCATCAGTCACTTGTTTATAGTTACATGTTTTTGGTGTTTCCCGGGAGATCTACACAGACATGCGCGTCTTGAAATAAAACTATTTATTCTTGGTTTAATGGTTACAATTTTACCGACATAGTTTATATATCAGAAAATTTAAAAGTATTTTGTTGAAGAAAAGCAAGCGACCAAAAATTCATGGTAAATTTGCTGTATGCCATAATTATCCAAGACACCAAAACATTTCCGCTGTAATCAAGAACGCATGTCTCAGGAAAGCCGAACACTGGGAAATCCCCTAAGCCTGGCGCCAGCTTCACCTAAAAAGGACCCCTAGGTAAAAATAGAGGCTTGAATTCCACAATTAAATGACCAGAAGGCTACATGTGATCAGTCTGGTTAAATTACAGTGCCAATACACTCTGTTTTAGCCGTGTCATATGTTAAAACCATTTTGTTTACACTTTTCAATTCAATGGCAATGCTAATGTCATTTAATGAACTATGCAGGACTGCCGACAGTGCTGTCTGAGGGGTCAGACTAATCACCATATCGTACCCCATCAGACCCAATCGTACAGCATCGGACCCAATCAGACCCCATTGGACCCAATCGGACCATGTTAAATACAAATAACCCTTTATGAATCATATTTTCTCTTCAGATAATTACAAAAAGGTATAATTTAATGTCTCAGTTATGTTTTTTACAACAAAAATACAATCTGTTACTTGTATTTTGTATTGTGATAAGGTAGCCCCTAATATTTCTGTAAATGTTAAATTGGAAAATAATATAAATTGTAATCCCATTTCAAACAAGCACAAATACTCATCAAGAGGAATGAAAAATTTAACCAAGCAGACCCAATCGGACCTTTGAATATAAAGATATAATTTTATAAAATATTTTTCACAAAAGGAAACTAAAATTTATTTTTTCTTAATGAAAGCAGTATATTTAGATGTTACATCCTTTCTGACAAATTTGAACCTGGTAGGGGGGTTGGAGGGGGGGGGGGGCAAACTACAAATAAAAGACTCCTCTCAAATACAGTCACATATATATGAATACATCAACACAGTTAGGTACTCAGTAGGAAAAAGGACCCTAGCAGACCCAATCAGACCTTGGTATGTAGCCACTTTTTTTACTTATTGAAGAAAACATACAAATTTCAGTCCCATTACAAACTCACATACACATGGGTACACACAATAGATGACATCTCAGTTGTTATGATGAATTTTGTTTGTACTGTCATGTTTAAGTTTAAACAGTAAGTTTTCCCATTTTTTTCCCTATCTATCAACAACTCCCTGAGCTCCCTCACTCGTTAACAGCTGGTTGATGTTTTTAAAAGAGGTGAAACTATACTAGAAAATCAATATCACATATTATTACTATCACTCTTATTACTTTTTTCTCATACCCCATCAATATATCACCCTATTTACTTTGGTGAGCTAACCCAAGCCAAAGACAGAATTCAGAACTTGCCTATTATAAATAGTTACAATTTTTTTGTATAATAAAAAATACATTTATTTAAAATAAATACAATTGATTATAATCAAGTATTTTGATACACCAAAGGCAAAGAGGTCAGGTCATGGTCGACCAAAATTCATGCCTTGCCAATATGGCTGTGACAGTGATTGGTCTTCAAGCTTGTTTTCTTCATGTTAAATGCTGTTAGTGTTTTAAATTACATGAGCAGGACATTCTACATGTATGACAAATGTGAAATAAAGGATACATTGGTAGAGTGAACATAGTTTTACTTTTAGCTACATCTTATTCTGAATTACTCTTTTATTTGTTCCTTCTGAATCTAATTTGAATTGAATAAAAAATTATTTAAATGCTTTGGTTTTGATATCTTTTTTAATACATTGAATTAAGTTAAAGTTTCATAAATTGAGGGAATTCGGGTTGTTTAGGAAAACAGTTGCATTGACCATATGTCTGGATATAACATTAAAATTGAGGGTAATATTAAATAGATTAAACTTTGTTTTATCATTGCAGATAAAATGTTAAGTTACCTGTACAAAAGTGTCAGTCAGCTGTTTAGTAACAACGAAGATGGGAATGAAAAGGAAACTGGAGATAAAGATGAAAAAGACAACATTAAACACTTCACCGGGACGATCACAAGTCTTCACCATGGTTACGGACTCATTGATCAAGAGACTTATTTTTCACTCAGTATCGTACGTGGCATACAGCCCGAAGTGGGTTTGGCAGTTCATGTTGAGGCCCATCGTAAACATGAAACAGGAGGATGGAGGGCTGTAGCAGTATCAGCAGCCACTGACGATAAAAATAATGATGCATTGTGGGATGGAAGCTCTGTAGATCCAGTACAAGCACCTGATGCCACAACAGATACAGGGCAAACTTGTTCACAAAAAACTGCTCCGCCCATATCACAGTTCACTCAGGGACCTGAGCACGCGTCGGACACTCGGTGCACAACAGACCACGATCTCAAAGAACCTGAAGATGCAGAAGAACCAATGGTTGGCAGGGTAACCAGTGTCAGCAGAGACTCGGGAAACATAAATGACCACATACATTTTGATTTATATGACACAGTGACTGGTTATAAACCGTATCAAGGTGACTGGGTCACAGCTGTCCTTGTGAGAGAGTCAGGGGGAACTTTTGCTAAAGATGTCCGTCCCCTTCGAGAACAAATGTTTCAGGGCCAAGTCAGCAGTGCAGCTAAACACAGAGGACATGGATACATAGACAGGGAGATTTTCTTTTACTTTGATGCCTGTGTGAACAGCCAGATACCTCGCACTGGAGATCATGTGACTGGCAGAGCCATTGAGAGTAATCAGAGAGGGAACTGTTCATGGCGTGCCATCACAGTGGAATGTGTCTACCTGGATTCCAGGAATCGTCATGTCAGGTGAGAAGGTTGTGTATGGCTATATTCACAATTTTACGTAACTATGAATGTGAATAAAGTATATGTTGACTTGTGGCTACCATGTATCATGGCAGACAATGTTACAGACACAGCAAGGAATATAAGATGGACCACTAGATAGGGTGCAAATGATCGCTGCTAACAATCCTTGTAGGCAAGAGGACTCAAAATACAATTGACCTTTTTTCAGATTTTGAATTTACATGATATGGGTCAAGATGAAGTTAATTAAAAATTGGGTCATGAACTTCTGTAAACCTTATTGGTGTATACCTTATGGAGGAAACAGTTTATATTCAAATTCCTATGAGAGTAGCTTGAATTTCATTATGAATCAAATTTTGAGAAGCGCAGAATATCAAATATATATATAATAAATAAAGTAGTACTACAATGGCTTCATCAGTGCAACTGTAATACCTGTTATCTTTTCATTAAGTTTTTTTTTGTGTTTTTCTCAATAGACCACTGAGACAACCAAGTCCTATAAAGAATGAGTATCTGAAAGAGCTATGTGCTGACAAGTATGGCGTGACCATCACAGACACGCTTGACTTTGGTAAAATGTTTCCCGGTGAACAGAAGACTGTAACTGCTTGGATCAGGTAATCTCTGATAAGTTACATTAAATCACATGGGCTGCTCGGCATTGAGTTCATGTATACTATTACTGGTGCACCGCAGCCTATTATTGGCTAAAAGTAGTCATATTTTAAAGCGCCCCATCTGGGAGCTTATTGATTTACCGGGTGGGCGCTGGTGTCCGCATCTGCCCTTTTAAAATGCTTACATCTCTTACATGCTGGCATCTATCAATATTATATCATAATTCTGTATTACTGAGGCAAAAAAGTTTTTCCTGGTGCTGTGACCTTGACTTATGCTCTCAAGGTCAAGTCACAGTAGACTGTGGGCATCATTTGTTTGTTTGTGTGATAGCATCAGTGGTTTTAATTTGATTTTATTCTAATTTAGTGGAAGGTATCAACTAATGACTCTCAAACTGATTAACTTTTGGTTGACCTTGACCCATATTTGCGCAATTTATGAGCACATTGGCATTTTTGCAAATGACTTAATATCATCAAAAAGTGGTTTTAAGTGTATCTTAGGCATACTCTCAAATATTCGTGTATATCAGTATTCTGTGATACTAATCCCACATTGTTTACTGAAATTAGGTTTTTCTGACGTAAGTTAGCCCTAAAACTATGTCAGACAGCATTCTTTTACAAATCCTATTGGCTTCTCTATTATTCATCAGAATTCGACCAAACCATGCATTATTCATCAGTTCGAAAATAGTACCCATTTTGCCTATGACCTTGACACATGCTCTCAAGGTCAAGTCACAATAGACTTTGGGCATCATTTGTTTGTTTACATGATAGCATCAAGGTTTTCATCCGGATTTTGTTTTAATTAAGTTGAAGGCATCAACTAAAGACACCCTCAGACTGATAACATTTTGGTTGACCTTGACATATATTTGTTCAATTTATTAGCACATTTGCATTTTAACCAATGACTTAATATCATAGAAATGTGGCTTTAGGCGTGTCTTTGGCAAATTGTCAAATATTCTTGTGTATCAGTATTACAGCATTCTGATATCACATAGTTTTCTAAAATTAGGTCATACTGACCTAATTTGGCCATAAAACTTAGCCAGGCAGGATATCTTTATCAATGGTATTTGCTCCTCTATTTTTCTATTTATTCATCAGAATTGGACTAAACCATGCATTATTTATCAGTTTGTGTAATAGTACCCATTTGCTCATGACCTTAACTTATGCTTTCAGGGTCAAGTCACAGTAGACTTTGGACATCATTTGTTTGTTAGCACATTAGCATCAAGGGTTTTGATTGGATTTTTGTTCTAAGTTAGTGGAAGACATCAACTAATGAATCTTCTAAACTGTTCAACTTTTGGTTTACCTTGACCCATATTTGTGCAATTTATTAGCATTTTCACCAATGACTAAATATCATCAAAAACTAGTTTTAGGTTTATCTTGATATGATATCCTGAAATTATGTGACCATGGAGTGCTGCATGCAAATACAGCTTTATCTAGTAAATAAATAATTTGATTAAATTCGTAATCCCTGTTGCCTGATTGTTCAGTGATGTCCAGATATATGATCTAAACATTTTTTTGTCTTAGAAAGTATAACCCTTTCTAATTCCTTTTTCTAAAAAAAATTTGGTAAAAGTGCTAAAACTGTCATGCAAAGCCAAACTTTTAACTTAGTTTATCAGTGGTTTGTTGAATTATTTCCTGCATTATATACTTAAATGAAACTGTATATTCCTTCATATAAGCTGTATTAATTTATGCTGCCCAGCAGTTGCAGTTGTACTTTATATTACTTTGAAATGTTATTTGAGAATGTTCAGTTGAGTATATACATGCACATCAGACTTCATTGTACATGATATTTTATTATATTGTACTTGTCCAGGGATTTAAATACCGGTTGCATGTTATTTTAACGGGCTGTCTTCCAATACTAGGCAAGCAAGCAAACCAAAAGAAATCAACAATTCTTTACCTTAAAATAGACATCTGACAGTGGAGGAGACAGTGGGGAGGTCTCGGGGTCCCTATACATTCAGTAACTAGAAGTGACATTTATTGATGTCATATCTATTTTCTGTTTAACAGATAACAAAACTTACATTTAGGCATTTTTGGCTGACTTTCAGGTATGGAGGGAGGGAGAGTGTGATTTATAAAGGCTGCCAGCTCCAGAACACAAGCAGAGCACAGATACAGGTGTCTGAGACTAAGATACTGCATGAGTGTGTGTCCCGATCAAACCACAAGACAGGCACAGTGTTCCCAGGGCAGTGCATAGAGCTTTTCTTTGGCTTGACTCTGTGTATTAAACTTACCTGTCAAGCCAGGTAAGTGACTTAATGTATTAGAAAGCTTTCAGAGAGATCATGGGTTTATGCCATAGAGGGTTTACATTTAAGATCCAAATTTATATATCACCTTGAAAATGTAATAAAGGCTTCCTTGGTAATGGTGTATATTTCTTTAAATATTTTCAGATCATTCATTCATTTGTGTGCATGGTCTTGATGAATATGTCAGTCTGGTAGAATGTATTTAATAAAAATCAGTGGGCACATAAGGTTATTTATAGTAAGCCAGTCATTACCTGGTTATTGCTCCATCCGTAATCCTTTAGTATGGTTACATATATACCACCTCAGTTTCTGCTCCTGTAACTTTTTATGCATACTGCAAACCATGATCTGTTTTATTCCAGGTAGAGACTAAAATTGTCACTGTTCTAACTGCCTCAGCACTGCCCCACTTTGAGTGTACATAGATCTTATAACTCACTCCTACTTGTATGAAAAAAATAATTAGCAATCATTTTATGCGGCGTAGGTTGTATGTTCAGCGATATTTTTCTTGACAGGGACCTCTCTTTAATAGATGCCTCTTTATTACATTTGGAAAATTATTGACACCTCTCTATTATGGATACCTGTCTAATGTGAACACCTCTGTATCATAGCCAGATCTCTACTGTGGACACATCTCTATTATAGATACCTTTCTATTATCTCCATTATGGATACTTGAAGCAGCCCTGCAAGAAGTAAACATTGAGGCAAGGTATGCAATGTATTGTATCAAAGTTATATCTGTAATAACAATGTATTTTTAAAGAAATGGTGTTTATTTTTATTAAATACAGCAATAAAGGCCAGGAGAGGAATTTACTAGTGTTTGAGTTTGAAGGGTTCAAAATTGCCCGATACACCCAAGTCAATGTATTGGACCAGTCAGGCCGTAATCATTGGGGACCAGGACAGAATCTGAAGGAGCCGTTTGATCCCTCGGCCCAGTGGCTGATCCCAGGTGTTAAACCCACCAGGTAAGGCATTTAACTAATTAACAGGTGTGTTCTGGTATCTCACCCATTACAGATATCTTGGTGAGTGCCTAAAGTGCCTCATCATCTAATGCATTGTTTTGACATGTGTTTAATCTAAGTTTTTAATGACTGAGAGGTTTATTACCAAGCAGGCTTGAATACAGTTGTTCATATGAAGTGTTTGTGCACTTGTCAAAGTTTCACATTTAAAAAAAAAGATCAGTGAATTAGTTTACATATAAAAAATATTTACACAAATTTGTTACCTATTAAGTTTTCTGTTTAGCCTTATTGTATCCAAGGCCACCATCCCATTTAGTTACACAAATATGACTTCATTTTGATATTAATTAATTAGGTACTGTCATAAATATATTTGAAGAACCACACCCAAACTGAACCTGCCCAACCGACTGCCCCAGTACAAGATACCTGACATCCTGAGAAACTGCGTGTATGAGCGCGGGGATCTGTTAGATGTCTGTCCAGTCCTCAGTGAGGTCAGTATCCATCGCCTTTCATACCTATGCCTAATGTTCAGTAGAACATATCTCTTCACTAAATTGTTCATAATCGTAACATGAACATTTTATGTAGTTTATCTGTCTATATGTTACTTTTTTGAAAGAATGTTTGTCTTTCATTGTAATATGTAGTTTACACATCTAAACAGGCCTATTGAAACATGTACAGTTTTGTCTAATGTCAGATATTTCAGTGTATTTTGCACATGGAACATTCTGAAATGAAACCAGGTCTTATTATGTTGTATTCATTTGTTTTCAGCAGAAAATCAAGTATAATTATAGATAATTTGCAAGCACTCAAATACAAATGTATATATTGCATCCCTATGATCATTTTGGGGCTCTCATACGCTAAATGTGAAGGTAATCACAGTTATCATATACACAGTTTTATATTTCTCTCTGTGCACTTGGTGCAAATGTGTTTACTGTTCCTTCCTGCATGTAGCCCCTGACATCGAGGAACTACTCACAGCGATTCTCAGCCTTGCTACATCTGGAGGAAACACAGATGGAGATCGATATACGACAGTTTGACCTCGACAGAGTAAGTCTTGTCCTGTTTATGTCTCACTATAATATCTCTGGTTTGAACATTTTAGGCTGTGTATGTACCACTTTGAATCCAACAACCTTTCATTGAAGTTTTTCTTAGTCTTAAGTCTCAGACCAGTGAATAAGTTTTAATAAATCTGTGCTCATAACAAACCCAGCTATATTGAGGATATTGGTGAAATAATATGCAATGATTGTTGGCCACTGTCACTTGAGGACCAGAAAATTCAGGCCATTTAAATTCTCCATCATAATGCTAAACTTCAGATTTAATACAGCAACAGAACAACCTGAATTGTGATAAGGTGTAAATGATTCTGTGACTTTAGAAAATAGCAACTGGTGAATATTGATAGTAATATTAAACCCATCACTGGTATTAGTTAAAGGGGTATAAGATTTCATGGGACCATGCACACATTATGGTCGTCATGTTTCCATCCAAACCATACATCACTTGTGTTATTGTAATGAATTTTGTGGCCAGTATGTTAGTAAACATACCCATTTACAGATATGTTATAGACATATTCATCACTGTGTGGCCTATATACCTGATGGGTGACAGCCTACTCTATATGGTTTATCTGACTTTACAGGTATGTATGAGGCCGGTTGGTCAGTATCTTGGTCTGAAGGTGCCTGGCCTGGCTGAGGGTCGCCCATCAGTCCTGGTTGGTGACAGCGTGTTGCTGTCTGACCCAGGGGATGATGATGACAGTGGCCCTCTGTGGGAGGGCTGTGTCCATGAGGTATGTACTGGTGTTGTCTTAATAAATTAGAAATCCGCATTCTAAGGAATGCAAGCCTTTGCCATGTTTGGGGTCCCTATTATAGGATGATTCCAAAAGTGTTTGTGCATTCAGGCAATATTCCCAGGTTCATTTTTGCATAAGTGACTGCACATTTGTGAATATTCCTTGATGAAGTTCCTGAATCTGGATCATGTGCTGGATCCACACCAAAATGCATTTGGCCAATTTTAGGCCAATTTGTTGTGAACAAACACAAACACAAACAGGGATGAACGTATACCCTCCTTGCTGAGACAGTCATTCTTTCTGTGTAACCAGACAGTCATCCCGTTTCTTTAAATTAATCCATTAAGAAAGAGTAGGTCATAACAATGGATCCAATAATAATGCAGCAAATCTTTATAACAGCCACATCTGTTCATCCTTCTACCTATGTGTCTGTTTGCTTATTTGTTTTTAAAATACCTGAAACAAATATTATGAACAATTCTTTTTTATTAAATTTTGTGAAGATTTAGGACTTTTGGCAAGACAGAACTGGCCAAAATTTTGATCTGATCTGGATCCTTCTTTGAATGTAAGATCATATTGTAGATGTGTCCTTCCAAAAAGAACTTTCAAAGGTGCTGACATCTTGCGGGGAAAATGCACCTTAAAAACATAGTAAGGTGTTCCAGCAAGGACTAGATGTTTCAGCTAGGAGATTTTCTTAATAGAAATCTATTGTTAGCACAAGTATTCACTCTGTGAAATATACCTCAGGTTTCTCCTCGCTGCTGGGTATTATGAATTAGTCTATCAGCCTGAGGGGTTCGCCGGTACCAAAAGAGGGGCAATTGCTATCATTCATTTTTTTAAAGACATTCATCTATATATTGCAAAAATGCATGATAGCAGTTTGGGAGTGGTAGCTTTCTATAAAATATGAGCCTGTTTCCATGGCAACCATGGTTATTTTGGCAGTAAATATGAAATTTACAAAGAAGGCCATAACTTTGTTAGTTTTGTGTATAAAAGGATGAAATAAATGCCAAAATGCATCAGAAAAAAAAAAATTATTTTTAATATTATTTTCTACACACAAAATAATTTGCATATTTGGCTGTATGCAAATATATGCAAATTTTCTAGTAAAAATTCACATTTTTTACACCAAACATATGTTCACAGTCCTCTGTTTTTTGTCAAATAAACACTTTCAGCTTAAACTTCACCTTGCTGGACAGGAAATGAAATATACAATGCATTTATGTTTGATAATCATTATTATTCATCTTATTTGCATCTTAATGAATATTCATCAGACACTACCATGTTCTTGATTTATCGGTCACTGCAGCTGTTATTGTCTACGATATATGGAATGGATGATTTTGTAGGCATGTAAGTTTCTATGGTTTTCTCTGTAATTTTCATAGCACAAAATATATTTACCAAATACACAATTATAATTTGCATATTAAATGAGACTGTTTGCATAAATCTGAATAAATATCTATCATTTAGATCAAAATGTACATATTTATATTTAACAGATTGACAATCCTGTTTTTTTTAAATAAATCAACACTTTCAGCATAAACTTTACATTGCTGGGAAGAAAATAAAGTGTACAACACATTTGTATTAGATCCTCATCAATATTCATAATATTTACATCTTAATGAATATACATGAGACACTATTATAATGACAATGTTACTGATTTATCTATCACTGCATTTGTTATTGTCTACAATATATCAAATGGATGATTTTGAAAGCGTGTAAGTATCCATGATTTTCTATGTAATTTTCACAGCAGAATATATATTTACTAAATATACAAATAAAATTTGCATATCAAATGAGATTCTTTGCATAAATCTGAATAAATTTCTACAATTTAGATCGAAATGGCATATTTATGTTAATCATATTTACAATCCTGTTTTTTTTTACTATTAAATCAACACTTTCAGTATAACTATACATTGCTGGAATGAAAATGAAATATACAGCACATTAATATTAGATACTCATTGATATTCATAATATTTGCATCTTAATGAGACATTACAGTGACAATGTTTGAATTTCAATGAATTTCCATAATTCAGGTGAAACCTGTAAATCAAGGTTGAATAGCTTTGAAAACCTTGTCTCTGATCTCATGACATTGAGTGTCAGAGGGAAGGTTGGTATGTTGCACTATACAGTTTTCTCAATGAAAATAAATAAATTTGCATATTTTATATGAAAATATCGACCTTTTAAAGCACTGGATAATTTAAATATCCACACGTTAAAGCATTCAATTTTTAATTTATCCATTTCCAACTAAACAATCTCTATCAACTTTAAGCACAGCTTTTCACTTAACACTTTTCTTTGTCTTTTGAGATAGATTGTATGCATACATCATGCAATCTATGCATGATAAATTGTATGCATATACATTTAACATGAGTTTGCATACATTTGCATTATTTTATATCCAAGAAAACATTTGCAGCCAAAAATATGTACGGTCATAAAATATTGAACATTCTTTCTTTAATATTCAACTATTCAGAGGCTTCCTCTGTCAGTAATAAGGTATGTTTTCTCATTGAACGTTCAAATTAGTTTTTATTTCTCATTCCGGCAAAACCTTATTTCTTCATATTAAAAAACAGAGTATGAAGTATACACAATAATTAACCCATCTCGGGATGAAAATTAAAATGCATGTTTTCAGCTATCCGTTTCAAATTATGATTTACGTGTTAAACGAATGGATACATGAGAATATACTACATTTATCCAGACTGGCTATATGTAACAAATAAAGCATACTGTATAATATTAAGTTAAATTTAATATATCAAGGATGATAGTGTATTTTACTTTAGGATGTAAACATCAGACAATTCTGTTTTAACTACAAAGGACAATTACATGCATCACCCCTTACACATTGCCAATCAATTAATTATGTTTAATAAATGGAAATTCCTGTACATTATATTGACATGAAGAGGTTTAGTCATTACTTTAGTCAACCTGTCTCTTGTGTAGAAATGAGTCCCATTTGCATTGTTGTTCATAATCAGAATACAAGTTCATCAATCTCATGTATCTACGTGATATGACAACCTCGTCATCTTCACTCTTGTCATTTACTTGGTTATCACAAGTTTTTTTTATCTGCACATATTTGAACATTTTACCCTTTGCACGATTCACTTGCGGTCAGTGAGATTACATTATCTTGAACAATTTCAAGCTGACAAATTCAATACTTTCAGGGGCTGGCAAACCATCCATCCAATCTATACTGAACTTGTCACTCCCTTCAGAGGTTTCTCAAATACATCCATGACCAACAGGACTTGGATTATCTTGATCTTTAGTAAAGCAGCGGCGCAAGTTTGGTAGTTTGCACGTTTGCTATGCTTGTACAGACATTCTTTACAAGGTGGCATTTGATGGGGTTTAATTTCACATTTTTAGGTGCAAAATAAATATGTGTGATAATTAATATTTTGCAGGTTGGTGTTTGGGACATAAAGCTTAAATCTGAAGATTTCCAATGCATTAATGACACTTGATGGAACATTCCATGTCTGACCTAAGAGACCAAAAACTGTTTCTGTTGTGTTCTTGATAGACATAAAAAATATCTACCCTTTTGCTTTGTGAGCATTCTCTCAAGGCAGCAAAAAGAATAGATGATGTCACTTGCTCCAACGTTTCCTGGTCTCCATGTGTCTTCTATACAAAAATTGGAAACTACAGTTAAAGAGTACAGTATCAAGAGGTTGGAATGTGAGCCAGGCGGGTTGAGTTTCAACTATCCAATATCTAAGAAGAAGTTGCAAACATTCAGTGACATCCACAAAAAAGCAACTAAAGTAACCAGTGACTAGGAAGACCTTTTCAATAAGGAATTTTATCATGTGAATGCCAAATTTGTAGGTGGTATCCCCATTCAACGATAGCAATTAATGTTCTTCAAAGTCAACAAGAAGAAGAAAAAGGTTAATGATAATATGTCCAGCCATTCCCATGAAATCTAGCTCTTGTATGCAGTCAGCTGACCTAAAAATGACTATACACACTGTACGTCATCTGAGCTATAGTGATCACCCTTTGTCTGCCGTCCGTCCAGCGTTTGGTTGTCTGACCGTCTGGCCGTTAACACAGCGCAAATCATAACTGTTAGACCTAGAATGTTTTAGCAGTACATCCTGGGAGATCCATGCAAAAACTCCAAGGAAACCAACAATAGGTCTCTGATACCCATATCCTCTGAGCTATGGGTCTCGTAAGTACCCCCCCACCGAATAATTAATAATTTGATGCAAAAGCTTCAGTAACTGAATAATTTTTGCATTGGTCCCCATGATTCATTGCATGCATACTGATCATTGTTTCACCAGTTCCTGCAGACTGGCGGTGCCACCTATATTTTTTTAAATTTTCATGAATTTTGTTTTCTTTTTTTTAAACATTCAAATCAAGCGGTCGTCCATTTATAGGGCACAAATCGTAACCGTTAGACCTAGAATCTTCTTATTTAAAATCCAGGGAAGTCCAAATAAAAATCTCCAAAGAAAATTAGGTCTCTGTTACCCATATCCTCTGAGCTATAGGACTCGTAATTTCCCTCCAGAATTATTAAAATGTTTTATTATGAAACTGTCAGGCTGAATGGTTTAATTTTTCACAAAAATTATCCTAGGGTAGGGTTCTTTCAATTGTATAAGAATAGATTGCATGATTTTGTCTGTATCTATAAATAACTTTGCATACTTCCAACTTTTTCATACTTGGCAACAGTCCAAGTCTCGTCTGGGTCTATTTATAGCTTTGGCAGACTGCCAACTGTAACAGATATTGCAACAGATCAAGAGTTCACTCAGTGCAGCCAGGTACAGGTCAAGAGTTCATTTAGTACAGTAGTTGGACCTGCCAATTTTCTTTGCCTGATTTTGGGCAACTGCCTGTCTCGGCTGAGCTCATTCAGCCCAGTGCACCTGATTCAAGAGAAGTTTTTTATATAACACAATCATATTGTGCATATCTATACATATCGGATAGCTTCGTTGTATACAAGAGTAGTGTTGCCACCTACAATATTTTTTTAACAAAGGTATGTTCCTGCTTGTTTATCCGTAGAACTTTGATATTCAGCTTGAAATTTAGCATATGTGTACATACATGGTTTTTAAAATGTTTAGTACTTACATCGTACTTGAATAGTAAAGGTCAAGCATATTATCCTGGAAGCATTATCCCTGATGTATATCCCATTAAACAGGTAAGCATTAGGCATGTAGGCCTTGTTTCAAATTTTCACTGGCAATATTAGTCTTCAGGAAATAATGAAACACTATTTTATAAATAAATAAATTTCTAGGTCCAGCGGTTACAATTTGTGCCCTGTTAACGGACAGACGGAGAGACGCTATGACAGACAGACGGATAATGGACAAAAAGTAATCGCTATAGCTCAGATGACTTTTACTCAGCTGAGCTAAAACCCAAAGGAAAAGAAATCATGCTTCAAGCAGACCGTGTGCTTGCCCTTATGCTCCTGATAGCATAAATGCGGAAGGACCTTGACATTTAAGAAGTGCTGAGAAGTGTTGCAGAAAGTAAAAAACATCTTTTAGTAAGAAAAGGATAATCTAATAATTGAATGCATCACAGTTTCGATATTTAAATTATCCATTGCTTTGAAAGGTTGATATTTTCAAATAAATTATGCAAATTTATATATTTTCATTTAAGAAAACTGTACAGTCCAACATACAAACCTCTCCTCTGACACCAAGACAATGTCATAAGATCAGAGACAAAGATTGCAAAGCTGTTCAATCTTGATGTGAAGTTTTCATCTAAATTATGGAAATGTTCGCAGATTTATCCAAGTGGCTTCATTTTATATGCAAAAAAAAATTGTGAACCGATTAAATATTTGTTCTGCCATTAAATTAACATAGGAAACCATGGATACATCCATGCTTACAAAATCATACGATATAACGCAGACAATAACAGATGCATTGATATATAAATCAAGAACATTGTCATTATAATGTCTCATGTATATTCATTAAGATGCAAATATTATTAATATCAATGAGCATCTAATATGAATGTCTTGTACATTTCATTTTTATTCAGAAATGTAAAGTTATGCTAAAAGTGTTAAATTAATAATAAAACTAGATGTTACGGAACGACACGATTCCCCCGCCTGGGGCAAATTAGAAACATTTGTTAAATTTTGTAGTTCAGGAGGTGTCGTATGGTCAAAAGTAGGTCAACAAGGGCAAAATACAAACTCGATCTGTAACGGGTCATTATCAAGCAAGACACCAAAAATCAGGCCAGTATCTGCATGCATTGTGAAAAAAGTCCATACATGTGCAAACATTAGGCCAGTATCTGTAAGCATTGCATTGCAAAACTAGAATATTAGCAAAAGCTGATAATCAGTTATAAATTTAAATTGGAGAGGTATGTACCATGTTTCAAAACAATCCACCAAATGCTTCCTGAGAAATAAGCTCCTAAGTTTATTTCTATTCTAAGCTCTGTGACCTTGAAAAGTAGGTCAACAACACCCATCTTTGAACTTGACCAAGATTTTGTAAATATCATGCATTAGCATCATGCATTCATGTTGAAGACCTTTGGAGATATCCTGCACAAAAGGCCAACATTGATAAAAAATTCATTATAAAATCAGAAATTGTAGGTGGTGCTACCACAATGGTTCCTGAGATATAAGCTTCTGAGTGTTTTTCTATAATCAGCTCTAAAACAAAGAAAAATAGGTCAAGGTCACCCATCTTTGCACTTGACCAAGATTTTGTTGATATACATCTTCACTGATGATATAAATTTCCAACGGTGAATCATTTAAGAGATATCCCGCTCACAAGGTAAAAGTTAACGAAACGCGAACTCGATCTGTAACTGGTCATTATCTGCCCACACACCAAAATTCAGGGCAATATCTGCAGGCATTGCCAAAAAAGTGCGTACATGTGTATTTGTCATGAAAATTTATATTTTTCATGAAATTTTCTATGTTCAGGAGCCGTAAAACGGTCAAAATAGGTCAACTGGGACGAAACGTGAACTCGATCTGAAACTGGTCAATTTCTGACCACACACCAAAAATCAGGGCAATATCTGCAGGCATTGCAAAAAAAAGTCTGTACATGTGTATTTGTCATGAAAATGTCTATTGTTCATGAAATTTTCTAAGTTAAGGAGCCGTAAAATGGTCAAAAGTAGGTCAACCGGGGAGAAACGCAAACTCGATCTGTAACTTGTCATTATCTGCCCACAAACCAAAAATCAGGCCAATATCTGCAGGCATTGCGAAAAAAAGTCCGTACAACTGTTTGATTTCGGAAGACGGAATGACGGAAGGACGGACATGGGTAAAACTATTGACTAAAGATTGTAAATCTAATTAACATAAATGTGCCATTTTGATCTAAATTATAGAAATTTATTCAGATTTTTGCAAAGAGTCTCATTTAATATGCAAATTTCATTGTATATTTAGTAAATATCTATTCTGCTGTGGAAATAACATAGAAAACCGTGGATAATTACACGCTTACAAAATCATCCATTTAATTATTGTAGACAATAAGAGATGAAGTGATAGATAAATCACTAACACGGTCTTTATAACAGTGTCTCATGTATATTCATTAAGATGCAAATATTATGAATATCGATGAGGATCTAATATAACTGTGTTGTACCCTTTATTTTCTTCCAAGGAATGTAAAGTTTATGCTAAAATTTTTATTTTATTAAAAAAATAGGATTGTAAATTTATTCAACATAAATTTTGCCATTTTGATATAAATTATAGCAATATATTCAGATTTATGCAAAGAGTCTCATTTAATATGTAAATTTCATTTGTATATTTAGTGAATATATTCTGCTGTGGAAATAACATAGAAAACCATGGATAATTACACGCTTACAAAATCATTTATTTAATTATTGTAGACAATAACAGATGCAGTGATAAATAAATAAAGAACATTGTTATTATAATAGTGTCTCATGTATATTCATAAAGATGCAAATTTTATGAATATCGATGAGGATCTAATATAAATGTGTTGTACACTTAATTTTCTCTCCAGCAATGTAAAGTTATGCTAAAAGTGTTGATTTAAATAAAAAAAGGATTGTAAATCTGTTGAACATAAATGTGCCATTTTGATCTAAATCATAAAAAAATTATGCAAATTTATGCAAATGGTCTCATTTAATATGCAAATTTTACTTGTGTATTTGGTAAATATATATTCTGCCGTGAAAATTACATAGAAAACCATGGATACTTACATGCTCTAAAATTATTCATTCGACATACTCAGACAATAACAGATGCAATGACAGATAAATCAAGAACACTGTTATTATGGTAGTGTCCAATAAATATTCATTCAGATGCAAATAAGATGAATAATGATAACTATCAAACATATATGTATTGCATATTACATTTTCTATCCAGTAAGGTAAAGTTTAAGCTAAAAGTGTTTATTTGATAAAAAAACTGAGGACTGTGAACATATGTTTGGGGTAAACATTTGAATTTTTACTAAAAAATTAGCATATAATTGCATACAGATAATTATGCAAATTATTTTGTGGGTAGAAAATATTTTTAAAAATAAATATCTTTCTTCTGACGCATGTTATTTCATCCTTTTATACACAAAACAAACAAAGTTATGGCCTTCTTTGTAAATTTCATAATTACTGCAAAAATTACCATGGTTGCCATGGAAACAAACTCATATTTCATAGAAAGCTACCACTCCTAAACTGCTATCATGCATTTTTGTAATCTATAGGTCAATGTCTTTTAAAAAAATAATGATAGCAATTGCCCCTCTTTTGGTACCGACAGGCCTTATTTTCAGGGTCTGGCTGATAGACTAAATGAAATGTGTCTTTGTCAGTTGTAACTTATTAAACATTTTAATTGGACTTCACTAATTAGTTGTCAAACATATAACCTATGAAGATATGCTTAGGTGTGATCAGAAATTCAACAAACAAGCAGGGAGGTTTATCAACAAGTTTGGTTTTAATGGAAATCTTTTTATCAGTTAGTGGATGTAATAAGGAAGTAAAACATTAAATGTTTGGTCTTGGTTATCCTAATGAAACCAGCTGAAATGTGAGCAGTGCAGTGTCTAGAGTGACAAAATATGTGTATCCTTATTAAATTTTTATTCCCAGACTTTGTAATTTATTTCTGTGTTTGAATAACTTGTTTTTTTTGTAGGTCTTGCATGATGAGGTGTTACTCAAATTCACCAGTGACTTCCATCATCATTACACAGGACAGGATTACAATGTCATGTTCACCTTCAACAGGTCAGATATACAGGAAATTGTCATGAATACTACTCGATTAACTAAAGTTTCATCTTTCACAATTTTCATGTATTACACAGTACAATATATACTTATCAGATTCAGTTTATGCTCATTTGAAAATGGAAATATTTTATATTTTTAACAGCATTTTATTTTAGTTAATAAATAAATTGTGTATTATTATACTTCAGCTAATCTCCACTTTCTTCCTTATTCTATAATTGACAGGTATTCATACATTCCCATGTTTATTTTATGCTCATAGTACTGCCACATAGGTGAAATAATGATACTTCTAGAAATATTGTATCATGAGACTCTCCTGTATCTTTGAAATAGTCCATAAAAGTTCACAGTATTAGTTCGGCGAATATATATTTAAAATTTGATTATCACCAGTTAGCAGGGCCATTTCCTCTTTCCTTTTCAAATGCTAATATATATATATATATATATAAGGAAAAATTGGATATTTTAATTTTGCTAAAATTTTCCAAAATTCAGCTGAGCGACGTGACCCATGGGTCACTTGTTTCTACTTGATAGTCAGGTCCATGGCCTGTAGGTGGCACTGTCTATTAAATAAGGATGAAGGTAATAATACAGCAAGAATGATTTAAGTTCTTTAATTGATCAAAATGCCATAATATAAAAAGCTGTGTTTCTCTTTGGAGAATACACTAAATTATATGTACATACATGTATTTATGTAAGAACTGTCTTTCTTTCATGGCAGTATTCCATGAAAAAAATGATATATGGACTCATTATCAGTCCAAAGCGTAACATATGTAAAGGAGTACCAGTATATTACATCTCATAATTGTGTAAGTGCAGACTGTATGCAACTATACTGTTACTTATGATTCCCAGTAAAGTTTGTTCTGATTAGTCTGTTTTAATGATTGTAGTAAAATACAGGCTACTGAACATATAACTCACCATCTTAGATCTGTTCTGTCAAGTCCTTTTAGAAAGCAGATACAAATATAGGGGAAATTTCTAAAAATTCATAATAATTCACTGGATATAGTTAGGGCCATTCGCATCTGGCAACATGCTGTCTTGAAACCTCAATGGGACACACTCCATTTAAATGTAAGGTAACATGTTGTGTTAGCCTGATGTACATTACATTTATATGATGTATGGATCACATAAACTTTGGTTTCTCTAGTTTCTCAAGCAAGTTTGTATCCAGCTATAATTAGAGGATTTGGGTCTGGTCAAAAAAACTTTGCCAATACCTGTCCCTAAACCACCAACTCTCTCTGCTGACAGATTGTTGCCTGGAGGCTGTTCTTATAGTACTTTTTGTGTGGTATCCCCATCTCCTAATTGTACACTGATAGGTTTATGTCTCCCAGTGTCTCCAAAACACTCATGGGAGCTTCCATTTTGCATCACAGGTCTTATGTTAAAATTATATGTATACTCCCAATATAGAAAAGTTCTGTTTTATCTGTATTGCAGGACCCCGCTCAGAAGAGGTCACCAAGCCGTCCACTTTGTCCCTTCATTCGGACAAGATGGTAATAATGAGATTTTCTTTATATATCTTACTGTAAAGAAAATATTTGGATTCATGTTAAATTCATGTATTTAGACTTCACTATCCAGCCAGGTTTTTAGGCTTGTATTATTCCCTCTTTTAATGTGAACAGATTAACTGTCATTTTCAGTGTCATGGTATCATTTTCATTGGCTACTTCATTAAACAATGGTGACGAAATACAGGATCATTTGATTTGCCTGTTAATTATCCTTATGAACATTATATCACATTGTAAATATGATTAACCTCTGAATAAAATATTTGAATTATGTTAAATGTTAGTTGTAACATGTTACCTGTTTTCATTTCAGTTTTGATTTTATAAAGAAAAATTGATGTAAAAAATAATATGTATATGTTAATCTTCCTCTAGTTCTTTTCCCAACAAAATTGGTGCCGAAGATGCCACAGTACAAATTTAGACCTGGAAATGCCAGTGTACAGTCTACATCTGCCAGACCTGTCAGCCATGAAAACACCTTGGGCAAGCCACAAACCCATTGTGGGAGTGGGACCCTCACGTTTTTCAATCAGCTGCTGAACACCCGCCAGAGGGAGGCTGTCGTCCGCATAGTGGAGGGACAGAGCAGACCTGTACCATATGTGTTATTTGGTCCCCCTGGTGAGTTAGTATCATTGTAGATAGTGATAATAATTATAAACTAGAAGTGATTCAGTCTATAAAAAGGTATCAATATAGGGCTCTGTTATTGCCCATGAAGACCATGTTAGATATTATGTTAATTGTTACATCAGCTCTGGAGAAAATTCATGCAAATAAAATTCCAAGATGGTGGCTATATGGGATACTGTGGTTGCCTTGTTGTTCGCGAGGGTTTTAATTTCGCGAAATTCGCGAATGGGAAATAATCACGAAAATGAAACCCTTGGGAATAATCGGCCAATTGAGAATGTCCTTCTTATTTAATGTAATCAATACTTGTATGGTAATAGGTTAGAACAGAGAGAATTTTTTAATAAATTACATCCTTGCAGGTACAGGGAAATTTAAGCCTTAAATTTGAACTAAACCACCTATGCTGTGTGTGCAGGCCCATCATTATATAAGAAAATGTCACAAACTCATGACTTATTCTCATTTTATAATACACACAGGTATATGGCTTTGCCAAACATTTGATATAGGTTCTGGTGAGATCGCGAAAATGAAAATCTCGCAAAACAATAAAAATGAAAAAATCGTGAAAATTCAGCCTCGCGAATATGAAGCCAACCACAGTATATGATGGGTCTGAAATTTGATAACACACATCCTTTCATCAATACCACTCAGCAGTGAAAATTTAACAGCAACTGCTTGGTCAGTTCTTGAGATGATGAGCAGTGAAAATTTAACAGCAACTGCTTGGTCAGTTCTTGAGATGATATGCACAGAGAGAAGTCCAAGATAACTGCCTGATGGCCATATTGGATTTCTGTCAGGTCCTAAAATGATAGTGTACATCCTCTCACAGACACTGATCTTCAGTATAAAAGAGTTTGATGAATGGACAGCCAGGTGGACAGAAAACCTGATCACATGGGTAATTTTTGTCTTTCTATTATGTAGTGGTCAAATAAATTGATATAAAGGATTTGATATACTTACCCTGTGGGTAAAATATTGTCATCATGAGACAAAGGTGGAAAATTACACTTCAGTAGTTAACTAAAAATTTTGTGGCTGTTTTGTGAATGGATAGAAAATTGATCTTACATCAGGGTACAGAAGTAGTTATATACGTTTCATATGAAATAAAAGAAGAAACAATGGGAAGTGTATTGTACTGGGGTTTATACATATATGAAAATCATAGAATTTTAATAAAAATGTACATGTATAGACATAATATATTCCCACATTTTCTATGTCTCAGTCATTTAGATGACCAGTGTTTAGTTTTAAATTCAGTGATTGATCTCGATATCACTTGATTTTGACCAGTTTTATATGTGACATATATTGTTAACTAAAAAATAAAGAAGACACTGAAGTGAGATGCAGAAGCAAGTTTTATTCACAAAACGCTGTATGAGTAAATGGAAATGTATATACAATATGAGCAGTGAAATACAAATAATATGATACAGTACACATGATCTGTATATTGATCTGTGTAAGCTGTCACAACAGTGGACATAATCTGTTCAAAGCATCACACCATGGCACATACTGCTATCCACCTGGTAGGGGTGCTTGCGTCTCCTTGCAATCTCTTTGATGCTCTTGGTGTTCCTAGCTCTCATGCGACGGTTAGCGAACCATTTCTTGACTTGCACAGCTGTGATACCTCCTGACTGGGCAAGCATGGCAATGGTTTCTGTGTTTGGATATGGATGCTCTCTATGCATGACATACCAGTTCTCCATGATGCGAGTGGCTACTGTGTTGAATTTGCTTGGCTTGGGTGGGGTTACACTGGCAGGGTGGACAACGTGAGGCGTAGTAGCACCAACTTGACCTTTCTCCATATTCTGACACCACTCTTGAACGTAGCTGATCAGGTTGTTATGACATTCGTCATAGTACCTGTTGATGCTTGGATGTTGCCATGGTGACATGCTAGATGCACACAGAGCCTGGTGACGATATTCTTCAATCTTAGCAGCCTTAACTACATAATGGCTGCGTATGTTCTGTGACAGGGCCTCCTGCTTGGTTCCGTATGCAAAAAGTTGCAGGTTCAGTAGAGTGATCCTAAGAGAAAGTGGTTGTGCTGCCCCCTGGTGGGATGATTTGAACCCCAGATGTGGAGTCACATTTTCTTGTCCCATAAAGAGCTGAGTCATCTTTGGCACACTGCTGGGGAGACCGGTTACAGCATTTGGTACTCTTCTTAGCAACATGTCGTTCAGTGACTGGAAATGTTGTCTGATTGGCTCAGCAGGAGTCACATGCTGGGCCAACAACCCTTGATGAGTTGAATAGTTTGCTGCCTCGGCTGTGATTGGTTCAGCAGGTGTCAAATGATAAGCTGACATGTTTGCTGCTGGTTCTGTGATTGGTTCAGCAGGTATCACATGATGAGCTGTCAGGCTTGCTGCTTGGTCTATAATTGGTTCAGCATGTATCACAAGATCAGCTGGTAGATTTGCTGCAGGTTCTGTGATTGTTTCCGCACATGTCACATGATCAACTGGCATGTTTGCTGTTTGGTCTTGCTCTTGCTGTGAGGAAGTTTGTGCAGTCAGAAAATTCAGTTCCTGGAGAGTAGATATATTCAGGCAGGACAGGTCCATCCTTTTCTATTTCTGATGCTGGGATTGTCAGTAGTAACACAGATGCTGTATGATCAGTGAAACAGATCTAGATGTATACTCAAAATGAGTACCTATATCAGTGAGCTGAATCAGTGTTGAGCAGTGAGTAGCTATCAGTTGTCTCATCTCATGGAGTATCACAGAGTGAATGATATTGCTTATCGTGTTACTTGCCTTTAAATATAAAACACTAGCTAGATCAAAGTTAGGTTATTACTTTCATCTTATGCTTTATACTTGGCAAACTCTAAACAGATCCACCCATTTTCTTTGATACAAGGATTGGAAGTTGGTTGTTGTATTGTACTTCAAAAGAGAATCACACTAGGATCTTCTTTATGTCAAAGGACTAACATGAACCAAACTATACACTGTTGATTTTTACTGCTATGATCTCCAATCATGAAAGGGTTAAGGACTCATAACCTGTGTTCAGTCAAGTGTGACCTCAGTGCTGCTTTATGACTAAGTAATCAGAATCCCCTGGTCATTAATTGTTTACTTGTGGTCACTCAGGTGTGACAAAGGTGCTCAGCTAATGAATCAGGTCAGGTCTGTGAATTTGTTTGTTTATAGGTAGTTACTCAAAGCTGCTGAGCGGGGTCCACCTGAGATCAGAGAGATTGTTTATTAATTATAATTAATTATTCAGACGCAACAAGTAACAGCTCTCTGATCTTCAAACAGAGACTGATGAATATAAAAGAGATTGTTGATTGTTTATTACAAACTTCAATTTACTTAAAGCTTCTGAGCCATCTGCTTTGACCAGGATCAGAGTCTAACTTTATCTTTCTTTAAGTGATAAATGGTACAGGATTTTCAACAGTTCAACCCACAATGGGTTCAAAGAGCTTGCTTATCTTTAATCTGTGATTTTACAGTGGTACTCATCTGTTTAATCAGAAAAAGCATGTAGAATATTAGTGTGACTGTGTGTTCCTGTTATAATTGTGGAGTGATTTGGAAAACCATTTCTTGTGTATCACATGTGGTTCAGTCACCTGATTGACATGTTATAATGAATCACTTAAGTTTAAGCCTACATGCCACTGATCCAGGTAAAATCTTACCAGATTTCATACCACACCAGTTAAGCTTTTAATGGTGTGTATGATAAATTGGTAATTCTCAAATTATTATAATTTCAAATTCAGATGAGTGTTTACACTTCATTTTCTGCTTGTAATAGTCCTTCATGCTTAGAAGTAAACCAATGACCAAACAAAATTCTGTGAATTATATGTATGATAATTCTCATTCTCAAATTCAGCTTAGTCTCTTGATAGCCAGTTTACTTTCACAAAGTAATTAGTCTTCAGATACAGCTTTAATGTCCATCAATATTTGACAGGAACTGGGAAGACAGTGACTGTAGTAGAAGCCATACTCCAGGTTTTTCAGCTGTTGCCATCAAGTAGGATTCTGGTGTGTGCCCCATCTAATAGCGCTTCAGATCTTCTGGTAAGTGCCTTCAGTTGCTTAGAAGCGTAGTGGTACCTATAATATATTTATAAATCAGATGATATTTTGTAGAAGTGTAGTGGTACCTATAAACACATTATGAATCAGATGATATTTGATAATTTGATGTTACCATGCACATATATCTTATTATACCCCATAAAAATCTGTCACATGGTTTAGAGCGGTGAGAAAATCATGCAAAAAGAAATATTGATGTGTTTTGCTGTTTACCTTACAACAGCAGGCAGTCAATCAATGAAACAGTATCAATTTATTATCTATTCCATGGCAATAATCTTTAAATATATTAATAGAACAAAATATGAGCATTGCAATGTTACAAATGACAAAAAAATTGTGAAGTCTTGTTTCAAGCATGGATGGTACTCTAAATTATTAAAAAGTACAGCTTTGTTGAAATGTTTACCAAACAGACATTAGATGTGTTTTAGTTATTATTTGTACAAGGGAATATTAATGTTGACATTATTATGTCATTCAGGCCCAGAGACTTCATGAGAGTGGTCAAGTGAAGCTATCAGATATGGTGCGACTCAACGCGTTTCAGCGCCAAGAGGAGGTAAGACTGTGACACTAATAGATCCAACCCATGAATCTGTAAATATGCCTTAAATATCTAACTGTATACCGACTCAACCTGTCAAACTTTGTTGTTGCTGAGAGAGCCAGTGTGGGCCAGATTTTTTGGAGACCTGTGACTGTCTCAAGTCAGTCAGTCAATAATTTTTGGGGACCCTTCTCTTTCAGGGACTTAAGGCAGTCCTGTGATGAGTATATTCATGGGTCCTAATCATTCTTACAAGGCCACCTCCCTATAATTGGAAGCAACACAGGTTCCATCTGTGACTGTAATTTTGAGGCCCCACTTTATAAGTGTTTTTATTTACCAGCACACTACTTTTTATATTGATCAGGCTAAATTTTTCAAGAATTTCAGTAATAAGTCTTGAATGGTTTTCAGAGTCTGCCTGAGTGTATCAGGCCTTACTGTCAGAATGGGGATAATTTGGAACTGTTGTCAAGACACCGCATCATCGTAAGCACCAGCTCATCAGCCGGGATGCTGTACTCTCTCAATCTCAAACAGGGACACTTCACTCACGCATTCATTGATGAGGTAAGTGAAAATCATGCATGGACACAGTATTGTCTTCCCACAGAATTACTTCAGTTAAAATAAACACACTCTTGTATATTTATATTGTATATTGTGAAAATTTAAATTTTCTGAATTATTGTAGTCCATGTCATTAAAAATGTTTAAAACAGTGAAAAAGACCATGCATTTTGGGCAATGTTATTGTTCTTACCATATTTCACATTTGAAATTGAAGTCTTGTATCATTTCTAAACAATATCGACCCCTTTAATCAAATACTGAAATTTTACCCAGCAAATTAAATATTTAAGTTGAAATCAGGAGAAGAGTACGAGTGCGTTGACTACCTTGCCTTGTGGATAGGAAATATTATGAACTTCAAAAACTATACACATCATATTATGTTACTATGCTTATTACATGTTTAGAAAAACTTAGGTCAGTCAACGACCCTGTCTAGGGATTTAAATTTGCTGTGTAATTGTGGTTACAGGCTGGACAGTCCACGGAGGCTGAGTGTATGATACCTGTAGGACTGGCAGCAGGAGGTGATGGACAGGTAATCTTAGTCCTCAACTTCTTATAGATGATGCTAAATTTGGTTTTATGTTCAGATTCAATATTGCAAATATTCCAGTTCCTTGTGATACTTAAATGTATTTTTATGTGTACTGGATCACATCAGTTTTCATCTTTTTACCTCATTTGGAAACCAGCAATCGACAGCTAATTGAAGGTGTAATGTGCAAGTTTGATGGTAATCTTCACAATTAAGAAAGAAGATAAGAGTAAAATATACTATAACCTTTTATTCTATATGTAACAAGACTACGCTTAACATTTTGCAAATGTCCTTGAAATTACAAGACCCAGAGCTGTGATTGTTCCTTAATTTGTAAAGTCCAAGGCCTTGAAATATCTGGGAGTTTAAAGACTGGTGGCTATGAAATTTCTGGAATGTTAGGTTCCAAAGCCTCAAGCTCTGGAATCTTAGGTCAGTATCCTTGAAAGTTCTGTTAATTTTGAAGACATACATCCTTTAATCATGCTTCTGTCAGGTGATCCTCGCTGGAGATCCCCAGCAGCTTGGCCCAGTCCTACAGAGCAATCTGGCCAAGGACCATGGGCTGATGATGTCTTACCTGGAGAGGCTGATGGACCGCCAGCTGTATGGCAGGGATGAGGCACAGTTCAAGGACCAGGGATGCTATAATCCACTGCTGGTAGGAAAAATAAATGCATTCTTAGTTATAGTTGTATGCATGCCTGAAATTACATAAATATATCAGCAGTGTTACTTTATAGAGTATACTTTTGTAAAGTTGGATTTTAGCTCAGCTGACTGAAATCTCCTTGGAAACCAGAAATTAGGTCTCTGTTACCCATATCCTTCGAGCTATGGGGCCCCAAAGTACCCCCCCCCCCAGAATAGTAAAAAATTTCATACAAAAACTTCAATATCTCATTAACTACTTGTCTGATGGTCATGATTTTTGCATACATATTGATCATGAGATGTTCCATCAGTTCCTGCAGACTGGTGGTGCCACCTGTATTTTTTTATTTTTTACGAATTTTTTTCTTTATTTTTGAGACCTTTAAAAATGTGAACATCTGTTAACAAGGCACAAATTGTAAAGACTGGACCTAGAATCTTCATTCTTGACACAGTGAGAGACCTATGAAAAGTCTCCATGGAAACCTGAAATAAGGTCTCTGTTACCCATATCCTTTGAGCTGTGGGGGGCTCCCAATTACCCCCCAGAATAATGGAAAATTTGATAAAAACAAACTGCAACATCTCTATAACTACAACACTGATGGTCATGATTTTTGGCATACATATTGATCCAGAGGTGTTCCATCAGTTCCTGCAGACTGGTGGCGCCACCTATATTTTTTTCAAATTTTCACAATTTTTTTTCTCTATTTTTGAGACCTTTAAAGATATGAACATCTGTTAACAGGGTACAAATCATAACGACTGGACCTAGAATCTTCATTCTTGACACACAGGGAGACCCATGAAAAGTCTCCATGGAAAACTGAAATTAGGTCTCTGTTACCCATATTCTTTAAGCTGTATGGCTCCAAAGTACAGCTCAGAATAATGAAAAATTTGATACAAAAACTGCAGTATCTCAATAACTACAACACTGATGGTCATGATATTCGGCATACATATTGATCATGAGCTGTTCCATCAGTTTCTGCATACTGGATGCGGCACCTCTATTTTTTAGCGAACCTGTGAGCTTATGCGATGGTGCGGCATCGTCCATCGTGCGTCGTCTGTCGTCCGGTGTGCATCGTCTGTACGTTATCCATATCTATCTAAAAAATGGCAGGAGCTAGCATCACCAATTTTTTTGCAAATAATCAGACATCCAAAAAACTATATCAGATTTTGTTTATTTTTTTTCTAACTGCATTTTCTTAGATTTTATAGGGAAAAAGCTAAAAAAAACTTTAAAAATCTTCTACTCTGAAACTGTTCAGCCAAATTGTCCAATATTTCACAGAATGGTCCCTGGAACAATCTTTCTCAAGTTTGTTCAAATGGTTCCAGTTCAGAGATTTTTGGCCGAGATACAGGAGGTTGAACTTTGTTAACTGTGCAAAAAAGCATATTAAAATTTAAATCTCAGAAATGGCTGTAGCTATCACCAAATTTTATGCCAATGTTGGTCACATAGGTCATATTTAAAATTGAGGTATTGGTGGTGCCACCTGCATCGGCCTTTTTTGTACCTGGTCAAATGGTCTCTTTTCAGTGACTTTTGGCTAAGTTATGGGAAGCTGAATTTAGTCATATGCCATAACAGCCAATTTTAGCTCAGTGGCTACAAAGATCTTCTTCTCAAAAACCACAGGGCCAAGTTCTTAAATCTCACACATTAATTATCCTCAGATGTTGATAATTCAAATTTGTTCAAATGGTTTTGGTTCAGTGCTTTTGGGATGACTCACGGGAAGCTGAACTTAGCCAGTTTGCTGTATCGTCCTATATGAGTTATAAATCTGTGAAACATTTTTTGACTAATGCCACTGAAGCCAGTTTGTTAAATATTTTACAAGAATAATTCCTACAATAATTCTTATAATAATTGTCAATGGTTCCACATGAATGATTTTTGGCTGAAATTTTTTAGATTGAATTGAGTCATTTTACCATATATGTTAGCTGTGTGATGCTGTTACATCTAGCCTGGCACCAGTTTATCAGCATCTATTACATCACGCCACTAGACATTTAGATTTCAGGTTATCTTTGGTTAATATTGACATGAAAGTTTTTTAAAAGCTTTTAAAAAATATAGATTTATGATTTAAGTTATTCATCATACCAGGCAATGTTACAATCATGGATATTCAGCTCTCTGTGGCTATATAAAGACAACTGTACGTGGATTATAAATAATTGGTATCCCTACTCAAATTAATTCAAGAATTTGCAATCAATGAGATATATCTGTATTTCAATTCTGCATTCAGTATGCATCTGTAATAATTTTACATATATTCCTGATTTCTTTTTTATAAAGAGTCAGGTGAAAAGCATGTTGTATTGGGAAAATAAATTTCAAAGTTATTTCAAGTGGGGACCACTTTTGTATTCAGATGGCAGCACTTGGTTTACCATTGGCAGATTGCCAGTGCCTTGATGTTGGCCATTAGCCAAGATGATGTCAGCTGTATAAATAGTTTTGGCACAGTGCCAGGATCGGAAAAAGTGCAGCCAGGTATAGGTCAAGAGTTCACTCAGTGCAGTAGTATAGCTTTTGCAGACTGCTCACTGCATCATATTTGGCACCAGAGTTCAGCCTGAATCTATTTATAGCTTTGGCAGACTGCCAACTGTGTCAGATTATGCAACAGGTCAAGAATTCACTCAGTGCAGCCAGGTACAGGTCAAAAGTTTACTCGGTCTAGCCAGGTGCAGGTCAAGAGTTCACTCAGTGCAGTAGCTTGAGGCAGCAATTTGTCACAGGTCAATCGGGGGCAACTGCCGTACTCACCTAAGCCTTGTCAGCCCAGTGTATCAAACTCTGGGGAAGTTTGATGTATTGGACTGATATTTTGACCTGTCTATGCGTCTTTGATGGTATTCTCATTTACAAGACAGGTGGTGCCACGTACATTGACTCCTGCACAGTGTATGTGCCTGCTTATTTCTACAGAGGAATTTGGTATATTAGCCTGAAATTGGGCATATTTATACATATACAAGACTGGTGGTGCCACCTACAATAATTTTTGCACAAAGTGTGTCCCTGCTTATTTCTCAGGAGGGGTTTGGTATATCAGTCTGAAAATTGGCATATGTGAAGATCTCTCATAGCTTTGAAGTATACAAGACTGGTGGTGCCAGCTACAATCGTTTTTGTGTTGTGTGCACCCATGCCAGAATTTCAGCAGTGATGTTTGTGTAATTGTTTCTTATTCAAAATGTACTTACATTGTTCATATACATGAAAAGTAATGGTCCAGCATTGAAGCATTATACCTGGTGTATTTCCCAATGCACAGGTTTGCATTAGGCCTGTAGGCCTTGTTTCAATTTTTACGAATTTTTTTCTCTATTTTTGAGACCTTTAAAGATGTGGTTATCTGTCAACAGGGTAAAAATCGTAACAACTGGACCTAGAATCTTCATTCTTGTCATGCAAGGAGGCCCATGAAAAGTGCCTGTGGAAACTTGAAATTAGGTCTCTGTTACCCATATCCATCAAGCTATAGGACTCCGAAGTATCCCTCAGAATAATGGACAATTTGATACAAAAGCTGAAGTATCTGAACAACTAATGCAGAGATCACCATTATTCTTTGCATGGATATTGACCATTAAGTGTTTTTATTAGTTTCTGCAGACTGGTGGAGCCACCTGTATTTTTGTATCCGCCAAAACTATGTTTTTGACCGGGTTCCACCGACGTCGCCGCGTTTGTTTCCAGAGAACTTCTCTGAGACTAATGGACTGATTTTTTCAAAACTTACACCAATTATCGGGTCACATGTGAACTGGTGCCTCACCAATTTGCGTTGACCTCTGACTTTTCCTCTCTGCCCAGCGTCCATTTGTGCGTCTGTTTCCACACATAAACCCTCATATCTCGGGAACCGTTTGACCGATCAGGATATAAAATTTTTACAAATGTAGCCCTTGGATAGCTTTATAACATACACAAAAATGGTGGCACCACCTGCAACCATGTTTGCACAGTGTCCATCTGTTCATCTGCCTTGGGTTAAAATCACTCATATCTCTGCAGTGAATTGACTAATTCACCTGAAATTCAGCATGCGTATACATCCTGGATAGCTTTCTTGATTTTATGACAGGTGGGGCCACCTACATTCATGTTCACGCTGATGACATCCAAGCTCATATCTCGGGAACCGTTTGACCGATTGGGCCAAAATTTTGCATGTGTATAGATCTCACATAGCTCTTTATTATATGCAAAACTGGTGGCGCCACCTGGAACCATTTTTGCACAGCGTCCGTCTGTTTGTCTGCCGTGGGATAAAATCACTCATATCTCGGCAGTGGTTTGACATATCTGCCTAAAATTTTGCAGGTTTATACATCTTGGATAGCTTTCTTGATTTTCTTGACAGGTGGCGCCACCTACATTCTAGTTTAAGCTGCAGACATCCAAGCTCATATCTCGGGAACCATTTGACCGATTGGGCCAAAATTGTGCATGTGTATAGATCTCACATAGGTCTTTATCATACACAAAACTGGAGGGACCACCTGCAACCATTTTTGCACAGCGTCTGTCTGTTTGTCTGCCGTGGGCTAAAATCACTCATTTCTCTGTAGTGGTTTGATATAACTGCCTAAAATTTTGCAGGTTTATACATCCTGGAGAGCTTTCTTGATTTTATGACAGGTGGCACCACCTACATTCTAGTTAACGCTGCAGACATCCAAGCTCATATCTCAGGAACCATTCGACCGATTGGGCCAAAATTGTGCATGTGTTTAGATCTCACATAGGTCTTTATCATACACAAAACTGGAGGGGCCACCTGCAAGCTTTTTTTCACAGCGTCTGTCTGTTTGTCTGCCATCGGCTAAAATCACTCATATACATGTAGGGGTTTGACTTTTCTGCCTAAAATTTTGCATATGTATACAACTTGGACAGCTTTCTGGATTTGTGGTAGGTGGCACAACCTACATACATATTTTGGCTGCAGACATCCATGCTAATATGCAACATATGTCACTCTATTTCCCCTTGCCACTCATTCCAGTTAACTCTGATTTTGGCGGATACACGAAGTCGCTTGTCAGCTACCCGTATTCTAGTTTTTAAAGTTTACACATTTTACTCTATTTTTGAGATATATAAATACAGACACAATCTTGGCCTGTTGGTTAATCTGTTTGATGCTTCAGTTGAATGCGTATGTACTACCATTCTACCATAAAATTTCCTTTTGTGAATCTCTTCCCAGTCAGCTGAGCGTCTTGACCCATGAGTCACTTTTTTATTTTTTTCTAAATATTTACAAAATATAAAATATTAAAAAAATTCCTATTCCCTAAGCATACTCTTTATCTTCCTGACTGGTATGCAACTTCTAAAATGGTTTTAATTACAATTTTTTTTATTTTATGAGAAACAAGTTAAACGGCATGATTGGCTAGCCAGCGCCCAACAAGCAAGGTTCCGATAGCAATGAACTGTGCCTGTACTACACAAATTAGAATGTCAACAGACACATGTAACACTCCTGTGCACTATAAAACAGACACCTGAATCAATATTAAGTAAGAGAAAGAAGTTTGAACAAGTAAGAACATTGCCTTGGTAACATAACTGTATGCATCACATTATGAATGAAATGTATTGTGCATTGGATCATTGGATAATCAGACAATGTATTATTATAGTCCTAATATTAATCATCACAAAAAAGTGCTTTGTGTTTTGTATAAGGATGTAAATAAACTCTTAGATAATTATGTTATGTCGTTGTTGTGTTGTAGGTAACCAAACTAACAGAGAACTACAGGTCACACCCTGTGTTGTTAGATCTCCCATCCAGGTTGTTCTATGATAATGAGCTGTCAGTGGCTGCTGATAAAGAACTAATTAACAGCTTTGTTAATTGGACTCAGCTACCTAATCAGAACAACTGTCCCTTGATCTTCCATGGAGTTAAGGTAAAAAAGTCAGAATTAAAAAGAAAATATTTTATATCATACAGGTAGCTAATGATAAATCTTCCAAATTTGTGAAAATATTAATTAGAAATGATGCAGTGAATTTGCGTAAAGTCTTCATATTTACTCACCTCATGTACTTTCTCAGTGATGCATAATTGATCCTCTCCCATATATTCAAAGTATTTAAGCAGATTTTGTCTTTATTTCATTTGTTTGAATCTGTACATATATTATTAAAATTAATCATTGAATCGATAGTGTTTAAGATGATTTCTAAAATCTTCTTTTGCAGGATATTTATTGTTTGTGGTAAAATGTTGAGTGCTAAACATTTGGCTCCATAGGTAAAAGTTTTCGGAGTAATGTCTTCCTAATAATTAATTTTAAAATTAAGTATATTAATTAACATATATATTAATAATTGAATTATGAATCTGATGAAGATGTGAACTACATAGGGAGAAGACATGAGAGAAGGTAACAGTCCCTCATGGTTCAACCCGGCAGAGACTGTGGATGTTTTGAAATATCTGCAGGCTCTGTTAAACGACGAAACACAACCCCTGTCACCTGACAACGTTGGTGTCATCACTCCCTACAGGAAACAGGTAAGATACATTCCATTAGAGTTGGGCAGTATGTCTGAAATAAAAATCTCAGTGTAGGCTTGATATATATGATATATTTTATAAATATCAAAATATTTCAACATTTACCCTTGCTAATTACATGCCTTCAACAGTTATTGGTTACTGTACTGTGCTCAAATGAGTGATCTCAGTAGTTTTAATGTGACATCATCTAAGAGGTACATAAACAATTATTAATGAAAGATGAAAAATAAGGCAAACCAAAATTAAACACAAAAAAGGAAATTGCCATAATACTCATATTCTGGTATGTAAGTCACAGTAAAAACTGTGATTTTATAATTATTCATTATGATACCAGTATAATGAGTGTATTTCCCAACATTTTGTGTAAACTTCACAGCTTCAGTACTTGCCAGAATTTTGTATTTTATATCAGTCCTCGTCAGTTCTGTATATAACATGAGAAACAGTAATTGAAGAATGAATAAACTGATAAGTCATTTTCACCTTGTAGATACATTCATTGAATAAGATATTTTAAATGATAGCTATAATGTCTCACTCTGTAGGCAGATGACACTGCACATGGATACTGGTGCTTATATGGAAATTGATTATTCCTCTTCCTGGAACTTATTACTATTTTCCCTTGGTTTGTTGGATGGTTTATCTGTAAGCAACTTTTTGCAAAAAGTTATATACAAATTTTGATGAAATTTTGTGGGTTTTTAGTTAAACATCTGAGGAACAATCCTTTAAATTTTGGAGGTAATCTGGATTATCATTATATTTATAATTCAAAGGATTATATACCACAGGGTGATTCCTTTACTCCACAATGAGAGTAAGTCCATTAATAGATATTAGGGCTAGTATTTGTCAAGGAATATAACACAGGAAAGCTTAATAGGGTTGATCTGGGTGGTTGTATTTAGGTAGTCAGTCAAATACACACATATCTAGTTTAAAAGTGAACTGGTAAATCTGCTGTTTAGCTCAGCTGACTATAAGTCATCTGAGCTACAGTCGTGGTCCATTGTCCGTCGTCCGTCGGTCTGTCCGTCCGGCCGTCAGTCCGTCTGTGTATGTGTTGCATGTTTTGAAACCGTAAGACCTAGGAATCCAAAATTCAGCATAATGTTAAATGTCCCCAAGATCTCCTACCAAGCCGAAAACTGGGTCATTGCGACTTTGTTCCTTTGAGAAATTAAGGAAAAACCTAATTTTTTTTATTAAAAACCTATTTTCACACTTCAGGACTGCCTAATATCAAAACCACTCATCTGCTTTTCCTCATATTTACCATAAATATTCCTCTTTATAGATCCTATGTACATACCAGAAATAAGGTCTGTATTATATAATTTAAAAAAGTTATGGGCTCAAACATAATGCATTTTGTAAAAAAATTAGGAAAGATATTTGATCACTTTACACAAAACATGTTAGAACTAAGGACTTTTTTTCCAGTAATATAACTTTAATTAATCTAAATTAAATTGTATACCCAAAATTAGATCAAAATCTTTTAAATTTTTTAAAATATTAGCAAAAATAAAAAATTGGTACCTTAAATTTTGCCCAACTTTGGCCATGGCACGTTTTTTTCCTGTAAGTACTGTGGATTTAATTTTCACAGCATGTGCACATAAGGATTTAATCTGTTAAAATCTGAAATTTGAAAATAAAAGCTGCAAAATTAGGCTAGTTATTGAATTTTTTTTTGGAGGCTCTTGTTGTATTCCCTAACATTGTCAAGCTGTCCACTTTGGTCACTGTAGGTCATTCAGTGCAGCTCTCTATGCTCCTGTGGCTGTTGGCATAATGTTATGCAATCCCATCATTAGGGCAAGCCCTCTCTCTGAGTTGAGCTTGATCAGGCTGTCTGCAGTTAATACCATATCACAGGGAGCCTTTTTCTCTCCCCCCCCCCCCCCCCACCCCATTCTGTTGACAGACCTGTACTATGAACTAGATGAATCTTAAAATTAACATTTTTTTCAGCAACGAGCAGTAACAGCAGAGACCCCTCCCCCCCCCCCCCACCCACCCCTTCAATACACAGGACTAATAAACAAGATGAATCTTATAATTTTAATGTTAAATAAATTCTTTTTGATGAGACAATTTTGATTTTTTTTAAAGAAAAAAATTTCAGGAATTTAATCCTAATATTCAAATGTGATAAAATATTAGGATCTAATGTAAGTGCTAACTGACAAGATTTTAGAAGATATGAATACTTTGTAGCATTTCATTCATATCTATTAAGGTTGACAGGGCCTAGGTGTGAATAACACTGTTAACTTAGTATTAAAATTAGGAATATTGGTCAAACTTTGTGGGATAATTTTTAACTCATATGGCCATATATTTAAGTTTTGAAAACTTAATTACCTGCACACATTATTTTTTATGAAATGTTACTTTTATATAACACTTAATATAGGCCTATTTGTTCCCTTGGTGCATCACTAAATGGTTTAGCTCATGTCCATTATTCTATAATTTACAGGGTTTCATTTTAGCAAGGCCATTTTCTCATAGCTTTTCTAATGATATTATACATGAAAAACCAAAAGAAATAAAAATATTTTTCAGTTACTAATATTTTCCAAAATTCAGCTGAGCGATGTGACCCATGGGTCCCTTGTTTAAATAGAGGTCTGTATAACTGATTTTCATTATCAGATTTACCAATTTATGATATAAAGTAACTCAACATATGTAGATAATGAAAGTGCATGTCAGACGAATTTGGCATATATGTAAATGTCATCTGGATGTGATAGTTTGGTTGAGGACAACATGAGAGTAGCATGTGTTAGTGAAGTATTTGTTCTTCGCTGTGACCTTTGTTTACTTGTTCTGACTACAGGTAGAAAAGATCCGGCTGTTAATGGGCAGCTTTGGTGTGGAGGGGGTCAAGGTGGGGTCAGTGGAGGAATTTCAAGGTCAAGAGAGACAAGCCATTATCATCTCAACTGTAAGTCAATCCACAAGGTCATTTATATCATAAGGTGTATATTCTATATAATAAGGGCCACGCCTAGGCAGGATTTAAATCTGTCTGTCTGTCATACTTTTCATATTATCTCGAGAATCTTTCAAGCAATTGCTGTGAAAACTTTACAAACCACACCAATGAGAGGATGTGCACTGTTGAATTTCAGACATACTGGATCCAATATTGCCACCAGGTAGCAGACTAAATTCCTTTCACTTGCATTATCTTAAGAATCCAGAATGAAGACCTTTTGGGTCCCAATCATTTTAGTTTCTATAAAGTTTGGGGCCTTTGTGATAAATTTACAACTGATTTCTCATCTAAATTTTTTTTCTGTGAGTTTGTCCCTTTTATGAAAAACTAAGGGTAGGAAATTGAAATAATATATATATTTGATTGTTTATATTACAGGTAAGAGCCAGGGAATCTTTGAGGGGCTTTGATACAAAGCACAATCTGGGCTTTCTCAGCAATCCTAAGCGTTTTAATGTGGCCATCACTCGAGCCCAGGCCCTGCTTATCATCATTGGTAACCCATATGTTCTAGCCCAGGTAAATATATATATGTTCTAGACCAGGTAAATAAATATGTTCTAGGCCAGGTAAAGATATATATTCTAGCCCAGGTAAATATACATGTTCTAGACCAAGTAAATAAATATGTTCTAGACCAAGTAAATAAATATGTTCAAGCCCAGATATATCAGGATGTTCTAGCCCAGGTAAATCATTATGTGCTAGCCCAGATAAATCAGTGTGGTATAGTCCAGGTAAATAAATTTTTTCTAACCCTGGTAAAGAAATATGTTCTAGCCCTAATAAAGAAATATGTTCTAGCCCAGATAAAGGTATATATATATATTCTAGCCTAGGTGAATAAGTGTTTTCTATCTCCGATAAGTACATATGTTCTGGATCAGAAAAGTATGTATATTCTAACCCATGTACTTAAAATTGTTCTAACATAGGTATATAAATGTTCTGGCCAAAGTAAACAAATATGTACAAGCCCAGGTCCTTGTAACTTCGTCCTAAGTGATTTACATAAATGTCTATTGAACCCAAGTTCTGGAATTTGTTCATCATTATAGTATTAAAGCTAGGACCATTTGTACCACTGCCAGTGAACCAGTGCTCATAATGATAAACATTTTAATCATAGGACAGCTACTGGTTAGAACTGATCAAGTACTGTGTGGAGAAAGGGGCTTATACTGGTTGCAGTGTGGATGAACTTCTGGCTGTACAGGTGGCAGCACCTACCCTCACCCAGGGAGAGGTGGAATCTCCTGGGCAGGAGGGTATCGCAGCATCAGTAACAAATACAAGTGGGGAAGGTAGTATTTTTTGTTGTCCCTGAGATATAAACAGTCACTTATTTCTCAAGGTTCTGCATAATATACTACATTTATAATGGTGCAAACTGCTATGGGCTTTATGGTTAATAAGATAACATTATAAACATTGTGTAATATTAAAAAAATGGTACAAGTTTAATTTTGATGAACCTTTGAATCAGATGATTTGTACTTTCACTGTGATACATTTTATGTAGCTTTAGTGTGGTTCTTGCTGTTAACAGTATCAGTTCTGCATCAGTCCAGATTTTCACACCTTTTCACTTAAGTGCAGGTCACTCTGAATCTGTGGGTCAACACGTTATGATGTATGTGTTTCAGTATGGTTAATAAATAAAAAATTTGAATGCAGTCATGTGTTTTATCTGTTCATACAAAAATTGGTCACATGCAGTTTCCTATAATTTCTGCCTGCATTTATTACATACACCAGCATTGACATAAAGACTTTTCTGTACCCTTGAGGGGGAGGGGTATTCCATTTAATTGGTTATCTGGCCTAGGCCCTAATTAGTGGAAATGTTATGTTATTAGTTTGTTCACAACTAACTTGTGGACATATTTCAAGCCTGGTTAAGGCATATTTTGACATTTTTCAACCATTAACAATGATCCATGTGAAGTAAAACATTAAAGAAGCAGTGGTTTTCCTGGTGAGGTTTTACATTCTCAAAAAGGATGCTAGTGTGGAATATAGAGCTATAGTTAAAGCAGAAACAGTTAAATGATTGTGCTTAAGTAGAAGCCTTGACTTCATAAAGTGGAATGTCCCTATAATGGAATGCCATTATAGCCACTACCCCTGCCCCCCCCCCCCCCCCCACCCAACCATAGGGACTACCATAAATGATAACAGGATTTTGAGGTTGTCCATTTTGATTGACAGGTGCTTCAGCAGATTCGTTAGAGATCAGTTCTTGCTCCTCATCATCCCAGGATTCCATGCTGGATAGCAGCAGCTGCCTTGATAGAGTGCTGAATGGTGCAACCAGTCCACAACCAGCAGGACAGGACAGGACCCACAAAAATATCATACATGCTGATAAAGAAACATCGTACAAAAGTGCTCAGGCTCAGAGACTGATGCAACTGACTAGGGACACATCAGTGTCTGATGTACATCAGTCAGTGGAGACTACATCCTCATCCTCACAAAGTTTGTCAAAAGCGGGAGGATTTTCATACAGATCTGGAGTTATTAAAACTCAGTCAGAATCAGGCACCCCACTAACTGCACAAGATATGCCTGACAAAGTAAGGGCTTTGTTTATGCAGGCAGAACAGAACGTGTGTGTTGATCATATTTTTCAGGGTCCTGGACCAAAAGAACAAACTGATGGCTCTCACACTGGGCCATCAAGACTGAACTTCTTTAAATCATTAACATCTCAGAGAGCATCAGTATCTACAGACTGTCTAAAACACAAAGAACTGAGCTGTGATAGACCCACTGGTACACAGAGACAAGGGGATAGTGGTCCGACAAACTGTGATGATAAAGCAGCAGGAACCAGTCAAGTTGTGCATGGGTTAGCAGACTGTCACATTCAAGATCATAAAAACTCAAACAGTGTGGTTGGGCAGGTTGTAGTGTTCAAGGAAGTTGGTGAAGGTTGCAAGGTTAAGGACAGTGTTACAGCAGCCTATCATCAAGATTGTGATAATTATGAAGGTAGTGATGATGAATGTGATTATGGCTTAGGTTTAGAACAGACAGACAGTGATGTTATAATAGAATCTGAATCTGAATGTGAAGAGAACTGGGGATAAACAAAGGGTCTTTGATGATCAACTTTTGTGCAGTGCACTGTATGAAAACCAGCAGTATTTTTAGAATTATTGAAAAACAAGAATGATAACATATCAGTAGGATGTACTCTCTGGAGATGTCCATTGACATTGTGACAGTAATCACTAATGTATATAAGCTCTTTTACCTTGCAGCAGTTTGTCCCTCCAGTAATTATAAAGTATACATTGGAGTGTTAGTCCAGGTTATATAGAAAACTTTACAAGGAAAGAAAACTTTACAAGGAAAGAAAACTTTTCTTCATTTATAGATGTCTCACCTTCCACAGGTATCTTATCACTCCATATTATGCAGACCTAAATGAACATATCTTGTTTACTTTTCAGCATCATATGCTGAATGCAAAAACAGATTCTGTCATACCACTGCTTACTGGTAAAACTCCCTGCAGGTTTGTTGATTTTTTAGCTCAGCTGACTGAAAGTCAACTGCGGTTGAGGAATGGCGCTTTATTCGTCGGCCATCTGGTCATCTATTAGCAGCCCACCAATTGTAACTGCTAACCTTAGAAACTTGTTACTTATTATCAAGGTAGGTTCATTAGAAATTAGGTCGCTGTGACCCATATCCTCCGAGCTACGGGGCTTGAAATACACCCCCCCCCCCAGAATAATAAAAGATTTGATACAAAACATCAGTACCTTGATAATTTTATCGCCAGACATAGTCTGGAGATACTATGGTTTAGGCACAGTTGCGCCGCCGCCGCCGCCGCCGAGATTTCTTTTGGACACAATAACTCAAAAAATATTTCAAGGATCTTTTTCAAACTTTACACATTTATAGATATAGGTGAGTGGACGAAGCCTATTCAAAATTGGGGTCATGACCTTTCCTTTGAGAGTGGCTTTGACCTTGAATATTACCATATATGGTGAAAATCACATAAAATCATGAATATCTTAAAAAGGGATGCATGGATTGGGTCCAAAAATCAAGTTGACGGAAGATCTTAGATAGTTTTGTCTTTTGCAGAAGATAGGTGGCGCCACCTGTTGTCCTTTTCTTGTTTTTTGCGCCTTTGAATACCCCATCATTGCCACTTGACAGTATATACTGTGAGCATTATAAGTCAAACAGTAATGGACAGATTTCTTTCATGTTATGCATGTATATAGATATGGTTTATGGAATGAGGTATATTTAATTTTAAATTTAATTTTAAAATTCAATTTAATTTAAATTATTTTTTTTTAATTTAATTTTTTTTTTCAAATGTTGGATATTTTGGAATGCAGTTTATTGATTTGGGGTCGTGACCGTGACTATGAGAGTGACCTTGATCTTGAATATTCCCATATTTGGTGAAAAACATAAAATCATGAATATCTTAAAAAGGGCCACTTGACAGCACTGTGAGCATTATAAGTCAAAAACTAATGGACAGATTTCTTTTATATTATGCATATACATAGATTTGGATTATGGGATGAGATATATTTAAATTTGGGTCCTGCCTTGCATATGAGAGTGGACTTGACTTTAAATATTGCCATATATGGTAAAAATCCAGTGAACCTGGGGGATTGCTTCAGCTAGTGGTCTGCACATGGTGTTGCATCATGTTTTGCCCAAACATCAGCAGTTCTGGGCCATGGTCAGATTCTATAAATAGATATGATGGTCGGTGAAAAATGATTTAGTGCACTGGGTGTACCACAGAGTCACAACTGGATCATTTTCCTTTGAGAGTGGTCTTGACCTTTGGACGAAGACTATTTAAAATGGCTCATGAATGTTGCCTATATGGGACTTGACAGTATTGTCAGCATTATAAAATAAAAATTAAAAAGTTGTTGGATAGTGTTGTCATGTGCTGGAAACTAATTGGCAGATATCTTTCATATTATGTATATAGATAGATATGGGTAATGTGATGAGTCATTTGCTGGGAACTGCATGGTGGCACCCCCTACTCTATTTTCTTGTTTTTCCACAATTTATGCTATTGATAAGGAACAAATGACAATTTTTATGACAATATAACAATTTATTACAAAGAACAAAATATGATGTGAAACAAAATATAAAAGATATTATTATTTCATTCTCAGACAATATACCTCACTTACATATTGATGTGTGTAGAATTACTCAAATCTTCCACCCCTCTAATTACCCAACCCACTTCACACTCCTCAACCAGCAACTCCATCACCCCCCTCCTCGTTAAAGATAATTATCAACCCCCTGTTACACACTTACACTAACCATTATCATATCTCTCCATCTCTCTGAAATCCTGTCTATCCATCTCTTTCTCTTTCTTTCTGCTTTACTCCATATTATTCTCAAACAAGTTACTCCAAACATACATATACAACTCAATACATCATTAAATATATACTTGTATTTATACATAACCTTTTACATAATAATTGCCTTCACTTTAAATATTCCTATATTTTGTACAAATGTTTCTCACATTCATTGCTAAAATACAAATACATCACATTATATCAACAAAATAACACAAAACCTCATTTGGCTGGCGATACTATGGCACCAGCGGTGCCAAGAAATGTCTAGTTAAGACATGGATTGCCATGAATCTTGCCTTGAATATTGATCATGTAAATTTTGTCAGTACCCCAAAACTGGTGGCGCCACCTGTATTTTTTCTAATTTAAAAAAAATTTTTTTCTGTTTTTTAGACCATCAAATGACAGCAGTTATGTCAGTTTCTTAGCTGTGGTTTCATCCAGTGACCTGAAACCCAGTGTGTTTATTGGTTATGATTGGTTCCTTCAGTTCATGAAGACTGGTGGTGCCACCTGTATATTTTCAATTTTTGATGCATATTTTTCCATTATTTTGAGACTGCCAAATGAAATTGATACTATCAGATTCCCAACTATGGTTTCATCTGTGTCCATAAACCTTGTGTGTTTATCACTTATGCTGTCAAGGTTAAATCACAGTAGACTTTGGGCATTGTTTGCTCATTAGCACAACTGCACCAAGGGTTTTGATTCTGACCTAATTTAGCAATAAAACTTGGTCAGACAGGATACCTTTATCAATGTTATTGGCTCCTCTTTTATTCATCACGATTGAATCAAACCATGCATTACTCATCAGTTCGCATAAAAGCACATATTTGCTCAGGACCTTGACTTATGCTCTCAAGGTCAAGTCACCCAAGACTTTGAGCATCATTAATTTGTTTCTCCCTTTACAGCTTCTGTGCTCACTTCATCATTCAGGTCTATACTTCTTATATATTGGTAATTCAGTATCACATGTTGGTATAATTTCCTGAAATTTTGTGACTATGGGGCGCTTCTTGTATTTGCATGCAAATACAACTTTATCTAGTTGTTTCCGGGTGATAAATCCAGTTTGGATTAACATATTGGTTTCACTGTTGACTTACATATGATACACCAATAATGTAAGAACCCTTTTGATTTAGGGGTCATGAGGTCAAAGGTCAAGGTCGCAGGACCCATTTCTTTTAAAAGATTGTGGATGAATTTAAAGCCAAAATTTTCATTCCAAACCATCTTCTAGATATTGCTCACTTGCCAATTGCGGAAGAATCTTATGGCTTTTAGGGTCAAAGGTCAGGGGGACCATCTATCCACATATTAGTATCCAGATTATTAAGTCATGTTTGGGTATATAGGTTGGCTTTAAACTGATCACAGGACCCATATTTTGAAAAAGCTCATAAACATATCCTTGAAGACAAATTCAGCTGAGTGAAAAGACCCATGGGTCCCTAGTTATAGTTGGACAAAGCATCTTCACTGTTGCCTATGTTTATCAGCTTAACTTTTGCAGGCCAAAAGGACACAACAAAACAGCACAGAGAAAGGGTTTACTTGATGGCTTGCTCTTGAACATGTTTTCCTCTGTTTAAATCTTCAGTTGGAGCATAATATTATAATTACAGTCCACCTGCAGCAGTGTGGTTGTAATAGTGTGCACAGCCACTGTAGTGTAGTTGTTTGCATTATCACTGCTGACAATTTTATAGTGCCTCATTACATGTTTTCACAGCAGCTCTTCACTGTGCCCACCCAAAGACTGTGTCACATATTATCTGCTTCTAGTCATATACTGCTTAGGATAAGTGTAGAGTTTGTACATTGTAGTACTTATAGAGCAATTTTTAGGGATCACATTATCACAGAGTTTGATAGATTAAACACTCTTCTGATTGGTGCATTGCAGTTAATCAACTGGCCATTTGATTTGAGTCATAAGTTTGAATAGATAAGCCAGAAAAAAGAAACTATTGGTTTAGTGCATTCTAAATGAATCAGATGGCCTTTGCTTAACAGTGCAAAAAGTGCACTAAAATAATTATTATGGCAAAGTATGCCAACAATAACTCAAATGAATGCTATATTTTATTTGACCAATTAAAAGGAAATAATATCATACAGGGGACCATGGGTGTTAGGCACAAAGAGTATATAACCCTGTGAAGATCCGTATATCTTGTTCTGTATTGTTCTCATATTAAACATGAGTTTTTCACATTGATTGTTATTTCTGTTATATTTTCATCCATGATCTTAAATATCCCATGCTTCTGTATGTATCAGGAACCATTCACCTGATTGCCAGTGCCACAATAAATCTGATTCCCCATTTTCTTCTTGATTTTTAGCAAACCTGTGAGCTTAGGCGATGGCGCCGCGGCGCCTGTCCGCCGTCTCCTGTCCAGGTTGGCTGTCCACCGTCTATGGCTGTAAGTCAGAAACTGTCAGAGCAAGCAGCTCCAAATTACATGCAAGAATTAGTCACATGTGAAACTTGGTGCCCTAGTGCTTATTATTGGTAAACTGCATTTATTTAGATTTTATAGAGAAAAAGCTTAAAAACCTTTAAAAATTTTCTTCTCTGAAACTGTCCAGCCAAATTGTCCAAAATTTCACAGAAATATTCCCTGGAACAATCTCTCTCAAGTTTGTTCAAATGGTTCCAGTTCAGTGATTTTTAGCTCAGCTGACTATAAGTCATCTGAGCTATAGTCGTGGTCCATTGTCCATCGTCCATCCGTCTGTCCGTCTGTCCGTCCGTTCGTTCCTTTGAGAAATTAAGGAAAAACCTCAATATTTTATTAAAAATCTATTTTCACACTTCAGGACTGTCTAATATCAAAACCACTCATCTGTTATCCCTCATATTAACCATAAATATTCCTCTATATAGTTCCTGTGTACATGCCAGAAATAAGGTCTGTATTGTGTAATTGTATCGCCAGACATAGTCTGGAGATACTATGGTTTAGGCACGGTCGCGCCGCCGCCGCTGCAGAGATTTCTTTTGGACACAATAACTCAAAAAATATTTCACGGATCTTTACCAAACTTGGTATATGTATAGATATGGGTGAGAGGACGAAGCCTATTTAAAATGAGGTCATGACCTCAACTAGGAGAGTGACCTTGACCTTGAATAGGTTAAATTTTGGGGAAAATAACACAAATTCTTAAATATCTCAAGAAAACTTGCATGGATTGATCCCAAAATCAAGTTGATCGAAGATCATGGATAGGGTTGTCATGTTCCAGAAACTGGTGGCGCCACCTATTATTCTTTACTTGTTTTCATGCCATTTAATATCCCCAAAATTGCTACTTGACAGTACTGTGAGCATTACAAGTCAAAAACTAATGGACTGATTTCTTTCATATTATGCAAATACATAGATATGGGTTATGGGATGATGTTTATTTAAATTGGGGTCATGACCTTTCTTATGAGAGTGGCCTTGATCTTGAATATTGCCATATATGGTGAAAATCACACAAAATCATTAATTTCTCAATAAGGGATGCATGCATTGGTCCAAAAATCAACTTGACCGAAGATCTTGGATAGTAATGTCATGTACCGGAAACAGGTGGCGCCACCTGTTATTCTTTTACTTGTTTTCGTGCCGTTTAATACCCCATCATTGCCACTTAACAGTACATTTATAACCTGTGAGCATTATAAGTCAAAAACTAATGGACAGATTTCTTTCATATTATGCATATACATAGACATGGGTTATGGGATGATGTATATATAAATTGGGGTCATGACCTTTCCTATGAGAGTGGCCTTGACCTTGGATATTGCCATATATGGTGAAAATCACACAAAATCATTAATATCTCAATAAGGGATGCATGCATTGGTCCAAAAATCAACATGTTCGAAGATCTTGGAAAGTATTGTCATGTACCAGAAACAGGTGGCGCCACCTGTTATTCTTTTACTTGTTTTGTGCCGTTTAATACCCCATCATTGCCATTTATCAGTACTGTGAGCATTATAAGTCAAAAACTAATGGACACATATCTTTCATATTATGCATATACATGGATATGGGTTATAGGATAATGTTTATTTGAATAGGGGTCATGACCTTTCCAATGAGTGGCCTTGACCTTGAATATTGCCATATATGGTGAAAATCACACAAAATCATTAATTTCTCAATAAGGGATCCATTGATTGGTCCAAAATTCAACTTGAACGAAGATCTTGGATAGTGTTGTCATGTACAGGAAACAGGTGGTGCCACCTGTTATTCTTTTACTTGTTTTCGTGCCGTTTAATACCCCACCATTGCCACTTAACAGTATTGTGAGCATTATAAGTCAAAAACTAATGGACAGATTTCTTGCATATACATAGACATGGGTTAGGGGATGATGTATATTGAAATTTGGATCATGACCTTTTCTATGAGAATGACCTTTTCTATGAGTGTGGTCTGATATTAATTTTTGCTGAAGATGGGGGGCCTATTCCTAAAGGGGGGGGGGATTAATTGTCTAGGGATACTATGGCACCTGCGGTGCCAAGAAATATCTAGTTTAAAAAAGTTATGGGCTCAGACATGATGCATTTTGTAAAAAATCAGGAAAGATATTTGATCACTTATCACAAAACTTGTTAAAGCTAAGGACTTTTTTTCCAGTAATATAACTTTAATTAATCAAAATTAAATTGTATACCCAAAATTAGATCAAAATCTTTTAAATTTTTCAAAATATTAGCAAAAATAAAAAATTGGTACCTTAAATTTTGCCAAACTTTGACCATGGCACGTTTTTTTCTTGTAAGTACATTTGATTTAATTTTCACAGCCAGTTTACATATGGATTTAATCTGATGAATTTTGAAATTTGAAAGTATAAGCTTAAAAAATAGTCTAGCTATTGAAGTTTTTTAAAGGGCCTAAATGTGTTTTTTCTAGCATCATGACCCCACTTTTGTTAACTACAACTTTGCCTGGTAATCCAAAAATTGGCATAATGTTAGATGTCCCTAAGATCTCCTTCCAAGCCAAAAACTGGGTCTCTGTAACCTTTTTTCCTTTAAGAAATTAAGGAAAACCTCAATTTTTTATTAAAATCATTTTTCACTTCAGGAATGCCTTCTATCAAAACCACTCACATTTTTTTCTTCATATTTTCCATATATAATTGTCGATATATAACCTATGTACATGCCAGGAATTAGGTCAGTACTATATAATTTAAAAAAAGTATGGGCCCAAACATTAGCAATTTTAAAATTTTGCCCAACTTTGACCATGGCACTTTTTTTCTTGTAAGTACATTTGATTTAATTTTCACAGCCAGTTTACATATGGATTTAATCTGATGAATTTTGAAATTTGAAAGTATAAGCTTAAAAAAATAGTCTAGCTATTGAAGTTTTTTAGAGGCCTTAATGTATTTGTATTTTCTAGCATCATGATCCCACTTTTGTTTAATCCAAAAATTGTCATTATGTTAGATGTCAGTAAAATTTCATATTCTTCCATACATTTTCTATGTACATACCAGAATTTAGGTCAGTATTTCATAATTTGTTGAAGTTATAGGCCCAAACATAATGCACCATGTAAAAAATCAGGAAATATATTTACTCACTTAACATAAGAATTGCTGATGCTAGAGACTTTTTTTCAGGGATATAGCTTCATTTTATCAAGATTAAATTGTATACCGAAAATTAGATCTGAAATTAGGAATTTTTTAAGGTATTAGTAAAAATATAAAATCAGTACCTTAAAATTTGCCCAACTTTGGCCACGGCACATTCTTTTCCTGTAAGTACTGTGGATATAATTTTCACAGCATGTACACATAAGGATTTAATCTGTTAAAATTTCAAAGGAATTGATTGAAAAGAGTAGCTTTTATTCAAGTTTTCATACACCATGTCAAGTGTTGTTTACATCAGACCCACCTAGTAGTAAAGCCTTCATTTGTGTTATGTAACCCTCTCCAGGCAGCTCGCCTTGGCTCAGCTTGGCCACTACCAGCAGGCTTCCCCTCTGCCCTGCACTCCCCTCCCCCTGGGCCCCCAGATGATGCATAATCTAGATGAATGTTATCATTTTCTGTATTTTATTTTATTCTTGGCTATGCTACATTTTAGATTTTGTATTGTACCACCAGGGTTACAATGATTAAAGTGCACATTTAATTGTGTCCACAAAGAGGTGTATTGCTATGAAAGTGTGGATGTTCATCAGATAAGTAATTCCTTACTTCCAGTAATTAATTATAGCTGAGATTGTAATTAGCATAATGATATTGTTTGTCCCTCATTGAACCAACAGTGTGTATACTTTATTTGAAAAGATGTTTTTATTTTATCAAATTTACTGAATCTTTTATTTTATTTCGGTGAATAAAATTAAGCATGTACTGAAAACTCCAATGTGCAAAACATTTTAATAGTGATTCAAGGAATAATCTTGTACATGCCATGTTGTGGCATTATTTTCTTTTAAATTCAGTTTAAACATTTGTGATTTAAAAATAATTAAATATATTTGTATGCATAATATGACCCAGTATGAGCTACACTGTGGATATATAATGATTGCAACTTAGAATTCTAATATTTTAACTTATATTTTCAGTTTTTTTTTATTACAAATTTATAAAACTTGTAAATAAAAAAAAAATGAATCAGATAAAAACTATTAATGGAAAAAGTAGATATGCTAAAAAAAATGGGCTTGTATATAAACTAAAATGCATTATTCCCTTGAAAGTGAAATAAACGTATTAGCCCATTCTGTCCACTTGCCTTTCCATCTGTAAATTAGGAGGGCCCCTTTCCTCATAGCTTCTCATATGATTATATAAATGAAAAACATTACAATAGAATATTTTTTATATTTTGCATTTGCAAAAATTTCAAACTTTAGCTGAGCACCGTGACCCATAGGTCCCTTGTTTACTGAGTTATAGGAAGTTTGACTTTGTTATTTGCATGCTAAAATTCAAATCTCAGAAATGGCTGGAGCTATCATCATCTAATTCTATGTCAATGTTGGTCACATTTATTTAGATTTTATAGAGAAAAAGCTTAAAAACCTTTAAAAATCTTCTTCTCTGAAACTGTCCAGCCAAATTGTCCAAAATTTCACAGAAATGTTCCCTGGAACAATCTCTCTCAAGTTTGTTCAAATGGTTCCAGTTCAGTGATTTTTTTTTCAGATAATAGGAAGTTGGACTTTGTTATTTGCATGCTAAAATTTAAATCTCAGAAATGGCTGAAGCTATCATCATCTAATTTTATGTTAATGTTGGTCACTTGAGTCATATCTGAAATTGAGGTATTGGTGGCGCCACCTGCATTGGTCTTTTTGTACAGGGGTAAACAGTGCCTGGAGCATACAGAGGGCTACAAAAAACTTCTTCTCTGAAAGGGTAAAGCCAAATTGTTTAATATTGCACAGATATGCTCCTAGGGTAGTGCTTTCTTAAGTTTGTTCAAATGGTCTGTGTTTAATGACTTTTGGCCGAGTTATGGGAAGCTGAATATTGTCAAATGTTATAGCAGCCCATTTCTGCTCAGTGGCTACAAAGATTTTCTCCTAAAAAAAAAAACTGGGTGAAATTCTTTAATCTCACACATGAATGATCCTTAGATGATGATATTTCAAATTTGTTCATATGGTTTTGGTTCAGTGATTTTTGGCTGAGTTATGGGAAGCTTAACTTAGCCATTTTGCTGTATTTTCCCGTACGAGTTATAAACCTGCAAAATGTTTTTTGACTGACACCACTTAGGCCAATTTGTTTAATATTTTACAAGAATAATCCCCTGAATAATTCTTATAATAATTGTCTTTTATGGTTCCTAAGAATGAATTTTGGCTGAATTATAAAGATTGAATTGAGTCATTTTACCATATATGTTAGCTGTGTGAAGCAGATACATCTAGCCTGGCACCAGTTTATCAGCATCAGTTACATCATGCCTCTAGACATTTAGATTTCAGGTTATCTATGGTTACTATTGACAAGAATGTTTTTTTAAAAGCTTTAAAAAAATGTAGATTAATGATTTTAGATACTCCTCATGCCAGGCAATGTTTACAATCACAGGTATACAGCTCTCTGTTTGTATATAAGACGGCTGTACATGGATTATAAAAAATTGGTATCCATACTCAACTTAATTCAAGATTTTGCCATCAGTGAGATGTATCTGTATTATAATTTTGCATTCAATATGCAACTGTAGTAATTTTTAGCAAACCTGTGAGCTAATGCAATGGTGTGGCGGCGTCCCTCCATCGTCTGTATGTTAATCCATACTATCTCGAAAACCACTGGAGCTAGCATAATAAAATTTAATGCTAAAAATTAGCCATCTGAAGAACTCTGCATTTTCTGAGATTTTATAGAGAAAAAGAAAAAAAACTTTAAAAATCTTCTCCGAAGAAACAGTCCAGCCAAATGGTTCAATATTTAAGAGTAATAATCTTTTATACCATCTCTCTCAAGTTTTTTTCAATGGTTCAATTTTGGCCGAGCTACAGGAAGTTGAACTTAGTCATCTGTCCAAAAAAGCATACTAAAATGACAATCTCAGAAATGACTGGAGCTATCATCACCAGATTTTATGCCAATGTTGGTCACATGAGTCATATATGAAATTCAGGTATTGGTGGCACCACCTGCATTCACCTTTTTTGTACGGGGGCCATTGGTCATCTGTACATTAACCCATAATTTCTCAGGAATAGCAGGAGCTACCATCCCCAGATTTTATGCAATAATCTGTCACATATCAAATGTGGGATTCAGCTAATTTTTTTTGCTATCTGCATTTACTTAGATTTTATAGGGAAAAAGCTGAAAAACCTCTAAAAGTCTTTTTCTTGTAAATGGTCCAGCCAAATTGTTCAATATTTTACAGAAATGATCCCAGAGGCAAGCCCTCTTAAGTTTGTTCAAATGGTTTGCATTTGATGAATTTTAGCAGAGTTACACAAATTTGAACTTAGTCAATTGGCCAAGTAAGCATACTGACATAGTAATCTTAGAAATGACAGAAGCTAGCGTTACCAAGTATTGTGCAAATGTTGGTCACACGACTCATATTTGAAGTTGCAGATTTCGTGGTGCCAACTACATTGACCTGTTTTTTTATGGGCTAAAACCTCATAATTTTAGCCTCTTTCAGCATAAAATGTTTATGATGAATCTGTCAAGTTGAATCGTTCAATTTTTTAGAAGAATTATCCTAGGACATGGTTCTTTCAATCATATCAGAATAGATTGAGTTTGTTGATTTTTGGTTGAGTCGTGAAAAGCTTAAGTTGGTCTTATGGCCATAATTATGTCTATTTCAAACTGAGGACTGTTCTTCTACAAAATTATTGTTTTATTATAACTTCTGTAACATTGCACAAAAATTATTCTTAGGTGACCTTTGTTCAAGTTTACTTGAATGATTTTTGGCAGAATTATTGGGCCTTTAACAATGAAAGGACTGCATCTTTTATTATTCTAGGTATTTTGATAAAAAGTTTATGAATATGTCAGCTTGAAAAAAAGCATTTTAGGGCAAAGTCTTTCAGTATGTGTAAACAGATTTACCAACAGGCCAAGATTGTGTCTGTATCTTTAAATAGGTTGAGAAACTGCCAGTTGTTCCAGATTTGGCAACAGATCAAGAGTTCATTCAGTGCAGCCAGATATAGGTCAAGAGTTCAATCAGTGTAGCCAAGCACAAGGCATGGGATCACCTCATGGGTGACATGTTAACACCTCATGGGCACCATGTGATCACCTCATAGGTAGCATGTGATCACCTCATGTATATCATGTGATCACCTCATGGGTGTCATGCCCCCACAGGGCTGCATGTGGAGCCCATCTGTGAGCTTATGCAATGGTATGGCTACTATTTCTGATTTTGAAACAGGCCAAAGGTCAGTCTGGATCTATTTATAGCTTTGGCAGACGGCCAACTGTATCAGATTAGGCAACAGGTCAAGAGTTCACTCAGTGCAGCCAGGTATAGGTCAAAAGTTCATGTCAAAAGTATGCTTCAGTTGAATTGTGATACCACATACAGAAATTGGTATTCAGATGATAAATTTCCTTTTGTGAATGGTCTCCCTACTTAGCTGAGCACCATGACCCCTGGGTCACTTGCGCTCTCTTATCTAATTCTTTTTCTAAGTATGTACATCTGCAGAGTTCCATTCCAGTTTTGGACTGTGACAGGGCGGTAGCATTCGCTTCCTATCATATAATTTTGTATCCTGGTGTCACCCAGGCTTCGTGTCTACCACACCTGCAGGTCCTGGTTGTGTTATCATCCCCATTCCTGGGCCATAACACAGAGGAACCTCTCCAAAAACACACTCATTTGTGAGTGTCACACGTGGGGCACAGCCTTTCCATTAAGCCTGCAGAGCACTCACCCTGGTTGGGGGCAGACCATGAAAATCTCACCGCCTCAGCTGAGATTTGAACTCACGACCTTCCGACTTTTAGTCCTATCCTGTACCCCTGAGCCATAGAAGCTGGTATAAACTTTGATATAACTTTATAAATGTTGTCTTAGATCACCAAGTACTTATTTTGTTATATATGATCCAAAGTAAGTTCCTCTGTATTTAAAAAAAGACTGGCTTCCCATTGAGTTCGATATGAAATCAAGTGGGGTGCAAGACAAATTTATTTGTTCCTGAATCTTTCAAAAGCTGGTTTTGCAAACCTAAAATACATGGTATGCCATCAGCGAGACACTTATGGCTTAAATTTACCCAGCACATCCTCAGAAAACGCATTGCAGCTGTGTTGCATAGTACTAGCTTGCTAAATATACTTTATATATCCTCTTCAATGAGTTCGAATACATCTACTTGCACAATAATTGAGGTTTCCTGAGGGAAACCGTGTATAATTATATTTTCATACCCATTTAGATAGTTGTTCTCATTCAATTTTACAGATTTCACCTTTCTGTCAGTTTGAAATAACTACAGGTTTTACAGCAAGTGATTGGACATACGACTACTCAGACTCTGTCTGTCCGAAGTTAGTGCTTGGTTGACGGAGGTCGGAGTGTATCCATAAATTTCACAGTGTTGGGGAGGCTCCCTAAATCCCCATGTTATTTTAGCCTTGGTCTACAAAGCACCTAGTTGATGTTTAGTGTCAATGAGAGGCACTACGGGAGGTTGTGGAGAGGCTTTGTTCTATCAGAGGAGACTTACTTGGCTTTCTTTTGCCGAAGATGGGCATAGGTAGAAGCTGCAAACATGGAGGAGCAGGACTGCAGACACATCTCAACGCTGTGCTACTATACTTCACACATAGCCACATACAACACATCTTGATAGTCGGACAGAGGGAGTTCCGCCGTGGCAAATGATCCTTCATGGAGAATCATAGAGTAGGGCAGTCCAAAGAAAACGGCGGATTCAAGCTTGTGAAGGTAGAGATCCCATCGCTGCTGCTTTGTTGAAATCTTCAGAACAAGAAAGGCAACGGGAGTTACCCCAGACAGAAATTCAGGAGTGGAACCCCTTTGGAGGTTGGGCGTCTATGAGCATTCTGAAGGTTCCTGTAGCCACGTTGTTGTCAAACGTATTACTTTGCTCTCCTTGGGACAACATCAGCAAGACCGAGAAGAGGATACTTTCGTCTGGACAGCCAAGGATCTCCACACAACTTGTTCAGGCCTAAGTGCCCTCGAGAGGTCGCTGTCCACGGCATTAGAACAACACAGGAGGCAAAATTTGCAAGTTCTATGCCCAATTCCTATTGGCGTAGGACAGGGAGATAAATGTTGGCTCCGACAGTGGGTCGGACCGTTTCATCTCACTGTTCAGCTACTGCTCACAATTGGGTGGCCCTGGGCTGGTAGAGTGCTGACCCGCCATGGCCTACCTGCTTCAGCGGGTGTGTGGAGCTGAGCGGTTCAACACATCTAGCAGCCCCAAAACCAAATATACACCAACAAATAAAGACCCTGGTACTGCAAAGTGCAACATGGAATGAGAGTATTATCTGCCCATTGCATGCCTCCCAGATGACCTTTCTCTGGTTGATGATTCCAGGAAAGCACGATCATTGATCTCGAGCTGAAGAACTTCAGTCTCGACATTGCAGTACTTCAATCAGACTAGAGGTGACCGTCATCTTAAAAAGCTCAACATTGACACTGCAGCACTGCGGGAAACCAGACACTCCTTGGGAAGCACTCTTGAAAGGCTGGAGTACACCGTCTGACGAGGTAAATATCCGGAGGGCTCATGCCCTCCAGTCAGAACCACCTTCCATCTTACACCGGATCTGCGACCTGGAGGCAATGAACGAATCCTTTCATTTCGTCTCTTTTGCTCAACAGGGCCTAGAACAGAGAAAAGACCTGGTCTACGAGGAAATAGATGCCACTGTCCAGGGTTCAATGTCAAAGAAAATGGTAATTTCTGCAATAGTTTTGCTCATACCATGACTTCTCCATCACAATACATACTTTTCATCCAAGCAACAGCACAAGCGTACCATGGTAGCATCTTGGATCCTGCTAGCGACAGCTTGTCACCCCAAACGTCGATTTTAGATGAACTGAAGACGATGGGGTGACAGTACAAGCTATTGGGTTCGCATCAATTCGAGTATGTGCAGATGTGCACGCCATTTCTGACACTACTTTTTCATTTTCATCTACTTATCGAACTGTCATTTTCCTGAGTTAAGACAAAAAGTGACGTTATTCTGTTGGGGAAAATAATAATTATTACATCCACGGTTGACTTACGTGCATTCGTGCAGCAGTTTTTAATTCTGAGGCTGGTTTTACTCGAAAAACTCGTCTCCACGTCTGTCAGCGGGAGAACCATAACTTCCGGTAAGGGATTTCCAAACGGCTATGTGTAAAACTCGGAAGTCCGAAGTCGGAAGCAAGGATTTTTTCAAAACAATGATCGAAGCATAATTAAAATGCTACTACATCAATGGAAAGTACCTTTTTATTTTTATTAATAGAATAAGGTCTTTTCTAACATTATGTAAAAAATCAAAGTTATCCATCCGAAATTATAGACTATTTTTTGCTCGGAAATGCCCGGTTATGGGCCAAATGTGTAAAACTCGGAAGCCAGTAATGGCTAATGCACTGGTCATCATATCGTCAGCAAACGTGTCAAGCATTTACAGTTTCTTCAATATCATATATTTTTCATAAACTCAATCTGTTTTGTAAAATTCATGATGCTGTTTTTTTATAATATATTATATTGATATTTTATTTCATTTTGTAAAACAAGATTATTTTAACTCATCAATATTTTACGCTGTTACCGTATATTTTATGTTGGTGGAAAAATGAAAAAAATAAAGGTTTGATAATATTTTATTCACGTTACAAATGTGCCCCTATAAAAATCACCCTGATAATATCATAGAAACTTAAACAGAAAATTTGACAGAACCAAAAAACGTCCAGTTAATGTTTTTACAAGTTGTTTCGAACAAAATATTTTATTTTTAATGTATAAATTGAAAAACCTTTTCCTCTTCCATTGACCAAAAAATTTCATCAGGATTATGAATCTCTTAAACTCTTATCTATTATGAAATATTTTTTATGCCAAATTATATTTTACATTTCATTGTCCGGTTGCACACATTGATATTTTTTATATATATTATGTAAACAAAATTGTAATTTCTTATCGAGATCCTTGTAATCGTACAGTAATATGAAGTTGAAGGGAGCACATTCTGGTTAGATGCCCTTATCATGCACATTATAACGTTTGAGAGTGAAATCAGTTGCAAACATACTTTAATATATTAATAAATATCCATATATTTGAAGTTGAAATGTGATGTTGAAACTTCAGGAGTGAAATTGTTATAATATAAATATCAAGATTGATAAAGTTTAAAAATAAGAGTCAAAAACTTGAAAAAGAATTAATTTTAGTTTAAAAAAAATATTTGCTTAAATTTACAAATCCATCAGATTTTATAATAACACATGTATTAGTATGTTATATATTATTTGGACTGTTGTATCCCTTTTCTAAGATATAAATTTAACATTTTTTTTAAATATCGTTGAACTCTAACATATTGAAAGACGTATGTTTGTTCCAGCGATGACCTACTGGGATATATTGAATTTTCATATTTGTTCAACGTATGGATAATATATTACTGTTTTTATTTTGAATGACATCGTAATTTATAACGGTATTTTTAATGCCGTATTAGGGTTATTATACCATATTTATTATTCAGTGGTGCATCCATAGAGGGCGCAAGCCCGTTCAGACGTAATATCTCTCATTTTATCGAGTTCTTTTCCCATTTATTCGTAATCAATTTTCATTTTTTTCCGGATTACTTTTTTATTCCCTAGCAATTCATTATTATATTTATTACTTTCCAATTCATAAGTTGGTGATTTACTCCACTGAGAGAGCATCCAAATATATAATAGTATATTGAGAGAGGAAGTCCTTCCGTTATCACACTTTCCTCGGTAATAACACCGACGAATTCCAATCCCCCCCCCCCCCCCCTCGCATTACCGTGTGAGTCATGCACGGTCTCCCCACAGAGCTTAGCTCGGGGTGGGATCGACCGTGAAAAATCTCACGGCTCCTCGGCTGATTCTCAGACTCGCACACTGTGCTCTACTGTCCGAGCCTGTGCGCTCACAGATCACAAATGTGGGTAATATGCAAAGATTGTCATAAGACTTAAACATATCAATTATTTTACAACGAGTACTACATTTAAATACTAGTAGTGATATTTGCCAGTTATAAATGTATAGACGCGCATTTCATCATTGACATTAACATGTTACGAACTTTTGAATATTTGGACTTTCCAGTTTTCACCGTCATTTTACAGAAATATAAATATTAAAGCCCAACAACTTAATGTTTGAATACATTGTTCAAAAACATTTAGAAGAATAGTTGCGGAACAGAAAATCCTCATAATCTTGAGATGGGGTGAAATATATTACGTGAAAATACACCCATATATATATATATATATATATATATATATATATATATATATATATATATATATATATATATATATTAAATTTACAAATAAAAAAAATTAAGAACCTATAGTTTTCCGATTATGTATCATGTATTGTATTATACACTCATTAAAAGCAGAATCATGCATAAGCAGTTTTAATATATGCATGCAACTATAATTATAATGAAACTGCATTTGGACTGTGGCTCTTAACTGACTACAAGTTAACCAGTGCGTCTCTGTGACTTCCGCGTTATACACATTGGATAACATCCAAGCACTTCTGACTGACTTCCGAGATGGCTTCTGAGCACAAAATCTTCCATAACGTTCAGATTAAACAATGGATAACTATTATTCTTCACAGAATAATAATAAAGATCTTATTATATCGGGGGGAAAACAAAACGGTATTGAAGCGTTAGCATTTTGTATATGCTTTAAACTGCTTTCGTTGGTTTCCGGCTTCCGACTTCCAAGTTTCCATACATGACCGCGCCATGACACATTTAGTTTTGAATGAGAAGTACCGCTTCACGTGAATCGGTGCCACAGTGATGAAAGGAGGTAATAAATGTAATTATTTTTGTGTAACAACACTTTTTCTTTGATATTAAGCACCTATATTACGACTATATAAGCCTGTGATGCCAAATAATACCAGACAGGAAATACTTTGATCCGACCCTTAGAATGGGCGTTCTGTTGTTACTGCCATCATGACTCCAGGCCCTATCAGTTTATTTCCGAAGGCCTGAGAGTCATGTTGTCATGGCTAGGATCCTGCAACATGAACAAGCTGGACCTAGTCATCGATAGGTGGTCTCTGCAATGAAGCGTACTCATCATTCGAAGAAACCACAGCTCTGATTGTGAAACCGACCACTCTGGTCAGCAGCAAGGTGCGACTGAAACCTAAATGACATAAATAACGTCCCCGCATTGATGTCTCAGAAAAATTGCTACATTGTTCAATAACTCCGTCACACAGGACCTATCAACAGTCAGCATTGAGCTTCACACGTGATACTACCTGCGATACAGTAATGACTACCTTCCTTAAATATTAGTGGCATAATCCCGACTGTTTTAATCTTGAAATACAGAGATGGAGCTGGCATTTAACCAAGCGTGCAGTTCTAATTGAGTGCAAGGAGGACCCCTCAGTTATGTCCTGCATTGCACATAGGAAGGCTATAAGTTAACGAACTGCCCGCCGTTGTGCCAACTCCTCTTTCAAAATGACCAGCGCTCAGCATACATTTTGACAACATCAGAGGCTTGAATAAGACAGTTGGACCACCAAGGTTGCACCACTCAATTCCTTGGAGAGGTCCTCATTGATAGGAGCTACCAGATGCAACGATGGAGGAACAATGTCAGCAGCTCTGCTATCAGGAGAATGTGCTCACTTAAGGTGCACTGGAGTACACTCAGGACATGCCAGTTACAGAAGTGCTCGATGCATTTTCCCATGACAGAAGAGCTCAGCAAAGCTAATGACTCATTAGCCTATGGTTAAATCCCAGGAAAAGAAGGCATCCCATCCTTAATTATCAAAGCCAGCAAGTGATCCATCTTATTTCTGCGCATGTACGGTCTGCTCTGCCAGTAATGGCAGGAACGAATTAGTCTCCTGTACATGCGCGAATTAAACATTGCCACTCTCAGCAATAAGTAAGGCGACTGAAATGACTGCAACAACCTGTAAGGAACTTCCCTCATACGTATCACTGGACGGCCTTGCCCTCGTCGTCCTAAACAGACTACGAGCACTTGCTGTCTAGTAGTGTCTAGGTGGATCCAGAATCACAGTGCGATTTCAGAGCAGGAAGTTCAAAGGCGGTAACAATATTCTCTTTGTGTTAGCTGCATGATAAGTGACGAGAGCACAAACAACTTCTAAATGGTGCCTTCATTGGCAAGACCGATCCTTTGACCGTGTCAGCTATTATCGCACGCCGCCGATTGTTACCATGGTCGTGTCTACCTTCACACCTGAAGTCATGGCAATGGGTGTAATATCGAATGCGACCAAAGACCACGGTGCCTTAAGTGCTGGTATACGAAATACTGCTAGCAAACAATGCTGCCCTTGCAATTTACAATGAGGTAGTCCTACAGAAACCCAGCGACAGTTCATTGCCCGCTGCACCTTTGTACCGACCATCAGTGTCTAGAAGACGACGCCATCGGCCAAGATGTCAGCAGCATCCCCAGTACCCGTATCAGTGACAACACCCTGGAAGTGGTTGGAGCGTTCATTTGCCTGGGCTTCACTGGACAGAGCGAATCCCACAATCGGATCGACGAGGCTGCAAGACCAATTGCATGCCTGAAGAATAATTCGTGGGCGACACTGTGCACTGACAATGTACCCGAGCAAAATGTACAGACTCAACTTGTCCCTTCTTCGAGGCCTGCGAAGATGGAAGATCACTGGCAGGACAGAGTTCTTCACAAGGTTGTGCTGGCGTAAGAAGTCATTCAAACCATGTATGCATTGCTCACCCTTCGCCGACTGCGATTGCTAGGTCACGGATGATAGCCGCATCCCCAAGGATTCGATGCACGGAGGACTGCCAACAAGCAACAGGCCATTGAAAAGGCCGACTTACCAGGACAATAAAAATCTGTAAACATAACCTGAAGGCCTCTTTAATCAACCCAAAAGTCTGGACAGGCTAGAGCATCCGGAGAGAAGCAGCCAAGGCAGGAGTAGGGCCTAGGAATACGGAGGAAAAGGGAGACAATAAATGATGATTTTAAGAGGGAGCGCAGACTAACGAGGATCTCAACACAGCCCGTTTAAGCTTTTACATAGTTCACCTGCAACAGTCTGCCGTTGAAGGATATGACGCAGAGCCACAGCAAACACAGCCAACCGCAGACAAGCCAAAGTAAAGCGCAATTCCCAATCGTCTTTCGAGATCGGATGCCAAAAAGATTGTACTTGGTTTAGTAAATGTAGAAGAGTGGTGGGTATATACTTCTACTACCTTTGATGTTGGAAAGGTGTACGATTTTTAGAGATGACCATATTCGGGATTTTCGTGAGGTCTGCAAAAATCGTGTCACGGCCACTTATACCGAATATCAATTACCTGACATATGTACATGTGTGAAGTGTTTAGTGGGAGGATCCAATCTTCAAATTCTTTAATATAAATCTACGTCTATGAATATGTAAGTGTAATTTTACCCAAGGTACTAATTAAAAAATGTAAAAAGGAGCCAATATATGAGGTCATATCGTGTAGGATTATTAAAACTCATCAAAGAAACACCCGATATAACAATTATAACGATATTTATAATATAACGATATTATAACGATCATTAATAAATGGCCTTTGTAATCGCTTACAAAATAAACTTGCATGGCGCACTGAGTATAAAGGCAGGCCGATGTAATTATCTTTATTATTAATTTCCTTTTTTTTTCTTCATAATTTCTGCCGAATTGCATATAGGTGCCTTTCCATACACGTCGATCCCAGTGCGGAGAAAATTCGTCTTTTTTCATTATCTTTATCCCTTTTTATCAAGGCTCACCGCGGGGGCCCCACGCTGATTTGGGAACTCCAGCTAGCAGTCTTGGATTTTGCGGGTCCTGCTTGCGGCTACCGTTACGCCTATTGAAAAGATGGAACACTGGATAGAGCATGTATAAAGGGGTATTTTCACTTTCGCGTATATGCGCGAAAAATCGCTCATATGATTTTGTAACTGCATGGGGTGTTTACATGTGTCCGTCAGCGTATGTGCATATATGCGTGAAAATCGCCAGAGGAGCGATTTTCATGCATAGAGTCTGCGTCAACTCAGGGATTATGGGGTAATTAAAAATGACGCCACTTCACCATCTTTTTGTGGAAGACCTGCTAGATCCACTGTACAAATATATACTTCCGCCATTTCACGCATGTATATACGCACTATATACGCACACATGGAAATACACCTGTAGGCAACAAGATCGAGGGACATATATACCGTCGTCCCCTGGAAAAGCCGTGCCCAACTTTCGGCAGATAAAATGTGGCAAAGACTACCATGGAAGGTTTAAAGTTTAAGGTCTGACTGCGCATGGAATACTCTGAACGTGTATATGTGTGAAAATGCAATAAATTAAATATTAAGGGAAGGGCTAAATATAACTTAAAAATATCATATTGTTAATAAATGTATTTGCCATATGAAATTGCTGGATGCTGGACTCGCAGATGTCGAAAGGGTTTAACTCATTCAGGGCCCCGCGTGGACGAATACGGGAAATATTTAAATTAAATCCAGCAATTTACCTACATTTTGTGTATAATTTATGTGATTTCTGACTTACTCGGCTTACACATTAATGGACTGTAGGTAACTAGTTCTTATAACACCTCTGCGTGTGATATACGTTTGAGCTTCTATATCTATAAAAGCAGTTAGTAAACACTTAACAAACGTCGATGTTCAGGCGTTATATGGACTTTCCTGAAAAGAATTACCTATAGAGTTCTTTAATATATAGGGTAATAATTAAGCCTGAAATCACAGTTGTTTCATAGAATGGGCAAAAGAATAGGCCTATATTGGATCAGCTGAAATAGAATTTTTAGTTTCCCTGGTCGTTTTAATTGTTTCTCTCAATCATGGACATTTAAACACAGAGTGAAAGTAAAGTTCGTATATATCCTGTTGAGACCCCTATACTGCATGTATCATCCTGTACAAATTATAACCATTAAACCCGTGCAAAAAGTTAAAATTAACTGAGTTTATATGCTGGCATCCCTATGGAAACCCAAATTAAGTGTGTCCAACTCCTATAATATTATTATTAATAATAATAATTAATACTACATGATAATAATAATAGTAATAAATGTTTTATTTAAGACACAAACATGTATTGGTTCATATACTGATAATTACTATGTCAATAGTGTAGCAAATAATAGTACATTAGCATGAGACCAGATTGTTTTATATCAAGTATGAAATTTAGAGACCAAATTTTAATTCAGAAGGCCTACTTATATATATATATATATATATATATATATATATATATATATATATATATATAATATATATATATATATATATATATATATATATATATATATATATATATATATATATATTTAAATGCGTATTCAAGATCACATTATTTTTTTAATCTATAGTAACTGTTCTAATTTTAATCTGTAAAACGTTAGGAAAATGTTAAAGGATAAAAAAAGTTGAAACACAAGATAATATTTATAATCGTTATGCGATTTCACCCTGGCACAATTTTTAGATCGTTTTCTTTCCTTACCGATAGATGGCACTGCATGCACATATTCCGTTCCTTTTGACATTCAGGACATTTCTAATTTCTGTTAACAAAATAATCGCCATACGGATAGATGTAACTTATTAAAGGTTAAACTATAGACCCAGTAGTGTTTGCATAAATTATAAGTAAGTTTTCCTGTAATTAAAATTATATTTTCCGTAAAACGCAGCATATGCCACAGTGACCTCTGGCAGGTCAAGGATGTTGTGACGTCAGAAGCAACAGAGCCAGAAGCTTGATCGTCATACATTTGCTCGTTTCGACACAAAGCCAGAAAACCTTCCACTCAAATTCCGCGGAACTACTGTTCAGGTGGTCACAACTTAACACTGGTTGGAAATACTTACGGCAAAATACCGGTAAGCCCCTACTGCTGCTATATAGGGAGATGAATAAAACCCAAAACATCGATTTGAACAAAAACGTCACTGTCATCGAAAATGAGTCTGTCGTCGTAACGATAGGTGTTTGAGGTTATCATATTGTTATTGGTTAGGTGTATTTTTTTCAGCGACGAATCGAATTTATAAACCACATAATCTGATTGAACTCATGGAGTCTTTACAGGTTTAGAAATTGCACAAACATAGGCATTGTTGGATGTTTGTATGTGGATTTTGAACCTGTGAATGTCATTTATCCCCTTACCCTGGCTTATGGGTGTCTGGTTTGTTGATCATCTGCCAGCCATTTAAACTGTTCAATACATCTGTCAATTTTTTACGGATCTTGACTAGGGTATACATAGTTAAAGTTTATACAATTTAAGGCCTATGTGAAAGGGGTTACCATTGATGGTCAGCAGGAACTTAGTAACTGCAAATATAATGAAATATGCAGCAAATGTATCCAGGGTCCAAAGTGATATCGCTGCATATTAAGCTTCACATTAAATGCCAAAACAATAATACCTTGCCAGGGAAAAAATGTAGGAAAATCAAACCTTGTGCTTAAAGCACACATCAGTTAAAGCTCACATTTTGTGCAGTCTGGTGCACAAAATAGTAATTTATGAATGCTCAAGAAATTTCGCTAAATCTTCTGTTAAAGAATGGAAACAGTACTAGTTATATTTCAACCAGAGACTACTTTTGATTTTGATGGCAAATGACTGCCCATGAGCTAAGTACTGAAGGTACATCAGAACCTGTCGTGAGGGGACACCTGTGCGATATGGGCAAAGTGTCCCTACATTCCAGGTGTCCCTTCATTAGAGGTAGGGCCAGATGCGGGTGGTATTAATTATTACTGTATGGAGATTCATTCAACAATTAAAACAGAAAAATCACATACCTAGAAGTATAATTTTTTTTATATCAATAATATATGAACAAATATTTATATGGACATCTAACACAGTAAGGCAGATTTTTTATGTCATGATTAAAAGTCTTTCAAGAGCTGGTTCATTTATAAATACAAAATTAAATAATGGTGGATCATGAGTACAATTTCATTTAAATAGTTACTTTTCAACTAAAATAACATTTAAAACCAATTTTTATTCAATAAAATAAATCAATATATTTCTTAATCACATATTGTTTCTGAATAAATAAATATTTGTTTTTGAATAAAAATAAAAAAAGTCATCCTGCAAACCTCTGGTCCAGCCAAACTTGCATGACAGGAGAATATTTGGAATGAAAGATAAGGGTGTCATTAAGATATTGCATTAATTTCAATTTTTAATGAACAATTAAAATTAATGCAACATTCTATCCAAGGCGCTGAAGAGTAAATTTATGTATGTCAAAATGAGTTTTATCTCATATCCCTTGTGTACGGTCCACGGGAAATCATTCAAATCCAGACACCTCAAACTCAATATTGGATCAATAGCAATTTTCCACATCAGAATTTTGTACCAACATTGAAATTATGGCGGGATGCCTCCTATTCAGCAATGATTTAATCAGATTAACATTGCGGTAACTCGGTTTTAATTCAGGCGGGTATTCAATATGGCGGAAACACTGGGGTGATCAAGAGCGTTCGGTGGCCATCGTTAGCTTTCGCCAGCCGGAGCTACTTGCAATCAAATTTGAACTGTACGGTGATTTCAGACGCTGAAATCGACTCGGATACATTGACTTTAACCTCAATATTGGAACGGAAATAATTTTCAACGTAGCTTTTATCTTGATATTGAGATTATGACCAGATGCCTCAAGTTCATCTATGATTTTCTCAGATTTAGATTGCCATGACTAGGCCTCAAATGAGGTGGACATTCAATATGGCAGAAACACCGGCGTATTTGGGAATGTTTGGCTGCTATCACCTGCAGGTGTGCCTGCAATCCTATTGGGATTATTGCACAGGCAAAATTGTTCTTGTTAATCAACATTTTGACGTCTTTTGCAACAGTAAGAGTTACAATTATCAAATATGCTATCATTATTATTTTTGCAACCTTGAAATAGTGCCTTAAGTTTGTCGGCGCAAACCACTCATGCTTATATGATGGAAAAAGACTCGGGTAACCTAATATTGATGCTCATTGGTTGTGTCAGTCATGTGATATGGAATTCCTGCGATTTACATAATATCTATGAATGAATAGATCTATAAACGAGCTGTTCACTGCATGCACAAAGCGTTCCGCAGAGCTGCTCAGCTGGTACACAAGCGCATAGTAACTTGTGGCCGCTGATAAATCGGACTCGGCTGTCCGTTCATGACAGGATTTTGGGCCAAGCAGGACTGTCTCTGTCCACGTTTAGCAGGTGTCTGCTCATGCCAGGTCAATTTTAATGAGAAATAGGTTGAGACATTGGCTTAGTCTCCGTATACGAAGGTGTCCGCTCATCCTGGTGTCCCCTCACTGCAGGTTCTGGTGTATATGGCTTTTAAAGCTCTGGCTTTGGTCTATAGGATGTTTTGTAAATTTGTATTTTGTGGTTCTGCACAGGAGTGCATAGTATAAGGATTGGCAAGATTTTTACACTGATGTTATTTACACTCAGTTAATACACTCTCTAATATTGCCACTTGCAGAAACACACCAGTGTGAAATGTTCAAGAGAAAAACTCTTAATTAACTTTAATAAACAGGTTTAAGTGAAAAACTGTAAAAAAATAGGTGTTTGGGATTTATATATATATATATATATTGTATATATATGTAGTAGGATTTATATTAATCCAGTAATGATCAAAGGGGAATCATAATTTGACAATGGATCCCGATTATGGTTTGGACTTGTCAGAATCCTGATCAAGATTTGGTCTAGACTATTCAGGAATTGGTCCAGATCAATCGGCGATTTGTCCAGCCCAAATTCTGATTTGGGCTTATGCAGGACTGAATCCAGATTTGGATTTTATCTGGACCAATTGCTGATCCAGTTCAGGACCTGGGCCTTGAAATATACTAGTAGTTATATTTGTACATGGTCATCTTGGAAGAACGGGGCTTCCTGTTGTTTACTAGTGTTTGGTTTCAGTGTTGATGCCACAGACATCCAAAAATTCTTTCACACACATTTTTCACTAAATAAATGTGGTTGAGTATACAACCTTGGCCTAACAAATACCATTAAAAGTGATACCAAAATACACCTGCCCATTCAATGTTCAGTTTTTGTCACCTATCTGGTTCACACTGAAAGCCTATCCAAGGTGCTTTATCTGGCCTTGTGGTCATGTTTCCCATAATATAGACCAAATTACATAATGTAGACCAAATTACAATTTACATCACTTTAAATTAAACTGTTCTCTATGTATTCATGGGTGTAATTATGTGAGGGATATACTTAATTATACAGATGATCCATTGAACCTCAAACCAGGTCAGGGGTCACAAAGGGCTCAGAATTTCATCTTGGATCAGTCGATTTGTTGTGAAAGGGAAAGATGGCATGACCTTAATCTTGTTCACCTTTTAAATGTAGTAACAGGCATTCTTTAATGCTCTGACTCATATTCTGAGGGTAAAAACGTGCCAATTTATTGGTTTTATCCATAAATTTCTTTGATGCATATATGAAGTAAATTTGACTCTGCTTCTGCCTGTTGGTGATGAATGTGGGACAATTCAGTCATGTTTAAATTATTTTTCATCACATTTTACTAAGAAGTAATTTATAATCTTAGAAAGATTATAAATCTTTATAACCACCTTTTCCTTATATAAAATTTTAGTATTGAATAAGCTGTTTATACATAATGATTAATTAATGAAATGCAGATTTCATGTCTTGGTTGTTTTTTTTTTCCATAGTGTGTGTGATCATAGAGTGCAGAGAGGACTAGTCAGTTATTACGATGAACCAACTGTAAAAGCACTGATATATGGACATCTCTTTATTAACCTCCTGGGTTATGAACTAGAGGCAGTTTAAGTATCAGATTCCCACCAGTCATCAGGCTCATTGTCCATGTGACTCTCTCCCTCTCAGGACAGACTGTCACTGATATGTGTATCTACATATCGGGTGTATGTACCGGTACCACCCAGACATCCCTTTACTCAAAGCAAAGGATTGAAATATGTTATGCCAAAAATTTTTCTCCATTGTGGCACAAAATATGTTTATTTATAAAAGCTGTTCCCCATCTGTAAGATATTCCCTACTTTTTAATTTCATTGAAGCATTCACACAATAGATATAAAGCCTTTTAATTGCTTAATGTAATCAAATGATTAAAATTTGCCTACAGTTGGATTCAATATGGAAAGTTGGCATGGCTCAAGGAAGTGACTCGGGTCTGGTGCAGACAGGTGAAGTAAAATCATTGATATGTCAATTCTTCAGTTGTTACACATATGACAGAACCAGATTTAGCTGGTAATATTAATAAACATATAACAACATTGCCGTTAGCAGTACACTGACTGCAGGAAAGCAGTCAGTGGCTCGTATGTGATTTGCCCATGTACCACACAGTTCAAAAGTACCAGTATGAAAAGAAGCTTCATGAAGGGCTCAGAGTTGATTACTTCCTTAGCTCAAGTAGTGGTCGCTGGTCAGCCTGTCCTCCTTTTCTCTCTGCCATATTTTTTTTTTAATTTAACTACTTTATGTTTGAGGTAATGGTAACTATTTCCATTTTTAGCTCAGCTGACTACAAGTCATCTGAGCTATAATCGTGGTCCTTTGTCCGTCGTCCGTCCGGCCGTTAACAGAGCATGTTTTGAAACTGTTGGACCTATGAATCGAAAATTTAGCATACAGTTAGATGTCCCCAAAATCTCCTTTCATACTGAAAAATTGGGTCACTAGGACTCTGTTCCTTCGAAATATTAAGGAAAAACCTCCGTTTTCCATATAAAAAACCCTTGTTACACTTCAAGGCTGCCTAATATCAAAACCACTGGTCTGTTTTCGATCATATTTAGTATTCATTTTCTTCCATACATTTTCTATTAACATACCAAAAATTAGGTCAGTATTGAGTATTGTTTTGAAGTTATGGGCCCAAATATAATGCAATTTTTAAAAAATCAGGAAATATATTTACTCACTTAACATGAGAATTGCTGAAGCTGGAGACTTTTTTTCAGGGATTATAACTTTATTAAATCAAGATTCAATTGTAAACCCAAAATTAGATCTGAATTTTGCAAATTTATTTAGTTATTAGCATAAAAAAATCAATACCTTAAATTTTGTCCAACTTTGGCAATAGCACGTTTTTTCCCTGTAAGCACTGTTTATTTAATTTTCAGAGCATGTATACATAAGGATTTAATCTTTTAAATTCTGTAATTTCAAAGGAATTGATTGAAAAGAGAAGCTTTTATTCATGTTTTCATACACCATGTCAAGTGTTGTTTACATCAGGCCCACCTAGTAGTACAGCCTTGGCTTGTATTATGTAACCCTCTCCAGGCAGCTTGCCTTGGCTCAGCTTGGCCACTACCAGCAGGCTTCCCCTCTGCCCTGCACCCCCCCCCCCCCAAGCTGGTGCATAAACTAGATGAATGTTATAATTTTCTGTACATTACATTTTAGATTTTGTATTGTACCACCAGGGTTACAATTATTAAAGTGCACATTTAATTGTCCACAAAGTGGTTTATTGCTATATGAAATTGTGGATGTTCATCAGGTATGTAATTCTTTACTTCAGAAGAGTAAAACTCACCATGGGGGAAATTGACTATTAATTCCAGTAAAAAATTATAGCTGAGATAGTAATTAGCACAATGATGTTGTTTGTCCTTCATTCAACTAACAGTGTGTATACTTTATTTGAAAAGATGGTTTTATTTTATCAGATTTACTGAATTTTATATTTCGATGAATAAAATTAAGCATGTACTGAAAACTCCAATGTACAAAACTTTTTAATAGTGATTCAAGGAATGATCTTGAAGATGCCATGTGTGGCATTATTTTCTTTTGAATTCAGTTTAAACATTTGTGATTTAAAAATAATAAAATATATATGTATGCATAATATTACCCGATATGAGCTACACTCTGGATAAATTATGATTGTGACTTAAAATTCTGATATTTTAACTTTTATTTTCATAGTTTTTATTACAAATCTATAAAACTTGTAAATAAAAATAAATGAATCTGATAAAAACTATTAATGGAAAAAGTGGATATGCTAAAAAAATAGGCTTAAATATAAACTTAAATGCATTATTCCCTTGAAAGTGAAATAAAGGTATTAGTCCATTCTGTCCACTTGCCTGTCCATCTGTAAATTTTTAATATGCATCACAGTATTTCAAAACTTTTACTGTTTTTCTTGATGACAGTCTTGTCAGAGTATTAGTTTTGCAATCATATATTTAGAACTTTACTATAACCAAGTAGGAGGGCCCCTTTCCTCTTATCTTCTCATATGCTTGTATATATGAAAAACATAACAATAGAATATTTGCATTTGCAAAAATTTCAAACTTCAGCTGAGCGCAGTGACCCATGGGTCCTTTGTTTAGCTAAGCTGACTGAAAGTCAACTGAGGTATAGGTATGGGGCTTTGTCCGTCGTCTGTCTGTCTCTCTGGCTGTCCGTTAGCAGGGCACAAATCATAACTGCTGACCCTAGAAACCTGTAACTATATATCCAGGGAGTTCAATAAAAAATCTCCTTAGAAACCTGAAATAAGGTAACTGTGACCTATATCCTCAGGGCTATGGGGCTTGCAAGTAGCCCCCCCCCCCCCCCCCCCCCAGAATAATTAAAATTTTGATACAGTAGCTCCAGTATCTTAATAAATAATGTATAAATTGTCATGAATCTTGCCTTGAATATTGATGATGACTAATTTTGTTAGTTCCCCAAAACTGTTGATGCCACCTATATTTTTTATTATTTTTACGAATATTTTTTTTTTAACTATAAATTGACAACAATCATATCAGTTTCTTAGCTGTGGTTTCATCTAGTGTCCTGAAACCTGGTGTCTTTTTTGAACATAAGTGGATGCCCTAAAGAAATCACCCTGCCTGTCCGTCTATTCGTCTGTCTGTTCATCAGTCCATCCAAACAAATTTGTTTCCAGATGGTAGCTTCAGGTTGGATTGAAATATAGATTTCAAACATGACTTATATATGGCCAACCACTAAAGCGAGAACCCTTGTGATTTTTGGGTCATAAGGTCAAGGTCACAGGACCAACTCATTTTAAAAGATTATGGCTGCATTTTAAGCCCAGCTTTTAATTACAAACCTTCCATCATGCACATATAGCTACCCTGCCAATAGGAGAAGAACATAGATGAATTTTGGGTCACAAGGTTCAAGGTCACAGGGACAATCTGTTCACAAATTAGTATCCAGATGATAACTCCAGTTTGATATTACATATTCATTTCAAACTTAACTTATATAAGGCCCACCATTAAAGTAAGTACCCTGTCAAATTAAGGGTCATGAGGTCAAAGGTCAAGGTCACAGGACCCATTTCTTTAAAAAGAATGTGTTTTTATTTTAAGTTAACTTTTCATCACAGGACTATCATCTTCTAGTTATTGCTCACCTGCCAGTAGGGGAAGATTCATTTTGATTTTGGGGTCATAGGGGCAAAGGTCACAGGGCCCATCCATTCAAAACTAGGTTTATTGACAGTATCTCAGGATTGGATTGACAGATTGGCTTCAAACTTGATTTATTAATGTCCCACCACTTAAGAAAGAGACATTTTGATTTTCGGGTTGTAAGGTCAAAGGTGAAGGTCACAGGAGCCACATCTTTAAAAAGGTTGTGGGTGCACTGTAAATCAAACTGTTCATCCTAAACTCTCCATCTTTTACACATGACCTACCTGCCCAAAGTCCACAAAAGCCAGTATTTCTCTACCATATCGTCTCTTCTTAACATTTCAGCTGTACTGGTAGAATAGAGAAGAGCACTTTCAGGAAAGTAGCCATGTCTGGAGAAGTGATGAGTCAGGACTCAGAGAGCGATCTCAGCTCTGCTGAGGACATGGACGATTTTGACTACTATCAGGACTTTGGTGTGGAAGACCAGGAAATGGAGCAGCACAAGTCTGCCGATGACCCAGAATTCTTTGAATATAAACTTTTACACACAGAAGATGTGGAAAGACTTCTTAATGAAAGCGTTGAGAAATTATGCACTGCCATCAGTGTAAGTAAACACACACAAGGCAGATATCACTAAAATGAGTCATACATAGGAGATCATTCCAACATAGAGACTTAGAAATAATGTATAGTAAAACCCAGTTGTATCAAAATCTAAGATACCAACAGAGTCATGTTTGATATACAGTTAAAACTCGCATATAAGTTGATCTCACATATAAGCTGGGGGTGATTGTTAGGGTAAAAAATAAGGTATTTTTTTTTTTTAAATATTCATTAGAATGAGGAGAAAGGTTAGGATTTTCAGGTGTTATAAAGGAATTGGATAATGAATAGTTGTGTGGAAATAATTGTGAATCAATTACAAGAAATTGGATGATATAAAATTAAATTAAATAACAAACAAAATACAGATACATATTTTATGATTAAAATGACTAAAAACTTACCTAGATTTCATGGGAACCGATATTGTCAGTGACAGATTTGGCATGACATTGACGGTTGGTTGGACATTCAAGTCACAAATTTGGACTCTCAGACTCATATCCTCTTATAAGTTGACCCCCAACTTTAGATGTATTTTCAAGGGAAAAATTTCTGGATTATGTGCAAGTTTTATGTTAAGCAGAATTTTTGAAGGAGTTACAGCTGATAACTTGGACACAGATTTGACTACAGTGAGTTCAACACAGAGAAATTTTAGTTAATCCAACCATCACAGTAATAGAAATGCCATTTACAAAAAAAAAATAAGACAGGCAGTGTAACAGCTGTGTGATTCATCATTTGAGCACTGAATGGTACAAGCAATAGAATAATTATTGACGATGAAATGTATAGGTTTTGACTTAGCAAACTATTAATGACCTAGTATTATACACCACTAAACAAAAATAACACATGTAGTGATGATACTTTTGATATTGCATATACCAGGATACCATGCAAAATGTAATGTTTTGAAGGAAATTAGCCCAGGTAGGTAGGGGGAACAGTTTGTTTATTTATTTATGGGTTAAGTTAAAATCATAAAATATAACATTATCTGCATTCCAGGTCCCACCAGCCCTGGCAAAATTACTGCTTCATACACACAAGTGGCTCATCACTGATGTCATCATCAGGTAGGTGGACAGGTGTAAGCACGTGTTTAGGTCGTTACTGTAGATGCTGCTCACATTAGACCTGTATACAACAGTTTTACAGTCATCTTTGCAATTAGGAAAAATCCTGGAAAAAATTCTTAGTGTCCAAAATGTTGGGGAATTAGAGGGAAATGCCATAACTTGTGGTAAAAATCTTGGAAATTAATACATACCTGTATCATAAAGTGGTCAGTCTATTAAATATCATGTCATGTCTAAACAGCATAATCACTGTATTTAAGCTATAGTGGCTTTTGTGTTACTGTTATTTCTAGTGTACATTCACTCAATACATATAACATTTCAGTGCCTTAGTTTTACCATATTCACTCCAACTTTTGTTTATGGCATTTAAACTGAAAATGTAGCAAACTGGAAATATTTTTTAATTCTGGAATATTTAAAATTCATTTGGGACACTCAGGGGGAAAAAATGGGAATTTTTTATCATGAAAGAGTTTTAACCATAGTATAAGGTCCTTGCAACTTTTTCTGGGCAAGTGGCTCTATATGTGCCTGCCCCTGTAGTATTTCATATTTGTATGAATGAGGTTCCTTTGCCAGAAATGGAGAATGCAAACATTCATCTGAAAGACTATGTTGAAAGACTATGTTGAATATGTTCAGTACAGCCTGCCGTCCAAATTATGGAACACACATATGGATGGATGCATTATGGTAAAAGTTACTTACAAGAGGTATTCATGCCAAGTGATAATATGATTCTGCCATCCTATGTTTGTTTTAGTATTTTGCCTTATCACTTAAAAATGGGAAAGGTACAGTCTCATAGATATGAAACATTTGTATATGTTTGCTCACGTGCTGTTTTATTTTACATCCTATGTATATATACATATGCCTATAATAATAATAGATATATAATGTTTACATTTTTTTTAGGCACAAAAACAATCCAGAGAAGCTCTTGGTGGATTCCAGGATTCCTCCATTATCCAAAGGCAGGGTAAGGTCAATTTATGTTATTACTGTGCATTTAATGTTTAAAAATATGTATATTATTGTACAGTAAGTCCAACAGTGTTGGCCCTAGTGCATTTAAGGATGGAGTACAGTGCAGTTACTATTTGTACTTCATGGTACGAATATATCATACCCCCAAAATTTGGGGCCCAAATGGATGAATCATCTTAGGTTTCTTGGGCTCTTGGATATCTGACAAGACTGTCATATTTTATGTACGTATCTTTGAATTTGGTTATGTAACAGCTTGGCAGAGGCAAGTTAAGGTTAAAAATGATGGAAAGGTTAACAAAACATAAACTTATGAGATTGATAATTCCTCTGTGTCATAAATTACCTGTATGTTGTGTATCAAATCCTTAAGCATTATGATTAATAAACTAAAATTTTAACTCATGTTTACTGTCTAATTTGCAGTAAAATATGCTAAACAATCATGGAGAACACACTTTTTGTTTGAGGCCAAGATTACTGATTTTTGTAGGGCAAGCAAAAGTTATATGTAACTTGTCCGATGGGATAAGTACTTTAGCTCTGTATAACCATTATAATATGGTAAGATGTAAAATGGGTCTGTCACACATTGTCCTTGTTCATGTTTACAGGAGCGGAGTATGGTGGTCAGCTCATGCCCAGTGTGCATGCAGAGGGTTCCCAAAGAAAGCATGCTAGGTCTTGGTTGTGGTCACATCTACTGCAAAGATTGCTGGCAGATGCACTTTCAAGTAAAGATAATGCAAGGAAAGACCACAGGTGCATATAGCTCTATCTGCCATTTTAAAATGGTCTCTTTGCTTTTAAATGTCTATCATTTTAATTGTGAAAATATGATGTACCCTCTGTTACTGCAACATATTGCTGAAGTGAAAGATGGTCATTTGCTTAATTTTCTGTCAAGTATTTTAAGTTAATTGATACTGAAATGTGTTTGTGCAAGATAAGAAATGTCATATCAGGATCAGCGGTACCTGAAGGATTTTCTTGTAGTTACATTATTTGCCGCAGTTCTTAGTTGTCTTGTCAGTGTAATGTCTGAAAAATATAAATTTGACAAGTTAATCAATAAGTTGACATAACAAAATTCTAGTGATGGTTGTCATGGTTATTATAATAAATCCCTAGAAGCTTAAGTAAAAAACCTTGTATTGTCAAATAGTTAAGTAAAATACTTTAATAAAGGCCCATTATTTTTATCAATAAATGTGCCCTTGTTTACCAAACTGGTACTAAAAAGACTGTAAATATAGTAATTAGCTCAGCTGACTATAAGTCATCTTAGCTATAGTCGTGGTCCATTGTCTGTCGTCTGTCCGGATGTCCGTCCATAAGACTGGCACGTTTCGACACCATTGGACCTACAAATCTGAAATTCGGCATACAGTTAGATGTCCCCAAAATCTCCTACCATGCCGAAAATTGGGTCAATAGGACTTCATTCCTTCGAGATATTAAGGAAAAACCTCAATTTTTTATTAGAAATCTATTTTCACACCTCAGGACTGCCTAATATCAAAACCGCTCATCTGGTTTTCTTCATATTTACCATAAATATTCCTTATAAAGTTTCTATGTTCATGCCAGAAATTAAGTCATTTTTTAATTTAAAAAAGTTATGGGCCCAAACATAATGGACTTTGTAAAAAAAATCAGGAAAGATATTTGGTCACTTAAGACCAGAAGTGTTAAAGGTAGGGACTTTTTTTCAGTAATACAACTTTAATTGATCAAAATTTAATTCTATACCAAAAATTAGATCAAAATCTGTTAAATTTTTTTAAATATTGGCAAAAATATGAAATTGGTACCTTAAATTTTGCCAAAGTTTGACCATGGCACGTTTTTTTCCTGTAACTGCTGAGGATTTAATTTCCAAAGCATGTTTTTGTTAGCATTTTTTCTGTTAATACCAAAAATTTGAAACCAGTTGATCAAGAACTGTAGATTTTATTCAAGTTTTCAAGCACCATGTCACATATTGTTTACATCAAGCTAGTGTTATGCAGTTTGCTAGAGCTCAGCTCCCCAGCTTCAGCACTAAGTTCTTTAAATTTGGCATACAGTTAGATGTCTCCAAAATCCCCTACCATGCCAAGAATTTGATCACTAGGACTTAATTCCTTCAAAATATTAATGAAAAACTTCATTTTTCCATTAAAAACCCATTGTTACACTGTAAGACTGCCTAATATCAAAACCACTGATCTGACTTTGATCATATATAATATACATATTTTTCTATACATTCGCTATGCACATGCCAGAAATGATGTCAGTATTGCGTAATTGTTTTATGTTATGGGCCCAAACATAATGCACTTTTTAAAAAATCAAGAAATATATTTACTCCCTTAACAAGAGGATTGCTGAAGCTAGAGATTTTTTGTCGGGGATGTAACATTATTTAATCAAGATTCAATTGAATACCCAAAATTAGTTCTGAATTTTTCAAATTTTATAAGTTATTAGTATAAATATAAAATTAGTACCTTAAATTTTGCCCAACTTTGACCATGGCACGATTGCATGTTTCCTGAGAGCACTGTTGATATAATTTTCATATCATGCACACATAAGGATTTCATCTTTGTAGTTTAGAAAGCTGAAAGAATTCGGCCAAATATTGTAGCTTTTATTAATGTTTTTATGAGACCATGTCAGACCCAGGCTCAATCCAGCCCCTCTTCAGTCACCTGTATGTTGACCTTGTTGACCTTTATCAGATTATGCATGCTTGAGCGAAGCATACAATGGGGCAGCCAGGCAGCTAATGCCCAGCCACAGTTGATCCAGGTGTCCAACCCAACTCATCTAGTAGTTGTTTTGAAAAACAACATAACAATAAACAATAAATTAATAATTTTGTATTGGTTTTTTATAACAAATTAAATAAAAATTAATAGAAAAGGAATTTGTTAGTTGATGAGTAACAGAAAATTAACTTGCAGTTACTGATGATGTAAGAATCTTGTATGGATGGATAGAATGTCAATGTTATTCCAAATAACACCATGCAGTCACCTATGGTTTTTTTCAGTTAAATTTTAATGAATAAAAAAATAAATCATATTATTCATTACTTATCATTAGGGATCATATTAAGGAAATTATTGATAGACAAAGATGCAGTTGATAATATTAATATAGATTCCTACTGTGTCTAGTGTGTAGATTGATGTGAAAGTAGTCCAAAGTGAATATATTACATTTATTTTTTTTTTAACATAAATAAAAGCCATAAAACCAGGTACTTATGATCATTATTTAAATTTGTGAATTTTGTATATTCTGGATTCTCAACATCATTGTTTGGCAAAAACTGAATAAATACTAGACATGGTGCGAATGCTTTGCAAATGTATTTGAATACGAATATGAATATGTACTGCATTAAAAAATTTTATTGCATAAGAATGGGAATTCAGGTAAAAATGAAAGTATTTGAATACCAGTGCAGATACTTTCAAAATGTATTCATGAATGCATTCATGAATATATTCTATAATATTATTTAAATAATCATTTCAGTTATATTTTATTTTAAAAAATCTGTGATTTTCTTATTATTTTTTTTAATAATAATTATATTGGCACAATATTTGTCATTTAATTTTAATAAATAGTTAAACTCTTTTATTATATGTGCTGCTTATAAGTTATATGGCCAAGTCAAAATCTGTGTGACAATAGCACTCCAGTTAATAAAATACAGTCAAGCCCACTTTGTGTCATATTGGTTAATAGAAAATCCCGATTATTGTCATATAAATCTGAAATCTGAAACCATTTCCTATATAAACAATGGTAAATCTGACCGTTTAATATCATGGAATATTGTCATAATCCCGATTATTGTCATGCTTGGAACCCTTGACAGTGATACCAGTTTGCAGTTAATATCACATCAAACGCCGACACGTCGATAAAGAGGCCAAGAGCCTGTAATCGGTCAGGTGTATCAAACGATCGCATATCCCACCTGTGTGCGGCAGGCAAGTGCAGTGATGCATGCGAGTCACTCCTCGTCACTTAGCTAATTAACATCTTAAGATTCCACGGTAATCCAGATCAATGCTTTTCTTTGTACATAAACAAGGGCGATGTTTACGATCACATATCATACATAATTAACTTCTGGCCTTTGAAAGGCCACGGTTTAAACTTCAGTGAATTTCGTCGAGATGATATAGTCGAGTCAAGAAAAGCTCGACGATTTGTGGGCACTGGAGTAGATACCCGGTCAAAAATCTCAATCGCGGCGAAACTTCATAAAGTTGACAATGGCATGACGATGTCCGCTCCCTGAACAGTCCAATCATAAAGACGATCAGGGAAGTTTGGGTCATTAATAAGATGTGCAGAAAATAAGGCGCAATAGTCGGGCAAAGAATTATTTAGTAAAATAGTTTGTTACAAATAACGTTATAACTGTGCAACATATTTCCAGAAATTTTACCTCATGACCCAGACACTACGTCTCTTTCTGTTGGCAAGTCGGATTTTTTTCAGTTATTGCGGCATGAGGCATAAAACTTACAGGAAATAAATTTTCAGGTGTGCATAAACGTAATTTGATATGCCGTTGTGCAATAAAAATATTCATAAACATTCCTGTTTCCTGTTTGTTGACGGTTTATATCATATCATACGAGACATAACTCTTCTTCTAGGACTCAAAAGTACATCAATGTTGAAGCCCGGATAATGTCACATCCAGGTTATTATCATACTTTATGCATGCACCTCGATATGACAATAAGCGGGCTTCACTGTAAATGAAATCAGTCCTCTTCCCTGTCTCCAAAGATACTATCAAAATCATGCATAAGCTAAACACCAACAACTCATAATAAAGCTTCTATTTATTACCAAACAAATCCAGCATGTGCCTCTTTCCCAAATCATATTTTTTATCATATAACAGCTGAGCGCCGTGACCCATGGGTCCCTTGTTTTTTAGTATATCCTCACTTAGAGATAATTGTTAATCATCATTAAGATTTCACTGTTTTATGTAATTGTTTATTCAGATATTTTTTATGCCATGATGGTAATTGTTGGTATATTATAGAATATTAAATGTTCATTGTATTAATAATTATTTTGGACCATGAAGTTTAAATATGATTGGTTTACATAGCCCTCATTCAGTGACAAATTATTTCTAATTCAGGTAAATAATTTTTTTGGATAAATGATGTTGCAGTTTCATTTAATTATTTATTATTTATTTTTTTCCCCACAGAAATTGAATGTATGGGGCGTGAATGTGAAGTTTTGGTACCAGAAGATTTTGTGCTGCAAGTTGTGACAAAACCAGAACTGCGTGGAAAATACCAGAAATTCTCCTTTTATGATCATGTTAATGTAAGTATAATACTCCGGTAGACATGTGTGTCCAATAGGTCTTCATGAATGATAGAAGTGTTTACAATAAATAAGTTGAACTTTGTGTTAAAACTGTAAATTATGGATTTTTTTCAGGCATGATCTTAGATTCCATATATTCAGTATAATTGCTTTATAAAAAGCTTTTAAAAGGCCTGTCACTGGTGGTTGGTTTAGCACCATAGATACAAGCATATTATTTTAGGGTATTTTGCTATGTGTATTTTTCAGGGGTTTGCCAGAGGATTTTGTAATTAATGTCAATAGTTCTTCTTAAGGCTACTGATGTTTATGATGTATATATTCATGTAATGTGAGCCATATAACATTTAATTTAAACCCTTTATTTGTGGTAACAGAGTCATCCTGAGCTGAGGTTTTGCCCAGGCCCTAACTGTGGTGTAATCGTTAGGGCCCTGGCTCTGAAAGCCAAGAAGGTTATATGTACAGAGTGCAATACTTCTTTCTGGTAAGAATTGTTATTATCTTGATCATGTACATTCTCATATATACAGGCAAAATCATAATTCTAAAATGCAATATATTAATGCTTGATGGAAAAATTATGAGGATTCTTTAAATTATGGAGAACGGGTATAAGGTCATATAGCTGTATAACTGTAAATAATGCCAGTGTAACATCTGTGAAAACCTTAAGTTTTGACCTATTTTGGACATTTAAATTCCTGATACCATCTGTGGCTCAGCTGACTGAAAGTCATCTGAGCTATAGTGATGGGTCATTGTCTGTCATCTGTCCGGCTGTCCAGCCATAAGCAGGATAAAAAATTGTGACCATTAGACCTAGAAACTTACAACTCGACTTACATGGGAGGGCCATGCAGAAACTCTGTGAAACCAAAAACAAGGTCATTCTGACCTATATTTGAGTTACAGGGCTTGTTTACACCCCCGAGAAATAATTCTTTTTCCAATACATTTTGATACAAAAGCTCCAATATCTCAATAATAAATGTATGGATTGCCTTGAAACCTTGCATGAATATTGATCATGTCTAGTATATATAATAAGGTCATGAAGACTTGTGACGCCACCTGTATTTTTTCTATTTTTCCCACATTTTTCCTCCCCTTTAAGAACATCAAATTTATGACAGCAATGATGTCAGTTACTCAGCCGTAGTTTCATCTAGTGTCCTGAAACCTAGTTCATTTTGCCTGTGACATAATAAGCCATTTCATACTTTCAGGTTAATATAAAATGTATGTAGGGAATACCTCTGTGAGTCTAATTTCATTCCAGCTGCCTTTGGCTTGGTCAGAACAACCCAAAACATCCTAATTTTGGATGTGCCCAAATAGCAAAATGACCAACAACAAAAAATGTTGTCCTGGTTTGGTGGTTGAATCTTAAAGTATATTTAAATATATGATCATCATACACACTGTTAGCTCATATGAACCAGGCTCTTTAGTTTGTTCATGCTGGCAGCACACTCCTATTGGTCAGCTGAGCCTCATGACCCATGGGTCTCTTGTTTTTACCCTAAAAAATGCCATTTCAATAAGGAAACAAGGTGAAGATAATGCCCCATGTGACCTCTCAGACTATTGTTGAAATCACACACTCTAGCTAGAATAACTGCATGGACCTATAGAATTTCCTGACCATCTTTATATCCACATTTAATCAATATAGATTATTTTATGATGAACCTTCAGTAGTTTAATACCTTTGGTGGTTAATTAATCTGCATCTTTTGTGAGGCAGTCCCATCACAAGATATAGTCCTATTTTTAAGAAATCTTATTATTTAGAAAAATGCAACTCATATTTTTGTCATTTCATTTTGCAAATAAGTATGTGAATCTATGCTTGTGTAAGTAAACCTATTTTTTAATTTGTAGTTTCAAGTGTGGTATAGACTATCATGCACCTACAGACTGTGACACAATTAAGAAATGGATCACAAAATGTGCCGATGACTCAGAGACTGCCAACTACATCAGCGCTCATACTAAAGATGTAAGGGCAGCTTCTAGTGATAGTTTTTTTCAATTTTTTTTTCATCAAACTATTTGAATGTATATATTGTTACGTAAATATTTAGCCAAGGGGCAAATCTTGGGACGATCAAGGATTCGAACCCATGTCAGTGGCACACGTCTGGCATTCCAGTCGCTTTGCTAGCGAGACGGTTCAGTCCGCTTTTTTATGTGCACCCTGAAACACACCCCTTCTTAAAAGCCTTTAACTTACAGATTGAGATAAATTAACCCAGGACTCGTACTTGTTAACTAGGTGACGGTAATTACCCAAATACTTCAAAACACTTTTCCCAAGAGCCCCAAAGTTGGGTGTCATTTTGAGCGCAGATGTCCGGCGTTCCAACCGCTTTGCTAGAAAAGCAAGCTTCAACCGTGAGACAGTCTACTTTTAAATTCACCCCATAACAATATTGATATTAACTAACATGATAAAAGTAACCCATCACATGTAGATTAAAACTATGTTGTACGGCTGAAATGAAAACTTCTATAACTGGCTTTCAAATCACTCCATGGCCTGTCATAAAGAGTATATTATAGGTATATGCTACTGTGCTACTGCATGGAATGTTGACTCTGTCCTTCACTGTACATTTGCATTACCAAGGACAACACTGGAATGTTATGAGAATGAGAGCTAGCTCTTTTAAGTCCCAGTGGATTTGAGATCTCAATCTTTTCAAGAGAGTAATAGATTGTAATATATGCTGTTTCATTTTTATTAACTAGTATTGTATCATTTGAAAGCTACTAGTGGATGTATGTAACTCTTTCATGTAAATCTGAGTATTAATATGGATATTTTAATGTGCATATATATATATATATATATATATATATATATATCTCTTTTGATGGCTTTTCTTAGGTGTATGTGCATTGTTTTAGTGTCCTATTTTCGAATTGTCTTTCAATGTCTAACATGGACTTTATTGTAAAGTTCAGAGATCAGTCTTTAAGTTCAAATCCAGTATCAAAGCAAATGTTTCAGTTTATACAATTGCCTATTACAAAACTTTTGGAGTTTTTGGAGTATAAGGTTGACACCTTTGTTAAGACCAGCTGTGTGAAGTGTCTCTTTCACTAGCTTTCCTGGAAGGGGGCTGAGCACCTGGAAGCCAGTGAAAGAGGAACTTCACACAGCTTAACAAAGATGTCAGTTACCCTTTGATTAAATGCCGACTTTTACAGCAGTTCAAACTACATACACTAATCACTGACTGTGTCATTAAAAAAGAGCTTATGTGTTGTTATTGTTTTACAGTGCCCCAAATGCCATGTGTGCATAGAAAAAAATGGAGGATGTAATCATATGGTGAGTGTGCTTGTTGTATTTAAATTTCTTAAATTATAATATTATAAAAGTTGCTGTTAATATTGTCTCTAATATATTGTATATGTTGTCTTCAGTATGTATAACTGAACTTTTATGTCTGTATTTACTGTTGTTAAGGTGCATTGTTTTCTTTTAAAATTAGTTTAAAACAAAACAGCATATAAAGTTTCTAATAATAAATATTATCATTTGATTAATAGTATTATTTTTACCCACCAGCAGGCCTTGCTTAGTTAAACATTTTCAGAATGTTTTACAACATGCTCATTTATATTTATCAACAAGGTTATTCCAATAATCTTAAGTATGTATCCTTACTTGTGAGCCAAATATGAATACATGAATATTTCAGTTAAAAGGAATTACACAATCTTAGGATGGTATATAAAAGCTTTGTGTTTCATGATTTTTCAGCAATGCACTAAGTGCAAGCATGATTTTTGCTGGATGTGCTTGGGAGGTGAGTACATGATTCATCCAATACATATAAAGAACAGATTGTGGTTTTCACACTGTCTGTAACATTTGTCTCACAGGGTGATTTTCAGCTTTTTTTATTGGACAATTATTCAAACTTTATCACTCTGGCAAACTGACACACTTCAGCATTTTTGTTTCATATAATATTTATGGAAAAACATTTCCATGTGCCTCTGAAAACTGATCCAAAGCTGAAACCTGAATTGTAATTACTTTTACATCACAGACTGATTTTCATGTTTTGCAGCTGAAGGAGTTTCATGTAATAGTCTTAAATGTTCAGTTTATAAAATTAATATACAACTGTATTCCTCTACATCGACTTGTTTCCTGCTGTGAGTGTTATTTTTTATCATTGTCTCGTATTTAGAATGTATAACCTCTTAGATTCTTATTTGATTGACTATGACAGACTGGAAAGCCCATGGGAGTGAGTACTATGAGTGCAGTCGTTACAAAGAGAACCCCGACATTGCCAATGAGTCTGCTCATGCCCAGGCCAGGGAGGCCCTGAAAAAATACCTCTTCTACTTTGAAAGGGTGAGTGATATGAGAATAGGAAATATTTAACACACTAACCACTGCAGATATATGAAATCAGGTTCTCTCTGTCAAATTACTACTTGATTAATTGTACAGAAAATTGAAACATTTGTCACCAGGATTGATATAACCTGAGTTACAAGATTACATGAACAATAACCCTTTCAATAAATCTTCATATTTGCCTGTGACAAAAGCTGTCATCTTTATCCCCAACAATGCTGATTAAATCTTTCTAATTTGAAAGGTTTTGTAAAATGACTAAAACTAGATTTTATTAACAGTATAGGTTTCAACAACTGCTGTATGCAGTAGACATATGGTTTTATTTGTACATAGAATATTTCATTAATACAATATTCTGAAAATCTTGTGGAGTCTTATACAACAGATGACTTGGCTTGTTTTTTAACAGATTCACATTATTACCACCATATATAATAATACAATGCACACCTTGATGTAGTCTTGACAATTATCACAAAGTTGTAGAAAATTTGTCATCCTGGAATTTTTTATCTATTTTTCTGGAGGAGGGTATATCAGTAAAGCCTGAAGATTTATGAATTCTTTGTTGGTCATTGTTTCCAGTGGGAGAATCATGCAAAGAGTTTAAAGCTGGAGGAACAAACCTTAAAGAAGATTAAAGACAGGATCGATGAGAAGGTCACACATAATAACGGTACCTGGATCGACTGGCAGTACCTGCTTGATTCAGCAGCCCTGCTCAGAAAAGTAAGCCCAGTTATCCCACTGTTGATTGTACTCTATGTGCCTAACATACAAAAATTGATATTATGCAAATCGCTTCTGGCTTAACTGCTTATAATGGCCATTCATTCTTTTTATATACTGAAACATCAAGACAGTATGGTTTGTTAACTTCCAGACAGAGTACTGTACTACAGCTCTCAGATTAACAGTAGGATTTGATCCTTGTTTATACAGATTTCCTGTTACTGACCCAGCTTTAGCTGCCTCCTGTGAGGGTTTGTTTTGTCTATTGCTTCATACGAAAGATGAAGCAGATATCAGATGTCCAGAGTTGTGGCATAGACCAGTTATATAGTGTTACTGTTCTGCTTTTTATACCCCCCTGTTGGACTGGATGTATTATGGTATACCCACGGCTTGTCTATCGGTCCCTGCATTAACTTTTAGTATCACCAAGATAACTTACAAGGACTTTAATGAATTTTCATGAACTCATGATAACTACTTACCAATTGATTATCTCACCAAAGTTTGATTCTAAGCAAAATCCACACATATCTACTGAGGTCAGAGGTCACAGTGCCCCTTTGTGGTGTCACAGTGATAACTTAACAAAATCTTATGGATTTTCATACAACTCATAAATATTTACCAGTAGGCTTTCTAACCTGAATTAAAACCTTGGCGAAATCAATGCTGTTTAATAAGGTCAGAGGTCACAAGACATATGACACTTATATTGTCCACTCTGGCACTACTCATGCTCTCTGTGGTAACAATGTCTTTCTGAAAACCTGCATAAATGGTAAGCTTATGATGTAACTAGTATAAGACTGACTTTGATGTGGTTTGAGATCACGTGTGTTATCATGTGTGTGTATTTTTGCAGTGTCGGTACACCCTTCAATACACATACCCATACGCATATTACTTAGAAAAGGGCTCTAGGAAAGAACTGGTGAGTATCAGGGAAGGTTCCAAGGCAGAACTGGTGAGTAAAATACTATAATACAAACAATTAAATAGTTAAAATAGTATGGATGTTTGCAATAATTAGGAGATGATGGCAGATTTCTAGGCCAGTGGTGGTGGGGGTGGGGGGGGGGGGCATAGCATATAAGCTATGGGAAGTTGGAGGTCCAGTTCTTCTAGCATGAACACTGTTTCCTAGTACGGGTTGGTTAATTTTATAATAATTAACTTTTTATCTAATAAATAAACTTCCTTTTAGAAAATGCAGGCCAAGGATAAGGATAAGTAAATATTTTTCTGTTTGTGTTGTAATTCATGTGAAGGCTACTTGCTCTTAGGTCTGGTCTTAATCTTGGCCGAAGTATATTTTTCAGTTGAGGTCTACATTGATTTTTTTATTTGAAAGTATTATATTCCTCAGTTAATTGTTTTATTTGACTTATACTCGCTTTGTTGGACATTGCTAATAAATATTAGTTGACTTCATCTCCTGATTTCCGTTGGCAGCCTTATAAAGGGCAGCTTCATTTGATGCTGTTCACTTATCTGATTGTTAAATTTGCTGTGTGAACTGTGTTCTAGTGTCATTTCGGTTGTCATGTTTTTACTAGTATAAGAGTTTATTGCTTTCAGTATTTTATTGTTTGTGTTCATAATTGTTGGCTTTAATAACTTTGGTATTTTATTGCCTGTGTTTTATAACTGTTGGATTTAATGTCTGCAGGATTTTATTGCCTTTGTTTCTAATCATTGGACTTTATGTCAGCAGTGTTTTATTGTTTTTGATTTCAATTGCTGTTTTTACTGCCAGTATTCCTGATTTTTTACCTTCATGTCTGCAGCGTCGTATGTTCATTGTTTCAGTTTGAGTACCAGCAGGCCCAGCTGGAAGCTGAGGTAGAAAATCTGTCATGGAAAGTGGAACGTGCAGAGATCACTGACAGAGGGGTTAGTTGATTCTTTATTTGTGAAATTGACATATGAGTTCTGTTATTAATTTGATCAGCATTCATGCAAATAGTTTAATTTAATGAACTTTAAAATATTATGAAAAATGCTAATGAGTGCCATATGAAGTAACAGACTATTGAGTTGAGCAATTTACTGTTTGATTTGATTTTACTTTTATTCATTATGAAAAGGTGAATAAAGAAAACCATAGAATAAGAGAATTAGATATTATTAGTCCTTCAGGTCTTCAGTTGTACATGCAGGGGTTTGGGAAAAACCCAGAAATTATAGCTGTTAAATAGTACCTTGCCTGAATGAACTGATGAGATGCATTGCAGTGTTTGAGTTCAAACCAAATATCTTCAAGTCCAAATTCCATTATCTTAACCACAAGACTAGGTCCTACCGTTTGAATCCAGTTGACATTGGATAAAAGATGTTGAAGTGATATAAGGAGTTTGGTAGTGTAACGCTTAGGGCTCAGGACTTGTGACCACACGGTTTATATAAGGAGTTCGGTAGTGTAATGCTTAGGGCTCAGGACTTGTGACCACATGGTTTATATAAGGAGTTTGGTAGTGTAATGCTTAGGGCTCAGGACTTGTGACCACATGGTTTATATAAGGAGTTCAGTAGTGTAATGCTTAGGGCTCAGGACTTGTGACCACATGGTTTATATAAGGAGTTCAGTAGTGTAATGCTTAGGGCTCAGGACTTGTGACCACATGGTTTATATAAGGAGTTCAGTAGTGTAATGCTTAGGGCTCAGGACTTGTGACCACATGGTTTATATAAGGAGTTTGGTAGTGTAATGCTTAGGGCTCAGGACTTGTGACCACATGGTTTATATAAGGAGTTTGGTAGTGTAATGCTTAGGGCTCAGGACTTGTGACCACATGGTTTATATAAGGAGTTTGGTAGTGTAATGCTTAGGGCTCAGGACTTGTGACCACATGGTTTATATAAGGAGTTCAGTAGTGTAATGCTTAGGGCTCAGGACTTGTGACCACATGGTTTATATAAGGAGTTCAGTAGTGTAATGCTTAGGGCTCAGGACTTGTGACCACATGGTTTATATAAGGACTTCAGTAGTGTAATGCTTAGGGCTCAGGACTTGTGACCACATGGTTTTCTGTTTGTGTCCTGATGGCATGAAGCTCCTTGCTAAGACCCCTCACCTTGGTCTTTACCACAAGGATGTACCCTCAGCACCTGGGAGTCTGTGAACAGTGGTCATTGGCTGCAGACAAATGAAGAGCAGATAACCACCTTACACTTTTATGGCTGACCTGGTTATATGTTTGCCAGGGAATGAGAATAGAATTTACAGGCACTGAAGGCCAGGATTGCGAAATATGAAGTCAGATGAAACTGAAATCATAAGTTTTATCAGACTGTAAACCCAATATTTACATATTTACCTTTTAGTTGCAGGTAAATCATGAGGATTATAAAGTTATTGTTAATCTAAACATGTAATTGGGTTAAAGGCAATCCTGGTGTAAAATATGTTAATTTTGTGTTTCGACAGGACCTTGAGAATCAGATGGACATCGCTGAGAAGCGGAGGCTGACATTAGTCCGTGATTTCTTGGAAGATTAATCGCAGCAGACAGACACACCGTCTATTACATCAACTGATAATGCTCAGCTCCTGACCCTGTTACATCATATCTGTATGTCACCTGTGTATGATGATCAACCCAAGACCAACACAATCCACAATTTTCTTTCACCTTTTGAAGTTTTGGCATACGTTCACCTAAACCAGCCTGGTCAGTTTGAATACTAGAGGCAATCTAGAGGCAAACTCTTTCATGATGCAATTAACTCTCCTATCAAAATAGGTTCATTGGACCGTTAGACCTCAGTTGGTTTGTTTTAATGTTATGGTGAAATCTGTAGTTGTACAGTCAGAGTAGCTCAAGGTAGTGGGCTGTAATATATGAGAATCCAAATTTTTAATTGGATGTGCTGATAGTATCAGTTTTATGATATCCAGCGCAGTTCAGCCTTTAGAAATTTTAGGTTGTTAGGTTCACTTCAGAGATAGTTAAGATGCAACTGATAATTTAATTTGGGAGAATATTTGCATACATTAATATTTATGTTTTACCTGCACATCCGCACATGACAGGAGAAGGAGATATAGAACATATTCAGAGCTTGGATGCAACCTAGACAGTGGTGATTGAGCCATTAAAAAAAGTTAATGCTGAAAGAAATGTGTGTCCCAAGTGTCACTTGGATGGGTATGGTTATGTAATTTTCCATGCAAATTAAAAGATTCTTGTGCACTAAGTTGGTTTATGAATCTGGGACAGGTGTGAACAAATTTTAATACTTTCAGTGAATGTTAAGAAACTTTATGCAAAGGACATTCACCATATCGTAAAATTGTAAGTTTTATCAGTTATGATATGTGCTCTCCAGAGCTGGTAGAGGGGAAGAAGTTGCTGAGCAACAACTTAAAATGTAAACATAACAAAGCATGTTTTTGATCTTATTGATGAAAATTAGACATATGAATAATTGATGTGAACTGTGTTATTAGTTTAAAATATAATATATATCTTGAATATCAAATACAAACTTATCACCATAAATAGTTTTAGAGCAGAATGTTGGATACATTATTGTGCCATATTGAGTCATGTATGTTCTAGCTGAGAGGATACACAACATCATGCAAACAGAACATGTTACTAGCATGTCAAAAGTCGTGAAACAGAGACATGATGTATTTTCTAGCTAAGAGGATGCACAACATCATGCAAACAGAACATGTTACTAGCATGTCAAAAGTCGTAAAACAGAGACATGATGTATTTTCTACCTAAGAGGATGCACAACATCATGCAAACAATCATGTTACTAGTATGTCAAAAGTCGTAAAACAGAGACATGATGTATTTTCTAGCTAAGAGGATGCACAACATCATGCAAACAGAACGTGTTACTAGTATGTCAAAAGTCGTAAAACAGAGACATGATGTATTTTCTAGCTAAGAGAATGCACAACATCATACAAACACAACATATTACTAGCATGTCAAAAGTCATACAATCAGAGACCCCCCCCCCCCCCCTGGAAAAACCTTTGGCTTTTTTCATGAAAGGAATCAACCCATGTTTTATTGAAATTATATGTGACCAGACAATTCAATTTAAAACAAATGTTTGTGCATGTTTTCAGTTGTCCAAGGATAGTTTTATCTGACCTACACTAACTGCATAATGCTTGGTTTATGTATGGTCGGATACTCTTGAGCACAAAGCATGTTGGGATATGTTCTTTGCACAAAGCGTGATGGGATATGTTTTGAGCTGAATGGTTAGAGGAGGTGGAAAGTTGAAACAATTTTTTCTCGTAAAACTTTGTAGAATAATGTATCCCTGTGCTTTCAGTTCATTTAATGTTCTTTTGCACTCCGTGAAATTTGTTTACTGTTGACTTGTTTGCTGCTTTTATGTATACACAGCAATGAAAAACTGCATTCACAAATTTGAGATAAGTTGGTTTCACCTGTTTAGATATTGTTTGTATTTGTAATCACCTTATATAGTCAGGACAACGACTGTGTGATATAAAGCAGGAGCACTGATCACTGATGTAAAATTCACCTGGGCTCGGGGGTCACATTTTCCATTGATAACTACAATAGGCCCTGAGCCACTGTGAAATGTATGTGTGTATTATACTTGTCTGATGTCAATTGTCGTTTTCACAACACACATTATATATATATATTATATATATATATATATATATTATTGTACAGCGTATAGTTTATTTATTGTTGAGTGTGAACTTATATATACATAAGTTATGTTATATATATATTATTACATATACATATATATGTACATAATAAAAAACAGAAGCTTGTTTTATTTTGTTTTCTTGTCCAAAATTGAGTGCAGAATACTGTGCCATAAAATACTCATCTGCATAACCCTTTCCCCGTCATCTTTTTGCACCTATAATAATATAATCATTGCCCATCATTGTCTTTGTTAGTATCGTTCTCTGCCGTAATTCCTCGCACTTGAATTCCATTGCACTTGTACCATTTTCAGCGCGGCTTACTGTAAGTCATCCGAGCTATACTCGTGGTCCATTGTCAGTTGTCCGTCCGGATGTCCGTCCGTAAGACTGGCACATTTCGACACCAATGGACCTACGAATCTGAATTTGGCATACAGTAAGATGTCCCATAAATCTCCTTCCATGCCAAAAATAGGGTCAATAGGACTTCCTTCGAGATAATAAGGAAAAACCTCAATTTTTTATTAGAAATCTACTGTCACACTTCAGGACTGCCTAATTTCAAAATCGCTGATCTGGTTTTCTTCATATTTACCAAAAAATATTCCTCTATATAGTTCCTATGTACATGCCAGAAATTAAGTCGGTATTATTTAATTTAAAAAAAGTTATGGGCCCAAACATAATGGACTTTGTAAAAAAAATCAGGAAAGATATTTGGTCACTTAAGACCAAAAGTGTTAAAGGTAGGAACTTTTTTTCAGTAATACAACTTTAATTAATCAAATTTAATTGTATACCAAAAATTAGATCAAAATCTGTTAAATTTATTTAAATATTGGCAAAAACATAAAATTGGTACCTTAAATTTTGCCAAAGTTTGACCATGGCACGTTTTTTTCCTGTAACTGCTGTGGATTTAATTTTCAAAGCATGATTTTTTACCATTTCAACTGTTAACACCAAAAATTTGAAACCAGTTCATCAAAAACTGTAGATTTTATTCAAGTTTTCAAGCACCATGTCACAAATTGTTTACATCAAGCTAGTGTTATGCAGTTTGCTAGAGCTCAGCTCCCCAGCTTCAGCTCTAAGTTCCTTAAATTTGGCATACAGTTAGATGTCTCCAAAATCCCCTACCATGCCAAGAATTTGATTACTAGGACTTAATTCCTTTGAGATATTAATGAAAAACTTCATTTTTTCCATTAAAAACCCATTGTTACACTGTAAGACTGCCTAATATCAAAACCACTGATCTGACTTTGATCATATATAATACACATATTTTTCTATACATTTGCTATGCACATGCCAGAAATGTCAGTATTGCGTAATTGTTTTCAGTTATGGGCCCAAACATAATGCACTTTTTAAAAAATCAAGAAATATATTTACTCCCTTAACAAGAGGATTGCTGAAGCTAGAGATTTTTTGTCAGGGATGTAACATTATTTAATCAAGATTCAATTGAATACCCAAAATTAATTCTGAATTTTTCAAATTCAATAAGTTATTAGTATAAATATAAAATTAGTACCTTAAATTTTGCCCAACTTTGACCATGGCACGTTTGTTTCCTGAGAGCACTGTTGATATAATTTTCATATCATGCACACATAAGGATTTCATCTTTGTAGTTTAGAAAGCTGACAGAAATTGGCCAAATATTGTAGCTTTTATTAATGTTTTTATGAGACCATGTCAGACCCAGGCTCAATCCAGCCCCTCTTCAGTCACCTGTATGTTGACCTTGTTGACCTTTCATCAGATTATGCACGCTTGAGGTGATTCATACACTGGGGCAGCCAGGCAGCTAATGCCCAGCCACAGTTGGTCCAGGTGTCCAACCCAACTCATCTAGAAGTTGTTTTGAAAAACAACATAACAATAAATGAATTAATAATTTTTATTGGGTTTAAATAACAAATTAAAGAAAAATTAATAGAAAGAGAATTTGTTAGCTGATGAGTAACAGAAAATTAACTTGCAGTTATTGATGATGTAAGAATCTTGCATGGATGTATAAAATTTCAATGTCCGTGTTATTCCAAATAACACCATGCAGTCACCTATGGTATTTTCAGTTAAATTTTAATGATAAAAAAATAAATCATATATTTCATTACTAATCATTAGGGATCATATGAAGGAAATTAATGATGGACAAAGATGCAGTTGATAATATTAATCTAGATTCCTACTGTCTAGTGTGTAGATTGATGTGAAAGAAGTCCAAAGTGAATATATTACATATATTTTTTAATATAAACGCCATAAAACCAGGTACTTGTGATAATTATTTAAATTTGTGAATTTTGTTTATTCTGGATTCCCAACATCATTGTTTGGCTAAAACTGAATAAATACTAGACATGGTGCGAATGCTTTGCAAATGTATTTGAATACGAATATGAATATGTACTGCATTAAAAAATTTTATTGCATAAGAATGGGAATTCAGGTAAAAATGAAAGTATTTGAATACCAGTGCTGATACTTTCAAAATGTATTCATGAATGCATTCATGAATATATTCTATAATATTATTTCAATAATCATTTCAGTTATATTTTATTTTAAAAAATCATGATTTTCTTATTATTTTAAAATAAAAATTATATTGGCAAAATATTTGTTATTAAATTTTAATAAATAGTTACTCTTTTATTATATGTGCTGCTTATAAGTTATATGGCCAAGTCAAAATCTGTGTGACAATAGCACTCCATTTGTTAATAAAATAAATGAAAATCCTCTTCCCTGTCTCCAAAGATGCTATCAAAATCATACATAAGCTAAACACCAAAAACTAATAATAAAGGTTATATTTATTACCACACAAAACCAGCATGTGCCTCATTCCCAAATCATATTTTTTATCATATATAACAGCTGAGCGCCGTGACCCATGGGTCCCTTGTTTACAGTTAAACATCCCCGAAAACCGTCGTGGATTTGACGAAGGTATCCAGGATTTCTCGTAAAAGAAGCGAATGGTAGCCTCCTTCAGCGGCGAAACTTATTATGACCCATGTACAATCGAATATGCTAGTATCGAATGTACAATATAGGTCTTGGTGGCTAAGGTTCAGGAAAGAGCACAGGGGTTAGTGCAAAAAACAAACGAGAAACCGTAAAATCATATGATTTAAAAAATGATTGAGATCTTGGTACTTTTGTCCAGGTCCGTGGCGTCAGTTTCCACAGATGATAGTTCCAGCCTATGTGTTCAAGTTATTGATAACATATTTCTTAAATCACGATCAATTATGTGAACCTTATCCTTGATGGGGAAAAGATTAGGTACACAAAGTATACACGCTTTGGGTTTCCTGTGTTATCTAGCTCCCGGGGGGGGGGGGGGGGAGGCGGAGGCCTATTCATGTCTCGAAGAAAACTTGAAAGAAATCTAGTTTGAAGTAGTGATAAACGAGATGTTTGTCCATGACAATAAAGGACCTGTAGCTGTGACACCAAAATGACCACGCGGGATTTCCCGCCACGTCTGGCAAAGCCGTTTATAATTTGAATTCACGTGTTCTCGTGATGTTATGTTTAATTTCCTTTCACAAATTTTCGACACGGTCATGGTCACTCATCACGCCGACCGGACAGATGAACTATGCTACATA